>JASSZA010000113.1:0-2511503 GCA_031835075.1 Saguinus oedipus
TGTAAGTTGAATGCACACTTTGAAGACCGTTCTGTTAGGTAGCTCCGTTTTGGTTTCACAAGCAGACAGTTCTCCTTACAGCATAGGCTCCCATTCACTGAGAAATGTCCAAACGCAGCTCTTACCAGAAACGTGTTTCTAACTCCTGAATCTAAAGGGAGATTTAACTCACTTAGCTGAACAAACGCAGAGCAGAGCAGATTGAAGGATACGTTGCTTCTGTTGTTTTAGGCAGAGTTTTACTGCTATTTCGTTATATGCGGGAATAGTGCTGGAAATGCCTGTTTTGAGATCTCTCCACAGAAAGCGTTCCAGACTTCCCCTTCAACACACGAGTTTAACTCTGTAAGTTGAATGCACACATTGAAGACCGTTCTGTTAGGTAGCTCCGTTTTGTTTTCACAAGCAGACAGTTCTCCTTACAGCATAGGCTCCCATTCACTGAGAAATGTCCAAACGCAGCTCTTACCAGAAACGTGTTTCTAACTCCTGAATCTAAAGGGAGATTTAACTCACTTAGCTGAACAAACGCACAGCAGAGCAGATTGAAGGATACGTTGCTTCTGTGTTTTAGGCAGAGTTTTACTGCTATTTCGTTATATGCGGGAATAGTGCTGGAAATGCCTGTTTTGAGATCTCTCCACAGAAAGCGTTTCCAGACTTCCCCTTCAACACAGGAGTTAACTCTGTAAGTTGAATGCACACATTGAAGACCGTTCTGTTAGGTAGCTCCGTTTTGGTTTCACAAGCAGACAGTTCTCCTTACAGCATAGGCTCCCATTCACTGAGAAATGTCCAAACGCAGCTCTTACCAGAAACGTGTTTCTAACTCCTGAATCTAAAGGGAGATTTAACTCACTTAGCAGAACAAACGCACAGCAGAGCAGATTGAAGGATACGTTGCTTCTGTGTTTTAGGCAGAGTTTTACTGCTATTTCGTTATATGCGGGAATACTTCTGGAAATGCCTGTTTGAGATCTCTCCACAGAAAGCGTTTCCAGACTTCCCCTTCAACACACGAGTTTAACTCTGTAAGTTGAATGCACACATTGAAGACCGTTCTGTTAGGTAGCTCCGTTTTGGTTTCACAAGCAGACAGTTCTCCTTACAGCATAGGCTCCCATTCACTGAGAAATGTCCAAACGCAGCTCTTACCAGAAACGTGTTTCTAACTCCTGAATCTAAAGGGAGATTTAACTCACTTAGCTGAACAAACGCACAGCAGAGCAGATTGAAGGATACGTTGCTTCTGTGTTTTAGGCAGAGTTTTACTGCTATTTCGTTATATGCGGGAATAGTGCTGGAAATGCCTGTTTTGAGATCTCTCCACAGAAAGCGTTTCCAGACTTCCCCTTCAACACACGAGTTTAACTCTGTAAGTTGAATGCACACATTGAAGACCGTTCTGTTAGGTAGCTCCGTTTTGGTTTCACAAGCAGACAGTTCTCCTTACAGCATAGGCTCCCATTCACTGAGAAATGTCCAAACGCAGCTCTTACCAGAAACGTGTTTCTAACTCCTGAATCTAAAGGGAGATTTAACTCACTTAGCTGAACAAACGCACAGCAGAGCAGATTGAAGGATACGTTGCTTCTGTGTTTTAGGCAGAGTTTTACTGCTATTTCGTTATATGCGGGAATAGTGCTGGAAATGCCTGTTTTGAGATCTCTCCACAGAAAGCGTTTCCAGACTTCCCCTTCAACACACGAGTTTAACTCTGTAAGTTGAATGCACACATTGAAGACCGTTCTGTTAGGTAGCTCCGTTTTGGTTTCACAAGCAGACAGTTCTCCTTACAGCATAGGCTCCCATTCACTGAGAAATGTCCAAACGCAGCTCTTACCAGAAACGTGTTTCTAACTCCTGAATCTAAAGGGAGATTTAACTCACTTAGCTGAACAAACGCACAGCAGAGCAGATTGAAGGATACGTTGCTTCTGTGTTTTAGGCAGAGTTTTACTGCTATTTCGTTATATGCGGGAATAGTGCAGGAAATGCCTGTTTTGAGATCTCTCCACAGAAAGCGTTTCCAGACTTCCCCTTCAACACACCAGTTTAACTCTGTAAGTTGAATGCACACTTTGAAGACCGTTCTGTTAGGTAGCTCCGTATTGGTTTCACAAGCAGACAGTTCTCCTTACAGCATAGGCTCCCATTCACTGAGAAATGTCCAAACGCAGCTCTTACCAGAAACGTGTTTCTAACTCCTGAATCTAAAGGGAGATTTAACTCACTTAGCTGAACAAACGCACAGCAGAGCAGATTGAAGGATACGTTGCTTCTGTGTTTTAGGCAGAGTTTTACTGCTATTTCGTTATATGCGGGAATAGTGCTGGAAATGCCTGTTTTGAGATCTCTCCACAGAAAGCGTTTCCAGACTTCCCCTTCAACACACGAGTTTAACACTGTAAGTTGATTGCACACATTGAAGACCGTTCTGTTAGGTAGCTCCGTTTTGGTTTCACAAGCAGACAGTTCTCCTTACAGCATAGGCTCCCATTCACTCAGAAATCTCCAAACGCAGCTCTTACCAGAAACGTGTTTCTAACTCCTGAATCTAAAGGGAGATTTAACTCACTTAGCTGAACAAACGCACAGCAGAGCAGATTGAAGGATACGTTGCTTCTGTGTTTTAGGCAGAGTTTTACTGCTATTTCGTTATATGCGGGAATAGTGCAGGAAATGCCTGTTTTGAGATCTCTCCACAGAAAGCGTTTCCAGACTTCCCCTTCAACACACGAGTTTAACTCTGTAAGTTGAATGCACACTTTGAAGACCGTTCTGTTAGGTAGCTCCGTTTTGGTTTCACAAGCAGACAGTTCTCCTTACAGCATAGGCTCCCATTCACTGAGAAATGTCCAAACGCAGCTCTTACCAGAAACGTGTTTCTAACTCCTGAATCTAAAGGGAGATTTAACTCACTTAGCTGAACAAACGCACAGCAGAGCAGATTGAAGGATACGTTGCTTCTGTGTTTTAGGCAGAGTTTTACTGCTATTTCGTTATATGCGGGAATAGTGCTGGAAATGCCTGTTTTGAGATCTCTCCACAGAAAGCGTTTCCAGACTTCCCCTTCAACACACGAGTTTAACTCTGTAAGTTGAATGCACACATTGAAGACCGTTCTGTTAGGTAGCTCCGTTTTGGTTTCACAAGCAGACAGTTCTCCTTACAGCATAGGCTCCCATTCACTGAGAAATGTCCAAACGCAGCTCTTACCAGAAACGTGTTTCTAACTCCTGAATCTAAAGGGAGATTTAACTCACTTAGCTGAACAAACGCACAGCAGAGCAGATTGAAGGATACGTTGCTTCTGTGTTTTAGGCAGAGTTTTACTGCTATTTCGTTATATGCGGGTATAGTGCTGGAAATGCCTGTTTTGAGATCTCTCCACAGAAAGCGTTTCCAGACTTCCCCTTCAACACACGAGTTTAACTCTGTAAGTTGAATGCACACATTGAAGACCGTTCTGTTAGGTAGCTCCGTTTTGGTTTCACAAGCAGACAGTTCTCCTTACAGCATAGGCTCCCATTCACTGAGAAATGTCCAAACGCAGCTCTTACCAGAAACGTGTTTCTAACTCCTGAATCTAAAGGGAGATTTAACTCACTTAGCTGAACAAACGCACAGCAGAGCAGATTGAAGGATACGTTGCTTCTGTGTTTTAGGCAGAGTTTTACTGCTATTTCGTTATATGCGGGAATAGTGCTGGAAATGCCTGTTTTGAGATCTCTCCACAGAAAGCGTTTCCAGACTTCCCCTTCAACACACGAGTTTAACTCTGTAAGTTGAATGCACACATTGAAGACCGTTCTGTTAGGTAGCTCCGTTTTGGTTTCACAAGCAGACAGTTCTCCTTACAGCATAGGCTCCCATTCACTGAGAAATGTCCAAACGCAGCTCTTACCAGAAACGTGTTTCTAACTCCTGAATCTAAAGGGAGATTTAACTCACTTAGCTGAACAAACGCACAGCAGAGCAGATTGAAGGATACGTTGCTTCTGTGTTTTAGGCAGAGTTTTACTGCTATTTCGTTATATGCGGGAATAGTGCTGGAAATGCCTGTTTTGAGATCTCTCCACAGAAAGCGTTTCCAGACTTCCCCTTCAACACACCAGTTTAACTCTGTAAGTTGAATGCACACTTTGAAGACCGTTCTGTTAGGTAGCTCCGTATTGGTTTCACAAGCAGACAGTTCTCCTTACAGCATAGGCTCCCATTCACTGAGAAATGTCCAAACGCAGCTCTTACCAGAAACGTGTTCCTAACTCCTGAATCTAAAGGGAGATTTAACTCACTTAGCTGAACAAACGCACAGCAGAGCAGATTGAAGGATACGTTGCTTCTGTGTTTTAGGCAGAGTTTTACTGCTATTTCGTTATATGCGGGAATAGTGCTGGAAATGCCTGTTTTGAGATCTCTCCACAGAAAGCGTTTCCAGACTTCCCCTTCAACACACGAGTTTAACTCTGTAAGTTGATTGCACACATTGAAGACCGTTCTGTTAGGTAGCTCCGTTTTGGTTTCACAAGCAGACAGTTCTCCTTACAGCATAGGCTCCCATTCACTCAGAAATCTCCAAACGCAGCTCTTACCAGAAACGTGTTTCTAACTCCTGAATCTAAAGGGAGATTTAACTCACTTAGCTGAACAAACGCACAGCAGAGCAGATTGAAGGATACGTTGCTTCTGTGTTTTAGGCAGAGTTTTACTGCTATTTCGTTATATGCGGGAATAGTGCAGGAAATGCCTGTTTTGAGATCTCTCCACAGAAAGCGTTTCCAGACTTCCCCTTCAACACACGAGTTTAACTCTGTAAGTTGAATGCACACTTTGAAGACCGTTCTGTTAGGTAGCTCCGTTTTGGTTTCACAAGCAGACAGTTCTCCTTACAGCATAGGCTCCCATTCACTGAGAAATGTCCAAACGCAGCTCTTACCAGAAACGTGTTTCTAACTCCTGAATCTAAAGGGAGATTTAACTCACTTAGCTGAACAAACGCACAGCAGAGCAGATTGAAGGATACGTTGCTTCTGTGTTTTAGGCAGAGTTTTACTGCTATTTCGTTATATGCGGGAATAGTGCTGGAAATGCCTGTTTTGAGATCTCTCCACAGAAAGCGTTTCCAGACTTCCCCTTCAACACACGAGTTTAACTCTGTAAGTTGAATGCACACATTGAAGACCGTTCTGTTAGGTAGCTCCGTTTTGGTTTCACAAGCAGACAGTTCTCCTTACAGCATAGGCTCCCATTCACTGAGAAATGTCCAAACGCAGCTCTTACCAGAAACGTGTTTCTAACTCCTGAATCTAAAGGGAGATTTAACTCACTTAGCTGAACAAACGCACAGCAGAGCAGATTGAAGGATACGTTGCTTCTGTGTTTTAGGCAGAGTTTTACTGCTATTTCGTTATATGCGGGTATAGTGCTGGAAATGCCTGTTTTGAGATCTCTCCACAGAAAGCGTTTCCAGACTTCCCCTTCAACACACGAGTTTAACTCTGTAAGTTGAATGCACACATTGAAGACCGTTCTGTTAGGTAGCTCCGTTTTGGTTTCACAAGCAGACAGTTCTCCTTACAGCATAGGCTCCCATTCACTGAGAAATGTCCAAACGCAGCTCTTACCAGAAACGTGTTTCTAACTCCTGAATCTAAAGGGAGATTTAACTCACTTAGCTGAACAAACGCACAGCAGAGCAGATTGAAGGATACGTTGCTTCTGTGTTTTAGGCAGAGTTTTACTGCTATTTCGTTATATGCGGGAATAGTGCTGGAAATGCCTGTTTTGAGATCTCTCCACAGAAAGCGTTTCCAGACTTCCCCTTCAACACACGAGTTTAACTCTGTAAGTTGAATGCACACATTGAAGACCGTTCTGTTAGGTAGCTCCGTTTTGGTTTCACAAGCAGACAGTTCTCCTTACAGCATAGGCTCCCATTCACTGAGAAATGTCCAAACGCAGCTCTTACCAGAAACGTGTTTCTAACTCCTGAATCTAAAGGGAGATTTAACTCACTTAGCTGAACAAACGCACAGCAGAGCAGATTGAAGGATACGTTGCTTCTGTGTTTTAGGCAGAGTTTTACTGCTATTTCGTTATATGCGGGAATAGTGCTGGAAATGCCTGTTTTGAGATCTCTCCACAGAAAGCGTTTCCAGACTTCCCCTTCAACACACGAGTTTAACTCTGTAAGTTGAATGCACACATTGAAGACCGTTCTGTTAGGTAGCTCCGTTTTGGTTTCACAAGCAGACAGTTCTCCTTACAGCATAGGCTCCCATTCACTGAGAAATGTCCAAACGCAGCTCTTACCAGAAACGTGTTTCTAACTCCTGAATCTAAAGGGAGATTTAACTCACTTAGCTGAACAAACGCACAGCAGAGCAGATTGAAGGATACGTTGCTTCTGTGTTTTAGGCAGAGTTTTACTGCTATTTCGTTATATGCGGGAATAGTGCTGGAAATGCCTGTTTTGAGATCTCTCCACAGAAAGCGTTTCCAGACTTCCCCTTCAACACACGAGTTTAACTCTGTAAGTTGAATGCACACATTGAAGACCGTTCTGTTAGGTAGCTCCGTTTTGGTTTCACAAGCAGACAGTTCTCCTTACAGCATAGGCTCCCATTCACTGAGAAATGTCCAAACGCAGCTCTTACCAGAAACGTGTTTCTAACTCCTGAATCTAAAGGGAGATTTAACTCACTTAGCTGAACAAACGCACAGCAGAGCAGATTGAAGGATACGTTGCTTCTGTGTTTTAGGCAGAGTTTTACTGCTATTTCGTTATATGCGGGAATAGTGCAGGAAATGCCTGTTTTGAGATCTCTCCACAGAAAGCGTTTCCAGACTTCCCCTTCAACACACCAGTTTAACTCTGTAAGTTGAATGCACACATTGAAGACCGTTCTGTTAGGTAGCTCCGTTTTGGTTTCACAAGCAGACAGTTCTCCTTACAGCATAGGCTCCCATTCACTCAGAAATCTCCAAACGCAGCTCTTACCAGAAACGTGTTTCTAACTCCTGAATCTAAAGGGAGATTTAACTCACTTAGCTGAACAAACGCACAGCAGAGCAGATTGAAGGATACGTTGCTTCTGTGTTTTAGGCAGAGTTTTACTGCTATTTCGTTATATGCGGGAATAGTGCTGGAAATGCCTGTTTTGAGATCTCTCCACAGAAAGCGTTTCCAGACTTCCCCTTCAACACACGAGTTTAACTCTGTAAGTTGAATGCACACATTGAAGACCGTTCTGTTAGGTAGCTCCGTTTTGGTTTCACAAGCAGACAGTTCTCCTTACAGCATAGGCTCCCATTCACTGAGAAATGTCCAAACGCAGCTCTTACCAGAAACGTGTTTCTAACTCCTGAATCTAAAGGGAGATTTAACTCACTTAGCTGAACAAACGCACAGCAGAGCAGATTGAAGGATACGTTGCTTCTGTGTTTTAGGCAGAGTTTTACTGCTATTTCGTTATATGCGGGTATAGTGCTGGAAATGCCTGTTTTGAGATCTCTCCACAGAAAGCGTTTCCAGACTTCCCCTTCAACACACGAGTTTAACTCTGTAAGTTGAATGCACACATTGAAGACCGTTCTGTTAGGTAGCTCCGTTTTGGTTTCACAAGCAGACAGTTCTCCTTACAGCATAGGCTCCCATTCACTGAGAAATGTCCAAACGCAGCTCTTACCAGAAACGTGTTTCTAACTCCTGAATCTAAAGGGAGATTTAACTCACTTAGCTGAACAAACGCACAGCAGAGCAGATTGAAGGATACGTTGCTTCTGTGTTTTAGGCAGAGTTTTACTGCTATTTCGTTATATGCGGGAATAGTGCTGGAAATGCCTGTTTTGAGATCTCTCCACAGAAAGCGTTTCCAGACTTCCCCTTCAACACACGAGTTTAACTCTGTAAGTTGAATGCACACATTGAAGACCGTTCTGTTAGGTAGCTCCGTTTTGGTTTCACAAGCAGACAGTTCTCCTTACAGCATAGGCTCCCATTCACTGAGAAATGTCCAAACGCAGCTCTTACCAGAAACGTGTTTCTAACTCCTGAATCTAAAGGGAGATTTAACTCACTTAGCTGAACAAACGCACAGCAGAGCAGATTGAAGGATACGTTGCTTCTGTGTTTTAGGCAGAGTTTTACTGCTATTTCGTTATATGCGGGAATAGTGCTGGAAATGCCTGTTTTGAGATCTCTCCACAGAAAGCGTTTCCAGACTTCCCCTTCAACACACGAGTTTAACTCTGTAAGTTGAATGCACACATTGAAGACCGTTCTGTTAGGTAGCTCCGTTTTGGTTTCACAAGCAGACAGTTCTCCTTACAGCATAGGCTCCCATTCACTGAGAAATGTCCAAACGCAGCTCTTACCAGAAACGTGTTTCTAACTCCTGAATCTAAAGGGAGATTTAACTCACTTAGCTGAACAAACGCACAGCAGAGCAGATTGAAGGATACGTTGCTTCTGTGTTTTAGGCAGAGTTTTACTGCTATTTCGTTATATGCGGGAATAGTGCTGGAAATGCCTGTTTTGAGATCTCTCCACAGAAAGCGTTTCCAGACTTCCCCTTCAACACACGAGTTTAACTCTGTAAGTTGAATGCACACATTGAAGACCGTTCTGTTAGGTAGCTCCGTTTTGGTTTCACAAGCAGACAGTTCTCCTTACAGCATAGGCTCCCATTCACTGAGAAATGTCCAAACGCAGCTCTTACCAGAAACGTGTTTCTAACTCCTGAATCTAAAGGGAGATTTAACTCACTTAGCTGAACAAACGCACAGCAGAGCAGATTGAAGGATACGTTGCTTCTGTGTTTTAGGCAGAGTTTTACTGCTATTTCGTTATATGCGGGAATAGTGCAGGAAATGCCTGTTTTGAGATCTCTCCACAGAAAGCGTTTCCAGACTTCCCCTTCAACACACCAGTTTAACTCTGTAAGTTGAATGCACACATTGAAGACCGTTCTGTTAGGTAGCTCCGTTTTGGTTTCACAAGCAGACAGTTCTCCTTACAGCATAGGCTCCCATTCACTCAGAAATCTCCAAACGCAGCTCTTACCAGAAACGTGTTTCTAACTCCTGAATCTAAAGGGAGATTTAACTCACTTAGCTGAACAAACGCACAGCAGAGCAGATTGAAGGATACGTTGCTTCTGTGTTTTAGGCAGAGTTTTACTGCTATTTCGTTATATGCGGGAATAGTGCTGGAAATGCCTGTTTTGAGATCTCTCCACAGAAAGCGTTTCCAGACTTCCCCTTCAACACACGAGTTTAACTCTGTAAGTTGAATGCACACATTGAAGACCGTTCTGTTAGGTAGCTCCGTTTTGGTTTCACAAGCAGACAGTTCTCCTTACAGCATAGGCTCCCATTCACTGAGAAATGTCCAAACGCAGCTCTTACCAGAAACGTGTTTCTAACTCCTGAATCTAAAGGGAGATTTAACTCACTTAGCTGAACAAACGCACAGCAGAGCAGATTGAAGGATACGTTGCTTCTGTGTTTTAGGCAGAGTTTTACTGCTATTTCGTTATATGCGGGTATAGTGCTGGAAATGCCTGTTTTGAGATCTCTCCACAGAAAGCGTTTCCAGACTTCCCCTTCAACACACGAGTTTAACTCTGTAAGTTGAATGCACACATTGAAGACCGTTCTGTTAGGTAGCTCCGTTTTGGTTTCACAAGCAGACAGTTCTCCTTACAGCATAGGCTCCCATTCACTGAGAAATGTCCAAACGCAGCTCTTACCAGAAACGTGTTTCTAACTCCTGAATCTAAAGGGAGATTTAACTCACTTAGCTGAACAAACGCACAGCAGAGCAGATTGAAGGATACGTTGCTTCTGTGTTTTAGGCAGAGTTTTACTGCTATTTCGTTATATGCGGGAATAGTGCTGGAAATGCCTGTTTTGAGATCTCTCCACAGAAAGCGTTTCCAGACTTCCCCTTCAACACACGAGTTTAACTCTGTAAGTTGAATGCACACATTGAAGACCGTTCTGTTAGGTAGCTCCGTTTTGGTTTCACAAGCAGACAGTTCTCCTTACAGCATAGGCTCCCATTCACTGAGAAATGTCCAAACGCAGCTCTTACCAGAAACGTGTTTCTAACTCCTGAATCTAAAGGGAGATTTAACTCACTTAGCTGAACAAACGCACAGCAGAGCAGATTGAAGGATACGTTGCTTCTGTGTTTTAGGCAGAGTTTTACTGCTATTTCGTTATATGCGGGAATAGTGCTGGAAATGCCTGTTTTGAGATCTCTCCACAGAAAGCGTTTCCAGACTTCCCCTTCAACACACGAGTTTAACTCTGTAAGTTGAATGCACACATTGAAGACCGTTCTGTTAGGTAGCTCCGTTTTGGTTTCACAAGCAGACAGTTCTCCTTACAGCATAGGCTCCCATTCACTGAGAAATGTCCAAACGCAGCTCTTACCAGAAACGTGTTTCTAACTCCTGAATCTAAAGGGAGATTTAACTCACTTAGCTGAACAAACGCACAGCAGAGCAGATTGAAGGATACGTTGCTTCTGTGTTTTAGGCAGAGTTTTACTGCTATTTCGTTATATGCGGGAATAGTGCAGGAAATGCCTGTTTTGAGATCTATCCACAGAAAGCGTTTCCAGACTTCCCCTTCAACACACGAGTTTAACTCTGTAAGTTGAATGCACACTTTGAAGACCGTTCTGTTAGGTAGCTCCGTTTTGGTTTCACAAGCAGACAGTTCTCCTTACAGCATAGGTTCCCATTCACTGAGAAATGTCCAAACGCAGCTCTTACCAGAAACGTGTTTCTAACTCCTGAATCTAAAGGGAGATTTAACTCACTTAGCTGAACAAACGCAGAGCAGAGCAGATTGAAGGATACGTTGCTTCTGTGTTTTAGGCAGAGTTTTACTGCTATTTCGTTATATGCGGGAATAGTGCTGGAAATGCCTGTTTTGAGATCTCTCCACAGAAAGCGTTTCCAGACTTCCCCTTCAACACACGAGTTTAACTCTGTAAGTTGAATGCACACATTGAAGACCGTTCTGTTAGGTAGCTCCGTTTTGGTTTCACAAGCAGACAGTTCTCCTTATAGCATAGGCTCCCATTCACTGAGAAATGTCCAAACGCAGCTCTTACCAGAAACGTGTTTCTAACTCCTGAATCTAAAGGGAGATTTAACTCACCTAGCTGAACAAACGCACAGCAGAGCAGATTGAAGGATACTTTGCTTCTGTGTTTTAGGCAGAGTTTTACTGCTATTTCGTTATATGCGGGAATAGTGCTGGAAATGCCTGTTTTGATTTCTCTCCACAGAAAGCGTTTCCAGACTTCCCCTTCAACACAGGAGTTTAACTCTGTAAGTTGAATGCACACATTGAAGACCGTTCTGTTAGGTAGTTCCGTTTTGGTTTCACAAGCAGACAGTTCTCCTTACAGCATAGGCTCCCATTCACTGAGAAATGTCCAAACGCAGCTCTTACCAGAAACGTGTTTCTAACTCCTGAATCTAAAGGGAGATTTAACTCACTTAGCAGAACAAACGCACAGCAGAGCAGATTGAAGGATACGTTGCTTCTGTGTTTTAGGCAGAGTTTTACTGCTATTTCGTTATATGCGGGAATAGTGCTGGAAATGCCTGTTTTGAGATCTCTCCACAGAAAGCGTTTCCAGACTTCCCCTTCAACACACGAGTTTAACTCTGTAAGTTGAATGCACACATTGAAGACCGTTCTGTTAGGTAGCTCCGTTTTGGTTTCACAAGCAGACAGTTCTCCTTACAGCATAGGCTCCCATTCACTGAGAAATGTCCAAACGCAGCTCTTACCAGAAACGTGTTTCTAACTCCTGAATCTAAAGGGAGATTTAACTCACTTACCTGAACAAACGCACAGCAGAGCAGATTGAAGGATACGTTGCTTCTGTGTTTTAGGCAGAGTTTTACTGCTATTTCGTTATATGCGGGAATAGTGCAGGAAATGCCTGTTTTGAGATCTCTCCACAGAAAGCGTTTCCAGACTTCCCCTTCAACACACCAGTTTAACTCTGTAAGTTGAATGCACACTTTGAAGACCGTTCTGTTAGGTAGCTCCGTATTGGTTTCACAAGCAGACAGTTCTCCTTACAGCATAGGCTCCCATTCACTGAGAAATGTCCAAACGCAGCTCTTACCAGAAACGTGTTTCTAACTCCTGAATCTAAAGGGAGATTTAACTCACTTAGCTGAACAAACGCACAGCAGAGCAGAATGAAGGATACGTTGCTTCTGTGTTTTAGGCAGAGTTTTACTGCTATTTCGTTATATGCGGGAATAGTGCTGGAAATGCCTGTTTTGAGATCTCTCCACAGAAAGCGTTTCCAGACTTCCCCTTCAACACACGAGTTTAACTCTGTAAGTTGATTGCACACATTGAAGACCGTTCTGTTAGGTAGCTCCGTTTTGGTTTCACAAGCAGACAGTTCTCCTTACAGCATAGGCTCCCATTCACTGAGAAATCTCCAAACGCAGCTCTTACCAGAAACGTGTTTCTAAGTCCTGAATCTAAAGGGAGATTTAACTCACTTAGCTGAACAAACGCACAGCAGAGCAGATTGAAGGATACGTTGCTTCTGTGTTTTAGGCAGAGTTTTACTGCTATTTCGTTATATGCGGGAATAGTGCAGGAAATGCCTGTTTTGAGATCTCTCCACAGAAAGCGTTTCCAGACTTCCCCTTCAACACACGAGTTTAACTCTGTAAGTTGAATGCACACTTTGAAGACCGTTCTGTTAGGTAGCTCCGTTTTGGTTTCACAAGCAGACAGTTCTCCTTACAGCATAGGCTCCCATTCACTGAGAAATGTCCAAACGCAGCTCTTACCAGAAACGTGTTTCTAACTCCTGAATCTAAAGGGAGATTTAACTCACTTAGCTGAACAAACGCACAGCAGAGCAGATTGAAGGATACGTTGCTTCTGTGTTTTAGGCAGAGTTTTACTGCTATTTCGTTATATGCGGGAATAGTGCTGGAAATGCCTGTTTTGAGATCTCTCCACAGAAAGCGTTTCCAGACTTCCCCTTCAACACACGAGTTTAACTCTGTAAGTTGAATGCACACATTGAAGACCGTTCTGTTAGGTAGCTCCGTTTTGGTTTCACAAGCAGACAGTTCTCCTTACAGCATAGGCTCCCATTCACTGAGAAATGTCCAAACGCAGCTCTTACCAGAAACGTGTTTCTAACTCCTGAATCTAAAGGGAGATTTAACTCACTTAGCTGAACAAACGCACAGCAGAGCAGATTGAAGGATACGTTGCTTCTGTGTTTTAGGCAGAGTTTTACTGCTATTTCGTTATATGCGGGAATAGTGCTGGAAATGCCTGTTTTGAGATCTCTCCACAGAAAGCGTTTCCAGACTTCCCCTTCAACACACGAGTTTAACTCTGTAAGTTGAATGCACACATTGAAGACCGTTCTGTTAGGTAGCTCCGTTTTGGTTTCACAAGCAGACAGTTCTCCTTACAGCATAGGCTCCCATTCACTGAGAAATGTCCAAACGCAGCTCTTACCAGAAACGTGTTTCTAACTCCTGAATCTAAAGGGAGATTTAACTCACTTAGCTGAACAAACGCACAGCAGAGCAGATTGAAGGATACGTTGCTTCTGTGTTTTAGGCAGAGTTTTACTGCTATTTCGTTATATGCGGGAACAGTGCTGGAAATGCCTGTTTTGAGATCTCTCCACAGAAAGCGTTTCCAGACTTCCCCTTCAACACACGAGTTTAACTCTGTAAGTTGAATGCACACATTGAAGACCGTTCTGTTAGGTAGCTCCGTTTTGGTTTCACAAGCAGACAGTTCTCCTTACAGCATAGGCTCCCATTCACTGAGAAATGTCCAAACGCAGCTCTTACCAGAAACGTGTTTCTAACTCCTGAATCTAAAGGGAGATTTAACTCACTTAGCTGAACAAACGCACAGCAGAGCAGATTGAAGGATACGTTGCTTCTGTGTTTTAGGCAGAGTTTTACTGCTATTTCGTTATATGCGGGAATAGTGCTGGAAATGCCTGTTTTGAGATCTCTCCACAGAAAGCGTTTCCAGACTTCCCCTTCAACACACGAGTTTAACTCTGTAAGTTGAATGCACACATTGAAGACCGTTCTGTTAGGTAGCTCCGTTTTGGTTTCACAAGCAGACAGTTCTCCTTACAGCATAGGCTCCCATTCACTGAGAAATGTCCAAACGCAGCTCTTACCAGAAACGTGTTTCTAACTCCTGAATCTAAAGGGAGATTTAACTCACTTAGCTGAACAAACGCACAGCAGAGCAGATTGAAGGATACGTTGCTTCTGTGTTTTAGGCAGAGTTTTACTGCTATTTCGTTATATGCGGGAATAGTGCTGGAAATGCCAGTTTTGAGATCTCTCCACAGAAAGCGTTTCCAGACTTCCCCTTCAACACACGAGTTTAACTCTGTAAGTTGAATGCACACATTGAAGACCGTTCTGTTAGGTAGCTCCGTTTTGGTTTCACAAGCAGACAGTTCTCCTTACAGCATAGGCTCCCATTCACTGAGAAATGTCCAAACGCAGCTCTTACCAGAAACGTGTTTCTAACTCCTGAATCTAAAGGGAGATTTAACTCACTTAGCTGAACAAACGCACAGCAGAGCAGATTGAAGGATACGTTGCTTCTGTGTTTTAGGCAGAGTTTTACTGCTATTTCGTTATATGCGGGAATAGTGCTGGAAATGCCTGTTTTGAGATCTCTCCACAGAAAGCGTTTCCAGACTTCCCCTTCAACACACGAGTTTAACTCTGTAAGTTGAATGCACACATTGAAGACCGTTCTGTTAGGTAGCTCCGTTTTGGTTTCACAAGCAGACAGTTCTCCTTACAGCATAGGCTCCCATTCACTGAGAAATGTCCAAACGCAGCTCTTACCAGAAACGTGTTTCTAACTCCTGAATCTAAAGGGAGATTTAACTCACTTAGCTGAACAAACGCACAGCAGAGCAGATTGAAGGATACGTTGCTTCTGTGTTTTAGGCAGAGTTTTACTGCTATTTCGTTATATGCGGGAATAGTGCTGGAAATGCCTGTTTTGAGATCTCTCCACAGAAAGCGTTTCCAGACTTCCCCTTCAACACACGAGTTTAACTCTGTAAGTTGAATGCACACATTGAAGACCGTTCTGTTAGGTAGCTCCGTTTTGGTTTCACAAGCAGACAGTTCTCCTTACAGCATAGGCTCCCATTCACTGAGAAATGTCCAAACGCAGCTCTTACCAGAAACGTGTTTCTAACTCCTGAATCTAAAGGGAGATTTAACTCACTTAGCTGAACAAAAGCACAGCAGAGGAGATTGAAGGATACGTTGCTTCTGTGTTTTAGGCAGAGTTTTACTGCTATTTCGTTATATGCGGGAATAGTGCTGGAAATGCCTGTTTTGAGATCTCTCCACAGAAAGCGTTTCCAGACTTCCCCTTCAACACACGAGTTTAACTCTGTAAGTTGAATGCACACATTGAAGACCGTTCTGTTAGGTAGCTCCGTTTTGGTTTCACAAGCAGACAGTTCTCCTTACAGCATAGGCTCCCATTCACTGAGAAATGTCCAAACGCAGCTCTTACCAGAAACGTGTTTCTAACTCCTGAATCTAAAGGGAGATTTAACTCACTTAGCTGAACAAACGCACAGCAGAGCAGATTGAAGGATACGTTGCTTCTGTGTTTTAGGCAGAGTTTTACTGCTATTTCGTTATATGCGGGAATAGTGCTGGAAATGCCTGTTTTGAGATCTCTCCACAGAAAGCGTTTCCAGACTTCCCCTTCAACACACGAGTTTAACTCTGTAAGTTGAATGCACACATTGAAGACCGTTCTGTTAGGTAGCTCCGTTTTGGTTTCACAAGCAGACAGTTCTCCTTACAGCATAGGCTCCCATTCACTGAGAAATGTCCAAACGCAGCTCTTACCAGAAACGTGTTTCTAACTCCTGAATCTAAAGGGAGATTTAACTCACTTAGCTGAACAAACGCACAGCAGAGCAGATTGAAGGATACGTTGCTTCTGTGTTTTAGGCAGAGTTTTACTGCTATTTCGTTATATGCGGGAATAGTGCTGGAAATGCCTGTTTTGAGATCTCTCCACAGAAAGTGTTTCCAGACTTCCCCTTCAACACACGAGTTTAACTCTGTAAGTTGAATGCACACATTGAAGACCGTTCTGTTAGGTAGCTCCGTTTTGGTTTCACAAGCAGACAGTTCTCCTTACAGCATAGGCTCCCCTTCACTGAGAAATCTCCAAACGCAGCTCTTACCAGAAACGTGTTTCTAACTCCTGAATCTAAAGGGAGATTTAACTCACTTAGCTGAACAAACGCACAGCAGAGCAGATTGAAGGATACGTTGCTTCTGTGTTTTAGGCAGAGTTTTACTGCTATTTCGTTATATGTGGGAATAGTGCTGGAAATGCCTGTTTTGAGATCTCTCCACAGAAAGCGTTTCCAGACTTCCCCTTCAACACACGAGTTTAACTCTGTAAGTTGAATGCACACTTTGAAGACCGTTCTGTTAGGTAGCTCCGTTTTGGTTTCACAAGCAGACAGTTCTCCTTACAGCATAGGCTCCCATTCACTGAGAAATGTCCAAACGCAGCACTTACCAGAAACGTGTTTCTAACTCCTGAATCTAAAGGGAGATTTAACTCACTTAGCTGAACAAACGCACAGCAGAGCAGATTGAAGGATACTTTGCTTCTGTGTTTTAGGCAGAGTTTTACTGCTATTTCGTTATATGCGGGAATAGTGCTGGAAATGCCTCTTTTGAGATCTCTCCACAGAAAGCGTTTCCAGACTTCCCCTTCAACACACGAGTTTAACTCTGTAAGTTGAATGCACACATTGAAGACCGTTCTGTTAGGTAGCTCCGTTTTGGTTTCACAAGCAGACAGTTCTCCTTACAGCATAGGCTCCCATTCACTGAGAAATGGTCAAACGCAGCTCTTTCGAGAAACGTGTTTCTAACTCCTGAATCTAAAGGGAGATTTAACTCACTTAGCTGAACAAACGCACAGCAGAGCAGATTGAAGGATACGTTGCTTCTGTGTTTTAGGCAGAGTTTTACTGCTATTTCGTTATATGCGGGAATAGTGCAGGAAATGCTTGTTTTGAGATCTCTCCACAGAAAGCGTTTCCAGACTTCCCCTTCAACACACGAGTTTAAATCTGTAAGTTGAATGCACACTTTGAAGACCGTTCTGTTAGGTAGCTCCGTTTTGGTTTCACAAGCAGACAGTTCTCCTTACAGCATAGGCTCCCATTCACTGAGAAATGTCCAAACGCAGCTCTTACCAGAAACGTGTTTCTAACTCCTGAATCTAAAGGGAGATTTAACTCACTTAGCTGAACAAACGCAGAGCAGAGCAGATTGAAGGATACGTTGCTTCTGTGTTTTAGGCAGAGTTTTACTGCTATTTCGTTATATGCGGGAATAGTGCTGGAAATGCCTGTTTTGAGATCTCTCCACAGAAAGCGTTTCCAGACTTCCCCTTCAACACACGAGTTTAACTCTGTAAGTTGAATGCACACATTGAAGACCGTTCTGTTAGGTAGCTCCGTTTTGTTTTCACAAGCAGACAGTTCTCCTTACAGCATAGGCTCCCATTCACTGAGAAATGTCCAAACGCAGCTCTTACCAGAAACGTGTTTCTAACTCCTGAATCTAAAGGGAGATTTAACTCACTTAGCTGAACAAACGCACAGCAGAGCAGATTGAAGGATACGTTGCTTCTGTGTTTTAGGCAGAGTTTTACTGCTATTTCGTTATATGCGGGAATAGTGCTGGAAATGCCTGTTTTGAGATCTCTCCACAGAAAGCGTTTCCAGACTTCCCCTTCAACACAGGAGTTTAACTCTGTAAGTTGAATGCACACATTGAAGACCGTTCTGTTAGGTAGCTCCGTTTTGGTTTCACAAGCAGACAGTTCTCCTTACAGCATAGGCTCCCATTCACTGAGAAATGTCCAAACGCAGCTCTTACCAGAAACGTGTTTCTAACTCCTGAATCTAAAGGGAGATTTAACTCACTTAGCAGAACAAACGCACAGCAGAGCAGATTGAAGGATACGTTGCTTCTGTGTTTTAGGCAGAGTTTTACTGCTATTTCGTTATATGCGGGAATACTTCTGGAAATGCCTGTTTTGAGATCTCTCCACAGAAAGCGTTTCCAGACTTCCCCTTCAACACACGAGTTTAACTCTGTAAGTTGAATGCACACATTGAAGACCGTTCTGTTAGGTAGCTCCGTTTTGGTTTCACAAGCAGACAGTTCTCCTTACAGCATAGGCTCCCATTCACTGAGAAATGTCCAAACGCAGCTCTTACCAGAAACGTGTTTCTAACTCCTGAATCTAAAGGGAGATTTAACTCACTTAGCTGAACAAACGCACAGCAGAGCAGATTGAAGGATACGTTGCTTCTGTGTTTTAGGCAGAGTTTTACTGCTATTTCGTTATATGCGGGAATAGTGCTGGAAATGCCTGTTTTGAGATCTCTCCACAGAAAGCGTTTCCAGACTTCCCCTTCAACACACGAGTTTAACTCTGTAAGTTGAATGCACACATTGAAGACCGTTCTGTTAGGTAGCTCCGTTTTGGTTTCACAAGCAGACAGTTCTCCTTACAGCATAGGCTCCCATTCACTGAGAAATGTCCAAACGCAGCTCTTACCAGAAACGTGTTTCTAACTCCTGAATCTAAAGGGAGATTTAACTCACTTAGCTGAACAAACGCACAGCAGAGCAGATTGAAGGATACGTTGCTTCTGTGTTTTAGGCAGAGTTTTACTGCTATTTCGTTATATGCGGGAATAGTGCTGGAAATGCCTGTTTTGAGATCTCTCCACAGAAAGCGTTTCCAGACTTCCCCTTCAACACACGAGTTTAACTCTGTAAGTTGAATGCACACATTGAAGACCGTTCTGTTAGGTAGCTCCGTTTTGGTTTCACAAGCAGACAGTTCTCCTTACAGCATAGGCTCCCATTCACTGAGAAATGTCCAAACGCAGCTCTTACCAGAAACGTGTTTCTAACTCCTGAATCTAAAGGGAGATTTAACTCACTTAGCTGAACAAACGCACAGCAGAGCAGATTGAAGGATACGTTGCTTCTGTGTTTTAGGCAGAGTTTTACTGCTATTTCGTTATATGCGGGAATAGTGCAGGAAATGCCTGTTTTGAGATCTCTCCACAGAAAGCGTTTCCAGACTTCCCCTTCAACACACCAGTTTAACTCTGTAAGTTGAATGCACACTTTGAAGACCGTTCTGTTAGGTAGCTCCGTATTGGTTTCACAAGCAGACAGTTCTCCTTACAGCATAGGCTCCCATTCACTGAGAAATGTCCAAACGCAGCTCTTACCAGAAACGTGTTTCTAACTCCTGAATCTAAAGGGAGATTTAACTCACTTAGCTGAACAAACGCACAGCAGAGCAGATTGAAGGATACGTTGCTTCTGTGTTTTAGGCAGAGTTTTACTGCTATTTCGTTATATGCGGGAATAGTGCTGGAAATGCCTGTTTTGAGATCTCTCCACAGAAAGCGTTTCCAGACTTCCCCTTCAACACACGAGTTTAACACTGTAAGTTGATTGCACACATTGAAGACCGTTCTGTTAGGTAGCTCCGTTTTGGTTTCACAAGCAGACAGTTCTCCTTACAGCATAGGCTCCCATTCACTCAGAAATCTCCAAACGCAGCTCTTACCAGAAACGTGTTTCTAACTCCTGAATCTAAAGGGAGATTTAACTCACTTAGCTGAACAAACGCACAGCAGAGCAGATTGAAGGATACGTTGCTTCTGTGTTTTAGGCAGAGTTTTACTGCTATTTCGTTATATGCGGGAATAGTGCAGGAAATGCCTGTTTTGAGATCTCTCCACAGAAAGCGTTTCCAGACTTCCCCTTCAACACACGAGTTTAACTCTGTAAGTTGAATGCACACTTTGAAGACCGTTCTGTTAGGTAGCTCCGTTTTGGTTTCACAAGCAGACAGTTCTCCTTACAGCATAGGCTCCCATTCACTGAGAAATGTCCAAACGCAGCTCTTACCAGAAACGTGTTTCTAACTCCTGAATCTAAAGGGAGATTTAAGTCACTTAGCTGAACAAACGCACAGCAGAGCAGATTGAAGGATACGTTGCTTCTGTGTTTTAGGCAGAGTTTTACTGCTATTTCGTTATATGCGGGAATAGTGCTGGAAATGCCTGTTTTGAGATCTCTCCACAGAAAGCGTTTCCAGACTTCCCCTTCAACACACGAGTTTAACTCTGTAAGTTGAATGCACACATTGAAGACCGTTCTGTTAGGTAGCTCCGTTTTGGTTTCACAAGCAGACAGTTCTCCTTACAGCATAGGCTCCCATTCACTGAGAAATGTCCAAACGCAGCTCTTACCAGAAACGTGTTTCTAACTCCTGAATCTAAAGGGAGATTTAACTCACTTAGCTGAACAAACGCACAGCAGAGCAGATTGAAGGATACGTTGCTTCTGTGTTTTAGGCAGAGTTTTACTGCTATTTCGTTATATGCGGGTATAGTGCTGGAAATGCCTGTTTTGAGATCTCTCCACAGAAAGCGTTTCCAGACTTCCCCTTCAACACACGAGTTTAACTCTGTAAGTTGAATGCACACATTGAAGACCGTTCTGTTAGGTAGCTCCGTTTTGGTTTCACAAGCAGACAGTTCTCCTTACAGCATAGGCTCCCATTCACTGAGAAATGTCCAAACGCAGCTCTTACCAGAAACGTGTTTCTAACTCCTGAATCTAAAGGGAGATTTAACTCACTTAGCTGAACAAACGCACAGCAGAGCAGATTGAAGGATACGTTGCTTCTGTGTTTTAGGCAGAGTTTTACTGCTATTTCGTTATATGCGGGTATAGTGCTGGAAATGCCTGTTTTGAGATCTCTCCACAGAAAGCGTTTCCAGACTTCCCCTTCAACACACGAGTTTAACTCTGTAAGTTGAATGCACACATTGAAGACCGTTCTGTTAGGTAGCTCCGTTTTGGTTTCACAAGCAGACAGTTCTCCTTACAGCATAGGCTCCCATTCACTGAGAAATGTCCAAACGCAGCTCTTACCAGAAACGTGTTTCTAACTCCTGAATCTAAAGGGAGATTTAACTCACTTAGCTGAACAAACGCACAGCAGAGCAGATTGAAGGATACGTTGCTTCTGTGTTTTAGGCAGAGTTTTACTGCTATTTCGTTATATGCGGGAATAGTGCAGGAAATGCCTGTTTTGAGATCTCTCCACAGAAAGCGTTTCCAGACTTCCCCTTCAACACACCAGTTTAACTCTGTAAGTTGAATGCACACTTTGAAGACCGTTCTGTTAGGTAGCTCCGTATTGGTTTCACAAGCAGACAGTTCTCCTTACAGCATAGGCTCCCATTCACTGAGAAATGTCCAAACGCAGCTCTTACCAGAAACGTGTTCCTAACTCCTGAATCTAAAGGGAGATTTAACTCACTTAGCTGAACAAACGCACAGCAGAGCAGATTGAAGGATACGTTGCTTCTGTGTTTTAGGCAGAGTTTTACTGCTATTTCGTTATATGCGGGAATAGTGCTGGAAATGCCTGTTTTGAGATCTCTCCACAGAAAGCGTTTCCAGACTTCCCCTTCAACACACGAGTTTAACTCTGTAAGTTGATTGCACACATTGAAGACCGTTCTGTTAGGTAGCTCCGTTTTGGTTTCACAAGCAGACAGTTCTCCTTACAGCATAGGCTCCCATTCACTCAGAAATCTCCAAACGCAGCTCTTACCAGAAACGTGTTTCTAACTCCTGAATCTAAAGGGAGATTTAACTCACTTAGCTGAACAAACGCACAGCAGAGCAGATTGAAGGATACGTTGCTTCTGTGTTTTAGGCAGAGTTTTACTGCTATTTCGTTATATGCGGGAATAGTGCAGGAAATGCCTGGTTTGAGATCTCTCCACAGAAAGCGTTTCCAGACTTCCCCTTCAACACACGAGTTTAACTCTGTAAGTTGAATGCACACTTTGAAGACCGTTCTGTTAGGTAGCTCCGTTTTGGTTTCACAAGCAGACAGTTCTCCTTACAGCATAGGCTCCCATTCACTGAGAAATGTCCAAACGCAGCTCTTACCAGAAACGTGTTTCTAACTCCTGAATCTAAAGGGAGATTTAACTCACTTAGCTGAACAAACGCACAGCAGAGCAGATTGAAGGATACGTTGCTTCTGTGTTTTAGGCAGAGTTTTACTGCTATTTCGTTATATGCGGGAATAGTGCTGGAAATGCCTGTTTTGAGATCTCTCCACAGAAAGCGTTTCCAGAATTCCCCTTCAACACACGAGTTTAACTCTGTAAGTTGAATGCACACATTGAAGACCGTTCTGTTAGGTAGCTCCGTTTTGGTTTCACAAGCAGACAGTTCTCCTTACAGCATAGGCTCCCATTCACTGAGAAATGTCCAAACGCAGCTCTTACCAGAAACGTGTTTCTAACTCCTGAATCTAAAGGGAGATTTAACTCACTTAGCTGAACAAACGCACAGCAGAGCAGATTGAAGGATACGTTGCTTCTGTGTTTTAGGCAGAGTTTTACTGCTATTTCGTTATATGCGGGTATAGTGCTGGAAATGCCTGTTTTGAGATCTCTCCACAGAAAGCGTTTCCAGACTTCCCCTTCAACACACGAGTTTAACTCTGTAAGTTGAATGCACACATTGAAGACCGTTCTGTTAGGTAGCTCCGTTTTGGTTTCACAAGCAGACAGTTCTCCTTACAGCATAGGCTCCCATTCACTGAGAAATGTCCAAACGCAGCTCTTACCAGAAACGTGTTTCTAACTCCTGAATCTAAAGGGAGATTTAACTCACTTAGCTGAACAAACGCACAGCAGAGCAGATTGAAGGATACGTTGCTTCTGTGTTTTAGGCAGAGTTTTACTGCTATTTCGTTATATGCGGGAATAGTGCTGGAAATGCCTGTTTTGAGATCTCTCCACAGAAAGCGTTTCCAGACTTCCCCTTCAACACACGAGTTTAACTCTGTAAGTTGAATGCACACATTGAAGACCGTTCTGTTAGGTAGCTCCGTTTTGGTTTCACAAGCAGACAGTTCTCCTTACAGCATAGGCTCCCATTCACTGAGAAATGTCCAAACGCAGCTCTTACCAGAAACGTGTTTCTAACTCCTGAATCTAAAGGGAGATTTAACTCACTTAGCTGAACAAACGCACAGCAGAGCAGATTGAAGGATACGTTGCTTCTGTGTTTTAGGCAGAGTTTTACTGCTATTTCGTTATATGCGGGAATAGTGCTGGAAATGCCTGTTTTGAGATCTCTCCACAGAAAGCGTTTCCAGACTTCCCCTTCAACACACGAGTTTAACTCTGTAAGTTGAATGCACACATTGAAGACCGTTCTGTTAGGTAGCTCCGTTTTGGTTTCACAAGCAGACAGTTCTCCTTACAGCATAGGCTCCCATTCACTGAGAAATGTCCAAACGCAGCTCTTACCAGAAACGTGTTTCTAACTCCTGAATCTAAAGGGAGATTTAACTCACTTAGCTGAACAAACGCACAGCAGAGCAGATTGAAGGATACGTTGCTTCTGTGTTTTAGGCAGAGTTTTACTGCTATTTCGTTATATGCGGGAATAGTGCTGGAAATGCCTGTTTTGAGATCTCTCCACAGAAAGCGTTTCCAGACTTCCCCTTCAACACACGAGTTTAATTCTGTAAGTTGAATGCACACATTGAAGACCGTTCTGTTAGGTAGCTCCGTTTTGGTTTCACAAGCAGACAGTTCTCCTTACAGCATAGGCTCCCATTCACTGAGAAATGTCCAAACGCAGCTCTTACCAGAAACGTGTTTCTAACTCCTGAATCTAAAGGGAGATTTAACTCACTTAGCTGAACAAACGCACAGCAGAGCAGATTGAAGGATACGTTGCTTCTGTGTTTTAGGCAGAGTTTTACTGCTATTTCGTTATATGCGGGAATAGTGCAGGAAATGCCTGTTTTGAGATCTCTCCACAGAAAGCGTTTCCAGACTTCCCCTTCAACACACCAGTTTAACTCTGTAAGTTGAATGCACACATTGAAGACCGTTCTGTTAGGTAGCTCCGTTTTGGTTTCACAAGCAGACAGTTCTCCTTACAGCATAGGCTCCCATTCACTCAGAAATCTCCAAACGCAGCTCTTACCAGAAACGTGTTTCTAACTCCTGAATCTAAAGGGAGATTTAACTCACTTAGCTGAACAAACGCACAGCAGAGCAGATTGAAGGATACGTTGCTTCTGTGTTTTAGGCAGAGTTTTACTGCTATTTCGTTATATGCGGGAATAGTGCTGGAAATGCCTGTTTTGAGATCTCTCCACAGAAAGCGTTTCCAGACTTCCCCTTCAACACACGAGTTTAACTCTGTAAGTTGAATGCACACATTGAAGACCGTTCTGTTAGGTAGCTCCGTTTTGGTTTCACAAGCAGACAGTTCTCCTTACAGCATAGGCTCCCATTCACTGAGAAATGTCCAAACGCAGCTCTTACCAGAAACGTGTTTCTAACTCCTGAATCTAAAGGGAGATTTAACTCACTTAGCTGAACAAACACACAGCAGAGCAGATTGAAGGATACGTTGCTTCTGTGTTTTAGGCAGAGTTTTACTGCTATTTCGTTATATGCGGGTATAGTGCTGGAAATGCCTGTTTTTAGATCTCTCCACAGAAAGCGTTTCCAGACTTCCCCTTCAACACACGAGTTTAACTCTGTAAGTTGAATGCACACATTGAAGACCGTTCTGTTAGGTAGCTCCGTTTTGGTTTCACAAGCAGACAGTTCTCCTTACAGCATAGGCTCCCATTCACTGAGAAATGTCCAAACGCAGCTCTTACCAGAAACGTGTTTCTAACTCCTGAATCTAAAGGGAGATTTAACTCACTTAGCTGAACAAACGCACAGCAGAGCAGATTGAAGGATACGTTGCTTCTGTGTTTTAGGCAGAGTTTTACTGCTATTTCGTTATATGCGGGAATAGTGCTGGAAATGCCTGTTTTGAGATCTCTCCACAGAAAGCGTTTCCAGACTTCCCCTTCAACACACGAGTTTAACTCTGTAAGTTGAATGCACACATTGAAGACCGTTCTGTTAGGTAGCTCCGTTTTGGTTTCACAAGCAGACAGTTCTCCTTACAGCATAGGCTCCCATTCACTGAGAAATGTCCAAACGCAGCTCTTACCAGAAACGTGTTTCTAACTCCTGAATCTAAAGGGAGATTTAACTCACTTAGCTGAACAAACGCACAGCAGAGCAGATTGAAGGATACGTTGCTTCTGTGTTTTAGGCAGAGTTTTACTGCTATTTCGTTATATGCGGGAATAGTGCTGGAAATGCCTGTTTTGAGATCTCTCCACAGAAAGCGTTTCCAGACTTCCCCTTCAACACACGAGTTTAACACTGTAAGTTGAATGCACACATTGAAGACCGTTCTGTTAGGTAGCTCCGTTTTGGTTTCACAAGCAGAGAGTTCTCCTTACAGCATAGGCTCCCATTCACTGAGAAATGTCCAAACGCAGCTCTTACCAGAAACGTGTTTCTAACTCCTGAATCTAAAGGGAGATTTAACTCACTTAGCTGAACAAACGCACAGCAGAGCAGATTGAAGGATACGTTGCTTCTGTGTTTTAGGCAGAGTTTTACTGCTATTTCGTTATATGCGGGAATAGTGCTGGAAATGCCTGTTTTGAGATCTCTCCACAGAAAGCGTTTCCAGACTTCCCCTTCAACACACGAGTTTAACTCTGTAAGTTGAATGCACACATTGAAGACCGTTCTGTTAGGTAGCTCCGTTTTGGTTTCACAAGCAGACAGTTCTCCTTACAGCATAGGCTCCCATTCACTGAGAAATGTCCAAACGCAGCTCTTACCAGAAACGTGTTTCTAACTCCTGAATCTAAAGGGAGATTTAACTCACTTAGCTGAACAAACGCACAGCAGAGCAGATTGAAGGATACGTTGCTTCTGTGTTTTAGGCAGAGTTTTACTGCTATTTCGTTATATGCGGGAATAGTGCAGGAAATGCCTGTTTTGAGATCTCTCCACAGAAAGCGTTTCCAGACTTCCCCTTCAACACACCAGTTTAACTCTGTAAGTTGAATGCACACTTTGAAGACCGTTCTGTTAGGTAGCTCCGTATTGGTTTCACAAGCAGACAGTTCTCCTTACAGCATAGGCTCCCATTCACTGAGAAATGTCCAAACGCAGCTCTTACCAGAAACGTGTTTCTAACTCCTGAATCTAAAGGGAGATTTAACTCACTTAGCTGAACAAACGCACAGCAGAGCAGATTGAAGGATACGTTGCTTCTGTGTTTTAGGCAGAGTTTTACTGCTATTTCGTTATATGCGGGAATAGTGCTGGAAATGCCTGTTTTGAGATCTCTCCACAGAAAGCGTTTCCAGACTTCCCCTTCAACACACGAGTTTAACTCTGTAAGTTGATTGCACACATTGAAGACCGTTCTGTTAGGTAGCTCCGTTTTGGTTTCACAAGCAGACAGTTCTCCTTACAGCATAGGCTCCCATTCACTCAGAAATCTCCAAACGCAGCTCTTACCAGAAACGTGTTTCTAACTCCTGAATCTAAAGGGAGATTTAACTCACTTAGCTGAACAAACGCACAGCAGAGCAGATTGAAGGATACGTTGCTTCTGTGTTTTAGGCAGAGTTTTACTGCTATTTCGTTATATGCGGGAATAGTGCAGGAAATGCCTGTTTTGAGATCTCTCCACAGAAAGCGTTTCCAGACTTCCCCTTCAACACACGAGTTTAACTCTGTAAGTTGAATGCACACTTTGAAGACCGTTCTGTTAGGTAGCTCCGTTTTGGTTTCACAAGCAGACAGTTCTCCTTACAGCATAGGCTCCCATTCACTGAGAAATGTCCAAACGCAGCTCTTACCAGAAACGTGTTTCTAACTCCTGAATCTAAAGGGAGATTTAACTCACTTAGCTGAACAAACGCACAGCAGAGCAGATTGAAGGATACGTTGCTTCTGTGTTTTAGGCAGAGTTTTACTGCTATTTCGTTATATGCGGGAATAGTGCTGGAAATGCCTGTTTTGAGATCTCTCCACAGAAAGCGTTTCCAGACTTCCCCTTCAACACACGAGTTTAACTCTGTAAGTTGAATGCACACATTGAAGACCGTTCTGTTAGGTAGCTCCGTTTTGGTTTCACAAGCAGACAGTTCTCCTTACAGCATAGGCTCCCATTCACTGAGAAATGTCCAAACGCAGCTCTTACCAGAAACGTGTTTCTAACTCCTGAATCTAAAGGGAGATTTAACTCACTTAGCTGAACAAACGCACAGCAGAGCAGATTGAAGGATACGTTGCTTCTGTGTTTTAGGCAGAGTTTTACTGCTATTTCGTTATATGCGGGTATAGTGCTGGAAATGCCTGTTTTGAGATCTCTCCACAGAAAGCGTTTCCAGACTTCCCCTTCAACACACGAGTTTAACTCTGTAAGTTGAATGCACACATTGAAGACCGTTCTGTTAGGTAGCTCCGTTTTGGTTTCACAAGCAGACAGTTCTCCTTACAGCATAGGCTCCCATTCACTGAGAAATGTCCAAACGCAGCTCTTACCAGAAACGTGTTTCTAACTCCTGAATCTAAAGGGAGATTTAACTCACTTAGCTGAACAAACGCACAGCAGAGCAGATTGAAGGATACGTTGCTTCTGTGTTTTAGGCAGAGTTTTACTGCTATTTCGTTATATGCGGGAATAGTGCTGGAAATGCCTGTTTTGAGATCTCTCCACAGAAAGCGTTTCCAGACTTCCCCTTCAACACACGAGTTTAACTCTGTAAGTTGAATGCACACATTGAAGACCGTTCTGTTAGGTAGCTCCGTTTTGGTTTCACAAGCAGACAGTTCTCCTTACAGCATAGGCTCCCATTCACTGAGAAATGTCCAAACGCAGCTCTTACCAGAAACGTGTTTCTAACTCCTGAATCTAAAGGGAGATTTAACTCACTTAGCTGAACAAACGCACAGCAGAGCAGATTGAAGGATACGTTGCTTCTGTGTTTTAGGCAGAGTTTTACTGCTATTTCGTTATATGCGGGAATAGTGCTGGAAATGCCTGTTTTGAGATCTCTCCACAGAAAGCGTTTCCAGACTTCCCCTTCAACACACGAGTTTAACTCTGTAAGTTGAATGCACACATTGAAGACCGTTCTGTTAGGTAGCTCCGTTTTGGTTTCACAAGCAGACAGTTCTCCTTACAGCATAGGCTCCCATTCACTGAGAAATGTCCAAACGCAGCTCTTACCAGAAACGTGTTTCTAACTCCTGAATCTAAAGGGAGATTTAACTCACTTAGCTGAACAAACGCACAGCAGAGCAGATTGAAGGATACGTTGCTTCTGTGTTTTAGGCAGAGTTTTACTGCTATTTCGTTATATGCGGGAATAGTGCTGGAAATGCCTGTTTTGAGATCTCTCCACAGAAAGCGTTTCCAGACTTCCCCTTCAACACACGAGTTTAACTCTGTAAGTTGAATGCACACATTGAAGACCGTTCTGTTAGGTAGCTCCGTTTTGGTTTCACAAGCAGACAGTTCTCCTTACAGCATAGGCTCCCATTCACTGAGAAATGTCCAAACGCAGCTCTTACCAGAAACGTGTTTCTAACTCCTGAATCTAAAGGGAGATTTAACTCACTTAGCTGAACAAACGCACAGCAGAGCAGATTGAAGGATACGTTGCTTCTGTGTTTTAGGCAGAGTTTTACTGCTATTTCGTTATATGCGGGAATAGTGCTGGAAATGCCTGTTTTGAGATCTCTCCACAGAAAGCGTTTCCAGACTTCCCCTTCAACACACGAGTTTAACTCTGTAAGTTGAATGCACACATTGAAGACCGTTCTGTTAGGTAGCTCCGTTTTGGTTTCACAAGCAGACAGTTCTCCTTACAGCATAGGCTCCCATTCACTGAGAAATGTCCAAACGCAGCTCTTACCAGAAACGTGTTTCTAACTCCTGAATCTAAAGGGAGATTTAACTCACTTAGCTGAACAAACGCACAGCAGAGCAGATTGAAGGATACGTTGCTTCTGTGTTTTAGGCAGAGTTTTACTGCTATTTCGTTATATGCGGGAATAGTGCTGGAAATGCCTGTTTTGAGATCTCTCCACAGAAAGCGTTTCCAGACTTCCCCTTCAACACACGAGTTTAACTCTGTAAGTTGAATGCACACATTGAAGACCGTTCTGTTAGGTAGCTCCGTTTTGGTTTCACAAGCAGACAGTTCTCCTTACAGCATAGGCTCCCATTCACTGAGAAATGTCCAAACGCAGCTCTTACCAGAAACGTGTTTCTAACTCCTGAATCTAAAGGGAGATTTAACTCACTTAGCTGAACAAACGCACAGCAGAGCAGATTGAAGGATACGTTGCTTCTGTGTTTTAGGCAGAGTTTTACTGCTATTTCGTTATATGCGGGAATAGTGCTGGAAATGCCTGTTTTGAGATCTCTCCACAGAAAGCGTTTCCAGACTTCCCCTTCAACACACGAGTTTAACTCTGTAAGTTGAATGCACACATTGAAGACCGTTCTGTTAGGTAGCTCCGTTTTGGTTTCACAAGCAGACAGTTCTCCTTACAGCATAGGCTCCCATTCACTGAGAAATGTCCAAACGCAGCTCTTACCAGAAACGTGTTTCTAACTCCTGAATCTAAAGGGAGATTTAACTCACTTAGCTGAACAAACGCACAGCAGAGCAGATTGAAGGATACGTTGCTTCTGTGTTTTAGGCAGAGTTTTACTGCTATTTCGTTATATGCGGGAATAGTGCTGGAAATGCCTGTTTTGGGATCTCTCCACAGAAAGCGTTTCCAGACTTCCCCTTCAACACACGAGTTTAACTCTGTAAGTTGAATGCACACATTGAAGACCGTTCTGTTAGGTAGCTCCGTTTTGGTTTCACAAGCAGACAGTTCTCCTTACAGCATAGGCTCCCATTCACTGAGAAATGTCCAAACGCAGCTCTTACCAGAAACGTGTTTCTAACTCCTGAATCTAAAGGGAGATTTAACTCACTTAGCTGAACAAACGCACAGCAGAGCAGATTGAAGGATACGTTGCTTCTGTGTTTTAGGCAGAGTTTTACTGCTATTTCGTTATATGCGGGTATAGTGCTGGAAATGCCTGTTTTGAGATCTCTCCACAGAAAGCGTTTCCAGACTTCCCCTTCAACACACGAGTTTAACTCTGTAAGTTGAATGCACACATTGAAGACCGTTCTGTTAGGTAGCTCCGTTTTGGTTTCACAAGCAGACAGTTCTCCTTACAGCATAGGCTCCCATTCACTGAGAAATGTCCAAACGCAGCTCTTACCAGAAACGTGTTTCTAACTCCTGAATCTAAAGGGAGATTTAACTCACTTAGCTGAACAAACGCACAGCAGAGCAGATTGAAGGATACGTTGCTTCTGTGTTTTAGGCAGAGTTTTACTGCTATTTCGTTATATGCGGGAATAGTGCTGGAAATGCCTGTTTTGAGATCTCTCCACAGAAAGCGTTTCCAGACTTCCCCTTCAACACACGAGTTTAACTCTGTAAGTTGAATGCACACATTGAAGACCGTTCTGTTAGGTAGCTCCGTTTTGGTTTCACAAGCAGACAGTTCTCCTTACAGCATAGGCTCCCATTCACTGAGAAATGTCCAAACGCAGCTCTTACCAGAAACGTGTTTCTAACTCCTGAATCTAAAGGGAGATTTAACTCACTTAGCTGAACAAACGCACAGCAGAGCAGATTGAAGGATACGTTGCTTCTGTGTTTTAGGCAGAGATTTGCTGCTATTTCGTTATATGCGGGAATAGTGCTGGAAATGCCTGTTTTGAGATCTCTCCACAGAAAGCGTTTCCAGACTTCCCCTTCAACACACGAGTTTAACTCTGTAAGTTGAATGCACACATTGAAGACCGTTCTGTTAGGTAGCTCCGTTTTGGTTTCACAAGCAGACAGTTCTCCTTACAGCATAGGCTCCCATTCACTGAGAAATGTCCAAACGCAGCTCTTACCAGAAACGTGTTTCTAACTCCTGAATCTAAAGGGAGATTTAACTCACTTAGCTGAACAAACGCACAGCAGAGCAGATTGAAGGATACGTTGCTTCTGTGTTTTAGGCAGAGTTTTACTGCTATTTCGTTATATGCGGGAATAGTGCTGGAAATGCCTGTTTTGAGATCTCTCCACAGAAAGCGTTTCCAGACTTCCCCTTCAACACACCAGTTTAACTCTGTAAGTTGAATGCACACATTGAAGACCGTTCTGTTAGGTAGCTCCGTTTTGGTTTCACAAGCAGACAGTTCTCCTTACAGCATAGGCTCCCATTCACTGAGAAATGTCCAAACGCAGCTCTTACCAGAAACGTGTTTCTAACTCCTGAATCTAAAGGGAGATTTAACTCACTTAGCTGAACAAACGCACAGCAGAGCAGATTGAAGGATACGTTGCTTCTGTGTTTTAGGCAGAGTTTTACTGCTATTTCGTTATATGCGGGAATAGTGCTGGAAATGCCTGTTTTGAGATCTCTCCACAGAAAGCGTTTCCAGACTTCCCCTTCAACACACGAGTTTAACTCTGTAAGTTGAATGCACACATTGAAGACCGTTCTGTTAGGTAGCTCCGTTTTGGTTTCACAAGCAGACAGTTCTCCTTACAGCATAGGCTCCCATTCACTGAGAAATGTCCAAACGCAGCTCTTACCAGAAACGTGTTTCTAACTCCTGAATCTAAAGGGAGATTTAACTCACTTAGCTGAACAAACGCACAGCAGAGCAGATTGAAGGATACGTTGCTTCTGTGTTTTAGGCAGAGTTTTACTGCTATTTCGTTATATGCGGGAATAGTGCTGGAAATGCCTGTTTTGAGATCTCTCCACAGAAAGCGTTTCCAGACTTCCCCTTCAACACACGAGTTTAACTCTGTAAGTTGAATGCACACATTGAAGACCGTTCTGTTAGGTAGCTCCGTTTTGGTTTCACAAGCAGACAGTTCTCCTTACAGCATAGGCTCCCATTCACTGAGAAATGTCCAAACGCAGCTCTTACCAGAAACGTGTTTCTAACTCCTGAATCTAAAGGGAGATTTAACTCACTTAGCTGAACAAACGCACCGCAGAGCAGATTGAAGGATACGTTGCTTCTGTGTTTTAGGCAGAGTTTTACTGCTATTTCGTTATATGCGGGAATAGTGCTGGAAATGCCTGTTTTGAGATCTCTCCACAGAAAGCGTTTCCAGACTTCCCCTTCAACACACGAGTTTAACTCTGTAAGTTGAATGCACACATTGAAGACCGTTCTGTTAGGTAGCTCCGTTTTGGTTTCACAAGCAGACAGTTCTCCTTACAGCATAGGCTCCCATTCACTGAGAAATGTCCAAACGCAGCTCTTACCAGAAACGTGTTTCTAACTCCTGAATCTAAAGGGAGATTTAACTCACTTAGCTGAACAAACGCACAGCAGAGCAGATTGAAGGATACGTTGCTTCTGTGTTTTAGGCAGAGTTTTACTGCTATTTCGTTATATGCGGGAATAGTGCTGGAAATGCCTGTTTTGAGATCTCTCCACAGAAAGCGTTTCCAGACTTCCCCTTCAACACACGGGTTTAACTCTGTAAGTTGAATGCACACATTGAAGACCGTTCTGTTAGGTAGCTCCGTTTTGGTTTCACAAGCAGACAGTTCTCCTTACAGCATAGGCTCCCATTCACTGAGAAATGTCCAAACGCAGCTCTTACCAGAAACGTGTTTCTAACTCCTGAATCTAAAGGGAGATTTAACTCACTTAGCTGAACAAAAGCACAGCAGAGGAGATTGAAGGATACGTTGCTTCTGTGTTTTAGGCAGAGTTTTACTGCTATTTCGTTATATGCGGGAATAGTGCTGGAAATGCCTGTTTTGAGATCTCTCCACAGAAAGCGTTTCCAGACTTCCCCTTCAACACACGAGTTTAACTCTGTAAGTTGAATGCACACATTGAAGACCGTTCTGTTAGGTAGCTCCGTTTTGGTTTCACAAGCAGACAGTTCTCCTTACAGCATAGGCTCCCATTCACTGAGAAATGTCCAAACGCAGCTCTTACCAGAAACGTGTTTCTAACTCCTGAATCTAAAGGGAGATTTAACTCACTTAGCTGAACAAACGCACAGCAGAGCAGATTGAAGGATACGTTGCTTCTGTGTTTTAGGCAGAGTTTTACTGCTATTTCGTTATATGCGGGAATAGTGCTGGAAATGCCTGTTTTGAGATCTCTCCACAGAATGCGTTTCCAGACTTCCCCTTCAACACACGAGTTTAACTCTGTAAGTTGAATGCACACATTGAAGACCGTTCTGTTAGGTAGCTCCGTTTTGGTTTCACAAGCAGACAGTTCTCCTTACAGCATAGGCTCCCATTCACTGAGAAATGTCCAAACGCAGCTCTTACCAGAAACGTGTTTCTAACTCCTGAATCTAAAGGGAGATTTAACTCACTTAGCTGAACAAACGCACAGCAGAGCAGATTGAAGGATACGTTGCTTCTGTGTTTTAGGCAGAGTTTTACTGCTATTTCGTTATATGCGGGAATAGTGCTGGAAATGCCTGTTTTGAGATCTCTCCACAGAAAGCGTTTCCAGACTTCCCCTTCAACACACGAGTTTAACTCTGTAAGTTGAATGCACACATTGAAGACCGTTCTGTTAGGTAGCTCCGTTTTGGTTTCACAAGCAGACAGTTCTCCTTACAGCATAGGCTCCCATTCACTGAGAAATGTCCAAACGCAGCTCTTACCAGAAACGTGTTTCTAACTCCTGAATCTAAAGGGAGATTTAACTCACTTAGCTGAACAAACGCACAGCAGAGCAGATTGAAGGATACGTTGCTTCTGTGTTTTAGGCAGAGTTTTACTGCTATTTCGTTATATGCGGGAATAGTGCTGGAAATGCCTCTTTTGAGATCTCTCCACAGAAAGCGTTTCCAGACTTCCCCTTCAACACACGGGTTTAACTCTGTAAGTTGATTGCACACATTGAAGACCGTTCTGTTAGGTAGCTCCGTTTTGGTTTCACAAGCAGACAGTTCTCCTTACAGCATGGGCTCCCATTCACTGAGAAATCTCCAAACGCAGCTCTTACCAGAAACGTGTTTCTAACTCCTGAATCTAAAGGGAGATTTAACTCACTTAGCTGAACAAACGCACAGCAGAGCAGATTGAAGGATACGTTGCTTCTGTGTTTTAGGCAGAGTTTTACTGCTATTTCGTTATATGCGGGAATAGTGCAGGAAATGCCTGTTTTGAGATCTCTCCACAGAAAGCGTTTCCAGACTTCCCCTTCAACACACGAGTTTAACTCTGTAAGTTGAATGCACACTTTGAAGACCGTTCTGTTAGGTAGCTCCGTTTTGGTTTCACAAGCAGACAGTTCTCCTTACAGCATAGGCTCCCATTCACTGAGAAATGTCCAAACGCAGCTCTTACCAGAAACGTGTTTCTAACTCCTGAATCTAAAGGGAGATTTAACTCACTTAGCTGAACAAACGCACAGCAGAGCAGATTGAAGGATACGTTGCTTCTGTGTTTTAGGCAGAGTTTTACTGCTATTTCGTTATATGCGGGAATAGTGCTGGAAATGCCTGTTTTGAGATCTCTCCACAGAAAGCGTTTCCAGACTTCCCCTTCAACACACGAGTTTAACTCTGTAAGTTGAATGCACACATTGAAGACCGTTCTGTTAGGTAGCTCCGTTTTGGTTTCACAAGCAGACAGTTCTCCTTACAGCATAGGCTCCCATTCACTGAGAAATGTCCAAACGCAGCTCTTACCAGAAACGTGTTTCTAACTCCTGAATCTAAAGGGAGATTTAACTCACTTAGCTGAACAAACGCACAGCAGAGCAGATTGAAGGATACGTTGCTTCTGTGTTTTAGGCAGAGTTTTACTGCTATTTCGTTATATGCGGGTATAGTGCTGGAAATGCCTGTTTTGAGATCTCTCCACAGAAAGCGTTTCCAGACTTCCCCTTCAACACACGAGTTTAACTCTGTAAGTTGAATGCACACATTGAAGACCGTTCTGTTAGGTAGCTCCGTTTTGGTTTCACAAGCAGACAGTTCTCCTTACAGCATAGGCTCCCATTCACTGAGAAATGTCCAAACGCAGCTCTTACCAGAAACGTGTTTCTAACTCCTGAATCTAAAGGGAGATTTAACTCACTTAGCTGAACAAACGCACAGCAGAGCAGATTGAAGGATACGTTGCTTCTGTGTTTTAGGCAGAGTTTTACTGCTATTTCGTTATATGCGGGAATAGTGCTGGAAATGCCTGTTTTGAGATCTCTCCACAGAAAGCGTTTCCAGACTTCCCCTTCAACACACGAGTTTAACTCTGTAAGTTGAATGCACACATTGAAGACCGTTCTGTTAGGTAGCTCCGTTTTGGTTTCACAAGCAGACAGTTCTCCTTACAGCATAGGCTCCCATTCACTGAGAAATGTCCAAACGCAGCTCTTACCAGAAACGTGTTTCTAACTCCTGAATCTAAAGGGAGATTTAACTCACTTAGCTGAACAAACGCACAGCAGAGCAGATTGAAGGATACGTTGCTTCTGTGTTTTAGGCAGAGTTTTACTGCTATTTCGTTATATGCGGGAATAGTGCTGGAAATGCCTGTTTTGAGATCTCTCCACAGAAAGCGTTTCCAGACTTCCCCTTCAACACACGAGTTTAACTCTGTAAGTTGAATGCACACATTGAAGACCGTTCTGTTAGGTAGCTCCGTTTTGGTTTCACAAGCAGACAGTTCTCCTTACAGCATAGGCTCCCATTCACTGAGAAATGTCCAAACGCAGCTCTTACCAGAAACGTGTTTCTAACTCCTGAATCTAAAGGGAGATTTAACTCACTTAGCTGAACAAACGCACAGCAGAGCAGATTGAAGGATACGTTGCTTCTGTGTTTTAGGCAGAGTTTTACTGCTATTTCGTTATATGCGGGAATAGTGCTGGAAATGCCTGTTTTGAGATCTCTCCACAGAAAGCGTTTCCAGACTTCCCCTTCAACACACGAGTTTAACTCTGTAAGTTGAATGCACACATTGAAGACCGTTCTGTTAGGTAGCTCCGTTTTGGTTTCACAAGCAGACAGTTCTCCTTACAGCATAGGCTCCCATTCACTGAGAAATGTCCAAACGCAGCTCTTACCAGAAACGTGTTTCTAACTCCTGAATCTAAAGGGAGATTTAACTCACTTAGCTGAACAAACGCACAGCAGAGCAGATTGAAGGATACGTTGCTTCTGTGTTTTAGGCAGAGTTTTACTGCTATTTCGTTATATGCGGGAATAGTGCTGGAAATGCCTGTTTTGAGATCTCTCCACAGAAAGCGTTTCCAGACTTCCCCTTCAACACACGAGTTTAACTCTGTAAGTTGAATGCACACATTGAAGACCGTTCTGTTAGGTAGCTCCGTTTTGGTTTCACAAGCAGACAGTTCTCCTTACAGCATAGGCTCCCATTCACTGAGAAATGTCCAAACGCAGCTCTTACCAGAAACGTGTTTCTAACTCCTGAATCTAAAGGGAGATTTAACTCACTTAGCTGAACAAACGCACAGCAGAGCAGATTGAAGGATACGTTGCTTCTGTGTTTTAGGCAGAGTTTTACTGCTATTTCGTTATATGCGGGAATAGTGCTGGAAATGCCTGTTTTGAGATCTCTCCACAGAAAGCGTTTCCAGACTTCCCCTTCAACACACGAGTTTAACTCTGTAAGTTGAATGCACACATTGAAGACCGTTCTGTTAGGTAGCTCCGTTTTGGTTTCACAAGCAGACAGTTCTCCTTACAGCATAGGCTCCCATTCACTGAGAAATGTCCAAACGCAGCTCTTACCAGAAACGTGTTTCTAACTCCTGAATCTAAAGGGAGATTTAACTCACTTAGCTGAACAAACGCACAGCAGAGCAGATTGAAGGATACGTTGCTTCTGTGTTTTAGGCAGAGTTTTACTGCTATTTCGTTATATGCGGGAATAGTGCTGGAAATGCCTGTTTTGGGATCTCTCCACAGAAAGCGTTTCCAGACTTCCCCTTCAACACACGAGTTTAACTCTGTAAGTTGAATGCACACATTGAAGACCGTTCTGTTAGGTAGCTCCGTTTTGGTTTCACAAGCAGACAGTTCTCCTTACAGCATAGGCTCCCATTCACTGAGAAATGTCCAAACGCAGCTCTTACCAGAAACGTGTTTCTAACTCCTGATTCTAAAGGGAGATTTAACTCACTTAGCTGAACAAAAGCACAGCAGAGGAGATTGAAGGATACGTTGCTTCTGTGTTTTAGGCAGAGTTTTACTGCTATTTCGTTATATGCGGGAATAGTGCTGGAAATGCCTGTTTTGAGATCTCTCCACAGAAAGCGTTTCCAGACTTCCCCTTCAACACACGAGTTTAACTCTGTAAGTTGAATGCACACATTGAAGACCGTTCTGTTAGGTAGCTCCGTTTTGGTTTCACAAGCAGACAGTTCTCCTTACAGCATAGGCTCCCATTCACTGAGAAATGTCCAAACGCAGCTCTTACCAGAAACGTGTTTCTAACTCCTGAATCTAAAGGGAGATTTAACTCACTTAGCTGAACAAACGCACAGCAGAGCAGATTGAAGGATACGTTGCTTCTGTGTTTTAGGCAGAGTTTTACTGCTATTTCGTTATATGCGGGAATAGTGCTGGAAATGCCTGTTTTGAGATCTCTCCACAGAAAGCGTTTCCAGACTTCCCCTTCAACACACGAGTTTAACTCTGTAAGTTGAATGCACACATTGAAGACCGTTCTGTTAGGTAGCTCCGTTTTGGTTTCACAAGCAGACAGTTCTCCTTACAGCATAGGCTCCCATTCACTGAGAAATGTCCAAACGCAGCTCTTACCAGAAATGTGTTTCTAAGTCCTGAATCTAAAGGGAGATTTAACTCACTTAGCTGAACAAACGCACAGCAGAGCAGATTGAAGGATACGTTGCTTCTGTGTTTTAGGCAGAGTTTTACTGCTATTTCGTTATATGCGGGAATAGTGCTGGAAATGCCTGTTTTGAGATCTCTCCACAGAAAGCGTTTCCAGACTTCCCCTTCAACACACGAGTTTAACTCTGTAAGTTGAATGCACACATTGAAGACCGTTCTGTTAGGTAGCTCCGTTTTGGTTTCACAAGCAGACAGTTCTCCTTACAGCATAGGCTCCCATTCACTGAGAAATGTCCAAACGCAGCTCTTACCAGAAACGTGTTTCTAACTCCTGAATCTAAAGGGAGATTTAACTCACTTAGCTGAACAAACGCACAGCAGAGCAGATTGAAGGATACGTTGCTTCTGTGTTTTAGGCAGAGTTTTACTGCTATTTCGTTATATGCGGGAATAGTGCTGGAAATGCCTGTTTTGAGATCTCTCCACAGAAAGCGTTTCCAGACTTCCCCTTCAACACACGAGTTTAACTCTGTAAGTTGAATGCACACATTGAAGACCGTTCTGTTAGGTAGCTCCGTTTTGGTTTCACAAGCAGACAGTTCTCCTTACAGCATAGGCTCCCATTCACTGAGAAATGTCCAAACGCAGCTCTTACCAGAAACGTGTTTCTAACTCCTGAATCTTAAGGGAGATTTAACTCACTTAGCTGAACAAACGCACAGCAGAGCAGATTGAAGGATACGTTGCTTCTGTGTTTTAGGCAGAGTTTTACTGCTATTTCGTTATATGCGGGAATAGTGCTGGAAATGCCTGTTTTGAGATCTCTCCACAGAAAGCGTTTCCAGACTTCCCCTTCAACACACGAGTTTAACTCTGTAAGTTGAATGCACACATTGAAGACCGTTCTGTTAGGTAGCTCCGTTTTGGTTTCACAAGCAGACAGTTCTCCTTACAGCATAGGCTCCCATTCACTGAGAAATGTCCAAACGCAGCTCTTACCAGAAACGTGTTTCTAACTCCTGAATCTTAAGGGAGATTTAACTCACTTAGCTGAACAAACGCACAGCAGAGCAGATTGAAGGATACGTTGCTTCTGTGTTTTAGGCAGAGTTTTACTGCTATTTCGTTATATGCGGGAATAGTGCTGGAAATGCCTGTTTTGAGATCTCTCCACAGAAAGCGTTTCCAGACTTCCCCTTCAACACACGAGTTTAACTCTGTAAGTTGAATGCACACATTGAAGACCGTTCTGTTATGTAGCTCCGTTTTGGTTTCACAAGCAGACAGTTCTCCTTACAGCATAGGCTCCCATTCACTGAGAAATGTCCAAACGCAGCTCTTACCAGAAACGTGTTTCTAACTCCTGAATCTAAAGGGAGATTTAACTCACTTAGCTGAACAAACGCACAGCAGAGCAGATTGAAGGATACGTTGCTTCTGTGTTTTAGGCAGAGTTTTACTGCTATTTCGTTATATGCGGGAATAGTGCTGGAAATGCCTGTTTTGAGATCTCTCCACAGAAAGCGTTTCCAGACTTCCCCTTCAACACACGAGTTTAACTCTGTAAGTTGAATGCACACATTGAAGACCGTTCTGTTAGGTAGCTCCGTTTTGGTTTCACAAGCAGACAGTTCTCCTTACAGCATAGGCTCCCATTCACTGAGAAATGTCCAAACGCAGCTCTTACCAGAAACGTGTTTCTAACTCCTGAATCTAAAGGGAGATTTAACTCACTTAGCTGAACAAACGCACAGCAGAGCAGATTGAAGGATACGTTGCTTCTGTGTTTTAGGCAGAGTTTTACTGCTATTTCGTTATATGCGGGAATAGTGCTGGAAATGCCTGTTTTGAGATCTCTCCACAGAAAGCGTTTCCAGACTTCCCCTTCAAAATACGAGTTTAACTCTGTAAGTTGAATGCACACATTGAAGACCGTTCTGTTAGGTAGCTCCGTTTTGGTTTCACAAGCAGACAGTTCTCCTTACAGCATAGGCTCCCATTCACTGAGAAATGTCCAAACGCAGCTCTTACCAGAAACGTGTTTCTAACTCCTGAATCTAAAGGGAGATTTAACTCACTTAGCTGAACAAACGCACAGCAGAGCAGATTGAAGGATACGTTGCTTCTGTGTTTTAGGCAGAGTTTTACTGCTATTTCGTTATATGCGGGAATAGTGCTGGAAATGCCTGTTTTGAGATCTCTCCACAGAAAGCCTTTCCAGACTTCCCCTTCAACACACGAGTTTAACTCTGTAAGTTGAATGCACACATTGAAGACCGTTCTGTTAGGTAGCTCCGTTTTGGTTTCACAAGCAGACAGTTCTCCTTACAGCATAGGCGCCCATTAACTGAGAAATGTCCAAACGCAGCTCTTACCAGAAACGTGTTTCTAACTCCTGAATCTAAAGGGAGATTTAACTCACTTAGCTGAACAAACGCACAGCAGAGCAGATTGAAGGATACGTTGCTTCTGTGTTTTAGGCAGAGTTTTACTGCTATTTCGTTATATGCGGGAATAGTGCAGGAAATGCCTGTTTTGAGATCTCTCCACAGAAAGCGTTTCCAGACTTCCCCTTCAACACACCAGTTTAACTCTGTAAGTTGAATGCACACTTTGACGACCGTTCTCTTAGGTAGCTCCGTATTGGTTTCACAAGCAGACAGTTCTCCTTACAGCATAGGCTCCGATTCACTGAGAAATGTCCAAACGCAGCTCTTACCAGAAACGTGTTTCTAACTCCTGAATCTAAAGGGAGATTTAACTCACTTAGCTGAACAAACGCACAGCAGAGCAGATTGAAGGATACGTTGCTTCTGTGTTTTAGGCAGAGTTTTACTGCTATTTCGTTATATGCGGGAATAGTGCTGGAAATGCCTGTTTTGAGATCTCTCCACAGAAAGCGTTTCCAGACTTCCCCTTCAACACACGAGTTTAACTCTGTAAGTTGAATGCACACATTGAAGACCGTTCTGATAGGTAGCTCCGTTTTGGTTTCACAAGCAGACAGTTCTCCTTACAGCATAGGCTCCCATTCACTGAGAAATGTCCAAACGCAGCTCTTACCAGAAACGTGTTTCTAACTCCTGAATCTTAAGGGAGATTTAACTCACTTAGCTGAACAAACGCACAGCAGAGCAGATTGAAGGATACGTTGCTTCTGTGTTTTAGGCAGAGTTTTACTGCTATTTCGTTATATGCGGGAATAGTGCTGGAAATGCCTGTTTTGAGATCTCTCCACAGAAAGCGTTTCCAGACTTCCCCTTCAACACACGAGTTTAACTCTGTAAGTTGAATGCACACATTGAAGACCGTTCTGTTAGGTAGCTCCGTTTTGGTTTCACAAGCAGACAGTTCTCCTTACAGCATAGGCTCCCATTCACTGAGAAATGTCCAAACGCAGCTCTTACCAGAAACGTGTTTCTAACTCCTGAATCTAAAGGGAGATTTAACTCACTTAGCTGAACAAACGCACAGCAGAGCAGATTGAAGGATACGTTGCTTCTGTGTTTTAGGCAGAGTTTTACTGCTATTTCGTTATATGCGGGAATAGTGCTGGAAATGCCTGTTTTGAGATCTCTCCACAGAAAGCGTTTCCAGACTTCCCCTTCAACACACGAGTTTAACTCTGTAAGTTGAATGCACACATTGAAGACCGTTCTGTTAGGTAGCTCCGTTTTGGTTTCACAAGCAGACAGTTCTCCTTACAGCATAGGCTCCCATTCACTGAGAAATGTCCAAACGCAGCTCTTACCAGAAACGTGTTTCTAACTCCTGAATCTAAAGGGAGATTTAACTCACTTAGCTGAACAAACGCACAGCAGAGCAGATTGAAGGATACGTTGCTTCTGTGTTTTAGGCAGAGTTTTACTGCTATTTCGTTATATGCGGGAATAGTGCTGGAAATGCCTGTTTTGAGATCTCTCCACAGAAAGCCTTTCCAGACTTCCCCTTCAACACACGAGTTTAACTCTGTAAGTTGAATGCACACATTGAAGACCGTTCTGTTAGGTAGCTCCGTTTTGGTTTCACAAGCAGACAGTTCTCCTTACAGCATAGGCTCCCATTCACTGAGAAATGTCCAAACGCAGCTCTTACCAGAAACGTGTTTCTAACTCCTGAATCTAAAGGGAGATTTAACTCACTTAGCTGAACAAACGCACAGCAGAGCAGATTGAAGGATACGTTGCTTCTGTGTTTTAGGCAGAGTTTTACTGCTATTTCGTTATATGCGGGAATAGTGCAGGAAATGCCTGTTTTGAGATCTCTCCACAGAAAGCGTTTCCAGACTTCCCTTTCAACACACCAGTTTAACTCTGTAAGTTGAATGCACACTTTGAAGACCGTTCTGTTAGGTAGATCCGTATTGGTTTCACAAGCAGACAGTTCTCCTTACAGCATAGGCTCCCATTCACTGAGAAATGTCCAAACGCAGCTCTTACCAGAAACGTGTTTCTAACTCCTGAATCTAAAGGGAGATTTAACTCACTTAGCTGAACAAACGCACAGCAGAGCAGATTGAAGGATACGTTGCTTCTGTGTTTTAGGCAGAGTTTTACTGCTATTTCGTTATATGCGGGAATAGTGCTGGAAATGCCTGTTTTGAGATCTCTCCACAGAAAGCGTTTCCAGACTTCCCCTTCAACACACGAGTTTAACTCTGTAAGTTGAATGCACACATTGAAGACCGTTCTGTTAGGTAGCTCCGTTTTGGTTTCACAAGCAGACAGTTCTCCTTACAGCATAGGCTCCCATTCACTGAGAAATGTCCAAACGCAGCTCTTACCAGAAACGTGTTTCTAACTCCTGAATCTAAAGGGAGATTTAACTCACTTAGCTGAATAAACGCACAGCAGAGCAGATTGAAGGATACGTTGCTTCTGTGTTTTAGGCAGAGTTTTACTGCTATTTCGTTATATGCGGGAATAGTGCTGGAAATGCCTGTTTTGAGATCTCTCCACAGAAAGCGTTTCCAGACTTCCCCTTCAACACACGAGTTTATCTCTGTAAGTTGAATGCACACATTGAAGACCGTTCTGTTAGGTAGCTCCGTTTTGGTTTCACAAGCAGACAGTTCTCCTTACAGCATAGGCTCCCATTCACTGAGAAATGTCCAAACGCAGCTCTTACCAGAAACTTGTTTCTAACTCCTGAATCTAAAGGGAGATTTAACTCACTTAGCTGAACAAACGCACAGCAGAGCAGATTGAAGGATACGTTGCTTCTGTGTTTTAGGCAGAGTTTTACTGCTATTTCTTTATATGCGGGAATAGTGCTGGAAATGCCTGTTTTGAGATCTCTCCACAGAAAGCGTTTCCAGACTTCCCCTTCAACACACGAGTTTAACTCTGTAAGTTGAATGCACACATTGAAGACCGTTCTGTTAGGTAGCTCCGTTTTGGTTTCACAAGCAGACAGTTCTCCTTACAGCATAGGCTCCCATTCACTGAGAAATGTCCAAGCGCAGCTCTTACCAGAAACGTGTTTCTAACTCCTGAATCTAAAGGGAGATTTAACTCACTTAGCTGAACAAACGCACAGCAGAGCAGATTGAAGGATACGTTGCTTCTGTGTTTTAGGCAGAGTTTTACTGCTATTTCGTTATATGCGGGAATAGTGCTGGAAATGCCTGTTTTGAGATCACTCCACAGAAAGCGTTTCCAGACTTCCCCTTCAACACACGAGTTTAACTCTGTAAGTTGAATGCACACATTGAAGACCGTTCTGTTAGGTAGCTCCGTTTTGGTTTCACAAGCAGACAGTTCTCCTTACAGCATAGGCTCCCATTCACTGAGAAATGTCCAAACGCAGCTCTTACCAGAAACGTGTTTCTAACTCCTGAATCTAAAGGGAGATTTAACTCACTTAGCTGAACAAACGCACAGCAGAGCAGATTGAAGGATACGTTGCTTCTGTGTTTTAGGCAGAGTTTTACTGCTATTTCGTTATATGCGGGAATAGTGCTGGAAATGCCTGTTTTGAGATCTCTCCACAGAAAGCGTTTCCAGACTTCCCCTTCAACACACGAGTTTAACTCTGTAAGTTGAATGCACACATTGAAGACCGTTCTGTTAGGTAGCTCCGTTTTGGTTTCACAAGCAGACAGTTCTCCTTACAGCATAGGCTCCCATTCACTGAGAAATGTCCAAACGCAGCTCTTACCAGAAACGTGTTTCTAACTCCTGAATCTAAAGGGAGATTTAACTCACTTAGCTGAACAAACGCACAGCAGAGCAGATTGAAGGATACGTTGCTTCTGTGTTTTAGGCAGAGTTTTACTGCTATTTCGTTATATGCGGGAATAGTGCTGGAAATGCCTGTTTTGAGATCTCTCCACAGAAAGCGTTTCCAGACTTCCCCTTCAACACACGAGTTTAACTCTGTAAGTTGAATGCACACATTGAAGACCGTTCTGTTAGGTAGCTCCGTTTTGGTTTCACAAGCAGACAGTTCTCCTTACAGCATAGGCTCCCATTCACTGAGAAATGTCCAAACGCAGCTCTTACCAGAAACGTGTTTCTAACTCCTGAATCTAAAGGGAGATTTAACTCACTTAGCTGAACAAACGCACAGCAGAGCAGATTGAAGGATACGTTGCTTCTGTGTTTTAGGCAGAGTTTTACTGCTATTTCGTTATATGCGGGAATAGTGCAGGAAATGCCTGTTTTGAGATCTCTCCACAGAAAGCGTTTCCAGACTTCCCCTTCAACACACGAGTTTAACTCTGTAAGTTGAATGCACACATTGAAGACCGTTCTGTTAGGTAGCTCCGTTTTGGTTTCACAAGCAGACAGTTCTCCTTACAGCATAGGCTCCCATTCACTGAGAAATGTCCAAACGCAGCTCTTACCAGAAACGTGTTTCTAACTCCTGAATCTTAAGGGAGATTTAACTCACTTAGCTGAACAAACGCACAGCAGAGCAGATTGAAGGATACGTTGCTTCTGTGTTTTAGGCAGAGTTTTACTGCTATTTCGTTATATGCGGGAATAGTGCTGGAAATGCCTGTTTTGAGATCTCTCCACAGAAAGCGTTTCCAGACTTCCCCTTCAACACACGAGTTTAACTCTGTAAGTTGAATGCACACATTGAAGACCGTTCTGTTAGGTAGCTCCGTTTTGGTTTCACAAGCAGACAGTTCTCCTTACAGCATAGGCTCCCATTCACTGAGAAATGTCCAAACGCAGCTCTTACCAGAAACGTGTTTCTAACTCCTGAATCTAAAGGGAGATTTAACTCACTTAGCTGAACAAACGCACAGCAGAGCAGATTGAAGGATACGTTGCTTCTGTGTTTTAGGCAGAGTTTTACTGCTATTTCGTTATATGCGGGAATAGTGCTGGAAATGCCTGTTTTGAGATCTCTCCACAGAAAGCGTTTCCAGACTTCCCCTTCAACACACGAGTTTAACTCTGTAAGTTGAATGCACACATTGAAGACCGTTCTGTTAGGTAGCTCCGTTTTGGTTTCACAAGCAGACAGTTCTCCTTACAGCATAGGCTCCCATTCACTGAGAAATGTCCAAACGCAGCTCTTACCAGAAACGTGTTTCTAACTCCTGAATCTAAAGGGAGATTTAACTCACTTAGCTGAACAAACGCACAGCAGAGCAGATTGAAGGATACGTTGCTTCTGTGTTTTAGGCAGAGTTTTACTGCTATTTCGTTATATGCGGGAATAGTGCTGGAAATGCCTGTTTTGAGATCTCTCCACAGAAAGACTTTCCAGACTTCCCCTTCAACACACGAGTTTAACTCTGTAAGTTGAATGCACACATTGAAGACCGTTCTGTTAGGTAGCTCCGTTTTGGTTTCACAAGCAGACAGTTCTCCTTACAGCATAGGCTCCCATTCACTGAGAAATGTCCAAACGCAGCTCTTACCAGAAACGTGTTTCTAACTCCTGAATCTAAAGGGAGATTTAACTCACTTAGCTGAACAAACGCACAGCAGAGCAGATTGAAGGATACGTTGCTTCTGTGTTTTAGGCAGAGTTTTACTGCTATTTCGTTATATGCGGGAATAGTGCTGGAAATGCCTGTTTTGAGATCTCTCCACAGAAAGCGTTTCCAGACTTCCCCTTCAACACACGAGTTTAACTCTGTAAGTTGAATGCACACATTGAAGACCGTTCTGTTAGGTAGCTCCGTTTTGGTTTCACAAGCAGACAGTTCTCCTTACAGCATAGGCTCCCATTCACTGAGAAATGTCCAAACGCAGCTCTTACCAGAAACGTGTTTCTAACTCCTGAATCTAAAGGGAGATTTAACTCACTTAGCTGAACAAACGCACAGCAGAGCAGATTGAAGGATCCGTTGCTTCTGTGTTTTAGGCAGAGTTTTACTGCTATTTCGTTATATGCGGGAATAGTGCTGGAAATGCCTGTTTTGAGATCTCTCCACAGAAAGCCTTTCCAGACTTCCCCTTCAACACACGAGTTTAACTCTGTAAGTTGAATGCACACATTGAAGACCGTTCTGTTAGGTAGCTCCGTTTTGGTTTCACAAGCAGACAGTTCTCCTTACAGCATAGGCTCCCATTCACTGAGAAATGTCCAAACGCAGCTCTTACCAGAAACGTGTTTCTAACTCCTGAATCTAAAGGGAGATTTAACTCACTTAGCTGAACAAACGCACAGCAGAGCAGATTGAAGGATACGTTGCTTCTGTGTTTTAGGCAGAGTTTTACTGCTATTTCGTTATATGCGGGAATAGTGCAGGAAATGCCTGTTTTGAGATCTCTCCACAGAAAGCGTTTCCAGACTTCCCCTTCAACACACCAGTTTAACTCTGTAAGTTGAATGCACACTTTGAAGACCGTTCTGTTAGGTAGCTCCGTATTGGTTTCACAAGCAGACAGTTCTCCTTACAGCATAGGCTCCCATTCACTGAGAAATGTCCAAACGCAGCTCTTACCAGAAACGTGTTTCTAACTCCTGAATCTAAAGGGAGATTTAACTCACTTAGCTGAACAAACGCACAGCAGAGCAGATTGAAGGATACGTTGCTTCTGTGTTTTAGGCAGAGTTTTACTGCTATTTCGTTATATGCGGGAATAGTGCTGGAAATGCCTGTTTTGAGATCTCTCCACAGAAAGCCTTTCCAGACTTCCCCTTCAACACACGAGTTTAACTCTGTAAGTTGAATGCACACATTGAAGACCGTTCTGTTAGGTAGCTCCGTTTTGGTTTCACAAGCAGACAGTTCTCCTTACAGAATAGGCTCCCATTCACTGAGAAATGTCCAAACGCAGCTCTTACCAGAAACGTGTTTCTAACTCCTGAATCTAAAGGGAGATTTAACTCACTTAGTTGAACAAACGCACAGCAGAGCAGATTGAAGGATACGTTGCTTCTGTGTTTTAGGCAGAGTTTTACTGCTATTTCGTTATATGCGGGAATAGTGCTGGAAATGCCTGTTTTGAGATCTCTCCACAGAAAGCGTTTCCAGACTTCCCCTTCAACACACGAGTTTAACTCTGTAAGTTGAATGCACACATTGAAGACCGTTCTGTTAGGTAGCTCCGTTTTGGTTTCACAAGCAGACAGTTCTCCTTACAGCATAGGCTCCCATTCACTGAGAAATGTCCAAACGCAGCTCTTACCAGAAACGTGTTTCTAACTCCTGAATCTTAAGGGAGATTTAACTCACTTAGCTGAACAAACGCACAGCAGAGCAGATTGAAGGATACGTTGCTTCTGTGTTTTAGGCAGAGTTTTACTGCTATTTCGTTATATGCGGGAATAGTGCTGGAAATGCCTGTTTTGAGATCTCTCCACAGAAAGCGTTTCCAGACTTCCCCTTCAACACACGAGTTTAACTCTGTAAGTTGAATGCACACATTGAAGACCGTTCTGTTAGGTAGCTCCGTTTTGGTTTCACAAGCAGACAGTTCTCCTTACAGCATAGGCTCCCATTCACTGAGAAATGTCCAAACGCAGCTCTTACCAGAAACGTGTTTCTAACTCCTGAATCTAAAGGGAGATTTAACTCACTTAGCTGAACAAACGCACAGCAGAGCAGATTGAAGGATACGTTGCTTCTGTGTTTTAGGCAGAGTTTTACTGCTATTTCGTTATATGCGGGAATAGTGCTGGAAATGCCTGTTTTGAGATCTCTCCACAGAAAGCGTTTCCAGACTTCCCCTTCAACACACGAGTTTAACTCTGTAAGTTGAATGCACACATTGAAGACCGTTCTGTTAGGTAGCTCCGTTTTGGTTTCACAAGCAGACAGTTCTCCTTACAGCATAGGCTCCCATTCACTGAGAAATGTCCAAACGCAGCTCTTACCAGAAACGTGTTTCTAACTCCTGAATCTAAAGGGAGATTTAACTCACTTAGCTGAACAAACGCACAGCAGAGCAGATTGAAGGATACGTTGCTTCTGTGTTTTAGGCAGAGTTTTACTGCTATTTCGTTATATGCGGGAATAGTGCTGGAAATGCCTGTTTTGAGATCTCTCCACAGAAAGCGTTTCCAGACTTCCCCTTCAACACACGAGTTTAACTCTGTAAGTTGAATGCACACATTGAAGACCGTTCTGTTAGGTAGCTCCGTTTTGGTTTCACAAGCAGACAGTTCTCCTTACAGCATAGGCTCCCATTCACTGAGAAATGTCCAAGCGCAGCTCTTACCAGAAACGTGTTTCTAACTCCTGAATCTAAAGGGAGATTTAACTCACTTAGCTGAACAAACGCACAGCAGAGCAGATTGAAGGATACGTTGCTTCTGTGTTTTAGGCAGAGTTTTACTGCTATTTCGTTATATGCGGGAATAGTGCTGGAAATGCCTGTTTTGAGATCACTCCACAGAAAGCGTTTCCAGACTTCCCCTTCAACCCACGAGTTTAACTCTGTAAGTTGAATGCACACATTGAAGACCGTTCTGTTAGGTAGCTCCGTTTTGGTTTCACAAGCAGACAGTTCTCCTTACAGCATAGGCTCCCATTCACTGAGAAATGTCCAAACGCAGCTCTTACCAGAAACGTGTTTCTAACTCCTGAATCTAAAGGGAGATTTAACTCACTTAGCTGAACAAACGCACAGCAGAGCAGATTGAAGGATACGTTGCTTCTGTGTTTTAGGCAGAGTTTTACTGCTATTTCGTTATATGCGGGAATAGTGCTGGAAATGCCTGTTTTGAGATCTCTCCACAGAAAGCGTTTCCAGACTTCCCCTTCAACACACGAGTTTAACTCTGTAAGTTGAATGCACACATTGAAGACCGTTCTGTTAGGTAGCTCCGTTTTGGTTTCACAAGCAGACAGTTCTCCTTACAGCATAGGCTCCCATTCACTGAGAAATGTCCAAACGCAGCTCTTACCAGAAACGTGTTTCTAACTCCTGAATCTAAAGGGAGATTTAACTCACTTAGCTGAACAAACGCACAGCAGAGCAGATTGAAGGATACGTTGCTTCTGTGTTTTAGGCAGAGTTTTACTGCTATTTCGTTATATGCGGGAATAGTGCTGGAAATGCCTGTTTTGAGATCTCTCCACAGAAAGACTTTCCAGACTTCCCCTTCAACACACGAGTTTAACTCTGTAAGTTGAATGCACACATTGAAGACCGTTCTGTTAGGTAGCTCCGTTTTGGTTTCACAAGCAGACAGTTCTCCTTACAGCATAGGCTCCCATTCACTGAGAAATGTCCAAACGCAGCTCTTACCAGAAACGTGTTTCTAACTCCTGAATCTAAAGGGAGATTTAACTCACTTAGCTGAACAAACGCACAGCAGAGCAGATTGAAGGATACGTTGCTTCTGTGTTTTAGGCAGAGTTTTACTGCTATTTCGTTATATGCGGGAATAGTGCTGGAAATGCCTGTTTTGAGATCTCTCCACAGAAAGCGTTTCCAGACTTCCCCTTCAACACACGAGTTTAACTCTGTAAGTTGAATGCACACATTGAAGACCGTTCTGTTAGGTAGCTCCGTTTTGGTTTCACAAGCAGACAGTTCTCCTTACAGCATAGGCTCCCATTCACTGAGAAATGTCCAAACGCAGCTCTTACCAGAAACGTGTTTCTAACTCCTGAATCTAAAGGGAGATTTAACTCACTTAGCTGAACAAACGCACAGCAGAGCAGATTGAAGGATCCGTTGCTTCTGTGTTTTAGGCAGAGTTTTACTGCTATTTCGTTATATGCGGGAATAGTGCTGGAAATGCCTGTTTTGAGATCTCTCCACAGAAAGCCTTTCCAGACTTCCCCTTCAACACACGAGTTTAACTCTGTAAGTTGAATGCACACATTGAAGACCGTTCTGTTAGGTAGCTCCGTTTTGGTTTCACAAGCAGACAGTTCTCCTTACAGCATAGGCTCCCATTCACTGAGAAATGTCCAAACGCAGCTCTTACCAGAAACGTGTTTCTAACTCCTGAATCTAAAGGGAGATTTAACTCACTTAGCTGAACAAACGCACAGCAGAGCAGATTGAAGGATACGTTGCTTCTGTGTTTTAGGCAGAGTTTTACTGCTATTTCGTTATATGCGGGAATAGTGCAGGAAATGCCTGTTTTGAGATCTCTCCACAGAAAGCGTTTCCAGACTTCCCCTTCAACACACCAGTTTAACTCTGTAAGTTGAATGCACACTTTGAAGACCGTTCTGTTAGGTAGCTCCGTATTGGTTTCACAAGCAGACAGTTCTCCTTACAGCATAGGCTCCCATTCACTGAGAAATGTCCAAACGCAGCTCTTACCAGAAACGTGTTTCTAACTCCTGAATCTAAAGGGAGATTTAACTCACTTAGCTGAACAAACGCACAGCAGAGCAGATTGAAGGATACGTTGCTTCTGTGTTTTAGGCAGAGTTTTACTGCTATTTCGTTATATGCGGGAATAGTGCTGGAAATGCCTGTTTTGAGATCTCTCCACAGAAAGCCTTTCCAGACTTCCCCTTCAACACACGAGTTTAACTCTGTAAGTTGAATGCACACATTGAAGACCGTTCTGTTAGGTAGCTCCGTTTTGGTTTCACAAGCAGACAGTTCTCCTTACAGAATAGGCTCCCATTCACTGAGAAATGTCCAAACGCAGCTCTTACCAGAAACGTGTTTCTAACTCCTGAATCTAAAGGGAGATTTAACTCACTTAGTTGAACAAACGCACAGCAGAGCAGATTGAAGGATACGTTGCTTCTGTGTTTTAGGCAGAGTTTTACTGCTATTTCGTTATATGCGGGAATAGTGCTGGAAATGCCTGTTTTGAGATCTCTCCACAGAAAGCGTTTCCAGACTTCCCCTTCAACACACGAGTTTAACTCTGTAAGTTGAATGCACACATTGAAGACCGTTCTGTTAGGTAGCTCCGTTTTGGTTTCACAAGCAGACAGTTCTCCTTACAGCATAGGCTCCCATTCACTGAGAAATGTCCAAACGCAGCTCTTACCAGAAACGTGTTTCTAACTCCTGAATCTAAAGGGAGATTTAACTCACTTAGCTGAACAAACGCACAGCAGAGCAGATTGAAGGATACGTTGCTTCTGTGTTTTAGGCAGAGTTTTACTGCTATTTCGTTATATGCGGGAATAGTGCTGGAAATGCCTGTTTTGAGATCTCTCCACAGAAAGCGTTTCCAGACTTCCCCTTCAACACACGAGTTTAACTCTGTAAGTTGAATGCACACATTGAAGACCGTTCTGTTAGGTAGCTCCGTTTTGGTTTCACAAGCAGACAGTTCTCCTTACAGCATAGGCTCCCATTCACTGAGAAATGTCCAAACGCAGCTCTTACCAGAAACGTGTTTCTAACTCCTGAATCTAAAGGGAGATTTAACTCACTTAGCTGAACAAACGCACAGCAGAGCAGATTGAAGGATACGTTGCATCTGTGTTTTAGGCAGAGTTTTACTGCTATTTCGTTATATGCGGGAATAGTGCTGGAAATGCCTGTTTTGAGATCTCTCCACAGAAAGCGTTTCCAGACTTCCCCTTCAACACACGAGTTTAACTCTGTAAGTTGAATGCACACATTGAAGACCGTTCTGTTAGGTAGCTCCGTTTTGGTTTCACAAGCAGACAGTTCTCCTTACAGCATAGGCTCCCATTCACTGAGAAATGTCCAAACGCAGCTCTTACCAGAAACGTGTTTCTAACTCCTGAATCTAAAGGGAGATTTAACTCACTTAGCTGAACAAACGCACAGCAGAGCAGATTGAAGGATACGTTGCTTCTGTGTTTTAGGCAGAGTTTTACTGCTATTTCGTTATATGCGGGAATAGTGCTGGAAATGCCTGTTTTGAGATCTCTCCACAGAAAGCGTTTCCAGACTTCCCCTTCAACACACGAGTTTAACTCTGTAAGTTGAATGCACACATTGAAGACCGTTCTGTTAGGTAGCTCCGTTTTGGTTTCACAAGCAGACAGTTCTCCTTACAGCATAGGCTCCCATTCACTGAGAAATGTCCAAACGCAGCTCTTACCAGAAACGTGTTTCTAACTCCTGAATCTAAAGGGAGATTTAACTCACTTAGCTGAACAAACGCACAGCAGAGCAGATTGAAGGATACGTTGCTTCTGTGTTTTAGGCAGAGTTTTACTGCTATTTCGTTATATGCGGGAATAGTGCTGGAAATGCCTGTTTTGAGATCTCTCCACAGAAAGCGTTTCCAGACTTCCCCTTCAACACACGAGTTTAACTCTGTAAGTTGAATGCACACATTGAAGACCGTTCTGTTAGGTAGCTCCGTTTTGGTTTCACAAGCAGACAGTTCTCCTTACAGCATAGGCTCCCATTCACTGAGAAATGTCCAAACGCAGCTCTTACCAGAAACGTGTTTCTAACTCCTGAATCTAAAGGGAGATTTAACTCACTTAGCTGAACAAACGCACAGCAGAGCAGATTGAAGGCTACGTTGCATCTGTGTTTTAGGCAGAGTTTTACTGCTATTTCGTTATATGCGGGAATAGTGTTGGAAATGCCTGTTTTGAGATCTCTCCACAGAAAGCGTTTCCAGACTTCCCCTTCAACACACGAGTTTAACTCTGTAAGTTGAATGCACACATTGAAGACCGTTCTGTTAGGTAGCTCCGTTTTGGTTTCACAAGCAGACAGTTCTCCTTAGAGCGTAGGCTCCCATTCACTGAGAAATGTCCAAACGCAGCTCTTACCAGAAACGTGTTTCTAACTCCTGAATCTAAAGGGAGATTTAACTCACTTAGCTGAACAAACGCACAGCAGAGCAGATTGAAGGATACGTTGCTTCTGTGTTTTAGGCAGAGTTTTACTGCTATTTCGTTATATGCGGGAATAGTGCTGGAAATGCCTGTTTTGAGATCTCTCCACAGAAAGCGTTTCCAGACTTCCCCTTCAACACACGAGTTTAACTCTGTAAGTTGAATGCACACATTGAAGACCGTTCTGTTAGGTAGCTCCGTTTTGGTTTCACAAGCAGACAGTTCTCCTTACAGCATAGGCTCCCATTCACTGAGAAATGTCCAAACGCAACTCTTACCAGAAACGTGTTTCTAACTCCTGAATCTAAAGGGAGATTTAACTCACTTAGCTGAACAAACGCACAGCAGAGCAGATTGAAGGATACGTTGCTTCTGTGCTTTAGGCAGAGTTTTACTGCTATTTCGTTATATGCGGGAATAGTGCTGGAAATGCCTGTTTTGAGATCTCTCCACAGAAAGCGTTTCCAGACTTCCCCTTCAACACACGAGTTTAACTCTGTAAGTTGAATGCACACATTGAAGACCGTTCTGTTAGGTAGCTCCGTTTTGGTTTCACAAGCAGACAGTTCTCCTTACAGCATAGGCTCCCATTCACTGAGAAAGGTCAAAACGCAGCTCTTACCAGAAACGTGTTTCTAACTCCTGAATCTAAAGGGAGATTTAACTCACTTAGCTGAACAAACGCACAGCAGAGCAGATTGAAGGATACGTTGCTTCTGTGTTTTAGGCAGAGTTTTACTTCTATTTCGTTATATGCGGGAATAGTGCTGGAAATGCCTGTTTTGAGATCTCTCCACAGAAAGCGTTTCCAGACTTCCCCTTCAACACACGAGTTTAACTCTGTAAGTTGAATGCACACATTGAAGACCGTTCTGTTAGGTAGCTCCGTTTTGGTTTCACAAGCAGACAGTTCTCCTTACAGCATAGGCTCCCATTCACTGAGAAATGTCCAAACGCAGCTCTTACCAGAAACGTGTTTCTAACTCCTGAATCTAAAGGGAGATTTAACTCACTTAGCTGAACAAACGCACAGCAGAGCAGATTGAAGGATACGTTGCTTCTGTGTTTTAGGCAGAGTTTTACTGCTATTTCGTTATATGCGGGAATAGTGCTGGAAATGCCTGTTTTGAGATCTCTCCACAGAAAGCGTTTCCAGACTTCCCCTTCAACACACGAGTTTAACTCTGTAAGTTGAATGCACACATTGAAGACCGTTCTGTTAGGTAGCTCCGTTTTGGTTTCACAAGCAGACAGTTCTCCTTACAGCATAGGCTCCCATTCACTGAGAAATGTCCAAACGCAGCTCTTACCAGAAACGTGTTTCTAACTCCTGAATCTAAAGGGAGATTTAACTCACTTAGCTGAAGAAACGCACAGCAGAGCAGATTGAAGGATACGTTGCTTCTGTGTTTTAGGCAGAGTTTTACTGCTATTTCGTTATATGTGGGAATAGTGCTGGAAAAGCCTGTTTTGAGATCTCTCCACAGAAAGCGTTTCCAGACTTCCCCTTCAACACACGAGTTTAACTCTGTAAGTTGAATGCACTCATTGAAGACCGTTCTGTTAGGTAGCTCCGTTTTGGTTTCACAAGCAGACAGTTCTCCTTACAGCATAGGCTCCCATTCACTGAGAAATGTCCAAACGCAGCTCTTACCAGAAACGTGTTTCTAACTCCTGAATCTAAAGGGAGATTTAACTCACTTAGCTGAACAAACGCACAGCAGAGCAGATTGAAGGATACGTTGCTTCTGTGTTTTAGGCAGAGTTTTACTGCTATTTCGTTATATGCGGGAATAGTGCTGGAAATGCCTGTTTTGAGATCTCTCCACAGAAAGCGTTTCCAGACTTCCCCTTCAACACACGAGTTTACCTCTGTAAGTTGAATGCACACATTGAAGACCGTTCTGTTAGGTAGCTCCGTTTTGGTTTCACAAGCAGACAGTTCTCCTTACAGCGTAGGCTCCCATTCACTGAGAAATGTCCAAACGCAGCTCTTACCAGAAACGTGTTTCTAACTCCTGAATCTAAAGGGAGATTTAACTCACTTAGCTGAACAAACGCACAGCAGAGCAGATTGAAGGATACGTTGCATCTGTGTTTTTGGCAGAGTTTTACTGCTATTTCGTTATATGCGGGAATAGTGCTGGAAATGCCTGTTTTGAGATCTCTCCACAGAAAGCGTTTCCAGACTTCCCCTTCAACACACGAGTTTAACTCTGTAAGTTGAATGCACACATTGAAGACCGTTCTGTTAGGTAGCTCCGTTTTGGTTTCACAAGCAGACAGTTCTCCTTACAGCATAGGCTCCCATTCACTGAGAAATGTCCAAACGCAGCTCTTACCAGAAACGTGTTTCTAACTCCTGAATCTAAAGGGAGATTTAACTCACTTAGCTGAACAAACGCACAGCAGAGCAGATTGAAGGATACGTTGCTTCTGTGTTTTAGGCAGAGTTTTACTGCTATTTCGTTATATGCGGGAATAGTGCTGGAAATGCCTGTTTTGAGATCTCTCCACAGAAAGCGTTTCCAGACTTCCCCTTCAACACACCAGTTTAACTCTGTAAGTTGAATGTACACATTGAAGACCGTTCTGTTAGGTAGCTCCGTTTTGGTTTCACAAGCAGACAGTTCTCCTTACAGCATAGGCTCCCATTCACTGAGAAATGTCAAAACGCAGCTCTTACCAGAAACGTGTTTCTAACTCCTGAATCTAAAGGGAGATTTAACTCACTTAGCTGAACAAACGCACAGCAGAGCAGATTGAAGGATACGTTGCTTCTGTGTTTTAGGCAGAGTTTTACTGCTATTTCGTTATATGCGGGAATAGTGCTGGAAATGCCTGTTTTGAGATCTCTCCACAGAAAGCGTTTCCAGACTTCCCCTTCAACACACGAGTTTAACTCTGTAAGTTGAATGCACACATTGAAGACCGTTCTGTTAGGTAGCTCCGTTTTGGTTTCACAAGCAGACAGTTCTCCTTACAGCATAGGCTCCCATTCACTGAGAAATGTCCAAACGCAGCTCTTACCAGAAACGTGTTTCTAACTCCTGAATCTAAAGGGAGATTTAACTCACTTAGCTGAACAAACGCACAGCAGAGCAGATTGAAGGATACGTTGCTTCTGTGTTTTAGGCAGAGTTTTACTGCTATTTCGTTATATGCGGGAATAGTGCTGGAAATGCCTGTTTTGAGATCTCTCCACAGAAAGCGTTTCCAGACTTCCCCTTCAACACACAAGTTTAACTCTGTAAGTTGAATGCACACATTGAAGACCGTTCTGTTAGGTAGCTCCGTTTTGCTTTCACAAGCAGACAGTTCTCCTTACAGCATAGGCTCCCATTCAATGAGAAATGTCCAAACGCAGCTCTTACCAGAAACGTGTTTCTAACTCCTGAATCTAAAGGGAGATTTAACTCACTTAGCTGAATAAACGCACAGCAGAGCAGATTGAAGGATACGTTGCTTCTGTGTTTTAGGCAGAGTTTTACTGCTATTTCGTTATATGCGGGAATAGTGCTGGAAATGCCTGTTTTGAGATCTCTCCACAGAAAGCGTTTCCAGACTTCCCCTTCAAAACACGAGTTTAACTCTGTAAGTTGAATGCACACATTGAAGACCGTTCTGTTAGGTAGCTCCGTTTTGGTTTCACAAGCAGACAGTTCTCCTTACAGCATAGGCTCCCATTCACTGAGAAATGTCCAAACGCAGCTCTTACCAGAAACGTGTTTCTAACTCCTGAATCTAAAGGGAGATTTAACTCACTTAGCTGAACAAACGCACAGCAGAGCAGATTGAAGGATACGTTGCTTCTGTGTTTTAGGCAGAGTTTTACTGCTATTTCGTTATATGCGGGAATAGTGCTGGAAATGCCTGTTTTGAGATCTCTCCACAGAAAGCGTTCCCAGACTTCCCCTTCAACACACGAGTTTAACTCTGTAAGTTGAATGCACACATTGAAGTCCGTTCTGTTAGGTAGCTCCGTTTTGGTTTCACAAGCAGACAGTTCTCCTTACAGCATAGGCTCCCATTCACTGAGAACTGTCCAAACGCAGCTCTTACCAGAAACGTGTTTCTAACTCCTGAATCTAAAGGGAGATTTAACTCACTTAGCTGAACAAACGCACAGCAGAGCAGATTGAAGGATACGTTGCTTCTGTGTTTTAGGCAGAGTTTTACTGCTATTTCGTTATATGCGGGAATAGTGCTGGAAATGCCTGTTTTGAGATCTCTCCACAGAAAGCGTTTCCAGACTTCCCCTTCAACACACGAGTTTAACTCTGTTAGTTGAATGCACACATTGAGGACCGTTCTGTTAGGTAGCTCCGTTTTGGTTTCACAAGCAGACAGTTCTCCTTACAGCATAGGCTCCCATTCACTGAGAAATGTCCAAACGCAGCTCTTACCAGAAACGTGTTTCTAACTCCTGAATCTAAAGGGAGATTTAACTCACTTAGCTGAACAAACGCACAGCAGAGCAGATTGAAGGATACGTTGCTTCTGTGTTTTAGGCAGAGTTTTACTGCTATTTCGTTATATGCGGGAATAGTGCTGGAAATGCCTGTTTTGAGATCTCTCCACAGAAAGCGTTTCCAGACTTCCCCTTCAACACACGAGTTTAACTCTGTAAGTTGAATGCACACATTGAAGACCGTTCTGTTAGGTAGCTCCGTTTTGGTTTCACAAGCAGACAGTTCTCCTTACAGCGTAGGCTCCCATTCACTGAGAAATGTCCAAACGCAGCTCTTACCAGAAACGTGTTTCTAACTCCTGAATCTAAAGGGAGATTTAACTCACTTAGCTGAACAAACGCACAGCAGAGCAGATTGAAGGATACGTTGCTTCTGTGTTTTAGGCAGAGTTTTACTGCTATTTCGTTATATGCGGGAATAGTGCTGGAAATGCCTGTTTTGAGATCTCTCCACAGAAAGCGTTTCCAGACTTCCCCTTCAACACACGAGTTTAACTCTGTAAGTTGAATGCACACATTGAAGACCGTTCTGTTAGGTAGCTCCGTTTTGGTTTCACAAGCAGACAGTTCTCCTTACAGCATAGGCTCCCATTCACTGAGAAATGTCCAAACGCAGCTCTTACCAGAAACGTGTTTCTAACTCCAGAATCTAAAGGGAGATTTAACTCACTTAGCTGAACAAACGCACAGCAGAGCAGATTGAAGGATACGTTGCTTCTGTGTTTTAGGCAGAGTTTTACTGCTATTTCGTTATATGCGGGAATAGTGCTGGAAATGCCTGTTTTGAGATCTCTCCACAGAAAGCGTTTCCAGACTTCCCCTTCAACACACGAGTTTAACTCTGTAAGTTGAATGCACACATTGAAGACCGTTCTGTTAGGTAGCTCAGTTTTGGTTTCACAAGCAGACAGTTCTCCTTACAGCATAGGCTCCCATTCACTGAGAAATGTCCAAACGCAGCTCTTACCAGAAACGTGTTTCTAACTCCTGAATCTAAAGGGAGATTTAACTCACTTAGCTGAACAAACGCACAGAAGAGCAGATTGAAGGATACGTTGCTTCTGTGTTTTAGGCAGAGTTTTACTGCTATTTCGTTATATGCGGGAATAGTGCTGGAAATGCCTGTTTTGAGATCTCTCCACAGAAAGCGTTTCCAGACTTCCCCTTCAACACACGAGTTTAACTCTGTAAGTTGAATGCACACATTGAAGACCGTTCTGTTAGGTAGCTCCGTTTTGGTTTCACAAGCAGACAGTTCTCCTTACAGCATAGGCTCCCATTCACTGAGAAATGTCCAAACGCAGCTCTTACCAGAAACGTGTTTCTAACTCCAGAATCTAAAGGGAGATTTAACTCACTTAGCTGAACAAACGCACAGCAGAGCAGATTGAAGGATACGTTGCTTCTGTGTTTTAGGCAGAGTTTTACTGCTATTTCGTTATATGCGGGAATAGTGCTGGAAATGCCTGTTTTGAGATCTCTCCACAGAAAGCGTTTCCAGACTTCCCCTTCAACACACGAGTTTAACTCTGTAAGTTGAATGCACACATTGAAGACCGTTCTGTTAGGTAGCTCCGTTTTGGTTTCACAAGCAGACAGTTCTCCTTACAGCATAGGCTCCCATTCACTGAGAAATGTCCAAACGCAGCTCTTACCAGAAACGTGTTTCTAACTCCTGAATCTAAAGGGAGATTTAACTCACTTAGCTGAACAAACGCACAGCAGAGCAGATTGAAGGATACGTTGCTTCTGTGTTTTAGGCAGAGTTTTACTGCTATTTCGTTATATGCGGGAATAGTGCTGGAAATGCCTGTTTTGAGATCTCTCCACAGAAAGCGTTTCCAGACTTCCCCTTCAACACACGAGTTTAACTCTGTAAGTTGAATGCACACATTGAAGACCGTTCTGTTAGGTAGCTCCGTTTTGGTTTCACAAGCAGACAGTTCTCCTTACAGCATAGGCTCCCATTCACTGAGAAATGTCCAAACGCAGCTCTTACCAGAAACGTGTTTCTAACACCTGAATCTAAAGGGAGATTTAACTCACTTAGCTGAACAAACGCACAGCAGAGCAGATTGAAGGATACGTTGCTTCTGTGTTTTAGGCAGAGTTTTACTGCTATATCGTTATATGCGGGAATAGTGCTGGAAATGCCTGTTTTGAGATCTCTCCACAGAAAGCGTTTCCAGACTTCCCCTTCAACACACGAGTTTAACTCTGTAAGTTGAATGCACACATTGAAGACCGTTCTGTTAGGTAGCTCCGTTTTGGTTTCACAAGCAGACAGTTCTCCTTACAGCGTAGGCTCCCATTCACTGAGAAATGTCCAAATGCAGCTCTTACCAGAAACGTGTTTCTAACTCCTGAATCTAAAGGGAGATTTAACTCACTTACCTGAACAAACGCACAGCAGAGCAGATTGAAGGATACGTTGCATCTGTGTTTTAGGCAGAGTTTTACTGCTATTTCGTTATATGCGGGAATAGTGCTGGAAATGCCTGTTTTGAGATCTCTCCATAGAAAGCGTTTCCAGACTTCCCCTTCAACACACGAGTTTAACTCTGTAAGTTGAATGCACATATTGAAGACCGTTCTGTTAGGTAGCTCCGTTTTGGTTTCACAAGCAGACAGTTCTCCTTACAGCGTAGGCTCCCATTCACTGAGAAATGTCCAAACGCAGCTCTTACCAGAAACGTGTTTCTAACTCCTGAATCTAAAGGGAGATCTAACTCACTTAGCTGAACAAACGCACAGCAGAGCAGATTGAAGGATACGTTGCTTCTGTGTTTTAGGCAGAGTTTTACTGCTATTTCGTTATATGCGGGAATAGTGCTGGAAATGCCTGTTTTGAGATCTCTCCACAGAAAGCCTTTCCAGACTTCCCCTTCAACACACGAGTTTAACTCTGTAAGTTGAATGCACACATTGAAGACCGTTCTGTTAGGTAGCTCCGTTTTGGTTTCACAAGCAGACAGTTCTCCTTACAGCATAGGCTCCCATTCACTGAGAAATGTCCAAACGCAGCTCTTACCAGAAACGTGTTTCTAACTCCTGAATCTAAAGGGAGATTTAACTCACTTAGCTGAACAAACGCACAGCAGAGCAGATTGAAGGATACGTTGCTTCTGTGTTTTAGGCAGAGTTTTACTGCTATTTCGTTATATGCGGGAATAGTGCTGGAAATGCCTGTTTTGAGATCTCTCCACAGAAAGCGTTTCCAGACTTCCCCTTCAACACACGAGTTTAACTCTGTAAGTTGAATGTACACATTGAAGACCGTTCTGTTAGGTAGCTCCGTTTTGGTTTCACAAGCAGACAGTTCTCCTTACAGCATAGGCTCCCATTCACTGAGAAATGTCCAAACGCAGCTCTTACCAGAAACGTGTTTCTAACTCCTGAATCTAAAGGGAGATTTAACTCACTTAGCTGAACAAACGCACAGCAGAGCAGATTGAAGGATACGTTGCTTCTGTGTTTTAGGCAGAGTTTTACTGCTATTTCGTTATATGCGGGAATAGTGCTGGAAATGCCTGTTTTGAGATCTCTCCACAGAAAGCGTTTCCAGACTTCCCCTTCAACACACGAGTTTAACTCTGTAAGTTGAATGCAAACATTGAAGACCGTTCTGTTAGGTAGCTCCGTTTTGGTTTCACAAGCAGACAGTTCTCCTTACAGCGTAGGCTCCGATTCACTGAGAAATGTCCAAACGCAGCTCTTACCAGAAACGTGTTTCTAACTCCTGAATCTAAAGGGAGCTTTAACTCACTTAGCTGAACAAACGCACAGCAGAGCAGATTGAAGGATACGTTGCTTCTGTGTTTTAGGCAGAGTTTTACTGCTATTTCGTTATATGCGGGAATAGTGCTGGAAATGCCTGTTTTGAGATCTCTCCACAGAAAGCGTTTCCAGACTTCCCCTTCAACACACGAGTTTAACTCTGTAAGTTGAATGCACACATTGAAGACCGTTCTGTTAGGTAGCTCCGTTTTGGTTTCACAAGCAGACAGTTCTCCTTACAGCATAGGCTCCCATTCACTGAGAAATGTCCAAACGCAGCTCTTACCAGAAACGTGTTTCTAACTCCTGAATCTAAAGGGAGATTTAACTCACTTAGCTGAATAAACGCACAGCAGAGCAGATTGAAGGATACGTTGCTTCTGTGTTTTAGGCAGAGTTTTACTGCTATTTCGTTATATGCGGGAATAGTGCTGGAAATGCCTGTTTTGAGATCTCTCCACAGAAAGCGTTTCCAGACTTCCCCTTCAACACACGAGTTTAACTCTGTAAGTTGAATGCACACATTGAAGACCGTTCTGTTAGGTAGCTCCGTTTTGGTTTCACAAGCAGACAGTTCTCCTTACAGCATAGGCTCCCATTCACTGAGAAATGTCCAAACGCAGCTCTTACCAGAAACGTGTTTCTAACTCCTGAATCTAAAGGGAGATTTAACTCACTTAGCTGAACAAAAGCACAGCAGAGCAGATTGAAGGATACGTTGCTTCTGTGTTTTAGGCAGAGTTTTACTGCTATTTCGTTATATGCGGGAATAGTGCTGGAAATGCCTGTTTTGAGATCTCTCCACAGAAAGCGTTTCCAGACTTCCCCTTCAACACACGAGTTTAACTCTGTAAGTTGAATGCACACATTGAAGACCGTTCTGTTAGGTAGCTCCGTTTTGGTTTCACAAGCAGACAGTTCTCCTTACAGCATAGGCTCCCATTCACTGAGAAATGTCCAAACGCAGCTCTTACCAGAAACGTGTTTCTAACTCCTGAATCTAAAGGGAGATTTAACTCACTTAGCTGAACAAACGCACAGCAGAGCAGATTGAAGGATACGTTGCTTCTGTGTTTTAGGCAGAGTTTTACTGCTATTTCGTTATATGCGGGAATAGTGCTGGAAATGCCTGTTTTGAGATCTCTCCACAGAAAGCGTTTCCAGACTTCCCCTTCAACACACGAGTTTAACTCTGTAAGTTGAATGCACACATTGAAGACCGTTCTGTTAGGTAGCTCCGTTTTGGTTTCACAAGCAGACAGTTCTCCTTACAGCATAGGCTCCCATTCACTGAGAAATGTCCAAACGCAGCTCTTACCAGAAACGTGTTTCTAACTCCTGAATCTAAAGGGAGATTTAACTCACTTAGCTGAACAAACGCACAGCAGAGCAGATTGAAGGATACGTTGCTTCTGTGTTTTAGGCAGAGTTTTACTGCTATTTCGTTATATGCGGGAATAGTGCTGGAAATGCCTGTTTTGAGATCTCTCCACAGAAAGCGTTTCCAGACTTCCCCTTCAACACACGAGTTTAACTCTGTAAGTTGAATGCACACATTGAAGACCGTTCTGTTAGGTAGCTCCGTTTTGGTTTCACAAGCAGACAGTTCTCCTTACAGCATAGGCTCCCATTCACTGAGAAATGTCCAAACGGAGCTCTTACCAGAAACGTGTTTCTAACTCCTGAATCTAAAGGGAGATTTAACTCACTTAGCTGAACAAACGAACAGCAGAGCAGATTGAAGGATACGTTGCTTCTGTGTTTTAGGCAGAGTTTTACTGCTATTTCGTTATATGCGGGAATAGTGCTGGAAATGCCTGTTTTGAGATCTCTCCACAGAAAGCGTTTCCAGACTTCCCCTTCAACACACGAGTTTAACTCTGTAAGTTGAATGCAAACATTGAAGACCGTTCTGTTAGGTAGCTCCGTTTTGGTTTCACAAGCAGACAGTTCTCCTTACAGCATAGGCTCCCATTCACTGAGAAATGTCCAAACGCAGCTCTTACCAGAAACGTGTTTCTAACTCCAGAATCTAAAGGGAGATTTAACTCACTTAGCTGAACAAACGCACAGCAGAGCAGATTGAAGGATACGTTGCTTCTGTGTTTTAGGCAGAGTTTTACTGCTATTTCGTTATATGCGGGAATAGTGCTGGAAATGCCTGTTTTGAGATCTCTCCACAGAAAGCGTTTCCAGACTTCCCCTTCAACACACGAGTTTAACTCTGTAAGTTGAATGCACACATTGAAGACCGTTCTGTTAGGTAGCTCCGTTTTGGTTTCACAAGCAGACAGTTCTCCTTACAGCATAGGCTCCCATTCACTGAGAAATGTCCAAACGCAGCTCTTACCAGAAACGTGTTTCTAACTCCTGAATCTTAAGGGAGATTTAACTCACTTAGCTGAACAAACGCACAGCAGAGCAGATTGAAGGATACGTTGCTTCTGTGTTTTAGGCAGAGTTTTACTGCTATTTCGTTATATGCGGGAATAGTGCTGGAAATGCCTGTTTTGAGATCTCTCCACAGAAAGCGTTTCCAGACTTCCCCTTCAACACACGAGTTTAACTCTGTAAGTTGAATGCACACATTGAAGACCGTTCTGTTAGGTAGCTCCGTTTTGGTTTCACAAGCAGACAGTTCTCCTTACAGCATAGGCTCCCATTCACTGAGAAATGTCCAAACGCAGCTCTTACCAGAAACGTGTTTCTAACTCCTGAATCTAAAGGGAGATTTAACTCACTTAGCTGAACAAACGCACAGCAGAGCAGATTGAAGGATACGTTGCTTCTGTGTTTTAGGCAGAGTTTTACTGCTATTTCGTTATATGCGGGAATAGTGCTGGAAATGCCTGTTTTGAGATCTCTCCACAGAAAGCGTTTCCAGACTTCCCCTTCAACACACGAGTTTAACTCTGTAAGTTGAATGCACACATTGAAGACCGTTCTGTTAGGTAGCTCCGTTTTGGTTTCACAAGCAGACAGTTCTCCTTACAGCATAGGCTCCCATTCACTGAGAAATGTCCAAACGCAGCTCTTACCAGAAACGTGTTTCTAACTCCTGAATCTAAAGGGAGATTTAACTCACTTAGCTGAACAAACGCACAGCAGAGCAGATTGAAGGATACGTTGCTTCTGTGTTTTAGGCAGAGTTTTACTGCTATTTCGTTATATGCGGGAATAGTGCTGGAAATGCCTGTTTTGAGATCTCTCCACAGAAAGCGTTTCCAGACTTCCCCTTCAACACACGAGTTTAACTCTGTAAGTTGAATGCACACATTGAAGACCGTTCTGTTAGGTAGCTCCGTTTTGGTTTCACAAGCAGACAGTTCTCCTTACAGCATAGGCTCCCATTCACTGAGAAATGTCCAAACGCAGCTCTTACCAGAAACGTGTTTCTAACTCCTGAATCTAAAGGGAGATTTAACTCACTTAGCTGAACAAACGCACAGCAGAGCAGATTGAAGGATACGTTGCTTCTGTGTTTTAGGCAGAGTTTTACTGCTATTTCGTTATATGCGGGAATAGTGCTGGAAATGCCTGTTTTGAGATCTCTCCACAGAAAGCGTTTCCAGACTTCCCCTTCAACACACGAGTTTAACTCTGTAAGTTGAATGCACACATTGAAGACCGTTCTGTTAGGTAGCTCCGTTTTGGTTTCACAAGCAGACAGTTCTCCTTACAGCATAGGCTCCCATTCACTGAGAAATGTCCAAACGCAGCTCTTACCAGAAACGTGTTTCTAACTCCTGAATCTAAAGGGAGATTTAACTCACTTAGCTGAACAAACGCACAGCAGAGCAGATTGAAGGATACGTTGCTTCTGTGTTTTAGGCAGAGTTTTACTGCTATTTCGTTATATGCGGGAATAGTGCTGGAAATGCCTGTTTTGAGATCTCTCCACAGAAAGCGTTTCCAGACTTCCCCTTCAACACACGAGTTTAACTCTGTAAGTTGAATGCACACATTGAAGACCGTTCTGTTAGGTAGCTCCGTTTTGGTTTCACAAGCAGACAGTTCTCCTTACAGCATAGGCTCCCATTCACTGAGAAATGTCCAAACGCAGCTCTTACCAGAAACGTGTTTCTAACTCCTGAATCTAAAGGGAGATTTAACTCACTTAGCTGAACAAACGCACAGCAGAGCAGATTGAAGGATACGTTGCTTCTGTGTTTTAGGCAGAGTTTTACTGCTATTTCGTTATATGTGGGAATAGTGCTGGAAAAGCCTGTTTTGAGATCTCTCCACAGAAAGCGTTTCCAGACTTCCCCTTCAACACACGAGTTTAACTCTGTAAGTTGAATGCACTCATTGAAGACCGTTCTGTTAGGTAGCTCCGTTTTGGTTTCACAAGCAGACAGTTCTCCTTACAGCATAGGCTCCCATTCACTGAGAAATGTCCAAACGCAGCTCTTACCAGAAACGTGTTTCTAACTCCTGAATCTAAAGGGAGATTTAACTCACTTAGCTGAACAAACGCACAGCAGAGCAGATTGAAGGATACGTTGCTTCTGTGTTTTAGGCAGAGTTTTACTGCTATTTCGTTATATGCGGGAATAGTGCTGGAAATGCCTGTTTTGAGATCTCTCCACAGAAAGCGTTTCCAGACTTCCCCTTCAACACACGAGTTTACCTCTGTAAGTTGAATGCACACATTGAAGACCGTTCTGTTAGGTAGCTCCGTTTTGGTTTCACAAGCAGACAGTTCTCCTTACAGCGTAGGCTCCCATTCACTGAGAAATGTCCAAACGCAGCTCTTACCAGAAACGTGTTTCTAACTCCTGAATCTAAAGGGAGATTTAACTCACTTAGCTGAACAAACGCACAGCAGAGCAGATTGAAGGATACGTTGCATCTGTGTTTTTGGCAGAGTTTTACTGCTATTTCGTTATATGCGGGAATAGTGCTGGAAATGCCTGTTTTGAGATCTCTCCACAGAAAGCGTTTCCAGACTTCCCCTTCAACACACGAGTTTAACTCTGTAAGTTGAATGCACACATTGAAGACCGTTCTGTTAGGTAGCTCCGTTTTGGTTTCACAAGCAGACAGTTCTCCTTACAGCATAGGCTCCCATTCACTGAGAAATGTCCAAACGCAGCTCTTACCAGAAACGTGTTTCTAACTCCTGAATCTAAAGGGAGATTTAACTCACTTAGCTGAACAAACGCACAGCAGAGCAGATTGAAGGATACGTTGCTTCTGTGTTTTAGGCAGAGTTTTACTGCTATTTCGTTATATGCGGGAATAGTGCTGGAAATGCCTGTTTTGAGATCTCTCCACAGAAAGCGTTTCCAGACTTCCCCTTCAACACACCAGTTTAACTCTGTAAGTTGAATGTACACATTGAAGACCGTTCTGTTAGGTAGCTCCGTTTTGGTTTCACAAGCAGACAGTTCTCCTTACAGCATAGGCTCCCATTCACTGAGAAATGTCCAAACGCAGCTCTTACCAGAAACGTGTTTCTAACTCCTGAATCTAAAGGGAGATTTAACTCACTTAGCTGAACAAACGCACAGCAGAGCAGATTGAAGGATACGTTGCTTCTGTGTTTTAGGCAGAGTTTTACTGCTATTTCGTTATATGCGGGAATAGTGCTGGAAATGCCTGTTTTGAGATCTCTCCACAGAAAGCGTTTCCAGACTTCCCCTTCAACACACGAGTTTAACTCTGTAAGTTGAATGCACACATTGAAGACCGTTCTGTTAGGTAGCTCCGTTTTGGTTTCACAAGCAGACAGTTCTCCTTACAGCATAGGCTCCCATTCACTGAGAAATGTCCAAACGCAGCTCTTACCAGAAACGTGTTTCTAACTCCTGAATCTAAAGGGAGATTTAACTCACTTAGCTGAACAAACGCACAGCAGAGCAGATTGAAGGATACGTTGCTTCTGTGTTTTAGGCAGAGTTTTACTGCTATTTCGTTATATGCGGGAATAGTGCTGGAAATGCCTGTTTTGAGATCTCTCCACAGAAAGCGTTTCCAGACTTCCCCTTCAACACACGAGTTTAACTCTGTAAGTTGAATGCACACATTGAAGACCGTTCTGTTAGGTAGCTCCGTTTTGCTTTCACAAGCAGACAGTTCTCCTTACAGCATAGGCTCCCATTCAATGAGAAATGTCCAAACGCAGCTCTTACCAGAAACGTGTTTCTAACTCCTGAATCTAAAGGGAGATTTAACTCACTTAGCTGAATAAACGCACAGCAGAGCAGATTGAAGGATACGTTGCTTCTGTGTTTTAGGCAGAGTTTTACTGCTATTTCGTTATATGCGGGAATAGTGCTGGAAATGCCTGTTTTGAGATCTCTCCACAGAAAGCGTTTCCAGACTTCCCCTTCAACACACGAGTTTAACTCTGTAAGTTGAATGCACACATTGAAGACCGTTCTGTTAGGTAGCTCCGTTTTGGTTTCACAAGCAGACAGTTCTCCTTACAGCATAGGCTCCCATTCACTGAGAAATGTCCAAACGCAGCTCTTACCAGAAACGTGTTTCTAACTCCTGAATCTAAAGGGAGATTTAACTCACTTAGCTGAACAAACGCACAGCAGAGCAGATTGAAGGATACGTTGCTTCTGTGTTTTAGGCAGAGTTTTACTGCTATTTCGTTATATGCGGGAATAGTGCTGGAAATGCCTGTTTTGAGATCTCTCCACAGAAAGCGTTTCCAGACTTCCCCTTCAACACACGAGTTTAACTCTGTAAGTTGAATGCACACATTGAAGACCGTTCTGTTAGGTAGCTCCGTTTTGGTTTCACAAGCAGACAGTTCTCCTTACAGCATAGGCTCCCATTCACTGAGAAATGTCCAAACGCAGCTCTTACCAGAAACGTGTTTCTAACTCCTGAATCTAAAGGGAGATTTAACTCACTTAGCTGAACAAACGCACAGCAGAGCAGATTGAAGGCTACGTTGCATCTGTGTTTTAGGCAGAGTTTTACTGCTATTTCGTTATATGCGGGAATAGTGTTGGAAATGCCTGTTTTGAGATCTCTCCACAGAAAGCGTTTCCAGACTTCCCCTTCAACACACGAGTTTAACTCTGTAAGTTGAATGCACACATTGAAGACCGTTCTGTTAGGTAGCTCCGTTTTGGTTTCACAAGCAGACAGTTCTCCTTAGAGCGTAGGCTCCCATTCACTGAGAAATGTCCAAACGCAGCTCTTACCAGAAACGTGTTTCTAACTCCTGAATCTAAAGGGAGATTTAACTCACTTAGCTGAACAAACGCACAGCAGAGCAGATTGAAGGATACGTTGCTTCTGTGTTTTAGGCAGAGTTTTACTGCTATTTCGTTATATGCGGGAATAGTGCTGGAAATGCCTGTTTTGAGATCTCTCCACAGAAAGCGTTTCCAGACTTCCCCTTCAACACACGAGTTTAACTCTGTAAGTTGAATGCACACATTGAAGACCGTTCTGTTAGGTAGCTCCGTTTTGGTTTCACAAGCAGACAGTTCTCCTTACAGCATAGGCTCCCATTCACTGAGAAATGTCCAAACGCAACTCTTACCAGAAACGTGTTTCTAACTCCTGAATCTAAAGGGAGATTTAACTCACTTAGCTGAACAAACGCACAGCAGAGCAGATTGAAGGATACGTTGCTTCTGTGCTTTAGGCAGAGTTTTACTGCTATTTCGTTATATGCGGGAATAGTGCTGGAAATGCCTGTTTTGAGATCTCTCCACAGAAAGCGTTTCCAGACTTCCCCTTCAACACACGAGTTTAACTCTGTAAGTTGAATGCACACATTGAAGACCGTTCTGTTAGGTAGCTCCGTTTTGGTTTCACAAGCAGACAGTTCTCCTTACAGCATAGGCTCCCATTCACTGAGAAAGGTCAAAACGCAGCTCTTACCAGAAACGTGTTTCTAACTCCTGAATCTAAAGGGAGATTTAACTCACTTAGCTGAACAAACGCACAGCAGAGCAGATTGAAGGATACGTTGCTTCTGTGTTTTAGGCAGAGTTTTACTTCTATTTCGTTATATGCGGGAATAGTGCTGGAAATGCCTGTTTTGAGATCTCTCCACAGAAAGCGTTTCCAGACTTCCCCTTCAACACACGAGTTTAACTCTGTAAGTTGAATGCACACATTGAAGACCGTTCTGTTAGGTAGCTCCGTTTTGGTTTCACAAGCAGACAGTTCTCCTTACAGCATAGGCTCCCATTCACTGAGAAATGTCCAAACGCAGCTCTTACCAGAAACGTGTTTCTAACTCCTGAATCTAAAGGGAGATTTAACTCACTTAGCTGAACAAACGCACAGCAGAGCAGATTGAAGGATACGTTGCTTCTGTGTTTTAGGCAGAGTTTTACTGCTATTTCGTTATATGCGGGAATAGTGCTGGAAATGCCTGTTTTGAGATCTCTCCACAGAAAGCGTTTCCAGACTTCCCCTTCAACACACGAGTTTAACTCTGTAAGTTGAATGCACACATTGAAGACCGTTCTGTTAGGTAGCTCCGTTTTGGTTTCACAAGCAGACAGTTCTCCTTACAGCATAGGCTCCCATTCACTGAGAAATGTCCAAACGCAGCTCTTACCAGAAACGTGTTTCTAACTCCTGAATCTAAAGGGAGATTTAACTCACTTAGCTGAAGAAACGCACAGCAGAGCAGATTGAAGGATACGTTGCTTCTGTGTTTTAGGCAGAGTTTTACTGCTATTTCGTTATATGTGGGAATAGTGCTGGAAAAGCCTGTTTTGAGATCTCTCCACAGAAAGCGTTTCCAGACTTCCCCTTCAACACACGAGTTTAACTCTGTAAGTTGAATGCACTCATTGAAGACCGTTCTGTTAGGTAGCTCCGTTTTGGTTTCACAAGCAGACAGTTCTCCTTACAGCATAGGCTCCCATTCACTGAGAAATGTCCAAACGCAGCTCTTACCAGAAACGTGTTTCTAACTCCTGAATCTAAAGGGAGATTTAACTCACTTAGCTGAACAAACGCACAGCAGAGCAGATTGAAGGATACGTTGCTTCTGTGTTTTAGGCAGAGTTTTACTGCTATTTCGTTATATGCGGGAATAGTGCTGGAAATGCCTGTTTTGAGATCTCTCCACAGAAAGCGTTTCCAGACTTCCCCTTCAACACACGAGTTTACCTCTGTAAGTTGAATGCACACATTGAAGACCGTTCTGTTAGGTAGCTCCGTTTTGGTTTCACAAGCAGACAGTTCTCCTTACAGCGTAGGCTCCCATTCACTGAGAAATGTCCAAACGCAGCTCTTACCAGAAACGTGTTTCTAACTCCTGAATCTAAAGGGAGATTTAACTCACTTAGCTGAACAAACGCACAGCAGAGCAGATTGAAGGATACGTTGCATCTGTGTTTTTGGCAGAGTTTTACTGCTATTTCGTTATATGCGGGAATAGTGCTGGAAATGCCTGTTTTGAGATCTCTCCACAGAAAGCGTTTCCAGACTTCCCCTTCAACACACGAGTTTAACTCTGTAAGTTGAATGCACACATTGAAGACCGTTCTGTTAGGTAGCTCCGTTTTGGTTTCACAAGCAGACAGTTCTCCTTACAGCATAGGCTCCCATTCACTGAGAAATGTCCAAACGCAGCTCTTACCAGAAACGTGTTTCTAACTCCTGAATCTAAAGGGAGATTTAACTCACTTAGCTGAACAAACGCACAGCAGAGCAGATTGAAGGATACGTTGCTTCTGTGTTTTAGGCAGAGTTTTACTGCTATTTCGTTATATGCGGGAATAGTGCTGGAAATGCCTGTTTTGAGATCTCTCCACAGAAAGCGTTTCCAGACTTCCCTTCAACACACCAGTTTAACTCTGTAAGTTGAATGTACACATTGAAGACCGTTCTGTTAGGTAGCTCCGTTTTGGTTTCACAAGCAGACAGTTCTCCTTACAGCATAGGCTCCCATTCACTGAGAAATGTCAAAACGCAGCTCTTACCAGAAACGTGTTTCTAACTCCTGAATCTAAAGGGAGATTTAACTCACTTAGCTGAACAAACGCACAGCAGAGCAGATTGAAGGATACGTTGCTTCTGTGTTTTAGGCAGAGTTTTACTGCTATTTCGTTATATGCGGGAATAGTGCTGGAAATGCCTGTTTTGAGATCTCTCCACAGAAAGCGTTTCCAGACTTCCCCTTCAACACACGAGTTTAACTCTGTAAGTTGAATGCACACATTGAAGACCGTTCTGTTAGGTAGCTCCGTTTTGGTTTCACAAGCAGACAGTTCTCCTTACAGCATAGGCTCCCATTCACTGAGAAATGTCCAAACGCAGCTCTTACCAGAAACGTGTTTCTAACTCCTGAATCTAAAGGGAGATTTAACTCACTTAGCTGAACAAACGCACAGCAGAGCAGATTGAAGGATACGTTGCTTCTGTGTTTTAGGCAGAGTTTTACTGCTATTTCGTTATATGCGGGAATAGTGCTGGAAATGCCTGTTTTGAGATCTCTCCACAGAAAGCGTTTCCAGACTTCCCCTTCAACACACAAGTTTAACTCTGTAAGTTGAATGCACACATTGAAGACCGTTCTGTTAGGTAGCTCCGTTTTGCTTTCACAAGCAGACAGTTCTCCTTACAGCATAGGCTCCCATTCAATGAGAAATGTCCAAACGCAGCTCTTACCAGAAACGTGTTTCTAACTCCTGAATCTAAAGGGAGATTTAACTCACTTAGCTGAATAAACGCACAGCAGAGCAGATTGAAGGATACGTTGCTTCTGTGTTTTAGGCAGAGTTTTACTGCTATTTCGTTATATGCGGGAATAGTGCTGGAAATGCCTGTTTTGAGATCTCTCCACAGAAAGCGTTTCCAGACTTCCCCTTCAAAACACGAGTTTAACTCTGTAAGTTGAATGCACACATTGAAGACCGTTCTGTTAGGTAGCTCCGTTTTGGTTTCACAAGCAGACAGTTCTCCTTACAGCATAGGCTCCCATTCACTGAGAAATGTCCAAACGCAGCTCTTACCAGAAACGTGTTTCTAACTCCTGAATCTAAAGGGAGATTTAACTCACTTAGCTGAACAAACGCACAGCAGAGCAGATTGAAGGATACGTTGCTTCTGTGTTTTAGGCAGAGTTTTACTGCTATTTCGTTATATGCGGGAATAGTGCTGGAAATGCCTGTTTTGAGATCTCTCCACAGAAAGCGTTCCCAGACTTCCCCTTCAACACACGAGTTTAACTCTGTAAGTTGAATGCACACATTGAAGTCCGTTCTGTTAGGTAGCTCCGTTTTGGTTTCACAAGCAGACAGTTCTCCTTACAGCATAGGCTCCCATTCACTGAGAACTGTCCAAACGCAGCTCTTACCAGAAACGTGTTTCTAACTCCTGAATCTAAAGGGAGATTTAACTCACTTAGCTGAACAAACGCACAGCAGAGCAGATTGAAGGATACGTTGCTTCTGTGTTTTAGGCAGAGTTTTACTGCTATTTCGTTATATGCGGGAATAGTGCTGGAAATGCCTGTTTTGAGATCTCTCCACAGAAAGCGTTTCCAGACTTCCCCTTCAACACACGAGTTTAACTCTGTTAGTTGAATGCACACATTGAGGACCGTTCTGTTAGGTAGCTCCGTTTTGGTTTCACAAGCAGACAGTTCTCCTTACAGCATAGGCTCCCATTCACTGAGAAATGTCCAAACGCAGCTCTTACCAGAAACGTGTTTCTAACTCCTGAATCTAAAGGGAGATTTAACTCACTTAGCTGAACAAACGCACAGCAGAGCAGATTGAAGGATACGTTGCTTCTGTGTTTTAGGCAGAGTTTTACTGCTATTTCGTTATATGCGGGAATAGTGCTGGAAATGCCTGTTTTGAGATCTCTCCACAGAAAGCGTTTCCAGACTTCCCCTTCAACACACGAGTTTAACTCTGTAAGTTGAATGCACACATTGAAGACCGTTCTGTTAGGTAGCTCCGTTTTGGTTTCACAAGCAGACAGTTCTCCTTACAGCGTAGGCTCCCATTCACTGAGAAATGTCCAAACGCAGCTCTTACCAGAAACGTGTTTCTAACTCCTGAATCTAAAGGGAGATTTAACTCACTTAGCTGAACAAACGCACAGCAGAGCAGATTGAAGGATACGTTGCTTCTGTGTTTTAGGCAGAGTTTTACTGCTATTTCGTTATATGCGGGAATAGTGCTGGAAATGCCTGTTTTGAGATCTCTCCACAGAAAGCGTTTCCAGACTTCCCCTTCAACACACGAGTTTAACTCTGTAAGTTGAATGCACACATTGAAGACCGTTCTGTTAGGTAGCTCCGTTTTGGTTTCACAAGCAGACAGTTCTCCTTACAGCATAGGCTCCCATTCACTGAGAAATGTCCAAACGCAGCTCTTACCAGAAACGTGTTTCTAACTCCAGAATCTAAAGGGAGATTTAACTCACTTAGCTGAACAAACGCACAGCAGAGCAGATTGAAGGATACGTTGCTTCTGTGTTTTAGGCAGAGTTTTACTGCTATTTCGTTATATGCGGGAATAGTGCTGGAAATGCCTGTTTTGAGATCTCTCCACAGAAAGCGTTTCCAGACTTCCCCTTCAACACACGAGTTTAACTCTGTAAGTTGAATGCACACATTGAAGACCGTTCTGTTAGGTAGCTCAGTTTTGGTTTCACAAGCAGACAGTTCTCCTTACAGCATAGGCTCCCATTCACTGAGAAATGTCCAAACGCAGCTCTTACCAGAAACGTGTTTCTAACTCCTGAATCTAAAGGGAGATTTAACTCACTTAGCTGAACAAACGCACAGAAGAGCAGATTGAAGGATACGTTGCTTCTGTGTTTTAGGCAGAGTTTTACTGCTATTTCGTTATATGCGGGAATAGTGCTGGAAATGCCTGTTTTGAGATCTCTCCACAGAAAGCGTTTCCAGACTTCCCCTTCAACACACGAGTTTAACTCTGTAAGTTGAATGCACACATTGAAGACCGTTCTGTTAGGTAGCTCCGTTTTGGTTTCACAAGCAGACAGTTCTCCTTACAGCATAGGCTCCCATTCACTGAGAAATGTCCAAACGCAGCTCTTACCAGAAACGTGTTTCTAACTCCAGAATCTAAAGGGAGATTTAACTCACTTAGCTGAACAAACGCACAGCAGAGCAGATTGAAGGATACGTTGCTTCTGTGTTTTAGGCAGAGTTTTACTGCTATTTCGTTATATGCGGGAATAGTGCTGGAAATGCCTGTTTTGAGATCTCTCCACAGAAAGCGTTTCCAGACTTCCCCTTCAACACACGAGTTTAACTCTGTAAGTTGAATGCACACATTGAAGACCGTTCTGTTAGGTAGCTCCGTTTTGGTTTCACAAGCAGACAGTTCTCCTTACAGCATAGGCTCCCATTCACTGAGAAATGTCCAAACGCAGCTCTTACCAGAAACGTGTTTCTAACTCCTGAATCTAAAGGGAGATTTAACTCACTTAGCTGAACAAACGCACAGCAGAGCAGATTGAAGGATACGTTGCTTCTGTGTTTTAGGCAGAGTTTTACTGCTATTTCGTTATATGCGGGAATAGTGCTGGAAATGCCTGTTTTGAGATCTCTCCACAGAAAGCGTTTCCAGACTTCCCCTTCAACACACGAGTTTAACTCTGTAAGTTGAATGCACACATTGAAGACCGTTCTGTTAGGTAGCTCCGTTTTGGTTTCACAAGCAGACAGTTCTCCTTACAGCATAGGCTCCCATTCACTGAGAAATGTCCAAACGCAGCTCTTACCAGAAACGTGTTTCTAACACCTGAATCTAAAGGGAGATTTAACTCACTTAGCTGAACAAACGCACAGCAGAGCAGATTGAAGGATACGTTGCTTCTGTGTTTTAGGCAGAGTTTTACTGCTATATCGTTATATGCGGGAATAGTGCTGGAAATGCCTGTTTTGAGATCTCTCCACAGAAAGCGTTTCCAGACTTCCCCTTCAACACACGAGTTTAACTCTGTAAGTTGAATGCACACATTGAAGACCGTTCTGTTAGGTAGCTCCGTTTTGGTTTCACAAGCAGACAGTTCTCCTTACAGCGTAGGCTCCCATTCACTGAGAAATGTCCAAATGCAGCTCTTACCAGAAACGTGTTTCTAACTCCTGAATCTAAAGGGAGATTTAACTCACTTACCTGAACAAACGCACAGCAGAGCAGATTGAAGGATACGTTGCATCTGTGTTTTAGGCAGAGTTTTACTGCTATTTCGTTATATGCGGGAATAGTGCTGGAAATGCCTGTTTTGAGATCTCTCCATAGAAAGCGTTTCCAGACTTCCCCTTCAACACACGAGTTTAACTCTGTAAGTTGAATGCACATATTGAAGACCGTTCTGTTAGGTAGCTCCGTTTTGGTTTCACAAGCAGACAGTTCTCCTTACAGCGTAGGCTCCCATTCACTGAGAAATGTCCAAACGCAGCTCTTACCAGAAACGTGTTTCTAACTCCTGAATCTAAAGGGAGATCTAACTCACTTAGCTGAACAAACGCACAGCAGAGCAGATTGAAGGATACGTTGCTTCTGTGTTTTAGGCAGAGTTTTACTGCTATTTCGTTATATGCGGGAATAGTGCTGGAAATGCCTGTTTTGAGATCTCTCCACAGAAAGCCTTTCCAGACTTCCCCTTCAACACACGAGTTTAACTCTGTAAGTTGAATGCACACATTGAAGACCGTTCTGTTAGGTAGCTCCGTTTTGGTTTCACAAGCAGACAGTTCTCCTTACAGCATAGGCTCCCATTCACTGAGAAATGTCCAAACGCAGCTCTTACCAGAAACGTGTTTCTAACTCCTGAATCTAAAGGGAGATTTAACTCACTTAGCTGAACAAACGCACAGCAGAGCAGATTGAAGGATACGTTGCTTCTGTGTTTTAGGCAGAGTTTTACTGCTATTTCGTTATATGCGGGAATAGTGCTGGAAATGCCTGTTTTGAGATCTCTCCACAGAAAGCGTTTCCAGACTTCCCCTTCAACACACGAGTTTAACTCTGTAAGTTGAATGTACACATTGAAGACCGTTCTGTTAGGTAGCTCCGTTTTGGTTTCACAAGCAGACAGTTCTCCTTACAGCATAGGCTCCCATTCACTGAGAAATGTCCAAACGCAGCTCTTACCAGAAACGTGTTTCTAACTCCTGAATCTAAAGGGAGATTTAACTCACTTAGCTGAACAAACGCACAGCAGAGCAGATTGAAGGATACGTTGCTTCTGTGTTTTAGGCAGAGTTTTACTGCTATTTCGTTATATGCGGGAATAGTGCTGGAAATGCCTGTTTTGAGATCTCTCCACAGAAAGCGTTTCCAGACTTCCCCTTCAACACACGAGTTTAACTCTGTAAGTTGAATGCAAACATTGAAGACCGTTCTGTTAGGTAGCTCCGTTTTGGTTTCACAAGCAGACAGTTCTCCTTACAGCGTAGGCTCCGATTCACTGAGAAATGTCCAAACGCAGCTCTTACCAGAAACGTGTTTCTAACTCCTGAATCTAAAGGGAGCTTTAACTCACTTAGCTGAACAAACGCACAGCAGAGCAGATTGAAGGATACGTTGCTTCTGTGTTTTAGGCAGAGTTTTACTGCTATTTCGTTATATGCGGGAATAGTGCTGGAAATGCCTGTTTTGAGATCTCTCCACAGAAAGCGTTTCCAGACTTCCCCTTCAACACACGAGTTTAACTCTGTAAGTTGAATGCACACATTGAAGACCGTTCTGTTAGGTAGCTCCGTTTTGGTTTCACAAGCAGACAGTTCTCCTTACAGCATAGGCTCCCATTCACTGAGAAATGTCCAAACGCAGCTCTTACCAGAAACGTGTTTCTAACTCCTGAATCTAAAGGGAGATTTAACTCACTTAGCTGAATAAACGCACAGCAGAGCAGATTGAAGGATACGTTGCTTCTGTGTTTTAGGCAGAGTTTTACTGCTATTTCGTTATATGCGGGAATAGTGCTGGAAATGCCTGTTTTGAGATCTCTCCACAGAAAGCGTTTCCAGACTTCCCCTTCAACACACGAGTTTAACTCTGTAAGTTGAATGCACACATTGAAGACCGTTCTGTTAGGTAGCTCCGTTTTGGTTTCACAAGCAGACAGTTCTCCTTACAGCATAGGCTCCCATTCACTGAGAAATGTCCAAACGCAGCTCTTACCAGAAACGTGTTTCTAACTCCTGAATCTAAAGGGAGATTTAACTCACTTAGCTGAACAAAAGCACAGCAGAGCAGATTGAAGGATACGTTGCTTCTGTGTTTTAGGCAGAGTTTTACTGCTATTTCGTTATATGCGGGAATAGTGCTGGAAATGCCTGTTTTGAGATCTCTCCACAGAAAGCGTTTCCAGACTTCCCCTTCAACACACGAGTTTAACTCTGTAAGTTGAATGCACACATTGAAGACCGTTCTGTTAGGTAGCTCCGTTTTGGTTTCACAAGCAGACAGTTCTCCTTACAGCATAGGCTCCCATTCACTGAGAAATGTCCAAACGCAGCTCTTACCAGAAACGTGTTTCTAACTCCTGAATCTAAAGGGAGATTTAACTCACTTAGCTGAACAAACGCACAGCAGAGCAGATTGAAGGATACGTTGCTTCTGTGTTTTAGGCAGAGTTTTACTGCTATTTCGTTATATGCGGGAATAGTGCTGGAAATGCCTGTTTTGAGATCTCTCCACAGAAAGCGTTTCCAGACTTCCCCTTCAACACACGAGTTTAACTCTGTAAGTTGAATGCACACATTGAAGACCGTTCTGTTAGGTAGCTCCGTTTTGGTTTCACAAGCAGACAGTTCTCCTTACAGCATAGGCTCCCATTCACTGAGAAATGTCCAAACGCAGCTCTTACCAGAAACGTGTTTCTAACTCCTGAATCTAAAGGGAGATTTAACTCACTTAGCTGAACAAACGCACAGCAGAGCAGATTGAAGGATACGTTGCTTCTGTGTTTTAGGCAGAGTTTTACTGCTATTTCGTTATATGCGGGAATAGTGCTGGAAATGCCTGTTTTGAGATCTCTCCACAGAAAGCGTTTCCAGACTTCCCCTTCAACACACGAGTTTAACTCTGTAAGTTGAATGCACACATTGAAGACCGTTCTGTTAGGTAGCTCCGTTTTGGTTTCACAAGCAGACAGTTCTCCTTACAGCATAGGCTCCCATTCACTGAGAAATGTCCAAACGGAGCTCTTACCAGAAACGTGTTTCTAACTCCTGAATCTAAAGGGAGATTTAACTCACTTAGCTGAACAAACGAACAGCAGAGCAGATTGAAGGATACGTTGCTTCTGTGTTTTAGGCAGAGTTTTACTGCTATTTCGTTATATGCGGGAATAGTGCTGGAAATGCCTGTTTTGAGATCTCTCCACAGAAAGCGTTTCCAGACTTCCCCTTCAACACACGAGTTTAACTCTGTAAGTTGAATGCAAACATTGAAGACCGTTCTGTTAGGTAGCTCCGTTTTGGTTTCACAAGCAGACAGTTCTCCTTACAGCATAGGCTCCCATTCACTGAGAAATGTCCAAACGCAGCTCTTACCAGAAACGTGTTTCTAACTCCAGAATCTAAAGGGAGATTTAACTCACTTAGCTGAACAAACGCACAGCAGAGCAGATTGAAGGATACGTTGCTTCTGTGTTTTAGGCAGAGTTTTACTGCTATTTCGTTATATGCGGGAATAGTGCTGGAAATGCCTGTTTTGAGATCTCTCCACAGAAAGCGTTTCCAGACTTCCCCTTCAACACACGAGTTTAACTCTGTAAGTTGAATGCACACATTGAAGACCGTTCTGTTAGGTAGCTCCGTTTTGGTTTCACAAGCAGACAGTTCTCCTTACAGCATAGGCTCCCATTCACTGAGAAATGTCCAAACGCAGCTCTTACCAGAAACGTGTTTCTAACTCCTGAATCTTAAGGGAGATTTAACTCACTTAGCTGAACAAACGCACAGCAGAGCAGATTGAAGGATACGTTGCTTCTGTGTTTTAGGCAGAGTTTTACTGCTATTTCGTTATATGCGGGAATAGTGCTGGAAATGCCTGTTTTGAGATCTCTCCACAGAAAGCGTTTCCAGACTTCCCCTTCAACACACGAGTTTAACTCTGTAAGTTGAATGCACACATTGAAGACCGTTCTGTTAGGTAGCTCCGTTTTGGTTTCACAAGCAGACAGTTCTCCTTACAGCATAGGCTCCCATTCACTGAGAAATGTCCAAACGCAGCTCTTACCAGAAACGTGTTTCTAACTCCTGAATCTAAAGGGAGATTTAACTCACTTAGCTGAACAAACGCACAGCAGAGCAGATTGAAGGATACGTTGCTTCTGTGTTTTAGGCAGAGTTTTACTGCTATTTCGTTATATGCGGGAATAGTGCTGGAAATGCCTGTTTTGAGATCTCTCCACAGAAAGCGTTTCCAGACTTCCCCTTCAACACACGAGTTTAACTCTGTAAGTTGAATGCACACATTGAAGACCGTTCTGTTAGGTAGCTCCGTTTTGGTTTCACAAGCAGACAGTTCTCCTTACAGCATAGGCTCCCATTCACTGAGAAATGTCCAAACGCAGCTCTTACCAGAAACGTGTTTCTAACTCCTGAATCTAAAGGGAGATTTAACTCACTTAGCTGAACAAACGCACAGCAGAGCAGATTGAAGGATACGTTGCTTCTGTGTTTTAGGCAGAGTTTTACTGCTATTTCGTTATATGCGGGAATAGTGCTGGAAATGCCTGTTTTGAGATCTCTCCACAGAAAGCGTTTCCAGACTTCCCCTTCAACACACGAGTTTAACTCTGTAAGTTGAATGCACACATTGAAGACCGTTCTGTTAGGTAGCTCCGTTTTGGTTTCACAAGCAGACAGTTCTCCTTACAGCATAGGCTCCCATTCACTGAGAAATGTCCAAACGCAGCTCTTACCAGAAACGTGTTTCTAACTCCTGAATCTAAAGGGAGATTTAACTCACTTAGCTGAACAAACGCACAGCAGAGCAGATTGAAGGATACGTTGCTTCTGTGTTTTAGGCAGAGTTTTACTGCTATTTCGTTATATGCGGGAATAGTGCTGGAAATGCCTGTTTTGAGATCTCTCCACAGAAAGCGTTTCCAGACTTCCCCTTCAACACACGAGTTTAACTCTGTAAGTTGAATGCACACATTGAAGACCGTTCTGTTAGGTAGCTCCGTTTTGGTTTCACAAGCAGACAGTTCTCCTTACAGCATAGGCTCCCATTCACTGAGAAATGTCCAAACGCAGCTCTTACCAGAAACGTGTTTCTAACTCCTGAATCTAAAGGGAGATTTAACTCACTTAGCTGAACAAACGCACAGCAGAGCAGATTGAAGGATACGTTGCTTCTGTGTTTTAGGCAGAGTTTTACTGCTATTTCGTTATATGCGGGAATAGTGCTGGAAATGCCTGTTTTGAGATCTCTCCACAGAAAGCGTTTCCAGACTTCCCCTTCAACACACGAGTTTAACTCTGTAAGTTGAATGCACACATTGAAGACCGTTCTGTTAGGTAGCTCCGTTTTGGTTTCACAAGCAGACAGTTCTCCTTACAGCATAGGCTCCCATTCACTGAGAAATGTCCAAACGCAGCTCTTACCAGAAACGTGTTTCTAACTCCTGAATCTAAAGGGAGATTTAACTCACTTAGCTGAACAAACGCACAGCAGAGCAGATTGAAGGATACGTTGCTTCTGTGTTTTAGGCAGAGTTTTACTGCTATTTCGTTATATGTGGGAATAGTGCTGGAAAAGCCTGTTTTGAGATCTCTCCACAGAAAGCGTTTCCAGACTTCCCCTTCAACACACGAGTTTAACTCTGTAAGTTGAATGCACTCATTGAAGACCGTTCTGTTAGGTAGCTCCGTTTTGGTTTCACAAGCAGACAGTTCTCCTTACAGCATAGGCTCCCATTCACTGAGAAATGTCCAAACGCAGCTCTTACCAGAAACGTGTTTCTAACTCCTGAATCTAAAGGGAGATTTAACTCACTTAGCTGAACAAACGCACAGCAGAGCAGATTGAAGGATACGTTGCTTCTGTGTTTTAGGCAGAGTTTTACTGCTATTTCGTTATATGCGGGAATAGTGCTGGAAATGCCTGTTTTGAGATCTCTCCACAGAAAGCGTTTCCAGACTTCCCCTTCAACACACGAGTTTACCTCTGTAAGTTGAATGCACACATTGAAGACCGTTCTGTTAGGTAGCTCCGTTTTGGTTTCACAAGCAGACAGTTCTCCTTACAGCGTAGGCTCCCATTCACTGAGAAATGTCCAAACGCAGCTCTTACCAGAAACGTGTTTCTAACTCCTGAATCTAAAGGGAGATTTAACTCACTTAGCTGAACAAACGCACAGCAGAGCAGATTGAAGGATACGTTGCATCTGTGTTTTTGGCAGAGTTTTACTGCTATTTCGTTATATGCGGGAATAGTGCTGGAAATGCCTGTTTTGAGATCTCTCCACAGAAAGCGTTTCCAGACTTCCCCTTCAACACACGAGTTTAACTCTGTAAGTTGAATGCACACATTGAAGACCGTTCTGTTAGGTAGCTCCGTTTTGGTTTCACAAGCAGACAGTTCTCCTTACAGCATAGGCTCCCATTCACTGAGAAATGTCCAAACGCAGCTCTTACCAGAAACGTGTTTCTAACTCCTGAATCTAAAGGGAGATTTAACTCACTTAGCTGAACAAACGCACAGCAGAGCAGATTGAAGGATACGTTGCTTCTGTGTTTTAGGCAGAGTTTTACTGCTATTTCGTTATATGCGGGAATAGTGCTGGAAATGCCTGTTTTGAGATCTCTCCACAGAAAGCGTTTCCAGACTTCCCCTTCAACACACCAGTTTAACTCTGTAAGTTGAATGTACACATTGAAGACCGTTCTGTTAGGTAGCTCCGTTTTGGTTTCACAAGCAGACAGTTCTCCTTACAGCATAGGCTCCCATTCACTGAGAAATGTCCAAACGCAGCTCTTACCAGAAACGTGTTTCTAACTCCTGAATCTAAAGGGAGATTTAACTCACTTAGCTGAACAAACGCACAGCAGAGCAGATTGAAGGATACGTTGCTTCTGTGTTTTAGGCAGAGTTTTACTGCTATTTCGTTATATGCGGGAATAGTGCTGGAAATGCCTGTTTTGAGATCTCTCCACAGAAAGCGTTTCCAGACTTCCCCTTCAACACACGAGTTTAACTCTGTAAGTTGAATGCACACATTGAAGACCGTTCTGTTAGGTAGCTCCGTTTTGGTTTCACAAGCAGACAGTTCTCCTTACAGCATAGGCTCCCATTCACTGAGAAATGTCCAAACGCAGCTCTTACCAGAAACGTGTTTCTAACTCCTGAATCTAAAGGGAGATTTAACTCACTTAGCTGAACAAACGCACAGCAGAGCAGATTGAAGGATACGTTGCTTCTGTGTTTTAGGCAGAGTTTTACTGCTATTTCGTTATATGCGGGAATAGTGCTGGAAATGCCTGTTTTGAGATCTCTCCACAGAAAGCGTTTCCAGACTTCCCCTTCAACACACGAGTTTAACTCTGTAAGTTGAATGCACACATTGAAGACCGTTCTGTTAGGTAGCTCCGTTTTGCTTTCACAAGCAGACAGTTCTCCTTACAGCATAGGCTCCCATTCAATGAGAAATGTCCAAACGCAGCTCTTACCAGAAACGTGTTTCTAACTCCTGAATCTAAAGGGAGATTTAACTCACTTAGCTGAATAAACGCACAGCAGAGCAGATTGAAGGATACGTTGCTTCTGTGTTTTAGGCAGAGTTTTACTGCTATTTCGTTATATGCGGGAATAGTGCTGGAAATGCCTGTTTTGAGATCTCTCCACAGAAAGCGTTTCCAGACTTCCCCTTCAACACACGAGTTTAACTCTGTAAGTTGAATGCACACATTGAAGACCGTTCTGTTAGGTAGCTCCGTTTTGGTTTCACAAGCAGACAGTTCTCCTTACAGCATAGGCTCCCATTCACTGAGAAATGTCCAAACGCAGCTCTTACCAGAAACGTGTTTCTAACTCCTGAATCTAAAGGGAGATTTAACTCACTTAGCTGAACAAACGCACAGCAGAGCAGATTGAAGGATACGTTGCTTCTGTGTTTTAGGCAGAGTTTTACTGCTATTTCGTTATATGCGGGAATAGTGCTGGAAATGCCTGTTTTGAGATCTCTCCACAGAAAGCGTTCCCAGACTTCCCCTTCAACACACGAGTTTAACTCTGTAAGTTGAATGCACACATTGAAGTCCGTTCTGTTAGGTAGCTCCGTTTTGGTTTCACAAGCAGACAGTTCTCCTTACAGCATAGGCTCCCATTCACTGAGAAATGTCCAAACGCAGCTCTTACCAGAAACGTGTTTCTAACTCCTGAATCTAAAGGGAGATTTAACTCACTTAGCTGAACAAACGCACAGCAGAGCAGATTGAAGGATACGTTGCTTCTGTGTTTTAGGCAGAGTTTTACTGCTATTTCGTTATATGCGGGAATAGTGCTGGAAATGCCTGTTTTGAGATCTCTCCACAGAAAGCGTTTCCAGACTTCCCCTTCAACACACGAGTTTAACTCTGTAAGTTGAATGCACACATTGAAGACCGTTCTGTTAGGTAGCTCCGTTTTGGTTTCACAAGCAGACAGTTCTCCTTACAGCATAGGCTCCCATTCACTGAGAACTGTCCAAACGCAGCTCTTACCAGAAACGTGTTTCTAACTCCTGAATCTAAAGGGAGATTTAACTCACTTAGCTGAACAAACGCACAGCAGAGCAGATTGAAGGATACGTTGCTTCTGTGTTTTAGGCAGAGTTTTACTGCTATTTCGTTATATGCGGGAATAGTGCTGGAAATGCCTGTTTTGAGATCTCTCCACAGAAAGCGTTTCCAGACTTCCCCTTCAACACACGAGTTTAACTCTGTAAGTTGAATTCACACATTGAGGACCGTTCTGTTAGGTAGCTCCGTTTTGGTTTCACAAGCAGACAGTTCTCCTTACAGCATAGGCTCCCATTCACTGAGAAATGTCCAAACGCAGCTCTTACCAGAAACGTGTTTCTAACTCCTGAATCTAAAGGGAGATTTAACTCACTTAGCTGAACAAACGCACAGCAGAGCAGATTGAAGGATACGTTGCTTCTGTGTTTTAGGCAGAGTTTTACTGCTATTTCGTTATATGCGGGAATAGTGCTGGAAATGCCTGTTTTGAGATCTCTCCACAGAAAGCGTTTCCAGACTTCCCCTTCAACACACGAGTTTAACTCTGTAAGTTGAATGCACACATTGAAGACCGTTCTGTTAGGTAGCTCCGTTTTGGTTTCACAAGCAGACAGTTCTCCTTACAGCGTAGGCTCCCATTCACTGAGAAATGTCCAAACGCAGCTCTTACCAGAAACGTGTTTCTAACTCCTGAATCTAAAGGGAGATTTAACTCACTTAGCTGAACAAACGCACAGCAGAGCAGATTGAAGGATACGTTGCTTCTGTGTTTTAGGCAGAGTTTTACTGCTATTTCGTTATATGCGGGAATAGTGCTGGAAATGCCTGTTTTGAGATCTCTCCACAGAAAGCGTTTCCAGACTTCCCCTTCAACACACGAGTTTAACTCTGTAAGTTGAATGCACACATTGAAGACCGTTCTGTTAGGTAGCTCCGTTTTGGTTTCACAAGCAGACAGTTCTCCTTACAGCATAGGCTCCCATTCACTGAGAAATGTCCAAACGCAGCTCTTACCAGAAACGTGTTTCTAACTCCAGAATCTAAAGGGAGATTTAACTCACTTAGCTGAACAAACGCACAGCAGAGCAGATTGAAGGATACGTTGCTTCTGTGTTTTAGGCAGAGTTTTACTGCTATTTCGTTATATGCGGGAATAGTGCTGGAAATGCCTGTTTTGAGATCTCTCCACAGAAAGCGTTTCCAGACTTCCCCTTCAACACACGAGTTTAACTCTGTAAGTTGAATGCACACATTGAAGACCGTTCTGTTAGGTAGCTCAGTTTTGGTTTCACAAGCAGACAGTTCTCCTTACAGCATAGGCTCCCATTCACTGAGAAATGTCCAAACGCAGCTCTTACCAGAAACGTGTTTCTAACTCCTGAATCTAAAGGGAGATTTAACTCACTTAGCTGAACAAACGCACAGAAGAGCAGATTGAAGGATACGTTGCTTCTGTGTTTTAGGCAGAGTTTTACTGCTATTTCGTTATATGCGGGAATAGTGCTGGAAATGCCTGTTTTGAGATCTCTCCACAGAAAGCGTTTCCAGACTTCCCCTTCAACACACGAGTTTAACTCTGTAAGTTGAATGCACACATTGAAGACCGTTCTGTTAGGTAGCTCCGTTTTGGTTTCACAAGCAGACAGTTCTCCTTACAGCATAGGCTCCCATTCACTGAGAAATGTCCAAACGCAGCTCTTACCAGAAACGTGTTTCTAACTCCAGAATCTAAAGGGAGATTTAACTCACTTAGCTGAACAAACGCACAGCAGAGCAGATTGAAGGATACGTTGCTTCTGTGTTTTAGGCAGAGTTTTACTGCTATTTCGTTATATGCGGGAATAGTGCTGGAAATGCCTGTTTTGAGATCTCTCCACAGAAAGCGTTTCCAGACTTCCCCTTCAACACACGAGTTTAACTCTGTAAGTTGAATGCACACATTGAAGACCGTTCTGTTAGGTAGCTCCGTTTTGGTTTCACAAGCAGACAGTTCTCCTTACAGCATAGGCTCCCATTCACTGAGAAATGTCCAAACGCAGCTCTTACCAGAAACGTGTTTCTAACTCCTGAATCTAAAGGGAGATTTAACTCACTTAGCTGAACAAACGCACAGCAGAGCAGATTGAAGGATACGTTGCTTCTGTGTTTTAGGCAGAGTTTTACTGCTATTTCGTTATATGCGGGAATAGTGCTGGAAATGCCTGTTTTGAGATCTCTCCACAGAAAGCGTTTCCAGACTTCCCCTTCAACACACGAGTTTAACTCTGTAAGTTGAATGCACACATTGAAGACCGTTCTGTTAGGTAGCTCCGTTTTGGTTTCACAAGCAGACAGTTCTCCTTACAGCATAGGCTCCCATTCACTGAGAAATGTCCAAACGCAGCTCTTACCAGAAACGTGTTTCTAACACCTGAATCTAAAGGGAGATTTAACTCACTTAGCTGAACAAACGCACAGCAGAGCAGATTGAAGGATACGTTGCTTCTGTGTTTTAGGCAGAGTTTTACTGCTATATCGTTATATGCGGGAATAGTGCTGGAAATGCCTGTTTTGAGATCTCTCCACAGAAAGCGTTTCCAGACTTCCCCTTCAACACACGAGTTTAACTCTGTAAGTTGAATGCACACATTGAAGACCGTTCTGTTAGGTAGCTCCGTTTTGGTTTCACAAGCAGACAGTTCTCCTTACAGCGTAGGCTCCCATTCACTGAGAAATGTCCAAATGCAGCTCTTACCAGAAACGTGTTTCTAACTCCTGAATCTAAAGGGAGATTTAACTCACTTACCTGAACAAACGCACAGCAGAGCAGATTGAAGGATACGTTGCATCTGTGTTTTAGGCAGAGTTTTACTGCTATTTCGTTATATGCGGGAATAGTGCTGGAAATGCCTGTTTTGAGATCTCTCCATAGAAAGCGTTTCCAGACTTCCCCTTCAACACACGAGTTTAACTCTGTAAGTTGAATGCACATATTGAAGACCGTTCTGTTAGGTAGCTCCGTTTTGGTTTCACAAGCAGACAGTTCTCCTTACAGCGTAGGCTCCCATTCACTGAGAAATGTCCAAACGCAGCTCTTACCAGAAACGTGTTTCTAACTCCTGAATCTAAAGGGAGATCTAACTCACTTAGCTGAACAAACGCACAGCAGAGCAGATTGAAGGATACGTTGCTTCTGTGTTTTAGGCAGAGTTTTACTGCTATTTCGTTATATGCGGGAATAGTGCTGGAAATGCCTGTTTTGAGATCTCTCCACAGAAAGCCTTTCCAGACTTCCCCTTCAACACACGAGTTTAACTCTGTAAGTTGAATGCACACATTGAAGACCGTTCTGTTAGGTAGCTCCGTTTTGGTTTCACAAGCAGACAGTTCTCCTTACAGCATAGGCTCCCATTCACTGAGAAATGTCCAAACGCAGCTCTTACCAGAAACGTGTTTCTAACTCCTGAATCTAAAGGGAGATTTAACTCACTTAGCTGAACAAACGCACAGCAGAGCAGATTGAAGGATACGTTGCTTCTGTGTTTTAGGCAGAGTTTTACTGCTATTTCGTTATATGCGGGAATAGTGCTGGAAATGCCTGTTTTGAGATCTCTCCACAGAAAGCGTTTCCAGACTTCCCCTTCAACACACGAGTTTAACTCTGTAAGTTGAATGCACACATTGAAGACCGTTCTGTTAGGTAGCTCCGTTTTGGTTTCACAAGCAGACAGTTCTCCTTACAGCATAGGCTCCCATTCACTGAGAAATGTCCAAACGCAGCTCTTACCAGAAACGTGTTTCTAACTCCAGAATCTAAAGGGAGATTTAACTCACTTAGCTGAACAAACGCACAGCAGAGCAGATTGAAGGATACGTTGCTTCTGTGTTTTAGGCAGAGTTTTACTGCTATTTCGTTATATGCGGGAATAGTGCTGGAAATGCCTGTTTTGAGATCTCTCCACAGAAAGCGTTTCCAGACTTCCCCTTCAACACACGAGTTTAACTCTGTAAGTTGAATGCACACATTGAAGACCGTTCTGTTAGGTAGCTCAGTTTTGGTTTCACAAGCAGACAGTTCTCCTTACAGCATAGGCTCCCATTCACTGAGAAATGTCCAAACGCAGCTCTTACCAGAAACGTGTTTCTAACTCCTGAATCTAAAGGGAGATTTAACTCACTTAGCTGAACAAACGCACAGAAGAGCAGATTGAAGGATACGTTGCTTCTGTGTTTTAGGCAGAGTTTTACTGCTATTTCGTTATATGCGGGAATAGTGCTGGAAATGCCTGTTTTGAGATCTCTCCACAGAAAGCGTTTCCAGACTTCCCCTTCAACACACGAGTTTAACTCTGTAAGTTGAATGCACACATTGAAGACCGTTCTGTTAGGTAGCTCCGTTTTGGTTTCACAAGCAGACAGTTCTCCTTACAGCATAGGCTCCCATTCACTGAGAAATGTCCAAACGCAGCTCTTACCAGAAACGTGTTTCTAACTCCAGAATCTAAAGGGAGATTTAACTCACTTAGCTGAACAAACGCACAGCAGAGCAGATTGAAGGATACGTTGCTTCTGTGTTTTAGGCAGAGTTTTACTGCTATTTCGTTATATGCGGGAATAGTGCTGGAAATGCCTGTTTTGAGATCTCTCCACAGAAAGCGTTTCCAGACTTCCCCTTCAACACACGAGTTTAACTCTGTAAGTTGAATGCACACATTGAAGACCGTTCTGTTAGGTAGCTCCGTTTTGGTTTCACAAGCAGACAGTTCTCCTTACAGCATAGGCTCCCATTCACTGAGAAATGTCCAAACGCAGCTCTTACCAGAAACGTGTTTCTAACTCCAGAATCTAAAGGGAGATTTAACTCACTTAGCTGAACAAACGCACAGCAGAGCAGATTGAAGGATACGTTGCTTCTGTGTTTTAGGCAGAGTTTTACTGCTATTTCGTTATATGCGGGAATAGTGCTGGAAATGCCTGTTTTGAGATCTCTCCACAGAAAGCGTTTCCAGACTTCCCCTTCAACACACGAGTTTAACTCTGTAAGTTGAATGCACACATTGAAGACCGTTCTGTTAGGTAGCTCCGTTTTGGTTTCACAAGCAGACAGTTCTCCTTACAGCATAGGCTCCCATTCACTGAGAAATGTCCAAACGCAGCTCTTACCAGAAACGTGTTTCTAACACCTGAATCTAAAGGGAGATTTAACTCACTTAGCTGAACAAACGCACAGCAGAGCAGATTGAAGGATACGTTGCTTCTGTGTTTTAGGCAGAGTTTTACTGCTATATCGTTATATGCGGGAATAGTGCTGGAAATGCCTGTTTTGAGATCTCTCCACAGAAAGCGTTTCCAGACTTCCCCTTCAACACACGAGTTTAACTCTGTAAGTTGAATGCACACATTGAAGACCGTTCTGTTAGGTAGCTCCGTTTTGGTTTCACAAGCAGACAGTTCTCCTTACAGCGTAGGCTCCCATTCACTGAGAAATGTCCAAATGCAGCTCTTACCAGAAACGTGTTTCTAACTCCTGAATCTAAAGGGAGATTTAACTCACTTACCTGAACAAACGCACAGCAGAGCAGATTGAAGGATACGTTGCATCTGTGTTTTAGGCAGAGTTTTACTGCTATTTCGTTATATGCGGGAATAGTGCTGGAAATGCCTGTTTTGAGATCTCTCCATAGAAAGCGTTTCCAGACTTCCCCTTCAACACACGAGTTTAACTCTGTAAGTTGAATGCACATATTGAAGACCGTTCTGTTAGGTAGCTCCGTTTTGGTTTCACAAGCAGACAGTTCTCCTTACAGCGTAGGCTCCCATTCACTGAGAAATGTCCAAACGCAGCTCTTACCAGAAACGTGTTTCTAACTCCTGAATCTAAAGGGAGATCTAACTCACTTAGCTGAACAAACGCACAGCAGAGCAGATTGAAGGATACGTTGCTTCTGTGTTTTAGGCAGAGTTTTACTGCTATTTCGTTATATGCGGGAATAGTGCTGGAAATGCCTGTTTTGAGATCTCTCCACAGAAAGCCTTTCCAGACTTCCCCTTCAACACACGAGTTTAACTCTGTAAGTTGAATGCACACATTGAAGACCGTTCTGTTAGGTAGCTCCGTTTTGGTTTCACAAGCAGACAGTTCTCCTTACAGCATAGGCTCCCATTCACTGAGAAATGTCCAAACGCAGCTCTTACCAGAAACGTGTTTCTAACTCCTGAATCTAAAGGGAGATTTAACTCACTTAGCTGAACAAACGCACAGCAGAGCAGATTGAAGGATACGTTGCTTCTGTGTTTTAGGCAGAGTTTTACTGCTATTTCGTTATATGCGGGAATAGTGCTGGAAATGCCTGTTTTGAGATCTCTCCACAGAAAGCGTTTCCAGACTTCCCCTTCAACACACGAGTTTAACTCTGTAAGTTGAATGTACACATTGAAGACCGTTCTGTTAGGTAGCTCCGTTTTGGTTTCACAAGCAGACAGTTCTCCTTACAGCATAGGCTCCCATTCACTGAGAAATGTCCAAACGCAGCTCTTACCAGAAACGTGTTTCTAACTCCTGAATCTAAAGGGAGATTTAACTCACTTAGCTGAACAAACGCACAGCAGAGCAGATTGAAGGATACGTTGCTTCTGTGTTTTAGGCAGAGTTTTACTGCTATTTCGTTATATGCAGGAATAGTGCTGGAAATGCCTGTTTTGAGATCTCTCCACAGAAAGCGTTTCCAGACTTCCCCTTCAACACACGAGTTTAACTCTGTAAGTTGAATGCAAACATTGAAGACCGTTCTGTTAGGTAGCTCCGTTTTGGTTTCACAAGCAGACAGTTCTCCTTACAGCGTAGGCTCCGATTCACTGAGAAATGTCCAAACGCAGCTCTTACCAGAAACGTGTTTCTAACTCCTGAATCTAAAGGGAGCTTTAACTCACTTAGCTGAACAAACGCACAGCAGAGCAGATTGAAGGATACGTTGCTTCTGTGTTTTAGGCAGAGTTTTACTGCTATTTCGTTATATGCGGGAATAGTGCTGGAAATGCCTGTTTTGAGATCTCTCCACAGAAAGCGTTTCCAGACTTCCCCTTCAACACACGAGTTTAACTCTGTAAGTTGAATGCACACATTGAAGACCGTTCTGTTAGGTAGCTCCGTTTTGGTTTCACAAGCAGACAGTTCTCCTTACAGCATAGGCTCCCATTCACTGAGAAATGTCCAAACGCAGCTCTTACCAGAAACGTGTTTCTAACTCCTGAATCTAAAGGGAGATTTAACTCACTTAGCTGAATAAACGCACAGCAGAGCAGATTGAAGGATACGTTGCTTCTGTGTTTTAGGCAGAGTTTTACTGCTATTTCGTTATATGCGGGAATAGTGCTGGAAATGCCTGTTTTGAGATCTCTCCACAGAAAGCGTTTCCAGACTTCCCCTTCAACACACGAGTTTAACTCTGTAAGTTGAATGCACACATTGAAGACCGTTCTGTTAGGTAGCTCCGTTTTGGTTTCACAAGCAGACAGTTCTCCTTACAGCATAGGCTCCCATTCACTGAGAAATGTCCAAACGCAGCTCTTACCAGAAACGTGTTTCTAACTCCTGAATCTAAAGGGAGATTTAACTCACTTAGCTGAACAAAAGCACAGCAGAGCAGATTGAAGGATACGTTGCTTCTGTGTTTTAGGCAGAGTTTTACTGCTATTTCGTTATATGCGGGAATAGTGCTGGAAATGCCTGTTTTGAGATCTCTCCACAGAAAGCGTTTCCAGACTTCCCCTTCAACACACGAGTTTAACTCTGTAAGTTGAATGCACACATTGAAGACCGTTCTGTTAGGTAGCTCCGTTTTGGTTTCACAAGCAGACAGTTCTCCTTACAGCATAGGCTCCCATTCACTGAGAAATGTCCAAACGCAGCTCTTACCAGAAACGTGTTTCTAACTCCTGAATCTAAAGGGAGATTTAACTCACTTAGCTGAACAAACGCACAGCAGAGCAGATTGAAGGATACGTTGCTTCTGTGTTTTAGGCAGAGTTTTACTGCTATTTCGTTATATGCGGGAATAGTGCTGGAAATGCCTGTTTTGAGATCTCTCCACAGAAAGCGTTTCCAGACTTCCCCTTCAACACACGAATTTAACTCTGTAAGTTGAATGCACACATTGAAGACCGTTCTGTTAGGTAGCTCCGTTTTGGTTTCACAAGCAGACAGTTCTCCTTACAGCATAGGCTCCCATTCACTGAGAAATGTCCAAACGCAGCTCTTACCAGAAACGTGTTTCTAACTCCTGAATCTAAAGGGAGATTTAACTCACTTAGCTGAACAAACGCACAGCAGAGCAGATTGAAGGATACGTTGCTTCTGTGTTTTAGGCAGAGTTTTACTGCTATTTCGTTATATGCGGGAATAGTGCTGGAAATGCCTGTTTTGAGATCTCTCCACAGAAAGCGTTTCCAGACTTCCCCTTCAACACACGAGTTTAACTCTGTAAGTTGAATGCACACATTGAAGACCGTTCTGTTAGGTAGCTCCGTTTTGGTTTCACAAGCAGACAGTTCTCCTTACAGCATAGGCTCCCATTCACTGAGAAATGTCCAAACGGAGCTCTTACCAGAAACGTGTTTCTAACTCCTGAATCTAAAGGGAGATTTAACTCACTTAGCTGAACAAACGAACAGCAGAGCAGATTGAAGGATACGTTGCTTCTGTGTTTTAGGCAGAGTTTTACTGCTATTTCGTTATATGCGGGAATAGTGCTGGAAATGCCTGTTTTGAGATCTCTCCACAGAAAGCGTTTCCAGACTTCCCCTTCAACACACGAGTTTAACTCTGTAAGTTGAATGCAAACATTGAAGACCGTTCTGTTAGGTAGCTCCGTTTTGGTTTCACAAGCAGACAGTTCTCCTTACAGCATAGGCTCCCATTCACTGAGAAATGTCCAAACGCAGCTCTTACCAGAAACGTGTTTCTAACTCCAGAATCTAAAGGGAGATTTAACTCACTTAGCTGAACAAACGCACAGCAGAGCAGATTGAAGGATACGTTGCTTCTGTGTTTTAGGCAGAGTTTTACTGCTATTTCGTTATATGCGGGAATAGTGCTGGAAATGCCTGTTTTGAGATCTCTCCACAGAAAGCGTTTCCAGACTTCCCCTTCAACACACGAGTTTAACTCTGTAAGTTGAATGCACACATTGAAGACCGTTCTGTTAGGTAGCTCCGTTTTGGTTTCACAAGCAGACAGTTCTCCTTACAGCATAGGCTCCCATTCACTGAGAAATGTCCAAACGCAGCTCTTACCAGAAACGTGTTTCTAACTCCTGAATCTTAAGGGAGATTTAACTCACTTAGCTGAACAAACGCACAGCAGAGCAGATTGAAGGATACGTTGCTTCTGTGTTTTAGGCAGAGTTTTACTGCTATTTCGTTATATGCGGGAATAGTGCTGGAAATGCCTGTTTTGAGATCTCTCCACAGAAAGCGTTTCCAGACTTCCCCTTCAACACACGAGTTTAACTCTGTAAGTTGAATGCACACATTGAAGACCGTTCTGTTAGGTAGCTCCGTTTTGGTTTCACAAGCAGACAGTTCTCCTTACAGCATAGGCTCCCATTCACTGAGAAATGTCCAAACGCAGCTCTTACCAGAAACGTGTTTCTAACTCCTGAATCTAAAGGGAGATTTAACTCACTTAGCTGAACAAACGCACAGCAGAGCAGATTGAAGGATAAGTTGCTTCTGTGTTTTAGGCAGAGTTTTACTGCTATTTCGTTATATGCGGGAATAGTGCTGGAAATGCCTGTTTTGAGATCTCTCCACAGAAAGCGTTTCCAGACTTCCCCTTCAACACACGAGTTTAACTCTGTAAGTTGAATGCACACATTGAAGACCGTTCTGTTAGGTAGCTCCGTTTTGGTTTCACAAGCAGACAGTTCTCCTTACAGCATAGGCTCCCATTCACTGAGAAATGTCCAAACGCAGCTCTTACCAGAAACGTGTTTCTAACTCCTGAATCTAAAGGGAGATTTAACTCACTTAGCTGAACAAACGCACAGCAGAGCAGATTGAAGGATACGTTGCTTCTGTGTTTTAGGCAGAGTTTTACTGCTATTTCGTTATATGCGGGAATAGTGCTGGAAATGCCTGTTTTGAGATCTCTCCACAGAAAGCGTTTCCAGACTTCCCCTTCAAAACACGAGTTTAACTCTGTAAGTTGAATGCACACATTGAAGACCGTTCTGTTAGGTAGCTCCGTTTTGGTTTCACAAGCAGACAGTTCTCCTTACAGCATAGGCTCCCATTCACTGAGAAATGTCCAAACGCAGCTCTTACCAGAAACGTGTTTCTAACTCCTGAATCTAAAGGGAGATTTAACTCACTTAGCTGAACAAACGCACAGCAGAGCAGATTGAAGGATACGTTGCTTCTGTGTTTTAGGCAGAGTTTTACTGCTATTTCGTTATATGCGGGAATAGTGCTGGAAATGCCTGTTTTGAGATCTCTCCACAGAAAGCCTTTCCAGACTTCCCCTTCAACACACGAGTTTAACTCTGTAAGTTGAATGCACACATTGAAGACCGTTCTGTTAGGTAGCTCCGTTTTGGTTTCACAAGCAGACAGTTCTCCTTACAGCATAGGCTCCCATTAACTGAGAAATGTCCAAACGCAGCTCTTACCAGAAACGTGTTTCTAACTCCTGAATCTAAAGGGAGATTTAACTCACTTAGCTGAACAAACGCACAGCAGAGCAGATTGAAGGATACGTTGCTTCTGTGTTTTAGGCAGAGTTTTACTGCTATTTCGTTATATGCGGGAATAGTGCAGGAAATGCCTGTTTTGAGATCTCTCCACAGAAAGCGTTTCCAGACTTCCCCTTCAACACACCAGTTTAACTCTGTAAGTTGAATGCACACTTTGACGACCGTTCTCTTAGGTAGCTCCGTATTGGTTTCACAAGCAGACAGTTCTCCTTACAGCATAGGCTCCCATTCACTGAGAAATGTCCAAACGCAGCTCTTACCAGAAACGTGTTTCTAACTCCTGAATCTAAAGGGAGATTTAACTCACTTAGCTGAACAAACGCACAGCAGAGCAGATTGAAGGATACGTTGCTTCTGTGTTTTAGGCAGAGTTTTACTGCTATTTCGTTATATGCGGGAATAGTGCTGGAAATGCCTGTTTTGAGATCTCTCCACAGAAAGCGTTTCCAGACTTCCCCTTCAACACACGAGTTTAACTCTGTAAGTTGAATGCACACATTGAAGACCGTTCTGATAGGTAGCTCCGTTTTGGTTTCACAAGCAGACAGTTCTCCTTACAGCATAGGCTCCCATTCACTGAGAAATGTCCAAACGCAGCTCTTACCAGAAACGTGTTTCTAACTCCTGAATCTTAAGGGAGATTTAACTCACTTAGCTGAACAAACGCACAGCAGAGCAGATTGAAGGATACGTTGCTTCTGTGTTTTAGGCAGAGTTTTACTGCTATTTCGTTATATGCGGGAATAGTGCTGGAAATGCCTGTTTTGAGATCTCTCCACAGAAAGCGTTTCCAGACTTCCCCTTCAACACACGAGTTTAACTCTGTAAGTTGAATGCACACATTGAAGACCGTTCTGTTAGGTAGCTCCGTTTTGGTTTCACAAGCAGACAGTTCTCCTTACAGCATAGGCTCCCATTCACTGAGAAATGTCCAAACGCAGCTCTTACCAGAAACGTGTTTCTAACTCCTGAATCTAAAGGGAGATTTAACTCACTTAGCTGAACAAACGCACAGCAGAGCAGATTGAAGGATACGTTGCTTCTGTGTTTTAGGCAGAGTTTTACTGCTATTTCGTTATATGCGGGAATAGTGCTGGAAATGCCTGTTTTGAGATCTCTCCACAGAAAGCGTTTCCAGACTTCCCCTTCAACACACGAGTTTAACTCTGTAAGTTGAATGCACACATTGAAGACCGTTCTGTTAGGTAGCTCCGTTTTGGTTTCACAAGCAGACAATTCTCCTTACAGCATAGGCTCCCATTCACTGAGAAATGTCCAAACGCAGCTCTTACCAGAAACGTGTTTCTAACTCCTGAATCTAAAGGGAGATTTAACTCACTTAGCTGAACAAACGCACAGCAGAGCAGATTGAAGGATACGTTGCTTCTGTGTTTTAGGCAGAGTTTTACTGCTATTTCGTTATATGCGGGAATAGTGCTGGAAATGCCTGTTTTGAGATCTCTCCACAGAAAGCCTTTCCAGACTTCCCCTTCAACACACGAGTTTAACTCTGTAAGTTGAATGCACACATTGAAGACCGTTCTGTTAGGTAGCTCCGTTTTGGTTTCACAAGCAGACAGTTCTCCTTACAGCATAGGCTCCCATTCACTGAGAAATGTCCAAACGCAGCTCTTACCAGAAACGTGTTTCTAACTCCTGAATCTAAAGGGAGATTTAACTCACTTAGCTGAACAAACGCACAGCAGAGCAGATTGAAGGATACGTTGCTTCTGTGTTTTAGGCAGAGTTTTACTGCTATTTCGTTATATGCGGGAATAGTGCAGGAAATGCCTGTTTTGAGATCTCTCCACAGAAAGCGTTTCCAGACTTCCCTTTCAACACACCAGTTTAACTCTGTAAGTTGAATGCACACTTTGAAGACCGTTCTGTTAGGTAGATCCGTATTGGTTTCACAAGCAGACAGTTCTCCTTACAGCATAGGCTCCCATTCACTGAGAAATGTCCAAACGCAGCTCTTACCAGAAACGTGTTTCTAACTCCTGAATCTAAAGGGAGATTTAACTCACTTAGCTGAACAAACGCACAGCAGAGCAGATTGAAGGATACGTTGCTTCTGTGTTTTAGGCAGAGTTTTACTGCTATTTCGTTATATGCGGGAATAGTGCTGGAAATGCCTGTTTTGAGATCTCTCCACAGAAAGCGTTTCCAGACTTCCCCTTCAACACACGAGTTTAACTCTGTAAGTTGAATGCACACATTGAAGACCGTTCTGTTAGGTAGCTCCGTTTTGGTTTCACAAGCAGACAGTTCTCCTTACAGCATAGGCTCCCATTCACTGAGAAATGTCCAAACGCAGCTCTTACCAGAAACGTGTTTCTAACTCCTGAATCTAAAGGGAGATTTAACTCACTTAGCTGAACAAACGCACAGCAGAGCAGATTGAAGGATACGTTGCTTCTGTGTTTTAGGCAGAGTTTTACTGCTATTTCGTTATATGCGGGAATAGTGCTGGAAATGCCTGTTTTGAGATCTCTCCACAGAAAGCGTTTCCAGACTTCCCCTTCAACACACGAGTTTAACTCTGTAAGTTGAATGCACACATTGAAGACCGTTCTGTTAGGTAGCTCCGTTTTGGTTTCACAAGCAGACAGTTCTCCTTACAGCATAGGCTCCCATTCACTGAGAAATGTCCAAACGCAGCTCTTACCAGAAACGTGTTTCTAACTCCTGAATCTTAAGGGAGATTTAACTCACTTAGCTGAACAAACGCACAGCAGAGCAGATTGAAGGATACGTTGCTTCTGTGTTTTAGGCAGAGTTTTACTGCTATTTCGTTATATGCGGGAATAGTGCTGGAAATGCCTGTTTTGAGATCTCTCCACAGAAAGCGTTTCCAGACTTCCCCTTCAACACACGAGTTTAACTCTGTAAGTTGAATGCACACATTGAAGACCGTTCTGTTAGGTAGCTCCGTTTTGGTTTCACAAGCAGACAGTTCTCCTTACAGCATAGGCTCCCATTCACTGAGAAATGTCCAAACGCAGCTCTTACCAGAAACGTGTTTCTAACTCCTGAATCTAAAGGGAGATTTAACTCACTTAGCTGAACAAACGCACAGCAGAGCAGATTGAAGGATACGTTGCTTCTGTGTTTTAGGCAGAGTTTTACTGCTATTTCGTTATATGCGGGAATAGTGCAGGAAATGCCTGTTTTGAGATCTCTCCACAGAAAGCGTTTCCAGACTTCCCTTTCAACACACCAGTTTAACTCTGTAAGTTGAATGCACACTTTGAAGACCGTTCTGTTAGGTAGATCCGTATTGGTTTCACAAGCAGACAGTTCTCCTTACAGCATAGGCTCCCATTCACTGAGAAATGTCCAAACGCAGCTCTTACCAGAAACGTGTTTCTAACTCCTGAATCTAAAGGGAGATTTAACTCACTTAGCTGAACAAACGCACAGCAGAGCAGATTGAAGGATACGTTGCTTCTGTGTTTTAGGCAGAGTTTTACTGCTATTTCGTTATATGCGGGAATAGTGCTGGAAATGCCTGTTTTGAGATCTCTCCACAGAAAGCGTTTCCAGACTTCCCCTTCAACACACGAGTTTAACTCTGTAAGTTGAATGCACACATTGAAGACCGTTCTGTTAGGTAGCTCCGTTTTGGTTTCACAAGCAGACAGTTCTCCTTACAGCATAGGCTCCCATTCACTGAGAAATGTCCAAACGCAGCTCTTACCAGAAACGTGTTTCTAACTCCTGAATCTAAAGGGAGATTTAACTCACTTAGCTGAACAAACGCACAGCAGAGCAGATTGAAGGATACGTTGCTTCTGTGTTTTAGGCAGAGTTTTACTGCTATTTCGTTATATGCGGGAATAGTGCTGGAAATGCCTGTTTTGAGATCTCTCCACAGAAAGCGTTTCCAGACTTCCCCTTCAACACACGAGTTTAACTCTGTAAGTTGAATGCACACATTGAAGACCGTTCTGTTAGGTAGCTCCGTTTTGGTTTCACAAGCAGACAGTTCTCCTTACAGCATAGGCTCCCATTCACTGAGAAATGTCCAAACGCAGCTCTTACCAGAAACGTGTTTCTAACTCCTGAATCTTAAGGGAGATTTAACTCACTTAGCTGAACAAACGCACAGCAGAGCAGATTGAAGGATACGTTGCTTCTGTGTTTTAGGCAGAGTTTTACTGCTATTTCGTTATATGCGGGAATAGTGCTGGAAATGCCTGTTTTGAGATCTCTCCACAGAAAGCGTTTCCAGACTTCCCCTTCAACACACGAGTTTAACTCTGTAAGTTGAATGCACACATTGAAGACCGTTCTGTTAGGTAGCTCCGTTTTGGTTTCACAAGCAGACAGTTCTCCTTACAGCATAGGCTCCCATTCACTGAGAAATGTCCAAACGCAGCTCTTACCAGAAACGTGTTTCTAACTCCTGAATCTTAAGGGAGATTTAACTCACTTAGCTGAACAAACGCACAGCAGAGCAGATTGAAGGATACGTTGCTTCTGTGTTTTAGGCAGAGTTTTACTGCTATTTCGTTATATGCGGGAATAGTGCTGGAAATGCCTGTTTTGAGATCTCTCCACAGAAAGCGTTTCCAGACTTCCCCTTCAACACACGAGTTTAACTCTGTAAGTTGAATGCACACATTGAAGACCGTTCTGTTAGGTAGCTCCGTTTTGGTTTCACAAGCAGACAGTTCTCCTTACAGCATAGGCTCCCATTCACTGAGAAATGTCCAAACGCAGCTCTTACCAGAAACGTGTTTCTAACTCCTGAATCTAAAGGGAGATTTAACTCACTTAGCTGAACAAACGCACAGCAGAGCAGATTGAAGGATACGTTGCTTCTGTGTTTTAGGCAGAGTTTTACTGCTATTTCGTTATATGCGGGAATAGTGCTGGAAATGCCTGTTTTGAGATCTCTCCACAGAAAGCGTTTCCAGACTTCCCCTTCAACACACGAGTTTAACTCTGTAAGTTGAATGCACACATTGAAGACCGTTCTGTTAGGTAGCTCCGTTTTGGTTTCACAAGCAGACAGTTCTCCTTACAGCATAGGCTCCCATTCACTGAGAAATGTCCAAACGCAGCTCTTACCAGAAACGTGTTTCTAACTCCTGAATCTAAAGGGAGATTTAACTCACTTAGCTGAACAAACGCACAGCAGAGCAGATTGAAGGATACGTTGCTTCTGTGTTTTAGGCAGAGTTTTACTGCTATTTCGTTATATGCGGGAATAGTGCTGGAAATGCCTGTTTTGAGATCTCTCCACAGAAAGCGTTTCCAGACTTCCCCTTCAACACACGAGTTTAACTCTGTAAGTTGAATGCACACATTGAAGACCGTTCTGTTAGGTAGCTCCGTTTTGGTTTCACAAGCAGACAGTTCTCCTTACAGCATAGGCTCCCATTCACTGAGAAATGTCCAAACGCAGCTCTTACCAGAAACGTGTTTCTAACTCCTGAATCTAAAGGGAGATTTAACTCACTTAGCTGAACAAACGCACAGCAGAGCAGATTGAAGGATACGTTGCTTCTGTGTTTTAGGCAGAGTTTTACTGCTATTTCGTTATATGCGGGAATAGTGCTGGAAATGCCTGTTTTGAGATCTCTCCACAGAAAGCCTTTCCAGACTTCCCCTTCAACACACGAGTTTAACTCTGTAAGTTGAATGCACACATTGAAGACCGTTCCGTTAGGTAGCTCCGTTTTGGTTTCACAAGCAGACAGTTCTCCTTACAGCATAGGCTCCCATTCACTGAGAAATGTCCAAACGCAGCTCTTACCAGAAACGTGTTTCTAACTCCTGAATCTAAAGGGAGATTTAACTCACTTAGCTGAACAAACGCACAGCAGAGCAGATTGAAGGATACGTTGCTTCTGTGTTTTAGGCAGAGTTTTACTGCTATTTCGTTATATGCGGGAATAGTGCTGGAAATGCCTGTTTTGAGATCTCTCCACAGAAAGCGTTTCCAGACTTCCCCTTCAACACACGAGTTTAACTCTGTAAGTTGAATGCACACATTGAAGACCGTTCTGTTAGGTAGCTCCGTTTTGGTTTCACAAGCAGACAGTTCTCCTTACAGCATAGGCTCCCATTCACTGAGAAATGTCCAAACGCAGCTCTTACCAGAAACGTGTTTCTAACTCCTGAATCTAAAGGGAGATTTAACTCACTTAGCTGAACAAACGCACAGCAGAGCAGATTGAAGGATACGTTGCTTCTGTGTTTTAGGCAGAGTTTTACTGCTATTTCGTTATATGCGGGAATAGTGCTGGAAATGCCTGTTTTGAGATCTCTCCACAGAAAGCGTTTCCAGACTTCCCCTTCAACACACGAGTTTAACTCTGTAAGTTGAATGCACACATTGAAGACCGTTCTGTTAGGTAGCTCCGTTTTGGTTTCACAAGCAGACAGTTCTCCTTACAGCATAGGCTCCCATTCACTGAGAAATGTCCAAGCGCAGCTCTTACCAGAAACGTGTTTCTAACTCCTGAATCTAAAGGGAGATTTAACTCACTTAGCTGAACAAACGCACAGCAGAGCAGATTGAAGGATACGTTGCTTCTGTGTTTTAGGCAGAGTTTTACTGCTATTTCGTTATATGCGGGAATAGTGCTGGAAATGCCTGTTTTGAGATCACTCCACAGAAAGCGTTTCCAGACTTCCCCTTCAACCCACGAGTTTAACTCTGTAAGTTGAATGCACACATTGAAGACCGTTCTGTTAGGTAGCTCCGTTTTGGTTTCACAAGCAGACAGTTCTCCTTACAGCATAGGCTCCCATTCACTGAGAAATGTCCAAACGCAGCTCTTACCAGAAACGTGTTTCTAACTCCTGAATCTAAAGGGAGATTTAACTCACTTAGCTGAACAAACGCACAGCAGAGCAGATTGAAGGATACGTTGCTTCTGTGTTTTAGGCAGAGTTTTACTGCTATTTCGTTATATGCGGGAATAGTGCTGGAAATGCCTGTTTTGAGATCTCTCCACAGAAAGCGTTTCCAGACTTCCCCTTCAACACACGAGTTTAACTCTGTAAGTTGAATGCACACATTGAAGACCGTTCTGTTAGGTAGCTCCGTTTTGGTTTCACAAGCAGACAGTTCTCCTTACAGCATAGGCTCCCATTCACTGAGAATTGTCCAAACGCAGCTCTTACCAGAAACGTGTTTCTAACTCCTGAATCTAAAGGGAGATTTAACTCACTTAGCTGAACAAACGCACAGCAGAGCAGATTGAAGGATACGTTGCTTCTGTGTTTTAGGCAGAGTTTTACTGCTATTTCGTTATATGCGGGAATAGTGCTGGAAATGCCTGTTTTGAGATCTCTCCACAGAAAGCCTTTCCAGACTTCCCCTTCAACACACGAGTTTAACTCTGTAAGTTGAATGCACACATTGAAGACCGTTCTGTTAGGTAGCTCCGTTTTGGTTTCACAAGCAGACAGTTCTCCTTACAGCATAGGCTCCCATTCACTGAGAAATGTCCAAACGCAGCTCTTACCAGAAACGTGTTTCTAACTCCTGAATCTAAAGGGAGATTTAACTCACTTAGCTGAACAAACGCACAGCAGAGCAGATTGAAGGATACGTTGCTTCTGTGTTTTAGGCAGAGTTTTACTGCTATTTCGTTATATGCGGGAATAGTGCTGGAAATGCCTGTTTTGAGATCTCTCCACAGAAAGCGTTTCCAGACTTCCCCTTCAACACACGAGTTTAACTCTGTAAGTTGAATGCACACATTGAAGACCGTTCTGTTAGGTAGCTCCGTTTTGGTTTCACAAGCAGACAGTTCTCCTTACAGCATAGGCTCCCATTCACTGAGAAATGTCCAAACGCAGCTCTTACCAGAAACGTGTTTCTAACTCCTGAATCTAAAGGGAGATTTAACTCACTTAGCTGAACAAACGCACAGCAGAGCAGATTGAAGGATACGTTGCTTCTGTGTTTTAGGCAGAGTTTTACTGCTATTTCGTTATATGCGGGAATAGTGCTGGAAATGCCTGTTTTGAGATCTCTCCACAGAAAGCCTTTCCAGACTTCCCCTTCAACACACGAGTTTAACTCTGTAAGTTGAATGCACACATTGAAGACCGTTCTGTTAGGTAGCTCCGTTTTGGTTTCACAAGCAGACAGTTCTCCTTACAGCATAGGCTCCCATTCACTGAGAAATGTCCAAACGCAGCTCTTACCAGAAACGTGTTTCTAACTCCTGAATCTAAAGGGAGATTTAACTCACTTAGCTGAACAAACGCACAGCAGAGCAGATTGAAGGATACGTTGCTTCTGTGTTTTAGGCAGAGTTTTACTGCTATTTCGTTATATGCGGGAATAGTGCAGGAAATGCCTGTTTTGAGATCTCTCCACAGAAAGCGTTTCCAGACTTCCCCTTCAACACACCAGTTTAACTCTGTAAGTTGAATGCACACTTTGAAGACCGTTCTGTTAGGTAGCTCCGTATTGGTTTCACAAGCAGACAGTTCTCCTTACAGCATAGGCTCCCATTCACTGAGAAATGTCCAAACGCAGCTCTTACCAGAAACGTGTTTCTAACTCCTGAATCTAAAGGGAGATTTAACTCACTTAGCTGAACAAACGCACAGCAGAGCAGATTGAAGGATACGTTGCTTCTGTGTTTTAGGCAGAGTTTTACTGCTATTTCGTTATATGCGGGAATAGTGCTGGAAATGCCTGTTTTGAGATCTCTCCACAGAAAGCCTTTCCAGACTTCCCCTTCAACACACGAGTTTAACTCTGTAAGTTGAATGCACACATTGAAGACCGTTCTGTTAGGTAGCTCCGTTTTGGTTTCACAAGCAGACAGTTCTCCTTACAGAATAGGCTCCCATTCACTGAGAAATGTCCAAACGCAGCTCTTACCAGAAACGTGTTTCTAACTCCTGAATCTAAAGGGAGATTTAACTCACTTAGTTGAACAAACGCACAGCAGAGCAGATTGAAGGATACGTTGCTTCTGTGTTTTAGGCAGAGTTTTACTGCTATTTCGTTATATGCGGGAATAGTGCTGGAAATGCCTGTTTTGAGATCTCTCCACAGAAAGCGTTTCCAGACTTCCCCTTCAACACACGAGTTTAACTCTGTAAGTTGAATGCACACATTGAAGACCGTTCTGTTAGGTAGCTCCGTTTTGGTTTCACAAGCAGACAGTTCTCCTTACAGCATAGGCTCCCATTCACTGAGAAATGTCCAAACGCAGCTCTTACCAGAAACGTGTTTCTACCTCCTGAATCTAAAGGGAGATTTAACTCACTTAGCTGAACAAACGCACAGCAGAGCAGATTGAAGGATACGTTGCTTCTGTGTTTTAGGCAGAGTTTTACTGCTATTTCGTTATATGCGGGAATAGTGCTGGAAATGCCTGTTTTGAGATCTCTCCACAGAAAGCGTTTCCAGACTTCCCCTTCAACACACGAGTTTAACTCTGTAAGTTGAATGCACACATTGAAGACCGTTCTGTTAGGTAGCTCCGTTTTGGTTTCACAAGCAGACAGTTCTCCTTACAGCATAGGCTCCCATTCACTGAGAAATGTCCAAACGCAGCTCTTACCAGAAACGTGTTTCTAACTCCTGAATCTAAAGGGAGATTTAACTCACTTAGCTGAACAAACGCACAGCAGAGCAGATTGAAGGATACGTTGCATCTGTGTTTTAGGCAGAGTTTTACTGCTATTTCGTTATATGCGGGAATAGTGCTGGAAATGCCTGTTTTGAGATCTCTCCACAGAAAGCGTTTCCAGACTTCCCCTTCAACACACGAGTTTAACTCTGTAAGTTGAATGCACACATTGAAGACCGTTCTGTTAGGTAGCTCCGTTTTGGTTTCACAAGCAGACAGTTCTCCTTACAGCATAGGCTCCCATTCACTGAGAAATGTCCAAACGCAGCTCTTACCAGAAACGTGTTTCTAACTCCTGAATCTAAAGGGAGATTTAACTCACTTAGCTGAACAAACGCACAGCAGAGCAGATTGAAGGATACGTTGCTTCTGTGTTTTAGGCAGAGTTTTACTGCTATTTCGTTATATGCGGGAATAGTGCTGGAAATGCCTGTTTTGAGATCTCTCCACAGAAAGCGTTTCCAGACTTCCCCTTCAACACACGAGTTTAACTCTGTAAGTTGAATGCACACATTGAAGACCGTTCTGTTAGGTAGCTCCGTTTTGGTTTCACAAGCAGACAGTTCTCCTTACAGCATAGGCTCCCATTCACTGAGAAATGTCCAAACGCAGCTCTTACCAGAAACGTGTTTCTAACTCCTGAATCTAAAGGGAGATTTAACTCACTTAGCTGAACAAACGCACAGCAGAGCAGATTGAAGGATACGTTGCTTCTGTGTTTTAGGCAGAGTTTTACTGCTATTTCGTTATATGCGGGAATAGTGCTGGAAATGCCTGTTTTGAGATCTCTCCACAGAAAGCGTTTCCAGACTTCCCCTTCAACACACGAGTTTAACTCTGTAAGTTGAATGCACACATTGAAGACCGTTCTGTTAGGTAGCTCCGTTTTGGTTTCACAAGCAGACAGTTCTCCTTACAGCATAGGCTCCCATTCACTGAGAAATGTCCAAACGCAGCTCTTACCAGAAACGTGTTTCTAACTCCTGAATCTAAAGGGAGATTTAACTCACTTAGCTGAACAAACGCACAGCAGAGCAGATTGAAGGATACGTTGCTTCTGTGTTTTAGGCAGAGTTTTACTGCTATTTCGTTATATGCGGGAATAGTGCTGGAAATGCCTGTTTTGAGATCTCTCCACAGAAAGCGTTTCCAGACTTCCCCTTCAACACACGAGTTTAACTCTGTAAGTTGAATGCACACATTGAAGACCGTTCTGTTAGGTAGCTCCGTTTTGGTTTCACAAGCAGACAGTTCTCCTTACAGCATAGGCTCCCATTCACTGAGAAATGTCCAAACGCAGCTCTTACCAGAAACGTGTTTCTAACTCCTGAATCTAAAGGGAGATTTAACTCACTTAGCTGAACAAACGCACAGCAGAGCAGATTGAAGGCTACGTTGCATCTGTGTTTTAGGCAGAGTTTTACTGCTATTTCGTTATATGCGGGAATAGTGCTGGAAATGCCTGTTTTGAGATCTCTCCACAGAAAGCGTTTCCAGACTTCCCCTTCAACACACGAGTTTAACTCTGTAAGTTGAATGCACACATTGAAGACCGTTCTGTTAGGTAGCTCCGTTTTGGTTTCACAAGCAGACAGTTCTCCTTAGAGCGTAGGCTCCCATTCCCTGAGAAATGTCCAAACGCAGCTCTTACCAGAAACGTGTTTCTAACTCCTGAATCTAAAGGGAGATTTAACTCACTTAGCTGAACAAACGCACAGCAGAGCAGATTGAAGGATACGTTGCTTCTGTGTTTTAGGCAGAGTTTTACTGCTATTTCGTTATATGCGGGAATAGTGCTGGAAATGCCTGTTTTGAGATCTCTCCACAGAAAGCGTTTCCAGACTTCCCCTTCAACACACGAGTTTAACTCTGTAAGTTGAATGCACACATTGAAGACCGTTCTGTTAGGTAGCTCCGTTTTGGTTTCACAAGCAGACAGTTCTCCTTAGAGCGTAGGCTCCCATTCCCTGAGAAATGTCCAAACGCAGCTCTTACCAGAAACGTGTTTCTAACTCCTGAATCTAAAGGGAGATTTAACTCACTTAGCTGAACAAACGCACAGCAGAGCAGATTGAAGGATACGTTGCTTCTGTGTTTTAGGCAGAGTTTTACTGCTATTTCGTTATATGCGGGAATAGTGCTGGAAATGCCTGTTTTGAGATCTCTCCACAGAAAGCGTTTCCAGACTTCCCCTTCAACACACGAGTTTAACTCTGTAAGTTGAATGCACACATTGAAGACCGTTCTGTTAGGTAGCTCCGTTTTGGTTTCACAAGCAGACAGTTCTCCTTACAGCATAGGCTCCCATTCACTGAGAAATGTCCAAACGCAGCTCTTACCAGAAACGTGTTTCTAACTCCTGAATCTAAAGGGAGATTTAACTCACTTAGCTGAACAAACGCACAGCAGAGCAGATTGAAGGATACGTTGCTTCTGTGTTTTAGGCAGAGTTTTACTGCTATTTCGTTATATGCGGGAATAGTGCTGGAAATGCCTGTTTTGAGATCTCTCCACAGAAAGCGTTTCCAGACTTCCCCTTCAACACACGAGTTTAACTCTGTAAGTTGAATGCACACATTGAAGACCGTTCTGTTAGGTAGCTCCGTTTTGGTTTCACAAGCAGACAGTTCTCCTTACAGCGTAGGCTCCCATTCACTGAGAAATGACCAAACGCAGCTCTTACCAGAAACGTGTTTCTAACTCCTGAATCTAAAGGGAGATTTAACTCACTTAGCTGAACAAACGCACAGCAGAGCAGATTGAAGGATACGTTGCTTCTGTGTTTTAGGCAGAGTTTTACTGCTATTTCGTTATATGCGGGAATAGTGCTGGAAATGCCTGTTTTGAGATCTCTCCACAGAAAGCGTTTCCAGACTTCCCCTTCAACACACGAGTTTAACTCTGTAAGTTGAATGCACACATTGAAGACCGTTCTGTTAGGTAGCTCCGTTTTGGTTTCACAAGCAGACAGTTCTCCTTACAGCATAGGCTCCCATTCACTGAGAAATGTCCAAACGCAGCTCTTACCAGAAACGTGTTTCTAACTCCTGAATCTAAAGGGAGATTTAACTCACTTAGCTGAACAAACGCACAGCAGAGCAGATTGAAGGATACGTTGCTTCTGTGTTTTAGGCAGAGTTTTACTGCTATTTCGTTATATGCGGGAATAGTGCTGGAAATGCCTGTTTTGAGATCTCTCCACAGAAAGCGTTTCCAGACTTCCCCTTCAACACACGAGTTTAACTCTGTAAGTTGAATGCACACATTGAAGACCGTTCGGTTAGGTAGCTCCGTTTTGGTTTCACAAGCAGACAGTTCTCCTTACAGCATAGGCTCCCATTCACTGAGAAATGTCAAAACGCAGCTCTTACCAGAAACGTGTTTCTAACTCCTGAATCTAAAGGGAGATTTAACTCACTTAGCTGAACAAACGCACAGCAGAGCAGATTGAAGGATACGTTGCTTCTGTGTTTTAGGCAGAGTTTTACTGCTATTTCGTTATATGCGGGAATAGTGCTGGAAATGCCTGTTTTGAGATCTCTCCACAGAAAGCGTTTCCAGACTTCCCCTTCAACACACGAGTTTAACTCTGTAAGTTGAATGCACACATTGAAGACCGTTCTGTTAGGTAGCTCCGTTTTGGTTTCACAAGCAGACAGTTCTCCTTACAGCATAGGCTCCCATTCACTGAGAAATGTCCAAACGCAGCTCTTACCAGAAACGTGTTTCTAACTCCTGAATCTAAAGGGAGATTTAACTCACTTAGCTGAACAAACGCACAGCAGAGCAGATTGAAGGATACGTTGCTTCTGTGTTTTAGGCAGAGTTTTACTGCTATTTCGTTATATGCGGGAATAGTGCTGGAAATGCCTGTTTTGAGATCTCTCCACAGAAAGCGATTCCAGACTTCCCCTTCAACACACGAGTTTAACTCTGTAAGTTGAATGCACACATTGAAGACCGTTCTGTTAGGTAGCTCCGTTTTGCTTTCACAAGCAGACAGTTCTCCTTACAGCATAGGCTCCCATTCAATGAGAAATGTCCAAACGCAGCTCTTACCAGAAACGTGTTTCTAACTCCTGAATCTAAAGGGAGATTTAACTCACTTAGCTGAACAAACGCACAGCAGAGCAGATTGAAGGATACGTTTCTTCTGTGTTTTAGGCAGAGTTTTACTGCTATTTCGTTATATGCGGGAATAGTGCTGGAAATGCCTGTTTTGAGATCTCTCCACAGAAAGCGTTCCCAGACTTCCCCTTCAACACACGAGTTTAACTCTGTAAGTTGAATGCACACATTGAAGACCGTTCTGTTAGGTAGCTCCGTTTTGGTTTCACAAGCAGACAGTTCTCCTTACAGCATAGGCTCCCATTCACTGAGAAATGTCCAAACGCAGCTCTTACCAGAAACGTGTTTCTAACTCCTGAATCTAAAGGGAGATTTAACTCACTTAGCTGAACAAACGCACAGCAGAGCAGATTGAAGGATACGTTGCTTCTGTGTTTTAGGCAGAGTTTTACTGCTATTTCGTTATATGCGGGAATAGTGCTGGAAATGCCTGTTTTGAGATCTCTCCACAGAAAGCGTTTCCAGACTTCCCCTTCAACACACGAGTTTAACTCTGTAAGTTGAATGCACACATTGAAGACCGTTCTGTTAGGTAGCTCCGTTTTGGTTTCACAAGCAGACAGTTCTCCTTACAGCATAGGCTCCCATTCACTGAGAACTGTCCAAACGCAGCTCTTACCAGAAACGTGTTTCTAACTCCTGAATCTAAAGGGAGATTTAACTCACTTAGCTGAACAAACGCACAGCAGAGCAGATTGAAGGATACGTTGCTTCTGTGTTTTAGGCAGAGTTTTACTGCTATTTCGTTATATGCGGGAATAGTGCTGGAAATGCCTGTTTTGAGATCTCTCCACAGAAAGCGTTTCCAGACTTCCCCTTCAACACACGAGTTTAACTCTGTAAGTTGAATGCACACATTGAGGACCGTTCTGTTAGGTAGCTCCGTTTTGGTTTCACAAGCAGACAGTTCTCCTTACAGCATAGGCTCCCATTCACTGAGAAATGTCCAAACGCAGCTCTTACCAGAAACGTGTTTCTAACTCCTGAATCTAAAGGGAGATTTAACTCACTTAGCTGAACAAACGCACAGCAGAGCAGATTGAAGGATACGTTGCTTCTGTGTTTTAGGCAGAGTTTTACTGCTATTTCGTTATATGCGGGAATAGTGCTGGAAATGCCTGTTTTGAGATCTCTCCACAGAAAGCGTTTCCAGACTTCCCCTTCAACACACGAGTTTAACTCTGTAAGTTGAATGCACACATTGAAGACCGTTCTGTTAGGTAGCTCCGTTTTGGTTTCACAAGCAGACAGTTCTCCTTACAGCGTAGGCTCCCATTCACTGAGAAATGTCCAAACGCAGCTCTTACCAGAAACGTGTTTCTAACTCCTGAATCTAAAGGGAGATTTAACTCACTTAGCTGAACAAACGCACAGCAGAGCAGATTGAAGGATACGTTGCATCTGTGTTTTAGGCAGAGTTTTACTGCTATTTCGTTATATGCGGGAATAGTGCTGGAAATGCCTGTTTTGAGATCTCTCCACAGAAAGCGTTTCCAGACTTCCCCTTCAACACACGAGTTTAACTCTGTAAGTTGAATGCACACATTGAAGACCGTTCTGTTAGGTAGCTCCGTTTTGGTTTCACAAGCAGACAGTTCTCCTTACAGCATAGGCTCCCATTCACTGAGAAATGTCCAAACGCAGCTCTTACCAGAAACGTGTTTCTAACTCCAGAATCTAAAGGGAGATTTAACTCACTTAGCTGAACAAACGCACAGCAGAGCAGATTGAAGGATACGTTGCTTCTGTGTTTTAGGCAGAGTTTTACTGCTATTTCATTATATGCGGGAATAGTGCTGGAAATGCCTGTTTTGAGATCTCTCCACAGAAAGCGTTTCCAGACTTCCCCTTCAACACACGAGTTTAACTCTGTAAGTTGAATGCACACATTGAAGACCGTTCTGTTAGGTAGCTCCGTTTTGGTTTCACAAGCAGACAGTTCTCCTTACAGCATAGGCTCCCATTCACTGAGAAATGTCCAAACGCAGCTCTTACCAGAAACGTGTTTCTAACTCCTGAATCTAAAGGGAGATTTAACTCACTTAGCTGAACAAACGCACAGAAGAGCAGATTGAAGGATACGTTGCTTCTGTGTTTTAGGCAGAGTTTTACTGCTATTTCGTTATATGCGGGAATAGTGCTGGAAATGCCTGTTTTGAGATCTCTCCACAGAAAGCGTTTCCAGACTTCCCCTTCAACACACGAGTTTAACTCTGTAAGTTGAATGCACACATTGAAGACCGTTCTGTTAGGTAGCTCCGTTTTGGTTTCACAAGCAGACAGTTCTCCTTACAGCATAGGCTCCCATTCACTGAGAAATGTCCAAACGCAGCTCTTACCAGAAACGTGTTTCTAACTCCAGAATCTAAAGGGAGATTTAACTCACTTAGCTGAACAAACGCACAGCAGAGCAGATTGAAGGATACGTTGCTTCTGTGTTTTAGGCAGAGTTTTACTGCTATTTCGTTATATGCGGGAATAGTGCTGGAAATGCCTGTTTTGAGATCTCTCCACAGAAAGCGTTTCCAGACTTCCCCTTCAACACACGAGTTTAACTCTGTAAGTTGAATGCACACATTGAAGACCGTTCTGTTAGGTAGCTCCGTTTTGGTTTCACAAGCAGACAGTTCTCATTACAGCATAGGCTCCCATTCACTGAGAAATGTCCAAACGCAGCTCTTACCAGAAACGTGTTTCTAACTCCTGAATCTAAAGGGAGATTTAACTCACTTAGCTGAACAAACGCACAGAAGAGCAGATTGAAGGATACGTTGCTTCTGTGTTTTAGGCAGAGTTTTACTGCTATTTCGTTATATGCGGGAATAGTGCTGGAAATGCCTGTTTTGAGATCTCTCCACAGAAAGCGTTTCCAGACTTCCCCTTCAACACACGAGTTTAACTCTGTAAGTTGAATGCACACATTGAAGACCGTTCTGTTAGGTAGCTCCGTTTTGGTTTCACAAGCAGACAGTTCTCCTTACAGCATAGGCTCCCATTCACTGAGAAATGTCCAAACGCAGCTCTTACCAGAAACGTGTTTCTAACTCCTGAATCTAAAGGGAGATTTAACTCACTTAGCTGAACAAACGCACAGCAGAGCAGATTGAAGGATACGTTGCTTCTGTGTTTTAGGCAGAGTTTTACTGCTATTTCGTTATATGCGGGAATAGTGCTGGAAATGCCTGTTTTGAGATCTCTCCACAGAAAGCGTTTCCAGACTTCCCCTTCAACACACGAGTTTAACTCTGTAAGTTGAATGCACACATTGAAGACCGTTCTGTTAGGTAGCTCCGTTTTGGTTTCACAAGCAGACAGTTCTCCTTACAGCATAGGCTCCCATTCACTGAGAAATGTCCAAACGCAGCTCTTACCAGAAACGTGTTTCTAACACCTGAATCTAAAGGGAGATTTAACTCACTTAGCTGAACAAACGCACAGCAGAGCAGATTGAAGGATACGTTGCTTCTGTGTTTTAGGCAGAGTTTTACTGCTATATCGTTATATGCGGGAATAGTGCTGGAAATGCCTGTTTTGAGATCTCTCCACAGAAAGCGTTTCCAGACTTCCCCTTCAACACACGAGTTTAACTCTGTAAGTTGAATGCACACATTGAAGACCGTTCTGTTAGGTAGCTCCGTTTTGGTTTCACAAGCAGACAGTTCTCCTTACAGCGTAGGCTCCCATTCACTGAGAAATGTCCAAATGCAGCTCTTACCAGAAACGTGTTTCTAACTCCTGAATCTAAAGGGAGATTTAACTCACTTACCTGAACAAACGCACAGCAGAGCAGATTGAAGGATACGTTGCATCTGTGTTTTAGGCAGAGTTTTACTGCTATTTCGTTATATGCGGGAATAGTGCTGGAAATGCCTGTTTTGAGATCTCTCCATAGAAAGCGTTTCCAGACTTCCCCTTCAACACACGAGTTTAACTCTGTAAGTTGAATGCACATATTGAAGACCGTTCTGTTAGGTAGCTCCGTTTTGGTTTCACAAGCAGACAGTTCTCCTTACAGCGTAGGCTCCCATTCACTGAGAAATGTCCAAACGCAGCTCTTACCAGAAACGTGTTTCTAACTCCTGAATCTAAAGGGAGATCTAACTCACTTAGCTGAACAAACGCACAGCAGAGCAGATTGAAGGATACGTTGCTTCTGTGTTTTAGGCAGAGTTTTACTGCTATTTCGTTATATGCGGGAATAGTGCTGGAAATGCCTGTTTTGAGATCTCTCCACAGAAAGCGTTTCCAGACTTCCCCTTCAACACACGAGTTTAACTCTGTAAGTTGAATGCACACATTGAAGACCGTTCTGTTAGGTAGCTCCGTTTTGGTTTCACAAGCAGACAGTTCTCCTTACAGCATAGGCTCCCATTCACTGAGAATTGTCCAAACGCAGCTCTTACCAGAAACGTGTTTCTAACTCCTGAATCTAAAGGGAGATTTAACTCACTTAGCTGAACAAACGCACAGCAGAGCAGATTGAAGGATACGTTGCTTCTGTGTTTTAGGCAGAGTTTTACTGCTATTTCGTTATATGCGGGAATAGTGCTGGAAATGCCTGTTTTGAGATCTCTCCACAGAAAGCGTTTCCAGACTTCCCCTTCAACACACGAGTTTAACTCTGTAAGTTGAATGTACACATTGAAGACCGTTCTGTTAGGTAGCTCCGTTTTGGTTTCACAAGCAGACAGTTCTCCTTACAGCATAGGCTCCCATTCACTGAGAAATGTCCAAACGCAGCTCTTACCAGAAACGTGTTTCTAACTCCTGAATCTAAAGGGAGATTTAACTCACTTAGCTGAACAAACGCACAGCAGAGCAGATTGAAGGATACGTTGCTTCTGTGTTTTAGGCAGAGTTTTACTGCTATTTCGTTATATGCGGGAATAGTGCTGGAAATGCCTGTTTTGAGATCTCTCCACAGAAAGCGTTTCCAGACTTCCCCTTCAACACACGAGTTTAACTCTGTAAGTTGAATGCAAACATTGAAGACCGTTCTGTTAGGTAGCTCCGTTTTGGTTTCACAAGCAGACAGTTCTCCTTACAGCGTAGGCTCCGATTCACTGAGAAATGTCCAAACGCAGCTCTTACCAGAAACGTGTTTCTAACTCCTGAATCTAAAGGGAGCTTTAACTCACTTAGCTGAACAAACGCACAGCAGAGCAGATTGAAGGATACGTTGCTTCTGTGTTTTAGGCAGAGTTTTACTGCTATTTCGTTATATGCGGGAATAGTGCTGGAAATGCCTGTTTTGAGATCTCTCCACAGAAAGCGTTTCCAGACTTCCCCTTCAACACACGAGTTTAACTCTGTAAGTTGAATGCACACATTGAAGACCGTTCTGTTAGGTAGCTCCGTTTTGGTTTCACAAGCAGACAGTTCTCCTTACAGCATAGGCTCCCATTCACTGAGAAATGTCCAAACGCAGCTCTTACCAGAAACGTGTTTCTAACTCCTGAATCTAAAGGGAGATTTAACTCACTTAGCTGAATAAACGCACAGCAGAGCAGATTGAAGGATACGTTGCTTCTGTGTTTTAGGCAGAGTTTTACTGCTATTTCGTTATATGCGGGAATAGTGCTGGAAATGCCTGTTTTGAGATCTCTCCACAGAAAGCGTTTCCAGACTTCCCCTTCAACACACGAGTTTAACTCTGTAAGTTGAATGCACACATTGAAGACCGTTCTGATAGGTAGCTCCGTTTTGGTTTCACAAGCAGACAGTTCTCCTTACAGCATAGGCTCCCATTCACTGAGAAATGTCCAAACGCAGCTCTTACCAGAAACGTGTTTCTAACTCCTGAATCTAAAGGGAGATTTAACTCACTTAGCTGAACAAACGCACAGCAGAGCAGATTGAAGGATACGTTGCTTCTGTGTTTTAGGCAGAGTTTTACTGCTATTTCGTTATATGCGGGAATAGTGCTGGAAATGCCTGTTTTGAGATCTCTCCACAGAAAGCGTTTCCAGACTTCCCCTTCAACACACGAGTTTAACTCTGTAAGTTGAATGCACACATTGAAGACCGTTCTGTTAGGTAGCTCCGTTTTGGTTTCACAAGCAGACAGTTCTCCTTACAGCATAGGCTCCCATTCACTGAGAAATGTCCAAACGCAGCTCTTACCAGAAACGTGTTTCTAACTCCTGAATCTAAAGGGAGATTTAACTCACTTAGCTGAACAAACGCACAGCAGAGCAGATTGAAGGATACGTTGCTTCTGTGTTTTAGGCAGAGTTTTACTGCTATTTCGTTATATGCGGGAATAGTGCTGGAAATGCCTGTTTTGAGATCTCTCCACAGAAAGCGTTTCCAGACTTCCCCTTCAACACACGAGTTTAACTCTGTAAGTTGAATGCACACATTGAAGACCGTTCTGTTAGGTAGCTCCGTTTTGGTTTCACAAGCAGACAGTTCTCCTTACAGCATAGGCTCCCATTCACTGAGAAATGTCCAAACGCAGCTCTTACCAGAAACGTGTTTCTAACTCCTGAATCTAAAGGGAGATTTAACTCACTTAGCTGAACAAACGCACAGCAGAGCAGATTGAAGGATACGTTGCTTCTGTGTTTTAGGCAGAGTTTTACTGCTATTTCGTTATATGCGGGAATAGTGCTGGAAATGCCTGTTTTGAGATCTCTCCACAGAAAGCGTTTCCAGACTTCCCCTTCAACACACGAGTTTAACTCTGTAAGTTGAATGCACACATTGAAGACCGTTCTGTTAGGTAGCTCCGTTTTGGTTTCACAAGCAGACAGTTCTCCTTACAGCATAGGCTCCCATTCACTGAGAAATGTCCAAACGGAGCTCTTATCAGAAACGTGTTTCTAACTCCTGAATCTAAAGGGAGATTTAACTCACTTAGCTGAACAAACGAACAGCAGAGCAGATTGAAGGATACGTTGCTTCTGTGTTTTAGGCAGAGTTTTACTGCTATTTCGTTATATGCGGGAATAGTGCTGGAAATGCCTGTTTTGAGATCTCTCCACAGAAAGCGTTTCCAGACTTCCCCTTCAACACACGAGTTTAACTCTGTAAGTTGAATGCAAACATTGAAGACCGTTCTGTTAGGTAGCTCCGTTTTGGTTTCACAAGCAGACAGTTCTCCTTACAGCATAGGCTCCCATTCACTGAGAAATGTCCAAACGCAGCTCTTACCAGAAACGTGTTTCTAACTCCAGAATCTAAAGGGAGATTTAACTCACTTAGCTGAACAAACGCACAGCAGAGCAGATTGAAGGATACGTTGCTTCTGTGTTTTAGGCAGAGTTTTACTGCTATTTCGTTATATGCGGGAATAGTGCTGGAAATGCCTGTTTTGAGATCTCTCCACAGAAAGCGTTTCCAGACTTCCCCTTCAACACACGAGTTTAACTCTGTAAGTTGAATGCACACATTGAAGACCGTTCTGTTAGGTAGCTCCGTTTTGGTTTCACAAGCAGACAGTTCTCCTTACAGCATAGGCTCCCATTCACTGAGAAATGTCCAAACGCAGCTCTTACCAGAAACGTGTTTCTAACTCCTGAATCTAAAGGGAGATTTAACTCACTTAGCTGAACAAACGCACAGCAGAGCAGATTGAAGGATACGTTGCTTCTGTGTTTTAGGCAGAGTTTTACTGCTATTTCGTTATATGCGGGAATAGTGCTGGAAATGCCTGGTTTGAGATCTCTCCACAGAAAGCGTTTCCAGACTTCCCCTTCAACACACGAGTTTAACTCTGTAAGTTGAATGCACACATTGAAGACCGTTCTGTTAGGTAGCTCCGTTTTGGTTTCACAAGCAGACAGTTCTCCTTACAGCGTAGGCTCCCATTCACTGAGAAATGTCCAAACGCAGCTCTTACCAGAAACGTGTTTCTAACTCCTGAATCTAAAGGGAGATTTAACTCACTTACCTGAACAAACGCACAGCAGAGCAGATTGAAGGATACGTTGCTTCTGTGTTTTAGGCAGAGTTTTACTGCTATTTCGTTATATGCGGGAATAGTGCTGGAAATGCCTGTTTTGAGATCTCTCCACAGAAAGCGTTTCCAGACTTCCCCTTCAACACACGAGTTTAACTCTGTAAGTTGAATGCACACATTGAAGACCGTTCTGTTAGGTAGCTCCGTTTCGGTTTCACAAGCAGACAGTTCTCCTTACAGCATAGGCTCCCATTCACTGAGAAATGTCCAAACGCAGCTCTTACCAGAAACGTGTTTCTAACTCCTGAATCTAAAGGGAGATTTAACTCACTTAGCTGAACAAACGCACAGCAGAGCAGATTGAAGGATACGTTGCTTCTGTGTTTTAGGCAGAGTTTTACTGCTATTTCGTTATATGCGGGAATAGTGCTGGAAATGCCTGTTTTGAGATCTCTCCACAGAAAGCGTTTCCAGACTTCCCCTTCAACACACGAGTTTAACTCTGTAAGTTGAATGCACACATTGAAGACCGTTCTGTTAGGTAGCTCCGTTTTGGTTTCACAAGCAGACAGTTCTCCTTACAGCGTAGGCTCCCATTCACTGAGAAATGTCCAAACGCAGCTCTTACCAGAAACGTGTTTCTAACTCCTGAATCTAAAGGGAGATTTAACTCACTTTCCTGAACAAACGCACAGCAGAGCAGATTGAAGGATACGTTGCATCTGTGTTTTAGGCAGAGTTTTACTGCTATTTCGTTATATGCGGGAATAGTGCTGGAAATGCCTGTTTTGAGATCTCTCCACAGAAAGCGTTTCCAGACTTCCCCTTCAACACACGAGTTTAACTCTGTAAGTTGAATGCACACATTGAAGACCGTTCTGTTAGGTAGCTCCGTTTTGGTTTCACAAGCAGACAGTTCTCCTTACAGCGTAGGCTCCAATTCACTGAGAAATGTCCAAACGCAGCTCTTACCAGAAACGTGTTTCTAACTCCTGAATCTAAAGGGAGATTTAACTCACTTAGCTGAACAAACGCACAGCAGAGCAGATTGAAGGATACGTTGCTTCTGTGTTTTAGGCAGAGTTTTACTGCTATTTCGTTATATGCGGGAATAGTGCTGGAAATGCCTGTTTTGAGATCTCTCCACAGAAAGCGTTTCCAGACTTCCCCTTCAACACACGAGTTTAACTCTGTAAGTTGAATGCACACATTGAAGACCGTTCTGTTAGGTAGCTCCGTTTTGCTTTCACAAGCAGACAGTTCTCCTTACAGCATAGGCTCCCATTCAATGAGAAATGTCCAAACGCAGCTCTTACCAGAAACGTGTTTCTAACTCCTGAATCTAAAGGGAGATTTAACTCACTTAGCTGAATAAACGCACAGCAGAGCAGATTGAAGGATACGTTGCTTCTGTGTTTTAGGCAGAGTTTTACTGCTATTTCGTTATATGCGGGAATAGTGCTGGAAATGCCTGTTTTGAGATCTCTCCACAGAAAGCGTTTCCAGACTTCCCCTTCAACACACGAGTTTAACTCTGTAAGTTGAATGCACACATTGAAGACCGTTCTGTTAGGTAGCTCCGTTTTGGTTTCACAAGCAGACAGTTCTCCTTACAGCATAGGCTCCCATTCACTGAGAAATGTCCAAACGCAGCTCTTACCAGAAACGTGTTTCTAACTCCTGAATCTAAAGGGAGATTTAACTCACTTAGCTGAACAAACGCACAGCAGAGCAGATTGAAGGATACGTTGCTTCTGTGTTTTAGGCAGAGTTTTACTGCTATTTCGTTATATGCGGGAATAGTGCTGGAAATGCCTGTTTTGAGATCTCTCCACAGAAAGCGTTCCCAGACTTCCCCTTCAACACACGAGTTTAACTCTGTAAGTTGAATGCACACATTGAAGTCCGTTCTGTTAGGTAGCTCCGTTTTGGTTTCACAAGCAGACAGTTCTCCTTACAGCATAGGCTCCCATTCACTGAGAAATGTCCAAACGCAGCTCTTACCAGAAACGTGTTTCTAACTCCTGAATCTAAAGGGAGATTTAACTCACTTAGCTGAACAAACGCACAGCAGAGCAGATTGAAGGATACGTTGCTTCTGTGTTTTAGGCAGAGTTTTACTGCTATTTCGTTATATGCGGGAATAGTGCTGGAAATGCCTGTTTTGAGATCTCTCCACAGAAAGCGTTTCCAGACTTCCCCTTCAACACACGAGTTTAACTCTGTAAGTTGAATGCACACATTGAAGACCGTTCTGTTAGGTAGCTCCGTTTTGGTTTCACAAGCAGACAGTTCTCCTTACAGCATAGGCTCCCATTCACTGAGAACTGTCCAAACGCAGCTCTTACCAGAAACGTGTTTCTAACTCCTGAATCTAAAGGGAGATTTAACTCACTTAGCTGAACAAACGCACAGCAGAGCAGATTGAAGGATACGTTGCTTCTGTGTTTTAGGCAGAGTTTTACTGCTATTTCGTTATATGCGGGAATAGTGCTGGAAATGCCTGTTTTGAGATCTCTCCACAGAAAGCGTTTCCAGACTTCCCCTTCAACACACGAGTTTAACTCTGTAAGTTGAATTCACACATTGAGGACCGTTCTGTTAGGTAGCTCCGTTTTGGTTTCACAAGCAGACAGTTCTCCTTACAGCATAGGCTCCCATTCACTGAGAAATGTCCAAACGCAGCTCTTACCAGAAACGTGTTTCTAACTCCTGAATCTAAAGGGAGATTTAACTCACTTAGCTGAACAAACGCACAGCAGAGCAGATTGAAGGATACGTTGCTTCTGTGTTTTAGGCAGAGTTTTACTGCTATTTCGTTATATGCGGGAATAGTGCTGGAAATGCCTGTTTTGAGATCTCTCCACAGAAAGCGTTTCCAGACTTCCCCTTCAACACACGAGTTTAACTCTGTAAGTTGAATGCACACATTGAAGACCGTTCTGTTAGGTAGCTCCGTTTTGGTTTCACAAGCAGACAGTTCTCCTTACAGCGTAGGCTCCCATTCACTGAGAAATGTCCAAACGCAGCTCTTACCAGAAACGTGTTTCTAACTCCTGAATCTAAAGGGAGATTTAACTCACTTAGCTGAACAAACGCACAGCAGAGCAGATTGAAGGATACGTTGCTTCTGTGTTTTAGGCAGAGTTTTACTGCTATTTCGTTATATGCGGGAATAGTGCTGGAAATGCCTGTTTTGAGATCTCTCCACAGAAAGCGTTTCCAGACTTCCCCTTCAACACACGAGTTTAACTCTGTAAGTTGAATGCACACATTGAAGACCGTTCTGTTAGGTAGCTCCGTTTTGGTTTCACAAGCAGACAGTTCTCCTTACAGCATAGGCTCCCATTCACTGAGAAATGTCCAAACGCAGCTCTTACCAGAAACGTGTTTCTAACTCCAGAATCTAAAGGGAGATTTAACTCACTTAGCTGAACAAACGCACAGCAGAGCAGATTGAAGGATACGTTGCTTCTGTGTTTTAGGCAGAGTTTTACTGCTATTTCGTTATATGCGGGAATAGTGCTGGAAATGCCTGTTTTGAGATCTCTCCACAGAAAGCGTTTCCAGACTTCCCCTTCAACACACGAGTTTAACTCTGTAAGTTGAATGCACACATTGAAGACCGTTCTGTTAGGTAGCTCCGTTTTGGTTTCACAAGCAGACAGTTCTCCTTACAGCATAGGCTCCCATTCACTGAGAAATGTCCAAACGCAGCTCTTACCAGAAACGTGTTTCTAACTCCTGAATCTAAAGGGAGATTTAACTCACTTAGCTGAACAAACGCACAGAAGAGCAGATTGAAGGATACGTTGCTTCTGTGTTTTAGGCAGAGTTTTACTGCTATTTCGTTATATGCGGGAATAGTGCTGGAAATGCCTGTTTTGAGATCTCTCCACAGAAAGCGTTTCCAGACTTCCCCTTCAACACACGAGTTTAACTCTGTAAGTTGAATGCACACATTGAAGACCGTTCTGTTAGGTAGCTCCGTTTTGGTTTCACAAGCAGACAGTTCTCCTTACAGCATAGGCTCCCATTCACTGAGAAATGTCCAAACGCAGCTCTTACCAGAAACGTGTTTCTAACTCCAGAATCTAAAGGGAGATTTAACTCACTTAGCTGAACAAACGCACAGCAGAGCAGATTGAAGGATACGTTGCTTCTGTGTTTTAGGCAGAGTTTTACTGCTATTTCGTTATATGCGGGAATAGTGCTGGAAATGCCTGTTTTGAGATCTCTCCACAGAAAGCGTTTCCAGACTTCCCCTTCAACACACGAGTTTAACTCTGTAAGTTGAATGCACACATTGAAGACCGTTCTGTTAGGTAGCTCCGTTTTGGTTTCACAAGCAGACAGTTCTCCTTACAGCATAGGCTCCCATTCACTGAGAAATGTCCAAACGCAGCTCTTACCAGAAACGTGTTTCTAACTCCTGAATCTAAAGGGAGATTTAACTCACTTAGCTGAACAAACGCACAGCAGAGCAGATTGAAGGATACGTTGCTTCTGTGTTTTAGGCAGAGTTTTACTGCTATTTCGTTATATGCGGGAATAGTGCTGGAAATGCCTGTTTTGAGATCTCTCCACAGAAAGCGTTTCCAGACTTCCCCTTCAACACACGAGTTTAACTCTGTAAGTTGAATGCACACATTGAAGACCGTTCTGTTAGGTAGCTCCGTTTTGGTTTCACAAGCAGACAGTTCTCCTTACAGCATAGGCTCCCATTCACTGAGAAATGTCCAAACGCAGCTCTTACCAGAAACGTGTTTCTAACACCTGAATCTAAAGGGAGATTTAACTCACTTAGCTGAACAAACGCACAGCAGAGCAGATTGAAGGATACGTTGCTTCTGTGTTTTAGGCAGAGTTTTACTGCTATATCGTTATATGCGGGAATAGTGCTGGAAATGCCTGTTTTGAGATCTCTCCACAGAAAGCGTTTCCAGACTTCCCCTTCAACACACGAGTTTAACTCTGTAAGTTGAATGCACACATTGAAGACCGTTCTGTTAGGTAGCTCCGTTTTGGTTTCACAAGCAGACAGTTCTCCTTACAGCGTAGGCTCCCATTCACTGAGAAATGTCCAAATGCAGCTCTTACCAGAAACGTGTTTCTAACTCCTGAATCTAAAGGGAGATTTAACTCACTTACCTGAACAAACGCACAGCAGAGCAGATTGAAGGATACGTTGCATCTGTGTTTTAGGCAGAGTTTTACTGCTATTTCGTTATATGCGGGAATAGTGCTGGAAATGCCTGTTTTGAGATCTCTCCATAGAAAGCGTTTCCAGACTTCCCCTTCAACACACGAGTTTAACTCTGTAAGTTGAATGCACACATTGAAGACCGTTCTGTTAGGTAGCTCCGTTTTGGTTTCACAAGCAGACAGTTCTCCTTACAGCGTAGGCTCCCATTCACTGAGAAATGTCCAAACGCAGCTCTTACCAGAAACGTGTTTCTAACTCCTGAATCTAAAGGGAGATCTAACTCACTTAGCTGAACAAACGCACAGCAGAGCAGATTGAAGGATACGTTGCTTCTGTGTTTTAGGCAGAGTTTTACTGCTATTTCGTTATATGCGGGAATAGTGCTGGAAATGCCTGTTTTGAGATCTCTCCACAGAAAGCCTTTCCAGACTTCCCCTTCAACACACGAGTTTAACTCTGTAAGTTGAATGCACACATTGAAGACCGTTCTGTTAGGTAGCTCCGTTTTGGTTTCACAAGCAGACAGTTCTCCTTACAGCATAGGCTCCCATTCACTGAGAAATGTCCAAACGCAGCTCTTACCAGAAACGTGTTTCTAACTCCTGAATCTAAAGGGAGATTTAACTCACTTAGCTGAACAAACGCACAGCAGAGCAGATTGAAGGATACGTTGCTTCTGTGTTTTAGGCAGAGTTTTACTGCTATTTCGTTATATGCGGGAATAGTGCTGGAAATGCCTGTTTTGAGATCTCTCCACAGAAAGCGTTTCCAGACTTCCCCTTCAACACACGAGTTTAACTCTGTAAGTTGAATGCACACATTGAAGACCGTTCTGTTAGGTAGCTCCGTTTTGGTTTCACAAGCAGACAGTTCTCCTTACAGCATAGGCTCCCATTCACTGAGAAATGTCCAAACGCAGCTCTTACCAGAAACGTGTTTCTAACTCCAGAATCTAAAGGGAGATTTAACTCACTTAGCTGAACAAACGCACAGCAGAGCAGATTGAAGGATACGTTGCTTCTGTGTTTTAGGCAGAGTTTTACTGCTATTTCGTTATATGCGGGAATAGTGCTGGAAATGCCTGTTTTGAGATCTCTCCACAGAAAGCGTTTCCAGACTTCCCCTTCAACACACGAGTTTAACTCTGTAAGTTGAATGCACACATTGAAGACCGTTCTGTTAGGTAGCTCCGTTTTGGTTTCACAAGCAGACAGTTCTCCTTACAGCATAGGCTCCCATTCACTGAGAAATGTCCAAACGCAGCTCTTACCAGAAACGTGTTTCTAACTCCAGAATCTAAAGGGAGATTTAACTCACTTAGCTGAACAAACGCACAGCAGAGCAGATTGAAGGATACGTTGCTTCTGTGTTTTAGGCAGAGTTTTACTGCTATTTCGTTATATGCGGGAATAGTGCTGGAAATGCCTGTTTTGAGATCTCTCCACAGAAAGCGTTTCCAGACTTCCCCTTCAACACACGAGTTTAACTCTGTAAGTTGAATGCACACATTGAAGACCGTTCTGTTAGGTAGCTCCGTTTTGGTTTCACAAGCAGACAGTTCTCCTTACAGCATAGGCTCCCATTCACTGAGAAATGTCCAAACGCAGCTCTTACCAGAAACGTGTTTCTAACTCCTGAATCTAAAGGGAGATTTAACTCACTTAGCTGAACAAACGCACAGCAGAGCAGATTGAAGGATACGTTGCTTCTGTGTTTTAGGCAGAGTTTTACTGCTATTTCGTTATATGCGGGAATAGTGCTGGAAATGCCTGTTTTGAGATCTCTCCACAGAAAGCGTTTCCAGACTTCCCCTTCAACACACGAGTTTAACTCTGTAAGTTGAATGCACACATTGAAGACCGTTCTGTTAGGTAGCTCCGTTTTGGTTTCACAAGCAGACAGTTCTCCTTACAGCATAGGCTCCCATTCACTGAGAAATGTCCAAACGCAGCTCTTACCAGAAACGTGTTTCTAACACCTGAATCTAAAGGGAGATTTAACTCACTTAGCTGAACAAACGCACAGCAGAGCAGATTGAAGGATACGTTGCTTCTGTGTTTTAGGCAGAGTTTTACTGCTATATCGTTATATGCGGGAATAGTGCTGGAAATGCCTGTTTTGAGATCTCTCCACAGAAAGCGTTTCCAGACTTCCCCTTCAACACACGAGTTTAACTCTGTAAGTTGAATGCACACATTGAAGACCGTTCTGTTAGGTAGCTCCGTTTTGGTTTCACAAGCAGACAGTTCTCCTTACAGCGTAGGCTCCCATTCACTGAGAAATGTCCAAATGCAGCTCTTACCAGAAACGTGTTTCTAACTCCTGAATCTAAAGGGAGATTTAACTCACTTACCTGAACAAACGCACAGCAGAGCAGATTGAAGGATACGTTGCATCTGTGTTTTAGGCAGAGTTTTACTGCTATTTCGTTATATGCGGGAATAGTGCTGGAAATGCCTGTTTTGAGATCTCTCCATAGAAAGCGTTTCCAGACTTCCCCTTCAACACACGAGTTTAACTCTGTAAGTTGAATGCACATATTGAAGACCGTTCTCTTAGGTAGCTCCGTTTTGGTTTCACAAGCAGACAGTTCTCCTTACAGCGTAGGCTCCCATTCACTGAGAAATGTCCAAACGCAGCTCTTACCAGAAACGTGTTTCTAACTCCTGAATCTAAAGGGAGATCTAACTCACTTAGCTGAACAAACGCACAGCAGAGCAGATTGAAGGATACGTTGCTTCTGTGTTTTAGGCAGAGTTTTACTGCTATTTCGTTATATGCGGGAATAGTGCTGGAAATGCCTGTTTTGAGATCTCTCCACAGAAAGCCTTTCCAGACTTCCCCTTCAACACACGAGTTTAACTCTGTAAGTTGAATGCACACATTGAAGACCGTTCTGTTAGGTAGCTCCGTTTTGGTTTCACAAGCAGACAGTTCTCCTTACAGCATAGGCTCCCATTCACTGAGAAATGTCCAAACGCAGCTCTTACCAGAAACGTGTTTCTAACTCCTGAATCTAAAGGGAGATTTAACTCACTTAGCTGAACAAACGCACAGCAGAGCAGATTGAAGGATACGTTGCTTCTGTGTTTTAGGCAGAGTTTTACTGCTATTTCGTTATATGCGGGAATAGTGCTGGAAATGCCTGTTTTGAGATCTCTCCACAGAAAGCGTTTCCAGACTTCCCCTTCAACACACGAGTTTAACTCTGTAAGTTGAATGTACACATTGAAGACCGTTCTGTTAGGTAGCTCCGTTTTGGTTTCACAAGCAGACAGTTCTCCTTACAGCATAGGCTCCCATTCACTGAGAAATGTCCAAACGCAGCTCTTACCAGAAACGTGTTTCTAACTCCTGAATCTAAAGGGAGATTTAACTCACTTAGCTGAACAAACGCACAGCAGAGCAGATTGAAGGATACGTTGCTTCTGTGTTTTAGGCAGAGTTTTACTGCTATTTCGTTATATGCAGGAATAGTGCTGGAAATGCCTGTTTTGAGATCTCTCCACAGAAAGCGTTTCCAGACTTCCCCTTCAACACACGAGTTTAACTCTGTAAGTTGAATGCAAACATTGAAGACCGTTCTGTTAGGTAGCTCCGTTTTGGTTTCACAAGCAGACAGTTCTCCTTACAGCGTAGGCTCCGATTCACTGAGAAATGTCCAAACGCAGCTCTTACCAGAAACGTGTTTCTAACTCCTGAATCTAAAGGGAGCTTTAACTCACTTAGCTGAACAAACGCACAGCAGAGCAGATTGAAGGATACGTTGCTTCTGTGTTTTAGGCAGAGTTTTACTGCTATTTCGTTATATGCGGGAATAGTGCTGGAAATGCCTGTTTTGAGATCTCTCCACAGAAAGCGTTTCCAGACTTCCCCTTCAACACACGAGTTTAACTCTGTAAGTTGAATGCACACATTGAAGACCGTTCTGTTAGGTAGCTCCGTTTTGGTTTCACAAGCAGACAGTTCTCCTTACAGCATAGGCTCCCATTCACTGAGAAATGTCCAAACGCAGCTCTTACCAGAAACGTGTTTCTAACTCCTGAATCTAAAGGGAGATTTAACTCACTTAGCTGAATAAACGCACAGCAGAGCAGATTGAAGGATACGTTGCTTCTGTGTTTTAGGCAGAGTTTTACTGCTATTTCGTTATATGCGGGAATAGTGCTGGAAATGCCTGTTTTGAGATCTCTCCACAGAAAGCGTTTCCAGACTTCCCCTTCAACACACGAGTTTAACTCTGTAAGTTGAATGCACACATTGAAGACCGTTCTGTTAGGTAGCTCCGTTTTGGTTTCACAAGCAGACAGTTCTCCTTACAGCATAGGCTCCCATTCACTGAGAAATGTCCAAACGCAGCTCTTACCAGAAACGTGTTTCTAACTCCTGAATCTAAAGGGAGATTTAACTCACTTAGCTGAACAAAAGCACAGCAGAGCAGATTGAAGGATACGTTGCTTCTGTGTTTTAGGCAGAGTTTTACTGCTATTTCGTTATATGCGGGAATAGTGCTGGAAATGCCTGTTTTGAGATCTCTCCACAGAAAGCGTTTCCAGACTTCCCCTTCAACACACGAGTTTAACTCTGTAAGTTGAATGCACACATTGAAGACCGTTCTGTTAGGTAGCTCCGTTTTGGTTTCACAAGCAGACAGTTCTCCTTACAGCATAGGCTCCCATTCACTGAGAAATGTCCAAACGCAGCTCTTACCAGAAACGTGTTTCTAACTCCTGAATCTAAAGGGAGATTTAACTCACTTAGCTGAACAAACGCACAGCAGAGCAGATTGAAGGATACGTTGCTTCTGTGTTTTAGGCAGAGTTTTACTGCTATTTCGTTATATGCGGGAATAGTGCTGGAAATGCCTGTTTTGAGATCTCTCCACAGAAAGCGTTTCCAGACTTCCCCTTCAACACACGAGTTTAACTCTGTAAGTTGAATGCACACATTGAAGACCGTTCTGTTAGGTAGCTCCGTTTTGGTTTCACAAGCAGACAGTTCTCCTTACAGCATAGGCTCCCATTCACTGAGAAATGTCCAAACGGAGCTCTTACCAGAAACGTGTTTCTAACTCCTGAATCTAAAGGGAGATTTAACTCACTTAGCTGAACAAACGAACAGCAGAGCAGATTGAAGGATACGTTGCTTCTGTGTTTTAGGCAGAGTTTTACTGCTATTTCGTTATATGCGGGAATAGTGCTGGAAATGCCTGTTTTGAGATCTCTCCACAGAAAGCGTTTCCAGACTTCCCCTTCAACACACGAGTTTAACTCTGTAAGTTGAATGCAAACATTGAAGACCGTTCTGTTAGGTAGCTCCGTTTTGGTTTCACAAGCAGACAGTTCTCCTTACAGCATAGGCTCCCATTCACTGAGAAATGTCCAAACGCAGCTCTTACCAGAAACGTGTTTCTAACTCCAGAATCTAAAGGGAGATTTAACTCACTTAGCTGAACAAACGCACAGCAGAGCAGATTGAAGGATACGTTGCTTCTGTGTTTTAGGCAGAGTTTTACTGCTATTTCGTTATATGCGGGAATAGTGCTGGAAATGCCTGTTTTGAGATCTCTCCACAGAAAGCGTTTCCAGACTTCCCCTTCAACACACGAGTTTAACTCTGTAAGTTGAATGCACACATTGAAGACCGTTCTGTTAGGTAGCTCCGTTTTGGTTTCACAAGCAGACAGTTCTCCTTACAGCATAGGCTCCCATTCACTGAGAAATGTCCAAACGCAGCTCTTACCAGAAACGTGTTTCTAACTCCTGAATCTTAAGGGAGATTTAACTCACTTAGCTGAACAAACGCACAGCAGAGCAGATTGAAGGATACGTTGCTTCTGTGTTTTAGGCAGAGTTTTACTGCTATTTCGTTATATGCGGGAATAGTGCTGGAAATGCCTGTTTTGAGATCTCTCCACAGAAAGCGTTTCCAGACTTCCCCTTCAACACACGAGTTTAACTCTGTAAGTTGAATGCACACATTGAAGACCGTTCTGTTAGGTAGCTCCGTTTTGGTTTCACAAGCAGACAGTTCTCCTTACAGCATAGGCTCCCATTCACTGAGAAATGTCCAAACGCAGCTCTTACCAGAAACGTGTTTCTAACTCCTGAATCTAAAGGGAGATTTAACTCACTTAGCTGAACAAACGCACAGCAGAGCAGATTGAAGGATAAGTTGCTTCTGTGTTTTAGGCAGAGTTTTACTGCTATTTCGTTATATGCGGGAATAGTGCTGGAAATGCCTGTTTTGAGATCTCTCCACAGAAAGCGTTTCCAGACTTCCCCTTCAACACACGAGTTTAACTCTGTAAGTTGAATGCACACATTGAAGACCGTTCTGTTAGGTAGCTCCGTTTTGGTTTCACAAGCAGACAGTTCTCCTTACAGCATAGGCTCCCATTCACTGAGAAATGTCCAAACGCAGCTCTTACCAGAAACGTGTTTCTAACTCCTGAATCTAAAGGGAGATTTAACTCACTTAGCTGAACAAACGCACAGCAGAGCAGATTGAAGGATACGTTGCTTCTGTGTTTTAGGCAGAGTTTTACTGCTATTTCGTTATATGCGGGAATAGTGCTGGAAATGCCTGTTTTGAGATCTCTCCACAGAAAGCGTTTCCAGACTTCCCCTTCAAAACACGAGTTTAACTCTGTAAGTTGAATGCACACATTGAAGACCGTTCTGTTAGGTAGCTCCGTTTTGGTTTCACAAGCAGACAGTTCTCCTTACAGCATAGGCTCCCATTCACTGAGAAATGTCCAAACGCAGCTCTTACCAGAAACGTGTTTCTAACTCCTGAATCTAAAGGGAGATTTAACTCACTTAGCTGAACAAACGCACAGCAGAGCAGATTGAAGGATACGTTGCTTCTGTGTTTTAGGCAGAGTTTTACTGCTATTTCGTTATATGCGGGAATAGTGCTGGAAATGCCTGTTTTGAGATCTCTCCACAGAAAGCCTTTCCAGACTTCCCCTTCAACACACGAGTTTAACTCTGTAAGTTGAATGCACACATTGAAGACCGTTCTGTTAGGTAGCTCCGTTTTGGTTTCACAAGCAGACAGTTCTCCTTACAGCATAGGCTCCCATTAACTGAGAAATGTCCAAACGCAGCTCTTACCAGAAACGTGTTTCTAACTCCTGAATCTAAAGGGAGATTTAACTCACTTAGCTGAACAAACGCACAGCAGAGCAGATTGAAGGATACGTTGCTTCTGTGTTTTAGGCAGAGTTTTACTGCTATTTCGTTATATGCGGGAATAGTGCAGGAAATGCCTGTTTTGAGATCTCTCCACAGAAAGCGTTTCCAGACTTCCCCTTCAACACACCAGTTTAACTCTGTAAGTTGAATGCACACTTTGACGACCGTTCTCTTAGGTAGCTCCGTATTGGTTTCACAAGCAGACAGTTCTCCTTACAGCATAGGCTCCCATTCACTGAGAAATGTCCAAACGCAGCTCTTACCAGAAACGTGTTTCTAACTCCTGAATCTAAAGGGAGATTTAACTCACTTAGCTGAACAAACGCACAGCAGAGCAGATTGAAGGATACGTTGCTTCTGTGTTTTAGGCAGAGTTTTACTGCTATTTCGTTATATGCGGGAATAGTGCTGGAAATGCCTGTTTTGAGATCTCTCCACAGAAAGCGTTTCCAGACTTCCCCTTCAACACACGAGTTTAACTCTGTAAGTTGAATGCACACATTGAAGACCGTTCTGATAGGTAGCTCCGTTTTGGTTTCACAAGCAGACAGTTCTCCTTACAGCATAGGCTCCCATTCACTGAGAAATGTCCAAACGCAGCTCTTACCAGAAACGTGTTTCTAACTCCTGAATCTTAAGGGAGATTTAACTCACTTAGCTGAACAAACGCACAGCAGAGCAGATTGAAGGATACGTTGCTTCTGTGTTTTAGGCAGAGTTTTACTGCTATTTCGTTATATGCGGGAATAGTGCTGGAAATGCCTGTTTTGAGATCTCTCCACAGAAAGCGTTTCCAGACTTCCCCTTCAACACACGAGTTTAACTCTGTAAGTTGAATGCACACATTGAAGACCGTTCTGTTAGGTAGCTCCGTTTTGGTTTCACAAGCAGACAGTTCTCCTTACAGCATAGGCTCCCATTCACTGAGAAATGTCCAAACGCAGCTCTTACCAGAAACGTGTTTCTAACTCCTGAATCTAAAGGGAGATTTAACTCACTTAGCTGAACAAACGCACAGCAGAGCAGATTGAAGGATACGTTGCTTCTGTGTTTTAGGCAGAGTTTTACTGCTATTTCGTTATATGCGGGAATAGTGCTGGAAATGCCTGTTTTGAGATCTCTCCACAGAAAGCGTTTCCAGACTTCCCCTTCAACACACGAGTTTAACTCTGTAAGTTGAATGCACACATTGAAGACCGTTCTGTTAGGTAGCTCCGTTTTGGTTTCACAAGCAGACAATTCTCCTTACAGCATAGGCTCCCATTCACTGAGAAATGTCCAAACGCAGCTCTTACCAGAAACGTGTTTCTAACTCCTGAATCTAAAGGGAGATTTAACTCACTTAGCTGAACAAACGCACAGCAGAGCAGATTGAAGGATACGTTGCTTCTGTGTTTTAGGCAGAGTTTTACTGCTATTTCGTTATATGCGGGAATAGTGCTGGAAATGCCTGTTTTGAGATCTCTCCACAGAAAGCCTTTCCAGACTTCCCCTTCAAGACACGAGTTTAACTCTGTAAGTTGAATGCACACATTGAAGACCGTTCTGTTAGGTAGCTCCGTTTTGGTTTCACAAGCAGACAGTTCTCCTTACAGCATAGGCTCCCATTCACTGAGAAATGTCCAAACGCAGCTCTTACCAGAAACGTGTTTCTAACTCCTGAATCTAAAGGGAGATTTAACTCACTTAGCTGAACAAACGCACAGCAGAGCAGATTGAAGGATACGTTGCTTCTGTGTTTTAGGCAGAGTTTTACTGCTATTTCGTTATATGCGGGAATAGTGCAGGAAATGCCTGTTTTGAGATCTCTCCACAGAAAGCGTTTCCAGACTTCCCTTTCAACACACCAGTTTAACTCTGTAAGTTGAATGCACACTTTGAAGACCGTTCTGTTAGGTAGATCCGTATTGGTTTCACAAGCAGACAGTTCTCCTTACAGCATAGGCTCCCATTCACTGAGAAATGTCCAAACGCAGCTCTTACCAGAAACGTGTTTCTAACTCCTGAATCTAAAGGGAGATTTAACTCACTTAGCTGAACAAACGCACAGCAGAGCAGATTGAAGGATACGTTGCTTCTGTGTTTTAGGCAGAGTTTTACTGCTATTTCGTTATATGCGGGAATAGTGCTGGAAATGCCTGTTTTGAGATCTCTCCACAGAAAGCGTTTCCAGACTTCCCCTTCAACACACGAGTTTAACTCTGTAAGTTGAATGCACACATTGAAGACCGTTCTGTTAGGTAGCTCCGTTTTGGTTTCACAAGCAGACAGTTCTCCTTACAGCATAGGCTCCCATTCACTGAGAAATGTCCAAACGCAGCTCTTACCAGAAACGTGTTTCTAACTCCTGAATCTAAAGGGAGATTTAACTCACTTAGCTGAACAAACGCACAGCAGAGCAGATTGAAGGATACGTTGCTTCTGTGTTTTAGGCAGAGTTTTACTGCTATTTCGTTATATGCGGGAATAGTGCTGGAAATGCCTGTTTTGAGATCTCTCCACAGAAAGCGTTTCCAGACTTCCCCTTCAACACACGAGTTTAACTCTGTAAGTTGAATGCACACATTGAAGACCGTTCTGTTAGGTAGCTCCGTTTTGGTTTCACAAGCAGACAGTTCTCCTTACAGCATAGGCTCCCATTCACTGAGAAATGTCCAAACGCAGCTCTTACCAGAAACGTGTTTCTAACTCCTGAATCTTAAGGGAGATTTAACTCACTTAGCTGAACAAACGCACAGCAGAGCAGATTGAAGGATACGTTGCTTCTGTGTTTTAGGCAGAGTTTTACTGCTATTTCGTTATATGCGGGAATAGTGCTGGAAATGCCTGTTTTGAGATCTCTCCACAGAAAGCGTTTCCAGACTTCCCCTTCAACACACGAGTTTAACTCTGTAAGTTGAATGCACACATTGAAGACCGTTCTGTTAGGTAGCTCCGTTTTGGTTTCACAAGCAGACAGTTCTCCTTACAGCATAGGCTCCCATTCACTGAGAAATGTCCAAACGCAGCTCTTACCAGAAACGTGTTTCTAACTCCTGAATCTAAAGGGAGATTTAACTCACTTAGCTGAACAAACGCACAGCAGAGCAGATTGAAGGATACGTTGCTTCTGTGTTTTAGGCAGAGTTTTACTGCTATTTCGTTATATGCGGGAATAGTGCAGGAAATGCCTGTTTTGAGATCTCTCCACAGAAAGCGTTTCCAGACTTCCCTTTCAACACACCAGTTTAACTCTGTAAGTTGAATGCACACTTTGAAGACCGTTCTGTTAGGTAGATCCGTATTGGTTTCACAAGCAGACAGTTCTCCTTACAGCATAGGCTCCCATTCACTGAGAAATGTCCAAACGCAGCTCTTACCAGAAACGTGTTTCTAACTCCTGAATCTAAAGGGAGATTTAACTCACTTAGCTGAACAAACGCACAGCAGAGCAGATTGAAGGATACGTTGCTTCTGTGTTTTAGGCAGAGTTTTACTGCTATTTCGTTATATGCGGGAATAGTGCTGGAAATGCCTGTTTTGAGATCTCTCCACAGAAAGCGTTTCCAGACTTCCCCTTCAACACACGAGTTTAACTCTGTAAGTTGAATGCACACATTGAAGACCGTTCTGTTAGGTAGCTCCGTTTTGGTTTCACAAGCAGACAGTTCTCCTTACAGCATAGGCTCCCATTCACTGAGAAATGTCCAAACGCAGCTCTTACCAGAAACGTGTTTCTAACTCCTGAATCTAAAGGGAGATTTAACTCACTTAGCTGAACAAACGCACAGCAGAGCAGATTGAAGGATACGTTGCTTCTGTGTTTTAGGCAGAGTTTTACTGCTATTTCGTTATATGCGGGAATAGTGCTGGAAATGCCTGTTTTGAGATCTCTCCACAGAAAGCGTTTCCAGACTTCCCCTTCAACACACGAGTTTAACTCTGTAAGTTGAATGCACACATTGAAGACCGTTCTGTTAGGTAGCTCCGTTTTGGTTTCACAAGCAGACAGTTCTCCTTACAGCATAGGCTCCCATTCACTGAGAAATGTCCAAACGCAGCTCTTACCAGAAACGTGTTTCTAACTCCTGAATCTTAAGGGAGATTTAACTCACTTAGCTGAACAAACGCACAGCAGAGCAGATTGAAGGATACGTTGCTTCTGTGTTTTAGGCAGAGTTTTACTGCTATTTCGTTATATGCGGGAATAGTGCTGGAAATGCCTGTTTTGAGATCTCTCCACAGAAAGCGTTTCCAGACTTCCCCTTCAACACACGAGTTTAACTCTGTAAGTTGAATGCACACATTGAAGACCGTTCTGTTAGGTAGCTCCGTTTTGGTTTCACAAGCAGACAGTTCTCCTTACAGCATAGGCTCCCATTCACTGAGAAATGTCCAAACGCAGCTCTTACCAGAAACGTGTTTCTAACTCCTGAATCTTAAGGGAGATTTAACTCACTTAGCTGAACAAACGCACAGCAGAGCAGATTGAAGGATACGTTGCTTCTGTGTTTTAGGCAGAGTTTTACTGCTATTTCGTTATATGCGGGAATAGTGCTGGAAATGCCTGTTTTGAGATCTCTCCACAGAAAGCGTTTCCAGACTTCCCCTTCAACACACGAGTTTAACTCTGTAAGTTGAATGCACACATTGAAGACCGTTCTGTTAGGTAGCTCCGTTTTGGTTTCACAAGCAGACAGTTCTCCTTACAGCGTAGGCTCCCATTCACTGAGAAATGTCCAAACGCAGCTCTTACCAGAAACGTGTTTCTAACTCCTGAATCTAAAGGGAGATTTAACTCACTTAGCTGAACAAACGCACAGCAGAGCAGATTGAAGGATACGTTGCTTCTGTGTTTTAGGCAGAGTTTTACTGCTATTTCGTTATATGCGGGAATAGTGCTGGAAATGCCTGTTTTGAGATCTCTCCACAGAAAGCGTTTCCAGACTTCCCCTTCAACACACGAGTTTAACTCTGTAAGTTGAATGCACACATTGAAGACCGTTCTGTTAGGTAGCTCCGTTTTGGTTTCACAAGCAGACAGTTCTCCTTACAGCATAGGCTCCCATTCACTGAGAAATGTCCAAACGCAGCTCTTACCAGAAACGTGTTTCTAACTCCTGAATCTAAAGGGAGATTTAACTCACTTAGCTGAACAAACGCACAGCAGAGCAGATTGAAGGATACGTTGCTTCTGTGTTTTAGGCAGAGTTTTACTGCTATTTCGTTATATGCGGGAATAGTGCTGGAAATGCCTGTTTTGAGATCTCTCCACAGAAAGCGTTTCCAGACTTCCCCTTCAACACACGAGTTTAACTCTGTAAGTTGAATGCACACATTGAAGACCGTTCTGTTAGGTAGCTCCGTTTTGGTTTCACAAGCAGACAGTTCTCCTTACAGCATAGGCTCCCATTCACTGAGAAATGTCCAAACGCAGCTCTTACCAGAAACGTGTTTCTAACTCCTGAATCTAAAGGGAGATTTAACTCACTTAGCTGAACAAACGCACAGCAGAGCAGATTGAAGGATACGTTGCTTCTGTGTTTTAGGCAGAGTTTTACTGCTATTTCGTTATATGCGGGAATAGTGCTGGAAATGCCTGTTTTGAGATCTCTCCACAGAAAGCCTTTCCAGACTTCCCCTTCAACACACGAGTTTAACTCTGTAAGTTGAATGCACACATTGAAGACCGTTCTGTTAGGTAGCTCCGTTTTGGTTTCACAAGCAGACAGTTCTCCTTACAGCATAGGCTCCCATTCACTGAGAAATGTCCAAACGCAGCTCTTACCAGAAACGTGTTTCTAACTCCTGAATCTAAAGGGAGATTTAACTCACTTAGCTGAACAAACGCACAGCAGAGCAGATTGAAGGATACGTTGCTTCTGTGTTTTAGGCAGAGTTTTACTGCTATTTCGTTATATGCGGGAATAGTGCTGGAAATGCCTGTTTTGAGATCTCTCCACAGAAAGCGTTTCCAGACTTCCCCTTCAACACACGAGTTTAACTCTGTAAGTTGAATGCACACATTGAAGACCGTTCTGTTAGGTAGCTCCGTTTTGGTTTCACAAGCAGACAGTTCTCCTTACAGCATAGGCTCCCATTCACTGAGAAATGTCCAAACGCAGCTCTTACCAGAAACGTGTTTCTAACTCCTGAATCTAAAGGGAGATTTAACTCACTTAGCTGAACAAACGCACAGCAGAGCAGATTGAAGGATACGTTGCTTCTGTGTTTTAGGCAGAGTTTTACTGCTATTTCGTTATATGCGGGAATAGTGCTGGAAATGCCTGTTTTGAGATCTCTCCACAGAAAGCGTTTCCAGACTTCCCCTTCAACACACGAGTTTAACTCTGTAAGTTGAATGCACACATTGAAGACCGTTCTGTTAGGTAGCTCCGTTTTGGTTTCACAAGCAGACAGTTCTCCTTACAGCATAGGCTCCCATTCACTGAGAAATGTCCAAGCGCAGCTCTTACCAGAAACGTGTTTCTAACTCCTGAATCTAAAGGGAGATTTAACTCACTTAGCTGAACAAACGCACAGCAGAGCAGATTGAAGGATACGTTGCTTCTGTGTTTTAGGCAGAGTTTTACTGCTATTTCGTTATATGCGGGAATAGTGCTGGAAATGCCTGTTTTGAGATCACTCCACAGAAAGCGTTTCCAGACTTCCCCTTCAACCCACGAGTTTAACTCTGTAAGTTGAATGCACACATTGAAGACCGTTCTGTTAGGTAGCTCCGTTTTGGTTTCACAAGCAGACAGTTCTCCTTACAGCATAGGCTCCCATTCACTGAGAAATGTCCAAACGCAGCTCTTACCAGAAACGTGTTTCTAACTCCTGAATCTAAAGGGAGATTTAACTCACTTAGCTGAACAAACGCACAGCAGAGCAGATTGAAGGATACGTTGCTTCTGTGTTTTAGGCAGAGTTTTACTGCTATTTCGTTATATGCGGGAATAGTGCTGGAAATGCCTGTTTTGAGATCTCTCCACAGAAAGCGTTTCCAGACTTCCCCTTCAACACACGAGTTTAACTCTGTAAGTTGAATGCACACATTGAAGACCGTTCTGTTAGGTAGCTCCGTTTTGGTTTCACAAGCAGACAGTTCTCCTTACAGCGTAGGCTCCCATTCACTGAGAATTGTCCAAACGCAGCTCTTACCAGAAACGTGTTTCTAACTCCTGAATCTAAAGGGAGATTTAACTCACTTAGCTGAACAAACGCACAGCAGAGCAGATTGAAGGATACGTTGCTTCTGTGTTTTAGGCAGAGTTTTACTGCTATTTCGTTATATGCGGGAATAGTGCTGGAAATGCCTGTTTTGAGATCTCTCCACAGAAAGCCTTTCCAGACTTCCCCTTCAACACACGAGTTTAACTCTGTAAGTTGAATGCACACATTGAAGACCGTTCTGTTAGGTAGCTCCGTTTTGGTTTCACAAGCAGACAGTTCTCCTTACAGCATAGGCTCCCATTCACTGAGAAATGTCCAAACGCAGCTCTTACCAGAAACGTGTTTCTAACTCCTGAATCTAAAGGGAGATTTAACTCACTTAGCTGAACAAACGCACAGCAGAGCAGATTGAAGGATACGTTGCTTCTGTGTTTTAGGCAGAGTTTTACTGCTATTTCGTTATATGCGGGAATAGTGCTGGAAATGCCTGTTTTGAGATCTCTCCACAGAAAGCGTTTCCAGACTTCCCCTTCAACACACGAGTTTAACTCTGTAAGTTGAATGCACACATTGAAGACCGTTCTGTTAGGTAGCTCCGTTTTGGTTTCACAAGCAGACAGTTCTCCTTACAGCATAGGCTCCCATTCACTGAGAAATGTCCAAACGCAGCTCTTACCAGAAACGTGTTTCTAACTCCTGAATCTAAAGGGAGATTTAACTCACTTAGCTGAACAAACGCACAGCAGAGCAGATTGAAGGATACGTTGCTTCTGTGTTTTAGGCAGAGTTTTACTGCTATTTCGTTATATGCGGGAATAGTGCTGGAAATGCCTGTTTTGAGATCTCTCCACAGAAAGCCTTTCCAGACTTCCCCTTCAACACACGAGTTTAACTCTGTAAGTTGAATGCACACATTGAAGACCGTTCTGTTAGGTAGCTCCGTTTTGGTTTCACAAGCAGACAGTTCTCCTTACAGCATAGGCTCCCATTCACTGAGAAATGTCCAAACGCAGCTCTTACCAGAAACGTGTTTCTAACTCCTGAATCTAAAGGGAGATTTAACTCACTTAGCTGAACAAACGCACAGCAGAGCAGATTGAAGGATACGTTGCTTCTGTGTTTTAGGCAGAGTTTTACTGCTATTTCGTTATATGCGGGAATAGTGCAGGAAATGCCTGTTTTGAGATCTCTCCACAGAAAGCGTTTCCAGACTTCCCCTTCAACACACCAGTTTAACTCTGTAAGTTGAATGCACACTTTGAAGACCGTTCTGTTAGGTAGCTCCGTATTGGTTTCACAAGCAGACAGTTCTCCTTACAGCATAGGCTCCCATTCACTGAGAAATGTCCAAACGCAGCTCTTACCAGAAACGTGTTTCTAACTCCTGAATCTAAAGGGAGATTTAACTCACTTAGCTGAACAAACGCACAGCAGAGCAGATTGAAGGATACGTTGCTTCTGTGTTTTAGGCAGAGTTTTACTGCTATTTCGTTATATGCGGGAATAGTGCTGGAAATGCCTGTTTTGAGATCTCTCCACAGAAAGCCTTTCCAGACTTCCCCTTCAACACACGAGTTTAACTCTGTAAGTTGAATGCACACATTGAAGACCGTTCTGTTAGGTAGCTCCGTTTTGGTTTCACAAGCAGACAGTTCTCCTTACAGAATAGGCTCCCATTCACTGAGAAATGTCCAAACGCAGCTCTTACCAGAAACGTGTTTCTAACTCCTGAATCTAAAGGGAGATTTAACTCACTTAGTTGAACAAACGCACAGCAGAGCAGATTGAAGGATACGTTGCTTCTGTGTTTTAGGCAGAGTTTTACTGCTATTTCGTTATATGCGGGAATAGTGCTGGAAATGCCTGTTTTGAGATCTCTCCACAGAAAGCGTTTCCAGACTTCCCCTTCAACACACGAGTTTAACTCTGTAAGTTGAATGCACACATTGAAGACCGTTCTGTTAGGTAGCTCCGTTTTGGTTTCACAAGCAGACAGTTCTCCTTACAGCATAGGCTCCCATTCACTGAGAAATGTCCAAACGCAGCTCTTACCAGAAACGTGTTTCTACCTCCTGAATCTAAAGGGAGATTTAACTCACTTAGCTGAACAAACGCACAGCAGAGCAGATTGAAGGATACGTTGCTTCTGTGTTTTAGGCAGAGTTTTACTGCTATTTCGTTATATGCGGGAATAGTGCTGGAAATGCCTGTTTTGAGATCTCTCCACAGAAAGCGTTTCCAGACTTCCCCTTCAACACACGAGTTTAACTCTGTAAGTTGAATGCACACATTGAAGACCGTTCTGTTAGGTAGCTCCGTTTTGGTTTCACAAGCAGACAGTTCTCCTTACAGCATAGGCTCCCATTCACTGAGAAATGTCCAAACGCAGCTCTTACCAGAAACGTGTTTCTAACTCCTGAATCTAAAGGGAGATTTAACTCACTTAGCTGAACAAACGCACAGCAGAGCAGATTGAAGGATACGTTGCATCTGTGTTTTAGGCAGAGTTTTACTGCTATTTCGTTATATGCGGGAATAGTGCTGGAAATGCCTGTTTTGAGATCTCTCCACAGAAAGCGTTTCCAGACTTCCCCTTCAACACACGAGTTTAACTCTGTAAGTTGAATGCACACATTGAAGACCGTTCTGTTAGGTAGCTCCGTTTTGGTTTCACAAGCAGACAGTTCTCCTTACAGCATAGGCTCCCATTCACTGAGAAATGTCCAAACGCAGCTCTTACCAGAAACGTGTTTCTAACTCCTGAATCTAAAGGGAGATTTAACTCACTTAGCTGAACAAACGCACAGCAGAGCAGATTGAAGGATACGTTGCTTCTGTGTTTTAGGCAGAGTTTTACTGCTATTTCGTTATATGCGGGAATAGTGCTGGAAATGCCTGTTTTGAGATCTCTCCACAGAAAGCGTTTCCAGACTTCCCCTTCAACACACGAGTTTAACTCTGTAAGTTGAATGCACACATTGAAGACCGTTCTGTTAGGTAGCTCCGTTTTGGTTTCACAAGCAGACAGTTCTCCTTACAGCATAGGCTCCCATTCACTGAGAAATGTCCAAACGCAGCTCTTACCAGAAACGTGTTTCTAACTCCTGAATCTAAAGGGAGATTTAACTCACTTAGCTGAACAAACGCACAGCAGAGCAGATTGAAGGATACGTTGCTTCTGTGTTTTAGGCAGAGTTTTACTGCTATTTCGTTATATGCGGGAATAGTGCTGGAAATGCCTGTTTTGAGATCTCTCCACAGAAAGCGTTTCCAGACTTCCCCTTCAACACACGAGTTTAACTCTGTAAGTTGAATGCACACATTGAAGACCGTTCTGTTAGGTAGCTCCGTTTTGGTTTCACAAGCAGACAGTTCTCCTTACAGCATAGGCTCCCATTCACTGAGAAATGTCCAAACGCAGCTCTTACCAGAAACGTGTTTCTAACTCCTGAATCTAAAGGGAGATTTAACTCACTTAGCTGAACAAACGCACAGCAGAGCAGATTGAAGGATACGTTGCTTCTGTGTTTTAGGCAGAGTTTTACTGCTATTTCGTTATATGCGGGAATAGTGCTGGAAATGCCTGTTTTGAGATCTCTCCACAGAAAGCGTTTCCAGACTTCCCCTTCAACACACGAGTTTAACTCTGTAAGTTGAATGCACACATTGAAGACCGTTCTGTTAGGTAGCTCCGTTTTGGTTTCACAAGCAGACAGTTCTCCTTACAGCATAGGCTCCCATTCACTGAGAAATGTCCAAACGCAGCTCTTACCAGAAACGTGTTTCTAACTCCTGAATCTAAAGGGAGATTTAACTCACTTAGCTGAACAAACGCACAGCAGAGCAGATTGAAGGATACGTTGCTTCTGTGTTTTAGGCAGAGTTTTACTGCTATTTCGTTATATGCGGGAATAGTGCTGGAAATGCCTGTTTTGAGATCTCTCCACAGAAAGCGTTTCCAGACTTCCCCTTCAACACACGAGTTTAACTCTGTAAGTTGAATGCACACATTGAAGACCGTTCTGTTAGGTAGCTCCGTTTTGGTTTCACAAGCAGACAGTTCTCCTTACAGCATAGGCTCCCATTCACTGAGAAATGTCCAAACGCAGCTCTTACCAGAAACGTGTTTCTAACTCCTGAATCTAAAGGGAGATTTAACTCACTTAGCTGAACAAACGCACAGCAGAGCAGATTGAAGGCTACGTTGCATCTGTGTTTTAGGCAGAGTTTTACTGCTATTTCGTTATATGCGGGAATAGTGTTGGAAATGCCTGTTTTGAGATCTCTCCACAGAAAGCGTTTCCAGACTTCCCCTTCAACACACGAGTTTAACTCTGTAAGTTGAATGCACACATTGAAGACCGTTCTGTTAGGTAGCTCCGTTTTGGTTTCACAAGCAGACAGTTCTCCTTAGAGCGTAGGCTCCCATTCCCTGAGAAATGTCCAAACGCAGCTCTTACCAGAAACGTGTTTCTAACTCCTGAATCTAAAGGGAGATTTAACTCACTTAGCTGAACAAACGCACAGCAGAGCAGATTGAAGGATACGTTGCTTCTGTGTTTTAGGCAGAGTTTTACTGCTATTTCGTTATATGCGGGAATAGTGCTGGAAATGCCTGTTTTGAGATCTCTCCACAGAAAGCGTTTCCAGACTTCCCCTTCAACACACGAGTTTAACTCTGTAAGTTGAATGCACACATTGAAGACCGTTCTGTTAGGTAGCTCCGTTTTGGTTTCACAAGCAGACAGTTCTCCTTACAGCATAGGCTCCCATTCACTGAGAAATGTCCAAACGCAACTCTTACCAGAAACGTGTTTCTAACTCCTGAATCTAAAGGGAGATTTAACTCACTTAGCTGAACAAACGCACAGCAGAGCAGATTGAAGGATACGTTGCTTCTGTGTTTTAGGCAGAGTTTTACTGCTATTTCGTTATATGCGGGAATAGTGCTGGAAATGCCTGTTTTGAGATCTCTCCACAGAAAGCGTTTCCAGACTTCCCCTTCAACACACGAGTTTAACTCTGTAAGTTGAATGCACACATTGAAGACCGTTCTGTTAGGTAGCTCCGTTTTGGTTTCACAAGCAGACAGTTCTCCTTACAGCATAGGCTCCCATTCACTGAGAAATGTCCAAACGCAGCTCTTACCAGAAACGTGTTTCTAACTCCTGAATCTAAAGGGAGATTTAACTCACTTAGCTGAACAAACGCACAGCAGAGCAGATTGAAGGATACGTTGCTTCTGTGTTTTAGGCAGAGTTTTACTGCTATTTCGTTATATGCGGGAATAGTGCTGGAAATGCCTGTTTTGAGATCTCTCCACAGAAAGCGTTTCCAGACTTCCCCTTCAACACACGAGTTTAACTCTGTAAGTTGAATGCACACATTGAAGACCGTTCTGTTAGGTAGCTCCGTTTTGGTTTCACAAGCAGACAGTTCTCCTTACAGCGTAGGCTCCCATTCACTGAGAAATGACCAAACGCAGCTCTTACCAGAAACGTGTTTCTAACTCCTGAATCTAAAGGGAGATTTAACTCACTTAGCTGAACAAACGCACAGCAGAGCAGATTGAAGGATACGTTGCTTCTGTGTTTTAGGCAGAGTTTTACTGCTATTTCGTTATATGCGGGAATAGTGCTGGAAATGCCTGTTTTGAGATCTCTCCACAGAAAGCGTTTCCAGACTTCCCCTTCAACACACGAGTTTAACTCTGTAAGTTGAATGCACACATTGAGGACCGTTCTGTTAGGTAGCTCCGTTTTGGTTTCACAAGCAGACAGTTCTCCTTACAGCATAGGCTCCCATTCACTGAGAAATGTCCAAACGCAGCTCTTACCAGAAACGTGTTTCTAACTCCTGAATCTAAAGGGAGATTTAACTCACTTAGCTGAACAAACGCACAGCAGAGCAGATTGAAGGATACGTTGCTTCTGTGTTTTAGGCAGAGTTTTACTGCTATTTCGTTATATGCGGGAATAGTGCTGGAAATGCCTGTTTTGAGATCTCTCCACAGAAAGCGTTTCCAGACTTCCCCTTCAACACACGAGTTTAACTCTGTAAGTTGAATGCACTCATTGAAGACCGTTCTGTTAGGTAGCTCCGTTTTGGTTTCACAAGCAGACAGTTCTCCTTACAGCATAGGCTCCCATTCACTGAGAAATGTCCAAACGCAGCTCTTACCAGAAACGTGTTTCTAACTCCTGAATCTAAAGGGAGATTTAACTCACTTAGCTGAACAAACGCACAGCAGAGCAGATTGAAGGATACGTTGCTTCTGTGTTTTAGGCAGAGTTTTACTGCTATTTCGTTATATGCGGGAATAGTGCTGGAAATGCCTGTTTTGAGATCTCTCCACAGAAAGCGTTTCCAGACTTCCCCTTCAACACACGAGTTTAACTCTGTAAGTTGAATGCACACATTGAAGACCGTTCTGTTAGGTAGCTCCGTTTTGGTTTCACAAGCAGACAGTTCTCCTTACAGCATAGGCTCCCATTCACTGAGAACTGTCCAAACGCAGCTCTTACCAGAAACGTGTTTCTAACTCCTGAATCTAAAGGGAGATTTAACTCACTTAGCTGAACAAACGCACAGCAGAGCAGATTGAAGGATACGTTGCTTCTGTGTTTTAGGCAGAGTTTTACTGCTATTTCGTTATATGCGGGAATAGTGCTGGAAATGCCTGTTTTGAGATCTCTCCACAGAAAGCGTTTCCAGACTTCCCCTTCAACACACGAGTTTAACTCTGTAAGTTGAATGCACACATTGAGGACCGTTCTGTTAGGTAGCTCCGTTTTGGTTTCACAAGCAGACAGTTCTCCTTACAGCATAGGCTCCCATTCACTGAGAAATGTCCAAACGCAGCTCTTACCAGAAACGTGTTTCTAACTCCTGAATCTAAAGGGAGATTTAACTCACTTAGCTGAACAAACGCACAGCAGAGCAGATTGAAGGATACGTTGCTTCTGTGTTTTAGGCAGAGTTTTACTGCTATTTCGTTATATGCGGGAATAGTGCTGGAAATGCCTGTTTTGAGATCTCTCCACAGAAAGCGTTTCCAGACTTCCCCTTCAACACACGAGTTTAACTCTGTAAGTTGAATGCACACATTGAAGACCGTTCTGTTAGGTAGCTCCGTTTTGGTTTCACAAGCAGACAGTTCTCCTTACAGCGTAGGCTCCCATTCACTGAGAAATGTCCAAACGCAGCTCTTACCAGAAACGTGTTTCTAACTCCTGAATCTAAAGGGAGATTTAACTCACTTAGCTGAACAAACGCACAGCAGAGCAGATTGAAGGATACGTTGCATCTGTGTTTTAGGCAGAGTTTTACTGCTATTTCGTTATATGCGGGAATAGTGCTGGAAATGCCTGTTTTGAGATCTCTCCACAGAAAGCGTTTCCAGACTTCCCCTTCAACACACGAGTTTAACTCTGTAAGTTGAATGCACACATTGAAGACCGTTCTGTTAGGTAGCTCCGTTTTGGTTTCACAAGCAGACAGTTCTCCTTACAGCATAGGCTCCCATTCACTGAGAAATGTCCAAACGCAGCTCTTACCAGAAACGTGTTTCTAACTCCAGAATCTAAAGGGAGATTTAACTCACTTAGCTGAACAAACGCACAGCAGAGCAGATTGAAGGATACGTTGCTTCTGTGTTTTAGGCAGAGTTTTACTGCTATTTCGTTATATGCGGGAATAGTGCTGGAAATGCCTGTTTTGAGATCTCTCCACAGAAAGCGTTTCCAGACTTCCCCTTCAACACACGAGTTTAACTCTGTAAGTTGAATGCACACATTGAAGACCGTTCTGTTAGGTAGCTCCGTTTTGGTTTCACAAGCAGACAGTTCTCCTTACAGCATAGGCTCCCATTCACTGAGAAATGTCCAAACGCAGCTCTTACCAGAAACGTGTTTCTAACTCCTGAATCTAAAGGGAGATTTAACTCACTTAGCTGAACAAACGCACAGAAGAGCAGATTGAAGGATACGTTGCTTCTGTGTTTTAGGCAGAGTTTTACTGCTATTTCGTTATATGCGGGAATAGTGCTGGAAATGCCTGTTTTGAGATCTCTCCACAGAAAGCGTTTCCAGACTTCCCCTTCAACACACGAGTTTAACTCTGTAAGTTGAATGCACACATTGAAGACCGTTCTGTTAGGTAGCTCCGTTTTGGTTTCACAAGCAGACAGTTCTCCTTACAGCATAGGCTCCCATTCACTGAGAAATGTCCAAACGCAGCTCTTACCAGAAACGTGTTTCTAACTCCTGAATCTAAAGGGAGATTTAACTCACTTAGCTGAACAAACGCACAGCAGAGCAGATTGAAGGATACGTTGCTTCTGTGTTTTAGGCAGAGTTTTACTGCTATTTCGTTATATGCGGGAATAGTGCTGGAAATGCCTGTTTTGAGATCTCTCCACAGAAAGCGTTTCCAGACTTCCCCTTCAACACACGAGTTTAACTCTGTAAGTTGAATGCACACATTGAAGACCGTTCTGTTAGGTAGCTCCGTTTTGGTTTCACAAGCAGACAGTTCTCCTTACAGCGTAGGCTCCCATTCACTGAGAAATGTCCAAATGCAGCTCTTACCAGAAACGTGTTTCTAACTCCTGAATCTAAAGGGAGATTTAACTCACTTACCTGAACAAACGCACAGCAGAGCAGATTGAAGGATACGTTGCATCTGTGTTTTAGGCAGAGTTTTACTGCTATTTCGTTATATGCGGGAATAGTGCTGGAAATGCCTGTTTTGAGATCTCTCCATAGAAAGCGTTTCCAGACTTCCCCTTCAACACACGAGTTTAACTCTGTAAGTTGAATGCACATATTGAAGACCGTTCTGTTAGGTAGCTCCGTTTTGGTTTCACAAGCAGACAGTTCTCCTTACAGCGTAGGCTCCCATTCACTGAGAAATGTCCAAACGCAGCTCTTACCAGAAACGTGTTTCTAACTCCTGAATCTAAAGGGAGATCTAACTCACTTAGCTGAACAAACGCACAGCAGAGCAGATTGAAGGATACGTTGCTTCTGTGTTTTAGGCAGAGTTTTACTGCTATTTCGTTATATGCGGGAATAGTGCTGGAAATGCCTGTTTTGAGATCTCTCCACAGAAAGCGTTTCCAGACTTCCCCTTCAACACACGAGTTTAACTCTGTAAGTTGAATGCACACATTGAAGACCGTTCTGTTAGGTAGCTCCGTTTTGGTTTCACAAGCAGACAGTTCTCCTTACAGCATAGGCTCCCATTCACTGAGAATTGTCCAAACGCAGCTCTTACCAGAAACGTGTTTCTAACTCCTGAATCTAAAGGGAGATTTAACTCACTTAGCTGAACAAACGCACAGCAGAGCAGATTGAAGGATACGTTGCTTCTGTGTTTTAGGCAGAGTTTTACTGCTATTTCGTTATATGCGGGAATAGTGCTGGAAATGCCTGTTTTGAGATCTCTCCACAGAAAGCGTTTCCAGACTTCCCCTTCAACACACGAGTTTAACTCTGTAAGTTGAATGTACACATTGAAGACCGTTCTGTTAGGTAGCTCCGTTTTGGTTTCACAAGCAGACAGTTCTCCTTACAGCATAGGCTCCCATTCACTGAGAAATGTCCAAACGCAGCTCTTACCAGAAACGTGTTTCTAACTCCTGAATCTAAAGGGAGATTTAACTCACTTAGCTGAACAAACGCACAGCAGAGCAGATTGAAGGATACGTTGCTTCTGTGTTTTAGGCAGAGTTTTACTGCTATTTCGTTATATGCGGGAATAGTGCTGGAAATGCCTGTTTTGAGATCTCTCCACAGAAAGCGTTTCCAGACTTCCCCTTCAACACACGAGTTTAACTCTGTAAGTTGAATGCAAACATTGAAGACCGTTCTGTTAGGTAGCTCCGTTTTGGTTTCACAAGCAGACAGTTCTCCTTACAGCGTAGGCTCCGATTCACTGAGAAATGTCCAAACGCAGCTCTTACCAGAAACGTGTTTCTAACTCCTGAATCTAAAGGGAGCTTTAACTCACTTAGCTGAACAAACGCACAGCAGAGCAGATTGAAGGATACGTTGCTTCTGTGTTTTAGGCAGAGTTTTACTGCTATTTCGTTATATGCGGGAATAGTGCTGGAAATGCCTGTTTTGAGATCTCTCCACAGAAAGCGTTTCCAGACTTCCCCTTCAACACACGAGTTTAACTCTGTAAGTTGAATGCACACATTGAAGACCGTTCTGTTAGGTAGCTCCGTTTTGGTTTCACAAGCAGACAGTTCTCCTTACAGCATAGGCTCCCATTCACTGAGAAATGTCCAAACGCAGCTCTTACCAGAAACGTGTTTCTAACTCCTGAATCTAAAGGGAGATTTAACTCACTTAGCTGAATAAACGCACAGCAGAGCAGATTGAAGGATACGTTGCTTCTGTGTTTTAGGCAGAGTTTTACTGCTATTTCGTTATATGCGGGAATAGTGCTGGAAATGCCTGTTTTGAGATCTCTCCACAGAAAGCGTTTCCAGACTTCCCCTTCAACACACGAGTTTAACTCTGTAAGTTGAATGCACACATTGAAGACCGTTCTGATAGGTAGCTCCGTTTTGGTTTCACAAGCAGACAGTTCTCCTTACAGCATAGGCTCCCATTCACTGAGAAATGTCCAAACGCAGCTCTTACCAGAAACGTGTTTCTAACTCCTGAATCTAAAGGGAGATTTAACTCACTTAGCTGAACAAACGCACAGCAGAGCAGATTGAAGGATACGTTGCTTCTGTGTTTTAGGCAGAGTTTTACTGCTATTTCGTTATATGCGGGAATAGTGCTGGAAATGCCTGTTTTGAGATCTCTCCACAGAAAGCGTTTCCAGACTTCCCCTTCAACACACGAGTTTAACTCTGTAAGTTGAATGCACACATTGAAGACCGTTCTGTTAGGTAGCTCCGTTTTGGTTTCACAAGCAGACAGTTCTCCTTACAGCATAGGCTCCCATTCACTGAGAAATGTCCAAACGCAGCTCTTACCAGAAACGTGTTTCTAACTCCTGAATCTAAAGGGAGATTTAACTCACTTAGCTGAACAAACGCACAGCAGAGCAGATTGAAGGATACGTTGCTTCTGTGTTTTAGGCAGAGTTTTACTGCTATTTCGTTATATGCGGGAATAGTGCTGGAAATGCCTGTTTTGAGATCTCTCCACAGAAAGCGTTTCCAGACTTCCCCTTCAACACACGAGTTTAACTCTGTAAGTTGAATGCACACATTGAAGACCGTTCTGTTAGGTAGCTCCGTTTTGGTTTCACAAGCAGACAGTTCTCCTTACAGCATAGGCTCCCATTCACTGAGAAATGTCCAAACGCAGCTCTTACCAGAAACGTGTTTCTAACTCCTGAATCTAAAGGGAGATTTAACTCACTTAGCTGAACAAACGCACAGCAGAGCAGATTGAAGGATACGTTGCTTCTGTGTTTTAGGCAGAGTTTTACTGCTATTTCGTTATATGCGGGAATAGTGCTGGAAATGCCTGTTTTGAGATCTCTCCACAGAAAGCGTTTCCAGACTTCCCCTTCAACACACGAGTTTAACTCTGTAAGTTGAATGCACACATTGAAGACCGTTCTGTTAGGTAGCTCCGTTTTGGTTTCACAAGCAGACAGTTCTCCTTACAGCATAGGCTCCCATTCACTGAGAAATGTCCAAACGGAGCTCTTATCAGAAACGTGTTTCTAACTCCTGAATCTAAAGGGAGATTTAACTCACTTAGCTGAACAAACGAACAGCAGAGCAGATTGAAGGATACGTTGCTTCTGTGTTTTAGGCAGAGTTTTACTGCTATTTCGTTATATGCGGGAATAGTGCTGGAAATGCCTGTTTTGAGATCTCTCCACAGAAAGCGTTTCCAGACTTCCCCTTCAACACACGAGTTTAACTCTGTAAGTTGAATGCAAACATTGAAGACCGTTCTGTTAGGTAGCTCCGTTTTGGTTTCACAAGCAGACAGTTCTCCCTACAGCATAGGCTCCCATTCACTGAGAAATGTCCAAACGCAGCTCTTACCAGAAACGTGTTTCTAACTCCAGAATCTAAAGGGAGATTTAACTCACTTAGCTGAACAAACGCACAGCAGAGCAGATTGAAGGATACGTTGCTTCTGTGTTTTAGGCAGAGTTTTACTGCTATTTCGTTATATGCGGGAATAGTGCTGGAAATGCCTGTTTTGAGATCTCTCCACAGAAAGCGTTTCCAGACTTCCCCTTCAACACACGAGTTTAACTCTGTAAGTTGAATGCACACATTGAAGACCGTTCTGTTAGGTAGCTCCGTTTTGGTTTCACAAGCAGACAGTTCTCCTTACAGCATAGGCTCCCATTCACTGAGAAATGTCCAAACGCAGCTCTTACCAGAAACGTGTTTCTAACTCCTGAATCTAAAGGGAGATTTAACTCACTTAGCTGAACAAACGCACAGCAGAGCAGATTGAAGGATACGTTGCTTCTGTGTTTTAGGCAGAGTTTTACTGCTATTTCGTTATATGCGGGAATAGTGCTGGAAATGCCTGGTTTGAGATCTCTCCACAGAAAGCGTTTCCAGACTTCCCCTTCAACACACGAGTTTAACTCTGTAAGTTGAATGCACACATTGAAGACCGTTCTGTTAGGTAGCTCCGTTTTGGTTTCACAAGCAGACAGTTCTCCTTACAGCGTAGGCTCCCATTCACTGAGAAATGTCCAAACGCAGCTCTTACCAGAAACGTGATTCTAACTCCTGAATCTAAAGGGAGATTTAACTCACTTACCTGAACAAACGCACAGCAGAGCAGATTGAAGGATACGTTGCTTCTGTGTTTTAGGCAGAGTTTTACTGCTATTTCGTTATATGCGGGAATAGTGCTGGAAATGCCTGTTTTGAGATCTCTCCACAGAAAGCGTTTCCAGACTTCCCCTTCAACACACGATTTTAACTCTGTAAGTTGAATGCACACATTGAAGACCGTTCTGTTAGGTAGCTCCGTTTCGGTTTCACAAGCAGACAGTTCTCCTTACAGCATAGGCTCCCATTCACTGAGAAATGTCCAAACGCAGCTCTTACCAGAAACGTGTTTCTAACTCCTGAATCTAAAGGGAGATTTAACTCACTTAGCTGAACAAACGCACAGCAGAGCAGATTGAAGGATACGTTGCTTCTGTGTTTTAGGCAGAGTTTTACTGCTATTTCGTTATATGCGGGAATAGTGCTGGAAATGCCTGTTTTGAGATCTCTCCACAGAAAGCGTTTCCAGACTTCCCCTTCAACACACGAGTTTAACTCTGTAAGTTGAATGCACACATTGAAGACCGTTCTGTTAGGTAGCTCCGTTTTGGTTTCACAAGCAGACAGTTCTCCTTACAGCGTAGGCTCCCATTCACTGAGAAATGTCCAAACGCAGCTCTTACCAGAAACGTGTTTCTAACTCCTGAATCTAAAGGGAGATTTAACTCACTTACCTGAACAAACGCACAGCAGAGCAGATTGAAGGATACGTTGCATCTGTGTTTTAGGCAGAGTTTTACTGCTATTTCGTTATATGCGGGAATAGTGCTGGAAATGCCTGTTTTGAGATCTCTCCACAGAAAGCGTTTCCAGACTTCCCCTTCAACACACGAGTTTAACTCTGTAAGTTGAATGCACACATTGAAGACCGTTCTGTTAGGTAGCTCCGTTTTGGTTTCACAAGCAGACAGTTCTCCTTACAGCGTAGGCTCCAATTCACTGAGAAATGTCCAAACGCAGCTCTTACCAGAAACGTGTTTCTAACTCCTGAATCTAAAGGGAGATTTAACTCACTTAGCTGAACAAACGCACAGCAGAGCAGATTGAAGGATACGTTGCTTCTGTGTTTTAGGCAGAGTTTTACTGCTATTTCGTTATATGCGGGAATAGTGCTGGAAATGCCTGTTTTGAGATCTCTCCACAGAAAGCGTTTCCAGACTTCCCCTTCAACACACGAGTTTAACTCTGTAAGTTGAATGCACACATTGAAGACCGTTCTGTTAGGTAGCTCCGTTTTGGTTTCACAAGCAGACAGTTCTCCTTACAGCATAGGCTCCCATTCACTGAGAAATGTCCAAACGCAGCTCTTACCAGAAACGTGTTTCTAACTCCTGAATCTAAAGGGAGATTTAACTCACTTAGCTGAACAAACGCACAGCAGAGCAGATTGAAGGATACGTTGCTTCTGTGTTTTAGGCAGAGTTTTACTGCTATTTCGTTATATGCGGGAATAGTGCTGGAAATGCCTGTTTTGAGATCTCTCCACAGAAAGCGTTTCCAGACTTCCCCTTCAACACACGAGTTTAACTCTGTAAGTTGAATGCACACATTGAAGACCGTTCTGTTAGGTAGCTCCGTTTTGGTTTCACAAGCAGACAGTTCTCCTTACAGCATAGGCTCCCATTCACTGAGAAATGTCCAAACGCAGCTCTTACCAGAAACGTGTTTCTAACTCCTGAATCTAAAGGGAGATTTAACTCACTTAGCTGAACAAACGAACAGCAGAGCAGATTGAAGGATACGTTGCTTCTGTGTTTTAGGCAGAGTTTTACTGCTATTTCGTTATATGCGGGAATAGTGCTGGAAATGCCTGTTTTGAGATCTCTCCACAGAAAGCGTTTCCAGACTTCCCCTTCAACACACGAGTTTAACTCTGTAAGTTGAATGCACACATTGAAGACCGTTCTGTTAGGTAGCTCCGTTTTGGTTTCACAAGCAGACAGTTCTCCTTACAGCATAGGCTCCCATTCACTGAGAAATGTCCAAACGCAGCTCTTACCAGAAACGTGTTTCTAACTCCTGAATCTAAAGGGAGATTTAACTCACTTAGCTGAACAAACGCACAGCAGAGCAGATTGAAGGATACGTTGCTTCTGTGTTTTAGGCAGAGTTTTACTGCTATTTCGTTATATGCGGGAATAGTGCTGGAAATGCCTGTTTTGAGATCTCTCCACAGAAAGCGTTTCCAGACTTCCCCTTCAACACACGAGTTTAACTCTGTAAGTTGAATGCACACATTGAAGACCGTTCTGTTAGGTAGCTCCGTTTTGGTTTCACAAGCAGACAGTTCTCCTTACAGCATAGGCTCCCATTCACTGAGAAATGTCCAAACGCAGCTCTTACCAGAAACGTGTTTCTAACTCCTGAATCTAAAGGGAGATTTAACTCACTTAGCTGAACAAACGCACAGCAGAGCAGATTGAAGGATACGTTGCCTCTGTGTTTTAGGCAGAGTTTTACTGCTATTTCGTTATATGCGGGAATAGTGCTGGAAATGCCTGTTTTGAGATCTCTCCACAGAAAGCGTTTCCAGACTTCCCCTTCAACACACGAGTTTAACTCTGTAAGTTGAATGCAAACATTGAAGACCGTTCTGTTAGGTAGCTCCGTTTTGGTTTCACAAGCAGACAGTTCTCCTTACAGCATAGGCTCCCATTCACTGAGAAATGTCCAAACGCAGCTCTTACCAGAAACGTGTTTCTAACCCCAGAATCTAAAGGGAGATTTAACTCACTTAGCTGAACAAACGCACAGCAGAGCAGATTGAAGGATACGTTGCTTCTGTGTTTTAGGCAGAGTTTTACTGCTATTTCGTTATATGCGGGAATAGTGCTGGAAATGCCTGTTTTGAGATCTCTCCACAGAAAGCGTTTCCAGACTTCCCCTTCAACACACGAGTTTAACTCTGTAAGTTGAATGCACACATTGAAGACCGTTCTGTTAGGTAGCTCCGTTTTGGTTTCACAAGCAGACAGTTCTCCTTACAGCATAGGCTCCCATTCACTGAGAAATGTCCAAACGCAGCTCTTACCAGAAACGTGTTTCTAACTCCTGAATCTAAAGGGAGATTTAACTCACTTAGCTGAACAAACGCACAGCAGAGCAGATTGAAGGATACGTTGCTTCTGTGTTTTAGGCAGAGTTTTACTGCTATTTCGTTATATGCGGGAATAGTGCTGGAAATGCCTGTTTTGAGATCTCTCCACAGAAAGCGTTTCCAGTCTTCCCCTTCAACACACGAGTTTAACTCTGTAAGTTGAATGCACACATTGAAGACCGTTCTGTTAGGTAGCTCCGTTTTGGTTTCACAAGCAGACAGTTCTCCTTACAGCGTAGGCTCCCATTCACTGAGAAATGTCCAAACGCAGCTCTTACCAGAAACGTGTTTCTAACTCCTGAATCTAAAGGGAGATTTAACTCACTTAGCTGAACAAACGCACAGCAGAGCAGATTGAAGGATACGTTGCATCTGTGTTTTAGGCAGAGTTTTACTGCTATTTCGTTATATGCGGGAATAGTGCTGGAAATGCCTGTTTTGAGATCTCTCCACAGAAAGCGTTTCCAGACTTCCCCTTCAACACACGAGTTTAACTCTGTAAGTTGAATGCACACATTGAAGACCGTTCTGTTAGGTAGCTCCGTTTTGGTTTCACAAGCAGACAGTTCTCCTTACAGCGTAGGCTCCCATTCACTGAGAACTGTCCAAACGCAGCTCTTACCAGAAACGTGTTTCTAACTCCTGAATCTAAAGGGAGATTTAACTCACTTAGCTGAACAAACGCACAGCAGAGCAGATTGAAGGATACGTTGCTTCTGTGTTTTAGGCAGAGTTTTACTGCTATTTCGTTATATGCGGGAATAGTGCTGGAAATGCCTGTTTTGAGATCTCTCCACAGAAAGCGTTTCCAGACTTCCCCTTCAACACACGAGTTTAACTCTGTAAGTTGAATGCACACATTGAAGACCGTTCTGTTAGGTAGCTCCGTTTTGGTTTCACAAGCAGACAGTTCTCCTTACAGCATAGGCTCCCATTCACTGAGAAATGTCCAAACGCAGCTCTTACCAGAAACGTGTTTCTAACTCCTGAATCTAAAGGGAGATTTAACTCACTTAGCTGAACAAACGCACAGCAGAGCAGATTGAAGGATACGTTGCTTCTGTGTTTTAGGCAGAGTTTTACTGCTATTTCGTTATATGCGGGAATAGTGCTGGAAATGCCTGTTTTGAGATCTCTCCACAGAAAGCGTTTCCAGACTTCCCCTTCAACACACGAGTTTAACTCTGTAAGTTGAATGCACACATTGAAGACCGTTCTGTTAGGTAGCTCCGTTTTGGTTTCACAAGCAGACAGTTCTCCTTAGAGCATAGGCTCCCATTCACTGAGAAATGTCCAAACGCAGCTCTTACCAGAAACGTGTTTCTAACTCCTGAATCTAAAGGGAGATTTAACTCACTTAGCTGAACAAACGCACAGCAGAGCAGATTGAAGGATACGTTGCTTCTGTGTTTTAGGCAGAGTTTTACTGCTATTTCGTTATATGCGGGAATAGTGCTGGAAATGCCTGTTTTGAGATCTCTCCACAGAAAGCGTTTCCAGACTTCCCCTTCAACACACGAGTTTAACTCTGTAAGTTGAATGCACACATTGAAGACCGTTCTGTTAGGTAGCTCCGTTTTGGTTTCACAAGCAGACAGTTCTCCTTACAGCATAGGCTCCCATTCACTGAGAAATGTCCAAACGCAGCTCTTACCAGAAACGTGTTTCTAACTCCTGAATCTAAAGGGAGATTTAACTCACTTAGCTGAACAAACGCACAGCAGAGCAGATTGAAGGATACGTTGCTTCTGTGTTTTAGGCAGAGTTTTACTGCTATTTCGTTATATGCGGGAATAGTGCTGGAAATGCCTGTTTTGAGATCTCTCCACAGAAAGCGTTTCCAGACTTCCCCTTCAACACACGAGTTTAACTCTGTAAGTTGAATGCACACATTGAAGACCGTTCTGTTAGGTAGCTCCGTTTTGGTTTCACAAGCAGACAGTTCTCCTTACAGCATAGGCTCCCATTCACTGAGAAATGTCCAAACGCAGCTCTTACCAGAAACGTGTTTCTAACTCCAGAATCTAAAGGGAGATTTAACTCACTTAGCTGAACAAACGCACAGCAGAGCAGATTGAAGGATACGTTGCTTCTGTGTTTTAGGCAGAGTTTTACTGCTATTTCGTTATATGCGGGAATAGTGCTGGAAATGCCTGTTTTGAGATCTCTCCACAGAAAGCGTTTCCAGACTTCCCCTTCAACACACGAGTTTAACTCTGTAAGTTGAATGCACACATTGAAGACCGTTCTGTTAGGTAGCTCCGTTTTGGTTTCACAAGCAGACAGTTCTCCTTACAGCATAGGCTCCCATTCACTGAGAAATGTCCAAACGCAGCTCTTACCAGAAACGTGTTTCTAACTCCTGAATCTAAAGGGAGATTTAACTCACTTAGCTGAACAAACGCACAGCAGAGCAGATTGAAGGATACGTTGCTTCTGTGTTTTAGGCAGAGTTTTACTGCTATTTCGTTATATGCGGGAATAGTGCTGGAAATGCCTGTTTTGAGATCTCTCCACAGAAAGCGTTTCCAGTCTTCCCCTTCAACACACGAGTTTAACTCTGTAAGTTGAATGCACACATTGAAGACCGTTCTGTTAGGTAGCTCCGTTTTGGTTTCACAAGCAGACAGTTCTCCTTACAGCGTAGGCTCCCATTCACTGAGAAATGTCCAAACGCAGCTCTTACCAGAAACGTGTTTCTAACTCCTGAATCTAAAGGGAGATTTAACTCACTTAGCTGAACAAACGCACAGCAGAGCAGATTGAAGGATACGTTGCATCTGTGTTTTAGGCAGAGTTTTACTGCTATTTCGTTATATGCGGGAATAGTGCTGGAAATGCCTGTTTTGAGATCTCTCCACAGAAAGCGTTTCCAGACTTCCCCTTCAACACACGAGTTTAACTCTGTAAGTTGAATGCACACATTGAAGACCGTTCTGTTAGGTAGCTCCGTTTTGGTTTCACAAGCAGACAGTTCTCCTTACAGCGTAGGCTCCCATTCACTGAGAACTGTCCAAACGCAGCTCTTACCAGAAACGTGTTTCTAACTCCTGAATCTAAAGGGAGATTTAACTCACTTAGCTGAACAAACGCACAGCAGAGCAGATTGAAGGATACGTTGCTTCTGTGTTTTAGGCAGAGTTTTACTGCTATTTCGTTATATGCGGGAATAGTGCTGGAAATGCCTGTTTTGAGATCTCTCCACAGAAAGCGTTTCCAGACTTCCCCTTCAACACACGAGTTTAACTCTGTAAGTTGAATGCACACATTGAAGACCGTTCTGTTAGGTAGCTCCGTTTTGGTTTCACAAGCAGACAGTTCTCCTTACAGCATAGGCTCCCATTCACTGAGAAATGTCCAAACGCAGCTCTTACCAGAAACGTGTTTCTAACTCCTGAATCTAAAGGGAGATTTAACTCACTTAGCTGAACAAACGCACAGCAGAGCAGATTGAAGGATACGTTGCTTCTGTGTTTTAGGCAGAGTTTTACTGCTATTTCGTTATATGCGGGAATAGTGCTGGAAATGCCTGTTTTGAGATCTCTCCACAGAAAGCGTTTCCAGACTTCCCCTTCAACACACGAGTTTAACTCTGTAAGTTGAATGCACACATTGAAGACCGTTCTGTTAGGTAGCTCCGTTTTGGTTTCACAAGCAGACAGTTCTCCTTACAGCATAGGCTCCCATTCACTGAGAAATGTCCAAACGCAGCTCTTACCAGAAACGTGTTTCTAACTCCTGAATCTAAAGGGAGATTTAACTCACTTAGCTGAACAAACGCACAGCAGAGCAGATTGAAGGATACGTTGCTTCTGTGTTTTAGGCAGAGTTTTACTGCTATTTCGTTATATGCGGGAATAGTGCTGGAAATGCCTGTTTTGAGATCTCTCCACAGAAAGCGTTTCCAGACTTCCCCTTCAACACACGAGTTTAACTCTGTAAGTTGAATGCACACATTGAAGACCGTTCTGTTAGGTAGCTCCGTTTTGGTTTCACAAGCAGACAGTTCTCCTTACAGCATAGGCTCCCATTCACTGAGAAATGTCCAAACGCAGCTCTTACCAGAAACGTGTTTCTAACTCCTGAATCTAAAGGGAGATTTAACTCACTTAGCTGAACAAACGCACAGCAGAGCAGATTGAAGGATACGTTGCTTCTGTGTTTTAGGCAGAGTTTTACTGCTATTTCGATATATGCGGGAATAGTGCTGGAAATGCCTGTTTTGAGATCTCTCCACAGAAAGCGTTTCCAGACTTCCCCTTCAACACACGAGTTTAACTCTGTAAGTTGAATGCACACATTGAAGACCGTTCTGTTAGGTAGCTCCGTTTTGGTTTCACAAGCAGACAGTTCTCCTTACAGCATAGGCTCCCATTCACTGAGAAATGTCCAAACGCAGCTCTTACCAGAAACGTGTTTCTAACTCCTGAATCTAAAGGGAGATTTAACTCACTTAGCTGAACAAACGCACAGCAGAGCAGATTGAAGGATACGTTGCTTCTGTGTTTTAGGCAGAGTTTTACTGCTATTTCGTTATATGCGGGAATAGTGCTGGAAATGCCTGTTTTGAGATCTCTCCACAGAAAGCGTTTCCAGACTTCCCCTTCAACACACGAGTTTAACTCTGTAAGTTGAATGCACACATTGAAGACCGTTCTGTTAGGTAGCTCCGTTTTGGTTTCACAAGCAGACAGTTCTCCTTACAGCATAGGCTCCCATTCACTGAGAAATGTCCAAACGCAGCTCTTACCAGAAAGGTGTTTCCAACTCCTGAATCTAAAGGGAGATTTAACTCACTTAGCTGAACAAACGCACAGCAGAGCAGATTGAAGGATACGTTGCTTCTGTGTTTTAGGCAGAGTTTTACTGCTATTTCGTTATATGCGGGAATAGTGCTGGAAATGCCTGTTTTGAGATCTCTCCACAGAAAGCGTTTCCAGACTTCCCCTTCAACACACGAGTTTAACTCTGTAAGTTGAATGCACACATTGAAGACCGTTCTGTTAGGTAGCTCCGTTTTGGTTTCACAAGCAGACAGTTCTCCTTACAGCGTAGGCTCCCATTCACTGAGAAATGTCCAAACGCAGCTCTTACCAGAAACGTGTTTCTAACTCCTGAATCTAAAGGGAGATTTAACTCACTTAGCTGAACAAACGCACAGCAGAGCAGATTGAAGGATACGTTGCTTCTGTGTTTTAGGCAGAGTTTTACTGCTATTTCGTTATATGCGGGAATAGTGCTGGAAATGCCTGTTTTGAGATCTCTCCACAGAAAGCGTTTCCAGACTTCCCCTTCAACACACGAGTTTAACTCTGTAAGTTGAATGCACACATTGAAGACCGTTCTGTTAGGTAGCTCCGTTTTGGTTTCACAAGCAGACAGTTCTCCTTACAGCGTAGGCTCCCATTCACTGAGAACTGTCCAAACGCAGCTCTTACCAGAAACGTGTTTCTAACTCCTGAATCTAAAGGGAGATTTAACTCACTTAGCTGAACAAACGCACAGCAGAGCAGATTGAAGGATACGTTGCTTCTGTGTTTTAGGCAGAGTTTTACTGCTATTTCGTTATATGCGGGAATAGTGCTGGAAATGCCTGTTTTGAGATCTCTCCACAGAAAGCGTTTCCAGACTTCCCCTTCAACACACGAGTTTAACTCTGTAAGTTGAATGCACACATTGAAGTCCGTTCTGTTAGGTAGCTCCGTTTTGGTTTCACAAGCAGACAGTTCTCCTTACAGCATAGGCTCCCATTCACTGAGAAATGTCCAAACGCAGCCTTTACCAGAAACGTGTTTCTAACTCCTGAATCTAAAGGGAGATTTAACTCACTTAGCTGAACAAACGCACAGCAGAGCAGATTGAAGGATAGGTTGCTTCTGTGTTTTAGGCAGAGTTTTACTGCTATTTCGTTATATGCGGGAATAGTGCTGGAAATGCCTGTTTTGAGATCTCTCCACAGAAAGCGTTTCCAGACTTCCCCTTCAACACACGAGTTTAACTCTGTAAGTTGAATGCACACATTGAAGACCGTTCTGTTAGGTAGCTCCGTTTTGGTTTCACAAGCAGACAGTTCTCCTTACAGCATAGGCTCCCATTCACTGAGAAATGTCCAAACGCAGCTCTTACCAGAAACGTGTTTCTAACTCCTGAATCTAAAGGGAGATTTAACTCACTTAGCTGAACAAACGCACAGCAGAGCAGATTGAAGGATACGTTGCTTCTGTGTTTTAGGCAGAGTTTTACTGCTATTTCGTTATATGCGGGAATAGTGCTGGAAATGCCTGTTTTGAGATCTCTCCACAGAAAGCGTTTCCAGACTTCCCCTTCAACACACGAGTTTAACTCTGTAAGTTGAATGCACACATTGAAGACCGTTCTGTTAGGTAGCTCCGTTTTGGTTTCACAAGCAGACAGTTCTCCTTACAGCATAGGCTCCCATTCACTGAGAAATGTCCAAACGCAGCTCTTACCAGAAACGTGTTTCTAACTCCTGAATCTAAAGGGAGATTTAACTCACTTAGCTGAACAAACGCACAGCAGAGCAGATTGAAGGATACGTTGCTTCTGTGTTTTAGGCAGAGTTTTACTGCTATTTCGTTATATGCGGGAATAGTGCTGGAAATGCCTGTTTTGAGATCTCTCCACAGAAAGCGTTTCCAGACTTCCCCTTCAACACACGAGTTTAACTCTGTAAGTTGAATGCACACATTGAAGACCGTTCTGTTAGGTAGCTCCGTTTTGGTTTCACAAGCAGACAGTTCTCCTTACAGCATAGGCTCCCATTCACTGAGAAATGTCCAAACGCAGCTCTTACCAGAAACGTGTTTCTAACTCCTGAATCTAAAGGGAGATTTAACTCACTTAGCTGAACAAACGCACAGCAGAGCAGATTGAAGGATACGTTGCTTCTGTGTTTTAGGCAGAGTTTTACTGCTATTTCGTTATATGCGGGAATAGTGCTGGAAATGCCTGTTTTGAGATCTCTCCACAGAAAGCGTTTCCAGACTTCCCCTTCAACACACGAGTTTAACTCTGTAAGTTGAATGCACACATTGAAGACCGTTCTGTTAGGTAGCTCCGTTTTGGTTTCACAAGCAGACAGTTCTCCTTACAGCATAGGTTCCCATTCACTGAGAAATGTCCAAACGCAGCTCTTACCAGAAACGTGTTTCTAACTCCTGAATCTAAAGGGAGATTTAACTCACTTAGCTGAACAAACGCACAGCAGAGCAGATTGAAGGATACGTTGCTTCTGTGTTTTAGGCAGAGTTTTACTGCTATTTCGTTATATGCGGGAATAGTGCTGGAAATGCCTGTTTTGAGATCTCTCCACAGAAAGCGTTTCCAGACTTCCCCTTCAACACACGAGTTTAACTCTGTAAGTTGAATGCACACATTGAAGACCGTTCTGTTAGGTAGCTCCGTTTTGGTTTCACAAGCAGACAGTTCTCCTTACAGCGTAGGCTCCCATTCACTGAGAAATGTCCAAACGCAGCTCTTACCAGAAACGTGTTTCTAACTCCTGAATCTAAAGGGAGATTTAACTCACTTAGCTGAACAAACGCACAGCAGAGCAGATTGAAGGATACGTTGCATCTGTGTTTTAGGCAGAGTTTTACTGCTATTTCGTTATATGCGGGAATAGTGCTGGAAATGCCTGTTTTGAGATCTCTCCACAGAAAGCGTTTCCAGACTTCCCCTTCAACACACGAGTTTATCTCTGTAAGTTGAATGCCCACATTGAAGACCGTTCTGTTAAGTAGCTCCGTTTTGGTTTCACAAGCAGACAGTTCTCCTTACAGCATAGGCTCCCATTCACTGAGAAATGTCCAAACGCAGCTCTTACCAGAAACGTGTTTCTAACTCCTGAATCTAAAGGGAGATTTAACTCACTTAGCTGAACAAACGCACAGCAGAGCAGATTGAAGGATACGTTGCTTCTGTGTTTTAGGCAGAGTTTTACTGCTATTTCGTTATATGCGGGAATAGTGCTGGAAATGCCTGTTTTGAGATCTCTCCACAGAAAGCGTTTCCAGACTTCCCCTTTAACACACGAGTTTAACTCTGTAAGTTGAATGCACACATTGAAGACCGTTCTGTTAGGTAGCTCCGTTTTGGTTTCACAAGCAGACAGTTCTCCTTACAGCGTAGGCTCCCATTCACTGAGAAATGTCCAAACGCAGCTCTTACCAGAAACGTGTTTCTAACTCCTGAATCTAAAGGGAGATTTAACTCACTTAGCTGAACAAACGCACAGCAGAGCAGATTGAAGGATACGTTGCTTCTGTGTTTTAGGCAGAGTTTTACTGCTATTTCGTTATATGCGGGAATAGTGCTGGAAATGCCTGTTTTGAGATCTCTCCACAGAAAGCGTTTCCAGACTTCCCCTTCAACACACGAGTTTAACTCTGTAAGTTGAATGCACACATTGAAGACCGTTCTGTTAGGTAGCTCCGTTTTGGTTTCACAAGCAGACAGTTCTCCTTACAGCGTAGGCTCCCGTTCACTGAGAAATGTCCAAACGCAGCTCTTACCAGAAACGTGTTTCTAACTCCTGAATCTAAAGGGAGATTTAACTCACTTAGCTGAACAAACGCACAGCAGAGCAGATTGAAGGATACGTTGCATCTGTGTTTTAGGCAGAGTTTTACTGCTATTTCGTTATATGCGGGAATAGTGCTGGAAATGCCTGTTTTGAGATCTCTCCACAGAAAGCGTTTCCAGACTTCCCCTTCAACACACGAGTTTAACTCTGTAAGTTGAATGCACACATTGAAGACCGTTCTGTTAGGTAGCTCCGTTTTGGTTTCACAAGCAGACAGTTCTCCTTACAGCATAGGCTCCCATTCACTGAGAAATGTCCAAACGCAGCTCTTACCAGAAACGTGTTTCTAACTCCTGAATCTAAAGGGAGATTTAACTCACTTAGCTGAACAAACGCACAGCAGAGCAGATTGAAGGATACGTTGTTTCTGTGTTTTAGGCAGAGTTTTACTGCTATTTCGTTATATGCGGGAATAGTGCTGGAAATGCCTGTTTTGAGATCTCTCCACAGAAAGCGTTTCCAGACTTCCCCTTCAACACACGAGTTTAACTCTGTACGTTGAATGTACACATTGAAGACCGTTCTGTTAGGTAGCTCCGTTTTGGTTTCACAAGCAGACAGTTCTCCTTACAGCATAGGCTCGCATTCACTGAGAAATGTCCAAACGCAGCTCTTACCAGAAACGTGTTTCTAACTCCTGAATCTAAAGGGAGATTTAACTCACTTAGCTGAACAAACGCACAGCAGAGCAGATTGAAGGATACGTTGCTTCTGTGTTTTAGGCAGAGTTTTACTGCTATTTCGTTATATGCGGGAATAGTGCTGGAAATGCCTGTTTTGAGATCTCTCCACAGAAAGCGTTTCCAGACTTCCCCTTCAACACACGAGTTTAACTCTGTAAGTTGAATGCACACATTGAAGACCGTTCTGTTAGGTAGCTCCGTTTTGGTTTCACAAGCAGACAGTTCTCCATAGAGCATAGGCTCCCATTCACTGAGAAATGTCCAAACGCAGCTCTTACCAGAAACGTGTTTCTAACTCCTGAATCTAAAGGGAGATTTAACTCACTTAGCTGAACAAACGCACAGCAGAGCAGATTGAAGGATACGTTGCTTCTGTGTTTTAGGCAGAGTTTTACTGCTATTTCGTTATATGCGGGAATAGTGCTGGAAATGCCTGTTTTGAGATCTCTCCACAGAAAGCGTTTCCAGACTTCCCCTTCAACACACGAGTTTAACTCTGTAAGTTGAATGCACACATTGAAGACCGTTCTGTTAGGTAGCTCCGTTTTGGTTTCACAAGCAGACAGTTCTCCTTACAGCATAGGCTCCCATTCACTGAGAAATGTCCAAACGCAGCTCTTACCAGAAACGTGTTTCTAACTCCTGAATCTAAAGGGAGATTTAACTCACTTAGCTGAACAAACGCACAGCAGAGCAGATTGAAGGATACGTTGCTTCTGTGTTTTAGGCAGAGTTTTACTGCTATTTCGTTATATGCGGGAATAGTGCTGGAAATGCCTGTTTTGAGATCTCTCCACAGAAAGCGTTTCCAGACTTCCCCTTCAACACACGAGTTTAACTCTGTAAGTTGAATGCACACATTGAAGACCGTTCTGTTAGGTAGCTCCGTTTTGGTTTCACAAGCAGACAGTTCTCCTTACAGCATAGGCTCCCATTCACTGAGAAATGTCCAAACGCAGCTCTTACCAGAAACGTGTTTCTAACTCCTGAATCTAAAGGGAGATTTAACTCACTTAGCTGAACAAACGCACAGCAGAGCAGATTGAAGGATACGTTGCTTCTGTGTTTTAGGCAGAGTTTTACTGCTATTTCGTTATATGCGGGAATAGTGCTGGAAATGCCTGTTTTGAGGTCTCTCCACAGAAAGCGTTTCCAGACTTCCCCTTCAACACACGAGTTTAACTCTGTAAGTTGAATGCACACATTGAAGACCGTTCTGTTAGGTTGCTCCGTTTTGGTTTCACAAGCAGACAGTTCTCCTTACAGCATAGGCTCCCATTCAATGAGAAATGTCCAAACGCAGCTCTTACCAGAAACGTGTTTCTAACTCCTGAATCTAAAGGGAGATTTAACTCACTTAGCTGAACAAACGCACAGCAGAGCAGATTGAAGGATACGTTGCTTCTGTGTTTTAGGCAGTGTTTTACTGCTATTTCGTTATATGCGGGAATAGTGCTGGAAATGCCTGTTTTGAGATCTCTCCACAGAAAGCGTTTCCAGACTTCCCCTTCAACACACGAGTTTAACTCTGTAAGTTGAATGCACACATTGAAGACCATTCTGTTAGGTAGCTCCGTTTTGGTTTCACAAGCAGACAGTTCTCCTTACAGCATAGGTTCCCATTCACTGAGAAATGTCCAAACGCAGCTCTTACCAGAAACGTGTTTCTAACTCCTGAATCTAAAGGGAGATTTAACTCACTTAGCTGAACAAACGCACAGCAGAGCAGATTGAAGGATACGTTGCTTCTGTGTTTTAGGCAGAGTTTTACTGCTATTTCGTTATATGCGGGAATAGTGCTGGAAATGCCTGTTTTGAGATCTCTCCACAGAAAGCGTTTCCAGACTTCCCCTTCAACACACGAGTTTAACTCTGTAAGTTGAATGCACACATTGAAGACCGTTCTGTTAGGTAGCTCCGTTTTGGTTTCACAAGCACACAGTTCTCCTTACAGCATAGGCTCCCATTCACTGAGAAATGTCCAAACGCAGCTCTTACCAGAAACGTGTTTCTAACTCCTGAATCTAAAGGGAGATTTAACTCACTTAGCTGAACAAACGCACAGCAGAGCAGATTGAAGGATACGTTGCTTCTGTGTTTTAGGCAGAGTTTTACTGCTATTTCGTTATATGCGGGAATAGTGCTGGAAATGCCTGTTTTGAGATCTCTCCACAGAAAGCGTTTCCAGACTTCCCCTTCAACACACGAGTTTAACTCTGTAAGTTGAATGCACACATTGAAGACCGTTCTGTTAGGTAGCTCCGTTTTGGTTTCACAAGCAGACAGTTCTCCTTACAGCGTAGGCTCCCATTCACTGAGAAATGTCCAAACGCAGCTCTTACCAGAAACGTGTTTCTAACTCCTGAATCTAAAGGGAGATTTAACTCACTTAGCTGAACAAACGCACAGCAGAGCAGATTGAAGGATACGTTGCATCTGTGTTTTAGGCAGAGTTTTACTGCTATTTCGTTATATGCGGGAATAGTGCTGGAAATGCCTGTTTTGAGATCTCTCCACAGAAAGCGTTTCCAGACTTCCCCTTCAACACACGAGTTTAACTCTGTAAGTTGAATGCCCACATTGAAGACCGTTCTGTTAAGTAGCTCCGTTTTGGTTTCACAAGCAGACAGTTCTCCTTACAGCATAGGCTCCCATTCACTGAGAAATGTCCAAACGCAGCTCTTACCAGAAACGTGTTTCTAACTCCTGAATCTAAAGGGAGATTTAACTCACTTAGCTGAACAAACGCACAGCAGAGCAGATTGAAGGATACGTTGCTTCTGTGTTTTAGGCAGAGTTTTACTGCTATTTCGTTATATGCGGGAATAGTGCTGGAAATGCCTGTTTTGAGATCTCTCCTCAGAAAGCGTTTCCAGACTTCCCCTTTAACACACGAGTTTAACTCTGTAAGTTGAATGCACACATTGAAGACCGTTCTGTTAGGTAGCTCCGTTTTGGTTTCACAAGCAGACAGTTCTCCTTACAGCGTAGGCTCCCATTCACTGAGAAATGTCCAAACGCAGCTCTTACCAGAAACGTGTTTCTAACTCCTGAATCTAAAGGGAGATTTAACTCACTTAGCTGAACAAACGCACAGCAGAGCAGATTGAAGGATACGTTGCTTCTGTGTTTTAGGCAGAGTTTTACTGCTATTTCGTTATATGCGGGAATAGTGCTGGAAATGCCTGTTTTGAGATCTCTCCACAGAAAGCGTTTCCAGACTTCCCCTTCAACACACGAGTTTAACTCTGTAAGTTGAATGCACACATTGAAGACCGTTCTGTTAGGTAGCTCCGTTTTGGTTTCACAAGCAGACAGTTCTCCTTACAGCGTAGGCTCCCATTCACTGAGAAATGTCCAAACGCAGCTCTTACCAGAAACGTGTTTCTAACTCCTGAATCTAAAGGGAGATTTAACTCACTTAGCTGAACAAACGCACAGCAGAGCAGATTGAAGGATACGTTGCATCTGTGTTTTAGGCAGAGTTTTACTGCTATTTCGTTATATGCGGGAATAGTGCTGGAAATGCCTGTTTTGAGATCTCTCCACAGAAAGCGTTTCCAGACTTCCCCTTCAACACACGAGTTTAACTCTGTAAGTTGAATGCACACATTGAAGACCGTTCTGTTAGGTAGCTCCGTTTTGGTTTCACAAGCAGACAGTTCTCCTTACAGCATAGGCTCCCATTCACTGAGAAATGTCCAAACGCAGCTCTTACCAGAAACGTGTTTCTAACTCCTGAATCTAAAGGGAGATTTAACTCACTTAGCTGAACAAACGCACAGCAGAGCAGATTGAAGGATACGTTGTTTCTGTGTTTTAGGCAGAGTTTTACTGCTATTTCGTTATATGCGGGAATAGTGCTGGAAATGCCTGTTTTGAGATCTCTCCACAGAAAGCGTTTCCAGACTTCCCCTTCAACACACGAGTTTAACTCTGTACGTTGAATGTACACATTGAAGACCGTTCTGTTAGGTAGCTCCGTTTTGGTTTCACAAGCAGACAGTTCTCCTTACAGCATAGGCTCCCATTCACTGAGAAATGTCCAAACGCAGCTCTTACCAGAAACGTGTTTCTAACTCCTGAATCTAAAGGGAGATTTAACTCACTTAGCTGAACAAACGCACAGCAGAGCAGATTGAAGGATACGTTGCTTCTGTGTTTTAGGCAGAGTTTTACTGCTATTTCGTTATATGCGGGAATAGTGCTGGAAATGCCTGTTTTGAGATCTCTCCACAGAAAGCGTTTCCAGACTTCCCCTTCAACACACGAGTTTAACTCTGTAAGTTGAATGCACACATTGAAGACCGTTCTGTTAGGTAGCTCCGTTTTGGTTTCACAAGCAGACAGTTCTCCATAGAGCATAGGCTCCCATTCACTGAGAAATGTCCAAACGCAGCTCTTACCAGAAACGTGTTTCTAACTCCTGAATCTAAAGGGAGATTTAACTCACTTAGCTGAACAAACGCACAGCAGAGCAGATTGAAGGATACGTTGCTTCTGTGTTTTAGGCAGAGTTTTACTGCTATTTCATTATATGCGGGAATAGTGCTGGAAATGCCTGTTTTGAGATCTCTCCACAGAAAGCGTTTCCAGACTTCCCCTTCAACACACGAGTTTAACTCTGTAAGTTGAATGCACACATTGAAGACCGTTCTGTTAGGTAGCTCCGTTTTGGTTTCACAAGCAGACAGTTCTCCTTACAGCATAGGCTCCCATTCACTGAGAAATGTCCAAACGCAGCTCTTACCAGAAACGTGTTTCTAACTCCTGAATCTAAAGGGAGATTTAACTCACTTAGCTGAACAAACGCACAGCAGAGCAGATTGAAGGATACGTTGCTTCTGTGTTTTAGGCAGAGTTTTACTGCTATTTCGTTATATGCGGGAATAGTGCTGGAAATGCCTGTTTTGAGATCTCTCCACAGAAAGCGTTTCCAGACTTCCCCTTCAACACACGAGTTTAACTCTGTAAGTTGAATGCACACATTGAAGACCGTTCTGTTAGGTAGCTCCGTTTTGGTTTCACAAGCAGACAGTTCTCCTTACAGCATAGGCTCCCATTCACTGAGAAATGTCCAAACGCAGCTCTTACCAGAAACGTGTTTCTAACTCCTGAATCTAAAGGGAGATTTAACTCACTTAGCTGAACAAACGCACAGCAGAGCAGATTGAAGGATACGTTGCTTCTGTGTTTTAGGCAGAGTTTTACTGCTATTTCGTTATATGCGGGAATAGTGCTGGAAATGCCTGTTTTGAGGTCTCTCCACAGAAAGCTTTTCCAGACTTCCCCTTCAACACACGAGTTTAACTCTGTAAGTTGAATGCACACATTGAAGACCGTTCTGTTAGGTTGCTCCGTTTTGGTTTCACAAGCAGACAGTTCTCCTTACAGCATAGGCTCCCATTCAATGAGAAATGTCCAAACGCAGCTCTTACCAGAAACGTGTTTCTAACTCCTGAATCTAAAGGGAGATTTAACTCCCTTAGCTGAACAAACGCACAGCAGAGCAGATTGAAGGATACGTTGCTTCTGTGTTTTAGGCAGAGTTTTACTGCTATTTCGTTATATGCGGGAATAGTGCTGGAAATGCCTGTTTTGAGATCTCTCCACAGAAAGCGTTTCCAGACTTCCCCTTCAACACACGAGTTTAACTCTGTAAGTTGAATGCACACATTGAAGACCGTTCTGTTAGGTAGCTCCGTTTTGGTTTCACAAGCAGACAGTTCTCCTTACAGCGTAGGCTCCCATTCACTGAGAAATGTCCAAACGCAGCTCTTACCAGAAACGTGATTCTAACTCCTGAATCTAAAGGGATATTTAACTCACTTAGCTGAACAAACGCACAGCAGAGCAGATTGAAGGATACGTTGCTTCTGTGTTTTAGGCAGAGTTTTACTGCTATTTCGTTATATGCGGGAATAGTGCTGGAAATGCCTGTTTTGAGATCTCTCCACAGAAAGCGTTTCCAGACTTCCCCTTCAACACACCGGTTTAACTCTGTAAGTTGAATGTACACATTGAAGACCGTTCTGTTAGGTAGCTCCGTTTTGGTTTCACAAGCAGACAGTTCTCCTTACAGCATAGGCTCCCATTCACTGAGAAATGTCCAAACGCAGCACTTACCAGAAACGTGTTTCTAACTCCTGAATCTAAAGGGAGATTTAACTCACTTAGCTGAACAAACGCACAGCAGAGCAGATTGAAGGACACGTTGCTTCTGTGTTTTAGGCAGAGTTTTAGTGCTATTTCGTTATATGCGGGAATAGTGCTGGAAATGCCTGTTTTGAGATCTCTCCACAGAAAGCGTTTCCAGACTTCCCCTTCAACACACGAGTTTAACTCTGTAAGTTGAATGCACACATTGAAGACCGTTCTGTTAGGTAGCTCCGTTTTGGTTTCACAAGCAGACAGTTCTCCTTACAGCATAGGCTCCCATTCACTGAGAAATGTCCAAACGCAGCTCTTACCAGAAACGTGTTTCTAACTCCTGAATCTAAAGGGAGATTTAACTCACTTAGCTGAACAAACGCACAGCAGAGCAGATTGAAGGATACGTTGCTTCTGTGTTTTAGGCAGAGTTTTACTGCTATTTCGTTATATGCGGGAATAGTGCTGGAAATGCCTGTTTTGAGATCTCTCCACAGAAAGCGTTTCCAGACTTCCCCTTCAACACACGAGTTTAACTCTGTAAGTTGAATGCACACATTGAAGACCGTTCTGTTAGGTAGCTCCGTTTTGGTTTCACAAGCAGACAGTTCTCCTTACAGCGTAGGCTCCCATTCACTGAGAAATGTCCAAACGCAGCTCTTACCAGAAACGTGTTTCTAACTCCTGAATCTAAAGGGAGATTTAACTCACTTAGCTGAACAAACGCACAGCAGAGCAGATTGAAGGATACGTTGCATCTGTGTTTTAGGCAGAGTTTTACTGCTATTTCGTTATATGCGGGAATAGTGCTGGAAATGCCTGTTTTGAGATCTCTCCACAGAAAGCGTTTCCAGACTTCCCCTTCAACACACGAGTTTAACTCTGTAAGTTGAATGCACACATTGAAGACCGTTCTGTTAGGTAGCTCCGTTTTGGTTTCACAAGCAGACAGTTCTCCTTACAGCGTAGGCTCCCATTCACTGAGAACTGTCCAAACGCAGCTCTTACCAGAAACGTGTTTCTAACTCCTGAATCTAAAGGGAGATTTAACTCACTTAGCTGAACAAACGCACAGCAGAGCAGATTGAAGGATACGTTGCTTCTGTGTTTTAGGCAGAGTTTTACTGCTATTTCGTTATATGCGGGAATAGTGCTGGAAATGCCTGTTTTGAGATCTCTCCACAGAAAGCGTTTCCAGACTTCCCCTTCAACACACGAGTTTAACTCTGTAAGTTGAATGTACACATTGAAGACCGTTCTGTTAGGTAGCTCCGTTTTGGTTTCACAAGCAGACAGTTCTCCTTACAGCATAGGCTCCCATTCACTGAGAAATGTCCAAACGCAGCTCTTACCAGAAACGTGTTTCTAACTCCTGAATCTAAAGGGAGATTTAACTCACTTAGCTGAACAAACGCACAGCAGAGCAGATTGAAGGATACGTTGCTTCTGTGTTTTAGGCAGAGTTTTACTGCTATTTCGTTATATGCGGGAATAGTGCTGGAAATGCCTGTTTTGAGATCTCTCCACAGAAAGCGTTTCCAGACTTCCCCTTCAACACACGAGTTTAACTCTGTAAGTTGAATGCACGCATTGAAGACCGTTCTGTTAGGTAGCTCCGTTTTGGTTTCACAAGCAGACAGTTCTCCTTACAGCATAGGCTCCCATTCACTGAGAAATGTCCAAACGCAGCTCGTACCAGAAACGTGTTTCTAACTCCTGAATCTAAAGGGAGATTTAACTCACTTAGCTGAACAAAAGCACAGCAGAGCAGATTGAAGGATACGTTGCTTCTGTGTTTTAGGCAGAGTTTTACTGCTATTTCGTTATATGCGGGAATAGTGCTGGAAATGCCTGTTTTGAGATCTCTCCACAGAAAGCGTTTCCAGACTTCCCCTTCAACACACGAGTTTAACTCTCTAAGTTGAATGCACACATTGAAGACCGTTCTGTTAGGTAGCTCCGTTTTGGTTTCACAAGCAGACAGTTCTCCTTACAGCATAGGCTCCCATTCACTGAGAAATGTCCAAACGCAGCTCTTACCAGAAACGTGTTTCTAACTCCTGAATCTAAAGGGAGATTTAACTCACTTAGCTGAACAAACGCACAGCAGAGCAGATTGAAGGATACGTTGCTTCTGTGTTTTAGGCAGAGTTTTACTGCTATTTCGTTATATGCGGGAATAGTGCTGGAAATGCCTGTTTTGAGATCTCTCCACAGAAAGCGTTTCCAGACTTCCCCTTCAACACACGAGTTTAACTCTGTAAGTTGAATGCTCACATTGAAGACCGTTCTGTTTGGTAGCTCCGTTTTGGTTTCACAAGCAGACAGTTCTCCTTACAGCATAGGCTCCCATTCACTGAGAAATGTCCAAACGCAGCTCTTACCAGAAACGTGTTTCTAACTCCTGAATCTAAAGGGAGATTTAACTCACTTAGCTGAACAAACGCACAGCAGAGCAGATTGAAGGATACGTTGCTTCTGTGTTTTAGGCAGAGTTTTACTGCTATTTCGTTATATGCGGGAATAGTGCTGGAAATGCCTGTTTTGAGATCTCTCCACAGAAAGCGTTTCCAGACTTCCCCTTCAACACACGAGTTTAACTCTGTAAGTTGAATGCACACATTGAAGACCGTTCTGTTAGGTAGCTCCGTTTTGGTTTCACAAGCAGACAGTTCTCCTTACAGCATAGGCTCCCATTCACTGAGAAATGTCCAAACGCAGCTCTTACCAGAAACGTGTTTCTAACTCCAGAATCTAAAGGGAGATTTAACTCACTTAGCTGAACAAACGCACAGCAGAGCAGATTGAAGGATACGTTGCTTCTGTGTTTTAGGCAGAGTTATACTGCTATTTCGTTATATGCGGGAATAGTTCTGGAAATGCCTGTTTTGAGATCTCTCCACAGAAAGCGTTTCCAGACTTCCCCTTCAACACACGAGTTTAACTCTGTAAGTTGAATGCACACATTGAAGACCGTTCTGTTAGGTAGCTCCGTTTTGGTTTCACAAGCAGACAGTTCTCCTTACAGCATAGGCTCCCATTCACTGAGAAATGTCCAAACGCAGCTCTTACCAGAAACGTGTTTCTAACTCCTGAATCTAAAGGGAGATTTAACTCACTTAGCTGAACAAACGCACAGCAGAGCAGATTGAAGGATACGTTGCTTCTGTGTTTTAGGCAGAGTTTTACTGCTATTTCGTTATATGCGGGAATAGTGCTGGAAATGCCTGTTTTGAGATCTCTCCACAGAAAGCGTTTCCAGACTTCCCCTTCAACACACGAGTTTAACTCTGTAAGTTGAATGCACACATTGAAGACCGTTCTGTTAGGTAGCTCCGTTTTGGTTTCACAAGCAGACAGTTCTCCTTACAGCGTAGGCTCCCATTCACTGAGAAATGTCCAAACGCAGCTCTTACCAGAAACGTGTTTCTAACTCCTGAATCTAAAGGGAGATTTAACTCACTTAGCTGAACAAACGCACAGCAGAGCAGATTGAAGGATACGTTGCATCTGTGTTTTAGGCAGAGTTTTACTGCTATTTCGTTATATGCGGGAATAGTGCTGGAAATGCCTGTTTTGAGATCTCTCCACAGAAAGCGTTTCCAGACTTCCCCTTCAACACACGAGTTTAACTCTGTAAGTTGAATGCACACATTGAAGACCGTTCTGTTAGGTAGCTCCGTTTTGGTTTCACAAGCAGACAGTTCTCCTTACAGCGTAGGCTCCCATTCACTGAGAACTGTCCAAACGCAGCTCTTACCAGAAACGTGTTTCTAACTCCTGAATCTAAAGGGAGATTTAACTCACTTAGCTGAACAAACGCACAGCAGAGCAGATTGAAGGATACGTTGCTTCTGTGTTTTAGGCAGAGTTTTACTGCTATTTCGTTATATGCGGGAATAGTGCTGGAAATGCCTGTTTTGAGATCTCTCCACAGAAAGCGTTTCCAGACTTCCCCTTCAACACACGAGTTTAACTCTGTAAGTTGAATGCACACATTGAAGACCGTTCTGTTAGGTAGCTCCGTTTTGGTTTCACAAGCAGACAGTTCTCCTTACAGCATAGGCTCCCATTCACTGAGAAATGTCCAAACGCAGCTCTTACCAGAAACGTGTTTCTAACTCCTGAATCTAAAGGGAGATTTAACTCACTTAGCTGAACAAACGCACAGCAGAGCAGATTGAAGTATACGTTGCTTCTGTGTTTTAGGCAGAGTTTTACTGCTATTTCGTTATATGCGGGAATAGTGCTGGAAATGCCTGTTTTGAGATCTCTCCACAGAAAGCGTTTCCAGACTTCCCCTTCAACACACGAGTTTAACTCTGTAAGTTGAATGCACACATTGAAGACCGTTCTGTTAGGTAGCTCCGTTTTGGTTTCACAAGCAGACAGTTCTCCTTACAGCATAGGCTCCCATTCACTGAGAAATGTCCAAACGCAGCTCTTACCAGAAACGTGTTTCTAACTCCTGAATCTAAAGGGAGATTTAACTCACTTAGCTGAACAAACGCACAGCAGAGCAGATTGAAGGATACGTTGCTTCTGTGTTTTAGGCAGAGTTTTACTGCTATTTCGTTATATGCGGGAATAGTGCTGGAAATGCCTGTTTTGAGATCTCTCCACAGAAAGCGTTTCCAGACTTCCCCTTCAACACACGAGTTTAACTCTGTAAGTTGAATGCACACATTGAAGACTGTTCTGTTAGGTAGCTCCGTTTTGGTTTCACAAGCAGACAGTTCTCCTTACAGCATAGGCTCCCATTCACTGAGAAATGTCCAAACGCAGCTCTTACCAGAAACGTGTTTCTAACTCCTGAATCTAAAGGGAGATTTAACTCACTTAGCTGAACAAACGCACAGCAGAGCAGATTGAAGGATACGTTGCTTCTGTGTTTTAGGCAGAGTTTTACTGCTATTTCGTTATATGCGGGAATAGTGCTGGAAATGCCTGTTTTGAGATCTCTCCACAGAAAGCGTTTCCAGACTTCCCCTTCAACACACGAGTTTAACTCTGTAAGTTGAATGCACACATTGAAGACCGTTCTGTTAGGTAGCTCCGTTTTGGTTTCACAAGCAGACAGTTCTCCTTACAGCATAGGCTCCCATTCACTGAGAAATGTCCAAACGCAGCTCTTACCAGAAACGTGTTTCTAACTCCTGAATCTAAAGGGAGATTTAACTCACTTAGCTGAACAAACGCACAGCAGAGCAGATTGAAGGATACGTTGCTTCTGTGTTTTAGGCAGAGTTTTACTGCTATTTCGTTATATGCGGGAATAGTGCTGGAAATGCCTGTTTTGAGATCTCTCCACAGAAAGCGTTTCCAGACTTCCCCTTCAACACACGAGTTTAACTCTGTAAGTTGAATGCACACATTGAAGACCGTTCTGTTAGGTAGCTCCGTTTTGGTTTCACAAGCAGACAGTTCTCCTTACAGCATAGGCTCCCATTCACTGAGAAATGTCCAAACGCAGCTCTTACCAGAAACGTGTTTCTAACTCCTGAATCTAAAGGGAGATTTAACTCACTTAGCTGAACAAACGCACAGCAGAGCAGATTGAAGGATACGTTGCTTCTGTGTTTTAGGCAGAGTTTTACTGCTATTTCGTTATATGCGGGAATAGTGCTGGAAATGCCTGTTTTGAGATCTCTCCACAGAAAGCGTTTCCAGACTTCCCCTTCAACACACGAGTTTAACTCTGTAAGTTGAATGCACACATTGAAGACTGTTCTGTTAGGTAGCTCCGTTTTGGTTTCACAAGCAGACAGTTCTCCTTACAGCATAGGCTCCCATTCACTGAGAAATGTCCAAACGCAGCTCTTACCAGAAACGTGTTTCTAACTCCTGAATCTAAAGGGAGATTTAACTCACTTAGCTGAACAAACGCACAGCAGAGCAGATTGAAGGATACGTTGCTTCTGTGTTTTAGGCAGAGTTTTACTGCTATTTCGTTATATGCGGGAATAGTGCTGGAAATGCCTGTTTTGAGATCTCTCCACAGAAAGCGTTTCCAGACTTCCCCTTCAACACACGAGTTTAACTCTGTAAGTTGAATGCACACATTGAAGACCGTTCTGTTAGGTAGCTCCGTTTTGGTTTCACAAGCAGACAGTTCTCCTTACAGCATAGGCTCCCATTCACTGAGAAATGTCCAAACGCAGCTCTTACCAGAAACGTGTTTCTAACTCCTGAATCTAAAGGGAGATTTAACTCACTTAGCTGAACAAACGCACAGCAGAGCAGATTGAAGGATACGTTGCTTCTGTGTTTTAGGCAGAGTTTTACTGCTATTTCGTTATATGCGGGAATAGTGCTGGAAATGCCTGTTTTGAGATCTCTCCACAGAAAGCGTTTCCAGACTTCCCCTTCAACACACGAGGTTAACTCTGTAAGTTGAATGAACACATTGAAGACCGTTCTGTTAGGTAGCTCCGTTTTGGTTTCACAAGCACACAGTTCTCCTTACAGCATAGGCTCCCATTCACTGAGAAATGTCCAAATGCAGCTCTTACCAGAAACGTGTTTCTAACTCCTGAATCTAAAGGGAGATTTAACTCACTTAGCTGAACAAACGCACAGCAGAGCAGATTGAAGGATACGTTGCTTCTGTGTTTTAGGCAGAGTTTTACTGCTATTTCGTTATATGCGGGAATAGTGCTGGAAATGCCTGTTTTGAGATCTCTCCACAGAAAGCGTTTCCAGACTTCCCCTTCAACACACGAGTTTAACTCTGTAAGTTGAATGCACACATTGAAGACCGTTCTGTTAGGTAGCTCCGTTTTGGTTTCACAAGCAGACAGTTCTCCTTACAGCGTAGGCTCCCATTCACTGAGAAATGTCCAAACGCAGCTCTTACCAGAAACGTGTTTCTAACTCCTGAATCTAAAGGGAGATTTAACTCACTTAGCTGAACAAACGCACAGCAGAGCAGATTGAAGGATACGTTGCTTCTGTGTTTTAGGCAGAGTTTTACTGCTATTTCGTTATATGCGGGAATAGTGCTGGAAATGCCTGTTTTGAGATCTCTCCACAGAAAGCGTTTCCAGACTTCCCCTTCAACACACGAGGTTAACTCTGTAAGTTGAATGCACACATTGAAGACCGTTCTGTTAGGTAGCTCCGTTTTGGTTTCACAAGCACACAGTTCTCCTTACAGCATAGGCTCCCATTCACTGAGAAATGTCCAAACGCAGCTCTTACCAGAAACGTGTTTCTAACTCCTGAATCTAAAGGGAGATTTAACTCACTTAGCTGAACAAACGCACAGCAGAGCAGATTGAAGGATACGTTGCTTCTGTGTTTTAGGCAGAGTTTTACTGCTATTTCGTTATATGCGGGAATAGTGCTGGAAATGCCTGTTTTGAGATCTCTCCACAGAAAGCGTTTCCAGACTTCCCCTTCAACACACGAGTTTAACTCTGTAAGTTGAATGCACACATTGAAGACCGTTCTGTTAGGTAGCTCCGTTTTGGTTTCACAAGCAGACAGTTCTCCTTACAGCGTAGGCTCCCATTCACTGAGAAATGTCCAAACGCAGCTCTTACCAGAAACGTGTTTCTAACTCCTGAATCTAAAGGGAGATTTAACTCACTTAGCAGAACAAAGGCACAGCAGAGCAGATTGAAGGATACGTTGCATCTGTGTTTTAGGCAGAGTTTTACTGCTATTTCGTTATATGCGGGAATAGTGCTGGAAATGCCTGTTTTGAGATCTCTCCACAGAAAGCGTTTCCAGACTTCCCCTTCAACACACGAGTTTAACTCTGTAAGTTGAATGCCCACATTGAAGACCGTTCTGTTAGGTAGCTCCGTTTTGGTTTCACAAGCAGACAGTTCTCCTTACAGCATAGGCTCCCATTCACTGAGAAATGTCCAAACGCAGCTCTTACCAGAAACGTGTTTCTAACTCCTGAATCTAAAGGGAGATTTAACTCACTTAGCTGAAAAAACGCACAGCAGAGCAGATTGAAGGATACGTTGCTTCTGTGTTTTAGGCAGAGTTTTACTGCCATTTCGTTATATGCGGGAATAGTGCTGGAAATGCCTGTTTTGAGATCTCTCCACAGAAAGCGTTTCCAGACTTCCCCTTTAACACACGAGTTTAACTCTGTAAGTTGAATGCACACATTGAAGACCGTTCTGTTAGGTAGCTCCGTTTTGGTTTCACAAGCAGACAGTTCTCCTTACAGCGTAGGCTCCCATTCACTGAGAAATGTCCAAACGCAGCACTTACCAGAAACGTGTTTCTAAATCCTGAATCTAAAGGGAGATTTAACTCACTTAGCTGAACAAACGCACAGCAGAGCAGATTGAAGGATACGTTGCTTCTGTGTTTTAGGCAGAGTTTTACTGCTATTTCGTTATATGCGGGAATAGTGCTGGAAATGCCTGTTTTGAGATCTCTCCACAGAAAGCGTTTCCAGACTTCCCCTTCAACACACGAGTTTAACTCTGTAAGTTGAATGCCCACATTGAAGACCGTTCTGTTAGGTAGCTCCGTTTTGGTTTCACAAGCAGACAGTTCTCCTTACAGCATAGGCTCCCATTCACTGAGAAATGTCCAAACGCAGCTCTTACCAGAAACGTGTTTCTAACTCCTGAATCTAAAGGGAGATTTAACTCACTTAGCTGAACAAACGCACAGCAGAGCAGATTGAAGGGTACGTTGCTTCTGTGTTTTAGGCAGAGTTTTACTGCTATTTCGTTATATGCGGGAATAGTGCTGGAAATGCCTGTTTTGAGATCTCTCCACAGAAAGCGTTTCCAGACTTCCCCTTTAACACACGAGTTTAACTCTGTAAGTTGAATGCACACATTGAAGACCGTTCTGTTAGGTAGCTCCGTTTTGGTTTCACAAGCAGACAGTTCTCCTTACAGCGTAGGCTCCCATTCACTGAGAAATGTCCAAACGCAGCTCTTACCAGAAACGTGTTTCTAACTCCTGAATCTAAAGGGAGATTTAACTCACTTAGCTGAACAAACGCACAGCAGAGCAGATTGAAGGATACGTTGCTTCTGTGTTTTAGGCAGAGTTTTACTGCTATTTCGTTATATGCGGGAATAGTGCTGGAAATGCCTGTTTTGAGATCTCTCCACAGAAAGCGTTTCCCGACTTCCCCTTCAACACACGAGTTTAACTCTGTACGTTGAATGCACACATTGAAGACCGTTCTGTTAGGTAGCTCCGTTTTGGTTTCACAAGCAGACAGTTCTCCTTACAGCGTAGGCTCCCATTCACTGAGAAATGTCCAAACGCAGCTCTTACCAGAAACGTGTTTCTAACTCCTGAATCTAAAGGGAGATTTAACTCACTTAGCTGAACAAACGCACAGCAGAGCAGATTGAAGGATACGTTGCATCTGTGTTTTAGGCAGAGTTTTACTGCTATTTCGTTATATGCGGGAATAGTGCTGGAAATGCCTGTTTTGAGATCTCTCCACAGAAAGCGTTTCCAGACTTCCCCTTCAACACTCGAGTTTAACTCTGTAAGTTGAATGCACACATTGAAGACCGTTCTGTTAGGTAGCTCCGTTTTGGTTTCACAAGCAGACAGTTCTCCTTACAGCATAGGCTCCCATTCACTGAGAAATGTCCAAACGCAGCTCTTACCAGAAACGTGTTTCTAACTCCTGAATCTAAAGGGAGATTTAACTCACTTAGCTGAACAAACGCACAGCAGAGCAGATTGAAGGATACGTTGTTTCTGTGTTTTAGGCAGAGTTTTACTGCTATTTCGTTATATGCGGGAATAGTGCTGGAAATGCCTGTTTTGAGATCTCTCCACAGAAAGCGTTTCCAGACTTCCCCTTCAACACACGAGTTTAACTCTGTACGTTGAATGTACACATTGAAGACCGTTCTGTTAGGTAGCTCCGTTTTGGTTTCACAAGCAGACAATTCTCCTTACAGCATAGGCTCGCATTCACTGAGAAATGTCCAAACGCAGCTCTTACCAGAAACGTGTTTCTAACTCCTGAATCTAAAGGGAGATTTAACTCACTTAGCTGAACAAACGCACAGCAGAGCAGATTGAAGGATACGTTGCTTCTGTGTTTTAGGCAGAGTTTTACTGCTATTTCGTTATATGCGGGAATAGTGCTGGAAATGCCTGTTTTGAGATCTCTCCACAGAAAGCGTTTCCAGACTTCCCCTTCAACACACGAGTTTAACTCTGTAAGTTGAATGCACACATTGAAGACCGTTCTGTTAGGTAGCTCCGTTTTGGTTTCACAAGCAGACAGTTCTCCATAGAGCATAGGCTCCCATTCACTGAGAAATGTCCAAACGCAGCTCTTACCAGAAACGTGTTTCTAACTCCTGAATCTAAAGGGAGATTTAACTCACTTAGCTTAACAAACGCACAGCAGAGCAGATTGAAGGATACGTTGCTTCTGTGTTTTAGGCAGAGTTTTACTGCTATTTCGTTATATGCGGGAATAGTGCTGGAAATGCCTGTTTTGAGATCTCTCCACAGAAAGCGTTTCCAGACTTCCCCTTCAACACACGAGTTTAACTCTGTAAGTTGAATGCACACATTGAAGACCGTTCTGTTAGGTAGCTCCGTTTTGGTTTCACAAGCAGACAGTTCTCCTTACAGCATAGGCTCCCATTCACTGAGAAATGTCCAAACGCAGCTCTTACCAGAAACGTGTTTCTAACTCCTGAATCTAAAGGGAGATTTAACTCACTTAGCTGAACAAACGCACAGCAGAGCAGATTGAAGGATACGTTGCTTCTGTGTTTTAGGCAGAGTTTTACTGCTATTTCGTTATATGCGGGAATAGTGCTGGAAATGCCTGTTTTGAGATCTCTCCACAGAAAGCGTTTCCAGACTTCCCCTTCAACACACGAGTTTAACTCTGTAAGTTGAATGCACACATTGAAGACCGTTCTGTTAGGTAGCTCCGTTTTGGTTTCACAAGCAGACAGTTCTCCTTACAGCATAGGCTCCCATTCACTGAGAAATGTCCAAACGCAGCTCTTACCAGAAACGTGTTTCTAACTCCTGAATCTAAAGGGAGATTTAACTCACTTAGCTGAACAAACGCACAGCAGAGCAGATTGAAGGATACGTTGCTTCAGTGTTTTAGGCAGAGTTTTACTGCTATTTCGTTATATGCGGGAATAGTGCTGGAAATGCCTGTTTTGAGATCTCTCCACAGAAAGCGTTTCCAGACTTCCCCTTCAACACACGAGTTTAACTCTGTAAGTTGAATGCACACATTGAAGACCGTTCTGTTAGGTTGCTCCGTTTTGGTTTCACAAGCAGACAGTTCTCCTTACAGCATAGGCTCCCATTCAATGAGAAATGTCCAAACGCAGCTCTTACCAGAAACGTGTTTCTAACTCCTGAATCTAAAGGGAGATTTAACTCACTTAGCTGAACAAACGCACAGCAGAGCAGATTGAAGGACACGTTGCTTCTGTGTTTTAGGCAGAGTTTTACTGCTATTTCGTTATATGCGGGAATAGTGCTGGAAATGCCTGTTTTGAGATCTCTCCACAGAAAGCGTTTCCAGACTTCCCCTTCAACACACGAGTTTAACTCTGTAAGTTGAATGCACACATTGAAGACCGTTCTGTTAGGTAGCTCCGTTTTGGTTTCACAAGCAGACAGTTCTCCTTACAGCATAGGCTCCCATTCACTGAGAAATGTCCAAACGCAGCTCTTACCAGAAACGTGTTTCTAACTCCTGAATCTAAAGGGAGATTTAACTCACTTAGCTGAACAAACGCACAGCAGAGCAGATTGAAGGACACGTTGCTTCTGTGTTTTAGGCAGAGTTTTACTGCTATTTCGTTATATGCGGGAATAGTGCTGGAAATGCCTGTTTTGAGATCTCTCCACAGAAAGCGTTTCCAGACTTCCCCTTCAACACACGAGTTTAACTGTGTAAGTTGAATGCACACATTGAAGACCGTTCTGTTAGGTAGCTCCGTTTTGGTTCCACAAGCAGACAGTTCTCCTTACAGCATAGGTTCCCATTCACTGAGAAATGTCCAAACGCAGCTCTTACCAGAAACGTGTTTCTAACTCCTGAATCTAAAGGGAGATTTAACTCACTTAGCTGAACAAACGCACAGCAGAGCAGATTGAAGGATACGTTGCTTCTGTGTTTTAGGCAGAGTTTTACTGCTATTTCGTTATATGCGGGAATAGTGCTGGAAATGCCTGTTTTGAGATCTCTCCACAGAAAGCGTTTCCAGACTTCCCCTTCAACACACGAGTTTAACTCTGTAAGTTGAATGCACACATTGAAGACCGTTCTGTTAGGTAGCTCCGTTTTGGTTTCACAAGCAGACAGTTCTCCTTACAGCGTAGGCTCCCATTCACTGAGAAATGTCCAAACGCAGCTCTTACCAGAAACGTGTTTCTAACTCCTGAATCTAAAGGGAGATTTAACTCACTTAGCTGAACAAACGCACAGCAGAGCAGATTGAAGGACACGTTGCTTCTGTGTTTTAGGCAGAGTTTTACTGCTATTTCGTTATATGCGGGAATAGTGCTGGAAATGCCTGTTTTGAGATCTCTCCACAGAAAGCGTTTCCAGACTTCCCCTTCAACACACGAGTTTAACTCTGTAAGTTGAATGCACACATTGAAGACCGTTCTGTTAGGTAGCTCCGTTTTGGTTTCACAAGCAGACAGTTCTCCTTACAGCATAGGCTCCCATTCACTGAGAAATGTCCAAACGCAGCTCTTACCAGAAACGTGTTTCTAACTCCTGAATCTAAAGGGAGATTTAACTCACTTAGCTGAACAAACGCACAGCAGAGCAGATTGAAGGACACGTTGCTTCTGTGTTTTAGGCAGAGTTTTACTGCTATTTCGTTATATGCGGGAATAGTGCTGGAAATGCCTGTTTTGAGATCTCCCAACAGAAAGCGTTTCCAGACTTCCCCTTCAACACACGAGTTTAACTGTGTAAGTTGAATGCACACATTGAAGACCGTTCTGTTAGGTAGCTCCGTTTTGGTTTCACAAGCAGACAGTTCTCCTTACAGCATAGGTTCCCATTCACTGAGAAATGTCCAAACGCAGCTCTTACCAGAAACGTGTTTCTAACTCCTGAATCTAAAGGGAGATTTAACTCACTTAGCTGAACAAACGCACAGCAGAGCAGATTGAAGGATACGTTGCTTCTGTGTTTTAGGCAGAGTTTTACTGCTATTTCGTTATATGCGGGAATAGTGCTGGAAATGCCTGTTTTGAGATCTCTCCACAGAAAGCGTTTCCAGACTTCCCCTTCAACACACGAGTTTAACTCTGTAAGTTGAATGCACACATTGAAGACCGTTCTGTTAGGTAGCTCCGTTTTGGTTTCACAAGCAGACAGTTCTCCTTACAGCGTAGGCTCCCATTCACTGAGAAATGTCCAAACGCAGCTCTTACCAGAAACGTGTTTCTAACTCCTGAATCTAAAGGGAGATTTAACTCACTTAGCTGAACAAACGCACAGCAGAGCAGATTGAAGGATACGTTGCATCTGTGTTTTAGGCAGAGTTTTACTGCTATTTCGTTATATGCGGGAATAGTGCTGGAAATGCCTGTTTTGAGATCTCTCCACAGAAAGCGTTTCCAGACTTCCCCTTCAACACACGAGTTTAACTCTGTAAGTTGAATGCACACATTGAAGACCGTTCTGTTAGGTAGCTCCGTTTTGGTTTCACAAGCAGACAGTTCTCCTTACAGCGTAGGCTCCCATTCACTGAGAAATGTCCAAACGCAGCTCTTACCAGAAACGTGTTTCTAACTCCTGAATCTAAAGGGAGATTTAACTCACTTAGCTGAACAAACGCACAGCAGAGCAGATTGAAGGATACGTTGCATCTGTGTTTTAGGCAGAGTTTTACTGCTATTTCGTTATATGCGGGAATAGTGCTGGAAATGCCTGTTTTGAGATCTCTCCACAGAAAGCGTTTCCAGACTTCCCCTTCAACACACGAGTTTAACTCTGTAAGTTGAATGCACACATTGAAGACCGTTCTGTTAGGTAGCTCCGTTTTGGTTTCACAAGCAGACAGTTCTCCTTACAGCGTAGGCTCCCATTCACTGAGAAATGTCCAAACGCAGCTCTTACCAGAAACGTGTTTCTAACTCCTGAATCTAAAGGGAGATTTAACTCACTTAGCTGAACAAACGCACAGCAGAGCAGATTGAAGGATACGTTGCTTCTGTGTTTTAGGCAGAGTTTTACTGCTATTTCGTTATATGCGGGAATAGTGCTGGAAATGCCTGTTTTGAGATCTCTCCACAGAAAGCGTTTCCAGACTTCCCCTTCAACACACGAGTTTAACTCTGTAAGTTGAATGCACACATTGAAGACCGTTCTGTTAGGTAGCTCCGTTTTGGTTTCACAAGCAGACAGTTCTCCTTACAGCATAGGCTCCCATTCACTGAGAAATGTCCAAACGCAGCTCTTACCAGAAACGTGTTTCTAACTCCTGAATCTAAAGGGAGATTTAACTCACTTAGCTGAACAAACGCACAGCAGAGCAGATTGAAGGATACGTTGCTTCTGTGTTTTAGGCAGAGTTTTACTGCTATTTCGTTATATGCGGGAATAGTGCTGGAAATGCCTGTTTTGAGATCTCTCCACAGAAAGCGTTTCCAGACTTCCCCTTCAACACACGAGTTTAACTCTGTAAGTTGAATGCACACATTGAAGACCGTTCTGTTAGGTAGCTCCGTTTTGGTTTCACAAGCAGACAGTTCTCCTTACAGCATAGGCTCCCATTCACTGAGAAATGTCCAAACGCAGCTCTTACGAGAAACGTGTTTCTAACTCCTGAATCTAAAGGGAGATTTAACTCACTTAGCTGAACAAACGCACAGCAGAGCAGATTGAAGGATACGTTGCTTCTGTGTTTTAGGCAGAGTTTTACTGCTATTTCGTTACATGCGGGAATAGTGCTGGAAATGCCTGTTTTGAGATCTCTCCACAGAAAGGGTTTCCAGACTTCCCCTTCAACACACGAGTTTAACTCTGTAAGTTGAATGCACACATTGAAGACCGTTCTGTTAGGTAGCTCCGTTTTGGTTTCACAAGCAGACAGTTCTCCTTACAGCATAGGCTCCCATTCACTGAGAAATGTCCAAACGCAGCTCTTACCAGAAACGTGTTTCTAACTCCTGAATCTAAAGGGAGATTTAACTCACTTAGCTGAACAAACGCACAGCAGAGCAGATTGAAGGATACGTTGCTTCTGTGTTTTAGGCAGAGTTTTACTGCTATTTCGTTATATGCGGGAATAGTGCTGGAAATGCCTGTTTTGAGATCTCTCCACAGAAAGCGTTTCCAGACTTCCCCTTCAACACACGAGTTTAACTCTGTAAGTTGAATGCACACATTGAAGACCGTTCTGTTAGGTAGCTCCGTTTTGGTTTCACAAGCAGACAGTTCTCCTTACAGCATAGGCTCCCATTCACTGAGAAATGTCCAAACGCAGCTCTTACCAGAAACGTGTTTCTAACTCCTGAATCTAAAGGGAGATTTAACTCACTTAGCTGAACAAACGCACAGCAGAGCAGATTGAAGGATACGTTGCTTCTGTGTTTTAGGCAGAGTTTTACTGCTATTTCGTTATATGCGGGAATAGTGCTGGAAATGCCTGTTTTGAGATCTCTCCACAGAAAGCGTTTCCAGACTTCCCCTTCAACACTCGAGTTTAACTCTGTAAGTTGAATGCACACACTGAAGACCGTTCTGTTAGGTAGCTCCGTTTTGGTTTCACAAGCAGACAGTTCTCCTTACAGCATAGGCTCCCATTCACTGAGAAATGTCCAAACGCAGCTCTTACCAGAAACGTGTTTCTAACTCCTGAATCTAAAGGGAGATTTAACTCACTTAGCTGAACAAACGCACAGCAGAGCAGATTGAAGGATACGTTGCTTCTGTGTTTTAGGCAGAGTTTTACTGCTATTTCGTTATATGCGGGAATAGTGCTGGAAATGCCTGTTTTGAGATCTCTCCACAGAAAGCGTTTCCAGACTTCCCCTTCAACACACGAGTTTAACTCTGTAAGTTGAATGCACACATTGAAGACCGTTCTGTTAGGTAGCTCCGTTTTGGTTTCACAAGCAGACAGTTCTCCTTACAGCGTAGGCTCCCATTCACTGAGAAATGTCCAAACGCAGCTCTTACCAGAAACGTGTTTCTAACTCCTGAATCTAAAGGGAGATTTAACTCACTTAGCTGAACAAACGCACAGCAGAGCAGATTGAAGGATACGTTGCATCTGTGTTTTAGGCAGAGTTTTACTGCTATTTCGTTATATGCGGGAATAGTGCTGGAAATGCCTGTTTTGAGATCTCTCCACAGAAAGCGTTTCCAGACTTCCCCTTCAACACACGAGTTTAACTCTGTAAGTTGAATGCCCACATTGAAGACCGTTCTGTTAGGTAGCTCCGTTTTGGTTTCACAAGCAGACAGTTCTCCTTACAGCATAGGCTCCCATTCACTGAGAAATGTCCAAACGCAGCTCTTACCAGAAACGTGTTTCTAACTCCTGAATCTAAAGGGAGATTTAACTCACTTAGCTGAACAAACGCACAGCAGAGCAGATTGAAGGATACGTTGCTTCTGTGTTTTAGGCAGAGTTTTACTGCTATTTCGTTATATGCGGGAATAGTGCTGGAAATGCCTGTTTTGAGATCTCTCCACAGAAAGCGTTTCCAGACTTCCCCTTCAACACACGAGTTTAACTCTGTAAGTTGAATGTACACATTGAAGACCGTTCTGTTAGGTAGCTCCGTTTTGGTTTCACAAGCAGACAGTTCTCCTTACAGCATAGGCTCCCATTCACTGAGAAATGTCCAAACGCAGCTCTTACCAGAAACGTGTTTCTAACTCCTGAATCTAAAGGGAGATTTAACTCACTTAGCTGAACAAACGCACAGCAGAGCAGATTGAAGGATACGTTGCTTCTGTGTTTTAGGCAGAGTTTTACTGCTATTTCGTTATATGCGGGAATAGTGCTGGAAATGCCTGTTTTGAGATCTCTCCACAGAAAGCGTTTCCAGACTTCCCCTTCAACACACGAGTTTAACTCTGTAAGTTGAATGCACACATTGAAGACCGTTCTGTTAGGTAGCTCCGTTTTGGTTTCACAAGCAGACAGTTCTCCTTACAGCATAGGCTCCCATTCACTGAGAAATGTCCAAACGCAGCTCTTACCAGAAACGTGTTTCTAACTCCTGAATCTAAAGGGAGATTTAACTCACTTAGCTGAACAAACGCACAGCAGAGCAGATTGAAGGATACGTTGCTTCTGTGTTTTAGGCAGAGTTTTACTGCTATTTCGTTATATGCGGGAATAGTGCTGGAAATGCCTGTTTTGAGATCTCTCCACAGAAAGCGTTTCCAGACTTCCCCTTCAACACACGAGTTTAACTCTGTAAGTTGAATGCACACATTGAAGACCGTTCTGTTAGGTAGCTCCGTTTTGGTTTCACAAGCAGACAGTTCTCCTTACAGCATAGGCTCCCATTCACTGAGAAATGTCCAAACGCAGCTCTTACCAGAAACGTGTTTCTAACTCCTGAATCTAAAGGGAGATTTAACTCACTTAGCTGAACAAACGCACAGCAGAGCAGATTGAAGGATACGTTGCTTCTGTGTTTTAGGCAGAGTTTTACTGCTATTTCGTTATATGCGGGAATAGTGCTGGAAATGCCTGTTTTGAGATCTCTCCACAGAAAGCGTTTCCAGACTTCCCCTTCAACACACGAGTTTAACTCTGTAAGTTGAATGCACACATTGAAGACCGTTCTGTTAGGTAGCTCCGTTTTGGTTTCACAAGCAGACACTTCTCCTTACAGCATAGGCTCCCATTCACTGAGAAATGTCCAAACGCAGCTCTTACCAGAAACGTGTTTCTAACTCCTGAATCTAAAGGGAGATTTAACTCACTTAGCTGAACAAACGCACAGCAGAGCAGATTGAAGGATACGTTGCTTCTGTGTTTTAGGCCGAGTTTTACTGCTATTTCGTTATATGCGGGAATAGTGCTGGAAATGCCTGTTTTGAGATCTCTCCACAGAAAGCGTTTCCAGACTTCCCCTTCAACACACGAGTTTAACTCTGTAAGTTGAATGCACACATTGAAGACCGTTCTGTTAGGTAGCTCCGTTTTGGTTTCACAAGCAGACAGTTCTCCTTACAGCGTAGGCTCCCATTCACTGAGAAATGTCCAAACGCAGCTCTTACCAGAAACGTGTTTCTAACTCCTGAATCTAAAGGGAGATTTAACTCACTTAGCTGAACAAACGCACAGCAGAGCAGATTGAAGGATACGTTGCTTCTGTGTTTTAGGCAGAGTTTTACTGCTATTTCGTTATATGCGGGAATAGTGCTGGAAATGCCTGTTTTGAGATCTCTCCACAGAAAGCGTTTCCAGACTTCCCCTTCAACACACGAGTTTAACTCTGTAAGTTGAATGCCCACATTGAAGACCGTTCTGTTAGGTAGCTCCGTTTTGGTTTCACAAGCAGACAGTTCTCCTTACAGCGTAGGCTCCCATTCACTGAGAAATGTCCAAACGCAGCTCTTACCAGAAACGTGTTTCTAACTCCTAAATCTAAAGGGAGATTTAACTCACTTAGCTGAACAAACGCACAGCAGAGCAGATTGAAGGATACGTTGCTTCTGTGTTTTAGGCAGAGTTTTACTGCTATTTCGTTATATGCGGGAATAGTGCTGGAAATGCCTGTTTTGAGATCTCTCCACAGAAAGCGTTTCCAGACTTCCCCTTCAACACACGAGTTTAACTCTGTAAGTTGAATGCCCACATTGAAGACCGTTCTGTTAGGTAGCTCCGTTTTGGTTTCACAAGCAGACAGTTCTCCTTACAGCATACGCTCCCATTCACTGTGAAATGTCCAAACGCAGCTCTTACCAGAAACGTGTTTCTAACTCCGGAATCTAAAGGGAGATTTAACTCACTTAGCTGAACAAACGCACAGCAGAGTAGATTGAAGGATACGTTGCTTCTGTGTTTTAGGCAGAGTTTTACTGCTATTTCGTTATATGCGGGAATAGTGCTGGAAATGCCTGTTTTGAGATCTCTCCACAGAAAGCGTTTCCAGACTTCCCCTTCAACACACCAGTTTAACTCTGTAAGTTGAATGTACACATTGAAGACCGTTCTGTTTGGTAGCTCCGTTTTGGTTTCACAAGCAGACAGTTCTCCTTACAGCATAGGCTCCCATTCACTGAGAAATGTCCAAACGCAGCTCTTACCAGAAACGTGTTTCTAACTCCTGAATCTAAAGGGAAATTTAACTCACTTAGCTGAACAAACGCACAGCAGAGCAGATTGAAGGATACGTTGCTTCTGTGTTTTAGGCAGAGTTTTACTGCTATTTCGTTATATGCGGGAATAGTGCTGGAAATGCCTGTTTTGAGATCTCTCCACAGAAAGCGTTTCCAGACTTCCCCTTGAACACACGAGTTTAACTCTGTAAGTTGAATGCACACATTGAAGACCGTTCTGTTAGGTAGCTCCGTTTTGGTTTCACAAGCAGACAGTTCTCCTTACAGCATAGGCTCCCATTCACTGAGAAATGTCCAAACGCAGCTCTTACCAGAAACGTGTTTCTAACTCCTGAATCTAAATTGAGATTTAACTCACTTAGCTGAACAAACGCACAGCAGAGCAGATTGAAGGATACGTTGCTTCTGTGTTTTAGGCAGAGTTTTACTGCTATTTCGTTATATGCGGGAATAGTGCTGGAAATGCCTGTTTTGAGATCTCTCCACAGAAAGCGTTTCCAGACTTCCCCTTCAACACACGAGTTTAACTCTGTAAGTTGAATGCACACATTGAAGACCGTTCTGTTAGGTAGCTCCGTTTTGGTTTCACAAGCAGACAGTTCTCCTTACAGCATAGGCTCCCATTCACTGAGAAATGTCCAAACGCAGCTCTTACCAGAAACGTGTTTCTAACTCCTGAATCTAAAGGGAGATTTAACTCACTTAGCTGAACAAACGCACAGCAGAGCAGATTGAAGGATACGTTGCTTCTGTGTTTTAGGCAGAGTTTTACTGCTATTTCGTTATATGCGGGAATAGTGCTGGAAATGCCTGTTTTGAGATCTCTCCACAGAAAGCGTTTCCAGACTTCCCCTTCAACACACGAGTTTAACTCTGTAAGTTGAATGCACACATTGAAGACCGTTCTGTTAGGTAGCTCCGTTTTGGTTTCACAAGCAGACAGTTCTCCTTACAGCGTAGGCTCCCATTCACTGAGAAATGTCCAAACGCAGCTTTTACCAGAAACGTGTTTCTAACTCCTGAATCTAAAGGGAGATTTAACTCACTTAGCTGAACAAACGCACAGCAGAGCAGATTGAAGGATACGTTGCTTCTGTGTTTTAGGCAGAGTTTTACTGCTATTTCGTTATATGCGGGAATAGTGCTGGAAATGCCGGTTTTGAGATCTTTCCACAGAAAGGGTTTCCAGACTTCCCCTTCAACACACGAGTTTAACTCTGTAAGTTGAATGCACACATTGAAAACCGTTCTGTTAGGTAGCTCCGTTTTGGTTTCACAAGCAGACAGTTCTCCTTACAGCGTAGGCTCCCATTCACTGAGAAATGTCCAAACGCAGCTTTTACCAGAAACGTGTTTCTAACTCCTGAATCTAAAGGGAGATTTAACTCACTTAGCTGAACAAACGCACAGCAGAGCAGATTGAAGGATACGTTGCATCTGTGTTTTAGGCAGAGTTTTACTGCTATTTCGTTATATGCGGGAATAGTGCTGGAAATGCCTGTTTTGAGATCTCTCCACAGAAAGCGTTTCCAGACTTCCCCTTCAACACACGAGTTTAACTCTGTAAGTTGAATGCCCACATTGAAGACCGTTCTGTTAGGTAGCTCCGTTTTGGTTTCACAAGCAGACAGTTCTCCTTACAGCATAGGCTCCCATTCACTGAGAAATGTCCAAACGCAGCTCTTACCAGAAACGTGTTTCTAACTCCTGAATCTAAAGGGAGATTTAACTCACTTAGCTGAACAAACGCACAGCAGAGCAGATTGAAGGATACGTTGCTTCTGTGTTTTAGGCAGAGTTTTACTGCTATTTCGTTATATGCGGGAATAGTGCTGGAAATGCCTGTTTTGAGATCTCTCCACAGAAAGCGTTTCCAGACTTCCCCTTCAACACACGAGTTTAACTCTGTAAGTTGAATGCACACATTGAAGACCGTTCTGTTAGGTAGCTCCGTTTTGGTTTCACAAGCAGACAGTTCTCCTTACAGCCTAGGCTCCCATTCACTGAGAAATGTCCAAACGCAGCTCTTACCAGAAACGTGTTTCTAACTCCTGAATCTAAAGGGAGATTTAACTCACTTAGCTGAACAAACGCACAGCAGAGCAGATTGAAGGATACGTTGCTTCTGTGTTTTAGGCAGAGTTTTACTGCTATTTCGTTATATGCGGGAATAGTGCTGGAAATGCCTGTTTTGAGATCTCTCCACAGAAAGCGTTTCCAGACTTCCCCTTCAACACACGAGTTTAACTCTGTAAGTTGAACGTACACATTGAAGACCGTTCTGTTAGGTAGCTCCGTTTTGGTTTCACAAGCAGACAGTTCTCCTTACAGCATAGGCTCCCATTCACTGAGAAATGTCCAAACGCAGCTCTTACCAGAAACGTGTTTCTAACTCCTGAATCTAAAGGGAGATTTAACTCACTTAGCTGAACAAACGCACAGCAGAGCAGATTGAAGGATACGTTGCTTCTGTGTTTTAGGCAGAGTTTTACTGCTATTTCGTTATATGCGGGAATAGTGCTGGAAATGCCTGTTTTGAGATCTCTCCACAGAAAGCGTTTCCAGACTTCCCCTTCAACACACGAGTTTAACTCTGTAAGTTGAATGCACACATTGAAGACCGTTCTGTTAGGTAGCTCCGTTTTGGTTTCACAAGCAGACAGTTCTCCTTACAGCGTAGGCTCCCTTTCACTGAGAAATGTCCAAACCCAGCTCTTACCAGAAACGTGTTTCTAACTCCTGAATCTAAAGGGAGATTTAACTCACTTAGCTGAACAAACGCACAGCAGAGCAGATTGAAGGATACGTTGCTTCTGTGTTTTAGGCAGAGTTTTACTGCTATTTCGTTATATGCGGGAATAGTGCTGGAAATGCCTGTTTTGAGATCTCTCCACAGAAAGCGTTTCCAGACTTCCCCTTCAACACACGAGTTTAACTCTGTAAGTTGAATGCACACATTGAAGACCGTTCTGTTAGGTAGCTCCGTTTTGGTTTCACAAGCAGACAGTTCTCCTTACAGCATAGGCTCCCATTCACTGAGAAATGTCCAAACGCAGCTCTTACCAGAAACGTGTTTCTAACTCCTGAATCTAAAGGGAGATTTAACTCACTTAGCTGAACAAACGCACAGCAGAGCAGATTGAAGGATACGTTGCTTCTGTGTTTTAGGCAGAGTTTTACTGCTATTTCGTTATATGCGGGAATAGTGCTGGAAATGCCTGTTTTGAGATCTCTCCACAGAAAGCGTTTCCAGAATTCCCTTTCAACACAGGAGTTTAACTCTGTAAGTTGAATGTACACATTGAAGACCGTTCTGTTAGGTAGCTCCGTTTTGGTTTCACAAGCAGACAGTTCTCCTTACAGCATAGGCTCGCATTCACTGAGAAATGTCCAAACGCAGCTCTTACCAGAAACGTGTTTCTAACTCCTGAATCTAAAGGGAGATTTAACTCACTTAGCTGAACAAACGCACAGCAGAGCAGATTGAAGGATACGTTGCTTCTGTGTTTTAGGCAGAGTTTTACTGCTATTTCGTTATATGCGGGAATAGTGCTGGAAATGCCTGTTTTGAGATCTCTCCACAGAAAGCGTTTCCAGACTTCCCCTTCAACACACGAGTTTAACTCTGTAAGTTGAATGCACACTTTGAAGACCGTTCTGTTAGGTAGCTCCGTTTTGGTTTCACAAGCAGACAGTTCTCCTTACAGCATAGGCTCCCATTCACTGAGAAATGTCCAAACGCAGCTCTTACCAGAAACGTGTTTCTAACTCCTGAATCTAAAGGGAGATTTAACTCACTTAGCTGAACAAACGCACAGCAGAGCAGATTGAAGGATACGTTGCTTCTGTGTTTTAGGCAGAGTTTTACTGCTATTTCGTTATATGCGGGAATAGTGCTGGAAATGCCTGTTTTGAGATCTCTCCACAGAAAGCGTTTCCAGACTTCCCCTTCAACACACGAGTTTAACTCTGTAAGTTGAATGCACACATTGAGGACCGTTCTGTTAGGTAGCTCCGTTTTGGTTTCACAAACAGACAGTTCTCCTTACAGCATAGGCTCCCATTCACTGAGAAATGTCCAAACGCAGCTCTTACCAGAAACGTGTTTCTAACTCCTGAATCTAAAGGGAGATTTAACTCACTTAGCTGAACAAACGCACAGCAGAGCAGATTGAAGGATACGTTGCTTCTGTGTTTTAGGCAGAGTTTTACTGCTATTTCGTTATATGCGGGAATAGTGCTGGAAATGCCTGTTTTGAGATCTCTCCACAGAAAGCGTTTCCAGACTTCCCCTTCAACACACGAGTTTAACTCTGTAAGTTGAATGCACACATTGAGGACCGTTCTGTTAGGTAGCTCCGTTTTGGTTTCACAAACAGACAGTTCTCCTTACAGCATAGGCTCCCATTCACTGAGAAATGTCCAAACGCAGCTCTTACCAGAAACGTGTTTCTAACTCCTGAATCTAAAGGGAGATTTAACTCACTTAGCTGAACAAACGCACAGCAGAGCAGATTGAAGGATACGTTGCTTCTGTGTTTTAGGCAGAGTTTTACTGCTATTTCGTTATATGCGGGAATAGTGCTGGAAATGCCTGTTTTGAGATCTCTCCACAGAAAGCGTTTCCAGACTTCCCCTTCAACACACGAGTTTAACTCTGTAAGTTGAATGCACACATTGAAGACCGTTCTGTTAGGTAGCTCCGTTTTGGTTTCACAAGCAGACAGTTCTCCTTACAGCGTAGGCTCCCATTCACTGAGAAATGTCCAAACGCAGCTCTTACCAGAAACGTGTTTCTAACTCCTGAATCTAAAGGGAGATTTAACTCACTTAGCTGAACAAACGCAGAGCAGAGCAGATTGAAGGATACGTTGCATCTGTGTTTTAGGAAGAGTTTTACTGCTATTTCGTTATATGCGGGAATAGTGCTGGAAATGCCTGTTTTGAGATCTCTCCACAGAAAGCGTTTCCAGACTTCCCCTTCAACACACGAGTTTAACTCTGTAAGTTGAATGCACACATTGAAGACCGTTCTGTTAGGTAGCTCCGTTTTGGTTTCACAAGCAGACAGTTCTCCTTACAGCGTAGGCTCCCATTCACTGAGAACTGTCCAAACGCAGCTCTTACCAGAAACGTGTTTCTAACTCCTGAATCTAAAGGGAGATTTAACTCACCTAGCTGAACAAACGCACAGCAGAGCAGATTGAAGGATACGTTGCTTCTGTGTTTTAGGCAGAGTTTTACTGCTATTTCGTTATATGCGGGAATAGTGCTGGAAATGCCTGTTTTGAGATCTCTCCACAGAAAGCGTTTCCAGACTTCCCCTTCAACACACGAGTTTAACTCTGTAAGTTGAATGTACACATTGAAGACCGTTCTGTTAGGTAGCTCCGTTTTGGTTTCACAAGCAGACAGTTCTCCTTACAGCATAGGCTCCCATTCACTGAGAAATGTCCAAACGCAGCTCTTACCAGAAACGTGTTTCTAACTCCTGAATCTAAAGGGAGATTTAACTCACTTAGCTGAACAAACGCACAGCAGAGCAGATTGAAGGATACGTTGCTTCTGTGTTTTAGGCAGAGTTTTACTGCTATTTCGTTATATGCGGGAATAGTGCTGGAAATGCCTGTTTTGAGATCTCTCCACAGAAAGCGTTTCCAGACTTCCCCTTCAACACACGAGTTTAACTCTGTAAGTTGAATGCACACATTGAAGACCGTTCTGTTAGGTAGCTTCGTTTTGGTTTCACAAGCAGACAGTTCTCCTTACAGCATAGGCTCCCATTCACTGAGAAATGTCCAAACGCAGCTCGTACCAGAAACGTGTTTCTAACTCCTGAATCTAAAGGGAGATTTAACTCACTTAGCTGAACAAACGCACAGCAGAGCAGATTGAAGGATACGTTGCTTCTGTGTTTTAGGCAGAGTTTTACTGCTATTTCGTTATATGCGGGAATAGTGCTGGAAATGCCTGTTTTGAGATCTCTCCACAGAAAGCGTTTCCAGACTTCCCCTTCAACACACGAGTTTAACTCTGTAAGTTGAATGCACACATTGAAGACCGTTCTGTTAGGTAGCTCCGTTTTGGTTTCACAAGCAGACAGTTCTCCTTACAGCATAGGCTCCCATTCACTGAGAAATGTCCAAACGCAGCTCTTACCAGAAACGTGTTTCTAACTCCTGAATCTAAAGGGAGATTTAACTCACTTAGCTGAACAAACGCACAGCAGAGCAGATTGAAGGATACGTTGCTTCTGTGTTTTAGGCAGAGTTTTACTGCTATTTCGTTATATGCGGGAATAGTGCTGGAAATGCCTGTTTTGAGATCTCTCCACAGAAAGCGTTTCCAGACTTCCCCTTCAACACACGAGTTTAACTCTGTAAGTTGAATGCACACATTGAAGACCGTTCTGTTAGGTAGCTCCGTTTTGGTTTCACAAGCAGACAGTTCTCCTTACAGCATAGGCTCCCATTCACTGAGAAATGTCCAAACGCAGCTCTTACCAGAAACGTGTTTCTAACTCCTGAATCTAAAGGGAGATTTAACTCACTTAGCTGAACAAACGCACAGCAGAGCAGATTGAAGGATACGTTGCTTCTGTGTTTTAGGCAGAGTTTTACTGCTATTTCGTTATATGCGGGAATAGTGCTGGAAATGCCTGTTTTGAGATCTCTCCACAGAAAGCGTTTCCAGACTTCCCCTTCAACACACGAGTTTAACTCTGTAAGTTGAATGCAAACATTGAAGACCGTTCTGTTAGGTAGCTCCGTTTTGGTTTCACAAGCAGACAGTTCTCCTTACAGCATAGGCTCCCATTCACTGAGAAATGTCCAAACGCAGCTCTTACCAGAAACGTGTTTCTAACTCCAGAATCTAAAGGGAGATTTAACTCACTTAGCTGAACAAACGCACAGCAGAGCAGATTGAAGGATACGTTGCTTCTGTGTTTTAGGCAGAGTTTTACTGCTATTTCGTTATATGCGGGAATAGTGCTGGAAATGCCTGTTTTGAGATCTCTCCACAGAAAGCGTTTCCAGACTTCCCCTTCAACACACGAGTTTAACTCTGTAAGTTGAATGCACACATTGAAGACCGTTCTGTTAGGTAGCTCCGTTTTGGTTTCACAAGCAGACAGTTCTCCTTACAGCATAGGCTCCCATTCACTGAGAAATGTCCAAACGCAGCTCTTACCAGAAACGTGTTTCTAACTCCTGAATCTAAAGGGAGATTTAACTCACTTAGCTGAACAAACGCACAGCAGAGCAGATTGAAGGATACGTTGCTTCTGTGTTTTAGGCAGAGTTTTACTGCTATTTCGTTATATGCGGGAATAGTGCTGGAAATGCCTGTTTTGAGATCTCTCCACAGAAAGCGTTTCCAGACTTCCCCTTCAACACACGAGTTTAACTCTGTAAGTTGAATGCACACATTGAAGACCGTTCTGTTAGGTAGCTCCGTTTTGGTTTCACAAGCAGACAGTTCTCCTTACAGCGTAGGCTCCCATTCACTGAGAAATGTCCAAACGCAGCTCTTACCAGAAACGTGTTTCTAACTCCTGAATCTAAAGGGAGATTTAACTCACTTAGCTGAACAAACGCACAGCAGAGCAGATTGAAGGATACGTTTCATCTGTGTTTTAGGCAGAGTTTTACTGCTATTTCGTTATATGCGGGAATAGTGCTGGAAATGCCTGTTTTGAGATCTCTCCACAGAAAGCGTTTCCAGACTTCCCCTTCAACACACGAGTTTAACTCTGTAAGTTGAATGCACACATTGAAGACCGTTCTGTTAGGTAGCTCCGTTTTGGTTTCACAAGCAGACAGTTCTCCTTACAGCGTAGGCTCCCATTCACTGAGAACTGTCCAAACGCAGCTCTTACCAGAAACGTGTTTCTAACTCCTGAATCTAAAGGGAGATTTAACTCACTTAGCTGAACAAACGCACAGCAGAGCAGATTGAAGGATACGTTGCTTCTGTGTTTTAGGCAGAGTTTTACTGCTATTTCGTTATATGCGGGAATAGTGCTGGAAATGCCTGTTTTGAGATCTCTCCACAGAAAGCGTTTCCAGACTTCCCCTTCAACACACGAGTTTAACTCTGTAAGTTGAATGCACACATTGAGGACCGTTCTGTTAGGTAGCTCCGTTTTGGTTTCACAAGCAGACAGTTCTCCTTACAGCATAGGCTCCCATTCACTGAGAAATGTCCAAACGCAGCTCTTACCAGAAACGTGTTTCTAACTCCTGAATCTAAAGGGAGATTTAACTCACTTAGCTGAACAAACGCACAGCAGAGCAGATTGAAGGATACGTTGCTTCTGTGTTTTAGGCAGAGTTTTACTGCTATTTCGTTATATGCGGGAATAGTGCTGGAAATGCCTGTTTTGAGATCTCTCCACAGAAAGCGTTTCCAGACTTCCCCTTCAACACACGAGTTTAACTCTGTAAGTTGAATGCACACATTGAAGACCGTTCTGTTAGGTAGCTCCGTTTTGGTTTCACAAGCAGACAGTTCTCCTTACAGCGTAGGCTCCCATTCACTGAGAAATGTCCAAACGCAGCTCTTACCAGAAACGTGTTTCTAACTCCTGAATCTAAAGGGAGATTTAACTCACTTAGCTGAACAAACGCACAGCAGAGCAGATTGAAGGATACGTTGCATCTGTGTTTTAGGCAGAGTTTTACTGCTATTTCGTTATATGCGGGAATAGTGCTGGAAATGCCTGTTTTGAGATCTCTCCACAGAAAGCGTTTCCAGACTTCCCCTTCAACACACGAGTTTAACTCTGTAAGTTGAATGCACACATTGAAGACCGTTCTGTTAGGTAGCTCCGTTTTGGTTTCACAAGCAGACAGTTCTCCTTACAGCGTAGGCTCCCATTCACTGAGAACTGTCCAAACGCAGCTCTTACCAGAAACGTGTTTCTAACTCCTGAATCTAAAGGGAGATTTAACTCACTTAGCTGAACAAACGCACAGCAGAGCAGATTGAAGGATACGTTGCTTCTGTGTTTTAGGCAGAGTTTTACTGCTATTTCGTTATATGCGGGAATAGTGCTGGAAATGCCTGTTTTGAGATCTCTCCACAGAAAGCGTTTCCAGACTTCCCCTTCAACACACGAGTTTAACTCTGTAAGTTGAATGTACACATTGAAGACCGTTCTGTTAGGTAGCTCCGTTTTGGTTTCACAAGCAGACAGTTCTCCTTACAGCATAGGCTCCCATTCACTGAGAAATGTCCAAACGCAGCTCTTACCAGAAACGTGTTTCTAACTCCTGAATCTAAAGGGAGATTTAACTCACTTAGCTGAACAAACGCACAGCAGAGCAGATTGAAGGATACGTTGCTTCTGTGTTTTAGGCAGAGTTTTACTGCTATTTCGTTATATGCGGGAATAGTGCTGGAAATGCCTGTTTTGAGATCTCTCCACAGAAAGCGTTTCCAGACTTCCCCTTCAACACACGAGTTTAACTCTGTAAGTTGAATGCACACATTGAAGACCGTTCTGTTAGGTAGCTCCGTTTTGGTTTCACAAGCAGACAGTTCTCCTTACAGCATAGGCTCCCATTCACTGAGAAATGTCCAAACGCAGCTCGTACCAGAAACGTGTTTCTAACTCCTGAATCTAAAGGGAGATTTAACTCACTTAGCTGAACAAACGCACAGCAGAGAAGATTGAAGGATACGTTGCTTCTGTGTTTTAGGCAGAGTTTTACTGCTATTTCGTTATATGCGGGAATAGTGCTGGAAATGCCTGTTTTGAGATCTCTCCACAGAAAGCGTTTCCAGACTTCCCCTTCAACACACCAGTATAACTCTGTAAGTTGAATGCACACATTGAAGACCGTTCTGTTAGGTAGCTCCGTTTTGGTTTCACAAGCAGACAGTTCTCCTTACAGCATAGGCTCCCATTCACTGAGAAATGTCCAAACGCAGCTCTTACCAGAAACGTGTTTCTAACTCCTGAATCTAAAGGGAGATTTAACTCACTTAGCTGAACAAACGCACAGCAGAGCAGATTGAAGGATACGTTGCTTCTGTGTTTTAGGCAGAGTTTTACTGCTATTTCGTTATATGCGGGAATAGTGCTGGAAATGCCTGTTTTGAGATCTCTCCACAGAAAGCGTTTCCAGACTTCCCCTTCAACACACGAGTTTAACTCTGTAAGTTGAATGCACACATTGAAGACCGTTCTGTTAGGTAGCTCCGTTTTGGTTTCACAAGCAGACAGTTCTCCTTACAGCATAGGCTCCCATTCACTGAGAAATGTCCAAACGCAGCTCTTACCAGAAACGTGTTTCTAACTCCTGAATCTAAAGGGAGATTTAACTCACTTAGCTGAACAAACGCACAGCAGAGCAGATTGAAGGATACGTTGCTTCTGTGTTTTAGGCAGAGTTTTACTGCTATTTCGTTATATGCGGGAATAGTGCTGGAAATGCCTGTTTTGAGATCTCTCCACAGAAAGCGTTTCCAGACTTCCCCTTCAACACACGAGTTTAACTCTGTAAGTTGAATGCAAACATTGAAGACCGTTCTGTTAGGTAGCTCCGTTTTGGTTTCACAAGCAGACAGTTCTCCTTACAGCATAGGCTCCCATTCACTGAGAAATGTCCAAACGCAGCTCTTACCAGAAACGTGTTTCTAACTCCTGAATCTAAAGGGAGATTTAACTCACTTAGCTGAACAAACGCACAGCAGAGCAGATTGAAGGATACGTTGCTTCTGTGTTTTAGGCAGAGTTTTACTGCTATTTCGTTATATGCGGGAATAGTGCTGGAAATGCCTGTTTTGAGATCTCTCCACAGAAAGCGTTTCCAGACTTCCCCTTCAACACACGAGTTTAACTCTGTAAGTTGAATGCACACATTGAAGACCGTTCTGTTAGGTAGCTCCGTTTTGGTTTCACAAGCAGACAGTTCTCCTTACAGCGTAGGCTCCCATTCACTGAGAAATGTCCAAACGCAGCTCTTACCAGAAACGTGTTTCTAACTCCTGAATCTAAAGGGAGATTTAACTCACTTAGCTGAACAAACGCACAGCAGAGCAGATTGAAGGATACGTTGCATCTGTGTTTTAGGCAGAGTTTTACTGCTATTTCGTTATATGCGGGAATAGTGCTGGAAATGCCTGTTTTGAGATCTCTCCACAGAAAGCGTTTCCAGACTTCCCCTTCAACACACGAGTTTAACTCTGTAAGTTGAATGCACACATTGAAGACCGTTCTGTTAGGTAGCTCCGTTTTGGTTTCACAAGCAGACAGTTCTCCTTACAGCGTAGGCTCCCATTCACTGAGAACTGTCCAAACGCAGCTCTTACCAGAAACGTGTTTCTAACTCCTGAATCTAAAGGGAGATTTATCTCACTTAGCTGAACAAACGCACAGCAGAGCAGATTGAAGGATACGTTGCTTCTGTGTTTTAGGCAGAGTTTTACTGCTATTTCGTTATATGCGGGAATAGTGCTGGAAATGCCTGTTTTGAGATCTCTCCACAGAAAGCGTTTCCAGACTTCCCCTTCAACACACGAGTTTAACTCTGTAAGTTGAATGTACACATTGAAGACCGTTCTGTTAGGTAGCTCCGTTTTGGTTTCACAAGCAGACAGTTCTCCTTACAGCATAGGTTCCCATTCACTGAGAAATGTCCAAACGCAGCTCTTACCAGAAACGTGTTTCTAACTCCTGAATCTAAAGGGAGATTTAACTCACTTAGCTGAACAAACGCACAGCAGAGCAGATTGAAGGATACGTTGCTTCTGTGTTTTAGGCAGAGTTTTACTGCTATTTCGTTATATGCGGGAATAGTGCTGGAAATGCCTGTTTTGAGATCTCTCCACAGAAAGCGTTTCCAGACTTCCCCTTCAACACACGAGTTTAACTCTGTACGTTGAATGCACACATTGAAGACCGTTCTGTTAGGTAGCTCCGTTTTGGTTTCACAAGCAGACAGTTCTCCTTACAGCATAGGCTCCCATTCACTGAGAAATGTCCAAACGCAGCTCTTACCAGAAACGTGTTTCTAACTCCTGAATCTAAAGGGAGATTTAACTCACTTAGCTGAACAAACGCACAGCAGAGCAGATTGAAGGATACGTTGCTTCTGTGTTTTAGGCAGAGTTTTACTGCTATTTCGTTATATGCGGGAATAGTGCTGGAAATGCCTGTTTTGAGATCTCTCCACAGAAAGCGTTTCCAGACTTCCCCTTCAACACACGAGTTTAACTCTGTAAGTTGAATGCACACATTGAAGACCGTTCTGTTAGGTAGCTCCGTTTTGGTTTCACAAGCAGACAGTTCTCCTTATAGCATAGGCTCCCATTCACTGAGAAATGTCCAAACGCAGCTCTTACCAGAAACGTGTTTCTAACTCCTGAATCTAAAGGGAGATTTAACTCACTTAGCTGAACAAACGCACAGCAGAGCAGATTGAAGGATACGTTGCTTCTGTGTTTTAGGCAGAGTTTTACTGCTATTTCGTTATATGCGGGAATAGTGCTGGAAATGCCTGTTTTGAGATCTCTCCACAGAAAGCGTTTCCAGACTTCCCCTTCAACACACGAGTTTAACTCTGTAAGTTGAATGCACACATTGAAGACCGTTCTGTTAGGTAGCTCCGTTTTGGTTTCACAAGCAGACAGTTCTCCTTACAGCATAGGCTCCCATTCACTGAGAAATTTCCAAACGCAGCTCTTACCAGAAACGTGTTTCTAACTCCTGAATCTAAAGGGAGATTTAACTCACTTAGCTGAATAAACGCACAGCAGAGCAGATTGAAGGTTACGTTGCTTCTGTGTTTTAGGCAGAGTTTTACTGCTATTTCGTTATATGCGGGAATAGTGCTGGAAATGCCTGTTTTGAGATCTCTCCACAGAAAGCGTTTCCAGACTTCCCCTTCAACACACGAGTTTAACTCTGTAAGTTGAATGCACACATTGAAGACCGTTCTGTTAGGTAGCTCCGTTTTGGTTTCACAAGCAGACAGTTCTCCTTACAGCATAGGCTCCCATTCACTGAGAAATGTCCTAACGCAGCTCTTACCAGAAACGTGTTTCTAACTCCTGAATCTAAAGGGAGATTTAACTCACTTAGCTGAACAAACGCACAGCAGAGCAGATTGAAGGATACGTTGCTTCTGTGTTTTAGGCAGAGTTTTACTGCTATTTCGTTATATGCGGGAATAGTGCTGGAAATGCCTGTTTTGAGATCTCTCCACAGAAAGCGTTTCCAGACTTCCCCTTCAACACACGAGTTTAACTCTGTAAGTTGAATGCACACATTGAAGACCGTTCTGTTAGGTAGCTCCGTTTTGGTTTCACAAGCAGACAGTTCTCCTTACAGCATAGGCTCCCATTCACTGAGAAATGTCCAAACGCAGCTCTTACCAGAAACGTGTTTCTAACTCCTGAATCTAAAGGGAAATTTAACTCACTTAGCTGAACAAACGCACAGCAGAGCAGATTGAAGGATACGTTGCTTCTGTGTTTTAGGCAGAGTTTTACTGCTATTTCGTTATATGCGGGAATAGTGCTGGAAATGCCTGTTTTGAGATCTCTCCACAGAAAGCGTTTCCAGACTTCCCCTTCAACACACGAGTTTAACTCTGTAAGTTGAATGCACACATTGAAGACCGTTCTGTTAGGTAGCTCCGTTTTGGTTTCACAAGCAGACAGTTCTCCTTACAGCATAGGCTCCCATTAACTGAGAAATGTCCAAACGCAGCTCTTACCAGAAACGTGTTTCTAACTCCTGAATCTAAAGGGAGATTTAACTCACTTAGCTGAACAATCGCACAGCAGAGCAGATTGAAGGATACGTTGCTTCTGTGTTTTAGGCAGAGTTTTACTGCTATTTCGTTATATGCGGGAATAGTGCTGGAAATGCCTGTTTTGAGATCTCTCCACAGAAAGCGTTTCCAGATTTCCCCTTCAACACACGAGTTTAACTCTGTAAGTTGAATGCACACATTGAAGACCGTTCTGTTAGGTAGCTCCGTTTTGGTTTCACAAGCAGACAGTTCTCCTTACAGCATAGGTTCCCATTCACTGAGAAATGTCCAAACGCAGCTCTTACCAGAAACGTGTTTCTAACTCCTGAATCTAAAGGGAGATTTAACTCACTTAGCTGAACAAACGCACAGCAGAGCAGATTGAAGGATACGTTGCTTCTGTGTTTTAGGCAGAGTTTTACTGCTATTTCGTTATATGCGGGAATAGTGCTGGAAATGCCTGTTTTGAGATCTCTCCACAGAAAGCGTTTCCAGACTTCCCCTTCAACACACGAGTTTAACTCTGTAAGTTGAATGCACACATTGAAGACCGTTCTGTTAGGTAGCTCCGTTTTGGTTTCACAAGCACACAGTTCTCCTTACAGCATAGGCTCCCATTCACTGAGAAATGTCCAAACGCAGCTCTTACCAGAAACGTGTTTCTAACTCCTGAATCTAAAGGGAGATTTAACTCACTTAGCTGAGCAAACGCACAGCAGAGCAGATTGAAGGATACGTTGCTTCTGTGTTTTAGGCAGAGTTTTACTGCTATTTCGTTATATGCGGGAATAGTGCTGGAAATGCCTGTTTTGAGATCTCTCCACAGAAAGCGTTTCCAGACTTCCCCTTCAACACACGAGTTTAACTCTGTAAGTTGAATGCACACATTGAAGACCGTTCTGTTAGGTAGCTCCGTTTTGGTTTCACAAGCAGACAGTTCTCCTTACAGCGTAGGCTCCCATTCACTGAGAAATGTCCAAACGCAGCTCTTACCAGAAACGTGTTTCTAACTCCTGAATCTAAAGGGAGATTTAACTCACTTAGCTGAACAAACGCACAGCAGAGCAGATTGAATGATACGTTGCATCTGTGTTGTAGGCAGAGTTTTACTGCTATTTCGTTATATGCGGGAATAGTGCTGGAAATGCCTGTTTTGAGATCTCTCCACAGAAAGCGTTTCCAGACTTCCCCTTCAACACACGAGTTTAACTCTGTAAGTTGAATGCCCACGTTGAAGACCGTTCTGTTAGGTAGCTCCGTTTTGGTTTTACAAGCAGACAGTTCTCCTTACAGCATAGGCTCCCATTCACTGAGAAATGTCCAAACGCAGCTCTTACCAGAAACGTGTTTCTAACTCCTGAATCTAAAGGGAGATTTAACTCACTTAGCTGAACAAACGCACAGCAGAGCAGATTGAAGGATACGTTGCTTCTGTGTTTTAGGCAGAGTTTTACTGCTATTTCGTTATATGCGGGAATAGTGCTGGAAATGCCTGTTTTGAGATCTCTCCACAGAAAGCGTTTCCAGACTTCCCCTTCAACACACGAGTTTAACTCTGTAAGTTGAATGCACACATTGAAGACCGTTCTGTTAGGTAGCTCCGTTTTGGTTTCACAAGCAGACAGTTCTCCTTACAGCGTAGGCTCCCATTCACTGAGAAATGTCCAAATGCAGCTCTTACCAGAAACGTGTTTCTAACTCCTGAATCTAAAGGGAGATTTAACTCACTTAGCTGAACAAACGCACAGCAGAGCAGATTGAAGGATACGTTGCTTCTGTGTTTTAGGCAGAGTTTTACTGCTATTTCGTTATAGGCGGGAATAGTGCTGGAAATGCCTGTTTTGAGATCTCTCCACAGAAAGCGTTTCCAGACTTCCCCTTCAACACACGAGTTTAACTCTGTAAGTTGAATGCACACATTGAAGACCGTTCTGTTAGGTAGCTCCGTTTTGGTTTCACAAGCAGACAGTTCTCCTTACAGCGTAGGCTCCCATTCACTGAGAAATGTCCAAACGCAGCTCTTACCAGAAACGTGTTTCTAACTCCTGAATCTAAAGGGAGATTTAACTCACTTAGCTGAACAAACGCACAGCAGAGCAGATTGAAGGATACGTTGTTTCTGTGTTTTAGGCAGAGTTTTACTGCTATTTCGTTATATGCGGGAATAGTGATGGAAATGCCTGTTTTGAGATCTCTCCACAGAAAGCGTTTCCAGACTTCCCCTTCAACACACGAGTTTAACTCTGTAAGTTGAATGTACACATTGAAGACCGTTCTGTTAGGTAGCTCCGCTTTGGTTTCACAAGCAGACAGTTCTCCTTACAGCATAGGCTCGCATTCACTGAGAAATGTCCAAACGCAGCTCTTACCAGAAACGTGTTTCTAACTCCTGAATCTAAAGGGAGATTTAACTCACTTAGCTGAACAAACGCACAGCAGAGCAGATTGAAGGATACGTTGCTTCTGTGTTTTAGGCAGAGTTTTACTGCTATTTCGTTATATGCGGGAATAGTGCTGGAAATGCCTGTTTTGAGATCTCTCCACAGAAAGCGTTTCCAGACTTCCCCTTCAACACACGAGTTTAACTCTGTATGTTGAATGCACACATTGAAGACCGTTCTGTTAGGTAGCTCCGTTTTGGTTTCACAAGCAGACAGTTCTCCATAGAGCATAGGCTCCCATTCACTGAGAAATGTCCAAACGCAGCTCTTACCAGAAACGTGTTTCTAACTCCTGAATCTAAAGGGAGATTTAACTCACTTAGCTGAACAAACGCACAGCAGAGCAGATTGAAGGATACGTTGCTTCTGTGTTTTAGGCAGAGTTTTACTGCTATTTCGTTATATGCGGGAATAGTGCTGGAAATGCCTGTTTTGAGATCTATCCACAGAAAGCGTTTCCAGACTTCCCCTTCAACACACGAGTTTAACTCTGTAAGTTGAATGCACACATTGAAGACCGTTCTGTTAGGTTGCTCCGTTTTGGTTTCACAAGCAGACAGTTCTCCTTACAGCATAGGCTCCCATTCACTGAGAAATGTCCAAACGCAGCTCTTACCAGAAACGTGTTTCTAACTCCTGAATCTAAAGGGAGATTTAACTCACTTAGCTGAACAAACGCACAGCAGAGCAGATTGAAGGATACGTTGCTTCTGTGTTTTAGGCAGAGTTTTACTGCTATTTCGTTATATGCGGGAATAGTGCTGGAAATGCCTGTTTTGAGATCTCTCCACAGAAAGCGTTTCCAGACTTCCCCTTCAACACACGAGTTTAACTCTGTAAGTTGAATGCACACATTGAAGACCGTTCTGTTAGGTAGCTCCGTTTTGGTTTCACAAGCAGACAGTTCTCCTTACAGCATAGGCTCCCATTCACTGAGAAATGTCCAAACGCAGCTCTTACCAGAAACGTGTTTCTAACTCCTGAATCTAAAGGGAGATTTAACTCACTTAGCTGAACAAACGCACAGCAGAGCAGATTGAAGGATACGTTGCTTCTGTGTTTTAGGCAGAGTTTTACTGCTATTTCGTTATATGCGGGAATAGTGCTGGAAATGCCTGTTTTGAGATCTCTCCACAGAAAGCGTTTCCAGACTTCCCCTTCAACACACGAGTTTAACTCTGTAAGTTGAATGCACACATTGAAGACCGTTCTGTTAGGTTGCTCCGTTTTGGTTTCACAAGCAGACAATTCTCCTTACAGCATAGGCTCCCATTCAATGAGAAATGTCCAAACGCAGCTCTTACCAGAAACGTGTTTCTAACTCCTGAATCTAAAGGGAGATTTAACTCACTTAGCTGAACAAACGCACAGCAGAGCAGATTGAAGGATACGTTGCTTCTGTGTTTTAGGCAGAGTTTTACTGCTATTTCGTTATATGCGGGAATAGTGCTGGAAATGCCTGTTTTGAGATCTCTCCACAGAAAGCGTTTCCAGACTTCCCCTTCAACACACGAGTTTAACTCTGTAAGTTGAATGCACACATTGAAGACCGTTCTGTTAGGTAGCTCCGTTTTGGTTTCACAAGCAGACAGTTCTCCTTACAGCATAGGCTCCCATTCACTGAGAAATGTCCAAACGCAGCTCTTACCAGAAACGTGTTTCTAACTCCTGAATCTAAAGGGAGATTTAACTCACTTAGCTGAACAAACGCACAGCAGAGCAGATTGAAGGACACGTTGCTTCTGTGTTTTAGGCAGAGTTTTACTGCTATTTCGTTATATGCGGGAATAGTGCTGGAAATGCCTGTTTTGAGATCTCTCCACAGAAAGCGTTTCCAGACTTCCCCTTCAACACACGAGTTTAACTCTGTAAGTTGAATGCACACATTGAAGACCGTTCTGTTAGGTAGCTCCGTTTTGGTTTCACAAGCAGACAGTTCTCCTTACAGCATAGGCTCCCATTCACTGAGAAATGTCCAAACGCAGCTCTTACCAGAAACGTGTTTCTAACTCCTGAATCTAAAGGGAGATTTAACTCACTTAGCTGAACAAACGCACAGCAGAGCAGATTGAAGGACACGTTGCTTCTGTGTTTTAGGCAGAGTTTTACTGCTATTTCGTTATATGCGGGAATAGTGCTGGAAATGCCTGTTTTGAGATCTCTCCACAGAAAGCATTTCCAGACTTCCCCTTCAACACACGAGTTTAACTCTGTAAGTTGAATGCACACATTGAATACCGTTCTGTTAGGTAGCTCCGTTTTGGTTTCACAAGCAGACAGTTCTCCTTACAGCATAGGCACCCATTCACTGAGAAATGTCCACACGCAGCTCTTACCAGAAACGTGTTTCTAACTCCTGAATCTAAAGGGAGATTTAACTCACTTAGCTGAACAAACGCACAGCAGAGCAGATTGAAGGACACGTTGCTTCTGTGTTTTAGGCAGAGTTTTACTGCTATTTCGTTATATGCGGGAATAGTGCTGGAAATGCCTGTTTTGAGATCTCTCCACAGAAAGCGTTTCCAGACTTCCCCTTCAACACACGAGTTTAACTCTGTAAGTTGAATGCACACATTGAAGACCGTTCTGTTAGGTAGCTCCGTTTTGGTTTCACAAGCAGACAGTTCTCCTTACAGCATAGGCTCCCATTCACTGAGAAATGTCCAAACGCAGCTCTTACCAGAAACGTGTTTCTAACTCCTGAATCTAAAGGGAGATTTAACTCACTTAGCTGAACAAACGCACAGCAGAGCAGATTGAAGGATACGTTGCTTCTGTGTTTTAGGCAGAGTTTTACTGCTATTTCGTTATATGCGGGAATAGTGCTGGAAATGCCTGTTTTGAGATCTCTCCACAGAAAGCGTTTCCAGACTTCCCCTTCAACACACGAGTTTAACTCTGTAAGTTGAATGCACACATTGAAGACCGTTCTGTTAGGTAGCTCCGTTTTGGTTTCACAAGCAGACAGTTCTCCTTACAGCGTAGGCTCCCATTCACTGAGAAATGTCCAAACGCAGCTCTTACCAGAAACGTGTTTCTAACTCCTGAATCTAAAGGGAGATTTAACTCACTTAGCTGAACAAACGCACAGCAGAGCAGATTGAAGGATACGTTGCATCTCTGTTTTAGGCAGAGTTTTACTGCTATTTCGTTATATGCGGGAATAGTGCTGGAAATGCCTGTTTTGAGATCTCTCCACAGAAAGCGTTTCCAGACTTCCCCTTCAACACACGAGTTTAACTCTGTAAGTTGAATGCACACATTGAAGACCGTTCTGTTAGGTAGCTCCGTTTTGGTTTCACAAGCAGACAGTTCTCCTTACAGCATAGGCTCCCATTCACTGAGAAATGTCCAAACGCAGCTCTTACCAGAAACGTGTTTCTAACTCCTGAATCTAAAGGGAGATTTAACTCACTTAGCTGAACAAACGCACAGCAGAGCAGATTGAAGGATACGTTGCTTCTGTGTTTTAGGCAGAGTTTTACTGCTATTTCGTTATATGCGGGAATAGTGCTGGAAATGCCTGTTTTGAGATCTCTCCACAGAAAGCGTTTCCAGACTTCCCCTTCAACACACGAGTTTAACTCTGTAAGTTGAATGCACACATTGAAGACCGTTCTGTTAGGTAGCTCCGTTTTGGTTTCACAAGCAGACAGTTCTCCTTACAGCATAGGCTCCCATTCACTGAGAAATGTCCAAACGCAGCTCTTACCAGAAACGTGTTTCTAACTCCTGAATCTAAAGGGAGATTTAACTCACTTAGCTGAACAAACGCACAGCAGAGCAGATTGAAGGATACGTTGCTTCTGTGTTTTAGGCAGAGTTTTACTGCTATTTCGTTATATGCGGGAATAGTGCTGGAAATGCCTGTTTTGAGATCTCTCCACAGAAAGGGTTTCCAGACTTCCCCTTCAACACACGAGTTTAACTCTGTAAGTTGAATGCACACATTGAAGACCGTTCTGTTAGGTAGTTCCGTTTTGGTTTCACAAGCAGACAGTTCTCCTTACAGCATAGGCTCCCATTCACTGAGAAATGTCCAAACGCAGCTCTTACCAGAAACGTGTTTCTAACTCCTGAATCTAAAGGGAGATTTAACTCACTTAGCTGAACAAACGCACAGCAGAGCAGATTGAAGGATACGTTGCTTCTGTGTTTTAGGCAGAGTTTTACTGCTATTTCGTTATATGCGGGAATAGTGCTGGAAATGCCTGTTTTGAGATCTCTCCACAGAAAGCGTTTCCAGACTTCCCCTTCAACACACGAGTTTAACTCTGTAAGTTGAATGCACACATTGAAGACCGTTCTGTTAGGTAGCTCCGTTTTGGTTTCACAAGCAGACAGTTCTCCTTACAGCATAGGCTCCCATTCACTGAGAAATGTCCAAACGCAGCTCTTACCAGAAACGTGTTTCTAACTCCTGAATCTAAAGGGAGATTTAACTCACTTAGCTGAACAAACGCACAGCAGAGCAGATTGAAGGATACGTTGCTTCTGTGTTTTAGGCAGAGTTTTACTGCTATTTCGTTATATGCGGGAATAGTGCTGGAAATGCCTGTTTTGAGATCTCTCCACAGAAAGCGTTTCCAGACTTCCCCTTCAACACACGAGTTTAACTCTGTAAGTTGAATGCACACATTGAAGACCGTTCTGTTAGGTAGCTCCGTTTTGGTTTCACAAGCAGACAGTTCTCCTTACAGCGTAGGCTCCCATTCACTGAGAAATGTCCAAACGCAGCTCTTACCAGAAACGTGTTTCTAACTCCTGAATCTAAAGGGAGATTTAACTCACTTAGCTGAACAAACGCACAGCAGAGCAGATTGAAGGATACGTTGCTTCTGTGTTTTAGGCAGAGTTTTACTGCTATTTCGTTATATGCGGGAATAGTGCTGGAAATGCCTGTTTTGAGATCTCTCCACAGAAAGCGTTTCCAGACTTCCCCTTCAACACACGAGTTTAACTCTGTAAGTTGAATGCCCACATTGAAGACCGTTCTGTTAGGTAGCTCCGTTTTGGTTTCACAAGCAGACAGTTCTCCTTACAGCGTAGGCTCCCATTCACTGAGAAATGTCCAAACGCAGCTCTTACCAGAAACGTGTTTCTAACTCCTGAATCTAAAGGGAGTTTTAACTCACTTAGCTGAACAAACGCACAGCAGAGCAGATTGAAGGATACGTTGCTTCTGTGTTTTAGGCAGAGTTTTACTGCTATTTCGTTATATGCGGGAATAGTGCTGGAAATGCCTGTTTTGAGATCTCTCCACAGAAAGCGTTTCCAGACTTCCCCTTCAACACACGAGTTTAACTCTGTAAGTTGAATGCCCACATTGAAGACCGTTCTGTTAGGTAGCTCCGTTTTGGTTTCACAAGCAGACAGTTCTCCTTACAGCATAGGCTCCCATTCACTGAGAAATGTCCAAACGCAGCTCTTACCAGAAACGTGTTTCTAACTCCTGAATCTAAAGGGAGATTTAACTCACTTAGCTGAACAAACGCACAGCAGAGCAGATTGAAGGATACGTTGCTTCTGTGTTTTAGGCAGAGTTTTACTGCTATTTCGTTATATGCGGGAATAGTGCTGGAAATGCCTGTTTTGAGATCTCTCCACAGAAAGCGTTTCCAGACTTCCCCTTCAACACACGAGTTTAACTCTGTAAGTTGAATGATCACATTGAAGACCGTTCTGTTAGGTAGATCCGTTTTGGTTTCACAAGCAGACAGTTCTCCTTACAGCATAGGCTCCCATTCACTGAGAAATGTCCAAACGCAGCTCTTACCAGAAACGTGTTTCTAACTCCTGAATCTAAAGGGAGATTTAACTCACTTAGCTGAACAAACGCACAGCAGAGCAGATTGAAGGATACGTTGCTTCTGTGTTTTACGCAGAGTTTTACTGCTATTTCGTTATATGCGGGAATAGTGCTGGAAATGCCTGTTTTGAGATCTCTCCACAGAAAGCGTTTCCAGACTTCCCCTTCAACACACGAGTTTAACTCTGTAAGTTGAATGCACACATTGAAGACCGTTCTGTTAGGTAGCTCCGCTTTGGTTTCACAAGCAGACAGTTCTCCTTACAGCATAGGCTCCCATTCACTGAGAAATGTCCAAACGGAGCTCTTACCAGAAACGTGTTTCTAACTCCTGAATCTAAAGGGAGATTTAACTCACTTAGCTGAACAAACGCACAGCAGAGCAGATTGAAGGATACGTTGCTTCTGTGTTTTAGGCAGAGTTTTACTGCTATTTCGTTATATGCGGGAATAGTGCTGGAAATGCCTGTTTTGAGATCTCTCCACAGAAAGCGTTTCCAGACTTCCCCTTCAACACACGAGTTTAACTCTGTAAGTTGAATGCACACATTGAAGACCGTTCTGTTAGGTAGCTCCGTTTTGGTTTCACAAGCAGACAGTTCTCCTTACAGCATAGGCTCCCATTCACTGAGAAATGTCCAAACGCAGCTCTTACCAGAAACGTGTTTCTAACTCCTGAAGCTAAAGGGAGATTTAACTCACTTAGCTGAACAAACGCACAGCAGAGCAGATTGAAGGATACGTTGCTTCTGTGTTTTAGGCAGAGTTTTACTGCTATTTCGTTATATGCGGGAATAGTGCTGGAAATGCCTGTTTTGAGATCTCTCCACAGAAAGCGTTTCCAGACTTCCCCTTCAACACACGAGTTTAACTCTGTAAGTTGAATGTACACATTGAAGACCGTTCTGTTAGGTAGCACCGTTTTGGTTTCACAAGCAGACAGTTCTCCTTACAGCATAGGCTCCCATTCACTGAGAAATGTCCAAACGCAGCTCTTACCAGAAACGTGTTTCTAACTCCTGAATCTAAAGGGAGATTTAACTCACTTAGCTGAACAAACGCACAGCAGAGCAGATTGAAGGATACGTTGCTTCTGTGTTTTAGGCAGAGTTTTACTGCTATTTCGTTATATGCGGGAATAGTGCTGGAAATGCCTGTTTTGAGATCTCTCCACAGAAAGCGTTTCCAGACTTCCCCTTCAACACACGAGTTTAACTCTGTAAGTTGAATGCACACATTGAAGACCGTTCTGTTAGGTAGCTCCGTTTTGGTTTCACAAGCAGACAGTTCTCCTTACAGCGTAGGCTCCCATTCACTGAGAAATGTTCAAACGCAGCTCTTACCAGAAACGTGTTTCTAACTCCTGAATCTAAAGGGAGATTTAACTCACTTAGCTGAACAAACGCACAGCAGAGCAGATTGAAGGATACGTTGCTTCTGTGTTTTAGGCAGAGTTTTACTGCTATTTCGTTATATGCGGGAATAGTGCTGGAAATGCCTGTTTTGAGATCTCTCCACAGAAAGCGTTTCCAGACTTCCCCTTCAACACACGAGTTTAACTCTGTAAGTTGAATGCACACATTGAAGACCGTTCTGTTAGGTAGCTCCGTTTTGGTTTCACAAGCAGACAGTTCTCCTTACAGCGTAGGCTCCCATTCACTGAGAAATGTCCAAACGCAGCTCTTACCAGAAACGTGTTTCTAACTCCTGAATCTAAAGGGAGATTTAACTCACTTAGCTGAACAAACGCACAGCAGAGCAGATTGAAGGATACGTTGCTTCTGTGTTTTAGGCAGAGTTTTACTGCTATTTCGTTATATGCGGGAATAGTGCTGGAAATGCCTGTTTTGAGATCTCTCCACAGAAAGCGTTTCCAGACTTCCCCTTCAACACACGAGTTTAACTCTGTAAGTTGAATGCACACATTGAAGACCGTTCTGTTAGGTAGCTCCGTTTTGGTTTCACAAGCAGACAGTTCTCCTTACAGCATAGGCTCCCATTCACTGAGAAATGTCCAAACGCAGCTCTTACCAGAAACGTGTTTCTAACTCCTGAATCTAAAGGGAGATTTAACTCACTTAGCTGAACAAACGCACAGCAGAGCAGATTGAAGGATACGTTGCTTCTGTGTTTTAGGCAGAGTTTTACTGCTATTTCGTTATATGCGGGAATAGTGCTGGAAATGCCTGTTTTGAGATCTCTCCACAGAAAGCGTTTCCAGACTTCCCCTTCAACACACGAGTTTAACTCTGTAAGTTGAATGCACACATTGAAGACCGTTCTGTTAGGTAGCTCCGTTTTGGTTTCACAAGCAGACAGTTCTCCTTACAGCGTAGGCTCCCATTCACTGAGAAATGTCCAAACGCAGCTCTTACCAGAAACGTGTTTCTAACTCCTGAATCTAAAGGGAGATTTAACTCACTTAGCTGAACAAACGCACAGCAGAGCAGATTGAAGGATACGTTGCTTCTGTGTTTTAGGCAGAGTTTTACTGCTATTTCGTTATATGCGGGAATAGTGCTGGAAATGCCTGTTTTGAGATCTCTCCACAGAAAGCGTTTCCAGACTTCCCCTTCAACACACGAGTTTAACTCTGTAAGTTGAATGCCCACATTGAAGACCGTTCTGTTAGGTAGCTCCGTTTTGGTTTCACAAGCAGACAGTTCTCCTTACAGCGTAGGCTCCCATTCACTGAGAAATGTCCAAACGCAGCTCTTACCAGAAACGTGTTTCTAACTCCTGAATCTAAAGGGAGATTTAACTCACTTAGCTGAACAAACGCACAGCAGAGCAGATTGAAGGATACGTTGCTTCTGTGTTTTAGGCAGAGTTTTACTGCTATTTCGTTATATGCGGGAATAGTGCTGGAAATGCCTGTTTTGAGATCTCTCCACAGAAAGCGTTTCCAGACTTCCCCTTCAACACACGAGTTTAACTCTGTAAGTTGAATGCCCACATTGAAGACCGTTCTGTTAGGTAGCTCCGTTTTGGTTTCACAAGCAGACAGTTCTCCTTACAGCATAGGCTCCCATTCACTGAGAAATGTCCAAACGCAGCTCTTACCAGAAACGTGTTTCTAACTCCTGAATCTAAAGGGAGATTTAACTCACTTAGCTGAACAAACGCACAGCAGAGCAGATTGAAGGATACGTTGCTTCTGTGTTTTAGGCAGAGTTTTACTGCTATTTCGTTATATGCGGGAATAGTGCTGGAAATGCCTGTTTTGAGATCTCTCCACAGAAAGCGTTTCCAGACTTCCCCTTCAACACACGAGTTTAACTCTGTAAGTTGAATGTACACATTGAAGACCGTTCTGTTTGGTAGCTCCGTTTTGGTTTCACAAGCAGACAGTTCTCCTTACAGCATAGGCTCCCATTCACTGAGAAATGTCCAAACGCAGCTCTTACCAGAAACGTGTTTCTAACTCCTGAATCTAAAGGGAGATTTAACTCACTTAGCTGAACAAACGCACAGCAGAGCAGATTGAAGGATACGTTGCTTCTGTGTTTTAGGCAGAGTTTTACTGCTATTTCGTTATATGCGGGAATAGTGCTGGAAATGCCTGTTTTGAGATCTCTCCACAGAAAGCGTTTCCAGACTTCCCCTTCAACACACGAGTTTAACTCTGTAAGTTGAATGCACACATTGAAGACCGTTCTGTTAGGTAGCTCCGTTTTGGTTTCACAAGCAGACAGTTCTCCTTACAGCATAGGCTCCCATTCACTGAGAAATGTCCAAACGCAGCTCTTACCAGAAACGTGTTTCTAACTCCTGAATCTAAAGGGAGATTTAACTCACTTAGCTGAACAAACGCACAGCAGAGCAGATTGAAAGATACGTTGCTTCTGTGTTTTAGGCAGAGTTTTACTGCTATTTCGTTATATGCGGGAATAGTGCTGGAAATGCCTGTTTTGAGATCTCTCCACAGAAAGCGTTTCCAGACTTCCCCTTCAACACACGAGTTTAACTCTGTAAGTTGAATGCACACATTGAAGACCGTTCTGTTAGGTAGCTCCGTTTTGGTTTCACAAGCAGACAGTTCTCCTTACAGCATAGGCTCCCATTCACTGAGAAATGTCCAAACGCAGCTCTTACCAGAAACGTGTTTCTAACTCCTGAATCTAAAGGGAGATTTAACTCACTTAGCTGAACAAACGCACAGCAGAGCAGATTGAAGGATACGTTGCATCTGTGTTTTAGGCAGAGTTTTACTGCTATTTCGTTATATGCGGGAATAGTGCTGGAAATGCCTGTTTTGAGATCTCTCCACAGAAAGCGTTTCCAGACTTCCCCTTCAACACACGAGTTTAACTCTGTAAGTTGAATGCCCACATTGAAGACCGTTCTGTTAGGTTGCTCCGTTTTGGTTTCACAAGCAGACAGTTCTCCTTACAGCATAGGCTCCCATTCACTGAGAAATGTCCAAACGCAGCTCTTACCAGAAACGTGTTTCTAACTCCTGAATCTAAAGGGAGATTTAACTCACTTAGCTGAACAAACGCACAGCAGAGCAGATTGAAGGATACGTTGCTTCTGTGTTTTAGGCAGAGTTTTACTGCTATTTCGTTATATGCGGGAATAGTGCTGGAAATGCCTGTTTTGAGATCTCTCCACAGAAAGCGTTTCCAGACTTCCCCTTCAACACACGAGTTTAACTCTGTAAGCTGAATGTACACATTGAAAACCGTTCTGTTAGGTAGCTCCCTTTTGGTTTCACAAGCAGACAGTTCTCCTTACAGCATAGGCTCCCATTCACTGAGAAATGTCCAAACGCAGCTCTTACCAGAAACGTGTTTCTAACTCCTGAATCTAAAGGGAGATTTAACTCACTTAGCTGAACAAACGCACAGCAGAGCAGATTGAAGGATACGTTGCTTCTGTGTTTTAGGCAGAGTTTTACTGCTATTTCGTTATATGCGGGAATAGTGCTGGAAATGCCTGTTTTGAGATCTCTCCACAGAAAGCGTTTCCAGACTTCCCCTTCAACACACGAGTTTAACTCTGTAAGTTGAATGCACACATTGAAGACCGTTCTGTTAGGTAGCTCCGTTTTGGTTTCACAAGCAGACAGATCTCCTTACAGCATAGGCTCCCATTCACTGAGAAATGTCCAAACGCAGCTCTTACCAGAAACGTGTTTCTAACTCCTGAATCTAAAGGGAGATTTAACTCACTTAGCTGAACAAACGCACAGCAGAGCAGATTGAAGGATACGTTGCTTCTGTGTTTTAGGCAGAGTTTTACTGCTATTTCGTTATATGCGGGAATAGTGCTGGAAATGCCTGTTTTGAGATCTCTCCACAGAAAGCGTATCCAGACTTCCCCTTCAACACTCGAGTTTAACTCTGTAAGTTGAATGCACACATTGAAGACCGTTCTGTTAGGTAGCTCCGTTTTGGTTTCACAAGCAGACAGTTCTCCTTACAGCATAGGCTCCCATTCACTGAGAAATGTCCAAACGCAGCTCTTACCAGAAACGTGTTTCTAACTCCTGAATCTAAAGGGAGATTTAACTCACTTAGCTGAACAAACGCACAGCAGAGCAGATTGAAGGATACGTTGCTTCTGTGTTTTAGGCAGAGTTTTACTGCTATTTCGTTATATGCGGGAATAGTGCTGGAAATGCCTGTTTTGAGATCTCTCCACAGAAAGCGTTTCCAGACTTCCCCTTCAACACACGAGTTTAACTCTGTAAGTTGAATGCACACATTGAAGACCGTTCTGTTAGGTAGCTCCGTTTTGGTTTCACAAGCAGACAGTTCTCCTTACAGCATAGGCTCCCATTCACTGAGAAATGTCCAAACGCAGCTCTTACCAGAAACGTGTTTCTAACTCCTGAATCTAAAGGGAGATTTAACTCACTTAGCTGAACAAACGCACAGCAGAGCAGATTGAAGGATACGTTGCTTCTGTGTTTTAGGCAGAGTTTTACTGCTATTTCGTTATATGCGGGAATAGTGCTGGAAATGCCTGTTTTGAGATCTCTCCACAGAAAGCGTTTCCAGACTTCCCCTTCAACACACGAGTTTAACTCTGTAAGTTGAATGCACACATTGAAGACCGTTCTGTTAGGTAGCTCCGTTTTGGTTTCACAAGCAGACAGTTCTCCTTACAGCGTAGGCTCCCATTCACTGAGAAATGTCCAAACGCAGCTCTTACCAGAAACGTGTTTCTAACTCCTGAATCTAAAGGGAGATTTAACTCACTTAGCTGAACAAACGCACAGCAGAGCAGATTGAAGGATACGTTGCTTCTGTGTTTTAGGCAGAGTTTTACTGCTATTTCGTTATATGCGGGAATAGTGCTGGAAATGCCTGTTTTGAGATCTCTCCACAGAAAGCGTTTCCAGACTTCCCCTTCAACACACGAGTTTAACTCTGTAAGTTGAATGCCCACATTGAAGACCGTTCTGTTAGGTAGCTCCGTTTTGGTTTCACAAGCAGACAGTTCTCCTTACAGCGTAGGCTCCCATTCACTGAGAAATGTCCAAACGCAGCTCTTACCAGAAACGTGTTTCTAACTCCTGAATCTAAAGGGAGATTTAACTCACTTAGCTGAACAAACGCACAGCAGAGCAGATTGAAGGATACGTTGCTTCTGTGTTTTAGGCAGAGTTTTACTGCTATTTCGTTATATGCGGGAATAGTGCTGGAAATGCCTGTTTTGAGATCTCTCCACAGAAAGCGTTTCCAGACTTCCCCTTCAACACACGAGTTTAACTCTGTAAGTTGAATGCACACATTGAAGACCGTTCTGTTAGGTAGCTCCGTTTTGGTTTCACAAGCAGACAGTTCTCCTTACAGCGTAGGCTCCCATTCACTGAGAAATGTCCAAACGCAGCTCTTACCAGAAACGTGTTTCTAACTCCTGAATCTAAAGGGAGATTTAACTCACTTAGCTGAACAAACGCACAGCAGAGCAGATTGAAGGATACGTTGCTTCTGTGTTTTAGGCAGAGTTTTACTGCTATTTCGTTATATGCGGGAATAGTGCTGGAAATGCCTGTTTTGAGATCTCTCCACAGAAAGCGTTTCCAGACTTCCCCTTCAACACACGAGTTTAACTCTGTAAGTTGAATGCACACATTGAAGACCGTTCTGTTAGGTAGCTCCGTTTTGGTTTCACAAGCAGACAATTCTCCTTACAGCGTAGGCTCCCATTCACTGAGAAATGTCCAAACGCAGCTCTTACCAGAAACGTGTTTCTAACTCCTGAATCTAAAGGGAGATTTAACTCACTTAGCTGAACAAACGCACAGCAGAGCAGATTGAAGGATACGTTGCTTCTGTGTTTTAGGCAGAGTTTTACTGCTATTTCGTTATATGCGGGAATAGTGCTGGAAATGCCTGTTTTGAGATCTCTCCACAGAAAGCGTTTCCAGACTTCCCCTTCAACACACGAGTTTAACTCTGTAAGTTGAATGCACACATTGAAGACCGTTCTGTTAGGTAGCTCCGTTTTGGTTTCACAAGCAGACAGTTCTCCTTACAGCATAGGCTCCCATTCACTGAGAAATGTCCAAACGCAGCTCTTACCAGAAACGTGTTTCTAACTCCTGAATCTAAAGGGAGATTTAACTCACTTAGCTGAACAAACGCACAGCAGAGCAGATTGAAGGATACGTTGCTTCTGTGTTTTAGGCAGAGTATTACTGCTATTTCGTTATATGCGGGAATAGTGCTGGAAATGCCTGTTTTGAGATCTCTCCACAGAAAGCGTTTCCAGACTTCCCCTTCAACACACGAGTTTAACTCTGTAAGTTGAATGCACACATTGAAGACCGTTCTGTTAGGTAGCTCCGTTTTGGTTTCACAAGCAGACAGTTCTCCTTACAGCGTAGGCTCCCATTCACTGAGAAATGTCCAAACGCAGCTCTTACCAGAAACGTGTTTCTAACTCCTGAATCTAAAGGGAGATTTAACTCACTTAGCTGAACAAACGCACAGCAGAGCAGATTGAAGGATACGTTGCTTCTGTGTTTTAGGCAGAGTTTTACTGCTATTTCGTTATATGCGGGAATAGTGCTGGAAATGCCTGTTTTGAGATCTCTCCACAGAAAGCGTTTCCAGACTTCCCCTTCAACACACGAGTTTAACTCTGTAAGTTGAATGCCCACATTGAAGACCGTTCTGTTAGGTAGCTCCGTTTTGGTTTCACAAGCAGACAGTTCTCCTTACAGCGTAGGCTCCCATTCACTGAGAAATGTCCAAACGCAGCTCTTACCAGAAACGTGTTTCTAACTCCTGAATCTAAAGGGAGATTTAACTCACTTAGCTGAACAAACGCACAGCAGAGCAGATTGAAGGATACGTTGCTTCTGTGTTTTAGGCAGAGTTTTACTGCTATTTCGTTATATGCGGGAATAGTGCTGGAAATGCCTGTTTTGAGATCTCTCCACAGAAAGCGTTTCCAGACTTCCCCTTCAACACACGAGTTTAACTCTGTAAGTTGAATGCACACATTGAAGACCGTTCTGTTAGGTAGCTCCGTTTTGGTTTCACAAGCAGACAGTTCTCCTTACAGCATAGGCTCCCATTCACTGAGAAATGTCCAAACGCAGCTCTTACCAGAAACGTGTTTCTAACTCCTGAATCTAAAGGGAGATTTAACTCACTTAGCTGAACAAACGCACAGCAGAGCAGATTGAAAGATACGTTGCTTCTGTGTTTTAGGCAGAGTTTTACTGCTATTTCGTTATATGCGGGAATAGTGCTGGAAATGCCTGTTTTGAGATCTCTCCACAGAAAGCGTTTCCAGACTTCCCCTTCAACACACGAGTTTAACTCTGTAAGTTGAATGCACACATTGAAGACCGTTCTGTTAGGTAGCTCCGTTTTGGTTTCACAAGCAGACAGTTCTCCTTACAGCGTAGGCTCCCATTCACTGAGAAATGTCCAAACGCAGCTCTTACCAGAAACGTGTTTCTAACTCCTGAATCTAAAGGGAGATTTAACTCACTTAGCTGAACAAACGCACAGCAGAGCAGATTGAAGGATACGTTGCATCTGTGTTTTAGGCAGAGTTTTACTGCTATTTCGTTATATGCGGGAATAGTGCTGGAAATGCCTGTTTTGAGATCTCTCCACAGAAAGCGTTTCCAGACTTCCCCTTCAACACACGAGTTTAACTCTGTAAGTTGAATGCCCACATTGAAGACCGTTCTGTTAGGTAGCTCCGTTTTGGTTTCACAAGCAGACAGTTCTCCTTACAGCATAGGCTCCCATTCACTGAGAAATGTCCAAACGCAGCTCTTACCAGAAACGTGTTTCTAACTCCTGAATCTAAAGGGAGATTTAACTCACTTAGCTGAACAAACGCACAGCAGAGCAGATTGAAGGATACGTTGCTTCTGTGTTTTAGGCAGAGTTTTACTGCTATTTCGTTATATGCGGGAATAGTGCTGGAAATGCCTGTTTTGAGATCTCTCCACAGAAAGCGTTTCCAGACTTCCCCTTCAACACACGAGTTTAACTCTGTAAGTTGAATGCACACATTGAAGACCGTTCTGTTAGGTAGCTCCGTTTTGGTTTCACAAGCAGACAGTTCTCCTTACAGCATAGGCTCCCATTCACTGAGAAATGTCCAAACGCAGCTCTTACCAGAAACGTGTTTCTAACTCCTGAATCTAAAGGGAGATTTAACTCACTTAGCTGAACAAACGCACAGCAGAGCAGATTGAAGGATACGTTGCTTCTGTGTTTTAGGCAGAGTTTTACTGCTATTTCGTTATATGCGGGAATAGTGCTGGAAATGCCTGTTTTGAGATCTCTCCACAGAAAGCGTTTCCAGACTTCCCCTTCAACACACGAGTTTAACTCTGTAAGTTGAATGCACACATTGAAGACCGTTCTGTTAGGTAGCTCCGTTTTGGTTTCACAAGCAGACAGTTCTCCTTACAGCATAGGCTCCCATTCACTGAGAAATGTCCAAACGCAGCTCTTACCAGAAACGTGTTTCTAACTCCTGAATCTAAAGGGAGATTTAACTCACTTAGCTGAACAAACGCACAGCAGAGCAGATTGAAGGATACGTTGCTTCTGTGTTTTAGGCAGAGTTTTACTGCTATTTCGTTATATGCGGGAATAGTGCTGGAAATGCCTGTTTTGAGATCACTCCACAGAAAGCGTTTCCAGACTTCCCCTTCAACACACGAGTTTAACTCTGTAAGTTGAATGCCCACATTGAAGACCGTTCTGTTAGGTAGCTCCGTTTTGGTTTCACAAGCAGACAGTTCTCCTTACAGCGTAGGCTCCCATTCACTGAGAAATGTCCAAACGCAGCTCTTACCAGAAACGTGTTTCTAACTCCTGAATCTAAAGGGAGATTTAACTCACTTAGCTGAACAAACGCACAGCAGAGCAGATTGAAGGATACGTTGCTTCTGTGTTTTAGGCAGAGTTTTACTGCTATTTCGTTATATGCGGGAATAGTGCTGGAAATGCCTGTTTTGAGATCTCTCCACAGAAAGCGTTTCCAGACGTCCCCTTCAACACACGAGTTTAACTCTGTAAGTTGAATGCACACATTGAAGACCGTTCTGTTAGGTAGCTCCGTTTTGGTTTCACAAGCAGACAGTTCTCCTTACAGCATAGGCTCCCATTCACTGAGAAATGTCCAAACGCAGCTCTTACCAGAAACGTGTTTCTAACTCCTGAATCTAAAGGGAGATTTAACTCACTTAGCTGAACAAACGCACAGCAGAGCAGATTGAAAGATACGTTGCTTCTGTGTTTTAGGCAGAGTTTTACTGCTATTTCGTTATATGCGGGAATAGTGCTGGAAATGCCTGTTTTGAGATCTCTCCACAGAAAGCGTTTCCAGACTTCCCCTTCAACACACGAGTTTAACTCTGTAAGTTGAATGCACACATTGAAGACCGTTCTGTTAGGTAGCTCCGTTTTGGTTTCACAAGCAGACAGTTCTCCTTACAGCGTAGGCTCCCATTCACTGAGAAATGTCCAAACGCAGCTCTTACCAGAAACGTGTTTCTAACTCCTGAATCTAAAGGGAGATTTAACTCACTTAGCTGAACAAACGCACAGCAGAGCAGATTGAAGGATACGTTGCATCTGTGTTTTAGGCAGAGTTTTACTGCTATTTCGTTATATGCGGGAATAGTGCTGGAAATGCCTGTTTTGAGATCTCTCCACAGAAAGCGTTTCCAGACTTCCCCTTCAACACACGAGTTTAACTCTGTAAGTTGAATGCCCACATTGAAGACCGTTCTGTTAGGTAGCTCCGTTTTGGTTTCACAAGCAGACAGTTCTCCTTACAGCATAGGCTCCCATTCACTGAGAAATGTCCAAACGCAGCTCTTACCAGAAACGTGTTTCTAACTCCTGAATCTAAAGGGAGATTTAACTCACTTAGCTGAACAAACGCACAGCAGAGCAGATTGAAGGATACGTTGCTTCTGTGTTTTAGGCAGAGTTTTACTGCTATTTCGTTATATGCGGGAATAGTGCTGGAAATGCCTGTTTTGAGATCTCTCCACAGAAAGCGTTTCCAGACTTCCCCTTCAACACACGAGTTTAACTCTGTAAGTTGAATGCACACATTGAAGACCGTTCTGTTAGGTAGCTCCGTTTTGGTTTCACAAGCAGACAGTTCTCCTTACAGCATAGGCTCCCATTCACTGAGAAATGTCCAAACGCAGCTCTTACCAGAAACGTGTTTCTAACTCCTGAATCTAAAGGGAGATTTAACTCACTTAGCTGAACAAACGCACAGCAGAGCAGATTGAAGGATACGTTGCTTCTGTGTTTTAGGCAGAGTTTTACTGCTATTTCGTTATATGCGGGAATAGTGCTGGAAATGCCTGTTTTGAGATCTCTCCACAGAAAGCGTTTCCAGACTTCCCCTTCAACACACGAGTTTAACTCTGTAAGTTGAATGCACACATTGAAGACCGTTCTGTTAGGTAGCTCCGTTTTGGTTTCACAAGCAGACAGTTCTCCTTACAGCATAGGCTCCCATTCACTGAGAAATGTCCAAACGCAGCTCTTACCAGAAACGTGTTTCTAACTCCTGAATCTAAAGGGAGATTTAACTCACTTAGCTGAACAAACGCACAGCAGAGCAGATTGAAGGATACGTTGCTTCTGTGTTTTAGGCAGAGTTTTACTGCTATTCCGTTATATGCGGGAATAGTGCTGGAAATGCCTGTTTTGAGATCTCTCCACAGAAAGCGTTTCCAGACTTCCCCTTCAACACACGAGTTTAACTCTGTAAGTTGAATGCACACATTGAAGACCGTTCTGTTAGGTAGCTCCGTTTTGGTTTCACAAGCAGACAGTTCTCCTTACAGCATAGGCTCCCATTCACTGAGAAATGTCCAAACGCAGCTCTTACCAGAAACGTGTTTCTAACTCCTGAATCTAAAGGGAGATTTAACTCACTTAGCTGAACAAACGCACAGCAGAGCAGATTGAAGGATACGTTGCTTCTGTGTTTTAGGCAGAGTTTTACTGCTATTTCGTTATATGCGGGAATAGTGCTGGAAATGCCTGTTTTGAGATCTCTCCACAGAAAGCGTTTCCAGACTTCCCCTTCAACACACGAGTTTAACTCTGTAAGTTGAATGCACACATTGAAGACCGTTCTGTTAGGTAGCTCCGGTTTGGTTTCACAAGCAGACAGTTCTCCTTACAGCATAGGCTCCCATTCACTGAGAAATGTCCAAACGCAGCTCTTACCAGAAACGTGTTTCTAACTCCTGAATCTAAAGGGAGATTTAACTCACTTAGCTGAACAAACGCACAGCAGAGCAGATTGAAAGATACGTTGCTTCTGTGTTTTAGGCAGAGTTTTACTGCTATTTCGTTATATGCGGGAATAGTGCTGGAAATGCCTGTTTTGAGATCTCTCCACAGAAAGCGTTTCCAGACTTCCCCTTCAACACACGAGTTTAACTCTGTAAGTTGAATGCACACATTGAAGACCGTTCTGTTAGGTAGCTCCGTTTTGGTTTCACAAGCAGACAGTTCTCCTTACAGCATAGGCTCCCATTCACTGAGAAATGTCCAAACGCAGCTCTTACCAGAAACGTGTTTCTAACTCCTGAATCTAAAGGGAGATTTAACTCACTTAGCTGAACAAACGCACAGCAGAGCAGATTGAAGGATACGTTGCTTCTGTGTTTTAGGCAGAGTTTTACTGCTATTTCGTTATATGCGGGAATAGTGCTGGAAATGCCTGTTTTGAGATCTCTCCACACAAAGCGTTTCCAGACTTCCCCTTCAACACACGAGTTTAACTCTGTAAGTTGAATGCACACATTGAAGACCGTTCTGTTAGGTAGCTCCGTTTTGGTTTCACAAGCAGACAGTTCTCCTTACAGCGTAGGCTCCCATTCACTGAGAAATGTCCAAACGCAGCTCTTACCAGAAACGTGTTTCTAACTCCTGAATCTAAAGGGAGATTTAACTCACTTAGCTGAACAAACGCACAGCAGAGCAGATTGAAGGATACGTTGCATCTGTGTTTTAGGCAGAGTTTTACTGCTATTTCGTTATATGCGGGAATAGTGCTGGAAATGCCTGTTTTGAGATCTCTCCACAGAAAGCGTTTCCAGACTTCCCCTTCAACACACGAGTTTAACTCTGTAAGTTGAATGCCCACATTGAAGACCGTTCTGTTAGGTAGCTCCGTTTTGGTTTCACAAGCAGACAGTTCTCCTTACAGCATAGGCTCCCATTCACTGAGAAATGTCCAAACGCAGCTCTTACCAGAAACGTGTTTCTAACTCCTGAATCTAAAGGGAGATTTAACTCACTTAGCTGAACAAACGCACAGCAGAGCAGATTGAAGGATACGTTGCTTCTGTGTTTTAGGCAGAGTTTTACTGCTATTTCGTTATATGCGGGAATAGTGCTGGAAATGCCTGTTTTGAGATCTCTCCACAGAAAGCGTTTCCAGACTTCCCCTTCAACACACGAGTTTAACTCTGTAAGTTGAATGCACACATTGAAGACCGTTCTGTTAGGTAGCTCCGTTTTGGTTTCACAAGCAGACAGATCTCCTTACAGCATAGGCTCCCATTCACTGAGAAATGTCCAAACGCAGCTCTTACCAGAAACGTGTTTCTAACTCCTGAATCTAAAGGGAGATTTAACTCACTTAGCTGAACAAACGCACAGCAGAGCAGATTGAAGGATACGTTGCTTCTGTGTTTTAGGCAGAGTTTTACTGCTATTTCGTTATATGCGGGAATAGTGCTGGAAATGCCTGTTTTGAGATCTCTCCACAGAAAGCGTTTCCAGACTTCCCCTTCAACACACGAGTTTAACTCTGTAAGTTGAATGCACACATTGAAGACCGTTCTGTTAGGTAGCTCCGTTTTGGTTTCACAAGCAGACAGTTCTCCTTACAGCATAGGCTCCCATTCACTGAGAAATGTCCAAACGCAGCTCTTACCAGAAACGTGTTTCTAACTCCTGAATCTAAAGGGAGATTTAACTCACTTAGCTGAACAAACGCACAGCAGAGCAGATTGAAGGATACGTTGCTTCTGTGTTTTAGGCAGAGTTTTACTGCTATTTCGTTATATGCGGGAATAGTGCTGGAAATGCCTGTTTTGAGATCTCTCCACAGAAAGCGTTTCCAGACTTCCCCTTCAACACACGAGTTTAACTCTGTAAGTTGAATGTACACATTGAAGACCGTTCTGTTTGGTAGCTCCGTTTTGGTTTCACAAGCAGACAGTTCTCCTTACAGCATAGGCTCCCATTCACTGAGAAATGTCCAAACGCAGCTCTTACCAGAAACGTGTTTCTAACTCCTGAATCTAAAGGGAGATTTAACTCACTTAGCTGAACAAACGCACAGCAGAGCAGATTGAAGGATACGTTGCTTCTGTGTTTTAGGCAGAGTTTTACTGCTATTCCGTTATATGCGGGAATAGTGCTGGAAATGCCTGTTTTGAGATCTCTCCACAGAAAGCGTTTCCAGACTTCCCCTTCAACACACGAGTTTAACTCTGTAAGTTGAATGCACACATTGAAGACCGTTCTGTTAGGTAGCTCCGTTTTGGTTTCACAAGCAGACAGTTCTCCTTACAGCATAGGCTCCCATTCACTGAGAAATGTCCAAACGCAGCTCTTACCAGAAACGTGTTTCTAACTCCTGAATCTAAAGGGAGATTTAACTCACTTAGCTGAACAAACGCACAGCAGAGCAGATTGAAGGATACGTTGCTTCTGTGTTTTAGGCAGAGTTTTACTGCTATTTCGTTATATGCGGGAATAGTGCTGGAAATGCCTGTTTTGAGATCTCTCCACAGAAAGCGTTTCCAGACTTCCCCTTCAACACACGAGTTTAACTCTGTAAGTTGAATGCACACATTGAAGACCGTTCTGTTAGGTAGCTCCGGTTTGGTTTCACAAGCAGACAGTTCTCCTTACAGCATAGGCTCCCATTCACTGAGAAATGTCCAAACGCAGCTCTTACCAGAAACGTGTTTCTAACTCCTGAATCTAAAGGGAGATTTAACTCACTTAGCTGAACAAACGCACAGCAGAGCAGATTGAAGGATACGTTGCTTCTGTGTTTTAGGCAGAGTTTTACTGCTATTTCGTTATATGCGGGAATAGTGCTGGAAATGCCTGTTTTGAGATCTCTCCACAGAAAGCGTTTCCAGACTTCCCCTTCAACACACGAGTTTAACTCTGTAAGTTGAATGCACACATTGAAGACCGTTCTGTTTGGTAGCTCCGTTTTGGTTTCACAAGCAGACAGTTCTCCTTACAGCATAGGCTCCCATTCACTGAGAAATGTCCAAACGCAGCTCTTACCAGAAACGTGTTTCTAACTCCTGAATCTAAAGGGAGATTTAACTCACTTAGCTGAACAAACGCACAGCAGAGCAGATTGAAGGATACGTTGCTTCTGTGTTTTAGGCAGAGTTTTACTGCTATTTCGTTATATGCGGGAATAGTGCTGGAAATGCCTGTTTTGAGATCTCTCCACAGAAAGCGTTTCCAGACTTCCCCTTCAACACACGAGTTTAACTCTGTAAGTTGAATGCACACATTGAAGACCGTTCTGTTAGGTAGCTCCGTTTTGGTTTCACAAGCAGACAGTTCTCCTTACAGCATAGGCTCCCATTCACTGAGAAATGTCCAAACGCAGCTCTTACCAGAAACGTGTTTCTAACTCCTGAATCTAAAGGGAGATTTAACTCACTTAGCTGAACAAACGCACAGCAGAGCAGATTGAAGGATACGTTGCTTCTGTGTTTTAGGCAGAGTTTTACTGCTATTTCGTTATATGCGGGAATAGTGCTGGAAATGCCTGTTTTGAGATCTCTCCACAGAAAGCGTTTCCAGACTTCCCCTTCAACACACGAGTTTAACTCTGTAAGTTGAATGCCCACATTGAAGACCGTTCTGTTAGGTAGCTCCGTTTTGGTTTCACAAGCAGACAGTTCTCCTTACAGCGTAGGCTCCCATTCACTGAGAAATGTCCAAACGCAGCTCTTACCAGAAACGTGTTTCTAACTCCTGAATCTAAAGGGAGATTTAACTCACTTAGCTGAACAAACGCACAGCAGAGCAGATTGAAGGATACGTTGCTTCTGTGTTTTAGGCAGAGTTTTACTGCTATTTCGTTATATGCGGGAATAGTGCTGGAAATGCCTGTTTTGAGATCTCTCCACAGAAAGCGTTTCCAGACTTCCCCTTCAACACACGAGTTTAACTCTGTAAGTTGAATGCACACATTGAAGACCGTTCTGTTAGGTAGCTCCGTTTTGGTTTCACAAGCAGACAGTTCTCCTTACAGCGTAGGCTCCCATTCACTGAGAAATGTCCAAACGCAGCTCTTACCAGAAACGTGTTTCTAACTCCTGAATCTAAAGGGAGATTTAACTCACTTAGCTGAACAAACGCACAGCAGAGCAGATTGAAGGATACGTTGCTTCTGTGTTTTAGGCAGAGTTTTACTGCTATTTCGTTATATGCGGGAATAGTGCTGGAAATGCCTGTTTTGAGATCTCTCCACAGAAAGCGTTTCCAGACTTCCCCTTCAACACACGAGTTTAACTCTGTAAGTTGAATGCACACATTGAAGACCGTTCTGTTAGGTAGCTCCGTTTTGGTTTCACAAGCAGACAGTTCTCCTTACAGCGTAGGCTCCCATTCACTGAGAAATGTCCAAACGCAGCTCTTACCAGAAACGTGTTTCTAACTCCTGAATCTAAAGGGAGATTTAACTCACTTAGCTGAACAAACGCACAGCAGAGCAGATTGAAGGATACGTTGCTTCTGTGTTTTAGGCAGAGTTTTACTGCTATTTCGTTATATGCGGGAATAGTGCTGGAAATGCCTGTTTTGAGATCTCTCCACAGAAAGCGTTTCCAGACTTCCCCTTCAACACACGAGTTTAACTCTGTAAGTTGAATGCACACATTGAAGACCGTTCTGTTAGGTAGCTCCGTTTTGGTTTCACAAGCAGACAGTTCTCCTTACAGCATAGGCTCCCATTCACTGAGAAATGTCCAAACGCAGCTCTTACCAGAAACGTGTTTCTAACTCCTGAATCTAAAGGGAGATTTAACTCACTTAGCTGAACAAACGCACAGCAGAGCAGATTGAAGGATACGTTGCTTCTGTGTTTTAGGCAGAGTATTACTGCTATTTCGTTATATGCGGGAATAGTGCTGGAAATGCCTGTTTTGAGATCTCTCCACAGAAAGCGTTTCCAGACTTCCCCTTCAACACACGAGTTTAACTCTGTAAGTTGAATGCACACATTGAAGACCGTTCTGTTAGGTAGCTCCGTTTTGGTTTCACAAGCAGACAGTTCTCCTTACAGCGTAGGCTCCCATTCACTGAGAAATGTCCAAACGCAGCTCTTACCAGAAACGTGTTTCTAACTCCTGAATCTAAAGGGAGATTTAACTCACTTAGCTGAACAAACGCACAGCAGAGCAGATTGAAGGATACGTTGCTTCTGTGTTTTAGGCAGAGTTTTACTGCTATTTCGTTATATGCGGGAATAGTGCTGGAAATGCCTGTTTTGAGATCTCTCCACAGAAAGCGTTTCCAGACTTCCCCTTCAACACACGAGTTTAACTCTGTAAGTTGAATGCCCACATTGAAGACCGTTCTGTTAGGTAGCTCCGTTTTGGTTTCACAAGCAGACAGTTCTCCTTACAGCGTAGGCTCCCATTCACTGAGAAATGTCCAAACGCAGCTCTTACCAGAAACGTGTTTCTAACTCCTGAATCTAAAGGGAGATTTAACTCACTTAGCTGAACAAACGCACAGCAGAGCAGATTGAAGGATACGTTGCTTCTGTGTTTTAGGCAGAGTTTTACTGCTATTTCGTTATATGCGGGAATAGTGCTGGAAATGCCTGTTTTGAGATCTCTCCACAGAAAGCGTTTCCAGACTTCCCCTTCAACACACGAGTTTAACTCTGTAAGTTGAATGCACACATTGAAGACCGTTCTGTTAGGTAGCTCCGTTTTGGTTTCACAAGCAGACAGTTCTCCTTACAGCGTAGGCTCCCATTCACTGAGAAATGTCCAAACGCAGCTCTTACCAGAAACGTGTTTCTAACTCCTGAATCTAAAGGGAGATTTAACTCACTTAGCTGAACAAACGCACAGCAGAGCAGATTGAAAGATACGTTGCTTCTGTGTTTTAGGCAGAGTTTTACTGCTATTTCGTTATATGCGGGAATAGTGCTGGAAATGCCTGTTTTGAGATCTCTCCACAGAAAGCGTTTCCAGACTTCCCCTTCAACACACGAGTTTAACTCTGTAAGTTGAATGCACACATTGAAGACCGTTCTGTTAGGTAGCTCCGTTTTGGTTTCACAAGCAGACAGTTCTCCTTACAGCGTAGGCTCCCATTCACTGAGAAATGTCCAAACGCAGCTCTTACCAGAAACGTGTTTCTAACTCCTGAATCTAAAGGGAGATTTAACTCACTTAGCTGAACAAACGCACAGCAGAGCAGATTGAAGGATACGTTGCATCTGTGTTTTAGGCAGAGTTTTACTGCTATTTCGTTATATGCGGGAATAGTGCTGGAAATGCCTGTTTTGAGATCTCTCCACAGAAAGCGTTTCCAGACTTCCCCTTCAACACACGAGTTTAACTCTGTAAGTTGAATGCCCACATTGAAGACCGTTCTGTTAGGTAGCTCCGTTTTGGTTTCACAAGCAGACAGTTCTCCTTACAGCATAGGCTCCCATTCACTGAGAAATGTCCAAACGCAGCTCTTACCAGAAACGTGTTTCTAACTCCTGAATCTAAAGGGAGATTTAACTCACTTAGCTGAACAAACGCACAGCAGAGCAGATTGAAGGATACGTTGCTTCTGTGTTTTAGGCAGAGTTTTACTGCTATTTCGTTATATGCGGGAATAGTGCTGGAAATGCCTGTTTTGAGATCTCTCCACAGAAAGCGTTTCCAGACTTCCCCTTCAACACACGAGTTTAACTCTGTAAGTTGAATGCACACATTGAAGACCGTTCTGTTAGGTAGCTCCGTTTTGGTTTCACAAGCAGACAGTTCTCCTTACAGCATAGGCTCCCATTCACTGAGAAATGTCCAAACGCAGCTCTTACCAGAAACGTGTTTCTAACTCCTGAATCTAAAGGGAGATTTAACTCACTTAGCTGAACAAACGCACAGCAGAGCAGATTGAAGGATACGTTGCTTCTGTGTTTTAGGCAGAGTTTTACTGCTATTTCGTTATATGCGGGAATAGTGCTGGAAATGCCTGTTTTGAGATCTCTCCACAGAAAGCGTTTCCAGACTTCCCCTTCAACACACGAGTTTAACTCTGTAAGTTGAATGCACACATTGAAGACCGTTCTGTTAGGTAGCTCCGTTTTGGTTTCACAAGCAGACAGTTCTCCTTACAGCATAGGCTCCCATTCACTGAGAAATGTCCAAACGCAGCTCTTACCAGAAACGTGTTTCTAACTCCTGAATCTAAAGGGAGATTTAACTCACTTAGCTGAACAAACGCACAGCAGAGCAGATTGAAGGATACGTTGCTTCTGTGTTTTAGGCAGAGTTTTACTGCTATTTCGTTATATGCGGGAATAGTGCTGGAAATGCCTGTTTTGAGATCTCTCCACAGAAAGCGTTTCCAGACTTCCCCTTCAACACACGAGTTTAACTCTGTAAGTTGAATGCCCACATTGAAGACCGTTCTGTTAGGTAGCTCCGTTTTGGTTTCACAAGCAGACAGTTCTCCTTACAGCATAGGCTCCCATTCACTGAGAAATGTCCAAACGCAGCTCTTACCAGAAACGTGTTTCTAACTCCTGAATCTAAAGGGAGATTTAACTCACTTAGCTGAACAAACGCACAGCAGAGCAGATTGAAGGATACGTTGCTTCTGTGTTTTAGGCAGAGTTTTACTGCTATTTCGTTATATGCGGGAATAGTGCTGGAAATGCCTGTTTTGAGATCTCTCCACAGAAAGCGTTTCCAGACTTCCCCTTCAACACACGAGTTTAACTCTGTAAGTTGAATGCACACATTGAAGACCGTTCTGTTTGGTAGCTCCGTTTTGGTTTCACAAGCAGACAGTTCTCCTTACAGCATAGGCTCCCATTCACTGAGAAATGTCCAAACGCAGCTCTTACCAGAAACGTGTTTCTAACTCCTGAATCTAAAGGGAGATTTAACTCACTTAGCTGAACAAACGCACAGCAGAGCAGATTGAAGGATACGTTGCTTCTCTGTTTTAGGCAGAGTTTTACTGCTATTTCGTTATATGCGGGAATAGTGCTGGAAATGCCTGTTTTGAGATCTCTCCACAGAAAGCGTTTCCAGACTTCCCCTTCAACACACGAGTTTAACTCTGTAAGTTGAATGCACACATTGAAGACCGTTCTGTTAGGTAGCTCCGTTTTGGTTTCACAAGCAGACAGTTCTCCTTACAGCATAGGCTCCCATTCATTGAGAAATGTCCAAACGCAGCTCTTACCAGAAACGTGTTTCTAACTCCTGAATCTAAAGGGAGATTTAACTCACTTAGCTGAACAAACGCACAGCAGAGCAGATTGAAGGATACGTTGCTTCTGTGTTTTAGGCAGAGTTTTACTGCTATTTCGTTATATGCGGGAATAGTGCTGGAAATGCCTGTTTTGAGATCTCTCCACAGAAAGCGTTTCCAGACTTCCCCTTCAACACACGAGTTTAACTCTGTAAGTTGAATGCACACATTGAAGACCGTTCTGTTAGGTAGCTCCGTTTTGGTTTCACAAGCAGACAGTTCTCCTTACAGCATAGGCTCCCATTCACTGAGAAATGTCCAAACGCAGCTCTTACCAGAAACGTGTTTCTAACTCCTGAATCTAAAGGGAGATTTAACTCACTTAGCTGAACAAACGCACAGCAGAGCAGATTGAAGGATACGTTGCTTCTGTGTTTTAGGCAGAGTTTTACTGCTATTTCGTTATATGCGGGAATAGTGCTGGAAATGCCTGTTTTGAGATCTCTCCACAGAAAGCGTTTCCAGACTTCCCCTTCAACACACGAGTTTAACTCTGTAAGTTGAATGCACACATTGAAGACCGTTCTGTTAGGTAGCTCCGTTTTGGTTTCACAAGCAGACAGTTCTCCTTACAGCATAGGCTCCCATTCACTGAGAAATGTCCAAACGCAGCTCTTACCAGAAACGTGTTTCTAACTCCTGAATCTAAAGGGAGATTTAACTCACTTAGCTGAACAAACGCACAGCAGAGCAGATTGAAGGATACGTTGCTTCTGTGTTTTAGGCAGAGTTTTACTGCTATTTCGTTATATGCGGGAATAGTGCTGGAAATGCCTGTTTTGAGATCTCTCCACAGAAAGCGTTTCCAGACTTCCCCTTCAACACACGAGTTTAACTCTGTAAGTTGAATGCACACATTGAAGACCGTTCTGTTAGGTAGCTCCGTTTTGGTTTCACAAGCAGACAGTTCTCCTTACAGCATAGGCTCCCATTCACTGAGAAATGTCCAAACGCAGCTCTTACCAGAAACGTGTTTCTAACTCCTGAATCTAAAGGGAGATTTAACTCACTTAGCTGAACAAACGCACAGCAGAGCAGATTGAAGGATACGTTGCTTCTGTGTTTTAGGCAGAGTTTTACTGCTATTTCGTTATATGCGGGAATAGTGCTGGAAATGCCTGTTTTGAGATCTCTCCACAGAAAGCGTTTCCAGACTTCCCCTTCAACACACGAGTTTAACTCTGTAAGTTGAATGCCCACATTGAAGACCGTTCTGTTAGGTAGCTCCGTTTTGGTTTCACAAGCAGACAGTTCTCCTTACAGCATAGGCTCCCATTCACTGAGAAATGTCCAAACGCAGCTCTTACCAGAAACGTGTTTCTAACTCCTGAATCTAAAGGGAGATTTAACTCACTTAGCTGAACAAACGCACAGCAGAGCAGATTGAAGGATACGTTGCTTCTGTGTTTTAGGCAGAGTTTTACTGCTATTTCGTTATATGCGGGAATAGTGCTGGAAATGCCTGTTTTGAGATCTCTCCACAGAAAGCGTTTCCAGACTTCCCCTTCAACACACGAGTTTAACTCTGTAAGTTGAATGCACACATTGAAGACCGTTCTGTTTGGTAGCTCCGTTTTGGTTTCACAAGCAGACAGTTCTCCTTACAGCATAGGCTCCCATTCACTGAGAAATGTCCAAACGCAGCTCTTACCAGAAACGTGTTTCTAACTCCTGAATCTAAAGGGAGATTTAACTCACTTAGCTGAACAAACGCACAGCAGAGCAGATTGAAGGATACGTTGCTTCTGTGTTTTAGGCAGAGTTTTACTGCTATTTCGTTATATGCGGGAATAGTGCTGGAAATGCCTGTTTTGAGATCTCTCCACAGAAAGCGTTTCCAGACTTCCCCTTCAACACACGAGTTTAACTCTGTAAGTTGAATGCACACATTGAAGACCGTTCTGTTAGGTAGCTCCGTTTTGGTTTCACAAGCAGACAGTTCTCCTTACAGCATAGGCTCCCATTCATTGAGAAATGTCCAAACGCAGCTCTTACCAGAAACGTGTTTCTAACTCCTGAATCTAAAGGGAGATTTAACTCACTTAGCTGAAGCAACGCACAGCAGAGCAGATTGAAGGATACGTTGCTTCTGTGTTTTAGGCAGAGTTTTACTGCTATTTCGTTATATGCGGGAATAGTGCTGGAAATGCCTGTTTTGAGATCTCTCCACAGAAAGCGTTTCCAGACTTCCCCTTCAACACACGAGTTTAACTCTGTAAGTTGAATGCACACATTGAAGACCGTTCTGTTAGGTAGCTCCGTTTTGGTTTCACAAGCAGACAGTTCTCCTTACAGCATAGGCTCCCATTCACTGAGAAATGTCCAAACGCAGCTCTTACCAGAAACGTGTTTCTAACTCCTGAATCTAAAGGGAGATTTAACTCACTTAGCTGAACAAACGCACAGCAGAGCAGATTGAAGGATACGTTGCTTCTGTGTTTTAGGCAGAGTTTTACTGCTATTTCGTTATATGCGGGAATAGTGCTGGAAATGCCTGTTTTGAGATCTCTCCACAGAAAGCGTTTCCAGACTTCCCCTTCAACACACGAGTTTAACTCTGTAAGTTGAATGCCCACATTGAAGACCGTTCTGTTAGGTAGCTCCGTTTTGGTTTCACAAGCAGACAGTTCTCCTTACAGCATAGGCTCCCATTCACTGAGAAATGTCCAAACGCAGCTCTTACCAGAAACGTGTTTCTAACTCCTGAATCTAAAGGGAGATTTAACTCACTTAGCTGAACAAACGCACAGCAGAGCAGATTGAAGGATACGTTGCATCTGTGTTTTAGGCAGAGTTTTACTGCTATTTCGTTATATGCGGGAATAGTGCTGGAAATGCCTGTTTTGAGATCTCTCCACAGAAAGCGTTTCCAGACTTCCCCTTCAACACACGAGTTTAACTCTGTAAGTTGAATGTACACATTGAAGACCGTTCTGTTTGGTAGCTCCGTTTTGGTTTCACAAGCAGACAGTTCTCCTTACAGCATAGGCTCCCATTCACTGAGAAATGTCCAAACGCAGCTCTTACCAGAAACGTGTTTCTAACTCCTGAATCTAAAGGGAGATTTAACTCACTTAGCTGAACAAACGCACAGCAGAGCAGATTGAAGGATACGTTGCATCTGTGTTTTAGGCAGAGTTTTACTGCTATTTCGTTATATGCGGGAATAGTGCTGGAAATGCCTGTTTTGAGATCTCTCCACAGAAAGCGTTTCCAGACTTCCCCTTCAACACACGAGTTTAACTCTGTAAGTTGAATGCACACATTGAAGACCGTTCTGTTAGGTAGCTCCGTTTTGGTTTCACAAGCAGACAGTTCTCCTTACAGCATAGGCTCCCATTCACTGAGAAATGTCCAAACGCAGCTCTTACCAGAAACGTGTTTCTAACTCCTGAATCTAAAGGGAGATTTAACTCACTTAGCTGAACAAACGCACAGCAGAGCAGATTGAAGGATACGTTGCTTCTGTGTTTTAGGCAGAGTTTTACTGCTATTTCGTTATATGCGGGAATAGTGCTGGAAATGCCTGTTTTGAGATCTCTCCACAGAAAGCGTTTCCAGACTTCCCCTTCAACACACGAGTTTAACTCTGTAAGTTGAATGCACACATTGAAGACCGTTCTGTTAGGTAGCTCCGTTTTGGTTTCACAAGCAGACAGTTCTCCTTACAGCATAGGCTCCCATTCACTGAGAAATGTCCAAACGCAGCTCTTACCAGAAACGTGTTTCTAACTCCTGAATCTAAAGGGAGATTTAACTCACTTAGCTGAACAAACGCACAGCAGAGCAGATTGAAGGATACGTTGCTTCTGTGTTTTAGGCAGAGTTTTACTGCTATTTCGTTATATGCGGGAATAGTGCTGGAAATGCCTGTTTTGAGATCTCTCCACAGAAAGCGTTTCCAGACTTCCCCTTCAACACACGAGTTTAACTCTGTAAGTTGAATGCACACATTGAAGACCGTTCTGTTAGGTAGCTCCGTTTTGGTTTCACAAGCAGACAGTTCTCCTTACAGCATAGGCTCCCATTCACTGAGAAATGTCCAAACGCAGCTCTTACCAGAAACGTGTTTCTAACTCCTGAATCTAAAGGGAGATTTAACTCACTTAGCTGAACAAACGCACAGCAGAGCAGATTGAAGGATACGTTGCTTCTGTGTTTTAGGCAGAGTTTTACTGCTATTTCGTTATATGCGGGAATAGTGCTGGAAATGCCTGTTTTGAGATCTCTCCACAGAAAGCGTTTCCAGACTTCCCCTTCAACACACGAGTTTAACTCTGTAAGTTGAATGCACACATTGAAGACCGTTCTGTTAGGTAGCTCCGTTTTGGTTTCACAAGCAGACAGTTCTCCTTACAGCGTAGGCTCCCATTCACTGAGAAATGTCCAAACGCAGCTTTTACCAGAAACGTGTTTCTAACTCCTGAATCTAAAGGGAGATTTAACTCACTTAGCTGAACAAACGCACAGCAGAGCAGATTGAAGGATACGTTGCATCTGTGTTTTAGGCAGAGTTTTACTGCTATTTCGTTATATGCGGGAATAGTGCTGGAAATGCCTGTTTTGAGATCTCTCCACAGAAAGCGTTTCCAGACTTCCCCTTCAACACACGAGTTTAACTCTGTAAGTTGAATGCCCACATTGAAGACCGTTCTGTTAGGTAGCTCCGTTTTGGTTTCACAAGCAGACAGTTCTCCTTACAGCATAGGCTCCCATTCACTGAGAAATGTCCAAACGCAGCTCTTACCAGAAACGTGTTTCTAACTCCTGAATCTAAAGGGAGATTTAACTCACTTAGCTGAACAAACGCACAGCAGAGCAGATTGAAGGATACGTTGCTTCTGTGTTTTAGGCAGAGTTTTACTGCTATTTCGTTATATGCGGGAATAGTGCTGGAAATGCCTGTTTTGAGATCTCTCCACAGAAAGCGTTTCCAGACTTCCCCTTCAACACACGAGTTTAACTCTGTAAGTTGAATGCACACATTGAAGACCGTTCTGTTAGGTAGCTCCGTTTTGGTTTCACAAGCAGACAGTTCTCCTTACAGCGTAGGCTCCCATTCACTGAGAAATGTCCAAACGCAGCTCTTACCAGAAACGTGTTTCTAACTCCTGAATCTAAAGGGAGATTTAACTCACTTAGCTGAACAAACGCACAGCAGAGCAGATTGAAGGATACGTTGCATCTGTGTTTTAGGCAGAGTTTTACTGCTATTTCGTTATATGCGGGAATAGTGCTGGAAATGCCTGTTTTGAGATCTCTCCACAGAAAGCGTTTCCAGACTTCCCCTTCAACACACGAGTTTAACTCTGTAAGTTGAATGCACACATTGAAGACCGTTCTGTTAGGTAGCTCCGTTTTGGTTTCACAAGCAGACAGTTCTCCTTACAGCATAGGCTCCCATTCACTGAGAAATGTCCAAACGCAGCTCTTACCAGAAACGTGTTTCTAACTCCTGAATCTAAAGGGAGATTTAACTCACTTAGCTGAACAAACACACAGCAGAGCAGATTGAAGAATACGTTGCTTCTGTGTTTTAGGCAGAGTTTTACTGCTATTTCGTTATATGCGGGAATAGTGCTGGAAATGCCTGTTTTGTGATCTCTCCACAGAAATCGTTTCCAGAATTCCCCTTCAACACACGAGTTTAACTCTGTAAGTTGAATGTACACATTGAAGACCGTTCTGTTAGGTAGCTCCGTTTTGGTTTCACAAGCAGACAGTTCTCCTTACAGCATAGGCTCGCATTCACTGAGAAATGTCCAAACGCAGCTCTTACCAGAAACGTGTTTCTAACTCCTGAATCTAAAGGGAGATTTAACTCACTTAGCTGAACAAACGCACAGCAGAGCAGATTGAAGGATACGTTGCTTCTGTGTTTTAGGCAGAGTTTTACTGCTATTTCGTTATAGGCGGGAATAGTGCTGGAAATGCCTGTTTTGAGATCTCTCCACAGAAAGCGTTTCCAGACTTCCCCTTCAACACACGAGTTTAACTCTGTAAGTTGAATGCACACTTTGAAGACCGTTCTGTTAGGTAGCTCCGTTTTGGTTTCACAAGCAGACAGTTCTCCTTACAGCATAGGCTCCCATTCACTGAGAAATGTCCAAACGCAGCTCTTACCAGAAACGTGTTTCTAACTCCTGAATCTAAAGGGAGATTTAACTCACTTAGCTGAACAAACGCACAGCAGAGCAGATTGAAGGATACGTTGCTTCTGTGTTTTAGGCAGAGTTTTACTGCTATTTCGTTATATGCGGGAATAGTGCTGGAAATGCCTGTTTTGAGATCTCTCCACAGAAAGCCTTTCCAGACTTCCCCTTCAACACACGAGTTTAACTCTGTAAGTTGAATGCACACATTGAAGACCGTTCTGTTAGGTAGCTCCGTTTTGGTTTCACAAGCAGACAGTTCTCCTTACAGCATAGGCTCCCATTCACTGAGAAATGTCCAAACGCAGCTCTTACCAGAAACGTGTTTCTAACTCCTGAATCTAAAGGGAGATTTAACTCACTTAGCTGAACAAACGCACAGCAGAGCAGATTGAAGGATACGTTGCTTCTGTGTTTTAGGCAGAGTTTTACTGCTATTTCGTTATATGCGGGAATAGTGCTGGAAATGCCTGTTTTGAGATCTCTCCACAGAAAGCGTTTCCAGACTTCCCCTTCAACACACGAGTTTAACTCTGTAAGTTGAATGCACACATTGAAGACCGTTCTGTTAGGTAGCTCCGTTTTGGTTTCACAAGCAGACAGTTCTCCTTACAGCATAGGCTCCCATTCACTGAGAAATGTCCAAACGCAGCTCTTACCAGAAACGTGTTTCTAACTCCTGAATCTAAAGGGAGATTTAACTCACTTAGCTGAACAAACGCACAGCAGAGCAGATTGAAGGATACGTTGCTTCTGTGTTTTAGGCAGAGTTTTACTGCTATTTCGTTATATGCGGGAATAGTGCTGGAAATGCCTGTTTTGAGATCTCTCCACAGAAAGCGTTTCCAGACTTCCCCTTCAACACACGAGTTTAACTCTGTAAGTTGAATGCACACATTGAAGACCGTTCTGTTAGGTAGCTCCGTTTTGGTTTCACAAGCAGACAGTTCTCCTTACAGCATAGGCTCCCATTCACTGAGAAATGTCCAAACGCAGCTCTTACCAGAAACGTGTTTCTAACTCCTGAATCTAAAGGGAGATTTAACTCACTTAGCTGAAGCAACGCACAGCAGAGCAGATTGAAGGATACGTTGCTTCTGTGTTTTAGGCAGAGTTTTACTGCTATTTCGTTATATGCGGGAATAGTGCTGGAAATGCCTGTTTTGAGATCTCTCCACAGAAAGCGTTTCCAGACTTCCCCTTCAACACACGAGTTTAACTCTGTAAGTTGAATGCACACATTGAAGACCGTTCTGTTAGGTAGCTCCGTTTTGGTTTCACAAGCAGACAGTTCTCCTTACAGCATAGGCTCCCATTCACTGAGAAATGTCCAAACGCAGCTCTTACCAGAAACGTGTTTCTAACTCCTGAATCTAAAGGGAGATTTAACTCACTTAGCTGAAGCAACGCACAGCAGAGCAGATTGAAGGATACGTTGCTTCTGTGTTTTAGGCAGAGTTTTACTGCTATTTCGTTATATGCGGGAATAGTGCTGGAAATGCCTGTTTTGAGATCTCTCCACAGAAAGCGTTTCCAGACTTCCCCTTCAACACACGAGTTTAACTCTGTAAGTTGAATGCACACATTGAAGACCGTTCTGTTAGGTAGCTCCGTTTTGGTTTCACAAGCAGACAGTTCTCCTTACAGCATAGGCTCCCATTCACTGAGAAATGTCCAAACGCAGCTCTTACCAGAAACGTGTTTCTAACTCCTGAATCTAAAGGGAGATTTAACTCACTTAGCTGAACAAACGCACAGCAGAGCAGATTGAAGGATACGTTGCATCTGTGTTTTAGGCAGAGTTTTACTGCTATTTCGTTATATGCGGGAATAGTGCTGGAAATGCCTGTTTTGAGATATCTCCACAGAAAGCGTTTCCAGACTTCCCCTTCAACACACGAGTTTAACTCTGTAAGTTGAATGCACACATTGAAGACCGTTCTGTTAGGTAGCTCCGTTTTGGTTTCACAAGCAGACAGTTCTCCTTACAGCATAGGCTCCCATTCACTGAGAAATGTCCAAACGCAGCTCTTACCAGAAACGTGTTTCTAACTCCTGAATCTAAAGGGAGATTTAACTCACTTAGCTGAACAAACGCACAGCAGAGCAGATTGAAGGATACGTTGCATCTGTGTTTTAGGCAGAGTTTTACTGCTATTTCGTTATATGCGGGAATAGTGCTGGAAATGCCTGTTTTGAGATCTCTCCACAGAAAGCGTTTCCAGACTTCCCCTTCAACACACGAGTTTAACTCTGTAAGTTGAATGCACACATTGAAGACCGTTCTGTTAGGTAGCTCCGTTTTGGTTTCACAAGCAGACAGTTCTCCTTACAGCGTAGGCTCCCATTCACTGAGAAATGTCCAAACGCAGCTCTTACCAGAAACGTGTTTCTAACTCCTGAATCTAAAGGGAGATTTAACTCACTTAGCTGAACAAACGCACAGCAGAGCAGATTGAAGGATACGTTGCTTCTGTGTTTTAGGCAGAGTTTTACTGCTATTTCGTTATATGCGGGAATAGTGCTGGAAATGCCTGTTTTGAGATCTCTCCACAGAAAGCGTTTCCAGACTTCCCCTTCAACACACGATTTTAACTCTGTAAGTTGAATGCACACATTGAAGACCGTTCTGTTAGGTAGCTCCGTTTTGGTTTCACAAGCAGACAGTTCTCCTTACAGCATAGGCTCCCATTCACTGAGAAATGTCCAAACGCAGCTCTTACCAGAAACGTGTTTCTACCTCCTGAATCTAAAGGGAGATTTAACTCACTTAGCTGAACAAACGCACAGCAGAGCAGATTGAAGGATACGTTGCTTCTGTGTTTTAGGCAGAGTTTTACTGCTATTTCGTTATATGCGGGAATAGTGCTGGAAATGCCTGTTTTGAGATCTCTCCACAGAAAGCGTTTCCAGACTTCCCCTTCAACACACGAGTTTAACTCTGTAAGTTGAATGCACACATTGAAGACCGTTCTGTTAGGTAGCTCCGTTTTGGTTTCACAAGCAGACAGTTCTCCTTACAGCATAGGCTCCCATTCACTGAGAAATGTCCAAACGCAGCTCTTACCAGAAACGTATTTCTAACTCCTGAATCTAAAGGGAGATTTAACTCACTTAGCTGAACAAACGCACAGCAGAGCAGATTGAAGGATACGTTGCTTCTGTGTTTTAGGCAGAGTTTTACTGCTATTTCGTTATATGCGGGAATAGTGCTGGAAATGCCTGTTTTGAGATCTCTCCACAGAAAGCGTTTCCAGACTTCCCCTTCAACACACGAGTTTAACTCTGTAAGTTGAATGCACACATTGAAGACCGTTCTGTTAGGTAGCTCCGTTATGGTTTCACAAGCAGACAGTTCTCCTTACAGCATAGGCTCCCATTCACTGAGAAATCTCCAAACGCAGCCCTTACCAGAAACGTGTTTCTAACTCCTGAATCTAAAGGGAGATTTAACTCACTTAGCTGAACAAACGCACAGCAGAGCAGATTGAAGGATACGTTGCTTCTGTGTTTTAGGCAGAGTTTTACTGCTATTTCGTTATATGCGGGAATAGTGCTGGAAATGCCTGTTTTGAGATCTCTCCACAGAAAGCGTTTCCAGACTTCCCCTTCAACACACGAGTTTAACTCTGTAAGTTGAATGCACAAATTGAAGACCGTTCTGTTAGGTAGCTCCGTTTTGGTTTCACAAGCAGACAGTTCTCCTTACAGCATAGGCTCCCATTCACTGAGAAATGTCCAAACGCAGCTCTTACCAGAAACGTGTTTCTAACTCCTGAATCTAAAGGGAGATTTAACTCACTTAGCTGAACATACGCACAGCAGAGCAGATTGAAGGATACGTTGCTTCTGTGTTTTAGGCAGAGTTTTACTGCTATTTCGTTATATGCGGGAATAGTGCTGGAAATGCCTGTTTTGAGATCTCTCCACAGAAAGCGTTTCCAGACTTCCCCTTCAACACACGAGTTTAACTCTGTAAGTTGAATGCACACATTGAAGACCGTTCTGTTAGGTAGCTCCGTTTTGGTTTCACAAGCAGACAGTTCTCCTTACAGCATAGTCTCCCATTCACTGAGAAATGTCCAAACGCAGCTCTTACCAGAAACGTGTTTCTAACTCCTGAATCTAAAGGGAGATTTAACTCACTTAGCTGAACAAACGCACAGCAGAGCAGATTGAAGGATACGTTGCTTCTGTGTTTTAGGCAGAGTTTTACTGCTATTTCGTTATATGCGGGAATAGTGCTGGAAATGCCTGTTTTGAGATCTCTCCACAGAAAGCGTTTCCAGACTTCCCCTTCAACACACGAGTTTAACTCTGTAAGTTGAATGCACACATTGAAGACCGTTCTGTTAGGTAGCTCCGTTTTGGTTTCACAAGCAGACAGTTCTCCTTACAGCATAGGCTCCCATTCACTGAGAAATGTCCAAACGCAGCTCTTACCAGAAACGTGTTTCTAACTCCTGAATCTAAAGGGAGATTTAACTCACTTAGCTGAACAAACGCACAGCAGAGCAGATTGAAGGATACGTTGCTTCTGTGTTTTAGGCAGAGTTTTACTGCTATTTCGTTATATGCGGGAATAGTGCTGGAAATGCCTGTTTTGAGATCTCTCCACAGAAAGCGTTTCCAGACTTCCCCTTCAACACACGAGTTTAACTCTGTAAGTTGAATGCACACATTGAAGACCGTTCTGTTAGGTAGCTCCGTTTTGGTTTCACAAGCAGACAGTTCTCCTTACAGCATAGGCTCCCATTCACTGAGAAATGTCCAAACGCAGCTCTTACCAGAAACGTGTTTCTAACTCCTGAATCTAAAGGGAGATTTAACTCACTTAGCTGAACAAACGCACAGCAGAGCAGATTGAAGGATACGTTGCTTCTGTGTTTTAGGCAGAGTTTTAATGCTATTTCGTTATATGCGGGAATAGTGCTGGAAATGCCTGTTTTGAGATCTCTCCACAGAAAGCGTTTCCAGACTTCCCCTTCAACACACGAGTTTAACTCTGTAAGTTGAATGCACACATTGAAGACCGTTCTGTTAGGTAGCTCCGTTTTGGTTTCACAAGCAGACAGTTCTCCTTACAGCCTAGGCTCCCATTCACTGAGAAATCTCCAAACGCAGCTCTTACCAGAAACGTGTTTCAAACTCCTGAATCTAAAGGGAGATTTAACTCACTTAGCTGAACCAACGCACAGCAGAGCAGATTGAAGGATACGTTGCTTCTGTGTTTTAGGCAGAGTTTTACTGCTATTTCGTTATATGCGGGAATAGTGCTGGAAATGCCTGTTTTGAGATCTCTCCACAGAAAGCGTTTCCAGACTTCCCCTTCAACACACGAGTTTAACTCTGTAAGTTGAATGCACACATTGAAGACCGTTCTGTTAGGTAGCTCCGTTTTGGTTTCACAAGCAGACAGTTCTCCTTACAGCGTAGGCTCCCATTCACTGAGAAATGTCCAAACGCAGCTCTTACCAGAAACGTGTTTCTAACTCCTGAATCTAAAGGGAGATTTAACTCACTTAGCTGAACAAACGCACAGCAGAGCAGATTGAAAGATACGTTGCTTCTGTGTTTTAGGCAGAGTTTTACTGCTATTTCGTTATATGCGGGAATAGTGCTGGAAATGCCTGTTTTGAGATCTCTCCACAGAAAGCGTTTCCAGACTTCCCCTTCAACACACGAGTTTAACTCTGTAAGTTGAATGCACACATTGAAGACCGTTCTGTTAGGTAGCTCCGTTTTGGTTTCACAAGCAGACAGTTCTCCTTACAGCATAGGCTCCCATTCACTGAGAAATGTCCAAACGCAGCTCTTACCAGAAACGTGTTTCTAACTCCTGAATCTAAAGGGAGATTTAACTCACTTAGCTGAACAAACGCACAGCAGAGCAGATTGAAGGATACGTTGCATCTGTGTTTTAGGCAGAGTTTTACTGCTATTTCGTTATATGCGGGAATAGTGCTGGAAAAGCCTGTTTTGAGATCTCTCCACAGAAAGCGTTTCCAGACTTCCCCTTCAACACACGAGTTTAACTCTGTAAGTTGAATGCACACATTGAAGACCGTTCTGTTAGGTAGCTCCGTTTTGGTTTCACAAGCAGACAGTTCTCCTTACAGCATAGGCTCCCATTCACTGAGAAATGTCCAAACGCAGCTCTTACCAGAAACGTGTTTCTAACTCCTGAATCTAAAGGGAGATTTAACTCACTTAGCTGAACAAACGCACAGCAGAGCAGATTGAAGGATACGTTGCTTCTGTGTTTTAGGCAGAGTTTTACTGCTATTTCGTTATATGCGGGAATAGTGCTGGAAAAGCCTGTTTTGAGATCTCTCCACAGAAAGCGTTTCCAGACTTCCCCTTCAACACACGAGTTTAACTCTGTAAGTTGAATGCACACATTGAAGACCGTTCTGTTAGGTAGCTCCGTTTTGGTTTCACAAGCAGACAGTTCTCCTTACAGCATAGGCTCCCATTCACTGAGAAATGTCCAAACGCAGCTCTTACCAGAAACGTGTTTCTAACTCCTGAATCTAAAGGGAGATTTAACTCACTTAGCTGAACAAACGCACAGCAGAGCAGATTGAAGGATACGTTGCTTCTGTGTTTTAGGCAGAGTTTTACTGCTATTTCGTTATATGCGGGAATAGTGCTGGAAATGCCTGTTTTGAGATCTCTCCACAGAAAGCGTTTCCAGACTTCCCCTTCAACACACGAGTTTAACTCTGTAAGTTGAATGCACACATTGAAGACCGTTCTGTTAGGTAGCTCCGTTTTGGTTTCACAAGCAGACAGTTCTCCTTACAGCATAGGCTCCCATTCACTGAGAAATGTCCAAACGCAGCTCTTACCAGAAACGTGTTTCTAACTCCTGAATCTAAAGGGAGATTTAACTCACTTAGCTGAACAAACGCACAGCAGAGCAGATTGAAGGATACGTTGCTTCTGTGTTTTAGGCAGAGTTTTACTGCTATTTCGTTATATGCGGGAATAGTGCTGGAAATGCCTGTTTTGAGATCTCTCCACAGAAAGCGTTTCCAGACTTCCCCTTCAACACACGAGTTTAACTCTGTAAGTTGAATGCACACATTGAAGACCGTTCTGTTAGGTAGCTCCGTTTTGGTTTCACAAGCAGACAGTTCTCCTTACAGCATAGGCTCCCATTCACTGAGAAATGTCCAAACGCAGCTCTTACCAGAAACGTGTTTCTAACTCCTGAATCTAAAGGGAGATTTAACTCACTTAGCTGAACAAACGCACAGCAGAGCAGATTGAAGGATACGTTGCTTCTGTGTTTTAGGCAGAGTTTTACTGCTATTTCGTTATATGCGGGAATAGTGCTGGAAATGCCTGTTTTGAGATCTCTCCACAGAAAGCGTTTCCAGACTTCCCCTTCAACACACGAGTTTAACTCTGTAAGTTGAATGCACACATTGAAGACCGTTCTGTTAGGTAGCTCCCTTTTGGTTTCACAAGCAGACAGTTCTCCTTACAGCATAGGCTCCCATTCACTGAGAAATGTCCAAACGCAGCTCTTACCAGAAACGTGTTTCTAACTCCTGAATCTAACGGGAGATTTAACTCACTTAGCTGAACAAACGCACAGCAGAGCAGATTGAAGGATACGTTGCTTCTGTGTTTTAGGCAGAGTTTTACTGCTATTTCGTTATATGCGGGAATAGTGCTGGAAATGCCTGTTTTGAGATCTCTCCACAGAAAGCGTTTCCAGACTTCCCCTTCAACACACGAGTTTAACTCTGTAAGTTGAATGCACACATTGAAGACCGTTCTGTTAGGTAGCTCCGTTTTGGTTTCACAAGCAGACAGTTCTCCTTACAGCATAGGCTCCCATTCACTGAGAAATGTCCAAACGCAGCTCTTACCAGAAACGTGTTTCTAACTCCTGAATCTAAAGGGAGATTTAACTCATTTAGCTGAACAAACGCACAGCAGAGCAGATTGAAGGATACGTTGCTTCTGTGTTTTAGGCAGAGTTTTACTGCTATTTCGTTATATGCGGGAATAGTGCTGGAAATGCCTGTTTTGAGATCTCTCCACAGAAAGCGTTTCCAGACTTCCCCTTCAACACACGAGTTTAACTCTGTAAGTTGAATGCACACATTGAAGACCGTTCTGTTAGGTAGCTCCGTTTTGGTTTCACAAGCAGACAGTTCTCCTTACAGCGTAGGCTCCCATTCACTGAGAAATGTCCAAACGCAGCTCTTACCAGAAACGTGTTTCTAACTCCTGAATCTAAAGGGAGATTTAACTCACTTAGCTGAACAAACGCACAGCAGAGCAGATTGAAGGATACGTTGCTTCTGTGTTTTAGGCAGTTTTACTGCTATTTCGTTATATGCGGGAATAGTGCTGGAAATGCCTGTTTTGAGATCTCTCCACAGAAAGCGTTTCCAGACTTCCCCTTCAACACACGAGTTTAACTCTGTAAGTTGAATGCACACATTGAAGACCGTTCTGTTAGGTAGCTCCGTTTTGGTTTCACAAGCAGACTGTTCTCCTTACAGCGTAGGCTCCCATTCACTGAGAAATGTCCAAACGCAGCTCTTACCAGAAACGTGTTTCTAACTCCTGAATCTAAAGGGAGATTTAACTCACTTAGCTGAACAAACGCACAGCAGAGCAGATTGAAGGATACGTTGCATCTGTGTTTTAGGCAGAGTTTTACTGCTATTTCGTTATATGCGGGAATAGTGCTGGAAATGCCTGTTTTGAGATCTCTCCACAGAAAGCGTTTCCAGACTTCCCCTTCAACACACGAGTTTAACTCTGTAAGTTGAATGCACACATTGAAGACCGTTCTGTTAGGTAGCTCCGTTTTGGTTTCACAAGCAGACAGTTCTCCTTACAGCATAGGCTCCCATTCACTGAGAAATGTCCAAACGCAGCTCTTACCAGAAACGTGTTTCTAACTCCTGAATCTAAAGGGAGATTTAACTCACTTAGCTGAACAAACGCACAGCAGAGCAGATTGAAGGATACGTTGCTTCTGTGTTTTAGGCAGAGTTTTACTGCTATTTCGTTATATGCGGGAATAGTGCTGGAAATGCCTGTTTTGAGATCTCTCCACAGAAAGCCTTTCCAGACTTCCCCTTCAACACACGAGTTTAACTCTGTAAGTTGAATGCACACATTGAAGACCGTTCTGTTAGGTAGCTCCGTTTTGGTTTCACAAGCAGACAGTTCTCCTTACAGCGTAGGCTCCCATTCACTGAGAAATGTCCAAACGCAGCTCTTACCAGAAACGTGTTTCTAACTCCTGAATCTAAAGGGAGATTTAACTCACTTAGCTGAACAAACGCACAGCAGAGCAGATTGAAGGATACGTTGCTTCTGTGTTTTAGGCAGAGTTTTACTGCTATTTCGTTATATGCGGGAATAGTGCTGGAAATGCCTGTTTTGAGATCTCTCCACAGAAAGCGTTTCCAGACTTCCCCTTCAACACACGAGTTTAGCTCTGTAAGTTGAATGCACACATTGAAGACCGTTCTGTTAGGTAGCTCCGTTTTGGTTTCACAAGCAGACAGTTCTCCTTACAGCGTAGGCTCCCATTCACTGAGAAATGTCCAAACGCAGCTCTTACCAGAAACGTGTTTCTAACTCCTGAATCTAAAGGGAGATTTAACTCACTTAGCTGAACAAACGCACAGCAGAGCAGATTGAAGGATACGTTGCTTCTGTGTTTTAGGCAGAGTTTTACTGCTATTTCGTTATATGCGGGAATAGTGCTGGAAATGCCTGTTTTGAGATCTCTCCACAGAAAGCGTTTCCAGACTTCCCCTTCAACACACGAGTTTAACTCTGTAAGTTGAATGCACACATTGAAGACCGTTCTGTTAGGTAGCTCCCTTTTGGTTTCACAAGCAGACAGTTCTCCTTACAGCATAGGCTCCCATTCACTGAGAAATGTCCAAACGCAGCTCTTACCAGAAACGTGTTTCTAACTCCTGAATCTAAAGGGAGATTTAACTCACTTAGCTGAACAAACGCACAGCAGAGCAGATTGAAGGATACGTTGCTTCTGTGTTTTAGGCAGAGTTTTACTGCTATTTCGTTATATGCGGGAATAGTGCTGGAAATGCCTGTTTTGAGATCTCTCCACAGAAAGCGTTTCCAGACTTCCCCTTCAACACACGAGTTTAACTCTGTAAGTTGAATGCACACATTGAAGACCGTTCTGTTAGGTAGCTCCGTTTTGGTTTCACAAGCAGACAGTTCTCCTTACAGCATAGGCTCCCATTCACTGAGAAATGTCCAAACGCAGCTCTTACCAGAAACGTGTTTCTAACTCCTGAATCTAAAGGGAGATTTAACTCACTTAGCTGAACAAACGCACAGCAGAGCAGATTGAAGGATACGTTGCATCTGTGTTTTAGGCAGAGTTTTACTGCTATTTCGTTATATGCGGGAATAGTGCTGGAAATGCCTGTTTTGAGATCTCTCCACAGAAAGCGTTTCCAGACTTCCCCTTCAACACACGAGTTTAACTCTGTAAGTTGAATGCACACATTGAAGACCGTTCTGTTAGGTAGCTCCGTTTTGGTTTCACAAGCAGACAGTTCTCCTTACAGCATAGGCTCCCATTCACTGAGAAATGTCCAAACGCAGCTCTTACCAGAAACGTGTTTCTAACTCCTGAATCTAAAGGGAGATTTAACTCACTTAGCTGAACAAACGCACAGCAGAGCAGATTGAAGGATACGTTGCTTCTGTGTTTTAGGCAGAGTTTTACTGCTATTTCGTTATATGCGGGAATAGTGCTGGAAATGCCTGTTTTGAGATCTCTCCACAGAAAGCGTTTCCAGACTTCCCCTTCAACACACGAGTTTAACTCTGTAAGTTGAATGCACACATTGAAGACCGTTCTGTTAGGTAGCTCCGTTTTGGTTTCACAAGCAGACAGTTCTCCTTACAGCATAGGCTCCCATTCACTGAGAAATGTCCAAACGCAGCTCTTACCAGAAACGTGTTTCTAACTCCTGAATCTAAAGGGAGATTTAACTCACTTAGCTGAACAAACGCACAGCAGAGCAGATTGAAGGATACGTTGCTTCTGTGTTTTAGGCAGAGTTTTACTGCTATTTCGTTATATGCGGGAATAGTGCTGGAAATGCCTGTTTTGAGATCTCTCCACAGAAAGCGTTTCCAGACTTCCCCTACAACACACGAGTTTAACTCTGTAAGTTGAATGCACACATTGAAGACCGTTCTGTTAGGTAGCTCCGTTTTGGTTTCACAAGCAGACAGTTCTCCTTACAGCATAGGCTCCCATTCACTGAGAAATCTCCAAACGCAGCCCTTACCAGAAACGTGTTTCTAACTCCTGAATCTAAAGGGAGATTTAACTCACTTAGCTGAACAAACGCACAGCAGAGCAGATTGAAGGATACGTTGCTTCTGTGTTTTAGGCAGAGTTTTACTGCTATTTCGTTATATGCGGGAATAGTGCTGGAAATGCCTGTTTTGAGATCTCTCCACAGAAAGCGTTTCCAGACTTCCCCTTCAACACACGAGTTTAACTCTGTAAGTTGAATGCACACATTGAAGACCGTTCTGTTAGGTAGCTCCGTTTTGGTTTCACAAGCAGACAGTTCTCCTTACAGCATAGGCTCCCATTCACTGAGAAATGTCCAAACGCAGCTCTTACCAGAAACGTGTTTCTAACTCCTGAATCTAAAGGGAGATTTAACTCACTTAGCTGAACAAACGCACAGCAGAGCAGATTGAAGGATACGTTGCTTCTGTGTTTTAGGCAGAGTTTTACTGCTATTTCGTTATATGCGGGAATAGTGCTGGAAATGCCTGTTTTGAGATCTCTCCACAGAAAGCGTTTCCAGACTTCCCCTTCAACACACGAGTTTAACTCTGTAAGTTGAATGCACACATTGAAGACCGTTCTGTTAGGTAGCTCCGTTTTGGTTTCACAAGCAGACAGTTCTCCTTACAGCATAGGCTCCCATTCACTGAGAAATTTCCAAACGCAGCTCTTACCAGAAACGTGTTTCTAACTCCTGAATCTAAAGGGAGATTTAACTCACTTAGCTGAACAAACGCACAGCAGAGCAGATTGAAGGATACGTTGCTTCTGTGTTTTAGGCAGAGTTTTACTGCTATTTCGTTATATGCGGGAATAGTGCTGGAAATGCCTGTTTTGAGATCTCTCCACAGAAAGCGTTTCCAGACTTCCCCTTCAACACACGAGTTTAACTCTGTAAGTTGAATGCACACATTGAAGACCGTTCTGTTAGGTAGCTCCGTTTTGGTTTCACAAGCAGACAGTTCTCCTTACAGCGTAGGCTCCCATTCACTGAGAAATGTCCAAACGCAGCTCTTACCAGAAACGTGTTTCTAACTCCTGAATCTAAAGGGAGATTTAACTCACTTAGCTGAAGCAACGCACAGCAGAGCAGATTGAAGGATACGTTGCTTCTGTGTTTTAGGCAGAGTTTTACTGCTATTTCGTTATATGCGGGAATAGTGCTGGAAATGCCTGTTTTGAGATCTCTCCACAGAAAGCGTTTCCAGACTTCCCCTTCAACACACGAGTTTAACTCTGTAAGTTGAATGCACACATTGAAGACCGTTCTGTTAGGTAGCTCCGTTTTGGTTTCACAAGCAGACAGTTCTCCTTACAGCATAGGCTCCCATTCACTGAGAAATGTCCAAACGCAGCTCTTACCAGAAACGTGTTTCTAACTCCTGAATCTAAAGGGAGATTTAACTCACTTAGCTGAACAAACGCACAGCAGAGCAGATTGAAGGATACGTTGCTTCTGTGTTTTAGGCAGAGTTTTACTGCTATTTCGTTATATGCGGGAATAGTGCTGGAAATGCCTGTTTTGAGATCTCTCCACAGAAAGCGTTTCCAGACTTCCCCTTCAACACACGAGTTTAACTCTGTAAGTTGAATGCACACATTGAAGACCGTTCTGTTAGGTAGCTCCGTTTTGGTTTCACAAGCAGACAGTTCTCCTTACAGCATAGGCTCCCATTCACTGAGAAATGTCCAAACGCAGCTCTTACCAGAAACGTGTTTCTAACTCCTGAATCTAAAGGGAGATTTAACTCACTTAGCTGAACAAACGCACAGCAGAGCAGATTGAAGGATACGTTGCTTCTGTGTTTTAGGCAGAGTTTTACTGCTATTTCGTTATATGCGGGAATAGTGCTGGAAATGCCTGTTTTGAGATCTCTCCACAGAAAGCGTTTCCAGACTTCCCCTTCAACACACGAGTTTAACTCTGTAAGTTGAATGCACACATTGAAGACCGTTCTGTTAGGTAGCTCCGTTTTGGTTTCACAAGCAGACAGTTCTCCTTACAGCATAGGCTCCCATTCACTGAGAAATCTCCAAACGCAGCCCTTACCAGAAACGTGTTTCTAACTCCTGAATCTAAAGGGAGATTTAACTCACTTAGCTGAACAAACGCACAGCAGAGCAGATTGAAGGATACGTTGCTTCTGTGTTTTAGGCAGAGTTTTACTGCTATTTCGTTATATGCGGGAATAGTGCTGGAAATGCCTGTTTTGAGATCTCTCCACAGAAAGCGTTTCCAGACTTCCCCTTCAACACACGAGTTTAACTCTGTAAGTTGAATGCACACATTGAAGACCGTTCTGTTAGGTAGCTCCGTTTTGGTTTCACAAGCAGACAGTTCTCCTTACAGCATAGGCTCCCATTCACTGAGAAATGTCCAAACGCAGCTCTTACCAGAAACGTGTTTCTAACTCCTGAATCTAAAGGGAGATTTAACTCACTTAGCTGAACAAACGCACAGCAGAGCAGATTGAAGGATACGTTGCTTCTGTGTTTTAGGCAGAGTTTTACTGCTATTTCGTTATATGCGGGAATAGTGCTGGAAATGCCTGTTTTGAGATCTCTCCACAGAAAGCGTTTCCAGACTTCCCCTTCAACACACGAGTTTAACTCTGTAAGTTGAATGCACACATTGAAGACCGTTCTGTTAGGTAGCTCCGTTTTGGTTTCACAAGCAGACAGTTCTCCTTACAGCATAGGCTCCCATTCACTGAGAAATTTCCAAACGCAGCTCTTACCAGAAACGTGTTTCTAACTCCTGAATCTAAAGGGAGATTTAACTCACTTAGCTGAACAAACGCACAGCAGAGCAGATTGAAGGATACGTTGCTTCTGTGTTTTAGGCAGAGTTTTACTGCTATTTCGTTATATGCGGGAATAGTGCTGGAAATGCCTGTTTTGAGATCTCTCCACAGAAAGCGTTTCCAGACTTCCCCTTCAACACACGAGTTTAACTCTGTAAGTTGAATGCACACATTGAAGACCGTTCTGTTAGGTAGCTCCGTTTTGGTTTCACAAGCAGACAGTTCTCCTTACAGCGTAGGCTCCCATTCACTGAGAAATGTCCAAACGCAGCTCTTACCAGAAACGTGTTTCTAACTCCTGAATCTAAAGGGAGATTTAACTCACTTAGCTGAAGCAACGCACAGCAGAGCAGATTGAAGGATACGTTGCTTCTGTGTTTTAGGCAGAGTTTTACTGCTATTTCGTTATATGCGGGAATAGTGCTGGAAATGCCTGTTTTGAGATCTCTCCACAGAAAGCGTTTCCAGACTTCCCCTTCAACACACGAGTTTAACTCTGTAAGTTGAATGCACACATTGAAGACCGTTCTGTTAGGTAGCTCCGTTTTGGTTTCACAAGCAGACAGTTCTCCTTACAGCATAGGCTCCCATTCACTGAGAAATGTCCAAACGCAGCTCTTACCAGAAACGTGTTTCTAACTCCTGAATCTAAAGGGAGATTTAACTCACTTAGCTGAACAAACGCACAGCAGAGCAGATTGAAGGATACGTTGCATCTGTGTTTTAGGCAGAGTTTTACTGCTATTTCGTTATTTGCGGGAATAGTGCTGGAAATGCCTGTTTTGAGATCTCTCCACAGAAAGCGTTTCCAGACTTCCCCTTCAACACACGAGTTTAACTCTGTAAGTTGAATGCACACATTGAAGACCGTTCTGTTAGGTAGCTCCGTTTTGGTTTCACAAGCAGACAGTTCTCCTTACAGCATAGGCTCCCATTCACTGAGAAATGTCCAAACGCAGCTCTTACCAGAAACGTGTTTCTAACTCCTGAATCTAAAGGGAGATTTAACTCACTTAGCTGAACAAACGCACAGCAGAGCAGATTGAAGGATACGTTGCATCTGTGTTTTAGGCAGAGTTTTACTGCTATTTCGTTATATGCGGGAATAGTGCTGGAAATGCCTGTTTTGAGATCTCTCCACAGAAAGCGTTTCCAGACTTCCCCTTCAACACACGAGTTTAACTCTGTAAGTTGAATGCACACATTGAAGACCGTTCTGTTAGGTAGCTCCGTTTTGGTTTCACAAGCAGACAGTTCTCCTTACAGCATAGGCTCCCATTCACTGAGAAATGTCCAAACGCAGCTCTTACCAGAAACGTGTTTCTAACTCCTGAATCTAAAGGGAGATTTAACTCACTTAGCTGAACAAACGCACAGCAGAGCAGATTGAAGGATACGTTGCTTCTGTGTTTTAGGCAGAGTTTTACTGCTATTTCGTTATATGCGGGAATAGTGCTGGAAATGCCTGTTTTGAGATCTCTCCACAGAAAGCGTTTCCAGACTTCCCCTTCAACACACGAGTTTAACTCTGTAAGTTGAATGCACACATTGAAGACCGTTCTGTTAGGTAGCTCCGTTTTGGTTTCACAAGCAGACAGTTCTCCTTACAGCATAGGCTCCCATTCACTGAGAAATGTCCAAACGCAGCTCTTACCAGAAACGTGTTTCTAACTCCTGAATCTAAAGGGAGATTTAACTCACTTAGCTGAACAAACGCACAGCAGAGCAGATTGAAGGATACGTTGCTTCTGTGTTTTAGGCAGAGTTTTACTGCTATTTCGTTATATGCGGGAATAGTGCTGGAAATGCCTGTTTTGAGATCTCTCCACAGAAAGCGTTTCCAGACTTCCCCTTCAACACACGAGTTTAACTCTGTAAGTTGAATGCACACATTGAAGACCGTTCTGTTAGGTAGCTCCGTTTTGGTTTCACAAGCAGACAGTTCTCCTTACAGCATAGGCTCCCATTCACTGAGAAATGTCCAAACGCAGCTCTTACCAGAAACGTGTTTCTAACTCCTGAATCTAAAGGGAGATTTAACTCACTTAGCTGAACAAACGCACAGCAGAGCAGATTGAAGGATACGTTGCTTCTGTGTTTTAGGCAGAGTTTTACTGCTATTTCGTTATATGCGGGAATAGTGCTGGAAATGCCTGTTTTGAGATCTCTCCACAGAAAGCGTTTCCAGACTTCCCCTTCAACACACGAGTTTAACTCTGTAAGTTGAATGCACACATTGAAGACCGTTCTGTTAGGTAGCTCCGTTTTGGTTTCACAAGCAGACAGTTCTCCTTACAGCATAGGCTCCCATTCACTGAGAAATCTCCAAACGCAGCCCTTACCAGAAACGTGTTTCTAACTCCTGAATCTAAAGGGAGATTTAACTCACTTAGCTGAACAAACGCACAGCAGAGCAGATTGAAGGATACGTTGCTTCTGTGTTTTAGGCAGAGTTTTACTGCTATTTCGTTATATGCGGGAATAGTGCTGGAAATGCCTGTTTTGAGATCTCTCCACAGAAAGCGTTTCCAGACTTCCCCTTCAACACACGAGTTTAACTCTGTAAGTTGAATGCACACATTGAAGACCGTTCTGTTAGGTAGCTCCGTTTTGGTTTCACAAGCAGACAGTTCTCCTTACAGCATAGGCTCCCATTCACTGAGAAATGTCCAAACGCAGCCCTTACCAGAAACGTGTTTCTAACTCCTGAATCTAAAGGGAGATTTAACTCACTTAGCTGAACAAACGCACAGCAGAGCAGATTGAAGGATACGTTGCTTCTGTGTTTTAGGCAGAGTTTTACTGCTATTTCGTTATATGCGGGAATAGTGCTGGAAATGCCTGTTTTGAGATCTCTCCACAGAAAGCGTTTCCAGACTTCCCCTTCAACACACGAGTTTAACTCTGTAAGTTGAATGCACACATTGAAGACCGTTCTGTTAGGTAGCTCCGTTTTGGTTTCACAAGCAGACAGTTCTCCTTACAGCATAGTCTCCCATTCACTGAGAAATGTCCAAACGCAGCTCTTACCAGAAACGTGTTTCTAACTCCTGAATCTAAAGGGAGATTTAACTCACTTAGCTGAACAAACGCACAGCAGAGCAGATTGAAGGATACGTTGCTTCTGTGTTTTAGGCAGAGTTTTACTGCTATTTCGTTATATGCGGGAATAGTGCTGGAAATGCCTGTTTTGAGATCTCTCCACAGAAAGCGTTTCCAGACTTCCCCTTCAACACACGAGTTTAACTCTGTAAGTTGAATGCACACATTGAAGACCGTTCTGTTAGGTAGCTCCGTTTTGGTTTCACAAGCAGACAGTTCTCCTTACAGCATAGGCTCCCATTCACTGAGAAATTTCCAAACGCAGCTCTTACCAGAAACGTGTTTCTAACTCCTGAATCTAAAGGGAGATTTAACTCACTTAGCTGAACAAACGCACAGCAGAGCAGATTGAAGGATACGTTGCTTCTGTGTTTTAGGCAGAGTTTTACTGCTATTTCGTTATATGCGGGAATAGTGCTGGAAATGCCTGTTTTGAGATCTCTCCACAGAAAGCGTTTCCAGACTTCCCCTTCAACACACGAGTTTAACTCTGTAAGTTGAATGCACACATTGAAGACCGTTCTGTTAGGTAGCTCCGTTTTGGTTTCACAAGCAGACAGTTCTCCTTACAGCGTAGGCTCCCATTCACTGAGAAATGTCCAAACGCAGCTCTTACCAGAAACGTGTTTCTAACTCCTGAATCTAAAGGGAGATTTAACTCACTTAGCTGAACAAACGCACAGCAGAGCAGATTGAAGGATACGTTGCATCTGTGTTTTAGGCAGAGATTTACTGCTATTTCGTTATATGCGGGAATAGTGCTGGAAATGCCTGTTTTGAGATCTCTCCACAGAAAGCGTTTCCAGACTTCCCCTTCAACACACGAGTTTAACTCTGTAAGTTGAATGCACACATTGAAGACCGTTCTGTTAGGTAGCTCCGTTTTGGTTTCACAAGCAGACAGTTCTCCTTACAGCATAGGCTCCCATTCACTGAGAAATGTCCAAACGCAGCTCTTACCAGAAACGTGTTTCTAACTCCTGAATCTAAAGGGAGATTTAACTCACTTAGCTGAACAAACGCACAGCAGAGCAGATTGAAGAATACGTTGCTTCTGTGTTTTAGGCAGAGTTTTACTGCTATTTCGTTATATGCGGGAATAGTGCTGGAAATGCCTGTTTTGAGATCTCTCCACAGAAAGCGTTTCCAGAATTCCCCTTCAACACACGAGTTTAACTCTGTAAGTTGAATGTACACATTGAAGACCGTTCTGTTAGGTAGCTCCGTTTTGGTTTCACAAGCAGACAGTTCTCCTTACAGCATAGGCTCGCATTCACTGAGAAATGTCCAAACGCAGCTCTTACCAGAAACGTGTTTCTAACTCCTGAATCTAAAGGGAGATTTAACTCACTTAGCTGAACAAACGCACAGCAGAGCAGATTGAAGGATACGTTGCTTCTGTGTTTTAGGCAGAGTTTTACTGCTATTTCGTTATATGCGGGAATAGTGCTGGAAATGCCTGTTTTGAGATCTCTCCACAGAAAGCGTTTCCAGACTTCCCCTTCAACACACGAGTTTAACTCTGTAAGTTGAATGCACACTTTGAAGACCGTTCTGTTAGGTAGCTCCGTTTTGGTTTCACAAGCAGACAGTTCTCCTTACAGCATAGGCTCCCATTCACTGAGAAATGTCCAAACGCAGCTCTTACCAGAAACGTGTTTCTAACTCCTGAATCTAAAGGGAGATTTAACTCACTTAGCTGAACAAACGCACAGCAGAGCAGATTGAAGGATACGTTGCTTCTTTGTTTTAGGCAGAGTTTTACTGCTATTTCGTTATATGCGGGAATAGTGCTGGAAATGCCTGTTTTGAGATCTCTCCACAGAAAGCGTTTCCAGACTTCCCCTTCAACACACGAGTTTAACTCTGTAAGTTGAATGCACACATTGAAGACCGTTCTGTTAGGTAGCTCCGTTTTGGTTTCACAAGCAGACAGTTCTCCTTACAGCATAGGCTCCCATTCACTGAGAAATGTCCAAACGCAGCTCTTACCAGAAACGTGTTTCTAACTCCTGAATCTAAAGGGAGATTTAACTCACTTAGCTGAACAAACGCACAGCAGAGCAGATTGAAGGATACGTTGCTTCTGTGTTTTAGGCAGAGTTTTACTGCTATTTCGTTATATGCGGGAATAGTGCTGGAAATGCCTGTTTTGAGATCTCTCCACAGAAAGCGTTTCCAGACTTCCCCTTCAACACACGAGTTTAACTCTGTAAGTTGAATGCACACATTGAAGACCGTTCTGTTAGGTAGCTCCGTTTTGGTTTCACAAGCAGACAGTTCTCCTTACAGCGTAGGCTCCCATTCACTGAGAAATGTCCAAACGCAGCTCTTACCAGAAACGTGTTTCTAACTCCTGAATCTAAAGGGAGATTTAACTCACTTAGCTGAACAAACGCACAGCAGAGCAGATTGAAGGATACGTTGCTTCTGTGTTTTAGGCAGAGTTTTACTGCTATTTCGTTATATGCGGGAATAGTGCTGGAAATGCCTGTTTTGAGATCTCTCCACAGAAAGCGTTTCCAGACTTCCCCTTCAACACACGAGTTTAACTCTGTAAGTTGAATGCACACATTGAAGACCGTTCTGTTAGGTAGCTCCGTTTTGGTTTCACAAGCAGACAGTTCTCCTTACAGCATAGGCTCCCATTCACTGAGAAATGTCCAAACGCAGCTCTTACCAGAAACGTGTTTCTAACTCCTGAATCTAAAGGGAGATTTAACTCACTTAGCTGAACAAACGCACAGCAGAGCAGATTGAAGGATACGTTGCATCTGTGTTTTAGGCAGAGTTTTACTGCTATTTCGTTATATGCGGGAATAGTGCTGGAAAAGCCTGTTTTGAGATCTCTCCACAGAAAGCGTTTCCAGACTTCCCCTTCAACACACGAGTTTAACTCTGTAAGTTGAATGCACACATTGAAGACCGTTCTGTTAGGTAGCTCCGTTTTGGTTTCACAAGCAGACAGTTCTCCTTACAGCATAGGCTCCCATTCACTGAGAAATGTCCAAACGCAGCTCTTACCAGAAACGTGTTTCTAACTCCTGAATCTAAAGGGAGATTTAACTCACTTAGCTGAACAAACGCACAGCAGAGCAGATTGAAGGATACGTTGCTTCTGTGTTTTAGGCAGAGTTTTACTGCTATTTCGTTATATGCGGGAATAGTGCTGGAAAAGCCTGTTTTGAGATCTCTCCACAGAAAGCGTTTCCAGACTTCCCCTTCAACACACGAGTTTAACTCTGTAAGTTGAATGCACACATTGAAGACCGTTCTGTTAGGTAGCTCCGTTTTGGTTTCACAAGCAGACAGTTCTCCTTACAGCATAGGCTCCCATTCACTGAGAAATGTCCAAACGCAGCTCTTACCAGAAACGTGTTTCTAACTCCTGAATCTAAAGGGAGATTTAACTCACTTAGCTGAACAAACGCACAGCAGAGCAGATTGAAGGATACGTTGCTTCTGTGTTTTAGGCAGAGTTTTACTGCTATTTCGTTATATGCGGGAATAGTGCTGGAAATGCCTGTTTTGAGATCTCTCCACAGAAAGCGTTTCCAGACTTCCCCTTCAACACACGAGTTTAACTCTGTAAGTTGAATGCACACATTGAAGACCGTTCTGTTAGGTAGCTCCGTTTTGGTTTCACAAGCAGACAGTTCTCCTTACAGCATAGGCTCCCATTCACTGAGAAATGTCCAAACGCAGCTCTTACCAGAAACGTGTTTCTAACTCCTGAATCTAAAGGGAGATTTAACTCACTTAGCTGAACAAACGCACAGCAGAGCAGATTGAAGGATACGTTGCTTCTGTGTTTTAGGCAGAGTTTTACTGCTATTTCGTTATATGCGGGAATAGTGCTGGAAATGCCTGTTTTGAGATCTCTCCACAGAAAGCGTTTCCAGACTTCCCCTTCAACACACGAGTTTAACTCTGTAAGTTGAATGCACACATTGAAGACCGTTCTGTTAGGTAGCTCCGTTTTGGTTTCACAAGCAGACAGTTCTCCTTACAGCATAGGCTCCCATTCACTGAGAAATGTCCAAACGCAGCTCTTACCAGAAACGTGTTTCTAACTCCTGAATCTAAAGGGAGATTTAACTCATTTAGCTGAACAAACGCACAGCAGAGCAGATTGAAGGATACGTTGCTTCTGTGTTTTAGGCAGAGTTTTACTGCTATTTCGTTATATGCGGGAATAGTGCTGGAAATGCCTGTTTTGAGATCTCTCCACAGAAAGCGTTTCCAGACTTCCCCTTCAACACACGAGTTTAACTCTGTAAGTTGAATGCACACATTGAAGACCGTTCTGTTAGGTAGCTCCGTTTTGGTTTCACAAGCAGACAGTTCTCCTTACAGCGTAGGCTCCCATTCACTGAGAAATGTCCAAACGCAGCTCTTACCAGAAACGTGTTTCTAACTCCTGAATCTAAAGGGAGATTTAACTCACTTAGCTGAACAAACGCACAGCAGAGCAGATTGAAGGATACGTTGCTTCTGTGTTTTAGGCAGTTTTACTGCTATTTCGTTATATGCGGGAATAGTGCTGGAAATGCCTGTTTTGAGATCTCTCCACAGAAAGCGTTTCCAGACTTCCCCTTCAACACACGAGTTTAACTCTGTAAGTTGAATGCACACATTGAAGACCGTTCTGTTAGGTAGCTCCGTTTTGGTTTCACAAGCAGACAGTTCTCCTTACAGCATAGGCTCCCATTCACTGAGAAATGTCCAAACGCAGCTCTTACCAGAAACGTGTTTCTAACTCCTGAATCTAAAGGGAGATTTAACTCACTTAGCTGAACAAACGCACAGCAGAGCAGATTGAAGGATACGTTGCTTCTGTGTTTTAGGCAGAGTTTTACTGCTATTTCGTTATATGCGGGAATAGTGCTGGAAATGCCTGTTTTGAGATCTCTCCACAGAAAGCGTTTCCAGACTTCCCCTTCAACACACGAGTTTAACTCTGTAAGTTGAATGCACACATTGAAGACCGTTCTGTTAGGTAGCTCCGTTTTGGTTTCACAAGCAGACAGTTCTCCTTACAGCATAGGCTCCCATTCACTGAGAAATGTCCAAACGCAGCTCTTACCAGAAACGTGTTTCTAACTCCTGAATCTAAAGGGAGATTTAACTCACTTAGCTGAACAAACGCACAGCAGAGCAGATTGAAGGATACGTTGCTTCTGTGTTTTAGGCAGAGTTTTACTGCTATTTCGTTATATGCGGGAATAGTGCTGGAAATGCCTGTTTTGAGATCTCTCCACAGAAAGCGTTTCCAGACTTCCCCTTCAACACACGAGTTTAACTCTGTAAGTTGAATGCACACATTGAAGACCGTTCTGTTAGGTAGCTCCGTTTTGGTTTCACAAGCAGACAGTTCTCCTTACAGCATAGGCTCCCATTCACTGAGAAATGTCCAAACGCAGCTCTTACCAGAAACGTGTTTCTAACTCCTGAATCTAAAGGGAGATTTAACTCACTTAGCTGAACAAACGCACAGCAGAGCAGATTGAAGGATACGTTGCTTCTGTGTTTTAGGCAGAGTTTTACTGCTATTTCGTTATATGCGGGAATAGTGCTGGAAATGCCTGTTTTGAGATCTCTCCACAGAAAGCGTTTCCAGACTTCCCCTTCAACACACGAGTTTAACTCTGTAAGTTGAATGCACACATTGAAGACCGTTCTGTTAGGTAGCTCCGTTTTGGTTTCACAAGCAGACAGTTCTCCTTACAGCATAGGCTCCCATTCACTGAGAAATGTCCAAACGCAGCTCTTACCAGAAACGTGTTTCTAACTCCTGAATCTAAAGGGAGATTTAACTCACTTAGCTGAACAAACGCACAGCAGAGCAGATTGAAGGATACGTTGCTTCTGTGTTTTAGGCAGAGTTTTACTGCTATTTCGTTATATGCGGGAATAGTGCTGGAAATGCCTGTTTTGAGATCTCTCCACAGAAAGCGTTTCCAGACTTCCCCTTCAACACACGAGTTTAACTCTGTAAGTTGAATGCACACATTGAAGACCGTTCTGTTAGGTAGCTCCGTTTTGGTTTCACAAGCAGACAGTTCTCCTTACAGCATAGGCTCCCATTCACTGAGAAATGACCAAACGCAGCTCTTACCAGAAACGTGTTTCTAACTCCTGAATCTAAAGGGAGATTTAACTCACTTAGCTGAACAAACGCACAGCAGAGCAGATTGAAGGATACGTTGCTTCTGTGTTTTAGGCAGAGTTTTACTGCTATTTCGTTATATGCGGGAATAGTGCTGGAAATGCCTGTTTTGAGATCTCTCCACAGAAAGCGTTTCCAGACTTCCCCTTCAACACACGAGTTTAACTCTGTAAGTTGAATGCACACATTGAAGACCGTTCTGTTAGGTAGCTCCGTTTTGGTTTCACAAGCAGACAGTTCTCCTTACAGCATAGGCTCCCATTCACTGAGAAATGTCCAAACGCAGCTCTTACCAGAAACGTGTTTCTAACTCCTGAATCTAAAGGGAGATTTAACTCACTTAGCTGAACAAACGCACAGCAGAGCAGATTGAAGGATACGTTGCTTCTGTGTTTTAGGCAGAGTTTTACTGCTATTTCGTTATATGCGGGAATAGTGCTGGAAATGCCTGTTTTGAGATCTCTCCACAGAAAGCGTTTCCAGACTTCCCCTTCAACACACGAGTTTAACTCTGTAAGTTGAATGCACACATTGAAGACCGTTCTGTTAGGTAGCTCCGTTTTGGTTTCACAAGCAGACAGTTCTCCTTACAGCATAGGCTCCCATTCACTGAGAAATGTCCAAACGCAGCTCTTACCAGAAACGTGTTTCTAACTCCAGAATCTAAAGGGAGATTTAACTCACTTAGCTGAACAAACGCACAGCAGAGCAGATTGAAGGATACGTTGCTTCTGTGTTTTAGGCAGAGTTTTACTGCTATTTCGTTATATGCGGGAATAGTGCTGGAAATGCCTGTTTTGAGATCTCTCCACAGAAAGCGTTTCCAGACTTCCCCTTCAACACACGAGTTTAACTCTGTAAGTTGAATGCACACATTGAAGACCGTTCTGTTAGGTAGCTCCGTTTTGGTTTCACAAGCAGACAGTTCTCCTTACAGCATAGGCTCCCATTCACTGAGAAATGTCCAAACGCAGCTCTTACCAGAAACGTGTTTCTAACTCCTGAATCTAAAGGGAGATTTAACTCACTTAGCTGAACAAACGCACAGCAGAGCAGATTGAAGGATACGTTGCTTCTGTGTTTTAGGCAGAGTTTTACTGCTATTTCGTTATATGCGGGAATAGTGCTGGAAATGCCTGTTTTGAGATCTCTCCACAGAAAGCGTTTCCAGACTTCCCCTTCAACACACGAGTTTAACTCTGTAAGTTGAATGCACACATTGAAGACCGTTCTGTTAGGTAGCTCCGTTTTGGTTTCACAAGCAGACAGTTCTCCTTACAGCATAGGCTCCCATTCACTGAGAAATGTCCAAACGCAGCTCTTACCAGAAACGTGTTTCTAACTCCTGAATCTAAAGGGAGATTTAACTCACTTAGCTGAACAAACGCACAGCAGAGCAGATTGAAGGATACGTTGCTTCTGTGTTTTAGGCAGAGTTTTACTGCTATTTCGTTATATGCGGGAATAGTGCTGGAAATGCCTGTTTTGAGATCTCTCCACAGAAAGCGTTTCCAGACTTCCCCTTCAACACACGAGTTTAACTCTGTAAGTTGAATGCACACATTGAAGACCGTTCTGTTAGGTAGCTCCGTTTTGGTTTCACAAGCAGACAGTTCTCCTTACAGCGTAGGCTCCCATTCACTGAGAAATGTCCAAACGCAGCTCTTACCAGAAACGTGTTTCTAACTCCTGAATCTAAAGGGAGATTTAACTCACTTAGCTGAACAAACGCACAGCAGAGCAGATTGAAGGATACGTTGCTTCTGTGTTTTAGGCAGAGTTTTACTGCTATTTCTTTATATGCGGGAATAGTGCTGGAAATGCCTGTTTTGAGATCTCTCCACAGAAAGCGTTTCCAGACTTCCCCTTCAACACACGAGTTTAACTCTGTAAGTTGAATGCACACATTGAAGACCGTTCTGTTAGGTAGCTCCGTTTTGGTTTCACAAGCAGACAGTTCTCCTTACAGCGTAGGCTCCCATTCACTGAGAAATGTCCAAACGCAGCTCTTACCAGAAACGTGTTTCTAACTCCTGAATCTAAAGGGAGATTTAACTCACTTAGCTGAACAAACGCACAGCAGAGCAGATTGAAGGATACGTTGCTTCTGTGTTTTAGGCAGAGTTTTACTGCTATTTCGTTATATGCGGGAATAGTGCTGGAAATGCCTGTTTTGAGATCTCTCCACAGAAAGCGTTTCCAGACTTCCCCTTTTACACACGAGTTTAACTCTGTAAGTTGAATGTACACATTGAAGACCGTTCTGTTAGGTAGCTCCGTTTTGGTTTCACAAGCAGACAGTTCTCCTTACAGCATAGGCTCCCATTCACTGAGAAATGTCCAAACGCAGCTCTTACCAGAAACGTGTTTCTAACTCCTGAATCTAAAGGGAGATTTAACTCACTTAGCTGAACAAACGCACAGCAGAGCAGATTGAAGGATACGTTGCTTCTGTGTTTTAGGCAGAGTTTTACTGCTATTTCGTTATATGCGGGAATAGTGCTGGAAATGCCTGTTTTGAGATCTCTCCACAGAAAGCGTTTCCAGACTTCCCCTTCAACACACGAGTTTAACTCTGTAAGTTGAATGCACACATTGAAGACCGTTCTGTTAGGTAGCTCCGTTTTGGTTTCACAAGCAGACAGTTCTCCTTACAGCATAGGCTCCCATTCACTGAGAAATGTCCAAACGCAGCTCTTACCAGAAACGTGTTTCTAACTCCTGAATCTAAAGGGAGATTTAACCTACTTAGCTGAATAAACGCACAGCAGAGCAGATTGAAGGATACGTTGCTTCTGTGTTTTAGGCAGAGTTTTACTGCTATTTCGTTATATGCGGGAATAGTGCTGGAAATGCCTGTTTTGAGATCTCTCCACAGAAAGCGTTTCCAGACTTCCCCTTCAACACACTAGTTTAACTCTGTAAGTTGAATGCACACATTGAAGACCGTTCTGTTAGGTAGCTCCGTTTTGGTTTCACAAGCAGACAGTTCTCCTTACAGCATAGGCTCCCATTCACTGAGAAATGTCCAAACGCAGCTCTTACCAGAAACGTGTTTCTAACTCCTGAATCTAAAGGGAGATTTAACTCACTTAGCTGAACAAACGCACAGCAGAGCAGATTGAAGGATACGTTGCTTCTGTGTTTTAGGCAGAGTTTTACTGCTATTTCGTTATATGCGGGAATAGTGCTGGAAATGCCTGTTTTGAGATCTCTCCACAGAAAGCGTTTCCAGACTTCCCCTTCAACACACGAGTTTAACTCTTTAAGTTGAATGCACACATTGAAGACCGTTCTGTTAGGTAGCTCCGTTTTGGTTTCACAAGCAGACAGTTCTCCTTAGAGCGTAGGCTCCCATTCACTGAGAAATGTCCAAACGCAGCTCTTACCAGAAACGTGTTTCTAACTCCTGGATCTAAAGGGAGATTTAACTCACTTAGCTGAACAAACGCACAGCAGAGCAGATTGAAGGATACGTTGCTTCTGTGTTTTAGGCAGAGTTTTACTGCTATTTCGTTATATGCGGGAATAGTGCTGGAAATGCCTGTTTTGAGATCTCTCCACAGAAAGCGTTTCCAGACTTCCCCTTCAACACACGAGTTTAACTCTGTAAGTTGAATGCACACATTGAAGACCGTTCTGTTAGGTAGCTCCGTTTTGGTTTCACAAGCAGACAGTTCTCGTGACAGCGTAGGCTCCCATTCACTGAGAAATGTCCAAACGCAGCTCTTACCAGAAACGTGTTTCTAACTCCTGAATCTAAAGGGAGATTTAACTCACTTAGCTGAACAAACGCACAGCAGAGCAGATTGAAGGATACGTTGCTTCTGTGTTTTAGGCAGAGTTTTACTGCTATTTCGTTATATGCGGGAATAGTGCTGGAAATGCCTGTTTTGAGATCTCTCCACAGAAAGCGTTTCCAGACTTCCCCTTCAACACACGAGTTTAACTCTGTAAGTTGAATGCACACATTGAAGACCGTTCTGTTAGGTAGCTCCGTTTTGGTTTCACAAGCAGACAGTTCTCCTTACAGCATAGGCTCCCATTCACTGAGAAATGTCCAAACGCAGCTCTTACCAGAAACGTGTTTCTAACTCCTGAATCTAAAGGGAGATTTAACTCACTTAGCTGAACAAACGCACAGCAGAGCAGATTGAAGGATACGTTGCTTCTGTGTTTTAGGCAGAGTTTTACTGCTATTTCGTTATATGCGGGAATAGTGCTGGAAATGCCTGTTTTGAGATCTCTCCACAGAAAGCGTTTCCAGACTTCCCCTTCAACACACGAGTTTAACTCTGTAAGTTGAATGTACACATTGAAGACCGTTCTGTTAGGTAGCTCCGTTTTGGTTTCACAAGCAGACAGTTCTCCTTACAGCATAGGCTCCCATTCACTGAGAAATGTCCAAACGCAGCTCTTACCAGAAACGTGTTTCTAACTCCTGAATCTAAAGGGAGATTTAACTCACTTAGCTGAACAAACGCACAGCAGAGCAGATTGAAGGATATGTTGCTTCTGTGTTTTAGGCAGAGTTTTACTGCTATTTCGTTATATGCGGGAATAGTGCTGGAAATGCCTGTTTTGAGATCTCTCCACAGAAAGCGTTTCCAGACTTCCCCTTCAACACACGAGTTTAACTCTGTAAGTTGAATGCACACATTGAAGACCGTTCTGTTAGGTAGCTCCGTTTTGGTTTCACAAGCAGACAGTTCTCCTTACAGCATAGGCTCCCATTCACTGAGAAATGTCCAAACGCAGCTCTTACCAGAAACGTGATTCTAACTCCTGAATCTAAAGGGAGATTTAACTCACTTAGCTGAACAAACGCACAGCAGAGCAGATTGAAGGATACGTTGCTTCTGTGTTTTAGGCAGAGTTTTACTGCTATTTCGTTATATGCGGGAATAGTGCTGGAAATGCCTGTTTTGAGATCTCTCCACAGAAAGCGTTTCCAGACTTCCCCTTCAACACACGAGTTTAACTCTGTAAGTTGAATGCACACATTGAAGACCGTTCTGTTAGGTAGCTCCGTTTTGGTTTCACAAGCAGACAGTTCTCCTTACAGCATAGGCTCCCATTCACTGAGAAATGTCCAAACGCAGCTCTTACCAGAAACGTGTTTCTAACTCCTGAATCTAAAGGGAGATTTAACTCACTTAGCTGAACAAACGCACAGCAGAGCAGATTGAAGGATACGTTGCTTCTGTGTTTTAGGCAGAGTTTTACTGCTATTTCGTTATATGCGGGAATAGTGCTGGAAATGCCTGTTTTGAGATCTCTCCACAGAAAGCGTTTCCAGACTTCCCCTTCAACACACGAGTTTAACTCTGTAAGTTGAATGCACACATTGAAGACCGTTCTGTTAGGTAGCTCCGTTTTGGTTTCACAAGCAGACAGTTCTCCTTACAGCGTAGGCTCCCATTCACTGAGAAATGTCCAAACGCAGCTCTTACCAGAAACGTGTTTCTAACTCCTGAATCTAAAGGGAGATTTAACTCACTTAGCTGAACAAACGCACAGCAGAGCAGATTGAAGGATACGTTGCTTCTGTGTTTTAGGCAGAGTTTTACTGCTATTTCGTTATATGCGGGAATAGTGCTGGAAATGCCTGTTTTGAGATCTCTCCACAGAAAGCGTTTCCAGACTTCCCCTTCAACACACGAGTTTAACTCTGTAAGTTGAATGCACACATTGAAGACCGTTCTGTTAGGTAGCTCCGTTTTGGTTTCACAAGCAGACAGTTCTCCTTACAGCATAGGCTCCCATTCACTGAGAAATGTCCAAACGCAGCTCTTACCAGAAACGTGTTTCTAACTCCTGAATCTAAAGGGAGATTTAACTCACTTAGCTGAACAAACGCACTGCAGAGCAGATTGAAGGATACGTTGCTTCTGTGTTTTCGGCAGAGTTTTACTGCTATTTCGTTATATGCGGGAATAGTGCTGGAAATGCCTGTTTTGAGATCTCTCCACAGAAAGCGTTTCCAGACTTCCCCTTCAACACACGAGTTTAACTCTGTAAGTTGAATGCACACATTGAAGACCGTTCTGTTAGGTAGCTCCGTTTTGGTTTCACAAGCAGACAGTTCTCCTTACAGCATAGGCTCCCATTCACTGAGAAATGTCCAAACGCAGCTCTTACCAGAAACGTGTTTCTAACTCCTGAATCTAAAGGGAGATTTAACTCACTTAGCTGAACAAACGCACAGCAGAGCAGATTGAATGATACGTTGCTTCTGTGTTTTAGGCAGAGTTTTACTGCTATTTCGTTATATGCGGGAATAGTGCTGGAAATGCCTGTTTTGAGATCTCTCCACAGAAAGCGTTTCCAGACTTCCCCTTCAACACACGAGTTTAACTCTGTAAGTTGAATGCACACATTGAAGACCGTTCTGTTAGGTAGCTCCGTTTTGGTTTCACAAGCAGACAGTTCTCCTTACAGCATAGGCTCCCATTCACTGAGAAATGTCCAAACGCAGCTCTTACCAGAAACGTGTTTCTAACTCCTGAATCTAAAGGGAGATTTAACTCACTTAGCTGAACAAACGCACAGCAGAGCAGATTGAAGGATACGTTGCTTCTGTGTTTTAGGCAGAGTTTTACTGCTATTTCGTTATATGCGGGAATAGTGCTGGAAATGCCTGTTTTGAGATCTCTCCACAGAAAGCGTTTCCAGACTTCCCCTTCAACACACGAGTTTAACTCTGTAAGTTGAATGCACACATTGAAGACCGTTCTGTTAGGTAGCTCCGTTTTGGTTTCACAAGCAGACAGTTCTCCTTACAGCATAGGCTCCCATTCACTGAGAAATGTCCAAACGCAGCTCTTACCAGAAACGTGTTTCTAACTCCTGAATCTAAAGGGAGATTTAACTCACTTAGCTGAACAAACGCACAGCAGAGCAGATTGAAGGATACGTTGCTTCTGTGTTTTAGGCAGAGTTTTACTGCTATTTCGTTATATGCGGGAATAGTGCTGGAAATGCCTGTTTTGAGATCTCTCCACAGAAAGCGTTTCCAGACTTCCCCTTCAACACACGAGTTTAACTGTGTAAGTTGAATGCACATATTGAAGACCGTTCTGTTAGGTAGCTCCGTTTTGGTTTCACAAGCAGACAGTTCTCCTTACACCATAGGCTCCCATTCACTGAGAAATGTCCAAACGCAGCTCTTACCAGAAACGTGTTTCTAACTCCTGAATCTAAAGGGAGATTTAACTCACTTAGCTGAACAAACGCACAGCAGAGCAGATTGAAGGATACGTTGCTTCTGTGTTTTAGGCAGAGTTTTACTGCTATTTCGTTATATGCGGGAATAGTGCTGGAAATGCCTGTTTTGAGATCTCTCCACAGAAAGCGTTTCCAGACTTCCCCTTCAACACACGAGTTTAACTCTGTAAGTTGAATGCACACATTGAAGACCGTTCTGTTAGGTAGCTCCGTTTTGGTTTCACAAGCAGACAGTTCTCCTTACAGCATAGGCTCCCATTCACTGAGAAATGTCCAAACGCAGCTCTTACCAGAAACGTGTTTCTAACTCCTGAATCTAAAGGGAGATTTAACTCACTTAGCTGAATAAACGCACAGCAGAGCAGATTGAAGGATACGTTGCTTCTGTGTTTTAGGCAGAGTTTTACTGCTATTTCGTTATATGCGGGAATAGTGCTGGAAATGCCTGTTTTGAGATCTCTCCACAGAAAGCGTTTCCAGACTTCCCCTTCAACACACGAGTTTAACTCTGTAAGTTGAATGCACACATTGAAGACCGTTCTGTTAGGTAGCTCCGTTTTGGTTTCACAAGCAGACAGTTCTCCTTACAGCATAGGCTCCCATTCACTGAGAAATGTCCAAACGCAGCTCTTACCAGAAACGTGTTTCTAACTCCTGAATCTAAAGGGAGATTTAACTCACTTAGCAGAACAAACGCACAGCAGAGCAGATTGAAGGATACGTTGCTTCTGTGTTTTAGGCAGAGTTTTACTGCTATTTCGTTATATGCGGGAATAGTGCTGGAAATGCCTGTTTTGAGATCTCTCTACAGAAAGCGTTTCCAGACTTCCCCTTCAACACACGAGTTTAACTCTGTAAGTTGAATGCACACATTGAAGACCGTTCTGTTAGGTAGCTCCGTTTTGGTTTCACAAGCAGACAGTTCTCCTTACAGCATAGGCTCCCATTCACTGAGAAATGTCCAAACGCAGCTCTTACCAGAAACGCGTTTCTAACTCCTGAATCTAAAGGGAGATTTAACTCACTTAGCTGAGCAAACGCACAGCAGAGCAGATTGAAGGATACGTTGCTTCTGTGTTTTAGGCAGAGTTTTACTGCTATTTCGTTATATGCGGGAATAGTGCTGGAAATGCCTGTTTTGAGATCTCTCCACAGAAAGCGTTTCCAGACTTCCCCTTCAACACACGAGTTTAATTCTGTAAGTTGAATGCACACATTGAAGACCGTTCTGTTAGGTAGCTCCGTTTTGGTTTCACAAGCAGACAGTTCTCCTTACAGCATAGGCTCCCATTCACTGAGAAATGTCCAAACGCAGCTCTTACCAGAAACGTGTTTCTAACTCCTGAATCTAAAGGGAGATTTAACTCACTTAGCTGAACAAACGCACAGCAGAGCAGATTGAAGGATACGTTGCTTCTGTGTTTTAGGCAGAGTTTTACTGCTATTTCGTTATATGCGGGAATAGTGCTGGAAATGCCTGTTTTGAGATCTCTCCACAGAAAGCGTTTCCAGACTTCCCCTTCAACACACGAGTTTAACTCTGTAAGTTGAATGCACACATTGAAGACCGTTCTGTTAGGTAGCTCCGTTTTGGTTTCACAAGCAGACAGTTCTCCTTACAGCATAGGCTCCCATTCACTGAGAAATGTCCAAACGCAGCTCTTACCAGAAACGCGTTTCTAACTCCTGAATCTAAAGGGAGATTTAATTCACTTAGCTGAGCAAACGCACAGCAGAGCAGATTGAAGGATACGTTGCTTCTGTGTTTTAGGCAGAGTTTTACTGCTATTTCGTTATATGCGGGAATAGTGCTGGAAATGCCTGTTTTGAGATCTCTCCACAGAAAGCGTTTCCAGACTTCCCCTTCAACACACGAGTTTAACTCTGTAAGTTGAATGCACACATTGAAGACCGTTCTGTTAGGTAGCTCCGTTTTGGTTTCACAAGCAGACAGTTCTCCTTACAGCATAGGCTCCCATTCACTGAGAAATGTCCAAACGCAGCTCTTACCAGAAACGCGTTTCTAACTCCTGAATCTAAAGGGAGATTTAACTCACTTAGCTGAGCAAACGCACAGCAGAGCAGATTGAAGGATACGTTGCTTCTGTGTTTTAGGCAGAGTTTTACTGCTATTTCGTTATATGCGGGAATAGTGCTGGAAATGCCTGTTTTGAGATCTCTCCACAGAAAGCGTTTCCAGACTTCCCCTTCAACACACGAGTTTAACTCTGTAAGTTGAATGCACACATTGAAGACCGTTCTGTTAGGTAGCTCCGTTTTGGTTTCACAAGCAGACAGTTCTCCTTACAGCATAGGCTCCCATTCACTGAGAAATGTCCAAACGCAGCTCTTACCAGAAACGTGTTTCTAACTCCTGAATCTAAAGGGAGATTTAACTCACTTAGCTGAACAAACGCACAGCAGAGCAGATTGAAGGATACGTTGCTTCTGTGTTTTAGGCAGAGTTTTACTGCTATTTCGTTATATGCGGGAATAGTGCTGGAAATGCCTGTTTTGAGATCTCTCCACAGAAAGCGTTTCCAGACTTCCCCTTCAACACACGAGTTTAACTCTGTAAGTTGAATGCACACATTGAAGACCGTTCTGTTAGGTAGCTCCGTTTTGGTTTCACAAGCAGACAGTTCTCCTTACAGCATAGGCTCCCATTCACTGAGAAATGTCCAAACGCAGCTCTTACCAGAAACGCGTTTCTAACTCCTGAATCTAAAGGGAGATTTAACTCACTTAGCTGAGCAAACGCCCAGCAGAGCAGATTGAAGGATACGTTGCTTCTGTGTTTTAGGCAGAGTTTTACTGCTATTTCGTTATATGCGGGAATAGTGCTGGAAATGCCTGTTTTGAGATCTCTCCACAGAAAGCGTTTCCAGACTTCCCCTTCAACACACGAGTTTAACTCTGTAAGTTGAATGCACACATTGAAGACCGTTCTGTTAGGTAGCTCCGTTTTGGTTTCACAAGCAGACAGTTCTCCTTACAGCATAGGCTCCCATTCACTGAGAAATGTCCAAACGCAGCTCTTACCAGAAACGTGTTTCTAACTCCTGAATCTAAAGGGAGATTTAACTCACTTAGCTGAACAAACGCACAGCAGAGCAGATTGAAGGATACGTTGCTTCTGTGTTTTAGGCAGAGTTTTACTGCTATTTCGTTATATGCCGGAATAGTGCTGGAAATGCCTGTTTTGAGATCTCTCCACAGAAAGTGTTTCCAGACTTCCCCTTCAACACACGAGTTTAACTCTGTAAGTTGAATGCACACATTGAAGACCGTTCTGTTAGGTAGCTCCGTTTTGGTTTCACAAGCAGACAGTTCTCCTTACAGCATAGGCTCCCATTCACTGAGAAATGTCCAAACGCAGCTCTTACCAGAAACGTGTTTCTAACTCCTGAATCTAAAGGGAGATTTAACTCACCTAGCTGAACAAACGCACAGCAGAGCAGATTGAAGGATACGTTGCTTCTGTGTTTTAGGCAGAGTTTTACTGCTATTTCGTTATATGCGGGAATAGTGCTGGAAATGCCTGTTTTGAGATCTCTCCACAGAAAGCGTTTCCAGACTTCCCCTTCAACACACGAGTTTAACTCTGTAAGTTGAATGCACACATTGAACACCGTTCTGTTAGGTAGCTCCGTTTTGGTTTCACAAGCAGACAGTTCTCCTTACAGCATAGGCTCCCATTCACTGAGAAATGTCCAAACGCAGCTCTTACCAGAAACGTGTTTCTAACTCCTGAATCTAAAGGGAGATTTAACTCACTTAGCTGAACAAACGCACAGCAGAGCAGATTGAAGGATACGTTGCTTCTGTGTTTTAGGCAGAGTTTTACTGCTATTTCGTTATATGCGGGAATAGTGCTGGAAATGCCTGTTTTGAGATCTCTCCACAGAAAGCGTTTCCAGACTTCCCCTTCAACACACGAGTTTAACTCTGTAAGTTGAATGCACACATTGAAGACCGTTCTGTTAGGTAGCTCCGTTTTGGTTTCACAAGCAGACAGTTCTCCTTACAGCATAGGCTCCCATTCACTGAGAAATGTCCAAACGCAGCTCTTACCAGAAACGTGTTTCTAACTCCTGAATCTAAAGGGAGATTTAACTCACTTAGCTGAACAAACGCACAGCAGAGCAGATTGAAGGATACGTTGCTTCTGTGTTTTAGGCAGAGTTTTACTGCTATTTCGTTATATGCGGGAATAGTGCTGGAAATGCCTGTTTTGAGATCTCTCCACAGAAAGCGTTTCCAGACTTCCCCTTCAACACACGAGTTTAACTCTGTAAGTTGAATGCACACATTGAAGACCGTTCTGTTAGGTAGCTCCGTTTTGGTTTCACAAGCAGACAGTTCTCCTTACAGCATAGGCTCCCATTCACTGAGAAATGTCCAAACGCAGCTCTTACCAGAAACGTGTTTCTAACTCCTGAATCTAAAGGGAGATTTAACTCACTTAGCTGAACAAACGCACAGCAGAGCAGATTGAAGGATACGTTGCTTCTGTGTTTTAGGCAGAGTTTTACTGCTATTTCGTTATATGCGGGAATAGTGCTGGAAATGCCTGTTTTGAGATCTCTCCACAGAAAGCGTTTCCAGACTTCCCCTTCAACACACGAGTTTAACTCTGTAAGTTGAATGCACACATTGAAGACCGTTCTGTTAGGTAGCTCCGTTTTGGTTTCACAAGCAGACAGTTCTCCTTACAGCATAGGCTCCCATTCACTTAGAAATGTCCAAACGCAGCTCTTACCAGAAACGTGTTTCTAACTCCTGAATCTAAAGGGAGATTTAACTCACTTAGCTGAACAAACGCACAGCAGAGCAGATTGAAGGATACGTTGCTTCTGTGTTTTAGGCAGAGTTTTACTGCTATTTCGTTATATGCGGGAATAGTGCTGGAAATGCCTGTTTTGAGATCTCTCCACAGAAAGCGTTTCCAGACTTCCCCTTCAACACACGAGTTTAACTCTGTAAGTTGAATGCACACATTGAAGACCGTTCTGTTAGGTAGCTCCGTTTTGGTTTCACAAGCAGACAGTTCTCCTTACAGCATAGGCTCCCATTCACTGAGAAATGTCCAAACGCAGCTCTTACCAGAAACGTGTTTCTAACTCCTGAATCTAAAGGGAGATTTAACTCACTTAGCTGAACAAACGCACAACAGAGCAGATTGAAGGATACGTTGCTTCTGTGTTTTAGGCAGAGTTTTACTGCTATTTCGTTATATGCGGGAATAGTGCTGGAAATGCCTGTTTTGAGATCTCTCCACAGAAAGCGTTTCCAGACTTCCCCTTCAACACACGAGTTTAACTCTGTAAGTTGAATGCACACATTGAAGACCGTTCTGTTAGGTAGCTCCGTTTTGGTTTCACAAGCAGACAGTTCTCCTTACAGCATAGGCTCCCATTCACTGAGAAATGTCCAAACGCAGCTCTTACCAGAAACGTGTTTCTAACTCCTGAATCTAAAGGGAGATTTAACTCACTTAGCTGAACAAACGCACAGCAGAGCAGATTGAAGGATACGTTGCTTCTGTGTTTTAGGCAGAGTTTTACTGCTATTTCGTTATATGCGGGAATAGTGCTGGAAATGCCTGTTTTGAGATCTCTCCACAGAAAGCGTTTCCAGACTTCCCCTTCAACACACGAGTTTAACTCTGTAAGTTGAATGCACACATTGAAGACCGTTCTGTTAGGTAGCTCCGTTTTGGTTTCACAAGCAGACAGTTCTCCTTACAGCATAGGCTCCCATTCACTGAGAAATGTCCAAACGCAGCTCTTACCAGAAACGTGTTTCTAACTCCTGAATCTAAAGGGAGATTTAACTCACTTAGCTGAACAAACGCACAGCAGAGCAGATTGAAGGATACGTTGCTTCTGTGTTTTAGGCAGAGTTTTACTGCTATTTCGTTATATGCGGGAATAGTGCTGGAAATGCCTCTTTTGAGATCTCTCCACAGAAAGCGTTTCCAGACTTCCCCTTCAACACACGAGTTTAACTCTGTAAGTTGAATGCACACATTGAAGACCGTTCTGTTAGGTAGCTCCGTTTTGGTTTCACAAGCAGACAGTTCTCCTTACAGCATAGGCTCCCATTCACTGAGAAATGTCCAAACGCAGCTCTTACCAGAAACGTGTTTCTAACTCCTGAATCTAAAGGGAGATTTAACTCACTTAGCTGAACAAACGCACAGCAGAGCAGATTGAAGGATACGTTGCTTCTGTGTTTTAGGCAGAGTTTTACTGCTATTTCGTTATATGCGGGAATAGTGCTGGAAATGCCTGTTTTGAGATCTCTCCACAGAAAGCGTTTCCAGACTTCCCCTTCAACACACGAGTTTAACTCTGTAAGTTGAATGCACACATTGAAGACCGTTCTGTTAGGTAGCTCCGTTTTGGTTTCACAAGCAGACAGTTCTCCTTACAGCATAGGCTCCCATTCACTGAGAAATGTCCAAACGCAGCTATTACCAGAAACGTGTTTCTAACTCCTGAATCTAAAGGGAGATTTAACTCACTTAGCTGAACAAACGCACAGCAGAGCAGATTGAAGGATACGTTGCTTCTGTGTTTTAGGCAGAGTTTTACTGCTATTTCGTTATATGCGGGAATAGTGCTGGAAATGCCTGTTTTGAGATCTCTCCACAGAAAGCGTTTCCAGACTTCCCCTTCAACACACGAGTTTAACTCTGTAAGTTGAATGCACACATTGAAGACCGTTCTGTTAGGTAGCTCCGTTTTGGTTTCACAAGCAGACAGTTCTCCTTACAGCATATGGCTCCCATTCACTGAGAAATGTCCAAACGCAGCTCTTACCAGAAACGTGTTTCTAACTCCTGAATCTAAAGGGAGATTTAACTCACCTAGCTGAACAAACGCACAGCAGAGCAGATTGAAGGATACGTTGCTTCTGTGTTTTAGGCAGAGTTTTACTGCTATTTCGTTATATGCGGGAATAGTGCTGGAAATGCCTGTTTTGAGATCTCTCCACAGAAAGCGTTTCCAGACTTCCCCTTCAACACACGAGTTTAACTCTGTAAGTTGAATGCACACATTGAAGACCGTTCTGTTAGGTAGCTCCGTTTTGGTTTCACAAGCAGACAGTTCTCCTTACAGCATAGGCTCCCATTCACTGAGAAATGTCCAAACGCAGCTCTTACCAGAAACGTGTTTCTAACTCCTGAATCTAAAGGGAGATTTAACTCACTTAGCTGAACAAACGCACTGCAGAGCAGATTGAAGGATACGTTGCTTCTGTGTTTTAGGCAGAGTTTTACTGCTATTTCGTTATATGCGGGAATAGTGCTGGAAATGCCTGTTTTGAGATCTCTCCACAGAAAGCGTTTCCAGACTTCCCCTTCAACACACGAGTTTAACTCTGTAAGTTGAATGCACACATTGAAGACCGTTCTGTTAGGTAGCTCCGTTTTGGTTTCACAAGCAGACAGTTCTCCTTACAGCATAGGCTCCCATTCACTGAGAAATCTCCAAACGCAGCTCTTACCAGAAACGTGTTTCTAACTCCTGAATCTAAAGGGAGATTTAACTCACTTAGCTGAACAAACGCACAGCAGAGCAGATTGAAGGATACGTTGCTTCTGTGTTTTAGGCAGAGTTTTACTGCTATTTCGTTATATGCGGGAATAGTGCTGGAAATGCCTGTTTTGAGATCTCTCCACAGAAAGCGTTTCCAGACTTCCCCTTCAACACACGAGTTTAACTCTGTAAGTTGAATGCACACATTGAAGACCGTTCTGTTAGGTAGCTCCGTTTTGGTTTCACAAGCAGACAGTTCTCCTTACAGCATAGGCTCCCATTCACTGAGAAATGTCCAAACGCAGCTCTTACCAGAAACGTGTTTCTAACTCCTGAATCTAAAGGGAGATTTAACTCACTTAGCTGAACAAACGCACAGCAGAGCAGATTGAAGGATACGTTGCTTCTGTGTTTTAGGCAGAGTTTTACTGCTATTTCGTTATATGCGGGAATAGTGCTGGAAATGCCTGTTTTGAGATCTCTCCACAGAAAGCGTTTCCAGACTTCCCCTTCAACACACGAGTTTAACTCTGTAAGTTGAATGCACACATTGAAGACCGTTCTGTTAGGTAGCTCCGTTTTGGTTTCACAAGCAGACAGTTCTCCTTACAGCATAGGCTCCCATTCACTGAGAAATGTCCAAACGCAGCTCTTACCAGAAACGTGTTTCTAACTCCTGAATCTAAAGGGAGATTTAACTCACTTAGCTGAACAAACGCACAGCAGAGCAGATTGAAGGATACGTTGCTTCTGTGTTTTAGGCAGAGTTTTACTGCTATTTCGTTATATACGGGAATAGTGCTGGAAATGCCTGTTTTGAGATCTCTCCACAGAAAGCGTTTCCAGACTTCCCCTTCAACACACGAGTTTAACTCTGTAAGTTGAATGCACACATTGAAGACCGTTCTGTTAGGTAGCTCCGTTTTGGTTTCACAAGCAGACTGTTCTCCTTACAGCATAGGCTCCCATTCACTGAGAAATGTCCAAACGCAGCTCTTACCAGAAACGTGTTTCTAACTCCTGAATCTAAAGGGAGATTTAACTCACTTAGCTGAACAAACGCACAGCAGAGCAGATTGAAGGATACGTTGCTTCTGTGTTTTAGGCAGAGTTTTACTGCTATTTCGTTATATGCGGGAATAGTGCTGGAAATGCCTGTTTTGAGATCTCTCCACAGAAAGCGTTTCCAGACTTCCCCTTCAACACACGAGTTTAACTCTGTAAGTTGAATGCACACATTGAAGACCGTTCTGTTAGGTAGCTCCGTTTTGGTTTCACAAGCAGACAGTTCTCCATACACCATAGGCTCCCATTCACTGAGAAATGTCCAAACGCAGCTCTTACCAGAAACGTGTTTCTAACTCCTGAATCTAACGGGAGATTTAACTCACTTAGCTGAACAAACGCACAGCAGAGCAGATTGAAGGATACGTTGCTTCTGTGTATTAGGCAGAGTTTTAATGCTATTTCGTTATATGCGGGAATAGTGCTGGAAATGCCTGTTTTGAGATCTCTCCACAGAAAGCGTTTCCAGACTTCCCCTTCAACACACGAGTTTAACTCTGTAAGTTGAATGTACACATGGAAGACCGTTCTGTTAGGTAGCTCCGTTTTGGTTTCACAAGCAGACAGTTCTCCTTACAGCATAGGCTCCCATTCACTGAGAAATGTCCAAACGCAGCTCTTACCAGAAACGTGTTTCTAACTCCTGAATCTAAAGGGAGATTTAACTCACTTAGCTGAACAAACGCACAGCAGAGCAGATTGAAAGATACGTTGCTTCTGTGTTTTAGGCAGAGTTTTACTGCTATTTCGTTATATGCGGGAATAGTGCTGGAAATGCCTGTTTTGAGATCTCTCCACAGAAAGCGTTTCCAGACTTCCCCTTCAACACACGAGTTTAACTCTGTAAGTTGAATGCACACATTGAAGACCGTTCTGTTAGGTAGCTCCGTTTTGGTTTCACAAGCAGACAGTTCTCCTTACAGCATAGGCTCCCATTCACTGAGAAATGTCCAAACGCAGCTCTTACCAGAAACGTGTTTCTAACTCCTGAATCTAAAGGGAGATTTAACTCACTTAGCTGAACAAACGCACAGCAGAGCAGATTGAAGGATACGTTGCTTCTGTGTTTTAGGCAGAGTTTTACTGCTATTTCGTTATATGCGGGAATAGTGCTGGAAATGCCTGTTTTGAGATCTCTCCACAGAAAGCGTTTCCAGACTTCCCCTTCAACACACGAGTTTAACTCTGTAAGTTGAATGCACACATTGAAGACCGTTCTGTTAGGTAGCTCCGTTTTGGTTTCACAAGCAGACAGTTCTCCTTACAGCATAGGCTCCCATTCACTGAGAAATGTCCAAACGCAGCTCTTACCAGAAACGTGTTTCTAACTCCTGAATCTAAAGGGAGATTTAACTCACTTAGCTGAATAAACGCACAGCAGAGCAGATTGAAGGATACGTTGCTTCTGTGTTTTAGGCAGAGTTTTACTGCTATTTCGTTATATGCGGGAATAGTGCTGGAAATGCCTGTTTTGAGATCTCTCCACAGAAAGCGTTTCCAGACTTCCCCTTCAACACACGAGTTTAACTCTGTAAGTTGAATGCACACATTGAAGACCGTTCTGTTAGGTAGCTCCGTTTTGGTTTCACAAGCAGACAGTTCTCCTTACAGCATAGGCTCCCATTCACTGAGAAATGTCCAAACGCAGCTCTTACCAGAAACGTGTTTCTAACTCCTGAATCTAAAGGGAGATTTAACTCACTTAGCTGAATAAACGCACAGCAGAGCAGATTGAAGGATACGTTGCTTCTGTGTTTTAGGCAGAGTTTTACTGCTATTTCGTTATATGCGGGAATAGTGCTGGAAATGCCTGTTTTGAGATCTCTCCACAGAAAGCGTTTCCAGACTTCCCCTTCAACACACGAGTTTAACTCTGTAAGTTGAATGCACACATTGAAGACCGTTCTGTTAGGTAGCTCCGTTTTGGTTTCACAAGCAGACAGTTCTCCTTACAGCATAGGCTCCCATTCACTGAGAAATGTCCAAACGCAGCTCTTACCATAAACGTGTTTCTAACTCCTGAATCTAAAGGGAGATTTAACTCACTTAGCTGAATAAACGCACAGCAGAGCAGATTGAAGGATACGTTGCTTCTGTGTTTTAGGCAGAGTTTTACTGCTATTTCGTTATATGCGGGAATAGTGCTGGAAATGCCTGTTTTGAGATCTCTCCACAGAAAGCGTTTCCAGACTTCCCCTTCAACACACGAGTTTAACTCTGTAAGTTGAATGCACACATTGAAGACCGTTCTGTTAGGTAGCTCCGTTTTGGTTTCACAAGCAGACAGTTCTCCTTACAGCATAGGCTCCCATTCACTGAGAAATGTCCAAACGCAGCTCTTACCAGAAACGTGTTTCTAACTCCTGAATCTAAAGGGAGATTTAACTCACTTAGCTGAATAAACGCACAGCAGAGCAGATTGAAGGATACGTTGCTTCTGTGTTTTAGGCAGAGTTTTACTGCTATTTCGTTATATGCGGGAATAGTGCTGGAAATGCCTGTTTTGAGATCTCTCCACAGAAAGCGTTTCCAGACTTCCCCTTCAACACACGAGTTTAACTCTGTAAGTTGAATGCACACATTGAAGACCGTTCTGTTAGGTAGCTCCGTTTTGGTTTCACAAGCAGACAGTTCTCCTTACAGCATAGGCTCCCATTCACTGAGAAATGTCCAAACGCAGCTCTTACCAGAAACGTGTTTCTAACTCCTGAATCTAAAGGGAGATTTAACTCACTTAGCAGAACAAACGCACAGCAGAGCAGATTGAAGGATACGTTGCTTCTGTGTTTTAGGCAGAGTTTTACTGCTATTTCGTTATATGCGGGAATAGTGCTGGAAATGCCTGTTTTGAGATCTCTCTACAGAAAGCGTTTCCAGACTTCCCCTTCAACACACGAGTTTAACTCTGTAAGTTGAATGCACACATTGAAGACCGTTCTGTTAGGTTGCTCCGTTTTGGTTTCACAAGCAGACAGTTCTCCTTACAGCATAGGCTCCCATTCACTGAGAAATGTCCAAACGCAGCTCTTACCAGAAACGCGTTTCTAACTCCTGAATCTAAAGGGAGATTTAACTCACTTAGCTGAGCAAACGCACAGCAGAGCAGATTGAAGGATACGTTGCTTCTGTGTTTTAGGCAGAGTTTTACTGCTATTTCGTTATATGCGGGAATAGTGCTGGAAATGCCTGTTTTGAGATCTCTCCACAGAAAGCGTTTCCAGACTTCCCCTTCAACACACGAGTTTAACTCTGTAAGTTGAATGCACACATTGAAGACCGTTCTGTTAGGTAGCTCCGTTTTGGTTTCACAAGCAGACAGTTCTCCTTACAGCATAGGCTCCCATTCACTGAGAAATGTCCAAACGCAGCTCTTACCAGAAACGTGTTTCTAACTCCTGAATCTAAAGGGAGATTTAACTCACTTAGCTGAACAAACGCACAGCAGAGCAGATTGAAGGATACGTTGCTTCTGTGTTTTAGGCAGAGTTTTACTGCTATTTCGTTATATGCGGGAATAGTGCTGGAAATGCCTGTTTTGAGATCTCTCCACAGAAAGCGTTTCCAGACTTCCCCTTCAACACACGAGTTTAACTCTGTAAGTTGAATGCACACATTGAAGACCGTTCTGTTAGGTAGCTCCGTTTTGGTTTCACAAGCAGACAGTTCTCCTTACAGCATAGTCTCCCATTCACTGAGAAATGTCCAAACGCAGCTCTTACCAGAAACGCGTTTCTAACTCCTGAATCTAAAGGGAGATTTAATTCACTTAGCTGAGCAAACGCACAGCAGAGCAGATTGAAGGATACGTTGCTTCTGTGTTTTAGGCAGAGTTTTACTGCTATTTCGTTATATGCGGGAATAGTGCTGGAAATGCCTGTTTTGAGATCTCTCCACAGAAAGCGTTTCCAGACTTCCCCTTCAACACACGAGTTTAACTCTGTAAGTTGAATGCACACATTGAAGACCGTTCTGTTAGGTAGCTCCGTTTTGGTTTCACAAGCAGACAGTTCTCCTTACAGCATAGGCTCCCATTCACTGAGAAATGTCCAAACGCAGCTCTTACCAGAAACGTGTTTCTAACTCCTGAATCTAAAGGGAGATTTAACTCACTTAGCTGAACAAACGCACAGCAGAGCAGATTGAAGGATACGTTGCTTCTGTGTTTTAGGCAGAGTTTTACTGCTATTTCGTTATATGCGGGAATAGTGCTGGAAATGCCTGTTTTGAGATCTCTCCACAGAAAGCGTTTCCAGACTTCCCCTTCAACACACGAGTTTAACTCTGTAAGTTGAATGCACACATTGAAGACCGTTCTGTTAGGTAGCTCCGTTTTGGTTTCACAAGCAGACAGTTCTCCTTACAGCATAGGCTCCCATTCACTGAGAAATGTCCAAACGCAGCTCTTACCAGAAACGCGTTTCTAACTCCTGAATCTAAAGGGAGATTTAACTCACTTAGCTGAGCAAACGCACAGCAGAGCAGATTGAAGGATACGTTGCTTCTGTGTTTTAGGCAGAGTTTTACTGCTATTTCGTTATATGCGGGAATAGTGCTGGAAATGCCTGTTTTGAGATCTCTCCACAGAAAGCGTTTCCAGACTTCCCCTTCAACACACGAGTTTAACTCTGTAAGTTGAATGCACACATTGAATACCGTTCTGTTAGGTAGCTCCGTTTTGGTTTCACAAGCAGACAGTTCTCCTTACAGCATAGGCTCCCATTCACTGAGAAATGTCCAAACGCAGCTCTTACCAGAAACGTGTTTCTAACTCCTGAATCTAAAGGGAGATTTAACTCACTTAGCTGAACAAACGCACAGCAGAGCAGATTGAAGGATACGTTGCTTCTGTGTTTTAGGCAGAGTTTTACTGCTATTTCGTTATATGCGGGAATAGTGCTGGAAATGCCTGTTTTGAGATCTCTCCAGAGAAAGCGTTTCCAGACTTCCCCTTCAACACACGAGTTTAACTCTGTAAGTTGAATGCACACATTGAAGACCGTTCTGTTAGGTAGCTCCGTTTTGGTTTCACAAGCAGACAGTTCTCCTTACAGCATAGGCTCCCATTCACTGAGAAATGTCCAAACGCAGCTCTTACCAGAAACGCGTTTCTAACTCCTGAATCTAAAGGGAGATTTAACTCACTTAGCTGAGCAAACGCACAGCAGAGCAGATTGAAGGATACGTTGCTTCTGTGTTTTAGGCAGAGTTTTACTGCTATTTCGTTATATGCGGGAATAGTGCTGGAAATGCCTGTTTTGAGATCTCTCCACAGAAAGCGTTTCCAGACTTCCCCTTCAACACACGAGTTTAACTCTGTAAGTTGAATGCACACATTGAAGACCGTTCTGTTAGGTAGCTCCGTTTTGGTTTCACAAGCAGACAGTTCTCCTTACAGCATAGGCTCCCATTCACTGAGAAATGTCCAAACGCAGCTCTTACCAGAAACGTGTTTCTAACTCCTGAATCTAAAGGGAGATTTAACTCACTTAGCTGAACAAACGCACAGCAGAGCAGATTGAAGGATACGTTGCTTCTGTGTTTTAGGCAGAGTTTTACTGCTCTTTCGTTATATGCCGGAATAGTGCTGGAAATGCCTGTTTTGAGATCTCTCCACAGAAAGTGTTTCCAGACTTCCCCTTCAACACACGAGTTTAACTCTGTAAGTTGAATGCACACATTGAAGACCGTTCTGTTAGGTAGCTCCGTTTTGGTTTCACAAGCAGACAGTTCTCCTTACAGCATAGGCTCCCATTCACTGAGAAATGTCCAAACGCAGCTCTTACCAGAAACGTGTTTCTAACTCCTGAATCTAAAGGGAGATTTAACTCACCTAGCTGAACAAACGCACAGCAGAGCAGATTGAAGGATACGTTGCTTCTGTGTTTTAGGCAGAGTTTTACTGCTATTTCGTTATATGCGGGAATAGTGCTGGAAATGCCGGTTTTGAGATCTCTACACAGAAAGCGTTTCCAGACTTCCCCTTCAACACACGAGTTTAACTCTGTAAGTTGAATGCACACATTGAAGACCGTTCTGTTAGGTAGCTCCGTTTTGGTTTCACAAGCAGACAGTTCTCCTTACAGCATAGGCTCCCATTCACTGAGAAATGTCCAAACGCAGCTCTTACCAGAAACGTGTTTCTAACTCCTGAATCTAAAGGGAGATTTAACTCACTTAGCTGAACAAACGCACAGCAGAGCAGATTGAAGGGTACGTTGCTTCTGTGTTTTAGGCAGAGTTTTACTGCTATTTCGTTATATGCGGGAATAGTGCTGGAAATGCCTGTTTTGAGATCTCTCCACAGAAAGCGTTTCCAGACTTCCCCTTCAACACACGAGTTTAACTCTGTAAGTTGAATGCACACATTGAAGACCGTTCTGTTAGGTAGCTCCGTTTTGGTTTCACAAGCAGACAGTTCTCCTTACAGCATAGGCTCCCATTCACTGAGAAATGTCCAAACGCAGCTCTTACCAGAAACGTGTTTCTAACTCCTGAATCTAAAGGGAGATTTAACTCACTTAGCTGAACAAACGCACAGCAGAGCAGATTGAAGGATACGTTGCTTCTGTGTTTTAGGCAGAGTTTTACTGCTATTTCGTTATATGCGGGAATAGTGTTGGAAATGCCTGTTTTGAGATCTCTCCACAGAAAGCGTTTCCAGACTTCCCCTTCAACACACGAGTTTAACTCTGTAAGTTGAATGCACACATTGAAGACCGTTCTGTTAGGTAGCTCCGTTTTGGTTTCACAAGCAGACAGTTCTCCTTACAGCATAGGCTCCCATTCACTGAGAAATGTCCAAACGCAGCTCTTACCAGAAACGTGTTTCTAACTCCTGAATCTAAAGGGAGATTTAACTCACTTAGCTGAACAAACGCACAGCAGAGCAGATTGAAGGATACGTTGCTTCTGTGTTTTAGGCAGAGTTTTACTGCTATTTCGTTATATGCGGAATAGTGCTGGAAATGCCTGTTTTGAGATCTCTCCACAGAAAGCGTTTCCAGACTTCCCCTTCAACACACGAGTTTAACTCTGTAAGTTGAATGCACACATTGAAGACCGTTCTGTTAGGTAGCTCCGTTTTGGTTTCACAAGCAGACAGTTCTCCTTACAGCATAGGCTCCCATTCACTGAGAAATGTCCAAACGCAGCTCTTACCAGAAACGTGTTTCTAACTCCTGAATCTAAAGGGAGATTTAACTCACTTAGCTGAACAAACGCACAGCAGAGCAGATTGAAGGATACGTTGCTTCTGTGTTTTAGGCAGAGTTTTACTGCTATTTCGTTATATGCGGGAATAGTGCTGGAAATGCCTGTTTTGAGATCTCTCCACAGAAAGCGTTTCCAGACTTCCCCTTCAACACACGAGTTTAACTCTGTAAGTTGAATGCACACATTGAAGACCGTTCTGTTAGGTAGCTCCGTTTTGGTTTCACAAGCAGACAGTTCTCCTTACAGCATAGGCTCCCATTCACTGAGAAATGTCCAAACGCAGCTCTTACCAGAAACGTGTTTCTAACTCCTGAATCTAAAGGGAGATTTAACTCACTTAGCTGAACAAACGCACAGCAGAGCAGATTGAAGGATACGTTGCTTCTGTGTTTTAGGCAGAGTTTTACTGCTATTTCGTTATATGCGGGAATAGTGCTGGAAATGCCTGTTTTGAGATCTCTCCACAGAAAGCGTTTCCAGACTTCCCCTTCAACACACGAGTTTAACTCTGTAAGTTGAATGCACACATTGAAGACCGTTCTGTTAGGTAGCTCCGTTTTGGTTTCACAAGCAGACAGTTCTCCTTACAGCATAGGCTCCCATTCACTGAGAAATGTCCAAACGCAGCTCTTACCAGAAACGTGTTTCTAACTCCTGAATCTAAAGGGAGATTTAACTCACTTAGCTGAACAAACGCACAGCAGAGCAGATTGAAGGATACGTTGCTTCTGTGTTTTAGGCAGAGTTTTACTGCTATTTCGTTATATGCGGGAATAGTGCTGGAAATGCCTGTTTTGAGATCTCTCCACAGAAAGCGTTTCCAGACTTCCCCTTCAACACACGAGTTTAACTCTGTAAGTTGAATGCACACATTGAAGACCGTTCTGTTAGGTAGCTCCGTTTTGGTTTCACAAGCAGACAGTTCTCCTTACAGCATAGGCTCCCATTCACTGAGAAATGTCCAAACGCAGCTCTTACCAGAAACGTGTTTCTAACTCCTGAATCTAAAGGGAGATTTAACTCACTTAGCTGAACAAACGCACAGCAGAGCAGATTGAAGGATACGTTGCTTCTGTGTTTTAGGCAGAGTTTTACTGCTATTTCGTTATATGCGGGAATAGTGCTGGAAATGCCTGTTTTGAGATCTCTCCACAGAAAGCGTTTCCAGACTTCCCCTTCAACACACGAGTTTAACTCTGTAAGTTGAATGCACACATTGAAGACCGTTCTGTTAGGTAGCTCCGTTTTGGTTTCACAAGCAGACAGTTCTCCTTACAGCATAGGCTCCCATTCACTGAGAAATGTCCAAACGCAGCTCTTACCAGAAACGCGTTTCTAACTCCTGAATATAAAGGGAGATTTAACTCACTTAGCTGAACAAACGCACAGCAGAGCAGATTGAAGGATACGTTGCTTCTGTGTTTTAGGCAGAGTTTTACTGCTATTTCGTTATATGCGGGAATAGTGCTGGAAATGCCTGTTTTGAGATCTCTCCACAGAAAGCGTTTCCAGACTTCCCCTTCAACACACGAGTTTAACTCTGTAAGTTGAATGCACACATTGAAGACCGTTCTGTTAGGTAGCTCCGTTTTGGTTTCACAAGCAGACAGTTCTCCTTACAGCATAGGCTCCCATTCACTGAGAAATGTCCAAACGCAGCTCTTACCAGAAACGTGTTTCTAACTCCTGAATCTAAAGGGAGATTTAACTCACTTAGCTGAACAAACGCACAGCAGAGCAGATTGAAGGATACGTTGCTTCTGTGTTTTAGGCAGAGTTTTACTGCTATTTCGTTATATGCGGGAATAGTGCTGGAAATGCCTGTTTTGAGATCTCTCCACAGAAAGCGTTTCCAGACTTCCCCTTCAACACACGAGTTTAACTCTGTAAGTTGAATGCACACATTGAAGACCGTTCTGTTAGGTAGCTCCGTTTTGGTTTCACAAGCAGACAGTTCTCCTTACAGCATAGGCTCCCATTCACTGAGAAATGTCCAAACGCAGCTCTTACCAGAAACGTGTTTCTAACTCCTGAATCTAAAGGGAGATTTAACTCACTTAGCTGAACAAACGCACAGCAGAGCAGATTGAAGGATACGTTGCTTCTGTGTTTTAGGCAGAGTTTTACTGCTATTTCGTTATATGCGGGAATAGTGCTGGAAATGCCTGTTTTGAGATCTCTCCACAGAAAGCGTTTCCAGACTTCCCCTTCAACACACGAGTTTAACTCTGTAAGTTGAATGCACACATTGAAGACCGTTCTGTTAGGTAGCTCCGTTTTGGTTTCACAAGCAGACAGTTCTCCTTACAGCATAGGCTCCCATTCACTGAGAAATGTCCAAACGCAGCTCTTACCAGAAACGTGTTTCTAACTCCTGAATCTAAAGGGAGATTTAACCCACTTAGCTGAACAAACGCACAGCAGAGCAGATTGAAGGATACGTTGCTTCTGTGTTTTAGGCAGAGTTTTACTGCTATTTCGTTATATGCGGGAATAGTGCTGGAAATGCCTGTTTTGAGATCTCTCCACAGAAAGCGTTTCCAGACTTCCCCTTCAACACACGAGTTTAACTCTGTAAGTTGAATGCACACATTGAAGACCGTTCTGTTAGGTAGCTCCGTTTTGGTTTCACAAGCAGACAGTTCTCCTTACAGCATAGGCTCCCATTCACTGAGAAATGTCCAAACGCAGCTCTTACCAGAAACGTGTTTCTAACTCCTGAATCTAAAGGGAGATTTAACTCACCTAGCTGAACAAACGCACAGCAGAGCAGATTGAAGGATACGTTGCTTCTGTGTTTTAGGCAGAGTTTTACTGCTATTTCGTTATATGCGGGAATAGTGCTGGAAATGCCTGTTTTGAGATCTGTCCACAGAAAGCGTTTCCAGACTTCCCCTTCAACACACGAGTTTAACTCTGTAAGTTGAATGCACACATTGAAGACCGTTCTGTTAGGTAGCTCCGTTTTGGTTTCACAAGCAGACAGTTCTCCTTACAGCATAGGCTCCCATTCACTGAGAAATCTCCAATCGCAGCTCTTACCAGAAACGTGTTTCTAACTCCTGAATCTAAAGGGAGATTTAACTCACTTAGCTGAACAAACGCACAGCAGAGCAGATTGAAGGATACGTTGCTTCTGTGTTTTAGGCACAGTTTTACTGCTATTTCGTTATATGCGGGAATAGTGCTGGAAATGCCTGTTTTGAGATCTCTCCACAGAAAGCGTTTCCAGACTTCCCCTTCAACACACGAGTTTAACTCTGTAAGTTGAATGCACACTTTGAAGACCGTTCTGTTAGGTAGCTCCGTTTTGGTTTCACAAGCAGACAGTTCTCCTTACAGCATAGGCTCCCATTCACTGAGAAATGTCCAAACGCAGCTCTTACCAGAAACGTGTTTCTAACTCCTGAATCTAAAGGGAGATTTCACTCACTTAGCTGAACAAACGCACAGCAGAGCAGATTGAAGGATACGTTGCTTCTGTGTTTTAGGCAGAGTTTTACTGCTATTTCGTTATATGCGGGAATAGTGCTGGAAATGCCTCTTTTGAGATCTCTCCACAGAAAGCGTTTCCAGACTTCCCCTTCAACACACGAGTTTAACTCTGTAAGTTGAATGCACACATTGAAGACCGTTCTGTTAGGTAGCTCCGTTTTGGTTTCACAAGCAGACAGTTCTCCTTACAGCATAGGCTCCCATTCACTGAGAAATGTCCAAACGCAGCTCTTACCAGAAACGTGTTTCTAACTCCTGAATCTAAAGGGAGATTTAACTCACCTAGCTGAACAAACGCACAGCAGAGCAGATTGAAGGATACGTTGCTTCTGTGTTTTAGGCAGAGTTTTACTGCTATTTCGTTATATGCGGGAATAGTGCTGGAAATGCCTGTTTTGAGATCTCTCCACAGAAAGCGTTTCCAGACTTCCCCTTCAACACACGAGTTTAACTCTGTACGTTGAATGCACACATTGAAAACCGTTCTGTTAGTTAGCTCCGTTTTGGTTTCACAAGCAGACAGTTCTCCTTACAGCATAGGCTCCCATTCACTGAGAAATGTTCAAACGCAGCTCTTACCAGAAACGTGTTTCTAACTCCTGAATCTAAAGGGAGATTTAACTCACTTAGCTGAACAAACGCACAGCAGAGCAGATTGAAGGATACGTTGCTTCTGTGTTTTAGGCAGAGTTTTACTGCTATTTCGTTATATGCGGGAATAGTGCTGGAAATGCCTGTTTTGAGATCTCTCCACAGAAAGCGTTTCCAGACTTCCCCTTCAACACACGAGTTTAACTCTGTAAGTTGAATGCACACATTGAAGACCGTTCTGTTAGGTAGCTCCGTTTTGGTTTCACAAGCAGACAGTTCTCCTTACAGCATAGGCTCCCATTCACTGAGAAATGTCCAAACGCAGCTCTTACCAGAAACGTGTTTCTAACTCCTGAATCTAAAGGGAGATTTAACTCACCTAGCTGAACAAACGCACAGCAGAGCAGATTGAAGGATACGTTGCTTCTGTGTTTTAGGCAGAGTTTTACTGCTATTTCGTTATATGCGGGAATAGTGCTGGAAATGCCTGTTTTGAGATCTCTCCACAGAAAGCGTTTCCAGACTTACCCTTCAACACACGAGTTTAACTCTGTAAGTTGAATGCACACATTGAAGACCGTTCTGTTAGGTAGCTCCGTTTTGGTTTCACAAGCAGACAGTTCTCCTTACAGCATAGGCTCCCATTCACTGAGAAATGTCCAAACGCAGCACTTACCAGAAACGTGTTTCTAACTCCTGAATCTAAAGGGAGATTTAACTCACTTAGCTGAACAAACGCACAGCAGAGCAGATTGAAGGATACGTTGCTTCTGTGTTTTAGGCAGAGTTTTACTGCTATTTCGTTATATGCGGGAATAGTGCTGGAAATGCCTGTTTTGAGATCTCTCCACAGAAAGCGTTTCCAGACTTCCCCTTCAACACACGAGTTTAACTCTGTAAGTTGAATGCACACTTTGAAGACCGTTCTGTTAGGTAGCTCCGTTTTGGTTTCAGAAGCAGACAGTTCTCCTTACAGCATAGGCTCCCATTCACTGAGAAATGTCCAAACGCAGCTCTTACCAGAAACGTGTTTCTAACTCCTGAATCTAAAGGGAGATTTAACTCACTTAGCTGAACAAACGCACAGCAGAGCAGATTGAAGGATACGTTGCTTCTGTGTTTTAGGCAGAGTTTTACTGCTATTTCGTTATATGCGGGAATAGTGCTGGAAATGCCTGTTTTGAGATCTCTACACAGAAAGCGTTTCCAGACTTCCCCTTCAACACACGAGTTTAACTCTGTAAGTTGAATGCACACATTGAAGACCGTTCTGCTAGGTAGCTCCGTTTTGGTTTCACAAGCAGACAGTTCTCCTTACAGCATAGGCTCCCATTCACTGAGAAATCTCCAAACGCAGCTCTTACCAGAAACGTGTTTCTAACTCCTGAATCTAAAGGGAGATTTAACTCACTTAGCTGAACAAACGCACAGCAGAGCAGATTGAAGGATACGTTGCTTCTGTGTTTTAGGCAGAGTTTTACTGCTATTTCGTTATATGCGGGAATAGTGCTGGAAATGCCTGTTTTGAGATCTCTCCACAGAAAGCGTTTCCAGACTTCCCCTTCAACACACGAGTTTAACTCTGTAAGTTGAATGCACACATTGAAGACCGTTCTGTTAGGTAGCTCCGTTTTGGTTTCACAAGCAGACAGTTCTCCTTACAGCATAGGCTCCCATTCACTGAGAAATGTCCAAACGCAGCTCTTACCAGAAACGTGTTTCTAACTCCTGAATCTAAAGGGAGATTTAACTCACCTAGCTGATCAAACGCACAGCAGAGCAGATTGAAGGATACGTTGCTTCTGTGTTTTAGGCAGAGTTTTACTGCTATTTCGTTATATGCGGGAATAGTGCTGGAAATGCCTGTTTTGAGATCTCTCCACAGAAAGCGTTTCCAGACTTCCCCTTCAACACACGAGTTTAACTCTGTAAGTTGAATGCACACATTGAAGACCGTTCTGTTAGGTAGCTCCGTTTTGGTTTCACAAGCAGACAGTTCTCCTTACAGCATAGGCTCCCATTCACTGAGAAATGTCCAAACGCAGCTCTTACCAGAAACGTGTCTCTAACTCCTGAATCTAAGGGGAGATTTAACTCACTTAGCTGAACAAACGCACAGCAGAGCAGATTGAAGGATACGTTGCTTCTGTGTTTTAGGCAGAGTTTTACTGCTATTTCGTTATATGCGGTAATAGTGCAGGAAATGCCTGTTTTGAGATCTCTCCACAGAAAGCGTTTCCAGACTTCCCCTTCAACACACGAGTTTAACTCTGTAAGTTGAATGCACACTTTGAAGACCGTTCTGTTAGGTAGCTCCGTTTGGGTTTCACAAGCAGACAGTTCTCCTTACAGCATAGGCTTCCATTCACTGAGAAATGTCCAAACGCAGCTCTTACCAGAAACGTGTTTCTAACTCCTGAATCTAAAGGGAGATTTAACTCACTTAGCTGAACAAACGCACAGCAGAGCAGATTGAAGGATACGTTGCTTCTGTGTTTTAGGCAGAGTTTTACTGCTATTTCGTTATATGCGGGAATAGTGCTGGAAATGCCTGTTTTGAGATCTCTCCACAGAAAGCGTTTCCAGACTTCCCCTTCAACACACGAGTTTAACTCTGTAAGTTGAATGCACACATTGAAGACCGTTCTGTTAGGTAGCTCCGTTTTGGTTTCACAAGCAGACAGTTCTCCTTACAGCATAGGCTCCCATTCACTGACAAATGTCCAAACGCAGCTCTTACCAGAAACGTGTTTCTAACTCCTGAATCTAAAGGGAGATTTAACTCACTTAGCTGAACAAACGCACAGCAGAGCAGATTGAAGGATACGTTGCTTCTGTGTTTTAGGCAGAGTTTTACTGCTATTTCGTTATATGCGGGAATAGTGCTGGAAATGCCTGTTTTGAGATCTCTCCACAGAAAGCGTTTCCAGACTTCCCCTTCAACACACGAGTTTAACTCTGTAAGTTGAATGCACACATTGAAGACCGTTCTGTTAGGTAGCTCCGTTTTGGTTTCACAAGCAGACAGTTCTCCTTACAGCATAGGCTCCCATTCACTGAGAAATGTCCAAACGCAGCTCTTACCAGAAACGTGTTTCTAACTCCTGAATCTAAAGGGAGATTTAACTCACTTAGCTGAACAAACGCACAGCAGAGCAGATTGAAGGATACGTTGCTTCTGTGTTTTAGGCAGAGTTTTACTGCTATTTCGTTATATGCGGGAATAGTGCAGGAAATGCCTGTTTTGAGATCTCTCCACAGAAAGCGTTTCCAGACTTCCCCTTCAACACACGAGTTTAACTCTGTAAGTTGAATGCACACTTTGAAGACCGTTCTGTTAGGTAGCTCCGTTTGGGTTTCACAAGCAGACAGTTCTCCTTACAGCATAGGCTTCCATTCACTGAGAAATGTCCAAACGCAGCTCTTACCAGAAACGTGTTTCTAACTCCTGAATCTAAAGGGAGATTTAACTCACTTAGCTGAACAAACGCACAGCAGAGCAGATTGAAGGATACGTTGCTTCTGTGTTTTAGGCAGAGTTTTACTGCTATTTCGTTATATGCGGGAATAGTGCTGGAAATGCCTGTTTTGAGATCTCTCCACAGAAAGCGTTTCCAGACTTCCCCTTCAACACACGAGTTTAACTCTGTAAGTTGAATGCACACATTGAAGACCGTTCTGTTAGGTAGCTCCGTTTTGGTTTCACAAGCAGACAGTTCTCCTTACAGCATAGGCTCCCATTCACTGAGAAATGTCCAAACGCAGCTCTTACCAGAAACGTGTCTCTAACTCCTGAATCTAAGGGGAGATTTAACTCACTTAGCTGAACAAACGCACAGCAGAGCAGATTGAAGGATACGTTGCTTCTGTGTTTTAGGCAGAGTTTTACTGCTATTTCGTTATATGCGGGAATAGTGCAGGAAATGCCTGTTTTGAGATCTCTCCACAGAAAGCGTTTCCAGACTTCCCCTTCAACACACGAGTTTAACTCTGTAAGTTGAATGCACACTTTGAAGACCGTTCTGTTAGGTAGCTCCGTTTGGGTTTCACAAGCAGACAGTTCTCCTTACAGCATAGGCTTCCATTCACTGAGAAATGTCCAAACGCAGCTCTTACCAGAAACGTGTTTCTAACTCCTGAATCTAAAGGGAGATTTAACTCACTTAGCTGAGCAAACGCACAGCAGAGCAGATTGAAGGATACGTTGCTTCTGTGTTTTAGGCAGAGTTTTACTGCTATTTCGTTATATGCGGGAATAGTGCTGGAAATGCCTGTTTTGAGATCTCTCCACAGAAAGCGTTTCCAGACTTCCCCTTCAACACACGAGTTTAACTCTGTAAGTTGAATGCACACATTGAAGACCGTTCTGTTAGGTAGCTCCGTTTTGGTTTCACAAGCAGACAGTTCTCCTTACAGCATAGGCTCCCATTCACTGAGAAATGTCCAAACGCAGCTCTTACCAGAAACGTGTTTCTAACTCCTGAATCTAAAGGGAGATTTAACTCACTTAGCTGAACAAACGCACAGCAGAGCAGATTGAAGGATACGTTGCTTCTGTGTTTTAGGCAGAGTTTTACTGCTATTTCGTTATATGCGGGAATAGTGCTGGAAATGCCTGTTTTGAGATCTCTCCACAGAAAGCGTTTCCAGACTTCCCCTTCAACACACGAGTTTAACTCTGTAAGTTGAATGCACACATTGAAGACCGTTCTGTTAGGTAGCTCCGTTTTGGTTTCACAAGCAGACAGTTCTCCTTACAGCATAGGCTCCCATTCACTGAGAAATGTCCAAACGCAGCTCTTACCAGAAACGTGTTTCTAACTCCTGAATCTAAAGGGAGATTTAACTCACTTAGCTGAACAAACGCACAGCAGAGCAGATTGAAGGATACGTTGCTTCTGTGTTTTAGGCAGAGTTTTACTGCTATTTCGTTATATGCGGGAATAGTGCTGGAAATGCCTGTTTTGAGATCTCTCCACAGAAAGCGTTTCCAGACTTCCCCTTCAACACACGAGTTTAACTCTGTAAGTTGAATGCACACTTTGAAGACCGTTCTGTTAGGTAGCTCCGTTTTGGTTTCACAAGCAGACAGTTCTCCTTACAGCATAGGCTCCCATTCACTGAGAAATGTCCAAACGCAGCTCTTACCAGAAACGTGTTTCTAACTCCTGAATCTAAAGGGAGATTTAACTCACTTAGCTGAACAAACGCACAGCAGAGCAGATTGAAGGATACGTTGCTTCTGTGTTTTAGGCAGAGTTTTACTGCTATTTCGTTATATGCGGGAATAGTGCTGGAAATGCCTCTTTTGAGATCTCTCCACAGAAAGCGTTTCCAGACTTCCCCTTCAACACACGAGTTTAACTCTGTAAGTTGAATGCACACATTGAAGACCGTTCTGTTAGGTAGCTCCGTTTTGGTTTCACAAGCAGACAGTTCTCCTTACAGCATAGGCTCCCATTCACTGAGAAATGTCCAAACGCAGCTCTTACCAGAAACGTGTTTCTAACTCCTGAATCTAAAGGGAGATTTAACTCACCTAGCTGATCAAACGCACAGCAGAGCAGATTGAAGGATACGTTGCTTCTGTGATTTAGGCAGAGTTTTACTGCTATTTCGTTATATGCGGGAATAGTGCTGGAAATGCCTGTTTTGAGATCTCTCCACAGAAAGCGTTTCCAGACTTCCCCTTCAACACACGAGTTTAACTCTGTAAGTTGAATGCACATATTGAAGACCGTTCTGTTAGGTAGCTCCGTTTTGGTTTCACAAGCAGACAGTTCTCCTTACAGCATAGGCTCCCATTCACTGAGAAATGTCCAAACGCAGCTCTTACCAGAAACGTGTCTCTAACTCCTGAATCTAAGGGGAGATTTAACTCACTTAGCTGAACAAACGCACAGCAGAGCAGATTGAAGGATACGTTGCTTCTGTGTTTTAGGCAGAGTTTTACTGCTATTTCGTTATATGCGGGAATAGTGCAGGAAATGCCTGTTTTGAGATCTCTCCACAGAAAGCGTTTCCAGACTTCCCCTTCAACACACGAGTTTAACTCTGTAAGTTGAATGCACACTTTGAAGACCGTTCTGTTAGGTAGCTCCGTTTGGGTTTCACAAGCAGACAGTTCTCCTTACAGCATAGGCTTCCATTCACTGAGAAATGTCCAAACGCAGCTCTTACCAGAAACGTGTTTCTAACTCCTGAATCTAAAGGGAGATTTAACTCACTTAGCTGAACAAACGCACAGCAGAGCAGATTGAAGGATACGTTGCTTCTGTGTTTTAGGCAGAGTTTTACTGCTATTTCGTTATATGCGGGAATAGTGCTGGAAATGCCTGTTTTGAGATCTCTCCACAGAAAGCGTTTCCAGACTTCCCCTTCAACACACGAGTTTAACTCTGTAAGTTGAATGCACACATTGAAGACCGTTCTGTTAGGTAGCTCCGTTTTGGTTTCACAAGCAGACAGTTCTCCTTACAGCATAGGCTCCCATTCACTGAGAAATGTCCAAACGCAGCTCTTACCAGAAACGTGTTTCTAACTCCTGAATCTAAAGGGAGATTTAACTCACTTAGCTGAACAAACGCACAGCAGAGCAGATTGAAGGATACGTTGCTTCTGTGTTTTAGGCAGAGTTTTACTGCTATTTCGTTATATGCGGGAATAGTGCTGGAAATGCCTGTTTTGAGATCTCTCCACAGAAAGCGTTTCCAGACTTCCCCTTCAACACAAGAGTTTAACTCTGTAAGTTGAATGCACACATTGAAGACCGTTCTGTTAGGTAGCTCCGTTTTGGTTTCACAAGCAGACAGTTCTCCTTACAGCATAGGCTCCCATTCACTGAGAAATGTCCAAACGCAGCTCTTACCAGAAACGTGTTTCTAACTCCTGAATCTAAAGGGAGATTTAACTCACCTAGCTGAACAAACGCACAGCAGAGCAGATTGAAGGATACGTTGCTTCTGTGTTTTAGGCAGAATTTTACTGCTATTTCGTTATATGCGGGAATAGTGCTGGAAATGCCTGTTTTGAGATCTCTCCACAGAAAGCGTTTCCAGACTTCCCCTTCAACACACGAGTTTAACTCTGTAAGTTGAATGCACACATTGAAGACCGTTCTGTTAGGTAGCTCCGTTTTGGTTTCACAAGCAGACAGTTCTCCTTACAGCATAGGCTCCCATTCACTGAGAAATGTCCAAACGCAGCTCTTACCAGAAACGTGTTTCTAACTCCTGAATCTAAAGGGAGATTTAACTCACTTAGCTGAACAAACGCACAGCAGAGCAGATTGAAGGATACGTTGCTTCTGTGTTTTAGGCAGAGTTTTACTGCTATTTCGTTATATGCGGGAATAGTGCAGGAAATGCCTGTTTTGAGGTCTCTCCACAGAAAGCGTTTCCAGACTTCCCCTTCAACACACGAGTTCAACTCTGTAAGTTGAATGCACACTTTGAAGACCGTTCTGTTAGGTAGCTCCGTTTTGGTTTCACAAGCAGACAGTTCTCCTTACAGCATAGGCTCCCATTCACTGAGAAATGTCCAAACGCAGCTCTTACCAGAAACGTGTTTCTAACTCCTGAATCTAAAGGGAGATTTAACTCACTTAGCTGAACAAACGCACAGCAGAGCAGATTGAAGGATACGTTGCTTCTGTGTTTTAGGCAGAGTTTTACTGCTATTTCGTTATATGCGGGAATAGTGCTGGAAATGCCTGTTTTGAGATCTCTCCACAGAAAGCGTTTCCAGACTTCCCCTTCAACACACGAGTTTAACTCTGTAAGTTGAATGCACACATTGAAGACCGTTCTGTTAGGTAGCTCCGTTTTGGTTTCACAAGCAGACAGTTCTCCTTACAGCATAGGCTCCCATTCACTGAGAAATGTCCAAACGCAGCTCTTACCAGAAACGTGTTTCTAACTCCTGAATCTAAAGGGAGATTTAACTCACTTAGCTGAACAAACGCACAGCAGAGCAGATTGAAGGATACGTTGCTTCTGTGTTTTAGGCAGAGTTTTACTGCTATTTCGTTATATGCGGGAATAGTGCTGGAAATGCCTGTTTTGAGATCTCTCCACAGAAAGCGTTTCCAGACTTCCCCTTCAACACAGGAGTTTAACTCTGTAAGTTGAATGCACACATTGAAGACCGTTCTGTTAGGTAGCTCCGTTTTGGTTTCACAAGCAGACAGTTCTCCTTACAGCATAGGCTCCCATTCACTGAGAAATGTCCAAACGCAGCTCTTACCAGAAACGTGTTTCTAACTCCTGAATCTAAAGGGAGATTTAACTCACTTAGCAGAACCAAAGCACAGCAGAGCAGATTGAAGGATACGTTGCTTCTGTGTTTTAGGCAGAGTTTTACTGCTATTTCGTTATATGCGGGAATAGTGCTGGAAATGCCTGTTTTGAGATCTCTCCACAGAAAGCGTTTCCAGACTTCCCCTTCAACACACGAGTTTAACTCTGTAAGTTGAATGCACACATTGAAGACCGTTCTGTTAGGTAGCTCCGTTTTGGTTTCACAAGCAGACAGTTCTCCTTACAGCATAGGCTCCCATTCACTGAGAAATGTCCAAACGCAGCTCTTACCAGAAACGTGTTTCTAACTCCTGAATCTAAAGGGAGATTTAACTCACTTAGGTGAACAAACGCACAGCAGAGCAGATTGAAGGATACGTTGCTTCTGTGTTTTAGGCAGAGTTTTACTGCTATTTCGTTATATGCGGGAATAGTGCTGGAAATGACTGTTTTGAGATCTCTCCACAGAAAGCGTTTCCAGACTTCCCCTTCAACACACGAGTTTAACTCTGTAAGTTGAATGCACACATTGAAGACCGTTCTGTTAGGTAGCTCCGTTTTGGTTTCACAAGCAGACAGTTCTCCTTACAGCATAGGCTCCCATTCACTGAGAAATGTCCAAACGCAGCTCTTACCAGAAACGTGTTTCTAACTCCTGAATCTAAAGGGAGATTTAACTCACCTAGCTGAACAAACGCACAGCAGAGCAGATTGAAGGATACGTTGCTTCTGTGTTTTAGGCAGAGTTTTACTGCTATTTCGTTATATGCGGGAATAGTGCTGGAAATGCCTGTTTTGAGATCTCTCCACAGAAAGCGTTTCCAGACTTCCCCTTCAACACACGAGTTTAACTCTGTAAGTTGAATGCACACATTGAAGACCGTTCTGTTAGGTAGCTCCGTTTTGGTTTCACAAGCAGACAGTTCTCCTTACAGCATAGGCTCCCATTCACTGAGAATTGTCCAAACGCAGCTCTTTCCAGAAACGTGTTTCTAACTCCTGAATCTAAAGGGAGATTTAACTCACCTAGCTGAACAAACGCACAGCAGAGCAGATTGAAGGATACGTTGCTTCTGTGTTTTAGGCAGAGTTTTACTGCTATTTCGTTATATGCGGGAATAGTGCTGGAAATGCCTGTTTTGAGATCTCTCCACAGAAAGCGTTTCCAGACTTCCCCTTCAACACACGAGTTTTACTCTGTAAGTTGAATGCACACATTGAAGACCGTTCTGTTAGGTAGCTCCGTTTTGGTTTCACAAGCAGACAGTTCTCCTTACAGCATAGGCTCCCATTCACTGAGAAATGTCCAAACGCAGCTCTTACCAGAAACGTGTTTCTAACTCCTGAATCTAAAGGGAGATTTAACTCACTTAGCTGAACAAACGCACAGCAGAGCAGATTGAAGGATACGTTGCTTCTGTGTTTTAGGCAGAGTTTTACTGCTATTTCGTTATATGCGGGAATAGTGCAGGAAATGCCTGTTTTGAGATCTCTCCACAGAAAGCGTTTCCAGACTTCCCCTTCAACACACGAGTTTAACTCTGTAAGTTGAATGCACACTTTGAAGACCGTTCTGTTAGGTAGCTCCGTTTTGGTTTCACAAGCAGACAGTTCTCCTTACAGCATAGGCTCCCATTCACTGAGAAATGTCCAAACGCAGCTCTTACCAGAAACGTGTTTCTAACTCCTGGATCTAAAGGGAGATTTAACTCACTTAGCTGAACAAACGCACAGCAGAGCAGATTGAAGGATACGTTGCTTCTGTGTTTTAGGCAGAGTTTTACTGCTATTTCGTTATATGCGGGAATAGTGCTGGAAATGCCTGTTTTGAGATCTCTCCACAGAAAGCGTTTCCAGACTTCCCCTTCAACACACGAGTTTAACTCTGTAAGTTGAATGCACACATTGAAGACCGTTCTGTTAGGTAGCTCCGTTTTGGTTTCACAAGCAGACAGTTCTCCTTACAGCATAGGCTCCCATTCACTGAGAAATGTCCAAACGCAGCTCTTACCAGAAACGTGTTTCTAACTCCTGAATCTAAAGGGAGATTTAACTCACTTAGCTGAACAAACGCACAGCAGAGCAGATTGAAGGATACGTTGCTTCTGTGTTTTAGGCAGAGTTTTACTGCTATTTCGTTATATGCGGGAATAGTGCTGGAAATGCCTGTTTTGAGATCTCTCCACAGAAAGCGTTTCCAGACTTCCCCTTCAACACACGAGTTTAACTCTGTAAGTTGAATGCACACATTGAAGACCGTTCTGTTAGGTAGCTCCGTTTTGGTTTCACAAGCAGACAGTTCTCCTTACAGCATAGGCTCCCATTCACTGAGAAATGTCCAAACGCAGCTCTTACCAGAAACGTGTTTCTAACTCCTGAATCTAAAGGGAGATTTAACTCACTTAGGTGAACAAACGCACAGCAGAGCAGATTGAAGGATACGTTGCTTCTGTGTTTTAGGCAGAGTTTTACTGCTATTTCGTTATATGCGGGAATAGTGCTGGAAATGACTGTTTTGAGATCTCTCCACAGAAAGCGTTTCCAGACTTCCCCTTCAACACACGAGTTTAACTCTGTAAGTTGAATGCACACATTGAAGACCGTTCTGTTAGGTAGCTCCGTTTTGGTTTCACAAGCAGACAGTTCTCCTTACAGCATAGGCTCCCATTCACTGAGAAATGTCCAAACGCAGCTCTTACCAGAAACGTGTTTCTAACTCCTGAATCTAAAGGGAGATTTAACTCACCTAGCTGAACAAACGCACAGCAGAGCAGATTGAAGGATACGTTGCTTCTGTGTTTTAGGCAGAGTTTTACTGCTATTTCGTTATATGCGGGAATAGTGCTGGAAATGCCTGTTTTGAGATCTCTCCACAGAAAGCGTTTCCAGACTTCCCCTTCAACACACGAGTTTAACTCTGTAAGTTGAATGCACACATTGAAGACCGTTCTGTTAGGTAGCTCCGTTTTGGTTTCACAAGCAGACAGTTCTCCTTACAGCATAGGCTCCCATTCACTGAGAATTGTCGAAACGCAGCTCTTTCCAGAAACGTGTTTCTAACTCCTGAATCTAAAGGGAGATTTAACTCACCTAGCTGAACAAACGCACAGCAGAGCAGATTGAAGGATACGTTGCTTCTGTGTTTTAGGCAGAGTTTTACTGCTATTTCGTTATATGCGGGAATAGTGCTGGAAATGCCTGTTTTGAGATCTCTCCACAGAAAGCGTTTCCAGACTTCCCCTTCAACACACGAGTTTTACTCTGTAAGTTGAATGCACACATTGAAGACCGTTCTGTTAGGTAGCTCCGTTTTGGTTTCACAAGCAGACAGTTCTCCTTACAGCATAGGCTCCCATTCACTGAGAAATGTCCAAACGCAGCTCTTACCAGAAACGTGTTTCTAACTCCTGAATCTAAAGGGAGATTTAACTCACTTAGCTGAACAAACGCACAGCAGAGCAGATTGAAGGATACGTTGCTTCTGTGTTTTAGGCAGAGTTTTACTGCTATTTCGTTATATGCGGGAATAGTGCAGGAAATGCCTGTTTTGAGATCTCTCCACAGAAAGCGTTTCCAGACTTCCCCTTCAACACACGAGTTTAACTCTGTAAGTTGAATGCACACTTTGAAGACCGTTCTGTTAGGTAGCTCCGTTTTGGTTTCACAAGCAGACAGTTCTCCTTACAGCATAGGCTCCCATTCACTGAGAAATGTCCAAACGCAGCTCTTACCAGAAACGTGTTTCTAACTCCTGGATCTAAAGGGAGATTTAACTCACTTAGCTGAACAAACGCACAGCAGAGCAGATTGAAGGATACGTTGCTTCTGTGTTTTAGGCAGAGTTTTACTGCTATTTCGTTATATGCGGGAATAGTGCTGGAAATGCCTGTTTTGAGATCTCTCCACAGAAAGCGTTTCCAGACTTCCCCTTCAACACACGAGTTTAACTCTGTAAGTTGAATGCACACATTGAAGACCGTTCTGTTAGGTAGCTCCGTTTTGGTTTCACAAGCAGACAGTTCTCCTTACAGCATAGGCTCCCATTCACTGAGAAATGTCCAAACGCAGCTCTTACCAGAAACGTGTTTCTAACTCCTGAATCTAAAGGGAGATTTAACTCACTTAGCTGAACAAACGCACAGCAGAGCAGATTGAAGGATACGTTGCTTCTGTGTTTTAGGCAGAGTTTTACTGCTATTTCGTTATATGCGGGAATAGTGCTGGAAATGCCTGTTTTGAGATCTCTCCACAGAAAGCGTTTCCAGACTTCCCCTTCAACACACGAGTTTAACTCTGTAAGTTGAATGCACACTTTGAAGACCGTTCTGTTAGGTAGCTCCGTTTTGGTTTCACAAGCAGACAGTTCTCCTTACAGCATAGGCTCCCATTCACTGAGAAATGTCCAAACGCAGCTCTTACCAGAAACATGTTTCTAACTCCTGAATCTAAAGGGAGATTTAACTCACTTAGCTGACCAAACGCACAGCAGAGCAGATTGAAGGATACGTTGCTTCTGTGTTTTAGGCAGAGTTTTACTGCTATTTCGTTATATGCGGGAATAGTGCTGGAAATGCCTCTTTTGAGATCTCTCCACAGAAAGCGTTTCCAGACTTCCCCTTCAACACACGAGTTTAACTCTGTAAGTTGAATGCACACATTGAAGACCGTTCTGTTAGGTAGCTCCGTTTTGGTTTCACAAGCAGACAGTTCTCCTTACAGCATAGGCTCCCATTCACTGAGAAATGTCCAAACGCAGCTCTTACCAGAAACGTGTTTCTAACTCCTGAATCTAAAGGGAGATTTAACTCACCTAGCTGAACAAACGCACAGCAGAGCAGATTGAAGGATACGTTGCTTCTGTGTTTTAGGCAGAGTTTTACTGCTATTTCGTTATATGCGGGAATAGTGCTGGAAATGCCTGTTTTGAGATCTCTCCACAGAAAGCGTTTCCAGACTTCCCCTTCAACACACGAGTTTAACTCTGTAAGTTGAATGCACACATTGAAGACCGTTCTGTTAGGTAGCTCCGTTTTGGTTTCACAAGCAGACAGTTCTCCTTACAGCATAGGCTCCCATTCACTGAGAAATGTCCAAACGCAGCTCTTACCAGAAACGTGTTTCTAACTCCTGAATCTAAAGGGAGATTTAACTCACTTAGCTGAACAAACGCACAGCAGAGCAGATTGAAGGATACGTTGCTTCTGTGTTTTAGGCAGAGTTTTACTGCTATTTCGTTATATGCGGGAATAGTGCAGGAAATGCCTGTTTTGAGATCTCTCCACAGAAAGCGTTTCCAGACTTCCCCTTCAACACACGAGTTTAACTCTGTAAGTTGAATGCACACTTTGAAGACCGTTCTGTTAGGTAGCTCCGTTTTGGTTTCACAAGCAGACAGTTCTCCTTACAGCATAGGCTCCCATTCACTGAGAAATGTCCAAACGCAGCTCTTACCAGAAACGTGTTTCTAACTCCTGAATCTAAAGGGAGATTTAACTCACTTAGCTGAACAAACGCACAGCAGAGCAGATTGAAGGATACGTTGCTTCTGTGTTTTAGGCAGAGTTTTACTGCTATTTCGTTATATGCGGGAATAGTGCTGGAAATGCCTGTTTTGAGATCTCTCCACAGAAAGCGTTTCCAGACTTCCCCTTCAACACACGAGTTTAACTCTGTAAGTTGAATGCACACATTGAAGACCGTTCTGTTAGGTAGCTCCGTTTTGGTTTCACAAGCAGACAGTTCTCCTTACAGCATATGCTCCCATTCACTGAGAAATGTCCAAACGCAGCTCTTACCAGAAACGTGTTTCTAACTCCTGAATCTAAAGGGAGATTTAACTCACTTAGCTGAACAAACGCACAGCAGAGCAGATTGAAGGATACGTTGCTTCTGTGTTTTAGGCAGAGTTTTACTGCTATTTCGTTATATGCGGGAATAGTGCTGGAAATGCCTGTTTTGAGATCTCTCCACAGAAAGCGTTTCCAGACTTCCCCTTCAACACAGGAGTTTAACTCTGTAAGTTGAATGCACACATTGAAGACCGTTCTGTTAGGTAGCTCCGTTTTGGTTTCACAAGCAGACAGTTCTCCTTACAGCATAGGCTCCCATTCACTGAGAAATGTCCAAACGCAGCTCTTACCAGAAACGTGTTTCTAACTCCTGAATCTAAAGGGAGATTTAACTCACTTAGCAGAACAAACGCACAGCAGAGCAGATTGAAGGATACGTTGCTTCTGTGTTTTAGGCAGAGTTTTACTGCTATTTCGTTATATGCGGGAATAGTGCTGGAAATGCCTGTTTTGAGATCTCTCCACAGAAAGCGTTTCCAGACTTCCCCTTCAACACACGAGTTTAACTCTGTAAGTTGAATGCACACATTGAAGACCGTTCTGTTAGGTAGCTCCGTTTTGGTTTCACAAGCAGACAGTTCTCCTTACAGCATAGGCTCCCATTCACTGAGAAATGTCCAAACGCAGCTCTTACCAGAAACGTGTTTCTAACTCCTGAATCTAAAGGGAGATTTAACTCACTTAGCTGAACAAACGCACAGCAGAGCAGATTGAAGGATACGTTGCTTCTGTGTTTTAGGCAGAGTTTTACTGCTATTTCGTTATATGCGGGAATAGTGCTGGAAATGCCTGTTTTGAGATCTCTCCACAGAAAGCGTTTCCAGACTTCCCCTTCAACACACGAGTTTAACTCTGTAAGTTGAATGCACACATTGAAGACCGTTCTGTTAGGTAGCTCCGTTTTGGTTTCACAAGCAGACAGTTCTCCTTACAGCATAGGCTCCCATTCACTGAGAAATGTCCAAACGCAGCTCTTACCAGAAACGTGTTTCTAACTCCTGAATCTAAAGGGAGATTTAACTCACTTAGCTGAACAAACGCACAGCAGAGCAGATTGAAGGATACGTTGCTTCTGTGTTTTAGGCAGAGTTTTACTGCTATTTCGTTATATGCGGGAATAGTGCTGGAAATGCCTGTTTTGAGATCTCTCCACAGAAAGCGTTTCCAGACTTCCCCTTCAACACACGAGTTTAACTCTGTAAGTTGAATGCACACATTGAAGACCGTTCTGTTAGGTAGCTCCGTTTTGGTTTCACAAGCAGACAGTTCTCCTTACAGCATAGGCTCCCATTCACTGAGAAATCTCCAAACGCAGCTCTTACCAGAAACGTGTTTCTAACTCCTGAATCTAAAGGGAGATTTAACTCACTTAGCTGAACAAACGCACAGCAGAGCAGATTGAAGGATACGTTGCTTCTGTGTTTTAGGCAGAGTTTTACTGCTATTTCGTTATATGCGGGAATAGTGCAGGAAATGCCTGTTTTGAGATCTCTCCACAGAAAGCGTTTCCAGACTTCAACTTCAACACACGAGTTTAACGCTGTAAGTTGAATGCACACTTTGAAGACCATTCTGTTAGGTAGCTCCGTTTTGGTTTCACAAGCAGACAGTTCTCCTTACAGCATAGGCTCCCATTCACTGAGAAATGTCCAAACGCAGCTCTTACCAGAAACGTGTTTCTAACTCCTGAATCTAAAGGGAGATTTAACTCACTTAGCTGAACAAACGCACAGCAGAGCAGATTGAAGGATACGTTGCTTCTGTGTTTTAGGCAGAGTTTTACTGCTATTTCGTTATATGCGGGAATAGTGCTGGAAATGCCTGTTTTGAGATCTCTCCACAGAAAGCGTTTCCAGACTTCCCCTTCAACACACGAGTTTAACTCTGTAAGTTGAATGCACACATTGAAGACCGTTCTGTTAGGTAGCTCCGTTTTGGTTTCACAAGCAGACAGTTCTCCTTACAGCATAGGCTCCCATTCACTGAGAAATGTCCAAACGCAGCTCTTACCAGAAACGTGTTTTTAACTCCTGAATCTAAAGGGAGATTTAACTCACTTAGCTGAACAAACGCACAGCAGAGCAGATTGAATGATACGTTGCTTCTGTGTTTTAGGCAGAGTTTTACTGCTATTTCGTTATATGCGGGTATAGTGCTGGAAATGCCTGTTTTGAGATCTCTCCACAGAAAGCGTTTCCAGACTTCCCCTTCAACACACGAGTTTAACTCTGTAAGTTGAATGCACACATTGAAGACCGTTCTGTTAGGTAGCTCCGTTTTGGTTTCACAAGCAGACAGTCCTCCTTACAGCATAGGCTCCCATTCACTGAGAAATATCCAAACGCAGCTCTTACCAGAAACGTGTTTCTAACTCCTGAATCTAAAGGGAGATTTAACTCACTTAGCTGAACAAACGCACAGCAGAGCAGATTGAAGGATACGTTGCTTCTTTAGGCAGAGTTTTACTGCTATTTCTTTATATGCGGGAATAGTGCTGGAAATGCCTGTTTTGAGATCTCTCCACAGAAAGCGTTTCCAGACTTCCCGTTCAACACACGAGTTTAACTCTGTAAGTTGAATGCACACATTGAAGACCGTTCTGTTAGGTAGCTCCGTTTTGGTTTCACAAGCAGACAGTTCTCCTTACAGCATCGGCTCCCATTCACTGAGAAATGTCCAAACGCAGCTCTTACCAGAAACGTGTTTCTAACTCCTGAATCTAAAGGGAGATTTAACTCACTTAGCTGAACAAACGCACAGCAGAGCAGATTGAAGGATACGTTGCTTCTGTGTTTTAGGCAGAGTTTTACTGCTATTTCGTTATATGCGGGAATAGTGCTGGAAATGCCTGTTTTGAGATCTCTCCACAGAAAGCGTTTCCAGACTTCCCCTTCAACACACGAGTTTAACTCTGTAAGTTGAATGCACACATTGAAGACCGTTCTGTTAGGTAGCTCCGTTTTGGTTTCACAAGCAGACAGTTCTCCTTACAGCATAGGCTCCCATTCACTGAGAAATGTCCAAACGCAGCTCTTACCAGAAACGTGTTTCTAACTCCTGAATCTAAAGGGAGATTTAACTCACTTAGCTGAACAAACGCACAGCAGAGCAGATTGAAGGATACGTTGCTTCTGTGTTTTAGGCAGAGTTTTACTGCTATTTCGTTATATGCGGGAATAGTGCTGGAAATGCCTGTTTTGAGATCTCTCCACAGAAAGCGTTTCCAGACTTCCCCTTCAACACACGAGTTTAACTCTGTAAGTTGAATGCACACATTGAAGACCGTTCTGTTAGGTAGCTCCGTTTTGGTTTCACAAGCAGACAGTTCTCCTTACAGCATAGGCTCCCATTCACTGAGAAATGTCCAAACGCAGCTCTTACCAGAAACGTGTTTCTAACTCCTGAATCTAAAGGGAGATTTAACTCACTTAGCTGAACAAACGCACAGCAGAGCAGATTGAAGGATACGTTGCTTCTGTGTTTTAGGCAGAGTTTTACTGCTATTTCGTTATATGCGGGAATAGTGCTGGAAATGCCTGTTTTGAGATCTCTCCACAGAAAGCGTTTCCAGACTTCCCCTTCAACACACGAGTTTAACTCTGTAAGTTGAATGCACACATTGAAGACCGTTCTGTTAGGTAGCTCCGTTTTGGTTTCACAAGCAGACAGTTCTCCTTACAGCATAGGCTCCCATTCACTGAGAAATGTCCAAACGCAGCTCTTACCAGAAACGTGTTTCTAACTCCTGAATCTAAAGGGAGATTGAACTCACTTAGCTGAACAAACGCACAGCAGAGCAGATTGAAGGATACGTTGCTTCTGTGTTTTAGGCAGAGTTTTACTGCTATTTCGTTATATGCGGGAATAGTGCTGGAAATGCCTGTTTTGAGATCTCTCCACAGAAAGCGTTTCCAGACTTCCCCTTCAACACACGAGTTTAACTCTGTAAGTTGAATGCACACATTGAAGACCGTTCTGTTAGGTAGCTCCGTTTTGGTTTCACAAGCAGACAGTTCTCCTTACAGCATAGGCTCCCATTCACTGAGAAATGTCCAAACGCAGCTCTTACCAGAAACGTGTTTCTAACTCCTGAATCTAAAGGGAGATTTAACTCACTTAGCTGAACAAACGCACAGCAGAGCAGATTGAAGGATACGTTGCTTCTGTGTTTTAGGCAGAGTTTTACTGCTATTTCGTTATATGCGGGAATAGTGCTGGAAATGCCTGTTTTGAGATCTCTCCACAGAAAGCGTTTCCAGACTTCCCCTTCAACACACGAGTTTAACTCTGTAAGTTGAATGCACACATTGAAGACCGTTCTGTTAGGTAGCTCCGTTTTGGTTTCACAAGCAGACAGTTCTCCTTACAGCATAGGCTCCCATTCACTGAGAAATGTCCAAACGCAGCTCTTACCAGAAACGTGTTTCTAACTCCTGAATCTAAAGGGAGATTTAACTCACTTAGCTGAACAAACGCACAGCAGAGCAGATTGAAGGATACGTTGCTTCTGTGTTTTAGGCAGAGTTTTACTGCTATTTCGTTATATGCGGGAATAGTGCTGGAAATGCCTGTTTTGAGATCTCTCCACAGAAAGCGTTTCCAGACTTCCCCTTCAACACACGAGTTTAACTCTGTAAGTTGAATGCACACATTGAAGACCGTTCTGTTAGGTAGCTCCGTTTTGGTTTCACAAGCAGACAGTTCTCCTTACAGCATAGGCTCCCATTCACTGAGAAATGTCCAAACGCAGCTCTTACCAGAAACGTGTTTCTAACTCCTGAATCTAAAGGGAGATTTAACTCACTTAGCTGAACAAACGCACAGCAGAGCAGATTGAAGGATACGTTGCTTCTGTGTTTTAGGCAGAGTTTTACTGCTATTTCGTTATATGCGGGAATAGTGCTGGAAATGCCTGTTTTGAGATCTCTCCACAGAAAGCGTTTCCAGACTTCCCCTTCAACACACGAGTTTAACTCTGTAAGTTGAATGCACACATTGAAGACCGTTCTGTTAGGTAGCTCCGTTTTGGTTTCACAAGCACACAGTTCTCCTTACAGCATAGGCTCCCATTCACTGAGAAATGTCCAAACGCAGCTCTTACCAGAAACGTGTTTCTAACTCCTGAATCTAAAGGGAGATTTAACTCACTTAGCTAAACAAAAGCACAGCAGAGGAGATTGAAGGATACGTTGCTTCTGTGTTTTAGGCAGAGTTTTACTGCTATTTCGTTATATGCGGGAATAGTGCTGGAAATGCCTGTTTTGAGATCTCTCCACAGAAAGCGTTTCCAGACTTCCCCTTCAACACACGAGTTTAACTCTGTAAGTTGAATGCACACATTGAAGACCGTTCTGTTAGGTAGCTCCGTTTTGGTTTCACAAGCAGACAGTTCTCCTTACAGCATAGGCTCCCATTCACTGAGAAATGTCCAAACGCAGCTCTTACCAGAAACGTGTTTCTAACTCCTGAATCTAAAGGGAGATTTAACTCACTTAGCTGAACAAACGCACAGCAGAGCAGATTGAAGGATACGTTGCTTCTGTGTTTTAGGCAGAGTTTTACTGCTATTTCGTTATATGCGGGAATAGTGCTGGAAATGCCTGTTTTGAGATCTCTCCACAGAAAGCGTTTCCAGACTTCCCCTTCAACACACGAGTTTAACTCTGTAAGTTGAATGCACACATTGAAGACCGTTCTGTTAGGTAGCTCCGTTTTGGTTTCACAAGCAGACAGTTCTCCTTACAGCATAGGCTCCCATTCACTGAGAAATGTCCAAACGCAGCTCTTACCAGAAACGTGTTTCTAACTCCTGAATCTAAAGGGAGATTTAACTCACTTAGCTGAACAAACGCACAGCAGAGCAGATTGAAGGATACGTTGCTTCTGTGTTTTAGGCAGAGTTTTACTGCTATTTCGTTATATGCGGGAATAGTGCTGGAAATGCCTGTTTTGAGATCTCTCCACAGAAAGCGTTTCCAGACTTCCCCTTCAACACACGAGTTTAACTCTGTAAGTTGAATGCACACATTGAAGACCGTTCTGTTAGGTAGCTCCGTTTTGGTTTCACAAGCAGACAGTTCTCCTTACAGCATAGGCTCCCATTCACTGAGAAATGTCCAAACGCAGCTCTTACCAGAAACGTGTTTCTAACTCCTGAATCTAAAGGGAGATTTAACTCACTTAGCTGAACAAACGCACAGCAGAGCAGATTGAAGGATACGTTGCTTCTGTGTTTTAGGCAGAGTTTTACTGCTATTTCGTTATATGCGGGAATAGTGCTGGAAATGCCTGTTTTGAGATCTCTCCACAGAAAGCGTTTCCAGACTTCCCCTTCAACACAGGAGTTTAACTCTGTAAGTTGAATGCACACATTGAAGACCGTTCTGTTAGGTAGCTCCGTTTTGGTTTCACAAGCAGACAGTTCTCCTTACAGCATAGGCTCCCATTCACTGAGAAATGTCCAAACGCAGCTCTTACCAGAAACGTGTTTCTAACTCCTGAATCTAAAGGGAGATTTAACTCACTTAGCTGAACAAACGCACAGCAGAGCAGATTGAAGGATACGTTGCTTCTGTGTTTTAGGCAGAGTTTTACTGCTATTTCGTTATATGCGGGAATAGTGCTGGAAATGCCTGTTTTGAGATCTCTCCACAGAAAGCGTTTCCAGACTTCCCCTTCAACACACGAGTTTAACTCTGTAAGTTGAATGCACACATTGAAGACCGTTCTGTTAGGTAGCTCCGTTTTGGTTTCACAAGCAGACAGTTCTCCTTACAGCATAGGCTCCCATTCACTGAGAAATGTCCAAACGCAGCTCTTACCAGAAACGTGTTTCTAACTCCTGAATCTAAAGGGAGATTTAACTCACTTAGCTGAACAAACGCACAGCAGAGCAGATTGAAGGATACGTTGCTTCTGTGTTTTAGGCAGAGTTTTACTGCTATTTCGTTATATGCGGGAATAGTGCAGGAAATGCCTGTTTTGAGATCTCTCCACAGAAAGCGTTTCCAGACTTCCCCTTCAACACACCAGTTTAACTCTGTAAGTTGAATGCACACTTTGAAGACCGTTCTGTTAGGTAGCTCCGTATTGGTTTCACAAGCAGACAGTTCTCCTTACAGCATAGGCTCCCATTCACTGAGAAATGTCCAAACGCAGCTCTTACCAGAAACGTGTTTCTAACTCCTGAATCTAAAGGGAGATTTAACTCACTTAGCTGAACAAACGCACAGCAGAGCAGATTGAAGGATACGTTGCTTCTGTGTTTTAGGCAGAGTTTTACTGCTATTTCGTTATATGCGGGAATAGTGCTGGAAATGCCTGTTTTGAGATCTCTCCACAGAAAGCGTTTCCAGACTTCCCCTTCAACACACGAGTTTAACTCTGTAAGTTGAATGCACACGTTGAAGACCGTTCTGTTAGGTAGCTCCGTTTTGGTTTCACAAGCAGACAGTTCTCCTTACAGCATAGGCTCCCATTCACTGAGAAATGTCCAAACGCAGCTCTTACCAGAAACGTGTTTCTAACTCCTGAATCTTAAGGGAGATTTAACTCACTTAGCTGAACAAACGCACAGCAGAGCAGATTGAAGGATACGTTGCTTCTGTGTTTTAGGCAGAGTTTTACTGCTATTTCGTTATATGCGGGAATAGTGCTGGAAATGCCTGTTTTGAGATCTCTCCACAGAAAGCGTTTCCAGACTTCCCCTTCAACACACGAGTTTAACTCTGTAAGTTGAATGCACACATTGAAGACCGTTCTGTTAGGTAGCTCCGTTTTGGTTTCACAAGCAGACAGTTCTCCTTACAGCATAGGCTCCCATTCACTGAGAAATGTCCAAACGCAGCTCTTACCAGAAACGTGTTTCTAACTCCTGAATCTAAAGGGAGATTTAACTCACTTAGCTGAACAAACGCACAGCAGAGCAGATTGAAGGATACGTTGCTTCTGTGTTTTAGGCAGAGTTTTACTGCTATTTCGTTATATGCGGGAATAGTGCTGGAAATGCCTGTTTTGAGATCTCTCCACAGAAAGCGTTTCCAGACTTCCCCTTCAACACACGATTTTAGCTCTGTAAGTTGAATGCACACATTGAAGACCGTTCTGTTAGGTAGCTCCGTTTTGGTTTCACAAGCAGACAGTTCTCCTTACAGCATAGGCTCCCATTCACTGAGAAATGTCCAAACGCAGCTCTTACCAGAAACGTGTTTCTAACTCCTGAATCTAAAGGGAGATTTAACTCACCTAGCTGAACAAACGCACAGCAGAGCAGATTGAAGGATACGTTGCTTCTGTGTTTTAGGCAGAGTTTTACTGCTATTTCGTTATATGCGGGAATAGTGCTGGAAATGCCTGTTTTGAGATCTCTCCACAGAAAGCGTTTCCAGACTTCCCCTTCAACACACGAGTTTAACTCTGTAAGTTGAATGCACACATTGAAGACCGTTCTGTTAGGTAGCTCCGTTTTGGTTTCACAAGCAGACAGTTCTCCTTACAGCATAGGCTCCCATTCACTGAGAAATGTCCAAACGCAGCTCTTACCAGAAACGTGTTTCTAACTCCTGAATCTAAAGGGAGATTTAACTCACCTAGCTGAACAAACGCACAGCAGAGCAGATTGAAGGATAAGTTGCTTCTGTGTTTTAGGCAGAGTTTTACTGCTATTTCGTTATATGCGGGAATAGTGCTGGAAATGCCTGTTTTGAGATCTCTCCACAGAAAGCCTTTCCAGACTTCCCCTTCAACACACGAGTTTAACTCTGTAAGTTGAATGCACACATTGAAGACCGTTCTGTTAGGTAGCTCCGTTTTGGTTTCACAAGCAGACAGTTCTCCTTACAGCATAGGCTCCCATTCACTGAGAAATCTCCAAACGCAGCTCTTACCAGAAACGTGTTTCTAACTCCTGAATCTAAAGGGAGATTTAACTCACTTAGCTGAACAAACGCACAGCAGAGCAGATTGAAGGATACGTTGCTTCTGTGTTTTAGGCAGAGTTTTACTGCTATTTCGTTATATGCGGGAATAGTGCTGGAAATGCCTGTTTTGAGATCTCTCCACAGAAAGCGTTTCCAGACTTCCCCTTCAACACACGATTTTAACTCTGTAAGTTGAATGCACACATTGAAGACCGTTCTGTTAGGTAGCTCCGTTTTGGTTTCACAAGCAGACAGTTCTCCTTACAGCATAGGCTCCCATTCACTGAGAAATGTCCAAACGCAGCTCTTACCAGAAACGTGTTTCTAACTCCTGAATCTAAAGGGAGATTTAACTCACCTAGCTGAACAAACGCACAGCAGAGCAGATTGAAGGATACGTTGCTTCTGTGTTTTAGGCAGAGTTTTACTGCTATTTCGTTATATGCGGGAATAGTGCTGGAAATGCCTGTTTTGAGATCTCTCCACAGAAAGCGTTTCCAGACTTCCCCTTCAACACACGAGTTTAACTCTGTAAGTTGAATGCACACATTGAAGACCGTTCTGTTAGGTAGCTCCGTTTTGGTTTCACAAGCAGACAGTTCTCCTTACAGCATAGGCTCCCATTCACTGAGAAATGTCCAAACGCAGCTCTTACCAGAAACGTGTTTCTAACTCCTGAATCTAAAGGGAGATTTAACTCACCTAGCTGAACAAACGCACAGCAGAGCAGATTGAAGGATACGTTGCTTCTGTGTTTTAGGCAGAGTTTTACTGCTATTTCGTTATATGCGGGAATAGTGCTGGAAATGCCTGTTTTGAGATCTCTCCACAGAAAGCCTTTCCAGACTTCCCCTTCAACACACGAGTTTAACTCTGTAAGTTGAATGCACACATTGAAGACCGTTCTGTTAGGTAGCTCCGTTTTGGTTTCACAAGCAGACAGTTCTCCTTACAGCATAGGCTCCCATTCACTGAGAAATGTCCAAACGCAGCTCTTACCAGAAACGTGTTTCTAACTCCTGAATCTAAAGGGAGATTTAACTCACTTAGCTGAACAAACGCACAGCAGAGCAGATTGAAGGATACGTTGCTTCTGTGTTTTAGGCAGAGTTTTACTGCTATTTCGTTATATGCGGGAATAGTGCTGGAAATGCCTGTTTTGAGATCTCTCCACAGAAAGCGTTTCCAGACTTCCCCTTCAACACACGAGTTTAACTCTGTAAGTTGAATGCACACTTTGAAGACCGTTCTGTTAGGTAGCTCCGTTTTGGTTTCACAAGCAGACAGTTCTCCTTACAGCATAGGCTCCCATTCACTGAGAAATGTCCAAACGCAGCTCTTACCAGAAACGTGTTTCTAACTCCTGAATCTAAAGGGAGATTTAACTCACTTAGCTGAACAAACGCACAGCAGAGCAGATTGAAGGATACGTTGCTTCTGTGTTTTAGGCAGAGTTTTACTGCTATTTCGTTATATGCGGGAATAGTGCTGGAAATGCCTCTTTTGAGATCTCTCCACAGAAAGCGTTTCCAGACTTCCCCTTCAACACACGAGTTTAACTCTGTAAGTTGAATGCACACATTGAAGACCGTTCTGTTAGGTAGCTCCGTTTTGGTTTCACAAGCAGACAGTTCTCCTTACAGCATAGGCTCCCATTCACTGAGAAATGTCCAAACGCAGCTCTTACCAGAAACGTGTTTCTAACTCCTGAATCTAAAGGGAGATTTAACTCACCTAGCTGAACAAACGCACAGCAGAGCAGATTGAAGGATACGTTGCTTCTGTGTTTTAGGCAGAGTTTTACTGCTATTTCGTTATATGCGGGAATAGTGCTGGAAATGCCTGTTTTGAGATCTCTCCACAGAAAGCGTTTCCAGACTTCCCCTTCAACACACGAGTTTAACTCTGTAAGTTGAATGCACACATTGAAGACCGTTCTGTTAGGTAGCTCCGTTTTGGTTTCACAAGCAGACAGTTCTCCTTACAGCATAGGCTCCCATTCACTGAGAAATGTCCAAACGCAGCTCTTACCAGAAACGTGTTTCTAACTCCTGAATCTAAAGGGAGATTTAACTCACCTAGCTGAACAAACGCACAGCAGAGCAGATTGAAGGATACGTTGCTTCTGTGTTTTAGGCAGAGTTTTACTGCTATTTCGTTATATGCGGGAATAGTGCTGGAAATGCCTGTTTTGAGATCTCTCCACAGAAAGCCTTTCCAGACTTCCCCTTCAACACACGAGTTTAACTCTGTAAGTTGAATGCACACATTGAAGACCGTTCTGTTAGGTAGCTCCGTTTTGGTTTCACAAGCAGACAGTTCTCCTTACAGCATAGGCTCCCATTCACTGAGAAATGTCCAAACGCAGCTCTTACCAGAAACGTGTTTCTAACTCCTGAATCTTAAGGGAGATTTAACTCACTTAGCTGAACAAACGCACAGCAGAGCAGATTGAAGGATACGTTGCTTCTGTGTTTTAGGCAGAGTTTTACTGCTATTTCGTTATATGCGGGAATAGTGCTGGAAATGCCTGTTTTGAGATCTCTCCACAGAAAGCGTTTCCAGACTTCCCCTTCAACACACGAGTTTAACTCTGTAAGTTGAATGCACACTTTGAAGACCGTTTTGTTAGGTAGCTCCGTTTTGGTTTCACAAGCAGACAGTTCTCCTTACAGCATAGGCTCCCATTCACTGAGAAATGTCCAAACGCAGCTCTTACCAGAAACGTGTTTCTAACTCCTGAATCTAAAGGGAGATTTAACTCACTTAGCTGAACAAACGCACAGCAGAGCAGATTGAAGGATACGTTGCTTCTGTGTTTTAGGCAGAGTTTTACTGCTATTTCGTTATATGCGGGAATAGTGCTGGAAATGCCTGTTTTGAGATCTCTCCACAGAAAGCGTTTCCAGACTTCCCCTTCAACACACGAGTTTAACTCTGTAAGTTGAATGCACACATTGAAGACCGTTCTGTTAGGTAGCTCCGTTTTGGTTTCACAAGCAGACAGTTCTCCTTACAGCATAGGCTCCCATTCACTGAGAAATGTCCAAACGCAGCCCTTACCAGAAACGTGTTTCTAACTCCTGAATCTAAAGGGAGATTTAACTCACCTAGCTGAACAAACGCACAGCAGAGCAGATTGAAGGATACGTTGCTTCTGTGTTTTAGGCAGAGTTTTACTGCTATTTCGTTATATGCGGGAATAGTGCCGGAAATGCCTGTTTTGAGATCTCTCCACAGAAAGCGTTTCCAGACTTCCCCTTCAACACACGAGTTTAACTCTGTAAGTTGAATGCCCACATTGAAGACCGTTCTGTTAGGTAGCTCCGTTTTGGTTTCACAAGCAGACAGTTCTCCTTACAGCATAGGCTCCCATTCACTGAGAAATGTCCAAACGCAGCTCTTACCAGAAACGTGTTTCTAACTCCTGAATCTAAAGGGAGATTTAACTCACTTAGCTGAACAAACGCACAGCAGAGCAGATTGAAGGATACGTTGCTTCTGTGTTTTAGGCAGAGTTTTACTGCTATTTCGTTATATGCGGGAATAGTGCAGGAAATGCCTGTTTTGAGATCTCTCCACAGAAAGCGTTTCCAGACTTCCCCTTCAACACACGAGTTTAACTCTGTAAGTTGAATGCACACTTTGAAGACCGTTCTGTTAGGTAGCTCCGTTTTGGTTTCACAAGCAGACAGTTCTCCTTACAGCATAGGCTCCCATTCACTGAGAAATGTCCAAACGCAGCTCTTACCAGAAACGTGTTTCTAACTCCTGAATCTAAAGGGAGATTTAACTCACTTAGCTGAACAAACGCACAGCAGAGCAGATTGAAGGATACGTTGCTTCTGTGTTTTAGGCAGAGTTTTACTGCTATTTCGTTATATGCGGGAATAGTGCTGGAAATGCCTGTTTTGAGATCTCTCCACAGAAAGCGTTTCCAGACTTCCCCTTCAACACACGAGTTTAACTCTGTAAGTTGAATGCACACATTGAAGACCGTTCTGTTAGGTAGCTCCGTTTTGGTTTCACAAGCAGACAGTTCTCCTTACAGCATAGGCTCCCATTCACTGAGAAATGTCCAAACGCAGCTCTTACCAGAAACGTGTTTCTAACTCCTGAATCTAAAGGGAGATTTAACTCACTTAGCTGAACAAACGCACAGCAGAGCAGATTGAAGGATACGTTGCTTCTGTGTTTTAGGCAGAGTTTTACTGCTATTTCGTTATATGCGGGAATAGTGCTGGAAATGCCTGTTTTGAGATCTCTCCACAGAAAGCGTTTCCAGACTTCCCCTTCAACACAGGAGTTTAACTCTGTAAGTTGAATGCACACATTGAAGACCGTTCTGTTAGGTAGCTCCGTTTTGGTTTCACAAGCAGACAGTTCTCCTTACAGCATAGGCTCCCATTCACTGAGAGATGTCCAAACGCAGCTCTTACCAGAAACGTGTTTCTAACTCCTGAATCTAAAGGGAGATTTAACTCACCTAGCAGAAGAAACGCACAGCAGAGCAGATTGAAGGATACGTTGCTTCTGTGTTTTAGGCAGAGTTTTACTGCTATTTCGTTATATGCGGGAATAGTGCTGGAAATGCCTGTTTTGAGATCTCTCCACAGAAAGCGTTTCCAGACTTCCCCTTCAACACACGAGTTTAACTCTGTAAGTTGAATGCACACTTTGAAGACCGTTTTGTTAGGTAGCTCCGTTTTGGTTTCACAAGCAGACAGTTCTCCTTACAGCATAGGCTCCCATTCACTGAGAAATGTCCAAACGCAGCTCTTACCAGAAACGTGTTTCTAACTCCTGAATCTAAAGGGAGATTTAACTCACTTAGCTGAACAAACGCACAGCAGAGCAGATTGAAGGATACGTTGCTTCTGTGTTTTAGGCAGAGTTTTACTGCTATTTCGTTATATGCGGGAATAGTGCTGGAAATGCCTGTTTTGAGATCTCTCCACAGAAAGCGTTTCCAGACTTCCCCTTCAACACACGAGTTTAACTCTGTAAGTTGAATGCACACATTGAAGACCGTTCTGTTAGGTAGCTCCGTTTTGGTTTCACAAGCAGACAGTTCTCCTTACAGCATAGGCTCCCATTCACTGAGAAATGTCCAAACGCAGCCCTTACCAGAAACGTGTTTCTAACTCCTGAATCTAAAGGGAGATTTAACTCACCTAGCTGAACAAACGCACAGCAGAGCAGATTGAAGGATACGTTGCTTCTGTGTTTTAGGCAGAGTTTTACTGCTATTTCGTTATATGCGGGAATAGTGCCGGAAATGCCTGTTTTGAGATCTCTCCACAGAAAGCGTTTCCAGACTTCCCCTTCAACACACGAGTTTAACTCTGTAAGTTGAATGCCCACATTGAAGACCGTTCTGTTAGGTAGCTCCGTTTTGGTTTCACAAGCAGACAGTTCTCCTTACAGCATAGGCTCCCATTCACTGAGAAATGTCCAAACGCAGCTCTTACCAGAAACGTGTTTCTAACTCCTGAATCTAAAGGGAGATTTAACTCACTTAGCTGAACAAACGCACAGCAGAGCAGATTGAAGGATACGTTGCTTCTGTGTTTTAGGCAGAGTTTTACTGCTATTTCGTTATATGCGGGAATAGTGCAGGAAATGCCTGTTTTGAGATCTCTCCACAGAAAGCGTTTCCAGACTTCCCCTTCAACACACGAGTTTAACTCTGTAAGTTGAATGCACACTTTGAAGACCGTTCTGTTAGGTAGCTCCGTTTTGGTTTCACAAGCAGACAGTTCTCCTTACAGCATAGGCTCCCATTCACTGAGAAATGTCCAAACGCAGCTCTTACCAGAAACGTGTTTCTAACTCCTGAATCTAAAGGGAGATTTAACTCACTTAGCTGAACAAACGCACAGCAGAGCAGATTGAAGGATACGTTGCTTCTGTGTTTTAGGCAGAGTTTTACTGCTATTTCGTTATATGCGGGAATAGTGCTGGAAATGCCTGTTTTGAGATCTCTCCACAGAAAGCGTTTCCAGACTTCCCCTTCAACACACGAGTTTAACTCTGTAAGTTGAATGCACACATTGAAGACCGTTCTGTTAGGTAGCTCCGTTTTGGTTTCACAAGCAGACAGTTCTCCTTACAGCATAGGCTCCCATTCACTGAGAAATGTCCAAACGCAGCTCTTACCAGAAACGTGTTTCTAACTCCTGAATCTAAAGGGAGATTTAACTCACTTAGCTGAACAAACGCACAGCAGAGCAGATTGAAGGATACGTTGCTTCTGTGTTTTAGGCAGAGTTTTACTGCTATTTCGTTATATGCGGGAATAGTGCTGGAAATGCCTGTTTTGAGATCTCTCCACAGAAAGCGTTTCCAGACTTCCCCTTCAACACAGGAGTTTAACTCTGTAAGTTGAATGCACACATTGAAGACCGTTCTGTTAGGTAGCTCCGTTTTGGTTTCACAAGCAGACAGTTCTCCTTACAGCATAGGCTCCCATTCACTGAGAGATGTCCAAACGCAGCTCTTACCAGAAACGTGTTTCTAACTCCTGAATCTAAAGGGAGATTTAACTCACCTAGCAGAACAAACGCACAGCAGAGCAGATTGAAGGATACGTTGCTTCTGTGTTTTAGGCAGAGTTTTACTGCTATTTCGTTATATGCGGGAATAGTGCTGGAAATGCCTGTTTTGAGATCTCTGCACAGAAAGCCTTTCCAGACTTCCCCTTCAACACACGAGTTTAACTCTGTAAGTTGAATGCACACATTGAAGACCGTTCTGTTAGGTAGCTCCGTTTTGGTTTCACAAGAAGACAGTTCTCCTTACAGCATAGGCTCCCATTCACTGAGAAATGTCCAAACGCAGCTCTTACCAGAAACGTCTTTCTAACTCCTGAATCTAAAGGGAGATTTAACTGACTTAGCTGAACAAACGCACAGCAGAGCAGATTGAAGGATACGTTGCTTCTGTGTTTTAGGCAGAGTTTTACTGCTATTTCGTTATATGCGGGAATAGTGCTGGAAATGCCTGTTTTGAGATCTCTCCACAGAAAGCCTTTCCAGACTTCCCCTTCAACACACGAGTTTAACTCTGTAAGTTGAATGCACACATTGAAGACCGTTCTGTTAGGTAGCTCCGTTTTGGTTTCACAAGCAGACAGTTCTCCTTACAGCATAGGCTCCCATTCACTGAGAAATGTCCAAACGCAGCTCTTACCAGAAACGTGTTTCTAACTCCTGAATCTAAAGGGAGATTTAACTCACTTAGCTGAACAAACGCACAGCAGAGCAGATTGAAGGATACGTTGCTTCTGTGTTTTAGGCAGAGTTTTACTGCTATTTCGTTATATGCGGGAATAGTGCTGGAAATGCCTGTTTTGAGATCTCTCCACAGAAAGCGTTTCCAGACTTCCCCTTCAACACACGAGTTTAACTCTGTAAGTTGAATGCACACATTGAAGACCGTTCTGTTAGGTAGCTCCGTTTTGGTTTCACAAGCAGACAGTTCTCCTTACAGCATAGGCTCCCATTCACTGAGAAATGTCCAAACGCAGCTCTTACCAGAAACGTGTTTCTAACTCCTGAATCTAAAGGGAGATTTAACTCACTTAGCTGAACAAAAGCACAGCAGAGGAGATTGAAGGATACGTTGCTTCTGTGTTTTAGGCAGAGTTTTACTGCTATTTCGTTATATGCGGGAATAGTGCTGGAAATGCCTGTTTTGAGATCTCTCCACAGAAAGCGTTTCCAGACTTCCCCTTCAACACACGAGTTTAACTCTGTAAGTTGAATGCACACATTGAAGACCGTTCTGTTAGGTAGCTCCGTTTTGGTTTCACAAGCAGACAGTTCTCCTTACAGCATAGGCTCCCATACACTGAGAAATGTCCAAACGCAGCTCTTACCAGAAACGTGTTTCTAACTCCTCAATCTAAAGGGAGATTTAACTCACTTAGCTGAACAAACGCACAGCAGAGCAGATTGAAGGATACGTTGCTTCTGTGTTTTAGGCAGAGTTTTACTGCTATTTCGTTATATGCGGGAATAGTGCTGGAAATGCCTGTTTTGAGATCTCTCCACAGAAAGCGTTTCCAGACTTCCCCTTCAACACACGAGTTTAACTCTGTAAGTTGAATGCACACATTGAAGACCGTTCTGTTAGGTAGCTCCGTTTTGGTTTCACAAGCAGACAGTTCTCCTTACAGCATAGGCTCCCATTCACTGAGAAATGTCCAAACGCAGCTCTTACCAGAAACGTGTTTCTAACTCCTGAATCTAAAGGGAGATTTAACTCACTTAGCTGAACAAACGCACAGCAGAGCAGATTGAAGGATACGTTGCTTCTGTGTTTTAGGCAGAGTTTTACTGCTATTTCGTTATATGCGGGAATAGTGCTGGAAATGCCTGTTTTGAGATCTCTCCACAGAAAGCGTTTCCAGACTTCCCCTTCAACACAGGAGTTTAACTCTGTAAGTTGAATGCACACATTGAAGACCGTTCTGTTAGGTAGCTCCGTTTTGGTTTCACAAGCAGACAGTTCTCCTTACAGCATAGGCTCCCATTCACTGAGAAATGTCCAAACGCAGCTCTTACCAGAAACGTGTTTCTAACTCCTGAATCTAAAGGGAGATTTAACTCACTTAGCTGAACAAACGCACAGCAGAGCAGATTGAAGGATACGTTGCTTCTGTGTTTTAGGCAGAGTTTTACTGCTATTTCGTTATATGCGGGAATAGTGCTGGAAATGCCTGTTTTGAGATCTCTCCACAGAAAGCCTTTCCAGACTTCCCCTTCAACACACGAGTTTAACTCTGTAAGTTGAATGCACACATTGAAGACCGTTCTGTTAGGTAGCTCCGTTTTGGTTTCACAAGCAGACAGTTCTCCTTACAGCATAGGCTCCCATTCACTGAGAAATGTCCAAACGCAGCTCTTACCAGAAACGTGTTTCTAACTCCTGAATCTAAAGGGAGATTTAACTCACCTAGCTGAACAAACGCACAGCAGAGCAGATTGAAGGATACGTTGCTTCTGTGTTTTAGGCAGAGTTTTACTGCTATTTCGTTATATGCGGGAATAGTGCTGGAAATGCCTGTTTTGAGATCTCTCCACAGAAAGCCTTTCCAGACTTCCCCTTCAACACACGAGTTTAACTCTGTAAGTTGAATGCACACATTGAAGACCGTTCTGTTAGGTAGCTCCGTTTTGGTTTCACAAGCAGACAGTTCTCCTTACAGCATAGGCTCCCATTCACTGAGAAATGTCCAAACGCAGCTCTTACCAGAAACGTGTTTCTAACTCCTGAATCTAAAGGGAGATTTAACTCACTTAGCTGAACAAACGCACAGCAGAGCAGATTGAAGGATACGTTGCTTCTGTGTTTTAGGCAGAGTTTTACTGCTATTTCGTTATATGCGGGAATAGTGCTGGAAATGCCTGTTTTGAGATCTCTCCACAGAAAGCGTTTCCAGACTTCCCCTTCAACACACGAGTTTAACTCTGTAAGTTGAATGCACACTTTGAAGACCGTTCTGTTAGGTAGCTCCGTTTTGGTTTCACAAGCAGACAGTTCTCCTTACAGCATAGGCTCCCATTCACTGAGAAATGTCCAAACGCAGCTCTTACCAGAAAAGTGTTTCTAACTCCTGAATCTAAAGGGAGATTTAACTCACTTAGCTGAACAAACGCACAGCAGAGCAGATTGAAGGATACGTTGCTTCTGTGTTTTAGGCAGAGTTTTACTGCTATTTCGTTATATGCGGGAATAGTGCTGGAAATGCCTCTTTTGAGATCTCTCCACAGAAAGCGTTTCCAGACTTCCCCTTCAACACACGAGTTTAACTCTGTAAGTTGAATGCACACATTGAAGACCGTTCTGTTAGGTAGCTCCGTTTTGGTTTCACAAGCAGACAGTTCTCCTTACAGCATAGGCTCCCATTCACTGAGAAATGTCCAAACGCAGCTCTTACCAGAAACGTGTTTCTAACTCCTGAATCTAAAGGGAGATTTAACTCACCTAGCTGAACAAACGCACAGCAGAGCAGATTGAAGGATACGTTGCTTCTGTGTTTTAGGCAGAGTTTTACTGCTATTTCGTTATATGCGGGAATAGTGCTGGAAATGCCTGTTTTGAGATCTCTCCACAGAAAGCGTTTCCAGACTTCCCCTTCAACACACGAGTTTAACTCTGTAAGTTGAATGCACACATTGAAGACCGTTCTGTTAGGTAGCTCCGTTTTGGTTTCACAAGCAGACAGTTCTCCTTACAGCATAGGCTCCCATTCACTGAGAAATGTCCAAACGCAGCTCTTACCAGAAACGTGTTTCTAACTCCTGAATCTAAAGGGAGATTTAACTCACCTAGCTGAACAAACGCACAGCAGAGCAGATTGAAGGATACGTTGCTTCTGTGTTTTAGGCAGAGTTTTACTGCTATTTCGTTATATGCGGGAATAGTGCTGGAAATGCCTGTTTTGAGATCTCTCCACAGAAAGCGTTTCCAGACTTCCCCTTCAACACACGAGTTTAACTCTGTAAGTTGAATGCACACATTGAAGACCGTTCTGTTAGGTAGCTCCGTTTTGGTTTCACAAGCAGACAGTTCTCCTTACAGCATAGGCTCCCATTCACTGAGAAATGTCCAAACGCAGCTCTTACCAGAAACGTGTTTCTAACTCCTGAATCTAAAGGGAGATTTAACTCACCTAGCTGAACAAACGCACAGCAGAGCAGATTGAAGGATACGTTGCTTCTGTGTTTTAGGCAGAGTTTTACTGCTATTTCGTTATATGCGGGAATAGTGCTGGAAATGCCTGTTTTGAGATCTCTCCACAGAAAGCCTTTCCAGACTTCCCCTTCAACACACGAGTTTAACTCTGTAAGTTGAATGCACACATTGAGGACCGTTCTGTTAGGTAGCTCCGTTTTGGTTTCACAAGCAGACAGTTCTCCTTACAGCATAGGCTCCCATTCACTGAGAAATGTCCAAACGCAGCTCTTACCAGAAACGTGTTTCTAACTCCTGAATCTAAAGGGAGATTTAACTCACTTAGCTGAACAAACGCACAGCAGAGCAGATTGAAGGATACGTTGCTTCTGTGTTTTAGGCAGAGTTTTACTGCTATTTCGTTATATGCGGGAATAGTGCTGGAAATGCCTGTTTTGAGATCTCTCCACAGAAAGCGTTTCCAGACTTCCCCTTCAACACACGAGTTTAACTCTGTAAGTTGAATGCACACTTTGAAGACCGTTCTGTTAGGTAGCTCCGTTTTGGTTTCACAAGCAGACAGTTCTCCTTACAGCATAGGCTCCCATTCACTGAGAAATGTCCAAACGCAGCTCTTACCAGAAACGTGTTTCTAACTCCTGAATCTAAAGGGAGATTTAACTCACTTAGCTGAACAAACGCACAGCAGAGCAGATTGAAGGATACGTTGCTTCTGTGTTTTAGGCAGAGTTTTACTGCTATTTCGTTATATGCGGGAATAGTGCTGGAAATGCCTCTTTTGAGATCTCTCCACAGAAAGCGTTTCCAGACTTCCCCTTCAACACACGAGTTTAACTCTGTAAGTTGAATGCACACATTGAAGACCGTTCTGTTAGGTAGCTCCGTTTTGGTTTCACAAGCAGACAGTTCTCCTTACAGCATAGGCTCCCATTCACTGAGAAATGTCCAAACGCAGCTCTTACCAGAAACGTGTTTCTAACTCCTGAATCTAAAGGGAGATTTAACTCACCTAGCTGAACAAACGCACAGCAGAGCAGATTGAAGGATACGTTGCTTCTGTGTTTTAGGCAGAGTTTTACTGCTATTTCGTTATATGCGGGAATAGTGCTGGAAATGCCTGTTTTGAGATCTCTCCACAGAAAGCGTTTCCAGACTTCCCCTTCAACACACGAGTTTAACTCTGTAAGTTGAATGCACACATTGAAGACCGTTCTGTTAGGTAGCTCCGTTTTGGTTTCACAAGCAGACAGTTCTCCTTACAGCATAGGCTCCCATTCACTGAGAAATGTCCAAACGCAGCTCTTACCAGAAACGTGTTTCTAACTCCTGAATCTAAAGGGAGATTTAACTCACCTAGCTGAACAAACGCACAGCAGAGCAGATTGAAGGATACGTTGCTTCTGTGTTTTAGGCAGAGTTTTACTGCTATTTCGTTATATGCGGGAATAGTGCTGGAAATGCCTGTTTTGAGATCTCTCCACAGAAAGCCTTTCCAGACTTCCCCTTCAACACACGAGTTTAACTCTGTAAGTTGAATGCACACATTGAAGACCGTTCTGTTAGGTAGCTCCGTTTTGGTTTCACAAGCAGACAGTTCTCCTTACAGCATAGGCTCCCATTCACTGAGAAATGTCCAAACGCAGCTCTTACCAGAAACGTGTTTCTAACTCCTGAATCTTAAGGGAGATTTAACTCACTTAGCTGAACAAACGCACAGCAGAGCAGATTGAAGGATACGTTGCTTCTGTGTTTTAGGCAGAGTTTTACTGCTATTTCGTTATATGCGGGAATAGTGCTGGAAATGCCTGTTTTGAGATCTCTCCACAGAAAGCGTTTCCAGACTTCCCCTTCAACACACGAGTTTAACTCTGTAAGTTGAATGCACACTTTGAAGACCGTTTTGTTAGGTAGCTCCGTTTTGGTTTCACAAGCAGACAGTTCTCCTTACAGCATAGGCTCCCATTCACTGAGAAATGTCCAAACGCAGCTCTTACCAGAAACGTGTTTCTAACTCCTGAATCTAAAGGGAGATTTAACTCACTTAGCTGAACAAACGCACAGCAGAGCAGATTGAAGGATACGTTGCTTCTGTGTTTTAGGCAGAGTTTTACTGCTATTTCGTTATATGCGGGAATAGTGCTGGAAATGCCTGTTTTGAGATCTCTCCACAGAAAGCGTTTCCAGACTTCCCCTTCAACACACGAGTTTAACTCTGTAAGTTGAATGCACACATTGAAGACCGTTCTGTTAGGTAGCTCCGTTTTGGTTTCACAAGCAGACAGTTCTCCTTACAGCATAGGCTCCCATTCACTGAGAAATGTCCAAACGCAGCCCTTACCAGAAACGTGTTTCTAACTCCTGAATCTAAAGGGAGATTTAACTCACCTAGCTGAACAAACGCACAGCAGAGCAGATTGAAGGATACGTTGCTTCTGTGTTTTAGGCAGAGTTTTACTGCTATTTCGTTATATGCGGGAATAGTGCCGGAAATGCCTGTTTTGAGATCTCTCCACAGAAAGCGTTTCCAGACTTCCCCTTCAACACACGAGTTTAACTCTGTAAGTTGAATGCCCACATTGAAGACCGTTCTGTTAGGTAGCTCCGTTTTGGTTTCACAAGCAGACAGTTCTCCTTACAGCATAGGCTCCCATTCACTGAGAAATGTCCAAACGCAGCTCTTACCAGAAACGTGTTTCTAACTCCTGAATCTAAAGGGAGATTTAACTCACTTAGCTGAACAAACGCACAGCAGAGCAGATTGAAGGATACGTTGCTTCTGTGTTTTAGGCAGAGTTTTACTGCTATTTCGTTATATGCGGGAATAGTGCAGGAAATGCCTGTTTTGAGATCTCTCCACAGAAAGCGTTTCCAGACTTCCCCTTCAACACACGAGTTTAACTCTGTAAGTTGAATGCACACTTTGAAGACCGTTCTGTTAGGTAGCTCCGTTTTGGTTTCACAAGCAGACAGTTCTCCTTACAGCATAGGCTCCCATTCACTGAGAAATGTCCAAACGCAGCTCTTACCAGAAACGTGTTTCTAACTCCTGAATCTAAAGGGAGATTTAACTCACTTAGCTGAACAAACGCACAGCAGAGCAGATTGAAGGATACGTTGCTTCTGTGTTTTAGGCAGAGTTTTACTGCTATTTCGTTATATGCGGGAATAGTGCTGGAAATGCCTGTTTTGAGATCTCTCCACAGAAAGCGTTTCCAGACTTCCCCTTCAACACACGAGTTTAACTCTGTAAGTTGAATGCACACATTGAAGACCGTTCTGTTAGGTAGCTCCGTTTTGGTTTCACAAGCAGACAGTTCTCCTTACAGCATAGGCTCCCATTCACTGAGAAATGTCCAAACGCAGCTCTTACCAGAAACGTGTTTCTAACTCCTGAATCTAAAGGGAGATTTAACTCACTTAGCTGAACAAACGCACAGCAGAGCAGATTGAAGGATACGTTGCTTCTGTGTTTTAGGCAGAGTTTTACTGCTATTTCGTTATATGCGGGAATAGTGCTGGAAATGCCTGTTTTGAGATCTCTCCACAGAAAGCGTTTCCAGACTTCCCCTTCAACACAGGAGTTTAACTCTGTAAGTTGAATGCACACATTGAAGACCGTTCTGTTAGGTAGCTCCGTTTTGGTTTCACAAGCAGACAGTTCTCCTTACAGCATAGGCTCCCATTCACTGAGAGATGTCCAAACGCAGCTCTTACCAGAAACGTGTTTCTAACTCCTGAATCTAAAGGGAGATTTAACTCACCTAGCAGAAGAAACGCACAGCAGAGCAGATTGAAGGATACGTTGCTTCTGTGTTTTAGGCAGAGTTTTACTGCTATTTCGTTATATGCGGGAATAGTGCTGGAAATGCCTGTTTTGAGATCTCTCCACAGAAAGCGTTTCCAGACTTCCCCTTCAACACACGAGTTTAACTCTGTAAGTTGAATGCACACTTTGAAGACCGTTTTGTTAGGTAGCTCCGTTTTGGTTTCACAAGCAGACAGTTCTCCTTACAGCATAGGCTCCCATTCACTGAGAAATGTCCAAACGCAGCTCTTACCAGAAACGTGTTTCTAACTCCTGAATCTAAAGGGAGATTTAACTCACTTAGCTGAACAAACGCACAGCAGAGCAGATTGAAGGATACGTTGCTTCTGTGTTTTAGGCAGAGTTTTACTGCTATTTCGTTATATGCGGGAATAGTGCTGGAAATGCCTGTTTTGAGATCTCTCCACAGAAAGCGTTTCCAGACTTCCCCTTCAACACACGAGTTTAACTCTGTAAGTTGAATGCACACATTGAAGACCGTTCTGTTAGGTAGCTCCGTTTTGGTTTCACAAGCAGACAGTTCTCCTTACAGCATAGGCTCCCATTCACTGAGAAATGTCCAAACGCAGCCCTTACCAGAAACGTGTTTCTAACTCCTGAATCTAAAGGGAGATTTAACTCACCTAGCTGAACAAACGCACAGCAGAGCAGATTGAAGGATACGTTGCTTCTGTGTTTTAGGCAGAGTTTTACTGCTATTTCGTTATATGCGGGAATAGTGCCGGAAATGCCTGTTTTGAGATCTCTCCACAGAAAGCGTTTCCAGACTTCCCCTTCAACACACGAGTTTAACTCTGTAAGTTGAATGCCCACATTGAAGACCGTTCTGTTAGGTAGCTCCGTTTTGGTTTCACAAGCAGACAGTTCTCCTTACAGCATAGGCTCCCATTCACTGAGAAATGTCCAAACGCAGCTCTTACCAGAAACGTGTTTCTAACTCCTGAATCTAAAGGGAGATTTAACTCACTTAGCTGAACAAACGCACAGCAGAGCAGATTGAAGGATACGTTGCTTCTGTGTTTTAGGCAGAGTTTTACTGCTATTTCGTTATATGCGGGAATAGTGCAGGAAATGCCTGTTTTGAGATCTCTCCACAGAAAGCGTTTCCAGACTTCCCCTTCAACACACGAGTTTAACTCTGTAAGTTGAATGCACACTTTGAAGACCGTTCTGTTAGGTAGCTCCGTTTTGGTTTCACAAGCAGACAGTTCTCCTTACAGCATAGGCTCCCATTCACTGAGAAATGTCCAAACGCAGCTCTTACCAGAAACGTGTTTCTAACTCCTGAATCTAAAGGGAGATTTAACTCACTTAGCTGAACAAACGCACAGCAGAGCAGATTGAAGGATACGTTGCTTCTGTGTTTTAGGCAGAGTTTTACTGCTATTTCGTTATATGCGGGAATAGTGCTGGAAATGCCTGTTTTGAGATCTCTCCACAGAAAGCGTTTCCAGACTTCCCCTTCAACACACGAGTTTAACTCTGTAAGTTGAATGCACACATTGAAGACCGTTCTGTTAGGTAGCTCCGTTTTGGTTTCACAAGCAGACAGTTCTCCTTACAGCATAGGCTCCCATTCACTGAGAAATGTCCAAACGCAGCTCTTACCAGAAACGTGTTTCTAACTCCTGAATCTAAAGGGAGATTTAACTCACTTAGCTGAACAAACGCACAGCAGAGCAGATTGAAGGATACGTTGCTTCTGTGTTTTAGGCAGAGTTTTACTGCTATTTCGTTATATGCGGGAATAGTGCTGGAAATGCCTGTTTTGAGATCTCTCCACAGAAAGCGTTTCCAGACTTCCCCTTCAACACAGGAGTTTAACTCTGTAAGTTGAATGCACACATTGAAGACCGTTCTGTTAGGTAGCTCCGTTTTGGTTTCACAAGCAGACAGTTCTCCTTACAGCATAGGCTCCCATTCACTGAGAGATGTCCAAACGCAGCTCTTACCAGAAACGTGTTTCTAACTCCTGAATCTAAAGGGAGATTTAACTCACCTAGCAGAACAAACGCACAGCAGAGCAGATTGAAGGATACGTTGCTTCTGTGTTTTAGGCAGAGTTTTACTGCTATTTCGTTATATGCGGGAATAGTGCTGGAAATGCCTGTTTTGAGATCTCTGCACAGAAAGCCTTTCCAGACTTCCCCTTCAACACACGAGTTTAACTCTGTAAGTTGAATGCACACATTGAAGACCGTTCTGTTAGGTAGCTCCGTTTTGGTTTCACAAGAAGACAGTTCTCCTTACAGCATAGGCTCCCATTCACTGAGAAATGTCCAAACGCAGCTCTTACCAGAAACGTCTTTCTAACTCCTGAATCTAAAGGGAGATTTAACTGACTTAGCTGAACAAACGCACAGCAGAGCAGATTGAAGGATACGTTGCTTCTGTGTTTTAGGCAGAGTTTTACTGCTATTTCGTTATATGCGGGAATAGTGCTGGAAATGCCTGTTTTGAGATCTCTCCACAGAAAGCCTTTCCAGACTTCCCCTTCAACACACGAGTTTAACTCTGTAAGTTGAATGCACACATTGAAGACCGTTCTGTTAGGTAGCTCCGTTTTGGTTTCACAAGCAGACAGTTCTCCTTACAGCATAGGCTCCCATTCACTGAGAAATGTCCAAACGCAGCTCTTACCAGAAACGTGTTTCTAACTCCTGAATCTAAAGGGAGATTTAACTCACTTAGCTGAACAAACGCACAGCAGAGCAGATTGAAGGATACGTTGCTTCTGTGTTTTAGGCAGAGTTTTACTGCTATTTCGTTATATGCGGGAATAGTGCTGGAAATGCCTGTTTTGAGATCTCTCCACAGAAAGCGTTTCCAGACTTCCCCTTCAACACAGGAGTTTAACTCTGTAAGTTGAATGCACACATTGAAGACCGTTCTGTTAGGTAGCTCCGTTTTGGTTTCACAAGCAGACAGTTCTCCTTACAGCATAGGCTCCCATTCACTGAGAAATGTCCAAACGCAGCTCTTACCAGAAACGTGTTTCTAACTCCTGAATCTAAAGGGAGATTTAACTCACTTAGCTGAACAAACGCACAGCAGAGCAGATTGAAGGATACGTTGCTTCTGTGTTTTAGGCAGAGTTTTACTGCTATTTCGTTATATGCGGGAATAGTGCTGGAAATGCCTGTTTTGAGATCTCTCCACAGAAAGCCTTTCCAGACTTCCCCTTCAACACACGAGTTTAACTCTGTAAGTTGAATGCACACATTGAAGACCGTTCTGTTAGGTAGCTCCGTTTTGGTTTCACAAGCAGACAGTTCTCCTTACAGCATAGGCTCCCATTCACTGAGAAATGTCCAAACGCAGCTCTTACCAGAAACGTGTTTCTAACTCCTGAATCTAAAGGGAGATTTAACTCACCTAGCTGAACAAACGCACAGCAGAGCAGATTGAAGGATACGTTGCTTCTGTGTTTTAGGCAGAGTTTTACTGCTATTTCGTTATATGCGGGAATAGTGCTGGAAATGCCTGTTTTGAGATCTCTCCACAGAAAGCCTTTCCAGACTTCCCCTTCAACACACGAGTTTAACTCTGTAAGTTGAATGCACACATTGAAGACCGTTCTGTTAGGTAGCTCCGTTTTGGTTTCACAAGCAGACAGTTCTCCTTACAGCATAGGCTCCCATTCACTGAGAAATGTCCAAACGCAGCTCTTACCAGAAACGTGTTTCTAACTCCTGAATCTAAAGGGAGATTTAACTCACTTAGCTGAACAAACGCACAGCAGAGCAGATTGAAGGATACGTTGCTTCTGTGTTTTAGGCAGAGTTTTACTGCTATTTCGTTATATGCGGGAATAGTGCTGGAAATGCCTGTTTTGAGATCTCTCCACAGAAAGCGTTTCCAGACTTCCCCTTCAACACACGAGTTTAACTCTGTAAGTTGAATGCACACTTTGAAGACCGTTCTGTTAGGTAGCTCCGTTTTGGTTTCACAAGCAGACAGTTCTCCTTACAGCATAGGCTCCCATTCACTGAGAAATGTCCAAACGCAGCTCTTACCAGAAAAGTGTTTCTAACTCCTGAATCTAAAGGGAGATTTAACTCACTTAGCTGAACAAACGCACAGCAGAGCAGATTGAAGGATACGTTGCTTCTGTGTTTTAGGCAGAGTTTTACTGCTATTTCGTTATATGCGGGAATAGTGCTGGAAATGCCTCTTTTGAGATCTCTCCACAGAAAGCGTTTCCAGACTTCCCCTTCAACACACGAGTTTAACTCTGTAAGTTGAATGCACACATTGAAGACCGTTCTGTTAGGTAGCTCCGTTTTGGTTTCACAAGCAGACAGTTCTCCTTACAGCATAGGCTCCCATTCACTGAGAAATGTCCAAACGCAGCTCTTACCAGAAACGTGTTTCTAACTCCTGAATCTAAAGGGAGATTTAACTCACCTAGCTGAACAAACGCACAGCAGAGCAGATTGAAGGATACGTTGCTTCTGTGTTTTAGGCAGAGTTTTACTGCTATTTCGTTATATGCGGGAATAGTGCTGGAAATGCCTGTTTTGAGATCTCTCCACAGAAAGCGTTTCCAGACTTCCCCTTCAACACACGAGTTTAACTCTGTAAGTTGAATGCACACATTGAAGACCGTTCTGTTAGGTAGCTCCGTTTTGGTTTCACAAGCAGACAGTTCTCCTTACAGCATAGGCTCCCATTCACTGAGAAATGTCCAAACGCAGCTCTTACCAGAAACGTGTTTCTAACTCCTGAATCTAAAGGGAGATTTAACTCACCTAGCTGAACAAACGCACAGCAGAGCAGATTGAAGGATACGTTGCTTCTGTGTTTTAGGCAGAGTTTTACTGCTATTTCGTTATATGCGGGAATAGTGCTGGAAATGCCTGTTTTGAGATCTCTCCACAGAAAGCGTTTCCAGACTTCCCCTTCAACACACGAGTTTAACTCTGTAAGTTGAATGCACACATTGAAGACCGTTCTGTTAGGTAGCTCCGTTTTGGTTTCACAAGCAGACAGTTCTCCTTACAGCATAGGCTCCCATTCACTGAGAAATGTCCAAACGCAGCTCTTACCAGAAACGTGTTTCTAACTCCTGAATCTAAAGGGAGATTTAACTCACCTAGCTGAACAAACGCACAGCAGAGCAGATTGAAGGATACGTTGCTTCTGTGTTTTAGGCAGAGTTTTACTGCTATTTCGTTATATGCGGGAATAGTGCTGGAAATGCCTGTTTTGAGATCTCTCCACAGAAAGCCTTTCCAGACTTCCCCTTCAACACACGAGTTTAACTCTGTAAGTTGAATGCACACATTGAAGACCGTTCTGTTAGGTAGCTCCGTTTTGGTTTCACAAGCAGACAGTTCTCCTTACAGCATAGGCTCCCATTCACTGAGAAATGTCCAAACGCAGCTCTTACCAGAAACGTGTTTCTAACTCCTGAATCTAAAGGGAGATTTAACTCACTTAGCTGAACAAACGCACAGCAGAGCAGATTGAAGGATACGTTGCTTCTGTGTTTTAGGCAGAGTTTTACTGCTATTTCGTTATATGCGGGAATAGTGCTGGAAATGCCTGTTTTGAGATCTCTCCACAGAAAGCGTTTCCAGACTTCCCCTTCAACACACGAGTTTAACTCTGTAAGTTGAATGCACACTTTGAAGACCGTTCTGTTAGGTAGCTCCGTTTTGGTTTCACAAGCAGACAGTTCTCCTTACAGCATAGGCTCCCATTCACTGAGAAATGTCCAAACGCAGCTCTTACCAGAAACGTGTTTCTAACTCCTGAATCTAAAGGGAGATTTAACTCACTTAGCTGAACAAACGCACAGCAGAGCAGATTGAAGGATACGTTGCTTCTGTGTTTTAGGCAGAGTTTTACTGCTATTTCGTTATATGCGGGAATAGTGCTGGAAATGCCTCTTTTGAGATCTCTCCACAGAAAGCGTTTCCAGACTTCCCCTTCAACACACGAGTTTAACTCTGTAAGTTGAATGCACACATTGAAGACCGTTCTGTTAGGTAGCTCCGTTTTGGTTTCACAAGCAGACAGTTCTCCTTACAGCATAGGCTCCCATTCACTGAGAAATGTCCAAACGCAGCTCTTACCAGAAACGTGTTTCTAACTCCTGAATCTAAAGGGAGATTTAACTCACCTAGCTGAACAAACGCACAGCAGAGCAGATTGAAGGATACGTTGCTTCTGTGTTTTAGGCAGAGTTTTACTGCTATTTCGTTATATGCGGGAATAGTGCTGGAAATGCCTGTTTTGAGATCTCTCCACAGAAAGCGTTTCCAGACTTCCCCTTCAACACACGAGTTTAACTCTGTAAGTTGAATGCACACATTGAAGACCGTTCTGTTAGGTAGCTCCGTTTTGGTTTCACAAGCAGACAGTTCTCCTTACAGCATAGGCTCCCATTCACTGAGAAATGTCCAAACGCAGCTCTTACCAGAAACGTGTTTCTAACTCCTGAATCTAAAGGGAGATTTAACTCACCTAGCTGAACAAACGCACAGCAGAGCAGATTGAAGGATACGTTGCTTCTGTGTTTTAGGCAGAGTTTTACTGCTATTTCGTTATATGCCGGAATAGTGCTGGAAATGCCTGTTTTGAGATCTCTCCACAGAAAGCCTTTCCAGACTTCCCCTTCAACACACGAGTTTAACTCTGTAAGTTGAATGCACACATTGAAGACCGTTCTGTTAGGTAGCTCCGTTTTGGTTTCACAAGCAGACAGTTCTCCTTACAGCATAGGCTCCCATTCACTGAGAAATGTCCAAACGCAGCTCTTACCAGAAACGTGTTTCTAACTCCTGAATCTTAAGGGAGATTTAACTCACTTAGCTGAACAAACGCACAGCAGAGCAGATTGAAGGATACGTTGCTTCTGTGTTTTAGGCAGAGTTTTACTGCTATTTCGTTATATGCGGGAATAGTGCTGGAAATGCCTGTTTTGAGATCTCTCCACAGAAAGCGTTTCCAGACTTCCCCTTCAACACACGAGTTTAACTCTGTAAGTTGAATGCACACTTTGAAGACCGTTTTGTTAGGTAGCTCCGTTTTGGTTTCACAAGCAGACAGTTCTCCTTACAGCATAGGCTCCCATTCACTGAGAAATGTCCAAACGCAGCTCTTACCAGAAACGTGTTTCTAACTCCTGAATCTAAAGGGAGATTTAACTCACTTAGCTGAACAAACGCACAGCAGAGCAGATTGAAGGATACGTTGCTTCTGTGTTTTAGGCAGAGTTTTACTGCTATTTCGTTATATGCGGGAATAGTGCTGGAAATGCCTGTTTTGAGATCTCTCCACAGAAAGCGTTTCCAGACTTCCCCTTCAACACACGAGTTTAACTCTGTAAGTTGAATGCACACATTGAAGACCGTTCTGTTAGGTAGCTCCGTTTTGGTTTCACAAGCAGACAGTTCTCCTTACAGCATAGGCTCCCATTCACTGAGAAATGTCCAAACGCAGCCCTTACCAGAAACGTGTTTCTAACTCCTGAATCTAAAGGGAGATTTAACTCACCTAGCTGAACAAACGCACAGCAGAGCAGATTGAAGGATACGTTGCTTCTGTGTTTTAGGCAGAGTTTTACTGCTATTTCGTTATATGCGGGAATAGTGCCGGAAATGCCTGTTTTGAGATCTCTCCACAGAAAGCGTTTCCAGACTTCCCCTTCAACACACGAGTTTAACTCTGTAAGTTGAATGCCCACATTGAAGACCGTTCTGTTAGGTAGCTCCGTTTTGGTTTCACAAGCAGACAGTTCTCCTTACAGCATAGGCTCCCATTCACTGAGAAATGTCCAAACGCAGCTCTTACCAGAAACGTGTTTCTAACTCCTGAATCTAAAGGGAGATTTAACTCACTTAGCTGAACAAACGCACAGCAGAGCAGATTGAAGGATACGTTGCTTCTGTGTTTTAGGCAGAGTTTTACTGCTATTTCGTTATATGCGGGAATAGTGCAGGAAATGCCTGTTTTGAGATCTCTCCACAGAAAGCGTTTCCAGACTTCCCCTTCAACACACGAGTTTAACTCTGTAAGTTGAATGCACACTTTGAAGACCGTTCTGTTAGGTAGCTCCGTTTTGGTTTCACAAGCAGACAGTTCTCCTTACAGCATAGGCTCCCATTCACTGAGAAATGTCCAAACGCAGCTCTTACCAGAAACGTGTTTCTAACTCCTGAATCTAAAGGGAGATTTAACTCACTTAGCTGAACAAACGCACAGCAGAGCAGATTGAAGGATACGTTGCTTCTGTGTTTTAGGCAGAGTTTTACTGCTATTTCGTTATATGCGGGAATAGTGCTGGAAATGCCTGTTTTGAGATCTCTCCACAGAAAGCGTTTCCAGACTTCCCCTTCAACACACGAGTTTAACTCTGTAAGTTGAATGCACACATTGAAGACCGTTCTGTTAGGTAGCTCCGTTTTGGTTTCACAAGCAGACAGTTCTCCTTACAGCATAGGCTCCCATTCACTGAGAAATGTCCAAACGCAGCTCTTACCAGAAACGTGTTTCTAACTCCTGAATCTAAAGGGAGATTTAACTCACTTAGCTGAACAAACGCACAGCAGAGCAGATTGAAGGATACGTTGCTTCTGTGTTTTAGGCAGAGTTTTACTGCTATTTCGTTATATGCGGGAATAGTGCTGGAAATGCCTGTTTTGAGATCTCTCCACAGAAAGCGTTTCCAGACTTCCCCTTCAACACAGGAGTTTAACTCTGTAAGTTGAATGCACACATTGAAGACCGTTCTGTTAGGTAGCTCCGTTTTGGTTTCACAAGCAGACAGTTCTCCTTACAGCATAGGCTCCCATTCACTGAGAGATGTCCAAACGCAGCTCTTACCAGAAACGTGTTTCTAACTCCTGAATCTAAAGGGAGATTTAACTCACCTAGCAGAAGAAACGCACAGCAGAGCAGATTGAAGGATACGTTGCTTCTGTGTTTTAGGCAGAGTTTTACTGCTATTTCGTTATATGCGGGAATAGTGCTGGAAATGCCTGTTTTGAGATCTCTCCACAGAAAGCGTTTCCAGACTTCCCCTTCAACACACGAGTTTAACTCTGTAAGTTGAATGCACACTTTGAAGACCGTTTTGTTAGGTAGCTCCGTTTTGGTTTCACAAGCAGACAGTTCTCCTTACAGCATAGGCTCCCATTCACTGAGAAATGTCCAAACGCAGCTCTTACCAGAAACGTGTTTCTAACTCCTGAATCTAAAGGGAGATTTAACTCACTTAGCTGAACAAACGCACAGCAGAGCAGATTGAAGGATACGTTGCTTCTGTGTTTTAGGCAGAGTTTTACTGCTATTTCGTTATATGCGGGAATAGTGCTGGAAATGCCTGTTTTGAGATCTCTCCACAGAAAGCGTTTCCAGACTTCCCCTTCAACACACGAGTTTAACTCTGTAAGTTGAATGCACACATTGAAGACCGTTCTGTTAGGTAGCTCCGTTTTGGTTTCACAAGCAGACAGTTCTCCTTACAGCATAGGCTCCCATTCACTGAGAAATGTCCAAACGCAGCCCTTACCAGAAACGTGTTTCTAACTCCTGAATCTAAAGGGAGATTTAACTCACCTAGCTGAACAAACGCACAGCAGAGCAGATTGAAGGATACGTTGCTTCTGTGTTTTAGGCAGAGTTTTACTGCTATTTCGTTATATGCGGGAATAGTGCCGGAAATGCCTGTTTTGAGATCTCTCCACAGAAAGCGTTTCCAGACTTCCCCTTCAACACACGAGTTTAACTCTGTAAGTTGAATGCCCACATTGAAGACCGTTCTGTTAGGTAGCTCCGTTTTGGTTTCACAAGCAGACAGTTCTCCTTACAGCATAGGCTCCCATTCACTGAGAAATGTCCAAACGCAGCTCTTACCAGAAACGTGTTTCTAACTCCTGAATCTAAAGGGAGATTTAACTCACTTAGCTGAACAAACGCACAGCAGAGCAGATTGAAGGATACGTTGCTTCTGTGTTTTAGGCAGAGTTTTACTGCTATTTCGTTATATGCGGGAATAGTGCAGGAAATGCCTGTTTTGAGATCTCTCCACAGAAAGCGTTTCCAGACTTCCCCTTCAACACACGAGTTTAACTCTGTAAGTTGAATGCACACTTTGAAGACCGTTCTGTTAGGTAGCTCCGTTTTGGTTTCACAAGCAGACAGTTCTCCTTACAGCATAGGCTCCCATTCACTGAGAAATGTCCAAACGCAGCTCTTACCAGAAACGTGTTTCTAACTCCTGAATCTAAAGGGAGATTTAACTCACTTAGCTGAACAAACGCACAGCAGAGCAGATTGAAGGATACGTTGCTTCTGTGTTTTAGGCAGAGTTTTACTGCTATTTCGTTATATGCGGGAATAGTGCTGGAAATGCCTGTTTTGAGATCTCTCCACAGAAAGCGTTTCCAGACTTCCCCTTCAACACACGAGTTTAACTCTGTAAGTTGAATGCACACATTGAAGACCGTTCTGTTAGGTAGCTCCGTTTTGGTTTCACAAGCAGACAGTTCTCCTTACAGCATAGGCTCCCATTCACTGAGAGATGTCCAAACGCAGCTCTTACCAGAAACGTGTTTCTAACTCCTGAATCTAAAGGGAGATTTAACTCACCTAGCAGAACAAACGCACAGCAGAGCAGATTGAAGGATACGTTGCTTCTGTGTTTTAGGCAGAGTTTTACTGCTATTTCGTTATATGCGGGAATAGTGCTGGAAATGCCTGTTTTGAGATCTCTGCACAGAAAGCCTTTCCAGACTTCCCCTTCAACACACGAGTTTAACTCTGTAAGTTGAATGCACACATTGAAGACCGTTCTGTTAGGTAGCTCCGTTTTGGTTTCACAAGAAGACAGTTCTCCTTACAGCATAGGCTCCCATTCACTGAGAAATGTCCAAACGCAGCTCTTACCAGAAACGTCTTTCTAACTCCTGAATCTAAAGGGAGATTTAACTGACTTAGCTGAACAAACGCACAGCAGAGCAGATTGAAGGATACGTTGCTTCTGTGTTTTAGGCAGAGTTTTACTGCTATTTCGTTATATGCGGGAATAGTGCTGGAAATGCCTGTTTTGAGATCTCTCCACAGAAAGCCTTTCCAGACTTCCCCTTCAACACACGAGTTTAACTCTGTAAGTTGAATGCACACATTGAAGACCGTTCTGTTAGGTAGCTCCGTTTTGGTTTCACAAGCAGACAGTTCTCCTTACAGCATAGGCTCCCATTCACTGAGAAATGTCCAAACGCAGCTCTTACCAGAAACGTGTTTCTAACTCCTGAATCTAAAGGGAGATTTAACTCACTTAGCTGAACAAACGCACAGCAGAGCAGATTGAAGGATACGTTGCTTCTGTGTTTTAGGCAGAGTTTTACTGCTATTTCGTTATATGCGGGAATAGTGCTGGAAATGCCTGTTTTGAGATCTCTCCACAGAAAGCGTTTCCAGACTTCCCCTTCAACACACGAGTTTAACTCTGTAAGTTGAATGCACACATTGAAGACCGTTCTGTTAGGTAGCTCCGTTTTGGTTTCACAAGCAGACAGTTCTCCTTACAGCATAGGCTCCCATTCACTGAGAAATGTCCAAACGCAGCTCTTACCAGAAACGTGTTTCTAACTCCTGAATCTAAAGGGAGATTTAACTCACTTAGCTGAACAAAAGCACAGCAGAGGAGATTGAAGGATACGTTGCTTCTGTGTTTTAGGCAGAGTTTTACTGCTATTTCGTTATATGCGGGAATAGTGCTGGAAATGCCTGTTTTGAGATCTCTCCACAGAAAGCGTTTCCAGACTTCCCCTTCAACACACGAGTTTAACTCTGTAAGTTGAATGCACACATTGAAGACCGTTCTGTTAGGTAGCTCCGTTTTGGTTTCACAAGCAGACAGTTCTCCTTACAGCATAGGCTCCCATACACTGAGAAATGTCCAAACGCAGCTCTTACCAGAAACGTGTTTCTAACTCCTCAATCTAAAGGGAGATTTAACTCACTTAGCTGAACAAACGCACAGCAGAGCAGATTGAAGGATACGTTGCTTCTGTGTTTTAGGCAGAGTTTTACTGCTATTTCGTTATATGCGGGAATAGTGCTGGAAATGCCTGTTTTGAGATCTCTCCACAGAAAGCGTTTCCAGACTTCCCCTTCAACACACGAGTTTAACTCTGTAAGTTGAATGCACACATTGAAGACCGTTCTGTTAGGTAGCTCCGTTTTGGTTTCACAAGCAGACAGTTCTCCTTACAGCATAGGCTCCCATTCACTGAGAAATGTCCAAACGCAGCTCTTACCAGAAACGTGTTTCTAACTCCTGAATCTAAAGGGAGATTTAACTCACTTAGCTGAACAAACGCACAGCAGAGCAGATTGAAGGATACGTTGCTTCTGTGTTTTAGGCAGAGTTTTACTGCTATTTCGTTATATGCGGGAATAGTGCTGGAAATGCCTGTTTTGAGATCTCTCCACAGAAAGCGTTTCCAGACTTCCCCTTCAACACAGGAGTTTAACTCTGTAAGTTGAATGCACACATTGAAGACCGTTCTGTTAGGTAGCTCCGTTTTGGTTTCACAAGCAGACAGTTCTCCTTACAGCATAGGCTCCCATTCACTGAGAAATGTCCAAACGCAGCTCTTACCAGAAACGTGTTTCTAACTCCTGAATCTAAAGGGAGATTTAACTCACTTAGCTGAACAAACGCACAGCAGAGCAGATTGAAGGATACGTTGCTTCTGTGTTTTAGGCAGAGTTTTACTGCTATTTCGTTATATGCGGGAATAGTGCTGGAAATGCCTGTTTTGAGATCTCTCCACAGAAAGCCTTTCCAGACTTCCCCTTCAACACACGAGTTTAACTCTGTAAGTTGAATGCACACATTGAAGACCGTTCTGTTAGGTAGCTCCGTTTTGGTTTCACAAGCAGACAGTTCTCCTTACAGCATAGGCTCCCATTCACTGAGAAATGTCCAAACGCAGCTCTTACCAGAAACGTGTTTCTAACTCCTGAATCTAAAGGGAGATTTAACTCACCTAGCTGAACAAACGCACAGCAGAGCAGATTGAAGGATACGTTGCTTCTGTGTTTTAGGCAGAGTTTTACTGCTATTTCGTTATATGCGGGAATAGTGCTGGAAATGCCTGTTTTGAGATCTCTCCACAGAAAGCCTTTCCAGACTTCCCCTTCAACACACGAGTTTAACTCTGTAAGTTGAATGCACACATTGAAGACCGTTCTGTTAGGTAGCTCCGTTTTGGTTTCACAAGCAGACAGTTCTCCTTACAGCATAGGCTCCCATTCACTGAGAAATGTCCAAACGCAGCTCTTACCAGAAACGTGTTTCTAACTCCTGAATCTAAAGGGAGATTTAACTCACTTAGCTGAACAAACGCACAGCAGAGCAGATTGAAGGATACGTTGCTTCTGTGTTTTAGGCAGAGTTTTACTGCTATTTCGTTATATGCGGGAATAGTGCTGGAAATGCCTGTTTTGAGATCTCTCCACAGAAAGCGTTTCCAGACTTCCCCTTCAACACACGAGTTTAACTCTGTAAGTTGAATGCACACTTTGAAGACCGTTCTGTTAGGTAGCTCCGTTTTGGTTTCACAAGCAGACAGTTCTCCTTACAGCATAGGCTCCCATTCACTGAGAAATGTCCAAACGCAGCTCTTACCAGAAAAGTGTTTCTAACTCCTGAATCTAAAGGGAGATTTAACTCACTTAGCTGAACAAACGCACAGCAGAGCAGATTGAAGGATACGTTGCTTCTGTGTTTTAGGCAGAGTTTTACTGCTATTTCGTTATATGCGGGAATAGTGCTGGAAATGCCTCTTTTGAGATCTCTCCACAGAAAGCGTTTCCAGACTTCCCCTTCAACACACGAGTTTAACTCTGTAAGTTGAATGCACACATTGAAGACCGTTCTGTTAGGTAGCTCCGTTTTGGTTTCACAAGCAGACAGTTCTCCTTACAGCATAGGCTCCCATTCACTGAGAAATGTCCAAACGCAGCTCTTACCAGAAACGTGTTTCTAACTCCTGAATCTAAAGGGAGATTTAACTCACCTAGCTGAACAAACGCACAGCAGAGCAGATTGAAGGATACGTTGCTTCTGTGTTTTAGGCAGAGTTTTACTGCTATTTCGTTATATGCGGGAATAGTGCTGGAAATGCCTGTTTTGAGATCTCTCCACAGAAAGCGTTTCCAGACTTCCCCTTCAACACACGAGTTTAACTCTGTAAGTTGAATGCACACATTGAAGACCGTTCTGTTAGGTAGCTCCGTTTTGGTTTCACAAGCAGACAGTTCTCCTTACAGCATAGGCTCCCATTCACTGAGAAATGTCCAAACGCAGCTCTTACCAGAAACGTGTTTCTAACTCCTGAATCTAAAGGGAGATTTAACTCACCTAGCTGAACAAACGCACAGCAGAGCAGATTGAAGGATACGTTGCTTCTGTGTTTTAGGCAGAGTTTTACTGCTATTTCGTTATATGCGGGAATAGTGCTGGAAATGCCTGTTTTGAGATCTCTCCACAGAAAGCCTTTCCAGACTTCCCCTTCAACACACGAGTTTAACTCTGTAAGTTGAATGCACACATTGAAGACCGTTCTGTTAGGTAGCTCCGTTTTGGTTTCACAAGCAGACAGTTCTCCTTACAGCATAGGCTCCCATTCACTGAGAAATGTCCAAACGCAGCTCTTACCAGAAACGTGTTTCTAACTCCTGAATCTAAAGGGAGATTTAACTCACTTAGCTGAACAAACGCACAGCAGAGCAGATTGAAGGATACGTTGCTTCTGTGTTTTAGGCAGAGTTTTACTGCTATTTCGTTATATGCGGGAATAGTGCTGGAAATGCCTGTTTTGAGATCTCTCCACAGAAAGCGTTTCCAGACTTCCCCTTCAACACACGAGTTTAACTCTGTAAGTTGAATGCACACTTTGAAGACCGTTTTGTTAGGTAGCTCCGTTTTGGTTTCACAAGCAGACAGTTCTCCTTACAGCATAGGCTCCCATTCACTGAGAAATCTCCAAACGCAGCTCTTACCAGAAACGTGTTTCTAACTCCTGAATCTAAAGGGAGATTTAACTCACTTAGCTGAACAAACGCACAGCAGAGCAGATTGAAGGATACGTTGCTTCTGTGTTTTAGGCAGAGTTTTACTGCTATTTCGTTATATGCGGGAATAGTGCTGGAAATGCCTCTTTTGAGATCTCTCCACAGAAAGCGTTTCCAGACTTCCCCTTCAACACACGAGTTTAACTCTGTAAGTTGAATGCACACATTGAAGACCGTTCTGTTAGGTAGCTCCGTTTTGGTTTCACAAGCAGACAGTTCTCCTTACAGCATAGGCTCCCATTCACTGAGAAATGTCCAAACGCAGCCCTTACCAGAAACGTGTTTCTAACTCCTGAATCTAAAGGGAGATTTAACTCACCTAGCTGAACAAACGCACAGCAGAGCAGATTGAAGGATACGTTGCTTCTGTGTTTTAGGCAGAGTTTTACTGCTATTTCGTTATATGCGGGAATAGTGCCGGAAATGCCTCTTTTGAGATCTCTCCACAGAAAGCGTTTCCAGACTTCCCCTTCAACACACGAGTTTAACTCTGTAAGTTGAATGCCCACATTGAAGACCGTTCTGTTAGGTAGCTCCGTTTTGGTTTCACAAGCAGACAGTTCTCCTTACAGCATAGGCTCCCATTCACTGAGAAATGTCCAAACGCAGCTCTTACCAGAAACGTGTTTCTAACTCCTGAATCTAAAGGGAGATTTAACTCACTTAGCTGAACAAACGCACAGCAGAGCAGATTGAAGGATACGTTGCTTCTGTGTTTTAGGCAGAGTTTTACTGCTATTTCGTTATATGCGGGAATAGTGCAGGAAATGCCTGTTTTGAGATCTCTCCACAGAAAGCGTTTCCAGACTTCCCCTTCAACACACGAGTTTAACTCTGTAAGTTGAATGCACACTTTGAAGACCGTTCTGTTAAGTAGCTCCGTTTTGGTTTCACAAGCAGACAGTTCTCCTTACAGCATAGGCTCCCATTCACTGAGAAATGTCCAAACGCAGCTCTTACCAGAAACGTGTTTCTAACTCCTGAATCTAAAGGGAGATTTAACTCACTTAGCTGAACAAACGCACAGCAGAGCAGATTGAAGGATACGTTGCTTCTGTGTTTTAGGCAGAGTTTTACTGCTATTTCGTTATATGCGGGAATAGTGCTGGAAATGCCTGTTTTGAGATCTCTCCACAGAAAGCGTTTCCAGACTTCCCCTTCAACACACGAGTTTAACTCTGTAAGTTGAATGCACACATTGAAGACCGTTCTGTTAGGTAGCTCCGTTTTGGTTTCACAAGCAGACAGTTCTCCTTACAGCATAGGCTCCCATTCACTGAGAAATGTCCAAACGCAGCTCTTACCAGAAACGTGTTTCTAACTCCTGAATCTAAAGGGAGATTTAACTCACTTAGCTGAACAAACGCACAGCAGAGCAGATTGAAGGATACGTTGCTTCTGTGTTTTAGGCAGAGTTTTACTGCTATTTCGTTATATGCGGGAATAGTGCTGGAAATGCCTGTTTTGAGATCTCTCCACAGAAAGCGTTTCCAGACTTCCCCTTCAACACAGGAGTTTAACTCTGTAAGTTGAATGCACACATTGAAGACCGTTCTGTTAGGTAGCTCCGTTTTGGTTTCACAAGCAGACAGTTCTCCTTACAGCATAGGCTCCCATTCACTGAGAGATGTCCAAACGCAGCTCTTACCAGAAACGTGTTTCTAACTCCTGAATCTAAAGGGAGATTTAACTCACCTAGCAGAACAAACGCACAGCAGAGCAGATTGAAGGATACGTTGCTTCTGTGTTTTAGGCAGAGTTTTACTGCTATTTCGTTATATGCGGGAATAGTGCTGGAAATGCCTGTTTTGAGATCTCTCCACAGAAAGCCTTTCCAGACTTCCCCTTCAACACACGAGTTTAACTCTGTAAGTTGAATGCACACATTGAAGGCCGTTCTGTTAGGTAGCTCCGTTTTGGTTTCACAAGAAGACAGTTCTCCTTACAGCATAGGCTCCCATTCACTGAGAAATGTCCAAACGCAGCTCTTACCAGAAACGTCTTTCTAACTCCTGAATCTAAAGGGAGATTTAACTCACTTAGCTGAACAAACGCACAGCAGAGCAGATTGAAGGATACGTTGCTTCTGTGTTTTAGGCAGAGTTTTACTGCTATTTCGTTATATGCGGGAATAGTGCTGGAAATGCCTGTTTTGAGATCTCTCCACAGAAAGCGTTTCCAGACTTCCCCTTCAACACACGAGTTTAACTCTGTAAGTTGAATGCACACATTGAAGACCGTTCTGTTAGGTAGCTCCGTTTTGGTTTCACAAGCAGACAGTTCTCCTTACAGCATAGGCTCCCATTCACTGAGAAATGTCCAAACGCAGCTCTTACCAGAAACGTGTTTCTAACTCCTGAATCTAAAGGGAGATTTAACTCACTTAGCTGAACAAACGCACAGCAGAGCAGATTGAAGGATACGTTGCTTCTGTGTTTTAGGCAGAGTTTTACTGCTATTTCGTTATATGCGGGAATAGTGCTGGAAATGCCTGTTTTGAGATCTCTCCACAGAAAGCGTTTCCAGACTTCCCCTTCAACACACGAGTTTAACTCTGTAAGTTGAATGCACACATTGAAGACCGTTCTGTTAGGTAGCTCCGTTTTGGTTTCACAAGCAGACAGTTCTCCTTACAGCATAGGCTCCCATTCACTGAGAAATGTCCAAACGCAGCTCTTACCAGAAACGTGTTTCTAACTCCTGAATCTAAAGGGAGATTTAACTCACTTAGCTGAACAAAAGCACAGCAGAGGAGATTGAAGGATACGTTGCTTCTGTGTTTTAGGCAGAGTTTTACTGCTATTTCGTTATATGCGGGAATAGTGCTGGAAATGCCTGTTTTGAGATCTCTCCACAGAAAGCGTTTCCAGACTTCCCCTTCAACACACGAGTTTAACTCTGTAAGTTGAATGCACACATTGAAGACCGTTCTGTTAGGTAGCTCCGTTTTGGTTTCACAAGCAGACAGTTCTCCTTACAGCATAGGCTCCCATACACTGAGAAATGTCCAAACGCAGCTCTTACCAGAAACGTGTTTCTAACTCCTGAATCTAAAGGGAGATTTAACTCACTTAGCTGAACAAACGCACAGCAGAGCAGATTGAAGGATACGTTGCTTCTGTGTTTTAGGCAGAGTTTTACTTCTATTTCGTTATATGCGGGAATAGTGCTGGAAATGCCTGTTTTGAGATCTCTCCACAGAAAGCGTTTCCAGACTTCCCCTTCAACACACGAGTTTAACTCTGTAAGTTGAATGCACACATTGAAGACCGTTCTGTTAGGTAGCTCCGTTTTGGTTTCACAAGCAGACAGTTCTCCTTACAGCATAGGCTCCCATTCACTGAGAAATGTCCAAACGCAGCTCTTACCAGAAACGTGTTTCTAACTCCTGAATCTAAAGGGAGATTTAACTCACTTAGCTGAACAAACGCACAGCAGAGCAGATTGAAGGATACGTTGCTTCTGTGTTTTAGGCAGAGTTTTACTGCTATTTCGTTATATGCGGGAATAGTGCTGGAAATGCCTGTTTTGAGATCTCTCCACAGAAAGCGTTTCCAGACTTCCCCTTCAACACAGGAGTTTAACTCTGTAAGTTGAATGCACACATTGAAGACCGTTCTGTTAGGTAGCTCCGTTTTGGTTTCACAAGCAGACAGTTCTCCTTACAGCATAGGCTCCCATTCACTGAGAAATGTCCAAACGCAGCTCTTACCAGAAACGTGTTTCTAACTCCTGAATCTAAAGGGAGATTTAACTCACTTAGCTGAACAAACGCACAGCAGAGCAGATTGAAGGATACGTTGCTTCTGTGTTTTAGGCAGAGTTTTACTGCTATTTCGTTATATGCGGGAATAGTGCTGGAAATGCCTGTTTTGAGATCTCTCCACAGAAAGCCTTTCCAGACTTCCCCTTCAACACACGAGTTTAACTCTGTAAGTTGAATGCACACATTGAAGACCGTTCTGTTAGGTAGCTCCGTTTTGGTTTCACAAGCAGACAGTTCTCCTTACAGCATAGGCTCCCATTCACTGAGAAATGTCCAAACGCAGCTCTTACCAGAAACGTGTTTCTAACTCCTGAATCTAAAGGGAGATTTAACTCACTTAGCTGAACAAACGCACAGCAGAGCAGATTGAAGGATACGTTGCTTCTGTGTTTTAGGCAGAGTTTTACTGCTATTTCGTTATATGCGGGAATAGTGCAGGAAATGCCTGTTTTGAGATCTCTCCACAGAAAGCGTTTCCAGACTTCCCCTTCAACACACCAGTTTATCTCTTTTAGTTGAATGCACACTTTGAAGACCGTTCTGTTAGGTAGCTCCGTATTGGTTTCACAAGCAGACAGTTCTCCTTACAGCATAGGCTCCCATTCACTGAGAAATGTCCAAACGCAGCTCTTACCAGAAACGTGTTTCTAACTCCTGAATCTAAAGGGAGATTTAACTCACTTAGCTGAACAAACGCACAGCAGAGCAGATTGAAGGATACGTTGCTTCTGTGTTTTAGGCAGAGTTTTACTGCTATTTCGTTATATGCGGGAATAGTGCTGGAAATGCCTGTTTTGAGATCTCTCCACAGAAAGCGTTTCCAGACTTCCCCTTCAACACACGAGTTTAACTCTGTAAGTTGAATGCACACATTGAAGACCGTTCTGTTAGGTAGCTCCGTTTTGGTTTCACAAGCAGACAGTTCTCCTTACAGCATAGGCTCCCATTCACTGAGAAATGTCCAAACGCAGCTCTTACCAGAAACGTGTTTCTAACTCCTGAATCTTAAGGGAGATTTAACTCACTTAGCTGAACAAACGCACAGCAGAGCAGATTGAAGGATACGTTGCTTCTGTGTTTTAGGCAGAGTTTTACTGCTATTTCGTTATATGCGGGAATAGTGCTGGAAATGCCTGTTTTGAGATCTCTCCACAGAAAGCGTTTCCAGACTTCCCCTTCAACACAGGAGTTTAACTCTGTAAGTTGAATGCACACATTGAAGACCGTTCTGTTAGGTAGCTCCGTTTTGGTTTCACAAGCAGACAGTTCTTCTTACAGCATAGGCTCCCATTCACTGAGAAATGTCCAAACGCAGCTCATACCAGAAACGTGTTTCTAACTCCTGAATCTAAAGGGAGATTTAACTCACTTAGCTGAACAAACGCACAGCAGAGCAGATTGAAGGATACGTTGCTTCTGTGTTTTAGGCAGAGTTTTACTGCTATTTCGTTATATGCGGGAATAGTGCTGGAAATGCCTGTTTTGAGATCTCTCCACAGAAAGCGTTTCCAGACTTCCCCTTCAACACACGAGTTTAACTCTGTAAGTTGAATGCACACATTGAAGACCGTTCTGTTAGGTAGCTCCGTTTTGGTTTCACAAGCAGACAGTTCTCCTTACAGCATAGGCTCCCATTCACTGAGAAATGTCCAAACGCAGCTCTTACCAGAAACGTGTTTCTAACTCCTGAATCTAAAGGGAGATTTAACTCACCTAGCTGAACAAACGCACGGCAGAGCAGATTGAAGGATACGTTGCTTCTGTGTTTTAGGCAGAGTTTTACTGCTATTTCGTTATATGCGGGAATAGTGCTGGAAATGCCTGTTTTGAGATCTCTCCACAGAAAGCGTTTCCAGACTTCCCCTTCAACACACGAGTTTAACTCTGTAAGTTGAATGCACACATTGAAGACCGTTCTGTTAGGTAGCTCCGTTTTGGTTTCACAAGCAGACAGTTCTCCTTACAGCATAGGCTCCCATTCACTGAGAAATGTCCAAACGCAGCTCTTACCAGAAACGTGTTTCTAACTCCTGAATCTAAAGGGAGATTTAACTCACCTAGCTGAACAAACGCACAGCAGAGCAGATTGAAGGATACGTTGCTTCTGTGTTTTAGGCAGAGTTTTACTGCTATTTCGTTATATGCGGGAATAGTGCTGGAAATGCCTGTTTTGAGATCTCTCCACAGAAAGCCTTTCCAGACTTCCCCTTCAACACACGAGTTTAACTCTGTAAGTTGAATGCACACATTGAAGACCGTTCTGTTAGGTAGCTCCGTTTTGGTTTCACAAGCAGACAGTTCTCCTTACAGCATAGGCTCCCATTCACTGAGAAATCTCCAAACGCAGCTCTTACCAGAAACGTGTTTCTAACTCCTGAATCTAAAGGGAGATTTAACTCACTTAGCTGAACAAACGCACAGCAGAGCAGATTGAAGGATACGTTGCTTCTGTGTTTTAGGCAGAGTTTTACTGCTATTTCGTTATATGCGGGAATAGTGCTGGAAATGCCTGTTTTGAGATCTCTCCACAGAAAGCGTTTCCAGACTTCCCCTTCAACACACGAGTTTAACTCTGTAAGTTGAATGCACACTTTGAAGACCGTTCTGTTAGGTAGCTCCGTTTTGGTTTCACAAGCAGACAGTTCTCCTTACAGCATAGGCTCCCATTCACTGAGAAATGTCCAAACGCAGCTCTTACCAGAAACGTGTTTCTAACTCCTGAATCTAAAGGGAGATTTAACTCACTTAGCTGAACAAACGCACAGCAGAGCAGATTGAAGGATACGTTGCTTCTGTGTTTTAGGCAGAGTTTTACTGCTATTTCGTTATATGCGGGAATAGTGCTGGAAATGCCTCTTTTGAGATCTCTCCACAGAAAGCGTTTCCAGACTTCCCCTTCAACACACGAGTTTAACTCTGTAAGTTGAATGCACACATTGAAGACCGTTCTGTTAGGTAGCTCCGTTTTGGTTTCACAAGCAGACAGTTCTCCTTACAGCATAGGCTCCCATTCACTGAGAAATGTCCAAACGCAGCTCTTACCAGAAACGTGTTTCTAACTCCTGAATCTAAAGGGAGATTTAACTCACCTAGCTGAACAAACGCACAGCAGAGCAGATTGAAGGATACGTTGCTTCTGTGTTTTAGGCAGAGTTTTACTGCTATTTCGTTATATGCGGGAATAGTGCCGGAAATGCCTGTTTTGAGATCTCTCCACAGAAACCGTTTCCAGACTTCCCCTTCAACACACGAGTTTAACTCTGTAAGTTGAATGCACACATTGAAGACCGTTCTGTTAGGTAGCTCCGTTTTGGTTTCACAAGCAGACAGTTCTCCTTACAGCATAGGCTCCCATTCACTGAGAAATGTCCAAACGCAGCTCTTACCAGAAACGTGTTTCTAACTCCTGAATCTAAAGGGAGATTTAACTCACCTAGCTGAACAAACGCACAGCAGAGCAGATTGAAGGATACGTTGCTTCTGTGTTTTAGGCAGAGTTTTACTGCTATTTCGTTATATGCGGGAATAGTGCAGGAAATGCCTGTTTTGAGATCTCTCCACAGAAAGCGTTTCCAGACTTCCCCTTCAACACACGAGTTTAACTCTGTAAGTTGAATGCACACTTTGAAGACCGTTCTGTTAGGTAGCTCCGTTTTGGTTTCACAAGCAGACAGTTCTCCTTACAGCATAGGCTCCCATTCACTGAGAAATGTCCAAACGCAGCTCTTACCAGAAACGTGTTTCTAACTCCTGAATCTAAAGGGAGATTTAACTCACTTAGCTGAACAAACGCACAGCAGAGCAGATTGAAGGATACGTTGCTTCTGTGTTTTAGGCAGAGTCTTACTGCTATTTCGTTATATGCGGGAATAGTGCTGGAAATGCCTGTTTTGAGATCTCTCCACAGAAAGCGTTTCCAGACTTCCCCTTCAACACAGGAGTTTAACTCTGTAAGTTGAATGCACACATTGAAGACCGTTCTGTTAGGTAGCTCCGTTTTGGTTTCACAAGCAGACAGTTCTCCTTACAGCATAGGCTCCCATTCACTGAGAAATGTCCAAACGCAGCTCTTACCAGAAACGTGTTTCTAACTCCTGAATCTAAAGGGAGATTTAACTCACTTAGCAGAACAAACGCACAGCAGAGCAGATTGAAGGATACGTTGCTTCTGTGTTTTAGGCAGAGTTTTACTGCTATTTCGTTATATGCGGGAATAGTGCTGGAAATGCCTGTTTTGAGATCTCTCCACAGAAAGCCTTTCCAGACTTCCCCTTCAACACACGAGTTTAACTCTGTAAGTTGAATGCACACATTGAAGACCGTTCTGTTAGGTAGCTCCGTTTTGGTTTCACAAGCAGACAGTTCTCCTTACAGCATAGGCTCCCATTCACTGAGAAATGTCCAAACGCAGCTCTTACCAGAAACGTGTTTCTAACTCCTGAATCTAAAGGGAGATTTAACTCACTTAGCTGAACAAACGCACAGCAGAGCAGATTGAAGGATACGTTGCTTCTGTGTTTTAGGCAGAGTTTTACTGCTATTTCGTTATATGCGGGAATAGTGCTGGAAATGCCTGTTTTGAGATCTCTCCACAGAAAGCGTTTCCAGACTTCCCCTTCAACACACGAGTTTAACTCTGTAAGTTGAATGCACACATTGAAGACCGTTCTGTTAGGTAGCTCCGTTTTGGTTTCACAAGCAGACAGTTCTCCTTACAGCATAGGCTCCCATTCACTGAGAAATGTCCAAACGCAGCTCTTACCAGAAACGTGTTTCTAACTCCTGAATCTAAAGGGAGATTTAACTCACTTAGCTGAACAAACGCACAGCAGAGCCGATTGAAGGATACGTTGCTTCTGTGTTTTAGGCAGAGTTTTACAGCTATTTCGTTATATGCGGGAATAGTGCAGGAAATGCCTGTTTTGAGATCTTTCCACAGAAAGCGTTTCCAGACTTCCCCTTCAACACACGAGTTTAACTCTGTAAGTTGAATGCACACATTGAAGACCGTTCTGTTAGGTAGCTCCGTTTTGGTTTCACAAGCAGACAGTTCTCCTTACAGCATAGGCTCCCATTCACTGAGAAATGTCCAAACGCAGCTATTACCAGAAACGTGTTTCTAACTCCTGAATCTTAAGGGAGATTTAACTCACTTAGCTGAACAAACGCACAGCAGAGCAGATTGAAGGATACGTTGCTTCTGTGTTTTAGGCAGAGTTTTACTGCTATTTCGTTATATGCGGGAATAGTGCTGGAAATGCCTGTTTTGAGATCTCTCCACAGAAAGCGTTTCCAGACTTCCCCTTCAACACACGAGTTTAACTCTGTAAGTTGAATGCACACATTGAAGACCGTTCTGTTAGGTAGCTCCGTTTTGGTTTCACAAGCAGACAGTTCTCCTTACAGCATAGGCTCCCATTCACTGAGAAATGTCCAAACGCAGCTCTTACCAGAAACGTGTTTCTAACTCCTGAATCTAAAGGGAGATTTAACTCACTTAGCTGAACAAACGCACAGCAGAGCAGATTGAAGGATACGTTCCTTCTGTGTTTTAGGCAGAGTTTTACTGCTATTTCGTTATATGCGGGAATAGTGCTGGAAATGCCTGTTTTGAGATCTCTCCACAGAAAGCGTTTCCAGACTTCCCTTTCAACACACGAGTTTAACTCTGTAAGTTGAATGCACACATTGAGGACCGTTCTGTTAGGTAGCTCCGTTTTGGTTTCACAAGCAGACAGTTCTCCTTACAGCATAGGCTCCCATTCACTGAGAAATGTCCAAACGCAGCTCTTACCAGAAACGTGTTTCTAACTCCTGAATCTAAAGGGAGATTTAACTCACTTAGCTGAACAAACGCACAGCAGAGCAGATTGAAGGATACGTTGCTTCTGTGTTTTAGGCAGAGTTTTACTGCTATTTCGTTATATGCGGGAATAGAGCTGGAAATGCCTGTTTTGAGATCTCTCCACAGAAAGCGTTTCCAGACTTCCCCTTCAACACACGAGTTTAACTCTGTAAGTTGAATGCACACATTGAAGACCGTTCTGTTAGGTAGCTCCGTTTTGGTTTCACAAGCAGACAGTTCTCCTTACAGCATAGGCTCCCATTCACTGAGAAATGTCCAAACGCAGCTCTTACCAGAAACGTGTTTCTAACTCCTGAATCTAAAGGGAGATTTAACTCACTTAGCTGAACAAACGCACAGCAGAGCAGATTGAAGGATACGTTGCGTCTGTGTTTTAGGCAGAGTTTTACTGCTATTTCGTTATATGCGGGAATAGTGCTGGAAATGCCTGTTTTGAGATCTCTCCACAGAAAGCGTTTCCAGACTTCCCCTTCAACACACGAGTTTAACTCTGTAAGTTGAATGCACACATTGAAGACCGTTCTGTTAGGTAGCTCCGTTTTGGTTTCACAAGCAGACAGTTCTCCTTACAGCATAGGCTCCCATTCACTGAGAAATGTCCAAACGCAGCTCTTACCAGAAACGTGTTTCTAACTCCTGAATCTAAAGGGAGATTTAACTCACTTAGCTGAACAAACGCACAGCAGAGCAGATTGAAGGATACGTTGCTTCTGTGTTTTAGGCAGAGTTTTACTGCTATTTCGTTATATGCGGGAATAGTGCTGGAAATGCCTGTTTTGAGATCTCTCCACAGAAAGCGTTTCCAGACTTCCCTTTCAACACACGAGTTTAACTCTGTAAGTTGAATGCACACATTGAGGACCGTTCTGTTAGGTAGCTCCGTTTTGGTTTCACAAGCAGACAGTTCTCCTTACAGCATAGGCTCCCATTCACTGAGAAATGTCCAAACGCAGCTCTTACCAGAAACGTGTTTCTAACTCCTGAATCTAAAGGGAGATTTAACTCACTTAGCTGAACAAACGCACAGCAGAGCAGATTGAAGGATACGTTGCTTCTGTGTTTTAGGCAGAGTTTTACTGCTATTTCGTTATATGCGGGAATAGAGCTGGAAATGCCTGTTTTGAGATCTCTCCACAGAAAGCGTTTCCAGACTTCCCCTTCAACACACGAGTTTAACTCTGTAAGTTGAATGCACACATTGAAGACCGTTCTGTTAGGTAGCTCCGTTTTGGTTTCACAAGCAGACAGTTCTCCTTACAGCATAGGCTCCCATTCACTGAGAAATGTCCAAACGCAGCTCTTACCAGAAACGTGTTTCTAACTCCTGAATCTAAAGGGAGATTTAACTCACTTAGCTGAACAAACGCACAGCAGAGCAGATTGAAGGATACGTTGCGTCTGTGTTTTAGGCAGAGTTTTACTGCTATTTCGTTATATGCGGGAATAGTGCTGGAAATGCCTGTTTTGAGATCTCTCCACAGAAAGCGTTTCCAGACTTCCCCTTCAACACACGAGTTTAACTCTGTAAGTTGAATGCACACATTGAAGACCGTTCTGTTAGGTAGCTCCGTTTTGGTTTCACAAGCAGACAGTTCTCCTTACAGCATAGGCTCCCATTCACTGAGAAATGTCCAAACGCAGCTCTTACCAGAAACGTGTTTCTAACTCCTGAATCTAAAGGGAGATTTAACTCACTTAGCTGAACAAACGCACAGCAGAGCAGATTGAAGGATACGTTGCTTCTGTGTTTTAGGCAGAGTTTTACTGCTATTTCGTTATATGCGGGAATAGTGCTGGAAATGCCTGTTTTGAGATCTCTCCACAGAAAGCGTTTCCAGACTTCCCCTTCAACACACGAGTTTAACTCTGTAAGTTGAATGCACACATTGAAGACCGTTCTGTTAGGTAGCTCCGTTTTGGTTTCACAAGCAGACAGTTCTCCTTACAGCATAGGCTCCCATTCACTGAGAAATGTCCAAACGCAGCTCTTACCAGAAACGTGTTTCTAACTCCTGAATCTAAAGGGAGATTTAACTCACTTAGCTGAATAAACGCACAGCAGAGCAGATTGAAGGATACGTTGCTTCTGTGTTTTAGGCAGAGTTTTACTGCTATTTCGTTATATGCGGGAATAGTGCTGGAAATGCCTGTTTTGAGATCTCTCCACAGAAAGCGTTTCCAGACTTCCCCTTCAACACACGAGTTTAACTCTGTAAGTTGAATGCACACATTGAAGACCGTTCTGTTAGGTAGCTCCATTTTGGTTTCACAAGCAGACAGTTCTCCTTACAGCATAGGCTCCCATTCACTGAGAAATGTCCAAACGCAGCTCTTACCAGAAACGTGTTTCTAACTCCTGAATCTAAAGGGAGATTTAACTCACTTAGCTGAACAAACGCACAGCAGAGCAGATTGAAGGATACGTTGCTTCTGTGTTTTAGGCAGAGTTTTACTGCTATTTCGTTATATGCGGGAATAGTGCTGGAAATGCCTGTTTTGAGATCTCTCCACAGAAAGCGTTTCCAGACTTCCCCTTCAACACACGAGTTTAACTCTGTAAGTTGAATGCACACATTGAAGACCGTTCTGTTAGGTAGCTCCGTTTTGGTTTCACAAGCAGACAGTTCTCCTTACAGCATAGGCTTCCATTCACTGAGAAATGTCCAAACGCAGCTCTTACCAGAAACGTGTTTCTAACTCCTGAATGTAAAGGGAGATTTAACTCACTTAGCTGAACAAACGCACAGCAGAGCAGATTGAAGGATACGTTGCTTCTGTGTTTTAGGCAGAGTTTTACTGCTATTTCGTTATATGCGGGAATAGTGCTGGAAATGCCTGTTTTGAGATCACTCCACAGAAAGCGTTTCCAGACTTCCCCTTCAACACACGAGTTTAACTCTGTAAGTTGAATGCACACATTGAAGACCGTTCTGTTAGGTAGCTCCGTTTTGGTTTCACAAGCAGACAGTTCTCCTTACAGCATAGGCTCCCATTCACTGAGAAATGTCCAAACGCAGCTCTTACCAGAAACGTGTTTCTAACTCCTGAATCTAAAGGGAGATTTAACTCACTTAGCTGAACAAACGCACAGCAGAGCAGATTGAAGGATACGTTGCTACTGTGTTTTAGGCAGAGTTTTACTGCTATTTCGTTATATGCGGGAATAGTGCTGGAAATGCCTGTTTTGAGATCTCTCCACAGAAAGCGTTTCCAGACTTCCCCTTCAACACAGGAGTTTAACTCTGTAAGTTGAATGCACACATTGAAGACCGTTCTGTTAGGTAGCTCCGTTTTGGTTTCACAAGCAGACAGTTCTCCTTACAGCATAGGCTCCCATTCACTGAGAAATGTCCAAACGCAGCTCTTACCAGAAACGTGTTTCTAACTCCTGAATCTAAAGGGAGATTTAACTCACTTAGCTGAACAAACGCACAGCAGAGCAGATTGAAGGATACGTTGCTTCTGTGTTTTAGGCAGAGTTTTACTGCTATTTCGTTATATGCGGGAATAGTGCTGGAAATGCCTGTTTTGAGATCTCTCCACAGAAAGCGTTTCCAGACTTCCCCTTCAACACACGAGTTTAACTCTGTAAGTTGAATGCACACATTGAAGACCGTTCTGTTAGGTAGCTCCGTTTTGGTTTCACAAGCAGACAGTCCTCCTTACAGCATAGGCTCCCATTCACTGAGAAATGTCCAAACGCAGCTCTTACCAGAAACGTGTTTCTAACTCCTGAATCTAAAGGGAGATTTAACTCATTTAGGTGAACAAACGCACAGCAGAGCAGATTGAAGGATACGTTGCTTCTGTGTTTTAGGCAGAGTTTTACTGCTATTTCGTTATATGCGGGAATAGTGCTGGAAATGCCTGTTTTGAGATCTCTCCACAGAAAGCCTTTCCAGACTTCCCCTTCAACACACGAGTTTAACTCTGTAAGTTGAATGTACACATTGAAGACCGTTCTGTTAGGTAGCTCCGTTTTGGTTTCACAAGCAGACAGTTCTCCTTACAGCATAGGCTCCCATTCACTGAGAAATGTCCAAACGCAGCTCTTACCAGAAACGTGTTTCTAACTCCTGAATCTAAAGGGAGATTTAACTCACTTAGCTGAACAAACGCACAGCAGAGCAGATTGAAGGATACGTTGCTTCTGTGTTTTAGGCAGAGTTTTACTGCTATTTCGTTATATGCGGGAATAGTGCTGGAAATGCCTGTTTTGAGATCTCTCCACAGAAAGCGTTTCCAGACTTCCCCTTCAACACACGAGTTTAACTCTGTAAGTTGAATGCACACATTGAAGACCGTTCTGTTAGGTAGCTCCGTTTTGGTTTCACAAGCAGACAGTTCTCCTTACAGCATAGGCTCCCATTCACTGAGAAATGTCCAAACGCAGCTCTTACCAGAAACGTGTTTCTAACTCCTGAATCTAAAGGGAGATTTAACTCACTTAGCTGAACAAACGCACAGCAGAGCAGATTGAAGGATACGTTGCTTCTGTGTTTTAGGCAGAGTTTTACTGCTATTTCGTTATATGCGGGAATAGTGCAGGAAATGCCTGTTTTGAGATCTCTCCACAGAAAGCGTTTCCAGACTTCCCCTTCAACACACCAGTTTAACTCTGTAAGTTGAATGCACACTTTGAAGACCGTTCTGTTAGGTAGCTCCGTATTGGTTTCACAAGCAGACAGTTCTCCTTACAGCATAGGCTCCCATTCACTGAGAAATGTCCAAACGCAGCTCTTACCAGAAACGTGATTCTAACTCCTGAATATAAAGGGAGATTTAACTCACTTAGCTGAACAAACGCACAGCAGAGCAGATTGAAGGATACGTTGCTTCTGTGTTTTAGGCAGAGTTTTACTGCTATTTCGTTATATGCGGGAATAGTGCTGGAAATGCCTGTTTTGAGATCTCTCCACAGAAAGCGTTTCCAGACTTCCCCTTCAACACACGAGTTTAACTCTGTAAGTTGAATGCACACATTGAAGACCGTTCTGTTAGGTAGCTCCGTTTTGGTTTCACAAGCAGACAGTTCTCCTTACAGCATAGGCTCCCATTCACTGAGAAATGTCCAAACGCAGCTCTTACCAGAAACGTGTTTCTAACTCCTGAATCTTAAGGGAGATTTAACTCACTTAGCTGAACAAACGCACAGCAGAGCAGATTGAAGGATACGTTGCTTCTGTGTTTTAGGCAGAGTTTTACTGCTATTTCGTTATATGCGGGAATAGTGCTGGAAATGCCTGTTTTGAGATCTCTCCACAGAAAGCGTTTCCAGACTTCCCCTTCAACACACGAGTTTAACTCTGTAAGTTGAATGCACACATTGAAGACCGTTCTGTTAGGTAGCTCCGTTTTGGTTTCACAAGCAGACAGTTCTCCTTACAGCATAGGCTCCCATTCACTGAGAAATGTCCAAACGCAGGTCTTACCAGAAACGTGTTTCTAACTCCTGAATCTAAAGGGAGATTTAACTCACTTAGCTGAACAAACGCACAGCAGAGCAGATTGAAGGATACGTTGCTTCTGTGTTTTAGGCAGAGTTTTACTGCTATTTCATTATATGCGGGAATAGTGCTGGAAATGCCTGTTTTGAGATCTCTCCACAGAAAGCGTTTCCAGACTTCCCCTTCAACACACGAGTTTAACTCTGTAAGTTGAATGCACACATTGAAGACCGTTCTGTTAGGTAGCTCCGTTTTGGTTTCACAAGCAGACAGTTCTCCTTACAGCATAGGCTCCCATTCACTGAGAAATGTCCAAACGCAGCTCTTACCAGAAACGTGTTTCTAACTCCTGAATCTAAAGGGAGATTTAACTCACTTAGCTGAACAAACGCACAGCAGAGCAGATTGAAGGATACGTTGCTTCTGTGTTTTAGGCAGAGTTTTACTGCTATTTCGTTATATGCGGGAATAGTGCTGGAAATGCCTGTTTTGAGATCACTCCACAGAAAGCGTTTCCAGACTTCCCCTTCAACACACGAGTTTAACTCTGTAAGTTGAATGCACACATTGAAGACCGTTCTGTTAGGTAGCTCCGTTTTGGTTTCACAAGCAGACAGTTCTCCTTACAGCATAGGCTCCCATTCACTGAGAAATGTCCAAACGCAGCTCTTACCAGAAACGTGTTTCTAACTCCTGAATCTAAAGGGAGATTTAACTCACTTAGCTGAACAAACGCACAGCAGAGCAGATTGAAGGATACGTTGCTTCTGTGTTTTAGGCAGAGTTTTACTGCTATTTCGTTATATGTGGGAATAGTGCTGGAAATGCCTGTTTTGAGATCTCTCCACAGAAAGCGTTTCCAGACTTCCCCTTCAACACAGGAGTTTAACTCTGTAAGTTGAATGCACACATTGAAGACCGTTCTGTTAGGTAGCTCCGTTTTGGTTTCACAAGCAGACAGTTCTCCTTACAGCATAGGCTCCCATTCACTGAGAAATGTCCAAACGCAGCTCTTACCAGAAACGTGTTTCTAACTCCTGAATCTAAAGGGAGATTTAACTCACTTAGCTGAACAAACGCACAGCAGAGCAGATTGAAGGATACGTTGCTTCTGTGTTTTAGGCAGAGTTTTACTGCTATTTCGTTATATGCGGGAATAGTGCTGGAAATGCCTGTTTTGAGATCTCTCCACAGAAAGCGTTTCCAGACTTCCCCTTCAACACACGAGTTTAACTCTGTAAGTTGAATGCACACATTGAAGACCGTTCTGTTAGGTAGCTCCGTTTTGGTTTCACAAGCAGACAGTTCTCCTTACAGCATAGGCTCCCATTCACTGAGAACTGTCCAAACGCAGCTCTTACCAGAAACGTGTTTCTAACTCCTGAATCTAAAGGGAGATTTAACTCACTTAGCTGAACAAACGCACAGCAGAGCAGATTGAAGGATACGTTGCTTCTGTGTTTTAGGCAGAGTTTTACTGCTATTTCGTTATATGCGGGAATAGTGCTGGAAATGCCTGTTTTGAGATCTCTCCACAGAAAGCCTTTCCAGACTTCCCCTTCAACACACGAGTTTAACTCTGTAAGTTGAATGTACACATTGAAGACCGTTCTGTTAGGTAGCTCCGTTTTGGTTTCACAAGCAGACAGTTCTCCTTACAGCATAGGCTCCCATTCACTGAGAAATGTCCAAACGCAGCTCTTACCAGAAACGTGTTTCTAACTCCTGAATCTAAAGGGAGATTTAACTCACTTAGCTGAACAAACGCACAGCAGAGCAGATTGAAGGATACGTTGCTTCTGTGTTTTAGGCAGAGTTTTACTGCTATTTCGTTATATGCGGGAATAGTGCTGGAAATGCCTGTTTTGAGATCTCTCCACAGAAAGCGTTTCCAGACTTCCCCTTCAACACACGAGTTTAACTCTGTAAGTTGAATGCACACATTGAAGACCGTTCTGTTAGGTAGCTCCGTTTTGGTTTCACAAGCAGACAGTTCTCCTTACAGCATAGGCTCCCATTCACTGAGAAATGTCCAAACGCAGCTCTTACCAGAAACGTGTTTCTAACTCCTGAATCTAAAGGGAGATTTAACTCACTTAGCTGAACAAACGAACAGCAGAGCAGATTGAAGTATACGTTGCTTCTGTGTTTTAGGCAGAGTTTTACTGCTATTTCGTTATATGCGGGAATAGTGCTGGAAATGCCTGTTTTGAGATCTCTCCACAGAAAGGGTTTCCAGACTTCCCCTTCAACACACGAGTTTAACTCTGTAAGTTGAATGCACACATTGAAGACCGTTCTGTTAGGTAGCTCCGTTTTGGTTTCACAAGCAGACAGTTCTCCTTACAGCATAGGCTCCCATTCACTGAGAAATGTCCAAACGCAGCTCTTACCAGAAACGTGTTTCTAACTCCTGAATCTAAAGGGAGATTTAACTCACTTAGCTGAACAAACGCACAGCAGAGCAGATTGAAGGATACGTTGCTTCTGTGTTTTAGGCAGAGTTTTACTGCTATTTCGTTATATGCGGGAATAGTGTTGGAAATGCCTGTTTTGAGATCTCTCCACAGAAAGCGTTTCCAGACTTCCCCTTCAACACACGAGTTTAACTCTGTAAGTTGAATGCACACATTGAAGACCGTTCTGTTAGGTAGCTCCGTTTTGGTTTCACAAGCAGACAGTTCTCCTTACAGCATAGGCTCCCATTCACTGAGAAATGTCCAAACGCAGCTCTTACCAGAAACGTGTTTCTAACTCCTGAATCTAAAGGGAGATTTAACTCACTTAGCTGAACAAACGCACAGCAGAGCAGATTGAAGGATACGTTGCTTCTGTGTTTTAGGCAGAGTTTTACTGCTATTTCGTTATATGCGGGAATAGTGCTGGAAATGCCTGTTTTGAGATCTCTCCACAGAAAGCGTTTCCAGACTTCCCCTTCAACACACGAGTTTAACTCTGTAAGTTGAATGCACACATTGAAGACCGTTCTGTTAGGTAGCTCCGTTTTGGTTTCACAAGCAGACAGTTCTCCTTACAGCATAGGCTCCCATTCACTGAGAAATGTCCAAACGCAGCTCTTACCAGAAACGTGTTTCTAACTCCTGAATCTAAAGGGAGATTTAACTCACTTAGCTGAACAAACGCACAGCAGAGCAGATTGAAGGATACGTTGCTTCTGTGTTTTAGGCAGAGTTTTACTGCTATTTCGTTATATGCGGGAATAGTGCTGGAAATGCCTGTTTTGAGATCTCTCCACAGAAAGCGTTTCCAGACTTCCCCTTCAACACACGAGTTTAACTCTGTAAGTTGAATGCACACATTGAAGACCGTTCTGTTAGGTAGCTCCGTTTTGGTTTCACAAGCAGACAGTTCTCCTTACAGCATAGGCTCCCATTCACTGAGAAATGTCCAAACGCAGCTCTTACCAGAAACGTGTTTCTAACTCCTGAATCTAAAGGGAGATTTAACACACTTAGCTGAACAAACGCACAGCAGAGCAGATTGAAGGATACGTTGCTTCTGTGTTTTAGGCAGAGTTTTACTGCTATTTCGTTATATGCGGGAATAGTGCTGGAAATGCCTGTTTTGAGATCTCTCCACAGAAAGGGTTTCCAGACTTCCCCTTCAACACACGAGTTTAACTCTGTAAGTTGAATGCACACATTGAAGACCGTTCTGTTAGGTAGCTCCGTTTTGATTTCACAAGCAGACAGTTCTCCTTACAGCATAGGCTCCCATTCACTGAGAAATGTCCAAACGCAGCTCTTACCAGAAACGTGTTTCTAACTCCTGAATCTAAAGGGAGATTTAACTCACTTAGCTGAACAAACGCACAGCAGAGCAGATTGAAGGATACGTTGCTTCTGTGTTTTAGGCAGAGTTTTACTGCTATTTCGTTATATGCGGGAATAGTGCTGGAAATGCCTGTTTTGAGATCTCTCCACAGAAAGCGTGTCCAGACTTCCCCTTCAACACACGAGTTTAACTCTGTAAGTTGAATGCACACATTGAAGACCGTTCTGTTAGGTAGCTCCGTTTTGGTTTCACAAGCAGACAGTTCTCCTTACAGCATAGGCTCCCATTCACTGAGAAATGTCCAAACGCAGCTCTTACCAGAAGCGTGTTTCTAACTCCTGAATCTAAAGGGAGATTTAACTCACTTAGCTGAACAAACGCACAGCAGAGCAGATTGAAGGATTCGTTGCTTCTGTGTTTTAGGCAGAGTTTTACTGCTATTTCGTTATATGCGGTAATAGTGCTGGAAATGCCTGTTTTGAGATCTCTCCACAGAAAGCGTTTCCAGACTTCCCCTTCAACACACGAGTTTAACTCTGTAAGTTGAATGCACACATTGAAGACCGTTCTGTTAGGTAGCTCCGTTTTGGTTTCACAAGCAGACAGTTCTCCTTACACCATAGGCTCCCATTCACTGAGAAATGTCCAAACGCAGCTCTTACCAGAAACGTGTTTCTAACTCCTGAATCTAAAGGGAGATTTAACTCACTTAGCTGAACAAACGCACAGCAGAGCAGATTGAAGGATACGTTGCTTCTGTGTTTTAGGCAGAGTTTTACTGCTATTTCGTTATATGCGGGAATAGTGCTGGAAATGCCTGTTTTGAGATCTCTCCACAGAAAGCGTTTCCAGACTTCCCCTTCAACACACGAGTTTAACTCTGTAAGTTGAATGCACACATTGAAGACCGTTCTGTTAGGTAGCTCCGTTTTGGTTTCACAAGCAGACAGTTCTCCTTACAGCGTAGGCTCCCATTCACTGAGAAATGTCCAAACGCAGCTCTTACCAGAAACGTGTTTCTAACTCCTGAATCTAAAGGGAGATTTAACTCACTTAGCTGAACAAACGCACAGCAGAGCAGATTGAAGGATACGTTGCATCTGTGTTTTAGGCAGAGTTTTACTGCTATTTCGTTATATGCGGGAATAGTGCTGGAAATGCCTGTTTTGAGATCTCTCCACAGAAAGCGTTTCCAGACTTCCCCTTCAACACACGAGTTTAACTCTGTAAGTTGAATGCCCACATTGAAGACCGTTCTGTTAGGTAGCTCCGTTTTGGTTTCACAAGCAGACAGTTCTCCTTACAGCATAGGCTCCCATTCACTGAGAAATGTCCAAACGCAGCTCTTACCAGAAACGTGTTTCTAACTCCTGAATCTAAAGGGAGATTTAACTCACTTAGCTGAACAAACGCACAGCAGAGCAGATTGAAGGATACGTTGCTTCTGTGTTTTAGGCAGAGTTTTACTGCTATTTCGTTATATGCGGGAATAGTGCTGGAAATGCCTGTTTTGAGATCTCTCCACAGAAAGCGTTTCCAGACTTCCCCTTCAACACACGAGTTTAACTCTGTAAGTTGAATGTACACATTGAAGACCATTCTGTTAGGTAGCTCCGTTTTGGTTTCACAAGCAGACAGTTCTCCTTACAGCATAGGCTCCCATTCACTGAGAAATGTCCAAACGCAGCTCTTACCAGAAACGTGTTTCTAACTCCTGAATCTAAAGGGAGATTTAACTCACTTAGCTGAACAAACGCACAGCAGAGCAGATTGAAGGATACGTTGCTTCTGTGTTTTAGGCAGAGTTTTACTGCTATTTCGTTATATGCGGGAATAGTGCTGGAAATGCCTGTTTTGAGATCTCTCCACAGAAAGCGTTTCCAGACTTCCCCTTCAACACACGAGTTTAACTCTGTAAGTTGAATGCACACATTGAAGACCGTTCTGTTAGGTAGCTCCGTTTTGGTTTCACAAGCAGACAGTTCTCCTTACAGCATAGGCTCCCATTCACTGAGAAATGTCAAAACGCAGCTCTTACCAGAAACGTGTTTCTAACTCCTGAATCTAAAGGGAGATTTAACTCACTTAGCTGAACAAACGCACAGCAGAGCAGATTGAAGGATACGTTGCTTCTGTGTTTTAGGCAGAGTTTTTCTGCTATTTCGTTATATGCGGGAATAGTGCTGGAAATGCCTGTTTTGAGATCTCTCCACAGAAAGCGTTTCCAGACTTCCCCTTCAACACACGAGTTTAACTCTGTAAGTTGAATGCACACATTGAAGACCGTTCTGTTAGGTAGCTCCGTTTTGGTTTCACAAGCAGACAGTTCTCCTTAGAGCATAGGCTCCCATTCACTGAGAAATGTCCAAACGCAGCTCTTACCAGAAACGTGTTTCTAACTCCTGAATCTAAAGGGAGATTTAACTCACTTAGCTGAACAAACGCACAGCAGAGCAGATTGAAGGATACGTTGCTTCTGTGTTTTAGGCAGAGTTTTACTGCTATTTCGTTATATGCGGGAATAGTGCTGGAAATGCCTGTTTTGAGATCTCTCCACAGAAAGCGTTTCCAGACTTCCCCTTCAACACACGAGTTTAACTCTGTAAGTTGAATGCACACATTGAAGACCGTTCTGTTAGGTAGCTCCGTTTTGGTTTCACAAGCAGACAGTTCTCCTTACAGCATAGGCTCCCATTCACTGAGAATTGTCCAAACGCAGCTCTTACCAGAAACGTGTTTCTAACTCCTGAATCTAAAGGGAGATTTAACTCACTTAGCTGAACAAACGCACAGCGGAGCAGATTGAAGGATACGTTGCTTCTGTGTTTTAGGCAGAGTTTTACTGCTATTTCGTTATATGCGGGAATAGTGCTGGAAATGCCTGTTTTGAGATCTCTCCACAGAAAGCGTTTCCAGACTTCCCCTTCAACACACGAGTTTAACTCTGTAAGTTGAATGCACACATTGAAGACCGTTCTGTTAGGTAGCTCCGTTTTGGTTTCACAAGCAGACAGTTCTCCTTACAGCATAGGCTCCCATTCACTGAGAAATGTCCAAACGCAGCTCTTACCAGAAACGTGTTTCTAACTCCTGAATCTAAAGGGAGATTTAACTCACTTAGCTGAACAAACGCACAGCAGAGCAGATTGAAGGATACGTTGCTTCTGTGTTTTAGGCAGAGTTTTACTGCTATTTCGTTATATGCGGGAATAGTGCTGGAAATGCCTGTTTTGAGATCTCTCTACAGAAAGCGTTTCCAGACTTCCCCTTCAACACACGAGTTTAACTCTGTAAGTTGAATGCACACATTGAAGACCGTTCTGTTAGGTAGCTCCGTTTTGGTTTCACAAGCAGACAGTTCTCCTTACAGCATAGGCTCCCATTCACTGAGAAATGTCCAAACGCAGCTCTTACCAGAAACGTGTTTCTAACTCCTGAATCTAAAGGGAGATTTAACTCACTTAGCTGAACAAACGCACAGCAGAGCAGATTGAAGGATACGTTGCTTCTGTGTTTTAGGCAGAGTTTTACTGCTATTTCGTTATATGCGGGAATAGTGCTGGAAATGCCTGTTTTGAGATCTCTCCACAGAAAGCGTTTCCAGACTTCCCCTTCAACACACGAGTTTAACTCTGTAAGTTGAATGCACACATTGAAGACCGTTCTGTTAGGTAGCTCCGTTTTGGTTTCAAAAGCAGACAGTTCTCCTTACAGCGTAGGCTCCCATTCACTGAGAAATGTCCAAACGCAGCTTTTACCAGAAACGTGTTTCTAACTCCTGAATCTAAAGGGAGATTTAACTCACTTAGCTGAACAAACGCACAGCAGAGCAGATTGAAGGATACGTTGCATCTGTGTTTTAGGCAGAGTTTTACTGCTATTTCGTTATATGCGGGAATAGTGCTGGAAATGCCTGTTTTGAGATCTCTCCACAGAAAGCGTTTCCAGACTTCCCCTTCAACACACGAGTTTAACTCTGTAAGTTGAATGCCCACATTGAAGACCGTTTTGTTAGGTAGCTCCGTTTTGGTTTCACAAGCAGACAGTTCTCCTTACAGCATAGGCTCCCATTCACTGAGAAGTGTCCAAACGCAGCTCTTGCCAGAAACGTGTTTCTAACTCCTGAATCTAAAGGGAGATTTAACTCACTTAGCTGAACAAACGCACAGCAGAGCAGATTGAAGGATACGTTGCTTCTGTGTTTTAGGCAGAGTTTTACTGCTATTTCCTTATAGGCGGGAATAGTGCTGGAAATGCCTGTTTTGAGATCTCTCCACAGAAAGCGTTTCCAGACTTCCCCTTCAACACACGAGTTTAACTCTGTAAGTTGAATGTACACATTGAAGACCGTTCTGTTAGGTAGCTCCGTTTTGGTTTCACAAGCAGACAGTTCTCCTTACAGCATAGGCTCCCATTCACTGAGAAATGTCCAAACGCAGCTCTTACCAGAAACGTGTTTCTAACTCCTGAATCTAAAGGGAGATTTAACTCACTTAGCTGAACAAACGCACAGCAGAGCAGATTGAAGGATACGTTGCTTCTGTGTTTTAGGCAGAGTTTTACTGCTATTTCCTTATATGCGGGAATAGTGCTGGAAATGCCTGTTTTGAGATCTCTCCACAGAAAGCGTTTCCAGACTTCCCCTTCAACACAGGAGTTTAACTCTGTAAGTTGAATGCACACATTGAAGACCGTTCTGTTAGGTAGCTCCGTTTTGGTTTCACAAGCAGACAGTTCTCCTTACAGCATAGGCTCCCATTCACTGAGAAATGTCCAAACGCAGCTCTTACCAGAAACGTGTTTCTAACTCCTGAAACTAAAGGGAGATTTAACTCACTTAGCTGAACAAACGCACAGCAGAGCAGATTGAAGGATACGTTGCTTCTGTGTTTTAGGCAGAGTTTTACTGCTATTTCGTTATATGCGGGAATAGTGCTGGAAATGCCTGTTTTGAGATCTCTCCACAGAAAGCGTTTCCAGACTTCCCCTTCAACACACGAGTTTAACTCTGTAAGTTGAATGTACACATTGAAGACCGTTCTGTTAGGTAGCTCCGTTTTGGTTTCACAAGCAGACAGTTCTCCTTACAGCATAGGCTCGCATTCACTGAGAAATGTCCAAACGCAGCTCTTACCAGAAACGTGTTTCTAACTCCTGAATCTAAAGGGAGATTTAACTCACTTGGCTGAACAAACGCACAGCAGAGCAGATTGAAGGATACGTTGCTTCTGTGTTTTAGGCAGAGTTTTACTGCTATTTCGTTATATGCGGGAATAGTGCTGGAAATGCCTGTTTTGAGATCTCTCCACAGAAAGCGTTTCCAGACTTCCCCTTCAACACACGAGTTTAACTCTGTAAGTTGAATGCACACATTGAAGACCGTTCTGTTAGGTAGCTCCGTTTTGGTTTCACAAGCAGACAGTTCTCCTTACAGCATAGGCTCCCATTCACTGAGAAATGTCCAAACGCAGCTCTTACCAGAAACGTGTTTCTAACTCCTGAATCTAAAGGGAGATTTAACTCACTTAGCTGAACAAACGCACAGCAGAGCAGATTGAAAGATACGTTGCTTCTGTGTTTTAGGCAGAGTTTTACTGCTATATCGTTATATGCGGGAATAGTGCTGGAAATGCCTGTTTTGAGATCTCTCCACAGAAAGCGTTTCCAGACTTCCCCTTCAACACACGAGTTTAACTCTGTAAGTTGAATGCACACATTGAAGACCGTTCTGTTAGGTAGCTCCGTTTTGGTTTCACAAGCAGACAGTTCTCCTTACAGCATAGGCTCCCATTCACTGAGAAATGTCCAAACGCAGCTCTTACCAGAAACGTGTTTCTAACTCCTGAATCTAAAGGGAGATTTAACTCACTTAGCTGAACAAACGCACAGCAGAGCAGATTGAAGGATACGTTGCTTCTGTGTTTTAGGCAGAGTTTTACTGCTATTTCGTTATATGCGGGAATAGTGCTGGAAATGCCTGTTTTGAGATCTCTCCACAGAAAGCGTTTCCAGACTTCCCCTTCAACACACGAGTTTAACTCTGTAAGTTGAATGCACACATTGAAGACCGTTCTGTTAGGTAGCTCCGTTTTGGTTTCACAAGCAGACAGTTCTCCTTACAGCATAGGCTCCCATTCACTGAGAATTGTCCAAACGCAGCTCTTACCAGAAACGTGTTTCTAACTCCTGAATCTAAAGGGAGATTTAACTCACTTAGCTGAACAAACGCACAGCAGAGCAGATTGAAGGATACGTTGCTTCTGTGTTTTAGGCAGAGTTTTACTGCTATTTCGTTATATGCGGGAATAGTGCTGGAAATGCCTGTTTTGAGATCTCTCCACAGAAAGCGTTTCCAGACTTCCCCTTCAACACACGAGTTTAACTCTGTAAGTTGAATGCACACATTGAAGACCGTTCTGTTAGGTAGCTCCGTTTTGGTTTCACAAGCAGACAGTTCTCCTTACAGCATAGGCTCCCATTCACTGAGAAATGTCCAAACGCAGCTCTTACCAGAAACGTGTTTCTAACTCCTGAATCTAAAGGGAGATTTAACTCACTTAGCTGAACAAACGCACAGCAGAGCAGATTGAAGGATACGTTGCTTCTGTGTTTTAGGCAGAGTTTTACTGCTATTTCGTTATATGCGGGAATAGTGCTGGAAATGCCTGTTTTGAGATCTCTCCACAGAAAGCGTTTCCAGACTTCCCCTTCAACACACGAGTTTAACTCTGTAAGTTGAATGTACACATTGAAGACCGTTCTGTTTGGTAGCTCCGTTTTGGTTTCACAAGCAGACAGTTCTCCTTACAGCATAGGCTCCCATTCACTGAGAAATGTCCAAACGCAGCTCTTACCAGAAACGTGTTTCTAACTCCTGAATCTAAAGGGAGATTTAACTCACTTAGCTGAACAAACGCACAGCAGAGCAGATTGAAGGATACGTTGCTTCTGTGTTTTAGGCAGAGTTTTACTGCTATTTCGTTATATGCGGGAATAGTGCTGGAAATGCCTGTTTTGAGATCTCTCCACAGAAAGCGTTTCCAGACTTCCCCTTCAACACACGAGTTTAACTCTGTAAGTTGAATGCACACATTGAAGACCGTTCTGTTAGGTAGCTCCGTTTTGGTTTCACAAGCAGACAGTTCTCCTTACAGCATAGGCTCCCATTCACTGAGAAATGTCCAAACGCAGCTCTTACCAGAAACGTGTTTCTAACTCCTGAATCTAAAGGGAGATTTAACTCACTTAGCTGAACAAACGCACAGCAGAGCAGATTGAAGGATACGTTGCTTCTGTGTTTTAGGCAGAGTTTTACTGCTATTTCGTTATATGCGGGAATAGTGCTGGAAATGCCTGTTTTGAGATCTCTCCACAGAAAACGTTTCCAGACTTCCCCTTCAACACACGAGTTTAACTCTGTAAGTTGAATGCACACATTGAAGACCGTTCTGTTAGGTAGCTCCGTTTTGGTTTCACAAGCAGACAGTTCTCCTTACAGCATAGGCTCCCATTCACTGAGAAATGTCCAAACGCAGCTCTTACCAGAAACGTGTTTCTAACTCCTGAATCTAAAGGGAGATTTAACTCACTTAGCTGAACAAACGCACAGCAGAGCAGATTGAAGGATACGTTGCTTCTGTGTTTTAGGCAGAGTTTTACTGCTATTTCGTTATATGCGGGAATAGTGCTGGAAATGCCTGTTTTGAGATCTCTCCACAGAAAGCGTTTCCAGACTTCCCCTTCAACACACGAGTTTAACTCTGTAAGTTGAATGCACACATTGAAGACCGTTCTGTTAGGTAGCTCCGTTTTGGTTTCACAAGCAGACAGTTCTCCTTACAGCGTAGGCTCCCATTCACTGAGAAATGTCCAAACGCAGCATTTACCAGAAACGTGTTTCTAACTCCTGAATCTAAAGGGAGATTTAACTCACTTAGCTGAACAAACGCACAGCAGAGCAGATTGAAGGATACGTTGCATCTGTGTTTTAGGCAGAGTTTTACTGCTATTTCGTTATATGCGGGAATAGTGCTGGAAATGCCTGTTTTGAGATCTCTCCACAGAAAGCGTTTCCAGACTTCCCCTTCAACACACGAGTTTAACTCTGTAAGTTGAATGCCCACATGGAAGACCGTTTTGTTAGGTAGCTCCGTTTTGGTTTCACAAGCAGACAGTTCTCCTTACAGCATAGGCTCCCATTCACTGAGAAGTGTCCAAACGCAGCTCTTGCCAGAAACGTGTTTCTAACTCCTGAATCTAAAGGGAGATTTAACTCACTTAGCTGAACAAACGCACAGCAGAGCAGATTGAAGGATACGTTGCTTCTGTGTTTTAGGCAGAGTTTTACTGCTATTTCCTTATATGCGGGAATAGTGCTGGAAATGCCTGTTTTGAGATCTCTCCACAGAAAGCGTTTCCAGACTTCCCCTTCAACACACGAGTTTAACTCTGTAAGTTGAATGCACACATTGAAGACCGTTCTGTTAGGTAGCTCCGTTTTGGTTTCACAAGCAGACAGTTCTCCTTACAGCATAGGGTCCCATTCACTGAGAAATGTCCAAACGCAGCTCTTACCAGAAACGTGTTTCTAACTCCTGAATCTAAAGGGAGATTTAACTCACTTAGCTGAACAAACGCACAGCAGAGCAGATTGAAGGATACGTTGCTTCTGTGTTTTAGGCAGAGTTTTACTGCTATTTCGTTATATGCGGGAATAGTGCTGGAAATGCCTGTTTTGAGATCTCTCCACAGAAAGCGTTTCCAGACTTCCCCTTCAACACACGAGTTTAACTCTGTAAGTTGAATGTACACATTGAAGACCGTTCTGTTAGGTAGCTCCGTTTTGGTTTCACAAGCAGACAGTTCTCCTTACAGCATAGGCTCGCATTCACTGAGAAATGTCCAAACGCAGCTCTTACCAGAAACGTGTTTCTAACTCCTGAATCTAAAGGGAGATTTAACTCACTTAGCTGAACAAACGCACAGCAGAGCAGATTGAAGGATACGTTGCTTCTGTGTTTTAGGCAGAGTTTTACTGCTATTTCGTTATATGCGGGAATAGTGCTGGAAATGCCTGTTTTGAGATCTCTCCACAGAAAGCGTTTCCAGACTTCCCCTTCAACACACGAGTTTAACTCTGTAAGTTGAATGCACACATTGAAGACCGTTCTGTTAGGTAGCTCCGTTTTGGTTTCACAAGCAGACAGTTCTCCTTACAGCATAGGCTCCCATTCACTGAGAAATGTCCAAACGCAGCTCTTACCAGAAACGTGTTTCTAACTCCTGAATCTAAAGGGAGATTTAACTCACTTAGCTGAACAAACGCACAGCAGAGCAGATTGAAAGATACGTTGCTTCTGTGTTTTAGGCAGAGTTTTACTGCTATATCGTTATATGCGGGAATAGTGCTGGAAATGCCTGTTTTGAGATCTCTCCACAGAAAGCGTTTCCAGACTTCCCCTTCAACACACGAGTTTAACTCTGTAAGTTGAATGCACACATTGAAGACCGTTCTGTTAGGTAGCTCCGTTTTGGTTTCACAAGCAGACAGTTCTCCTTACAGCATAGGCTCCCATTCACTGAGAAATGTCCAAACGCAGCTCTTACCAGAAACGTGTTTCTAACTCCTGAATCTAAAGGGAGATTTAACTCACTTAGCTGAACAAACGCACAGCAGAGCAGATTGAAGGATACGTTGCTTCTGTGTTTTAGGCAGAGTTTTACTGCTATTTCGTTATATGCGGGAATAGTGCTGGAAATGCCTGTTTTGAGATCTCTCCACAGAAAGCGTTTCCAGACTTCCCCTTCAACACACGAGTTTAACTCTGTAAGTTGAATGCACACATTGAAGACCGTTCTGTTAGGTAGCTCCGTTTTGGTTTCACAAGCAGACAGTTCTCCTTACAGCATAGGCTCCCATTCACTGAGAAATGTCCAAACGCAGCTCTTACCAGAAACGTGTTTCTAACTCCTGAATCTAAAGGGAGATTTAACTCACTTAGCTGAACAAACGCACAGCAGAGCAGATTGAAGTATACGTTGCTTCTCTGTTTTAGGCAGAGTTTTACTGCTATTTCGTTATATGCGGGAATAGTGCTGGAAATGCCTGTTTTGAGATCTCTCCACAGAAAGCGTTTCCAGACTTCCCCTTCAACACAGGAGTTTAACTCTGTAAGTTGAATGCACACATTGAAGACCGTTCTGTTAGGTAGCTCCGTTTTGGTTTCACAAGCAGACAGTTCTCCTTACAGCGTAGGCTCCCATTCACTGAGAAATGTCCAAACGCAGCTCTTACCAGAAACGTGTTTCTAACTCCTGAATCTAATGGGAGATTTAACTCACTTAGCTGAACAAACGCACAGCAGAGCAGATTGAAGGATACGTTGCTTCTGTGTTTTAGGCAGAGTTTTACTGCTATTTCGTTATATGCGGGAATAGTGCTGGAAATGCCTGTTTTGAGATCTCTCCACAGAAAGCGTTTCCAGACTTCCCCTTCAACACACGAGTTTAACTCTGTAAGTTGAATGCACACATTGAAGACCGTTCTGTTAGGTAGCTCCGTTTTGGTTTCACAAGCAGACAGTTCTCCTTACAGCATAGGCTCCCATTCACTGAGAAATGTCCAAACGCAGCTCTTACCAGAAACGTGTTTCTAACTCCTGAATCTAAAGGGAGATTTAACTCACTTAGCTGAACAAACGCACAGCAGAGCAGATTGAAGGACACGTTGCTTCTGTGTTTTAGGCAGAGTTTTACTGCTATTTCGTTATATGCGGGAATAGTGCTGGAAATGCCTGTTTTGAGATCTCTCCACAGAAAGCGTTTCCAGACTTCCCCTTCAACACACGATTTTAACTCTGTAAGTTGAATGCACACATTGAAGACCGTTCTGTTATGTAGCTCCGTTTTGGTTTCACAAGCAGAGAGTTCTCCTTACAGCATAGGCTCCCATTCACTGAGAAATGTCCAAACGCAGCTCTTACCAGAAACGTGTTTCTAACTCCTGAATCTAAAGGGAGATTTAACTCACTTAGCTGAACAAACGCACAGCAGAGCAGATTGAAGGATACGTTGCTTCTGTGTTTTAGGCAGAGTTTTACTGCTATTTCGTTATATGCGGGAATAGTGCTGGAAATGCCTGTTTTGAGATCTCTCCACAGAAAGCGTTTCCAGACTTCCCCTTCAACACACGAGTTTAACTCTGTAAGTTGAATGCACACATTGAAGACCGTTCTGTTAGGTAGCTCCGTTTTGGTTTCACAAGCAGACAGTTCTCCTTACAGCATAGGCTCCCATTCACTGAGAAATGTCCAAACGCAGCTCTTACCGGAAACGTGTTTCTAACTCCTGAATCTAAAGGGAGATTTAACTCACTTAGCTGAACAAACGCACAGCAGAGCAGATTGAAGGATACGTTGCTTCTGTGTTTTAGGCAGAGTTTTACTGCTATTTCGTTATATGCGGGAATAGTGCTGGAAATGCCTGTTTTGAGATCTCTCCATAGAAAGCGTTTCCAGACTTCCCCTTCAACACACGAGTTTAACTCTGTAAGTTGAATGTACACATTGAAGACCGTTCTGTTAGGTAGCTCCGTTTTGGTTTCACAAGCAGACAGTTCTCCTTACAGCATAGGCTCGTATTCACTGAGAACTGTCCAAACGCAGCTCTTACCAGAAACGTGTTTCTAACTCCTGAATCTAAAGGGAGATTTAACTCACTTAGCTGAACAAACGCACAGCAGAGCAGATTGAAGGATACGTTGCTTCTGTGTTTTAGGCAGAGTTTTACTGCTATTTCGTTATATGCGGGAATAGTGCTGGAAATGCCTGTTTTGAGATCTCTCCACAGAAAGCGTTTCCAGACTTCCCCTTCAACACACGAGTTTAACTCTGTAAGTTGAATGCACACATTGAAGACCGTTCTGTTAGGTAGCTCCGTTTTGGTTTCACAAGCAGACAGTTCTCCTTACAGCATAGGCTCCCATTCACTGAGAAATGTCCAAACGCAACTCTTACCAGAAACGTGTTTCTAACTCCTGAATCTAAAGGGAGATTTAACTCACTTAGCTGAACAAACGCACAGCAGAGCAGATTGAAGGATACGTTGCTTCTGTGTTTTAGGCAGAGTTTTACTGCTATTTCGTTATATGCGGGAATAGTGCTGGAAATGCCTGTTTTGAGATCTCTCCACAGAAAGCGTTTCCAGACTTCCCCTTCAACACACGAGTTTAACTCTGTAAGTTGAATGCACACATTGAAGACCGTTCTGTTAGGTAGCTCCGTTTTGGTTTCACAAGCAGACAGTTCTCCTTACAGCATAGGCTCCCATTCACTGAGAAATGTCCAAACGCAGCTCTTACCAGAAACGTGTTTCTAACTCCTGAATCTAAAGGGAGATTTAACTCACTTAGCTGAACAAACGCACAGCAGAGCAGATTGAAGGATACGTTGCTTCTGTGTTTTAGGCAGAGTTTTACTGCTATTTCGTTATATGCGGGAATAGTGCTGGAAATGCCTGTTTTGAGATCTCTCCACAGAAAGCGTTTCCAGACTTCCCCTTCAACACACGAGTTTAACTGTGTAAGTTGAATGCACACATTGAAGACCGTTCTGTTAGGTAGCTCCGTTTTGGTTTCACAAGCAGACAGTTCTCCTTACAGCATAGGCTCCCATTCACTGAGAAATGTCCAAACGCAGCTCTTACCAGAAACGTGTTTCTAACTCCTGAATCTAAAGGGAGATTTAACTCACTTAGCTGAACAAACGCACAGCAGAGCACATTGAAGGATACGTTGCTTCTGTGTTTTAGACAGAGTTTTACTGCTATTTCGTTATATGCGGGAATAGTGCTGGAAATGCCTGTTTTGAGATCTCTCCACAGAAAGCGTTTCCAGACTTCCCCTTCAACACACGAGTTTAACTCTGTAAGTTGAATGCACACATTGAAGACCGTTCTGTTAGGTAGCTCCGTTTTGGTTTCACAAGCAGACAGTTCTCCTTACAGCATAGGCTCCCATTCACTGAGAAATGTCCAAACGCAGCTCTTACCAGAAACGTGTTTCTAACTCCTGAATCTAAAGGGAGATTTAACTCACTTAGCTGAACAAACGCACAGCAGAACAGATTGAAGGATACGTTGCTTCTGTGTTTTAGGCAGAGTTTTACTGCTATTTCGTTATATGCGGGAATAGTGCTGGAAATGCCTGTTTTGAGATCTCTCCACAGAAAGCGTTTCCAGACTTCCCCTTCAACACACGAGTTTAACTCTGTAAGTTGAATGTACACATTGAAGACCGTTCTGTTAGGTAGCTCCGTTTTGGTTTCACAAGCAGACAGTTCTCCTTACAGCATAGGCTCGCATTCACTGAGAAATGTCCAAACGCAGCTCTTACCAGAAACGTGTTTCTAACTCCTGAATCTAAAGGGAGATTTAACTCACTTAGCTGAACAAACGCACAGCAGAGCAGATTGAAGGATACGTTGCTTCTGTGTTTTAGGCAGAGTTTTACTGCTATTTCGTTATATGCGGGAATAGTGCTGGAAATGCCTGTTTTGAGATCTATCCACAGAAAGCGTTTCCAGACTTCCCCTTCAACACACGAGTTTAACTCTGTAAGTTGAATGCACACATTGAAGACCGTTCTGTTAGGTAGCTCCGTTTTGGTTTCACAAGCAGACAGTTCTCCTTACAGCATAGGCTCCCATTCACTGAGAAATGTCCAAACGCAACTCTTACCAGAAACGTGTTTCTAACTCCTGAATCTAAAGGGAGATTTAACTCACTTAGCTGAACAAACGCACAGCAGAGCAGATTGAAGGATACGTTGCTTCTGTGTTTTAGGCAGAGTTTTACTGCTATTTCGTTATATGCGGGAATACTGCTGGAAATGCCTGTTTTGAGATCTCTCCACAGAAAGCGTTTCCAGACTTCCCCTTCAACACACGAGTTTAACTCTGTAAGTTGAATGCACACATTGAAGACCGTTCTGTTAGGTAGCTCCGTTTTGGTTTCACAAGCAGACAGTTCTCCTTACAGGGTAGGCTCCCATTCACTGAGAAATGTCGAAACGCAGCTCTTACCAGAAACGTGTTTCTAACTCCTGAATCTAAAGGGAGATTTAACTCACTTAGCTGAACAAACGCACAGCAGAGCAGATTGAAGGATACGTTGCATCTGTGTTTTAGGCAGAGTTTTACTGCTATTTCGTTATATGCGGGAATAGTGCTGGAAATGCCTGTTTTGAGATCTCTCCACAGAAAGCGTTTCCAGACTTCCCCTTCAACACACGAGTTTAACTCTGTAAGTTGAATGCACACATTGAAGACCGTTCTGTTAGGTAGCTCCGTTTTGGTTTCACAAGCAGACAGTTCTCCTTACAGCATAGGCTCCCATTCACTGAGAAATGTCCAAACGCAGCTCTTACCAGAAACGTGTTTCTAACTCCTGAATCTAAAGGGAGATTTAACTCACTTAGCTGAACAAACGCACAGCAGAGCAGATTGAACGATACGTTGCTTCTGTGTTTTAGGCAGAGTTTTACTGCTATTTCGTTATATGCGGGAATAGTGCTGGAAATGCCTGTTTTGAGATCTCTCCACAGAAAGCGTTTCCAGACTTCCCCTTCAACACACGAGTTTAACTCTGTAAGTTGAATGCACACATTGAAGACCGTTCTGTTAGGTAGCTCCGTTTTGGTTTCACAAGCAGACAGTTCTCCTTACAGCGTAGGCTCCCATTCACTGAGAAATGTCCAAACGCAGCTCTTACCAGAAACGTGTTTCTAACTCCTGAATCTAAAGGGAGATTTAACTCACTTAGCTGAACAAACGCACAGCAGAGCAGATTGAAGGATACGTTGCTTCTGTGTTTTAGGCAGAGTTTTACTGCTATTTCGTTATATGCGGGAATAGTGCTGGAAATGCCTGTTTTGAGATCTCTCCACAGAAAGCGTTTCCAGACTTCCCCTTCAACACACGAGTTTAACTCTGTAAGTTGAATGCACACATTGAAGACCGTTCTGTTAGGTAGCTCCGTTTTGGTTTCACAAGCAGACAGTTCTCCTTACAGCATAGGCTCCCATTCACTGAGAAATGTCCAAACGCAGCTCTTACCAGAAACGTGTTTCTAACTCCTGAATCTAAAGGGAGATTTAACTCACTTAGCTGAACAAACGCACAGCAGAGCAGATTGAAGGATACGTTGCTTCTGTGTTTTAGGCAGAGTTTTACTGCTATTTCGTTATATGCGGGAATAGTGCTGGAAATGCCTGTTTTGAGATCTCTCCACAGAAAGCGTTTCCAGACTTCCCCTTCAACACACGAGTTTAACTCTGTAAGTTGAATGCACACATTGAAGACCGTTCTGTTAGGTAGCTCCGTTTTGGTTTCACAAGCAGACAGTTCTCCTTACAGCATAGGCTCCCATTCACTGAGAAATGTCCAAACGCAGCTCTTACCAGAAACGTGTTTCTAACTCCTGAATCTAAAGGGAGATTTAACTCACTTAGCTGAACAAACGCACAGCAGAGCAGATTGAAGGATACGTTGCTTCTGTGTTTTAGGCAGAGTTTTACTGCTATTTCGTTATATGCGGGAATAGTGCTGGAAATGCCTGTTTTGAGATCTCTCCACAGAAAGCGTTTCCAGACTTCCCCTTCAACACACGAGTTTAACTCTGTAAGTTGAATGCACACATTGAAGACCGTTCTGTTAGGTAGCTCCGTTTTGGTTTCACAAGCAGACAGTTCTCCTTACAGCATAGGCTCCCATTCACTGAGAAATGTCCAAACGCAGCTCTTACCAGAAACGTGTTTCTAACTCCTGAATCTAAAGGGAGATTTAACTCACTTAGCTGAACAAACGCACAGCAGAGCAGATTGAAGGACACGTTGCTTCTGTGTTTTAGGAAGAGTTTTACTGCTATTTCGTTATATGCGGGAATAGTGCTGGAAATGCCTGTTTTGAGATCTCTCCACAGAAAGCGTTTCCAGACTTCCCCTTCAACACACGATTTTAACTCTGTAAGTTGAATGCACACATTGAAGACCGTTCTGTTATGTAGCTCCGTTTTGGTTTCACAAGCAGAGAGTTCTCCTTACAGCATAGGCTCCCATTCACTGAGAAATGTCCAAACGCAGCTCTTACCAGAAACGTGTTTCTAACTCCTGAATCTAAAGGGAGATTTAACTCACTTAGCTGAACAAACGCACAGCAGAGCAGATTGAAGGATACGTTGCTTCTGTGTTTTAGGCAGAGTTTTACTGCTATTTCGTTATATGCGGGAATAGTGCTGGAAATGCCTGTTTTGAGATCTCTCCACAGAAAGCGTTTCCAGACTTCGCCTTCAACACACGAGTTTAACTCTGTAAGTTGAATGCACACATTGAAGACCGTTCTGTTAGGTAGCTCCGTTTTGGTTTCACAAGCAGACAGTTCTCCTTACAGCATAGGCTCCCATTCACTGAGAAATGTCCAAACGCAGCTCTTACCAGAAACGTGTTTCTAACTCCTGAATCTAAAGGGAGATTTAACTCACTTAGCTGAACAAACGCACAGCAGAGCAGATTGAAGGATACGTTGCTTCTGTGTTTTAGGCAGAGTTTTACTGCTATTTCGTTATATGCGGGAATAGTGCTGGAAATGCCTGTTTTGAGATCTCTCCACAGAAAGCGTTTCCAGACTTCCCCTTCAACACACGAGTTTAACTCTGTAAGTTGAATGTACACATTGAAGACCGTTCTGTTAGGTAGCTCCGTTTTGGTTTCACAAGCAGACAGTTCTCCTTACAGCATAGGCTCGTATTCACTGAGAACTGTCCAAACGCAGCTCTTACCAGAAACGTGTTTCTAACTCCTGAATCTAAAGGGAGATTTAACTCACTTAGCTGAACAAACGCACAGCAGAGCAGATTGAAGGATACGTTGCTTCTGTGTTTTAGGCAGAGTTTTACTGCTATTTCGTTATATGCGGGAATAGTGCTGGAAATGCCTGTTTTGAGATCTCTCCACAGAAAGCGTTTCCAGACTTCCCCTTCAACACACGAGTTTAACTCTGTAAGTTGAATGCACACATTGAAGACCGTTCTGTTAGGTAGCTCCGTTTTGGTTTCACAAGCAGACAGTTCTCCTTACAGCATAGGCTCCCATTCACTGAGAAATGTCCAAACGCAACTCTTACCAGAAACGTGTTTCTAACTCCTGAATCTAAAGGGAGATTTAACTCACTTAGCTGAACAAACGCACAGCAGAGCAGATTGAAGGATACGTTGCTTCTGTGTTTTAGGCAGAGTTTTACTGCTATTTCGTTATATGCGGGAATAGTGCTGGAAATGCCTGTTTTGAGATCTCTCCACAGAAAGCGTTTCCAGACTTCCCCTTCAACACACGAGTTTAACTCTGTAAGTTGAATGCACACATTGAAGACCGTTCTGTTAGGTAGCTCCGTTTTGGTTTCACAAGCAGACAGTTCTCCTTACAGCATAGGCTCCCATTCACTGAGAAATGTCCAAACGCAGCTCTTACCAGAAACGTGTTTCTAACTCCTGAATCTAAAGGGAGATTTAACTCACTTAGCTGAACAAACGCACAGCAGAGCAGATTGAAGGATACGTTGCTTCTGTGTTTTAGGCAGAGTTTTACTGCTATTTCGTTATATGCGGGAATAGTGCTGGAAATGCCTGTTTTGAGATCTCTCCACAGAAAGCGTTTCCAGACTTCCCCTTCAACACACGAGTTTAACTGTGTAAGTTGAATGCACACATTGAAGACCGTTCTGTTAGGTAGCTCCGTTTTGGTTTCACAAGCAGACAGTTCTCCTTACAGCATAGGCTCCCATTCACTGAGAAATGTCCAAACGCAGCTCTTACCAGAAACGTGTTTCTAACTCCTGAATCTAAAGGGAGATTTAACTCACTTAGCTGAACAAACGCACAGTAGAGCACATTGAAGGATACGTTGCTTCTGTGTTTTAGACAGAGTTTTACTGCTATTTCGTTATATGCGGGAATAGTGCTGGAAATGCCTGTTTTGAGATCTCTCCACAGAAAGCGTTTCCAGACTTCCCCTTCAACACACGAGTTTAACTCTGTAAGTTGAATGCACACATTGAAGACCGTTCTGTTAGGTAGCTCCGTTTTGGTTTCACAAGCAGACAGTTCTCCTTACAGCATAGGCTCCCATTCACTGAGAAATGTCCAAACGCAGCTCTTACCAGAAACGTGTTTCTAACTCCTGAATCTAAAGGGAGATTTAACTCACTTAGCTGAACAAACGCACAGCAGAACAGATTGAAGGATACGTTGCTTCTGTGTTTTAGGCAGAGTTTTACTGCTATTTCGTTATATGCGGGAATAGTGCTGGAAATGCCTGTTTTGAGATCTCTCCACAGAAAGCGTTTCCAGACTTCCCCTTCAACACACGAGTTTAACTCTGTAAGTTGAATGTACACATTGAAGACCGTTCTGTTAGGTAGCTCCGTTTTGGTTTCACAAGCAGACAGTTCTCCTTACAGCATAGGCTCGCATTCACTGAGAAATGTCCAAACGCAGCTCTTACCAGAAACGTGTTTCTAACTCCTGAATCTAAAGGGAGATTTAACTCACTTAGCTGAACAAACGCACAGCAGAGCAGATTGAAGGATACGTTGCTTCTGTGTTTTAGGCAGAGTTTTACTGCTATTTCGTTATATGCGGGAATAGTGCTGGAAATGCCTGTTTTGAGATCTCTCCACAGAAAGCGTTTCCAGACTTCCCCTTCAACACACGAGTTTAACTCTGTAAGTTGAATGCACACATTGAAGACCGTTCTGTTAGGTAGCTCCGTTTTGGTTTCACAAGCAGACAGTTCTCCTTACAGCATAGGCTCCCATTCACTGAGAAATGTCCAAACGCAACTCTTACCAGAAACGTGTTTCTAACTCCTGAATCTAAAGGGAGATTTAACTCACTTAGCTGAACAAACGCACAGCAGAGCAGATTGAAGGATACGTTGCTTCTGTGTTTTAGGCAGAGTTTTACTGCTATTTCGTTATATGCAGGAATAGTGCTGGAAATGCCTGTTTTGAGATCTCTCCACAGAAAGCGTTTCCAGACTTCCCCTTCAACACACGAGTTTAACTCTGTAAGTTGAATGCACACATTGAAGACCGTTCTGTTAGGTAGCTCCGTTTTGGTTTCACAAGCAGACAGTTCTCCTTACAGGGTAGGCTCCCATTCACTGAGAAATGTCCAAACGCAGCTCTTACCAGAAACGTGTTTCTAACTCCTGAATCTAAAGGGAGATTTAACTCACTTAGCTGAACAAACGCACAGCAGAGCAGATTGAAGGATACGTTGCATCTGTGTTTTAGGCAGAGTTTTACTGCTATTTCGTTATATGCGGGAATAGTGCTGGAAATGCCTGTTTTGAGATCTCTCCACAGAAAGCGTTTCCAGACTTCCCCTTCAACACACGAGTTTAACTCTGTAAGTTGAATGCACACATTGAAGACCGTTCTGTTAGGTAGCTCCGTTTTGGTTTCACAAGCAGACAGTTCTCCTTACAGCATAGGCTCCCATTCACTGAGAAATGTCCAAACGCAGCTCTTACCAGAAACGTGTTTCTAACTCCTGAATCTAAAGGGAGATTTAACTCACTTAGCTGAACAAACGCACAGCAGAGCAGATTGAACGATACGTTGCTTCTGTGTTTTAGGCAGAGTTTTACTGCTATTTCGTTATATGCGGGAATAGTGCTGGAAATGCCTGTTTTGAGATCTCTCCACAGAAAGCGTTTCCAGACTTCCCCTTCAACACACGAGTTTAACTCTGTAAGTTGAATGCACACATTGAAGACCGTTCTGTTAGGTAGCTCCGTTTTGGTTTCACAAGCAGACAGTTCTCCTTACAGCATAGGCTCCCATTCACTGAGAAATGTCCAAACGCAGCTCTTACCAGAAACGTGTTTCTAACTCCTGAATCTAAAGGGAGATTTAACTCACTTAGCTGAACAAACGCACAGCAGAGCAGATTGAAGGATACGTTGCTTCTGTGTTTTAGGCAGAGTTTTACTGCTATTTCGTTATATGCGGGAATAGTGCTGGAAATGCCTGTTTTGAGATCTCTCCACAGAAAGCGTTTCCAGACTTCCCCTTCAACACACGAGTTTAACTCTGTAAGTTGAATGCACACATTGAAGACCGTTCTGTTAGGTAGCTCCGTTTTGGTTTCACAAGCAGACAGTTCTCCTTACAGCATAGGCTCCCATTCACTGAGAAATGTCCAAACGCAGCTCTTACCAGAAACGTGTTTCTAACTCCTGAATCTAAAGGGAGATTTAACTCACTTAGCTGAACAAACGCACAGCAGAGCAGATTGAAGGATACGTTGCTTCTGTGTTTTAGGCAGAGTTTTACTGCTATTTCGTTATATGCGGGAATAGTGCTGGAAATGCCTGTTTTGAGATCTCTCCACAGAAAGCGTTTCCAGACTTCCCCTTCAACACACGAGTTTAACTCTGTAAGTTGAATGCACACATTGAAGACCGTTCTGTTAGGTAGCTCCGTTTTGGTTTCACAAGCAGACAGTTCTCCTTACAGCATAGGCTCCCATTCACTGAGAAATATCCAAACGCAGCTCTTACCAGAAACGTGTTTCTAACTCCTGAATCTAAAGGGAGATTTAACTCACTTAGCTGAACAAACGCACAGCAGTGCAGATTGAAGGATACGTTGCTTCTGTGTTTTAGGCAGAGTTTTACTGCTATTTCGTTATATGCGGGAATAGTGCTGGAAATGCCTGTTTTGAGATCTCTCCACAGAAAGCGTTTCCAGACTTCCCCTTCAACACACGAGTTTAACTCTGTAAGTTGAATGCACACATTGAAGACCGTTCTGTTAGGTAGCTCCGTTTTGGTTTCACAAGCAGACAGTTCTCCTTACAGCGTAGGCTCCCATTCACTGAGAAATGTCCAAACGCAGCTCTTACCAGAAACGTGTTTCTAACTCCTGAATCTAAAGGGAGATTTAACTCACTTAGCTGAACAAACGCACAGCAGAGCAGATTGAAGGATACGTTGCATCTGTGTTTTAGGCAGAGTTTTACTGCTATTTCGTTATATGCGGGAATAGTGCTGGAAATGCCTGTTTTGAGATCTCTCCACAGAAAGCGTTTCCAGACTTCCCCTTCAACACACGAGTTTAACTCTGTAAGTTGAATGCACACATTGAAGACCGTTCTGTTAGGTAGCTCCGTTTTGGTTTCACAAGCAGACAGTTCTCCTTACAGCATAGGCTCCCATTCACTGAGAAATGTCCAAACGCAGCTCTTCCAGAAACGTGTTTCTAACTCCTGAATCTAAAGGGAGATTTAACTCACTTAGCTGAACAAACGCACAGCAGAGCAGATTGAAGGATACGTTGCTTCTGTGTTTTAGGCAGAGTTTTACTGCTATTTCGTTATATGCGGGAATAGTGCTGGAAATGCCTGTTTTGAGATCTCTCCACAGAAAGCGTTTCCAGACTTCCCCTTCAACACACGAGTTTAACTCTGTAAGTTGAATGTACACATTGAAGACCGTTCTGTTAGGTAGCTCCGTTTTGGTTTCACAAGCAGACAGTTCTCCTTACAGCATAGGCTCGCATTCACTGAGAAATGTCCAAACGCAGCTCTTACCAGAAACGTGTTTCTAACTCCTGAATCTAAAGGGAGATTTAACTCACTTAGCTGAACAAACGCACAGCAGAGCAGATTGAAGGATACGTTGCTTCTGTGTTTTAGGCAGAGTTTTACTGCTATTTCGTTATATGCGGGAATACTGCTGGAAATGCCTGTTTTGAGATCTCTCCACAGAAAGCGTTTCCAGACTTCCCCTTCAACACACGAGTTTAACTCTGTAAGTTGAATGCACACATTGAAGACCGTTCTGTTAGGTAGCTCCGTTTTGGTTTCACAAGCAGACAGTTCTCCTTACAGCATAGGCTCCCATTCACTGAGAAATGTCCAAACGCAGCTCTTACCAGAAACGTGTTTCTAACTCCTGAATCTAAAGGGAGATTTAACTCACTTAGCTGAACAAACGCACAGCAGAGCAGATTGAAGGATACGTTGCTTCTGTGTTTTAGGCAGAGTTTTACTGCTATTTCGTTATATGCGGAAATAGTGCTGGAAATGCCTGTTTTGAGATCTCTCCACAGAAAGCGTTTCCAGACTTCCCCTTCAACACACGAGTTTAACTCTATAAGTTGAATGCACACATTGAAGACCGTTCTGTTAGGTAGCTCCGTTTTGGTTTCACAAGCAGACAGTTCTCCTTACAGCATAGGCTCCCATTCACTGAGAAATGTCCAAACGCAGCTCTTACCAGAAACGTGTTTCTAACTCCTGAATCTAAAGGGAGATTTAACTCACTTAGCTGAACAAACGCACAGCAGAGCAGATTGAAGGATACGTTGCTTCTGTGTTTTAGGCAGAGTTTTACTGCTATTTCGTTATATGCGGGAATAGTGCTGGAAATGCCTGTTTTGAGATCTCTCCACAGAAAGCGTTTCCAGACTTCCCCTTCAACACACGAGTTTAACTCTGTAAGTTGAATGCACACATTGAAGACCGTTCTGTTAGGTTGCTCCGTTTTGGTTTCACAAGCAGACAGTTCTCCGTACAGCATAGGCTCCCATTCAATGAGAAATGTCCAAACGCAGCTCTTACCAGAAACGTGTTTCTAACTCCTGAATCTAAAGGGAGATTTAACTCACTTAGCTGAACAAACGCACAGCAGAGCAGATTGAAGGATACGTTGCTTCTGTGTTTTAGGCAGAGTTTTACTGCTATTTCGTTATATGCGGGAATAGTGCTGGAAATGCCTGTTTTGAGATCTCTCCACAGAAAGCGTTTCCAGACTTCCCCTTCAACACACGAGTTTAACTCTGTAAGTTGAATGCACACATTGAAGACCGTTCTGTTAGGTAGCTCCGTTTTGGTTTCACAAGCAGACAGTTCTCCTTACAGCATAGGCTCCCATTCACTGAGAAATGTCCAAACGCAGCTCTTACCAGAAACGTGTTTCTAACTCCTGAATCTAAAGGGAGATTTAACTCACTTAGCTGAACAAACGCACAGCAGAGCAGATTGAAGGATACGTTGCTTCTGTGTTTTAGGCAGAGTTTTACCGCTATTTCGTTATATGCGGGAATAGTGCTGGAAATGCCTGTTTTGAGATCTCTCCACAGAAAGCGTTTCCAGACTTCCCCTTCAACACACGAGTTTAACTCTGTAAGTTGAATGCACACATTGAAGACCGTTTGTTAGGTAGCTCCGTTTTGGTTTCACAAGCAGACAGTTCTCCTTACAGCATAGGCTCCCATTCACTGAGAAATGTCCAAACGCAGCTCTTACCAGAAACGTGTTTCTAACTCCTGAATCTAAAGGGAGATTTAACTCACTTAGCTGAACAAACGCACAGCAGAGCAGATTGAAGGACACGTTGCTTCTGTGTTTTAGGCAGAGTTTTACTGCTATTTCGTTATATGCGGGAATAGTGCTGGAAATGCCTGTTTTGAGATCTCTCCACAGAAAGCGTTTCCAGACTTCCCCTTCAACACACGAGTTTAACTCTGTAAGTTGAATGCACACATTGAAGACCGTTCTGTTAGGTAGCTCCGTTTTGGTTTCACAGGCAGACAGTTCTCCTTACAGCATAGGCTCCCATTCACTGAGAAATGTCCAAACGCAGCTCTTACCAGAAACGTGTTTCTAACTCATGAATCTAAAGGGAGATTTAACTCACTTAGCTGAACAAACGCACAGCAGAGCAGATTGAAGGATACGTTGCTTCTGTGTTTTAGGCAGAGTTTTACTGCTATTTCGTTATATGCCGGAATAGTGCTGGAAATGCCTGTTTTGAGATCTCTCCACAGAAAGCGTTTCCAGACTTCCCCTTCAACACACGAGTTTAACTCTATAAGTTGAATGCACACATTGAAGACCGTTCTGTTAGGTAGCTCCGTTTTGGTTTCACAAGCAGACAGTTCTCCTTACAGCATAGGCTCCCATTCACTGAGAAATGTCCAAACGCAGCTCTTACCAGAAACGTGTTTCTAACTCCTGAATCTAAAGGGAGATTTAACTCACTTAGCTGAACAAACGCACAGCAGAGCAGATTGAAGGATACGTTGCTTCTGTGTTTTAGGCAGAGTTTTACTGCTATTTCGTTATATGCGGGAATAGTGCTGGAAATGCCTGTTTTGAGATCTCTCCACAGAAAGCGTTTCCAGACTTCCCCTTCAACACACGAGTTTAACTCTGTAAGTTGAATGCACACATTGAAGACCGTTCTGTTAGGTTGCTCCGTTTTGGTTTCACAAGCAGACAGTTCTCCGTACAGCATAGGCTCCCATTCAATGAGAAATGTCCAAACGCAGCTCTTACCAGAAACGTGTTTCTAACTCCTGAATCTAAAGGGAGATTTAACTCACTTAGCTGAACAAACGCACAGCAGAGCAGATTGAAGGATACGTTGCTTCTGTGTTTTAGGCAGAGTTTTACTGCTATTTCGTTATATGCGGGAATAGTGCTGGAAATGCCTGTTTTGAGATCTCTCCACAGAAAGCGTTTCCAGACTTCCCCTTCAACACACGAGTTTAACTCTGTAAGTTGAATGCACACATTGAGGACCGTTCTGTTAGGTAGCTCCGTTTTGGTTTCACAAGCAGACAGTTCTCCTTACAGCATAGGCTCCCATTCACTGAGAAATGTCCAAACGCAGCTCTTACCAGAAACGTGTTTCTAACTCCTGAATCTAAAGGGAGATTTAACTCACTTAGCTGAACAAACGCACAGCAGAGCAGATTGAAGGATACGTTGCTTCTGTGTTTTAGGCAGAGTTTTACTGCTATTTCGTTATATGCGGGAATAGTGCTGGAAATGCCTGTTTTGAGATCTCTCCACAGAAAGCGTTTCCAGACTTCCCCTTCAACACACGAGTTTAACTCTGTAAGTTGAATGCACACATTGAAGACCGTTTGTTAGGTAGCTCCGTTTTGGTTTCACAAGCAGACAGTTCTCCTTACAGCATAGGCTCCCATTCACTGAGAAATGTCCAAACGCAGCTCTTACCAGAAACGTGTTTCTAACTCCTGAATCTAAAGGGAGATTTAACTCACTTAGCTGAACAAACGCACAGCAGAGCAGATTGAAGGACACGTTGCTTCTGTGTTTTAGGCAGAGTTTTACTGCTATTTCGTTATATGCGGGAATAGTGCTGGAAATGCCTGTTTTGAGATCTCTCCACAGAAAGCGTTTCCAGACTTCCCCTTCAACACACGAGTTTAACTCTGTAAGTTGAATGCACACATTGAAGACCGTTCTGTTAGGTAGCTCCGTTTTGGTTTCACAAGCAGACAGTTCTCCTTACAGCATAGGCTCCCATTCACTGAGAAATGTCCAAACGCAGCTCTTACCAGAAACGTGTTTCTAACTCCTGAATCTAAAGGGAGATTTAACTCACTTAGCTGAACAAACGCACAGCAGAGCAGATTGAAGTATACGTTGCTTCTGTGTTTTAGGCAGAGTTGTACTGCTATTTCGTTATATGCGGGAATAGTGCTGGAAATACCTGTTTTGAGATCTCTCCACAGAAAGCGTTTCCAGACTTCCCCTTCAACACACGAGTTTAACTCTGTAAGTTGAATGCACACATTGAAGTCCTTTCTGTTAGGTAGCTCCGTTTTGGTTTCACAAGCAGACAGTTCTCCTTACAGCATAGGCTCCCATTCACTGAGAAATGTCCAAACGCAGCTCTTACCAGAAACGTGTTTCTAACTCCTGAATCTAAAGGGAGATTTAACTCACTTAGCTGAACAAACGCACAGCAGAGCAGATTGAAGGATACGTTGCTTCTGTGTTTTAGGCAGAGTTTTACTGCTATTTCGTTATATGCGGGAATAGTGCTGGAAATGCCTGTTTTGAGATCTCTCCACAGAAAGCGTTTCCAGACTTCCCCTTCAACACACGAGTTTAACTCTGTAAGTTGAATGCACACATTGAAGACCGTTCTGTTAGGTAGCTCCGTTTTGGTTTCACAAGCAGACAGTTCTCCTTACACCGTAGGCTCCCATTCACTGAGAAATGTCCAAACGCAGCTCTTACCAGAAACGTGTTTCTAACTCCTGAATCTAAAGGGAGATTTAACTCACTTAGCTGAAAAATCGCACAGCAGAGCAGATTGAAGGATACGTTGCTTCTGTGTTTTAGGCAGAGTTTTACTGCTATTTCGTTATATGCGGGAATAGTGCTGGAAATGCCTGTTTTGAGATCTCTCCACAGAAAGCGTTTCCAGACTTCCCCTTCAACACACGAGTTTAACTCTGTAAGTTGAATGCACACATTGAAGTCCTTTCTGTTAGGTAGCTCCGTTTTGGTTTCACAAGCAGACAGTTCTCCTTACAGCATAGGCTCCCATTCACTGAGAAATGTCCAAACGCAGCTCTTACCAGAAACGTGTTTCTAACTCATGAATCTAAAGGGAGATTTACCTCACTTAGCTGAACAAACGCACAGCAGAGCAGATTGAAGGATACGTTGCTTCTGTGTTTTAGGCAGAGTTTTACTGCTATTTCGTTATATGCGGGAATAGTGCTGGAAATGCCTGTTTTGAGATCTCTCCACAGAAAGCGTTTCCAGACTTCCCCTTCAACACACGAGTTTAACTCTGTAAGTTGAATGCACACATTGAAGTCCTTTCTGTTAGGTAGCTCCGTTTTGGTTTCACAAGCAGACAGTTCTCCTTACAGCATAGGCTCCCATTCACTGAGAAATGTCCAAACGCAGCTCTTACCAGAAACGTGTTTCTAACTCATGAATCTAAAGGGAGATTTAACTCACTTAGCTGAACAAACGCACAGCAGAGCAGATTGAAGGATACGTTGCTTCTGTGTTTTAGGCAGAGTTTTACTGCTATTTCGTTATATGCGGGAATAGTGCTGGAAATGCCTGTTTTGAGATCTCTCCACAGAAAGCGTTTCCAGACTTCCCCTTCAACACACGCGTTTAACTCTGTAAGTTGAATACACACATTGAAGACCGTTCTGTTAGGTAGCTCCGTTTTGGTTTCACAAGCAGACAGTTCTCCTTACAGCATAGGCTCCCATTCACTGAGAAATGTCCAAACGCAGCTCTTACCAGAAACGTCTTTCTAACTCCTGAATCTAAAGGGAGATTTAACTCACTTAGCTGAACAAACGCACAGCAGAGCAGATTGAAGGATACGTTGCTTCTGTGTTTTAGGCAGAGTTTTACTGCTATTTCGTTATATGCGGGAATAGTGCTGGAAATGCCTGTTTTGAGATCTCTCCAGAGAAAGCGTTTCCAGACTTCCCCTTCAACACACGAGTTTAAATATGTAACTTGAATGCACACATTGAAGACCGTTCTGTTAGGTAGCTCCGTTTTGGTTTCACAAGCAGACAGTTCTCCTTACAGCATAGGCTCCCATTCACTGAGAAATGTCCAAACGCAGCTCTTACCAGAAACGTGTTTCTAACTCCTGAATCTAAAGGGAGATTTAACTCACTTAGCTGAACAAACGCACAGCAGAGCAGATTGAAGGATACGTTGCTTCTGTGTTTTAGGCAGAGTTTTACTGCTATTTCGTTATATGCGGGAATAGTGCTGGAAATGCCTGTTTTGAGATCTCTCCACAGAAAGCGTTTCCAGACTTCCCCTTCAACACACGAGTTTAACTCTGTAAGTTGAATGCACACATTGAAGACCGTTCTGTTAGGTAGCTCCGTTTTGGTTTCACAAGCAGACAGTTCTCCTTACAGCATAGGCTCCCATTCACTGAGAAATGTCCAAACGCAGCTCTTACCAGAAACGTGTTTCTAACTCCTGAATCTAAAGGGAGATTTAACTCACTTAGCTGAACAAACGCACAGCAGAGCAGATTGAAGGACACGTTGCTTCTGTGTTTTAGGCAGAGTTTTACTGCTATTTCGTTATATGCGGGAATAGTGCTGGAAATGCCTGTTTTGAGATCTCTCCACAGAAAGCGTTTCCAGACTTCCCCTTCAACACACGATTTTAACTCTGTAAGTTGAATGCACACATTGAAGACCGTTCTGTTATGTAGCTCCGTTTTGGTTTCACAAGCAGAGAGTTCTCCTTACAGCATAGGCTCCCATTCACTGAGAAATGTCCAAACGCAGCTCTTACCAGAAACGTGTTTCTAACTCCTGAATCTAAAGGGAGATTTAACTCACTTAGCTGAACAAACGCACAGCAGAGCAGATTGAAGGATACGTTGCTTCTGTGTTTTAGGCAGAGTTTTACTGCTATTTCGTTATATGCGGGAATAGTGCTGGAAATGCCTGTTTTGAGATCTCTCCACAGAAAGCGTTTCCAGACTTCCCCTTCAACACACGAGTTTAACTCTGTAAGTTGAATGCACACATTGAAGACCGTTCTGTTAGGTAGCTCCGTTTTGGTTTCACAAGCAGACAGTTCTCCTTACAGCATAGGCTCCCATTCACTGAGAAATGTCCAAACGCAGCTCTTACCAGAAACGTGTTTCTAACTCCTGAATCTAAAGGGAGATTTAACTCACTTAGCTGAACAAACGCACAGCAGAGCAGATTGAAGGATACGTTGCTTCTGTGTTTTAGGCAGAGTTTTACTGCTATTTCGTTATATGCGGGAATAGTGCTGGAAATGCCTGTTTTGAGATCTCTCCACAGAAAGCGTTTCCAGACTTCCCCTTCAACACACGAGTTTAACTCTGTAAGTTGAATGTACACATTGAAGACCGTTCTGTTAGGTAGCTCCGTTTTGGTTTCACAAGCAGACAGTTCTCCTTACAGCATAGGCTCGCATTCACTGAGAAATGTCCAAACGCAGCTCTTACCAGAAACGTGTTTCTAACTCCTGAATCTAAAGGGAGATTTAACTCACTTAGCTGAACAAACGCACAGCAGAGCAGATTGAAGGATACGTTGCTTCTGTGTTTTAGGCAGAGTTTTACTGCTAGTTCGTTATATGCGGGAATAGTGCTGGAAATGCCTGTTTTGAGATCTCTCCACAGAAAGCGTTTCCAGACTTCCCCTTCAACACACGAGTTTAACTCTGTAAGTTGAATGCACACATTGAAGACCGTTCTGTTAGGTAGCTCCGTTTTGGTTTCACAAGCAGACAGTTCTCCTTACAGCATAGGCTCCCATTCACTGAGAAATGTCCAAACGCAGCTCTTACCAGAAACGTGTTTCTAACTCCTGAATCTAAAGGGAGATTTAACTCACTTAGCTGAACAAACGCACAGCAGAGCAGATTGAAGGACACGTTGCTTCTGTGTTTTAGGCAGAGTTTTACTGCTATTTCGTTATATGCGGGAATAGTGCTGGAAATGCCTGTTTTGAGATCTCTCCACAGAAAGCGTTTCCAGACTTCCCCTTCAACACACGATTTTAACTCTGTAAGTTGAATGCACACATTGAAGACCGTTCTGTTATGTAGCTCCGTTTTGGTTTCACAAGCAGAGAGTTCTCCTTACAGCATAGGCTCCCATTCACTGAGAAATGTCCAAACGCAGCTCTTACCAGAAACGTGTTTCTAACTCCTGAATCTAAAGGGAGATTTAACTCACTTAGCTGAACAAACGCACAGCAGAGCAGATTGAAGGATACGTTGCTTCTGTGTTTTAGGCAGAGTTTTACTGCTATTTCGTTATATGCGGGAATAGTGCTGGAAATGCCTGTTTTGAGATCTCTCCACAGAAAGCGTTTCCAGACTTCCCCTTCAACACACGAGTTTAACTCTGTAAGTTGAATGCACACATTGAAGACCGTTCTGTTAGGTAGCTCCGTTTTGGTTTCACAAGCAGACAGTTCTCCTTACAGCATAGGCTCCCATTCACTGAGAAATGTCCAAACGCAGCTCTTACCAGAAACGTGTTTCTAACTCCTGAATCTAAAGGGAGATTTAACTCACTTAGCTGAACAAACGCACAGCAGAGCAGATTGAAGGATACGTTGCTTCTGTGTTTTAGGCAGAGTTTTACTGCTATTTCGTTATATGCGGGAATAGTGCTGGAAATGCCTGTTTTGAGATCTCTCCACAGAAAGCGTTTCCAGACTTCCCCTTCAACACACGAGTTTAACTCTGTAAGTTGAATGTACACATTGAAGACCGTTCTGTTAGGTAGCTCCGTTTTGGTTTCACAAGCAGACAGTTCTCCTTACAGCATAGGCTCGCATTCACTGAGAAATGTCCAAACGCAGCTCTTACCAGAAACGTGTTTCTAACTCCTGAATCTAAAGTGAGATTTAACTCACTTAGCTGAACAAACGCACAGCAGAGCAGATTGAAGGATACGTTGCTTCTGTGTTTTAGGCAGAGTTTTACTGCTATTTCGTTATATGCGGGAATAGTGCTGGAAATGCCTGTTTTGAGATCTCTCCACAGAAAGCGTTTCCAGAGTTCCCCTTCAACACACGAGTTTAACTCTGTAAGTTGAATGCACACATTGAAGACCGTTCTGTTAGGTAGCTCCGTTTTGGTTTCACAAGCAGACAGTTCTCCTTACAGCATAGGCTCCCATTCACTGAGAAATGTCCAAACGCAACTCTTACCAGAAACGTGTTTCTAACTCCTGAATCTAAAGGGAAATTTAACTCACTTAGCTGAACAAACGCACAGCAGAGCAGATTGAAGGATACGTTGCTTCTGTGTTTTAGGCAGAGTTTTACTGCTATTTTGTTATATGCGGGAATAGTGCTGGAAATGCCTGTTTTGAGATCTCTCCACAGAAAGCGTTTCCAGACTTCCCCTTCAACACACGAGTTTAACTCTGTAAGTTGAATGCCCACATTGAAGACCGTTCTGTTAGGTAGCTCCGTTTTGGTTTCACAAGCAGAGAGTTCTCCTTACAGCATAGGCTCCCATTCACTGAGAAATGTCCAAACGCAGCTCTTACCAGAAACGTGTTTCTAACTCCTGAATCTAAAGGGAGATTTAACTCACTTAGCTGAACAAACGCACAGCAGAGCAGATTGAAGGATACGTTGCTTCTGTGTTTTAGGCAGAGTTTTACTGCTATTTCGTTATATGCGGGAATAGTGCTGGAAATGCCTGTTTTGAGATCTCTCCACAGAAAGCGTTTCCAGACTTCCCCTTCAACACACGAGTTTAACTCTGTAAGTTGAATGCACACATTGAAGACCGTTCTGTTAGGTTGCTCCGTTTTGGTTTCACAAGCAGACAGTTCTCCTTACAGCATAGGCTCCCATTCAATGAGAAATGTCCAAACGCAGCTCTTACCAGAAACGTGTTTCTAACTCCTGAATCTAAAGGGAGATTTAACTCACTTAGCTGAACAAACGCACAGCAGAGCAGATTGAAGGATACGTTGCTTCTGTGTTTTAGGCAGAGTTTTACTGCTATTTCGTTATATGCGGGAATAGTGCTGGAAATGCCTGTTTTGAGATCTCTCCACAGAAAGCGTTTCCAGACTTCCCCTTCAACACACGAGTTTAACTCTGTAAGTTGAATGCACACATTGAAGACCGTTCTGTTAGGTAGCTCCGTTTTGGTTTCACAAGCAGACAGTTCTCCTTACAGCATAGGCTCCCATTCACTGAGAAATGTCCAAACGCAGCTCTTACCAGAAACGTGTTTCTAACTCCTGAATCTAAAGGGAGATTTAACTCACTTAGCTGAACAAACGCACAGCAGAGCAGATTGAACGATACGTTGCTTCTGTGTTTTAGGCAGAGTTTTACTGCTATTTCGTTATATGCGGGAATAGTGCTGGAAATGCCTGTTTTGAGATCTCTCCACAGAAAGCGTTTCCAGACTTCACCTTCAACACACGAGTTTAACTCTGTACGTTGAATGCACACATTGAAGACCGTTCTGTTAGGTAGCTCCGTTTTGGTTTCACAAGCAGACAGTTCTCCTTACAGCATAGGCTCCCATTCACTGAGAAATGTCCAAACGCAGCTCTTACCAGAAACGTGTTTCTAACTCCTGAATCTAAAGGGAGATTTAACTCACTTAGCTGAACAAACGCACAGCAGAGCAGATTGAACGATACGTTGCATCTGTGTTTTAGGCAGAGTTTTACTGCTATTTCGTTATATGCGGGAATAGTGCTGGAAATGCCTGTTTTGAGATCTCTCCACAGAAAGCGTTTCCAGACTTCCCCTTCAACACACGAGTTTAACTCTGTAAGTTGAATGCACACATTGAAGACCGTTCTGTTAGGTAGCTCCGTTTTGGTTTCACAAGCAGACAGTTCTCCTTACAGCATAGGCTCCCATTCACTGAGAAATGTCCAAACGCAGCTCTTACCAGAAACGTGTTTCTAACTCCTGAATCTAAAGGGAGATTTAACTCACTTAGCTGAACAAACGCACAGCAGAGCAGATTGAAGGATACGTTGCTTCTGTGTTTTAGGCAGAGTTTTACTGCTATTTCGTTATATGCGGGAATAGTGCTGGAAATGCCTGTTTTGAGATCTCTCCACAGAAAGCGTTTCCAGACTTCCCCTTCAACACACGAGTTTAACTCTGTAAGTTGAATGTACACATTGAAGACCGTTCTGTTAGGTAGCTCCGTTTTGGTTTCACAAGCAGACAGTTCTCCTTACAGCATAGGCTCGCATTCACTGAGAAATGTCCAAACGCAGCTCTTACCAGAAACGTGTTTCTAACTCCTGAATCTAAAGGGAGATTTAACTCACTTAGCTGAACAAACGCACAGCAGAGCAGATTGAAGGATACGTTGCTTCTGTGTTTTAGGCAGAGTTTTACTGCTATTTCGTTATATGCGGGAATAGTGCTGGAAATGCCTGTTTTGAGATCTCTCCACAGAAAGCGTTTCCAGACTTCCCCTTCAACACACGAGTTTAACTCTGTAAGTTGAATGCACACATTGAAGACCGTTCTGTTAGGTAGCTCCGTTTTGGTTTCACTAGCAGACAGTTCTCCTTACAGCATAGGCTCCCATTCACTGAGAAATGTCCAAACGCAGCTCTTACCAGAAACGTGTTTCTAACTCCTGAATCTAAAGGGAGATTGAACTCACTTAGCTGAACAAACGCACAGCAGAGCAGATTGAAGGATACGTTGCTTCTGTGTTTTAGGCAGAGTTTTACTGCTATTTCGTTATATGCGGGAATAGTGCTGGAAATGCCTGTTTTGAGATCTTTCCACAGAAAGCGTTTCCAGACTTCCCCTTCAACACACGAGTTTAACTCTGTAAGTTGAATGCACACATTGAAGACCGTTCTGTTAGGTAGCTCCGTTTTGGTTTCACAAGCAGACAGTTCTCCTTACAGCATAGGCTCCCATTCACTGAGAAATGTCCAAACGCAGCTCTTACCAGAAACGTGTTTCTAACTCCTGAATCTAAAGGGAGATTTAACTCACTTAGCTGAACAAACGCACAGCAGAGCAGATTGAAGGATACGTTGCTTCTGTGTTTTAGGCAGAGTTTTACTGCTATTTCGTTATATGCGGGAATAGTGCTGGAAATGCCTGTTTTGAGATCTCTCCACAGAAAGCGTTTCCAGACTTCCCCTTCAACACACGAGTTTAACTCTGTAAGTTGAATGCACACATTGAAGACCGTTCTGTTAGGTAGCTCCGTTTTGGTTTCACAAGCAGACAGTTCTCCTTACAGCATAGGCTCCCATTCACTGAGAAATGTCCAAACGCAGCTCTTACCAGAAACGTGTTTCTAACTCCTGAATCTAAAGGGAGATTTAACTCACTTAGCTGAACAAACGCACAGCAGAGCAGATTGAAGGACACGTTGCTTCTGTGTTTTAGGCAGAGTTTTACTGCTATTTCGTTATATGCGGGAATAGTGCTGGAAATGCCTGTTTTGAGATCTCTCCACAGAAAGCGTTTCCAGACTTCCCCTTCAACACACGAGTTTAACTCTGTAAGTTGAATGTACACATTGAAGACCGTTCTGTTAGGTAGCTCCGTTTTGGTTTCACAAGCACACAGTTCTCCTTACAGCATAGGCTCGCATTCACTGAGAAATGTCCAAACGCAGCTCTTACCAGAAACGTGTTTCTAACTCCTGAATCTAAAGGGAGATTTAACTCACTTAGCTGAACAAACGCACAGCAGAGCAGATTGAAGGATACGTTGCTTCTGTGTTTTAGGCAGAGTTTTACTGCTATTTCGTTATATGCGGGAATAGTGCTGGAAATGCCTGTTTTGAGATCTCTCCACAGAAAGCGTTTCCAGACTTCCCCTTCAACACACGAGTTTAACTCTGTAAGTTGAATGCACACATTGAAGACCGTTCTGTTAGGTAGCTCCGTTTTGGTTTCACTAGCAGACAGTTCTCCTTACAGCATAGGCTCCCATTCACTGAGAAATGTCCAAACGCAGCTCTTACCAGAAACGTGTTTCTAACTCCTGAATCTAAAGGGAGATTGAACTCACTTAGCTGAACAAACGCACAGCAGAGCAGATTGAAGGATACGTTGCTTCTGTGTTTTAGGCAGAGTTTTACTGCTATTTCGTTATATGCGGGAATAGTGCTGGAAATGCCTGTTTTGAGATCTTTCCACAGAAAGCGTTTCCAGACTTCCCCTTCAACACACGAGTTTAACTCTGTAAGTTGAATGCACACATTGAAGACCGTTCTGTTAGGTAGCTCCGTTTTGGTTTCACAAGCAGACAGTTCTCCTTACAGCATAGGCTCCCATTCACTGAGAAATGTCCAAACGCAGCTCTTACCAGAAACGTGTTTCTAACTCCTGAATCTAAAGGGAGATTTAACTCACTTAGCTGAACAAACGCACAGCAGAGCAGATTGAAGGATACGTTGCTTCTGTGTTTTAGGCAGAGTTTTACTGCTATTTCGTTATATGCGGGAATAGTGCTGGAAATGCCTGTTTTGAGATCTCTCCACAGAAAGCGTTTCCAGACTTCCCCTTCAACACACGAGTTTAACTCTGTAAGTTGAATGCACACATTGAAGACCGTTCTGTTAGGTAGCTCCGTTTTGGTTTCACAAGCAGACAGTTCTCCTTACAGCATAGGCTCCCATTCACTGAGAAATGTCCAAACGCAGCTCTTACCAGAAACGTGTTTCTAACTCCTGAATCTAAAGGGAGATTTAACTCACTTAGCTGAACAAACGCACAGCAGAGCAGATTGAAGGACACGTTGCTTCTGTGTTTTAGGCAGAGTTTTACTGCTATTTCGTTATATGCGGGAATAGTGCTGAAAATGCCTGTTTTGAGATCTCTCCACAGAAAGCGTTTCCAGACTTCCCCTTCAACGCACGAGTTTAACTCTGTAAGTTGAATGCACACATTGAAGACCGTTCTGTTAGGTAGCTCCGTTTTGGTTTCACAAGCAGACAGTTCTCCTTACAGCATAGGCTCCCATTCACTGAGAAATGTCCAAACGCAGCTCTTACCAGAAACGTGTTTCTAACTCCTGAATCTAAAGGGAGATTTAACTCACTTAGCTGAACAATCGCACAGCAGAGCAGATTGAAGGATACGTTGCTTCTGTGTTTTAGGCAGAGTTGTACTGCTATTTCGTTATATGCGGGAATAGTGCTGGAAATGCCTGTTTTGAGATCTCTCCACAGAAAGCGTTTCCAGACTTCCCCTTCAACACACGAGTTTAACTCTGTAAGTTGAATGCACACATTGAAGTCCTTTCTGTTAAGTAGCTCCGTTTTGGTTTCACAAGCAGACAGTTCTCCTTACAGCATAGGCTCCCATTCACTGAGAAATGTCCAAACGCAGCTCTTACCAGAAACGTGTTTCTAACTCCTGAATCTAAAGGGAGATTTAACTCACTTAGCTGAACAAACGCACAGCAGAGCAGATTGAAGGATACGTTGCTTCTGTGTTTTAGGCAGAGTTTTACTGCTATTTCGTTATATGCGGGAATAGTGCTGGAAATGCCTGTTTTGAGATCTCTCCACAGAAAGCGTTTCCAGACTTCCCCTTCAACACACGAGTATAACTCTGTAAGTTGAATGCACACATTGAAGACCGTTCTGTTAGGTAGCTCCGTTTTGGTTTCACAAGCAGACAGTTCTCCTTACAGAATAGGCTCCCATTCACTGAGAAATGTCCAAACGCAGCTCTTACCAGAAACGTGTTTCTAACTCCTGAATCTAAAGGGAGATTTAACTCACTTAGCTGAACAAACGCACAGCAGAGCAGATTGAAGGATACGTTGCTTCTGTGTTTTAGGCAGAGTTTTACTGCTATTTCGTTATATGCGGGAATAGTGCTGGAAATGCCTGTTTTGAGATCTCTCCACAGAAAGCGTTTCCAGACTTCCCCTTCAACACAGGAGTTTAACTCTGTAAGTTGAATGCACACATTGAAGACCGTTCTGTTAGGTAGCTCCGTTTTGGTTTCACAAGCAGACAGTTCTCCTTACAGCATAGGCTCCCATTCACTGAGAAATGTCCAAACGCAGCTCTTACCAGAAACGTGTTTGTAACTCCTGAATCTAAAGGGAGATTTAACTCACTTAGCTGAACAATCGCACAGCAGAGCAGATTGAAGGATACGTTGCTTCTGTGTTTTAGGCAGAGTTGTACTGCTATTTCGTTATATGCGGGAATAGTGCTGGAAATGCCTGTTTTGAGATCTCTCCACAGAAAGCGTTTCCAGACTTCCCCTTCAACACACGAGTTTAACTCTGTAAGTTGAATGCACACATTGAAGTCCTTTCTGTTAAGTAGCTCCGTTTTGGTTTCACAAGCAGACAGTTCTCCTTACAGCATAGGCTCCCATTCACTGAGAAATGTCCAAACGCAGCTCTTACCAGAAACGTGTTTCTAACTCCTGAATCTAAAGGGAGATTTAACTCACTTAGCTGAACAAACGCACAGCAGAGCAGATTGAAGGATACGTTGCTTCTGTGTTTTAGGCAGAGTTTTACTGCTATTTCGTTATATGCGGGAATAGTGCTGGAAATGCCTGTTTTGAGATCTCTCCACAGAAAGCTTTTCCAGACTTCCCCTTCAACACACGAGTATAACTCTGTAAGTTGAATGCACACATTGAAGACCGTTCTGTTAGGTAGCTCCGTTTTGGTTTCACAAGCAGACAGTTCTCCTTACAGAATAGGCTCCCATTCACTGAGAAATGTCCAAACGCAGCTCTTACCAGAAACGTGTTTCTAACTCCTGAATCTAAAGGGAGATTTAACTCACTTAGCTGAACAAACGCACAGCAGAGCAGATTGAAGGATACGTTGCTTCTGTGTTTTAGGCAGAGTTTTACTGCTATTTCGTTATATGCGGGAATAGTGCTGGAAATGCCTGTTTTGAGATCTCTCCACAGAAAGCGTTTCCAGACTTCCCCTTCAACACAGGAGTTTAACTCTGTAAGTTGAATGCACACATTGAAGACCGTTCTGTTAGGTAGCTCCGTTTTGGTTTCACAAGCAGACAGTTCTCCTTACAGCGTAGGCTCCCATTCACTGAGAAATGTCCAAACGCAGCTCTTACCAGAAACGGGTTTCTAACTCCTGAATCTAAAGGGAGATTTAACTCACTTAGCTGAAAAATCGCACAGCAGAGCAGATTGAAGGATACGTTGCTTCTGTGTTTTAGGCAGAGTTTTACTGCTATTTCGTTATATGCGGGAATAGTGCTGGAAATGCCTGTTTTGAGATCTCTCCACAGAAAGCGTTTCTAGACTTCCCCTTCAACACACGAGTTTAACTCTGTAAGTTGAATGCACACATTGAAGACCGTTCTGTTAGGTAGCTCCGTTTTGGTTTCACAAGCAGACAGTTCTCCTTACAGCGTAGGCTCCCATTCACTGAGAAATGTCCAAACGCAGCTCTTACCAGAAACGTGTTTCTAACTCCTGAATCTAAAGGGAGATTTAACTCACTTAGCTGAACAAACGCACAGCAGAGCAGATTGAAGGATACGTTGCATCTGTGTTTTAGGCAGAGTTTTACTGCTATTTCGTTATATGCGGGAATAGTGCTGGAAATGCCTGTTTTGAGATCTCTCCACAGAAAGCGTTTCCAGACTTCCCCTTCAACACACGAGTTTAACTCTGTAAGTTGAATGCACACATTGAAGACCGTTCTGTTAGGTAGCTCCGTTTTGGTTTCACAAGCAGACAGTTCTCCTTACAGCATAGGCTCCCATTCACTGAGAAATGTCCAAACGCAGCTCTTCCAGAAACGTGTTTCTAACTCCTGAATCTAAAGGGAGATTTAACTCACTTAGCTGAACAAACGCACAGCAGAGCAGATTGAAGGATACGTTGCTTCTGTGTTTTAGGCAGAGTTTTACTGCTATTTCGTTATATGCGGGAATAGTGCTGGAAATGCCTGTTTTGAGATCTCTCCACAGAAAGCGTTTCCAGACTTCCCCTTCAACACACGAGTTTAACTCTGTAAGTTGAATGCACACATTGAAGTCCTTTCTGTTAGGTAGCTCCGTTTTGGTTTCACAAGCAGACAGTTCTCCTTACAGCATAGGCTCCCATTCACTGAGAAATGTCCAAACGCAGCTCTTACCAGAAACGTGTTTCTAACTCATGAATCTAAAGGGAGATTTAACTCACTTAGCTGAACAAACGCACAGCAGAGCAGATTGAAGGATACGTTGCTTCTGTGTTTTAGGCACAGTTTTACTGCTATTTCGTTATATGCGGGAATAGTGCTGGAAATGCCTGTTTTGAGATCTCTCCACAGAAAGCGTTTCCAGACTTCCCCTTCAACACACGAGTTTAACTCTATAAGTTGAATGCACACATTGAAGACCGTTCTGTTAGGTAGCTCCGTTTTGGTTTCACAAGCAGACAGTTCTCCTTACAGCATAGGCTCCCATTCACTGAGAAATGTCCAAACGCAGCTCTTACCAGAAACGTGTTTCTAACTCCTGAATCTAAAGGGAGATTTAACTCACTTAGCTGAACAAACGCACAGCAGAGCAGATTGAAGGATACGTTGCTTCTGTGTTTTAGGCAGAGTTTTACTGCTATTTCGTTATATGCGGGAATAGTGCTGGAAATGCCTGTTTTGAGATCTCTCCACAGAAAGCGTTTCCAGACTTCCCCTTCAACACACGAGTTTAACTCTGTAAGTTGAATGCACACATTGAAGACCGTTCTGTTAGGTTGCTCCGTTTTGGTTTCACAAGCAGACAGTTCTCCGTACAGCATAGGCTCCCATTCAATGAGAAATGTCCAAACGCAGCTCTTACCAGAAACGTGTTTCTAACTCCTGAATCTAAAGGGAGATTTAACTCACTTAGCTGAACAAACGCACAGCAGAGCAGATTGAAGGATACGTTGCTTCTGTGTTTTAGGCAGAGTTTTACTGCTATTTCGTTATATGCGGGAATAGTGCTGGAAATGCCTGTTTTGAGATCTCTCCACAGAAAGCGTTTCCAGACTTCCCCTTCAACACACGAGTTTAACTCTGTAAGTTGAATGCACACATTGAAGACCGTTCTGTTAGGTAGCTCCGTTTTGGTTTCACAAGCAGACAGTTCTCCTTACAGCATAGGCTCCCATTCACTGAGAAATGTCCAAACGCAGCTCTTACCAGAAACGTGTTTCTAACTCCTGAATCTAAAGGGAGATTTAACTCACTTAGCTGAACAAACGCACAGCAGAGCAGATTGAAGGATACGTTGCTTCTGTGTTTTAGGCAGAGTTTTACTGCTATTTCGTTATATGCGGGAATAGTGCTGGAAATGCCTGTTTTGAGATCTCTCCACAGAAAGCGTTTCCAGACTTCCCCTTCAACACACGAGTTTAACTCTGTAAGTTGAATGCACACATTGAAGACCGTTTGTTAGGTAGCTCCGTTTTGGTTTCACAAGCAGACAGTTCTCCTTACAGCATAGGCTCCCATTCACTGAGAAATGTCCAAACGCAGCTCTTACCAGAAACGTGTTTCTAACTCCTGAATCTAAAGGGAGATTTAACTCACTTAGCTGAACAAACGCACAGCAGAGCAGATTGAAGGACACGTTGCTTCTGTGTTTTAGGCAGAGTTTTACTGCTATTTCGTTATATGCGGGAATAGTGCTGGAAATGCCTGTTTTGAGATCTCTCCACAGAAAGCGTTTCCAGACTTCCCCTTCAACACACGAGTTTAACTCTGTAAGTTGAATGCACACATTGAAGACCGTTCTGTTAGGTAGCTCCGTTTTGGTTTCACAAGCAGACAGTTCTCCTTACAGCATAGGCTCCCATTCACTGAGAAATGTCCAAACGCAGCTCTTACCAGAAACGTGTTTCTAACTCCTGAATCTAAAGGGAGATTTAACTCACTTAGCTGAACAAACGCACAGCAGAGCAGATTGAAGTATACGTTGCTTCTGTGTTTTAGGCAGAGTTGTACTGCTATTTCGTTATATGCGGGAATAGTGCTGGAAATACCTGTTTTGAGATCTCTCCACAGAAAGCGTTTCCAGACTTCCCCTTCAACACACGAGTTTAACTCTGTAAGTTGAATGCACACATTGAAGTCCTTTCTGTTAGGTAGCTCCGTTTTGGTTTCACAAGCAGACAGTTCTCCTTACAGCATAGGCTCCCATTCACTGAGAAATGTCCAAACGCAGCTCTTACCAGAAACGTGTTTCTAACTCCTGAATCTAAAGGGAGATTTAACTCACTTAGCTGAACAAACGCACAGCAGAGCAGATTGAAGGATACGTTGCTTCTGTGTTTTAGGCAGAGTTTTACTGCTATTTCGTTATATGCGGGAATAGTGCTGGAAATGCCTGTTTTGAGATCTCTCCACAGAAAGCGTTTCCAGACTTCCCCTTCAACACAGGAGTTTAACTCTGTAAGTTGAATGCACACATTGAAGACCGTTCTGTTAGGTAGCTCCGTTTTGGTTTCACAAGCAGACAGTTCTCCTTACAGCGTAGGCTCCCATTCACTGAGAAATGTCCAAACGCAGCTCTTACCAGAAACGTGTTTCTAACTCCTGAATCTAAAGGGAGATTTAACTCACTTAGCTGAAAAATCGCACAGCAGAGCAGATTGAAGGATACGTTGCTTCTGTGTTTTAGGCAGAGTTTTACTGCTATTTCGTTATATGCGGGAATAGTGCTGGAAATGCCTGTTTTGAGATCTCTCCACAGAAAGCGTTTCCAGACTTCCCCTTCAACACACGAGTTTAACTCTGTAAGTTGAATGCACACATTGAAGTCCTTTCTGTTAGGTAGCTCCGTATTGGTTTCACAAGCAGACAGTTCTCCTTACAGCATAGGCTCCCATTCACTGAGAAATGTCCAAACGCAGCTCTTACCAGAAACGTGTTTCTAACTCATGAATCTAAAGGGAGATTTAACTCACTTAGCTGAACAAACGCACAGCAGAGCAGATTGAAGGATACGTTGCTTCTGTGTTTTAGGCAGAGTTTTACTGCTATTTCGTTATATGCGGGAATAGTGCTGGAAATGCCTGTTTTGAGATCTCTCCACAGAAAGCGTTTCCAGACTTCCCCTTCAACACACGCGTTTAACTCTGTAAGTTGAATACACACATTGAAGACCGTTCTGTTAGGTAGCTCCGTTTTGGTTTCACAAGCAGACAGTTCTCCTTACAGCATAGGCTCCCATTCACTGAGAAATGTCCAAACGCAGCTCTTACCAGAAACGTGTTTCTAACTCCTGAATCTAAAGGGAGATTTAACTCACTTAGCTGAACAAACGCACAGCAGAGCAGATTGAAGGATACGTTGCTTCTGTGTTTTAGGCAGAGTTTTACTGCTATTTCGTTATATGCGGGAATAGTGCTGGAAATGCCTGTTTTGAGATCTCTCCACAGAAAGCGTTTCCAGACTTCCCCTTCAACACACGAGTTTAACTCTGTAAGTTGAATGTACACATTGAAGACCGTTCTGTTAGGTAGCTCCGTTTTGGTTTCACAAGCAGACAGTTCTCCTTACAGCATAGGCTCGCATTCACTGAGAAATGTCCAAACGCAGCTCTTACCAGAAACGTGTTTCTAACTCCTGAATCTAAAGGGAGATTTAACTCACTTAGCTGAACAAACGCACAGCAGAGCAGATTGAAGGATACGTTGCTTCTGTGTTTTAGGCAGAGTTTTACTGCTATTTCGTTATATGCGGGAATAGTGCTGGAAATGCCTGTTTTGAGATCTCTCCACAGAAAGCGTTTCCAGACTTCCCCTTCAACACACGAGTTTAACTCTGTAAGTTGAATGCACACATTGAAGACCGTTCTGTTAGGTAGCTCCGTTTTGGTTTCACAAGCAGACAGTTCTCCTTACAGCATAGGCTCCCATTCACTGAGAAATGTCCAAACGCAGCTCTTACCAGAAACGTGTTTCTAACTCCTGAATCTAAAGGGAGATTTAACTCACTTAGCTGAACAAACGCACAGCAGAGCAGATTGAAGGACACGTTGCTTCTGTGTTTTAGGCAGAGTTTTACTGCTATTTCGTTATATGCGGGAATAGTGCTGGAAATGCCTGTTTTGAGATCTCTCCACAGAAAGCGTTTCCAGACTTCCCCTTCAACACACGATTTTAACTCTGTAAGTTGAATGCACACATTGAAGACCGTTCTGTTATGTAGCTCCGTTTTGGTTTCACAAGCAGAGAGTTCTCCTTACAGCATAGGGTCCCATTCACTGAGAAATGTCCAAACGCAGCTCTTACCAGAAACGTGTTTCTAACTCCTGAATCTAAAGGGAGATTTAACTCACTTAGCTGAACAAACGCACAGCAGAGCAGATTGAAGGATACGTTGCTTCTGTGTTTTAGGCAGAGTTTTACTGCTATTTCGTTATATGCGGGAATAGTGCTGGAAATGCCTGTTTTGAGATCTCTCCACAGAAAGCGTTTCCAGACTTCCCCTTCAACACACGAGTTTAACTCTGTAAGTTGAATGCACACATTGAAGACCGTTCTGTTAGGTAGCTCCGTTTTGGTTTCACAAGCAGACAGTTCTCCTTACAGCATAGGCTCCCATTCACTGAGAAATGTCCAAACGCAGCTCTTACCAGAAACGTGTTTCTAACTCCTGAATCTAAAGGGAGATTTAACTCACTTAGCTGAACAAACGCACAGCAGAGCAGATTGAAGGATACGTTGCTTCTGTGTTTTAGGCAGAGTTTTACTGCTATTTCGTTATATGCGGGAATAGTGCTGGAAATGCCTGTTTTGAGATCTCTCCACAGAAAGCGTTTCCAGACTTCCCCTTCAACACACGAGTTTAACTCTGTAAGTTGAATGTACACATTGAAGACCGTTCTGTTAGGTAGCTCCGTTTTGGTTTCACAAGCAGACAGTTCTCCTTACAGCATAGGCTCGCATTCACTGAGAAATGTCCAAACGCAGCTCTTACCAGAAACGTGTTTCTAACTCCTGAATCTAAAGGGAGATTTAACTCACTTAGCTGAACAAACGCACAGCAGAGCAGATTGAAGGATACGTTGCTTCTGTGTTTTAGGCAGAGTTTTACTGCTATTTCGTTATATGCGGGAATAGTGCTGGAAATGCCTGTTTTGAGATCTCTCCACAGAAAGCGTTTCCAGAGTTCCCCTTCAACACACGAGTTTAACTCTGTAAGTTGAATGCACACATTGAAGACCGTTCTGTTAGGTAGCTCCGTTTTGGTTTCACAAGCAGACAGTTCTCCTTACAGCATAGGCTCCCATTCACTGAGAAATGTCCAAACGCAACTCTTACCAGAAACGTGTTTCTAACTCCTGAATCTAAAGGGAGATTTAACTCACTTAGCTGAACAAACGCACAGCAGAGCAGATTGAAGGATACGTTGCTTCTGTGTTTTAGGCAGAGTTTTACTGCTATTTTGTTATATGCGGGAATAGTGCTGGAAATGCCTGTTTTGAGATCTCTCCACAGAAAGCGTTTCCAGACTTCCCCTTCAACACACGAGTTTAACTCTGTAAGTTGAATGCCCACATTGAAGACCGTTCTGTTAGGTAGCTCCGTTTTGGTTTCACAAGCAGACAGTTCTCCTTACAGCATAGGCTCCCATTCACTGAGAAATGTCCAAACGCAGCTCTTACCAGAAACGTGTTTCTAACTCCTGAATCTAAAGGGAGATTTAACTCACTTAGCTGAACAAACGCACAGCAGAGCAGATTGAAGGATACGTTGCTTCTGTGTTTTAGGCAGAGTTTTACTGCTATTTCGTTATATGCGGGAATAGTGCTGGAAATGCCTGTTTTGAGATCTCTCCACAGAAAGCGTTTCCAGACTTCCCCTTCAACACACGAGTTTAACTCTGTAAGTTGAATGTACACATTGAAGACCGTTCTGTTAGGTAGCTCCGTTTTGGTTTCACAAGCAGACAGTTCTCCTTACAGCATAGGCTCGCATTCACTGAGAAATGTCCAAACGCAGCTCTTACCAGAAACGTGTTTCTAACTCCTGAATCTAAAGGGAGATTTAACTCACTTAGCTGAACAAACGCACAGCAGAGCAGATTGAAGGATACGTTGCTTCTGTGTTTTAGGCAGAGTTTTACTGCTATTTCGTTATATGCGGGAATAGTGCTGGAAATGCCTGTTTTGAGATCTCTCCACAGAAAGCGTTTCCAGAGTTCCCCTTCAACACACGAGTTTAACTCTGTAAGTTGAATGCACACATTGAAGACCGTTCTGTTAGGTAGCTCCGTTTTGGTTTCACAAGCAGACAGTTCTCCTTACAGCATAGGCTCCCATTCACTGAGAAATGTCCAAACGCAACTCTTACCAGAAACGTGTTTCTAACTCCTTAATCTAAAGGGAGATTTAACTCACTTAGCTGAACAAACGCACAGCAGAGCAGATTGAAGGATACGTTGCTTCTGTGTTTTAGGCAGAGTTTTACTGCTATTTTGTTATATGCGGGAATAGTGCTGGAAATGCCTGTTTTGAGATCTCTCCACAGAAAGCGTTTCCAGACTTCCCCTTCAACACACGAGTTTAACTCTGTAAGTTGAATGCCCACATTGAAGACCGTTCTGTTAGGTAGCTCCGTTTTGGTTTCACAAGCAGACAGTTCTCCTTACAGCATAGGCTCCCATTCACTGAGAAATGTCCAAACGCAGCTCTTACCAGAAACGTGTTTCTAACTCCTGAATCTAAAGGGAGATTTAACTCACTTAGCTGAACAAACGCACAGCAGAGCAGATTGAAGGATACGTTGCTTCTGTGTTTTAGGCAGAGTTTTACTGCTATTTCGTTATATGCGGGAATAGTGCTGGAAATGCCTGTTTTGAGATCTCTCCACAGAAAGCGTTTCCAGACTTCCCCTTCAACACACGAGTTTAACTCTGTAAGTTGAATGCACACATTGAAGACCGTTCTGTTAGGTTGCTCCGTTTTGGTTTCACAAGCAGACAGTTCTCCTTACAGCATAGGCTCCCATTCAATGAGAAATGTCCAAACGCAGCTCTTACCAGAAACGTGTTTCTAACTCCTGAATCTAAAGGGAGATTTAACTCACTTAGCTGAACAAACGCACAGCAGAGCAGATTGAAGGATACGTTGCTTCTGTGTTTTAGGCAGAGTTTTACTGCTATTTCGTTATATGCGGGAATAGTGCTGGAAATGCCTGTTTTGAGATCTCTCCACAGAAAGCGTTTCCAGACTTCCCCTTCAACACACGAGTTTAACTCTGTAAGTTGAATGCACACATTGAAGACCGTTCTGTTAGGTAGCTCCGTTTTGGTTTCACAAGCAGACAGTTCTCCTTACAGCATAGGCTCCCATTCACTGAGAAATGTCCAAACGCAGCTCTTACCAGAAACGTCTTTCTAACTCCTGAATCTAAAGGGAGATTTAACTCACTTAGCTGAACAAACGCACAGCAGAGCAGATTGAACGATACGTTGCTTCTGTGTTTTAGGCAGAGTTTTACTGCTATTTCGTTATATGCGGGAATAGTGCTGGAAATGCCTGTTTTGAGATCTCTCCACAGAAAGCGTTTCCAGACTTCCCCTTCAACACACGAGTTTAACTCTGTAAGTTGAATGCACACATTGAAGACCGTTCTGTTAGGTAGCTCCGTTTTGGTTTCACAAGCAGACAGTTCTCCTTACAGCATAGGCTCCCATTCACTGAGAAATGTCCAAACGCAGCTCTTACCAGAAACGTGTTTCTAACTCCTGAATCTAAAGGGAGATTTAACTCACTTAGCTGAACAAACGCACAGCAGAGCAGATTGAACGATACGTTGCATCTGTGTTTTAGGCAGAGTTTTACTGCTATTTCGTTATATGCGGGAATAGTGCTGGAAATGCCTGTTTTGAGATCTCTCCACAGAAAGCGTTTCCAGACTTCCCCTTCAACACACGAGTTTAACTCTGTAAGTTGAATGCACACATTGAAGACCGTTCTGTTAGGTAGCTCCGTTTTGGTTTCACAAGCAGACAGTTCTCCTTACAGCATAGGCTCCCATTCACTGAGAAATGTCCAAACGCAGCTCTTACCAGAAACGTGTTTCTAACTCCTGAATCTAAAGGGAGATTTAACTCACTTAGCTGAACAAACGCACAGCAGAGCAGATTGAAGGATACGTTGCTTCTGTGTTTTAGGCAGAGTTTTACTGCTATTTCGTTATATGCGGGAATAGTGCTGGAAATGCCTGTTTTGAGATCTCTCCACAGAAAGCGTTTCCAGACTTCCCCTTCAACACACGAGTTTAACTCTGTAAGTTGAATGTACACATTGAAGACCGTTCTGTTAGGTAGCTCCGTTTTGGTTTCACAAGCAGACAGTTCTCCTTACAGCATAGGCTCGCATTCACTGAGAAATGTCCAAACGCAGCTCTTACCAGAAACGTGTTTCTAACTCCTGAATCTAAAGGGAGATGTAACTCACTTAGCTGAACAAACGCACAGCAGAGCAGATTGAAGGATACGTTGCTTCTGTGTTTTAGGCAGAGTTTTACTGCTATTTCGTTATATGCGGGAATAGTGCTGGAAATGCCTGTTTTGAGATCTCTCCACAGAAAGCGTTTCCAGACTTCCCCTTCAACACACGAGTTTAACTCTGTAAGTTGAATGCACACATTGAAGACCGTTCTGTTAGGTAGCTCCGTTTTGGTTTCACTAGCAGACAGTTCTCCTTACAGCATAGGCTCCCATTCACTGAGAAATGTCCAAACGCAGCTCTTACCAGAAACGTGTTTCTAACTCCTGAATCTAAAGGGAGATTGAACTCACTTAGCTGAACAAACGCACAGCAGAGCAGATTGAAGGATACGTTGCTTCTGTGTTTTAGGCAGAGTTTTACTGCTATTTCGTTATATGCGGGAATAGTGCTGGAAATGCCTGTTTTGAGATCTTTCCACAGAAAGCGTTTCCAGACTTCCCCTTCAACACACGAGTTTAACTCTGTAAGTTGAATGCACACATTGAAGACCGTTCTGTTAGGTAGCTCCGTTTTGGTTTCACAAGCAGACAGTTCTCCTTACAGCATAGGCTCCCATTCACTGAGAAATGTCCAAACGCAGCTCTTACCAGAAACGTGTTTCTAACTCCTGAATCTAAAGGGAGATTTAACTCACTTAGCTGAACAAACGCACAGCAGAGCAGATTGAAGGATACGTTGCTTCTGTGTTTTAGGCAGAGTTTTACTGCTATTTCGTTATATGCGGGAATAGTGCTGGAAATGCCTGTTTTGAGATCTCTCCACAGAAAGCGTTTCCAGACTTCCCCTTCAACACACGAGTTTAACTCTGTAAGTTGAATGCACACATTGAAGACCGTTCTGTTAGGTAGCTCCGTTTTGGTTTCACAAGCAGACAGTTCTCCTTACAGCATAGGCTCCCATTCACTGAGAAATGTCCAAACGCAGCTCTTACCAGAAACGTGTTTCTAACTCCTGAATCTAAAGGGAGATTTAACTCACTTAGCTGAACAAACGCACAGCAGAGCAGATTGAAGGACACGTTGCTTCTGTGTTTTAGGCAGAGTTTTACTGCTATTTCGTTATATGCGGGAATAGTGCTGGAAATGCCTGTTTTGAGATCTCTCCACAGAAAGCGTTTCCAGACTTCCCCTTCAACGCACGAGTTTAACTCTGTAAGTTGAATGCACACATTGAAGACCGTTCTGTTAGGTAGCTCCGTTTTGGTTTCACAAGCAGACAGTTCTCCTTACAGCATAGGCTCCCATTCACTGAGAAATGTCCAAACGCAGCTCTTACCAGAAACGTGTTTCTAACTCCTGAATCTAAAGGGAGATTTAACTCACTTAGCTGAACAATCGCACAGCAGAGCAGATTGAAGGATACGTTGCTTCTGTGTTTTAGGCAGAGTTGTACTGCTATTTCGTTATATGCGGGAATAGTGCTGGAAATGCCTGTTTTGAGATCTCTCCACAGAAAGCGTTTCCAGACTTCCCCTTCAACACACGAGTTTAACTCTGTAAGTTGAATGCACACATTGAAGTCCTTTCTGTTAAGTAGCTCCGTTTTGGTTTCACAAGCAGACAGTTCTCCTTACAGCATAGGCTCCCATTCACTGAGAAATGTCCAAACGCAGCTCTTACCAGAAACGTGTTTCTAACTCCTGAATCTAAAGGGAGATTTAACTCACTTAGCTGAACAAACGCACAGCAGAGCAGATTGAAGGATACGTTGCTTCTGTGTTTTAGGCAGAGTTTTACTGCTATTTCGTTATATGCGGGAATAGTGCTGGAAATGCCTGTTTTGAGATCTCTCCACAGAAAGCGTTTCCAGACTTCCCCTTCAACACACGAGTATAACTCTGTAAGTTGAATGCACACATTGAAGACCGTTCTGTTAGGTAGCTCCGTTTTGGTTTCACAAGCAGACAGTTCTCCTTACAACATAGGCTCCCATTCACTGAGAAATGTCCAAACGCAGCTCTTACCAGAAACGTGTTTCTAACTCCTGAATCTAAAGGGAGATTTAACTCACTTAGCTGAACAAACGCACAGCAGAGCAGATTGAAGGATACGTTGCTTCTGTGTTTTAGGCAGAGTTTTACTGCTATTTCGTTATATGCGGGAATAGTGCTGGAAATGCCTGTTTTGAGATCTCTCCACAGAAAGCGTTTCCAGACTTCCCCTTCAACACAGGAGTTTAACTCTGTAAGTTGAATGCACACATTGAAGACCGTTCTGTTAGGTAGCTCCGTTTTGGTTTCACAAGCAGACAGTTCTCCTTACAGCCTAGGCTCCCATTCACTGAGAAATGTCCAAACGCAGCTCTTACCAGAAACGTGTTTCTAACTCCTGAATCTAAAGGGAGATTTAACTCACTTAGCTGAAAAATCGCACAGCAGAGCAGATTGAAGGATACGTTGCTTCTGTGTTTTAGGCAGAGTTTTACTGCTATTTCGTTATATGCGGGAATAGTGCTGGAAATGCCTGTTTTGAGATCTCTCCACAGAAAGCGTTTCCAGACTTCCCCTTCAACACACGAGTTTAACTCTGTAAGTTGAATGCACACATTGAAGTCCTTTCTGTTAGGTAGCTCCGTTTTGGTTTCACAAGCAGACAGTTCTCCTTACAGCATAGGCTCCCATTCACTGAGAAATGTCCAAACGCAGCTCTTACCAGAAACGTGTTTCTAACTCATGAATCTAAAGGGAGATTTAACTCACTTAGCTGAACAAACGCACAGCAGAGCAGATTGAAGGATACGTTGCTTCTGTGTTTTAGGCAGAGTTTTACTGCTATTTCGTTTTATGCGGGAATAGTGCTGGAAATGCCTGTTTTGAGATCTCTCCACAGAAAGCGTTTCCAGACTTCCCCTTCAACACACGAGTTTAACTCTGTAAGTTGAATGCACACATTGAAGACCGTTCTGTTAGGTAGCTCCGTTTTGGTTTCACAAGCAGACAGTTCTCCTTACAGCATAGGCTCCCATTCACTGAGAAATGTCCAAACGCAGCTCTTACCAGAAACGTGTTTCTAACTCCTGAATCTAAAGGGAGATTTAACTCACTTAGCTGAACAAACGCACAGCAGAGCAGATTGAAGGATACGTTGCTTCTGTGTTTTAGGCAGAGTTTTACTGCTATTTCGTTATATGCGGGAATAGTGCAGGAAATGCCTGTTTTGAGATCTCTCCACAGAAAGCGTTTCCAGACTTCCCCTTCAACACACCAGTTTAACTCTGTAAGTTGAATGCACACTTTGAAGACCGTTCTGTTAGGTAGCTCCGTATTGGTTTCACAAGCAGACAGTTCTCCTTACAGCATAGGCTCCCATTCACTGAGAAATGTCCAAACGCAGCTCTTACCAGAAACGTGTTTCTAACTCCTGAATCTAAAGGGAGATTTAACTCACTTAGCTGAACAAACGCACAGCAGAGCAGATTGAAGGACACGTTGCTTCTGTGTTTTAGGCAGAGTTTTACTGCTATTTCGTTATATGCGGGAATAGTGCTGGAAATGCCTGTTTTGAGATCTCTCCACAGAAAGCGTTTCCAGACTTCCCCTTCAACACACGAGTTTAACTCTGTAAGTTGAATGCACACATTGAAGACCGTTCTGTTAGGTAGCTCCGTTTTGGTTTCACAAGCAGACAGTTCTCCTTACAGCATAGGCTCCCATTCACTGAGAAATCTCCAAACGCAGCACTTACCAGAAACGTGTTTCTAACTCCTGAATCTAAAGGGAGATTTAACTCACTTAGCTGAACAAACGCACAGCAGAGCAGATTGAAGGATACGTTGCTTCTGTGTTTTAGGCAGAGTTTTACTGCTATTTCGTTATATGCGGGAATAGTGCAGGAAATGCCTGTTTTGAGATCTATCCACAGAAAGAGTTTCCAGACTTCCCCTTCAACACACGAGTTTAACTCTGTAAGTTGAATGCACACTTTGAAGACCGTTCTGTTAGGTAGCTCCGTTTTGGTTTCACAAGCAGACAGTTCTCCTTACAGCATAGGCTCCCATTCACTGAGAAATGTCCAAACGCAGCTCTTACCAGAAACGTGTTTCTAACTCCTGAATCTAAAGGGAGATTTAACTCACTTATCTGAACAAACGCACAGCAGAGCAGATTGAAGGATACGTTGCTTCTGTGTTTTAGGCAGAGTTTTACTGCTATTTCGTTATATGCGGGAATAGTGCTGGAAATGCCTGTTTTGAGATCTCTCCACAGAAAGCGTTTCCAGACTTCCCCTTCAACACACGAGTTTAACTCTGTAAGTTGAATGCACACATTGAAGACCGTTCTGTTAGGTAGCTCCGTTTTGGTTTCACAAGCAGACAGTTCTCCTTACAGCATAGGCTCCCATTCACTGAGAAATGTCCAAACGCAGCTCTTACCAGAAACGTGTTTCTAACTCCTGAATCTAAAGGGAGATTTAACTCACTTAGCTGAACAAACGCACAGCAGAGCAGATTGAAGGATACGTTGCTTCTGTGTTTTAGGCAGAGTTTTACTGCTATTTCGTTATATGCGGGTATAGTGCTGGAAATGCCTGTTTTGAGATCTCTCCACAGAAAGCGTTTCCAGACTTCCCCTTCAACACACGAGTTTAACTCTGTAAGTTGAATGCACACATTGAAGACCGTTCTGTTAGGTAGCTCCGTTTTGGTTTCACAAGCAGACAGTTCTCCTTACAGCGTAGGCTCCCATTCACTGAGAAATGTCCAAACGCAGCTCTTACCAGAAACGTGTTTCTAACTCCTGAATCTAAAGGGAGATTTAACTCACTTAGCTGAACAAACGCACAGCAGAGCAGATTGAAGGATACGTTGCTTCTGTGTTTTAGGCAGAGTTTTACTGCTATTTCGTTATATGCGGGAATAGTGCTGGAAATGCCTGTTTTGAGATCTCTCCACAGAAAGCGTTTCCAGACTTCCCCTTCAACACACGAGTTTAACTCTGTAAGTTGAATGCACACATTGAAGACCGTTCTGTTAGGTAGCTCCGTTTTGGTTTCACAAGCAGACAGTTCTCCTTACAGCATAGGCTCCCATTCACTGAGAAATGTCCAAACGCAGCTCTTACCAGAAACGTGTTTCTAACTCCTGAATCTAAAGGGAGATTTAACTCACTTAGCTGAACAAACGCACAGCAGAGCAGATTGAAGGATACGTTGCTTCTGTGTTTTAGGCAGAGTTTTACTGCTATTTCGTTATATGCGGGAATAGTGCTTGAAATGCCTGTTTTGAGATCTCTCCACAGAAAGCGTTTCCAGACTTCCCCTTCAACACACGAGTTTAACTCTGTAAGTTGAATGCACACATTGAAGACCGTTCTGTTAGGTAGCTCCGTTTTGGTTTCACAAGCAGACAGTTCTCCTTACAGCATAGGCTCCCATTCACTGAGAAATGTCCAAACGCAGCTCTTACCAGAAACGTGTTTCTAACTCCTGAATCTAAAGGGAGATTTAACTCACTTAGCTGAACAAACGCACAGCAGAGCAGATTGAAGGATACGTTGCTTCTGTGTTTTAGGCAGAGTTTTACTGCTATTTCGTTATATGCGGGAATAGTGCTGGAAATGCCTGTTTTGAGATCTCTCCACAGAAAGCGTTTCCAGACTTCCCCTTCAACACACGAGTTTAACTCTGTAAGTTGAATGCACACATTGAAGACCGTTCTGTTAGGTAGCTCCGTTTTGGTTTCACAAGCAGACAGTTCTCCTTACAGCATAGGCTCCCATTCACTGAGAAATGTCCAAACGCAGCTCTTACCAGAAACGTGTTTCTAACTCCTGAATCTAAAGGGAGATTTAACTCACTTAGCTGAACAAACGCACAGCAGAGCAGATTGAAGGATACGTTGCTTCTGTGTTTTAGGCAGAGTTTTACTGCTATTTCGTTATATGCGGGAATAGTGCTGGAAATGCCTGTTTTGAGATCTCTCCACAGAAAGCGTTTCCAGACTTCCCCTTCAACACACGAGTTTTACTCTGTAAGTTGAATGCACACATTGAAGACCGTTCTGTTAGGTAGCTCCGTTTTGGTTTCACAAGCAGACAGTTCTCCTTACAGCATAGGCTCCCATTCACTGAGAAATGTCCAAACGCAGCTCTTACCAGAAACGTGTTTCTAACTCCTGAATCTAAAGGGAGATTTAACTCACTTAGCTGAACAAAAGCACAGCAGAGGAGATTGAAGGATACGTTGCTTCTGTGTTTTAGGCAGAGTTTTACTGCTATTTCGTTATATGCGGGAATATTGCTGGAAATGCCTGTTTTGAGATCTCTCCACAGAAAGCGTTTCCAGACTTCCCCTTCAACACACGAGTTTAACTCTGTAAGTTGAATGCACACATTGAAGACCGTTCTGTTAGGTAGCTCCGTTTTGGTTTCACAAGCAGACAGTTCTCCTTACAGCATAGGCTCCCATTCACTGAGAAATGTCCAAACGCAGCTCTTACCAGAAACGTGTTTCTAACTCCTGAATCTAAAGGGAGATTTAACTCACTTAGCTGAACAAACGCACAGCAGAGCAGATTGAAGGATACGTTGCTTCTGTGTTTTAGGCAGAGATTTACTGCTATTTCGTTATATGCGGGAATAGTGCTGGAAATGCCTGTTTTGAGATCTCTCCACAGAAAGCGTTTCCAGACTTCCCCTTCAACACACGAGTTTAACTCTGTAAGTTGAATGCACACATTGAAGACCGTTCTGTTAGGTAGCTCCGTTTTGGTTTCACAAGCAGACAGTTCTCCTTACAGCATAGGCTCCCATTCACTGAGAAATGTCCAAACGCAGCTCTTACCAGAAACGTGTTTCTAACTCCTGAATCTAAAGGGAGATTTAACTCACTTAGCTGAACAAACGCACAGCAGAGCAGATTGAAGGATACGTTGCTTCTGTGTTTTAGGCAGAGTTTTACTGCTATTTCGTTATATGCGGGAATAGTGCTGGAAATGCCTGTTTTGAGATCTCTCCACAGAAAGCGTTTCCAGACTTCCCCTTCAACACACGAGTTTAACTCTGTAAGTTGAATGCACACATTGAAGACCGTTCTGTTAGGTAGCTCCGTTTTGGTTTCACAAGCAGACAGTTCTCCTTACAGCATAGGCTCCCATTCACTGAGAAATGTCCAAACGCAGCTCTTACCAGAAACGTGTTTCTAACTCCTGAATCTTAAGGGAGATTTAACTCACTTAGCTGAACAAACGCACAGCAGAGCAGATTGAAGGATACGTTGCTTCTGTGTTTTAGGCAGAGTTTTACTGCTATTTCGTTATATGCGGGAATAGTGCTGGAAATGCCTGTTTTGAGATCTCTCCACAGAAAGCGTTTCCAGACTTCCCCTTCAACACACGAGTTTAACTCTGTAAGTTGAATGCACACATTGAAGACCGTTCTGTTAGGTAGCTCCGTTTTGGTTTCACAAGCAGACAGTTCTCCTTACAGCATAGGCTCCCATTCACTGAGAAATGTCCAAACGCAGCTCTTACCAGAAACGTGTTTCTAACTCCTGAATCTTAAGGGAGATTTAACTCACTTAGCTGAACAAACGCACAGCAGAGCAGATTGAAGGATACGTTGCTTCTGTGTTTTAGGCAGAGTTTTACTGCTATTTCGTTATATGCGGGAATAGTGCTGGAAATGCCTGTTTTGAGATCTCTCCACAGAAAGCGTTTCCAGACTTCCCCTTCAACACACGAGTTTAACTCTGTAAGTTGAATGCACACATTGAAGACCGTTCTGTTAGGTAGCTCCGTTTTGGTTTCACAAGCAGACAGTTCTCCTTACAGCATAGGCTCCCATTCACTGAGAAATGTCCAAACGCAGCTCTTACCAGAAACGTGTTTCTAACTCCTGAATCTAAAGGGAGATTTAACTCACTTAGCTGAACAAACGCACAGCAGAGCAGATTGAAGGATACGTTGCTTCTGTGTTTTAGGCAGAGTTTTACTGCTATTTCGTTATATGCGGGAATAGTGCTGGAAATGCCTGTTTTGAGATCTCTCCACAGAAAGCGTTTCCAGACTTCCCCTTCAACACACGAGTTTAACTCTGTAAGTTGAATGCACACATTGAAGACCGTTCTGTTAGGTAGCTCCGTTTTGGTTTCACAAGCAGACAGTTCTCCTTACAGCATAGGCTCCCATTCACTGAGAAATGTCCAAACGCAGCTCTTACCAGAATAGTGTTTCTAACTCCTGAATCTAAAGGGAGATTTAACTCACTTAGCTGAACAAACGCACAGCAGAGCAGATTGAAGGATACGTTGCTTCTGTGTTTTAGGCAGAGTTTTACTGCTATTTCGTTATATGCGGGAATAGTGCAGGAAATGCCTGTTTTGAGATCTCTCCACAGAAAGCGTTTCCAGACTTCCCCTTCAACACACCAGTTTAACTCTGTAAGTTGAATGCACACTTTGAAGACCGTTCTGTTAGGTAGCTCCGTATTGGTTTCACAAGCAGACAGTTCTCCTTACAGCATAGGCTCCCATTCACTGAGAAATGTCCAAACGCAGCTCTTACCAGAAACGTGTTTCTAACTCCTGAATCTAAAGGGAGATTTAACTCACTTAGCTGAACAAACGCACAGCAGAGCAGATTGAAGGATACGTTGCTTCTGTGTTTTAGGCAGAGTTTTACTGCTATTTCGTTATATGCCGGAATAGTGCTGGAAATGCCTGTTTTGAGATGTCTCCACAGAAAGCGTTTCCAGACTTCCCCTTCAACACAGGAGTTTAACTCTGTAAGTTGAATGCACACATTGAAGACCGTTCTGTTAGGTAGCTCCGTTTTGGTTTCACAAGCAGACAGTTCTCCTTACAGCATAGGCTCCCATTCACTGAGAAATGTCCAAACGCAGCTCTTACCAGAAACGTGTTTCTAACTCCTGAATCTAAAGGGAGATTTAACTCACTTAGCTGAACAAACGCACAGCAGAGCAGATTGAAGGATACGTTGCTTCTGTGTTTTAGGCAGAGTTTTACTGCTATTTCGTTATATGCGGGTATAGTGCTGGAAATGCCTGTTTTGAGATCTCTCCACAGAAAGCGTTTCCAGACTTCCCCTTCAACACACGAGTTTAACTCTGTAAGTTGAATGCACACATTGAAGACCGTTCTGTTAGGTAGCTCCGTTTTGGTTTCACAAGCAGACAGTTCTCCTTACAGCATAGGCTCCCATTCACTGAGAAATGTCCAAACGCAGCTCTTACCAGAAACGTGTTTCTAACTCCTGAATCTAAAGGGAGATTTAACTCACTTAGCTGAACAAACGCACAGCAGAGCAGATTGAAGGATACGTTGCTTCTGTGTTTTAGGCAGAGTTTTACTGCTATTTCGTTATATGCGGGAATAGTGCTGGAAATGCCTGTTTTGAGATCTCTCCACAGAAAGCGTTTCCAGACTTCCCCTTCAACACACGAGTTTAACTCTGTAAGTTGAATGCACACATTGAAGACCGTTCTGTTAGGTAGCTCCGTTTTGGTTTCACAAGCAGACAGTTCTCCTTACAGCATAGGCTCCCATTCACTGAGAAATGTCCAAACGCAGCTCTTACCAGAAACGTGTTTCTAACTCCTGAATCTAAAGGGAGATTTAACTCACTTAGCTGAACAAACGCACAGCAGAGCAGATTGAAGGATACGTTGCTTCTGTGTTTTAGGCAGAGTTTTACTGCTATTTCGTTATATGCGGGAATAGTGCTGGATATGCCTGTTTTGAGATCTCTCCACAGAAAGCGTTTCCAGACTTCCCCTTCAACACACGAGTTTAACTCTGTAAGTTGAATCCACACATTGAAGACCGTTCTGTTAGGTAGCTCCGTTTTGGTTTCACAAGCAGACAGTTCTCCTTACACCATAGGCTCCCATTCACTGAGAAATGTCCAAACGCAGCTCTTACCAGAAACGCGTTTCTAACTCCTGAATCTAAAGGGAGATTTAACTCACTTAGCTGAACAAACGCACAGCAGAGCAGATTGAAGGATACGTTGCTTCTGTGTTTTAGGCAGAGTTTTACTGCTATTTCGTTATATGCGGGAATAGTGTTGGAAATGCCTGTTTTGAGATCTCTCCACAGAAAGCGTTTCCAGACTTCCCCTTCAACACACGAGTTTAACTCTGTAAGTTGAATGCACACATTGAAGACCGATCTGTTAGGTAGCTCCGTTTTGGTTTCACAAGCAGACAGTTCTCCTTACAGCATAGGCTCCCATTCACTGAGAAATGTCCAAACGCAGCTCTTACCAGAAACGTGTTTCTAACTCCTGAATCTAAAGGGAGATTTAACTCACTTAGCTGAACAAACGCACAGCAGAGCAGATTGAAGGATACGTTGCTTCTGTGTTTTAGGCAGAGTTTTACTGCTATTTCGTTATATGCGGGAATAGTGCTGGAAATGCCTGTTTTGAGATCTCTCCACAGAAAGCGTTTCCAGACTTCCCCTTCAACACACGAGTTTAACTCTGTAAGTTGAATGCACACATTGAAGACCGTTCTGTTAGGTAGCACCGTTTTGGTTTCACAAGCAGACAGTTCTCCTTACAGCATAGGCTCCCATTCACTGAGAAATGTCCAAACGCAGCTCTTACCAGAAACGTGTTTCTAACTCCTGAATCTAAAGGGAGATTTAACTCACTTAGCTGAACAAACGCACAGCAGAGCAGATTGAAGGATACGTTGCTTCTGTGTTTTAGGCAGAGTTTTACTGCTATTTCGTTATATGCGGGAATAGTGCTGGAAATGCCTGTTTTGAGATCTCTCCACAGAAAGCGTTTCCAGACTTCCCCTTCAACACACGAGTTTAACTCTGTAAGTTGAATGCACACATTGAAGACCGTTCTGTTAGGTAGCTCCGTTTTGGTTTCACAAGCAGACAGTTCTCCTTACAGCATAGGCTCCCATTCACTGAGAAATGTCCAAACGCAGCTCTTACCAGAAACGTGTTTCTAACTCCTGAATCTAAAGGGAGATTTAACTCACTTAGCTGAACAAACGCACAGCAGAGCAGATTGAAGGATACGTTGCTTCTGTGTTTTAGGCAGAGTTTTACTGCTATTTCGTTATATGCGGGAATAGTGCTGGAAATGCCTGTTTTGAGATCTCTCCACAGAAAGCGTTTCCAGACTTCCCCTTCAACACACGAGTTTTACTCTGTAAGTTGAATGCACACATTGAAGACCGTTCTGTTAGGTAGCTCCGTTTTGGTTTCACAAGCAGACAGTTCTCCTTACAGCATAGGCTCCCATTCACTGAGAAATGTCCAAACGCAGCTCTTACCAGAAACGTGTTTCTAACTCCTGAATCTAAAGGGAGATTTAACTCACTTAGCTGAACAAAAGCACAGCAGAGGAGATTGAAGGATACGTTGCTTCTGTGTTTTAGGCAGAGTTTTACTGCTATTTCGTTATATGCGGGAATAGTGCTGGAAATGCCTGTTTTGAGATCTCTCCACAGAAAGCGTTTCCAGACTTCCCCTTCAACACACGAGTTTAACTCTGTAAGTTGAATGCACACATTGAAGACCGTTCTGTTAGGTAGCTCCGTTTTGGTTTCACAAGCAGACAGTTCTCCTTACAGCATAGGCTCCCATTCACTGAGAAATGTCCAAACGCAGCTCTTACCAGAAACGTGTTTCTAACTCCTGAATCTAAAGGGAGATTTAACTCACTTAGCTGAACAAACGCACAGCAGAGCAGATTGAAGGATACGTTGCTTCTGTGTTTTAGGCAGAGTTTTACTGCTATTTCGTTATATGCGGGAATAGTGCTGGAAATGCCTGTTTTGAGATCTCTCCACAGAAAGCGTTTCCAGACTTCCCCTTCAACACACGAGTTTAACTCTGTAAGTTGAATGCACACATTGAAGACCGTTCTGTTGGTAGCTCCGTTTTGGTTTCACAAGCAGACAGTTCTCCTTACAGCATAGGCTCCCATTCACTGAGAAATGTCCAAACGCAGCTCTTACCAGAAACGTGTTTCTAACTCCTGAATCTAAAGGGAGATTTAACTCACTTAGCTGAACAAACGCACAGCAGAGCAGATTGAAGGATACGTTGCTTCTGTGTTTTAGGCAGAGTTTTACTGCTATTTCGTTATATGCGGGAATAGTGCTGGAAATGCCTGTTTTGAGATCTCTCCACAGAAAGCGTTTCCAGACTTCCCCTTCAACACACGAGTTTAACTCTGTAAGTTGAATGCACACATTGAAGACCGTTCTGTTAGGTAGCTCCGTTTTGGTTTCACAAGCAGACAGTTCTCCTTACAGCATAGGCTCCCATTCACTGAGAAATGTCCAAACGCAGCTCTTACCAGAAACGTGTTTCTAACTCCTGAATCTTAAGGGAGATTTAACTCACTTAGCTGAACAAACGCACAGCAGAGCAGATTGAAGGATACGTTGCTTCTGTGTTTTAGGCAGAGTTTTACTGCTATTTCATTATATGCGGGAATAGTGCTGGAAATGCCTGTTTTGAGATCTCTCCACAGAAAGCGTTTCCAGACTTCCCCTTCAACACACGAGTTTAACTCTGTAAGTTGAATGCACACATTGAAGACCGTTCTGTTAGGTAGCTCCGTTTTGGTTTCACAAGCAGACAGTTCTCCTTACAGCATAGGCTCCCATTCACTGAGAAATGTCCAAACGCAGCTCTTACCAGAAACGTGTTTCTAACTCCTGAATCTTAAGGGAGATTTAACTCACTTAGCTGAACAAACGCACAGCAGAGCAGATTGAAGGATACGTTGCTTCTGTGTTTTAGGCAGAGTTTTACTGCTATTTCGTTATATGCGGGAATAGTGCTGGAAATGCCTGTTTTGAGATCTCTCCACAGAAAGCGTTTCCAGACTTCCCCTTCAACACACGAGTTTAACTCTGTAAGTTGAATGCACACATTGAAGACCGTTCTGTTAGGTAGCTCCGTTTTGGTTTCACAAGCAGACAGTTCTCCTTACAGCATAGGCTCCCATTCACTGAGAAATGTCCAAACGCAGCTCTTACCAGAAACGTGTTTCTAACTCCTGAATCTAAAGGGAGATTTAACTCACTTAGCTGAACAAACGCACAGCAGAGCAGATTGAAGGATACGTTGCTTCTGTGTTTTAGGCAGAGTTTTACTGCTATTTCGTTATATGCGGGAATAGTGCTGGAAATGCCTGTTTTGAGATCTCTCCACAGAAAGCGTTTCCAGACTTCCCCTTCAACACAGGAGTTTAACTCTGTAAGTTGAATGCACACATTGAAGACCGTTCTGTTAGGTAGCTCCGTTTTGGTTTCACAAGCAGACAGTTCTCCTTACAGCATAGGCTCCCATTCACTGAGAAATGTCCAAACGCAGCTCTTACCAGAAACGTGTTTCTAACTCCTGGATCTAAAGGGAGATTTAACTCACTTAGCTGAACAAACGCACAGCAGAGCAGATTGAAGGATACGTTGCTTCTGTGTTTTAGGCAGAGTTTTACTGCTATTTCGTTATATGCGGGAATAGTGCAGGAAATGCCTGTTTTGAGATCTCTCCACAGAAAGCGTTTCCAGACTTCCCCTTCAACACACCAGTTTAACTCTGTAAGTTGAATGCACACTTTGAAGACCGTTCTGTTAGGTAGCTCCGTATTGGTTTCACAAGCAGACAGTTCTCCTTACAGCATAGGCTCCCATTCACTGAGAAATGTCCAAACGCAGCTCTTACCAGAAACGTGTTTCTAACTCCTGAATCTAAAGGGAGATTTAACTCACTTAGCTGAACAAACGCACAGCAGAGCAGATTGAAGGATACGTTGCTTCTGTGTTTTAGGCAGAGTTTTACTGCTATTTCGTTATATGCGGGAATAGTGCTGGAAATGCCTGTTTTGAGATCTCTCCACAGAAAGCGTTTCCAGACTTCCCCTTCAACACACGAGTTTAACTCTGTAAGTTGAATGCACACATTGAAGACCGTTCTGTTAGGTAGCTCCGTTTTGGTTTCACAAGCAGACAGTTCTCCTTACAGCATAGGCTCCCATTCACTGAGAAATGTCCAAACGCAGCTCTTACCAGAAACGTGTTTCTAACTCCTGAATCTTAAGGGAGATTTAACTCACTTAGCTGAACAAACGCACAGCAGAGCAGATTGAAGGATACGTTGCTTCTGTGTTTTAGGCAGAGTTTTACTGCTATTTCGTTATATGCGGGAATAGTGCTGGAAATGCCTGTTTTGAGATCTCTCCACAGAAAGCGTTTCCAGACTTCCCCTTCAACACACGAGTTTAACTCTGTAAGTTGAATGCACACATTGAAGACCGTTCTGTTAGGTAGCTCCGTTTTGGTTTCACAAGCAGACAGTTCTCCTTACAGCATAGGCTCCCATTCACTGAGAAATGTCCAAACGCAGCTCTTACCAGAAACGTGTTTCTAACTCCTGAATCTTAAGGGAGATTTAACTCACTTAGCTGAACAAACGCACAGCAGAGCAGATTGAAGGATACGTTGCTTCTGTGTTTTAGGCAGAGTTTTACTGCTATTTCGTTATATGCGGGAATAGTGCTGGAAATGCCTGTTTTGAGATCTCTCCACAGAAAGCGTTTCCAGACTTCCCCTTCAACACACGAGTTTAACTCTGTAAGTTGAATGCACACATTGAAGACCGTTCTGTTAGGTAGCTCCGTTTTGGTTTCACAAGCAGACAGTTCTCCTTACAGCATAGGCTCCCATTCACTGAGAAATCTCCAAACGCAGCTCTTACCAGAAACGTGTTTCTAACTCCTGAATCTAAAGGGAGATTTAACTCACTTAGCTGAACAAACGCACAGCAGAGCAGATTGAAGGATACGTTGCTTCTGTGTTTTAGGCAGAGTTTTACTGCTATTTCGTTATATGCGGGAATAGTGCTGGAAATGCCTGTTTTGAGATCTCTCCACAGAAAGCGTTTCCAGACTTCCCCTTCAACACACGAGTTTAACTCTGTAAGTTTAATGCACACTTTGAAGACCGTTCTGTTAGGTAGCTCCGTTTTGGTTTCACAAGCAGACAGTTCTCCTTACAGCATAGGCTCCCATTCACTGAGAAATGTCCAAACGCAGCTCTTACCAGAAACGTGTTTCTAACTCCTGAATCTAAAGGGAGATTTAACTCACTTAGCTGAACAAACGCACAGCAGAGCAGATTGAAGGATACGTTGCTTCTGTGTTTTAGGCAGAGTTTTACTGCTATTTCGTTATATGCGGGAATAGTGCTGGAAATGCCTCTTTTGAGATCTCTCCACAGAAAGCGTTTCCAGACTTCCCCTTCAACACACGAGTTTAACTCTGTAAGTTGAATGCACACATTGAAGACCGTTCTGTTAGGTAGCTCCGTTTTGGTTTCACAAGCAGACAGTTCTCCTTACAGCATAGGCTCCCATTCACTGAGAAATGTCCAAACGCAGCTCTTACCAGAAACGTGTTTCTAACTCCTGAATCTAAAGGGAGATTTAACTCACCTAGCTGAACAAACGCACAGCAGAGCAGATTGAAAGATACGTTGCTTCTGTGTTTTAGGCAGAGTTTTACTGCTATTTCGTTATATGCGGGAATAGTGCTGGAAATGCCTGTTTTGAGATCTCTCCACAGAAAGCGTTTCCAGACTTCCCCTTCAACACACGAGTTTAACTCTGTAAGTTGAATGCACACATTGAAGACCGTTCTGTTAGGTAGCTCCGTTTTGGTTTCACAAGCAGACAGTTCTCTTTACAGCATAGGCTCCCATTCACTGAGAAATGTCCAAACGCAGCTCTTACCAGAAACGTGTTTCTAACTCCTGAATCTAAGGGGAGATTTAACTCACTTAGCTGAACAAACGCACAGCAGAGCAGATTGAAGGATACGTTGCTTCTGTGTTTTAGGCAGAGTTTTACTGCTATTTCGTTATATGCGGGAATAGTGCAGGAAATGCCTGTTTTGAGATCTCTCCACAGAAAGCGTTTCCAGACTTCCCCTTCAACACACGAGTTTAACTCTGTAAGTTGAATGCACACTTTGAAGACCGTTCTGTTAGGTAGCTCCGTTTTGGTTTCACAAGCAGACAGTTCTCCTTACAGCATAGGCTTCCATTCACTGAGAAATGTCCAAACGCAGCTCTTACCAGAAACGTGTTTCTAACTCCTGAATCTAAAGGGAGATTTAACTCACTTAGCTGAACAAACGCACAGCAGAGCAGATTGAAGGATACGTTGCTTCTGTGTTTTAGGCAGAGTTTTACTGCTATTTCGTTATATGCGGGAATAGTGCTGGAAATGCCTGTTTTGAGATCTCTCCACAGAAAGCGTTTCCAGACTTCCCCTTCAACACACGAGTTTAACTCTGTAAGTTGAATGCACACATTGAAGACCGTTCTGTTAGGTAGCTCCGTTTTGGTTTCACAAGCAGACAGTTCTCCTTACAGCATAGGCTCCCATTCACTGAGAAATGTCCAAACGCAGCTCTTACCAGAAACGTGTTTCTAACTCCTGAATCTTAAGGGAGATTTAACTCACTTAGCTGAACAAACGCACAGCAGAGCAGATTGAAGGATACGTTGCTTCTGTGTTTTAGGCAGAGTTTTACTGCTATTTCGTTATATGCGGGAATAGTGCTGGAAATGCCTGTTTTGAGATCTCTCCACAGAAAGCGTTTCCAGACTTCCCCTTCAACACACGAGTTTAACTCTGTAAGTTGAATGCACACATTGAAGACCGTTCTGTTAGGTAGCTCCGTTTTGGTTTCACAAGCAGACAGTTCTCCTTACAGCATAGGCTCCCATTCACTGAGAAATGTCCAAACGCAGCTCTTACCAGAAACGTGTTTCTAACTCCTGAATCTAAAGGGAGATTTAACTCACTTAGCTGAACAACCGCACAGCAGAGCAGATTGAAGGATACGTTGCTTCTGTGCTTTAGGCAGAGTTTTACTGCTATTTCGTTATATGCGGGAATAGTGCTGGAAATGCCTGTTTTGAGATCTCTCCACAGAAAGCGTTTCCAGACTTCCCCTTCAACACAGGAGTTTAACTCTGTAAGTTGAATGCACACATTGAAGACCGTTCTGTTAGGTAGCTCCGTTTTGGTTTCACAAGCAGACAGTTCTCCTTACAGCATAGGCTCCCATTCACTGAGAAATGTCCAAACGCAGCTCTTACCAGAAACGTGTTTCTAACTCCTGAATCTAAAGGGAGATTTAACTCACTTAGCTGAACAAACGCACAGCAGAGCAGATTGAAGGATACGTTGCTTCTGTGTTTTAGGCAGAGCTTTACTGCTATTTCGTTATATGCGGGAATAGTGCAGGAAATGCCTGTTTTGAGATCTCTCCACAGAAAGCGTTTCCAGACTTCCCCTTCAACACACCAGTTTAACTCTGTAAGTTGAATGCACACTTTGAAGACCGTTCTGTTAGGTAGCTCCGTATTTGTTTCACAAGCAGACAGTTCTCCTTACAGCATAGGCTCCCATTCACTGAGAAATGTCCAAACGCAGCTCTTACCAGAAACGTGTTTCTAACTCCTGAATCTAAAGGGAGATTTAACTCACTTAGCTGAACAAACGCACAGCAGAGCAGATTGAAGGATACGTTGCTTCTGTGTTTTAGGCAGAGTTTTACTGCTATTTCGTTATATGCGGGAATAGTGCTGGAAATGCCTGTTTTGAGATCTCTCCACAGAAAGCGTTTCCAGACTTCCCCTTCAACACACGAGTTTAACTCTGTAAGTTGAATGCACACATTGAAGACCGTTCTGTTAGGTAGCTCCGTTTTGGTTTCACAAGCAGACAGTTCTCCTTACAGCATAGGCTCCCATTCACTGAGAAATGTCCAAACGCAGCTCTTACCAGAAACGTGTTTCTAACTCCTGAATCTTAAGGGAGATTTAACTCACTTAGCTGAACAAACGCACAGCAGAGCAGATTGAAGGATACGTTGCTTCTGTGTTTTAGGCAGAGTTTTACTGCTATTTCGTTATATGCGGGAATAGTGCTGGAAATGCCTGTTTTGAGATCTCTACACAGAAAGCGTTTCCAGACTTCCCCTTCAACACACGAGTTTAACTCTGTAAGTTGAATGCACACATTGAAGACCGTTCTGCTAGGTAGCTCCGTTTTGGTTTCACAAGCAGACAGTTCTCCTTACAGCATAGGCTCCCATTCACTGAGAAATCTCCAAACGCAGCTCTTACCAGAAACGTGTTTCTAACTCCTGAATCTAAAGGGAGATTTAACTCACTTAGCTGAACAAACGCACAGCAGAGCAGATTGAAGGATACGTTGCTTCTGTGTTTTAGGCAGAGTTTTACTGCTATTTCGTTATATGCGGGAATAGTGCTGGAAATGCCTGTTTTGAGATCTCTCCACAGAAAGCGTTTCCAGACTTCCCCTTCAACACACGAGTTTAACTCTGTAAGTTGAATGCACACATTGAAGACCGTTCTGTTAGGTAGCTCCGTTTTGGTTTCACAAGCAGACAGTTCTCCTTACAGCATAGGCTCCCATTCACTGAGAAATGTCCAAACGCAGCTCTTACCAGAAACGTGTTTCTAACTCCTGAATCTAAAGGGAGATTTAACTCACCTAGCTGATCAAACGCACAGCAGAGCAGATTGAAGGATACGTTGCTTCTGTGTTTTAGGCAGAGTTTTACTGCTATTTCGTTATATGCGGGAATAGTGCTGGAAATGCCTGTTTTGAGATCTCTCCACAGAAAGCGTTTCCAGACTTCCCCTTCAACACACGAGTTTAACTCTGTAAGTTGAATGCACACATTGAAGACCGTTCTGTTAGGTAGCTCCGTTTTGGTTTCACAAGCAGACAGTTCTCCTTACAGCATAGGCTCCCATTCACTGAGAAATGTCCAAACGCAGCTCTTACCAGAAACGTGTCTCTAACTCCTGAATCTAAGGGGAGATTTAACTCACTTAGCTGAACAAACGCACAGCAGAGCAGATTGAAGGATACGTTGCTTCTGTGTTTTAGGCAGAGTTTTACTTCTATTTCGTTATATGCGGTAATAGTGCAGGAAATGCCTGTTTTGAGATCTCTCCACAGAAAGCGTTTCCAGACTTCCCCTTCAACACACGAGTTTAACTCTGTAAGTTGAATGCACACTTTGAAGACCGTTCTGTTAGGTAGCTCCGTTTGGGTTTCACAAGCAGACAGTTCTCCTTACAGCATAGGCTTCCATTCACTGAGAAATGTCCAAACGCAGCTCTTACCAGAAACGTGTTTCTAACTCCTGAATCTAAAGGGAGATTTAACTCACTTAGCTGAACAAACGCACAGCAGAGCAGATTGAAGGATACGTTGCTTCTGTGTTTTAGGCAGAGTTTTACTGCTATTTCGTTATATGCGGGAATAGTGCTGGAAATGCCTGTTTTGAGATCTCTCCACAGAAAGCGTTTCCAGACTTCCCCTTCAACACACGAGTTTAACTCTGTAAGTTGAATGCACACATTGAAGACCGTTCTGTTAGGTAGCTCCGTTTTGGTTTCACAAGCAGACAGTTCTCCTTACAGCATAGGCTCCCATTCACTGACAAATGTCCAAACGCAGCTCTTACCAGAAACGTGTTTCTAACTCCTGAATCTAAAGGGAGATTTAACTCACTTAGCTGAACAAACGCACAGCAGAGCAGATTGAAGGATACGTTGCTTCTGTGTTTTAGGCAGAGTTTTACTGCTATTTCGTTATATGCGGGAATAGTGCTGGAAATGCCTGTTTTGAGATCTCTCCACAGAAAGCGTTTCCAGACTTCCCCTTCAACACACGAGTTTAACTCTGTAAGTTGAATGCACACATTGAAGACCGTTCTGTTAGGTAGCTCCGTTTTGGTTTCACAAGCAGACAGTTCTCCTTACAGCATAGGCTCCCATTCACTGAGAAATGTCCAAACGCAGCTCTTACCAGAAACGTGTTTCTAACTCCTGAATCTAAAGGGAGATTTAACTCACTTAGCTGAACAAACGCACAGCAGAGCAGATTGAAGGATACGTTGCTTCTGTGTTTTAGGCAGAGTTTTACTGCTATTTCGTTATATGCGGGAATAGTGCAGGAAATGCCTGTTTTGAGATCTCTCCACAGAAAGCGTTTCCAGACTTCCCCTTCAACACACGAGTTTAACTCTGTAAGTTGAATGCACACTTTGAAGACCGTTCTGTTAGGTAGCTCCGTTTGGGTTTCACAAGCAGACAGTTCTCCTTACAGCATAGGCTTCCATTCACTGAGAAATGTCCAAACGCAGCTCTTACCAGAAACGTGTTTCTAACTCCTGAATCTAAAGGGAGATTTAACTCACTTAGCTGAACAAACGCACAGCAGAGCAGATTGAAGGATACGTTGCTTCTGTGTTTTAGGCAGAGTTTTACTGCTATTTCGTTATATGCGGGAATAGTGCTGGAAATGCCTGTTTTGAGATCTCTCCACAGAAAGCGTTTCCAGACTTCCCCTTCAACACACGAGTTTAACTCTGTAAGTTGAATGCACACATTGAAGACCGTTCTGTTAGGTAGCTCCGTTTTGGTTTCACAAGCAGACAGTTCTCCTTACAGCATAGGCTCCCATTCACTGAGAAATGTCCAAACGCAGCTCTTACCAGAAACGTGTCTCTAACTCCTGAATCTAAGGGGAGATTTAACTCACTTAGCTGAACAAACGCACAGCAGAGCAGATTGAAGGATACGTTGCTTCTGTGTTTTAGGCAGAGTTTTACTGCTATTTCGTTATATGCGGGAATAGTGCAGGAAATGCCTGTTTTGAGATCTCTCCACAGAAAGCGTTTCCAGACTTCCCCTTCAACACACGAGTTTAACTCTGTAAGTTGAATGCACACTTTGAAGACCGTTCTGTTAGGTAGCTCCGTTTGGGTTTCACAAGCAGACAGTTCTCCTTACAGCATAGGCTTCCATTCACTGAGAAATGTCCAAACGCAGCTCTTACCAGAAACGTGTTTCTAACTCCTGAATCTAAAGGGAGATTTAACTCACTTAGCTGAGCAAACGCACAGCAGAGCAGATTGAAGGATACGTTGCTTCTGTGTTTTAGGCAGAGTTTTACTGCTATTTCGTTATATGCGGGAATAGTGCTGGAAATGCCTGTTTTGAGATCTCTCCACAGAAAGCGTTTCCAGACTTCCCCTTCAACACACGAGTTTAACTCTGTAAGTTGAATGCACACATTGAAGACCGTTCTGTTAGGTAGCTCCGTTTTGGTTTCACAAGCAGACAGTTCTCCTTACAGCATAGGCTCCCATTCACTGAGAAATGTCCAAACGCAGCTCTTACCAGAAACGTGTTTCTAACTCCTGAATCTAAAGGGAGATTTAACTCACTTAGCTGAACAAACGCACAGCAGAGCAGATTGAAGGATACGTTGCTTCTGTGTTTTAGGCAGAGTTTTACTGCTATTTCGTTATATGCGGGAATAGTGCTGGAAATGCCTGTTTTGAGATCTCTCCACAGAAAGCGTTTCCAGACTTCCCCTTCAACACACGAGTTTAACTCTGTAAGTTGAATGCACACATTGAAGACCGTTCTGTTAGGTAGCTCCGTTTTGGTTTCACAAGCAGACAGTTCTCCTTACAGCATAGGCTCCCATTCACTGAGAAATGTCCAAACGCAGCTCTTACCAGAAACGTGTTTCTAACTCCTGAATCTAAAGGGAGATTTAACTCACTTAGCTGAACAAACGCACAGCAGAGCAGATTGAAGGATACGTTGCTTCTGTGTTTTAGGCAGAGTTTTACTGCTATTTCGTTATATGCGGGAATAGTGCTGGAAATGCCTGTTTTGAGATCTCTCCACAGAAAGCGTTTCCAGACTTCCCCTTCAACACACGAGTTTAACTCTGTAAGTTGAATGCACACTTTGAAGACCGTTCTGTTAGGTAGCTCCGTTTTGGTTTCACAAGCAGACAGTTCTCCTTACAGCATAGGCTCCCATTCACTGAGAAATGTCCAAACGCAGCTCTTACCAGAAACGTGTTTCTAACTCCTGAATCTAAAGGGAGATTTAACTCACTTAGCTGAACAAACGCACAGCAGAGCAGATTGAAGGATACGTTGCTTCTGTGTTTTAGGCAGAGTTTTACTGCTATTTCGTTATATGCGGGAATAGTGCTGGAAATGCCTCTTTTGAGATCTCTCCACAGAAAGCGTTTCCAGACTTCCCCTTCAACACACGAGTTTAACTCTGTAAGTTGAATGCACACATTGAAGACCGTTCTGTTAGGTAGCTCCGTTTTGGTTTCACAAGCAGACAGTTCTCCTTACAGCATAGGCTCCCATTCACTGAGAAATGTCCAAACGCAGCTCTTACCAGAAACGTGTTTCTAACTCCTGAATCTAAAGGGAGATTTAACTCACCTAGCTGATCAAACGCACAGCAGAGCAGATTGAAGGATACGTTGCTTCTGTGATTTAGGCAGAGTTTTACTGCTATTTCGTTATATGCGGGAATAGTGCTGGAAATGCCTGTTTTGAGATCTCTCCACAGAAAGCGTTTCCAGACTTCCCCTTCAACACACGAGTTTAACTCTGTAAGTTGAATGCACACATTGAAGACCGTTCTGTTAGGTAGCTCCGTTTTGGTTTCACAAGCAGACAGTTCTCCTTACAGCATAGGCTCCCATTCACTGAGAAATGTCCAAACGCAGCTCTTACCAGAAACGTGTCTCTAACTCCTGAATCTAAGGGGAGATTTAACTCACTTAGCTGAACAAACGCACAGCAGAGCAGATTGAAGGATACGTTGCTTCTGTGTTTTAGGCAGAGTTTTACTGCTATTTCGTTATATGCGGGAATAGTGCAGGAAATGCCTGTTTTGAGATCTCTCCACAGAAAGCGTTTCCAGACTTCCCCTTCAACACACGAGTTTAACTCTGTAAGTTGAATGCACACTTTGAAGACCGTTCTGTTAGGTAGCTCCGTTTGGGTTTCACAAGCAGACAGTTCTCCTTACAGCATAGGCTTCCATTCACTGAGAAATGTCCAAACGCAGCTCTTACCAGAAACGTGTTTCTAACTCCTGAATCTAAAGGGAGATTTAACTCACTTAGCTGAACAAACGCACAGCAGAGCAGATTGAAGGATACGTTGCTTCTGTGTTTTAGGCAGAGTTTTACTGCTATTTCGTTATATGCGGGAATAGTGCTGGAAATGCCTGTTTTGAGATCTCTCCACAGAAAGCGTTTCCAGACTTCCCCTTCAACACACGAGTTTAACTCTGTAAGTTGAATGCACACATTGAAGACCGTTCTGTTAGGTAGCTCCGTTTTGGTTTCACAAGCAGACAGTTCTCCTTACAGCATAGGCTCCCATTCACTGAGAAATGTCCAAACGCAGCTCTTACCAGAAACGTGTTTCTAACTCCTGAATCTAAAGGGAGATTTAACTCACTTAGCTGAACAAACGCACAGCAGAGCAGATTGAAGGATACGTTGCTTCTGTGTTTTAGGCAGAGTTTTACTGCTATTTCGTTATATGCGGGAATAGTGCTGGAAATGCCTGTTTTGAGATCTCTCCACAGAAAGCGTTTCCAGACTTCCCCTTCAACACAAGAGTTTAACTCTGTAAGTTGAATGCACACATTGAAGACCGTTCTGTTAGGTAGCTCCGTTTTGGTTTCACAAGCAGACAGTTCTCCTTACAGCATAGGCTCCCATTCACTGAGAAATGTCCAAACGCAGCTCTTACCAGAAACGTGTTTCTAACTCCTGAATCTAAAGGGAGATTTAACTCACCTAGCTGAACAAACGCACAGCAGAGCAGATTGAAGGATACGTTGCTTCTGTGTTTTAGGCAGAATTTTACTGCTATTTCGTTATATGCGGGAATAGTGCTGGAAATGCCTGTTTTGAGATCTCTCCACAGAAAGCGTTTCCAGACTTCCCCTTCAACACACGAGTTTAACTCTGTAAGTTGAATGCACACATTGAAGACCGTTCTGTTAGGTAGCTCCGTTTTGGTTTCACAAGCAGACAGTTCTCCTTACAGCATAGGCTCCCATTCACTGAGAAATGTCCAAACGCAGCTCTTACCAGAAACGTGTTTCTAACTCCTGAATCTAAAGGGAGATTTAACTCACTTAGCTGAACAAACGCACAGCAGAGCAGATTGAAGGATACGTTGCTTCTGTGTTTTAGGCAGAGTTTTACTGCTATTTCGTTATATGCGGGAATAGTGCAGGAAATGCCTGTTTTGAGGTCTCTCCACAGAAAGCGTTTCCAGACTTCCCCTTCAACACACGAGTTCAACTCTGTAAGTTGAATGCACACTTTGAAGACCGTTCTGTTAGGTAGCTCCGTTTTGGTTTCACAAGCAGACAGTTCTCCTTACAGCATAGGCTCCCATTCACTGAGAAATGTCCAAACGCAGCTCTTACCAGAAACGTGTTTCTAACTCCTGAATCTAAAGGGAGATTTAACTCACTTAGCTGAACAAACGCACAGCAGAGCAGATTGAAGGATACGTTGCTTCTGTGTTTTAGGCAGAGTTTTACTGCTATTTCGTTATATGCGGGAATAGTGCTGGAAATGCCTGTTTTGAGATCTCTCCACAGAAAGCGTTTCCAGACTTCCCCTTCAACACAGGAGTTTAACTCTGTAAGTTGAATGCACACATTGAAGACCGTTCTGTTAGGTAGCTCCGTTTTGGTTTCACAAGCAGACAGTTCTCCTTACAGCATAGGCTCCCATTCACTGAGAAATGTCCAAACGCAGCTCTTACCAGAAACGTGTTTCTAACTCCTGAATCTAAAGGGAGATTTAACTCACTTAGCTGAACAAACGCACAGCAGAGCAGATTGAAGGATACGTTGCTTCTGTGTTTTAGGCAGAGTTTTACTGCTATTTCGTTATATGCGGGAATAGTGCTGGAAATGCCTGTTTTGAGATCTCTCCACAGAAAGCGTTTCCAGACTTCCCCTTCAACACAGGAGTTTAACTCTGTAAGTTGAATGCACACATTGAAGACCGTTCTGTTAGGTAGCTCCGTTTTGGTTTCACAAGCAGACAGTTCTCCTTACAGCATAGGCTCCCATTCACTGAGAAATGTCCAAACGCAGCTCTTACCAGAAACGTGTTTCTAACTCCTGAATCTAAAGGGAGATTTAACTCACTTAGCAGAACCAAAGCACAGCAGAGCAGATTGAAGGATACGTTGCTTCTGTGTTTTAGGCAGAGTTTTACTGCTATTTCGTTATATGCGGGAATAGTGCTGGAAATGCCTGTTTTGAGATCTCTCCACAGAAAGCGTTTCCAGACTTCCCCTTCAACACACGAGTTTAACTCTGTAAGTTGAATGCACACATTGAAGACCGTTCTGTTAGGTAGCTCCGTTTTGGTTTCACAAGCAGACAGTTCTCCTTACAGCATAGGCTCCCATTCACTGAGAAATGTCCAAACGCAGCTCTTACCAGAAACGTGTTTCTAACTCCTGAATCTAAAGGGAGATTTAACTCACTTAGGTGAACAAACGCACAGCAGAGCAGATTGAAGGATACGTTGCTTCTGTGTTTTAGGCAGAGTTTTACTGCTATTTCGTTATATGCGGGAATAGTGCTGGAAATGACTGTTTTGAGATCTCTCCACAGAAAGCGTTTCCAGACTTCCCCTTCAACACACGAGTTTAACTCTGTAAGTTGAATGCACACATTGAAGACCGTTCTGTTAGGTAGCTCCGTTTTGGTTTCACAAGCAGACAGTTCTCCTTACAGCATAGGCTCCCATTCACTGAGAAATGTCCAAACGCAGCTCTTACCAGAAACGTGTTTCTAACTCCTGAATCTAAAGGGAGATTTAACTCACCTAGCTGAACAAACGCACAGCAGAGCAGATTGAAGGATACGTTGCTTCTGTGTTTTAGGCAGAGTTTTACTGCTATTTCGTTATATGCGGGAATAGTGCTGGAAATGCCTGTTTTGAGATCTCTCCACAGAAAGCGTTTCCAGACTTCCCCTTCAACACACGAGTTTAACTCTGTAAGTTGAATGCACACATTGAAGACCGTTCTGTTAGGTAGCTCCGTTTTGGTTTCACAAGCAGACAGTTCTCCTTACAGCATAGGCTCCCATTCACTGAGAATTGTCCAAACGCAGCTCTTTCCAGAAACGTGTTTCTAACTCCTGAATCTAAAGGGAGATTTAACTCACCTAGCTGAACAAACGCACAGCAGAGCAGATTGAAGGATACGTTGCTTCTGTGTTTTAGGCAGAGTTTTACTGCTATTTCGTTATATGCGGGAATAGTGCTGGAAATGCCTGTTTTGAGATCTCTCCACAGAAAGCGTTTCCAGACTTCCCCTTCAACACACGAGTTTTACTCTGTAAGTTGAATGCACACATTGAAGACCGTTCTGTTAGGTAGCTCCGTTTTGGTTTCACAAGCAGACAGTTCTCCTTACAGCATAGGCTCCCATTCACTGAGAAATGTCCAAACGCAGCTCTTACCAGAAACGTGTTTCTAACTCCTGAATCTAAAGGGAGATTTAACTCACTTAGCTGAACAAACGCACAGCAGAGCAGATTGAAGGATACGTTGCTTCTGTGTTTTAGGCAGAGTTTTACTGCTATTTCGTTATATGCGGGAATAGTGCAGGAAATGCCTGTTTTGAGATCTCTCCACAGAAAGCGTTTCCAGACTTCCCCTTCAACACACGAGTTTAACTCTGTAAGTTGAATGCACACTTTGAAGACCGTTCTGTTAGGTAGCTCCGTTTTGGTTTCACAAGCAGACAGTTCTCCTTACAGCATAGGCTCCCATTCACTGAGAAATGTCCAAACGCAGCTCTTACCAGAAACGTGTTTCTAACTCCTGAATCTAAAGGGAGATTTAACTCACTTAGCTGAACAAACGCACAGCAGAGCAGATTGAAGGATACGTTGCTTCTGTGTTTTAGGCAGAGTTTTACTGCTATTTCGTTATATGCGGGAATAGTGCTGGAAATGCCTGTTTTGAGATCTCTCCACAGAAAGCGTTTCCAGACTTCCCCTTCAACACACGAGTTTAACTCTGTAAGTTGAATGCACACATTGAAGACCGTTCTGTTAGGTAGCTCCGTTTTGGTTTCACAAGCAGACAGTTCTCCTTACAGCATAGGCTCCCATTCACTGAGAAATGTCCAAACGCAGCTCTTACCAGAAACGTGTTTCTAACTCCTGAATCTAAAGGGAGATTTAACTCACTTAGCTGAACAAACGCACAGCAGAGCAGATTGAAGGATACGTTGCTTCTGTGTTTTAGGCAGAGTTTTACTGCTATTTCGTTATATGCGGGAATAGTGCTGGAAATGCCTGTTTTGAGATCTCTCCACAGAAAGCGTTTCCAGACTTCCCCTTCAACACACGAGTTTAACTCTGTAAGTTGAATGCACACTTTGAAGACCGTTCTGTTAGGTAGCTCCGTTTTGGTTTCACAAGCAGACAGTTCTCCTTACAGCATAGGCTCCCATTCACTGAGAAATGTCCAAACGCAGCTCTTACCAGAAACATGTTTCTAACTCCTGAATCTAAAGGGAGATTTAACTCACTTAGCTGACCAAACGCACAGCAGAGCAGATTGAAGGATACGTTGCTTCTGTGTTTTAGGCAGAGTTTTACTGCTATTTCGTTATATGCGGGAATAGTGCTGGAAATGCCTCTTTTGAGATCTCTCCACAGAAAGCGTTTCCAGACTTCCCCTTCAACACACGAGTTTAACTCTGTAAGTTGAATGCACACATTGAAGACCGTTCTGTTAGGTAGCTCCGTTTTGGTTTCACAAGCAGACAGTTCTCCTTACAGCATAGGCTCCCATTCACTGAGAAATGTCCAAACGCAGCTCTTACCAGAAACGTGTTTCTAACTCCTGAATCTAAAGGGAGATTTAACTCACCTAGCTGAACAAACGCACAGCAGAGCAGATTGAAGGATACGTTGCTTCTGTGTTTTAGGCAGAGTTTTACTGCTATTTCGTTATATGCGGGAATAGTGCTGGAAATGCCTGTTTTGAGATCTCTCCACAGAAAGCGTTTCCAGACTTCCCCTTCAACACACGAGTTTAACTCTGTAAGTTGAATGCACACATTGAAGACCGTTCTGTTAGGTAGCTCCGTTTTGGTTTCACAAGCAGACAGTTCTCCTTACAGCATAGGCTCCCATTCACTGAGAAATGTCCAAACGCAGCTCTTACCAGAAACGTGTTTCTAACTCCTGAATCTAAAGGGAGATTTAACTCACTTAGCTGAACAAACGCACAGCAGAGCAGATTGAAGGATACGTTGCTTCTGTGTTTTAGGCAGAGTTTTACTGCTATTTCGTTATATGCGGGAATAGTGCAGGAAATGCCTGTTTTGAGATCTCTCCACAGAAAGCGTTTCCAGACTTCCCCTTCAACACACGAGTTTAACTCTGTAAGTTGAATGCACACTTTGAAGACCGTTCTGTTAGGTAGCTCCGTTTTGGTTTCACAAGCAGACAGTTCTCCTTACAGCATAGGCTCCCATTCACTGAGAAATGTCCAAACGCAGCTCTTACCAGAAACGTGTTTCTAACTCCTGAATCTAAAGGGAGATTTAACTCACTTAGCTGAACAAACGCACAGCAGAGCAGATTGAAGGATACGTTGCTTCTGTGTTTTAGGCAGAGTTTTACTGCTATTTCGTTATATGCGGGAATAGTGCTGGAAATGCCTGTTTTGAGATCTCTCCACAGAAAGCGTTTCCAGACTTCCCCTTCAACACACGAGTTTAACTCTGTAAGTTGAATGCACACATTGAAGACCGTTCTGTTAGGTAGCTCCGTTTTGGTTTCACAAGCAGACAGTTCTCCTTACAGCATATGCTCCCATTCACTGAGAAATGTCCAAACGCAGCTCTTACCAGAAACGTGTTTCTAACTCCTGAATCTAAAGGGAGATTTAACTCACTTAGCTGAACAAACGCACAGCAGAGCAGATTGAAGGATACGTTGCTTCTGTGTTTTAGGCAGAGTTTTACTGCTATTTCGTTATATGCGGGAATAGTGCTGGAAATGCCTGTTTTGAGATCTCTCCACAGAAAGCGTTTCCAGACTTCCCCTTCAACACAGGAGTTTAACTCTGTAAGTTGAATGCACACATTGAAGACCGTTCTGTTAGGTAGCTCCGTTTTGGTTTCACAAGCAGACAGTTCTCCTTACAGCATAGGCTCCCATTCACTGAGAAATGTCCAAACGCAGCTCTTACCAGAAACGTGTTTCTAACTCCTGAATCTAAAGGGAGATTTAACTCACTTAGCAGAACAAACGCACAGCAGAGCAGATTGAAGGATACGTTGCTTCTGTGTTTTAGGCAGAGTTTTACTGCTATTTCGTTATATGCGGGAATAGTGCTGGAAATGCCTGTTTTGAGATCTCTCCACAGAAAGCGTTTCCAGACTTCCCCTTCAACACACGAGTTTAACTCTGTAAGTTGAATGCACACATTGAAGACCGTTCTGTTAGGTAGCTCCGTTTTGGTTTCACAAGCAGACAGTTCTCCTTACAGCATAGGCTCCCATTCACTGAGAAATGTCCAAACGCAGCTCTTACCAGAAACGTGTTTCTAACTCCTGAATCTAAAGGGAGATTTAACTCACTTAGCTGAACAAACGCACAGCAGAGCAGATTGAAGGATACGTTGCTTCTGTGTTTTAGGCAGAGTTTTACTGCTATTTCGTTATATGCGGGAATAGTGCTGGAAATGCCTGTTTTGAGATCTCTCCACAGAAAGCGTTTCCAGACTTCCCCTTCAACACACGAGTTTAACTCTGTAAGTTGAATGCACACATTGAAGACCGTTCTGTTAGGTAGCTCCGTTTTGGTTTCACAAGCAGACAGTTCTCCTTACAGCATAGGCTCCCATTCACTGAGAAATGTCCAAACGCAGCTCTTACCAGAAACGTGTTTCTAACTCCTGAATCTAAAGGGAGATTTAACTCACTTAGCTGAACAAACGCACAGCAGAGCAGATTGAAGGATACGTTGCTTCTGTGTTTTAGGCAGAGTTTTACTGCTATTTCGTTATATGCGGGAATAGTGCTGGAAATGCCTGTTTTGAGATCTCTCCACAGAAAGCGTTTCCAGACTTCCCCTTCAACACACGAGTTTAACTCTGTAAGTTGAATGCACACATTGAAGACCGTTCTGTTAGGTAGCTCCGTTTTGGTTTCACAAGCAGACAGTTCTCCTTACAGCATAGGCTCCCATTCACTGAGAAATCTCCAAACGCAGCTCTTACCAGAAACGTGTTTCTAACTCCTGAATCTAAAGGGAGATTGAACTCACTTAGCTGAACAAACGCACAGCAGAGCAGATTGAAGGATACGTTGCTTCTGTGTTTTAGGCAGAGTTTTACTGCTATTTCGTTATATGCGGGAATAGTGCAGGAAATGCCTGTTTTGAGATCTCTCCACAGAAAGCGTTTCCAGACTTCAACTTCAACACACGAGTTTAACGCTGTAAGTTGAATGCACACTTTGAAGACCATTCTGTTAGGTAGCTCCGTTTTGGTTTCACAAGCAGACAGTTCTCCTTACAGCATAGGCTCCCATTCACTGAGAAATGTCCAAACGCAGCTCTTACCAGAAACGTGTTTCTAACTCCTGAATCTAAAGGGAGATTTAACTCACTTAGCTGAACAAACGCACAGCAGAGCAGATTGAAGGATACGTTGCTTCTGTGTTTTAGGCAGAGTTTTACTGCTATTTCGTTATATGCGGGAATAGTGCTGGAAATGCCTGTTTTGAGATCTCTCCACAGAAAGCGTTTCCAGACTTCCCCTTCAACACACGAGTTTAACTCTGTAAGTTGAATGCACACATTGAAGACCGTTCTGTTAGGTAGCTCCGTTTTGGTTTCACAAGCAGACAGTTCTCCTTACAGCATAGGCTCCCATTCACTGAGAAATGTCCAAACGCAGCTCTTACCAGAAACGTGTTTTTAACTCCTGAATCTAAAGGGAGATTTAACTCACTTAGCTGAACAAACGCACAGCAGAGCAGATTGAATGATACGTTGCTTCTGTGTTTTAGGCAGAGTTTTACTGCTATTTCGTTATATGCGGGTATAGTGCTGGAAATGCCTGTTTTGAGATCTCTCCACAGAAAGCGTTTCCAGACTTCCCCTTCAACACACGAGTTTAACTCTGTAAGTTGAATGCACACATTGAAGACCGTTCTGTTAGGTAGCTCCGTTTTGGTTTCACAAGCAGACAGTCCTCCTTACAGCATAGGCTCCCATTCACTGAGAAATATCCAAACGCAGCTCTTACCAGAAACGTGTTTCTAACTCCTGAATCTAAAGGGAGATTTAACTCACTTAGCTGAACAAACGCACAGCAGAGCAGATTGAAGGATACGTTGCTTCTTTAGGCAGAGTTTTACTGCTATTTCTTTATATGCGGGAATAGTGCTGGAAATGCCTGTTTTGAGATCTCTCCACAGAAAGCGTTTCCAGACTTCCCCTTCAACACACGAGTTTAACTCTGTAAGTTGAATGCACACATTGAAGACCGTTCTGTTAGGTAGCTCCGTTTTGGTTTCACAAGCAGACAGTTCTCCTTACAGCATCGGCTCCCATTCACTGAGAAATGTCCAAACGCAGCTCTTACCAGAAACGTGTTTCTAACTCCTGAATCTAAAGGGAGATTTAACTCACTTAGCTGAACAAACGCACAGCAGAGCAGATTGAAGGATACGTTGCTTCTGTGTTTTAGGCAGAGTTTTACTGCTATTTCGTTATATGCGGGAATAGTGCTGGAAATGCCTGTTTTGAGATCTCTCCACAGAAAGCGTTTCCAGACTTCCCCTTCAACACACGAGTTTAACTCTGTAAGTTGAATGCACACATTGAAGACCGTTCTGTTAGGTAGCTCCGTTTTGGTTTCACAAGCAGACAGTTCTCCTTACAGCATAGGCTCCCATTCACTGAGAAATGTCCAAACGCAGCTCTTACCAGAAACGTGTTTCTAACTCCTGAATCTAAAGGGAGATTTAACTCACTTAGCTGAACAAACGCACAGCAGAGCAGATTGAAGGATACGTTGCTTCTGTGTTTTAGGCAGAGTTTTACTGCTATTTCGTTATATGCGGGAATAGTGCTGGAAATGCCTGTTTTGAGATCTCTCCACAGAAAGCGTTTCCAGACTTCCCCTTCAACACACGAGTTTAACTCTGTAAGTTGAATGCACACATTGAAGACCGTTCTGTTAGGTAGCTCCGTTTTGGTTTCACAAGCAGACAGTTCTCCTTACAGCATAGGCTCCCATTCACTGAGAAATGTCCAAACGCAGCTCTTACCAGAAACGTGTTTCTAACTCCTGAATCTAAAGGGAGATTTAACTCACTTAGCTGAACAAACGCACAGCAGAGCTGATTGAAGGATACGTTGCTTCTGTGTTTTAGGCAGAGTTTTACTGCTATTTCGTTATATGCGGGAATAGTGCTGGAAATGCCTGTTTTGAGATCTCTCCACAGAAAGCGTTTCCAGACTTCCCCTTCAACACACGAGTTTAACTCTGTAAGTTGAATGCACACATTGAAGACCGTTCTGTTAGGTAGCTCCGTTTTGGTTTCACAAGCAGACAGTTCTCCTTACAGCATAGGCTCCCATTCACTGAGAAATGTCCAAACGCAGCTCTTACCAGAAACGTGTTTCTAACTCCTGAATCTAAAGGGAGATTGAACTCACTTAGCTGAACAAACGCACAGCAGAGCAGATTGAAGGATACGTTGCTTCTGTGTTTTAGGCAGAGTTTTACTGCTATTTCGTTATATGCGGGAATAGTGCTGGAAATGCCTGTTTTGAGATCTCTCCACAGAAAGCGTTTCCAGACTTCCCCTTCAACACACGAGTTTAACTCTGTAAGTTGAATGCACACATTGAAGACCGTTCTGTTAGGTAGCTCCGTTTTGGTTTCACAAGCAGACAGTTCTCCTTACAGCATAGGCTCCCATTCACTGAGAAATGTCCAAACGCAGCTCTTACCAGAAACGTGTTTCTAACTCCTGAATCTAAAGGGAGATTTAACTCACTTAGCTGAACAAACGCACAGCAGAGCAGATTGAAGGATACGTTGCTTCTGTGTTTTAGGCAGAGTTTTACTGCTATTTCGTTATATGCGGGAATAGTGCTGGAAATGCCTGTTTTGAGATCTCTCCACAGAAAGCGTTTCCAGACTTCCCCTTCAACACACGAGTTTAACTCTGTAAGTTGAATGCACACATTGAAGACCGTTCTGTTAGGTAGCTCCGTTTTGGTTTCACAAGCAGACAGTTCTCCTTACAGCATAGGCTCCCATTCACTGAGAAATGTCCAAACGCAGCTCTTACCAGAAACGTGTTTCTAACTCCTGAATCTAAAGGGAGATTTAACTCACTTAGCTGAACAAACGCACAGCAGAGCAGATTGAAGGATACGTTGCTTCTGTGTTTTAGGCAGAGTTTTACTGCTATTTCGTTATATGCGGGAATAGTGCTGGAAATGCCTGTTTTGAGATCTCTCCACAGAAAGCGTTTCCAGACTTCCCCTTCAACACACGAGTTTAACTCTGTAAGTTGAATGCACACATTGAAGACCGTTCTGTTAGGTAGCTCCGTTTTGGTTTCACAAGCAGACAGTTCTCCTTACAGCATAGGCTCCCATTCACTGAGAAATGTCCAAACGCAGCTCTTACCAGAAACGTGTTTCTAACTCCTGAATCTAAAGGGAGATTTAACTCACTTAGCTGAACAAACGCACAGCAGAGCAGATTGAAGGATACGTTGCTTCTGTGTTTTAGGCAGAGTTTTACTGCTATTTCGTTATATGCGGGAATAGTGCTGGAAATGCCTGTTTTGAGATCTCTCCACAGAAAGCGTTTCCAGACTTCCCCTTCAACACACGAGTTTAACTCTGTAAGTTGAATGCACACATTGAAGACCGTTCTGTTAGGTAGCTCCGTTTTGGTTTCACAAGCAGACAGTTCTCCTTACAGCATAGGCTCCCATTCACTGAGAAATGTCCAAACGCAGCTCTTACCAGAAACGTGTTTCTAACTCCTGAATCTAAAGGGAGATTTAACTCACTTAGCTGAACAAACGCACAGCAGAGCAGATTGAAGGGTACGTTGCTTCTGTGTTTTAGGCAGAGTTTTACTGCTATTTCGTTATATGCGGGAATAGTGCTGGAAATGCCTGTTTTGAGATCTCTCCACAGAAAGCGTTTCCAGACTTCCCCTTCAACACACGAGTTTAACTCTGTAAGTTGAATGCACACATTGAAGACCGTTCTGTTAGGTAGCTCCGTTTTGGTTTCACAAGCAGACAGTTCTCCTTACAGCATAGGCTCCCATTCACTGAGAAATGTCCAAACGCAGCTCTTACCAGAAACGTGTTTCTAACTCCTGAATCTAAAGGGAGATTTAACTCACTTAGCTGAACAAACGCACAGCAGAGCAGATTGAAGGATACGTTGCTTCTGTGTTTTAGGCAGAGTTTTACTGCTATTTCGTTATATGCGGGAATAGTGCTGGAAATGCCTGTTTTGAGATCTCTCCACAGAAAGCGTTTCCAGACTTCCCCTTCAACACACGAGTTTAACTCTGTAAGTTGAATGCACACATTGAAGACCGTTCTGTTAGGTAGCTCCGTTTTGGTTTCACAAGCAGACAGTTCTCCTTACAGCATAGGCTCCCATTCACTGAGAAATGTCCAAACGCAGCTCTTACCAGAAACGTGTTTCTAACTCCTGAATCTAAAGGGAGATTTAACTCACTTAGCTGAACAAACGCACAGCAGAGCAGATTGAAGGATACGTTGCTTCTGTGTTTTAGGCAGAGTTTTACTGCTATTTCGTTATATGCGGGAATAGTGCTGGAAATGCCTGTTTTGAGATCTCTCCACAGAAAGCGTTTCCAGACTTCCCCTTCAACACACGAGTTTAACTCTGTAAGTTGAATGCACACATTGAAGACCGTTCTGTTAGGTAGCTCCGTTTTGGTTTCACAAGCAGACAGTTCTCCTTACAGCATAGGCTCCCATTCACTGAGAAATCTCCAAACGCAGCTCTTACCAGAAACGTGTTTCTAACTCCTGAATCTAAAGGGAGATTTAACTCACTTAGCTGAACAAACGCACAGCAGAGCAGATTGAAGGATACGTTGCTTCTGTGTTTTAGGCAGAGTTTTACTGCTATTTCGTTATATGCGGGAATAGTGCAGGAAATGCCTGTTTTGAGATCTCTCCACAGAAAGCGTTTCCAGACTTCAACTTCAACACACGAGTTTAACGCTGTAAGTTGAATGCACACTTTGAAGACCATTCTGTTAGGTAGCTCCGTTTTGGTTTCACAAGCAGACAGTTCTCCTTACAGCATAGGCTCCCATTCACTGAGAAATGTCCAAACGCAGCTCTTACCAGAAACGTGTTTCTAACTCCTGAATCTAAAGGGAGATTTAACTCACTTAGCTGAACAAACGCACAGCAGAGCAGATTGAAGGATACGTTGCTTCTGTGTTTTAGGCAGAGTTTTACTGCTATTTCGTTATATGCGGGAATAGTGCTGGAAATGCCTGTTTTGAGATCTCTCCACAGAAAGCGTTTCCAGACTTCCCCTTCAACACACGAGTTTAACTCTGTAAGTTGAATGCACACATTGAAGACCGTTCTGTTAGGTAGCTCCGTTTTGGTTTCACAAGCAGACAGTTCTCCTTACAGCATAGGCTCCCATTCACTGAGAAATGTCCAAACGCAGCTCTTACCAGAAACGTGTTTTTAACTCCTGAATCTAAAGGGAGATTTAACTCACTTAGCTGAACAAACGCACAGCAGAGCAGATTGAATGATACGTTGCTTCTGTGTTTTAGGCAGAGTTTTACTGCTATTTCGTTATATGCGGGTATAGTGCTGGAAATGCCTGTTTTGAGATCTCTCCACAGAAAGCGTTTCCAGACTTCCCCTTCAACACACGAGTTTAACTCTGTAAGTTGAATGCACACATTGAAGACCGTTCTGTTAGGTAGCTCCGTTTTGGTTTCACAAGCAGACAGTCCTCCTTACAGCATAGGCTCCCATTCACTGAGAAATATCCAAACGCAGCTCTTACCAGAAACGTGTTTCTAACTCCTGAATCTAAAGGGAGATTTAACTCACTTAGCTGAACAAACGCACAGCAGAGCAGATTGAAGGATACGTTGCTTCTTTAGGCAGAGTTTTACTGCTATTTCTTTATATGCGGGAATAGTGCTGGAAATGCCTGTTTTGAGATCTCTCCACAGAAAGCGTTTCCAGACTTCCCCTTCAACACACGAGTTTAACTCTGTAAGTTGAATGCACACATTGAAGACCGTTCTGTTAGGTAGCTCCGTTTTGGTTTCACAAGCAGACAGTTCTCCTTACAGCATCGGCTCCCATTCACTGAGAAATGTCCAAACGCAGCTCTTACCAGAAACGTGTTTCTAACTCCTGAATCTAAAGGGAGATTTAACTCACTTAGCTGAACAAACGCACAGCAGAGCAGATTGAAGGATACGTTGCTTCTGTGTTTTAGGCAGAGTTTTACTGCTATTTCGTTATATGCGGGAATAGTGCTGGAAATGCCTGTTTTGAGATCTCTCCACAGAAAGCGTTTCCAGACTTCCCCTTCAACACACGAGTTTAACTCTGTAAGTTGAATGCACACATTGAAGACCGTTCTGTTAGGTAGCTCCGTTTTGGTTTCACAAGCAGACAGTTCTCCTTACAGCATAGGCTCCCATTCACTGAGAAATGTCCAAACGCAGCTCTTACCAGAAACGTGTTTCTAACTCCTGAATCTAAAGGGAGATTTAACTCACTTAGCTGAACAAACGCACAGCAGAGCAGATTGAAGGATACGTTGCTTCTGTGTTTTAGGCAGAGTTTTACTGCTATTTCGTTATATGCGGGAATAGTGCTGGAAATGCCTGTTTTGAGATCTCTCCACAGAAAGCGTTTCCAGACTTCCCCTTCAACACACGAGTTTAACTCTGTAAGTTGAATGCACACATTGAAGACCGTTCTGTTAGGTAGCTCCGTTTTGGTTTCACAAGCAGACAGTTCTCCTTACAGCATAGGCTCCCATTCACTGAGAAATGTCCAAACGCAGCTCTTACCAGAAACGTGTTTCTAACTCCTGAATCTAAAGGGAGATTTAACTCACTTAGCTGAACAAACGCACAGCAGAGCAGATTGAAGGATACGTTGCTTCTGTGTTTTAGGCAGAGTTTTACTGCTATTTCGTTATATGCGGGAATAGTGCTGGAAATGCCTGTTTTGAGATCTCTCCACAGAAAGCGTTTCCAGACTTCCCCTTCAACACACGAGTTTAACTCTGTAAGTTGAATGCACACATTGAAGACCGTTCTGTTAGGTAGCTCCGTTTTGGTTTCACAAGCAGACAGTTCTCCTTACAGCATAGGCTCCCATTCACTGAGAAATGTCCAAACGCAGCTCTTACCAGAAACGTGTTTCTAACTCCTGAATCTAAAGGGAGATTGAACTCACTTAGCTGAACAAACGCACAGCAGAGCAGATTGAAGGATACGTTGCTTCTGTGTTTTAGGCAGAGTTTTACTGCTATTTCGTTATATGCGGGAATAGTGCTGGAAATGCCTGTTTTGAGATCTCTCCACAGAAAGCGTTTCCAGACTTCCCCTTCAACACACGAGTTTAACTCTGTAAGTTGAATGCACACATTGAAGACCGTTCTGTTAGGTAGCTCCGTTTTGGTTTCACAAGCAGACAGTTCTCCTTACAGCATAGGCTCCCATTCACTGAGAAATGTCCAAACGCAGCTCTTACCAGAAACGTGTTTCTAACTCCTGAATCTAAAGGGAGATTTAACTCACTTAGCTGAACAAACGCACAGCAGAGCAGATTGAAGGATACGTTGCTTCTGTGTTTTAGGCAGAGTTTTACTGCTATTTCGTTATATGCGGGAATAGTGCTGGAAATGCCTGTTTTGAGATCTCTCCACAGAAAGCGTTTCCAGACTTCCCCTTCAACACACGAGTTTAACTCTGTAAGTTGAATGCACACATTGAAGACCGTTCTGTTAGGTAGCTCCGTTTTGGTTTCACAAGCAGACAGTTCTCCTTACAGCATAGGCTCCCATTCACTGAGAAATGTCCAAACGCAGCTCTTACCAGAAACGTGTTTCTAACTCCTGAATCTAAAGGGAGATTTAACTCACTTAGCTGAACAAACGCACAGCAGAGCAGATTGAAGGATACGTTGCTTCTGTGTTTTAGGCAGAGTTTTACTGCTATTTCGTTATATGCGGGAATAGTGCTGGAAATGCCTGTTTTGAGATCTCTCCACAGAAAGCGTTTCCAGACTTCCCCTTCAACACACGAGTTTAACTCTGTAAGTTGAATGCACACATTGAAGACCGTTCTGTTAGGTAGCTCCGTTTTGGTTTCACAAGCAGACAGTTCTCCTTACAGCATAGGCTCCCATTCACTGAGAAATGTCCAAACGCAGCTCTTACCAGAAACGTGTTTCTAACTCCTGAATCTAAAGGGAGATTTAACTCACTTAGCTGAACAAACGCACAGCAGAGCAGATTGAAGGATACGTTGCTTCTGTGTTTTAGGCAGAGTTTTACTGCTATTTCGTTATATGCGGGAATAGTGCTGGAAATGCCTGTTTTGAGATCTCTCCACAGAAAGCGTTTCCAGACTTCCCCTTCAACACACGAGTTTAACTCTGTAAGTTGAATGCACACATTGAAGACCGTTCTGTTAGGTAGCTCCGTTTTGGTTTCACAAGCAGACAGTTCTCCTTACAGCATAGGCTCCCATTCACTGAGAAATGTCCAAACGCAGCTCTTACCAGAAACGTGTTTCTAACTCCTGAATCTAAAGGGAGATTTAACTCACTTAGCTGAACAAACGCACAGCAGAGCAGATTGAAGGGTACGTTGCTTCTGTGTTTTAGGCAGAGTTTTACTGCTATTTCGTTATATGCGGGAATAGTGCTGGAAATGCCTGTTTTGAGATCTCTCCACAGAAAGCGTTTCCAGACTTCCCCTTCAACACACGAGTTTAACTCTGTAAGTTGAATGCACACATTGAAGACCGTTCTGTTAGGTAGCTCCGTTTTGGTTTCACAAGCACACAGTTCTCCTTACAGCATAGGCTCCCATTCACTGAGAAATGTCCAAACGCAGCTCTTACCAGAAACGTGTTTCTAACTCCTGAATCTAAAGGGAGATTTAACTCACTTAGCTAAACAAAAGCACAGCAGAGGAGATTGAAGGATACGTTGCTTCTGTGTTTTAGGCAGAGTTTTACTGCTATTTCGTTATATGCGGGAATAGTGCTGGAAATGCCTGTTTTGAGATCTCTCCACAGAAAGCGTTTCCAGACTTCCCCTTCAACACACGAGTTTAACTCTGTAAGTTGAATGCACACATTGAAGACCGTTCTGTTAGGTAGCTCCGTTTTGGTTTCACAAGCAGACAGTTCTCCTTACAGCATAGGCTCCCATTCACTGAGAAATGTCCAAACGCAGCTCTTACCAGAAACGTGTTTCTAACTCCTGAATCTAAAGGGAGATTTAACTCACTTAGCTGAACAAACGCACAGCAGAGCAGATTGAAGGATACGTTGCTTCTGTGTTTTAGGCAGAGTTTTACTGCTATTTCGTTATATGCGGGAATAGTGCTGGAAATGCCTGTTTTGAGATCTCTCCACAGAAAGCGTTTCCAGACTTCCCCTTCAACACACGAGTTTAACTCTGTAAGTTGAATGCACACATTGAAGACCGTTCTGTTAGGTAGCTCCGTTTTGGTTTCACAAGCAGACAGTTCTCCTTACAGCATAGGCTCCCATTCACTGAGAAATGTCCAAACGCAGCTCTTACCAGAAACGTGTTTCTAACTCCTGAATCTAAAGGGAGATTTAACTCACTTAGCTGAACAAACGCACAGCAGAGCAGATTGAAGGATACGTTGCTTCTGTGTTTTAGGCAGAGTTTTACTGCTATTTCGTTATATGCGGGAATAGTGCTGGAAATGCCTGTTTTGAGATCTCTCCACAGAAAGCGTTTCCAGACTTCCCCTTCAACACACGAGTTTAACTCTGTAAGTTGAATGCACACATTGAAGACCGTTCTGTTAGGTAGCTCCGTTTTGGTTTCACAAGCAGACAGTTCTCCTTACAGCATAGGCTCCCATTCACTGAGAAATGTCCAAACGCAGCTCTTACCAGAAACGTGTTTCTAACTCCTGAATCTAAAGGGAGATTTAACTCACTTAGCTGAACAAACGCACAGCAGAGCAGATTGAAGGATACGTTGCTTCTGTGTTTTAGGCAGAGTTTTACTGCTATTTCGTTATATGCGGGAATAGTGCTGGAAATGCCTGTTTTGAGATCTCTCCACAGAAAGCGTTTCCAGACTTCCCCTTCAACACAGGAGTTTAACTCTGTAAGTTGAATGCACACATTGAAGACCGTTCTGTTAGGTAGCTCCGTTTTGGTTTCACAAGCAGACAGTTCTCCTTACAGCATAGGCTCCCATTCACTGAGAAATGTCCAAACGCAGCTCTTACCAGAAACGTGTTTCTAACTCCTGAATCTAAAGGGAGATTTAACTCACTTAGCTGAACAAACGCACAGCAGAGCAGATTGAAGGATACGTTGCTTCTGTGTTTTAGGCAGAGTTTTACTGCTATTTCGTTATATGCGGGAATAGTGCTGGAAATGCCTGTTTTGAGATCTCTCCACAGAAAGCGTTTCCAGACTTCCCCTTCAACACACGAGTTTAACTCTGTAAGTTGAATGCACACATTGAAGACCGTTCTGTTAGGTAGCTCCGTTTTGGTTTCACAAGCAGACAGTTCTCCTTACAGCATAGGCTCCCATTCACTGAGAAATGTCCAAACGCAGCTCTTACCAGAAACGTGTTTCTAACTCCTGAATCTAAAGGGAGATTTAACTCACTTAGCTGAACAAACGCACAGCAGAGCAGATTGAAGGATACGTTGCTTCTGTGTTTTAGGCAGAGTTTTACTGCTATTTCGTTATATGCGGGAATAGTGCAGGAAATGCCTGTTTTGAGATCTCTCCACAGAAAGCGTTTCCAGACTTCCCCTTCAACACACCAGTTTAACTCTGTAAGTTGAATGCACACTTTGAAGACCGTTCTGTTAGGTAGCTCCGTATTGGTTTCACAAGCAGACAGTTCTCCTTACAGCATAGGCTCCCATTCACTGAGAAATGTCCAAACGCAGCTCTTACCAGAAACGTGTTTCTAACTCCTGAATCTAAAGGGAGATTTAACTCACTTAGCTGAACAAACGCACAGCAGAGCAGATTGAAGGATACGTTGCTTCTGTGTTTTAGGCAGAGTTTTACTGCTATTTCGTTATATGCGGGAATAGTGCTGGAAATGCCTGTTTTGAGATCTCTCCACAGAAAGCGTTTCCAGACTTCCCCTTCAACACACGAGTTTAACTCTGTAAGTTGAATGCACACGTTGAAGACCGTCCTGTTAGGTAGCTCCGTTTTGGTTTCACAAGCAGACAGTTCTCCTTACAGCATAGGCTCCCATTCACTGAGAAATGTCCAAACGCAGCTCTTACCAGAAACGTGTTTCTAACTCCTGAATCTTAAGGGAGATTTAACTCACTTAGCTGAACAAACGCACAGCAGAGCAGATTGAAGGATACGTTGCTTCTGTGTTTTAGGCAGAGTTTTACTGCTATTTCGTTATATGCGGGAATAGTGCTGGAAATGCCTGTTTTGAGATCTCTCCACAGAAAGCGTTTCCAGACTTCCCCTTCAACACACGAGTTTAACTCTGTAAGTTGAATGCACACATTGAAGACCGTTCTGTTAGGTAGCTCCGTTTTGGTTTCACAAGCAGACAGTTCTCCTTACAGCATAGGCTCCCATTCACTGAGAAATGTCCAAACGCAGCTCTTACCAGAAACGTGTTTCTAACTCCTGAATCTAAAGGGAGATTTAACTCACTTAGCTGAACAAACGCACAGCAGAGCAGATTGAAGGATACGTTGCTTCTGTGTTTTAGGCAGAGTTTTACTGCTATTTCGTTATATGCGGGAATAGTGCTGGAAATGCCTGTTTTGAGATCTCTCCACAGAAAGCGTTTCCAGACTTCCCCTTCAACACACGATTTTAGCTCTGTAAGTTGAATGCACACATTGAAGACCGTTCTGTTAGGTAGCTCCGTTTTGGTTTCACAAGCAGACAGTTCTCCTTACAGCATAGGCTCCCATTCACTGAGAAATGTCCAAACGCAGCTCTTACCAGAAACGTGTTTCTAACTCCTGAATCTAAAGGGAGATTTAACTCACCTAGCTGAACAAACGCACAGCAGAGCAGATTGAAGGATACGTTGCTTCTGTGTTTTAGGCAGAGTTTTACTGCTATTTCGTTATATGCGGGAATAGTGCTGGAAATGCCTGTTTTGAGATCTCTCCACAGAAAGCGTTTCCAGACTTCCCCTTCAACACACGAGTTTAACTCTGTAAGTTGAATGCACACATTGAAGACCGTTCTGTTAGGTAGCTCCGTTTTGGTTTCACAAGCAGACAGTTCTCCTTACAGCATAGGCTCCCATTCACTGAGAAATGTCCAAACGCAGCTCTTACCAGAAACGTGTTTCTAACTCCTGAATCTAAAGGGAGATTTAACTCACCTAGCTGAACAAACGCACAGCAGAGCAGATTGAAGGATAAGTTGCTTCTGTGTTTTAGGCAGAGTTTTACTGCTATTTCGTTATATGCGGGAATAGTGCTGGAAATGCCTGTTTTGAGATCTCTCCACAGAAAGCCTTTCCAGACTTCCCCTTCAACACACGAGTTTAACTCTGTAAGTTGAATGCACACATTGAAGACCGTTCTGTTAGGTAGCTCCGTTTTGGTTTCACAAGCAGACAGTTCTCCTTACAGCATAGGCTCCCATTCACTGAGAAATCTCCAAACGCAGCTCTTACCAGAAACGTGTTTCTAACTCCTGAATCTAAAGGGAGATTTAACTCACTTAGCTGAACAAACGCACAGCAGAGCAGATTGAAGGATACGTTGCTTCTGTGTTTTAGGCAGAGTTTTACTGCTATTTCGTTATATGCGGGAATAGTGCTGGAAATGCCTGTTTTGAGATCTCTCCACAGAAAGCGTTTCCAGACTTCCCCTTCAACACAGGAGTTTAACTCTGTAAGTTGAATGCACACATTGAAGACCGTTCTGTTAGGTAGCTCCGTTTCGGTTTCACAAGCAGACAGTTCTCCTTACAGCATAGGCTCCCATTCACTGAGAAATGTCCAAACGCAGCTCTTACCAGAAACGTGTTTCTAACTCCTGAATCTAAAGGGAGATTTAACTCACTTAGCTGAACAAACGCACAGCAGAGCAGATTGAAGGATACGTTGCTTCTGTGTTTTAGGCAGAGTTTTACTGCTATTTCGTTATATGCGGGAATAGTGCTGGAAATGCCTGTTTTGAGATCTCTCCACAGAAAGCGTTTCCAGACTTCCCCTTCAACACACGATTTTAACTCTGTAAGTTGAATGCACACATTGAAGACCGTTCTGTTAGGTAGCTCCGTTTTGGTTTCACAAGCAGACAGTTCTCCTTACAGCATAGGCTCCCATTCACTGAGAAATGTCCAAACGCAGCTCTTACCAGAAACGTGTTTCTAACTCCTGAATCTAAAGGGAGATTTAACTCACCTAGCTGAACAAACGCACAGCAGAGCAGATTGAAGGATACGTTGCTTCTGTGTTTTAGGCAGAGTTTTACTGCTATTTCGTTATATGCGGGAATAGTGCTGGAAATGCCTGTTTTGAGATCTCTCCACAGAAAGCGTTTCCAGACTTCCCCTTCAACACACGAGTTTAACTCTGTAAGTTGAATGCACACATTGAAGACCGTTCTGTTAGGTAGCTCCGTTTTGGTTTCACAAGCAGACAGTTCTCCTTACAGCATAGGCTCCCATTCACTGAGAAATGTCCAAACGCAGCTCTTACCAGAAACGTGTTTCTAACTCCTGAATCTAAAGGGAGATTTAACTCACCTAGCTGAACAAACGCACAGCAGAGCAGATTGAAGGATACGTTGCTTCTGTGTTTTAGGCAGAGTTTTACTGCTATTTCGTTATATGCGGGAATAGTGCTGGAAATGCCTGTTTTGAGATCTCTCCACAGAAAGCCTTTCCAGACTTCCCCTTCAACACACGAGTTTAACTCTGTAAGTTGAATGCACACATTGAAGACCGTTCTGTTAGGTAGCTCCGTTTTGGTTTCACAAGCAGACAGTTCTCCTTACAGCATAGGCTCCCATTCACTGAGAAATGTCCAAACGCAGCTCTTACCAGAAACGTGTTTCTAACTCCTGAATCTAAAGGGAGATTTAACTCACTTAGCTGAACAAACGCACAGCAGAGCAGATTGAAGGATACGTTGCTTCTGTGTTTTAGGCAGAGTTTTACTGCTATTTCGTTATATGCGGGAATAGTGCTGGAAATGCCTGTTTTGAGATCTCTCCACAGAAAGCGTTTCCAGACTTCCCCTTCAACACACGAGTTTAACTCTGTAAGTTGAATGCACACTTTGAAGACCGTTCTGTTAGGTAGCTCCGTTTTGGTTTCACAAGCAGACAGTTCTCCTTACAGCATAGGCTCCCATTCACTGAGAAATGTCCAAACGCAGCTCTTACCAGAAACGTGTTTCTAACTCCTGAATCTAAAGGGAGATTTAACTCACTTAGCTGAACAAACGCACAGCAGAGCAGATTGAAGGATACGTTGCTTCTGTGTTTTAGGCAGAGTTTTACTGCTATTTCGTTATATGCGGGAATAGTGCTGGAAATGCCTCTTTTGAGATCTCTCCACAGAAAGCGTTTCCAGACTTCCCCTTCAACACACGAGTTTAACTCTGTAAGTTGAATGCACACATTGAAGACCGTTCTGTTAGGTAGCTCCGTTTTGGTTTCACAAGCAGACAGTTCTCCTTACAGCATAGGCTCCCATTCACTGAGAAATGTCCAAACGCAGCTCTTACCAGAAACGTGTTTCTAACTCCTGAATCTAAAGGGAGATTTAACTCACCTAGCTGAACAAACGCACAGCAGAGCAGATTGAAGGATACGTTGCTTCTGTGTTTTAGGCAGAGTTTTACTGCTATTTCGTTATATGCGGGAATAGTGCTGGAAATGCCTGTTTTGAGATCTCTCCACAGAAAGCGTTTCCAGACTTCCCCTTCAACACACGAGTTTAACTCTGTAAGTTGAATGCACACATTGAAGACCGTTCTGTTAGGTAGCTCCGTTTTGGTTTCACAAGCAGACAGTTCTCCTTACAGCATAGGCTCCCATTCACTGAGAAATGTCCAAACGCAGCTCTTACCAGAAACGTGTTTCTAACTCCTGAATCTAAAGGGAGATTTAACTCACCTAGCTGAACAAACGCACAGCAGAGCAGATTGAAGGATACGTTGCTTCTGTGTTTTAGGCAGAGTTTTACTGCTATTTCGTTATATGCGGGAATAGTGCTGGAAATGCCTGTTTTGAGATCTCTCCACAGAAAGCCTTTCCAGACTTCCCCTTCAACACACGAGTTTAACTCTGTAAGTTGAATGCACACATTGAAGACCGTTCTGTTAGGTAGCTCCGTTTTGGTTTCACAAGCAGACAGTTCTCCTTACAGCATAGGCTCCCATTCACTGAGAAATGTCCAAACGCAGCTCTTACCAGAAACGTGTTTCTAACTCCTGAATCTTAAGGGAGATTTAACTCACTTAGCTGAACAAACGCACAGCAGAGCAGATTGAAGGATACGTTGCTTCTGTGTTTTAGGCAGAGTTTTACTGCTATTTCGTTATATGCGGGAATAGTGCTGGAAATGCCTGTTTTGAGATCTCTCCACAGAAAGCGTTTCCAGACTTCCCCTTCAACACACGAGTTTAACTCTGTAAGTTGAATGCACACTTTGAAGACCGTTTTGTTAGGTAGCTCCGTTTTGGTTTCACAAGCAGACAGTTCTCCTTACAGCATAGGCTCCCATTCACTGAGAAATGTCCAAACGCAGCTCTTACCAGAAACGTGTTTCTAACTCCTGAATCTAAAGGGAGATTTAACTCACTTAGCTGAACAAACGCACAGCAGAGCAGATTGAAGGATACGTTGCTTCTGTGTTTTAGGCAGAGTTTTACTGCTATTTCGTTATATGCGGGAATAGTGCTGGAAATGCCTGTTTTGAGATCTCTCCACAGAAAGCGTTTCCAGACTTCCCCTTCAACACACGAGTTTAACTCTGTAAGTTGAATGCACACATTGAAGACCGTTCTGTTAGGTAGCTCCGTTTTGGTTTCACAAGCAGACAGTTCTCCTTACAGCATAGGCTCCCATTCACTGAGAAATGTCCAAACGCAGCCCTTACCAGAAACGTGTTTCTAACTCCTGAATCTAAAGGGAGATTTAACTCACCTAGCTGAACAAACGCACAGCAGAGCAGATTGAAGGATACGTTGCTTCTGTGTTTTAGGCAGAGTTTTACTGCTATTTCGTTATATGCGGGAATAGTGCCGGAAATGCCTGTTTTGAGATCTCTCCACAGAAAGCGTTTCCAGACTTCCCCTTCAACACACGAGTTTAACTCTGTAAGTTGAATGCCCACATTGAAGACCGTTCTGTTAGGTAGCTCCGTTTTGGTTTCACAAGCAGACAGTTCTCCTTACAGCATAGGCTCCCATTCACTGAGAAATGTCCAAACGCAACTCTTACCAGAAACGTGTTTCTAACTCCTGAATCTAAAGGGAGATTTAACTCACTTAGCTGAACAAACGCACAGCAGAGCAGATTGAAGGATACGTTGCTTCTGTGTTTTAGGCAGAGTTTTACTGCTATTTCGTTATATGCGGGAATAGTGCAGGAAATGCCTGTTTTGAGATCTCTCCACAGAAAGCGTTTCCAGACTTCCCCTTCAACACACGAGTTTAACTCTGTAAGTTGAATGCACACTTTGAAGACCGTTCTGTTAGGTAGCTCCGTTTTGGTTTCACAAGCAGACAGTTCTCCTTACAGCATAGGCTCCCATTCACTGAGAAATGTCCAAACGCAGCTCTTACCAGAAACGTGTTTCTAACTCCTGAATCTAAAGGGAGATTTAACTCACTTAGCTGAACAAACGCACAGCAGAGCAGATTGAAGGATACGTTGCTTCTGTGTTTTAGGCAGAGTTTTACTGCTATTTCGTTATATGCGGGAATAGTGCTGGAAATGCCTGTTTTGAGATCTCTCCACAGAAAGCGTTTCCAGACTTCCCCTTCAACACACGAGTTTAACTCTGTAAGTTGAATGCACACATTGAAGACCGTTCTGTTAGGTAGCTCCGTTTTGGTTTCACAAGCAGACAGTTCTCCTTACAGCATAGGCTCCCATTCACTGAGAAATGTCCAAACGCAGCTCTTACCAGAAACGTGTTTCTAACTCCTGAATCTAAAGGGAGATTTAACTCACTTAGCTGAACAAACGCACAGCAGAGCAGATTGAAGGATACGTTGCTTCTGTGTTTTAGGCAGAGTTTTACTGCTATTTCGTTATATGCGGGAATAGTGCTGGAAATGCCTGTTTTGAGATCTCTCCACAGAAAGCGTTTCCAGACTTCCCCTTCAACACAGGAGTTTAACTCTGTAAGTTGAATGCACACATTGAAGACCGTTCTGTTAGGTAGCTCCGTTTTGGTTTCACAAGCAGACAGTTCTCCTTACAGCATAGGCTCCCATTCACTGAGAGATGTCCAAACGCAGCTCTTACCAGAAACGTGTTTCTAACTCCTGAATCTAAAGGGAGATTTAACTCACCTAGCAGAACAAACGCACAGCAGAGCAGATTGAAGGATACGTTGCTTCTGTGTTTTAGGCAGAGTTTTACTGCTATTTCGTTATATGCGGGAATAGTGCTGGAAATGCCTGTTTTGAGATCTCTCCACAGAAAGCGTTTCCAGACTTCCCCTTCAACACACGAGTTTAACTCTGTAAGTTGAATGCACACTTTGAAGACCGTTTTGTTAGGTAGCTCCGTTTTGGTTTCACAAGCAGACAGTTCTCCTTACAGCATAGGCTCCCATTCACTGAGAAATGTCCAAACGCAGCTCTTACCAGAAACGTGTTTCTAACTCCTGAATCTAAAGGGAGATTTAACTCACTTAGCTGAACAAACGCACAGCAGAGCAGATTGAAGGATACGTTGCTTCTGTGTTTTAGGCAGAGTTTTACTGCTATTTCGTTATATGCGGGAATAGTGCTGGAAATGCCTGTTTTGAGATCTCTCCACAGAAAGCGTTTCCAGACTTCCCCTTCAACACACGAGTTTAACTCTGTAAGTTGAATGCACACATTGAAGACCGTTCTGTTAGGTAGCTCCGTTTTGGTTTCACAAGCAGACAGTTCTCCTTACAGCATAGGCTCCCATTCACTGAGAAATGTCCAAACGCAGCCCTTACCAGAAACGTGTTTCTAACTCCTGAATCTAAAGGGAGATTTAACTCACCTAGCTGAACAAACGCACAGCAGAGCAGATTGAAGGATACGTTGCTTCTGTGTTTTAGGCAGAGTTTTACTGCTATTTCGTTATATGCGGGAATAGTGCCGGAAATGCCTGTTTTGAGATCTCTCCACAGAAAGCGTTTCCAGACTTCCCCTTCAACACACGAGTTTAACTCTGTAAGTTGAATGCCCACATTGAAGACCGTTCTGTTAGGTAGCTCCGTTTTGGTTTCACAAGCAGACAGTTCTCCTTACAGCATAGGCTCCCATTCACTGAGAAATGTCCAAACGCAGCTCTTACCAGAAACGTGTTTCTAACTCCTGAATCTAAAGGGAGATTTAACTCACTTAGCTGAACAAACGCACAGCAGAGCAGATTGAAGGATACGTTGCTTCTGTGTTTTAGGCAGAGTTTTACTGCTATTTCGTTATATGCGGGAATAGTGCAGGAAATGCCTGTTTTGAGATCTCTCCACAGAAAGCGTTTCCAGACTTCCCCTTCAACACACGAGTTTAACTCTGTAAGTTGAATGCACACTTTGAAGACCGTTCTGTTAGGTAGCTCCGTTTTGGTTTCACAAGCAGACAGTTCTCCTTACAGCATAGGCTCCCATTCACTGAGAAATGTCCAAACGCAGCTCTTACCAGAAACGTGTTTCTAACTCCTGAATCTAAAGGGAGATTTAACTCACTTAGCTGAACAAACGCACAGCAGAGCAGATTGAAGGATACGTTGCTTCTGTGTTTTAGGCAGAGTTTTACTGCTATTTCGTTATATGCGGGAATAGTGCTGGAAATGCCTGTTTTGAGATCTCTCCACAGAAAGCGTTTCCAGACTTCCCCTTCAACACACGAGTTTAACTCTGTAAGTTGAATGCACACATTGAAGACCGTTCTGTTAGGTAGCTCCGTTTTGGTTTCACAAGCAGACAGTTCTCCTTACAGCATAGGCTCCCATTCACTGAGAAATGTCCAAACGCAGCTCTTACCAGAAACGTGTTTCTAACTCCTGAATCTAAAGGGAGATTTAACTCACTTAGCTGAACAAACGCACAGCAGAGCAGATTGAAGGATACGTTGCTTCTGTGTTTTAGGCAGAGTTTTACTGCTATTTCGTTATATGCGGGAATAGTGCTGGAAATGCCTGTTTTGAGATCTCTCCACAGAAAGCGTTTCCAGACTTCCCCTTCAACACAGGAGTTTAACTCTGTAAGTTGAATGCACACATTGAAGACCGTTCTGTTAGGTAGCTCCGTTTTGGTTTCACAAGCAGACAGTTCTCCTTACAGCATAGGCTCCCATTCACTGAGAGATGTCCAAACGCAGCTCTTACCAGAAACGTGTTTCTAACTCCTGAATCTAAAGGGAGATTTAACTCACCTAGCAGAACAAACGCACAGCAGAGCAGATTGAAGGATACGTTGCTTCTGTGTTTTAGGCAGAGTTTTACTGCTATTTCGTTATATGCGGGAATAGTGCTGGAAATGCCTGTTTTGAGATCTCTGCACAGAAAGCCTTTCCAGACTTCCCCTTCAACACACGAGTTTAACTCTGTAAGTTGAATGCACACATTGAAGACCGTTCTGTTAGGTAGCTCCGTTTTGGTTTCACAAGAAGACAGTTCTCCTTACAGCATAGGCTCCCATTCACTGAGAAATGTCCAAACGCAGCTCTTACCAGAAACGTCCTTCTAACTCCTGAATCTAAAGGGAGATTTAACTGACTTAGCTGAACAAACGCACAGCAGAGCAGATTGAAGGATACGTTGCTTCTGTGTTTTAGGCAGAGTTTTACTGCTATTTCGTTATATGCGGGAATAGTGCTGGAAATGCCTGTTTTGAGATCTCTCCACAGAAAGCCTTTCCAGACTTCCCCTTCAACACACGAGTTTAACTCTGTAAGTTGAATGCACACATTGAAGACCGTTCTGTTAGGTAGCTCCGTTTTGGTTTCACAAGCAGACAGTTCTCCTTACAGCATAGGCTCCCATTCACTGAGAAATGTCCAAACGCAGCTCTTACCAGAAACGTGTTTCTAACTCCTGAATCTAAAGGGAGATTTAACTCACTTAGCTGAACAAACGCACAGCAGAGCAGATTGAAGGATACGTTGCTTCTGTGTTTTAGGCAGAGTTTTACTGCTATTTCGTTATATGCGGGAATAGTGCTGGAAATGCCTGTTTTGAGATCTCTCCACAGAAAGCGTTTCCAGACTTCCCCTTCAACACACGAGTTTAACTCTGTAAGTTGAATGCACACATTGAAGACCGTTCTGTTAGGTAGCTCCGTTTTGGTTTCACAAGCAGACAGTTCTCCTTACAGCATAGGCTCCCATTCACTGAGAAATGTCCAAACGCAGCTCTTACCAGAAACGTGTTTCTAACTCCTGAATCTAAAGGGAGATTTAACTCACTTAGCTGAACAAAAGCACAGCAGAGGAGATTGAAGGATACGTTGCTTCTGTGTTTTAGGCAGAGTTTTACTGCTATTTCGTTATATGCGGGAATAGTGCTGGAAATGCCTGTTTTGAGATCTCTCCACAGAAAGCGTTTCCAGACTTCCCCTTCAACACACGAGTTTAACTCTGTAAGTTGAATGCACACATTGAAGACCGTTCTGTTAGGTAGCTCCGTTTTGGTTTCACAAGCAGACAGTTCTCCTTACAGCATAGGCTCCCATACACTGAGAAATGTCCAAACGCAGCTCTTACCAGAAACGTGTTTCTAACTCCTCAATCTAAAGGGAGATTTAACTCACTTAGCTGAACAAACGCACAGCAGAGCAGATTGAAGGATACGTTGCTTCTGTGTTTTAGGCAGAGTTTTACTGCTATTTCGTTATATGCGGGAATAGTGCTGGAAATGCCTGTTTTGAGATCTCTCCACAGAAAGCGTTTCCAGACTTCCCCTTCAACACACGAGTTTAACTCTGTAAGTTGAATGCACACATTGAAGACCGTTCTGTTAGGTAGCTCCGTTTTGGTTTCACAAGCAGACAGTTCTCCTTACAGCATAGGCTCCCATTCACTGAGAAATGTCCAAACGCAGCTCTTACCAGAAACGTGTTTCTAACTCCTGAATCTAAAGGGAGATTTAACTCACTTAGCTGAACAAACGCACAGCAGAGCAGATTGAAGGATACGTTGCTTCTGTGTTTTAGGCAGAGTTTTACTGCTATTTCGTTATATGCGGGAATAGTGCTGGAAATGCCTGTTTTGAGATCTCTCCACAGAAAGCGTTTCCAGACTTCCCCTTCAACACAGGAGTTTAACTCTGTAAGTTGAATGCACACATTGAAGACCGTTCTGTTAGGTAGCTCCGTTTTGGTTTCACAAGCAGACAGTTCTCCTTACAGCATAGGCTCCCATTCACTGAGAAATGTCCAAACGCAGCTCTTACCAGAAACGTGTTTCTAACTCCTGAATCTAAAGGGAGATTTAACTCACTTAGCTGAACAAACGCACAGCAGAGCAGATTGAAGGATACGTTGCTTCTGTGTTTTAGGCAGAGTTTTACTGCTATTTCGTTATATGCGGGAATAGTGCTGGAAATGCCTGTTTTGAGATCTCTCCACAGAAAGCCTTTCCAGACTTCCCCTTCAACACACGAGTTTAACTCTGTAAGTTGAATGCACACATTGAAGACCGTTCTGTTAGGTAGCTCCGTTTTGGTTTCACAAGCAGACAGTTCTCCTTACAGCATAGGCTCCCATTCACTGAGAAATGTCCAAACGCAGCTCTTACCAGAAACGTGTTTCTAACTCCTGAATCTAAAGGGAGATTTAACTCACCTAGCTGAACAAACGCACAGCAGAGCAGATTGAAGGATACGTTGCTTCTGTGTTTTAGGCAGAGTTTTACTGCTATTTCGTTATATGCGGGAATAGTGCTGGAAATGCCTGTTTTGAGATCTCTCCACAGAAAGCCTTTCCAGACTTCCCCTTCAACACACGAGTTTAACTCTGTAAGTTGAATGCACACATTGAAGACCGTTCTGTTAGGTAGCTCCGTTTTGGTTTCACAAGCAGACAGTTCTCCTTACAGCATAGGCTCCCATTCACTGAGAAATGTCCAAACGCAGCTCTTACCAGAAACGTGTTTCTAACTCCTGAATCTAAAGGGAGATTTAACTCACTTAGCTGAACAAACGCACAGCAGAGCAGATTGAAGGATACGTTGCTTCTGTGTTTTAGGCAGAGTTTTACTGCTATTTCGTTATATGCGGGAATAGTGCTGGAAATGCCTGTTTTGAGATCTCTCCACAGAAAGCGTTTCCAGACTTCCCCTTCAACACACGAGTTTAACTCTGTAAGTTGAATGCACACTTTGAAGACCGTTCTGTTAGGTAGCTCCGTTTTGGTTTCACAAGCAGACAGTTCTCCTTACAGCATAGGCTCCCATTCACTGAGAAATGTCCAAACGCAGCTCTTACCAGAAAAGTGTTTCTAACTCCTGAATCTAAAGGGAGATTTAACTCACTTAGCTGAACAAACGCACAGCAGAGCAGATTGAAGGATACGTTGCTTCTGTGTTTTAGGCAGAGTTTTACTGCTATTTCGTTATATGCGGGAATAGTGCTGGAAATGCCTCTTTTGAGATCTCTCCACAGAAAGCGTTTCCAGACTTCCCCTTCAACACACGAGTTTAACTCTGTAAGTTGAATGCACACATTGAAGACCGTTCTGTTAGGTAGCTCCGTTTTGGTTTCACAAGCAGACAGTTCTCCTTACAGCATAGGCTCCCATTCACTGAGAAATGTCCAAACGCAGCTCTTACCAGAAACGTGTTTCTAACTCCTGAATCTAAAGGGAGATTTAACTCACCTAGCTGAACAAACGCACAGCAGAGCAGATTGAAGGATACGTTGCTTCTGTGTTTTAGGCAGAGTTTTACTGCTATTTCGTTATATGCGGGAATAGTGCTGGAAATGCCTGTTTTGAGATCTCTCCACAGAAAGCGTTTCCAGACTTCCCCTTCAACACACGAGTTTAACTCTGTAAGTTGAATGCACACATTGAAGACCGTTCTGTTAGGTAGCTCCGTTTTGGTTTCACAAGCAGACAGTTCTCCTTACAGCATAGGCTCCCATTCACTGAGAAATGTCCAAACGCAGCTCTTACCAGAAACGTGTTTCTAACTCCTGAATCTAAAGGGAGATTTAACTCACCTAGCTGAACAAACGCACAGCAGAGCAGATTGAAGGATACGTTGCTTCTGTGTTTTAGGCAGAGTTTTACTGCTATTTCGTTATATGCGGGAATAGTGCTGGAAATGCCTGTTTTGAGATCTCTCCACAGAAAGCCTTTCCAGACTTCCCCTTCAACACACGAGTTTAACTCTGTAAGTTGAATGCACACATTGAAGACCGTTCTGTTAGGTAGCTCCGTTTTGGTTTCACAAGCAGACAGTTCTCCTTACAGCATAGGCTCCCATTCACTGAGAAATGTCCAAACGCAGCTCTTACCAGAAACGTGTTTCTAACTCCTGAATCTAAAGGGAGATTTAACTCACTTAGCTGAACAAACGCACAGCAGAGCAGATTGAAGGATACGTTGCTTCTGTGTTTTAGGCAGAGTTTTACTGCTATTTCGTTATATGCGGGAATAGTGCTGGAAATGCCTGTTTTGAGATCTCTCCACAGAAAGCGTTTCCAGACTTCCCCTTCAACACACGAGTTTAACTCTGTAAGTTGAATGCACACTTTGAAGACCGTTTTGTTAGGTAGCTCCGTTTTGGTTTCACAAGCAGACAGTTCTCCTTACAGCATAGGCTCCCATTCACTGAGAAATGTCCAAACGCAGCTCTTACCAGAAACGTGTTTCTAACTCCTGAATCTAAAGGGAGATTTAACTCACTTAGCTGAACAAACGCACAGCAGAGCAGATTGAAGGATACGTTGCTTCTGTGTTTTAGGCAGAGTTTTACTGCTATTTCGTTATATGCGGGAATAGTGCTGGAAATGCCTCTTTTGAGATCTCTCCACAGAAAGCGTTTCCAGACTTCCCCTTCAACACACGAGTTTAACTCTGTAAGTTGAATGCACACATTGAAGACCGTTCTGTTAGGTAGCTCCGTTTTGGTTTCACAAGCAGACAGTTCTCCTTACAGCATAGGCTCCCATTCACTGAGAAATGTCCAAACGCAGCCCTTACCAGAAACGTGTTTCTAACTCCTGAATCTAAAGGGAGATTTAACTCACCTAGCTGAACAAACGCACAGCAGAGCAGATTGAAGGATACGTTGCTTCTGTGTTTTAGGCAGAGTTTTACTGCTATTTCGTTATATGCGGGAATAGTGCCGGAAATGCCTCTTTTGAGATCTCTCCACAGAAAGCGTTTCCAGACTTCCCCTTCAACACACGAGTTTAACTCTGTAAGTTGAATGCCCACATTGAAGACCGTTCTGTTAGGTAGCTCCGTTTTGGTTTCACAAGCAGACAGTTCTCCTTACAGCATAGGCTCCCATTCACTGAGAAATGTCCAAACGCAGCTCTTACCAGAAACGTGTTTCTAACTCCTGAATCTAAAGGGAGATTTAACTCACTTAGCTGAACAAACGCACAGCAGAGCAGATTGAAGGATACGTTGCTTCTGTGTTTTAGGCAGAGTTTTACTGCTATTTCGTTATATGCGGGAATAGTGCAGGAAATGCCTGTTTTGAGATCTCTCCACAGAAAGCGTTTCCAGACTTCCCCTTCAACACACGAGTTTAACTCTGTAAGTTGAATGCACACTTTGAAGACCGTTCTGTTAAGTAGCTCCGTTTTGGTTTCACAAGCAGACAGTTCTCCTTACAGCATAGGCTCCCATTCACTGAGAAATGTCCAAACGCAGCTCTTACCAGAAACGTGTTTCTAACTCCTGAATCTAAAGGGAGATTTAACTCACTTAGCTGAACAAACGCACAGCAGAGCAGATTGAAGGATACGTTGCTTCTGTGTTTTAGGCAGAGTTTTACTGCTATTTCGTTATATGCGGGAATAGTGCTGGAAATGCCTGTTTTGAGATCTCTCCACAGAAAGCGTTTCCAGACTTCCCCTTCAACACACGAGTTTAACTCTGTAAGTTGAATGCACACATTGAAGACCGTTCTGTTAGGTAGCTCCGTTTTGGTTTCACAAGCAGACAGTTCTCCTTACAGCATAGGCTCCCATTCACTGAGAAATGTCCAAACGCAGCTCTTACCAGAAACGTGTTTCTAACTCCTGAATCTAAAGGGAGATTTAACTCACTTAGCTGAACAAACGCACAGCAGAGCAGATTGAAGGATACGTTGCTTCTGTGTTTTAGGCAGAGTTTTACTGCTATTTCGTTATATGCGGGAATAGTGCTGGAAATGCCTGTTTTGAGATCTCTCCACAGAAAGCGTTTCCAGACTTCCCCTTCAACACAGGAGTTTAACTCTGTAAGTTGAATGCACACATTGAAGACCGTTCTGTTAGGTAGCTCCGTTTTGGTTTCACAAGCAGACAGTTCTCCTTACAGCATAGGCTCCCATTCACTGAGAGATGTCCAAACGCAGCTCTTACCAGAAACGTGTTTCTAACTCCTGAATCTAAAGGGAGATTTAACTCACCTAGCAGAACAAACGCACAGCAGAGCAGATTGAAGGATACGTTGCTTCTGTGTTTTAGGCAGAGTTTTACTGCTATTTCGTTATATGCGGGAATAGTGCTGGAAATGCCTGTTTTGAGATCTCTCCACAGAAAGCCTTTCCAGACTTCCCCTTCAACACACGAGTTTAACTCTGTAAGTTGAATGCACACATTGAAGGCCGTTCTGTTAGGTAGCTCCGTTTTGGTTTCACAAGAAGACAGTTCTCCTTACAGCATAGGCTCCCATTCACTGAGAAATGTCCAAACGCAGCTCTTACCAGAAACGTCTTTCTAACTCCTGAATCTAAAGGGAGATTTAACTCACTTAGCTGAACAAACGCACAGCAGAGCAGATTGAAGGATACGTTGCTTCTGTGTTTTAGGCAGAGTTTTACTGCTATTTCGTTATATGCGGGAATAGTGCTGGAAATGCCTGTTTTGAGATCTCTCCACAGAAAGCGTTTCCAGACTTCCCCTTCAACACACGAGTTTAACTCTGTAAGTTGAATGCACACATTGAAGACCGTTCTGTTAGGTAGCTCCGTTTTGGTTTCACAAGCAGACAGTTCTCCTTACAGCATAGGCTCCCATTCACTGAGAAATGTCCAAACGCAGCTCTTACCAGAAACGTGTTTCTAACTCCTGAATCTAAAGGGAGATTTAACTCACTTAGCTGAACAAACGCACAGCAGAGCAGATTGAAGGATACGTTGCTTCTGTGTTTTAGGCAGAGTTTTACTGCTATTTCGTTATATGCGGGAATAGTGCTGGAAATGCCTGTTTTGAGATCTCTCCACAGAAAGCGTTTCCAGACTTCCCCTTCAACACACGAGTTTAACTCTGTAAGTTGAATGCACACATTGAAGACCGTTCTGTTAGGTAGCTCCGTTTTGGTTTCACAAGCAGACAGTTCTCCTTACAGCATAGGCTCCCATTCACTGAGAAATGTCCAAACGCAGCTCTTACCAGAAACGTGTTTCTAACTCCTGAATCTAAAGGGAGATTTAACTCACTTAGCTGAACAAAAGCACAGCAGAGGAGATTGAAGGATACGTTGCTTCTGTGTTTTAGGCAGAGTTTTACTGCTATTTCGTTATATGCGGGAATAGTGCTGGAAATGCCTGTTTTGAGATCTCTCCACAGAAAGCGTTTCCAGACTTCCCCTTCAACACACGAGTTTAACTCTGTAAGTTGAATGCACACATTGAAGACCGTTCTGTTAGGTAGCTCCGTTTTGGTTTCACAAGCAGACAGTTCTCCTTACAGCATAGGCTCCCATACACTGAGAAATGTCCAAACGCAGCTCTTACCAGAAACGTGTTTCTAACTCCTGAATCTAAAGGGAGATTTAACTCACTTAGCTGAACAAACGCACAGCAGAGCAGATTGAAGGATACGTTGCTTCTGTGTTTTAGGCAGAGTTTTACTTCTATTTCGTTATATGCGGGAATAGTGCTGGAAATGCCTGTTTTGAGATCTCTCCACAGAAAGCGTTTCCAGACTTCCCCTTCAACACACGAGTTTAACTCTGTAAGTTGAATGCACACATTGAAGACCGTTCTGTTAGGTAGCTCCGTTTTGGTTTCACAAGCAGACAGTTCTCCTTACAGCATAGGCTCCCATTCACTGAGAAATGTCCAAACGCAGCTCTTACCAGAAACGTGTTTCTAACTCCTGAATCTAAAGGGAGATTTAACTCACTTAGCTGAACAAACGCACAGCAGAGCAGATTGAAGGATACGTTGCTTCTGTGTTTTAGGCAGAGTTTTACTGCTATTTCGTTATATGCGGGAATAGTGCTGGAAATGCCTGTTTTGAGATCTCTCCACAGAAAGCGTTTCCAGACTTCCCCTTCAACACAGGAGTTTAACTCTGTAAGTTGAATGCACACATTGAAGACCGTTCTGTTAGGTAGCTCCGTTTTGGTTTCACAAGCAGACAGTTCTCCTTACAGCATAGGCTCCCATTCACTGAGAAATGTCCAAACGCAGCTCTTACCAGAAACGTGTTTCTAACTCCTGAATCTAAAGGGAGATTTAACTCACTTAGCTGAACAAACGCACAGCAGAGCAGATTGAAGGATACGTTGCTTCTGTGTTTTAGGCAGAGTTTTACTGCTATTTCGTTATATGCGGGAATAGTGCTGGAAATGCCTGTTTTGAGATCTCTCCACAGAAAGCCTTTCCAGACTTCCCCTTCAACACACGAGTTTAACTCTGTAAGTTGAATGCACACATTGAAGACCGTTCTGTTAGGTAGCTCCGTTTTGGTTTCACAAGCAGACAGTTCTCCTTACAGCATAGGCTCCCATTCACTGAGAAATGTCCAAACGCAGCTCTTACCAGAAACGTGTTTCTAACTCCTGAATCTAAAGGGAGATTTAACTCACTTAGCTGAACAAACGCACAGCAGAGCAGATTGAAGGATACGTTGCTTCTGTGTTTTAGGCAGAGTTTTACTGCTATTTCGTTATATGCGGGAATAGTGCAGGAAATGCCTGTTTTGAGATCTCTCCACAGAAAGCGTTTCCAGACTTCCCCTTCAACACACCAGTTTATCTCTTTTAGTTGAATGCACACTTTGAAGACCGTTCTGTTAGGTAGCTCCGTATTGGTTTCACAAGCAGACAGTTCTCCTTACAGCATAGGCTCCCATTCACTGAGAAATGTCCAAACGCAGCTCTTACCAGAAACGTGTTTCTAACTCCTGAATCTAAAGGGAGATTTAACTCACTTAGCTGAACAAACGCACAGCAGAGCAGATTGAAGGATACGTTGCTTCTGTGTTTTAGGCAGAGTTTTACTGCTATTTCGTTATATGCGGGAATAGTGCTGGAAATGCCTGTTTTGAGATCTCTCCACAGAAAGCGTTTCCAGACTTCCCCTTCAACACACGAGTTTAACTCTGTAAGTTGAATGCACACATTGAAGACCGTTCTGTTAGGTAGCTCCGTTTTGGTTTCACAAGCAGACAGTTCTCCTTACAGCATAGGCTCCCATTCACTGAGAAATGTCCAAACGCAGCTCTTACCAGAAACGTGTTTCTAACTCCTGAATCTTAAGGGAGATTTAACTCACTTAGCTGAACAAACGCACAGCAGAGCAGATTGAAGGATACGTTGCTTCTGTGTTTTAGGCAGAGTTTTACTGCTATTTCGTTATATGCGGGAATAGTGCTGGAAATGCCTGTTTTGAGATCTCTCCACAGAAAGCGTTTCCAGACTTCCCCTTCAACACAGGAGTTTAACTCTGTAAGTTGAATGCACACATTGAAGACCGTTCTGTTAGGTAGCTCCGTTTTGGTTTCACAAGCAGACAGTTCTTCTTACAGCATAGGCTCCCATTCACTGAGAAATGTCCAAACGCAGCTCATACCAGAAACGTGTTTCTAACTCCTGAATCTAAAGGGAGATTTAACTCACTTAGCTGAACAAACGCACAGCAGAGCAGATTGAAGGATACGTTGCTTCTGTGTTTTAGGCAGAGTTTTACTGCTATTTCGTTATATGCGGGAATAGTGCTGGAAATGCCTGTTTTGAGATCTCTCCACAGAAAGCGTTTCCAGACTTCCCCTTCAACACACGAGTTTAACTCTGTAAGTTGAATGCACACATTGAAGACCGTTCTGTTAGGTAGCTCCGTTTTGGTTTCACAAGCAGACAGTTCTCCTTACAGCATAGGCTCCCATTCACTGAGAAATGTCCAAACGCAGCTCTTACCAGAAACGTGTTTCTAACTCCTGAATCTAAAGGGAGATTTAACTCACCTAGCTGAACAAACGCACGGCAGAGCAGATTGAAGGATACGTTGCTTCTGTGTTTTAGGCAGAGTTTTACTGCTATTTCGTTATATGCGGGAATAGTGCTGGAAATGCCTGTTTTGAGATCTCTCCACAGAAAGCGTTTCCAGACTTCCCCTTCAACACACGATTTTAACTCTGTAAGTTGAATGCACACATTGAAGACCGTTCTGTTAGGTAGCTCCGTTTTGGTTTCACAAGCAGACAGTTCTCCTTACAGCATAGGCTCCCATTCACTGAGAAATGTCCAAACGCAGCTCTTACCAGAAACGTGTTTCTAACTCCTGAATCTAAAGGGAGATTTAACTCACCTAGCTGAACAAACGCACAGCAGAGCAGATTGAAGGATACGTTGCTTCTGTGTTTTAGGCAGAGTTTTACTGCTATTTCGTTATATGCGGGAATAGTGCTGGAAATGCCTGTTTTGAGATCTCTCCACAGAAAGCCTTTCCAGACTTCCCCTTCAACACACGAGTTTAACTCTGTAAGTTGAATGCACACATTGAAGACCGTTCTGTTAGGTAGCTCCGTTTTGGTTTCACAAGCAGACAGTTCTCCTTACAGCATAGGCTCCCATTCACTGAGAAATCTCCAAACGCAGCTCTTACCAGAAACGTGTTTCTAACTCCTGAATCTAAAGGGAGATTTAACTCACTTAGCTGAACAAACGCACAGCAGAGCAGATTGAAGGATACGTTGCTTCTGTGTTTTAGGCAGAGTTTTACTGCTATTTCGTTATATGCGGGAATAGTGCTGGAAATGCCTGTTTTGAGATCTCTCCACAGAAAGCGTTTCCAGACTTCCCCTTCAACACACGAGTTTAACTCTGTAAGTTGAATGCACACTTTGAAGACCGTTCTGTTAGGTAGCTCCGTTTTGGTTTCACAAGCAGACAGTTCTCCTTACAGCATAGGCTCCCATTCACTGAGAAATGTCCAAACGCAGCTCTTACCAGAAACGTGTTTCTAACTCCTGAATCTAAAGGGAGATTTAACTCACTTAGCTGAACAAACGCACAGCAGAGCAGATTGAAGGATACGTTGCTTCTGTGTTTTAGGCAGAGTTTTACTGCTATTTCGTTATATGCGGGAATAGTGCTGGAAATGCCTCTTTTGAGATCTCTCCACAGAAAGCGTTTCCAGACTTCCCCTTCAACACACGAGTTTAACTCTGTAAGTTGAATGCACACATTGAAGACCGTTCTGTTAGGTAGCTCCGTTTTGGTTTCACAAGCAGACAGTTCTCCTTACAGCATAGGCTCCCATTCACTGAGAAATGTCCAAACGCAGCTCTTACCAGAAACGTGTTTCTAACTCCTGAATCTAAAGGGAGATTTAACTCACCTAGCTGAACAAACGCACAGCAGAGCAGATTGAAGGATACGTTGCTTCTGTGTTTTAGGCAGAGTTTTACTGCTATTTCGTTATATGCGGGAATAGTGCCGGAAATGCCTGTTTTGAGATCTCTCCACAGAAACCGTTTCCAGACTTCCCCTTCAACACACGAGTTTAACTCTGTAAGTTGAATGCACACATTGAAGACCGTTCTGTTAGGTAGCTCCGTTTTGGTTTCACAAGCAGACAGTTCTCCTTACAGCATAGGCTCCCATTCACTGAGAAATGTCCAAACGCAGCTCTTACCAGAAACGTGTTTCTAACTCCTGAATCTAAAGGGAGATTTAACTCACCTAGCTGAACAAACGCACAGCAGAGCAGATTGAAGGATACGTTGCTTCTGTGTTTTAGGCAGAGTTTTACTGCTATTTCGTTATATGCGGGAATAGTGCAGGAAATGCCTGTTTTGAGATCTCTCCACAGAAAGCGTTTCCAGACTTCCCCTTCAACACACGAGTTTAACTCTGTAAGTTGAATGCACACTTTGAAGACCGTTCTGTTAGGTAGCTCCGTTTTGGTTTCACAAGCAGACAGTTCTCCTTACAGCATAGGCTCCCATTCACTGAGAAATGTCCAAACGCAGCTCTTACCAGAAACGTGTTTCTAACTCCTGAATCTAAAGGGAGATTTAACTCACTTAGCTGAACAAACGCACAGCAGAGCAGATTGAAGGATACGTTGCTTCTGTGTTTTAGGCAGAGTCTTACTGCTATTTCGTTATATGCGGGAATAGTGCTGGAAATGCCTGTTTTGAGATCTCTCCACAGAAAGCGTTTCCAGACTTCCCCTTCAACACAGGAGTTTAACTCTGTAAGTTGAATGCACACATTGAAGACCGTTCTGTTAGGTAGCTCCGTTTTGGTTTCACAAGCAGACAGTTCTCCTTACAGCATAGGCTCCCATTCACTGAGAAATGTCCAAACGCAGCTCTTACCAGAAACGTGTTTCTAACTCCTGAATCTAAAGGGAGATTTAACTCACTTAGCAGAACAAACGCACAGCAGAGCAGATTGAAGGATACGTTGCTTCTGTGTTTTAGGCAGAGTTTTACTGCTATTTCGTTATATGCGGGAATAGTGCTGGAAATGCCTGTTTTGAGATCTCTCCACAGAAAGCCTTTCCAGACTTCCCCTTCAACACACGAGTTTAACTCTGTAAGTTGAATGCACACATTGAAGACCGTTCTGTTAGGTAGCTCCGTTTTGGTTTCACAAGCAGACAGTTCTCCTTACAGCATAGGCTCCCATTCACTGAGAAATGTCCAAACGCAGCTCTTACCAGAAACGTGTTTCTAACTCCTGAATCTAAAGGGAGATTTAACTCACTTAGCTGAACAAACGCACAGCAGAGCAGATTGAAGGATACGTTGCTTCTGTGTTTTAGGCAGAGTTTTACTGCTATTTCGTTATATGCGGGAATAGTGCTGGAAATGCCTGTTTTGAGATCTCTCCACAGAAAGCGTTTCCAGACTTCCCCTTCAACACACGAGTTTAACTCTGTAAGTTGAATGCACACATTGAAGACCGTTCTGTTAGGTAGCTCCGTTTTGGTTTCACAAGCAGACAGTTCTCCTTACAGCATAGGCTCCCATTCACTGAGAAATGTCCAAACGCAGCTCTTACCAGAAACGTGTTTCTAACTCCTGAATCTAAAGGGAGATTTAACTCACTTAGCTGAACAAACGCACAGCAGAGCCGATTGAAGGATACGTTGCTTCTGTGTTTTAGGCAGAGTTTTACAGCTATTTCGTTATATGCGGGAATAGTGCAGGAAATGCCTGTTTTGAGATCTTTCCACAGAAAGCGTTTCCAGACTTCCCCTTCAACACACGAGTTTAACTCTGTAAGTTGAATGCACACATTGAAGACCGTTCTGTTAGGTAGCTCCGTTTTGGTTTCACAAGCAGACAGTTCTCCTTACAGCATAGGCTCCCATTCACTGAGAAATGTCCAAACGCAGCTATTACCAGAAACGTGTTTCTAACTCCTGAATCTTAAGGGAGATTTAACTCACTTAGCTGAACAAACGCACAGCAGAGCAGATTGAAGGATACGTTGCTTCTGTGTTTTAGGCAGAGTTTTACTGCTATTTCGTTATATGCGGGAATAGTGCTGGAAATGCCTGTTTTGAGATCTCTCCACAGAAAGCGTTTCCAGACTTCCCCTTCAACACACGAGTTTAACTCTGTAAGTTGAATGCACACATTGAAGACCGTTCTGTTAGGTAGCTCCGTTTTGGTTTCACAAGCAGACAGTTCTCCTTACAGCATAGGCTCCCATTCACTGAGAAATGTCCAAACGCAGCTCTTACCAGAAACGTGTTTCTAACTCCTGAATCTAAAGGGAGATTTAACTCACTTAGCTGAACAAACGCACAGCAGAGCAGATTGAAGGATACGTTCCTTCTGTGTTTTAGGCAGAGTTTTACTGCTATTTCGTTATATGCGGGAATAGTGCTGGAAATGCCTGTTTTGAGATCTCTCCACAGAAAGCGTTTCCAGACTTCCCTTTCAACACACGAGTTTAACTCTGTAAGTTGAATGCACACATTGAGGACCGTTCTGTTAGGTAGCTCCGTTTTGGTTTCACAAGCAGACAGTTCTCCTTACAGCATAGGCTCCCATTCACTGAGAAATGTCCAAACGCAGCTCTTACCAGAAACGTGTTTCTAACTCCTGAATCTAAAGGGAGATTTAACTCACTTAGCTGAACAAACGCACAGCAGAGCAGATTGAAGGATACGTTGCTTCTGTGTTTTAGGCAGAGTTTTACTGCTATTTCGTTATATGCGGGAATAGAGCTGGAAATGCCTGTTTTGAGATCTCTCCACAGAAAGCGTTTCCAGACTTCCCCTTCAACACACGAGTTTAACTCTGTAAGTTGAATGCACACATTGAAGACCGTTCTGTTAGGTAGCTCCGTTTTGGTTTCACAAGCAGACAGTTCTCCTTACAGCATAGGCTCCCATTCACTGAGAAATGTCCAAACGCAGCTCTTACCAGAAACGTGTTTCTAACTCCTGAATCTAAAGGGAGATTTAACTCACTTAGCTGAACAAACGCACAGCAGAGCAGATTGAAGGATACGTTGCGTCTGTGTTTTAGGCAGAGTTTTACTGCTATTTCGTTATATGCGGGAATAGTGCTGGAAATGCCTGTTTTGAGATCTCTCCACAGAAAGCGTTTCCAGACTTCCCCTTCAACACACGAGTTTAACTCTGTAAGTTGAATGCACACATTGAAGACCGTTCTGTTAGGTAGCTCCGTTTTGGTTTCACAAGCAGACAGTTCTCCTTACAGCATAGGCTCCCATTCACTGAGAAATGTCCAAACGCAGCTCTTACCAGAAACGTGTTTCTAACTCCTGAATCTAAAGGGAGATTTAACTCACTTAGCTGAACAAACGCACAGCAGAGCAGATTGAAGGATACGTTGCTTCTGTGTTTTAGGCAGAGTTTTACTGCTATTTCGTTATATGCGGGAATAGTGCTGGAAATGCCTGTTTTGAGATCTCTCCACAGAAAGCGTTTCCAGACTTCCCTTTCAACACACGAGTTTAACTCTGTAAGTTGAATGCACACATTGAGGACCGTTCTGTTAGGTAGCTCCGTTTTGGTTTCACAAGCAGACAGTTCTCCTTACAGCATAGGCTCCCATTCACTGAGAAATGTCCAAACGCAGCTCTTACCAGAAACGTGTTTCTAACTCCTGAATCTAAAGGGAGATTTAACTCACTTAGCTGAACAAACGCACAGCAGAGCAGATTGAAGGATACGTTGCTTCTGTGTTTTAGGCAGAGTTTTACTGCTATTTCGTTATATGCGGGAATAGAGCTGGAAATGCCTGTTTTGAGATCTCTCCACAGAAAGCGTTTCCAGACTTCCCCTTCAACACACGAGTTTAACTCTGTAAGTTGAATGCACACATTGAAGACCGTTCTGTTAGGTAGCTCCGTTTTGGTTTCACAAGCAGACAGTTCTCCTTACAGCATAGGCTCCCATTCACTGAGAAATGTCCAAACGCAGCTCTTACCAGAAACGTGTTTCTAACTCCTGAATCTAAAGGGAGATTTAACTCACTTAGCTGAACAAACGCACAGCAGAGCAGATTGAAGGATACGTTGCGTCTGTGTTTTAGGCAGAGTTTTACTGCTATTTCGTTATATGCGGGAATAGTGCTGGAAATGCCTGTTTTGAGATCTCTCCACAGAAAGCGTTTCCAGACTTCCCCTTCAACACACGAGTTTAACTCTGTAAGTTGAATGCACACATTGAAGACCGTTCTGTTAGGTAGCTCCGTTTTGGTTTCACAAGCAGACAGTTCTCCTTACAGCATAGGCTCCCATTCACTGAGAAATGTCCAAACGCAGCTCTTACCAGAAACGTGTTTCTAACTCCTGAATCTAAAGGGAGATTTAACTCACTTAGCTGAACAAACGCACAGCAGAGCAGATTGAAGGATACGTTGCTTCTGTGTTTTAGGCAGAGTTTTACTGCTATTTCGTTATATGCGGGAATAGTGCTGGAAATGCCTGTTTTGAGATCTCTCCACAGAAAGCGTTTCCAGACTTCCCCTTCAACACACGAGTTTAACTCTGTAAGTTGAATGCACACATTGAAGACCGTTCTGTTAGGTAGCTCCGTTTTGGTTTCACAAGCAGACAGTTCTCCTTACAGCATAGGCTCCCATTCACTGAGAAATGTCCAAACGCAGCTCTTACCAGAAACGTGTTTCTAACTCCTGAATCTAAAGGGAGATTTAACTCACTTAGCTGAATAAACGCACAGCAGAGCAGATTGAAGGATACGTTGCTTCTGTGTTTTAGGCAGAGTTTTACTGCTATTTCGTTATATGCGGGAATAGTGCTGGAAATGCCTGTTTTGAGATCTCTCCACAGAAAGCGTTTCCAGACTTCCCCTTCAACACACGAGTTTAACTCTGTAAGTTGAATGCACACATTGAAGACCGTTCTGTTAGGTAGCTCCATTTTGGTTTCACAAGCAGACAGTTCTCCTTACAGCATAGGCTCCCATTCACTGAGAAATGTCCAAACGCAGCTCTTACCAGAAACGTGTTTCTAACTCCTGAATCTAAAGGGAGATTTAACTCACTTAGCTGAACAAACGCACAGCAGAGCAGATTGAAGGATACGTTGCTTCTGTGTTTTAGGCAGAGTTTTACTGCTATTTCGTTATATGCGGGAATAGTGCTGGAAATGCCTGTTTTGAGATCTCTCCACAGAAAGCGTTTCCAGACTTCCCCTTCAACACACGAGTTTAACTCTGTAAGTTGAATGCACACATTGAAGACCGTTCTGTTAGGTAGCTCCGTTTTGGTTTCACAAGCAGACAGTTCTCCTTACAGCATAGGCTTCCATTCACTGAGAAATGTCCAAACGCAGCTCTTACCAGAAACGTGTTTCTAACTCCTGAATGTAAAGGGAGATTTAACTCACTTAGCTGAACAAACGCACAGCAGAGCAGATTGAAGGATACGTTGCTTCTGTGTTTTAGGCAGAGTTTTACTGCTATTTCGTTATATGCGGGAATAGTGCTGGAAATGCCTGTTTTGAGATCACTCCACAGAAAGCGTTTCCAGACTTCCCCTTCAACACACGAGTTTAACTCTGTAAGTTGAATGCACACATTGAAGACCGTTCTGTTAGGTAGCTCCGTTTTGGTTTCACAAGCAGACAGTTCTCCTTACAGCATAGGCTCCCATTCACTGAGAAATGTCCAAACGCAGCTCTTACCAGAAACGTGTTTCTAACTCCTGAATCTAAAGGGAGATTTAACTCACTTAGCTGAACAAACGCACAGCAGAGCAGATTGAAGGATACGTTGCTACTGTGTTTTAGGCAGAGTTTTACTGCTATTTCGTTATATGCGGGAATAGTGCTGGAAATGCCTGTTTTGAGATCTCTCCACAGAAAGCGTTTCCAGACTTCCCCTTCAACACAGGAGTTTAACTCTGTAAGTTGAATGCACACATTGAAGACCGTTCTGTTAGGTAGCTCCGTTTTGGTTTCACAAGCAGACAGTTCTCCTTACAGCATAGGCTCCCATTCACTGAGAAATGTCCAAACGCAGCTCTTACCAGAAACGTGTTTCTAACTCCTGAATCTAAAGGGAGATTTAACTCACTTAGCTGAACAAACGCACAGCAGAGCAGATTGAAGGATACGTTGCTTCTGTGTTTTAGGCAGAGTTTTACTGCTATTTCGTTATATGCGGGAATAGTGCTGGAAATGCCTGTTTTGAGATCTCTCCACAGAAAGCGTTTCCAGACTTCCCCTTCAACACACGAGTTTAACTCTGTAAGTTGAATGCACACATTGAAGACCGTTCTGTTAGGTAGCTCCGTTTTGGTTTCACAAGCAGACAGTCCTCCTTACAGCATAGGCTCCCATTCACTGAGAAATGTCCAAACGCAGCTCTTACCAGAAACGTGTTTCTAACTCCTGAATCTAAAGGGAGATTTAACTCATTTAGGTGAACAAACGCACAGCAGAGCAGATTGAAGGATACGTTGCTTCTGTGTTTTAGGCAGAGTTTTACTGCTATTTCGTTATATGCGGGAATAGTGCTGGAAATGCCTGTTTTGAGATCTCTCCACAGAAAGCCTTTCCAGACTTCCCCTTCAACACACGAGTTTAACTCTGTAAGTTGAATGTACACATTGAAGACCGTTCTGTTAGGTAGCTCCGTTTTGGTTTCACAAGCAGACAGTTCTCCTTACAGCATAGGCTCCCATTCACTGAGAAATGTCCAAACGCAGCTCTTACCAGAAACGTGTTTCTAACTCCTGAATCTAAAGGGAGATTTAACTCACTTAGCTGAACAAACGCACAGCAGAGCAGATTGAAGGATACGTTGCTTCTGTGTTTTAGGCAGAGTTTTACTGCTATTTCGTTATATGCGGGAATAGTGCTGGAAATGCCTGTTTTGAGATCTCTCCACAGAAAGCGTTTCCAGACTTCCCCTTCAACACACGAGTTTAACTCTGTAAGTTGAATGCACACATTGAAGACCGTTCTGTTAGGTAGCTCCGTTTTGGTTTCACAAGCAGACAGTTCTCCTTACAGCATAGGCTCCCATTCACTGAGAAATGTCCAAACGCAGCTCTTACCAGAAACGTGTTTCTAACTCCTGAATCTAAAGGGAGATTTAACTCACTTAGCTGAACAAACGCACAGCAGAGCAGATTGAAGGATACGTTGCTTCTGTGTTTTAGGCAGAGTTTTACTGCTATTTCGTTATATGCGGGAATAGTGCAGGAAATGCCTGTTTTGAGATCTCTCCACAGAAAGCGTTTCCAGACTTCCCCTTCAACACACCAGTTTAACTCTGTAAGTTGAATGCACACTTTGAAGACCGTTCTGTTAGGTAGCTCCGTATTGGTTTCACAAGCAGACAGTTCTCCTTACAGCATAGGCTCCCATTCACTGAGAAATGTCCAAACGCAGCTCTTACCAGAAACGTGATTCTAACTCCTGAATATAAAGGGAGATTTAACTCACTTAGCTGAACAAACGCACAGCAGAGCAGATTGAAGGATACGTTGCTTCTGTGTTTTAGGCAGAGTTTTACTGCTATTTCGTTATATGCGGGAATAGTGCTGGAAATGCCTGTTTTGAGATCTCTCCACAGAAAGCGTTTCCAGACTTCCCCTTCAACACACGAGTTTAACTCTGTAAGTTGAATGCACACATTGAAGACCGTTCTGTTAGGTAGCTCCGTTTTGGTTTCACAAGCAGACAGTTCTCCTTACAGCATAGGCTCCCATTCACTGAGAAATGTCCAAACGCAGCTCTTACCAGAAACGTGTTTCTAACTCCTGAATCTTAAGGGAGATTTAACTCACTTAGCTGAACAAACGCACAGCAGAGCAGATTGAAGGATACGTTGCTTCTGTGTTTTAGGCAGAGTTTTACTGCTATTTCGTTATATGCGGGAATAGTGCTGGAAATGCCTGTTTTGAGATCTCTCCACAGAAAGCGTTTCCAGACTTCCCCTTCAACACACGAGTTTAACTCTGTAAGTTGAATGCACACATTGAAGACCGTTCTGTTAGGTAGCTCCGTTTTGGTTTCACAAGCAGACAGTTCTCCTTACAGCATAGGCTCCCATTCACTGAGAAATGTCCAAACGCAGGTCTTACCAGAAACGTGTTTCTAACTCCTGAATCTAAAGGGAGATTTAACTCACTTAGCTGAACAAACGCACAGCAGAGCAGATTGAAGGATACGTTGCTTCTGTGTTTTAGGCAGAGTTTTACTGCTATTTCATTATATGCGGGAATAGTGCTGGAAATGCCTGTTTTGAGATCTCTCCACAGAAAGCGTTTCCAGACTTCCCCTTCAACACACGAGTTTAACTCTGTAAGTTGAATGCACACATTGAAGACCGTTCTGTTAGGTAGCTCCGTTTTGGTTTCACAAGCAGACAGTTCTCCTTACAGCATAGGCTCCCATTCACTGAGAAATGTCCAAACGCAGCTCTTACCAGAAACGTGTTTCTAACTCCTGAATCTAAAGGGAGATTTAACTCACTTAGCTGAACAAACGCACAGCAGAGCAGATTGAAGGATACGTTGCTTCTGTGTTTTAGGCAGAGTTTTACTGCTATTTCGTTATATGCGGGAATAGTGCTGGAAATGCCTGTTTTGAGATCACTCCACAGAAAGCGTTTCCAGACTTCCCCTTCAACACACGAGTTTAACTCTGTAAGTTGAATGCACACATTGAAGACCGTTCTGTTAGGTAGCTCCGTTTTGGTTTCACAAGCAGACAGTTCTCCTTACAGCATAGGCTCCCATTCACTGAGAAATGTCCAAACGCAGCTCTTACCAGAAACGTGTTTCTAACTCCTGAATCTAAAGGGAGATTTAACTCACTTAGCTGAACAAACGCACAGCAGAGCAGATTGAAGGATACGTTGCTTCTGTGTTTTAGGCAGAGTTTTACTGCTATTTCGTTATATGTGGGAATAGTGCTGGAAATGCCTGTTTTGAGATCTCTCCACAGAAAGCGTTTCCAGACTTCCCCTTCAACACAGGAGTTTAACTCTGTAAGTTGAATGCACACATTGAAGACCGTTCTGTTAGGTAGCTCCGTTTTGGTTTCACAAGCAGACAGTTCTCCTTACAGCATAGGCTCCCATTCACTGAGAAATGTCCAAACGCAGCTCTTACCAGAAACGTGTTTCTAACTCCTGAATCTAAAGGGAGATTTAACTCACTTAGCTGAACAAACGCACAGCAGAGCAGATTGAAGGATACGTTGCTTCTGTGTTTTAGGCAGAGTTTTACTGCTATTTCGTTATATGCGGGAATAGTGCTGGAAATGCCTGTTTTGAGATCTCTCCACAGAAAGCGTTTCCAGACTTCCCCTTCAACACACGAGTTTAACTCTGTAAGTTGAATGCACACATTGAAGACCGTTCTGTTAGGTAGCTCCGTTTTGGTTTCACAAGCAGACAGTTCTCCTTACAGCATAGGCTCCCATTCACTGAGAACTGTCCAAACGCAGCTCTTACCAGAAACGTGTTTCTAACTCCTGAATCTAAAGGGAGATTTAACTCACTTAGCTGAACAAACGCACAGCAGAGCAGATTGAAGGATACGTTGCTTCTGTGTTTTAGGCAGAGTTTTACTGCTATTTCGTTATATGCGGGAATAGTGCTGGAAATGCCTGTTTTGAGATCTCTCCACAGAAAGCCTTTCCAGACTTCCCCTTCAACACACGAGTTTAACTCTGTAAGTTGAATGTACACATTGAAGACCGTTCTGTTAGGTAGCTCCGTTTTGGTTTCACAAGCAGACAGTTCTCCTTACAGCATAGGCTCCCATTCACTGAGAAATGTCCAAACGCAGCTCTTACCAGAAACGTGTTTCTAACTCCTGAATCTAAAGGGAGATTTAACTCACTTAGCTGAACAAACGCACAGCAGAGCAGATTGAAGGATACGTTGCTTCTGTGTTTTAGGCAGAGTTTTACTGCTATTTCGTTATATGCGGGAATAGTGCTGGAAATGCCTGTTTTGAGATCTCTCCACAGAAAGCGTTTCCAGACTTCCCCTTCAACACACGAGTTTAACTCTGTAAGTTGAATGCACACATTGAAGACCGTTCTGTTAGGTAGCTCCGTTTTGGTTTCACAAGCAGACAGTTCTCCTTACAGCATAGGCTCCCATTCACTGAGAAATGTCCAAACGCAGCTCTTACCAGAAACGTGTTTCTAACTCCTGAATCTAAAGGGAGATTTAACTCACTTAGCTGAACAAACGAACAGCAGAGCAGATTGAAGTATACGTTGCTTCTGTGTTTTAGGCAGAGTTTTACTGCTATTTCGTTATATGCGGGAATAGTGCTGGAAATGCCTGTTTTGAGATCTCTCCACAGAAAGGGTTTCCAGACTTCCCCTTCAACACACGAGTTTAACTCTGTAAGTTGAATGCACACATTGAAGACCGTTCTGTTAGGTAGCTCCGTTTTGGTTTCACAAGCAGACAGTTCTCCTTACAGCATAGGCTCCCATTCACTGAGAAATCTCCAAACGCAGCTCTTACCAGAAACGTGTTTCTAACTCCTGAATCTAAAGGGAGATTTAACTCACTTAGCTGAACAAACGCACAGCAGAGCAGATTGAAGGATACGTTGCTTCTGTGTTTTAGGCAGAGTTTTACTGCTATTTCGTTATATGCGGGAATAGTGTTGGAAATGCCTGTTTTGAGATCTCTCCACAGAAAGCGTTTCCAGACTTCCCCTTCAACACACGAGTTTAACTCTGTAAGTTGAATGCACACATTGAAGACCGTTCTGTTACGTAGCTCCGTTTTGGTTTCACAAGCAGACAGTTCTCCTTACAGCATAGGCTCCCATTCACTGAGAAATGTCCAAACGCAGCTCTTACCAGAAACGTGTTTCTAACTCCTGAATCTAAAGGGAGATTTAACTCACTTAGCTGAACAAACGCACAGCAGAGCAGATTGAAGGATACGTTGCTTCTGTGTTTTAGGCAGAGTTTTACTGCTATTTCGTTATATGCGGGAATAGTGCTGGAAATGCCTGTTTTGAGATCTCTCCACAGAAAGCGTTTCCAGACTTCCCCTTCAACACACGAGTTTAACTCTGTAAGTTGAATGCACACATTGAAGACCGTTCTGTTAGGTAGCTCCGTTTTGGTTTCACAAGCAGACAGTTCTCCTTACAGCATAGGCTCCCATTCACTGAGAAATGTCCAAACGCAGCTCTTACCAGAAACGTGTTTCTAACTCCTGAATCTAAAGGGAGATTTAACTCACTTAGCTGAACAAACGCACAGCAGAGCAGATTGAAGGATACGTTGCTTCTGTGTTTTAGGCAGAGTTTTACTGCTATTTCGTTATATGCGGGAATAGTGCTGGAAATGCCTGTTTTGAGATCTCTCCACAGAAAGCGTTTCCAGACTTCCCCTTCAACACACGAGTTTAACTCTGTAAGTTGAATGCACACATTGAAGACCGTTCTGTTAGGTAGCTCCGTTTTGGTTTCACAAGCAGACAGTTCTCCTTACAGCATAGGCTCCCATTCACTGAGAAATGTCCAAACGCAGCTCTTACCAGAAACGTGTTTCTAACTCCTGAATCTAAAGGGAGATTTAACACACTTAGCTGAACAAACGCACAGCAGAGCAGATTGAAGGATACGTTGCTTCTGTGTTTTAGGCAGAGTTTTACTGCTATTTCGTTATATGCGGGAATAGTGCTGGAAATGCCTGTTTTGAGATCTCTCCACAGAAAGGGTTTCCAGACTTCCCCTTCAACACACGAGTTTAACTCTGTAAGTTGAATGCACACATTGAAGACCGTTCTGTTAGGTAGCTCCGTTTTGATTTCACAAGCAGACAGTTCTCCTTACAGCATAGGCTCCCATTCACTGAGAAATGTCCAAACGCAGCTCTTACCAGAAACGTGTTTCTAACTCCTGAATCTAAAGGGAGATTTAACTCACTTAGCTGAACAAACGCACAGCAGAGCAGATTGAAGGATACGTTGCTTCTGTGTTTTAGGCAGAGTTTTACTGCTATTTCGTTATATGCGGGAATAGTGCTGGAAATGCCTGTTTTGAGATCTCTCCACAGAAAGCGTGTCCAGACTTCCCCTTCAACACACGAGTTTAACTCTGTAAGTTGAATGCACACATTGAAGACCGTTCTGTTAGGTAGCTCCGTTTTGGTTTCACAAGCAGACAGTTCTCCTTACAGCATAGGCTCCCATTCACTGAGAAATGTCCAAACGCAGCTCTTACCAGAAGCGTGTTTCTAACTCCTGAATCTAAAGGGAGATTTAACTCACTTAGCTGAACAAACGCACAGCAGAGCAGATTGAAGGATTCGTTGCTTCTGTGTTTTAGGCAGAGTTTTACTGCTATTTCGTTATATGCGGTAATAGTGCTGGAAATGCCTGTTTTGAGATCTCTCCACAGAAAGCGTTTCCAGACTTCCCCTTCAACACACGAGTTTAACTCTGTAAGTTGAATGCACACATTGAAGACCGTTCTGTTAGGTAGCTCCGTTTTGGTTTCACAAGCAGACAGTTCTCCTTACACCATAGGCTCCCATTCACTGAGAAATGTCCAAACGCAGCTCTTACCAGAAACGTGTTTCTAACTCCTGAATCTAAAGGGAGATTTAACTCACTTAGCTGAACAAACGCACAGCAGAGCAGATTGAAGGATACGTTGCTTCTGTGTTTTAGGCAGAGTTTTACTGCTATTTCGTTATATGCGGGAATAGTGCTGGAAATGCCTGTTTTGAGATCTCTCCACAGAAAGCGTTTCCAGACTTCCCCTTCAACACACGAGTTTAACTCTGTAAGTTGAATGTACACATTGAAGACCATTCTGTTAGGTAGCTCCGTTTTGGTTTCACAAGCAGACAGTTCTCCTTACAGCATAGGCTCCCATTCACTGAGAAATGTCCAAACGCAGCTCTTACCAGAAACGTGTTTCTAACTCCTGAATCTAAAGGGAGATTTAACTCACTTAGCTGAACAAACGCACAGCAGAGCAGATTGAAGGATACGTTGCTTCTGTGTTTTAGGCAGAGTTTTACTGCTATTTCGTTATATGCGGGAATAGTGCTGGAAATGCCTGTTTTGAGATCTCTCCACAGAAAGCGTTTCCAGACTTCCCCTTCAACACACGAGTTTAACTCTGTAAGTTGAATGCACACATTGAAGACCGTTCTGTTAGGTAGCTCCGTTTTGGTTTCACAAGCAGACAGTTCTCCTTACAGCATAGGCTCCCATTCACTGAGAAATGTCAAAACGCAGCTCTTACCAGAAACGTGTTTCTAACTCCTGAATCTAAAGGGAGATTTAACTCACTTAGCTGAACAAACGCACAGCAGAGCAGATTGAAGGATACGTTGCTTCTGTGTTTTAGGCAGAGTTTTTCTGCTATTTCGTTATATGCGGGAATAGTGCTGGAAATGCCTGTTTTGAGATCTCTCCACAGAAAGCGTTTCCAGACTTCCCCTTCAACACACGAGTTTAACTCTGTAAGTTGAATGCACACATTGAAGACCGTTCTGTTAGGTAGCTCCGTTTTGGTTTCACAAGCAGACAGTTCTCCTTAGAGCATAGGCTCCCATTCACTGAGAAATGTCCAAACGCAGCTCTTACCAGAAACGTGTTTCTAACTCCTGAATCTAAAGGGAGATTTAACTCACTTAGCTGAACAAACGCACAGCAGAGCAGATTGAAGGATACGTTGCTTCTGTGTTTTAGGCAGAGTTTTACTGCTATTTCGTTATATGCGGGAATAGTGCTGGAAATGCCTGTTTTGAGATCTCTCCACAGAAAGCGTTTCCAGACTTCCCCTTCAACACACGAGTTTAACTCTGTAAGTTGAATGCACACATTGAAGACCGTTCTGTTAGGTAGCTCCGTTTTGGTTTCACAAGCAGACAGTTCTCCTTACAGCATAGGCTCCCATTCACTGAGAATTGTCCAAACGCAGCTCTTACCAGAAACGTGTTTCTAACTCCTGAATCTAAAGGGAGATTTAACTCACTTAGCTGAACAAACGCACAGCGGAGCAGATTGAAGGATACGTTGCTTCTGTGTTTTAGGCAGAGTTTTACTGCTATTTCGTTATATGCGGGAATAGTGCTGGAAATGCCTGTTTTGAGATCTCTCCACAGAAAGCGTTTCCAGACTTCCCCTTCAACACACGAGTTTAACTCTGTAAGTTGAATGCACACATTGAAGACCGTTCTGTTAGGTAGCTCCGTTTTGGTTTCACAAGCAGACAGTTCTCCTTACAGCATAGGCTCCCATTCACTGAGAAATGTCCAAACGCAGCTCTTACCAGAAACGTGTTTCTAACTCCTGAATCTAAAGGGAGATTTAACTCACTTAGCTGAACAAACGCACAGCAGAGCAGATTGAAGGATACGTTGCTTCTGTGTTTTAGGCAGAGTTTTACTGCTATTTCGTTATATGCGGGAATAGTGCTGGAAATGCCTGTTTTGAGATCTCTCTACAGAAAGCGTTTCCAGACTTCCCCTTCAACACACGAGTTTAACTCTGTAAGTTGAATGCACACATTGAAGACCGTTCTGTTAGGTAGCTCCGTTTTGGTTTCACAAGCAGACAGTTCTCCTTACAGCATAGGCTCCCATTCACTGAGAAATGTCCAAACGCAGCTCTTACCAGAAACGTGTTTCTAACTCCTGAATCTAAAGGGAGATTTAACTCACTTAGCTGAACAAACGCACAGCAGAGCAGATTGAAGGATACGTTGCTTCTGTGTTTTAGGCAGAGTTTTACTGCTATTTCGTTATATGCGGGAATAGTGCTGGAAATGCCTGTTTTGAGATCTCTCCACAGAAAGCGTTTCCAGACTTCCCCTTCAACACACGAGTTTAACTCTGTAAGTTGAATGCACACATTGAAGACCGTTCTGTTAGGTAGCTCCGTTTTGGTTTCAAAAGCAGACAGTTCTCCTTACAGCGTAGGCTCCCATTCACTGAGAAATGTCCAAACGCAGCTTTTACCAGAAACGTGTTTCTAACTCCTGAATCTAAAGGGAGATTTAACTCACTTAGCTGAACAAACGCACAGCAGAGCAGATTGAAGGATACGTTGCATCTGTGTTTTAGGCAGAGTTTTACTGCTATTTCGTTATATGCGGGAATAGTGCTGGAAATGCCTGTTTTGAGATCTCTCCACAGAAAGCGTTTCCAGACTTCCCCTTCAACACACGAGTTTAACTCTGTAAGTTGAATGCCCACATTGAAGACCGTTTTGTTAGGTAGCTCCGTTTTGGTTTCACAAGCAGACAGTTCTCCTTACAGCATAGGCTCCCATTCACTGAGAAGTGTCCAAACGCAGCTCTTGCCAGAAACGTGTTTCTAACTCCTGAATCTAAAGGGAGATTTAACTCACTTAGCTGAACAAACGCACAGCAGAGCAGATTGAAGGATACGTTGCTTCTGTGTTTTAGGCAGAGTTTTACTGCTATTTCCTTATAGGCGGGAATAGTGCTGGAAATGCCTGTTTTGAGATCTCTCCACAGAAAGCGTTTCCAGACTTCCCCTTCAACACACGAGTTTAACTCTGTAAGTTGAATGTACACATTGAAGACCGTTCTGTTAGGTAGCTCCGTTTTGGTTTCACAAGCAGACAGTTCTCCTTACAGCATAGGCTCCCATTCACTGAGAAATGTCCAAACGCAGCTCTTACCAGAAACGTGTTTCTAACTCCTGAATCTAAAGGGAGATTTAACTCACTTAGCCGAACAAACACACAGCAGAGCAGATTGAAGGATACGTTGCTTCTGTGTTTTAGGCAGAGTTTTACTGCTATTTCCTTATATGCGGGAATAGTGCTGGAAATGCCTGTTTTGAGATCTCTCCACAGAAAGCGTTTCCAGACTTCCCCTTCAACACAGGAGTTTAACTCTGTAAGTTGAATGCACACATTGAAGACCGTTCTGTTAGGTAGCTCCGTTTTGGTTTCACAAGCAGACAGTTCTCCTTACAGCATAGGCTCCCATTCACTGAGAAATGTCCAAACGCAGCTCTTACCAGAAACGTGTTTCTAACTCCTGAAACTAAAGGGAGATTTAACTCACTTAGCTGAACAAACGCACAGCAGAGCAGATTGAAGGATACGTTGCTTCTGTGTTTTAGGCAGAGTTTTACTGCTATTTCGTTATATGCGGGAATAGTGCTGGAAATGCCTGTTTTGAGATCTCTCCACAGAAAGCGTTTCCAGACTTCCCCTTCAACACACGAGTTTAACTCTGTAAGTTGAATGTACACATTGAAGACCGTTCTGTTAGGTAGCTCCGTTTTGGTTTCACAAGCAGACAGTTCTCCTTACAGCATAGGCTCGCATTCACTGAGAAATGTCCAAACGCAGCTCTTACCAGAAACGTGTTTCTAACTCCTGAATCTAAAGGGAGATTTAACTCACTTGGCTGAACAAACGCACAGCAGAGCAGATTGAAGGATACGTTGCTTCTGTGTTTTAGGCAGAGTTTTACTGCTATTTCGTTATATGCGGGAATAGTGCTGGAAATGCCTGTTTTGAGATCTCTCCACAGAAAGCGTTTCCAGACTTCCCCTTCAACACACGAGTTTAACTCTGTAAGTTGAATGCACACATTGAAGACCGTTCTGTTAGGTAGCTCCGTTTTGGTTTCACAAGCAGACAGTTCTCCTTACAGCATAGGCTCCCATTCACTGAGAAATGTCCAAACGCAGCTCTTACCAGAAACGTGTTTCTAACTCCTGAATCTAAAGGGAGATTTAACTCACTTAGCTGAACAAACGCACAGCAGAGCAGATTGAAAGATACGTTGCTTCTGTGTTTTAGGCAGAGTTTTACTGCTATATCGTTATATGCGGGAATAGTGCTGGAAATGCCTGTTTTGAGATCTCTCCACAGAAAGCGTTTCCAGACTTCCCCTTCAACACACGAGTTTAACTCTGTAAGTTGAATGCACACATTGAAGACCGTTCTGTTAGGTAGCTCCGTTTTGGTTTCACAAGCAGACAGTTCTCCTTACAGCATAGGCTCCCATTCACTGAGAAATGTCCAAACGCAGCTCTTACCAGAAACGTGTTTCTAACTCCTGAATCTAAAGGGAGATTTAACTCACTTAGCTGAACAAACGCACAGCAGAGCAGATTGAAGGATACGTTGCTTCTGTGTTTTAGGCAGAGTTTTACTGCTATTTCGTTATATGCGGGAATAGTGCTGGAAATGCCTGTTTTGAGATCTCTCCACAGAAAGCGTTTCCAGACTTCCCCTTCAACACACGAGTTTAACTCTGTAAGTTGAATGCACACATTGAAGACCGTTCTGTTAGGTAGCTCCGTTTTGGTTTCACAAGCAGACAGTTCTCCTTACAGCATAGGCTCCCATTCACTGAGAATTGTCCAAACGCAGCTCTTACCAGAAACGTGTTTCTAACTCCTGAATCTAAAGGGAGATTTAACTCACTTAGCTGAACAAACGCACAGCAGAGCAGATTGAAGGATACGTTGCTTCTGTGTTTTAGGCAGAGTTTTACTGCTATTTCGTTATATGCGGGAATAGTGCTGGAAATGCCTGTTTTGAGATCTCTCCACAGAAAGCGTTTCCAGACTTCCCCTTCAACACACGAGTTTAACTCTGTAAGTTGAATGCACACATTGAAGACCGTTCTGTTAGGTAGCTCCGTTTTGGTTTCACAAGCAGACAGTTCTCCTTACAGCATAGGCTCCCATTCACTGAGAAATGTCCAAACGCAGCTCTTACCAGAAACGTGTTTCTAACTCCTGAATCTAAAGGGAGATTTAACTCACTTAGCTGAACAAACGCACAGCAGAGCAGATTGAAGGATACGTTGCTTCTGTGTTTTAGGCAGAGTTTTACTGCTATTTCGTTATATGCGGGAATAGTGCTGGAAATGCCTGTTTTGAGATCTCTCCACAGAAAGCGTTTCCAGACTTCCCCTTCAACACACGAGTTTAACTCTGTAAGTTGAATGCACACATTGAAGACCGTTCTGTTAGGTAGCTCCGTTTTGGTTTCACAAGCAGACAGTTCTCCTTACAGCATAGGCTCCCATTCACTGAGAAATGTCCAAACGCAGCTCTTACCAGAAACGTGTTTCTAACTCCTGAATCTAAAGGGAGATTTAACTCACTTAGCTGAACAAACGCACAGCAGAGCAGATTGAAGGATACGTTGCTTCTGTGTTTTAGGCAGAGTTTTACTGCTATTTCGTTATATGCGGGAATAGTGCTGGAAATGCCTGTTTTGAGATCTCTCCACAGAAAGCGTTTCCAGACTTCCCCTTCAACACACGAGTTTAACTCTGTAAGTTGAATGTACACATTGAAGACCGTTCTGTTTGGTAGCTCCGTTTTGGTTTCACAAGCAGACAGTTCTCCTTACAGCATAGGCTCCCATTCACTGAGAAATGTCCAAACGCAGCTCTTACCAGAAACGTGTTTCTAACTCCTGAATCTAAAGGGAGATTTAACTCACTTAGCTGAACAAACGCACAGCAGAGCAGATTGAAGGATACGTTGCTTCTGTGTTTTAGGCAGAGTTTTACTGCTATTTCGTTATATGCGGGAATAGTGCTGGAAATGCCTGTTTTGAGATCTCTCCACAGAAAGCGTTTCCAGACTTCCCCTTCAACACACGAGTTTAACTCTGTAAGTTGAATGCACACATTGAAGACCGTTCTGTTAGGTAGCTCCGTTTTGGTTTCACAAGCAGACAGTTCTCCTTACAGCATAGGCTCCCATTCACTGAGAAATGTCCAAACGCAGCTCTTACCAGAAACGTGTTTCTAACTCCTGAATCTAAAGGGAGATTTAACTCACTTAGCTGAACAAACGCACAGCAGAGCAGATTGAAGGATACGTTGCTTCTGTGTTTTAGGCAGAGTTTTACTGCTATTTCGTTATATGCGGGAATAGTGCTGGAAATGCCTGTTTTGAGATCTCTCCACAGAAAACGTTTCCAGACTTCCCCTTCAACACACGAGTTTAACTCTGTAAGTTGAATGCACACATTGAAGACCGTTCTGTTAGGTAGCTCCGTTTTGGTTTCACAAGCAGACAGTTCTCCTTACAGCATAGGCTCCCATTCACTGAGAAATGTCCAAACGCAGCTCTTACCAGAAACGTGTTTCTAACTCCTGAATCTAAAGGGAGATTTAACTCACTTAGCTGAACAAACGCACAGCAGAGCAGATTGAAGGATACGTTGCTTCTGTGTTTTAGGCAGAGTTTTACTGCTATTTCGTTATATGCGGGAATAGTGCTGGAAATGCCTGTTTTGAGATCTCTCCACAGAAAGCGTTTCCAGACTTCCCCTTCAACACACGAGTTTAACTCTGTAAGTTGAATGCACACATTGAAGACCGTTCTGTTAGGTAGCTCCGTTTTGGTTTCACAAGCAGACAGTTCTCCTTACAGCGTAGGCTCCCATTCACTGAGAAATGTCCAAACGCAGCATTTACCAGAAACGTGTTTCTAACTCCTGAATCTAAAGGGAGATTTAACTCACGTAGCTGAACAAACGCACAGCAGAGCAGATTGAAGGATACGTTGCATCTGTGTTTTAGGCAGAGTTTTACTGCTATTTCGTTATATGCGGGAATAGTGCTGGAAATGCCTGTTTTGAGATCTCTCCACAGAAAGCGTTTCCAGACTTCCCCTTCAACACACGAGTTTAACTCTGTAAGTTGAATGCCCACATTGAAGACCGTTTTGTTAGGTAGCTCCGTTTTGGTTTCACAAGCAGACAGTTCTCCTTACAGCATAGGCTCCCATTCACTGAGAAGTGTCCAAACGCAGCTCTTGCCAGAAACGTGTTTCTAACTCCTGAATCTAAAGGGAGATTTAACTCACTTAGCTGAACAAACGCACAGCAGAGCAGATTGAAGGATACGTTGCTTCTGTGTTTTAGGCAGAGTTTTACTGCTATTTCCTTATATGCGGGAATAGTGCTGGAAATGCCTGTTTTGAGATCTCTCCACAGAAAGCGTTTCCAGACTTCCCCTTCAACACACGAGTTTAACTCTGTAAGTTGAATGCACACATTGAAGACCGTTCTGTTAGGTAGCTCCGTTTTGGTTTCACAAGCAGACAGTTCTCCTTACAGCATAGGCTCCCATTCACTGAGAAATGTCCAAACGCAGCTCTTACCAGAAACGTGTTTCTAACTCCTGAATCTAAAGGGAGATTTAACTCACTTAGCTGAACAAACGCACAGCAGAGCAGATTGAAGGATACGTTGCTTCTGTGTTTTAGGCAGAGTTTTACTGCTATTTCGTTATATGCGGGAATAGTGCTGGAAATGCCTGTTTTGAGATCTCTCCACAGAAAGCGTTTCCAGACTTCCCCTTCAACACACGAGTTTAACTCTGTAAGTTGAATGTACACATTGAAGACCGTTCTGTTAGGTAGCTCCGTTTTGGTTTCACAAGCAGACAGTTCTCCTTACAGCATAGGCTCGCATTCACTGAGAAATGTCCAAACGCAGCTCTTACCAGAAACGTGTTTCTAACTCCTGAATCTAAAGGGAGATTTAACTCACTTAGCTGAACAAACGCACAGCAGAGCAGATTGAAGGATACGTTGCTTCTGTGTTTTAGGCAGAGTTTTACTGCTATTTCGTTATATGCGGGAATAGTGCTGGAAATGCCTGTTTTGAGATCTCTCCACAGAAAGCGTTTCCAGACTTCCCCTTCAACACACGAGTTTAACTCTGTAAGTTGAATGCACACATTGAAGACCGTTCTGTTAGGTAGCTCCGTTTTGGTTTCACAAGCAGACAGTTCTCCTTACAGCATAGGCTCCCATTCACTGAGAAATGTCCAAACGCAGCTCTTACCAGAAACGTGTTTCTAACTCCTGAATCTAAAGGGAGATTTAACTCACTTAGCTGAACAAACGCACAGCAGAGCAGATTGAAAGATACGTTGCTTCTGTGTTTTAGGCAGAGTTTTACTGCTATATCGTTATATGCGGGAATAGTGCTGGAAATGCCTGTTTTGAGATCTCTCCACAGAAAGCGTTTCCAGACTTCCCCTTCAACACACGAGTTTAACTCTGTAAGTTGAATGCACACATTGAAGACCGTTCTGTTAGGTAGCTCCGTTTTGGTTTCACAAGCAGACAGTTCTCCTTACAGCATAGGCTCCCATTCACTGAGAAATGTCCAAACGCAGCTCTTACCAGAAACGTGTTTCTAACTCCTGAATCTAAAGGGAGATTTAACTCACTTAGCTGAACAAACGCACAGCAGAGCAGATTGAAGGATACGTTGCTTCTGTGTTTTAGGCAGAGTTTTACTGCTATTTCGTTATATGCGGGAATAGTGCTGGAAATGCCTGTTTTGAGATCTCTCCACAGAAAGCGTTTCCAGACTTCCCCTTCAACACACGAGTTTAACTCTGTAAGTTGAATGCACACATTGAAGACCGTTCTGTTAGGTAGCTCCGTTTTGGTTTCACAAGCAGACAGTTCTCCTTACAGCATAGGCTCCCATTCACTGAGAAATGTCCAAACGCAGCTCTTACCAGAAACGTGTTTCTAACTCCTGAATCTAAAGGGAGATTTAACTCACTTAGCTGAACAAACGCACAGCAGAGCAGATTGAAGTATACGTTGCTTCTCTGTTTTAGGCAGAGTTTTACTGCTATTTCGTTATATGCGGGAATAGTGCTGGAAATGCCTGTTTTGAGATCTCTCCACAGAAAGCGTTTCCAGACTTCCCCTTCAACACAGGAGTTTAACTCTGTAAGTTGAATGCACACATTGAAGACCGTTCTGTTAGGTAGCTCCGTTTTGGTTTCACAAGCAGACAGTTCTCCTTACAGCGTAGGCTCCCATTCACTGAGAAATGTCCAAACGCAGCTCTTACCAGAAACGTGTTTCTAACTCCTGAATCTAATGGGAGATTTAACTCACTTAGCTGAACAAACGCACAGCAGAGCAGATTGAAGGATACGTTGCTTCTGTGTTTTAGGCAGAGTTTTACTGCTATTTCGTTATATGCGGGAATAGTGCTGGAAATGCCTGTTTTGAGATCTCTCCACAGAAAGCGATTCCAGACTTCCCCTTCAACACACGAGTTTAACTCTGTAAGTTGAATGCACACATTGAAGACCGTTCTGTTAGGTAGCTCCGTTTTGGTTTCACAAGCAGACAGTTCTCCTTACAGCATAGGCTCCCATTCACTGAGAAATGTCCAAACGCAGCTCTTACCAGAAACGTGTTTCTAACTCCTGAATCTAAAGGGAGATTTAACTCACTTAGCTGAACAAACGCACAGCAGAGCAGATTGAAGGACACGTTGCTTCTGTGTTTTAGGCAGAGTTTTACTGCTATTTCGTTATATGCGGGAATAGTGCTGGAAATGCCTGTTTTGAGATCTCTCCACAGAAAGCGTTTCCAGACTTCCCCTTCAACACACGATTTTAACTCTGTAAGTTGAATGCACACATTGAAGACCGTTCTGTTATGTAGCTCCGTTTTGGTTTCACAAGCAGAGAGTTCTCCTTACAGCATAGGCTCCCATTCACTGAGAAATGTCCAAACGCAGCTCTTACCAGAAACGTGTTTCTAACTCCTGAATCTAAAGGGAGATTTAACTCACTTAGCTGAACAAACGCACAGCAGAGCAGATTGAAGGATACGTTGCTTCTGTGTTTTAGGCAGAGTTTTACTGCTATTTCGTTATATGCGGGAATAGTGCTGGAAATGCCTGTTTTGAGATCTCTCCACAGAAAGCGTTTCCAGACTTCCCCTTCAACACACGAGTTTAACTCTGTAAGTTGAATGCACACATTGAAGACCGTTCTGTTAGGTAGCTCCGTTTTGGTTTCACAAGCAGACAGTTCTCCTTACAGCATAGGCTCCCATTCACTGAGAAATGTCCAAACGCAGCTCTTACCGGAAACGTGTTTCTAACTCCTGAATCTAAAGGGAGATTTAACTCACTTAGCTGAACAAACGCACAGCAGAGCAGATTGAAGGATACGTTGCTTCTGTGTTTTAGGCAGAGTTTTACTGCTATTTCGTTATATGCGGGAATAGTGCTGGAAATGCCTGTTTTGAGATCTCTCCACAGAAAGCGTTTCCAGACTTCCCCTTCAACACACGAGTTTAACTCTGTAAGTTGAATGTACACATTGAAGACCGTTCTGTTAGGTAGCTCCGTTTTGGTTTCACAAGCAGACAGTTCTCCTTACAGCATAGGCTCGTATTCACTGAGAACTGTCCAAACGCAGCTCTTACCAGAAACGTGTTTCTAACTCCTGAATCTAAAGGGAGATTTAACTCACTTAGCTGAACAAACGCACAGCAGAGCAGATTGAAGGATACGTTGCTTCTGTGTTTTAGGCAGAGTTTTACTGCTATTTCGTTATATGCGGGAATAGTGCTGGAAATGCCTGTTTTGAGATCTCTCCACAGAAAGCGTTTCCAGACTTCCCCTTCAACACACGAGTTTAACTCTGTAAGTTGAATGCACACATTGAAGACCGTTCTGTTAGGTAGCTCCGTTTTGGTTTCACAAGCAGACAGTTCTCCTTACAGCATAGGCTCCCATTCACTGAGAAATGTCCAAACGCAACTCTTACCAGAAACGTGTTTCTAACTCCTGAATCTAAAGGGAGATTTAACTCACTTAGCTGAACAAACGCACAGCAGAGCAGATTGAAGGATACGTTGCTTCTGTGTTTTAGGCAGAGTTTTACTGCTATTTCGTTATATGCGGGAATAGTGCTGGAAATGCCTGTTTTGAGATCTCTCCACAGAAAGCGTTTCCAGACTTCCCCTTCAACACACGAGTTTAACTCTGTAAGTTGAATGCACACATTGAAGACCGTTCTGTTAGGTAGCTCCGTTTTGGTTTCACAAGCAGACAGTTCTCCTTACAGCATAGGCTCCCATTCACTGAGAAATGTCCAAACGCAGCTCTTACCAGAAACGTGTTTCTAACTCCTGAATCTAAAGGGAGATTTAACTCACTTAGCTGAACAAACGCACAGCAGAGCAGATTGAAGGATACGTTGCTTCTGTGTTTTAGGCAGAGTTTTACTGCTATTTCGTTATATGCGGGAATAGTGCTGGAAATGCCTGTTTTGAGATCTCTCCACAGAAAGCGTTTCCAGACTTCCCCTTCAACACACGAGTTTAACTGTGTAAGTTGAATGCACACATTGAAGACCGTTCTGTTAGGTAGCTCCGTTTTGGTTTCACAAGCAGACAGTTCTCCTTACAGCATAGGCTCCCATTCACTGAGAAATGTCCAAACGCAGCTCTTACCAGAAACGTGTTTCTAACTCCTGAATCTAAAGGGAGATTTAACTCACTTAGCTGAACAAACGCACAGCAGAGCACATTGAAGGATACGTTGCTTCTGTGTTTTAGACAGAGTTTTACTGCTATTTCGTTATATGCGGGAATAGTGCTGGAAATGCCTGTTTTGAGATCTCTCCACAGAAAGCGTTTCCAGACTTCCCCTTCAACACACGAGTTTAACTCTGTAAGTTGAATGCACACATTGAAGACCGTTCTGTTAGGTAGCTCCGTTTTGGTTTCACAAGCAGACAGTTCTCCTTACAGCATAGGCTCCCATTCACTGAGAAATGTCCAAACGCAGCTCTTACCAGAAACGTGTTTCTAACTCCTGAATCTAAAGGGAGATTTAACTCACTTAGCTGAACAAACGCACAGCAGAACAGATTGAAGGATACGTTGCTTCTGTGTTTTAGGCAGAGTTTTACTGCTATTTCGTTATATGCGGGAATAGTGCTGGAAATGCCTGTTTTGAGATCTCTCCACAGAAAGCGTTTCCAGACTTCCCCTTCAACACACGAGTTTAACTCTGTAAGTTGAATGTACACATTGAAGACCGTTCTGTTAGGTAGCTCCGTTTTGGTTTCACAAGCAGACAGTTCTCCTTACAGCATAGGCTCGCATTCACTGAGAAATGTCCAAACGCAGCTCTTACCAGAAACGTGTTTCTAACTCCTGAATCTAAAGGGAGATTTAACTCACTTAGCTGAACAAACGCACAGCAGAGCAGATTGAAGGATACGTTGCTTCTGTGTTTTAGGCAGAGTTTTACTGCTATTTCGTTATATGCGGGAATAGTGCTGGAAATGCCTGTTTTGAGATCTATCCACAGAAAGCGTTTCCAGACTTCCCCTTCAACACACGAGTTTAACTCTGTAAGTTGAATGCACACATTGAAGACCGTTCTGTTAGGTAGCTCCGTTTTGGTTTCACAAGCAGACAGTTCTCCTTACAGCATAGGCTCCCATTCACTGAGAAATGTCCAAACGCAACTCTTACCAGAAACGTGTTTCTAACTCCTGAATCTAAAGGGAGATTTAACTCACTTAGCTGAACAAACGCACAGCAGAGCAGATTGAAGGATACGTTGCTTCTGTGTTTTAGGCAGAGTTTTACTGCTATTTCGTTATATGCGGGAATACTGCTGGAAATGCCTGTTTTGAGATCTCTCCACAGAAAGCGTTTCCAGACTTCCCCTTCAACACACGAGTTTAACTCTGTAAGTTGAATGCACACATTGAAGACCGTTCTGTTAGGTAGCTCCGTTTTGGTTTCACAAGCAGACAGTTCTCCTTACAGGGTAGGCTCCCATTCACTGAGAAATGTCCAAACGCAGCTCTTACCAGAAACGTGTTTCTAACTCCTGAATCTAAAGGGAGATTTAACTCACTTAGCTGAACAAACGCACAGCAGAGCAGATTGAAGGATACGTTGCATCTGTGTTTTAGGCAGAGTTTTACTGCTATTTCGTTATATGCGGGAATAGTGCTGGAAATGCCTGTTTTGAGATCTCTCCACAGAAAGCGTTTCCAGACTTCCCCTTCAACACACGAGTTTAACTCTGTAAGTTGAATGCACACATTGAAGACCGTTCTGTTAGGTAGCTCCGTTTTGGTTTCACAAGCAGACAGTTCTCCTTACAGCATAGGCTCCCATTCACTGAGAAATGTCCAAACGCAGCTCTTACCAGAAACGTGTTTCTAACTCCTGAATCTAAAGGGAGATTTAACTCACTTAGCTGAACAAACGCACAGCAGAGCAGATTGAACGATACGTTGCTTCTGTGTTTTAGGCAGAGTTTTACTGCTATTTCGTTATATGCGGGAATAGTGCTGGAAATGCCTGTTTTGAGATCTCTCCACAGAAAGCGTTTCCAGACTTCCCCTTCAACACACGAGTTTAACTCTGTAAGTTGAATGCACACATTGAAGACCGTTCTGTTAGGTAGCTCCGTTTTGGTTTCACAAGCAGACAGTTCTCCTTACAGCGTAGGCTCCCATTCACTGAGAAATGTCCAAACGCAGCTCTTACCAGAAACGTGTTTCTATCTCCTGAATCTAAAGGGAGATTTAACTCACTTAGCTGAACAAACGCACAGCAGAGCAGATTGAAGGATACGTTGCTTCTGTGTTTTAGGCAGAGTTTTACTGCTATTTCGTTATATGCGGGAATAGTGCTGGAAATGCCTGTTTTGAGATCTCTCCACAGAAAGCGTTTCCAGACTTCCCCTTCAACACACGAGTTTAACTCTGTAAGTTGAATGCACACATTGAAGACCGTTCTGTTAGGTAGCTCCGTTTTGGTTTCACAAGCAGACAGTTCTCCTTACAGCATAGGCTCCCATTCACTGAGAAATGTCCAAACGCAGCTCTTACCAGAAACGTGTTTCTAACTCCTGAATCTAAAGGGAGATTTAACTCACTTAGCTGAACAAACGCACAGCAGAGCAGATTGAAGGATACGTTGCTTCTGTGTTTTAGGCAGAGTTTTACTGCTATTTCGTTATATGCGGGAATAGTGCTGGAAATGCCTGTTTTGAGATCTCTCCACAGAAAGCGTTTCCAGACTTCCCCTTCAACACACGAGTTTAACTCTGTAAGTTGAATGCACACATTGAAGACCGTTCTGTTAGGTAGCTCCGTTTTGGTTTCACAAGCAGACAGTTCTCCTTACAGCATAGGCTCCCATTCACTGAGAAATGTCCAAACGCAGCTCTTACCAGAAACGTGTTTCTAACTCCTGAATCTAAAGGGAGATTTAACTCACTTAGCTGAACAAACGCACAGCAGAGCAGATTGAAGGATACGTTGCTTCTGTGTTTTAGGCAGAGTTTTACTGCTATTTCGTTATATGCGGGAATAGTGCTGGAAATGCCTGTTTTGAGATCTCTCCACAGAAAGCGTTTCCAGACTTCCCCTTCAACACACGAGTTTAACTCTGTAAGTTGAATGCACACATTGAAGACCGTTCTGTTAGGTAGCTCCGTTTTGGTTTCACAAGCAGACAGTTCTCCTTACAGCATAGGCTCCCATTCACTGAGAAATGTCCAAACGCAGCTCTTACCAGAAACGTGTTTCTAACTCCTGAATCTAAAGGGAGATTTAACTCACTTAGCTGAACAAACGCACAGCAGAGCAGATTGAAGGACACGTTGCTTCTGTGTTTTAGGCAGAGTTTTACTGCTATTTCGTTATATGCGGGAATAGTGCTGGAAATGCCTGTTTTGAGATCTCTCCACAGAAAGCGTTTCCAGACTTCCCCTTCAACACACGATTTTAACTCTGTAAGTTGAATGCACACATTGAAGACCGTTCTGTTATGTAGCTCCGTTTTGGTTTCACAAGCAGAGAGTTCTCCTTACAGCATAGGCTCCCATTCACTGAGAAATGTCCAAACGCAGCTCTTACCAGAAACGTGTTTCTAACTCCTGAATCTAAAGGGAGATTTAACTCACTTAGCTGAACAAACGCACAGCAGAGCAGATTGAAGGATACGTTGCTTCTGTGTTTTAGGCAGAGTTTTACTGCTATTTCGTTATATGCGGGAATAGTGCTGGAAATGCCTGTTTTGAGATCTCTCCACAGAAAGCGTTTCCAGACTTCGCCTTCAACACACGAGTTTAACTCTGTAAGTTGAATGCACACATTGAAGACCGTTCTGTTAGGTAGCTCCGTTTTGGTTTCACAAGCAGACAGTTCTCCTTACAGCATAGGCTCCCATTCACTGAGAAATGTCCAAACGCAGCTCTTACCAGAAACGTGTTTCTAACTCCTGAATCTAAAGGGAGATTTAACTCACTTAGCTGAACAAACGCACAGCAGAGCAGATTGAAGGATACGTTGCTTCTGTGTTTTAGGCAGAGTTTTACTGCTATTTCGTTATATGCGGGAATAGTGCTGGAAATGCCTGTTTTGAGATCTCTCCACAGAAAGCGTTTCCAGACTTCCCCTTCAACACACGAGTTTAACTCTGTAAGTTGAATGTACACATTGAAGACCGTTCTGTTAGGTAGCTCCGTTTTGGTTTCACAAGCAGACAGTTCTCCTTACAGCATAGGCTCGTATTCACTGAGAACTGTCCAAACGCAGCTCTTACCAGAAACGTGTTTCTAACTCCTGAATCTAAAGGGAGATTTAACTCACTTAGCTGAACAAACGCACAGCAGAGCAGATTGAAGGATACGTTGCTTCTGTGTTTTAGGCAGAGTTTTACTGCTATTTCGTTATATGCGGGAATAGTGCTGGAAATGCCTGTTTTGAGATCTCTCCACAGAAAGCGTTTCCAGACTTCCCCTTCAACACACGAGTTTAACTCTGTAAGTTGAATGCACACATTGAAGACCGTTCTGTTAGGTAGCTCCGTTTTGGTTTCACAAGCAGACAGTTCTCCTTACAGCATAGGCTCCCATTCACTGAGAAATGTCCAAACGCAACTCTTACCAGAAACGTGTTTCTAACTCCTGAATCTAAAGGGAGATTTAACTCACTTAGCTGAACAAACGCACAGCAGAGCAGATTGAAGGATACGTTGCTTCTGTGTTTTAGGCAGAGTTTTACTGCTATTTCGTTATATGCGGGAATAGTGCTGGAAATGCCTGTTTTGAGATCTCTCCACAGAAAGCGTTTCCAGACTTCCCCTTCAACACACGAGTTTAACTCTGTAAGTTGAATGCACACATTGAAGACCGTTCTGTTAGGTAGCTCCGTTTTGGTTTCACAAGCAGACAGTTCTCCTTACAGCATAGGCTCCCATTCACTGAGAAATGTCCAAACGCAGCTCTTACCAGAAACGTGTTTCTAACTCCTGAATCTAAAGGGAGATTTAACTCACTTAGCTGAACAAACGCACAGCAGAGCAGATTGAAGGATACGTTGCTTCTGTGTTTTAGGCAGAGTTTTACTGCTATTTCGTTATATGCGGGAATAGTGCTGGAAATGCCTGTTTTGAGATCTCCCCACAGAAAGCGTTTCCAGACTTCCCCTTCAACACACGAGTTTAACTGTGTAAGTTGAATGCACACATTGAAGACCGTTCTGTTAGGTAGCTCCGTTTTGGTTTCACAAGCAGACAGTTCTCCTTACAGCATAGGCTCCCATTCACTGAGAAATGTCCAAACGCAGCTCTTACCAGAAACGTGTTTCTAACTCCTGAATCTAAAGGGAGATTTAACTCACTTAGCTGAACAAACGCACAGTAGAGCACATTGAAGGATACGTTGCTTCTGTGTTTTAGACAGAGTTTTACTGCTATTTCGTTATATGCGGGAATAGTGCTGGAAATGCCTGTTTTGAGATCTCTCCACAGAAAGCGTTTCCAGACTTCCCCTTCAACACACGAGTTTAACTCTGTAAGTTGAATGCACACATTGAAGACCGTTCTGTTAGGTAGCTCCGTTTTGGTTTCACAAGCAGACAGTTCTCCTTACAGCATAGGCTCCCATTCACTGAGAAATGTCCAAACGCAGCTCTTACCAGAAACGTGTTTCTAACTCCTGAATCTAAAGGGAGATTTAACTCACTTAGCTGAACAAACGCACAGCAGAACAGATTGAAGGATACGTTGCTTCTGTGTTTTAGGCAGAGTTTTACTGCTATTTCGTTATATGCGGGAATAGTGCTGGAAATGCCTGTTTTGAGATCTCTCCACAGAAAGCGTTTCCAGACTTCCCCTTCAACACACGAGTTTAACTCTGTAAGTTGAATGTACACATTGAAGACCGTTCTGTTAGGTAGCTCCGTTTTGGTTTCACAAGCAGACAGTTCTCCTTACAGCATAGGCTCGCATTCACTGAGAAATGTCCAAACGCAGCTCTTACCAGAAACGTGTTTCTAACTCCTGAATCTAAAGGGAGATTTAACTCACTTAGCTGAACAAACGCACAGCAGAGCAGATTGAAGGATACGTTGCTTCTGTGTTTTAGGCAGAGTTTTACTGCTATTTCGTTATATGCGGGAATAGTGCTGGAAATGCCTGTTTTGAGATCTCTCCACAGAAAGCGTTTCCAGACTTCCCCTTCAACACACGAGTTTAACTCTGTAAGTTGAATGCACACATTGAAGACCGTTCTGTTAGGTAGCTCCGTTTTGGTTTCACAAGCAGACAGTTCTCCTTACAGCATAGGCTCCCATTCACTGAGAAATGTCCAAACGCAACTCTTACCAGAAACGTGTTTCTAACTCCTGAATCTAAAGGGAGATTTAACTCACTTAGCTGAACAAACGCACAGCAGAGCAGATTGAAGGATACGTTGCTTCTGTGTTTTAGGCAGAGTTTTACTGCTATTTCGTTATATGCAGGAATAGTGCTGGAAATGCCTGTTTTGAGATCTCTCCACAGAAAGCGTTTCCAGACTTCCCCTTCAACACACGAGTTTAACTCTGTAAGTTGAATGCACACATTGAAGACCGTTCTGTTAGGTAGCTCCGTTTTGGTTTCACAAGCAGACAGTTCTCCTTACAGGGTAGGCTCCCATTCACTGAGAAATGTCCAAACGCAGCTCTTACCAGAAACGTGTTTCTAACTCCTGAATCTAAAGGGAGATTTAACTCACTTAGCTGAACAAACGCACAGCAGAGCAGATTGAAGGATACGTTGCATCTGTGTTTTAGGCAGAGTTTTACTGCTATTTCGTTATATGCGGGAATAGTGCTGGAAATGCCTGTTTTGAGATCTCTCCACAGAAAGCGTTTCCAGACTTCCCCTTCAACACACGAGTTTAACTCTGTAAGTTGAATGCACACATTGAAGACCGTTCTGTTAGGTAGCTCCGTTTTGGTTTCACAAGCAGACAGTTCTCCTTACAGCATAGGCTCCCATTCACTGAGAAATGTCCAAACGCAGCTCTTACCAGAAACGTGTTTCTAACTCCTGAATCTAAAGGGAGATTTAACTCACTTAGCTGAACAAACGCACAGCAGAGCAGATTGAACGATACGTTGCTTCTGTGTTTTAGGCAGAGTTTTACTGCTATTTCGTTATATGCGGGAATAGTGCTGGAAATGCCTGTTTTGAGATCTCTCCACAGAAAGCGTTTCCAGACTTCCCCTTCAACACACGAGTTTAACTCTGTAAGTTGAATGCACACATTGAAGACCGTTCTGTTAGGTAGCTCCGTTTTGGTTTCACAAGCAGACAGTTCTCCTTACAGCATAGGCTCCCATTCACTGAGAAATGTCCAAACGCAGCTCTTACCAGAAACGTGTTTCTAACTCCTGAATCTAAAGGGAGATTTAACTCACTTAGCTGAACAAACGCACAGCAGAGCAGATTGAAGGATACGTTGCTTCTGTGTTTTAGGCAGAGTTTTACTGCTATTTCGTTATATGCGGGAATAGTGCTGGAAATGCCTGTTTTGAGATCTCTCCACAGAAAGCGTTTCCAGACTTCCCCTTCAACACACGAGTTTAACTCTGTAAGTTGAATGCACACATTGAAGACCGTTCTGTTAGGTAGCTCCGTTTTGGTTTCACAAGCAGACAGTTCTCCTTACAGCATAGGCTCCCATTCACTGAGAAATGTCCAAACGCAGCTCTTACCAGAAACGTGTTTCTAACTCCTGAATCTAAAGGGAGATTTAACTCACTTAGCTGAACAAACGCACAGCAGAGCAGATTGAAGGATACGTTGCTTCTGTGTTTTAGGCAGAGTTTTACTGCTATTTCGTTATATGCGGGAATAGTGCTGGAAATGCCTGTTTTGAGATCTCTCCACAGAAAGCGTTTCCAGACTTCCCCTTCAACACACGAGTTTAACTCTGTAAGTTGAATGCACACATTGAAGACCGTTCTGTTAGGTAGCTCCGTTTTGGTTTCACAAGCAGACAGTTCTCCTTACAGCATAGGCTCCCATTCACTGAGAAATATCCAAACGCAGCTCTTACCAGAAACGTGTTTCTAACTCCTGAATCTAAAGGGAGATTTAACTCACTTAGCTGAACAAACGCACAGCAGTGCAGATTGAAGGATACGTTGCTTCTGTGTTTTAGGCAGAGTTTTACTGCTATTTCGTTATATGCGGGAATAGTGCTGGAAATGCCTGTTTTGAGATCTCTCCACAGAAAGCGTTTCCAGACTTCCCCTTCAACACACGAGTTTAACTCTGTAAGTTGAATGCACACATTGAAGACCGTTCTGTTAGGTAGCTCCGTTTTGGTTTCACAAGCAGACAGTTCTCCTTACAGCGTAGGCTCCCATTCACTGAGAAATGTCCAAACGCAGCTCTTACCAGAAACGTGTTTCTAACTCCTGAATCTAAAGGGAGATTTAACTCACTTAGCTGAACAAACGCACAGCAGAGCAGATTGAAGGATACGTTGCATCTGTGTTTTAGGCAGAGTTTTACTGCTATTTCGTTATATGCGGGAATAGTGCTGGAAATGCCTGTTTTGAGATCTCTCCACAGAAAGCGTTTCCAGACTTCCCCTTCAACACACGAGTTTAACTCTGTAAGTTGAATGCACACATTGAAGACCGTTCTGTTAGGTAGCTCCGTTTTGGTTTCACAAGCAGACAGTTCTCCTTACAGCATAGGCTCCCATTCACTGAGAAATGTCCAAACGCAGCTCTTCCAGAAACGTGTTTCTAACTCCTGAATCTAAAGGGAGATTTAACTCACTTAGCTGAACAAACGCACAGCAGAGCAGATTGAAGGATACGTTGCTTCTGTGTTTTAGGCAGAGTTTTACTGCTATTTCGTTATATGCGGGAATAGTGCTGGAAATGCCTGTTTTGAGATCTCTCCACAGAAAGCGTTTCCAGACTTCCCCTTCAACACACGAGTTTAACTCTGTAAGTTGAATGTACACATTGAAGACCGTTCTGTTAGGTAGCTCCGTTTTGGTTTCACAAGCAGACAGTTCTCCTTACAGCATAGGCTCGCATTCACTGAGAAATGTCCAAACGCAGCTCTTACCAGAAACGTGTTTCTAACTCCTGAATCTAAAGGGAGATTTAACTCACTTAGCTGAACAAACGCACAGCAGAGCAGATTGAAGGATACGTTGCTTCTGTGTTTTAGGCAGAGTTTTACTGCTATTTCGTTATATGCGGGAATACTGCTGGAAATGCCTGTTTTGAGATCTCTCCACAGAAAGCGTTTCCAGACTTCCCCTTCAACACACGAGTTTAACTCTGTAAGTTGAATGCACACATTGAAGACCGTTCTGTTAGGTAGCTCCGTTTTGGTTTCACAAGCAGACAGTTCTCCTTACAGCATAGGCTCCCATTCACTGAGAAATGTCCAAACGCAGCTCTTACCAGAAACGTGTTTCTAACTCCTGAATCTAAAGGGAGATTTAACTCACTTAGCTGAACAAACGCACAGCAGAGCAGATTGAAGGATACGTTGCTTCTGTGTTTTAGGCAGAGTTTTACTGCTATTTCGTTATATGCGGAAATAGTGCTGGAAATGCCTGTTTTGAGATCTCTCCACAGAAAGCGTTTCCAGACTTCCCCTTCAACACACGAGTTTAACTCTATAAGTTGAATGCACACATTGAAGACCGTTCTGTTAGGTAGCTCCGTTTTGGTTTCACAAGCAGACAGTTCTCCTTACAGCATAGGCTCCCATTCACTGAGAAATGTCCAAACGCAGCTCTTACCAGAAACGTGTTTCTAACTCCTGAATCTAAAGGGAGATTTAACTCACTTAGCTGAACAAACGCACAGCAGAGCAGATTGAAGGATACGTTGCTTCTGTGTTTTAGGCAGAGTTTTACTGCTATTTCGTTATATGCGGGAATAGTGCTGGAAATGCCTGTTTTGAGATCTCTCCACAGAAAGCGTTTCCAGACTTCCCCTTCAACACACGAGTTTAACTCTGTAAGTTGAATGCACACATTGAAGACCGTTCTGTTAGGTTGCTCCGTTTTGGTTTCACAAGCAGACAGTTCTCCGTACAGCATAGGCTCCCATTCAATGAGAAATGTCCAAACGCAGCTCTTACCAGAAACGTGTTTCTAACTCCTGAATCTAAAGGGAGATTTAACTCACTTAGCTGAACAAACGCACAGCAGAGCAGATTGAAGGATACGTTGCTTCTGTGTTTTAGGCAGAGTTTTACTGCTATTTCGTTATATGCGGGAATAGTGCTGGAAATGCCTGTTTTGAGATCTCTCCACAGAAAGCGTTTCCAGACTTCCCCTTCAACACACGAGTTTAACTCTGTAAGTTGAATGCACACATTGAAGACCGTTCTGTTAGGTAGCTCCGTTTTGGTTTCACAAGCAGACAGTTCTCCTTACAGCATAGGCTCCCATTCACTGAGAAATGTCCAAACGCAGCTCTTACCAGAAACGTGTTTCTAACTCCTGAATCTAAAGGGAGATTTAACTCACTTAGCTGAACAAACGCACAGCAGAGCAGATTGAAGGATACGTTGCTTCTGTGTTTTAGGCAGAGTTTTACCGCTATTTCGTTATATGCGGGAATAGTGCTGGAAATGCCTGTTTTGAGATCTCTCCACAGAAAGCGTTTCCAGACTTCCCCTTCAACACACGAGTTTAACTCTGTAAGTTGAATGCACACATTGAAGACCGTTTGTTAGGTAGCTCCGTTTTGGTTTCACAAGCAGACAGTTCTCCTTACAGCATAGGCTCCCATTCACTGAGAAATGTCCAAACGCAGCTCTTACCAGAAACGTGTTTCTAACTCCTGAATCTAAAGGGAGATTTAACTCACTTAGCTGAACAAACGCACAGCAGAGCAGATTGAAGGACACGTTGCTTCTGTGTTTTAGGCAGAGTTTTACTGCTATTTCGTTATATGCGGGAATAGTGCTGGAAATGCCTGTTTTGAGATCTCTCCACAGAAAGCGTTTCCAGACTTCCCCTTCAACACACGAGTTTAACTCTGTAAGTTGAATGCACACATTGAAGACCGTTCTGTTAGGTAGCTCCGTTTTGGTTTCACAGGCAGACAGTTCTCCTTACAGCATAGGCTCCCATTCACTGAGAAATGTCCAAACGCAGCTCTTACCAGAAACGTGTTTCTAACTCATGAATCTAAAGGGAGATTTAACTCACTTAGCTGAACAAACGCACAGCAGAGCAGATTGAAGGATACGTTGCTTCTGTGTTTTAGGCAGAGTTTTACTGCTATTTCGTTATATGCCGGAATAGTGCTGGAAATGCCTGTTTTGAGATCTCTCCACAGAAAGCGTTTCCAGACTTCCCCTTCAACACACGAGTTTAACTCTATAAGTTGAATGCACACATTGAAGACCGTTCTGTTAGGTAGCTCCGTTTTGGTTTCACAAGCAGACAGTTCTCCTTACAGCATAGGCTCCCATTCACTGAGAAATGTCCAAACGCAGCTCTTACCAGAAACGTGTTTCTAACTCCTGAATCTAAAGGGAGATTTAACTCACTTAGCTGAACAAACGCACAGCAGAGCAGATTGAAGGATACGTTGCTTCTGTGTTTTAGGCAGAGTTTTACTGCTATTTCGTTATATGCGGGAATAGTGCTGGAAATGCCTGTTTTGAGATCTCTCCACAGAAAGCGTTTCCAGACTTCCCCTTCAACACACGAGTTTAACTCTGTAAGTTGAATGCACACATTGAAGACCGTTCTGTTAGGTTGCTCCGTTTTGGTTTCACAAGCAGACAGTTCTCCGTACAGCATAGGCTCCCATTCAATGAGAAATGTCCAAACGCAGCTCTTACCAGAAACGTGTTTCTAACTCCTGAATCTAAAGGGAGATTTAACTCACTTAGCTGAACAAACGCACAGCAGAGCAGATTGAAGGATACGTTGCTTCTGTGTTTTAGGCAGAGTTTTACTGCTATTTCGTTATATGCGGGAATAGTGCTGGAAATGCCTGTTTTGAGATCTCTCCACAGAAAGCGTTTCCAGACTTCCCCTTCAACACACGAGTTTAACTCTGTAAGTTGAATGCACACATTGAGGACCGTTCTGTTAGGTAGCTCCGTTTTGGTTTCACAAGCAGACAGTTCTCCTTACAGCATAGGCTCCCATTCACTGAGAAATGTCCAAACGCAGCTCTTACCAGAAACGTGTTTCTAACTCCTGAATCTAAAGGGAGATTTAACTCACTTAGCTGAACAAACGCACAGCAGAGCAGATTGAAGGATACGTTGCTTCTGTGTTTTAGGCAGAGTTTTACTGCTATTTCGTTATATGCGGGAATAGTGCTGGAAATGCCTGTTTTGAGATCTCTCCACAGAAAGCGTTTCCAGACTTCCCCTTCAACACACGAGTTTAACTCTGTAAGTTGAATGCACACATTGAAGACCGTTTGTTAGGTAGCTCCGTTTTGGTTTCACAAGCAGACAGTTCTCCTTACAGCATAGGCTCCCATTCACTGAGAAATGTCCAAACGCAGCTCTTACCAGAAACGTGTTTCTAACTCCTGAATCTAAAGGGAGATTTAACTCACTTAGCTGAACAAACGCACAGCAGAGCAGATTGAAGGACACGTTGCTTCTGTGTTTTAGGCAGAGTTTTACTGCTATTTCGTTATATGCGGGAATAGTGCTGGAAATGCCTGTTTTGAGATCTCTCCACAGAAAGCGTTTCCAGACTTCCCCTTCAACACACGAGTTTAACTCTGTAAGTTGAATGCACACATTGAAGACCGTTCTGTTAGGTAGCTCCGTTTTGGTTTCACAAGCAGACAGTTCTCCTTACAGCATAGGCTCCCATTCACTGAGAAATGTCCAAACGCAGCTCTTACCAGAAACGTGTTTCTAACTCCTGAATCTAAAGGGAGATTTAACTCACTTAGCTGAACAAACGCACAGCAGAGCAGATTGAAGTATACGTTGCTTCTGTGTTTTAGGCAGAGTTGTACTGCTATTTCGTTATATGCGGGAATAGTGCTGGAAATACCTGTTTTGAGATCTCTCCACAGAAAGCGTTTCCAGACTTCCCCTTCAACACACGAGTTTAACTCTGTAAGTTGAATGCACACATTGAAGTCCTTTCTGTTAGGTAGCTCCGTTTTGGTTTCACAAGCAGACAGTTCTCCTTACAGCATAGGCTCCCATTCACTGAGAAATGTCCAAACGCAGCTCTTACCAGAAACGTGTTTCTAACTCCTGAATCTAAAGGGAGATTTAACTCACTTAGCTGAACAAACGCACAGCAGAGCAGATTGAAGGATACGTTGCTTCTGTGTTTTAGGCAGAGTTTTACTGCTATTTCGTTATATGCGGGAATAGTGCTGGAAATGCCTGTTTTGAGATCTCTCCACAGAAAGCGTTTCCAGACTTCCCCTTCAACACACGAGTTTAACTCTGTAAGTTGAATGCACACATTGAAGACCGTTCTGTTAGGTAGCTCCGTTTTGGTTTCACAAGCAGACAGTTCTCCTTACACCGTAGGCTCCCATTCACTGAGAAATGTCCAAACGCAGCTCTTACCAGAAACGTGTTTCTAACTCCTGAATCTAAAGGGAGATTTAACTCACTTAGCTGAAAAATCGCACAGCAGAGCAGATTGAAGGATACGTTGCTTCTGTGTTTTAGGCAGAGTTTTACTGCTATTTCGTTATATGCGGGAATAGTGCTGGAAATGCCTGTTTTGAGATCTCTCCACAGAAAGCGTTTCCAGACTTCCCCTTCAACACACGAGTTTAACTCTGTAAGTTGAATGCACACATTGAAGTCCTTTCTGTTAGGTAGCTCCGTTTTGGTTTCACAAGCAGACAGTTCTCCTTACAGCATAGGCTCCCATTCACTGAGAAATGTCCAAACGCAGCTCTTACCAGAAACGTGTTTCTAACTCATGAATCTAAAGGGAGATTTACCTCACTTAGCTGAACAAACGCACAGCAGAGCAGATTGAAGGATACGTTGCTTCTGTGTTTTAGGCAGAGTTTTACTGCTATTTCGTTATATGCGGGAATAGTGCTGGAAATGCCTGTTTTGAGATCTCTCCACAGAAAGCGTTTCCAGACTTCCCCTTCAACACACGAGTTTAACTCTGTAAGTTGAATGCACACATTGAAGTCCTTTCTGTTAGGTAGCTCCGTTTTGGTTTCACAAGCAGACAGTTCTCCTTACAGCATAGGCTCCCATTCACTGAGAAATGTCCAAACGCAGCTCTTACCAGAAACGTGTTTCTAACTCATGAATCTAAAGGGAGATTTAACTCACTTAGCTGAACAAACGCACAGCAGAGCAGATTGAAGGATACGTTGCTTCTGTGTTTTAGGCAGAGTTTTACTGCTATTTCGTTATATGCGGGAATAGTGCTGGAAATGCCTGTTTTGAGATCTCTCCACAGAAAGCGTTTCCAGACTTCCCCTTCAACACACGCGTTTAACTCTGTAAGTTGAATACACACATTGAAGACCGTTCTGTTAGGTAGCTCCGTTTTGGTTTCACAAGCAGACAGTTCTCCTTACAGCATAGGCTCCCATTCACTGAGAAATGTCCAAACGCAGCTCTTACCAGAAACGTCTTTCTAACTCCTGAATCTAAAGGGAGATTTAACTCACTTAGCTGAACAAACGCACAGCAGAGCAGATTGAAGGATACGTTGCTTCTGTGTTTTAGGCAGAGTTTTACTGCTATTTCGTTATATGCGGGAATAGTGCTGGAAATGCCTGTTTTGAGATCTCTCCAGAGAAAGCGTTTCCAGACTTCCCCTTCAACACACGAGTTTAAATATGTAACTTGAATGCACACATTGAAGACCGTTCTGTTAGGTAGCTCCGTTTTGGTTTCACAAGCAGACAGTTCTCCTTACAGCATAGGCTCCCATTCACTGAGAAATGTCCAAACGCAGCTCTTACCAGAAACGTGTTTCTAACTCCTGAATCTAAAGGGAGATTTAACTCACTTAGCTGAACAAACGCACAGCAGAGCAGATTGAAGGATACGTTGCTTCTGTGTTTTAGGCAGAGTTTTACTGCTATTTCGTTATATGCGGGAATAGTGCTGGAAATGCCTGTTTTGAGATCTCTCCACAGAAAGCGTTTCCAGACTTCCCCTTCAACACACGAGTTTAACTCTGTAAGTTGAATGCACACATTGAAGACCGTTCTGTTAGGTAGCTCCGTTTTGGTTTCACAAGCAGACAGTTCTCCTTACAGCATAGGCTCCAATTCACTGAGAAATGTCCAAACGCAGCTCTTACCAGAAACGTGTTTCTAACTCCTGAATCTAAAGGGAGATTTAACTCACTTAGCTGAACAAACGCACAGCAGAGCAGATTGAAGGACACGTTGCTTCTGTGTTTTAGGCAGAGTTTTACTGCTATTTCGTTATATGCGGGAATAGTGCTGGAAATGCCTGTTTTGAGATCTCTCCACAGAAAGCGTTTCCAGACTTCCCCTTCAACACACGATTTTAACTCTGTAAGTTGAATGCACACATTGAAGACCGTTCTGTTATGTAGCTCCGTTTTGGTTTCACAAGCAGAGAGTTCTCCTTACAGCATAGGCTCCCATTCACTGAGAAATGTCCAAACGCAGCTCTTACCAGAAACGTGTTTCTAACTCCTGAATCTAAAGGGAGATTTAACTCACTTAGCTGAACAAACGCACAGCAGAGCAGATTGAAGGATACGTTGCTTCTGTGTTTTAGGCAGAGTTTTACTGCTATTTCGTTATATGCGGGAATAGTGCTGGAAATGCCTGTTTTGAGATCTCTCCACAGAAAGCGTTTCCAGACTTCCCCTTCAACACACGAGTTTAACTCTGTAAGTTGAATGCACACATTGAAGACCGTTCTGTTAGGTAGCTCCGTTTTGGTTTCACAAGCAGACAGTTCTCCTTACAGCATAGGCTCCCATTCACTGAGAAATGTCCAAACGCAGCTCTTACCAGAAACGTGTTTCTAACTCCTGAATCTAAAGGGAGATTTAACTCACTTAGCTGAACAAACGCACAGCAGAGCAGATTGAAGGATACGTTGCTTCTGTGTTTTAGGCAGAGTTTTACTGCTATTTCGTTATATGCGGGAATAGTGCTGGAAATGCCTGTTTTGAGATCTCTCCACAGAAAGCGTTTCCAGACTTCCCCTTCAACACACGAGTTTAACTCTGTAAGTTGAATGTACACATTGAAGACCGTTCTGTTAGGTAGCTCCGTTTTGGTTTCACAAGCAGACAGTTCTCCTTACAGCATAGGCTCGCATTCACTGAGAAATGTCCAAACGCAGCTCTTACCAGAAACGTGTTTCTAACTCCTGAATCTAAAGGGAGATTTAACTCACTTAGCTGAACAAACGCACAGCAGAGCAGATTGAAGGATACGTTGCTTCTGTGTTTTAGGCAGAGTTTTACTGCTATTTCGTTATATGCGGGAATAGTGCTGGAAATGCCTGTTTTGAGATCTCTCCACAGAAAGCGTTTCCAGACTTCCCCTTCAACACACGAGTTTAACTCTGTAAGTTGAATGCACACATTGAAGACCGTTCTGTTAGGTAGCTCCGTTTTGGTTTCACAAGCAGACAGTTCTCCTTACAGCATAGGCTCCCATTCACTGAGAAATGTCCAAACGCAGCTCTTACCAGAAACGTGTTTCTAACTCCTGAATCTAAAGGGAGATTTAACTCACTTAGCTGAACAAACGCACAGCAGAGCAGATTGAAGGACACGTTGCTTCTGTGTTTTAGGCAGAGTTTTACTGCTATTTCGTTATATGCGGGAATAGTGCTGGAAATGCCTGTTTTGAGATCTCTCCACAGAAAGCGTTTCCAGACTTCCCCTTCAACACACGAGTTTAACTCTGTAAGTTGAATGCACACATTGAAGACCGTTCTGTTAGGTAGCTCCGTTTTGGTTTCACAAGCAGAGAGTTCTCCTTACAGCATAGGCTCCCATTCACTGAGAAATGTCCAAACGCAGCTCTTACCAGAAACGTGTTTCTAACTCCTGAATCTAAAGGGAGATTTAACTCACTTAGCTGAACAAACGCACAGCAGAGCAGATTGAAGGATACGTTGCTTCTGTGTTTTAGGCAGAGTTTTACTGCTATTTCGTTATATGCGGGAATAGTGCTGGAAATGCCTGTTTTGAGATCTCTCCACAGAAAGCGTTTCCAGACTTCCCCTTCAACACACGAGTTTAACTCTGTAAGTTGAATGCACACATTGAAGACCGTTCTGTTAGGTAGCTCCGTTTTGGTTTCACAAGCAGACAGTTCTCCTTACAGCATAGGCTCCCATTCACTGAGAAATGTCCAAACGCAGCTCTTACCAGAAACGTGTTTCTAACTCCTGAATCTAAAGGGAGATTTAACTCACTTAGCTGAACAAACGCACAGCAGAGCAGATTGAAGGATACGTTGCTTCTGTGTTTTAGGCAGAGTTTTACTGCTATTTCGTTATATGCGGGAATAGTGCTGGAAATGCCTGTTTTGAGATCTCTCCACAGAAAGCGTTTCCAGACTTCCCCTTCAACACACGAGTTTAACTCTGTAAGTTGAATGTACACATTGAAGACCGTTCTGTTAGGTAGCTCCGTTTTGGTTTCACAAGCAGACAGTTCTCCTTACAGCATAGGCTCGCATTCACTGAGAAATGTCCAAACGCAGCTCTTACCAGAAACGTGTTTCTAACTCCTGAATCTAAAGTGAGATTTAACTCACTTAGCTGAACAAACGCACAGCAGAGCAGATTGAAGGATACGTTGCTTCTGTGTTTTAGGCAGAGTTTTACTGCTATTTCGTTATATGCGGGAATAGTGCTGGAAATGCCTGTTTTGAGATCTCTCCACAGAAAGCGTTTCCAGAGTTCCCCTTCAACACACGAGTTTAACTCTGTAAGTTGAATGCACACATTGAAGACCGTTCTGTTAGGTAGCTCCGTTTTGGTTTCACAAGCAGACAGTTCTCCTTACAGCATAGGCTCCCATTCACTGAGAAATGTCCAAACGCAACTCTTACCAGAAACGTGTTTCTAACTCCTGAATCTAAAGGGAAATTTAACTCACTTAGCTGAACAAACGCACAGCAGAGCAGATTGAAGGATACGTTGCTTCTGTGTTTTAGGCAGAGTTTTACTGCTATTTTGTTATATGCGGGAATAGTGCTGGAAATGCCTGTTTTGAGATCTCTCCACAGAAAGCGTTTCCAGACTTCCCCTTCAACACACGAGTTTAACTCTGTAAGTTGAATGCCCACATTGAAGACCGTTCTGTTAGGTAGCTCCGTTTTGGTTTCACAAGCAGACAGTTCTCCTTACAGCATAGGCTCCCATTCACTGAGAAATGTCCAAACGCAGCTCTTACCAGAAACGTGTTTCTAACTCCTGAATCTAAAGGGAGATTTAACTCACTTAGCTGAACAAACGCACAGCAGAGCAGATTGAAGGATACGTTGCTTCTGTGTTTTAGGCAGAGTTTTACTGCTATTTCGTTATATGCGGGAATAGTGCTGGAAATGCCTGTTTTGAGATCTCTCCACAGAAAGCGTTTCCAGACTTCCCCTTCAACACACGAGTTTAACTCTGTAAGTTGAATGCACACATTGAAGACCGTTCTGTTAGGTTGCTCCGTTTTGGTTTCACAAGCAGACAGTTCTCCTTACAGCATAGGCTCCCATTCAATGAGAAATGTCCAAACGCAGCTCTTACCAGAAACGTGTTTCTAACTCCTGAATCTAAAGGGAGATTTAACTCACTTAGCTGAACAAACGCACAGCAGAGCAGATTGAAGGATACGTTGCTTCTGTGTTTTAGGCAGAGTTTTACTGCTATTTCGTTATATGCGGGAATAGTGCTGGAAATGCCTGTTTTGAGATCTCTCCACAGAAAGCGTTTCCAGACTTCCCCTTCAACACACGAGTTTAACTCTGTAAGTTGAATGCACACATTGAAGACCGTTCTGTTAGGTAGCTCCGTTTTGGTTTCACAAGCAGACAGTTCTCCTTACAGCATAGGCTCCCATTCACTGAGAAATGTCCAAACGCAGCTCTTACCAGAAACGTGTTTCTAACTCCTGAATCTAAAGGGAGATTTAACTCACTTAGCTGAACAAACGCACAGCAGAGCAGATTGAACGATACGTTGCTTCTGTGTTTTAGGCAGAGTTTTACTGCTATTTCGTTATATGCGGGAATAGTGCTGGAAATGCCTGTTTTGAGATCTCTCCACAGAAAGCGTTTCCAGACTTCACCTTCAACACACGAGTTTAACTCTGTACGTTGAATGCACACATTGAAGACCGTTCTGTTAGGTAGCTCCGTTTTGGTTTCACAAGCAGACAGTTCTCCTTACAGCATAGGCTCCCATTCACTGAGAAATGTCCAAACGCAGCTCTTACCAGAAACGTGTTTCTAACTCCTGAATCTAAAGGGAGATTTAACTCACTTAGCTGAACAAACGCACAGCAGAGCAGATTGAACGATACGTTGCATCTGTGTTTTAGGCAGAGTTTTACTGCTATTTCGTTATATGCGGGAATAGTGCTGGAAATGCCTGTTTTGAGATCTCTCCACAGAAAGCGTTTCCAGACTTCCCCTTCAACACACGAGTTTAACTCTGTAAGTTGAATGCACACATTGAAGACCGTTCTGTTAGGTAGCTCCGTTTTGGTTTCACAAGCAGACAGTTCTCCTTACAGCATAGGCTCCCATTCACTGAGAAATGTCCAAACGCAGCTCTTACCAGAAACGTGTTTCTAACTCCTGAATCTAAAGGGAGATTTAACTCACTTAGCTGAACAAACGCACAGCAGAGCAGATTGAAGGATACGTTGCTTCTGTGTTTTAGGCAGAGTTTTACTGCTATTTCGTTATATGCGGGAATAGTGCTGGAAATGCCTGTTTTGAGATCTCTCCACAGAAAGCGTTTCCAGACTTCCCCTTCAACACACGAGTTTAACTCTGTAAGTTGAATGTACACATTGAAGACCGTTCTGTTAGGTAGCTCCGTTTTGGTTTCACAAGCAGACAGTTCTCCTTACAGCATAGGCTCGCATTCACTGAGAAATGTCCAAACGCAGCTCTTACCAGAAACGTGTTTCTAACTCCTGAATCTAAAGGGAGATTTAACTCACTTAGCTGAACAAACGCACAGCAGAGCAGATTGAAGGATACGTTGCTTCTGTGTTTTAGGCAGAGTTTTACTGCTATTTCGTTATATGCGGGAATAGTGCTGGAAATGCCTGTTTTGAGATCTCTCCACAGAAAGCGTTTCCAGACTTCCCCTTCAACACACGAGTTTAACTCTGTAAGTTGAATGCACACATTGAAGACCGTTCTGTTAGGTAGCTCCGTTTTGGTTTCACTAGCAGACAGTTCTCCTTACAGCATAGGCTCCCATTCACTGAGAAATGTCCAAACGCAGCTCTTACCAGAAACGTGTTTCTAACTCCTGAATCTAAAGGGAGATTGAACTCACTTAGCTGAACAAACGCACAGCAGAGCAGATTGAAGGATACGTTGCTTCTGTGTTTTAGGCAGAGTTTTACTGCTATTTCGTTATATGCGGGAATAGTGCTGGAAATGCCTGTTTTGAGATCTTTCCACAGAAAGCGTTTCCAGACTTCCCCTTCAACACACGAGTTTAACTCTGTAAGTTGAATGCACACATTGAAGACCGTTCTGTTAGGTAGCTCCGTTTTGGTTTCACAAGCAGACAGTTCTCCTTACAGCATAGGCTCCCATTCACTGAGAAATGTCCAAACGCAGCTCTTACCAGAAACGTGTTTCTAACTCCTGAATCTAAAGGGAGATTTAACTCACTTAGCTGAACAAACGCACAGCAGAGCAGATTGAAGGATACGTTGCTTCTGTGTTTTAGGCAGAGTTTTACTGCTATTTCGTTATATGCGGGAATAGTGCTGGAAATGCCTGTTTTGAGATCTCTCCACAGAAAGCGTTTCCAGACTTCCCCTTCAACACACGAGTTTAACTCTGTAAGTTGAATGCACACATTGAAGACCGTTCTGTTAGGTAGCTCCGTTTTGGTTTCACAAGCAGACAGTTCTCCTTACAGCATAGGCTCCCATTCACTGAGAAATGTCCAAACGCAGCTCTTACCAGAAACGTGTTTCTAACTCCTGAATCTAAAGGGAGATTTAACTCACTTAGCTGAACAAACGCACAGCAGAGCAGATTGAAGGACACGTTGCTTCTGTGTTTTAGGCAGAGTTTTACTGCTATTTCGTTATATGCGGGAATAGTGCTGGAAATGCCTGTTTTGAGATCTCTCCACAGAAAGCGTTTCCAGACTTCCCCTTCAACACACGAGTTTAACTCTGTAAGTTGAATGTACACATTGAAGACCGTTCTGTTAGGTAGCTCCGTTTTGGTTTCACAAGCAGACAGTTCTCCTTACAGCATAGGCTCGCATTCACTGAGAAATGTCCAAACGCAGCTCTTACCAGAAACGTGTTTCTAACTCCTGAATCTAAAGGGAGATTTAACTCACTTAGCTGAACAAACGCACAGCAGAGCAGATTGAAGGATACGTTGCTTCTGTGTTTTAGGCAGAGTTTTACTGCTATTTCGTTATATGCGGGAATAGTGCTGGAAATGCCTGTTTTGAGATCTCTCCACAGAAAGCGTTTCCAGACTTCCCCTTCAACACACGAGTTTAACTCTGTAAGTTGAATGCACACATTGAAGACCGTTCTGTTAGGTAGCTCCGTTTTGGTTTCACTAGCAGACAGTTCTCCTTACAGCATAGGCTCCCATTCACTGAGAAATGTCCAAACGCAGCTCTTACCAGAAACGTGTTTCTAACTCCTGAATCTAAAGGGAGATTGAACTCACTTAGCTGAACAAACGCACAGCAGAGCAGATTGAAGGATACGTTGCTTCTGTGTTTTAGGCAGAGTTTTACTGCTATTTCGTTATATGCGGGAATAGTGCTGGAAATGCCTGTTTTGAGATCTTTCCACAGAAAGCGTTTCCAGACTTCCCCTTCAACACACGAGTTTAACTCTGTAAGTTGAATGCACACATTGAAGACCGTTCTGTTAGGTAGCTCCGTTTTGGTTTCACAAGCAGACAGTTCTCCTTACAGCATAGGCTCCCATTCACTGAGAAATGTCCAAACGCAGCTCTTACCAGAAACGTGTTTCTAACTCCTGAATCTAAAGGGAGATTTAACTCACTTAGCTGAACAAACGCACAGCAGAGCAGATTGAAGGATACGTTGCTTCTGTGTTTTAGGCAGAGTTTTACTGCTATTTCGTTATATGCGGGAATAGTGCTGGAAATGCCTGTTTTGAGATCTCTCCACAGAAAGCGTTTCCAGACTTCCCCTTCAACACACGAGTTTAACTCTGTAAGTTGAATGCACACATTGAAGACCGTTCTGTTAGGTAGCTCCGTTTTGGTTTCACAAGCAGACAGTTCTCCTTACAGCATAGGCTCCCATTCACTGAGAAATGTCCAAACGCAGCTCTTACCAGAAACGTGTTTCTAACTCCTGAATCTAAAGGGAGATTTAACTCACTTAGCTGAACAAACGCACAGCAGAGCAGATTGAAGGACACGTTGCTTCTGTGTTTTAGGCAGAGTTTTACTGCTATTTCGTTATATGCGGGAATAGTGCTGAAAATGCCTGTTTTGAGATCTCTCCACAGAAAGCGTTTCCAGACTTCCCCTTCAACGCACGAGTTTAACTCTGTAAGTTGAATGCACACATTGAAGACCGTTCTGTTAGGTAGCTCCGTTTTGGTTTCACAAGCAGACAGTTCTCCTTACAGCATAGGCTCCCATTCACTGAGAAATGTCCAAACGCAGCTCTTACCAGAAACGTGTTTCTAACTCCTGAATCTAAAGGGAGATTTAACTCACTTAGCTGAACAATCGCACAGCAGAGCAGATTGAAGGATACGTTGCTTCTGTGTTTTAGGCAGAGTTGTACTGCTATTTCGTTATATGCGGGAATAGTGCTGGAAATGCCTGTTTTGAGATCTCTCCACAGAAAGCGTTTCCAGACTTCCCCTTCAACACACGAGTTTAACTCTGTAAGTTGAATGCACACATTGAAGTCCTTTCTGTTAAGTAGCTCCGTTTTGGTTTCACAAGCAGACAGTTCTCCTTACAGCATAGGCTCCCATTCACTGAGAAATGTCCAAACGCAGCTCTTACCAGAAACGTGTTTCTAACTCCTGAATCTAAAGGGAGATTTAACTCACTTAGCTGAACAAACGCACAGCAGAGCAGATTGAAGGATACGTTGCTTCTGTGTTTTAGGCAGAGTTTTACTGCTATTTCGTTATATGCGGGAATAGTGCTGGAAATGCCTGTTTTGAGATCTCTCCACAGAAAGCGTTTCCAGACTTCCCCTTCAACACACGAGTATAACTCTGTAAGTTGAATGCACACATTGAAGACCGTTCTGTTAGGTAGCTCCGTTTTGGTTTCACAAGCAGACAGTTCTCCTTACAGAATAGGCTCCCATTCACTGAGAAATGTCCAAACGCAGCTCTTACCAGAAACGTGTTTCTAACTCCTGAATCTAAAGGGAGATTTAACTCACTTAGCTGAACAAACGCACAGCAGAGCAGATTGAAGGATACGTTGCTTCTGTGTTTTAGGCAGAGTTTTACTGCTATTTCGTTATATGCGGGAATAGTGCTGGAAATGCCTGTTTTGAGATCTCTCCACAGAAAGCGTTTCCAGACTTCCCCTTCAACACAGGAGTTTAACTCTGTAAGTTGAATGCACACATTGAAGACCGTTCTGTTAGGTAGCTCCGTTTTGGTTTCACAAGCAGACAGTTCTCCTTACAGCATAGGCTCCCATTCACTGAGAAATGTCCAAACGCAGCTCTTACCAGAAACGTGTTTCTAACTCCTGAATCTAAAGGGAGATTTAACTCACTTAGCTGAACAATCGCACAGCAGAGCAGATTGAAGGATACGTTGCTTCTGTGTTTTAGGCAGAGTTGTACTGCTATTTCGTTATATGCGGGAATAGTGCTGGAAATGCCTGTTTTGAGATCTCTCCACAGAAAGCGTTTCCAGACTTCCCCTTCAACACACGAGTTTAACTCTGTAAGTTGAATGCACACATTGAAGTCCTTTCTGTTAAGTAGCTCCGTTTTGGTTTCACAAGCAGACAGTTCTCCTTACAGCATAGGCTCCCATTCACTGAGAAATGTCCAAACGCAGCTCTTACCAGAAACGTGTTTCTAACTCCTGAATCTAAAGGGAGATTTAACTCACTTAGCTGAACAAACGCACAGCAGAGCAGATTGAAGGATACGTTGCTTCTGTGTTTTAGGCAGAGTTTTACTGCTATTTCGTTATATGCGGGAATAGTGCTGGAAATGCCTGTTTTGAGATCTCTCCACAGAAAGCGTTTCCAGACTTCCCCTTCAACACACGAGTATAACTCTGTAAGTTGAATGCACACATTGAAGACCGTTCTGTTAGGTAGCTCCGTTTTGGTTTCACAAGCAGACAGTTCTCCTTACAGAATAGGCTCCCATTCACTGAGAAATGTCCAAACGCAGCTCTTACCAGAAACGTGTTTCTAACTCCTGAATCTAAAGGGAGATTTAACTCACTTAGCTGAACAAACGCACAGCAGAGCAGATTGAAGGATACGTTGCTTCTGTGTTTTAGGCAGAGTTTTACTGCTATTTCGTTATATGCGGGAATAGTGCTGGAAATGCCTGTTTTGAGATCTCTCCACAGAAAGCGTTTCCAGACTTCCCCTTCAACACAGGAGTTTAACTCTGTAAGTTGAATGCACACATTGAAGACCGTTCTGTTAGGTAGCTCCGTTTTGGTTTCACAAGCAGACAGTTCTCCTTACAGCGTAGGCTCCCATTCACTGAGAAATGTCCAAACGCAGCTCTTACCAGAAACGGGTTTCTAACTCCTGAATCTAAAGGGAGATTTAACTCACTTAGCTGAAAAATCGCACAGCAGAGCAGATTGAAGGATACGTTGCTTCTGTGTTTTAGGCAGAGTTTTACTGCTATTTCGTTATATGCGGGAATAGTGCTGGAAATGCCTGTTTTGAGATCTCTCCACAGAAAGCGTTTCTAGACTTCCCCTTCAACACACGAGTTTAACTCTGTAAGTTGAATGCACACATTGAAGACCGTTCTGTTAGGTAGCTCCGTTTTGGTTTCACAAGCAGACAGTTCTCCTTACAGCGTAGGCTCCCATTCACTGAGAAATGTCCAAACGCAGCTCTTACCAGAAACGTGTTTCTAACTCCTGAATCTAAAGGGAGATTTAACTCACTTAGCTGAACAAACGCACAGCAGAGCAGATTGAAGGATACGTTGCATCTGTGTTTTAGGCAGAGTTTTACTGCTATTTCGTTATATGCGGGAATAGTGCTGGAAATGCCTGTTTTGAGATCTCTCCACAGAAAGCGTTTCCAGACTTCCCCTTCAACACACGAGTTTAACTCTGTAAGTTGAATGCACACATTGAAGACCGTTCTGTTAGGTAGCTCCGTTTTGGTTTCACAAGCAGACAGTTCTCCTTACAGCATAGGCTCCCATTCACTGAGAAATGTCCAAACGCAGCTCTTCCAGAAACGTGTTTCTAACTCCTGAATCTAAAGGGAGATTTAACTCACTTAGCTGAACAAACGCACAGCAGAGCAGATTGAAGGATACGTTGCTTCTGTGTTTTAGGCAGAGTTTTACTGCTATTTCGTTATATGCGGGAATAGTGCTGGAAATGCCTGTTTTGAGATCTCTCCACAGAAAGCGTTTCCAGACTTCCCCTTCAACACACGAGTTTAACTCTGTAAGTTGAATGTACACATTGAAGACCGTTCTGTTAGGTAGCTCCGTTTTGGTTTCACAAGCAGACAGTTCTCCTTACAGCATAGGCTCGCATTCACTGAGAAATGTCCAAACGCAGCTCTTACCAGAAACGTGTTTCTAACTCCTGAATCTAAAGGGAGATTTAACTCACTTAGCTGAACAAACGCACAGCAGAGCAGATTGAAGGATACGTTGCTTCTGTGTTTTAGGCAGAGTTTTACTGCTATTTCGTTATATGCGGGAATAGTGCTGGAAATGCCTGTTTTGAGATCTCTCCACAGAAAGCGTTTCCAGACTTCCCCTTCAACACAGGAGTTTAACTCTGTAAGTTGAATGCACACATTGAAGACCGTTCTGTTAGGTAGCTCCGTTTTGGTTTCACAAGCAGACAGTTCTCCTTACAGCGTAGGCTCCCATTCACTGAGAAATGTCCAAACGCAGCTCTTACCAGAAACGTGTTTCTAACTCCTGAATCTAAAGGGAGATTTAACTCACTTAGCTGAAAAATCGCACAGCAGAGCAGATTGAAGGATACGTTGCTTCTGTGTTTTAGGCAGAGTTTTACTGCTATTTCGTTATATGCGGGAATAGTGCTGGAAATGCCTGTTTTGAGATCTCTCCACAGAAAGCGTTTCCAGACTTCCCCTTCAACACACGAGTTTAACTCTGTAAGTTGAATGCACACATTGAAGTCCTTTCTGTTAGGTAGCTCCGTTTTGGTTTCACAAGCAGACAGTTCTCCTTACAGCATAGGCTCCCATTCACTGAGAAATGTCCAAACGCAGCTCTTACCAGAAACGTGTTTCTAACTCATGAATCTAAAGGGAGATTTAACTCACTTAGCTGAACAAACGCACAGCAGAGCAGATTGAAGGATACGTTGCTTCTGTGTTTTAGGCAGAGTTTTACTGCTATTTCGTTATATGCGGGAATAGTGCTGGAAATGCCTGTTTTGAGATCTCTCCACAGAAAGCGTTTCCAGACTTCCCCTTCAACACACGAGTTTAACTCTATAAGTTGAATGCACACATTGAAGACCGTTCTGTTAGGTAGCTCCGTTTTGGTTTCACAAGCAGACAGTTCTCCTTACAGCATAGGCTCCCATTCACTGAGAAATGTCCAAACGCAGCTCTTACCAGAAACGTGTTTCTAACTCCTGAATCTAAAGGGAGATTTAACTCACTTAGCTGAACAAACGCACAGCAGAGCAGATTGAAGGATACGTTGCTTCTGTGTTTTAGGCAGAGTTTTACTGCTATTTCGTTATATGCGGGAATAGTGCTGGAAATGCCTGTTTTGAGATCTCTCCACAGAAAGCGTTTCCAGACTTCCCCTTCAACACACGAGTTTAACTCTGTAAGTTGAATGCACACATTGAAGACCGTTCTGTTAGGTTGCTCCGTTTTGGTTTCACAAGCAGACAGTTCTCCGTACAGCATAGGCTCCCATTCAATGAGAAATGTCCAAACGCAGCTCTTACCAGAAACGTGTTTCTAACTCCTGAATCTAAAGGGAGATTTAACTCACTTAGCTGAACAAACGCACAGCAGAGCAGATTGAAGGATACGTTGCTTCTGTGTTTTAGGCAGAGTTTTACTGCTATTTCGTTATATGCGGGAATAGTGCTGGAAATGCCTGTTTTGAGATCTCTCCACAGAAAGCGTTTCCAGACTTCCCCTTCAACACACGAGTTTAACTCTGTAAGTTGAATGCACACATTGAAGACCGTTCTGTTAGGTAGCTCCGTTTTGGTTTCACAAGCAGACAGTTCTCCTTACAGCATAGGCTCCCATTCACTGAGAAATGTCCAAACGCAGCTCTTACCAGAAACGTGTTTCTAACTCCTGAATCTAAAGGGAGATTTAACTCACTTAGCTGAACAAACGCACAGCAGAGCAGATTGAAGGATACGTTGCTTCTGTGTTTTAGGCAGAGTTTTACTGCTATTTCGTTATATGCGGGAATAGTGCTGGAAATGCCTGTTTTGAGATCTCTCCACAGAAAGCGTTTCCAGACTTCCCCTTCAACACACGAGTTTAACTCTGTAAGTTGAATGCACACATTGAAGACCGTTTGTTAGGTAGCTCCGTTTTGGTTTCACAAGCAGACAGTTCTCCTTACAGCATAGGCTCCCATTCACTGAGAAATGTCCAAACGCAGCTCTTACCAGAAACGTGTTTCTAACTCCTGAATCTAAAGGGAGATTTAACTCACTTAGCTGAACAAACGCACAGCAGAGCAGATTGAAGGACACGTTGCTTCTGTGTTTTAGGCAGAGTTTTACTGCTATTTCGTTATATGCGGGAATAGTGCTGGAAATGCCTGTTTTGAGATCTCTCCACAGAAAGCGTTTCCAGACTTCCCCTTCAACACACGAGTTTAACTCTGTAAGTTGAATGCACACATTGAAGACCGTTCTGTTAGGTAGCTCCGTTTTGGTTTCACAAGCAGACAGTTCTCCTTACAGCATAGGCTCCCATTCACTGAGAAATGTCCAAACGCAGCTCTTACCAGAAACGTGTTTCTAACTCCTGAATCTAAAGGGAGATTTAACTCACTTAGCTGAACAAACGCACAGCAGAGCAGATTGAAGTATACGTTGCTTCTGTGTTTTAGGCAGAGTTGTACTGCTATTTCGTTATATGCGGGAATAGTGCTGGAAATACCTGTTTTGAGATCTCTCCACAGAAAGCGTTTCCAGACTTCCCCTTCAACACACGAGTTTAACTCTGTAAGTTGAATGCACACATTGAAGTCCTTTCTGTTAGGTAGCTCCGTTTTGGTTTCACAAGCAGACAGTTCTCCTTACAGCATAGGCTCCCATTCACTGAGAAATGTCCAAACGCAGCTCTTACCAGAAACGTGTTTCTAACTCCTGAATCTAAAGGGAGATTTAACTCACTTAGCTGAACAAACGCACAGCAGAGCAGATTGAAGGATACGTTGCTTCTGTGTTTTAGGCAGAGTTTTACTGCTATTTCGTTATATGCGGGAATAGTGCTGGAAATGCCTGTTTTGAGATCTCTCCACAGAAAGCGTTTCCAGACTTCCCCTTCAACACAGGAGTTTAACTCTGTAAGTTGAATGCACACATTGAAGACCGTTCTGTTAGGTAGCTCCGTTTTGGTTTCACAAGCAGACAGTTCTCCTTACAGCGTAGGCTCCCATTCACTGAGAAATGTCCAAACGCAGCTCTTACCAGAAACGTGTTTCTAACTCCTGAATCTAAAGGGAGATTTAACTCACTTAGCTGAAAAATCGCACAGCAGAGCAGATTGAAGGATACGTTGCTTCTGTGTTTTAGGCAGAGTTTTACTGCTATTTCGTTATATGCGGGAATAGTGCTGGAAATGCCTGTTTTGAGATCTCTCCACAGAAAGCGTTTCCAGACTTCCCCTTCAACACACGAGTTTAACTCTGTAAGTTGAATGCACACATTGAAGTCCTTTCTGTTAGGTAGCTCCGTATTGGTTTCACAAGCAGACAGTTCTCCTTACAGCATAGGCTCCCATTCACTGAGAAATGTCCAAACGCAGCTCTTACCAGAAACGTGTTTCTAACTCATGAATCTAAAGGGAGATTTAACTCACTTAGCTGAACAAACGCACAGCAGAGCAGATTGAAGGATACGTTGCTTCTGTGTTTTAGGCAGAGTTTTACTGCTATTTCGTTATATGCGGGAATAGTGCTGGAAATGCCTGTTTTGAGATCTCTCCACAGAAAGCGTTTCCAGACTTCCCCTTCAACACACGCGTTTAACTCTGTAAGTTGAATACACACATTGAAGACCGTTCTGTTAGGTAGCTCCGTTTTGGTTTCACAAGCAGACAGTTCTCCTTACAGCATAGGCTCCCATTCACTGAGAAATGTCCAAACGCAGCTCTTACCAGAAACGTGTTTCTAACTCCTGAATCTAAAGGGAGATTTAACTCACTTAGCTGAACAAACGCACAGCAGAGCAGATTGAAGGATACGTTGCTTCTGTGTTTTAGGCAGAGTTTTACTGCTATTTCGTTATATGCGGGAATAGTGCTGGAAATGCCTGTTTTGAGATCTCTCCACAGAAAGCGTTTCCAGACTTCCCCTTCAACACACGAGTTTAACTCTGTAAGTTGAATGTACACATTGAAGACCGTTCTGTTAGGTAGCTCCGTTTTGGTTTCACAAGCAGACAGTTCTCCTTACAGCATAGGCTCGCATTCACTGAGAAATGTCCAAACGCAGCTCTTACCAGAAACGTGTTTCTAACTCCTGAATCTAAAGGGAGATTTAACTCACTTAGCTGAACAAACGCACAGCAGAGCAGATTGAAGGATACGTTGCTTCTGTGTTTTAGGCAGAGTTTTACTGCTATTTCGTTATATGCGGGAATAGTGCTGGAAATGCCTGTTTTGAGATCTCTCCACAGAAAGCGTTTCCAGACTTCCCCTTCAACACACGAGTTTAACTCTGTAAGTTGAATGCACACATTGAAGACCGTTCTGTTAGGTAGCTCCGTTTTGGTTTCACAAGCAGACAGTTCTCCTTACAGCATAGGCTCCCATTCACTGAGAAATGTCCAAACGCAGCTCTTACCAGAAACGTGTTTCTAACTCCTGAATCTAAAGGGAGATTTAACTCACTTAGCTGAACAAACGCACAGCAGAGCAGATTGAAGGACACGTTGCTTCTGTGTTTTAGGCAGAGTTTTACTGCTATTTCGTTATATGCGGGAATAGTGCTGGAAATGCCTGTTTTGAGATCTCTCCACAGAAAGCGTTTCCAGACTTCCCCTTCAACACACGATTTTAACTCTGTAAGTTGAATGCACACATTGAAGACCGTTCTGTTATGTAGCTCCGTTTTGGTTTCACAAGCAGAGAGTTCTCCTTACAGCATAGGGTCCCATTCACTGAGAAATGTCCAAACGCAGCTCTTACCAGAAACGTGTTTCTAACTCCTGAATCTAAAGGGAGATTTAACTCACTTAGCTGAACAAACGCACAGCAGAGCAGATTGAAGGATACGTTGCTTCTGTGTTTTAGGCAGAGTTTTACTGCTATTTCGTTATATGCGGGAATAGTGCTGGAAATGCCTGTTTTGAGATCTCTCCACAGAAAGCGTTTCCAGACTTCCCCTTCAACACACGAGTTTAACTCTGTAAGTTGAATGCACACATTGAAGACCGTTCTGTTAGGTAGCTCCGTTTTGGTTTCACAAGCAGACAGTTCTCCTTACAGCATAGGCTCCCATTCACTGAGAAATGTCCAAACGCAGCTCTTACCAGAAACGTGTTTCTAACTCCTGAATCTAAAGGGAGATTTAACTCACTTAGCTGAACAAACGCACAGCAGAGCAGATTGAAGGATACGTTGCTTCTGTGTTTTAGGCAGAGTTTTACTGCTATTTCGTTATATGCGGGAATAGTGCTGGAAATGCCTGTTTTGAGATCTCTCCACAGAAAGCGTTTCCAGACTTCCCCTTCAACACACGAGTTTAACTCTGTAAGTTGAATGTACACATTGAAGACCGTTCTGTTAGGTAGCTCCGTTTTGGTTTCACAAGCAGACAGTTCTCCTTACAGCATAGGCTCGCATTCACTGAGAAATGTCCAAACGCAGCTCTTACCAGAAACGTGTTTCTAACTCCTGAATCTAAAGGGAGATTTAACTCACTTAGCTGAACAAACGCACAGCAGAGCAGATTGAAGGATACGTTGCTTCTGTGTTTTAGGCAGAGTTTTACTGCTATTTCGTTATATGCGGGAATAGTGCTGGAAATGCCTGTTTTGAGATCTCTCCACAGAAAGCGTTTCCAGAGTTCCCCTTCAACACACGAGTTTAACTCTGTAAGTTGAATGCACACATTGAAGACCGTTCTGTTAGGTAGCTCCGTTTTGGTTTCACAAGCAGACAGTTCTCCTTACAGCATAGGCTCCCATTCACTGAGAAATGTCCAAACGCAACTCTTACCAGAAACGTGTTTCTAACTCCTGAATCTAAAGGGAGATTTAACTCACTTAGCTGAACAAACGCACAGCAGAGCAGATTGAAGGATACGTTGCTTCTGTGTTTTAGGCAGAGTTTTACTGCTATTTTGTTATATGCGGGAATAGTGCTGGAAATGCCTGTTTTGAGATCTCTCCACAGAAAGCGTTTCCAGACTTCCCCTTCAACACACGAGTTTAACTCTGTAAGTTGAATGCCCACATTGAAGACCGTTCTGTTAGGTAGCTCCGTTTTGGTTTCACAAGCAGACAGTTCTCCTTACAGCATAGGCTCCCATTCACTGAGAAATGTCCAAACGCAGCTCTTACCAGAAACGTGTTTCTAACTCCTGAATCTAAAGGGAGATTTAACTCACTTAGCTGAACAAACGCACAGCAGAGCAGATTGAAGGATACGTTGCTTCTGTGTTTTAGGCAGAGTTTTACTGCTATTTCGTTATATGCGGGAATAGTGCTGGAAATGCCTGTTTTGAGATCTCTCCACAGAAAGCGTTTCCAGACTTCCCCTTCAACACACGAGTTTAACTCTGTAAGTTGAATGTACACATTGAAGACCGTTCTGTTAGGTAGCTCCGTTTTGGTTTCACAAGCAGACAGTTCTCCTTACAGCATAGGCTCGCATTCACTGAGAAATGTCCAAACGCAGCTCTTACCAGAAACGTGTTTCTAACTCCTGAATCTAAAGGGAGATTTAACTCACTTAGCTGAACAAACGCACAGCAGAGCAGATTGAAGGATACGTTGCTTCTGTGTTTTAGGCAGAGTTTTACTGCTATTTCGTTATATGCGGGAATAGTGCTGGAAATGCCTGTTTTGAGATCTCTCCACAGAAAGCGTTTCCAGAGTTCCCCTTCAACACACGAGTTTAACTCTGTAAGTTGAATGCACACATTGAAGACCGTTCTGTTAGGTAGCTCCGTTTTGGTTTCACAAGCAGACAGTTCTCCTTACAGCATAGGCTCCCATTCACTGAGAAATGTCCAAACGCAACTCTTACCAGAAACGTGTTTCTAACTCCTTAATCTAAAGGGAGATTTAACTCACTTAGCTGAACAAACGCACAGCAGAGCAGATTGAAGGATACGTTGCTTCTGTGTTTTAGGCAGAGTTTTACTGCTATTTTGTTATATGCGGGAATAGTGCTGGAAATGCCTGTTTTGAGATCTCTCCACAGAAAGCGTTTCCAGACTTCCCCTTCAACACACGAGTTTAACTCTGTAAGTTGAATGCCCACATTGAAGACCGTTCTGTTAGGTAGCTCCGTTTTGGTTTCACAAGCAGACAGTTCTCCTTACAGCATAGGCTCCCATTCACTGAGAAATGTCCAAACGCAGCTCTTACCAGAAACGTGTTTCTAACTCCTGAATCTAAAGGGAGATTTAACTCACTTAGCTGAACAAACGCACAGCAGAGCAGATTGAAGGATACGTTGCTTCTGTGTTTTAGGCAGAGTTTTACTGCTATTTCGTTATATGCGGGAATAGTGCTGGAAATGCCTGTTTTGAGATCTCTCCACAGAAAGCGTTTCCAGACTTCCCCTTCAACACACGAGTTTAACTCTGTAAGTTGAATGCACACATTGAAGACCGTTCTGTTAGGTTGCTCCGTTTTGGTTTCACAAGCAGACAGTTCTCCTTACAGCATAGGCTCCCATTCAATGAGAAATGTCCAAACGCAGCTCTTACCAGAAACGTGTTTCTAACTCCTGAATCTAAAGGGAGATTTAACTCACTTAGCTGAACAAACGCACAGCAGAGCAGATTGAAGGATACGTTGCTTCTGTGTTTTAGGCAGAGTTTTACTGCTATTTCGTTATATGCGGGAATAGTGCTGGAAATGCCTGTTTTGAGATCTCTCCACAGAAAGCGTTTCCAGACTTCCCCTTCAACACACGAGTTTAACTCTGTAAGTTGAATGCACACATTGAAGACCGTTCTGTTAGGTAGCTCCGTTTTGGTTTCACAAGCAGACAGTTCTCCTTACAGCATAGGCTCCCATTCACTGAGAAATGTCCAAACGCAGCTCTTACCAGAAACGTCTTTCTAACTCCTGAATCTAAAGGGAGATTTAACTCACTTAGCTGAACAAACGCACAGCAGAGCAGATTGAACGATACGTTGCTTCTGTGTTTTAGGCAGAGTTTTACTGCTATTTCGTTATATGCGGGAATAGTGCTGGAAATGCCTGTTTTGAGATCTCTCCACAGAAAGCGTTTCCAGACTTCCCCTTCAACACACGAGTTTAACTCTGTAAGTTGAATGCACACATTGAAGACCGTTCTGTTAGGTAGCTCCGTTTTGGTTTCACAAGCAGACAGTTCTCCTTACAGCATAGGCTCCCATTCACTGAGAAATGTCCAAACGCAGCTCTTACCAGAAACGTGTTTCTAACTCCTGAATCTAAAGGGAGATTTAACTCACTTAGCTGAACAAACGCACAGCAGAGCAGATTGAACGATACGTTGCATCTGTGTTTTAGGCAGAGTTTTACTGCTATTTCGTTATATGCGGGAATAGTGCTGGAAATGCCTGTTTTGAGATCTCTCCACAGAAAGCGTTTCCAGACTTCCCCTTCAACACACGAGTTTAACTCTGTAAGTTGAATGCACACATTGAAGACCGTTCTGTTAGGTAGCTCCGTTTTGGTTTCACAAGCAGACAGTTCTCCTTACAGCATAGGCTCCCATTCACTGAGAAATGTCCAAACGCAGCTCTTACCAGAAACGTGTTTCTAACTCCTGAATCTAAAGGGAGATTTAACTCACTTAGCTGAACAAACGCACAGCAGAGCAGATTGAAGGATACGTTGCTTCTGTGTTTTAGGCAGAGTTTTACTGCTATTTCGTTATATGCGGGAATAGTGCTGGAAATGCCTGTTTTGAGATCTCTCCACAGAAAGCGTTTCCAGACTTCCCCTTCAACACACGAGTTTAACTCTGTAAGTTGAATGTACACATTGAAGACCGTTCTGTTAGGTAGCTCCGTTTTGGTTTCACAAGCAGACAGTTCTCCTTACAGCATAGGCTCGCATTCACTGAGAAATGTCCAAACGCAGCTCTTACCAGAAACGTGTTTCTAACTCCTGAATCTAAAGGGAGATGTAACTCACTTAGCTGAACAAACGCACAGCAGAGCAGATTGAAGGATACGTTGCTTCTGTGTTTTAGGCAGAGTTTTACTGCTATTTCGTTATATGCGGGAATAGTGCTGGAAATGCCTGTTTTGAGATCTCTCCACAGAAAGCGTTTCCAGACTTCCCCTTCAACACACGAGTTTAACTCTGTAAGTTGAATGCACACATTGAAGACCGTTCTGTTAGGTAGCTCCGTTTTGGTTTCACTAGCAGACAGTTCTCCTTACAGCATAGGCTCCCATTCACTGAGAAATGTCCAAACGCAGCTCTTACCAGAAACGTGTTTCTAACTCCTGAATCTAAAGGGAGATTGAACTCACTTAGCTGAACAAACGCACAGCAGAGCAGATTGAAGGATACGTTGCTTCTGTGTTTTAGGCAGAGTTTTACTGCTATTTCGTTATATGCGGGAATAGTGCTGGAAATGCCTGTTTTGAGATCTTTCCACAGAAAGCGTTTCCAGACTTCCCCTTCAACACACGAGTTTAACTCTGTAAGTTGAATGCACACATTGAAGACCGTTCTGTTAGGTAGCTCCGTTTTGGTTTCACAAGCAGACAGTTCTCCTTACAGCATAGGCTCCCATTCACTGAGAAATGTCCAAACGCAGCTCTTACCAGAAACGTGTTTCTAACTCCTGAATCTAAAGGGAGATTTAACTCACTTAGCTGAACAAACGCACAGCAGAGCAGATTGAAGGATACGTTGCTTCTGTGTTTTAGGCAGAGTTTTACTGCTATTTCGTTATATGCGGGAATAGTGCTGGAAATGCCTGTTTTGAGATCTCTCCACAGAAAGCGTTTCCAGACTTCCCCTTCAACACACGAGTTTAACTCTGTAAGTTGAATGCACACATTGAAGACCGTTCTGTTAGGTAGCTCCGTTTTGGTTTCACAAGCAGACAGTTCTCCTTACAGCATAGGCTCCCATTCACTGAGAAATGTCCAAACGCAGCTCTTACCAGAAACGTGTTTCTAACTCCTGAATCTAAAGGGAGATTTAACTCACTTAGCTGAACAAACGCACAGCAGAGCAGATTGAAGGACACGTTGCTTCTGTGTTTTAGGCAGAGTTTTACTGCTATTTCGTTATATGCGGGAATAGTGCTGGAAATGCCTGTTTTGAGATCTCTCCACAGAAAGCGTTTCCAGACTTCCCCTTCAACGCACGAGTTTAACTCTGTAAGTTGAATGCACACATTGAAGACCGTTCTGTTAGGTAGCTCCGTTTTGGTTTCACAAGCAGACAGTTCTCCTTACAGCATAGGCTCCCATTCACTGAGAAATGTCCAAACGCAGCTCTTACCAGAAACGTGTTTCTAACTCCTGAATCTAAAGGGAGATTTAACTCACTTAGCTGAACAATCGCACAGCAGAGCAGATTGAAGGATACGTTGCTTCTGTGTTTTAGGCAGAGTTGTACTGCTATTTCGTTATATGCGGGAATAGTGCTGGAAATGCCTGTTTTGAGATCTCTCCACAGAAAGCGTTTCCAGACTTCCCCTTCAACACACGAGTTTAACTCTGTAAGTTGAATGCACACATTGAAGTCCTTTCTGTTAAGTAGCTCCGTTTTGGTTTCACAAGCAGACAGTTCTCCTTACAGCATAGGCTCCCATTCACTGAGAAATGTCCAAACGCAGCTCTTACCAGAAACGTGTTTCTAACTCCTGAATCTAAAGGGAGATTTAACTCACTTAGCTGAACAAACGCACAGCAGAGCAGATTGAAGGATACGTTGCTTCTGTGTTTTAGGCAGAGTTTTACTGCTATTTCGTTATATGCGGGAATAGTGCTGGAAATGCCTGTTTTGAGATCTCTCCACAGAAAGCGTTTCCAGACTTCCCCTTCAACACACGAGTATAACTCTGTAAGTTGAATGCACACATTGAAGACCGTTCTGTTAGGTAGCTCCGTTTTGGTTTCACAAGCAGACAGTTCTCCTTACAACATAGGCTCCCATTCACTGAGAAATGTCCAAACGCAGCTCTTACCAGAAACGTGTTTCTAACTCCTGAATCTAAAGGGAGATTTAACTCACTTAGCTGAACAAACGCACAGCAGAGCAGATTGAAGGATACGTTGCTTCTGTGTTTTAGGCAGAGTTTTACTGCTATTTCGTTATATGCGGGAATAGTGCTGGAAATGCCTGTTTTGAGATCTCTCCACAGAAAGCGTTTCCAGACTTCCCCTTCAACACAGGAGTTTAACTCTGTAAGTTGAATGCACACATTGAAGACCGTTCTGTTAGGTAGCTCCGTTTTGGTTTCACAAGCAGACAGTTCTCCTTACAGCGTAGGCTCCCATTCACTGAGAAATGTCCAAACGCAGCTCTTACCAGAAACGTGTTTCTAACTCCTGAATCTAAAGGGAGATTTAACTCACTTAGCTGAAAAATCGCACAGCAGAGCAGATTGAAGGATACGTTGCTTCTGTGTTTTAGGCAGAGTTTTACTGCTATTTCGTTATATGCGGGAATAGTGCTGGAAATGCCTGTTTTGAGATCTCTCCACAGAAAGCGTTTCCAGACTTCCCCTTCAACACACGAGTTTAACTCTGTAAGTTGAATGCACACATTGAAGTCCTTTCTGTTAGGTAGCTCCGTTTTGGTTTCACAAGCAGACAGTTCTCCTTACAGCATAGGCTCCCATTCACTGAGAAATGTCCAAACGCAGCTCTTACCAGAAACGTGTTTCTAACTCATGAATCTAAAGGGAGATTTAACTCACTTAGCTGAACAAACGCACAGCAGAGCAGATTGAAGGATCCGTTGCTTCTGTGTTTTAGGCAGAGTTTTACTGCTATTTCGTTATATGCGGGAATAGTGCTGGAAATGCCTGTTTTGAGATCTCTCCACAGAAAGCGTTTCCAGACTTCCCCTTCAACACACGAGTTTAACTCTGTAAGTTGAATGCACACATTGAAGTCCTTTCTGTTAGGTAGCTCCGTTTTGGTTTCACAAGCAGACAGTTCTCCTTACAGCATAGGCTCGCATTCACTGAGAAATGTCCAAACGCAGCTCTTACCAGAAACGTGTTTCTAACTCATGAATCTAAAGGGAGATTTAACTCACTTAGCTGAACAAACGCACAGCAGAGCAGATTGAAGGATACGTTGCTTCTGTGTTTTAGGCAGAGTTTTACTGCTATTTCGTTATATGCGGGAATAGTGCTGGAAATGCCTGTTTTGAGATCTCTCCACAGAAAGCGTTTCCAGACTTCCCCTTCAACACACGAGTTTAACTCTGTAAGTTGAATGCACACATTGAAGACCGTTCTGTTAGGTAGCTCCGTTTTGGTTTCACAAGCAGACAGTTCTCCTTACAGCATAGGCTCCCATTCACTGAGAAATGTCCAAACGCAGCTCTTACCAGAAACGTGTTTCTAACTCCTGAATCTAAAGGGAGATTTAACTCACTTAGCTGAACAAACGCACAGCAGAGCAGATTGAAGGATACGTTGCTTCTGTGTTTTAGGCAGAGTTTTACTGCTATTTCGTTATATGCGGGAATAGTGCTGGAAATGCCTGTTTTGAGATCTCTCCACAGAAAGCGTTTCCAGACTTCCCCTTCAACACACGAGTTTAACTCTGTAAGTTGAATGCACACATTGAAGACCGTTCTGTTAGGTAGCTCCGTTTTGGTTTCACAAGCAGACAGTTCTCCTTACAGCATAGGCTCCCATTCACTGAGAAATGTCCAAACGCAGCTCTTACCAGAAACGTGTTTCTAACTCCTGAATCTAAAGGGAGATTTAACTCACTTAGCTGAACAAACGCACAGCAGAGCAGATTGAAGGATACGTTGCTTCTGTGTTTTAGGCAGAGTTTTACTGCTATTTCGTTATATGCGGGAATAGTGCTGGAAATGCCTGTTTTGAGATCTCTCCACAGAAAGCGTTTCCAGACTTCCCCTTCAACACACGAGTTTAACTCTGTAAGTTGAATGCACACATTGAAGACCGTTCTGTTAGGTAGCTCCGTTTTGGTTTCACAAGCAGACAGTTCTCCTTACAGCGTAGGCTCCCATTCACTGAGAAATGTCCAAACGCAGCCCTTACCAGAAACGTGTTTCTAACTCCTGAATCTAAAGGGAGATTTAACTCACTTAGCTGAACAAACGCACAGCAGAGCAGATTGAAGGATACGTTGCTTCTGTGTTTTAGGCAGAGTTTTACTGCTATTTCGTTATATGCGGGAATAGTGCTGGAAATGCCTGTTTTGAGATCTCTCCACAGAAAGCGTTTCCAGACTTCCCCTTCAACACACGAGTTTAACTCTGTAAGTTGAATGCACACATTGAAGACCGTTCTGTTAGGTTGCTCCGTTTTGGTTTCACAAGCAGACAGTTCTCCTTACAGCATAGGCTCCCATTCAATGAGAAATGTCCAAACGCAGCTCTTACCAGAAACGTGTTTCTAACTCCTGAATCTAAAGGGAGATTTAACTCACTTAGCTGAACAAACGCACAGCAGAGCAGATTGAAGGATACGTTGCTTCTGTGTTTTAGGCAGAGTTTTACTGCTATTTCGTTATATGCGGGAATAGTGCTGGAAATGCCTGTTTTGAGATCTCTCCACAGAAAGCGTTTCCAGACTTCCCCTTCAACACACGAGTTTAACTCTGTAAGTTGAATGCACACATTGAAGACCGTTCTGTTAGGTAGCTCCGTTTTGGTTTCACAAGCAGACAGTTCTCCTTACAGCATAGGCTCCCATTCACTGAGAAATGTCCAAACGCAGCTCTTACCAGAAACGTGTTTCTAACTCCTGAATCTAAAGGGAGATTTAACTCACTTAGCTGAACAAACGCACAGCAGAGCAGATTGAAGGATACGTTGCTTCTGTGTTTTAGGCAGAGTTTTACTGCTATTTCGTTATATGCGGGAATAGTGCTGGAAATGCCTGTTTTGAGATCTCTCCACAGAAAGCGTTTCCAGACTTCCCCTTCAACACACGAGTTTAACTCTGTAAGTTGAATGCACACATTGAAGACCGTTTGTTAGGTAGCTCCGTTTTGGTTTCACAAGCAGACAGTTCTCCTTACAGCATAGGCTCCCATTCACTGAGAAATGTCCAAACGCAGCTCTTACCAGAAACGTGTTTCTAACTCCTGAATCTAAAGGGAGATTTAACTCACTTAGCTGAACAAACGCACAGCAGAGCAGATTGAAGGACACGTTGCTTCTGTGTTTTAGGCAGAGTTTTACTGCTATTTCGTTATATGCGGGAATAGTGCTGGAAATGCCTGTTTTGAGATCTCTCCACAGAAAGCGTTTCCAGACTTCCCCTTCAACACACGAGTTTAACTCTGTAAGTTGAATGCACACATTGAAGACCGTTCTGTTACGTAGCTCCGTTTTGGTTTCACAAGCAGACAGTTCTCCTTACAGCATAGGCTCCCATTCACTGAGAAATGTCCAAACGCAGCTCTTACCAGAAACGTGTTTCTAACTCCTGAATCTAAAGGGAGATTTAACTCACTTAGCTGAACAAACGCACAGCAGAGCAGATTGAAGTATACGTTGCTTCTGTGTTTTAGGCAGAGTTGTACTGCTATTTCGTTATATGCGGGAATAGTGCTGGAAATGCCTGTTTTGAGATCTCTCCACAGAAAGCGTTTCCAGACTTCCCCTTCAACACACGAGTTTAGCTCTGTAAGTTGAATGCACACATTGAAGTCCTTTCTGTTACGTAGCTCCGTTTTGGTTTCACAAGCAGACAGTTCTCCTTACAGCATAGGCTCCCATTCACTGCGAAATGTCCAAACGCAGCTCTTACCAGAAACGTGTTTCTAACTCCTGAATCTAAAGGGAGATTTAACTCACTTAGCTGAACAAACGCACAGCAGAGCAGATTGAAGGATACGTTGCTTCTGTGTTTTAGGCAGAGTTTTACTGCTATTTCGTTATATGCGGGAATAGTGCTGGAAATGCCTGTTTTGAGATCTCTCCACAGAAAGCGTTTCCAGACTTCCCCTTCAACACAGGAGTTTAACTCTGTAAGTTGAATGCACACATTGAAGACCGTTCTGTTAGGTAGCTCCGTTTTGGTTTCACAAGCAGACAGTTCTCCTTACAGCGTAGGCTCCCATTCACTGAGAAATGTCCAAACGCAGCTCTTACCAGAAACGTGTTTCTAACTCCTGAATCTAAAGGGAGATTTAACTCACTTAGCTGAAAAATCGCACAGCAGAGCAGATTGAAGGATACGTTGCTTCTGTGTTTTAGGCAGAGTTTTACTGCTATTTCGTTATATGCGGGAATAGTGCTGGAAATGCCTGTTTTGAGATCTCTCCACAGAAAGCGTTTCCAGACTTCCCCTTCAACACACGAGTTTAACTCTGTAAGTTGAATGCACACATTGAAGTCCTTTCTGTTAGGTAGCTCCGTTTTGGTTTCACAAGCAGACAGTTCTCCTTACAGCATAGGCTCCCATTCACTGAGAAATGTCCAAACGCAGCTCTTACCAGAAACGTGTTTCTAACTCATGAATCTAAAGGGAGATTTAACTCACTTAGCTGAACAAACGCACAGCAGAGCAGATTGAAGGATACGTTGCTTCTGTGTTTTAGGCAGAGTTTTACTGCTATTTCGTTATATGCGGGAATAGTGCTGGAAATGCCTGTTTTGAGATCTCTCCACAGAAAGCGTTTCCAGACTTCCCCTTCAACACACGAGTTTAACTCTGTAAGTTGAATGCACACATTGAAGTCCTTTCTGTTAGGTAGCTCCGTTTTGGTTTCACAAGCAGACAGTTCTCCTTACAGCATAGGCTCCCATTCACTGAGAAATGTCCAAACGCAGCTCTTACCAGAAACGTGTTTCTAACTCATGAATCTAAAGGGAGATTTAACTCACTTAGCTGAACAAACGCATAGCAGAGCAGATTGAAGGATACGTTGCTTCTGTGTTTTAGGCAGAGTTTTACTGCTATTTCGTTATATGCGGGAATAGTGCTGGAAATGCCTGTTTTGAGATCTCTCCACAGAAAGCGTTTCCAGACTTCCCCTTCAACACACGCGTTTAACTCTGTAAGTTGAATACACACATTGAAGACCGTTCTGTTAGGTAGCTCCGTTTTGGTTTCACAAGCAGACAGTTCTCCTTACAGCATAGGCTCCCATTCACTGAGAAATGTCCAAACGCAGCTCTTACCAGAAACGTCTTTCTAACTCCTGAATCTAAAGGGAGATTTAACTCACTTAGCTGAACAAACGCACAGCAGAGCAGATTGAAGGATACGTTGCTTCTGTGTTTTAGGCAGAGTTTTACTGCTATTTCGTTATATGCGGGAATAGTGCTGGAAATGCCTGTTTTGAGATCTCTCCACAGAAAGCGTTTCCAGACTTCCCCTTCAACACACGAGTTTAATTCTGTAAGTTGAATGCACACATTGAAGACCGTTCTGTTAGGTAGCTCCGTTTTGGTTTCACAAGCAGACAGTTCTCCTTACAGCATAGGCTCCCATTCACTGAGAAATGTCCAAACGCAGCTCTTACCAGAAACGTGTTTCTAACTCCTGAATCTAAAGGGAGATATAACTCACTTAGCTGAACAATCGCACAGCAGAGCAGATTGAAGGATACGTTGCTTCTGTGTTTTAGGCAGAGTTTTACTGCTATTTCGTTATATGCGGGAATAGTGCTGGAAATGCCTGTTTTGAGATCTCTCCAGAGAAAGCGTTTCCAGACTTCCCCTTCAACACACGAGTTTAAATCTGTAACTTGAATGCACACATTGAAGACCGTTCTGTTAGGTAGCTCCGTTTTGGTTTCACAAGCAGACAGTTCTCCTTACAGCATAGGCTCCCATTCACTGAGAAATGTCCAAACGCAGCTCTTACCAGAAACGTGTTTCTAACTCCTGAATCTAAAGGGAGATTTAACTCACTTAGCTGAACAAACGCACAGCAGAGCAGATTGAAAGATACGTTGCTTCTGTGTTTTAGGCAGAGTTTTACTGCTATTTCGTTATATGCGGGAATAGTGCTGGAAATGCCTGTTTTGAGATCTCTCCACAGAAAGCGTTTCCAGACTTCCCATTCAACACACGAGTTTAACTCTGTAAGTTGAATGCACACATTGAAGACCGTTCTGTTAGGTAGCTCCGTTTTGGTTTCACAAGCAGACAGTTCTCCTTACAGCATAGGCTCCCATTCACTGAGAAATGTCCAAACGCAGCTCTTACCAGAAACGTGTTTCTAACTCCTGAATCTAAAGGGAGATTTAACTCACTTAGCTGAACAAACGCACAGCAGAGCAGATTGAAGGACACGTTGCTTCTGTGTTTTAGGCAGAGTTTTACTGCTATTTCGTTATATGCGGGAATAGTGCTGGAAATGCCTGTTTTGAGATCTCTCCACAGAAAGCGTTTCCAGACTTCCCCTTCAACACACGATTTTAACTCTGTAAGTTGAATGCACACATTGAAGACCGTTCTGTTATGTAGCTCCGTTTTGGTTTCACAAGCAGAGAGTTCTCCTTACAGCATAGGCTCCCATTCACTGAGAAATGTCCAAACGCAGCTCTTACCAGAAACGTGTTTCTAACTCCTGAATCTAAAGGGAGATTTAACTCACTTAGCTGAACAAACGCACAGCAGAGCAGATTGAAGGATACGTTGCTTCTGTGTTTTAGGCAGAGTTTTACTGCTATTTCGTTATATGCGGGAATAGTGCTGGAAATGCCTGTTTTGAGATCTCTCCACAGAAAGCGTTTCCAGACTTCCCCTTCAACACACGAGTTTAACTCTGTAAGTTGAATGCACACATTGAAGACCGTTCTGTTAGGTAGCTCCGTTTTGGTTTCACAAGCAGACAGTTCTCCTTACAGCATAGGCTCCCATTCACTGAGAAATGTCCAAACGCAGCTCTTACCAGAAACGTGTTTCTAACTCCTGAATCTAAAGGGAGATTTAACTCACTTAGCTGAACAAACGCACAGCAGAGCAGATTGAAGGATACGTTGCTTCTGTGTTTTAGGCAGAGTTTTACTGCTATTTCGTTATATGCGGGAATAGTGCTGGAAATGCCTGTTTTGAGATCTCTCCACAGAAAGCGTTTCCAGACTTCCCCTTCAACACACGAGTTTAACTCTGTAAGTTGAATGTACACATTGAAGACCGTTCTGTTAGGTAGCTCCGTTTTGGTTTCACAAGCAGACAGTTCTCCTTACAGCATAGGCTCGCATTCACTGAGAAATGTCCAAACGCAGCTCTTACCAGAAACGTGTTTCTAACTCCTGAATCTAAAGGGAGATTTAACTCACTTAGCTGAACAAACGCACAGCAGAGCAGATTGAAGGATACGTTGCTTCTGTGTTTTAGGCAGAGTTTTACTGCTATTTCGTTATATGCGGGAATAGTGCTGGAAATGCCTGTTTTGAGATCTCTCCACAGAAAGCGTTTCCAGACTTCCCCTTCAACACACGAGTTTAACTCTGTAAGTTGAATGCACACATTGAAGACCGTTCTGTTAGGTAGCTCCGTTTTGGTTTCACAAGCAGACAGTTCTCCTTACAGCATAGGCTCCCATTCACTGAGAAATGTCCAAACGCAGCTCTTACCAGAAACGTGTTTCTAACTCCTGAATCTAAAGGGAGATTTAACTCACTTAGCTGAACAAACGCACAGCAGAGCAGATTGAAGGACACGTTGCTTCTGTGTTTTAGGCAGAGTTTTACTGCTATTTCGTTATATGCGGGAATAGTGCTGGAAATGCCTGTTTTGAGATCTCTCCACAGAAAGCGTTTCCAGACTTCCCCTTCAACACACGATTTTTACTCTGTAAGTTGAATGCACACATTGAAGACCGTTCTGTTATGTAGCTCCGTTTTGGTTTCACAAGCAGAGAGTTCTCCTTACAGCATAGGCTCCCATTCACTGAGAAATGTCCAAACGCAGCTCTTACCAGAAACGTGTTTCTAACTCCTGAATCTAAAGGGAGATTTAACTCACTTAGCTGAACAAACGCACAGCAGAGCAGATTGAAGGATACGTTGCTTCTGTGTTTTAGGCAGAGTTTTACTGCTATTTCTTTATATGCGGGAATAGTGCTGGAAATGCCTGTTTTGAGATCTCTCCACAGAAAGCGTTTCCAGACTTCCCCTTCAACACACGAGTTTAACTCTGTAAGTTGAATGCACACATTGAAGACCGTTCTGTTAGGTAGCTCCGTTTTGGTTTCACAAGCAGACAGTTCTCCTTACAGCATAGGCTCCCATTCACTGAGAAATGTCCAAACGCAGCTCTTACCAGAAACGTGTTTCTAACTCCTGAATCTAAAGGGAGATTTAACTCACTTAGCTGAACAAACGCACAGCAGAGCAGATTGAAGGATACGTTGCTTCTGTGTTTTAGGCAGAGTTTTACTGCTATTTCGTTATATGCGGGAATAGTGCTGGAAATGCCTGTTTTGAGATCTCTCCACAGAAAGCGTTTCCAGACTTCCCCTTCAACACACGAGTTTAACTCTGTAAGTTGAATGTACACATTGAAGACCGTTCTGTTAGGTAGCTCCGTTTTGGTTTCACAAGCAGACAGTTCTCCTTACAGCATAGGCTCGCATTCACTGAGAAATGTCCAAACGCAGCTCTTACCAGAAACGTGTTTCTAACTCCTGAATCTAAAGGGAGATTTAACTCACTTAGCTGAACAAACGCACAGCAGAGCAGATTGAAGGATACGTTGCTTCTGTGTTTTAGGCAGAGTTTTACTGCTATTTCGTTATATGCGGGAATAGTGCTGGAAATGCCTGTTTTGAGATCTCTCCACAGAAAGCGTTTCCAGAGTTCCCCTTCAACACACGAGTTTAACTCTGTAAGTTGAATGCACACATTGAAGACCGTTCTGTTAGGTAGCTCCGTTTTGGTTTCACAAGCAGACAGTTCTCCTTACAGCATAGGCTCCCATTCACTGAGAAATGTCCAAACGCAACTCTTACCAGAAACGTGTTTCTAACTCCTGAATCTAAAGGGAGATTTAACTCACTTAGCTGAACAAACGCACAGCAGAGCAGATTGAAGGATACGTTGCTTCTGTGTTTTAGGCAGAGTTTTACTGCTATTTTGTTATATGCGGGAATAGTGCTGGAAATGCCTGTTTTGAGATCTCTCCACAGAAAGCGTTTCCAGACTTCCCCTTCAACACACGAGTTTAACTCTGTAAGTTGAATGCCCACATTGAAGACCGTTCTGTTAGGTAGCTCCGTTTTGGTTTCACAAGCAGACAGTTCTCCTTACAGCATAGGCTCCCATTCACTGAGAAATGTCCAAACACAGCTCTTACCAGAAACGTGTTTCTAACTCCTGAATCTAAAGGGAGATTTAACTCACTTAGCTGAACAAACGCACAGCAGAGCAGATTGAAGGATACGTTGCTTCTGTGTTTTAGGCAGAGTTTTACTGCTATTTCGTTATATGCGGGAATAGTGCTGGAAATGCCTGTTTTGAGATCTCTCCACAGAAGGCGTTTCCAGACTTCCCCTTCAACACACGAGTTTAACTCTGTAAGTTGAATGCACACATTGAAGACCGTTCTGTTAGGTTGCTCCGTTTTGGTTTCACAAGCAGACAGTTCTCCTTACAGCATAGGCTCCCATTCAATGAGAAATGTCCAAACGCAGCTCTTACCAGAAACGTGTTTCTAACTCCTGAATCTAAAGGGAGATTTAACTCACTTAGCTGAACAAACGCACAGCAGAGCAGATTGAAGGATACGTTGCTTCTGTGTTTTAGGCAGAGTTTTACTGCTATTTCGTTATATGCGGGAATAGTGCTGGAAATGCCTGTTTTGAGATCTCTCCACAGAAAGCGTTTCCAGACTTCCCCTTCAACACACGAGTTTAACTCTGTAAGTTGAATGCACACATTGAAGACCGTTCTGTTAGGTAGCTCCGTTTTGGTTTCACAAGCAGACAGTTCTCCTTACAGCATAGGCTCCCATTCACTGAGAAATGTCCAAACGCAGCTCTTACCAGAAACGTGTTTCTAACTCCTGAATCTAAAGGGAGATTTAACTCACTTAGCTGAACAAACGCACAGCAGAGCAGATTGAACGATACGTTGCTTCTGTGTTTTAGGCAGAGTTTTACTGCTATTTCGTTATATGCGGGAATAGTGCTGGAAATGCCTGTTTTGAGATCTCTCCACAGAAAGCGTTTCCAGACTTCCCCTTCAACACACGAGTTTAACTCTGTAAGTTGAATGCACACATTGAAGACCGTTCTGTTAGGTAGCTCCGTTTTGGTTTCACAAGCAGACAGTTCTCCTTACAGCATAGGCTCCCATTCACTGAGAAATGTCCAAACGCAGCTCTTACCAGAAACGTGTTTCTAACTCCTGAATCTAAAGGGAGATTTAACTCACTTAGCTGAACAAACGCACAGCAGAGCAGATTGAACGATACGTTGCATCTGTGTTTTAGGCAGAGTTTTACTGCTATTTCGTTATATGCGGGAATAGTGCTGGAAATGCCTGTTTTGAGATCTCTCCACAGAAAGCGTTTCCAGACTTCCCCTTCAACACACGAGTTTAACTCTGTAAGTTGAATGCACACATTGAAGACCGTTCTGTTAGGTAGCTCCGTTTTGGTTTCACAAGCAGACAGTTCTCCTTACAGCATAGGCTCCCATTCACTGAGAAATGTCCAAACGCAGCTCTTACCAGAAACGTGTTTCTAACTCCTGAATCTAAAGGGAGATTTAACTCACTTAGCTGAACAAACGCACAGCAGAGCAGATTGAAGGATACGTTGCTTCTGTGTTTTAGGCAGAGTTGTACTGCTATTTCGTTATATGCGGGAATAGTGCTGGAAATGCCTGTTTTGAGATCTCTCCACAGAAAGCGTTTCCAGACTTCCCCTTCAACACACGAGTTTAACTCTGTAAGTTGAATGCACACATTGAAGTCCTTTCTGTTAAGTAGCTCCGTTTTGGTTTCACAAGCAGACAGTTCTCCTTACAGCATAGGCTCCCATTCACTGAGAAATGTCCAAACGCAGCTCTTACCAGAAACGTGTTTCTAACTCCTGAATCTAAAGGGAGATTTAACTCACTTAGCTGAACAAACGCACAGCAGAGCAGATTGAAGGATACGTTGCTTCTGTGTTTTAGGCAGAGTTTTACTGCTATTTCGTTATATGCGGGAATAGTGCTGGAAATGCCTGTTTTGAGATCTCTCCACAGAAAGCGTTTCCAGACTTCCCCTTCAACACACGAGTTTAACTCTGTAAGTTGAATGCACACATTGAAGACCGTTCTGTTAGGTAGCTCCGTTTTGGTTTCACAAGCAGACAGTTCTCCTTACAGCATAGGCTCCCATTCACTGAGAAATGTCCAAACGCAGCTCTTACCAGAAACGTGTTTCTAACTCCTGAATCTAAAGGGAGATTTAACTCACTTAGCTGAACAAACGCACAGCAGAGCAGATTGAAGGATACGTTGCTTCTGTGTTTTAGGCAGAGTTTTACTGCTATTTCGTTATATGCGGGAATAGTGCTGGAAATGCCTGTTTTGAGATCTCTCCACAGAAAGCGTTTCCAGACTTCCCCTTCAACACAGGAGTTTAACTCTGTAAGTTGAATGCACACATTGAAGACCGTTCTGTTAGGTAGCTCCGTTTTGGTTTCACAAGCAGACAGTTCTCCTTACAGCGTAGGCTCCCATTCACTGAGAAATGTCCAAACGCAGCTCTTACCAGAAACGTGTTTCTAACTCCTGAATCTAAAGGGAGATTTAACTCACTTAGCTGAAAAATCGCACAGCAGAGCAGATTGAAGGATACGTTGCTTCTGTGTTTTAGGCAGAGTTTTACTGCTATTTCGTTATATGCGGGAATAGTGCTGGAAATGCCTGTTTTGAGATCTCTCCACAGAAAGCGTTTCCAGACTTCCCCTTCAACACACGAGTTTAACTCTGTAAGTTGAATGCACACATTGAAGTCCTTTCTGTTAGGTAGCTCCGTTTTGGTTTCACAAGCAGACAGTTCTCCTTACAGCATAGGCTCCCATTCACTGAGAAATGTCCAAACGCAGCTCTTACCAGAAACGTGTTTCTAACTCATGAATCTAAAGGGAGATTTAACTCACTTAGCTGAACAAACGCACAGCAGAGCAGATTGAAGGATATGTTGCTTCTGTGTTTTAGGCAGAGTTTTACTGCTATTTCGTTATATGCGGGAATAGTGCTGGAAATGCCTGTTTTGAGATCTCTCCACAGAAAGCGTTTCCAGACTTCCCCTTCAACACACGAGTTTAACTCTGTAAGTTGAATGCACACATTGAAGTCCTTTCTGTTAGGTAGCTCCGTTTTGGTTTCACAAGCAGACAGTTCTCCTTACAGCATAGGCTCGCATTCACTGAGAATTGTCCAAACGCAGCTCTTACCAGAAACGTGTTTCTAACTCATGAATCTAAAGGGAGATTTAACTCACTTAGCTGAACAAACGCACAGCAGAGCAGATTGAAGGATACGTTGCTTCTGTGTTTTAGGCAGAGTTTTACTGCTATTTCGTTATATGCGGGAATAGTGCTGGAAATGCCTGTTTTGAGATCTCTCCACAGAAAGCGTTTCCAGACTTCCCCTTCAACACACGAGTTTAACTCTGTAAGTTGAATGCACACATTGAAGACCGTTCTGTTAGGTAGCTCCGTTTTGGTTTCACAAGCAGACAGTTCTCCTTACAGCATAGGCTCCCATTCACTGAGAAATGTCCAAACGCAGCTCTTACCAGAAACGTGTTTCTAACTCCTGAATCTAAAGGGAGATTTAACTCACTTAGCTGAACAAACGCACAGCAGAGCCGATTGAAGGATACGTTGCTTCTGTGTTTTAGGCAGAGTTTTACTGCTATTTCGTTATATGCGGGAATACTGCTGGAAATGCCTGTTTTGAGATCTCTCCACAGAAAGCGTTTCCAGACTTCCCCTTCAACACACGAGTTTAACTCTGTAAGTTGAATGCACACATTGAAGACCGTTCTGTTAGGTTGCTCCGTTTTGGTTTCACAAGCAGACAGTTCTCCTTACAGCATAGGCTCCCATTCAATGAGAAATGTCCAAACGCAGCTCTTACCAGAAACGTGTTTCTAACTCCTGAATCTAAAGGGAGATTTAACTCACTTAGCTGAACAAACGCACAGCAGAGCAGATTGAAGGATACGTTGCTTCTGTGTTTTAGGCAGAGTTTTACTGCTATTTCGTTATATGCGGGAATAGTGCTGGAAATACCTGTTTTGAGATCTCTCCACAGAAAGCGTTTCCAGACTTCCCCTTCAACACACGAGTTTAACTCTGTAAGTTGAATGCACACATTGAAGACCGTTCTGTTAGGTAGCTCCGTTTTGGTTTCACAAGCAGACAGTTCTCCTTACAGCATAGGCTCCCATTCACTGAGAAATGTCCAAACGCAGCTCTTACCAGAAACGTGTTTCTAACTCCTGAATCTAAAGGGAGATTTAACTCACTTAGCTGAACAAACGCACAGCAGAGCAGATTGAAGGATACGTTGCTTCTGTGTTTTAGGCAGAGTTTTACTGCTATTTCGTTATATGCGGGAATAGTGCTGGAAATGCCTGTTTTGAGATCTCTCCACAGAAAGCGTTTCCAGACTTCCCCTTCAACACACGAATTTAACTCTGTAAGTTGAATGCACACATTGAAGACCGTTCTGTTAGGTAGCTCCGTTTTGGTTTCACAAGCAGACAGTTCTCCTTACAGCATAGGCTCCCATTCACTGAGAAATGTCCAAACGCAGCTCTTACCAGAAACGTGTTTCTAACTCCTGAATCTAAAGGGAGATTTAACTCACTTAGCTGAAAAAACGCACAGCAGAGCAGATTGAAGGACACGTTGCTTCTGTGTTTTAGGCAGAGTTTTACTGCTATTTCGTTATATGCGGGAATAGTGCTGGAAATGCCTGTTTTGAGATCTCTCCACAGAAAGCGTTTCCAGACTTCCCCTTCAACACACGAGTTTAACTCTGTAAGTTGAATGCACACATTGAAGACCGTTCTGTTAGGTAGCTCCGTTTTGGTTTCACAAGCAGACAGTTCTCCTTACAGCATAGGCTCCCATTCACTGAGAAATGTCCAAACGCAGCTCTTACCAGAAACGTGTTTCTAACTCCTGAATCTAAAGGTAGATTTAACTCACTTAGCTGAACAATCGCACAGCAGAGCAGATTGAAGGATACGTTGCTTCTGTGTTTTAGGCAGAGTTGTACTGCTATTTCGTTATATGCGGGAATAGTGCTGGAAATGCCTGTTTTGAGATCTCTCCACAGAAAGCGTTTCCAGACTTCCCCTTCAACACACGAGTTTAACTCTGTAAGTTGAATGCACACATTGAAGTCCTTTCTGTTAAGTAGCTCCGTTTTGGTTTCACAAGCAGACAGTTCTCCTTACAGCATAGGCTCCCATTCACTGAGAAATGTCCAAACGCAGCTCTTACCAGAAACGTGTTTCTAACTCCTGAATCTAAAGGGAGATTTAACTCACTTAGCTGAACAAACGCACAGCAGAGCAGATTGAAGGATACGTTGCTTCTGTGTTTTAGGCAGAGTTTTACTGCTATTTCGTTATATGCGGGAATAGTGCTGGAAATGCCTGTTTTGAGATCTCTCCACAGAAAGCGTTTCCAGACTTCCCCTTCAACACACGAGTTTAACTCTGTAAGTTGAATGCACACATTGAAGACCGTTCTGTTAGGTAGCTCCGTTTTGGTTTCACAAGCAGACAGTTCTCCTTACAGCATAGGCTCCCATTCACTGAGAAATGTCCAAACGCAGCTCTTACCAGAAACGTGTTTCTAACTCCTGAATCTAAAGGGAGATTTAACTCACTTAGCTGAACAAACGCACAGCAGAGCAGATTGAAGGATACGTTGCTTCTGTGTTTTAGGCAGAGTTTTACTGCTATTTCGTTATATGCGGGAATAGTGCTGGAAATGCCTGTTTTGAGATCTCTCCACAGAAAGCGTTTCCAGACTTCCCCTTCAACACAGGAGTTTAACTCTGTAAGTTGAATGCACACATTGAAGACCGTTCTGTTAGGTAGCTCCGTTTTGGTTTCACAAGCAGACAGTTCTCCTTACAGCGTAGGCTCCCATTCACTGAGAAATGTCCAAACGCAGCTCTTACCAGAAACGTGTTTCTAACTCCTGAATCTAAAGGGAGATTTAACTCACTTAGCTGAACAAACGCACAGCAGAGCAGATTGAATGATACGTTGCTTCTGTGTTTTAGGCAGAGTTTTACTGCTATTTCGTTATATGTGGGAATAGTGCTGGAAATGCCTGTTTTGAGATCTCTCCACAGAAAGCGTTTCCAGACTTCCCCTTCAACACACGAGTTTAACTCTGTAAGTTGAATGCACACATTGAAGTCCTTTCTGTTAGGTAGCTCCGTTTTGGTTTCACAAGCAGACAGTTCTCCTTACAGCATAGGCTCGCATTCACTGAGAAATGTCCAAACGCAGCTCTTACCAGAAACGTGTTTCTAACTCATGAATCTAAAGGGAGATTTAACTCACTTAGCTGAACAAACGCAGAGCAGAGCAGATTGAAGGATACGTTGCTTCTGTGTTTTAGGCAGAGTTTTACTGCTATTTCGTTATATGCGGGAATAGTGCTGGAAATGCCTGTTTTGAGATCTCTCCACAGAAAACGTTTCCAGACTTCCCCTTCAACACACGCGTTTAACTCTGTAAGTTGAATACACACATTGAAGACCGTTCTGTTAGGTAGCTCCGTTTTGGTTTCACAAGCAGACAGTTCTCCTTACAGCATAGGCTCCCATTCACTGAGAAATGTCCAAACGGAGCTCTTACCAGAAACGTCTTTCTAACTCCTGAATCTAAAGGGAGATTTAACTCACTTTGCTGAACAAACGCACAGCAGAGCAGATTGAAGGATACGTTGCTTCTGTGTTTTAGGCAGAGTTTTACTGCTATTTCGTTATATGCGGGAATAGTGCTGGAAATGCCTGTTTTGAGATCTCTCCACAGAAAGCGTTTCCAGACTTCTCCTTCAACACACGAGTTTAATTCTGTAAGTTGAATGCACACATTGAAGACCGTTCTGTTAGGTAGCTCCGTATTGGTTTCACAAGCAGACAGTTCTCCTTACAGCATAGGCTCCCATTCACTGAGAAATGTCCAAACGCAGCTCTTACCAGAAACGTGTTTCTAACTCCTGAATCTAAAGGGAGATTTAACTCACTTAGCTGAACAATGGCACAGCAGAGCAGATTGAAGGATACGTTGCTTCTGTGTTTTAGGCAGAGTTTTACTGCTATTTCGTTATATGCGGGAATAGTGCTGGAAATGCCTGTTTTGAGATCTCTCCAGAGAAAGCGTTTCCAGACTTCCCCTTCAACACACGAGTTTAACTCTGTAAGTTGAATGCACACATTGAAGACCGTTCTGTTAGGTAGCTCCGTTTTGGTTTCACAAGCAGACAGTTCTCCTTACAGCATAGGCTCCCATTCACTGAGAAATGTCCAAACGCAGCTCTTACCAGAAACGTGTTTCTAACTCCTGAATCTAAAGGGAGATTTAACTCACTTAGCTGAACAAACGCACAGCAGAGCAGATTGAAGGATACGTTGCTTCTGTGTTTTAGGCAGAGTTTTACTGCTATTTCGTTATATGCGGGAATAGTGCTGGAAATACCTGTTTTGAGATCTCTCCACAGAAAGCGTTTCCAGACTTCCCCTTCAACACACGAGTTTAACTCTGTAAGTTGAATGCACACATTGAAGACCGTTCTGTTAGGTAGCTCCGTTTTGGTTTCACAAGCAGACAGTTCTCCTTACAGCATAGGCTCCCATTCACTGAGAAATGTCCAAACGCAGCTCTTACCAGAAACGTGTTTCTAACTCCTGAATCTAAAGGGAGATTTAACTCACTTAGCTGAACAAACGCACAGCAGAGCAGATTGAAGGATACGTTGCTTCTGTGTTTTAGGCAGAGTTTTACTGCTATTTCGTTATATGCGGGAATAGTGCTGGAAATGCCTGTTTTGAGATCTCTCCACAGAAAGCGTTTCCAGACTTCCCCTTCAACACACGAGTTTAACTCTGTAAGTTGAATGCACACATTGAAGACCGTTCTGTTAGGTAGCTCCGTTTTGGTTTCACAAGCAGACAGTTCTCCTTACAGCATAGGCTCCCATTCACTGAGAAATGTCCAAACGCAGCTCTTACCAGAAACGTGTTTCTAACTCCTGAATCTAAAGGGAGATTTAACTCACTTAGCTGAACAAACGCACAGCAGAGCAGATTGAAGGACACGTTGCTTCTGTGTTTTAGGCAGAGTTTTACTGCTATTTCGTTATATGCGGGAATAGTGCTGGAAATGCCTGTTTTGAGATCTCTCCACAGAAAGCGTTTCCAGACTTCCCCTTCAACACACGAGTTTAACTCTGTAAGTTGAATGCACACATTGAAGACCGTTCTGTTAGGTAGCTCCGTTTTGGTTTCACAAGCAGACAGTTCTCCTTACAGCATAGGCTCCCATTCACTGAGAAATGTCCAAACGCAGCTCTTACCAGAAACGTGTTTCTAACTCCTGAATCTAAAGGGAGATTTAACTCACTTAGCTGAACAAACGCACAGCAGAGCAGATTGACGGATACGTTGCTTCTGTGTTTTAGGCAGAGTTTTACTGCTATTTCGTTATATGCGGGAATAGTGCTGGAAATGCCTGTTTTGAGATCTCTCCACAGAAAGCGTTTCCAGACTTCCCCTTCAACACACGAGTTTAACTCTGTAAGTTGAATGCACACATTGAAGACCGTTCTGTTAGGTAGCTCCGTTTTGGTTTCACAAGCAGACAGTTCTCCTTACAGCATAGGCTCCCATTCACTGAGAAATGTCCAATCGCAGCTCTTACCAGAAACGTGTTTCTAACTCCTGAATCTAAAGGGAGATTTAACTCACTTAGCTGAACAAACGCACAGCAGAGCAGATTGAAGGATACGTTGCTTCTGTGTTTTAGGCAGAGTTTTACTGCTATTTCGTTATATGCGGGAATAGTGCTGGAAATGCCTGTTTTGAGATCTCTCCACAGAAAGCGTTTCCAGACTTCCCTTTCAACACACGAGTTTAACTCTGTAAGTTGAATGCACACATTGAAGACCGTTCTGTTAGGTTGCTCCGTTTTGGTTTCACAAGCAGACAGTTCTCCTTACAGCATAGGCTCCCATTCAATGAGAAATGTCCAAACGCAGCTCTTACCGGAAACGTGTTTCTAACTCCTGAATCTAAAGGGAGATTTAACTCACTTAGCTGAACAAACGCACAGCAGAGCAGATTGAAGGATACGTTGCTTCTGTGTTTTAGGCAGAGTTTTACTGCTATTTCGTTATATGCGGGAATAGTGCTGGAAATACCTGTTTTGAGATCTCTCCACAGAAAGCGTTTCCAGACTTCCCCTTCAACACATGAGTTTAACTCTGTAAGTTGAATGCACACATTGAAGACCGTTCTGTTAGGTAGCTCCGTTTTGGTTTCACAAGCAGACAGTTCTCCTTACAGCATAGGCTCCCATTCACTGAGAAATGTCCAAACGCAGCTCTTACCAGAAACGTGTTTCTAACTCCTGAATCTAAAGGGAGATTTAACTCACTTAGCTGAACAAACGCACAGCAGAGCAGATTGAAGGATACGTTGCTTCTGTGTTTTAGGCAGAGTTTTACTGCTATTTCGTTATATGCGGGAATAGTGCTGGAAATGCCTGTTTTGAGATCTCTCCACAGAAAGCGTTTCCAGACTTCCCCTTCAACACACGAGTTTAACTCTGTAAGTTGAATGCACACATTGAAGACCGTTCTGTTAGGTAGCTCCGTTTTGGTTTCACAAGCAGACAGTTCTCCTTACAGCATAGGCTCCCATTCACTGAGAAATGTCCAAACGCAGCTCTTACCAGAAACGTGTTTCTAACTCCTGAATCTAAAGGGAGATTTAACTCACTTAGCTGAACAAACGCACAGCAGAGCAGATTGAAGGACACGTTGCTTCTGTGTTTTAGGCAGAGTTTTACTGCTATTTCGTTATATGCGGGAATAGTGCTGGAAATGCCTGTTTTGAGATCTCTCCACAGAAAGCGTTTCCAGACTTCCCCTTCAACACACGAGTTTAACTCTGTAAGTTGAATGCACACATTGAAGACCGTTCTGTTAGGTAGCTCCGTTTTGGTTTCACAAGCAGACAGTTCTCCTTACAGCATAGGCTCCCATTCACTGAGAAATGTCCAAACGCAGCTCTTACCAGAAACGTGTTTCTAACTCCTGAATCTAAAGGGAGATTTAACTCACTTAGGTGAACAATCGCACAGCAGAGCAGATTGAAGGATACGTTGCTTCTGTGTTTTAGGCAGAGTTGTACTGCTATTTCGTTATATGCGGGAATAGTGCTGGAAATGCCTGTTTTGAGATCTCTCCACAGAAAGCGTTTCCAGACTTCCCCTTCAACACACGAGTTTAACTCTGTAAGTTGAATGCACACATTGAAGTCCTTTCTGTTAGGTAGCTCCGTTTTGGTTTCACAAGCAGACAGTTCTCCTTACAGCATAGGCTCCCATTCACTGAGAAATGTCCAAACGCAGCTCTTACCAGAAACGTGTTTCTAACTCCTGAATCTAAAGGGAGATTTAACTCACTTAGCTGAACAAACGAACAGCAGAGCAGATTGAAGGATACGTTGCTTCTGTGTTTTAGGCAGAGTTTTACTGCTATTTCGTTATATGCGGGAATAGTGCTGGAAATGCCTGTTTTGAGATCTCTCCACAGAAAGCGTTTCCAGACTTCCCCTTCAACACACGAGTTTAACTCTGTAAGTTGAATGCACACATTGAAGACCGTTCTGTTAGGTAGCTCCGTTTTGGTTTCACAAGCAGACAGTTCTCCTTACAGCATAGGCTCCCATTCACTGAGAAATGTCCAAACGCAGCTCTTACCAGAAACGTGTTTCTAACTCCTGAATCTAAAGGGAGATTTAACTCACTTAGCTGAACAAACGCACAGCAGAGCAGATTGAAGGATACGTTGCTTCTCTGTTTTAGGCAGAGTTTTACTGCTATTTCGTTATATGCGGGAATAGTGCTGGAAATGCCTGTTTTGAGATCTCTCCACAGAAAGCGTTTCCAGACTTCCCGTTCAACACACGAGTTTAACTCTGTAAGTTGAATGCACACATTGAAGACCGTTCTGTTAGGTAGCTCCGTTTTGGTTTCACAAGCAGACAGTTCTCCTTACAGCATAGGCTCCCATTCACTGAGAAATGTCCAAACGCAGCTCTTACCAGAAACGTGTTTCTAACTCCTGAATCTAAAGGGAGATTTAACTCACTTAGCTGAACAAACGCACAGCAGAGCAGATTGAAGGATACGTTGCTTCTGTGTTTTAGGCAGAGTTTTACTGCTATTTCGTTATATGCGGGAATAGTGCTGGAAATGCCTGTTTTGAGATCTCTCCACAGAAAGCGTTTCCAGACATCCCCTTCAACACACGAGTTTAACTCTGTAAGTTGAATGCACACATTGAAGACCGTTCTGTTAGGTTGCTCCGTTTTGGTTTCACAAGCAGACAGTTCTCCTTACAGCATAGGCTCCCATTCAATGAGAAATGTCCAAACGCAGCTCTTACCAGAAACGTGTTTCTAACTCCTGAATCTAAAGGGAGATTTAACTCACTTAGCTGAACAAACGCACAGCAGAGCAGATTGAAGGATACGTTGCTTCTGTGTTTTAGGCAGAGTTTTACTGCTATTTCGTTATATGCGGGAATAGTGCTGAAAATACCTGTTTTGAGATCTCTCCACAGAAAGCGTTTCCAGACTTCCCCTTCAACACACGAGTTTAACTCTGTAAGTTGAATGCACACATTGAAGACCGTTCTGTTAGGTAGCTCCGTTTTGGTTTCACAAGCAGACAGTTCTCCTTACAGCATAGGCTCCCATTCACTGAGAAATGTCCAAACGCAGCTCTTACCAGAAACGTGTTTCTAACTCCTGAATCTAAAGGGAGATTTAACTCACTTAGCTGAACAATCGCACAGCAGAGCAGATTGAAGGATACGTTGCTTCTGTGTTTTAGGCAGAGTTGTACTGCTATTTCGTTATATGCGGGAATAGTGCTGGAAATGCCTGTTTTGAGATCTCTCCACAGAAAGCGTTTCCAGACTTCCCCTTCAACACACGAGTTTAACTCTGTAAGTTGAATGCACACATTGAAGTCCTTTCTGTTAGGTAGCTCCGTTTTGGTTTCACAAGCAGACAGTTCTCCTTACAGCATAGGCTCCGATTCACTGAGAAATGTCCAAACGCAGCTCTTACCAGAAACGTGTTTCTAACTCATGAATCTAAAGGGAGATTTAACTCACTTAGCTGAACAAACGCACAGCAGAGCAGATTGAAGGATACGTTGCTTCTGTGTTTTAGGCAGAGTTTTACTGCTATTTCGTTATATGCGGGAATAGTGCTGGAAATGCCTGTTTTGAGATCTCTCCACAGAAAGCGTTTCCAGACTTCTCCTTCAACACACGAGTTTAATTCTGTAAGTTGAATGCACACATTGAAGACCGTTCTGTTAGGTAGCTCCGTTTTGGTTTCACAAGCAGACAGTTCTCCTTACAGCATAGGCTCCCATTCACTGAGAAATGTCCAAACGCAGCTCTTACCAGAAACGTGTTTCTAACTCCTGAATCTAAAGGGAGATTTAACTCACTTAGCTGAACAATCGCACAGCAGAGCAGATTGAAGGATACGTTGCTTCTGTGTTTTAGGCAGAGTTTTACTGCTATTTCGTTATATGCGGGAATAGTGCTGGAAATGCCTGTTTTGAGATCTCTCCAGAGAAAGCGTTTCCAGACTTCCCCTTCAACACACGAGTTTAACTCTGTAAGTTGAATGCACACATTGAAGACCGTTCTGTTAGGTAGCTCCGTTTTGGTTTCACAAGCAGACAGTTCTCCTTACAGCATAGGCTCCCATTCACTGAGAAATGTCCAAACGCAGCTCTTACCAGAAACGTGTTTCTAACTCCTGAATCTAAAGGGAGATTTAACTCACTTAGCTGAACAAACGCACAGCAGAGCAGATTGAAGGATACGTTGCTTCTGTGTTTTAGGCAATTTTTACTGCTATTTCGTTATATGCGGGAATAGTGCTGGAAATACCTGTTTTGAGATCTCTCCACAGAAAGCGTTTCCAGACTTCCCCTTCAACACACGAGTTTAACTCTGTAAGTTGAATGCACACATTGAAGACCGTTCTGTTAGGTAGCTCCGTTTTGGTTTCACAAGCAGACAGTTCTCCTTACAGCATAGGCTCCCATTCACTGAGAAATGTCCAAACGCAGCTCTTACCAGAAACGTGTTTCTAACTCCTGAATCTAAAGGGAGATTTAACTCACTTAGCTGAACAAACGCACAGCAGAGCAGATTGAAGGATACGTTGCTTCTGTGTTTTAGGCAGAGTTTTACTGCTATTTCGTTATATGCGGGAATAGTGCTGGAAATGCCTGTTTTGAGATCTCTCCACAGAAAGCGTTTCCAGACTTCCCCTTCAACACACGAGTTTAACTCTGTAAGTTGAATGCACACATTGAAGACCGTTCTGTTAGGTAGCTCCGTTTTGGTTTCACAAGCAGACAGTTCTCCTTACAGCATAGGCTCCCATTCACTGAGAAATGTCCAAACGCAGCTCTTACCAGAAACGTGTTTCTAACTCCTGAATCTAAAGGGAGATTTAACTCACTTAGCTGAACAAACGCACAGCAGAGCAGATTGAAGCACACGTTGCTTCTGTGTTTTAGGCAGAGTTTTACTGCTATTTCGTTATATGCGGGAATAGTGCTGGAAATGCCTGTTTTGAGATCTCTCCACAGAAAGCGTTTCCAGACTTCCCCTTCAACACACGAGTTTAACTCTGTAAGTTGAATGCACACATTGAAGACCGTTCTGTTAGGTAGCTCCGTTTTGGTTTCACAAGCAGACAGTTCTCCTTACAGCATAGGCTCCCATTCACTGAGAAATGTCCAAACGCAGCTCTTACCAGAAACGTGTTTCTAACTCCTGAATCTAAAGGGAGATTTAACTCACTTAGCTGAACAAACGCACAGCAGAGCAGATTGACGGATACGTTGCTTCTGTGTTTTAGGCAGAGTTTTACTGCTATTTCGTTATATGCGGGAATAGTGCTGGAAATGCCTGTTTTGAGATCTCTCCACAGAAAGCGTTTCCAGACTTCCCCTTCAACACACGAGTTTAACTCTGTAAGTTGAATGCACACATTGAAGACCGTTCTGTTAGGTAGCTCCGTTTTGGTTTCACAAGCAGACAGTTCTCCTTACAGCATAGGCTCCCATTCACTGAGAAATGTCCAATCGCAGCTCTTACCAGAAACGTGTTTCTAACTCCTGAATCTAAAGGGAGATTTAACTCACTTAGCTGAACAAACGCACAGCAGAGCAGATTGAAGGATACGTTGCTTCTGTGTTTTAGGCAGAGTTTTACTGCTATTTCGTTATATGCGGGAATAGTGCTGGAAATGCCTGTTTTGAGATCTCTCCACAGAAAGCGTTTCCAGACTTCCCTTTCAACACACGAGTTTAACTCTGTAAGTTGAATGCACACATTGAAGACCGTTCTGTTAGGTTGCTCCGTTTTGGTTTCACAAGCAGACAGTTCTCCTTACAGCATAGGCTCCCATTCAATGAGAAATGTCCAAACGCAGCTCTTACCGGAAACGTGTTTCTAACTCCTGAATCTAAAGGGAGATTTAACTCACTTAGCTGAACAAACGCACAGCAGAGCAGATTGAAGGATACGTTGCTTCTGTGTTTTAGGCAGAGTTTTACTGCTATTTCGTTATATGCAGGAATAGTGCTGGAAATACCTGTTTTGAGATCTCTCCACAGAAAGCGTTTCCAGACTTCCCCTTCAACACATGAGTTTAACTCTGTAAGTTGAATGCACACATTGAAGACCGTTCTGTTAGGTAGCTCCGTTTTGGTTTCACAAGCAGACAGTTCTCCTTACAGCATAGGCTCCCATTCACTGAGAAATGTCCAAACGCAGCTCTTACCAGAAACGTGTTTCTAACTCCTGAATCTAAAGGGAGATTTAACTCACTTAGCTGAACAAACGCACAGCAGAGCAGATTGAAGGATACGTTGCTTCTGTGTTTTAGGCAGAGTTTTACTGCTATTTCGTTATATGCGGGAATAGTGCTGGAAATGCCTGTTTTGAGATCTCTCCACAGAAAGCGTTTCCAGACTTCCCCTTCAACACACGAGTTTAACTCTGTAAGTTGAATGCACACATTGAAGACCGTTCTGTTAGGTAGCTCCGTTTTGGTTTCACAAGCAGACAGTTCTCCTTACAGCATAGGCTCCCATTCACTGAGAAATGTCCAAACGCAGCTCTTACCAGAAACGTGTTTCTAACTCCTGAATCTAAAGGGAGATTTAACTCACTTAGCTGAACAAACGCACAGCAGAGCAGATTGAAGGACACGTTGCTTCTGTGTTTTAGGCAGAGTTTTACTGCTATTTCGTTATATGCGGGAATAGTGCTGGAAATGCCTGTTTTGAGATCTCTCCACAGAAAGCGTTTCCAGACTTCCCCTTCAACACACGCGTTTAACTCTGTAAGTTGAATGCACACATTGAAGACCGTTCTGTTAGGTAGCTCCGTTTTGGTTTCACAAGCAGACAGTTCTCCTTACAGCATAGGCTCCCATTCACTGAGAAATGTCCAAACGCAGCTCTTACCAGAAACGTGTTTCTAACTCCTGAATCTAAAGGGAGATTTAACTCACTTAGGTGAACAATCGCACAGCAGAGCAGATTGAAGTATACGTTGCTTCTGTGTTTTAGGCAGAGTTGTACTGCTATTTCGTTATATGCGGGAATAGTGCTGGAAATGCCTGTTTTGAGATCTCTCCACAGAAAGCGTTTCCAGACTTCCCCTTCAACACACGAGTTTAACTCTGTAAGTTGAATGCACACATTGAAGTCCTTTCTGTTAGGTAGCTCCGTTTTGGTTTCACAAGCAGACAGTTCTCCTTACAGCATAGGCTACCATTCACTGAGAAATGTCCAAACGCAGCTCTTACCAGAAACGTGTTTCTAACTCCTGAATCTAAAGGGAGATTTAACTCACTTAGCTGAACAAACGAACAGCAGAGCAGATTGAAGGATACGTTGCTTCTGTGTTTTAGGCAGAGTTTTACTGCTATTTCGTTATATGCGGGAATAGTGCTGGAAATGCCTGTTTTGAGATCTCTCCAGAGAAAGCGTTTCCAGACTTCCCCTTCAACACACGAGTTTAACTCTGTAAGTTGAATGCACACATTGAAGACCGTTCTGTTAGGTAGCTCCGTTTTGGTTTCACAAGCAGACAGTTCTCCTTACAGCATAGGCTCCCATTCACTGAGAAATGTCCAAACGCAGCTCTTACCAGAAACGTGTTTCTAACTCCTGAATCTAAAGGGAGATTTAACTCACTTAGCTGAACAAACGCACAGCAGAGCAGATTGAAGGATACGTTGCTTCTGTGTTTTAGGCAATTTTTACTGCTATTTCGTTATATGCGGGAATAGTGCTGGAAATACCTGTTTTGAGATCTCTCCACAGAAAGCGTTTCCAGACTTCCCCTTCAACACACGAGTTTAACTCTGTAAGTTGAATGCACACATTGAAGACCGTTCTGTTAGGTAGCTCCGTTTTGGTTTCACAAGCAGACAGTTCTCCTTACAGCATAGGCTCCCATTCACTGAGAAATGTCCAAACGCAGCTCTTACCAGAAACGTGTTTCTAACTCCTGAATCTAAAGGGAGATTTAACTCACTTAGCTGAACAAACGCACAGCAGAGCAGATTGAAGGATACGTTGCTTCTGTGTTTTAGGCAGAGTTTTACTGCTATTTCGTTATATGCGGGAATAGTGCTGGAAATGCCTGTTTTGAGATCTCTCCACAGAAAGCGTTTCCAGACTTCCCTTTCAACACACGAGTTTAACTCTGTAAGTTGAATGCACACATTGAAGACCGTTCTGTTAGGTTGCTCCGTTTTGGTTTCACAAGCAGACAGTTCTCCTTACAGCATAGGCTCCCATTCAATGAGAAATGTCCAAACGCAGCTCTTACCGGAAACGTGTTTCTAACTCCTGAATCTAAAGGGAGATTTAACTCACTTAGCTGAACAAACGCACAGCAGAGCAGATTGAAGGATACGTTGCTTCTGTGTTTTAGGCAGAGTTTTACTGCTATTTCGTTATATGCAGGAATAGTGCTGGAAATACCTGTTTTGAGATCTCTCCACAGAAAGCGTTTCCAGACTTCCCCTTCAACACATGAGTTTAACTCTGTAAGTTGAATGCACACATTGAAGACCGTTCTGTTAGGTAGCTCCGTTTTGGTTTCACAAGCAGACAGTTCTCCTTACAGCATAGGCTCCCATTCACTGAGAAATGTCCAAACGCAGCTCTTACCAGAAACGTGTTTCTAACTCCTGAATCTAAAGGGAGATTTAACTCACTTAGCTGAACAAACGCACAGCAGAGCAGATTGAAGGATACGTTGCTTCTGTGTTTTAGGCAGAGTTTTACTGCTATTTCGTTATATGCGGGAATAGTGCTGGAAATGCCTGTTTTGAGATCTCTCCACAGAAAGCGTTTCCAGACTTCCCCTTCAACACACGAGTTTAACTCTGTAAGTTGAATGCACACATTGAAGACCGTTCTGTTAGGTAGCTCCGTTTTGGTTTCACAAGCAGACAGTTCTCCTTACAGCATAGGCTCCCATTCACTGAGAAATGTCCAAACGCAGCTCTTACCAGAAACGTGTTTCTAACTCCTGAATCTAAAGGGAGATTTAACTCACTTAGCTGAACAAACGCACAGCAGAGCAGATTGAAGGACACGTTGCTTCTGTGTTTTAGGCAGAGTTTTACTGCTATTTCGTTATATGCGGGAATAGTGCTGGAAATGCCTGTTTTGAGATCTCTCCACAGAAAGCGTTTCCAGACTTCCCCTTCAACACACGCGTTTAACTCTGTAAGTTGAATGCACACATTGAAGACCGTTCTGTTAGGTAGCTCCGTTTTGGTTTCACAAGCAGACAGTTCTCCTTACAGCATAGGCTCCCATTCACTGAGAAATGTCCAAACGCAGCTCTTACCAGAAACGTGTTTCTAACTCCTGAATCTAAAGGGAGATTTAACTCACTTAGGTGAACAATCGCACAGCAGAGCAGATTGAAGTATACGTTGCTTCTGTGTTTTAGGCAGAGTTGTACTGCTATTTCGTTATATGCGGGAATAGTGCTGGAAATGCCTGTTTTGAGATCTCTCCACAGAAAGCGTTTCCAGACTTCCCCTTCAACACACGAGTTTAACTCTGTAAGTTGAATGCACACATTGAAGTCCTTTCTGTTAGGTAGCTCCGTTTTGGTTTCACAAGCAGACAGTTCTCCTTACAGCATAGGCTACCATTCACTGAGAAATGTCCAAACGCAGCTCTTACCAGAAACGTGTTTCTAACTCCTGAATCTAAAGGGAGATTTAACTCACTTAGCTGAACAAACGAACAGCAGAGCAGATTGAAGGATACGTTGCTTCTGTGTTTTAGGCAGAGTTTTACTGCTATTTCGTTATATGCGGGAATAGTGCTGGAAATGCCTGTTTTGAGATCTCTCCAGAGAAAGCGTTTCCAGACTTCCCCTTCAACACACGAGTTTAACTCTGTAAGTTGAATGCACACATTGAAGACCGTTCTGTTAGGTAGCTCCGTTTTGGTTTCACAAGCAGACAGTTCTCCTTACAGCATAGGCTCCCATTCACTGAGAAATGTCCAAACGCAGCTCTTACCAGAAACGTGTTTCTAACTCCTGAATCTAAAGGGAGATTTAACTCACTTAGCTGAACAAACGCACAGCAGAGCAGATTGAAGGATACGTTGCTTCTGTGTTTTAGGCAATTTTTACTGCTATTTCGTTATATGCGGGAATAGTGCTGGAAATACCTGTTTTGAGATCTCTCCACAGAAAGCGTTTCCAGACTTCCCCTTCAACACACGAGTTTAACTCTGTAAGTTGAATGCACACATTGAAGACCGTTCTGTTAGGTAGCTCCGTTTTGGTTTCACAAGCAGACAGTTCTCCTTACAGCATAGGCTCCCATTCACTGAGAAATGTCCAAACGCAGCTCTTACCAGAAACGTGTTTCTAACTCCTGAATCTAAAGGGAGATTTAACTCACTTAGCTGAACAAACGCACAGCAGAGCAGATTGAAGGATACGTTGCTTCTGTGTTTTAGGCAGAGTTTTACTGCTATTTCGTTATATGCGGGAATAGTGCTGGAAATGCCTGTTTTGAGATCTCTCCACAGAAAGCGTTTCCAGACTTCCCCTTCAACACACGAGTTTAACTCTGTAAGTTGAATGCACACATTGAAGACCGTTCTGTTAGGTAGCTCCGTTTTGGTTTCACAAGCAGACAGTTCTCCTTACAGCATAGGCTCCCATTCACTGAGAAATGTCCAAACGCAGCTCTTACCAGAAACGTGTTTCTAACTCCTGAATCTAAAGGGAGATTTAACTCACTTAGCTGAACAAACGCACAGCAGAGCAGATTGAAGGACACGTTGCTTCTGTGTTTTAGGCAGAGTTTTACTGCTATTTCGTTATATGCGGGAATAGTGCTGGAAATGCCTGTTTTGAGATCTCTCCACAGAAAGCGTTTCCAGACTTCCCCTTCAACACACGAGTTTAACTCTGTAAGTTGAATGCACACATTGAAGACCGTTCTGTTAGGTAGCTCCGTTTTGGTTTCACAAGCAGACAGTTCTCCTTACAGCATAGGCTCCCATTCACTGAGAAATGTCCAAACGCAGCTCTTACCAGAAACGTGTTTCTAACTCCTGAATCTAAAGGGAGATTTAACTCACTTAGCTGAACAAACGCACAGCAGAGCAGATTGACGGATACGTTGCTTCTGTGTTTTAGGCAGAGTTTTACTGCTATTTCGTTATATGCGGGAATAGTGCTGGAAATGCCTGTTTTGAGATCTCTCCACAGAAAGCGTTTCCAGACTTCCCCTTCAACACACGAGTTTAACTCTGTAAGTTGAATGCACACATTGAAGACCGTTCTGTTAGGTAGCTCCGTTTTGGTTTCACAAGCAGACAGTTCTCCTTACAGCATAGGCTCCCATTCACTGAGAAATGTCCAATCGCAGCTCTTACCAGAAACGTGTTTCTAACTCCTGAATCTAAAGGGAGATTTAACTCACTTAGCTGAACAAACGCACAGCAGAGCAGATTGAAGGATACGTTGCTTCTGTGTTTTAGGCAGAGTTTTACTGCTATTTCGTTATATGCGGGAATAGTGCTGGAAATGCCTGTTTTGAGATCTCTCCACAGAAAGCGTTTCCAGACTTCCCTTTCAACACACGAGTTTAACTCTGTAAGTTGAATGCACACATTGAAGACCGTTCTGTTAGGTTGCTCCGTTTTGGTTTCACAAGCAGACAGTTCTCCTTACAGCATAGGCTCCCATTCAATGAGAAATGTCCAAACGCAGCTCTTACCGGAAACGTGTTTCTAACTCCTGAATCTAAAGGGAGATTTAACTCACTTAGCTGAACAAACGCACAGCAGAGCAGATTGAAGGATACGTTGCTTCTGTGTTTTAGGCAGAGTTTTACTGCTATTTCGTTATATGCAGGAATAGTGCTGGAAATACCTGTTTTGAGATCTCTCCACAGAAAGCGTTTCCAGACTTCCCCTTCAACACATGAGTTTAACTCTGTAAGTTGAATGCACACATTGAAGACCGTTCTGTTAGGTAGCTCCGTTTTGGTTTCACAAGCAGACAGTTCTCCTTACAGCATAGGCTCCCATTCACTGAGAAATGTCCAAACGCAGCTCTTACCAGAAACGTGTTTCTAACTCCTGAATCTAAAGGGAGATTTAACTCACTTAGCTGAACAAACGCACAGCAGAGCAGATTGAAGGATACGTTGCTTCTGTGTTTTAGGCAGAGTTTTACTGCTATTTCGTTATATGCGGGAATAGTGCTGGAAATGCCTGTTTTGAGATCTCTCCACAGAAAGCGTTTCCAGACTTCCCCTTCAACACACGAGTTTAACTCTGTAAGTTGAATGCACACATTGAAGACCGTTCTGTTAGGTAGCTCCGTTTTGGTTTCACAAGCAGACAGTTCTCCTTACAGCATAGGCTCCCATTCACTGAGAAATGTCCAAACGCAGCTCTTACCAGAAACGTGTTTCTAACTCCTGAATCTAAAGGGAGATTTAACTCACTTAGCTGAACAAACGCACAGCAGAGCAGATTGAAGGACACGTTGCTTCTGTGTTTTAGGCAGAGTTTTACTGCTATTTCGTTATATGCGGGAATAGTGCTGGAAATGCCTGTTTTGAGATCTCTCCACAGAAAGCGTTTCCAGACTTCCCCTTCAACACACGAGTTTAACTCTGTAAGTTGAATGCACACATTGAAGACCGTTCTGTTAGGTAGCTCCGTTTTGGTTTCACAAGCAGACAGTTCTCCTTACAGCATAGGCTCCCATTCACTGAGAAATGTCCAAACGCAGCTCTTACCAGAAACGTGTTTCTAACTCCTGAATCTAAAGGGAGATTTAACTCACTTAGGTGAACAATCGCACAGCAGAGCAGATTGAAGTATACGTTGCTTCTGTGTTTTAGGCAGAGTTGTACTGCTATTTCGTTATATGCGGGAATAGTGCTGGAAATGCCTGTTTTGAGATCTCTCCACAGAAAGCGTTTCCAGACTTCCCCTTCAACACACGAGTTTAACTCTGTAAGTTGAATGCACACATTGAAGTCCTTTCTGTTAGGTAGCTCCGTTTTGGTTTCACAAGCAGACAGTTCTCCTTACAGCATAGGCTACCATTCACTGAGAAATGTCCAAACGCAGCTCTTACCAGAAACGTGTTTCTAACTCCTGAATCTAAAGGGAGATTTAACTCACTTAGCTGAACAAACGAACAGCAGAGCAGATTGAAGGATACGTTGCTTCTGTGTTTTAGGCAGAGTTTTACTGCTATTTCGTTATATGCGGGAATAGTGCTGGAAATGCCTGTTTTGAGATCTCTCCACAGAAAGCGTTTCCAGACTTCCCCTTCAACACACGAGTTTAACTCTGTAAGTTGAATGCACACATTGAAGACCGTTCTGTTAGGTAGCTCCGTTTTGGTTTCACAAGCAGACAGTTCTCCTTACAGCATAGGCTCCCATTCACTGAGAAATGTCCAAACGCAGCTCTTACCAGAAACGTGTTTCTAACTCCTGAATCTAAAGGGAGATTTAACTCACTTAGCTGAACAAACGCACAGCAGAGCAGATTGAAGGATACGTTGCTTCTCTGTTTTAGGCAGAGTTTTACTGCTATTTCGTTATATGCGGGAATAGTGCTGGAAATGCCTGTTTTGAGATCTCTCCACAGAAAGCGTTTCCAGACTTCCCCTTCAACACACGAGTTTAACTCTGTAAGTTGAATGCACACATTGAAGACCGTTCTGTTAGGTAGCTCCGTTTTGGTTTCACAAGCAGACAGTTCTCCTTACAGCATAGGCTCCCATTCACTGAGAAATGTCCAAACGCAGCTCTTACCAGAAACGTGTTTCTAACTCCTGAATCTAAAGGGAGATTTAACTCACTTAGCTGAACAAACGCACAGCAGAGCAGATTGAAGGATACGTTGCTTCTGTGTTTTAGGCAGAGTTTTACTGCTATTTCGTTATATGCGGGAATAGTGCTGGAAATGCCTGTTTTGAGATCTCTCCACAGAAAGCGTTTCCAGACTTCCCCTTCAACACACGAGTTTAACTCTGTAAGTTGAATGCACACATTGAAGACCGTTCTGTTAGGTTGCTCCGTTTTGGTTTCACAAGCAGACAGTTCTCCTTACAGCATAGGCTCCCATTCAATGAGAAATGTCCAAACGCAGCTCTTACCAGAAACGTGTTTCTAACTCCTGAATCTAAAGGGAGATTTAACTCACTTAGCTGAACAAACGCACAGCAGAGCAGATTGAAGGATACGTTGCTTCTGTGTTTTAGGCAGAGTTTTACTGCTATTTCGTTATATGCGGGAATAGTGCTGGAAATACCTGTTTTGAGATCTCTCCACAGAAAGCGTTTCCAGACTTCCCCTTCAACACACGAGTTTAACTCTGTAAGTTGAATGCACACATTGAAGACCGTTCTGTTAGGTAGCTCCGTTTTGGTTTCACAAGCAGACAGTTCTCCTTACAGCATAGGATCCCATTCACTGAGAAATGTCCAAACGCAGCTCTTACCAGAAACGTGTTTCTAACTCCTGAATCTAAAGGGAGATTTAACTCACTTAGCTGAACAATCGCACAGCAGAGCAGATTGAAGGATACGTTGCTTCTGTGTTTTAGGCAGAGTTGTACTGCTATTTCGTTATATGCGGGAATAGTGCTGGAAATGCCTGTTTTGAGATCTCTCCACAGAAAGCGTTTCCAGACTTCCCCTTCAACACACGAGTTTAACTCTGTAAGTTGAATGCACACATTGAAGTCCTTTCTGTTAGGTAGCTCCGTTTTGGTTTCACAAGCAGACAGTTCTCCTTACAGCATAGGCTCCGATTCACTGAGAAATGTCCAAACGCAGCTCTTACCAGAAACGTGTTTCTAACTCCTGAATCTAAAGGGAGATTTAACTCACTTAGCTGAACAAACGCACAGCAGAGCAGATTGAAGGATACGTTGCTTCTGTGTTTTAGGCAGAGTTTTACTGCTATTTCGTTATATGCGGGAATAGTGCTGGAAATGCCTGTTTTGAGATCTCTCCACAGAAAGCGTTTCCAGACTTCCCCTTCAACACACGAGTTTAACTCTGTAAGTTGAATGCACACATTGAAGACCGTTCTGTTAGGTAGCTCCGTTTTGGTTTCACAAGCAGACAGTTCTCCTTACAGCATAGGCTCCCATTCACTGAGAAATGTCCAAACGCAGCTCTTACCAGAAACGTGTTTCTAACTCCTGAATCTAAAGGGAGATTTAACTCACTTAGCTGAACAAACGCACAGCAGAGCAGATTGAAGGATACGTTGCTTCTCTGTTTTAGGCAGAGTTTTACTGCTATTTCGTTATATGCGGGAATAGTGCTGGAAATGCCTGTTTTGAGATCTCTCCACAGAAAGCGTTTCCAGACTTCCCCTTCAACACAGGAGTTTAACTCTGTAAGTTGAATGCACACATTGAAGACCGTTCTGTTAGGTAGCTCCGTTTTGGTTTCACAAGCAGACAGTTCTCCTTACAGCGTAGGCTCCCATTCACTGAGAAATGTCCAAACGCAGCTCTTACCAGAAACGTGTTTCTAACTCCTGAATCTAAAGGGAGATTTAACTCACTTAGCTGAAAAATCGCACAGCAGAGCAGATTGAAGGATACGTTGCTTCTGTGTTTTAGGCAGAGTTTTACTGCTATTTCGTTATATGCGGGAATAGTGCTGGAAATGCCTGTTTTGAGATCTCTCCAGAGAAAGCGTTTCCAGACTTCCCCTTCAACACACGAGTTTAACTCTGTAACTTGAATGCACACATTGAAGACCGTTCTGTTAGGTAGCTCCGTTTTGGTTTCACAAGCAGACAGTTCTCCTTACAGCATAGGCTCCCATTCACTGAGAAATGTCCAAACGCAGCTCTTACCAGAAACGTGTTTCTAACTCCTGAATCTAAAGGGAGGTTTAACTCACTTAGCTGAACAAACGCACAGCAGAGCAGATTGAAGGATACGTTGCTTCTGTGTTTTAGGTAGAGTTTTACTGCTATTTCGTTATATGCGGGAATAGTGCTGGAAATGCCTGTTTTGAGATCTCTCCCCAGAAAGCGTTTCCAGACTTCCCCTTCAACACACGAGTTTATCTCTGTAAGTTGAATGCACACATTGAAGACCGTTCTGTTAGGTAGCTCCGTTTTGGTTTCACAAGCAGACAGTTCTCCTTACAGCATAGGCTCCCATTCACTGAGAAATGTCCAAACGCAGCTCTTACCAGAAACGTGTTTCTAACTCCTGAATCTAAAGGGAGATTTAACTCACTTAGCTGAACAAACGCACAGCAGAGCAGATTGAACGATACGTTGCTTCTGTGTTTTAGGCAGAGTTTTACTGCTATTTCGTTATATGCGGGAATAGTGCTGGAAATGCCTGTTTTGAGATCTCTCCACAGAAAGCGTTTCCAGACTTCCCCTTCAACACACGAGTTTAACTCTGTAAGTTGAATGCACACATTGAAGACCGTTCTGTTAGGTAGCTCCGTTTTGGTTTCACAAGCAGACAGTTCTCCTTACAGCGTAGGCTCCCATTCACTGAGAAATGTCCAAACGCAGCTCTTACCAGAAACGTGTTTCTAACTCCTGAATCTAAAGGGAGATTTAACTCACTTAGCTGAACAAACGCACAGCAGAGCAGATTGAAGGATACGTTGCATCTGTGTTTTAGGCAGAGTTTTACTGCTATTTCGTTATATGCGGGAATAGTGCTGGAAATGCCTGTTTTGAGATCTCTCCACAGAAAGCGTTTCCAGACTTCCCCTTCAACACACGAGTTTAACTCTGTAAGTTGAATGCACACATTGAAGACCGTTCTGTTAGGTAGCTCCGTTTTGGTTTCACAAGCAGACAGTTCTCCTTACAGCATAGGCTCCCATTCACTGAGAAATGTCCAAACGCAGCTCTTACCAGAAACGTCTTTCTAACTCCTGAATCTAAAGGGAGATTTAACTCACTTAGCTGAACAAACGCACAGCAGTGCAGATTGAAGGATACGTTGCTTCTGTGTTTTAGGCAGAGTTTTACTGCTATTTCGTTATATGCGGGAATAGTGCTGGAAATGCCTGTTTTGAGATCTCTCCACAGAAAGCGTTTCCAGACTTCCCCTTCAACACACGAGTTTAACTCTGTAAGTTGAATGTACACATTGAAGACCGTTCTGTTAGGTAGCTCCGTTTTGGTTTCACAAGCAGACAGTTCTCCTTACAGCATAGGCTCGCATTCACTGAGAAATGTCCAAACGCAGCTCTTACCAGAAACGTGTTTCTAACTCCTGAATCTAAAGGGAGATTTAACTCACTTAGCTGAACAAACGCACAGCAGAGCAGATTGAAGGATACGTTGCTTCTGTGTTTTAGGCAGAATTTTACTGCTATTTCGTTATATGCGGGAATAGTGCTGGAAATGCCTGTTTTGAGATCTCTCCACAGAAAGCGTTTCCAGACTTCCCCTTCAACACACGAGTTTAACTCTGTAAGTTGAATGCACACATTGAAGACCGTTCTGTTAGGTAGCTCCGTTTTGGTTTCACAAGCAGACAGTTCTCCTTACAGCATAGGCTCCCATTCACTGAGAAATGTCCAAACGCAGCTCTTACCAGAAACGTGTTTCTAACTCCTGAATCTAAAGGGAGATTTAACTCACTTAGCTGAACAAACGCACAGCAGAGCAGATTGAAGGATACGTTGCTTCTGTGTTTTAGGCAGAGTTTTACTGCTATTTCGTTATATGCGGGAATAGTGCTGGAAATGCCTGTTTTGAGATCTCTCCACAGAAAGCGTTTCCAGACTTCCCCTTCAACACACGAGTTTAACTCTGTAAGTTGAATGCACACATTGAAGACCGTTCTGTTAGGTAGCTCCGTTTTGGTTTCACAAGCAGACAGTTCTCCTTACAGCATAGGCTCCCATTCACTGAGAAATGTCCAAACGCAGCTCTTACCAGAAACGTGTTTCTAACTCCTGAATCTAAAGGGAGATTTAACTCACTTAGCTGAACAAACGCACAGCAGAGCAGATTGAAGGATACGTTGCTTCTGTGTTTTAGGCAGAGTTTTACTGCTATTTCGTTATATGCGGGAATAGTGCTGGAAATGCCTGTTTTGAGATCTCTCCACAGAAAGCGTTTCCAGACTTCCCCTTCAACACACGAGTTTAACTCTGTAAGTTGAATGTACACATTGAAGACCGTTCTGTTAGGTAGCTCCGTTTTGGTTTCACAAGCAGACAGTTCTCCTTACAGCATAGGCTCGCATTCATTGAGAAATGTCCAAACGCAGCTCTTACCAGAAACGTGTTTCTAACTCCTGAATCTAAAGGGAGATTTAACTCACTTAGCTGAACAAACGCACAGCAGAGCAGATTGAAGGATACGTTGCTTCTGTGTTTTAGGCAGAATTTTACTGCTATTTCGTTATATGCGGGAATAGTGCTGGAAATGCCTGTTTTGAGATCTCTCCACAGAAAGCGTTTCCAGACTTCCCCTTCAACACACGAGTTTAACTCTGTAAGTTGAATGCACACATTGAAGACCGTTCTGTTAGGTAGCTCCGTTTTGGTTTCACAAGCAGACAGTTCTCCTTACAGCATAGGCTCCCATTCACTGAGAAATGTCCAAACGCAGCTCTTACCAGAAACGTGTTTCTAACTCCTGAATCTAAAGGGAGATTTAACTCACTTAGCTGAACAAACGCACAGCAGAGCAGATTGAAGGATACGTTGCTTCTGTGTTTTAGGCAGAGTTTTACTGCTATTTCGTTATATGCGGGAATAGTGTTGGAAATGCCTGTTTTGAGATCTCTCCACAGAAAGCGTTTCCAGACTTCCCCTTCAACACACGAGTTTAACTCTGTAAGTTGAATGCACACATTGAAGACCGTTCTGTTAGGTTGCTCCGTTTTGGTTTCACAAGCAGACAGTTCTCCTTACAGCATAGGCTCCCATTCAATGAGAAATGTCCAAACGCAGCTCTTACCAGAAACGTGTTTCTAACTCCTGAATCTAAAGGGAGATTTAACTCACTTAGCTGAACAAACGCACAGCAGAGCAGATTGAAGGATACGTTGCTTCTGTGTTTTAGGCAGAGTTTTACTGCTATTTCTTTATATGCGGGAATAGTGCTGGAAATGCCTGTTTTGAGATCTCTCCACAGAAAGCGTTTCCAGACTTCCCCTTCAACACACGAGTTTAACTCTGTAAGTTGAATGCACACATTGAAGACCGTTCTGTTAGGTAGCTCCGTTTTGGTTTCACAAGCAGACAGTTCTCCTTACAGCATAGGCTCCCATTCACTGAGAAATGTCCAAACGCAGCTCTTACCAGAAACGTGTTTCTAACTCCTGAATCTAAAGGGAGATTTAACTCACTTAGCTGAACAAACGCACAGCAGAGCAGATTGAAGGATACGTTGCTTCTGTGTTTTAGGCAGAGTTTTACTGCTATTTCGTTATATGCGGGAATAGTGCTGGAAATGCCTGTTTTGAGATCTCTCCACAGAAAGCGTTTCCAGACTTCCCCTTCAACACACGAGTTTAACTCTGTAAGTTGAATGCACACATTGAAGTCCTTTCTGTTAGGTAGCTCCGTTTTGGTTTCACAAGCAGACAGTTCTCCTTACAGCATAGGCTCCCATTCACTGAGAAATGTCCAAACGCAGCTCTTACCAGAAACGTGTTTCTAACTCATGAATCTAAAGGGAGATTTTACTCACTTAGCTGAACAAACGCACAGCAGAGCAGATTGAAGGATACGTTGCTTCTGTGTTTTAGGCAGAGTTGTACTGCTATTTCGTTATATGCGGGAATAGTGCTGGAAATGCCTGTTTTGAGATCTCTCCACAGAAAGCGTTTCCAGACTTCCCCTTCAACACACGAGTTTAACTCTGTAAGTTGAATGCACACATTGAAGTCCTTTCTGTTAGGTAGCTCCGTTTTGGTTTCACAAGCAGACAGTTCTCCTTACAGCATAGGCTCCCATTCACTGAGAAATGTCCAAACGCAGCTCTTACCAGAAACGTGTTTCTAACTCATGAATCTAAAGGGAGATTTAACTCACTTAGCTGAACAAGCGCACAGCAGAGCAGATTGAAGGATACGTTGCTTCTGTGTTTTAGGCAGAGTTTTACTGCTATTTCGTTATATGCGGGAATAGTGCTGGAAATGCCTGTTTTGAGATCTCTCCACAGAAAGCGTTTCCAGACTTCCCCTTCAACACACGCGTTTAACTCTGTAAGTTGAATACACACATTGAAGACCGTTCTGTTAGGTAGCTCCGTTTTGGTTTCCCAAGCAGACAGTTCTCCTTAGAGCATAGGCTCCCATTCACTGAGAAATGTCCAAACGCAGCTCTTACCAGAAACGTGTTTCTAACTCCTGAATCTAAAGGGAGATTTAACTCACTTAGCTGAACAAACGCACAGCAGAGCAGATTGAAGGATACGTTGCTTCTGTGTTTTAGGCAGAATTTTACTGCTATTTCGTTATATGCGGGAATAGTGCTGGAAATGCCTGTTTTGAGATCTCTCCACAGAAAGCGTTTCCAGACTTCCCCTTCAACACACGAGTTTAACTCTGTAAGTTGAATGCACACATTGAAGACCGTTCTGTTAGGTAGCTCCGTTTTGGTTTCACAAGCAGACAGTTCTCCTTACAGCATAGGCTCCCATTCACTGAGAAATGTCCAAACGCAGCTCTTACCAGAAACGTGTTTCTAACTCCTGAATCTAAAGGGAGATTTAACTCACTTAGCTGAACAAACGCACAGCAGAGCAGATTGAAGGATACGTTGCTTCTGTGTTTTAGGCAGAGTTTTACTGCTATTTCGTTATATGCGGGAATAGTGCTGGAAATGCCTGTTTTGAGATCTCTCCACAGAAAGCGTTTCCAGACTTCCCCTTCAACACACGAGTTTAACTCTGTAAGTTGAATGCACACATTGAAGACCGTTCTGTTAGGTAGCTCCGTTTTGGTTTCACAAGCAGACAGTTCTCCTTAGAGCATAGGCTCCCATTCACTGAGAAATGTCCAAACGCAGCTCTTACCAGAAACGTGTTTCTAACTCCTGAATCTAAAGGGAGATTTAACTCACTTAGCTGAACAAACGCACAGCAGAGCAGATTGAAGGACAAGTTGCTTCTGTGTTTTAGGCAGAGTTTTACTGCTATTTCGTTATATGCGGGAATAGTGCTGGAAATGCCTGTTTTGAGATCTCTCCACAGAAAGCGTTTCCAGACTTCCCCTTCAACACACGAGTTTAACTCTGTAAGTTGAATGCACACATTGAAGACCGTTCTGTTAGGTAGCTCCGTTTTGGTTTCACAAGCAGACAGTTCTCCTTACAGCATAGGCTCCCATTCACTGAGAAATGTCCAAACGCAGCTCTTACCAGAAACGTGTTTCTAACTCCTGAATCTAAAGGGAGATTTAACTCACTTAGCTGAACAAACGCACAGCAGAGCAGATTGAAGGATACGTTGCTTCTGTGTTTTAGGCAGAGTTGTACTGCTATTTCGTTATATGCGGGAATAGTGCTGGAAATGCCTGTTTTGAGATCTCTCCACAGAAAGCGTTTCCAGACTTCCCCTTCAACACACGAGTTTAACTCTGTAAGTTGAATGCACACATTGAAGTCCTTTCTGTTAGGTAGCTCCGTTTTGGTTTCACAAGCAGACAGTTCTCCTTACAGCATAGGCTCCCATTCACTGAGAAATGTCCAAACGCAGCTCTTACCAGAAACGTGTTTCTAACTCCTGAATCTAAAGGGAGATTTAACTCACTTAGCTGAACAAACGCACAGCAGAGCAGATTGAAGGATACGTTGCTTCTGTGTTTTAGGCAGAGTTTTACTGCTATTTCGTTATATGCGGGAATAGTGCTGGAAATGCCTGTTTTGAGATCTCTCCACAGAAAGCGTTTCCAGACTTCCCCTTCAACACACGAGTTTAACTCTGTAAGTTGAATGCACACATTGAAGACCGTTCTGTTAGGTAGCTCCGTTTTGGTTTAACAAGCAGACAGTTCTCCTTACAGCATAGGCTCCCATTCACTGAGAAATGTCCAAACGCAGCTCTTACCAGAAACGTGTTTCTAACTCCTGAATCTAAAGGGAGATTTAACTCACTTAGCTGAACAAACGCACAGCAGAGCAGATTGAAGGATACGTTGCTTCTGTGTTTTAGGCAGAGTTTTACTGCTATTTCGTTATATGCGGGAATAGTGCTGGAAATGCCTGTTTTGAGATCTCTCCACAGAAAGCGTTTCCAGACTTCCCCTTCAACACACGAGTTTAACTCTGTAAGTTGAATGCACACATTGAAGACCGTTCTGTTAGGTTGCTCCGTTTTGGTTTCACAAGCAGACAGTTCTCCTTACAGCATAGGCTCCCATTCAATGAGAAATGTCCAAACGCAGCTCTTACCAGAAACGTGTTTCTAACTCCTGAATCTAAAGGGAGATTTAACTCACTTAGCTGAACAAACGCACAGCAGAGCAGATTGAAGGATACGTTGCTTCTGTGTTTTAGGCAGAATTTTACTGCTATTTCGTTATATGCGGGAATAGTGCTGGAAATGCCTGTTTTGAGATCTCTCCACAGAAAGCGTTTCCAGACTTCCCCTTCAACACACGAGTTTAACTCTGTAAGTTGAATGCACACATTGAAGACCGTTCTGTTAGGTAGCTCCGTTTTCGTTTCACAAGCAGACAGTTCTCCTTACAGCATAGGCTCCCATTCACTGAGAAATGTCCAAACGCAGCTCTTACCAGAAACGTGTTTCTAACTCCTGAATCTAAAGGGAGATTTAACTCACTTAGCTGAACAAACGCACAGCAGAGCAGATTGAAGGATACGTTGCTTCTGTGTTTTAGGCAGAGTTGTACTGCTATTTCGTTATATGCGGGAATAGTGCTGGAAATGCCTGTTTTGAGATCTCTCCACAGAAAGCGTTTCCAGACTTCCCCTTCAACACACGAGTTTAACTCTGTAAGTTGAATGCACACATTGAAGTCCTTTCTGTTAGGTAGCTCCGTTTTGGTTTCACAAGCAGACAGTTCTCCTTACAGCATAGGCTCCCATTCACTGAGAAATGTCCAAACGCAGCTCTTACCAGAAACGTGTTTCTAACTCCTGAATCTAAAGGGAGATTTAACTCACTTAGCTGAACCAACGCACAGCAGAGCAGATTGAAGGATACGTTGCTTCTGTGTTTTAGGCAGAGTTTTACTGCTATTTCGTTATATGCGGGAATAGTGCTGGAAATGCCTGTTTTGAGATCTCTCCACAGAAAGCGTTTCCAGACTTCCCCTTCAACACACGAGTTTAACTCTGTAAGTTGAATGCACACATTGAAGACCGTTCTGTTAGGTAGCTCCGTTTTGGTTTAACAAGCAGACAGTTCTCCTTACAGCATAGGCTCCCATTCACTGAGAAATGTCCAAACGCAGCTCTTACCAGAAACGTGTTTCTAACTCCTGAATCTAAAGGGAGATTTAACTCACTTAGCTGAACAAACGCACAGCAGAGCAGATTGAAGGATACGTTGCTTCTGTGTTTTAGGCAGAGTTTTACTGCTATTTCGTTATATGCGGGAATAGTGCTGGAAATGCCTGTTTTGAGATCTCTCCACAGAAAGCGTTTCCAGACTTCCCCTTCAACACACGCGTTTAACTCTGTAAGTTGAATACACACATTGAAGACCGTTCTGTTAGGTAGCTCCGTTTTGGTTTCCCAAGCAGACAGTTCTCCTTAGAGCATAGGCTCCCATTCACTGAGAAATGTCCAAACGCAGCTCTTACCAGAAACGTGTTTCTAACTCCTGAATCTAAAGGGAGATTTAACTCACTTAGCTGAACAAACGCACAGCAGAGCAGATTGAAGGACACGTTGCTTCTGTGTTTTAGGCAGAGTTTTACTGCTATTTCGTTATATGCGGGAATAGTGCTGGAAATGCCTGTTTTGAGATCTCTCCACAGAAAGCGTTTCCAGACTTCCCCTTCAACACACGAGTTTAACTCTGTAAGTTGAATGCACACATTGAAGACCGTTCTGTTAGGTAGCTCCGTTTTGGTTTCACAAGCAGACAGTTCTCCTTACAGCATAGGCTCCCATTCACTGAGAAATGTCCAAACGCAGCTCTTACCAGAAACGTGTTTCTAACTCCTGAATCTAAAGGGAGATTTAACTCACTTAGCTGAACAAACGCACAGCAGAGCAGATTGAAGGATACGTTGCTTCTGTGTTTTAGGCAGAGTTTTACTGCTATTTCGTTATATGCGGGAATAGTGCTGGAAATGCCTGTTTTGAGATCTCTCCACAGAAAACGTTTCCAGACTTCCCCTTCAACACACGAGTTTAACTCTGTAAGTTGAATGCACACATTGAAGACCGTTCTGTTAGGTAGCTCCGTTTTGGTTTCACAAGCAGACAGTTCTCCTTACAGCATAGGCTCCCATTCACTGAGAAATGTCCAAACGCAGCTCTTACCAGAAACGTGTTTCTAACTCCTGAATCTAAAGGGAGATTTAACTCACTTAGCTGAACAAACGCACAGCAGAGCAGATTGAAGGATACGTTGCTTCTGTGTTTTAGGCAGAGTTTTACTGCTATTTCGTTATATGCGGGAATAGTGCTGGAAATGCCTGTTTTGAGATCTCTCCACAGAAAGCGTTTCCAGACTTCCCCTTCAACACACGAGTTTAACTCTGTAAGTTGAATGCACACATTGAAGACCGTTCTGTTAGGTAGCTCCGTTTTGGTTTCACAAGCAGACAGTTCTCCTTACAGCATAGGCTCCCATTCACTGAGAAATGTCCAAACGCAGCTCTTACCAGAAACGTGTTTCTAACTCCTGAATCTAAAGGGAGATTTAACTCACTTAGCTGAAAAAAGGCACAGCAGAGCAGATTGTAGGATACGTTGCATCTGTGTTTTAGGCAGAGTTTTACTGCTATTTCGTTATATGCGGGAATAGTGCTGGAAATGCCTGTTTTGAGATCTCTCCACCGAAAGCGTTTCCAGACTTCCCCTTCAACACACGAGTTTAACTCTGTAAGTTGAATGCACACATTGAAGACCGTTCTGTTAGGTAGCTCCGTTTTGGTTTCACAAGCAGACAGTTCTCCTTACAGCATAGGCTCCCATTCACTGAGAAATGTCCAAACGCAGCTCTTACCAGAAACGTGTTTCTAACTCCTGAATCTAAAGGGAGATTTAACTCACTTAGCTGAACAAACGCACAGCAGAGCAGATTGAAGGATACGTTGCTTCTGTGTTTTAGGCAGAGTTTTACTGCTATTTCGTTATATGCGGGAATAGTGCTGGAAATGCCTGTTTTGAGATCTCTCCACAGAAAGCGTTTCCAGACTTCCCCTTCAACACACGAGTTTAACTCTGTAAGTTGAATGTACACATTGAAGACCGTTCTGTTAGGTAGCTCCGTTTTGGTTTCACAAGCAGACAGTTCTCCTTACAGCATAGGCTCCCATTCACTGAGAAATGTCCAAACGCAGCTCTTACCAGAAACGTGTTTCTTTTTTTTTTTTTTTTTTTTTTTTTTTTTTTTATTGCATTATAGGTTTGGGGGTACATGTGCAGAACGAGCAAGATAGTTGCATAGGTACACACGTGGCAGTGTGCTTTGCTGCTTTCCTCCCCTTCACCCACACTTGGTATTCATCCCCAGGCTATCCCCCCCAGCCCCCCCCTGCTGTCCCTCCCCCATTCCCCCCAACAGTACCCAGTGTATAGTAGACCGCCTCTCTGTGTCCACATGTTCTCATTTTTCTCACCCACCTATGAGCGAGTATATGCGGTATTTCTTTTTCTGTTCTTGTGTCAGTTTGCTGAGAATGATGTTCTCCAGATTCATCCATGTCCCTACAAAGGACACAAACTCATCATTTTTGATTGCTGCATAATATTCCATGGTGTATATGTGCCACATTTTCCCAGTCCAGTCTATCATCGTTGGGCATTTGGGTTGGTTCCAGGTCTTTGCTATTGTAAACAGTGCTGCAATGAACATTCGTGTGCATGTGTCCTTATAGTAGAACGATTTATAATCCTTTGGATAGATACCCAGTAATGGGATTGCTGGGTCAAATGGAATTTCTATTTCTAGGTCCCTGAGGAATCGCCACACTGTCTTCCACAATGGTTGAACTAATTTACACTCCCACCAACAGTGTAAGAGTGTTCCTATTTCTCCACATCCTCTCCAGCATCTGCTGTCTCCAGATTTTTTAATGATCGCCATTCTAACTGGTGTGAGATGGTATCTCAATGTGGTTTTGATTTGCATCTCTCTAATGACCAATGACGATGAGCACTTTTTCATATGTTTGCTGGCCTCATGTATGTCTGCTTTCGTAAAGTTTCTGTTCATATCCTTTGCCCATTTTTGAATGGGCTTGTTTGTTTTTTTCCTGTAAATCTGTTTGAGTTCTTTGTAAATTCTGGATATCAGCCCTTTGTCGGATGCGTAAACTGCAAAGATTTTTTCCCATTCTGATGGTTGCCGATTCACTCTAGTGACTGTTTGTTTTGCTGTGCAGAAGCTGTGGAGTTTGATTAGGTCCCATTTGTCTATTTTGGCTTTTGTTGCCAATGCTTTGGGAGTTTTGTTCATGAAGTCCTTGCCTACTCCTATGTCCTGAATGGTTTTGCCTAGATTTTCTTCTAGGGTTTTTATGGTGTCGGGTCTTACGTTTAAGTCTTTAATCCATCTGGAGTTAATTTTAGTGTAAGGTGTCAGGAAGGGGTCCAATTTCTGCTTTCTGCACATGGCTAGCCAGTTTTCCCAACACCATTTATTAAATAGGGAATCCTTTCCCCATTGCCTGTTTTTGTCTGGTTTATCAAAGATAATATGGTTGTAGATGTGTTGTGTTGCCTCCGATGCCTCTGTTCTGTTCCATTGGTCTATATCTCTGTTTTGGTACCAGTACCATGCTGTTTTGATTACTGTAGCCTTGTAGTATAGTTTGAAGTCTGGTAGCGTGATGCCTCCCGCTGTGTTCTTTTTGCTTAGAATTGACTTGGCTATGCGGGCTCTTTTTTGGTTCCATATGAAATTGATGGTGGTTTTTTCCAGTTCTGTGAAGAAATTCAATGGTAGTTTGATGGGGATAGCATTGATTGTGTAAATTACTTTGGGCAGTATAGCCATTTTCACGATATTGATTCTTCCTAACCACGAACATGGAATGTTTCTCCATCTGTTTGTGTCCTCTCTTATTTCATTGAGCAGTTGTTTGTAGTTTTCCTTAAAGAGGTCCCTTACATTCCTAGTGAGTTGTATTCCTAGGTATTTTATTTTCTTTGTAGCAATTGTGAATGGCAGTTCATTCTTGATTTGGTTCTCTTTAAGTCTGTTATTGGTGTATAGGAATGCTTGTGATTTTTGCACATTGATTTTATATCCTGAGACTTTGCTGAAGTTGCTTATCAGTTGCAGGAGCTTTTGGGCTGAGGTGATGGGGTCTTCTAGGTATACTATCATGTCGTCTGCAAATAGAGACAATTTGGCTTCCACCTTTCCTATTTGAATACCCTTTATTTCTTTTTCTTGCCTGATTGCTCTGGCTAGAACTTCCAGTACTATGTTGAATAGAAGTGGTGAGAGAGGGCATCCTTGTCTAGTGCCAGATTTCAAAGGGAATGCTTCCAGTTTTTGCCCATTAAGTATGATATTGGCTGTTGGTTTGTCATAAATAGCTTTTATTACTTTGAGATATGTTCCATCAATACCAAGTTTATTGAGGGTTTTTAGCATAAAGGGCTGTTGAATTTTGTCAAATGCCTTCTCTGCATCAATTGAGATAATCATGTGGTTTTTGTTTTTGCTTCTGTTTATGTGGTGAATTACATTTATAGACTTGCGTATGTTGAACCAGCCTTGCATCCCCGGGATAAATCCTACTTGATCATGATGGATAAGTTTTTTAATGTGCTGTTGCAATCGGTTTGCCAGTATTTTATTGAAGATTTTTGCATCTATGTTCATCATGGATATTGGCCTGAAGTTTTCTTTTCTTGTTGAGTCTCTGCCAGGTTTTGGTATCAGGATGATGTTGGTCTCATAAAATGATTTGGGAAGGGTTCCCTCTTTTTGGATTATTTGGAATAGTTTCAGAAGGAATGGTACCAGATCCTCTTTGTGTGTCTGGTAGAATTCGGCTGTGAACCCATCTGGACCTGGGCTTTTTTTGTGTGGTAGGCTCTTAATTGCTGCCTCAACTTCAGACCTTGTTATTGGTCTATTCATAGTTTCGGCTTCCTCCTGGTTTAGGCTTGGGAGGACACAGGCATCCAGGAATTTATCCATTTCTTCCTGATTTACTGGTTTATGTGCATAGAGTTGTTTGTAGTATTCTCTGATGATGGTTTGAATTTCTGTGGAATCTGTGGTGATTTCCCCTTTATCGTTTTTTATTGCATCTATTTGGTTGTTCTCTCTCTTCTTTTTTATCAGTCTGGCTAGTGGTCTGTCTATTTTGTTGATCTTTTCGAAAAACCAGCTCTTAGATTTATTGATTTTTTGAAGGGTTTTTCTTGTCTCTATCTCCTTCAGTTCTGCTCTGATCTTAGTTATTTCTTGTCTTCGGCTAGGTTTTGAGCTTTTTTGATCTTGCTCCTCTAGCTCTTTCAATTTTGACGATAGGGTGTCAATTTTGGATCTCTCCACTCTTCTCATGTGGGCACTTATTGCTATATATTTTCCTCTACAGACTGCTTTAAATGTGTCCCAGAGATTCTGGTACGTTGTGTCTTCATTCTCATTGGTTTCAAAGAACTTCTTTATTTCTGCCTTCATTTCATTGTTTATCCAATCAACATTCAAGAGCCAATTGTTCAGTTTCCATGAAGCTGTGCGGTTCTGAGTTATTTTCTGAATTCTGAGTTCCAACTTGATTGCACTATGGTCTGAGAGACTGTTTGTTATGATTTCAGTTGTTTTGCATTTGCTGAGGAGTGCTTTACTTCCAATTATGTGGTCAATTTTGGAGTAGGTGTGATGTGGTGCTGAGAAGAATGTATATTCTGTGGATTTGGGGTGGAGAGTTCTGTAAATGTCTATCAGGTTTGCTTGTTCCAGGTCTGAGTTCAAGTCCTGGATATCCTTGTTAATTTTCTGTCTGGTTGATCTGTCTGCTATTGACAGTGGAGTGTTAAAGTCTCCCACTATTATTGTGTGGGAGTCTAAGTCCCTTTGTAAGTCATTAAGAACTTGCCTTATATATCTGGGTGCTCCTACATTGGGTCCATATATATTTAGAATCGTTATCTCTTCTTGTTGTATCGATCCTTTTACCATTATGTAATGACCTTCTTTGTCCCTTTTGATCTTTGTTACTTTAAAGTCTATTTTATCAGAGATGAGAATTGCAACTCCTGCTTTTTTTTGCTCTCCATTTGCTTGGTAAATCTTCCTCCATCCCTTTATTTTAAGCCTTTGTGTATCTTTGCATGTGAGGTGGGTTTCCTGGATACAGCACACCGATGGGTTTTGGTTTTTTATCCAATTTGCCAGTCTGTGTCTTTTGATTGGTGCATTTAGCCCATTTACATTCAGGGTTAATATTGTTATGTGTGAATTTGATACTGCCATTTTGATGCTAGCTGGCTGTTTTGCCCGTTGGTTCATGTACATTCTTCATTTTGTTGATGGTCTTTAGCATTTGGTATGCTTTTAGGATGGCTGGAACTGGTTGTTTCTTTCTATGTGTAGTGCCTCTTTCAGGAGCTCTTGTAAAGCAGGCCTAGTGGTGACAAAATCTCTGAGTACTTGCTTGTTCGTGAAGGATTTTATTTTTCCTTCACTTATGAAGCTCAGTTTCGCTGGATATGAAATTCTGGGTTGAAAGCTCTTTTCTTTAAGGATGTTGAATATTGGCCCCCACTCTCTTCTGGCTTGTAGAGTCTCTGCTGAGAGATCTGCTGTGAGTCTGATGGGCTTCCCTTTGTGGGTGACCCGACCTTTCTCTCTGGCTGCCCTTAGTATTTTCTCCTTCGTTTCAACCCTGGTGAATCTGACGATTATGTGCCTTGGGGTTGCTCTTCTTGCAGAGTATCTTTGTGGTGTTCTCTGTATTTCCTGGAGTTGAGTATTGACCTGTCTTGCTAGGTTGGGGAAATTTTCCTGGATAATATCCTGAAGAGTGTTTTCCAGCTTGGATTCATTCTCTTCGTCACATTCTGGTACACCTATCAAACGTAGGTTGGGTCTCTTCACATAGTCCCACATTTCTTGGAGATTTTGTTCATTCCTTTTTGTGCTTTTTTCTTTAATCTTGGTTTCTCGTTTTATTTCATTGAGTTGATCTTCAACTTCTGATATTCTTTCTTCTGCTTGGTCAATTCGGCTGTTGATACTTGTGCATGCTTCGCGAAGTTCTCGTGTTGAGTTTTTCAGCTCCTTCAATTCATTCATATTCCTCTCTAAGTTGTCCATTCTCGTTATCAATTCCTCGAATCTTTTTTCAAATCTTTTTTCAAGGTTCTTAGTTTCTTTGCACTGGTTTAGAACATGTTCCTTTAGCTCACTGAAGTTTCTCATTATCCACTTTCTGAAGTCTGATTCCGTCATTTTGTCACATTCATTCTCTGTCCAGCTTTGTTCCCTTGCTGGTGAGGAGTTTTGGTCCTTTTTTGGAGGTGAGGTGTTTTGGTTTCGGGTGCTTTCCTCCTTTTTGCGCTGGTTTCTTCCCATCTTTATGGATTTATCCGCCTGTTGTCTTAGTAGTGGCTGATTTTTCAATTGGGTCTCTGTGTGGACACTGAGATTGTTGATGATGAAGTATTTCTGTTACTTAGTTTTCCCTCTAATGATCTATCCTCTCTGCTGTATGAGTGCTGAGGTCCACTCCAGGCCCTGCTTGTCTGGGGTATACCTGCAGCAGCTGCAGAACAGTGAGGGATGATATCAGTTTCTTTTTCTGCTGCCCTTGTTCCAGAATGATGCCAGCCAAATGTCAGTCTGATTAGTCCTTTTCTGGGGTGACTCCTTGGATATACAGAGGTCAGGGAGCTGCTTGAGGAGACAGTCTGTGCTTTATAGGAGCTCCAGTGCTGAGCTGTGAGCTCCGTTGTTCATTCAGGGTTGTTGGGAGGTTATGTCTGCTGCAATAGAACTCATAAAACACCACTCTTTATTTTTTTTTTTTTCCACCCTTAGATGCTCTGTCTCAGGGAGTTGGGGCTTTCTTTATGAGTATCTGTTGCACTGTCCTGCCCCACTAGGTGGCAGTCTATTCACTATTTGCCTGCCGGGGCTCTGACCTCCTAAGGCGGGTCCGCCCTGTTGCGGCCCGGCGGACTCTCTCTGTTATGGCAGGTTGCCTCGGCAACGGCAGGCTGCGTCAGTCCTGGGCGGTACTTAAGTGGGGGTGCACTTTGTCAGGAATGGTGGACGCCCCTCCCTGACCGGGCTGCACCGTCCTAAATGCCGGCAACAAAACTCTCAGCCCCAAGCGCCTCCAGTCGCCGCCCTGCTTGTCCCCGTGAGCGTGGGACCCGCCGAGCCCGATCACCCTGCTCCCTGCCTCAGAGTCCGTCCTCTCTCTCTCTCTCTCTTCCTCTCCCCAAGCTGAAAGGTCGACTCTCTCACTGGCGCCCCAGGAGCCTGCCGATAGGGCACTGGGATCCGTGCGATCTCCCGTGCTGCTGCCCCCTACCCCGGCTCAGATCACGCTTCCCAGGAAACTCCTGGTCTGGCTCATTGTCCAAGTCCTGTTCAATCAGATGGACATGCCAATCTGCCCTTGCAAATCTCAGATTGCCGGTTTAACAGGGCACCCAGACCAGTGAGTTCCGCGCCGGGTCCCGCTGCGGCGCCGGCCGAAGAGGCGGCGGGAGCTGGTTGCGTTAGCCGGCTGCTAGCGTCCCGTGTCTCTCCCACACCTGGGACTTTCAACGCTCTGTGGGCATAAAAGGAACATCCGAGAATGCGGCTAGGACTCACCCTCTGCGCCTTCACCGAGAGCTGCAATCCTGAGTCACCTCTACGACGCCATCTTCCAGAAACGTGTTTCTAACTCCTGAATCTAAAGGGAGATTTAACTCACTTAGCTGAACAAACGCACAGCAGAGCAGATTGAAGGATACGTTGCTTCTGTGTTTTAGGCAGAGTTTTACTGCTATTTCGTTATATGCGGGAATAGTGCTGGAAATGCCTGTTTTGAGATCTCTCCACAGAAAGCGTTTCCAGACTTCCCCTTCAACACACGAGTTTAACTCTGTAAGTTGAATGCACACATTGAAGACCGTTCTGTTAGGTAGCTCCGTTTTGGTTTCACAAGCAGACAGTTCTCCTTACACCATAGGCTCCCATTCACTGAGAAATGTCCAAACGCAGCTCTTACCAGAAACGTGTTTCTAACTCCTGAATCTAAAGGGAGATTTAACTCACTTAGCTGAACAAACGCACAGCAGAGCAGATTGAAGGATACGTTGCTTCTGTGTTTTAGGCAGAGTTTTACTGCTATTTCGTTATATGCGGGAATAGTGCTGGAAATGCCTGTTTTGAGATCTCTCCACAGAAAGCGTTTCCAGACTTCCCCTTCAACACACGAGTTTAACTCTGTAAGTTGAATGCACACATTGAAGACCGTTCTGTTAGGTAGCTCCGTTTTGGTTTCACAAGCAGAGAGTTCTCCTTACAGCATAGGCTCCCATTCACTGAGAAATGTCCAAACGCAGCTCTTACCAGAAACGTGTTTCTAACTCCTGAATCTAAAGGGAGATTTAACTCACTTAGCTGAACAAACGCACAGCAGAGCAGATTGAAGGATACGTTGCTTCTGTGTTTTAGGCAGAGTTTTACTGCTATTTCGTTATATGCGGGAATAGTGCTGGAAATGCCTGTTTTGAGATCTCTCCACAGAAAGCGTTTCCAGACTTCCCCTTCAACACACGAGTTTAACTCTGTAAGTTGAATGCACACATTGAAGACCGTTCTGTTAGGTAGCTCCGTTTTGGTTTCACAAGCAGACAGTTCTCCTTACAGCATAGGCTCCCATTCACTGAGAAATGTCCAAACGCAGCTCTTACCAGAAACGTGTTTCTAACTCCTGAATCTAAAGGGAGATTTAACTCACTTAGCTGAACAAACGCACAGCAGAGCAGATTGAAGGATACGTTGCTTCTGTGTTTTAGGCAGAGTTTTACTGCTATTTCGTTATATGCGGGAATAGTGCTGGAAATGCCTGTTTTGAGATCTCTCCACAGAAAGCGTTTCCAGACTTCCCCTTCAACACACGAGTTTAACTCTGTAAGTTGAATGCACACATTGAAGACCGTTCTGTTAGGTAGCTCCGTTTTGGTTTCAAAAGCAGACAGTTCTCCTTACAGCATAGGCTCCCATTCACTGAGAAATGTCCAAACGCAGCTCTTACCAGAAACGTGTTTCTAACTCCTGAATCTAAAGGGAGATTTAACTCACTTAGCTGAACAAACGCACAGCAGAGCAGATTGAAGGATACGTTGCTTCTGTGTTTTAGGCAGAGTTTTACTGCTATTTCGTTATATGCGGGAATAGTGCTGGAAATGCCTGTTTTGAGATCTCTCCACAGAAAACGTTTCCAGACTTCCCCTTCAACACACGAGTTTAACTCTGTAAGTTGAATGCACACATTGAAGACCGTTCTGTTAGGTAGCTCCGTTTTGGTTTCACAAGCAGACAGTTCTCCTTACAGCATAGGCTCCCATTCACTGAGAAATGTCCAAACGCAGCTCTTACCAGAAACGTGTTTCTAACTCCTGAATCTAAAGGGAGATTTAACTCACTTAGCTGAACAAACGCACAGCAGAGCAGATTGAAGGATACGTTGCTTCTGTGTTTTAGGCAGAGTTTTACTGCTATTTCGTTATATGCGGGAATAGTGCTGGAAATGCCTGTTTTGAGATCTCTCCACAGAAAGCGTTTCCAGACTTCCCCTTCAACACACGAGTTTAACTCTGTAAGTTGAATGCACACATTGAAGACCGTTCTGTTAGGTAGCTCCGTTTTGGTTTCACAAGCAGACAGTTCTCCTTACAGCATAGGCTCGCATTCACTGAGAAATGTCCAAACGCAGCTCTTACCAGAAACGTGTTTCTAACTCCTGAATCTAAAGGGAGATTTAACTCACTTAGCTGAAAAAAGGCACAGCAGAGCAGATTGTAGGATACGTTGCATCTGTGTTTTAGGCAGAGTTTTACTGCTATTTCGTTATATGCGGGAATAGTGCTGGAAATGCCTGTTTTGAGATCTCTCCACCGAAAGCGTTTCCAGACTTCCCCTTCAACACACGAGTTTAACTCTGTAAGTTGAATGCACACATTGAAGACCGTTCTGTTAGGTAGCTCCGTTTTGGTTTCACAAGCAGACAGTTCTCCTTACAGCATAGGCTCCCATTCACTGAGAAATGTCCAAACGCAGCTCTTACCAGAAACGTGTTTCTAACTCCTGAATCTAAAGGGAGATTTAACTCACTTAGCTGAACAAACGCACAGCAGAGCAGATTGAAGGATACGTTGCTTCTCTGTTTTAGGCAGAGTTTTACTGCTATTTCGTTATATGCGGGAATAGTGCTGGAAATGCCTGTTTTGAGATCTCTCCACAGAAAGCGTTTCCAGACTTCCCCTTCAACACAGGAGTTTAACTCTGTAAGTTGAATGCACACATTGAAGACCGTTCTGTTAGGTAGCTCCGTTTTGGTTTCACAAGCAGACAGTTCTCCTTACAGCGTAGGCTCCCATTCACTGAGAAATGTCCAAACGCAGCTCTTACCAGAAACGTGTTTCTAACTCCTGAATCTAAAGGGAGATTTAACTCACTTAGCTGAACAAACGCACAGCAGAGCAGATTGAAGTATACGTTGCTTCTGTGTTTTAGGCAGAGTTTTACTGCTATTTCGTTATATGCGGGAATAGTGCTGGAAATGCCTGTTTTGAGATCTCTCCACAGAAAGCGTTTCCAGACTTCCCCTTCAACACACGAGTTTAACTCTGTAAGTTGAATGCACACATTGAAGACCGTTCTGTTAGGTAGCTCCGTTTTGGTTTCACAAGCAGACAGTTCTCCTTACAGCATAGGCTCGCATTCACTGAGAAATGTCCAAACGCAGCTCTTACCAGAAACGTGTTTCTAACTCCTGAATCTAAAGGGAGATTTAACTCACTTAGCTGAAAAAAGGCACAGCAGAGCAGATTGTAGGATACGTTGCATCTGTGTTTTAGGCAGAGTTTTACTGCTATTTCGTTATATGCGGGAATAGTGCTGGAAATGCCTGTTTTGAGATCTCTCCACCGAAAGCGTTTCCAGACTTCCCCTTCAACACACGAGTTTAACTCTGTAAGTTGAATGCACACATTGAAGACCGTTCTGTTAGGTAGCTCCGTTTTGGTTTCACAAGCAGACAGTTCTCCTTACAGCATAGGCTCCCATTCACTGAGAAATGTCCAAACGCAGCTCTTACCAGAAACGTGTTTCTAACTCCTGAATCTAAAGGGAGATTTAACTCACTTAGCTGAACAAACGCACAGCAGAGCAGATTGAAGGATACGTTGCTTCTCTGTTTTAGGCAGAGTTTTACTGCTATTTCGTTATATGCGGGAATAGTGCTGGAAATGCCTGTTTTGAGATCTCTCCACAGAAAGCGTTTCCAGACTTCCCCTTCAACACAGGAGTTTAACTCTGTAAGTTGAATGCACACATTGAAGACCGTTCTGTTAGGTAGCTCCGTTTTGGTTTCACAAGCAGACAGTTCTCCTTACAGCGTAGGCTCCCATTCACTGAGAAATGTCCAAACGCAGCTCTTACCAGAAACGTGTTTCTAACTCCTGAATCTAAAGGGAGATTTAACTCACTTAGCTGAAAAATCGCACAGCAGAGCAGATTGAAGGATACGTTGCTTCTGTGTTTTAGGCAGAGTTTTACTGCTATTTCGTTATATGCGGGAATAGTGCTGGAAATGCCTGTTTTGAGATCTCTCCAGAGAAAGCGTTTCCAGACTTCCCCTTCAACACACGAGTTTAACTCTGTAACTTGAATGCACACATTGAAGACCGTTCTGTTAGGTAGCTCCGTTTTGGTTTCACAAGCAGACAGTTCTCCTTACAGCATAGGCTCCCATTCACTGAGAAATGTCCAAACGCAGCTCTTACCAGAAACGTGTTTCTAACTCCTGAATCTAAAGGGAGGTTTAACTCACTTAGCTGAACAAACGCACAGCAGAGCAGATTGAAGGATACGTTGCTTCTGTGTTTTAGGCAGAGTTTTACTGCTATTTCGTTATATGCGGGAATAGTGCTGGAAATGCCTGTTTTGAGATCTCTCCCCAGAAAGCGTTTCCAGACTTCCCCTTCAACACACGAGTTTATCTCTGTAAGTTGAATGCACACATTGAAGACCGTTCTGTTAGGTAGCTCCGTTTTGGTTTCACAAGCAGACAGTTCTCCTTACAGCATAGGCTCCCATTCACTGAGAAATGTCCAAACGCAGCTCTTACCAGAAACGTGTTTCTAACTCCTGAATCTAAAGGGAGATTTAACTCACTTAGCTGAACAAACGCACAGCAGAGCAGATTGAAGGATACGTTGCTTCTGTGTTTTAGGCAGAGTTTTACTGCTATTTCGTTATATGCGGGAATAGTGCTGGAAATGCCTGTTTTGAGATCTCTCCACAGAAAGCGTTTCCAGACTTCCCCTTCAACACACGAGTTTAACTCTGTAAGTTGAATGCACACATTGAAGACCGTTCTGTTAGGTAGCTCCGTTTTGGTTTCACAAGCAGACAGTTCTCCTTACAGCGTAGGCTCCCATTCACTGAGAAATGTCCAAACGCAGCTCTTACCAGAAACGTGTTTCTAACTCCTGAATCTAAAGGGAGATTTAACTCACTTAGCTGAACAAACGCACAGCAGAGCAGATTGAAGGATACGTTGCATCTGTGTTTTAGGCAGAGTTTTACTGCTATTTCGTTATATGCGGGAATAGTGCTGGAAATGCCTGTTTTGAGATCTCTCCACAGAAAGCGTTTCCAGACTTCCCCTTCAACACACGAGTTTAACTCTGTAAGTTGAATGCACACATTGAAGACCGTTCTGTTAGGTAGCTCCGTTTTGGTTTCACAAGCAGACAGTTCTCCTTACAGCATAGGCTCCCATTCACTGAGAAATGTCCAAACGCAGCTCTTACCAGAAACGTCTTTCTAACTCCTGAATCTAAAGGGAGATTTAACTCACTTAGCTGAACAAACGCACAGCAGTGCAGATTGAAGGATACGTTGCTTCTGTGTTTTAGGCAGAGTTTTACTGCTATTTCGTTATATGCGGGAATAGTGCTGGAAATGCCTGTTTTGAGATCTCTCCACAGAAAGCGTTTCCAGACTTCCCCTTCAACACACGAGTTTAACTCTGTAAGTTGAATGTACACATTGAAGACCGTTCTGTTAGGTAGCTCCGTTTTGGTTTCACAAGCAGACAGTTCTCCTTACAGCATAGGCTCGCATTCACTGAGAAATGTCCAAACGCAGCTCTTACCAGAAACGTGTTTCTAACTCCTGAATCTAAAGGGAGATTTAACTCACTTAGCTGAACAAACGCACAGCAGAGCAGATTGAAGGATACGTTGCTTCTGTGTTTTAGGCAGAATTTTACTGCTATTTCGTTATATGCGGGAATAGTGCTGGAAATGCCTGTTTTGAGATCTCTCCACAGAAAGCGTTTCCAAACTTCCCCTTCAACACACGAGTTTAACTCTGTAAGTTGAATGCACACATTGAAGACCGTTCTGTTAGGTAGCTCCGTTTTGGTTTCACAAGCAGACAGTTCTCCTTACAGCATAGGCTCCCATTCACTGAGAAATGTCCAAACGCAGCTCTTACCAGAAACGTGTTTCTAACTCCTGAATCTAAAGGGAGATTTAACTCACTTAGCTGAACAAACGCACAGCAGAGCAGATTGAAGGATACGTTGCTTCTGTGTTTTAGGCAGAGTTTTACTGCTATTTCGTTATATGCGGGAATAGTGCTGGAAATGCCTGTTTTGAGATCTCTCCACAGAAAGCGTTTCCAGACTTCCCCTTCAACACACGAGTTTAACTCTGTAAGTTGAATGCACACATTGAAGACCGTTCTGTTAGGTAGCTCCGTTTTGGTTTCACAAGCAGACAGTTCTCCTTACAGCATAGGCTCCCATTCACTGAGAAATGTCCAAACGCAGCTCTTACCAGAAACGTGTTTCTAACTCCTGAATCTAAAGGGAGATTTAACTCACTTAGCTGAACAAACGCACAGCAGAGCAGATTGAAGGATACGTTGCTTCTGTGTTTTAGGCAGAGTTTTACTGCTATTTCGTTATATGCGGGAATAGTGCTGGAAATGCCTGTTTTGAGATCTCTCCACAGAAAGCGTTTCCAGACTTCCCCTTCAACACACGAGTTTAACTCTGTAAGTTGAATGTACACATTGAAGACCGTTCTGTTAGGTAGCTCCGTTTTGGTTTCACAAGCAGACAGTTCTCCTTACAGCATAGGCTCGCATTCATTGAGAAATGTCCAAACGCAGCTCTTACCAGAAACGTGTTTCTAACTCCTGAATCTAAAGGGAGATTTAACTCACTTAGCTGAACAAACGCACAGCAGAGCAGATTGAAGGATACGTTGCTTCTGTGTTTTAGGCAGAATTTTACTGCTATTTCGTTATATGCGGGAATAGTGCTGGAAATGCCTGTTTTGAGATCTCTCCACAGAAAGCGTTTCCAGACTTCCCCTTCAACACACGAGTTTAACTCTGTAAGTTGAATGCACACATTGAAGACCGTTCTGTTAGGTAGCTCCGTTTTGGTTTCACAAGCAGACAGTTCTCCTTACAGCATAGGCTCCCATTCACTGAGAAATGTCCAAACGCAGCTCTTACCAGAAACGTGTTTCTAACTCCTGAATCTAAAGGGAGATTTAACTCACTTAGCTGAACAAACGCACAGCAGAGCAGATTGAAGGATACGTTGCTTCTGTGTTTTAGGCAGAGTTTTACTGCTATTTCGTTATATGCGGGAATAGTGCTGGAAATGCCTGTTTTGAGATCTCTCCACAGAAAGCGTTTCCAGACTTCCCCTTCAACACACGAGTTTAACTCTGTAAGTTGAATGCACACATTGAAGGCCGTTCTGTTAGGTAGCTCCGTTTTGGTTTCACAAGCAGACAGTTCTCCTTACAGCATAGGCTCCCATTCACTGAGAAATGTCCAAACGCAGCTCTTACCAGAAACGTGTTTCTAACTCCTGAATCTAAAGGGAGATTTAACTCACTTAGCTGAACAAACGCACAGCAGAGCAGATTGAAGGATACGTTGCTTCTGTGTTTTAGGCAGAGTTTTACTGCTATTTCGTTATATGCGGGAATAGTGTTGGAAATGCCTGTTTTGAGATCTCTCCACAGAAAGCGTTTCCAGACTTCCCCTTCAACACACGAGTTTAACTCTGTAAGTTGAATGCACACATTGAAGACCGTTCTGTTAGGTTGCTCCGTTTTGGTTTCACAAGCAGACAGTTCTCCTTACAGCATAGGCTCCCATTCAATGAGAAATGTCCAAACGCAGCTCTTACCAGAAACGTGTTTCTAACTCCTGAATCTAAAGGGAGATTTAACTCACTTAGCTGAACAAACGCACAGCAGAGCAGATTGAAGGATACGTTGCTTCTGTGTTTTAGGCAGAGTTTTACTGCTATTTCTTTATATGCGGGAATAGTGCTGGAAATGCCTGTTTTGAGATCTCTCCACAGAAAGCGTTTCCAGACTTCCCCTTCAACACACGAGTTTAACTCTGTAAGTTGAATGCACACATTGAAGACCGTTCTGTTAGGTAGCTCCGTTTTGGTTTCACAAGCAGACAGTTCTCCTTACAGCATAGGCTCCCATTCACTGAGAAATGTCCAAACGCAGCTCTTACCAGAAACGTGTTTCTAACTCCTGAATCTAAAGGGAGATTTAACTCACTTAGCTGAACAAACGCACAGCAGAGCAGATTGAAGGATACGTTGCTTCTGTGTTTTAGGCAGAGTTTTACTGCTATTTCGTTATATGCGGGAATAGTGCTGGAAATGCCTGTTTTGAGATCTCTCCACAGAAAGCGTTTCCAGACTTCCCCTTCAACACACGAGTTTAACTCTGTAAGTTGAATGCACACATTGAAGTCCTTTCTGTTAGGTAGCTCCGTTTTGGTTTCACAAGCAGACAGTTCTCCTTACAGCATAGGCTCCCATTCACTGAGAAATGTCCAAACGCAGCTCTTACCAGAAACGTGTTTCTAACTCATGAATCTAAAGGGAGATTTTACTCACTTAGCTGAACAAACGCACAGCAGAGCAGATTGAAGGATACGTTGCTTCTGTGTTTTAGGCAGAGTTTTACTGCTATTTCGTTATATGCGGGAATAGTGCTGGAAATGCCTGTTTTGAGATCTCTCCACAGAAAGCGTTTCCAGACTTCCCCTTCAACACACGAGTTTAACTCTGTAAGTTGAATGCACACATTGAAGTCCTTTCTGTTAGGTAGCTCCGTTTTGGTTTCACAAGCAGACAGTTCTCCTTACAGCATAGGCTCCCATTCACTGAGAAATGTCCAAACGCAGCTCTTACCAGAAACGTGTTTCTAACTCATGAATCTAAAGGGAGATTTAACTCACTTAGCTGAACAAGCGCACAGCAGAGCAGATTGAAGGATACGTTGCTTCTGTGTTTTAGGCAGAGTTTTACTGCTATTTCGTTATATGCGGGAATAGTGCTGGAAATGCCTGTTTTGAGATCTCTCCACAGAAAGCGTTTCCAGACTTCCCCTTCAACACACGCGTTTAACTCTGTAAGTTGAATACACACATTGAAGACCGTTCTGTTAGGTAGCTCCGTTTTGGTTTCCCAAGCAGACAGTTCTCCTTAGAGCATAGGCTCCCATTCACTGAGAAATGTCCAAACGCAGCTCTTACCAGAAACGTGTTTCTAACTCCTGAATCTAAAGGGAGATTTAACTCACTTAGCTGAACAAACGCACAGCAGAGCAGATTGAAGGATACGTTGCTTCTGTGTTTTAGGCAGAGTTTTACTGCTATTTCGTTATATGCGGGAATAGTGCTGGAAATGCCTGTTTTGAGATCTCTCCACAGAAAGCGTTTCCAGACTTCCCCTTCAACACACGAGTTTAACTCTGTAAGTTGAATGCACACATTGAAGACCGTTCTGTTAGGTAGCTCCGTTTTGGTTTCACAAGCAGACAGTTCTCCTTACAGCATAGGCTCCCATTCACTGAGAAATGTCCAAACGCAGCTCTTACCAGAAACGTGTTTCTAACTCCTGAATCTAAAGGGAGATTTAACTCACTTAGCTGAACAAACGCACAGCAGAGCAGATTGAAGGATACGTTGCTTCTGTGTTTTAGGCAGAGTTTTACTGCTATTTCGTTATATGCGGGAATAGTGCTGGAAATGCCTGTTTTGAGATCTCTCCACAGAAAGCGTTTCCAGACTTCCCCTTCAACACACGAGTTTAACTCTGTAAGTTGAATGCACACATTGAAGACCGTTCTGTTAGGTTGCTCCGTTTTGGTTTCACAAGCAGACAGTTCTCCTGACAGCATAGGCTCCCATTCAATGAGAAATGTCCAAACGCAGCTCTTACCAGAAACGTGTTTCTAACTCCTGAATCTAAAGGGAGATTTAACTCACTTAGCTGAACAAACGCACAGCAGAGCAGATTGAAGGATACGTTGCTTCTGTGTTTTAGGCAGAATTTTACTGCTATTTCGTTATATGAGGGAATAGTGCTGGAAATGCCTGTTTTGAGATCTCTCCACAGAAAGCGTTTCCAGACTTCCCCTTCAACACACGAGTTTAACTCTGTAAGTTGAATGCACACATTGAAGACCGTTCTGTTAGGTAGCTCCGTTTTGGTTTCACAAGCAGACAGTTCTCCTTACAGCATAGGCTCCCATTCACTGAGAAATGTCCAAACGCAGCTCTTACCAGAAACGTGTTTCTAACTCCTGAATCTAAAGGGAGATTTAACTCACTTAGCTGAACAAACGCACAGCAGAGCAGATTGAAGGATACGTTGCTTCTGTGTTTTAGGCAGAGTTTTACTGCTATTTCGTTATATGCGGGAATAGTGCTGGAAATGCCTGTTTTGAGATCTCTCCACAGAAAGCGTTTCCAGACTTCCCCTTCAACACACGAGTTTAACTCTGTAAGTTGAATGCACACATTGAAGACCGTTCTGTTAGGTAGCTCCGTTTTGGTTTCACAAGCAGACAGTTCTCCTTACAGCATAGGCTCCCATTCACTGAGAAATGTCCAAACGCAGCTCTTACCAGAAACGTGTTTCTAACTCCTGAATCTAAAGGGAGATTTAACTCACTTAGCTGAACAAACGCACAGCAGAGCAGATTGAAGGACACGTTGCTTCTGTGTTTTAGGCAGAGTTTTACTGCTATTTCGTTATATGCGGGAATAGTGCTGGAAATGCCTGTTTTGAGATCTCTCCACAGAAAGCGTTTCCAGACTTCCCCTTCAACACACGAGTTTAACTCTGTAAGTTGAATGCACACGTTGAAGACCGTTCTGTTAGGTAGCTCCGTTTTGGTTTCACAAGCAGACAGTTCTCCTTACAGCATAGGCTCCCATTCACTGAGAAATGTCCAAACGCAGCTCTTACCAGAAACGTGTTTCTAACTCCTGAATCTAAAGGGAGATTTAACTCACTTAGCTGAACAAACGCACAGCAGAGCAGATTGAAGGATACGTTGCTTCTGTGTTTTAGGCAGAGTTGTACTGCTATTTCGTTATATGCGGGAATAGTGCTGGAAATGCCTGTTTTGAGATCTCTCCACAGAAAGCGTTTCCAGACTTCCCCTTCAACACACGAGTTTAACTCTGTAAGTTGAATGCACACATTGAAGTCCTTTCTGTTAGGTAGCTCCGTTTTGGTTTCACAAGCAGACAGTTCTCCTTACAGCATAGGCTCCCATTCACTGAGAAATGTCCAAACGCAGCTCTTACCAGAAACGTGTTTCTAACTCCTGAATCTAAAGGGAGATTTAACTCACTTAGCTGAACAAACGCACAGCAGAGCAGATTGAAGGATACGTTGCTTCTGTGTTTTAGGCAGAGTTTTACTGCTATTTCGTTATATGCGGGAATAGTGCTGGAAATGCCTGTTTTGAGATCTCTCCACAGAAAGCGTTTCCAGACTTCCCCTTCAACACACGAGTTTAACTCTGTAAGTTGAATGCACACATTGAAGACCGTTCTGTTAGGTAGCTCCGTTTTGGTTTAACAAGCAGACAGTTCTCCTTACAGCATAGGCTCCCATTCACTGAGAAATGTCCAAACGCAGCTCTTACCAGAAACGTGTTTCTAACTCCTGAATCTAAAGGGAGATTTAACTCACTTAGCTGAACAAACGCACAGCAGAGCAGATTGAAGGATACGTTGCTTCTCTGTTTTAGGCAGAGTTTTACTGCTATTTCGTTATATGCGGGAATAGTGATGGAAATGCCTGTTTTGAGATCTCTCCACAGAAAGCGTTTCCAGACTTCCCCTTCAACACACGATTTTAACTCTGTAAGTTGAATGCACACATTGAAGACCGTTCTGTTAGGTAGCTCCGTTTTGGTTTCACAAGCAGACAGTTCTCCTTACAGCATAGGCTCCCATTCACTGAGAAATGTCCAAACGCAGCTCTTACCAGAAACGTGTTTCTAACTCCTGAATCTAAAGGGAGATTTAACTCACTTAGCTGAACAAACGCACAGCAGAGCAGATTGAAGGATACGTTGCTTCTGTGTTTTAGGCAGAGTTTTACTGCTATTTCGTTATATGCGGGAATAGTGCTGGAAATGCCTGTTTTGAGATCTCTCCACAGAAAGCGTTTCCAGACTTCCCCTTCAACACACGAGTTTAACTCTGTAAGTTGAATGCACACATTGAAGACCGTTCTGTTAGGTTGCTCCGTTTTGGTTTCACAAGCAGACAGTTCTCCTTACAGCATAGGCTCCCATTCAATGAGAAATGTCCAAACGCAGCTCTTACCAGAAACGTGTTTCTAACTCCTGAATCTAAAGGGAGATTTAACTCACTTAGCTGAACAAACGCACAGCAGAGCAGATTGAAGGATACGTTGCTTCTGTGTTTTAGGCAGAATTTTACTGCTATTTCGTTATATGCGGGAATAGTGCTGGAAATGCCTGTTTTGAGATCTCTCCACAGAAAGCGTTTCCAGACTTCCCCTTCAACACACGAGTTTAACTCTGTAAGTTGAATGCACACATTGAAGACCGTTCTGTTAGGTAGCTCCGTTTTGGTTTCACAAGCAGACAGTTCTCCTTACAGCATAGGCTCCCATTCACTGAGAAATGTCCAAACGCAGCTCTTACCAGAAACGTGTTTCTAACTCCTGAATCTAAAGGGAGATTTAACTCACTTAGCTGAACAAACGCACAGCAGAGCAGATTGAAGGATACGTTGCTTCTGTGTTTTAGGCAGAGTTGTACTGCTATTTCGTTATATGCGGGAATAGTGCTGGAAATGCCTGTTTTGAGATCTCTCCACAGAAAGCGTTTCCAGACTTCCCCTTCAACACACGAGTTTAACTCTGTAAGTTGAATGCACACATTGAAGTCCTTTCTGTTAGGTAGCTCCGTTTTGGTTTCACAAGCAGACAGTTCTCCTTACAGCATAGGCTCCCATTCACTGAGAAATGTCCAAACGCAGCTCTTACCAGAAACGTGTTTCTAACTCCTGAATCTAAAGGGAGATTTAACTCACTTAGCTGAACAAACGCACAGCAGAGCAGATTGAAGGATACGTTGCTTCTGTGTTTTAGGCAGAGTTTTACTGCTATTTCGTTATATGCGGGAATAGTGCTGGAAATGCCTGTTTTGAGATCTCTCCACAGAAAGCGTTTCCAGACTTCCCCTTCAACACACGAGTTTAACTCTGTAAGTTGAATGCACACATTGAAGACCGTTCTGTTAGGTAGCTCCGTTTTGGTTTAACAAGCAGACAGTTCTCCTTACAGCATAGGCTCCCATTCACTGAGAAATGTCCAAACGCAGCTCTTACCAGAAACGTGTTTCTAACTCCTGAATCTAAAGGGAGATTTAACTCACTTAGCTGAACAAACGCACAGCAGAGCAGATTGAAGGATACGTTGCTTCTGTGTTTTAGGCAGAGTTTTACTGCTATTTCGTTATATGCGGGAATAGTGCTGGAAATGCCTGTTTTGAGATCTCTCCACAGAAAGCGTTTCCAGACTTCCCCTTCAACACACGCGTTTAACTCTGTAAGTTGAATACACACATTGAAGACCGTTCTGTTAGGTAGCTCCGTTTTGGTTTCCCAAGCAGACAGTTCTCCTTAGAGCATAGGCTCCCATTCACTGAGAAATGTCCAAACGCAGCTCTTACCAGAAACGTGTTTCTAACTCCTGAATCTAAAGGGAGATTTAACTCACTTAGCTGAACAAACGCACAGCAGAGCAGATTGAAGGACACGTTGCTTCTGTGTTTTAGGCAGAGTTTTACTGCTATTTCGTTATATGCGGGAATAGTGCTGGAAATGCCTGTTTTGAGATCTCTCCACAGAAAGCGTTTCCAGACTTCCCCTTCAACACACGAGTTTAACTCTGTAAGTTGAATGCACACATTGAAGACCGTTCTGTTAGGTAGCTCCGTTTTGGTTTCACAAGCAGACAGTTCTCCTTACAGCATAGGCTCCCATTCACTGAGAAATGTCCAAACGCAGCTCTTACCAGAAACGTGTTTCTAACTCCTGAATCTAAAGGGAGATTTAACTCACTTAGCTGAACAAACGCACAGCAGAGCAGATTGAAGGATACGTTGCTTCTGTGTTTTAGGCAGAGTTTTACTGCTATTTCGTTATATGCGGGAATAGTGCTGGAAATGCCTGTTTTGAGATCTCTCCACAGAAAACGTTTCCAGACTTCCCCTTCAACACACGAGTTTAACTCTGTAAGTTGAATGCACACATTGAAGACCGTTCTGTTAGGTAGCTCCGTTTTGGTTTCACAAGCAGACAGTTCTCCTTACAGCATAGGCTCCCATTCACTGAGAAATGTCCAAACGCAGCTCTTACCAGAAACGTGTTTCTAACTCCTGAATCTAAAGGGAGATTTAACTCACTTAGCTGAACAAACGCACAGCAGAGCAGATTGAAGGATACGTTGCTTCTGTGTTTTAGGCAGAGTTTTACTGCTATTTCGTTATATGCGGGAATAGTGCTGGAAATGCCTGTTTTGAGATCTCTCCACAGAAAGCGTTTCCAGACTTCCCCTTCAACACACGAGTTTAACTCTGTAAGTTGAATGCACACATTGAAGACCGTTCTGTTAGGTAGCTCCGTTTTGGTTTCACAAGCAGACAGTTCTCCTTACAGCATAGGCTCCCATTCACTGAGAAATGTCCAAACGCAGCTCTTACCAGAAACGTGTTTCTAACTCCTGAATCTAAAGGGAGATTTAACTCACTTAGCTGAAAAAAGGCACAGCAGAGCAGATTGTAGGATACGTTGCATCTGTGTTTTAGGCAGAGTTTTACTGCTATTTCGTTATATGCGGGAATAGTGCTGGAAATGCCTGTTTTGAGATCTCTCCACCGAAAGCGTTTCCAGACTTCCCCTTCAACACACGAGTTTAACTCTGTAAGTTGAATGCACACATTGAAGACCGTTCTGTTAGGTAGCTCCGTTTTGGTTTCACAAGCAGACAGTTCTCCTTACAGCATAGGCTCCCATTCACTGAGAAATGTCCAAACGCAGCTCTTACCAGAAACGTGTTTCTAACTCCTGAATCTAAAGGGAGATTTAACTCACTTAGCTGAAAAAAGGCACAGCAGAGCAGATTGTAGGATACGTTGCATCTGTGTTTTAGGCAGAGTTTTACTGCTATTTCGTTATATGCGGGAATAGTGCTGGAAATGCCTGTTTTGAGATCTCTCCACCGAAAGCGTTTCCAGACTTCCCCTTCAACACACGAGTTTAACTCTGTAAGTTGAATGCACACATTGAAGACCGTTCTGTTAGGTAGCTCCGTTTTGGTTTCACAAGCAGACAGTTCTCCTTACAGCATAGGCTCCCATTCACTGAGAAATGTCCAAACGCAGCTCTTACCAGAAACGTGTTTCTAACTCCTGAATCTAAAGGGAGATTTAACTCACTTAGCTGAACAAACGCACAGCAGAGCAGATTGAAGGATACGTTGCTTCTGTGTTTTAGGCAGAGTTTTACTGCTATTTCGTTATATGCGGGAATAGTGCTGGAAATGCCTGTTTTGAGATCTCTCCACAGAAAGCGTTTCCAGACTTCCCCTTCAACACACGAGTTTAACTCTGTAAGTTGAATGTACACATTGAAGACCGTTCTGTTAGGTAGCTCCGTTTTGGTTTCACAAGCAGACAGTTCTCCTTACAGCATAGGCTCCCATTCACTGAGAAATGTCCAAACGCAGCTCTTACCAGAAACGTGTTTCTTTTTTTTTTTTTTTTTTTTTTTTTATTGCATTATAGGTTTGGGGGTACATGTGCAGAACGAGCAAGATAGTTGCATAGGTACACACGTGGCAGTGTGCTTTGCTGCTTTCCTCCCCTTCACCCACACTTGGTATTCATCCCCAGGCTATCCCCCCCAGCCCCCCCCTGCTGTCCCTCCCCCATTCCCCCCAACAGTACCCAGTGTATAGTAGACCGCCTCTCTGTGTCCACATGTTCTCATTTTTCTCACCCACCTATGAGCGAGTATATGCGGTATTTCTTTTTCTGTTCTTGTGTCAGTTTGCTGAGAATGATGTTCTCCAGATTCATCCATGTCCCTACAAAGGACACAAACTCATCATTTTTGATTGCTGCATAATATTCCATGGTGTATATGTGCCACATTTTCCCAGTCCAGTCTATCATCGTTGGGCATTTGGGTTGGTTCCAGGTCTTTGCTATTGTAAACAGTGCTGCAATGAACATTCGTGTGCATGTGTCCTTATAGTAGAACGATTTATAATCCTTTGGATAGATACCCAGTAATGGGATTGCTGGGTCAAATGGAATTTCTATTTCTAGGTCCCTGAGGAATCGCCACACTGTCTTCCACAATGGTTGAACTAATTTACACTCCCACCAACAGTGTAAGAGTGTTCCTATTTCTCCACATCCTCTCCAGCATCTGCTGTCTCCAGATTTTTTAATGATCGCCATTCTAACTGGTGTGAGATGGTATCTCAATGTGGTTTTGATTTGCATCTCTCTAATGACCAATGACGATGAGCACTTTTTCATATGTTTGCTGGCCTCATGTATGTCTGCTTTCGTAAAGTTTCTGTTCATATCCTTTGCCCATTTTTGAATGGGCTTGTTTGTTTTTTTCCTGTAAATCTGTTTGAGTTCTTTGTAAATTCTGGATATCAGCCCTTTGTCGGATGCGTAAACTGCAAAGATTTTTTCCCATTCTGATGGTTGCCGATTCACTCTAGTGACTGTTTGTTTTGCTGTGCAGAAGCTGTGGAGTTTGATTAGGTCCCATTTGTCTATTTTGGCTTTTGTTGCCAATGCTTTGGGAGTTTTGTTCATGAAGTCCTTGCCTACTCCTATGTCCTGAATGGTTTTGCCTAGATTTTCTTCTAGGGTTTTTATGGTGTCGGGTCTTACGTTTAAGTCTTTAATCCATCTGGAGTTAATTTTAGTGTAAGGTGTCAGGAAGGGGTCCAATTTCTGCTTTCTGCACATGGCTAGCCAGTTTTCCCAACACCATTTATTAAATAGGGAATCCTTTCCCCATTGCCTGTTTTTGTCTGGTTTATCAAAGATAATATGGTTGTAGATGTGTTGTGTTGCCTCCGATGCCTCTGTTCTGTTCCATTGGTCTATATCTCTGTTTTGGTACCAGTACCATGCTGTTTTGATTACTGTAGCCTTGTAGTATAGTTTGAAGTCTGGTAGCGTGATGCCTCCCGCTGTGTTCTTTTTGCTTAGAATTGACTTGGCTATGCGGGCTCTTTTTTGGTTCCATATGAAATTGATGGTGGTTTTTTCCAGTTCTGTGAAGAAATTCAATGGTAGTTTGATGGGGATAGCATTGATTGTGTAAATTACTTTGGGCAGTATAGCCATTTTCACGATATTGATTCTTCCTAACCACGAACATGGAATGTTTCTCCATCTGTTTGTGTCCTCTCTTATTTCATTGAGCAGTTGTTTGTAGTTTTCCTTAAAGAGGTCCCTTACATTCCTAGTGAGTTGTATTCCTAGGTATTTTATTTTCTTTGTAGCAATTGTGAATGGCAGTTCATTCTTGATTTGGTTCTCTTTAAGTCTGTTATTGGTGTATAGGAATGCTTGTGATTTTTGCACATTGATTTTATATCCTGAGACTTTGCTGAAGTTGCTTATCAGTTGCAGGAGCTTTTGGGCTGAGGTGATGGGGTCTTCTAGGTATACTATCATGTCGTCTGCAAATAGAGACAATTTGGCTTCCACCTTTCCTATTTGAATACCCTTTATTTCTTTTTCTTGCCTGATTGCTCTGGCTAGAACTTCCAGTACTATGTTGAATAGAAGTGGTGAGAGAGGGCATCCTTGTCTAGTGCCAGATTTCAAAGGGAATGCTTCCAGTTTTTGCCCATTAAGTATGATATTGGCTGTTGGTTTGTCATAAATAGCTTTTATTACTTTGAGATATGTTCCATCAATACCAAGTTTATTGAGGGTTTTTAGCATAAAGGGCTGTTGAATTTTGTCAAATGCCTTCTCTGCATCAATTGAGATAATCATGTGGTTTTTGTTTTTGCTTCTGTTTATGTGGTGAATTACATTTATAGACTTGCGTATGTTGAACCAGCCTTGCATCCCCGGGATAAATCCTACTTGATCATGATGGATAAGTTTTTTAATGTGCTGTTGCAATCGGTTTGCCAGTATTTTATTGAAGATTTTTGCATCTATGTTCATCATGGATATTGGCCTGAAGTTTTCTTTTCTTGTTGAGTCTCTGCCAGGTTTTGGTATCAGGATGATGTTGGTCTCATAAAATGATTTGGGAAGGGTTCCCTCTTTTTGGATTATTTGGAATAGTTTCAGAAGGAATGGTACCAGATCCTCTTTGTGTGTCTGGTAGAATTCGGCTGTGAACCCATCTGGACCTGGGCTTTTTTTGTGTGGTAGGCTCTTAATTGCTGCCTCAACTTCAGACCTTGTTATTGGTCTATTCATAGTTTCGGCTTCCTCCTGGTTTAGGCTTGGGAGGACACAGGCATCCAGGAATTTATCCATTTCTTCCTGATTTACTGGTTTATGTGCATAGAGTTGTTTGTAGTATTCTCTGATGATGGTTTGAATTTCTGTGGAATCTGTGGTGATTTCCCCTTTATCGTTTTTTATTGCATCTATTTGGTTGTTCTCTCTCTTCTTTTTTATCAGTCTGGCTAGTGGTCTGTCTATTTTGTTGATCTTTTCGAAAAACCAGCTCTTAGATTTATTGATTTTTTGAAGGGTTTTTCTTGTCTCTATCTCCTTCAGTTCTGCTCTGATCTTAGTTATTTCTTGTCTTCGGCTAGGTTTTGAGCTTTTTTGATCTTGCTCCTCTAGCTCTTTCAATTTTGACGATAGGGTGTCAATTTTGGATCTCTCCACTCTTCTCATGTGGGCACTTATTGCTATATATTTTCCTCTACAGACTGCTTTAAATGTGTCCCAGAGATTCTGGTACGTTGTGTCTTCATTCTCATTGGTTTCAAAGAACTTCTTTATTTCTGCCTTCATTTCATTGTTTATCCAATCAACATTCAAGAGCCAATTGTTCAGTTTCCATGAAGCTGTGCGGTTCTGAGTTATTTTCTGAATTCTGAGTTCCAACTTGATTGCACTATGGTCTGAGAGACTGTTTGTTATGATTTCAGTTGTTTTGCATTTGCTGAGGAGTGCTTTACTTCCAATTATGTGGTCAATTTTGGAGTAGGTGTGATGTGGTGCTGAGAAGAATGTATATTCTGTGGATTTGGGGTGGAGAGTTCTGTAAATGTCTATCAGGTTTGCTTGTTCCAGGTCTGAGTTCAAGTCCTGGATATCCTTGTTAATTTTCTGTCTGGTTGATCTGTCTGCTATTGACAGTGGAGTGTTAAAGTCTCCCACTATTATTGTGTGGGAGTCTAAGTCCCTTTGTAAGTCATTAAGAACTTGCCTTATATATCTGGGTGCTCCTACATTGGGTCCATATATATTTAGAATCGTTATCTCTTCTTGTTGTATCGATCCTTTTACCATTATGTAATGACCTTCTTTGTCCCTTTTGATCTTTGTTACTTTAAAGTCTATTTTATCAGAGATGAGAATTGCAACTCCTGCTTTTTTTTGCTCTCCATTTGCTTGGTAAATCTTCCTCCATCCCTTTATTTTAAGCCTTTGTGTATCTTTGCATGTGAGGTGGGTTTCCTGGATACAGCACACCGATGGGTTTTGGTTTTTTATCCAATTTGCCAGTCTGTGTCTTTTGATTGGTGCATTTAGCCCATTTACATTCAGGGTTAATATTGTTATGTGTGAATTTGATACTGCCATTTTGATGCTAGCTGGCTGTTTTGCCCGTTGGTTCATGTACATTCTTCATTTTGTTGATGGTCTTTAGCATTTGGTATGCTTTTAGGATGGCTGGAACTGGTTGTTTCTTTCTATGTGTAGTGCCTCTTTCAGGAGCTCTTGTAAAGCAGGCCTAGTGGTGACAAAATCTCTGAGTACTTGCTTGTTCGTGAAGGATTTTATTTTTCCTTCACTTATGAAGCTCAGTTTCGCTGGATATGAAATTCTGGGTTGAAAGCTCTTTTCTTTAAGGATGTTGAATATTGGCCCCCACTCTCTTCTGGCTTGTAGAGTCTCTGCTGAGAGATCTGCTGTGAGTCTGATGGGCTTCCCTTTGTGGGTGACCCGACCTTTCTCTCTGGCTGCCCTTAGTATTTTCTCCTTCGTTTCAACCCTGGTGAATCTGACGATTATGTGCCTTGGGGTTGCTCTTCTTGCAGAGTATCTTTGTGGTGTTCTCTGTATTTCCTGGAGTTGAGTATTGACCTGTCTTGCTAGGTTGGGGAAATTTTCCTGGATAATATCCTGAAGAGTGTTTTCCAGCTTGGATTCATTCTCTTCGTCACATTCTGGTACACCTATCAAACGTAGGTTGGGTCTCTTCACATAGTCCCACATTTCTTGGAGATTTTGTTCATTCCTTTTTGTGCTTTTTTCTTTAATCTTGGTTTCTCGTTTTATTTCATTGAGTTGATCTTCAACTTCTGATATTCTTTCTTCTGCTTGGTCAATTCGGCTGTTGATACTTGTGCATGCTTCGCGAAGTTCTCGTGTTGAGTTTTTCAGCTCCTTCAATTCATTCATATTCCTCTCTAAGTTGTCCATTCTCGTTATCAATTCCTCGAATCTTTTTTCAAATCTTTTTTCAAGGTTCTTAGTTTCTTTGCACTGGTTTAGAACATGTTCCTTTAGCTCACTGAAGTTTCTCATTATCCACTTTCTGAAGTCTGATTCCGTCATTTTGTCACATTCATTCTCTGTCCAGCTTTGTTCCCTTGCTGGTGAGGAGTTTTGGTCCTTTTTTGGAGGTGAGGTGTTTTGGTTTCGGGTGCTTTCCTCCTTTTTGCGCTGGTTTCTTCCCATCTTTATGGATTTATCCGCCTGTTGTCTTAGTAGTGGCTGATTTTTCAATTGGGTCTCTGTGTGGACACTGAGATTGTTGATGATGAAGTATTTCTGTTACTTAGTTTTCCCTCTAATGATCTATCCTCTCTGCTGTATGAGTGCTGAGGTCCACTCCAGGCCCTGCTTGTCTGGGGTATACCTGCAGCAGCTGCAGAACAGTGAGGGATGATATCAGTTTCTTTTTCTGCTGCCCTTGTTCCAGAATGATGCCAGCCAAATGTCAGTCTGATTAGTCCTTTTCTGGGGTGACTCCTTGGATATACAGAGGTCAGGGAGCTGCTTGAGGAGACAGTCTGTGCTTTATAGGAGCTCCAGTGCTGAGCTGTGAGCTCCGTTGTTCATTCAGGGTTGTTGGGAGGTTATGTCTGCTGCAATAGAACTCATAAAACACCACTCTTTATTTTTTTTTTTTTCCACCCTTAGATGCTCTGTCTCAGGGAGTTGGGGCTTTCTTTATGAGTATCTGTTGCACTGTCCTGCCCCACTAGGTGGCAGTCTATTCACTATTTGCCTGCCGGGGCTCTGACCTCCTAAGGCGGGTCCGCCCTGTTGCGGCCCGGCGGACTCTCTCTGTTATGGCAGGTTGCCTCGGCAACGGCAGGCTGCGTCAGTCCTGGGCGGTACTTAAGTGGGGGTGCACTTTGTCAGGAATGGTGGACGCCCCTCCCTGACCGGGCTGCACCGTCCTAAATGCCGGCAACAAAACTCTCAGCCCCAAGCGCCTCCAGTCGCCGCCCTGCTTGTCCCCGTGAGCGTGGGACCCGCCGAGCCCGATCACCCTGCTCCCTGCCTCAGAGTCCGTCCTCTCTCTCTCTCTCTCTTCCTCTCCCCAAGCTGAAAGGTCGACTCTCTCACTGGCGCCCCAGGAGCCTGCCGATAGGGCACTGGGATCCGTGCGATCTCCCGTGCTGCTGCCCCCTACCCCGGCTCAGATCACGCTTCCCAGGAAACTCCTGGTCTGGCTCATTGTCCAAGTCCTGTTCAATCAGATGGACATGCCAATCTGCCCTTGCAAATCTCAGATTGCCGGTTTAACAGGGCACCCAGACCAGTGAGTTCCGCGCCGGGTCCCGCTGCGGCGCCGGCCGAAGAGGCGGCGGGAGCTGGTTGCGTTAGCCGGCTGCTAGCGTCCCGTGTCTCTCCCACACCTGGGACTTTCAACGCTCTGTGGGCATAAAAGGAACATCCGAGAATGCGGCTAGGACTCACCCTCTGCGCCTTCACCGAGAGCTGCAATCCTGAGTCACCTCTACGACGCCATCTTCCAGAAACGTGTTTCTAACTCCTGAATCTAAAGGGAGATTTAACTCACTTAGCTGAACAAACGCACAGCAGAGCAGATTGAAGGATACGTTGCTTCTGTGTTTTAGGCAGAGTTTTACTGCTATTTCGTTATATGCGGGAATAGTGCTGGAAATGCCTGTTTTGAGATCTCTCCACAGAAAGCGTTTCCAGACTTCCCCTTCAACACACGAGTTTAACTCTGTAAGTTGAATGCACACATTGAAGACCGTTCTGTTAGGTAGCTCCGTTTTGGTTTCACAAGCAGACAGTTCTCCTTACACCATAGGCTCCCATTCACTGAGAAATGTCCAAACGCAGCTCTTACCAGAAACGTGTTTCTAACTCCTGAATCTAAAGGGAGATTTAACTCACTTAGCTGAACAAACGCACAGCAGAGCAGATTGAAGGATACGTTGCTTCTGTGTTTTAGGCAGAGTTTTACTGCTATTTCGTTATATGCGGGAATAGTGCTGGAAATGCCTGTTTTGAGATCTCTCCACAGAAAGCGTTTCCAGACTTCCCCTTCAACACACGAGTTTAACTCTGTAAGTTGAATGCACACATTGAAGACCGTTCTGTTAGGTAGCTCCGTTTTGGTTTCACAAGCAGAGAGTTCTCCTTACAGCATAGGCTCCCATTCACTGAGAAATGTCCAAACGCAGCTCTTACCAGAAACGTGTTTCTAACTCCTGAATCTAAAGGGAGATTTAACTCACTTAGCTGAACAAACGCACAGCAGAGCAGATTGAAGGATACGTTGCTTCTGTGTTTTAGGCAGAGTTTTACTGCTATTTCGTTATATGCGGGAATAGTGCTGGAAATGCCTGTTTTGAGATCTCTCCACAGAAAGCGTTTCCAGACTTCCCCTTCAACACACGAGTTTAACTCTGTAAGTTGAATGCACACATTGAAGACCGTTCTGTTAGGTAGCTCCGTTTTGGTTTCACAAGCAGACAGTTCTCCTTACAGCATAGGCTCCCATTCACTGAGAAATGTCCAAACGCAGCTCTTACCAGAAACGTGTTTCTAACTCCTGAATCTAAAGGGAGATTTAACTCACTTAGCTGAACAAACGCACAGCAGAGCAGATTGAAGGATACGTTGCTTCTGTGTTTTAGGCAGAGTTTTACTGCTATTTCGTTATATGCGGGAATAGTGCTGGAAATGCCTGTTTTGAGATCTCTCCACAGAAAGCGTTTCCAGACTTCCCCTTCAACACACGAGTTTAACTCTGTAAGTTGAATGCACACATTGAAGACCGTTCTGTTAGGTAGCTCCGTTTTGGTTTCAAAAGCAGACAGTTCTCCTTACAGCATAGGCTCCCATTCACTGAGAAATGTCCAAACGCAGCTCTTACCAGAAACGTGTTTCTAACTCCTGAATCTAAAGGGAGATTTAACTCACTTAGCTGAACAAACGCACAGCAGAGCAGATTGAAGGATACGTTGCTTCTGTGTTTTAGGCAGAGTTTTACTGCTATTTCGTTATATGCGGGAATAGTGCTGGAAATGCCTGTTTTGAGATCTCTCCACAGAAAACGTTTCCAGACTTCCCCTTCAACACACGAGTTTAACTCTGTAAGTTGAATGCACACATTGAAGACCGTTCTGTTAGGTAGCTCCGTTTTGGTTTCACAAGCAGACAGTTCTCCTTACAGCATAGGCTCCCATTCACTGAGAAATGTCCAAACGCAGCTCTTACCAGAAACGTGTTTCTAACTCCTGAATCTAAAGGGAGATTTAACTCACTTAGCTGAACAAACGCACAGCAGAGCAGATTGAAGGATACGTTGCTTCTGTGTTTTAGGCAGAGTTTTACTGCTATTTCGTTATATGCGGGAATAGTGCTGGAAATGCCTGTTTTGAGATCTCTCCACAGAAAGCGTTTCCAGACTTCCCCTTCAACACACGAGTTTAACTCTGTAAGTTGAATGCACACATTGAAGACCGTTCTGTTAGGTAGCTCCGTTTTGGTTTCACAAGCAGACAGTTCTCCTTACAGCATAGGCTCGCATTCACTGAGAAATGTCCAAACGCAGCTCTTACCAGAAACGTGTTTCTAACTCCTGAATCTAAAGGGAGATTTAACTCACTTAGCTTAAAAAAGGCACAGCAGAGCAGATTGTAGGATACGTTGCATCTGTGTTTTAGGCAGAGTTTTACTGCTATTTCGTTATATGCGGGAATAGTGCTGGAAATGCCTGTTTTGAGATCTCTCCACCGAAAGCGTTTCCAGACTTCCCCTTCAACACACGAGTTTAACTCTGTAAGTTGAATGCACACATTGAAGACCGTTCTGTTAGGTAGCTCCGTTTTGGTTTCACAAGCAGACAGTTCTCCTTACAGCATAGGCTCCCATTCACTGAGAAATGTCCAAACGCAGCTCTTACCAGAAACGTGTTTCTAACTCCTGAATCTAAAGGGAGATTTAACTCACTTAGCTGAACAAACGCACAGCAGAGCAGATTGAAGGATACGTTGCTTCTGTGTTTTAGGCAGAGTTTTACTGCTATTTCGTTATATGCGGGAATAGTGCTGGAAATGCCTGTTTTGAGATCTCTCCACAGAAAGCGTTTCCAGACTTCCCCTTCAACACACGAGTTTAACTCTGTAAGTTGAATGCACACATTGAAGACCGTTCTGTTAGGTAGCTCCGTTTTGGTTTCACAAGCAGACAGTTCTCCTTACAGCATAGGCTCCCATTCACTGAGAAATGTCCAAACGCAGCTCTTACCAGAAACGTGTTTCTAACTCCTGAATCTAAAGGGAGATTTAACTCACTTAGCTGAAAAAAGGCACAGCAGAGCAGATTGTAGGATACGTTGCATCTGTGTTTTAGGCAGAGTTTTACTGCTATTTCGTTATATGCGGGAATAGTGCTGGAAATGCCTGTTTTGAGATCTCTCCACCGAAAGCGTTTCCAGACTTCCCCTTCAACACACGAGTTTAACTCTGTAAGTTGAATGCACACATTGAAGACCGTTCTGTTAGGTAGCTCCGTTTTGGTTTCACAAGCAGACAGTTCTCCTTACAGCATAGGCTCCCATTCACTGAGAAATGTCCAAACGCAGCTCTTACCAGAAACGTGTTTCTAACTCCTGAATCTAAAGGGAGATTTAACTCACTTAGCTGAACAAACGCACAGCAGAGCAGATTGAAGGATACGTTGCTTCTGTGTTTTAGGCAGAGTTTTACTGCTATTTCGTTATATGCGGGAATAGTGCTGGAAATGCCTGTTTTGAGATCTCTCCACAGAAAGCGTTTCCAGACTTCCCCTTCAACACACGAGTTTAACTCTGTAAGTTGAATGTACACATTGAAGACCGTTCTGTTAGGTAGCTCCGTTTTGGTTTCACAAGCAGACAGTTCTCCTTACAGCATAGGCTCCCATTCACTGAGAAATGTCCAAACGCAGCTCTTACCAGAAACGTGTTTCTTTTTTTTTTTTTTTTTTTTTTTATTGCATTATAGGTTTGGGGGTACATGTGCAGAACGAGCAAGATAGTTGCATAGGTACACACGTGGCAGTGTGCTTTGCTGCTTTCCTCCCCTTCACCCACACTTGGTATTCATCCCCAGGCTATCCCCCCCAGCCCCCCCCTGCTGTCCCTCCCCCATTCCCCCCAACAGTACCCAGTGTATAGTAGACCGCCTCTCTGTGTCCACATGTTCTCATTTTTCTCACCCACCTATGAGCGAGTATATGCGGTATTTCTTTTTCTGTTCTTGTGTCAGTTTGCTGAGAATGATGTTCTCCAGATTCATCCATGTCCCTACAAAGGACACAAACTCATCATTTTTGATTGCTGCATAATATTCCATGGTGTATATGTGCCACATTTTCCCAGTCCAGTCTATCATCGTTGGGCATTTGGGTTGGTTCCAGGTCTTTGCTATTGTAAACAGTGCTGCAATGAACATTCGTGTGCATGTGTCCTTATAGTAGAACGATTTATAATCCTTTGGATAGATACCCAGTAATGGGATTGCTGGGTCAAATGGAATTTCTATTTCTAGGTCCCTGAGGAATCGCCACACTGTCTTCCACAATGGTTGAACTAATTTACACTCCCACCAACAGTGTAAGAGTGTTCCTATTTCTCCACATCCTCTCCAGCATCTGCTGTCTCCAGATTTTTTAATGATCGCCATTCTAACTGGTGTGAGATGGTATCTCAATGTGGTTTTGATTTGCATCTCTCTAATGACCAATGACGATGAGCACTTTTTCATATGTTTGCTGGCCTCATGTATGTCTGCTTTCGTAAAGTTTCTGTTCATATCCTTTGCCCATTTTTGAATGGGCTTGTTTGTTTTTTTCCTGTAAATCTGTTTGAGTTCTTTGTAAATTCTGGATATCAGCCCTTTGTCGGATGCGTAAACTGCAAAGATTTTTTCCCATTCTGATGGTTGCCGATTCACTCTAGTGACTGTTTGTTTTGCTGTGCAGAAGCTGTGGAGTTTGATTAGGTCCCATTTGTCTATTTTGGCTTTTGTTGCCAATGCTTTGGGAGTTTTGTTCATGAAGTCCTTGCCTACTCCTATGTCCTGAATGGTTTTGCCTAGATTTTCTTCTAGGGTTTTTATGGTGTCGGGTCTTACGTTTAAGTCTTTAATCCATCTGGAGTTAATTTTAGTGTAAGGTGTCAGGAAGGGGTCCAATTTCTGCTTTCTGCACATGGCTAGCCAGTTTTCCCAACACCATTTATTAAATAGGGAATCCTTTCCCCATTGCCTGTTTTTGTCTGGTTTATCAAAGATAATATGGTTGTAGATGTGTTGTGTTGCCTCCGATGCCTCTGTTCTGTTCCATTGGTCTATATCTCTGTTTTGGTACCAGTACCATGCTGTTTTGATTACTGTAGCCTTGTAGTATAGTTTGAAGTCTGGTAGCGTGATGCCTCCCGCTGTGTTCTTTTTGCTTAGAATTGACTTGGCTATGCGGGCTCTTTTTTGGTTCCATATGAAATTGATGGTGGTTTTTTCCAGTTCTGTGAAGAAATTCAATGGTAGTTTGATGGGGATAGCATTGATTGTGTAAATTACTTTGGGCAGTATAGCCATTTTCACGATATTGATTCTTCCTAACCACGAATATGGAATGTTTCTCCATCTGTTTGTGTCCTCTCTTATTTCATTGAGCAGTTGTTTGTAGTTTTCCTTAAAGAGGTCCCTTACATTCCTAGTGAGTTGTATTCCTAGGTATTTTATTTTCTTTGTAGCAATTGTGAATGGCAGTTCATTCTTGATTTGGTTCTCTTTAAGTCTGTTATTGGTGTATAGGAATGCTTGTGATTTTTGCACATTGATTTTATATCCTGAGACTTTGCTGAAGTTGCTTATCAGTTGCAGGAGCTTTTGGGCTGAGGTGATGGGGTCTTCTAGGTATACTATCATGTCGTCTGCAAATAGAGACAATTTGGCTTCCACCTTTCCTATTTGAATACCCTTTATTTCTTTTTCTTGCCTGATTGCTCTGGCTAGAACTTCCAGTACTATGTTGAATAGAAGTGGTGAGAGAGGGCATCCTTGTCTAGTGCCAGATTTCAAAGGGAATGCTTCCAGTTTTTGCCCATTAAGTATGATATTGGCTGTTGGTTTGTCATAAATAGCTTTTATTACTTTGAGATATGTTCCATCAATACCAAGTTTATTGAGGGTTTTTAGCATAAAGGGCTGTTGAATTTTGTCAAATGCCTTCTCTGCATCAATTGAGATAATCATGTGGTTTTTGTTTTTGCTTCTGTTTATGTGGTGAATTACATTTATAGACTTGCGTATGTTGAACCAGCCTTGCATCCCCGGGATAAATCCTACTTGATCATGATGGATAAGTTTTTTAATGTGCTGTTGCAATCGGTTTGCCAGTATTTTATTGAAGATTTTTGCATCTATGTTCATCATGGATATTGGCCTGAAGTTTTCTTTTCTTGTTGAGTCTCTGCCAGGTTTTGGTATCAGGATGATGTTGGTCTCATAAAATGATTTGGGAAGGGTTCCCTCTTTTTGGATTATTTGGAATAGTTTCAGAAGGAATGGTACCAGATCCTCTTTGTGTGTCTGGTAGAATTCGGCTGTGAACCCATCTGGACCTGGGCTTTTTTTGTGTGGTAGGCTCTTAATTGCTGCCTCAACTTCAGACCTTGTTATTGGTCTATTCATAGTTTCGGCTTCCTCCTGGTTTAGGCTTGGGAGGACACAGGCATCCAGGAATTTATCCATTTCTTCCTGATTTACTGGTTTATGTGCATAGAGTTGTTTGTAGTATTCTCTGATGATGGTTTGAATTTCTGTGGAATCTGTGGTGATTTCCCCTTTATCGTTTTTTATTGCATCTATTTGGTTGTTCTCTCTCTTCTTTTTTATCAGTCTGGCTAGTGGTCTGTCTATTTTGTTGATCTTTTCGAAAAACCAGCTCTTAGATTTATTGATTTTTTGAAGGGTTTTTCTTGTCTCTATCTCCTTCAGTTCTGCTCTGATCTTAGTTATTTCTTGTCTTCGGCTAGGTTTTGAGCTTTTTTGATCTTGCTCCTCTAGCTCTTTCAATTTTGACGATAGGGTGTCAATTTTGGATCTCTCCACTCTTCTCATGTGGGCACTTATTGCTATATATTTTCCTCTACAGACTGCTTTAAATGTGTCCCAGAGATTCTGGTACGTTGTGTCTTCATTCTCATTGGTTTCAAAGAACTTCTTTATTTCTGCCTTCATTTCATTGTTTATCCAATCAACATTCAAGAGCCAATTGTTCAGTTTCCATGAAGCTGTGCGGTTCTGAGTTATTTTCTGAATTCTGAGTTCCAACTTGATTGCACTATGGTCTGAGAGACTGTTTGTTATGATTTCAGTTGTTTTGCATTTGCTGAGGAGTGCTTTACTTCCAATTATGTGGTCAATTTTGGAGTAGGTGTGATGTGGTGCTGAGAAGAATGTATATTCTGTGGATTTGGGGTGGAGAGTTCTGTAAATGTCTATCAGGTTTGCTTGTTCCAGGTCTGAGTTCAAGTCCTGGATATCCTTGTTAATTTTCTGTCTGGTTGATCTGTCTGCTATTGACAGTGGAGTGTTAAAGTCTCCCACTATTATTGTGTGGGAGTCTAAGTCCCTTTGTAAGTCATTAAGAACTTGCCTTATATATCTGGGTGCTCCTACATTGGGTCCATATATATTTAGAATCGTTATCTCTTCTTGTTGTATCGATCCTTTTACCATTATGTAATGACCTTCTTTGTCCCTTTTGATCTTTGTTACTTTAAAGTCTATTTTATCAGAGATGAGAATTGCAACTCCTGCTTTTTTTTGCTCTCCATTTGCTTGGTAAATCTTCCTCCATCCCTTTATTTTAAGCCTTTGTGTATCTTTGCATGTGAGGTGGGTTTCCTGGATACAGCACACCGATGGGTTTTGGTTTTTTATCCAATTTGCCAGTCTGTGTCTTTTGATTGGTGCATTTAGCCCATTTACATTCAGGGTTAATATTGTTATGTGTGAATTTGATACTGCCATTTTGATGCTAGCTGGCTGTTTTGCCCGTTGGTTCATGTACATTCTTCATTTTGTTGATGGTCTTTAGCATTTGGTATGCTTTTAGGATGGCTGGAACTGGTTGTTTCTTTCTATGTGTAGTGCCTCTTTCAGGAGCTCTTGTAAAGCAGGCCTAGTGGTGACAAAATCTCTGAGTACTTGCTTGTTCGTGAAGGATTTTATTTTTCCTTCACTTATGAAGCTCAGTTTCGCTGGATATGAAATTCTGGGTTGAAAGCTCTTTTCTTTAAGGATGTTGAATATTGGCCCCCACTCTCTTCTGGCTTGTAGAGTCTCTGCTGAGAGATCTGCTGTGAGTCTGATGGGCTTCCCTTTGTGGGTGACCCGACCTTTCTCTCTGGCTGCCCTTAGTATTTTCTCCTTCGTTTCAACCCTGGTGAATCTGACGATTATGTGCCTTGGGGTTGCTCTTCTTGCAGAGTATCTTTGTGGTGTTCTCTGTATTTCCTGGAGTTGAGTATTGACCTGTCTTGCTAGGTTGGGGAAATTTTCCTGGATAATATCCTGAAGAGTGTTTTCCAGCTTGGATTCATTCTCTTCGTCACATTCTGGTACACCTATCAAACGTAGGTTGGGTCTCTTCACATAGTCCCACATTTCTTGGAGATTTTGTTCATTCCTTTTTGTGCTTTTTTCTTTAATCTTGGTTTCTCGTTTTATTTCATTGAGTTGATCTTCAACTTCTGATATTCTTTCTTCTGCTTGGTCAATTCGGCTGTTGATACTTGTGCATGCTTCGCGAAGTTCTCGTGTTGAGTTTTTCAGCTCCTTCAATTCATTCATATTCCTCTCTAAGTTGTCCATTCTCGTTATCAATTCCTCGAATCTTTTTTCAAATCTTTTTTCAAGGTTCTTAGTTTCTTTGCACTGGTTTAGAACATGTTCCTTTAGCTCACTGAAGTTTCTCATTATCCACTTTCTGAAGTCTGATTCCGTCATTTTGTCACATTCATTCTCTGTCCAGCTTTGTTCCCTTGCTGGTGAGGAGTTTTGGTCCTTTTTTGGAGGTGAGGTGTTTTGGTTTCGGGTGCTTTCCTCCTTTTTGCGCTGGTTTCTTCCCATCTTTATGGATTTATCCGCCTGTTGTCTTAGTAGTGGCTGATTTTTCAATTGGGTCTCTGTGTGGACACTGAGATTGTTGATGATGAAGTATTTCTGTTACTTAGTTTTCCCTCTAATGATCTATCCTCTCTGCTGTATGAGTGCTGAGGTCCACTCCAGGCCCTGCTTGTCTGGGGTATACCTGCAGCAGCTGCAGAACAGTGAGGGATGATATCAGTTTCTTTTTCTGCTGCCCTTGTTCCAGAATGATGCCAGCCAAATGTCAGTCTGATTAGTCCTTTTCTGGGGTGACTCCTTGGATATACAGAGGTCAGGGAGCTGCTTGAGGAGACAGTCTGTGCTTTATAGGAGCTCCAGTGCTGAGCTGTGAGCTCCGTTGTTCATTCAGGGTTGTTGGGAGGTTATGTCTGCTGCAATAGAACTCATAAAACACCACTCTTTATTTTTTTTTTTTTCCACCCTTAGATGCTCTGTCTCAGGGAGTTGGGGCTTTCTTTATGAGTATCTGTTGCACTGTCCTGCCCCACTAGGTGGCAGTCTATTCACTATTTGCCTGCCGGGGCTCTGACCTCCTAAGGCGGGTCCGCCCTGTTGCGGCCCGGCGGACTCTCTCTGTTATGGCAGGTTGCCTCGGCAACGGCAGGCTGCGTCAGTCCTGGGCGGTACTTAAGTGGGGGTGCACTTTGTCAGGAATGGTGGACGCCCCTCCCTGACCGGGCTGCACCGTCCTAAATGCCGGCAACAAAACTCTCAGCCCCAAGCGCCTCCAGTCGCCGCCCTGCTTGTCCCCGTGAGCGTGGGACCCGCCGAGCCCGATCACCCTGCTCCCTGCCTCAGAGTCCGTCCTCTCTCTCTCTCTCTCTTCCTCTCCCCAAGCTGAAAGGTCGACTCTCTCACTGGCGCCCCAGGAGCCTGCCGATAGGGCACTGGGATCCGTGCGATCTCCCGTGCTGCTGCCCCCTACCCCGGCTCAGATCACGCTTCCCAGGAAACTCCTGGTCTGGCTCATTGTCCAAGTCCTGTTCAATCAGATGGACATGCCAATCTGCCCTTGCAAATCTCAGATTGCCGGTTTAACAGGGCACCCAGACCAGTGAGTTCCGCGCCGGGTCCCGCTGCGGCGCCGGCCGAAGAGGCGGCGGGAGCTGGTTGCGTTAGCCGGCTGCTAGCGTCCCGTGTCTCTCCCACACCTGGGACTTTCAACGCTCTGTGGGCATAAAAGGAACATCCGAGAATGCGGCTAGGACTCACCCTCTGCGCCTTCACCGAGAGCTGCAATCCTGAGTCACCTCTACGACGCCATCTTCCAGAAACGTGTTTCTAACTCCTGAATCTAAAGGGAGATTTAACTCACTTAGCTGAACAAACGCACAGCAGAGCAGATTGAAGGATACGTTGCTTCTGTGTTTTAGGCAGAGTTTTACTGCTATTTCGTTATATGCGGGAATAGTGCTGGAAATGCCTGTTTTGAGATCTCTCCACAGAAAGCGTTTCCAGACTTCCCCTTCAACACACGAGTTTAACTCTGTAAGTTGAATGCACACATTGAAGACCGTTCTGTTAGGTAGCTCCGTTTTGGTTTCACAAGCAGACAGTTCTCCTTACACCATAGGCTCCCATTCACTGAGAAATGTCCAAACGCAGCTCTTACCAGAAACGTGTTTCTAACTCCTGAATCTAAAGGGAGATTTAACTCACTTAGCTGAACAAACGCACAGCAGAGCAGATTGAAGGATACGTTGCTTCTGTGTTTTAGGCAGAGTTTTACTGCTATTTCGTTATATGCGGGAATAGTGCTGGAAATGCCTGTTTTGAGATCTCTCCACAGAAAGCGTTTCCAGACTTCCCCTTCAACACACGAGTTTAACTCTGTAAGTTGAATGCACACATTGAAGACCGTTCTGTTAGGTAGCTCCGTTTTGGTTTCACAAGCAGAGAGTTCTCCTTACAGCATAGGCTCCCATTCACTGAGAAATGTCCAAACGCAGCTCTTACCAGAAACGTGTTTCTAACTCCTGAATCTAAAGGGAGATTTAACTCACTTAGCTGAACAAACGCACAGCAGAGCAGATTGAAGGATACGTTGCTTCTGTGTTTTAGGCAGAGTTTTACTGCTATTTCGTTATATGCGGGAATAGTGCTGGAAATGCCTGTTTTGAGATCTCTCCACAGAAAGCGTTTCCAGACTTCCCCTTCAACACACGAGTTTAACTCTGTAAGTTGAATGCACACATTGAAGACCGTTCTGTTAGGTAGCTCCGTTTTGGTTTCACAAGCAGAGAGTTCTCCTTACAGCATAGGCTCCCATTCACTGAGAAATGTCCAAACGCAGCTCTTACCAGAAACGTGTTTCCTTTTTTTTTTTTTTTTTTTTTTTTTTTTTTTTATTGCATTATAGGTTTGGGGGTACATGTGCAGAACGAGCAAGATAGTTGCATAGGTACACACGTGGCAGTGTGCTTTGCTGCTTTCCTCCCCTTCACCCACACTTGGTATTCATCCCCAGGCTATCCCCCCCAGCCCCCCCCTGCTGTCCCTCCCCCATTCCCCCCAACAGTACCCAGTGTATAGTAGACCGCCTCTCTGTGTCCACATGTTCTCATTTTTCTCACCCACCTATGAGCGAGTATATGCGGTATTTCTTTTTCTGTTCTTGTGTCAGTTTGCTGAGAATGATGTTCTCCAGATTCATCCATGTCCCTACAAAGGACACAAACTCATCATTTTTGATTGCTGCATAATATTCCATGGTGTATATGTGCCACATTTTCCCAGTCCAGTCTATCATCGTTGGGCATTTGGGTTGGTTCCAGGTCTTTGCTATTGTAAACAGTGCTGCAATGAACATTCGTGTGCATGTGTCCTTATAGTAGAACGATTTATAATCCTTTGGATAGATACCCAGTAATGGGATTGCTGGGTCAAATGGAATTTCTATTTCTAGGTCCCTGAGGAATCGCCACACTGTCTTCAACAATGGTTGAACTAATTTACACTCCCACCAACAGTGTAAGAGTGTTCCTATTTCTCCACATCCTCTCCAGCATCTGCTGTCTCCAGATTTTTTAATGATCGCCATTCTAACTGGTGTGAGATGGTATCTCAATGTGGTTTTGATTTGCATCTCTCTAATGACCAATGACGATGAGCACTTTTTCATATGTTTGCTGGCCTCATGTATGTCTGCTTTCGTAAAGTTTCTGTCCATATCCTTTGCCCATTTTTGAATGGGCTTGTTTGTTTTTTTCCTGTAAATCTGTTTGAGTTCTTTGTAAATTCTGGATATCAGCCCTTTGTCGGATGCGTAAACTGCAAAGATTTTTTCCCATTCTGATGGTTGCCGATTCACTCTAGTGACTGTTTGTTTTGCTGTGCAGAAGCTGTGGAGTTTGATTAGGTCCCATTTGTCTATTTTGGCTTTTGTTGCCAATGCTTTGGGAGTTTTGTTCATGAAGTCCTTGCCTACTCCTATGTCCTGAATGGTTTTGCCTAGATTTTCTTCTAGGGTTTTTATGGTGTCGGGTCTTACGTTTAAGTCTTTAATCCATCTGGAGTTAATTTTAGTGTAAGGTGTCAGGAAGGGGTCCAATTTCTGCTTTCTGCACATGGCTAGCCAGTTTTCCCAACACCATTTATTAAATAGGGAATCCTTTCCCCATTGCCTGTTTTTGTCTGGTTTATCAAAGATAATATGGTTGTAGATGTGTTGTGTTGCCTCCGATGCCTCTGTTCTGTTCCATTGGTCTATATCTCTGTTTTGGTACCAGTACCATGCTGTTTTGATTACTGTAGCCTTGTAGTATAGTTTGAAGTCTGGTAGCGTGATGCCTCCCGCTGTGTTCTTTTTGCTTAGAATTGACTTGGCTATGCGGGCTCTTTTTTGGTTCCATATGAAATTGATGGTGGTTTTTTCCAGTTCTGTGAAGAAATTCAATGGTAGTTTGATGGGGATAGCATTGATTGTGTAAATTACTTTGGGCAGTATAGCCATTTTCACGATATTGATTCTTCCTAACCACGAACATGGAATGTTTCTCCATCTGTTTGTGTCCTCTCTTATTTCATTGAGCAGTTGTTTGTAGTTTTCCTTAAAGAGGTCCCTTACATTCCTAGTGAGTTGTATTCCTAGGTATTTTATTTTCTTTGTAGCAATTGTGAATGGCAGTTCATTCTTGATTTGGTTCTCTTTAAGTCTGTTATTGGTGTATAGGAATGCTTGTGATTTTTGCACATTGATTTTATATCCTGAGACTTTGCTGAAGTTGCTTATCAGTTGCAGGAGCTTTTGGGCTGAGGTGATGGGGTCTTCTAGGTATACTATCATGTCGTCTGCAAATAGAGACAATTTGGCTTCCACCTTTCCTATTTGAATACCCTTTATTTCTTTTTCTTGCCTGATTGCTCTGGCTAGAACTTCCAGTACTATGTTGAATAGAAGTGGTGAGAGAGGGCATCCTTGTCTAGTGCCAGATTTCAAAGGGAATGCTTCCAGTTTTTGCCCATTAAGTATGATATTGGCTGTTGGTTTGTCATAAATAGCTTTTATTACTTTGAGATATGTTCCATCAATACCAAGTTTATTGAGGGTTTTTAGCATAAAGGGCTGTTGAATTTTGTCAAATGCCTTCTCTGCATCAATTGAGATAATCATGTGGTTTTTGTTTTTGCTTCTGTTTATGTGGTGAATTACATTTATAGACTTGCGTATGTTGAACCAGCCTTGCATCCCCGGGATAAATCCTACTTGATCATGATGGATAAGTTTTTTAATGTGCTGTTGCAATCGGTTTGCCAGTATTTTATTGAAGATTTTTGCATCTATGTTCATCATGGATATTGGCCTGAAGTTTTCTTTTCTTGTTGAGTCTCTGCCAGGTTTTGGTATCAGGATGATGTTGGTCTCATAAAATGATTTGGGAAGGGTTCCCTCTTTTTGGATTATTTGGAATAGTTTCAGAAGGAATGGTACCAGATCCTCTTTGTGTGTCTGGTAGAATTCGGCTGTGAACCCATCTGGACCTGGGCTTTTTTTGTGTGGTAGGCTCTTAATTGCTGCCTCAACTTCAGACCTTGTTATTGGTCTATTCATAGTTTCGGCTTCCTCCTGGTTTAGGCTTGGGAGGACACAGGCATCCAGGAATTTATCCATTTCTTCCTGATTTACTGGTTTATGTGCATAGAGTTGTTTGTAGTATTCTCTGATGATGGTTTGAATTTCTGTGGAATCTGTGGTGATTTCCCCTTTATCGTTTTTTATTGCATCTATTTGGTTGTTCTCTCTCTTCTTTTTTATCAGTCTGGCTAGTGGTCTGTCTATTTTGTTGATCTTTTCGAAAAACCAGCTCTTAGATTTATTGATTTTTTGAAGGGTTTTTCTTGTCTCTATCTCCTTCAGTTCTGCTCTGATCTTAGTTATTTCTTGTCTTCGGCTAGGTTTTGAGCTTTTTTGATCTTGCTCCTCTAGCTCTTTCAATTTTGACGATAGGGTGTCAATTTTGGATCTCTCCACTCTTCTCATGTGGGCACTTATTGCTATATATTTTCCTCTACAGACTGCTTTAAATGTGTCCCAGAGATTCTGGTACGTTGTGTCTTCATTCTCATTGGTTTCAAAGAACTTCTTTATTTCTGCCTTCATTTCATTGTTTATCCAATCAACATTCAAGAGCCAATTGTTCAGTTTCCATGAAGCTGTGCGGTTCTGAGTTATTTTCTGAATTCTGAGTTCCAACTTGATTGCACTATGGTCTGAGAGACTGTTTGTTATGATTTCAGTTGTTTTGCATTTGCTGAGGAGTGCTTTACTTCCAATTATGTGGTCAATTTTGGAGTAGGTGTGATGTGGTGCTGAGAAGAATGTATATTCTGTGGATTTGGGGTGGAGAGTTCTGTAAATGTCTATCAGGTTTGCTTGTTCCAGGTCTGAGTTCAAGTCCTGGATATCCTTGTTAATTTTCTGTCTGGTTGATCTGTCTGCTATTGACAGTGGAGTGTTAAAGTCTCCCACTATTATTGTGTGGGAGTCTAAGTCCCTTTGTAAGTCATTAAGAACTTGCCTTATATATCTGGGTGCTCCTACATTGGGTCCATATATATTTAGAATCGTTATCTCTTCTTGTTGTATCGATCCTTTTACCATTATGTAATGACCTTCTTTGTCCCTTTTGATCTTTGTTACTTTAAAGTCTATTTTATCAGAGATGAGAATTGCAACTCCTGCTTTTTTTTGCTCTCCATTTGCTTGGTAAATCTTCCTCCATCCCTTTATTTTAAGCCTTTGTGTATCTTTGCATGTGAGGTGGGTTTCCTGGATACAGCACACCGATGGGTTTTGGTTTTTTATCCAATTTGCCAGTCTGTGTCTTTTGATTGGTGCATTTAGCCCATTTACATTCAGGGTTAATATTGTTATGTGTGAATTTGATACTGCCATTTTGATGCTAGCTGGCTGTTTTGCCCGTTGGTTCATGTACATTCTTCATTTTGTTGATGGTCTTTAGCATTTGGTATGCTTTTAGGATGGCTGGAACTGGTTGTTTCTTTCTATGTGTAGTGCCTCTTTCAGGAGCTCTTGTAAAGCAGGCCTAGTGGTGACAAAATCTCTGAGTACTTGCTTGTTCGTGAAGGATTTTATTTTTCCTTCACTTATGAAGCTCAGTTTCGCTGGATATGAAATTCTGGGTTGAAAGCTCTTTTCTTTAAGGATGTTGAATATTGGCCCCCACTCTCTTCTGGCTTGTAGAGTCTCTGCTGAGAGATCTGCTGTGAGTCTGATGGGCTTCCCTTTGTGGGTGACCCGACCTTTCTCTCTGGCTGCCCTTAGTATTTTCTCCTTCGTTTCAACCCTGGTGAATCTGACGATTATGTGCCTTGGGGTTGCTCTTCTTGCAGAGTATCTTTGTGGTGTTCTCTGTATTTCCTGGAGTTGAGTATTGACCTGTCTTGCTAGGTTGGGGAAATTTTCCTGGATAATATCCTGAAGAGTGTTTTCCAGCTTGGATTCATTCTCTTCGTCACATTCTGGTACACCTATCAAACGTAGGTTGGGTCTCTTCACATAGTCCCACATTTCTTGGAGATTTTGTTCATTCCTTTTTGTGCTTTTTTCTTTAATCTTGGTTTCTCGTTTTATTTCATTGAGTTGATCTTCAACTTCTGATATTCTTTCTTCTGCTTGGTCAATTCGGCTGTTGATACTTGTGCATGCTTCGCGAAGTTCTCGTGTTGAGTTTTTCAGCTCCTTCAATTCATTCATATTCCTCTCTAAGTTGTCCATTCTCGTTATCAATTCCTCGAATCTTTTTTCAAATCTTTTTTCAAGGTTCTTAGTTTCTTTGCACTGGTTTAGAACATGTTCCTTTAGCTCACTGAAGTTTCTCATTATCCACTTTCTGAAGTCTGATTCCGTCATTTTGTCACATTCATTCTCTGTCCAGCTTTGTTCCCTTGCTGGTGAGGAGTTTTGGTCCTTTTTTGGAGGTGAGGTGTTTTGGTTTCGGGTGCTTTCCTCCTTTTTGCGCTGGTTTCTTCCCATCTTTATGGATTTATCCGCCTGTTGTCTTAGTAGTGGCTGATTTTTCAATTGGGTCTCTGTGTGGACACTGAGATTGTTGATGATGAAGTATTTCTGTTACTTAGTTTTCCCTCTAATGATCTATCCTCTCTGCTGTATGAGTGCTGAGGTCCACTCCAGGCCCTGCTTGTCTGGGGTATACCTGCAGCAGCTGCAGAACAGTGAGGGATGATATCAGTTTCTTTTTCTGCTGCCCTTGTTCCAGAATGATGCCAGCCAAATGTCAGTCTGATTAGTCCTTTTCTGGGGTGACTCCTTGGATATACAGAGGTCAGGGAGCTGCTTGAGGAGACAGTCTGTGCTTTATAGGAGCTCCAGTGCTGAGCTGTGAGCTCCGTTGTTCATTCAGGGTTGTTGGGAGGTTATGTCTGCTGCAATAGAACTCATAAAACACCACTCTTTATTTTTTTTTTTTCCACCCTTAGATGCTCTGTCTCAGGGAGTTGGGGCTTTCTTTATGAGTATCTGTTGCACTGTCCTGCCCCACTAGGTGGCAGTCTATTCACTATTTGCCTGCCGGGGCTCTGACCTCCTAAGGCGGGTCCGTCCTGTTGCGGCCCGGCGGACTCTCTCTGTTATGGCAGGTTGCCTCGGCAACGGCAGGCTGCGTCAGTCCTGGGCGGTACTTAAGTGGGGGTGCACTTTGTCAGGAATGGTGGACGCCCCTCCCTGACCGGGCTGCACCGTCCTAAATGCCGGCAACAAAACTCTCAGCCCCAAGCGCCTCCAGTCGCCGCCCTGCTTGTCCCCGTGAGCGTGGGACCCGCCGAGCCCGATCACCCTGCTCCCTGCCTCAGAGTCCGTCCTCTCTCTCTCTCTCTCTTCCTCTCCCCAAGCTGAAAGGTCGACTCTCTCACTGGCGCCCCAGGAGCCTGCCGATAGGGCACTGGGATCCGTGCGATCTCCCGTGCTGCTGCCCCCTACCCCGGCTCAGATCACGCTTCCCAGGAAACTCCTGGTCTGGCTCATTGTCCAAGTCCTGTTCAATCAGATGGACATGCCAATCTGCCCTTGCAAATCTCAGATTGCCGGTTTAACAGGGCACCCAGACCAGTGAGTTCCGCGCCGGGTCCCGCTGCGGCGACGGCCGAAGAGGCGGCGGGAGCTGGTTGCGTTAGCCGGCTGCTAGCGTCCCGTGTCTCTCCCACACCTGGGACTTTCAACGCTCTGTGGGCATAAAAGGAACATCCGAGAATGCGGCTAGGACTCACCCTCTGCGCCTTCACCGAGAGCTGCAATCCTGAGTCACCTCTACGACGCCATCTTCCAGAAACGTGTTTCTAACTCCTGAATCTAAAGGGAGATTTAACTCACTTAGCTGAACAAACGCACAGCAGAGCAGATTGAAGGATACGTTGCTTCTGTGTTTTAGGCAGAGTTTTACTGCTATTTCGTTATATGCGGGAATAGTGCTGGAAATGCCTGTTTTGAGATCTCTCCACAGAAAGCGTTTCCAGACTTCCCCTTCAACACACGAGTTTAACTCTGTAAGTTGAATGCACACATTGAAGACCGTTCTGTTAGGTAGCTCCGTTTTGGTTTCACAAGCAGACAGTTCTCCTTACACCATAGGCTCCCATTCACTGAGAAATGTCCAAACGCAGCTCTTACCAGAAACGTGTTTCTAACTCCTGAATCTAAAGGGAGATTTAACTCACTTAGCTGAACAAACGCACAGCAGAGCAGATTGAAGGATACGTTGCTTCTGTGTTTTAGGCAGAGTTTTACTGCTATTTCGTTATATGCGGGAATAGTGCTGGAAATGCCTGTTTTGAGATCTCTCCACAGAAAGCGTTTCCAGACTTCCCCTTCAACACACGAGTTTAACTCTGTAAGTTGAATGCACACATTGAAGACCGTTCTGTTAGGTAGCTCCGTTTTGGTTTCACAAGCAGAGAGTTCTCCTTACAGCATAGGCTCCCATTCACTGAGAAATGTCCAAACGCAGCTCTTACCAGAAACGTGTTTCTAACTCCTGAATCTAAAGGGAGATTTAACTCACTTAGCTGAACAAACGCACAGCAGAGCAGATTGAAGGATACGTTGCTTCTGTGTTTTAGGCAGAGTTTTACTGCTATTTCGTTATATGTGGGAATAGTGCTGGAAATGCCTGTTTTGATATCTCTCCACAGAAAGCGTTTCCAGACTTCCCCTTCAACACACGAGTTTAACTCTGTAAGTTGAATGCACACATTGAAGACCGTTCTGTTAGTTAGCTCCGTTTTGGTTTCACAAGCAGACAGTTCTCCTTACAGCATAGGCTCCAATTCACTGAGAAATGTCCAAACGCAGCTCTTACCAGAAACGTGTTTCTAACTCCTGAATCTAAAGGGAGATTTAACTCACTTAGCTGAACAAACGCACAGCAGAGCAGATTGAAGGATACGTTGCTTCTGTGTTTTAGGCAGAGTTTTACTGCTATTTCGTTATATGCGGGAATAGTGCTGGAAATGCCTGTTTTGAGATCTCTCCACAGAAAGCGTTTCCAGACTTCCCCTTCAACACACGAGTTTAACTCTGTAAGTTGAATGCACACATTGAAGACCGTTCTGTTAGGTAGCTCCGTTTTGGTTTCACAAGCAGAGAGTTCTCCTTACAGCATAGGCTCCCATTCACTGAGAAATGTCCAAACGCAGCTCTTACCAGAAACGTGTTTCTAACTCCTGAATCTAAAGGGAGATTTAACTCACTTAGCTGAACAAACGCACAGCAGAGCAGATTGAAGGATACGTTGCTTCTGTGTTTTAGGCAGAGTTTTACTGCTATTTCGTTATATGTGGGAATAGTGCTGGAAATGCCTGTTTTGATATCTCTCCACAGAAAGCGTTTCCAGACTTCCCCTTCAACACACGAGTTTAACTCTGTAAGTTGAATGCACACATTGAAGACCGTTCTGTTAGTTAGCTCCGTTTTGGTTTCACAAGCAGACAGTTCTCCTTACAGCATAGGCTCCAATTCACTGAGAAATGTCCAAACGCAGCTCTTACCAGAAACGTGTTTCTAACTCCTGAATCTAAAGGGAGATTTAACTCACTTAGCTGAACAAACGCACAGCAGAGCAGATTGAAGGATACGTTGCTTCTGTGTTTTAGGCAGAGTTTTACTGCTATTTCGTTATATGCGGGAATAGTGCTGGAAATGCCTGTTTTGAGATCTCTCCACAGAAAGCGTTTCCAGACTTCCCCTTCAACACACGAGTTTAACTCTGTAAGTTGAATGCACACATTGAAGACCGTTCTGTTAGGTAGCTCCGTTTTGGTTTCACAAGCAGACAGTTCTCCTTACAGCATAGGCTCCCATTCTCTGAGAAATGTCCAAACGCAGCTCTTACCAGAAACGTGTTTCTAACTCCTGAATCTAAAGGGAGATTTAACTCACTTAGCTGAACAAACGCACAGCAGAGCAGATTGAAGGATACGTTGCTTCTGCGTTTTAGGCAGAGTTTTACTGCTATTTCGTTATATGCGGGAATAGTGCTGGAAATGCCTGTTTTGAGATCTCTCCACAGAAAGCGTTTCCAGACTTCCCCTTCAACACACGAGTTTAACTCTGTAAGTTGAATGCACACATTGAAGACCGTTCTGTTAGGTAGCTCCGTTTTGGTTTCACAAGCAGACAGTTCTCCTTACAGCATATGCTCCCATTCACTGAGAAATGTCCAAACGCAGCTCTTACCAGAAACGTGTTTCTAACTCCTGAATCTAAAGGGAGATTTAACTCACTTAGCTGAACAAAGGCACAGCAGAGCAGATTGTAGGATACGTTGCATCTGTGTTTTAGGCAGAGTTTTACTGCTATTTCGTTATATGCGGGAATAGTGCTGGAAATGCCTGTTTTGAGATCTCTCCACAGAAAGCGTTTCCAGACTTCCCCTTCAACACACGAGTTTAACTCTGTAAGTTGAATGCCCACATTGAAGACCGTTCTGTTAGGTAGCTCCGTTTTGGTTTCACAAGCAGACAGTTCTCCTTACAGCATAGGCTCCCATTCACTGAGAAATGTCCAAACGCAGCTCTTACCAGAAACGTGTTTCTAACTCCTGAATCTAAAGGGAGATTTAACTCACTTAGCTGAACAAACGCACAGCAGAGCAGATTGAAGGATACGTTGCTTCTGTGTTTTAGGCAGAGTTTTACTGCTATTTCGTTATATGCGGGAATAGTGCTGGAAATGCCTGTTTTGAGATCTCTCCACAGAAAGCCTTTCCAGACTTCCCCTTCAACACACGAGTTTAACTCTGTAAGTTGAATGCACACATTGAAGACCGTTCTGTTAGGTAGCTCCGTTTTGGTTTCACAAGCAGACAGTTCTCCTTACAGCATAGGCTCCCATTCACTGAGAAATGTCCAAACGCAGCTCTTACCAGAAACGTGTTTCTAACTCCTGAATCTAAAGGGAAATTTAACTCACTTAGCTGAACAAACGCACAGCAGAGCAGATTGAAGGATACGTTGCTTCTGTGTTTTAGGCAGAGTTTTACTGCTATTTCGTTATATGCGGGAATAGTGCTGGAAATGCCTGTTTTGAGATCTCTCCACAGAAAGCGTTTCCAGACTTCCCCTTCAACACACGAGTTTAACTCTGTAAGTTGAATGCACACATTGAAGACCGTTCTGTTAGGTAGCTCCGTTTTGGTTTCACAAGCAGACAGTTCTCCTTACAGCATAGGCTCCCATTCACTGAGAAATGTCCAAACGCAGCTCTTACCAGAAACGTGTTTCTAACTCCTGAATCTAAAGGGAGATTTAACTCACTTAGCTGAACAAACGCACAGCAGAGCAGATTGAAGGATACGTTGCTTCTGTGTTTTAGGCAGAGTTTTACTGCTATTTCGTTATATGCGGGAATAGTGCTGGAAATGCCTGTTTTGAGATCTCTCCACAGAAAGCGTTTCCAGACTTCCCCTTCAACACACGAGTTTAACTCGGTAAGTTGAATGCACACATTGAAGACCGTTCTGTTAGGTAGCTCCGTTTTGGTTTCACAAGCAGACAGTTCTCCTTACAGCATAGGCTCCCATTCACTGAGAAATGTCCAAACGCAGCTCTTACCAGAAACGTGTTTCTAACTCCTGAATCTAAAGGGAGATTTAACTCACTTAGCTGAACAAACGCACAGCAGAGCAGATTGAAGGATATGTTGAATCTGTGTTTTAGGCAGAGTTTTACTGCTATTTCGTTATATGAGGGAATAGTGCTGGAAATGCCTGTTTTGAGATCTCTCCACAGAAAGCGTTTCCAGACTTCCCCTTCAACACACGAGTTTAACTCTGTAAGTTGAATGCACACATTGAAGACCGTTCTTTTAGGTAGCTCCGTTTTGGTTTCACAAGCTGACAGTTCTCCTTACAGCATAGGCTCCCATTCACTGAGAAATGTCCAAACGCAGCTCTTACCAGAAACGTGTTTCTAACTCCTGAATCTAAAGGGAGATTTAACTCACTTAGCTGAACAAACGCTCAGCAGAGCAGATTGAAGGATACGTTGCTTCTGTGTTTTAGGCAGAGTTTTACTGCTATTTCGTTATATGCGGGAATAGTGCTGGAAATGCCTGTTTTGAGATCTCTCCACAGAAAGCGTTTCCAGACTTCCCCTTCAACACACGAGTTTAACTCTGTAAGTTGAATGCACACATTGAAGACCGTTCTGTTAGGTTGCTCCGTTTTGGTCTCACAAGCAGACAGTTCTCCTTACAGCATAGGCTCCCATTCAATGAGAAATGTCCAAACGCAGCTCTTACCAGAAACGTGTTTCTAACTCCTGAATCTAAAGGGAGATTTAACTCACTTAGCTGAACAAACGCACAGCAGAGCAGATTGAAGGATACGTTGCTTCTGTGTTTTAGGCAGAGTTTTACTGCTATTTCGTTATATGCGGGAATAGTGCTGGAAATGCCTGTTTTGAGATCTCTCCACAGAAAGCGTTTCCAGACTTCCCCTTCAACACACGAGTTTAACTCTGTAAGTTGAATGCACACATTGAAGACCGTTCTGTTAGGTAGCTCCGTTTTGGTTTCACAAGCAGACAGTTCTCCTTACAGCATAGGCTCCCATTCACTGAGAAATGTCCAAACGCAGCTCTTACCAGAAACGTGTTTCTAACTCCTGAATCTAAAGGGAGATTTAACTCACTTAGCTGAACAAACGCACAGCAGAGCAGATTGAAGGATACGTTGCTTCTGTGTTTTAGGCAGAGTTTTACTGCTATTTCGTTATATGCGGGAATAGTGCTGGAAATGCCTGTTTTGAGATCTCTCCACAGAAAGCGTTTCCAGACTTCCCCTTCAACACACGAGTTTAACTCTGTAAGTTGAATGCACACATTGAAGACCGTTCTGTTAGGTAGCTCCGTTTTGGTTTCACAAGCTGACAGTTCTCCTTACAGCATAGGCTCCCATTCACTGAGAAATGTCCAAACGCAGCTCTTACCAGAAACGTGTTTCTAACTCCTGAATCTAAAGGGAGATTTAACTCACTTAGCTGAACAAACGCACAGCAGATCAGATTGAAGGACACGTTGCTTCTGTGTTTTAGGCAGAGTTTTACTGCTATTTCGTTATATGCGGGAATAGTGCTGGAAATGCCTGTTTTGAGATCTCTCCACAGAAAGCGTTTCCAGACTTCCCCTTCAACACACGAGTTTAACTCTGTAAGTTGAATGCACACATTGAAGTCCTTTCTGTTAGGTAGTTCCGTTTTGGTTTCACAAGCAGACAGTTCTCCTTACAGCATAGGCTCCCATTCACTGAGAAATGTCCAAACGCAGCTCTTACCAGAAACGTGTTTCTAACTCCTGAATCTAAAGGGAGATTTAACTCACTTAGCTGAACAAACGCACAGCAGAACAGATTGAAGGATACGTTGCTTCTGTGTTTTAGGCAGAGTTTTACTGCTATTTCGTTATATGCGGGAATAGTGCTGGAAATGCCTGTTTTGAGATCTCTCCACAGAAAGCGTTTCCAGACTTCCCCTTCAACACACGAGTTTAACTCTGTAAGTTGAATGCACAAATTGAAGACCGTTCTGTTAGGTAGCCCCGTTTTGGTTTCACAAGCAGACAGTTCTACTTTCAGCATAGGCTCCCATTCACTGAGAAATGTCCAAACGCAGCTCTTACCAGAAACGTGTTTCTAACTCCTGAATCTAAAGGGAGATTTAACTCACTTAGCTGAACAAACGCACAGCAGAGCAGATTGAAGGATACGTTGCTTCTGTGTTTTAGGCAGAGTTTTACTGCTATTTCGTTATATGCGGGAATAGTGCTGGAAATGCCTGTTTTGAGATCTCTCCACAGAAAGCGTTTCCAGACTTCCCCTTCAACACACGAGTTTAACTCTGTAAGTTGAATGCACACATTGAAGACCGTTCTGTTAGGTAGCTCCGTTTTGGTTTCACAAGCAGAGAGTTCTCCTTACAGCATAGGCTCCCATTCACTGAGAAATGTCCAAACGCAGCTCTTACCAGAAACGTGTTTCTAACTCCTGAATCTAAAGGGAGATTTAACTCACTTAGCTGAACAAACGCACAGCAGAGCAGATTGAAGGATACGTTGCTTCTGTGTTTTAGGCAGAGTTTTACTGCTATTTCGTTATATGTGGGAATAGTGCTGGAAATGCCTGTTTTGATATCTCTCCACAGAAAGCGTTTCCAGACTTCCCCTTCAACACACGAGTTTAACTCTGTAAGTTGAATGCACACATTGAAGACCGTTCTGTTAGTTAGCTCCGTTTTGGTTTCACAAGCAGACAGTTCTCCTTACAGCATAGGCTCCAATTCACTGAGAAATGTCCAAACGCAGCTCTTACCAGAAACGTGTTTCTAACTCCTGAATCTAAAGGGAGATTTAACTCACTTAGCTGAACAAACGCACAGCAGAGCAGATTGAAGGATACGTTGCTTCTGTGTTTTAGGCAGAGTTTTACTGCTATTTCGTTATATGCGGGAATAGTGCTGGAAATGCCTGTTTTGAGATCTCTCCACAGAAAGCGTTTCCAGACTTCCCCTTCAACACACGAGTTTAACTCTGTAAGTTGAATGCACACATTGAAGACCGTTCTGTTAGGTAGCTCCGTTTTGGTTTCACAAGCAGACAGTTCTCCTTACAGCATAGGCTCCCATTCTCTGAGAAATGTCCAAACGCAGCTCTTACCAGAAACGTGTTTCTAACTCCTGAATCTAAAGGGAGATTTAACTCACTTAGCTGAACAAACGCACAGCAGAGCAGATTGAAGGATACGTTGCTTCTGCGTTTTAGGCAGAGTTTTACTGCTATTTCGTTATATGCGGGAATAGTGCTGGAAATGCCTGTTTTGAGATCTCTCCACAGAAAGCGTTTCCAGACTTCCCCTTCAACACACGAGTTTAACTCTGTAAGTTGAATGCACACATTGAAGACCGTTCTGTTAGGTAGCTCCGTTTTGGTTTCACAAGCAGACAGTTCTCCTTACAGCATATGCTCCCATTCACTGAGAAATGTCCAAACGCAGCTCTTACCAGAAACGTGTTTCTAACTCCTGAATCTAAAGGGAGATTTAACTCACTTAGCTGAACAAAGGCACAGCAGAGCAGATTGTAGGATACGTTGCATCTGTGTTTTAGGCAGAGTTTTACTGCTATTTCGTTATATGCGGGAATAGTGCTGGAAATGCCTGTTTTGAGATCTCTCCACAGAAAGCGTTTCCAGACTTCCCCTTCAACACACGAGTTTAACTCTGTAAGTTGAATGCCCACATTGAAGACCGTTCTGTTAGGTAGCTCCGTTTTGGTTTCACAAGCAGACAGTTCTCCTTACAGCATAGGCTCCCATTCACTGAGAAATGTCCAAACGCAGCTCTTACCAGAAACGTGTTTCTAACTCCTGAATCTAAAGGGAGATTTAACTCACTTAGCTGAACAAACGCACAGCAGAGCAGATTGAAGGATACGTTGCTTCTGTGTTTTAGGCAGAGTTTTACTGCTATTTCGTTATATGCGGGAATAGTGCTGGAAATGCCTGTTTTGAGATCTCTCCACAGAAAGCCTTTCCAGACTTCCCCTTCAACACACGAGTTTAACTCTGTAAGTTGAATGCACACATTGAAGACCGTTCTGTTAGGTAGCTCCGTTTTGGTTTCACAAGCAGACAGTTCTCCTTACAGCATAGGCTCCCATTCACTGAGAAATGTCCAAACGCAGCTCTTACCAGAAACGTGTTTCTAACTCCTGAATCTAAAGGGAAATTTAACTCACTTAGCTGAACAAACGCACAGCAGAGCAGATTGAAGGATACGTTGCTTCTGTGTTTTAGGCAGAGTTTTACTGCTATTTCGTTATATGCGGGAATAGTGCTGGAAATGCCTGTTTTGAGATCTCTCCACAGAAAGCGTTTCCAGACTTCCCCTTCAACACACGAGTTTAACTCTGTAAGTTGAATGCACACATTGAAGACCGTTCTGTTAGGTAGCTCCGTTTTGGTTTCACAAGCAGACAGTTCTCCTTACAGCATAGGCTCCCATTCACTGAGAAATGTCCAAACGCAGCTCTTACCAGAAACGTGTTTCTAACTCCTGAATCTAAAGGGAGATTTAACTCACTTAGCTGAACAAACGCACAGCAGAGCAGATTGAAGGATACGTTGCTTCTGTGTTTTAGGCAGAGTTTTACTGCTATTTCGTTATATGCGGGAATAGTGCTGGAAATGCCTGTTTTGAGATCTCTCCACAGAAAGCGTTTCCAGACTTCCCCTTCAACACACGAGTTTAACTCGGTAAGTTGAATGCACACATTGAAGACCGTTCTGTTAGGTAGCTCCGTTTTGGTTTCACAAGCAGACAGTTCTCCTTACAGCATAGGCTCCCATTCACTGAGAAATGTCCAAACGCAGCTCTTACCAGAAACGTGTTTCTAACTCCTGAATCTAAAGGGAGATTTAACTCACTTAGCTGAACAAACGCACAGCAGAGCAGATTGAAGGATATGTTGAATCTGTGTTTTAGGCAGAGTTTTACTGCTATTTCGTTATATGCGGGAATAGTGCTGGAAATGCCTGTTTTGAGATCTCTCCACAGAAAGCGTTTCCAGACTTCCCCTTCAACACACGAGTTTAACTCTGTAAGTTGAATGCACACATTGAAGACCGTTCTTTTAGGTAGCTCCGTTTTGGTTTCACAAGCTGACAGTTCTCCTTACAGCATAGGCTCCCATTCACTGAGAAATGTCCAAACGCAGCTCTTACCAGAAACGTGTTTCTAACTCCTGAATCTAAAGGGAGATTTAACTCACTTAGCTGAACAAACGCTCAGCAGAGCAGATTGAAGGATACGTTGCTTCTGTGTTTTAGGCAGAGTTTTACTGCTATTTCGTTATATGCGGGAATAGTGCTGGAAATGCCTGTTTTGAGATCTCTCCACAGAAAGCGTTTCCAGACTTCCCCTTCAACACACGAGTTTAACTCTGTAAGTTGAATGCACACATTGAAGACCGTTCTGTTAGGTTGCTCCGTTTTGGTCTCACAAGCAGACAGTTCTCCTTACAGCATAGGCTCCCATTCAATGAGAAATGTCCAAACGCAGCTCTTACCAGAAACGTGTTTCTAACTCCTGAATCTAAAGGGAGATTTAACTCACTTAGCTGAACAAACGCACAGCAGAGCAGATTGAAGGATACGTTGCTTCTGTGTTTTAGGCAGAGTTTTACTGCTATTTCGTTATATGCGGGAATAGTGCTGGAAATGCCTGTTTTGAGATCTCTCCACAGAAAGCGTTTCCAGACTTCCCCTTCAACACACGAGTTTAACTCTGTAAGTTGAATGCACACATTGAAGACCGTTCTGTTAGGTAGCTCCGTTTTGGTTTCACAAGCAGACAGTTCTCCTTACAGCATAGGCTCCCATTCACTGAGAAATGTCCAAACGCAGCTCTTACCAGAAACGTGTTTCTAACTCCTGAATCTAAAGGGAGATTTAACTCACTTAGCTGAACAAACGCACAGCAGAGCAGATTGAAGGATACGTTGCTTCTGTGTTTTAGGCAGAGTTTTACTGCTATTTCGTTATATGCGGGAATAGTGCTGGAAATGCCTGTTTTGAGATCTCTCCACAGAAAGCGTTTCCAGACTTCCCCTTCAACACACGAGTTTAACTCTGTAAGTTGAATGCACACATTGAAGACCGTTCTGTTAGGTAGCTCCGTTTTGGTTTCACAAGCTGACAGTTCTCCTTACAGCATAGGCTCCCATTCACTGAGAAATGTCCAAACGCAGCTCTTACCAGAAACGTGTTTCTAACTCCTGAATCTAAAGGGAGATTTAACTCACTTAGCTGAACAAACGCACAGCAGAGCAGATTGAAGGACACGTTGCTTCTGTGTTTTAGGCAGAGTTTTACTGCTATTTCGTTATATGCGGGAATAGTGCTGGAAATGCCTGTTTTGAGATCTCTCCACAGAAAGCGTTTCCAGACTTCCCCTTCAACACACGAGTTTAACTCTGTAAGTTGAATGCACACATTGAAGTCCTTTCTGTTAGGTAGTTCCGTTTTGGTTTCACAAGCAGACAGTTCTCCTTACAGCATAGGCTCCCATTCACTGAGAAATGTCCAAACGCAGCTCTTACCAGAAACGTGTTTCTAACTCCTGAATCTAAAGGGAGATTTAACTCACTTAGCTGAACAAACGCACAGCAGAACAGATTGAAGGATACGTTGCTTCTGTGTTTTAGGCAGAGTTTTACTGCTATTTCGTTATATGCGGGAATAGTGCTGGAAATGCCTGTTTTGAGATCTCTCCACAGAAAGCGTTTCCAGACTTCCCCTTCAACACACGAGTTTAACTCTGTAAGTTGAATGCACAAATTGAAGACCGTTCTGTTAGGTAGCCCCGTTTTGGTTTCACAAGCAGACAGTTCTACTTTCAGCATAGGCTCCCATTCACTGAGAAATGTCCAAACGCAGCTCTTACCAGAAACGTGTTTCTAACTCCTGAATCTAAAGGGAGATTTAACTCACTTAGCTGAACAAACGCACAGCAGAGCAGATTGAAGGATACGTTGCTTCTGTGTTTTAGGCAGAGTTTTACTGCTATTTCGTTATATGCGGGAATAGTGCTGGAAATGCCTGTTTTGAGATCTCTCCACAGAAAGCGTTTCCAGACTTCCCCTTCAACACACGAGTTTAACTCTGTAAGTTGAATGCACACATTGAAGACCGTTCTGTTCGGTAGCTCCGTTTTGGTTTCACAAGCAGACAGTTCTCCTTACAGCATAGGCTCCCATTCACTGAGAAATGTCCAAACGCAGCTCTTACCAGAAACGTGTTTCTAACTCCTGAATCTAAAGGGAGATTTAACTCACTTAGCTGAACAAACGCACAGCAGAGCAGATTGAAGGATACGTTGCATCTGTGTATTAGGCAGAGTTTTACTGCTATTTCGTTATATGCGGGAATAGTGCTGGAAATGCCTGTTTTGAGATCTCTCCACAGAAAGCGTTTCCAGACTTCCCCTTCAACACACGAGTTTAACTCTGTAAGTTGAATGCACACATTGAAGACCGTTCTGTTAGGTAGCTCCGTTTTGGTTTCACAAGCTGACAGTTCTCCTTACAGCATAGGCTCCCATTCACTGAGAAATGTCCAAACGCAGCTCTTACCAGAAACGTGTTTCTAACTCCTGAATCTAAAGGGAGATTTAACTCACTTAGCTGAACAAACGCACAGCAGAGCAGATTGAAGGATACGTTGCTTCTGTGTTTTAGGCAGAGTTTTACTGCTATTTCCTTATATGCGGGAATAGTGCTGGAAATGCCTGTTTTGAGATCTCTCCACAGAAAGCGTTTCCAGACTTCCCCTTCAACACACGAGTTTAACTCTGTAAGTTGAATGCACACATTGAAGACCGTTCTGTTAGGTAGCTCCGTTTTGGTTTCACAAGCAGACAGTTCTCCTTACAGCATAGGCTCCCATTCACTGAGAAATGTCCAAACGCAGCTCTTACCAGAAACGTGTTTCTAACTCCTGAATCTAAAGGGAGATTTAACTCACTTAGCTGAACAAACGCACAGCAGAGCAGATTGAAGGATACGTTGCTTCTGTGTTTTAGGCAGAGTTTTACTGCTATTTCGTTATATGCGGGAATAGTGCTGGAAATGCCTGTTTTGAGATCTCTCCACAGAAAGCGTTTCCAGACTTCCCCTTCAACACACGAGTTTAACTCTGTAAGTTGAATGCACACATTGAAGACCGTTCTGTTAGGTAGCTCCGTTTTGGTTTCACAAGCTGACAGTTCTCCTTACAGCATAGGCTCCCATTCACTGAGAAATGTCCAAACGCAGCTCTTACCAGAAACGTGTTTCTAACTCCTGAATCTAAAGGGAGATTTAACTCACTTAGCTGAACACACGCACAGCAGAGCAGATTGAAGGACACGTTGCTTCTGTGTTTTAGGCAGAGTTTTACTGCTATTTCGTTATATGCGGGAATAGTGCTGGAAATGCCTGTTTTGAGATCTCTCCACAGAAAGCGTTTCCAGACTTCCCCTTCAACACACGAGTTTAACTCTGTAAGTTGAATGCACACATTGAAGACCGTTCTGTTATGTACCTCCGTTTTTGTTTCACAAGCAGACAGTTCTCCTTACAGCCTAGGCTCCCATTCACTGAGAAATGTCCAAACGCAGCTCTTACCAGAAACGTGTTTCTAACTCCTGAATCTAAAGGGAGATTTAACTCACTTAGCTGAACAAACGCACAGCAGAGCAGATTGAAGGATACGTTGCTTCTGTGTTTTAGGCAGAGTTTTACTGCTATTTCGTTATATGCGGGAATAGTGCTGGAAATGCCTGTTTTGAGATCTCTCCACAGAAAGCGTTTCCAGACTTCCCCTTCAACACACGAGTTTAACTCTGTAAGTTGAATGCACACATTGAAGACCGTTCTGTTAGGTTGCTCCGTTTTGGTCTCACAAGCAGACAGTTCTCCTTACAGCATAGGCTCCCATTCAATGAGAAATGTCCAAACGCAGCTCTTACCAGAAACGTGTTTCTAACTCCTGAATCTAAAGGGAGATTTAACTCACTTAGCTGAACAAACGCACAGCAGAGCAGATTGAAGGATACGTTGCTTCTGTGTTTTAGGCAGAGTTTTACTGCTATTTCGTTATATGCGGGAATAGTGCTGGAAATGCCTGTTTTGAGATCTCTCCACAGAAAGCGTTTCCAGACTTCCCCTTCAACACACGAGTTTAACTCTGTAAGTTGAATGCACACATTGAAGACCGTTCTGTTAGGTAGCTCCGTTTTGGTTTCACAAGCAGACAGTTCTCCTTACAGCATAGGCTCCCATTCACTGAGAAATGTCCAAACGCAGCTCTTACCAGAAACGTGTTTCTAACTCCTGAATCTAAAGGGAGATTTAACTCACTTAGCTGAACAAACGCACAGCAGAGCAGATTGAAGGATACGTTGCTTCTGTGTTTTAGGCAGAGTTTTACTGCTATTTCGTTATATGCGGGAATAGTGCTGGAAATGCCTGTTTTGAGATCTCTCCACAGAAAGCGTTTCCAGACTTCCCCTTCAACACACGAGTTTAACTCTGTAAGTTGAATGCACACATTGAAGACCGTTCTGTTAGGTAGCTCCGTTTTGGTTTCACAAGCTGACAGTTCTCCTTACAGCATAGGCTCCCATTCACTGAGAAATGTCCAAACGCAGCTCTTACAAGAAACGTGTTTCTAACTCCTGAATCTAAAGGGAGATTTAACTCACTTAGCTGAACAAACGCACAGCAGAGCAGATTGAAGGACACGTTGCTTCTGTGTTTTAGGCAGAGTTTTACTGCTATTTCGTTATATGCGGGAATAGTGCTGGAAATGCCTGTTTTGAGATCTCTCCACAGAAAGCGTTTCCAGACTTCCCCTTCAACACACGAGTTTAACTCTGTAAGTTGAATGCACACATTGAAGTCCTTTCTGTTAGGTAGTTCCGTTTTGGTTTCACAAGCAGACAGTTCTCCTTACAGCATAGGCTCCCATTCACTGAGAAATGTCCAAACGCAGCTCTTACCAGAAACGTGTTTCTAACTCCTGAATCTAAAGGGAGATTTAACTCACTTAGCTGAACAAACGCACAGCAGAACAGATTGAAGGATACGTTGCTTCTGTGTTTTAGGCAGAGTTTTACTGCTATTTCGTTATATGCGGGAATAGTGCTGGAAATGCCTGTTTTGAGATCTCTCCACAGAAAGCGTTTCCAGACTTCCCCTTCAACACACGAGTTTAACTCTGTAAGTTGAATGCACACATTGAAGACCGTTCTGTTAGGTAGCTCCGTTTTGGTTTCACAAGCAGACAGTTCTCCTTACAGCATAGGCTCCCATTCACTGAGAAATGTCCAAACGCAGCTCTTACCAGAAACGTGTTTCTAACTCCTGAATCTAAAGGGAGATTTAACTCACTTAGCTGAACAAACGCACAGCAGAGCAGATTGAAGGATACGTTGCTTCTGTGTTTTAGGCAGAGTTTTACTGCTATTTCGTTATATGCGGGAATAGTGCTGGAAATGCCTGTTTTGAGATCTCTCCACAGAAAGCGTTTCCAGACTTCCCCTTCAACACACGAGTTTAACTCTGTAAGTTGAATGCACACATTGAAGACCGTTCTGTTAGGTAGCTCCGTTTTGGTTTCACAAGCAGACAGTTCTCCTTACAGCATAGGCTCCCATTCACTGAGAAATGTCCAAACGCAGCTCTTACCAGAAACGTGTTTCTAACTCCTGAATCTAAAGGGAGATTTAACTCACTTAGCTGAACAAACGCACAGCAGAGCAGATTGAAGGATACGTTGCTTCTGTGTTTTAGGCAGAGTTTTACTGCTATTTCGTTATATGCGGGAATAGTGCTGGAAATGCCTGTTTTGAGATCTCTCCACAGAAAGCGTTTCCAGACTTCCCCTTCAACACACGAGTTTAACTCTGTAAGTTGAATGCACACATTGAAGACCGTTCTGTTAGGTAGCTCCGTTTTGGTTTCACAAGCTGACAGTTCTCCTTACAGCATAGGCTCCCATTCACTGAGAAATGTCCAAACGCAGCTCTTACAAGAAACGTGTTTCTAACTCCTGAATCTAAAGGGAGATTTAACTCACTTAGCTGAACAAACGCACAGCAGAGCAGATTGAAGGACACGTTGCTTCTGTGTTTTAGGCAGAGTTTTACTGCTATTTCGTTATATGCGGGAATAGTGCTGGAAATGCCTGTTTTGAGATCTCTCCACAGAAAGCGTTTCCAGACTTCCCCTTCAACACACGAGTTTAACTCTGTAAGTTGAATGCACACATTGAAGTCCTTTCTGTTAGGTAGTTCCGTTTTGGTTTCACAAGCAGACAGTTCTCCTTACAGCATAGGCTCCCATTCACTGAGAAATGTCCAAACGCAGCTCTTACCAGAAACGTGTTTCTAACTCCTGAATCTAAAGGGAGATTTAACTCACTTAGCTGAACAAACGCACAGCAGAACAGATTGAAGGATACGTTGCATCTGTGTTTTAGGCAGAGTTTTACTGCTATTTCGTTATATGCGGGAATAGTGCTGGAAATGCCTGTTTTGAGATCTCTCCACAGAAAGCGTTTCCAGACTTCCCCTTCAACACACGAGTTTAACTCTGTAAGTTGAATGTACACATTGAAGACCGTTCTGTTAGGTAGCTCCGTTTTGGTTTCACAAGCTGACAGTTCTCCTTACAGCATAGGCTCCCATTCACTGAGAAATGTCCAAACGCAGCTCTTACCAGAAACGTGTTTCTAACTCCTGAATCTAAAGGGAGATTTAACTCACTTAGCTGAACAAACGCACAGCAGAGCAGATTGAAGGATACGTTGCTTCTGTGTTTTAGGCAGAGTTTTACTGCTATTTCGTTATATGCGGGAATAGTGCTGGAAATGCCTGTTTTGAGATCTCTCCACAGAAAGCGTTTCCAGACTTCCCCTTCAACACACGAGTTTAACTCTGTAAGTTGAATGCACACATTGAAGACCGTTCTGTTAGGTAGCTCCGTTTTGGTTTCACAAGCAGACAGTTCTCCTTACAGCATAGGCTCCCATTCACTGAGAAATGTCCAAACGCAGCTCTTACCAGAAACGTGTTTCTAACTCCTGAATCTAAAGGGAGATTTAACTCACTTAGCTGAACAAACGCACAGCAGAGCAGATTGAAGGATACGTTGCTTCTGTGTTTTAGGCAGAGTTTTACTGCTATTTCGTTATATGCGGGAATAGTGCTGGAAATGCCTGTTTTGAGATCTCTCCACAGAAAGCGTTTCCAGACTTCCCCTTCAACACACGAGTTTAACTCTGTAAGTTGAATGCACACATTGAAGACCGTTCTGTTAGGTAGCTCCGTTTTGGTTTCACAAGCTGACAGTTCTCCTTACAGCATAGGCTCCCATTCACTGAGAAATGTCCAAACGCAGCTCTTACCAGAAACGTGTTTCTAACTCCTGAATCTAAAGGGAGATTTAACTCACTTAGCTGAACAAACGCACAGCAGAGCAGATTGAAGGACACGTTGCTTCTGTGTTTTAGGCAGAGTTTTACTGCTATTTCGTTATATGCGGGAATAGTGCTGGAAATGCCTGTTTTGAGATCTCTCCACAGAAAGCGTTTCCAGACTTCCCCTTCAACACACGAGTTTAACTCTGTAAGTTGAATGCACACATTGAAGACCGTTCTGTTAGGTAGCTCCGTTTTGGTTTCACAAGCAGACAGTTCTCCTTACAGCATAGGCTCCCATTCACTGAGAAATGTCCAAACGCAGCTCTTACCAGAAACGTGTTTCTAACTCCTGAATCTAAAGGGAGATTTAACTCACTTAGCTGAACAAACGCACAGCAGAGCAGATTGAAGGATACGTTGCTTCTGTGTTTTAGGCAGAGTTTTACTGCTATTTCGTTATATGCGGGAATAGTGCTGGAAATGCCTGTTTTGAGATCTCTCCACAGAAAGCGTTTCCAGACTTCCCCTTCAACACACGAGTTTAACTCTGTAAGTTGAATGCACACATTGAAGACCGTTCTGTTAGGTAGCTCCGTTTTGGTTTCACAAGCTGACAGTTCTCCTTACAGCATAGGCTCCCATTCACTGAGAAATGTCCAAACGCAGCTCTTACCAGAAACGTGTTTCTAACTCCTGAATCTAAAGGGAGATTTAACTCACTTAGCTGAACAAACGCACAGCAGAGCAGATTGAAGGACACGTTGCTTCTGTGTTTTAGGCAGAGTTTTACTGCTATTTCGTTATATGCGGGAATAGTGCTGGAAATGCCTGTTTTGAGATCTCTCCACAGAAAGCGTTTCCAGACTTCCCCTTCAACACACGAGTTTAACTCTGTAAGTTGAATGCACACATTGAAGACCGTTCTGTTATGTACCTCCGTTTTTGTTTCACAAGCAGACAGTTCTCCTTACAGCCTAGGCTCCCATTCACTGAGAAATGTCCAAACGCAGCTCTTACCAGAAACGTGTTTCTAACTCCTGAATCTAAAGGGAGATTTAACTCACTTAGCTGAACAAACGCACAGCAGAGCAGATTGAAGGATACGTTGCTTCTGTGTTTTAGGCAGAGTTTTACTGCTATTTCGTTATATGCGGGAATAGTGCTGGAAATGCCTGTTTTGAGATCTCTCCACAGAAAGCGTTTCCAGACTTCCCCTTCAACACACGAGTTTAACTCTGTAAGTTGAATGCACACATTGAAGACCGTTCTGTTAGGTTGCTCCGTTTTGGTCTCACAAGCAGACAGTTCTCCTTACAGCATAGGCTCCCATTCAATGAGAAATGTCCAAACGCAGCTCTTACCAGAAACGTGTTTCTAACTCCTGAATCTAAAGGGAGATTTAACTCACTTAGCTGAACAAACGCACAGCAGAGCAGATTGAAGGATACGTTGCTTCTGTGTTTTAGGCAGAGTTTTACTGCTATTTCGTTATATGCGGGAATAGTGCTGGAAATGCCTGTTTTGAGATCTCTCCACAGAAAGCGTTTCCAGACTTCCCCTTCAACACACGAGTTTAACTCTGTAAGTTGAATGCACACATTGAAGACCGTTCTGTTAGGTAGCTCCGTTTTGGTTTCACAAGCTGACAGTTCTCCTTACAGCATAGGCTCCCATTCACTGAGAAATGTCCAAACGCAGCTCTTACAAGAAACGTGTTTCTAACTCCTGAATCTAAAGGGAGATTTAACTCACTTAGCTGAACAAACGCACAGCAGAGCAGATTGAAGGACACGTTGCTTCTGTGTTTTAGGCAGAGTTTTACTGCTATTTCGTTATATGCGGGAATAGTGCTGGAAATGCCTGTTTTGAGATCTCTCCACAGAAAGCGTTTCCAGACTTCCCCTTCAACACACGAGTTTAACTCTGTAAGTTGAATGCACACATTGAAGTCCTTTCTGTTAGGTAGTTCCGTTTTGGTTTCACAAGCAGACAGTTCTCCTTACAGCATAGGCTCCCATTCACTGAGAAATGTCCAAACGCAGCTCTTACCAGAAACGTGTTTCTAACTCCTGAATCTAAAGGGAGATTTAACTCACTTAGCTGAACAAACGCACAGCAGAGCAGATTGAAGGATACGTTGCTTCTGTGTTTTAGGCAGAGTTTTACTGCTATTTCGTTATATGCGGGAATAGTGCTGGAAATGCCTGTTTTGAGATCTCTCCACAGAAAGCGTTTCCAGACTTCCCTTTCAACACACGAGTTTAACTCTGTAAGTTGAATGCACACATTGAAGACCGTTCTGTTCGGTAGCTCCGTTTTGGTTTCACAAGCAGACAGTTCTCCTTACAGCATAGGCTCCCATTCACTGAGAAATGTCCAAACGCAGCTCTTACCAGAAACGTGTTTCTAACTCCTGAATCTAAAGGGAGATTTAACTCACTTAGCTGAACAAACGCACAGCAGAGCAGATTGAAGGATACGTTGCATCTGTGTTTTAGGCAGAGTTTTACTGCTATTTCGTTATATGCGGGAATAGTGCTGGAAATGCCTGTTTTGAGATCTCTCCACAGAAAGCGTTTCCAGACTTCCCCTTCAACACACGAGTTTAACTCTGTAAGTTGAATGCACACATTGAAGACCGTTCTGTTAGGTAGCTCCGTTTTGGTTTCACAAGCTGACAGTTCTCCTTACAGCATAGGCTCCCATTCACTGAGAAATGTCCAAACGCAGCTCTTACCAGAAACGTGTTTCTAACTCCTGAATCTAAAGGGAGATTTAACTCACTTAGCTGAACAAACGCACAGCAGAGCAGATTGAAGGATACGTTGCTTCTGTGTTTTAGGCAGAGTTTTACTGCTATTTCGTTATATGCGGGAATAGTGCTGGAAATGCCTGTTTTGAGATCTCTCCACAGAAAGCGTTTCCAGACTTCCCCTTCAACACACGAGTTTAACTCTGTAAGTTGAATGCACACATTGAAGACCGTTCTGTTAGGTAGCTCCGTTTTGGTTTCACAAGCTGACAGTTCTCCTTACAGCATAGGCTCCCATTCACTGAGAAATGTCCAAACGCAGCTCTTACCAGAAACGTGTTTCTAACTCCTGAATCTAAAGGGAGATTTAACTCACTTAGCTGAACAAACGCACAGCAGAGCAGATTGAAGGATACGTTGCTTCTGTGTTTTAGGCAGAGTTTTACTGCTATTTCGTTATATGCGGGAATAGTGCTGGAAATGCCTGTTTTGAGATCTCTCCACAGAAAGCGTTTCCAGACTTCCCCTTCAACACACGAGTTTAACTCTGTAAGTTGAATGCACACATTGAAGACCGTTCTGTTAGGTAGCTCCGTTTTGGTTTCACAAGCAGACAGTTCTCCTTACAGCATAGGCTCCCATTCACTGAGAAATGTCCAAACGCAGCTCTTACCAGAAACGTGTTTCTAACTCCTGAATCTAAAGGGAGATTTAACTCACTTAGCTGAACAAACGCACAGCAGAGCAGATTGAAGGATACGTTGCTTCTGTGTTTTAGGCAGAGTTTTACTGCTATTTCGTTATATGCGGGAATAGTGCTGGAAATGCCTGTTTTGAGATCTCTCCACAGAAAGCGTTTCCAGACTTCCCCTTCAACACACGAGTTTAACTCTGTAAGTTGAATGCACACATTGAAGACCGTTCTGTTAGGTAGCTCCGTTTTGGTTTCACAAGCTGACAGTTCTCCTTACAGCATAGGCTCCCATTCACTGAGAAATGTCCAAACGCAGCTCTTACCAGAAACGTGTTTCTAACTCCTGAATCTAAAGGGAGATTTAACTCACTTAGCTGAACAAACGCACAGCAGAGCAGATTGAAGGATACGTTGCTTCTGTGTTTTAGGCAGAGTTTTACTGCTATTTCGTTATATGCGGGAATAGTGCTGGAAATGCCTGTTTTGAGATCTCTCCACAGAAAGCGTTTCCAGACTTCCCCTTCAACACACGAGTTTAACTCTGTAAGTTGAATGCACACATTGAAGACCGTTCTGTTAGGTAGCTCCGTTTTGGTTTCACAAGCAGACAGTTCTCCTTACAGCATAGGCTCCCATTCACTGAGAAATGTCCAAACGCAGCTCTTACCAGAAACGTGTTTCTAACTCCTGAATCTAAAGGGAGATTTAACTCACTTAGCTGAACAAACGCACAGCAGAGCAGATTGAAGGATACGTTGCTTCTGTGTTTTAGGCAGAGTTTTACTGCTATTTCGTTATATGCGGGAATAGTGCTGGAAATGCCTGTTTTGAGATCTCTCCACAGAAAGCGTTTCCAGACTTCCCTTTCAACACACGAGTTTAACTCTGTAAGTTGAATGCACACATTGAAGACCGTTCTGTTCGGTAGCTCCGTTTTGGTTTCACAAGCAGACAGTTCTCCTTACAGCATAGGCTCCCATTCACTGAGAAATGTCCAAACGCAGCTCTTACCAGAAACGTGTTTCTAACTCCTGAATCTAAAGGGAGATTTAACTCACTTAGCTGAACAAACGCACAGCAGAGCAGATTGAAGGATACGTTGCATCTGTGTTTTAGGCAGAGTTTTACTGCTATTTCGTTATATGCGGGAATAGTGCTGGAAATGCCTGTTTTGAGATCTCTCCACAGAAAGCGTTTCCAGACTTCCCCTTCAACACACGAGTTTAACTCTGTAAGTTGAATGCACACATTGAAGACCGTTCTGTTAGGTAGCTCCGTTTTGGTTTCACAAGCTGACAGTTCTCCTTACAGCATAGGCTCCCATTCACTGAGAAATGTCCAAACGCAGCTCTTACCAGAAACGTGTTTCTAACTCCTGAATCTAAAGGGAGATTTAACTCACTTAGCTGAACAAACGCACAGCAGAGCAGATTGAAGGATACGTTGCTTCTGTGTTTTAGGCAGAGTTTTACTGCTATTTCGTTATATGCGGGAATAGTGCTGGAAATGCCTGTTTTGAGATCTCTCCACAGAAAGCGTTTCCAGACTTCCCCTTCAACACACGAGTTTAACTCTGTAAGTTGAATGCACACATTGAAGACCGTTCTGTTAGGTAGCTCCGTTTTGGTTTCACAAGCTGACAGTTCTCCTTACAGCATAGGCTCCCATTCACTGAGAAATGTCCAAACGCAGCTCTTACCAGAAACGTGTTTCTAACTCCTGAATCTAAAGGGAGATTTAACTCACTTAGCTGAACAAACGCACAGCAGAGCAGATTGAAGGATACGTTGCTTCTGTGTTTTAGGCAGAGTTTTACTGCTATTTCGTTATATGCGGGAATAGTGCTGGAAATGCCTGTTTTGAGATCTCTCCACAGAAAGCGTTTCCAGACTTCCCCTTCAACACACGAGTTTAACTCTGTAAGTTGAATGCACACATTGAAGACCGTTCTGTTAGGTAGCTCCGTTTTGGTTTCACAAGCAGACAGTTCTCCTTACAGCATAGGCTCCCATTCACTGAGAAATGTCCAAACGCAGCTCTTACCAGAAACGTGTTTCTAACTCCTGAATCTAAAGGGAGATTTAACTCACTTAGCTGAACAAACGCACAGCAGAGCAGATTGAAGGATACGTTGCTTCTGTGTTTTAGGCAGAGTTTTACTGCTATTTCGTTATATGCGGGAATAGTGCTGGAAATGCCTGTTTTGAGATCTCTCCACAGAAAGCGTTTCCAGACTTCCCCTTCAACACAGGAGTTTAACTCTGTAAGTTGAATGCACACATTGAAGACCGTTCTGTTAGGTAGCTCCGTTTTGGTTTCACAAGCTGACAGTTCTCCTTACAGCATAGGCTCCCATTCACTGAGAAATGTCCAAACGCAGCTCTTACCAGAAACGTGTTTCTAACTCCTGAATCTAAAGGGAGATTTAACTCACTTAGCTGAACAAACGCACAGCAGAGCAGATTGAAGGACACGTTGCTTCTGTGTTTTAGGCAGAGTTTTACTGCTATTTCGTTATATGCGGGAATAGTGCTGGAAATGCCTGTTTTGAGATCTCTCCACAGAAAGCGTTTCCAGACTTCCCCTTCAACACACGAGTTTAACTCTGTAAGTTGAATGCACACATTGAAGACCGTTCTGTTATGTACCTCCGTTTTTGTTTCACAAGCAGACAGTTCTCCTTACAGCCTAGGCTCCCATTCACTGAGAAATGTCCAAACGCAGCTCTTACCAGAAACGTGTTTCTAACTCCTGAATCTAAAGGGAGATTTAACTCACTTAGCTGAACAAACGCACAGCAGAGCAGATTGAAGGATACGTTGCTTCTGTGTTTTAGGCAGAGTTTTACTGCTATTTCGTTATATGCGGGAATAGTGCTGGAAATGCCTGTTTTGAGATCTCTCCACAGAAAGCGTTTCCAGACTTCCCCTTCAACACACGAGTTTAACTCTGTAAGTTGAATGCACACATTGAAGACCGTTCTCTTAGGTAGCTCCGTTTTGGTTTCACAAGCAGACAGTTCTCCTTACAGCATAGGCTCCCATTCACTGAGAAATGTCCAAACGCAGCTCTTACCAGAAACGTGTTTCTAACTCCTGAATCTAAAGGGAGATTTAACTCACTTAGCTGAACAAACGCACAGCAGAGCAGATTGAAGGATATGTTGCATCTGTGTTTTAGGCAGAGTTTTACTGCTATTTCGTTATATGCGGGAATAGTGCTGGAAATGCCTGTTTTGAGATCTCTCCACAGAAAGCGTTTCCAGACTTCCCCTTCAACACACGAATTTAACTCTGTAAGTTGAATGCACACATTGAAGACCGTTCTGTTAGGTAGCTCCGTTTTGGTTTCACAAGCTGACAGTTCTCCTTACAGCATAGGCTCCCATTCACTGAGAAATGTCCAAACGCAGCTCTTACCAGAAACGTGTTTCTAACTCCTGAATCTAAAGGGAGATTTAACTCACTTAGCTGAACAAACGCACAGCAGAGCAGATTGAAGGACACGTTGCTTCTGTGTTTTAGGCAGAGTTTTACTGCTATTTCGTTATATGCGGGAATAGTGCTGGAAATGCCTGTTTTGAGATCTCTCCACAGAAAGCGTTTCCAGACTTCCCCTTCAACACACGAGTTTAACTCTGTAAGTTGAATGCACACATTGAAGACCGTTCTGTTATGTACCTCCGTTTTTGTTTCACAAGCAGACAGTTCTCCTTACAGCCTAGGCTCCCATTCACTGAGAAATGTCCAAACGCAGCTCTTACCAGAAACGTGTTTCTAACTCCTGAATCTAAAGGGAGATTTAACTCACTTAGCTGAACAAACGCACAGCAGAGCAGATTGAAGGATATGTTGCATCTGTGTTTTAGGCAGAGTTTTACTGCTATTTCGTTATATGCGGGAATAGTGCTGGAAATGCCTGTTTTGAGATCTCTCCACAGAAAGCGTTTCCAGACTTCCCCTTCAACACACGAATTTAACTCTGTAAGTTGAATGCACACATTGAAGACCGTTCTGTTAGGTAGCTCCGTTTTGGTTTCACAAGCTGACAGTTCTCCTTACAGCATAGGCTCCCATTCACTGAGAAATGTCCAAACGCAGCTCTTACCAGAAACGTGTTTCTAACTCCTGAATCTAAAGGGAGATTTAACTCACTTAGCTGAACAAACGCACAGCAGAGCAGATTGAAGGACACGTTGCTTCTGTGTTTTAGGCAGAGTTTTACTGCTATTTCGTTATATGCGGGAATAGTGCTGGAAATGCCTGTTTTGAGATCTCTCCACAGAAAGCGTTTCCAGACTTCCCCTTCAACACACGAGTTTAACTCTGTAAGTTGAATGCACACATTGAAGACCGTTCTGTTATGTACCTCCGTTTTTGTTTCACAAGCAGACAGTTCTCCTTACAGCCTAGGCTCCCATTCACTGAGAAATGTCCAAACGCAGCTCTTACCAGAAACGTGTTTCTAACTCCTGAATCTAAAGGGAGATTTAACTCACTTAGCTGAACAAACGCACAGCAGAGCAGATTGAAGGATACGTTGCTTCTGTGTTTTAGGCAGAGTTTTACTGCTATTTCGTTATATGCGGGAATAGTGCTGGAAATGCCTGTTTTGAGATCTCTCCACAGAAAGCGTTTCCAGACTTCCCCTTCAACACACGAGTTTAACTCTGTAAGTTGAATGCACACATTGAAGACCGTTCTGTTAGGTTGCTCCGTTTTGGTCTCACAAGCAGACAGTTCTCCTTACAGCATAGGCTCCCATTCAATGAGAAATGTCCAAACGCAGCTCTTACCAGAAACGTGTTTCTAACTCCTGAATCTAAAGGGAGATTTAACTCACTTAGCTGAACAAACGCACAGCAGAGCAGATTGAAGGATACGTTGCTTCTGTGTTTTAGGCAGAGTTTTACTGCTATTTCGTTATATGCGGGAATAGTGCTGGAAATGCCTGTTTTGAGATCTCTCCACAGAAAGCGTTTCCAGACTTCCCCTTCAACACACGAGTTTAACTCTGTAAGTTGAATGCACACATTGAAGACCGTTCTGTTAGGTAGCTCCGTTTTGGTTTCACAAGCAGACAGTTCTCCTTACAGCATAGGCTCCCATTCACTGAGAAATGTCCAAACGCAGCTCTTACCAGAAACGTGTTTCTAACTCCTGAATCTAAAGGGAGATTTAACTCACTTAGCTGAACAAACGCACAGCAGAGCAGATTGAAGGATACGTTGCTTCTGTGTTTTAGGCAGAGTTTTACTGCTATTTCGTTATATGCGGGAATAGTGCTGGAAATGCCTGTTTTGAGATCTCTCCACAGAAAGCGTTTCCAGACTTCCCCTTCAACACACGAGTTTAACTCTGTAAGTTGAATGCACACATTGAAGACCGTTCTGTTAGGTAGCTCCGTTTTGGTTTCACAAGCTGACAGTTCTCCTTACAGCATAGGCTCCCATTCACTGAGAAATGTCCAAACGCAGCTCTTACAAGAAACGTGTTTCTAACTCCTGAATCTAAAGGGAGATTTAACTCACTTAGCTGAACAAACGCACAGCAGAGCAGATTGAAGGACACGTTGCTTCTGTGTTTTAGGCAGAGTTTTACTGCTATTTCGTTATATGCGGGAATAGTGCTGGAAATGCCTGTTTTGAGATCTCTCCACAGAAAGCGTTTCCAGACTTCCCCTTCAACACACGAGTTTAACTCTGTAAGTTGAATGCACACATTGAAGTCCTTTCTGTTAGGTAGTTCCGTTTTGGTTTCACAAGCAGACAGTTCTCCTTACAGCATAGGCTCCCATTCACTGAGAAATGTCCAAACGCAGCTCTTACCAGAAACGTGTTTCTAACTCCTGAATCTAAAGGGAGATTTAACTCACTTAGCTGAACAAACGCACAGCAGAGCAGATTGAAGGATACGTTGCTTCTGTGTTTTAGGCAGAGTTTTACTGCTATTTCGTTATATGCGGGAATAGTGCTGGAAATGCCTGTTTTGAGATCTCTCCACAGAAAGCGTTTCCAGACTTCCCTTTCAACACACGAGTTTAACTCTGTAAGTTGAATGCACACATTGAAGACCGTTCTGTTCGGTAGCTCCGTTTTGGTTTCACAAGCAGACAGTTCTCCTTACAGCATAGGCTCCCATTCACTGAGAAATGTCCAAACGCAGCTCTTACCAGAAACGTGTTTCTAACTCCTGAATCTAAAGGGAGATTTAACTCACTTAGCTGAACAAACGCACAGCAGAGCAGATTGAAGGATACGTTGCATCTGTGTTTTAGGCAGAGTTTTACTGCTATTTCGTTATATGCGGGAATAGTGCTGGAAATGCCTGTTTTGAGATCTCTCCACAGAAAGCGTTTCCAGACTTCCCCTTCAACACACGAGTTTAACTCTGTAAGTTGAATGCACACATTGAAGACCGTTCTGTTAGGTAGCTCCGTTTTGGTTTCACAAGCTGACAGTTCTCCTTACAGCATAGGCTCCCATTCACTGAGAAATGTCCAAACGCAGCTCTTACCAGAAACGTGTTTCTAACTCCTGAATCTAAAGGGAGATTTAACTCACTTAGCTGAACAAACGCACAGCAGAGCAGATTGAAGGATACGTTGCTTCTGTGTTTTAGGCAGAGTTTTACTGCTATTTCGTTATATGCGGGAATAGTGCTGGAAATGCCTGTTTTGAGATCTCTCCACAGAAAGCGTTTCCAGACTTCCCCTTCAACACACGAGTTTAACTCTGTAAGTTGAATGCACACATTGAAGACCGTTCTGTTAGGTAGCTCCGTTTTGGTTTCACAAGCTGACAGTTCTCCTTACAGCATAGGCTCCCATTCACTGAGAAATGTCCAAACGCAGCTCTTACCAGAAACGTGTTTCTAACTCCTGAATCTAAAGGGAGATTTAACTCACTTAGCTGAACAAACGCACAGCAGAGCAGATTGAAGGATACGTTGCTTCTGTGTTTTAGGCAGAGTTTTACTGCTATTTCGTTATATGCGGGAATAGTGCTGGAAATGCCTGTTTTGAGATCTCTCCACAGAAAGCGTTTCCAGACTTCCCCTTCAACACACGAGTTTAACTCTGTAAGTTGAATGCACACATTGAAGACCGTTCTGTTAGGTAGCTCCGTTTTGGTTTCACAAGCAGACAGTTCTCCTTACAGCATAGGCTCCCATTCACTGAGAAATGTCCAAACGCAGCTCTTACCAGAAACGTGTTTCTAACTCCTGAATCTAAAGGGAGATTTAACTCACTTAGCTGAACAAACGCACAGCAGAGCAGATTGAAGGATACGTTGCTTCTGTGTTTTAGGCAGAGTTTTACTGCTATTTCGTTATATGCGGGAATAGTGCTGGAAATGCCTGTTTTGAGATCTCTCCACAGAAAGCGTTTCCAGACTTCCCCTTCAACACACGAGTTTAACTCTGTAAGTTGAATGCACACATTGAAGACCGTTCTGTTAGGTAGCTCCGTTTTGGTTTCACAAGCTGACAGTTCTCCTTACAGCATAGGCTCCCATTCACTGAGAAATGTCCAAACGCAGCTCTTACCAGAAACGTGTTTCTAACTCCTGAATCTAAAGGGAGATTTAACTCACTTAGCTGAACAAACGCACAGCAGAGCAGATTGAAGGATACGTTGCTTCTGTGTTTTAGGCAGAGTTTTACTGCTATTTCGTTATATGCGGGAATAGTGCTGGAAATGCCTGTTTTGAGATCTCTCCACAGAAAGCGTTTCCAGACTTCCCCTTCAACACACGAGTTTAACTCTGTAAGTTGAATGCACACATTGAAGACCGTTCTGTTAGGTAGCTCCGTTTTGGTTTCACAAGCAGACAGTTCTCCTTACAGCATAGGCTCCCATTCACTGAGAAATGTCCAAACGCAGCTCTTACCAGAAACGTGTTTCTAACTCCTGAATCTAAAGGGAGATTTAACTCACTTAGCTGAACAAACGCACAGCAGAGCAGATTGAAGGATACGTTGCTTCTGTGTTTTAGGCAGAGTTTTACTGCTATTTCGTTATATGCGGGAATAGTGCTGGAAATGCCTGTTTTGAGATCTCTCCACAGAAAGCGTTTCCAGACTTCCCTTTCAACACACGGGTTTAACTCTGTAAGTTGAATGCACACATTGAAGACCGTTCTGTTCGGTAGCTCCGTTTTGGTTTCACAAGCAGAGAGTTCTCCTTACAGCATAGGCTCCCATTCACTGAGAAATGTCCAAACGCAGCTCTTACCAGAAACGTGTTTCTAACTCCTGAATCTAAAGGGAGATTTAACTCACTTAGCTGAACAAACGCACAGCAGAGCAGATTGAAGGATACGTTGCATCTGTGTTTTAGGCAGAGTTTTACTGCTATTTCGTTATATGCGGGAATAGTGCTGGAAATGCCTGTTTTGAGATCTCTCCACAGAAAGCGTTTCCAGACTTCCCCTTCAACACACGAGTTTAACTCTGTAAGTTGAATGCACACATTGAAGACCGTTCTGTTAGGTAGCTCCGTTTTGGTTTCACAAGCTGACAGTTCTCCTTACAGCATAGGCTCCCATTCACTGAGAAATGTCCAAACGCAGCTCTTACCAGAAACGTGTTTCTAACTCCTGAATCTAAAGGGAGATTTAACTCACTTAGCTGAACAAACGCACAGCAGAGCAGATTGAAGGATACGTTGCTTCTGTGTTTTAGGCAGAGTTTTACTGCTATTTCGTTATATGCGGGAATAGTGCTGGAAATGCCTGTTTTGAGATCTCTCCACAGAAAGCGTTTCCAGACTTCCCCTTCAACACACGAGTTTAACTCTGTAAGTTGAATGCACACATTGAAGACCGTTCTGTTAGGTAGCTCCGTTTTGGTTTCACAAGCTGACAGTTCTCCTTACAGCATAGGCTCCCATTCACTGAGAAATGTCCAAACGCAGCTCTTACCAGAAACGTGTTTCTAACTCCTGAATCTAAAGGGAGATTTAACTCACTTAGCTGAACAAACGCACAGCAGAGCAGATTGAAGGATACGTTGCTTCTGTGTTTTAGGCAGAGTTTTACTGCTATTTCGTTATATGCGGGAATAGTGCTGGAAATGCCTGTTTTGAGATCTCTCCACAGAAAGCGTTTCCAGACTTCCCCTTCAACACACGAGTTTAACTCTGTAAGTTGAATGCACACATTGAAGACCGTTCTGTTAGGTAGCTCCGTTTTGGTTTCACAAGCAGACAGTTCTCCTTACAGCATAGGCTCCCATTCACTGAGAAATGTCCAAACGCAGCTCTTACCAGAAACGTGTTTCTAACTCCTGAATCTAAAGGGAGATTTAACTCACTTAGCTGAACAAACGCACAGCAGAGCAGATTGAAGGATACGTTGCTTCTGTGTTTTAGGCAGAGTTTTACTGCTATTTCGTTATATGCGGGAATAGTGCTGGAAATGCCTGTTTTGAGATCTCTCCACAGAAAGCGTTTCCAGACTTCCCCTTCAACACAGGAGTTTAACTCTGTAAGTTGAATGCACACATTGAAGACCGTTCTGTTAGGTAGCTCCGTTTTGGTTTCACAAGCTGACAGTTCTCCTTACAGCATAGGCTCCCATTCACTGAGAAATGTCCAAACGCAGCTCTTACCAGAAACGTGTTTCTAACTCCTGAATCTAAAGGGAGATTTAACTCACTTAGCTGAACAAACGCACAGCAGAGCAGATTGAAGGACACGTTGCTTCTGTGTTTTAGGCAGAGTTTTACTGCTATTTCGTTATATGCGGGAATAGTGCTGGAAATGCCTGTTTTGAGATCTCTCCACAGAAAGCGTTTCCAGACTTCCCCTTCAACACACGAGTTTAACTCTGTAAGTTGAATGCACACATTGAAGACCGTTCTGTTATGTACCTCCGTTTTTGTTTCACAAGCAGACAGTTCTCCTTACAGCCTAGGCTCCCATTCACTGAGAAATGTCCAAACGCAGCTCTTACCAGAAACGTGTTTCTAACTCCTGAATCTAAAGGGAGATTTAACTCACTTAGCTGAACAAACGCACAGCAGAGCAGATTGAAGGATACGTTGCTTCTGTGTTTTAGGCAGAGTTTTACTGCTATTTCGTTATATGCGGGAATAGTGCTGGAAATGCCTGTTTTGAGATCTCTCCACAGAAAGCGTTTCCAGACTTCCCCTTCAACACACGAGTTTAACTCTGTAAGTTGAATGCACACATTGAAGACCGTTCTCTTAGGTAGCTCCGTTTTGGTTTCACAAGCAGACAGTTCTCCTTACAGCATAGGCTCCCATTCACTGAGAAATGTCCAAACGCAGCTCTTACCAGAAACGTGTTTCTAACTCCTGAATCTAAAGGGAGATTTAACTCACTTAGCTGAACAAACGCACAGCAGAGCAGATTGAAGGATATGTTGCATCTGTGTTTTAGGCAGAGTTTTACTGCTATTTCGTTATATGCGGGAATAGTGCTGGAAATGCCTGTTTTGAGATCTCTCCACAGAAAGCGTTTCCAGACTTCCCCTTCAACACACGAATTTAACTCTGTAAGTTGAATGCACACATTGAAGACCGTTCTGTTAGGTAGCTCCGTTTTGGTTTCACAAGCTGACAGTTCTCCTTACAGCATAGGCTCCCATTCACTGAGAAATGTCCAAACGCAGCTCTTACCAGAAACGTGTTTCTAACTCCTGAATCTAAAGGGAGATTTAACTCACTTAGCTGAACAAACGCACAGCAGAGCAGATTGAAGGATACGTTGCTTCTGTGTTTTAGGCAGAGTTTTACTGCTATTTCGTTATATGCGGGAATAGTGCTGGAAATGCCTGTTTTGAGATCTCTCCACAGAAAGCGTTTCCAGACTTCCCCTTCAACACACGAGTTTAACTCTGTAAGTTGAATGCACACATTGAAGTCCTTTCTGTTAGGTAGTTCCGTTTTGGTTTCACAAGCAGACAGTTCTCCTTACAGCATAGGCTCCCATTCACTGAGAAATGTCCAAACGCAGCTCTTACCAGAAACGTGTTTCTAACTCCTGAATCTAAAGGGAGATTTAACTCACTTAGCTGAACAAACGCACAGCAGAACAGATTGAAGGATACGTTGCTTCTGTGTTTTAGGCAGAGTTTTACTGCTATTTCGTTATATGCGGGAATAGTGCTGGAAATGCCTGTTTTGAGATCTCTCCACAGAAAGCGTTTCCAGACTTCCCCTTCAACACACGAGTTTAACTCTGTAAGTTGAATGCACACATTGAAGACCGTTCTGTTAGGTAGCTCCGTTTTGGTTTCACAAGCTGACAGTTCTCCTTACAGCATAGGCTCCCATTCACTGAGAAATGTCCAAACGCAGCTCTTACCAGAAACGTGTTTCTAACTCCTGAATCTAAAGAGAGATTTAACTCACTTAGCTGAACAAACGCACAGCAGAGCAGATTGAAGGATACGTTGCTTCTGTGTTTTAGGCAGAGTTTTACTGCTATTTCGTTATATGCGGGAATAGTGCTGGAAATGCCTGTTTTGAGATCTCTCCACAGAAAGCGTTTCCAGACTTCCCCTTCAACACACGAGTTTAACTCTGTAAGTTGAATGCACACATTGAAGTCCTTTCTGTTAGGTAGTTCCGTTTTGGTTTCACAAGCAGACAGTTCTCCTTACAGCATAGGCACCCATTCACTGAGAAATGTCCAAACGCAGCTCTTACCAGAAACGTGTTTCTAACTCCTGAATCTAAAGGGAGATTTAACTCACTTAGCTGAACAAACGCACAGCAGAACAGATTGAAGGATACGTTGCTTCTGTGTTTTAGGCAGAGTTTTACTGCTATTTCGTTATATGCGGGAATAGTGCTGGAAATGCCTGTTTTGAGATCTCTCCACAGAAAGCGTTTCCAGACTTCCCCTTCAACACACGAGTTTAACTCTGTAAGTTGAATGCACACATTGAAGACCGTTCTGTTAGGTAGCTCCGTTTTGGTTTCACAAGCAGACAGTTCTCCTTACAGCATAGGCTCCCATTCACTGAGAAATGTCCAAACGCAGCTCTTACCAGAAACGTGTTTCTAACTCCTGAATCTAAAGGGAGATTTAACTCACTTAGCTGAACAAACGCACAGCAGAGCAGATTGAAGGATACGTTGCTTCTGTGTTTTAGGCAGAGTTTTACTGCTATTTCGTTATATGCGGGAATAGTGCTGGAAATGCCTGTTTTGAGATCTCTCCACAGAAAGCGTTTCCAGACTTCCCTTTCAACACACGAGTTTAACTCTGTAAGTTGAATGCACACATTGAAGACCGTTCTGTTCGGTAGCTCCGTTTTGGTTTCACAAGCAGACAGTTCTCCTTACAGCATAGGCTCCCATTCACTGAGAAATGTCCAAACGCAGCTCTTACCAGAAACGTGTTTCTAACTCCTGAATCTAAAGGGAGATTTAACTCACTTAGCTGAACAAACGCACAGCAGAGCAGATTGAAGGATACGTTGCATCTGTGTTTTAGGCAGAGTTTTACTGCTATTTCGTTATATGCGGGAATAGTGCTGGAAATGCCTGTTTTGAGATCTCTCCACAGAAAGCGTTTCCAGACTTCCCCTTCAACACACGAGTTTAACTCTGTAAGTTGAATGCACACATTGAAGACCGTTCTGTTAGGTAGCTCCGTTTTGGTTTCACAAGCTGACAGTTCTCCTTACAGCATAGGCTCCCATTCACTGAGAAATGTCCAAACGCAGCTCTTACCAGAAACGTGTTTCTAACTCCTGAATCTAAAGGGAGATTTAACTCACTTAGCTGAACAAACGCACAGCAGAGCAGATTGAAGGATACGTTGCTTCTGTGTTTTAGGCAGAGTTTTACTGCTATTTCGTTATATGCGGGAATAGTGCTGGAAATGCCTGTTTTGAGATCTCTCCACAGAAAGCGTTTCCAGACTTCCCCTTCAACACACGAGTTTAACTCTGTAAGTTGAATGCACACATTGAAGACCGTTCTGTTAGGTAGCTCCGTTTTGGTTTCACAAGCAGACAGTTCTCCTTACAGCATAGGCTCCCATTCACTGAGAAATGTCCAAACGCAGCTCTTACCAGAAACGTGTTTCTAACTCCTGAATCTAAAGGGAGATTTAACTCACTTAGCTGAACAAACGCACAGCAGAGCAGATTGAAGGATACGTTGCTTCTGTGTTTTAGGCAGAGTTTTACTGCTATTTCGTTATATGCGGGAATAGTGCTGGAAATGCCTGTTTTGAGATCTCTCCACAGAAAGCGTTTCCAGACTTCCCCTTCAACACACGAGTTTAACTCTGTAAGTTGAATGCACACATTGAAGACCGTTCTGTTAGGTAGCTCCGTTTTGGTTTCACAAGCTGACAGTTCTCCTTACAGCATAGGCTCCCATTCACTGAGAAATATCCAAACGCAGCTCTTACCAGAAACGTGTTTCTAACTCCTGAATCTAAAGGGAGATTTAACTCACTTAGCTGAACAAACGCACAGCAGAGCAGATTGAAGGACACGTTGCTTCTGTGTTTTAGGCAGAGTTTTACTGCTATTTCGTTATATGCGGGAATAGTGCTGGAAATGCCTGTTTTGAGATCTCTCCACAGAAAGCGTTTCCAGACTTCCCCTTCAACACACGAGTTTAACTCTGTAAGTTGAATGCACACATTGAAGTCCTTTCTGTTAGGTAGTTCCGTTTTGGTTTCACAAGCAGACAGTTCTCCTTACAGCATAGGCTCCCATTCACTGAGAAATGTCCAAACGCAGCTCTTACCAGAAACGTGTTTCTAACTCCTGAATCTAAAGGGAGATTTAACTCACTTAGCTGAACAAACGCACAGCAGAACAGATTGAAGGATACGTTGCTTCTGTGTTTTAGGCAGAGTTTTACTGCTATTTCGTTATATGCGGGAATAGTGCTGGAAATGCCTGTTTTGAGATCTCTCCACAGAAAGCGTTTCCAGACTTCCCCTTCAACACACGAGTTTAACTCTGTAAGTTGAATGCACACATTGAAGACCGTTCTGTTAGGTAGCTCCGTTTTGGTTTCACAAGCAGACAGTTCTCCTTACAGCATAGGCTCCCATTCACTGAGAAATGTCCAAACGCAGCTCTTACCAGAAACGTGTTTCTAACTCCTGAATCTAAAGGGAGATTTAACTCACTTAGCTGAACAAACGCACAGCAGAGCAGATTGAAGGATACGTTGCTTCTGTGTTTTAGGCAGAGTTTTACTGCTATTTCGTTATATGCGGGAATAGTGCTGGAAATGCCTGTTTTGAGATCTCTCCACAGAAAGCGTTTCCAGACTTCCCTTTCAACACACGAGTTTAACTCTGTAAGTTGAATGCACACATTGAAGACCGTTCTGTTCGGTAGCTCCGTTTTGGTTTCACAGGCAGACAGTTCTCCTTACAGCATAGGCTCCCATTCACTGAGAAATGTCCAAACGCAGCTCTTACCAGAAACGTGTTTCTAACTCCTGAATCTAAAGGGAGATTTAACTCACTTAGCTGAACAAACGCACAGCAGAGCAGATTGAAGGATACGTTGCATCTGTGTTTTAGGCAGAGTTTTACTGCTATTTCGTTATATGCGGGAATAGTGCTGGAAATGCCTGTTTTGAGATCTCTCCACAGAAAGCGTTTCCAGACTTCCCCTTCAACACACGAGTTTAACTCTGTAAGTTGAATGCACACATTGAAGACCGTTCTGTTAGGTAGCTCCGTTTTGGTTTCACAAGCTGACAGTTCTCCTTACAGCATAGGCTCCCATTCACTGAGAAATGTCCAAACGCAGCTCTTACCAGAAACGTGTTTCTAACTCCTGAATCTAAAGGGAGATTTAACTCACTTAGCTGAACAAACGCACAGCAGAGCAGATTGAAGGATACGTTGCTTCTGTGTTTTAGGCAGAGTTTTACTGCTATTTCGTTATATGCGGGAATAGTGCTGGAAATGCCTGTTTTGAGATCTCTCCACAGAAAGCGTTTCCAGACTTCCCCTCAACACACGAGTTTAACTCTGTAAGTTGAATGCACACATTGAAGACCGTTCTGTTAGGTAGCTCCGTTTTGGTTTCACAAGCAGACAGTTCTCCTTACAGCATAGGCTCCCATTCACTGAGAAATGTCCAAACGCAGCTCTTACCAGAAACGTGTTTCTAACTCCTGAATCTAAAGGGAGATTTAACTCACTTAGCTGAACAAACGCACAGCAGAGCAGATTGAAGGATACGTTGCTTCTGTGTTTTAGGCAGAGTTTTACTGCTATTTCGTTATATGCGGGAATAGTGCTGGAAATGCCTGTTTTGAGATCTCTCCACAGAAAGCGTTTCCAGACTTCCCTTTCAACACACGAGTTTAACTCTGTAAGTTGAATGCACACATTGAAGACCGTTCTGTTCGGTAGCTCCGTTTTGGTTTCACAAGCAGACAGTTCTCCTTACAGCATAGGCTCCCATTCACTGAGAAATGTCCAAACGCAGCTCTTACCAGAAACGTGTTTCTAACTCCTGAATCTAAAGGGAGATTTAACTCACTTAGCTGAACAAACGCACAGCAGAGCAGATTGAAAGATACGTTGCATCTGTGTTTTAGGCAGAGTTTTACTGCTATTTCGTTATATGCGGGAATAGTGCTGGAAATGCCTGTTTTGAGATCTCTCCACAGAAAGCGTTTCCAGACTTCCCCTTCAACACACGAGTTTAACTCTGTAAGTTGAATGCACACATTGAAGACCGTTCTGTTAGGTAGCTCCGTTTTGGTTTCACAAGCTGACAGTTCTCCTTACAGCATAGGCTCCCATTCACTGAGAAATGTCCAAACGCAGCTCTTACCAGAAACGTGTTTCTAACTCCTGAATCTAAAGGGAGATTTAACTCACTTAGCTGAACAAACGCACAGCAGAGCAGATTGAAGGATACGTTGCTTCTGTGTTTTAGGCAGAGTTTTACTGCTATTTCGTTATATGCGGGAATAGTGCTGGAAATGCCTGTTTTGAGATCTCTCCACAGAAAGCGTTTCCAGACTTCCCTTTCAACACACGAGTTTAACTCTGTAAGTTGAATGCACACATTGAAGACCGTTCTGTTCGGTAGCTCCGTTTTGGTTTCACAAGCAGACAGTTCTCCTTACAGCATAGGCTCCCATTCACTGAGAAATGTCCAAACGCAGCTCTTACCAGAAACGTGTTTCTAACTCCTGAATCTAAAGGGAGATTTAACTCACTTAGCTGAACAAACGCACAGCAGAGCAGATTGAAGGATACGTTGCATCTGTGTTTTAGGCAGAGTTTTACTGCTATTTCGTTATATGCGGGAATAGTGCTGGATATGCCTGTTTTGAGATCTCTCCACAGAAAGCGTTTCCAGACTTCCCCTTCAACACACGAGTTTAACTCTGTAAGTTGAATGCACACATTGAAGACCGTTCTGTTAGGTAGCTCCGTTTTGGTTTCACAAGCTGACAGTTCTCCTTACAGCATAGGCTCCCATTCACTGAGAAATGTCCAAACGCAGCTCTTACCAGAAACGTGTTTCTAACTCCTGAATCTAAAGGGAGATTTAACTCACTTAGCTGAACAAACGCACAGCAGAGCAGATTGAAGGATACGTTGCTTCTGTGTTTTAGGCAGAGTTTTACTGCTATTTCGTTATATGCGGGAATAGTGCTGGAAATGCCTGTTTTGAGATCTCTCCACAGAAAGCGTTTCCAGACTTCCCCTTCAACACACGAGTTTAACTCTGTAAGTTGAATGCACACATTGAAGACCGTTCTGTTAGGTAGCTCCGTTTTGGTTTCACAAGCAGACAGTTCTCCTTACAGCATAGGCTCCCATTCACTGAGAAATGTCCAAACGCAGCTCTTACCAGAAACGTGTTTCTAACTCCTGAATCTAAAGGGAGATTTAACTCACTTAGCTGAACAAACGCACAGCAGAGCAGATTGAAGGATACGTTGCTTCTGTGTTTTAGGCAGAGTTTTACTGCTATTTCGTTATATGCGGGAATAGTGCTGGAAATGCCTGTTTTGAGATCTCTCCACAGAAAGCGTTTCCAGACTTCCCCTTCAACACACGAGTTTAACTCTGTAAGTTGAATGCACACATTGAAGACCGTTCTGTTAGGTAGCTCCGTTTTGGTTTCACAAGCTGACAGTTCTCCTTACAGCATAGGCTCCCATTCACTGAGAAATATCCAAACGCAGCTCTTACCAGAAACGTGTTTCTAACTCCTGAATCTAAAGGGAGATTTAACTCACTTAGCTGAACAAACGCACAGCAGAGCAGATTGAAGGACACGTTGCTTCTGTGTTTTAGGCAGAGTTTTACTGCTATTTCGTTATATGCGGGAATAGTGCTGGAAATGCCTGTTTTGAGATCTCTCCACAGAAAGCGTTTCCAGACTTCCCCTTCAACACACGAGTTTAACTCTGTAAGTTGAATGCACACATTGAAGTCCTTTCTGTTAGGTAGTTCCGTTTTGGTTTCACAAGCAGACAGTTCTCCTTACAGCATAGGCTCCCATTCACTGAGAAATGTCCAAACGCAGCTCTTACCAGAAACGTGTTTCTAACTCCTGAATCTAAAGGGAGATTTAACTCACTTAGCTGAACAAACGCACAGCAGAACAGATTGAAGGATACGTTGCTTCTGTGTTTTAGGCAGAGTTTTACTGCTATTTCGTTATATGCGGGAATAGTGCTGGAAATGCCTGTTTTGAGATCTCTCCACAGAAAGCGTTTCCAGACTTCCCCTTCAACACACGAGTTTAACTCTGTAAGTTGAATGCACACATTGAAGACCGTTCTGTTAGGTAGCTCCGTTTTGGTTTCACAAGCAGACAGTTCTCCTTACAGCATAGGCTCCCATTCACTGAGAAATGTCCAAACGCAGCTCTTACCAGAAACGTGTTTCTAACTCCTGAATCTAAAGGGAGATTTAACTCACTTAGCTGAACAAACGCACAGCAGAGCAGATTGAAGGATACGTTGCTTCTGTGTTTTAGGCAGAGTTTTACTGCTATTTCGTTATATGCGGGAATAGTGCTGGAAATGCCTGTTTTGAGATCTCTCCACAGAAAGCGTTTCCAGACTTCCCTTTCAACACACGAGTTTAACTCTGTAAGTTGAATGCACACATTGAAGACCGTTCTGTTCGGTAGCTCCGTTTTGGTTTCACAGGCAGACAGTTCTCCTTACAGCATAGGCTCCCATTCACTGAGAAATGTCCAAACGCAGCTCTTACCAGAAACGTGTTTCTAACTCCTGAATCTAAAGGGAGATTTAACTCACTTAGCTGAACAAACGCACAGCAGAGCAGATTGAAGGATACGTTGCATCTGTGTTTTAGGCAGAGTTTTACTGCTATTTCGTTATATGCGGGAATAGTGCTGGAAATGCCTGTTTTGAGATCTCTCCACAGAAAGCGTTTCCAGACTTCCCCTTCAACACACGAGTTTAACTCTGTAAGTTGAATGCACACATTGAAGACCGTTCTGTTAGGTAGCTCCGTTTTGGTTTCACAAGCTGACAGTTCTCCTTACAGCATAGGCTCCCATTCACTGAGAAATGTCCAAACGCAGCTCTTACCAGAAACGTGTTTCTAACTCCTGAATCTAAAGGGAGATTTAACTCACTTAGCTGAACAAACGCACAGCAGAGCAGATTGAAGGATACGTTGCTTCTGTGTTTTAGGCAGAGTTTTACTGCTATTTCGTTATATGCGGGAATAGTGCTGGAAATGCCTGTTTTGAGATCTCTCCACAGAAAGCGTTTCCAGACTTCCCCTCAACACACGAGTTTAACTCTGTAAGTTGAATGCACACATTGAAGACCGTTCTGTTAGGTAGCTCCGTTTTGGTTTCACAAGCAGACAGTTCTCCTTACAGCATAGGCTCCCATTCACTGAGAAATGTCCAAACGCAGCTCTTACCAGAAACGTGTTTCTAACTCCTGAATCTAAAGGGAGATTTAACTCACTTAGCTGAACAAACGCACAGCAGAGCAGATTGAAGGATACGTTGCTTCTGTGTTTTAGGCAGAGTTTTACTGCTATTTCGTTATATGCGGGAATAGTGCTGGAAATGCCTGTTTTGAGATCTCTCCACAGAAAGCGTTTCCAGACTTCCCTTTCAACACACGAGTTTAACTCTGTAAGTTGAATGCACACATTGAAGACCGTTCTGTTCGGTAGCTCCGTTTTGGTTTCACAAGCAGACAGTTCTCCTTACAGCATAGGCTCCCATTCACTGAGAAATGTCCAAACGCAGCTCTTACCAGAAACGTGTTTCTAACTCCTGAATCTAAAGGGAGATTTAACTCACTTAGCTGAACAAACGCACAGCAGAGCAGATTGAAAGATACGTTGCATCTGTGTTTTAGGCAGAGTTTTACTGCTATTTCGTTATATGCGGGAATAGTGCTGGAAATGCCTGTTTTGAGATCTCTCCACAGAAAGCGTTTCCAGACTTCCCCTTCAACACACGAGTTTAACTCTGTAAGTTGAATGCACACATTGAAGACCGTTCTGTTAGGTAGCTCCGTTTTGGTTTCACAAGCTGACAGTTCTCCTTACAGCATAGGCTCCCATTCACTGAGAAATGTCCAAACGCAGCTCTTACCAGAAACGTGTTTCTAACTCCTGAATCTAAAGGGAGATTTAACTCACTTAGCTGAACAAACGCACAGCAGAGCAGATTGAAGGATACGTTGCTTCTGTGTTTTAGGCAGAGTTTTACTGCTATTTCGTTATATGCGGGAATAGTGCTGGAAATGCCTGTTTTGAGATCTCTCCACAGAAAGCGTTTCCAGACTTCCCTTTCAACACACGAGTTTAACTCTGTAAGTTGAATGCACACATTGAAGACCGTTCTGTTCGGTAGCTCCGTTTTGGTTTCACAAGCAGACAGTTCTCCTTACAGCATAGGCTCCCATTCACTGAGAAATGTCCAAACGCAGCTCTTACCAGAAACGTGTTTCTAACTCCTGAATCTAAAGGGAGATTTAACTCACTTAGCTGAACAAACGCACAGCAGAGCAGATTGAAGGATACGTTGCATCTGTGTTTTAGGCAGAGTTTTACTGCTATTTCGTTATATGCGGGAATAGTGCTGGATATGCCTGTTTTGAGATCTCTCCACAGAAAGCGTTTCCAGACTTCCCCTTCAACACACGAGTTTAACTCTGTAAGTTGAATGCACACATTGAAGACCGTTCTGTTAGGTAGCTCCGTTTTGGTTTCACAAGCTGACAGTTCTCCTTACAGCATAGGCTCCCATTCACTGAGAAATGTCCAAACGCAGCTCTTACCAGAAACGTGTTTCTAACTCCTGAATCTAAAGGGAGATTTAACTCACTTAGCTGAACAAACGCACAGCAGAGCAGATTGAAGGATACGTTGCTTCTGTGTTTTAGGCAGAGTTTTACTGCTATTTCGTTATATGCGGGAATAGTGCTGGAAATGCCTGTTTTGAGATCTCTCCACAGAAAGCGTTTCCAGACTTCCCCTTCAACACACGAGTTTAACTCTGTAAGTTGAATGCACACATTGAAGACCGTTCTGTTAGGTAGCTCCGTTTTGGTTTCACAAGCAGACAGTTCTCCTTACAGCATAGGCTCCCATTCACTGAGAAATGTCCAAACGCAGCTCTTACCAGAAACGTGTTTCTAACTCCTGAATCTAAAGGGAGATTTAACTCACTTAGCTGAACAAACGCACAGCAGAGCAGATTGAAGGATACGTTGCTTCTGTGTTTTAGGCAGAGTTTTACTGCTATTTCGTTATATGCGGGAATAGTGCTGGAAATGCCTGTTTTGAGATCTCTCCACAGAAAGCGTTTCCAGACTTCCCCTTCAACACACGAGTTTAACTCTGTAAGTTGAATGCACACATTGAAGACCGTTCTGTTAGGTAGCTCCGTTTTGGTTTCACAAGCTGACAGTTCTCCTTACAGCATAGGCTCCCATTCACTGAGAAATGTCCAAACGCAGCTCTTACCAGAAACGTGTTTCTAACTCCTGAATCTAAAGGGAGATTTAACTCACTTAGCTGAACAAACGCACAGCAGAGCAGATTGAAGGACACGTTGCTTCTGTGTTTTAGGCAGAGTTTTACTGCTATTTCGTTATATGCGGGAATAGTGCTGGAAATGCCTGTTTTGAGATCTCTCCACAGAAAGCGTTTCCAGACTTCCCCTTCAACACACGAGTTTAACTCTGTAAGTTGAATGCACACATTGAAGACCGTTCTGTTATGTACCTCCGTTTTTGTTTCACAAGCAGACAGTTCTCCTTACAGCCTAGGCTCCCATTCACTGAGAAATGTCCAAACGCAGCTCTTACCAGAAACGTGTTTCTAACTCCTGAATCTAAAGGGAGATTTAACTCACTTAGCTGAACAAACGCACAGCAGAGCAGATTGAAGGATACGTTGCATCTGTGTTTTAGGCAGAGTTTTACTGCTATTTCGTTATATGCGGGAATAGTGCTGGAAATGCCTGTTTTGAGATCTCTCCACAGAAAGCGTTTCCAGACTTCCCCTTCAACACACGAGTTTAACTCTGTAAGTTGAATGCACACATTGAAGACCGTTCTGTTAGGTAGCTCCGTTTTGGTTTCACAAGCTGACAGTTCTCCTTACAGCATAGGCTCCCATTCACTGAGAAATGTCCAAACGCAGCTCTTACCAGAAACGTGTTTCAAACTCCTGAATCTAAAGGGAGATTTAACTCACTTAGCTGAACAAACGCACAGCAGAGCAGATTGAAGGATACGTTGCTTCTGTGTTTTAGGCAGAGTTTTACTGCTATTTCGTTATATGCGGGAATAGTGCTGGAAATGCCTGTTTTGAGATCTCTCCACAGAAAGCGTTTCCAGACTTCCCCTTCAACACACGAGTTTAACTCTGTAAGTTGAATGCACACATTGAAGACCGTTCTGTTAGGTTGCTCCGTTTTGGTTTCACAAGCAGACAGTTCTCCTTACAGCCTAGGCTCCCATACAATGAGAAATGTCCAAACGCAGCTCTTACCAGAAACGTGTTTCTAACTCCTGAATATAAAGGGAGATTTAACTCACTTAGCTGAACAAACGCAGAGCAGAGCAGATTGAAGGATACGTTGCTTCTGTGTTTTAGGCAGAGTTTTACTGCTATTTCGTTATATGCGGGAATAGTGCTGGAAACGCCTGTTTTGAGATCTCTCCACAGAAAGCGTTTCCAGACTTCCCCTTCAACACACGAGTTTAACTCTGTAAGTTGAATGCACACATTGAAGACCGTTCTGTTACGTAGCTCCGTTTTGGTTTCACAAGCAGACAGTTCTCCTTACAGCATAGGCTCCCATTCACTGAGAAATGTCCAAACGCAGCTCTTACCAGAAACGTGTTTCTAACTCCTGAATCTAAATGGAGATTTAACTCACTTAGCTGAACAAACGCACAGCAGAGCAGATTGAAGGATACGTTGCATCTGTGTTTTAGGCAGAGTTTTACTGCTATTTCGTTATATGCGGGAATAGTGCTGGCAATGCCTGTTTTGAGATCTCTCCACAGAAAGCGTTTCCAGACTTCCCCTTCAACACACGAGTTTAACTCTGTAAGTTGAATGCACACATTGAAGACCGTTCTGTTAGGTAGCTCCGTTTTGGTTTCACAAGCTGACAGTTCTCCTTACAGCATAGGCTCCCATTCACTGAGAAATGTCCAAACGCAGCTCTTACCAGAAACGTGTTTCAAACTCCTGAATCTAAAGGGAGATTTAACTCACTTAGCTGAACAAACGCACAGCAGAGCAGATTGAAGGATACGTTGCTTCTGTGTTTTAGGCAGAGTTTTACTGCTATTTCGTTATATGCGGGAATAGTGCTGGAAATGCCTGTTTTGAGATCTCTCCACAGAAAGCGTTTCCAGACTTCCCCTTCAACACACGAGTTTAACTCTGTAAGTTGAATGCACACATTGAAGACCGTTCTGTTAGGTTGCTCCGTTTTGGTTTCACAAGCAGACAGTTCTCCTTACAGCCTAGGCTCCCATACAATGAGAAATGTCCAAACGCAGCTCTTACCAGAAACGTGTTTCTAACTCCTGAATCTAAAGGGAGATTTAACTCACTTAGCTGAACAAACGCAGAGCAGAGCAGATTGAAGGATACGTTGCTTCTGTGTTTTAGGCAGAGTTTTACTGCTATTTCGTTATATGCGGGAATAGTGCTGGAAACGCCTGTTTTGAGATCTCTCCACAGAAAGCGTTTCCAGACTTCCCCTTCAACACACGAGTTTAACTCTGTAAGTTGAATGCACACATTGAAGACCGTTCTGTTAGGTAGCTCCGTTTTGGTTTCACAAGCAGACAGTTCTCCTTACAGCATAGGCTCCCATTCACTGAGAAATGTCCAAACGCAGCTCTTACCAGAAACGTGTTTCTAACTCCTGAATCTAAAGGGAGATTTAACTCACTTAGCTGAACAAACGCACAGCAGAGCAGATTGAAGGATACGTGGCTTCTGTGTTTTAGGCAGAGTTTTACTGCTATTTCGTTATATGCGGGAATAGTGCTGGAAATGCCTGTTTTGAGATCTCTCCACAGAAAGCGTTTCCAGACTTCCCCTTCAACACACGAGTTTAACGCTGTAAGTTGAATGCACACATTGAAGACCGTTCTGTTAGGTAGCTCCGTTTTGGTTTCACAAGCTGACAGTTCTCCTTACAGCATAGGCTCCCATTCACTGAGAAATGTCCAAACGCAGCTCTTACCAGAAACGTGTTTCTAACTCCTGAATCTAAAGGGAGATTTAACTCACTTAGCTGAACAAACGCACAGCAGAGCAGATTGAAGGACACGTTGCTTCTGTGTTTTAGGCAGAGTTTTACTGCTATTACGTTATATGCGGGAATAGTGCTGGAAATGCCTGTTTTGAGATCTCTCCACAGAAAGCGTTTCCAGACTTCCCCTTCAACACACGAGTTAAACTCTGTAAGTTGAATGCACACATTGAAGACCGTTCTGTTAGGTAGCTCCGTTTTGGTTTCACAAGCAGACAGTTCTCCTTACAGCATAGGCTCCCATTCACTGAGAAATGTCCAAACGCAGCTCTTACCAGAAACGTGTTTCTAACTCCTGAATCTAAAGGGAGATTTAACTCACTTAGATGAACAAACGCACAGCAGAGCAGATTGAAGGATACGTTGCTTCTGTGTTTTAGGCAGAGTTTTACTGCTATTTCGTTATATGCGGGAATAGTGCTGGAAATGCCTGTTTTGAGATCTCTCCACAGAAAGCGTTTCCAGACTTCCCCTTCAACACACGAGTTTAACTCTGTAAGTTGAATGCACACATTGAAGACCGTTCTGTTAGGTAGCTCCGTTTTGGTTTCACAAGCTGACAGTTCTCCTTACAGCATAGGCTCCCATTCACTGAGAAATGTCCAAACGCAGCTCTTACCAGAAACGTGTTTCAAACTCCTGAATCTAAAGGGAGATTTAACTCACATAGCTGAACAAACGCACAGCAGAGCAGATTGAAGGACACGTTGCTTCTGTGTTTTAGGCAGAGTTTTACTGCTATTACGTTATATGCGGGAATAGTGCTGGAAATGCCTGTTTTGAGATCTCTCCACAGAAAGCGTTTCCAGACTTCCCCTTCAACACACGAGTTTAACTCTGTAAGTTGAATGCACACATTGAAGACCGTTCTGGTAGGTAGCTCCGTTTTGGTTTCACAAGCAGACAGTTCTCCTTACAGCATAGGCTCCCATTCACTGAGAAATGTCCAAACGCAGGTCTTACCAGAAACGTGTTTCTAACTCCTGAATCTAAAGGGAGATTTAACTCACTTAGCTGAACAAACGCACAGCAGAGCAGATTGAAGGATACGTTGCTTCTGTGTTTTAGGCAGAGTTTTCTGCTATTTCGTTATATGCGGGAATAGTGCTGGAAATGCCTGTTTTGAGATCTCTCCACAGAAAGCGTTTCCAGACTTCCCCTTCAACACACGAGTTTAACTCTGTAAGTTGAATGCACACATTGAAGACCGTTCTGTTAGGTAGCTCCGTTTTGGTTTCAAAAGCAGACAGTTCTCCTTACAGCATAGGCTCCCATTCACTGAGAAAAGTCCAAACGCAGCACTTACCCGAAACGTGTTTCTAACTCCTGAATCTAAAGGGAGATTTAACTCACTTAGCTGAACAAACGTACAGCAGAGCAGATTGAAGGATACGTTGCTTCTGTGTTTTAGGCAGAGTTTTACTGCTATTTCGTTATATGTGGGAATAGTGCTGGAAATGCCTGTTTTGAGATCTCTCCACAGAAAGCGTTTCAAGACTTCCCCTTCAACACACGAGTTTAACTCTGTACGTTGAATGCACACATTGAAGACCGTTCTGTTAGGTAGCTCCGTTTTGGTTTCACAAGCAGACAGTTCTCCTTACAGCATAGGCTCCCATTCACTGAGAAATGTCCAAACGCAGCTCTTACCAGAAACGTGTTTCTAACTCCTGAATCTAAAGGGAGATTTAACTCACTTAGCTGAACAAACGCACAGCAGAGCAGATTGAAGGATACGTTGCTTCTGTGTTTTAGGCAGAGTTTTACTGCTATTTCGTTATATGCGGGAATAGTGCTGGAAATGCCTGTTTTGAGATCTCTCCACAGAAAGCGTTTCCAGACTTCCCCTTCAACACACGAGTTTAACTCTGTAAGTTGAATGCACACATTGAAGACCGTTCTGTTAGGTAGCTCCGTTTTGGTTTCACAAGCAGACAGTTCTCCTTACAGCATAGGCTCCCATTCACTGAGAAATGTCCAAACGCAGCTCTTACCAGAAATGTGTTTCTAACTCCTGAATCTAAAGGGAGATTTAACTCACTTAGCTGAACAAACGCACAGCAGAGCAGATTGAAGGATACGTTGCTTCTGTGTTTTAGGCAGAGTTTTACTGCTATTTCGTTATATGCGGGAATAGTGCTGGAAATGCCTGTTTTGAGATCTCTCCACAGAAAGCGTTTCCAGACTTCCCCTTCAACACACGAGTTTAACTCTGTAAGTTGAATGCACACATTGAAGACCGTTCTGTTAGGTAGCTCCGTTTTGGTTTCACAAGCTGACAGTTCTCCTTACAGCATAGGCTCCCATTCACTGAGAAATGTCCAAACGCAGCTCTTACCAGAAACGTGTTTCAAACTCCTGAATCTAAAGGGAGATTTAACTCACATAGCTGAACAAACGCACAGCAGAGCAGATTGAAGGACACGTTGCTTCTGTGTTTTAGGCAGAGTTTTACTGCTATTACGTTATATGCGGGAATAGTGCTGGAAATGCCTGTTTTGAGATCTCTCCACAGAAAGCGTTTCCAGACTTCCCCTTCAACACACGAGTTTAACTCTGTAAGTTGAATGCACACATTGAAGACCGTTCTGGTAGGTAGCTCCGTTTTGGTTTCACAAGCAGACAGTTCTCCTTACAGCATAGGCTCCCATTCACTGAGAAATGTCCAAACGCAGGTCTTACCAGAAACGTGTTTCTAACTCCTGAATCTAAAGGGAGATTTAACTCACTTAGCTGAACAAACGCACAGCAGAGCAGATTGAAGGATACGTTGCTTCTGTGTTTTAGGCAGAGTTTTCTGCTATTTCGTTATATGCGGGAATAGTGCTGGAAATGCCTGTTTTGAGATCTCTCCACAGAAAGCGTTTCCAGACTTCCCCTTCAACACACGAGTTTAACTCTGTAAGTTGAATGCACACATTGAAGACCGTTCTGTTAGGTAGCTCCGTTTTGGTTTCAAAAGCAGACAGTTCTCCTTACAGCATAGGCTCCCATTCACTGAGAAAAGTCCAAACGCAGCACTTACCCGAAACGTGTTTCTAACTCCTGAATCTAAAGGGAGATTTAACTCACTTAGCTGAACAAACGTACAGCAGAGCAGATTGAAGGATACGTTGCTTCTGTGTTTTAGGCAGAGTTTTACTGCTATTTCGTTATATGTGGGAATAGTGCTGGAAATGCCTGTTTTGAGATCTCTCCACAGAAAGCGTTTCAAGACTTCCCCTTCAACACACGAGTTTAACTCTGTACGTTGAATGCACACATTGAAGACCGTTCTGTTAGGTAGCTCCGTTTTGGTTTCACAAGCAGACAGTTCTCCTTACAGCATAGGCTCCCATTCACTGAGAAATGTCCAAACGCAGCTCTTACCAGAAACGTGTTTCTAACTCCTGAATCTAAAGGGAGATTTAACTCACTTAGCTGAACAAACGCACAGCAGAGCAGATTGAAGGATACGTTGCTTCTGTGTTTTAGGCAGAGTTTTACTGCTATTTCGTTATATGCGGGAATAGTGCTGGAAATGCCTGTTTTGAGATCTCTCCACAGAAAGCGTTTCCAGACTTCCCCTTCAACACACGAGTTTAACTCTGTAAGTTGAATGCACACATTGAAGACCGTTCTGTTAGGTAGCTCCGTTTTGGTTTCACAAGCAGACAGTTCTCCTTACAGCATAGGCTCCCATTCACTGAGAAATGTCCAAACGCAGCTCTTACCAGAAATGTGTTTCTAACTCCTGAATCTAAAGGGAGATTTAACTCACTTAGCTGAACAAACGCACAGCAGAGCAGATTGAAGGATACGTTGCTTCTGTGTTTTAGGCAGAGTTTTACTGCTATTTCGTTATATGCGGGAATAGTGCTGGAAACGCCTGTTTTGAGATCTCTCCACAGAAAGCGTTTCCAGACTTCCCCTTCAACACACGAGTTTAACTCTGTAAGTTGAATGCACACATTGAAGACCGTTCTGTTAGGTAGCTCCGTTTTGGTTTCACAAGCAGACAGTTCTCCTTACAGCATAGGCTCCCATTCACTGAGAAATGTCCAATCGCAGCTCTTACCAGAAACGTGTTTCTAACTCCTGAATCTAAAGGGAGATTTAACTCACTTAGCTGAACAAACGCACAGCAGAGCAGATTGAAGGATACGTGGCTTCTGTGTTTTAGGCAGAGTTTTACTGCTATTTCGTTATATGCGGGAATAGTGCTGGAAATGCCTGTTTTGAGATCTCTCCACAGAAAGCGTTTCCAGACTTCCCCTTCAACACACGAGTTTAACGCTGTAAGTTGAATGCACACATTGAAGACCGTTCTGTTAGGTAGCTCCGTTTTGGTTTCACAAGCTGACAGGTCTCCTTACAGCATAGGCTCCCATTCACTGAGAAATGTCCAAACGCAGCTCTTACCAGAAACGTGTTTCTAACTCCTGAATCTAAAGGGAGATTTAACTCACTTAGCTGAACAAACGCACAGCAGAGCAGATTGAAGGACACGTTGCTTCTGTGTTTTAGGCAGAGTTTTACTGCTATTACGTTATATGCGGGAATAGTGCTGGAAATGCCTGTTTTGAGATCTCTCCACAGAAAGCGTTTCCAGACTTCCCCTTCAACACACGAGTTAAATTCTGTAAGTTGAATGCACACATTGAAGACCGTTCTGTTAGGTAGCTCCGTTTTGGTTTCACAAGCAGACAGTTCTCCTTACAGCATAGGCTCCCATTCACTGAGAAATGTCCAAACGCAGCTCTTACCAGAAACGTGTTTCTAACTCCTGAATCTAAAGGGAGATTTAACTCACTTAGCTGAACAAACGCACAGCAGAGCAGATTGAAGGATACGTTGCTTCTGTGTTTTAGGCAGAGTTTTACTGCTATTTCGTTATATGCGGGAATAGTGCTGGAAATGCCTGTTTTGAGATCTCTCCACAGAAAGCGTTTCCAGACTTCCCCTTCAACACACGAGTTTAACTCTGTAAGTTGAATGCACACATTGAAGACCGTTCTGGTAGGTAGCTCCGTTTTGGTTTCACAAGCAGACAGTTCTCCTTACAGCATAGGCTCCCATTCACTGAGAAATGTCCAAACGCAGGTCTTACCAGAAACGTGTTTCTAACTCCTGAATCTAAAGGGAGATTTAACTCACTTAGCTGAACACACGCACAGCAGAGCAGATTGAAGGATACGTTGCATCTGTGTTTTAGGCAGAGTTTTACTGCTATTTCGTTATATGCGGGAATAGTGCTGGAAATGCCTGTTTTGAGATCTCTCCACAGAAAGCGTTTCCAGACTTCCCCTTCAACACACGAGTTTAACTCTGTAAGTTGAATGCACACATTGAAGACCGTTCTGTTAGGTAGCTCCGTTTTGGTTTCACAAGCTGACAGTTCTCCTTACAGCATAGGCTCCCATTCACTGAGAAATGTCCAAACGCAGCTCTTACCAGAAACGTGTTTCTAACTCCTGAATCTAAAGGGAGATTTAACTCACTTAGCTGAACAAACGCACAGCAGAGCAGATTGAAGGACACGTTGCTTCTGTGTTTTAGGCAGAGTTTTACTGCTATTACGTTATATGCGGGAATAGTGCTGGAAATGCCTGTTTTGAGATCTCTCCACAGAAAGCGTTTCCAGACTTCCCCTTCAACACACGAGTTTAACTCTGTAAGTTGAATGCACACATTGAAGACCGTTCTGTTATGTAGCTCCGTTTTGGTTTCACAAGCAGACAGTTCTCCTTACAGCATAGGCTCCCATTCACTGAGAAATGTCCAAACGCATCTCTTACCAGAAACGTGTTTCTAACTCCTGAATCTAAAGGGAGATTTAACTCACTTAGCTGAACAAACGCACAGCAGAGCAGATTGAAGGATACGTTGCTTCTGTGTTTTAGGCAGAGATTTACTGCTATTTCCTTATATGCGGGAATAGTGCTGGAAATGCCTGTTTTGAGGTCTCTCCACAGAAAGCGTTTCCAGACTTCCCCTTCAACACACGAGTTTAACTCTGTAAGTTGAATGCACACATTGAAGTCCTTTCTGTTAGGTAGCTCCGTTTTGGTTTCACAAGCAGACAGTTCTCCTTACAGCATAGGCTCCCATTCACTGAGAAATGTCCAAACGCAGCTCTTACCAGAAACGTGTTTCTAACTCCTGAATCTAAAGGGAGATTTAACTCACTTAGCTGAACAAACGCACAGCAGAGCAGATTGAAGGATACGTTGCTTCTGTGTTTTAGGCAGAGTTTTACTGCTATTTCGTTATATGCGGGAATAGTGCTGGAAATGCCTGTTTTGAGATCTGTCCACAGAAAGCGTTTCCAGACTTCCCCTTCAACACACGAGTTTAACTCTGTAAGTTGAATGCACACATTGAAGACCGTTCTGTTAGGTAGCTCCGTTTTGGTTTCACAAGCAGACAGTTCTCCTTAGAGCATAGGCTCCCATTCACTGAGAAATGTCCAAACGCAGCTCTTACCAGAAACGTGTTTCTAACTCCTGAATCTAAAGGGAGTTTTAACTCACTTAGCTGAACAAACGCACAGCAGAGCAGATTGAAGGATACGTTGCTTCTGTGTTTTAGGCAGAGTTTTACTGCTATTTCGTTATATGCGGGAATAGTGCTAGAAATGCCTGTTTTGAGATCTCTCCACAGAAAGCGTTTGCAGACTTCCCCTTCAACACACGAGTTTAACTCTGTAAGTTGAATGCACACATTGAAGACCGTTCTGTTAGGTAGCTCCGTTTTGGTTTCACAAGCAGACAGTTCTCCTTACAGCATAGGCTCCAATTCACTGAGAAATGTCCAAACGCAGCTCTTACCAGAAACGTGTTTGTAACTCCTGAATCTAAAGGGAGATTTAACTCACTTAGCTGAACAAACGCACAGCAGAGCAGATTGAAGGATACGTTGCTTCTGTGTTTTAGGCAGAGTTTTACTGCTATTTCGTTATATGCGGGAATAGTGCTGGAAATGCCTGTTTTGAGATCTCTCCACAGAAAGCGTTTCCAGACTTCCCCTTCAACACACGAGTTTAACTCTGTAAGTTGAATGCACACATTGAAGACCGTTCTGTTAGGTAGCTCCGTTTTGGTTTCACAAGCAGACAGTTCTCCTTACAGCATAGGCTCCCATTCACTGAGAAATGTCCAAACGGAGCACTTACCAGAAACGTGTTTCTAAATCCTGAATCTAAAGGGAGATTTAACTCACTTAGCTGAACAAACGCACAGCAGAGCAGATTGAAGGATACGTTGCTTCTGTGTTTTAGGCAGAGTTTTACTGCTATTTCGTTATATGCGGGAATAGTGCTGGAAATGCCTGTTTTGAGATCTCTCCACAGAAAGCGTTTCCAGACTTCCCCTTCAACACACGAGTTTAACTCTGTAAGTTGAATGCACACATTGAAGACCGTTCTGTTAGGTAGCTCCGTTTTGGTTTCACAAGCAGACAGTTCTCCTTACAGCATAGGCTCCCATTCACTGAGAAATGTCCAAACGCAGCTCTTACCAGAAACGTGTTTCTAACTCCTGAATCTAAAGGGAGATTTAACTGACTTAGCTGAACAAACGCACAGCAGAGCAGATTGAAGGATACGTTGCTTCTGTGTTTTAGGCAGAGTTTTACTGCTATTTCGTTATATGCGGGAATAGTGCTGGAAATGCCTGTTTTGAGATCTCTCCACAGAAAGCGTTTCCAGACTTCCCCTTCAACACACGAGTTTAACTCTCTAAGTTGAATGCACACATTGAAGACCGTTCTGTTAGGTAGCTCCATTTTGGTTTCACAAGCTGACAGTTCTCCTTACAGCATAGGCTCCCATTAACTGAGAAATGTCCAAACGCAGCTCTTACCAGAAACGTGTTTCTACCTCCTGAATCTAAAGGGAGATTTAACTCACTTAGCTGAACAAACGCACAGCAGAGCAGATTGAAGGATACGTTGCTTCTGTGTTTTAGGCAGAGTTTTACTGCTATTTCGTTATATGCGGAAATAGTGCTGGAAATGCCTGTTTTGAGATCTCTCCACAGAAAGCGTTTCCAGACTTCCCCTTCAACACACGAGTTTAACTCTGTAAGTTGAATGCACACATTGAAGACCGTTCTGTTAGGTAGCTCCGTTTTGGTTTCACAAGCTGACAGTTCTCCTTACAGCATAGGCTCCCATTCACTGAGAAATGTCCAAACGCAGCTCTTACCAGAAACGTGTTTCTAACTCCTGAATCTAAAGGGAGATTTAACTCACTTAGCTGAACAAACGCACAGCAGAGCAGATTGAAGGACACGTTGCTTCTGTGTTTTAGGCAGAGTTTTACTGCTATTACGTTATATGCGGGAATAGTGCTGGAAATGCCTGTTTTGAGATCTCTCCACAGAAAGCGTTTCCAGACTTCCCCTTCAACACACGAGTTTAACTCTGTAAGTTGAATGCACACATTGAAGACCGTTCTGTTATGTAGCTCCGTTTTGGTTTCACAAGCAGACAGTTCTCCTTACAGCTTAGGCTCCCTTTCACTGAGAAATGTCCAAACGCAGCTCTTACCAGAAACGTGTTTCTAACTCCTGAATCTAAAGGGAGATTTAACTCACTTAGCTGAACAAACGCACAGCAGAGCAGATTGAAGGATACGTTGCTTCTGTGTTTTAGGCAGAGTTTTACTGCTATTTCGTTATATGCGGGAATAGTGCTGGAAATGCCTGTTTTGAGGTCTCTCCACAGAAAGCGTTTCCAGACTTCCCCTTCAACACACGAGTTTAACTCTGTAAGTTGAATGCACACATTGAAGTCCTTTCTGTTAGGTAGCTCCGTTTTGGTTTCACAAGCAGACAGTTCTCCTTACAGCATAGGCTCCCATTCACTGAGAAATGTCCAAACGCAGCTCTTACCAGAAACGTGTTTCTAACTCCTGAATCTAAAGGGAGATTTAACTCACTTAGCTGAACAAACGCACAGCAGAGCAGATTGAAGGATACGTTGCTTCTGTGTTTTAGGCAGAGTTTTACTGCTATTTCGTTATATGCGGGAATAGTGCTGGAAATGCCTGTTTTGAGATCTCTCCACAGAAAGCGTTTCCAGACTTCCCCTTCAACACACGAGTTTAACTCTGTAAGTTGAATGCACACATTGAAGACCGTTCTGTTAGGTAGCTCCGTTTTGGTTTCACAAGCAGACAGTTCTCCTTACAGCATAGGCTCCCATTCACTGAGAAATGTCCAAACGCAGCTCTTACCAGAAACGTGTTTCTAACTCCTGAATCTAAAGGGAGATTTAACTCACTTAGCTGAACAAACGCACAGCAGAGCAGATTGAAGGATACGTTGCTTCTGTGTTTTAGGCAGAGTTTTACTGCTATTTCGTTATATGCGGGAATAGTGCTGGAAATGCCTGTTTTGAGATCTCTCCACAGAAAGCGTTTCCAGACTTCCCCTTCAACACACGAGTTTAACTCTGTAAGTTGAATGCACACATTGAAGACCGTTCTGTTAGGTAGCTCCGTTTTGGTTTCACAAGCAGACAGTTCTCCTTAGAGCATAGGCTCCCATTCACTGAGAAATGTCCAAACGCAGCTCTTACCAGAAACGTGTTTCTAACTCCTGAATCTAAAGGGAGTTTTAACTCACTTAGCTGAACAAACGCACAGCAGAGCAGATTGAAGGATACGTTGCTTCTGTGTTTTAGGCAGAGTTTTACTGCTATTTCGTTATATGCGGGAATAGTGCTAGAAATGCCTGTTTTGAGATCTCTCCACAGAAAGCGTTTGCAGACTTCCCCTTCAACACACGAGTTTAACTCTGTAAGTTGAATGCACACATTGAAGACCGTTCTGTTAGGTAGCTCCGTTTTGGTTTCACAAGCAGACAGTTCTCCTTACAGCATAGGCTCCCATTCACTGAGAAATGTCCAAACGCAGCTCTTACCAGAAACGTGTTTCTAACTCCTGAATCTAAAGGGAGATTTAACTCACTTAGCTGAACAAACGCACAGCAGAGCAGATTGAAGGATACGTTGCTTCTGTGTTTTAGGCAGAGTTTTACTGCTATTTCGTTATATGCGGGAATAGTGCTGGAAATGCCTGTTTTGAGATCTCTCCACAGAAAGCGTTTCCAGACTTCCCCTTCAACACACGAGTTTAACTCTGTAAGTTGAATGCACACATTGAAGACCGTTCTGTTAGGTAGCTCCGTTTTGGTTTCACAAGCAGACAGTTCTCCTTACAGCATAGGCTCCCATTCACTGAGAAATGTCCAAACGGAGCACTTACCAGAAACGTGTTTCTAAATCCTGAATCTAAAGGGAGATTTAACTCACTTAGCTGAACAAACGCACAGCAGAGCAGATTGAAGGATACGTTGCTTCTGTGTTTTAGGCAGAGTTTTACTGCTATTTCGTTATATGCGGGAATAGTGCTGGAAATGCCTGTTTTGAGATCTCTCCACAGAAAGCGTTTCCAGACTTCCCCTTCAACACACGAGTTTAACTCTGTAAGTTGAATGCACACATTGAAGACCGTTCTGTTAGGTAGCTCCGTTTTGGTTTCACAAGCAGACAGTTCTCCTTACAGCATAGGCTCCCATTCACTGAGAAATGTCCAAACGCAGCTCTTACCAGAAACGTGTTTCTAACTCCTGAATCTAAAGGGAGATTTAACTGACTTAGCTGAACAAACGCACAGCAGAGCAGATTGAAGGATACGTTGCTTCTGTGTTTTAGGCAGAGTTTTACTGCTATTTCGTTATATGCGGGAATAGTGCTGGAAATGCCTGTTTTGAGATCTCTCCACAGAAAGCGTTTCCAGACTTCCCCTTCAACACACGAGTTTAACTCTCTAAGTTGAATGCACACATTGAAGACCGTTCTGTTAGGTAGCTCCATTTTGGTTTCACAAGCTGACAGTTCTCCTTACAGCATAGGCTCCCATTAACTGAGAAATGTCCAAACGCAGCTCTTACCAGAAACGTGTTTCTACCTCCTGAATCTAAAGGGAGATTTAACTCACTTAGCTGAACAAACGCACAGCAGAGCAGATTGAAGGATACGTTGCTTCTGTGTTTTAGGCAGAGTTTTACTGCTATTTCGTTATATGCGGAAATAGTGCTGGAAATGCCTGTTTTGAGATCTCTCCACAGAAAGCGTTTCCAGACTTCCCCTTCAACACACGAGTTTAACTCTGTAAGTTGAATGCACACATTGAAGACCGTTCTGTTAGGTAGCTCCGTTTTGGTTTCACAAGCTGACAGTTCTCCTTACAGCATAGGCTCCCATTCACTGAGAAATGTCCAAACGCAGCTCTTACCAGAAACGTGTTTCTAACTCCTGAATCTAAAGGGAGATTTAACTCACTTAGCTGAACAAACGCACAGCAGAGCAGATTGAAGGACACGTTGCTTCTGTGTTTTAGGCAGAGTTTTACTGCTATTACGTTATATGCGGGAATAGTGCTGGAAATGCCTGTTTTGAGATCTCTCCACAGAAAGCGTTTCCAGACTTCCCCTTCAACACACGAGTTTAACTCTGTAAGTTGAATGCACACATTGAAGACCGTTCTGTTATGTAGCTCCGTTTTGGTTTCACAAGCAGACAGTTCTCCTTACAGCTTAGGCTCCCTTTCACTGAGAAATGTCCAAACGCAGCTCTTACCAGAAACGTGTTTCTAACTCCTGAATCTAAAGGGAGATTTAACTGACTTAGCTGAACAAACGCACAGCAGAGCAGATTGAAGGATACGTTGCTTCTGTGTTTTAGGCAGAGTTTTACTGCTATTTCGTTATATGCGGGAATAGTGCTGGAAATGCCTGTTTTGAGGTCTCTCCACAGAAAGCGTTTCCAGACTTCCCCTTCAACACACGAGTTTAACTCTGTAAGTTGAATGCACACATTGAAGTCCTTTCTGTTAGGTAGCTCCGTTTTGGTTTCACAAGCAGACAGTTCTCCTTACAGCATAGGCTCCCATTCACTGAGAAATGTCCAAACGCAGCTCTTACCAGAAACGTGTTTCTAACTCCTGAATCTAAAGGGAGATTTAACTCACTTAGCTGAACAAACGCACAGCAGAGCAGATTGAAGGATACGTTGCTTCTGTGTTTTAGGCAGAGTTTTACTGCTATTTCGTTATATGCGGGAATAGTGCTGGAAATGCCTGTTTTGAGATCTCTCCACAGAAAGCGTTTCCAGACTTCCCCTTCAACACACGAGTTTAACTCTGTAAGTTGAATGCACACATTGAAGACCGTTCTGTTAGGTAGCTCCGTTTTGGTTTCACAAGCAGACAGTTCTCCTTACAGCATAGGCTCCCATTCACTGAGAAATGTCCAAACGCAGCTCTTACCAGAAACGTGTTTCTAACTCCTGAATCTAAAGGGAGATTTAACTCACTTAGCTGAACAAACGCACAGCAGAGCAGATTGAAGGATACGTTGCTTCTGTGTTTTAGGCAGAGTTTTACTGCTATTTCGTTATATGCGGGAATAGTGCTGGAAATGCCTGTTTTGAGATCTCTCCACAGAAAGCGTTTCCAGACTTCCCCTTCAACACACGAGTTTAACTCTGTAAGTTGAATGCACACATTGAAGACCGTTCTGTTAGGTAGCTCCGTTTTGGTTTCACAAGCAGACAGTTCTCCTTACAGCATAGGCTCCCATTCACTGAGAAATGTCCAAACGCAGCTCTTACCTGAAACGTGTTTCTAACTCCTGAATCTAAAGGGAGATTTAACTCACTTAGCTGAACAAACGCACAGCAGAGCAGATTGAAGGATACGTTGCTTCTGTGTTTTAGGCAGAGTTTTACTGCTATTTCGTTATATGCGGGAATAGTGCTGGAAATGCCTGTTTTGAGATCTCTCCACAGAAAGCGTTTCCAGACTTCCCCTACAACACACGAGTTTAACTCTGTATGTTGAATGCACACATTGAAGTCCTTTTTGTTAGGTAGCTCCGTTTTGGTTTCACAAGCAGACAGTTCTCCTTACAGCATAGGCTCCCATTCACTGAGAAATGTCCAAACGCAGCTCTTACCAGAAACGTGTTTCTAACTCCTGAATCTAAAGGGAGATTTAACTCACTTAGCTGAACAAACGCACAGCAGAGCAGATTGAAGGATACGTTGCTTCTGTGTTTTAGGCAGAGTTTTACTGCTATTTCGTTATATGCGGGAATAGTGCTGGAAATGCCTGTTTTGAGATCTCTCCACAGAAAGCGTTTCCAGACTTCCCCTTCAACACACGAGTTTAACTCTGTAAGTTGAATGCACACATTGAAGACCGTTCTGTTAGGTAGCTCCGTTTTGGTTTCACAAGCAGACAGTTCTCCTTAGAGCATAGGCTCCCATTCACTGAGAAATGTCCAAACGCAGCTCTTACCAGAAACGTGTTTCTAACTCCTGAATCTAAAGGGAGATTTAACTCACTTAGCTGAACAAACGCGCAGCAGAGCAGATTGAAGGATACGTTGCTTCTGTGTTTTAGGCAGAGTTTTACTGCTATTTCGTTATATGCGGGAATAGTGCTAGAAATGCCTGTTTTGAGATCTCTCCACAGAAAGCGTTTCCAGACTTCCCCTTCAACACACGAGTTTAACTCTGTAAGTTGAATGCACACATTGAAGACCGTTCTGTTAGGTAGCTCCGTTTTGGTTTCACAAGCAGACAGTTCTCCTTACAGCATAGGCTCCCATTCACTGAGAAATGTCCAAACGCAGCTCTTACCAGAAACGTGTTTCTAACTCCTGAATCTAAAGGGAGATTTAACTCACTTAGCTGAACAAACGCACAGCAGAGCAGATTGAAGGATACGTTGCTTCTGTGTTTTAGGCAGAGTTTTACTGCTATTTCGTTATATGCGGGAATAGTGCTGGAAATGCCTGTTTTGAGATCTCTCCACAGAAAGCGTTTCCAGACTTCCCCTTCAACACACGAGTTTAACTCTGTAAGTTGAATGCACACATTGAAGACCGTTCTGTTAGGTAGCTCCGTTTTGGTTTCACAAGCAGACAGTTCTCCTTACAGCATAGGCTCCCATTCACTGAGAAATGTCCAAACGGAGCACTTACCAGAAACGTGTTTCTAAATCCTGAATCTAAAGGGAGATTTAACTCACTTAGCTGAACAAACGCACAGCAGAGCAGATTGAAGGATACGTTGCTTCTGTGTTTTAGGCAGAGTTTTACTGCTATTTCGTTATATGCGGGAATAGTGCTGGAAATGCCTGTTTTGAGATCTCTCCACAGAAAGCGTTTCCAGACTTCCCCTTCAACACACGAGTTTAACTCTGTAAGTTGAATGCACACATTGAAGACCGTTCTGTTAGGTAGCTCCGTTTTGGTTTCACAAGCAGACAGTTCTCCTTACAGCATAGGCTCCCATTCACTGAGAAATGTCCAAACGCAGCTCTTACCAGAAACGTGTTTCTAACTCCTGAATCTAAAGGGAGATTTAACTCACTTAGCTGAACAAACGCACAGCAGAGCAGATTGAAGGATACGTTGCTTCTGTGTTTTAGGCAGAGTTTTACTGCTATTTCGTTATATGCGGGAATAGTGCTGGAAATGCCTGTTTTGAGATCTCTCCACAGAAAGCATTTCCAGACTTCCCCTTCAACACACGAGTTTAACTCTGTAAGTTGAATGCACACATTGAAGACCGTTCTGTTAGGTAGCTCCGTTTTGGTTTCACAAGCAGACAGTTCTACTTACAGCATAGGCTCCCATTCACTGAGAAATGTCCAAACGCAGCTCTTACCAGAAACGTGTTTCTAACTCCTGAATCTAAAGGGAGATTTAACTCACTTAGCTGAACAAACGCACAGCAGAGCAGATTGAAGGATACGTTGCTTCTGTGTTTTAGGCAGAGTTTTACTGCTATTTCGTTATATGCGGGAATAGTGCTGGAAATGCCTGTTATGAGATCTCTCCACAGAAAGCGTTTCCAGACTTCCCCTTCAACACAACAGTTTAACTCTGTAAGTTGAATGCACACATTGAAGACCGTTCTGTTAGGTAGCTCCGTTTTGGTTTCACAAGCAGACAGTTCTCCTTACAGCATAGGCACCCATTCACTGAGAAAGGTCCAAACGCAGCTCTTACCAGAAACGTGTTTCTAACTCCTGAATCTAAAGGGAGATTTAACTCACTTAGCTGAACAAACGCACAGCAGAGCAGATTGAAGGATAGGTTGCTTCTGTGTTTTAGGCAGAGTTTTACTGCTATTTCGTTATATGCGGGAATAGTGCTGGAAATGCCTGTTTTGAGATCTCTCCACAGAAATCGTTTCCAGACTTCCCCTTCAACACACCAGTTTAACTCTGTAAGTTGAATGCACACATTGAAGTCCTTTCTGTTAGGTAGCTCCGTTTTGGTTTCACAAGCAGACAGTTCTCCTTACAGCATAGGCTCCCATTCACTGAGAAATGTCCAAACGCAGCTCTTACCAGAAACGTGTTTCTAACTCCTGAATCTAAAGGGAGATTTAACTCACTTAGCTGAACAAACGCACAGCAGAGCAGATTGAAGGATACGTTGCTTCTGTGTTTTAGGCAGAGTTTTACTGCTATTTCGTTATATGCGGGAATAGTGCTGGAAATGCCTGTTTTGAGATCTCTCCACAGAAAGCGTTTCCAGACTTCCCCTTCAACACACGAGTTTAACTCTGTAAGTTGAATGCACACATTGAAGTCCTTTCTGTTAGGTAGCTCCGTTTTGGTTTCACAAGCAGACAGTTCTCCTTACAGCATAGGCTCCCATTCACTGAGAAATGTCCAAACGCAGCTCTTACCAGAAACGTGTTTCTAACTCCTGAATCTAAAGGGAGATTTAACTCACTTAGCTGAACAAACGCACAGCAGAGCAGATTGAAGGATACGTTGCTTCTGTGTTTTAGGCAGAGTTTTACTGCTATTTCGTTATATGCGGGAATAGTGCTGGAAATGCCTGTTTTGAGATCTCTCCACAGAAAGCGTTTCCAGACTTCCCCTTCAACACACGAGTTTAACTCTGTAAGTTGAATGCACACATTGAAGACCGTTCTGTTAGGTAGCTCCGTTTTGGTTTCACAAGCTGACAGTTCTGCTTACAGCATAGGCTCCAATTCACCGAGAAATGTCCAAACGCAGCTCTTACCAGAAACGTGTTTCTAACTCGTGAATCTAAAGGGAGATTTAACTCACTTGGCTGAACAAACGCACAGCAGAGCAGATTGAAGGATACGTTGCTTCTGTGTTTTAGGCAGAGTTTTACTGCTATTTCGTTATATGCGCGAATAGTGCAGTAAATGCCTGTTTTGAGATCTCTCCACAGAAAGCGTTTCCAGACTTCCCCTTCAACACACGAGTTTAACTCTGTAAGTTGAATGCACACATTGAAGACCGTTCTGTTAGGTAGCTCCGTTTTGGTTTCACAAGCAGACAGTTCTCCTTACAGCATAGGCTCCCATTCACTGAGAAATGTCCAAACGCAGCTCTTACCAGAAACGTGTTTCTAACTCCTGAATCTAAAGGGAGATTTAACTCACTTAGCTGAACAAACGCACAGCAGAGCAGATTGAAGGATACGTTGCTTCTGTGTTTTAGGCAGAGTTTTACTGCTATTTCGTTATATGCGGGAATAGTGCTGGAAATGCCTGTTTTGAGATCTCTCCACAGAAAGCGTTTCCAGACTTCCCCTTCAACACACGAGTTTAACTCTGTAAGTTGAATGCACACATTGAAGACCGTTCTGTTAGGTAGCTCCGTTTTGGTTTCACAAGCAGACAGTTCTCCTTACAGCATAGGCTCCCTTTCACTGAGAAAGGTCCAAACGCAGCTCTTACCAGAAACGTGTTTCTAACTCCTGAATCTAAAGGGAGATTTAACTCACTTAGCTGAACAAACGCACAGCAGAGCAGATTGAAGGATACGTTGCTTCTGTGTTTTAGGCAGAGTTTTACTGCTATTTCGTTATATGCGGGAATAGTGCTGGAAATGCCTGTTTTGAGATCTCTCCACAGAAAGCGTTTCCAGACTTCCCCTTCAACACACGAGTTTAACTCTGTAAGTTGAATGCACACATTGAAGACCGTTCTGTTAGGTAGCTCCGTTTTGGTTTCACAAGCAGACAGTTCTCCTTACAGCATAGGCTCCCATTCACTGAGAAATGTCCAAACGCAGCTCTTACCAGAAACGTGTTTCTAACTCCTGAATCTAAAGGGAGATTTAACTCACTTAGCTGAACAAACGCACAGCAGAGCAGATTGAAGGATACGTTGCTTCTGTGTTTTAGGCAGAGTTTTACTGCTATTTCGTTATATGCGGGAATAGTGCTGGAAATGCCTGTTTTGAGATCTCTCCACAGAAAGCGTTTCCAGACTTCCCCTTCAACACACGAGTTTAACTCTGTAAGTTGGATGCACACATTGAAGACCGTTCTGTTAGGTAGCTCCGTTTTGGTTTCACAAGCAGACAGTTCTCCTTACAGTATAGGCTCCCATTCACTGAGAAATGTCCAAACGCAGCTCTTACCAGAAACGTGTTTCTAACTCCTGAATCTAAAGGGAGATTTAACTCACTTAGCTGAACAAACGCACAGCAGAGCAGATTGAAGGATACGTTGCTTCTGTGTTTTAGGCAGAGTTTTACTGCTATTTCGTTATATGCGGGAATAGTGCTGGAAATGCCTGTTTTGAGATCTCTCCACAGAAAGCGTTTCCAGACTTCCCCTTCAACACACGAGTTTATCTCTGTAAGTTGAATGCACACATTGAAGACCGTTCTGTTAGGTAGCTCCGTTTTGGTTTCACAAGCAGACAGTTCTCCTTACAGCATAGGCTCCCATTCACTGAGAAAGGTCCAAACGCAGCTCTTACCAGAAACGTGTTTCTAACTCCTGAATCTAAAGGGAGATTTAACTCACTTAGCTGAACAAACGCACAGCAGAGCAGATTGAAGGATACGTTGCTTCTGTGTTTTAGGCAGAGGTTTACTGCTATTTCGTTATATGCGGGAATAGTGCTGGAAATGCCTGTTTTGAGATCTCTCCACAGAAAGCGTTTCCAGACTTCCCCTTCAACACACGAGTTTAACTCTGTAAGTTGAATGCACACATTGAAGACCGTTCTGTTAGGTAGCTCCGTTTTGGTTTCACAAGCAGACAGTTCTCCTTACAGCCTAGGCTCCCATTCACTGAGAAATGTCCAAACGCAGCTCTTACCAGAAACGTGTTTCTAACTCCTGAATCTAAAGGGAGATTTAACTCACTTAGCTGAACAAACGCACAGCAGAGCAGATTGAAGGATACGTTGCTTCTGTGTTTTAGGCAGAGTTTTACTGCTATTTCGTTATATGCGGGAATAGTGCTGGAAATGCCTGTTTTGAGATCTCTCCACAGAAAGCGTTTCCAGACTTCCCCTTCAACACACGAGTTTAACTCTGTAAGTTGAATGCACACATTGAAGACCGTTCTGTTAGGTAGCTCCGTTTTGGTTTCACAAGCAGACAGTTCTCCTTACAGCATAGGCTCCCATTCACTGAGAAATGTCCAAACGCAGCTCTTACCAGAAACGTGTTTCTAACTCCTGAATCTAAAGGGAGATTTAACTCACTTAGCTGAACAAACGCACAGCAGAGCAGATTGAAGGATACGTTGCTTCTGTGTTTTAGGCAGAGTTTTACTGCTATTTCGTTATATGCGGGAATAGTGCTGGAAATGCCTGTTTTGAGATCTCTCCACAGAAAGCGTTTCCAGACTTCCCCTTCAACACACGAGTTTAACTCTGTAAGTTGAATGCACACATTGAAGACCGTTCTGTTAGGTAGCTCCGTTTTGGTTTCACAAGCAGACAGTTCTCGTTACAGCATAGGCTCCCATTCACTGAGAAATGTCCAAACGCAGCTGTTACCAGAAACGTGTTTCTAACTCCTGAATCTAAAGGGAGATTTAACTCACTTAGCTGAACAAACGCACAGCAGAGCAGATTGAAGGATACGTTGCTTCTGTGTTTTAGGCAGAGTTTTACTGCTATTTCGTTATATCCGGGAATAGTGCTGGAAATGCCTGTTTTGAGATCTCTCCACAGAAAGCGTTTCCAGACTTCCCCTTCAACACACGAGTTTAACTCTGTAAGTTGAATGCACACATTGAAGACCGTTCTGTTAGGTAGCTCCGTTTTGGTTTCACAAGCAGACAGTTCTCCTTACAGCATAGGCTCCCATTCACTGAGAAATGTCCAAACGCAGCTCTTACCAGAAACGTGTTTCTAACTCCTGAATCTAAAGGGAGATTTAACTCACTTAGCTGAACAAACGCACAGCAGAGCAGATTGAAGGATACGTTGCTTCTTTGTTTAAGGCAGAGTTTTACTGCTATTTCGTTATATGCGGGAATTGTGCTGGAAATGCCTGTTTTGAGATCTCTCCACAGAAATCGTTTCCAGACTTCCCCTTCAACACACCAGTTTAACTCTGTAAGTTGAATGCACACATTGAAGTCCTTTCTGTTAGGTAGCTCCGTTTTGGTTTCACAAGCAGACAGTTCTCCTTACAGCATAGGCTCCCATTCACTGAGAAATGTCCAAACGCAGCTCTTACCAGAAACGTGTTTCTAACTCCTGAATCTAAAGGGAGATTTAGCTCACTTAGCTGAACAAACGCACAGCAGAGCAGATTGAAGGATACGTTGCTTCTGTGTTTTAGGCAGAGTTTTACTGCTATTTCGTTATATGCGGGAATAGTGCTGGAAATGCCTGTTTTGAGATCTCTCCACAGAAAGCGTTTCCAGACTTCCCCTTCAACGCACGAGTTTAACTCTGTAAGTTGAATGCACACATTGAAGACCGTTCTGTTTGGTAGCTCCGTTTTGGTTTCACAAGCAGACATTTCTCCTTACAGCATAGGCTCCCATTCACTGAGAAATGTCCAAACGCAGCTCTTACCAGAAACGTGTTTCTAACTCCAGAATCTAAAGGGAGATTTAACTCACTTAGCTGAACAAACGCACAGCAGAGCAGATTGAAGGATACGTTGCTTCTGTGTTTTAGGCAGAGTTTTACTGCTATTTCGTTATATGCGGGAATAGTGCTGGAAATACCTGTTTTGAGATCTCTCCACAGAAAGCGTTTCCAGACTTCCCCTTCAACACACGAGTTTAACTCTGTAAGTTGAATGCACACATTGAAGACCGTTCTGTTAGGTAGCTCCGTTTTGGTTTCACAAGCAGACAGATCTCCTTACAGCATAGGCTCCCATTCACTGAGAAATGTCCAAACGCAGCTCTTACCAGAAACGTGTTTCTAACTCCTGAATCTAAAGGGAGATTTAACTCACTTAGCTGAACAAACGCACAGCAGAGCAGATTGAAGGATACGTTGCTTCTGTGTTTTAGGCAGAGTTTTACTGCTATTTCGTTATATGCGGGAATAGTGCTGGAAATGCCTGTTTTGAGATCTCTCCACAGAAAGCGTTTCCAGACTTCCCCTTCAACACACGAGTTTAACTCTGTAAGTTGAATGCACACATTGAAGACCGTTCTGTTAGGTAGCTCCGTTTTGGTTTCACAAGCAGATAGTTCTCCTTACAGCATAGGCTCCCATTCACTGAGAAATGTCCAAACGCAGCTCTTAGCAGAAACCTGTTTCTAACTCCTGAATCTAAAGGGAGATTTAACTCACTTAGCTGAACAAACGCACAGCAGAGCAGATTGAAGGATACGTTGCTTCTGTGTTTTAGGCAGAGTTTTACTGCTATTTCGTTATATGCGGGAATAGTGCTGGAAATGCCTGTTTTGAGATCTCTCCACAGAAAGCGTTTCCAGACTTCCCCTTCAACACACGAGTTTAACTCTGTAAGTTGTATGCACACATTGAAGTCCTTTCTGTTAGGTAGCTCCGTTTTGGTTTCACAAGCAGACAGTTCTCCTTACAGCATAGGCTCCCATTCACTGAGAAATGTCCAAACACAGCTCTTACCAGAAAGGTGTTTCTAACTCCTGAATCTAAAGGGAGATTTAACTCACTTAGCTGAACAAACGCACAGCAGAGCAGATTGAAGGATACGTTGCTTCTGTGTTTTAGGCAGAGTTTTACTGCTATTTCGTTATATGCGGGAATAGTGCTGGAAATGCCTGTTTTGAGATCTCTCCACAGAAAGCGTTTCCAGACTTCCCCTTCAACACACGAGTTTAACTCTGTAAGTTGAATGCACACATTGAAGACCGTTCTGTTAGGTAGCTCCGTTTTGGTTTCACAAGCAGACAGTTCTCCTTACAGCATAGGCTCCCTTTCACTGAGAAAAGTCCAAACGCAGCTCTTACCAGAAACGTGTTTCTAACTCCTGAATCTAAAGGGAGATTTAACTCACTTAGCTGAACAAACGCACAGCAGAGCAGATTGAAGGATACGTTGCTTCTGTGTTTTAGGCAGAGTTTTACTGCTATTTCGTTATATGCGGGAATAGTGCTGGAAATGCCTGTTTTGAGATCTCTCCACAGAAAGCGTTTCCAGACTTCCCCTTCAACACACGAGTTTAACTCTGTAAGTTGAATGCACACATTGAAGACCGTTCTGTTAGGTAGCTCCGTTTTGGTTTCACAAGCAGACAGTTCTCCTTACAGCATAGGCTCCCATTCACTGAGAAATGTCCAAACGCAGCTCTTACCAGAAACGTGTTTCTAACTCCTGAATCTAAAGGGAGATTTAACTCACTTAGCTGAACAAACGCACAGCAGAGCAGATTGAAGGATACGTTGCTTCTGTGTTTTAGGCAGAGTTTTACTGCTATTTCGTTATATGCGGGAATAGTGCTGGAAATGCCTGTTTTGAGATCTCTCCACAGAAAGCGTTTCCAGACTTCCCCTTCAACACACGAGTTTAACTCTGTAAGTTGGATGCACACATTGAAGACCGTTCTGTTAGGTAGCTCCGTTTTGGTTTCACAAGCAGACAGTTCTCCTTACAGCATAGGCTCCCATTCACTGAGAAATGTCCAAACGCAGCTCTTACCAGAAACGTGTTTCTAACTCCTGAATCTAAAGGGAGATTTAACTCACTTAGCTGAACAAACGCACAGCAGAGCAGATTGAAGGATACGTTGCTTCTGTGTTTTAGGCAGAGTTTTACTGCTATTTCGTTATATGCGGGAATAGTGCTGGAAATGCCTGTTTTGAGATCTCTCCACAGAAAGCGTTTCCAGACTTCCCCTTCAACACACGAGTTTATCTCTGTAAGTTGAATGCACACATTGAAGACCATTCTGTTAGGTAGCTCCGTTTTGGTTTCACAAGCAGACAGTTCTCCTTACAGCATAGGCTCCCATTCACTGAGAAAGGTCCAAACGCAGCTCTTACCAGAAACGTGTTTCTAACTCCTGAATCTAAAGGGAGATTTAACTCACTTAGCTGAACAAACGCACAGCAGAGCAGATTGAAGGATACGTTGCTTCTGTGTTTTAGGCAGAGGTTTACTGCTATTTCGTTATATGCGGGAATAGTGCTGGAAATGCCTGTTTTGAGATCTCTCCACAGAAAGCGTTTCCAGACTTCCCCTTCAACACACGAGTTTAACTCTGTAAGTTGAATGCACACATTGAAGACCGTTCTGTTAGGTAGCTCCGTTTTGGTTTCACAAGCAGACAGTTCTCCTTACAGCATAGGCTCCCATTCACTGAGAAATGTCCAAACGCAGCTCTTACCAGAAACGTGTTTCTAACTCCTGAATCTAAAGGGAGATTTAACTCACTTAGCTGAACAAACGCACAGCAGAGCAGATTGAAGGATACGTTGCTTCTGTGTTTTAGGCAGAGTTTTACTGCTATTTCGTTATATGCGGGAATAGTGCTGGAAATGCCTGTTTTGAGATCTCTCCACAGAAAGCGTTTCCAGACTTCCCCTTCAACACACGAGTTTAACTCTGTAAGTTGAATGCACACATTGAAGACCGTTCTGTTAGGTAGCTCCGTTTTGGTTTCACAAGCAGACAGTTCTCCTTACAGCATAGGCTCCCATTCACTGAGAAATGTCCAAACGCAGCTCTTACCAGAAACGTGTTTCTAACTCCTGAATCTAAAGGGAGATTTAACTCACTTAGCTGAACAAACGCACAGCAGAGCAGATTGAAGGATACGTTGCTTCTGTGTTTTAGGCAGAGTTTTACTGCTATTTCGTTATATGCGGGAATAGTGCTGGAAATGCCTGTTTTGAGATCTCTCCACAGAAAGCGTTTCCAGACTTCCCCTTCAACACACGAGTTTAACTCTGTAAGTTGAATGCACACATTGAAGACCGTTCTGTTAGGTAGCTCCGTTTTGGTTTCACAAGCAGACAGTTCTCCTTACAGCATAGGCTCCCTTTCACTGAGAAAAGTCCAAACGCAGCTCTTACCAGAAACGTGTTTCTAACTCCTGAATCTAAAGGGAGATTTAACTCACTTAGCTGAACAAACGCACAGCAGAGCAGATTGAAGGATACGTTGCTTCTGTGTTTTAGGCAGAGTTTTACTGCTATTTCGTTATATGCGGGAATAGTGCTGGAAATGCCTGTTTTGAGATCTCTCCACAGAAAGCGTTTCCAGACTTCCCCTTCAACACACGAGTTTAACTCTGTAAGTTGAATGCACACATTGAAGACCGTTCTGTTAGGTAGCTCCGTTTTGGTTTCACAAGCAGACAGCTCTCCTTACAGCATAGGCTCCCATTCACTGAGAAATGTCCAAACGCAGCTCTTACCAGAAACGTGTTTCTAACTCCTGAATCTAAAGGGAGATTTAACTCACTTAGCTGAACAAACGCACAGCAGAGCAGATTGAAGGATACGTTGCTTCTGTGTTTTAGGCAGAGTTTTACTGCTATTTCGTTATATGCGGGAATAGTGCTGGAAATGCCTGTTTTGAGATCTCTCCACAGAAAGCGTTTCCAGACTTCCCCTTCAACACACGAGTTTAACTCTGTAAGTTGGATGCACACATTGAAGACCGTTCTGTTAGGTAGCTCCGTTTTGGTTTCACAAGCAGACAGTTCTCCTTACAGCATAGGCTCCCATTCACTGAGAAATGTCCAAACGCAGCTCTTACCAGAAACGTGTTTCTAACTCCTGAATCTAAAGGGAGATTTAACTCACTTAGCTGAACAAACGCACAGCAGAGCAGATTGAAGGATACGTTGCTTCTGTGTTTTAGGCAGAGTTTTACTGCTATTTCGTTATATGCGGGAATAGTGCTGGAAATGCCTGTTTTGAGATCTCTCCACAGAAAGCGTTTCCAGACTTCCCCTTCAACACACGAGTTTATCTCTGTAAGTTGAATGCACACATTGAAGACCATTCTGTTAGGTAGCTCCGTTTTGGTTTCACAAGCAGACAGTTCTCCTTACAGCATAGGCTCCCATTCACTGAGAAAGGTCTAAACGCAGCTCTTACCAGAAACGTGTTTCTAACTCCTGAATCTAAAGGGAGATTTAACTCACTTAGCTGAACAAACGCACAGCAGAGCAGATTGAAGGATACGTTGCTTCTGTGTTTTAGGCAGAGGTTTACTGCTATTTCGTTATATGCGGGAATAGTGCTGGAAATGCCTGTTTTGAGATCTCTCCACAGAAAGCGTTTCCAGACTTCCCCTTCAACACACGAGTTTAACTCTGTAAGTTGAATGCACACATTGAAGACCGTTCTGTTAGGTAGCTCCGTTTTGGTTTCACAAGCAGACAGTTCTCCTTACAGCATAGGCTCCCATTCACTGAGAAATGTCCAAACGCAGCTCTTACCAGAAACGTGTTTCTAACTCCTGAATCTAAAGGGAGATTTAACTCACTTAGCTGAACAAACGCACAGCAGAGCAGATTGAAGGATACGTTGCTTCTGTGTTTTAGGCAGAGTTTTACTGCTATTTCGTTATATGCGGGAATAGTGCTGGAAATGCCTGTTTTGAGATCTCTCCACAGAAAGCGTTTCCAGACTTCCCCTTCAACACACGAGTTTAACTCTGTAAGTTGAATGCACACATTGAAGACCGTTCTGTTAGGTAGCTCCGTTTTGGTTTCACAAGCAGACAGTTCTCCTTACAGCATAGGCTCCCATTCACTGAGAAATGTCCAAACGCAGCTCTTACCAGAAACGTGTTTCTAACTCCTGAATCTAAAGGGAGATTTAACTCACTTAGCTGAACAAACGCACAGCAGAGCAGATTGAAGGATAGGTTGCTTCTGTGTTTTAGGCAGAGTTTTACTGCTATTTCGTTATATGCGGGAATAGTGCTGGAAATGCCTGTTTTGAGATCTCTCCACAGAAAGCGTTTCCAGACTTCCCCTTCAACACACGAGTTTAACTCTGTAAGTTGAATGCACACATTGAAGACCGTTCTGTTAGGTAGCTCCGTTTTGGTTTCACAAGCAGACAGTTCTCGTTACAGCATAGGCTCCCATTCACTGAGAAATGTCCAAACGCAGCTGTTACCAGAAACGTGTTTCTAACTCCTGAATCTAAAGGGAGATTTAACTCACTTAGCTGAACAAACGCACAGCAGAGCAGATTGAAGGATACGTTGCTTCTGTGTTTTAGGCAGAGTTTTACTGCTATTTCGTTATATCCGGGAATAGTGCTGGAAATGCCTGTTTTGAGATCTCTCCACAGAAAGCGTTTCCAGACTTCCCCTTCAACACACGAGTTTAACTCTGTAAGTTGAATGCACACATTGAAGTCCTTTCTGTTAGGTAGCTCCGTTTTGGTTTCACAAGCAGACAGTTCTCCTTACAGCATAGGCTCCCATTCACTGAGAAATGTCCAAACGCAGCTCTTACCAGAAACGTGTTTCTAACTCCTGAATCTAAAGGGAGATTTAACTCACTTAGCTGAACAAACGCACAGCAGAGCAGATTGAAGGATACGTTGCTTCTCTGTTTTAGGCAGAGTTTTACTGCTATTTCGTTATATGCGGGAATAGTGCTGGAAATGCCTGTTTTGAGATCTCTCCACAGAAAGCGTTTCCAGACTTCCCCTTCAACACACGAGTTTAACTCTGTAAGTTGAATGCACACGTTGAAGACCGTTCTGTTAGGTAGCTCCGTTTTGGTTTCACAAGCTGACAGTTCTCCTTACAGCATAGGCTCCCATTCACCGAGAAATGTCCAAACGCAGCTCTTACCAGAAACGTGTTTCTAACTCGTGAATCTAAACGGAGATTTAACTCACTTGGCTGAACAAACGCACAGCAGAGCAGATTGAAGGATACGTTGCTTCTGTGTTTTAGGCAGAGTTTTACTGCTATTTCGTTATATGCGCGAATAGTGCAGTAAATGCCTGTTTTGAGATCTCTCCACAGAAAGCGTTTCCAGACTTCCCCTTCAACACACGAGTTTAACTCTGTAAGTTGAATGCACACATTGAAGACCGTTCTGTTAGGTAGCTCCGTTTTGGTTTCACAAGCAGACAGTTCTCCTTACAGCATAGGCTCCCATTCACTGAGAAATGTCCAAACGCAGCTCTTACCAGAAACGTGTTTCTAACTCCTGAATCTAAAGGGAGATTTAACTCACTTAGCTGAACAAACGCACAGCAGAGCAGATTGAAGGATACGTTGCTTCTGTGTTTTAGGCAGAGTTTTACTGCTATTTCGTTATATGCGGGAATAGTGCTGGAAATGCCTGTTTTGAGATCTCTCCACAGAAAGCGTTTCCAGACTTCCCCTTCAACACACGAGTTTAACTCTGTAAGTTGAATGCACACATTGAAGACCGTTCTGTTAGGTAGCTCCGTTTTGGTTTCACAAGCAGACAGTTCTCCTTACAGCATAGGCTCCCTTTCACTGAGAAAGGTCCAAACGCAGCTCTAACCAGAAACGTGTTTCTAACTCCTGAATCTAAAGGGAGATTTAACTCACTTAGCTGAACAAACGCACAGCAGAGCAGATTGAAGGATACGTTGCTTCTGTGTTTTAGGCAGAGTTTTACTGCTATTTCGTTATATGCGGGAATAGTGCTGGAAATGCCTGTTTTGAGATCTCTCCACAGAAAGCGTTTCCAGACTTCCCCTTCAACACACGAGTTTAACTCTGTAAGTTGAATGCACACATTGAAGACCGTTCTGTTAGGTAGCTCCGTTTTGGTTTCACAAGCAGACAGTTCTCCTTACAGCATAGGCTCCCATTCACTGAGAAATGTCCAAACGCAGCTCTTACCAGAAACGTGTTTCTAACTCCTGAATCTAAAGGGAGATTTAACTCACTTAGCTGAACAAACGCACAGCAGAGCAGATTGAAGGATACGTTGCTTCTGTGTTTTAGGCAGAGTTTTACTGCTATTTCGTTATATGCGGGAATAGTGCTGGAAATGCCTGTTTTGAGATCTCTCCACAGAAAGCGTTTCCAGACTTCCCCTTCAACACACGAGTTTAACTCTGTAAGTTGGATGCACACATTGAAGACCGTTCTGTTAGGTAGCTCCGTTTTGGTTTCACAAGCAGACAGTTCTCCTTACAGCATAGGCTCCCATTCACTGAGAAATGTCCAAACGCAGCTCTTACCAGAAACGTGTTTCTAACTCCTGAATCTAAAGGGAGATTTAACTCACTTAGCTGAACAAACGCACAGCAGAGCAGATTGAAGTATACGTTGCTTCTGTGTTTCAGGCAGAGTTTTACTGCTATTTCGTTATATGCGGGAATAGTGCTGGAAATGCCTGTTTTGAGATCTCTCCACAGAAAGCGTTTCCAGACTTCCCCTTCAACACACGAGTTTATCTCTGTAAGTTGAATGCACACATTGAAGACCGTTCTGTTAGGTAGCTCCGTTTTGGTTTCACAAGCAGACAGTTCTCCTTACAGCATAGGCTCCCATTCACTGAGAAAGGTCCAAACGCAGCTCTTACCAGAAACGTGTTTCTAACTCCTGAATCTAAAGGGAGATTTAACTCACTTAGCTGAACAAACGCACAGCAGAGCAGATTGAAGGATACGTTGCTTCTGTGTTTTAGGCAGAGGTTTACTGCTATTTCGTTATATGCGGGAATAGTGCTGGAAATGCCTGTTTTGAGATCTCTCCACAGAAAGCGTTTCCAGACTTCCCCTTCAACACACGAGTTTAACTCTGTAAGTTGAATGCACACATTGAAGACCGTTCTGTTAGGTAGCTCCGTTTTGGTTTCACAAGCAGACAGTTCTCCTTACAGCATAGGCTCCCATTCACTGAGAAATGTCCAAACGCAGCTCTTACCAGAAACGTGTTTCTAACTCCTGAATCTAAAGGGAGATTTAACTCACTTAGCTGAACAAACGCACAGCAGAGCAGATTGAAGGATACGTTGCTTCTGTGTTTTAGGCAGAGTTTTACTGCTATTTCGTTATATGCGGGAATAGTGCTGGAAATGCCTGTTTTGAGATCTCTCCACAGAAAGCGTTTCCAGACTTCCCCTTCAACACACGAGTTTAACTCTGTAAGTTGAATGCACACATTGAAGACCGTTCTGTTAGGTAGCTCCGTTTTGGTTTCACAAGCAGACAGTTCTCCTTACATCATAGGCTCCCATTCACTGAGAAATGTCCAAACGCAGCTCTTACCAGAAACGTGTTTCTAACTCCTGAATCTAAAGGGAGATTTAACTCACTTAGCTGAACAAACGCACAGCAGAGCAGATTGAAGGATACGTTGCGTCTGTGTTTTAGGCAGAGTTTTACTGCTATTTCGTTATATGCGGGAATAGTGCTGGAAATGCCTGTTTTGAGATCTCTCCACAGAAAGCGTTTCCAGACTTCCCCTTCAACACACGAGTTTAACTCTGTAAGTTGAATGCACACATTGAAGACCGTTCTGTTAGGTAGCTCCGTTTTGGTTTCACAAGCAGACAGTTCTCGTTACAGCATAGGCTCCCATTCACTGAGAAATGTCCAAACGCAGCTGTTACCAGAAACGTGTTTCTAACTCCTGAATCTAAAGGGAGATTTAACTCACTTAGCTGAACAAACGCACAGCAGAGCAGATTGAAGGATACGTTGCTTCTGTGTTTTAGGCAGAGTTTTACTGCTATTTCGTTATATCCGGGAATAGTGCTGGAAATGCCTGTTTTGAGATCTCTCCACAGAAAGCGTTTCCAGACTTCCCCTTCAACACACGAGTTTAACTCTGTAAGTTGAATGCACACATTGAAGACCGTTCTGTTAGGTAGCTCCGTTTTGGTTTCACAAGCAGACAGTTCTCCTTACAGCATAGGCTCCCATTCACTGAGAAATGTCCAAACGCAGCTCTTACCAGAAACGTGTTTCTAACTCCTGAATCTAAAGGGAGATTTAACTCACTTAGCTGAACAAACGCACAGCAGAGCAGATTGAAGGATACGTTGCTTCTTTGTTTAAGGCAGAGTTTTACTGCTATTTCGTTATATGCGGGAATAGTGCTGGAAATGCCTGTTTTGAGATCTCTCCACAGAAAGCATTTCCAGACTTCCCCTTCAACACACGAGTTTAACTCTGTAAGTTGAATGCACACATTGAAGACCGTTCTGTTAGGTAGCTCCGTTTTGGTTTCACAAGCAGACAGTTCTCCTTACAGCATAGGCTCCCATTCACTGAGAAATGTCCAAACGCAGCTCTTACCAGAAACGTGTTTCTAACTCCTGAATCTAAAGGGAGATTTAACTCACTTAGCTGAACAAACGCACAGCAGAGCAGATTGAAGGATACGTTGCTTCTGTGTTTTAGGCAGAGTTTTACTGCTATTTCGTTATATGCGGGAATAGTGCTGGAAATGCCTGTTATGAGATCTCTCCACAGAAAGCGTTTCCAGACTTCCCCTTCAACACAAGAGTTTAACTCTGTAAGTTGAATGCACACATTGAAGACCGTTCTGTTAGGTAGCTCCGTTTTGGTTTCACAAGCAGACAGTTCTCCTTACAGCATAGGCACCCATTCACTGAGAAAGGTCCAAACGCAGCTCTTACCAGAAACGTGTTTCTAACTCCTGAATCTAAAGGGAGATTTAACTCACTTAGCTGAACAAACGCACAGCAGAGCAGATTGAAGGATAGGTTGCTTCTGTGTTTTAGGCAGAGTTTTACTGCTATTTCGTTATATGCGGGAATAGTGCTGGAAATGCCTGTTTTGAGATCTCTCCACAGAAATCGTTTCCAGACTTCCCCTTCAACACACCAGTTTAACTCTGTAAGTTGAATGCACACATTGAAGTCCTTTCTGTTAGGTAGCTCCGTTTTGGTTTCACAAGCAGACAGTTCTCCTTACAGCATAGGCTCCCATTCACTGAGAAATGTCCAAACGCAGCTCTTACCAGAAACGTGTTTCTAACTCCTGAATCTAAAGGGAGATTTAACTCACTTAGCTGAACAAACGCACAGCAGAGCAGATTGAAGGATACGTTGCTTCTGTGTTTTAGGCAGAGTTTTACTGCTATTTCGTTATATGCGGGAATAGTGCTGGAAATGCCTGTTTTGAGATCTCTCCACAGAAAGCGTTTCCAGACTTCCCCTTCAACGCACTAGTTTAACTCTGTAAGTTGAATGCACACATTGAAGACCGTTCTGTTAGGTAGCTCCGTTTTGGTTTCACAAGCAGACAGTTCTCCTTACAGCATAGGCACCCATTCACTGAGAAAGGTCCAAACGCAGCTCTTACCAGAAACGTGTTTCTAACTCCTGAATCTAAAGGGAGATTTAACTCACTTAGCTGAACAAACGCACAGCAGAGCAGATTGAAGGATAGGTTGCTTCTGTGTTTTAGGCAGAGTTTTACTGCTATTTCGTTATATGCGGGAATAGTGCTGGAAATGCCTGTTTTGAGATCTCTCCACAGAAATCGTTTCCAGACTTCCCCTTCAACACACCAGTTTAACTCTGTAAGTTGAATGCACACATTGAAGTCCTTTCTGTTAGGTAGCTCCGTTTTGGTTTCACAAGCAGACAGTTCTCCTTACAGCATAGGCTCCCATTCACTGAGAAATGTCCAAACGCAGCTCTTACCAGAAACGTGTTTCTAACTCCTGAATCTAAAGGGAGATTTAACTCACTTAGCTGAACAAACGCACAGCAGAGCAGATTGAAGGATACGTTGCTTCTGTGTTTTAGGCAGAGTTTTACTGCTATTTTGTTATATGCGGGAATAGTGCTGGAAATGCCTGTTTTGAGATCTCTCCACAGAAAGCGTTTCCAGACTTCCCCTTCAACGCACGAGTTTAACTCTGTAAGTTGAATGCACACATTGAAGACCGTTCTGTTTGGTAGCTCCGTTTTGGTTTCACAAGCAGACATTTCTCCTTACAGCATAGGCTCCCATTCACTGAGAAATGTCCAAACGCAGCTCTTACCAGAAACGTGTTTCTAACTCCAGAATCTAAAGGGAGATTTAACTCAGCTGAACAAACGCACAGCAGAGCAGATTGAAGGATACGTTGCTTCTGTGTTTTAGGCAGAGTTTTACTGCTATTTCGTTATATGCGGGAATAGTGCTGGAAATACCTGTTTTGAGATCTCTCCACAGAAAGCGTTTCCAGACTTCCCCTTCAACACACGAGTTTAACTCTGTAAGTTGAATGCACACATTGAAGACCGTTCTGTTAGGTAGCTCCGTTTTGGTTTCACAAGCAGACAGATCTCCTTACAGCATAGGCTCCCATTCACTGAGAAATGTCCAAACGCAGCTCTTACCAGAAACGTGTTTCTAACTCCTGAATCTAAAGGGAGATTTAACTCACTTAGCTGAACAAACGCACAGCAGAGCAGATTGAAGGATACGTTGCTTCTGTGTTTTAGGCAGAGTTTTACTGCTATTTCGTTATATGCGGGAATAGTGCTGGAAATGCCTGTTTTGAGATCTCTCCACAGAAAGCGTTTCCAGACTTCCCCTTCAACACACGAGTTTAACTCTGTAAGTTGAATGCACACATTGAAGACCGTTCTGTTAGGTAGCTCCGTTTTGGTTTCACAAGCAGACAGTTCTCCTTACAGCATAGGCTCCCATTCACTGAGAAATGTCCAAACGCAGCTCTTAGCAGAAACCTGTTTCTAACTCCTGAATCTAAAGGGAGATTTAACTCACTTAGCTGAACAAACGCACAGCAGAGCAGATTGAAGGATACGTTGCTTCTGTGTTTTAGGCAGAGTTTTACTGCTATTTCGTTATATGCGGGAATAGTGCTGGAAATGCCTGTTTTGAGATCTCTCCACAGAAATCGTTTCCAGACTTCCCCTTCAACACACCAGTTTAACTCTGTAAGTTGAATGCACACATTGAAGTCCTTTCTGTTAGGTAGCTCCGTTTTGGTTTCACAAGCAGACAGTTCTCCTTACAGCATAGGCTCCCATTCACTGAGAAATGTCCAAACGCAGCTCTTACCAGAAACGTGTTTCTAACTCCTGAATCTAAAGGGAGATTTAACTCACTTAGCTGAACAAACGCACAGCAGAGCAGATTGAAGGATACGTTGCTTCTGTGTTTTAGGCAGAGTTTTACTGCTATTTCGTTATATGCGGGAATAGTGCTGGAAATGCCTGTTTTGAGATCTCTCCACAGAAAGCGTTTCCAGACTTCCCCTTCAACGCACGAGTTTAACTCTGTAAGTTGAATGCACACATTGAAGACCGTTCTGTTTGGTAGCTCCGTTTTGGTTTCACAAGCAGACATTTCTCCTTACAGCATAGGCTCCCATTCACTGAGAAATGTCCAAACGCAGCTCTTACCAGAAACGTGTTTCTAACTCCAGAATCTAAAGGGAGATTTAACTCAGCTGAACAAACGCACAGCAGAGCAGATTGAAGGATACGTTGCTTCTGTGTTTTAGGCAGAGTTTTACTGCTATTTCGTTATATGCGGGAATAGTGCTGGAAATACCTGTTTTGAGACTCTCCACAGAAAGCGTTTCCAGACTTCCCCTTCAACACACGAGTTTAACTCTGTAAGTTGAATGCACACATTGAAGACCGTTCTGTTAGGTAGCTCCGTTTTGGTTTCACAAGCAGACAGATCTCCTTACAGCATAGGCTCCCATTCACTGAGAAATGTCCAAACGCAGCTCTTACCAGAAACGTGTTTCTAACTCCTGAATCTAAAGGGAGATTTAACTCACTTAGCTGAACAAACGCACAGCAGAGCAGATTGAAGGATACGTTGCTTCTGTGTTTTAGGCAGAGTTTTACTGCTATTTCGTTATATGCGGGAATAGTGCTGGAAATGCCTGTTTTGAGATCTCTCCACAGAAAGCGTTTCCAGACTTCCCCTTCAACACACGAGTTTAACTCTGTAAGTTGAATGCACACATTGAAGACCGTTCTGTTAGGTAGCTCCGTTTTGGTTTCACAAGCAGACAGTTCTCCTTACAGCATAGGCTCCCATTCACTGAGAAATGTCCAAACGCAGCTCTTAGCAGAAACCTGTTTCTAACTCCTGAATCTAAAGGGAGATTTAACTCACTTAGCTGAACAAACGCACAGCAGAGCAGATTGAAGGATACGTTGCTTCTGTGTTTTAGGCAGAGTTTTACTGCTATTTCGTTATATGCGGGAATAGTGCTGGAAATGCCTGTTTTGAGATCTCTCCACAGAAAGCGTTTCCAGACTTCCCCTTCAACACACGAGTTTAACTCTGTAAGTTGAATGCACACATTGAAGTCCTTTCTGTTAGGTAGCTCCGTTTTGGTTTCACAAGCAGACAGTTCTCCTTACAGCATAGGCTCCCATTCACTGAGAAATGTCCAAACGCAGCTCTTACCAGAAACGTGTTTCTAACTCCTGAATCTAAAGGGAGATTTAACTCACTTAGCTGAACAAACGCACAGCAGAGCAGATTGAAGGATACGTTGCTTCTGTGTTTTAGGCAGAGTTTTACTGCTATTTCGTTATATGCGGGAATAGTGCTGGAAATGCCTGTTTTGAGATCTCTCCACAGAAAGCGTTTCCAGACTTCCCCTTCAACACACGAGTTTAACTCTGTAAGTTGAATGCACACATTGAAGACCGTTCTGTTAGGTAGCTCCGTTTTGGTTTCACAAGCTGACAGTTCTCCTTACAGCATAGGCTCCCATTCACCGAGAAATGTCCAAACGCAGCTCTTACCAGAAACGTGTTTCTAACTCGTGAATCTAAAGGGAGATTTAACTCACTTGGCTGAACAAACGCACAGCAGAGCAGATTGAAGGATACGTTGCTTCTGTGTTTTAGGCAGAGTTTTACTGCTATTTCGTTATATGCGCGAATAGTGCAGTAAATGCCTGTTTTGAGATCTCTCCACAGAAAGCGTTTCCAGACTTCCCCTTCAACACACGAGTTTAACTCTGTAAGTTGAATGCACACATTGAAGACCGTTCTGTTAGGTAGCTCCGTTTTGGTTTCACAAGCAGACAGTTCTCCTTACAGCATAGGCTCCCATTCACTGAGAAATGTCCAAACGCAGCTCTTACCAGAAACGTGTTTCTAACTCCTGAATCTAAAGGGAGATTTAACTCACTTAGCTGAACAAACGCACAGCAGAGCAGATTGAAGGATACGTTGCTTCTGTGTTTTAGGCAGAGTTTTACTGCTATTTCGTTATATGCGGGAATAGTGCTGGAAATGCCTGTTTTGAGATCTCTCCACAGAAAGCGTTTCCAGACTTCCCCTTCAACACACGAGTTTAACTCTGTAAGTTGAATGCACACATTGAAGACCGTTCTGTTAGGTAGCTCCGTTTTGGTTTCACAAGCAGACAGTTCTCCTTACAGCATAGGCTCCCTTTCACTGAGAAAGGTCCAAACGCAGCTCTAACCAGAAACGTGTTTCTAACTCCTGAATCTAAAGGGAGATTTAACTCACTTAGCTGAACAAACGCACAGCAGAGCAGATTGAAGGATACGTTGCTTCTGTGTTTTAGGCAGAGTTTTACTGCTATTTCGTTATATGCGGGAATAGTGCTGGAAATGCCTGTTTTGAGATCTCTCCACAGAAAGCGTTTCCAGACTTCCCCTTCAACACACGAGTTTAACTGTGTAAGTTGAATGCACACATTGAAGACCGTTCTGTTAGGTAGCTCCGTTTTGGTTTCACAAGCAGACAGTTCTCCTTACAGCATAGGCTCCCATTCACTGAGAAATGTCCAAACGCAGCTCTTACCAGAAACGTGTTTCTAACTCCTGAATCTAAAGGGAGATTTAACTCACTTAGCTGAACAAACGCACAGCAGAGCAGATTGAAGGATACGTTGCTTCTGTGTTTTAGGCAGAGTTTTACTGCTATTTCGTTATATGCGGGAATAGTGCTGGAAATGCCTGTTTTGAGATCTCTCCACAGAAAGCGTTTCCAGACTTCCCCTTCAACACACGAGTTTAACTCTGTAAGTTGGATGCACACATTGAAGACCGTTCTGTTAGGTAGCTCCGTTTTGGTTTCACAAGCAGACAGTTCTCCTTACAGCATAGGCTCCCATTCACTGAGAAATGTCCAAACGCAGCTCTTACCAGAAACGTGTTTCTAACTCCTGAATCTAAAGGGAGATTTAACTCACTTAGCTGAACAAACGCACAGCAGAGCAGATTGAAGGATACGTTGCTTCTGTGTTTTAGGCAGAGTTTTACTGCTATTTCGTTATATGCGGGAATAGTGCTGGAAATGCCTGTTTTGAGATCTCTCCACAGAAAGCGTTTCCAGACTTCCCCTTCAACACACGAGTTTATCTCTGTAAGTTGAATGCACACATTGAAGACCGTTCTGTTAGGTAGCTCCGTTTTGGTTTCACAAGCAGACAGTTCTCCTTACAGCATAGGCTCCCATTCACTGAGAAAGGTCCAAACGCAGCTCTTACCAGAAACGTGTTTCTAACTCCTGAATCTAAAGGGAGATTTAACACACTTAGCTGAACAAACGCATAGCAGAGCAGATTGAAGGATACGTTGCTTCTGTGTTTTAGGCAGAGGTTTACTGCTATTTCGTTATATGCGGGAATAGTGCTGGAAATGCCTGTTTTGAGATCTCTCCACAGAAAGCGTTTCCAGACTTCCCCTTCAACACACGAGTTTAACTCTGTAAGTTGAATGCACACATTGAAGACCGTTCTGTTAGGTAGCTCCGTTTTGGTTTCACAAGCTGACAGTTCTCCTTACAGCATAGGCTCCCATTCACCGAGAAATGTCCAAACGCAGCTCTTACCAGAAACGTGTTTCTAACTCGTGAATCTAAAGGGAGATTTAACTCACTTGGCTGAACAAACGCACAGCAGAGCAGATTGAAGGATACGTTGCTTCTGTGTTTTAGGCAGAGTTTTACTGCTATTTCGTTATATGCGCGAATAGTGCAGTAAATGCCTGTTTTGAGATCTCTCCACAGAAAGCGTTTCCAGACTTCCCCTTCAACACACGAGTTTAACTCTGTAAGTTGAATGCACACATTGAAGACCGTTCTGTTAGGTAGCTCCGTTTTGGTTTCACAAGCAGACAGTTCTCCTTACAGCATAGGCTCCCATTCACTGAGAAATGTCCAAACGCAGCTCTTACCAGAAACGTGTTTCTAACTCCTGAATCTAAAGGGAGATTTAACTCACTTAGCTGAACAAACGCACAGCAGAGCAGATTGAAGGATACGTTGCTTCTGTGTTTTAGGCAGAGTTTTACTGCTATTTCGTTATATGCGGGAATAGTGCTGGAAATGCCTGTTTTGAGATCTCTCCACAGAAAGCGTTTCCAGACTTCCCCTTCAACACACGAGTTTAACTCTGTAAGTTGAATGCACACATTGAAGACCGTTCTGTTAGGTAGCTCCGTTTTGGTTTCACAAGCAGACAGTTCTCCTTACAGCATAGGCTCCCTTTCACTGAGAAAGGTCCAAACGCAGCTCTAACCAGAAACGTGTTTCTAACTCCTGAATCTAAAGGGAGATTTAACTCACTTAGCTGAACAAACGCACAGCAGAGCAGATTGAAGGATACGTTGCTTCTGTGTTTTAGGCAGAGTTTTACTGCTATTTCGTTATATGCGGGAATAGTGCTGGAAATGCCTGTTTTGAGATCTCTCCACAGAAAGCGTTTCCAGACTTCCCCTTCAACACACGAGTTTAACTGTGTAAGTTGAATGCACACATTGAAGACCGTTCTGTTAGGTAGCTCCGTTTTGGTTTCACAAGCAGACAGTTCTCCTTACAGCATAGGCTCCCATTCACTGAGAAATGTCCAAACGCAGCTCTTACCAGAAACGTGTTTCTAACTCCTGAATCTAAAGGGAGATTTAACTCACTTAGCTGAACAAACGCACAGCAGAGCAGATTGAAGGATACGTTGCTTCTGTGTTTTAGGCAGAGTTTTACTGCTATTTCGTTATATGCGGGAATAGTGCTGGAAATGCCTGTTTTGAGATCTCTCCACAGAAAGCGTTTCCAGACTTCCCCTTCAACACACGAGTTTAACTCTGTAAGTTGGATGCACACATTGAAGACCGTTCTGTTAGGTAGCTCCGTTTTGGTTTCACAAGCAGACAGTTCTCCTTACAGCATAGGCTCCCATTCACTGAGAAATGTCCAAACGCAGCTCTTACCAGAAACGTGTTTCTAACTCCTGAATCTAAAGGGAGATTTAACTCACTTAGCTGAACAAACGCACAGCAGAGCAGATTGAAGGATACGTTGCTTCTGTGTTTTAGGCAGAGTTTTACTGCTATTTCGTTATATGCGGGAATAGTGCTGGAAATGCCTGTTTTGAGATCTCTCCACAGAAAGCGTTTCCAGACTTCCCCTTCAACACACGAGTTTATCTCTGTAAGTTGAATGCACACATTGAAGACCGTTCTGTTAGGTAGCTCCGTTTTGGTTTCACAAGCAGACAGTTCTCCTTACAGCATAGGCTCCCATTCACTGAGAAAGGTCCAAACGCAGCTCTTACCAGAAACGTGTTTCTAACTCCTGAATCTAAAGGGAGATTTAACACACTTAGCTGAACAAACGCACAGCAGAGCAGATTGAAGGATACGTTGCTTCTGTGTTTTAGGCAGAGGTTTACTGCTATTTCGTTATATGCGGGAATAGTGCTGGAAATGCCTGTTTTGAGATCTCTCCACAGAAAGCGTTTCCAGACTTCCCCTTCAACACACGAGTTTAACTCTGTAAGTTGAATGCACACATTGAAGACCGTTCTGTTAGGTAGCTCCGTTTTGGTTTCACAAGCAGACAGTTCTCCTTACAGCATAGGCTCCCATTCACTGAGAAATGTACAAACGCAGCTCTTACCAGAAACGTGTTTCTAACTCCTGAATCTAAAGGGAGATTTAACTCACTTAGCTGAACAAACGCACAGCAGAGCAGATTGAAGGATACGTTGCTTCTGTGTTTTAGGCAGAGTTTTACTGCTATTTCGTTATATGCGGGAATAGTGCTGGAAATGCCTGTTTTGAGATCTCTCCACAGAAAGCGTTTCCAGACTTCCCCTTCAACACACGAGTTTAACTCTGTAAGTTGAATGCACACATTGAAGACCGTTCTGTTAGGTAGCTCCGTTTTGGTTTCACAAGCAGACAGTTCTCCTTACAGCATAGGCTCCCATTCACTGAGAAATGTCCAAACGCAGCTCTTACCAGAAACGTGTTTCTAACTCCTGAATCTAAAGGGAGATTTAACTCACTTAGCTGAACAAACGCACAGCAGAGCAGATTGAAGGATACGTTGCTTCTGTGTTTTAGGCAGAGTTTTACTGCTATTTCGTTATATGCGGGAATAGTGCTGGAAATGCCTGTTTTGAGATCTCTCCACAGAAAGCGTTTCCAGACTTCCCCTTCAACACACGAGTTTAACTCTGTAAGTTGAATGCACACATTGAAGACCGTTCTGTTAGGTAGCTCCGTTTTGGTTTCACAAGCAGACAGTTCTCGTTACAGCATAGGCTCCCATTCACTGAGAAATGTCCAAACGCAGCTGTTACCAGAAACGTGTTTCTAACTCCTGAATCTAAAGGGAGATTTAACTCACTTAGCTGAACAAACGCACAGCAGAGCAGATTGAAGGATACGTTGCTTCTGTGTTTTAGGCAGAGTTTTACTGCTATTTCGTTATATCCGGGAATAGTGCTGGAAATGCCTGTTTTGAGATCTCTCCACAGAAAGCGTTTCCAGACTTCCCCTTCAACACACGAGTTTAACTCTGTAAGTTGAATGCACACATTGAAGACCGTTCTGTTAGGTAGCTCCGTTTTGGTTTCACAAGCAGACAGTTCTCCTTACAGCATAGGCTCCCATTCACTGAGAAATGTCCAAACGCAGCTCTTACCAGAAACGTGTTTCTAACTCCTGAATCTAAAGGGAGATTTAACTCACTTAGCTGAACAAACGCACAGCAGAGCAGATTGAAGGATACGTTGCTTCTTTGTTTAAGGCAGAGTTTTACTGCTATTTCGTTATATGCGGGAATAGTGCTGGAAATGCCTGTTTTGAGATCTCTCCACAGAAAGCATTTCCAGACTTCCCCTTCAACACACGAGTTTAACTCTGTAAGTTGAATGCACACATTGAAGACCGTTCTGTTAGGTAGCTCCGTTTTGGTTTCACAAGCAGACAGTTCTACTTACAGCATAGGCTCCCATTCACTGAGAAATGTCCAAACGCAGCTCTTACCAGAAACGTGTTTCTAACTCCTGAATCTAAAGGGAGATTTAACTCACTTAGCTGAACAAACGCACAGCAGAGCAGATTGAAGGATACGTTGCTTCTGTGTTTTAGGCAGAGTTTTACTGCTATTTCGTTATATGCGGGAATAGTGCTGGAAATGCCTGTTATGAGATCTCTCCACAGAAAGCGTTTCCAGACTTCCCCTTCAACACAAGAGTTTAACTCTGTAAGTTGAATGCACACATTGAAGACCGTTCTGTTAGGTAGCTCCGTTTTGGTTTCACAAGCAGACAGTTCTCCTTACAGCATAGGCACCCATTCACTGAGAAAGGTCCAAACGCAGCTCTTACCAGAAACGTGTTTCTAACTCCTGAATCTAAAGGGAGATTTAACTCACTTAGCTGAACAAACGCACAGCAGAGCAGATTGAAGGATAGGTTGCTTCTGTGTTTTAGGCAGAGTTTTACTGCTATTTCGTTATATGCGGGAATAGTGCTGGAAATGCCTGTTTTGAGATCTCTCCACAGAAATCGTTTCCAGACTTCCCCTTCAACACACCAGTTTAACTCTGTAAGTTGAATGCACACATTGAAGTCCTTTCTGTTAGGTAGCTCCGTTTTGGTTTCACAAGCAGACAGTTCTCCTTACAGCATAGGCTCCCATTCACTGAGAAATGTCCAAACGCAGCTCTTACCAGAAACGTGTTTCTAACTCCTGAATCTAAAGGGAGATTTAACTCACTTAGCTGAACAAACGCACAGCAGAGCAGATTGAAGGATACGTTGCTTCTGTGTTTTAGGCAGAGTTTTACTGCTATTTCGTTATATGCGGGAATAGTGCTGGAAATGCCTGTTTTGAGATCTCTCCACAGAAAGCGTTTCCAGACTTCCCCTTCAACGCACGAGTTTAACTCTGTAAGTTGAATGCACACATTGAAGACCGTTGTGTTTGGTAGCTCCGTTTTGGTTTCACAAGCAGACATTTCTCCTTACAGCATAGGCTCCCATTCACTGAGAAATGTCCAAACGCAGCTCTTACCAGAAACGTGTTTCTAACTCCAGAATCTAAAGGGAGATTTAACTCACTTAGCTGAACAAACGCACAGCAGAGCAGATTGAAGGATACGTTGCTTCTGTGTTTTAGGCAGAGTTTTACTGCTATTTCGTTATATGCGGGAATAGTGCTGGAAATACCTGTTTTGAGATCTCTCCACAGAAAGCGTTTCCAGACTTCCCCTTCAACACACGAGTTTAACTCTGTAAGTTGAATGCACACATTGAAGACCGTTCTGTTAGGTAGCTCCGTTTTGGTTTCACAAGCAGACAGATCTCCTTACAGCATAGGCTCCCATTCACTGAGAAATGTCCAAACGCAGCTCTTACCAGAAACGTGTTTCTAACTCCTGAATCTAAAGGGAGATTTAACTCACTTAGCTGAACAAACGCACAGCAGAGCAGATTGAAGGATACGTTGCTTCTGTGTTTTAGGCAGAGTTTTACTGCTATTTCGTTATATGCGGGAACAGTGCTGGAAATGCCTGTTTTGAGATCTCTCCACAGAAAGCGTTTCCAGACTTCCCCTTCAACACACGAGTTTAACTCTGTAAGTTGAATGCACACATTGAAGACCGTTCTGTTAGGTAGCTCCGTTTTGGTTTCACAAGCAGACAGTTCTCCTTACAGCATAGGCTCCCATTCACTGAGAAATGTCCAAACGCAGCTCTTAGCAGAAACCTGTTTCTAACTCCTGAATCTAAAGGGAGATTTAACTCACTTAGCTGAACAAACGCACAGCAGAGCAGATTGAAGGATACGTTGCTTCTGTGTTTTAGGCAGAGTTTTACTGCTATTTCGTTATATGCGGGAATAGTGCTGGAAATGCCTGTTTTGAGATCTCTCCACAGAAAGCGTTTCCAGACTTCCCCTTCAACACACGAGTTTAACTCTGTAAGTTGAATGCACACATTGAAGACCGTTCTGTTAGGTAGCTCCGTTTTGGTTTCACAAGCAGACAGTTCTCCTTACAGCATAGGCTCCCATTCACTGAGAAATGTCCAAACGCATCTCTTACCAGAAACGTGTTTCTAACTCCTGAATCTAAAGGGAGATTTAACTCACTTAGCTGAACAAACGCACAGCAGAGCAGATTGAAGGATACGTTGGTTCTGTGTTTTAGGCAGAGTTATACTGCTATTTCGTTATATGCGGGAATAGTGCTGGAAATGCCTGTTTTGAGATCTCTCCACAGAAAGCGTTTCCAGACTTCCCCTTCAACACACGAGTTTAACTCTGTAAGTTGAATGCACACATTGAAGACCGTTCTGTTAGGTAGCTCCGTTTTGGTTTCACAAGCAGACAGTTCTCGTTACAGCATAGGCTCCCATTCACTGAGAAATGTCCAAACGCAGCTCTTACCAGAAACGTGTTTCTAACTCCTGAATCTAAAGGGAGATTTAACTCACTTAGCTGAACAAACGCACAGCAGAGCAGATTGAAGGATACGTTGCTTCTGTGTTTTAGGCAGAGTTTTACTGCTATTTCGTTATATGCGGGAATAGTGCTGGAAATGCCTGTTTTGAGATCTCTCCACAGAAAGCGTTTCCAGACTTCCCCTTCAACACACGAGTTTAACTCTGTAAGTTGAATGCACACATTGAAGACCGTTCTGTTAGGTAGCTCCGTTTTGGTTTCACAAGCAGACAGTTCTCCTTACAGCATAGGCTCCCATTCACTGAGAAATGTCCAAACGCAGCTCTTACCAGAAACGTGTTTCTAACTCCTGAATCTAAAGGGAGATTTAACTGACTTAGCTGAACAAACGCACAGCAGAGCAGATTGAAGGATACGTTGCTTCTGTGTTTTAGGCAGAGTTTTACTGCTATTTCGTTATATGCGGGAATAGTGCTGGAAATGCCTGTTTTGAGATCTCTCCACAGAAAGCGTTTCCAGACTTCCCCTTCAACACACGAGTTTAACTCTGTAAGTTGAATGCACACATTGAAGACCGTTCTGTTAGGTAGCTCCGTTTTGGTTTCACAAGCAGACAGTTCTCCTTACAGCATAGGCTCCCATTCACTGAGAAATGTCCAAACGCAGCTCTTACCAGAAACGTGTTTCTAACTCCTGAATCTAAAGGGAGATTTAACTCACTTAGCTGAACAAACGCCCAGCAGAGCAGATTGAAGGATACGTTGCTTCTGTGTTTTAGGCAGAGTTTTACTGCTATTTCGTTATATGCGGGAATAGTGCTGGAAATGCCTGTTTTGAGATCTCTCCACAGAAAGCGTTTCCAGACTTCCCCTTCAACACACGAGTTTAACTCTGTAAGTTGAATGCACACATTGAAGACCGTTCTGTTAGGTAGCTCCGTTTTGGTTTCAAAAGCAGACAGTTCTCCTTACAGCATAGGCTCCAATTCACTGAGAAATGTCCAAACGCAGCTCTTACCAGAAACGTGTTTCTAACTCCTGAATCTAAAGGGAGATTTAACTCACTTAGCTGAACAAACGCACAGCAGAGCAGATTGAAGGATACGTTGCTTCTGTGTTTTAGGCAGAGTTTTACTGCTATTTCGTTATATGCGGGAATAGTGCTGGAAATGCCTGTTTTGAGATCTCTCCACAGAAAGCGTTTCCAGACTTCCCCTTCAACACACGAGTTTAACTCTGTAAGTTGAATGCACACATTGAAGACCGTTCTGTAAGGTAGCTCCGTTTTGGTTTCACAAGCAGACAGTTCTCCTTACAGCATAGGCTCCCATTCACTGAGAAATGTCCAAACGCAGCTCTTACCAGAAACGTGTTTCTAACTCCTGAATCTAAAGGGAGATTTAACTCACTTAGCTGAACAAACGCACAGCAGAGCAGATTGAAGGATACGTTGCTTCTGTGTTTTAGGCAGAGTTTTACTGCTATTTCGTTATATGCGGGAATAGTGCTGGAAATGCCTGTTTTGAGATCTCTCCACAGAAAGCGTTTCCAGACTTCCCCTTCAACACACGAGTTTAACTCTGTAAGTTGAATGCACACATTGAAGACCGTTCTGTTAGGTAGCTCCGTTTTGGTTTCAAAAGCAGACAGTTCTCCTTACAGCATAGGCTCCAATTCACTGAGAAATGTCCAAACGCAGCTCTTACCAGAAACGTGTTTCTAACTCCTGAATCTAAAGGGAGATTTAACTCACTTAGCTGAACAAACGCACAGCAGAGCAGATTGAAGGATACGTTGCTTCTGTGTTTTAGGCAGAGTTTTACTGCTATTTCGTTATATGCGGGAATAGTGCTGGAAATGCCTGTTTTGAGATCTCTCCACAGAAAGCGTTTCCAGACTTCCCCTTCAACACACGAGTTTAACTCTGTAAGTTGAATGCACACATTGAAGACCGTTCTGTAAGGTAGCTCCGTTTTGGTTTCACAAGCAGACAGTTCTCCTTACAGCATAGGCTCCCATTCACTGAGAAATGTCCAAACGCAGCTCTTACCAGAAACGTGTTTCTAACTCCTGAATCTAAAGGGAGATTTAACTCACTTAGCTGAACAAACGCACAGCAGAGCAGATTGAAGGATACGTTGCTTCTGTGTTTTAGGCAGAGTTTTACTGCTATTTCGTTATATGCGGGAATAGTGCTGGAAATGCCTGTTTTGAGATCTCTCCACAGAAACCGTTTCCAGACTTCCCCTTCAACACACGAGTTTAACTCTGTAAGTTGAATGCACACATTGAAGACCGTTCTGTTAGGTAGCTCCGTTTTGGTTTCACAAGCTGACAGTTCTCCTTACAGCATAGGCTCCCATTCACTGAGAAATGTCCAAACGCAGCTCTTACCAGTAACGTGTTTCTAACTCCTGAATCTAAAGGGAGATTTAACTCACTTAGCTGAACAAACGCACAACAGAGCAGATTGAAGGATACGTTGCTTCTGTGTTTTAGGCAGAGTTTTACTGCTATTTCGTTATATGCGGGAATAGTGCTGGAAATGCCTGTTTTGAGATCTCTCCACAGAAAGCGTTTCCAGACTTCCCCTTCAACGCACGAGTTTAACTCTGTAAGTTGAATGCACACATTGAAGACCGTTCTGTTAGGTAGCTCCGTTTTGGTTTCACAAGCAGACAGTTCTCCTTACAGCATAGGCTCCCATTCACTGAGAAATGTCCAAACGCAGCTCTTACCAGAAACGTGTTTCTAACTCCTGAATCTAAAGGGAGATTTAACTCACTTAGCTGAACAAACGCACAGCAGAGCAGATTGAAGGATACGTTGCTTCTGTGTTTTAGGCAGAGTTTTACTGCTATTTCGTTATATGCGGGAATAGTGCTGGAAATGCCTGTTTTGAGATCTCTCCACAGAAAGCGTTTCCAGACTTCCCCTTCAACACACGAGTTTAACTCTGTAAGTTGAATGCACACATTGAAGACCGTTCTGTTATGTAGCTCCGTTTTGGTTTCACAAGCAGACAGTTCTCCTTACAGCATAGGCTCCCATTCACTGAGAAATGTCCAAACGCAGCTCTTACCAGAAAGGTGTTTCTAACTCCTGAATCTAAAGGGAGATTTAACTCACTTAGCTGAACAAACGCACAGCAGAGCAGATTGAAGGATACGTTGCTTCTGTGTTTTAGGCAGAGTTTTACTGCTATTTCGTTATATGCGGGAATAGTGCTGGAAATGCCTGTTTTGAGATCTCTCCACAGAAAGCGTTTCCAGACTTCCCCTTCAACACACGAGTTTAACTCTGTAAGTTGAATGCACACATTGAAGACCGTTCTGTTAGGTAGCTCCGTTTTGGTTTCACAAGCAGACAGTTCTCCTTACACAATAGGCTCCCATTCACCGAGAAATGTCCAAACGCAGCTCTTACCAGAAACGTGTTTCTAACTCGTGAATCTAAAGGGAGATTTAACTCACTTGGCTGAACAAACGCACAGCAGAGCAGATTGAAGGATACGTTGCTTCTGTGTTTTAGGCAGAGTTTTACTGCTATTTCGTTATATGCGGGAATAGTGCTGGAAATGCCTGTTATGAGATCTCTCCACAGAAAGCGTTTCCAGACTTCCCCTTCAACACACGAGTTTAACTCTGTAAGTTGGATGCACACATTGAAGACCGTTCTGTTAGGTAGCTCCGTTTTGGTTTCACAAGCAGACAGTGCTCCTTACAGCATAGGCTCCCATTCACTGAGAAATGTCCAAACGCAGCTCTTACCAGAAACGTGTTTCTAACTCCTGAATCTAAAGGGAGATTTAACTCAATTAGCTGAACAAACGCACAGCAGAGCAGATTGAAGGATACGTTGCTCCTGTGTTTTAGGCAGAATTTTACTGCTATTTCCTTATATGCGGGAATAGTGCTGGAAATGCCTGTTTTGAGATCTCTCCACAGAAAGCGTTTCCAGACTTCCCCTTCAACACACGAGTTTAACTCTGTAAGTTGAATGCACACATTGAAGACCGTTCTGTTAGGTAGCTCCGTTTTGGTTTCACAAGCAGACAGTTCTCCTTACAGCATAGGCTCCCTTTCACTGAGAAAATTCCAAACGCTGCTCTTACCAGAAACGTGTTTCTAACTCCTGAATCTAAAGGGAGATTTAACTCACTTAGCTGAACAAACGCACAGCAGAGCAGATTGAAGGATACGTTGCTTCTGTGTTTTAGGCAGAGTTTTACTGCTATTTCGTTATATGCGGGAATAGTGCTGGAAATGCCTGTTTTGAGATCTCTCCACAGAAAGCGTTTCCAGACTTCCCCTTCAACCCACGAGTTTAACTCTGTAAGTTGAATGCACACATTGAAGACCGTTCTGTTAGGTAGCTCCGTTTTGGTTTCACAAGCAGACAGTTCTCCTTACAGCATAGGCTCCCATTCACTGAGAAATGTCCAAACGCAGCTCTTACCAGAAACGTGTTTCTAACTCCTGAATCTAAAGGGAGATTTAACTCACTTAGCTGAACAAACGCACAGCAGAGCAGATTGAAGGATACGTTGCTTCTGTGTTTTAGGCAGAGTTTTACTGCTATTTCGTTATATGCGGGAATAGTGCTGGAAATGCCTGTTTTGAGATCTCTCCACAGAAAGCGTTTCCAGACTTCCCCTTCAACACACGAGTTTAACTCTGTAAGTTGAATGCACACATTGAAGACCGTTCTGTTAGGTAGCTCCGTTTTGGTTTCACAAGCAGACAGTTCTCCTTACAGCATAGGCTCCCATTCACTGAGAAATGTCCAAACGCAGCTCTTACCAGAAACGTGTTTCTAACTCCTGAATCTAAAGGGAGATTTAACTCACTTAGCTGAACAAACGCACAGCAGAGCAGATTGAAGGATACGTTGCTTCTGTGTTTTAGGCAGAGTTTTACTGCTATTTCGTTATATGCGGGAATAGTGCTGGAAATGCCTGTTTTGAGATCTCTCCACAGAAAGCGTTTCCAGACTTCCCCTTCAACACACGAGTTTAACTCTGTAAGTTGAATGCACACATTGAAGACCGTTCTGTAAGGTAGCTCCGTTTTGGTTTCACAAGCAGACAGTTCTCCTTACAGCATAGGCTCCCATTCACTGAGAAATGTCCAAACGCAGCTCTTACCAGAAACGTGTTTCTAACTCCTGAATCTAAAGGGAGATTTAACTCACTTAGCTGAACAAACGCACAGCAGAGCAGATTGAAGGATACGTTGCTTCTGTGTTTTAGGCAGAGTTTTACTGCTATTTCGTTATATGCGGGAATAGTGCTGGAAATGCCTGTTTTGAGATCTCTCCACAGAAACCGTTTCCAGACTTCCCCTTCAACACACGAGTTTAACTCTGTAAGTTGAATGCACACATTGAAGACCGTTCTGTTAGGTAGCTCCGTTTTGGTTTCACAAGCTGACAGTTCTCCTTACAGCATAGGCTCCCATTCACTGAGAAATGTCCAAACGCAGCTCTTACCAGTAACGTGTTTCTAACTCCTGAATCTAAAGGGAGATTTAACTCACTTAGCTGAACAAACGCACAGCAGAGCAGATTGAAGGATAAGTTGCTTCTGTGTTTTAGGCAGAGTTTTACTGCTATTTCGTTATATGCGGGAATAGTGCTGGAAATGCCTGTTTTGAGATCTCTCCACAGAAAGCGTTTCCAGACTTCCCCTTCAACACACGAGTTTAACTCTGTAAGTTGAATGCACACATTGAAGACCGTTCTGTTAGGTAGCTCCGTTTTGGTTTCACAAGCAGACAGTTCTCCTTACAGCATAGGCTCCCATTCACTGAGAAAGGTCCAAACACAGCTCTTACCAGAAACGTGTTTCTAACTCCTGAATCTAAAGGGAGATTTAACTCACTTAGCTGAACAAACGCACAGCAGAGCAGATTGAAGGATACGTTGCTTCTGTGTTTTAGGCAGAGTTTTACTGCTATTTCGTTATATCCTGGAATAGTGCTGGAAATGCCTGTTTTGAGATCTCTCCACAGAAAGCGTTTCCAGACTTCCCCTTCAACACACGAGTTTAACTCTGTAAGTTGAATGCACACATTGAAGACCGTTCTGTTAGGTAGCTCCGTTTTGGTTTCACAAGCAGACAGTTCTCCTTACAGCATAGGCTCCCATTCACTGAGAAATGTCCAAACGCAGCTCTTACCAGAAACGTGTTTCTAACTCCTGAATCTAAAGGGAGATTTAACTCACTTAGCTGAACAAACGCACAGCAGAGCAGATTGAAGGATACGTTGCTTCTGTGTTTTAGGCAGAGTTTTACTGCTATTTCGTTATATGCGGGAATAGTGCTGGAAATGCCTGTTTTGAGATCTCTCCACAGAAAGCGTTTCCAGACTTCCCCTTCAACACACGAGTTTAACTCTGTAAGTTGAATGCACACATTGAAGACCGTTCTGTTAGGTAGCTCCGTTTTGGTTTCACAAGCAGACAGTTCTCCTTACAGCATAGGCTCCCATTCACTGAGAAATGTCCAAACGCAGCTCTTACCAGAAACGTGTTTCTAACTCCTGAATCTAAAGGGAGATTTAACTCACTTAGCTGAACAAACGCACAGCAGAGCAGATTGAAGGATACGTTGCTTCTGTGTTTTAGGCAGAGTTTTACTGCTATTTCGTTATATGCGGGAATAGTGCTGGAAATGCCTGTTTTGAGATCTCTCCACAGAAAGCGTTTCCAGACTTCCCCTTCAACACACGAGTTTAACTCTGTAAGTTGAATGCACACATTGAAGACCGTTCTGTAAGGTAGCTCCGTTTTGGTTTCACAAGCAGACAGTTCTCCTTACAGCATAGGCTCCCATTCACTGAGAAATGTCCAAACGCAGCTCTTACCAGAAACGTGTTTCTAACTCCTGAATCTAAAGGGAGATTTAACTCACTTAGCTGAACAAACGCACAGCAGAGCAGATTGAAGGATACGTTGCTTCTGTGTTTTAGGCAGAGTTTTACTGCTATTTCGTTATATGCGGGAATAGTGCTGGAAATGCCTGTTTTGAGATCTCTCCACAGAAACCGTTTCCAGACTTCCCCTTCAACACACGAGTTTAACTCTGTAAGTTGAATGCACACATTGAAGACCGTTCTGTTAGGTAGCTCCGTTTTGGTTTCACAAGCTGACAGTTCTCCTTACAGCATAGGCTCCCATTCACTGAGAAATGTCCAAACGCAGCTCTTACCAGTAACGTGTTTCTAACTCCTGAATCTAAAGGGAGATTTAACTCACTTAGCTGAACAAACGCACAGCAGAGCAGATTGAAGGATAAGTTGCTTCTGTGTTTTAGGCAGAGTTTTACTGCTATTTCGTTATATGCGGGAATAGTGCTGGAAATGCCTGTTTTGAGATCTCTCCACAGAAAGCGTTTCCAGACTTCCCCTTCAACACACGAGTTTAACTCTGTAAGTTGAATGCACACATTGAAGACCGTTCTGTTAGGTAGCTCCGTTTTGGTTTCACAAGCAGACAGTTCTCCTTACAGCCTAGGCTCCCATTCACTGAGAAAGGTCCAAACACAGCTCTTACCAGAAACGTGTTTCTAACTCCTGAATCTAAAGGGAGATTTAACTCACTTAGCTGAACAAACACACAGCAGAGCAGATTGAAGGATACGTTGCTTCTGTGTTTTAGGCAGAGTTTTACTGCTATTTCGTTATATCCGGGAATAGTGCTGGAAATGCCTGTTTTGAGATCTCTCCACAGAAAGCGTTTCCAGACTTCCCCTTCAATACACGAGTTTAACTCTGTAAGTTGAATGCACACATGGAAGACCGTTCTGTTAGGTAGCTCCGTTTTGGTTTCACAAGCAGACAGTTCTCCTTACAGCATAGGCTCCCATTCACTGAGAAAGGTCCAAACGCAGCTCTTACCAGAAACGTGTTTCTAACTCCTGAATCTAAAGGGAGATTTAACTCACTTAGCTGAACAAACGCACAGCAGAGCAGATTGAAGGATACGTTGCTTCTGTGTTTTAGGCAGAGTTTTACTGCTATTTCGTTATATGCGGGAATAGTGCTGGAAATGCCTGTTTTGAGATCTCTCCACAGAAAGCGTTTCCAGACTTCCCCTTCAACACACGAGTTTAACTCTGTAAGTTGAATGCACACATTGAAGTCCTTTCTGTTAGGTAGCTCCGTTTTGGTTTCACAAGCAGATAGTTCTCCTTACAGCATAGGCTCCCATTCACTGAGAAATGTCCAAACGCAGCTCTTACCAGAAACGTGTTTCTAACTCCTGAATCTAAAGGGAGATTTAACTCACTTAGCTGAACAAACGCACAGCAGAGCAGATTGAAGGATACGTTGCTTCTGTGTTTTAGGCAGAGTTTTACTGCTATTTCGTTATATGCGGGAATAGTGCTGGAAATGCCTGTTTTGAGATCTCTCCACAGAAACCGTTTCCAGACTTCCCCTTCAACACACGAGTTTACCTCTGTAAGTTGAATGCACACATTGAAGACCGTTCTGTTAGGTAGCTCCGTTTTGGTTTCACAAGCTGACAGTTCTCCTTACAGCATAGGCTCCCATTCACTGAGAAATGTCCAAACGCAGCTCTTACCAGTAACGTGTTTCTAACTCCTGAATCTAAAGGGAGATTTAACTCACTTAGCTGAACAAACGCACAGCAGAGCAGATTGAAGGATAAGTTGCTTCTGTGTTTTAGGCAGAGTTTTACTGCTATTTCGTTATATGCGGGAATAGTGCTGGAAATGCCTGTTTTGAGATCTCTCCACAGAAAGCGTTTCCAGACTTCCCCTTCAACACACGAGTTTAACTCTGTAAGTTGAATGCACACATTGAAGACCGTTCTGTTAGGTAGCTCCGTTTTGGTTTCACAAGCAGACAGTTCTCCTTACAGCATAGGCTCCCATTCACTGAGAAAGGTCCAAACACAGCTCTTACCAGAAACGTGTTTCTAACTCCTGAATCTAAAGGGAGATTTAACTCACTTAGCTGAACAAACGCACAGCAGAGCAGATTGAAGGATACGTTGCTTCTGTGTTTTAGGCAGAGTTTTACTGCTATTTCGTTATATCCTGGAATAGTGCTGGAAATGCCTGTTTTGAGATCTCTCCACAGAAAGCGTTTCCAGACTTCCCCTTCAACACACGAGTTTAACTCTGTAAGTTGAATGCACACATTGAAGACCGTTCTGTTAGGTAGCTCCGTTTTGGTTTCACAAGCAGACAGTTCTCCTTACAGCATAGGCTCCCATTCACTGAGAAATGTCCAAACGCAGCTCTTACCAGAAACGTGTTTCTAACTCCTGAATCTAAAGGGAGATTTAACTCACTTAGCTGAACAAACGCACAGCAGAGCAGATTGAAGGATACGTTGCTTCTGTGTTTTAGGCAGAGTTTTACTGCTATTTCGTTATATGCGGGAATAGTGCTGGAAATGCCTGTTTTGAGATCTCTCCACAGAAAGCGTTTCCAGACTTCCCCTTCAACACACGAGTTTAACTCTGTAAGTTGAATGCACACATTGAAGACCGTTCTGTTAGGTAGCTCCGTTTTGGTTTCACAAGCAGACAGTTCTCCTTACAGCATAGGCTCCCATTCACTGAGAAATGTCCAAACGCAGCTCTTACCAGAAACGTGTTTCTAACTCCTGAATCTAAAGGGAGATTTAACTCACTTAGCTGAACAAACGCACAGCAGAGCAGATTGAAGGATACGTTGCTTCTGTGTTTTAGGCAGAGTTTTACTGCTATTTCGTTATATGCGGGAATAGTGCTGGAAATGCCTGTTTTGAGATCTCTCCACAGAAAGCGTTTCCAGACTTCCCCTTCAACACACGAGTTTAACTCTGTAAGTTGAATGCACACATTGAAGACCGTTCTGTAAGGTAGCTCCGTTTTGGTTTCACAAGCAGACAGTTCTCCTTACAGCATAGGCTCCCATTCACTGAGAAATGTCCAAACGCAGCTCTTACCAGAAACGTGTTTCTAACTCCTGAATCTAAAGGGAGATTTAACTCACTTAGCTGAACAAACGCACAGCAGAGCAGATTGAAGGATACGTTGCTTCTGTGTTTTAGGCAGAGTTTTACTGCTATTTCGTTATATGCGGGAATAGTGCTGGAAATGCCTGTTTTGAGATCTCTCCACAGAAACCGTTTCCAGACTTCCCCTTCAACACACGAGTTTAACTCTGTAAGTTGAATGCACACATTGAAGACCGTTCTGTTAGGTAGCTCCGTTTTGGTTTCACAAGCTGACAGTTCTCCTTACAGCATAGGCTCCCATTCACTGAGAAATGTCCAAACGCAGCTCTTACCAGTAACGTGTTTCTAACTCCTGAATCTAAAGGGAGATTTAACTCACTTAGCTGAACAAACGCACAGCAGAGCAGATTGAAGGATAAGTTGCTTCTGTGTTTTAGGCAGAGTTTTACTGCTATTTCGTTATATGCGGGAATAGTGCTGGAAATGCCTGTTTTGAGATCTCTCCACAGAAAGCGTTTCCAGACTTCCCCTTCAACACACGAGTTTAACTCTGTAAGTTGAATGCACACATTGAAGACCGTTCTGTTAGGTAGCTCCGTTTTGGTTTCACAAGCAGACAGTTCTCCTTACAGCCTAGGCTCCCATTCACTGAGAAAGGTCCAAACACAGCTCTTACCAGAAACGTGTTTCTAACTCCTGAATCTAAAGGGAGATTTAACTCACTTAGCTGAACAAACACACAGCAGAGCAGATTGAAGGATACGTTGCTTCTGTGTTTTAGGCAGAGTTTTACTGCTATTTCGTTATATCCGGGAATAGTGCTGGAAATGCCTGTTTTGAGATCTCTCCACAGAAAGCGTTTCCAGACTTCCCCTTCAACACACGAGTTTAACTCTGTAAGTTGAATGCACACATGGAAGACCGTTCTGTTAGGTAGCTCCGTTTTGGTTTCACAAGCAGACAGTTCTCCTTACAGCATAGGCTCCCATTCACTGAGAAAGGTCCAAACGCAGCTCTTACCAGAAACGTGTTTCTAACTCCTGAATCTAAAGGGAGATTTAACTCACTTAGCTGAACAAACGCACAGCAGAGCAGATTGAAGGATACGTTGCTTCTGTGTTTTAGGCAGAGTTTTACTGCTATTTCGTTATATGCGGGAATAGTGCTGGAAATGCCTGTTTTGAGATCTCTCCACAGAAAGCGTTTCCAGACTTCCCCTTCAACACACGAGTTTAACTCTGTAAGTTGAATGCACACATTGAAGTCCTTTCTGTTAGGTAGCTCCGTTTTGGTTTCACAAGCAGATAGTTCTCCTTACAGCATAGGCTCCCATTCACTGAGAAATGTCCAAACGCAGCTCTTACCAGAAACGTGTTTCTAACTCCTGAATCTAAAGGGAGATTTAACTCACTTAGCTGAACAAACGCACAGCAGAGCAGATTGAAGGATACGTTGCTTCTGTGTTTTAGGCAGAGTTTTACTGCTATTTCGTTATATGCGGGAATAGTGCTGGAAATGCCTGTTTTGAGATCTCTCCACAGAAAGCGTTTCCAGACTTCCCCTTCAACACACGAGTTTAACTCTGTAAGTTGAATGCACACATTGAAGACCGTTCTGTTAGGTAGCTCCGTTTTGGTTTCACAAGCAGACAGTTCTCCTTACAGCATAGGCTCCCATTCACTGAGAAATGTCCAAACGCAGCTCTTACCAGAAAGGTGTTTCTGACTCCTGAATCTAAAGGGAGATTTAACTCACTTAGCTGAACAAACGCACAGCAGAGCAGATTGAAGGATACGTTGCTTCTGTGTTTTAGGCAGAGTTTTACTGCTATTTCGTTATATGCGGGAATAGTGCTGGAAATGCCTGTTTTGAGATCTCTCCACAGAAAGCGTTTCCAGACTTCCCCTTCAACACACGAGTTTAACTCTGTAAGTTGAATGCACACATTGAAGACCGTTCTGTTAGGTAGCTCCGTTTTGTTTTCACAAGCAGACAGTTCTCCTTACACAATAGGCTCCCATTCACCGAGAAATGTCCAAACGCAGCTCTTACCAGAAACGTGTTTCTAACTCGTGAATCTAAAGGGAGATTTAACTCACTTGGCTGAACAAACGCACAGCAGAGCAGATTGAAGGATACGTTGCTTCTGTGTTTTAGGCAGAGTTTTACTGCTATTTCGTTATATGCGCGAATAGTGCAGTAAATGCGTGTTTTGAGATCTCTCCACAGAAAGCGTTTCCAGACTTCCCCTTCAACACACGAGTTTAACTCTGTAAGTTGAATGCACACATTGAAGACCGTTCTGTTAGGTAGCTCCGTTTTGGTTTCACAAGCAGACAGTTCTCCTTACAGCATAGGCTCCCTTTCACTGAGAAAGGTCCAAACGCAGCTCTTACCAGAAACGTGTTTCTAACTCCTGAATCTAAAGGGAGATTTAACTCACTTAGCTGAACAAACGCACAGCAGAGCAGATTGAAGGATACGTTGCTTCTGTGTTTTAGGCAGAGTTTTACTGCTATTTCGTTATATGCGGGAATAGTGCTGGAAATGCCTGTTTTGAGATCTCTCCACAGAAAGCGTTTCCAGACTTCCCCTTCAACACACGAGTTTAACTCTGTAAGTTGAATGCACACATTGAAGACCGTTCTGTTAGGTAGCTCCGTTTTGGTTTCACAAGCAGACAGTTCTCCTTACAGCATAGGCTCCCATTCACTGAGAAATGTCCAAACGCAGCTCTTACCAGAAACGTGTTTCTAACTCCTGAATCTAAAGGGAGATTTAACTCACTTAGCTGAACAAACGCACAGCAGAGCAGATTGAAGGATACGTTGCTTCTGTGTTTTAGGCAGAGTTTTACTGCTATTTCGTTATATGCGGGAATAGTGCTGGAAATGCCTGTTTTGAGATCTCTCCACAGAAAGCGTTTCCAGACTTCCCCTTCAACACACGAGTTTAACTCTGTAAGTTGAATGCACACATTGAAGACCGTTCTGTTAGGTAGCTCCGTTTTGGTTTCACAAGCAGACATTTCTCCTTACAGCCTAGGCTCCTATTCACTGAGAAATGTCCAAACGCAGCTGTTACCAGAAACGTGTTTCTAACTCCTGAATCTAAAGGGAGATTTAACTCACTTAGCTGAACAAACGCACAGCAGAGCAGATTGAAAGATACGTTGCTTCTGTGTTTTAGGCAGAGTTTTACTGCTATTTCGTTATATGCGGGAATAGTGCTGGAAATGCCTGTTTTGAGATCTCTCCACAGAAAGCGTTTCCAGACTTCCCCTTCAACACACGAGTTTAACTCTGTAAGTTGAATGCACACATTGAAGACCGTTCTGTTAGGTAGCTCCGTTTTGGTTTCACAAGCAGACAGTTCTCCTTACAGCATAGGCTCCCATTCACTGAGAAATGTCCAAACGGAGCTCTTACCAGAAACGTGTTTCTAAATCCTGAATCTAAAGGGAGATTTAACTCACTTAGCTGAAAAAACGCACAGCAGAGCAGATTGAAGGATACGTTGCTTCTGTGTTTTAGGCAGAGTTTTACTGCTATTTCCTTATATGCGGGAATAGTGCTGGAAATGCCTGTTTTGAGATCTCTCCACAGAAAGCGTTTCCAGACTTCCCCTTCAACACACGTGTTTAACTCTGTAAGTTGAATGCACACATTGAAGACCGTTCTGTTAGGTAGCTCCGTTTTGGTTTCACAAGCAGACAGTTCTCCTTACAGCACAGGCTCCCTTTCACTGAGAAAATTCCAAACTCTGCTCTTACCAGAAACGTGTTTCTAACTCCTGAATCTAAAGGGAGATTTAACTCACTTAGCTGAACAAACGCACAGCAGAGCAGATTGAAGGATACGTTGCTTCTGTGTTTTAGGCAGAGTTTTACTGCTATTTCGTTATATGCGGGAATAGTGCTGGAAATGCCTGTTTTGAGATCTCTCCACAGAAAGCGTTTCCAGACTTCCCCTTCAACACACGAGTTTAACTCTGTAAGTTGAATGCACACATTGAAGACCGTTCTGTTAGGTAGCTCCGTTTTGGTTTCACAAGCAGACAGTTCTCCTTACAGCATAGGCTCCCATTCACTGAGAAATGTCCAAACGCAGCTCTTACCAGAAACGTGTTTCTAACTCCTGAATCTAAAGGGAGATTTAACTCACTTAGCTGAACAAACGCACAGCAGAGCAGATTGAAGGATACGTTGCTTCTGTGTTTTAGGCAGAGTTTTACTGCTATTTCGTTATATGCGGGAATAGTGCTGGAAATGCCTGTTTTGAGATCTCTCCACAGAAAGCGTTTCCAGACTTCCCCTTCAACACACGAGTTTAACTCTGTAAGTTGAATGCACACATTGAAGACCGTTCTGTTAGGTAGCTCCGTTTTGGTTTCACAAGCAGACAGTTCTCCTTACAGCATAGGCTCCCATTCACTGAGAAATGTCCAAACGCAGCTCTTACCAGAAACGTGTTTCTAACTCCTGAATCTAAAGGGAGATTTAACTCACTTAGCTGAACAAACGCACAGCAGAGCAGATTGAAGGATACGTTGCTTCTGTGTTTTAGGCAGAGTTTTACTGCTATTTCGTTATATGCGGGAATAGTGCTGGAAATGCCTGTTTTGAGATCTCTCCACAGAAAGCGTTTCCAGACTTCCCCTTCAACACACGAGTTTAACTCTGTAAGTTGAATGCACACATTGAAGACCGTTCTGTAAGGTAGCTCCGTTTTGGTTTCACAAGCAGACAGTTCTCCTTACAGCATAGGCTCCCATTCACTGAGAAATGTCCAAACGCAGCTCTTACCAGAAACGTGTTTCTAACTCCTGAATCTAAAGGGAGATTTAACTCACTTAGCTGAACAAACGCACAGCAGAGCAGATTGAAGGATACGTTGCTTCTGTGTTTTAGGCAGAGTTTTACTGCTATTTCGTTATATGCGGGAATAGTGCTGGAAATGCCTGTTTTGAGATCTCTCCACAGAAACCGTTTCCAGACTTCCCCTTCAACACACGAGTTTAACTCTGTAAGTTGAATGCACACATTGAAGACCGTTGTGTTAGGTAGCTCCGTTTTGGTTTCACAAGCTGACAGTTCTCCTTACAGCATAGGCTCCCATTCACTGAGAAATGTCCAAACGCAGCTCTTACCAGTAACGTGTTTCTAACTCCTGAATCTAAAGGGAGATTTAACTCACTTAGCTGAACAAACGCACAGCAGAGCAGATTGAAGGATACGTTGCTTCTGTGTTTTAGGCAGAGTTTTACTGCTATTTCGTTATATGCGGGAATAGTGCTGGAAATGCCTGTTTTGAGATCTCTCCACAGAAAGCGTTTCCAGACGTCCCCTTCAACACACGAGTTTAACTCTGTAAGTTGAATGCACACATTGAAGACCGTTCTGTTAGGTAGCTCCGTTTTGGTTTCACAAGCAGACAGTTCTCCTTACAGCATAGGCTCCCATTCACTGAGAAAGGTCCAAACACAGCTCTTACCAGAAACGTGTTTCTAACTCCTGAATCTAAAGGGAGATTTAACTCACTTAGCTGAACAAACGCACAGCAGAGCAGATTGAAGGATACGTTGCTTCTGTGTTTTAGGCAGAGTTTTACTGCTATTTCGTTATATCCGGGAATAGTGCTGGAAATGCCTGTTTTGAGATCTCTCCACAGAAAGCGTTTCCAGACTTCCCCTTCAACACACGAGTTTAACTCTGTAAGTTGAATGCACACATGGAAGACCGTTCTGTTAGGTAGCTCCGTTTTGGTTTCACAAGCAGACAGTTCTCCTTACAGCATAGGCTCCCATTCACTGAGAAAGGTCCAAACGCAGCTCTTACCAGAAACGTGTTTCTAACTCCTGAATCTAAAGGGAGATTTAACTCACTTAGCTGAACAAACGCACAGCAGAGCAGATTGAAGGATACGTTGCTTCTGTGTTTTAGGCAGAGTTTTACTGCTATTTCGTTATATGCGGGAATAGTGCTGGAAATGCCTGTTTTGAGATCTCTCCACAGAAAGCGTTTCCAGACTTCCCCTTCAACACACCAGTTTAACTCTGTAAGTTGAATGCACACATTGAAGTCCTTTCTGTTAGGTAGCTCCGTTTTGGTTTCACAAGCAGACAGTTCTCCTTACAGCATAGGCTCCCATTAACTGAGAAATGTCCAAACGCAGCTCTTACCAGAAACGTGTTTCTAACTCCTGAATCTAAAGGGAGATTTAACTCACTTAGCTGAACAAACGCACAGCAGAGCAGATTGAAGGATACGTTGCTTCTGTGTTTTAGGCAGAGTTTTACTGCTATTTCGTTATATGCGGGAATAGTGCTGGAAATGCCTGTTTTGAGATCTCTCCACAGAAAGCGTTTCCAGACTTCCCCTTCAACACACGAGTTTAACTCTGTAAGTTGAATGCACACATGGAAGACCGTTCTGTTAGGTAGCTCCGTTTTGGTTTCACAAGCAGACAGTTCTCCTTACAGCATAGGCTCCCATTCACTGAGAAATGTCCAAACGCAGCTCTTACCAGAAACGTGTTTCTAACTCCTGAATCTAAAGGGAGATTTAACTCACTTAGCTGAACAAACGCACAGCAGAGCAGATTGAAGGATACGTTGCTTCTGTGTTTTAGGCAGAGTTTTACTGCTATTTCGTTATATGCGGGAATAGTGCTGGAAATGCCTGTTTTGAGATCTCTCCACAGAAAGCGTTTCCAGACTTCCCCTTCAACACACGAGTTTAACTCTGTAAGTTGAATGCACACATTGAAGACCATTCTGTTAGGTAGCTCCGTTTTGGTTTCACAAGCAGACAGTTCTCCTTACACAATAGGCTCCCATTCACCGAGAAATGTCCAAACGCAGCTCTTACCAGAAACGTGTTTCTAACTCGTGAATCTAAAGGGAGATTTAACTCACTTAGCTGAACAAACGCACAGCAGAGCAGATTGAAGGATACGTTGCTTCTGTGTTTTAGGCAGAGTTTTACTGCTATTTCGTTATATGCGGGAATAGTGCTGGAAATGCCTGTTTTGAGATCTCTCCACAGAAAGCGTTTCCAGACTTCCCCTTCAACACACGAGTTTAACTCTGTAAGTTGAATGCACACATTGAAGACCGTTCTGTTAGGTAGCTCCGTTTTGGTTTCACAAGCAGACAGTTCTCCTTACAGCATAGGCTCCCATTCACTGAGAAATGTCCAAACGCAGCTCTTACCAGAAACGTGTTTCTAACTCCTGAATCTAAAGGGAGATTTAACTCACTTAGCTGAACAAACGCACAGCAGAGCAGATTGAAGTATACGTTGCTTCTGTGTTTCAGGCAGAGTTTTGCTGCTATTTCGTTATATGCGGGAATAGTGCTGGAAATGCCTGTTTTGAGATCTCTCCACAGAAAGCGTTTCCAGACTTCCCCTTCAACACACGAGTTTAACTCTGTAAGTTGAATGCACACATTGAAGACCGTTCTGTTAGGTAGCTCCGTTTTGGTTTCACAAGCAGACAGTTCTCCTTACAGCCTAGGCTCCCATTCACTGAGAAATGTCCAAACGCAGCTCTTACCAGAAACGTGTTTCTAACTCCTGAATCTAAAGGGAGATTTAACTCACTTAGCTGAACAAACGCACAGCAGAGCAGATTGAAGGATAAGTTGCTTCTGTGTTTTAGGCAGAGTTTTACTGCTATTTCGTTATATGCGGGAATAGTGCTGGAAATGCCTGTTTTGAGATCTCTCCACAGAAAGCGTTTCCAGACTTCCCCTTCAACACACGAGTTTAACTCTGTAAATTGAATGCACACATTGAAGACCGTTCTGTTAGGTAGCTCCGTTTTGGTTTCACAAGCAGACAGTTCTCCTTACAGCATAGGCTCCCATTCACTGAGAAATGTCCAAACGGAGCTCTTACCAGAAACGTGTTTCTAAATCCTGAATCTAAAGGGAGATTTAACCCACTTAGCTGAACAAACGCACAGCAGAGCAGATTGAAGGATACGTTGCTTCTGTGTTTTAGGCAGAGTTTTACTGCTATTTCGTTATATGCGGGAATAGTGCTGGAAATGCCTGTTTTGAGATCTCTCCACAGAAAGCGTTTCCAGACTTCCCCTTCAACACACGAGTTTAACTCTGTAAGTTGAATGCACACATTGAAGACCGTTCTGTTAGGTAGCTCCGTTTTGGTTTCACAAGCAGACAGTTCTCCTTACAGCATAGGCTCCCTTTCACTGAGAAATGTCCAAACGCAGCTCTCACCAGAAACGTGTTTCTAACTCCTGAATCTAAAGGGAGATTTAACTCACTTAGCTGAACAAACGCACAGCAGAGCAGATTGAAGGATACGTTGCTTCTGTGTTTTAGGCAGAGTTTTACTGCTATTTCGTTATATGCGGGAATAGTGCTGGAAATGCCTGTTTTGAGATCTCTCCACAGAAAGCGTTTCCAGACTTCCCCTTCAACACACGAGTTTAACTCTGTAAGTTGAATGCACACATTGAAGACCGTTCTGTTAGGTAGCTCCGTTTTGGTTTCACAAGCTGACAGTTCTCCTTACAGCATAGGCTCCCATTAACTGAGAAATGTCCAAACGCAGCTCTTACCAGAAACGTGTATCTAACTCCTGAATCTAAAGGGAGATTTAACTCACTTAGCTGAACAAACGCACAGCAGAGCAGATTGAAGGACACGTTGCTTCTGTGTTTTAGGCAGAGTTTTACTGCTATTACGTTATATGCGGGAATAGTGCTGGAAATGCCTGTTTTGAGATCTCTCCACAGAAAGCGTTTCCAGACTTCCCCTTCAACACACGAGTTTAACTCTGTAAGTTGAATGCACACATTGAAGACCGTTCTGTTAGGTAGCTCCGTTTTGGTTTCACAAGCAGACAGTTCTCCTTACAGCATAGGCTCCCTTTCACTGAGAAATGTCCAAACGCAGCTCTCACCAGAAACGTGTTTCTAACTCCTGAATCTAAAGGGAGATTTAACTCACTTAGCTGAACAAACGCACAGCAGAGCAGATTGAAGGATACGTTGCTTCTGTGTTTTAGGCAGAGTTTTACTGCTATTTCGTTATATGCGGGAATAGTGCTGGAAATGCCTGTTTTGAGGTCTCTCCACAGAAAGTGTTTCCAGACTTCCCCTCCAACACACGAGTTTAACTCTGTAAGTTGAATGCACACATTGAAGTCCTTTCTGTTAGGTAGCTCCGTTTTGGTTTCACAAGCAGACAGTTCTCCTTACAGCATAGGCTCCCATTCACTGAGAAATGTCCAAACCCACCTCTTACCAGAAACGTGTTTCTAACTCCTGAATCTAAAGGGAGATTTAACTCACTTAGCTGAACAAACGCACAGCAGAGCAGATTGAAGAATACGTTGCTTCTGTGTTTTAGGCAGAGTTTTACTGCTATTTCGTTATATGCGGGAATAGTGCTGGAAATGCCTGTTTTGAGATCTCTCCACAGAAAGCGTTTCCAGACTTCCCCTTCAACACACGAGTTTAACTCTGTAAGTTGAATGCACACATTGAAGACCGTTCTGTTAGGTAGCTCCGTTTTGGTTTCACAAGCAGACAGTTCTCCTTACAGCATAGGCTCCCATTAACTGAGAAATGTCCAAACGCAGCTCTTAACAGAAACGTGTTTCTAACTCCTGAATCTAAAGGGAGATTTAACTCACTTAGCTGAACAAACGCACAGCAGAGCAGATTGAAGGATACGTTGCTTCTGTGTTTTAGGCAGAGTTTTACTGCTATTTCGTTATATGCGGGAATAGTGCTGGAAATGCCTGTTTTGAGATCTCTCCACAGAAAGCGTTTCCAGACTTCCCCTTCAACACACGAGTTTAACTCTGTAAGTTGAATGCACACATTGAAGACCGTTCTGTTAGGTAGCTCCGTTTTGGTTTCACAAGCAGACAGTTCTCCTTACAGCATAGGCTCCCATTCACTGAGAAATGTCCAAACGCAGCTCTTACCAGAAACGTGTTTCTAACTCCTGAATCTAAAGGGAGATTTAACTCACTTAGCTGAACAAACGCACAGCAGAGCAGATTGAAGGATACGTTGCTTCTGTGTTTTAGGCAGAGTTTTACTGCTATTTCGTTATATGCGGGAATAGTGCTGGAAATGCCTGTTTTGAGATCTCTCCACAGAAAGCGTTTCCAGACTTCCCCTTCAACACACGAGTTTAACTCTGTAAGTTGAATGCACACATTGAAGACCGTTCTGTTAGGTAGCTCCGTTTTGGTTTCACAAGCTGACAGTTCTCCTTACAGCATAGGCTCCCATTCACTGAGAAATGTCCAAACGCAGCTCTTACCAGTAACGTGTTTCTAACTCCTGAATCTAAAGGGAGATTTAACTCACTTAGCTGAACAAACGCACAGCAGAGCAGATTGAAGGATAAGTTGCTTCTGTGTTTTAGGCAGAGTTTTACTGCTATTTCGTTATATGCGGGAATAGTGCTGGAAATGCCTGTTTTGAGATCTCTCCACAGAAAGCGTTTCCAGACTTCCCCTTCAACACACGAGTTTAACTCTGTAAGTTGAATGCACACATTGAAGACCGTTCTGTTAGGTAGCTCCGTTTTGGTTTCACAAGCAGACAGTTCTCCTTACAGCCTAGGCTCCCATTCACTGAGAAAGGTCCAAACACAGCTCTTACCAGAAACGTGTTTCTAACTCCTGAATCTAAAGGGAGATTTAACTCACTTAGCTGAACAAACACACAGCAGAGCAGATTGAAGGATACGTTGCTTCTGTGTTTTAGGCAGAGTTTTACTGCTATTTCGTTATATCCGGGAATAGTGCTGGAAATGCCTGTTTTGAGATCTCTCCACAGAAAGCGTTTCCAGACTTCCCCTTCAACACACGAGTTTAACTCTGTAAGTTGAATGCACACATGGAAGACCGTTCTGTTAGGTAGCTCCGTTTTGGTTTCACAAGCAGACAGTTCTCCTTACAGCATAGGCTCCCATTCACTGAGAAAGGTCCAAACGCAGCTCTTACCAGAAACGTGTTTCTAACTCCTGAATCTAAAGGGAGATTTAACTCACTTAGCTGAACAAACGCACAGCAGAGCAGATTGAAGGATACGTTGCTTCTGTGTTTTAGGCAGAGTTTTACTGCTATTTCGTTATATGCGGGAATAGTGCTGGAAATGCCTGTTTTGAGATCTCTCCACAGAAAGCGTTTCCAGACTTCCCCTTCAACACACGAGTTTAACTCTGTAAGTTGAATGCACACATTGAAGTCCTTTCTGTTAGGTAGCTCCGTTTTGGTTTCACAAGCAGATAGTTCTCCTTACAGCATAGGCTCCCATTCACTGAGAAATGTCCAAACGCAGCTCTTACCAGAAACGTGTTTCTAACTCCTGAATCTAAAGGGAGATTTAACTCACTTAGCTGAACAAACGCACAGCAGAGCAGATTGAAGGATACGTTGCTTCTGTGTTTTAGGCAGAGTTTTACTGCTATTTCGTTATATGCGGGAATAGTGCTGGAAATGCCTGTTTTGAGATCTCTCCACAGAAAGCGTTTCCAGACTTCCCCTTCAACACACGAGTTTAACTCTGTAAGTTGAATGCACACATTGAAGACCGTTCTGTTAGGTAGCTCCGTTTTGGTTTCACAAACAGACAGTTCTCCTTACAGCATAGGCTCCCATTCACTGAGAAATGTCCAAACGCAGCTCTTACCAGAAAGGTGTTTCTGACTCCTGAATCTAAAGGGAGATTTAACTCACTTAGCTGAACAAACGCACAGCAGAGCAGATTGAAGGATACGTTGCTTCTGTGTTTTAGGCAGAGTTTTACTGCTATTTCGTTATATGCGGGAATAGTGCTGGAAATGCCTGTTTTGAGATCTCTCCACAGAAAGCGTTTCCAGACTTCCCCTTCAACACACGAGTTTAACTCTGTAAGTTGAATGCACACATTGAAGACCGTTCTGTTAGGTAGCTCCGTTTTGTTTTCACAAGCAGACAGTTCTCCTTACACAATAGGCTCCCATTCACCGAGAAATGTCCAAACGCAGCTCTTACCAGAAACGTGTTTCTAACTCGTGAATCTAAAGGGAGATTTAACTCACTTGGCTGAACAAACGCACAGCAGAGCAGATTGAAGGATACGTTGCTTCTGTGTTTTAGGCAGAGTTTTACTGCTATTTCGTTATATGCGCGAATAGTGCAGTAAATGCGTGTTTTGAGATCTCTCCACAGAAAGCGTTTCCAGACTTCCCCTTCAACACACGAGTTTAACTCTGTAAGTTGAATGCACACATTGAAGACCGTTCTGTTAGGTAGCTCCGTTTTGGTTTCACAAGCAGACAGTTCTCCTTACAGCATAGGCTCCCTTTCACTGAGAAAGGTCCAAACGCAGCTCTTACCAGAAACGTGTTTCTAACTCCTGAATCTAAAGGGAGATTTAACTCACTTAGCTGAACAAACGCACAGCAGAGCAGATTGAAGGATACGTTGCTTCTGTGTTTTAGGCAGAGTTTTACTGCTATTTCGTTATATGCGGGAATAGTGCTGGAAATGCCTGTTTTGAGATCTCTCCACAGAAAGCGTTTCCAGACTTCCCCTTCAACACACGAGTTTAACTCTGTAAGTTGAATGCACACATTGAAGACCGTTCTGTTAGGTAGCTCCGTTTTGGTTTCACAAGCAGACAGTTCTCCTTACAGCATAGGCTCCCATTCACTGAGAAATGTCCAAACGCAGCTCTTACCAGAAACGTGTTTCTAACTCCTGAATCTAAAGGGAGATTTAACTCACTTAGCTGAACAAACGCACAGCAGAGCAGATTGAAGGATACGTTGCTTCTGTGTTTTAGGCAGAGTTTTACTGCTATTTCGTTATATGCGGGAATAGTGCTGGAAATGCCTGTTTTGAGATCTCTCCACAGAAAGCGTTTCCAGACTTCCCCTTCAACACACGAGTTTAACTCTGTAAGTTGAATGCACACATTGAAGACCGTTCTGTTAGGTAGCTCCGTTTTGGTTTCACAAGCAGACATTTCTCCTTACAGCCTAGGCTCCTATTCACTGAGAAATGTCCAAACGCAGCTGTTACCAGAAACGTGTTTCTAACTCCTGAATCTAAAGGGAGATTTAACTCACTTAGCTGAACAAACGCACAGCAGAGCAGATTGAAAGATACGTTGCTTCTGTGTTTTAGGCAGAGTTTTACTGCTATTTCGTTATATGCGGGAATAGTGCTGGAAATGCCTGTTTTGAGATCTCTCCACAGAAAGCGTTTCCAGACTTCCCCTTCAACACACGAGTTTAACTCTGTAAGTTGAATGCACACATTGAAGACCGTTCTGTTAGGTAGCTCCGTTTTGGTTTCACAAGCAGACAGTTCTCCTTACAGCATAGGCTCCCATTCACTGAGAAATGTCCAAACGGAGCTCTTACCAGAAACGTGTTTCTAAATCCTGAATCTAAAGGGAGATTTAACTCACTTAGCTGAAAAAACGCACAGCAGAGCAGATTGAAGGATACGTTGCTTCTGTGTTTTAGGCAGAGTTTTACTGCTATTTCCTTATATGCGGGAATAGTGCTGGAAATGCCTGTTTTGAGATCTCTCCACAGAAAGCGTTTCCAGACTTCCCCTTCAACACACGTGTTTAACTCTGTAAGTTGAATGCACACATTGAAGACCGTTCTGTTAGGTAGCTCCGTTTTGGTTTCACAAGCAGACAGTTCTCCTTACAGCACAGGCTCCCTTTCACTGAGAAAATTCCAAACTCTGCTCTTACCAGAAACGTGTTTCTAACTCCTGAATCTAAAGGGAGATTTAACTCACTTAGCTGAACAAACGCACAGCAGAGCAGATTGAAGGATACGTTGCTTCTGTGTTTTAGGCAGAGTTTTACTGCTATTTCGTTATATGCGGGAATAGTGCTGGAAATGCCTGTTTTGAGATCTCTCCACAGAAAGCGTTTCCAGACTTCCCCTTCAACACACGAGTTTAACTCTGTAAGTTGAATGCACACATTGAAGACCGTTCTGTTAGGTAGCTCCGTTTTGGTTTCACAAGCAGACAGTTCTCCTTACAGCATAGGCTCCCATTCACTGAGAAATGTCCAAACGCAGCTCTTACCAGAAACGTGTTTCTAACTCCTGAATCTAAAGGGAGATTTAACTCACTTAGCTGAACAAACGCACAGCAGAGCAGATTGAAGGATACGTTGCTTCTGTGTTTTAGGCAGAGTTTTACTGCTATTTCGTTATATGCGGGAATAGTGCTGGAAATGCCTGTTTTGAGATCTCTCCACAGAAAGCGTTTCCAGACTTCCCCTTCAACACACGAGTTTAACTCTGTAAGTTGAATGCACACATTGAAGACCGTTCTGTTAGGTAGCTCCGTTTTGGTTTCACAAGCTGACAGTTCTCCTTACAGCATAGGCTCCCATTCACTGAGAAATGTCCAAACGCAGCTCTTACCAGAAACGTGTTTCTAACTCCTGAATCTAAAGGGAGATTTAACTCACTTAGCTGAACAAACGCACAGCAGAGCAGATTGAAGGATACGTTGCTTCTGTGTTTTAGGCAGAGTTTTACTGCTATTTCGTTATATGCGGGAATAGTGCTGGAAATGCCTGTTTTGAGATCTCTCCACAGAAAGCGTTTCCAGACTTCCCCTTCAACACACGAGTTTAACTCTGTAAGTTGAATGCACACATTGAAGACCGTTCTGTAAGGTAGCTCCGTTTTGGTTTCACAAGCAGACAGTTCTCCTTACAGCATAGGCTCCCATTCACTGAGAAATGTCCAAACGCAGCTCTTACCAGAAACGTGTTTCTAACTCCTGAATCTAAAGGGAGATTTAACTCACTTAGCTGAACAAACGCACAGCAGAGCAGATTGAAGGATACGTTGCTTCTGTGTTTTAGGCAGAGTTTTACTGCTATTTCGTTATATGCGGGAATAGTGCTGGAAATGCCTGTTTTGAGATCTCTCCACAGAAACCGTTTCCAGACTTCCCCTTCAACACACGAGTTTAACTCTGTAAGTTGAATGCACACATTGAAGACCGTTGTGTTAGGTAGCTCCGTTTTGGTTTCACAAGCTGACAGTTCTCCTTACAGCATAGGCTCCCATTCACTGAGAAATGTCCAAACGCAGCTCTTACCAGTAACGTGTTTCTAACTCCTGAATCTAAAGGGAGATTTAACTCACTTAGCTGAACAAACGCACAGCAGAGCAGATTGAAGGATACGTTGCTTCTGTGTTTTAGGCAGAGTTTTACTGCTATTTCGTTATATGCGGGAATAGTGCTGGAAATGCCTGTTTTGAGATCTCTCCACAGAAAGCGTTTCCAGACGTCCCCTTCAACACACGAGTTTAACTCTGTAAGTTGAATGCACACATTGAAGACCGTTCTGTTAGGTAGCTCCGTTTTGGTTTCACAAGCAGACAGTTCTCCTTACAGCATAGGCTCCCATTCACTGAGAAAGGTCCAAACACAGCTCTTACCAGAAACGTGTTTCTAACTCCTGAATCTAAAGGGAGATTTAACTCACTTAGCTGAACAAACGCACAGCAGAGCAGATTGAAGGATACGTTGCTTCTGTGTTTTAGGCAGAGTTTTACTGCTATTTCGTTATATCCGGGAATAGTGCTGGAAATGCCTGTTTTGAGATCTCTCCACAGAAAGCGTTTCCAGACTTCCCCTTCAACACACGAGTTTAACTCTGTAAGTTGAATGCACACATGGAAGACCGTTCTGTTAGGTAGCTCCGTTTTGGTTTCACAAGCAGACAGTTCTCCTTACAGCATAGGCTCCCATTCACTGAGAAAGGTCCAAACGCAGCTCTTACCAGAAACGTGTTTCTAACTCCTGAATCTAAAGGGAGATTTAACTCACTTAGCTGAACAAACGCACAGCAGAGCAGATTGAAGGATACGTTGCTTCTGTGTTTTAGGCAGAGTTTTACTGCTATTTCGTTATATGCGGGAATAGTGCTGGAAATGCCTGTTTTGAGATCTCTCCACAGAAAGCGTTTCCAGACTTCCCCTTCAACACACCAGTTTAACTCTGTAAGTTGAATGCACACATTGAAGTCCTTTCTGTTAGGTAGCTCCGTTTTGGTTTCACAAGCAGACAGTTCTCCTTACAGCATAGGCTCCCATTCACTGAGAAATGTCCAAACGCAGCTCTTACCAGAAACGTGTTTCTAACTCCTGAATCTAAAGGGAGATTTAACTCACTTAGCTGAACAAACGCACAGCAGAGCAGATTGAAGGATACGTTGCTTCTGTGTTTTAGGCAGAGTTTTACTGCTATTTCGTTATATGCGGGAATAGTGCTGGAAATGCCTGTTTTGAGATCTCTCCACAGAAAGCGTTTCCAGACTTCCCCTTCAACACACGAGTTTAACTCTGTAAGTTGAATGCACACATGGAAGACCGTTCTGTTAGGTAGCTCCGTTTTGGTTTCACAAGCAGACAGTTCTCCTTACAGCATAGGCTCCCATTCACTGAGAAATGTCCAAACGCAGCTCTTACCAGAAAGGTGTTTCTAACTCCTGAATCTAAAGGGAGATTTAACTCACTTAGCTGAACAAACGCACAGCAGAGCAGATTGAAGGATACGTTGCTTCTGTGTTTTAGGCAGAGTTTTACTGCTATTTCGTTATATGCGGGAATAGTGCTGGAAATGCCTGTTTTGAGATCTCTCCACAGAAAGCGTTTCCAGACTTCCCCTTCAACACACGAGTTTAACTCTGTAAGTTGAATGCACACATTGAAGACCATTCTGTTAGGTAGCTCCGTTTTGGTTTCACAAGCAGACAGTTCTCCTTACACAATAGGCTCCCATTCACCGAGAAATGTCCAAACGCAGCTCTTACCAGAAACGTGTTTCTAACTCGTGAATCTAAAGGGAGATTTAACTCACTTAGCTGAACAAACGCACAGCAGAGCAGATTGAAGGATACGTTGCTTCTGTGTTTTAGGCAGAGTTTTACTGCTATTTCGTTATATGCGGGAATAGTGCTGGAAATGCCTGTTTTGAGATCTCTCCACAGAAAGCGTTTCCAGACTTCCCCTTCAACACACGAGTTTAACTCTGTAAGTTGAATGCACACATTGAAGACCGTTCTGTTAGGTAGCTCCGTTTTGGTTTCACAAGCAGACAGTTCTCCTTACAGCATAGGCTCCCATTCACTGAGAAATGTCCAAACGCAGCTCTTACCAGAAACGTGTTTCTAACTCCTGAATCTAAAGGGAGATTTAACTCACTTAGCTGAACAAACGCACAGCAGAGCAGATTGAAGTATACGTTGCTTCTGTGTTTCAGGCAGAGTTTTACTGCTATTTCGTTATATGCGGGAATAGTGCTGGAAATGCCTGTTTTGAGATCTCTCCACAGAAAGCGTTTCCAGACTTCCCCTTCAACACACGAGTTTAACTCTGTAAGTTGAATGCACACATTGAAGACCGTTCTGTTAGGTAGCTCCGTTTTGGTTTCACAAGCAGACAGTTCTCCTTACAGCCTAGGCTCCCATTCACTGAGAAATGTCCAAACGCAGCTCTTACCAGAAACGTGTTTCTAACTCCTGAATCTAAAGGGAGATTTAACTCACTTAGCTGAACAAACGCACAGCAGAGCAGATTGAAGGATAAGTTGCTTCTGTGTTTTAGGCAGAGTTTTACTGCTATTTCGTTATATGCGGGAATAGTGCTGGAAATGCCTGTTTTGAGATCTCTCCACAGAAAGCGTTTCCAGACTTCCCCTTCAACACACGAGTTTAACTCTGTAAGTTGAATGCACACATTGAAGACCGTTCTGTTAGGTAGCTCCGTTTTGGTTTCACAAGCAGACAGTTCTCCTTACAGCATAGGCTCCCATTCACTGAGAAATGTCCAAACGGAGCTCTTACCAGAAACGTGTTTCTAAATCCTGAATCTAAAGGGAGATTTAACCCACTTAGCTGAACAAACGCACAGCAGAGCAGATTGAAGGATACGTTGCTTCTGTGTTTTAGGCAGAGTTTTACTGCTATTTCGTTATATGCGGGAATAGTGCTGGAAATGCCTGTTTTGAGATCTCTCCACAGAAAGCGTTTCCAGACTTCCCCTTCAACACACGAGTTTAACTCTGTAAGTTGAATGCACACATTGAAGACCGTTCTGTTAGGTAGCTCCGTTTTGGTTTCACAAGCAGACAGTTCTCCTTACAGCATAGGCTCCCTTTCACTGAGAAATGTCCAAACGCAGCTCTCACCAGAAACGTGTTTCTAACTCCTGAATCTAAAGGGAGATTTAACTCACTTAGCTGAACAAACGCACAGCAGAGCAGATTGAAGGATACGTTGCTTCTGTGTTTTAGGCAGAGTTTTACTGCTATTTCGTTATATGCGGGAATAGTGCTGGAAATGCCTGTTTTGAGATCTCTCCACAGAAAGCGTTTCCAGACTTCCCCTTCAACACACGAGTTTAACTCTGTAAGTTGAATGCACACATTGAAGACCGTTCTGTTAGGTAGCTCCGTTTTGGTTTCACAAGCTGACAGTTCTCCTTACAGCATAGGCTCCCATTAACTGAGAAATGTCCAAACGCAGCTCTTACCAGAAACGTGTATCTAACTCCTGAATCTAAAGGGAGATTTAACTCACTTAGCTGAACAAACGCACAGCAGAGCAGATTGAAGGACACGTTGCTTCTGTGTTTTAGGCAGAGTTTTACTGCTATTACGTTATATGCGGGAATAGTGCTGGAAATGCCTGTTTTGAGATCTCTCCACAGAAAGCGTTTCCAGACTTCCCCTTCAACACACGAGTTTAACTCTGTAAGTTGAATGCACACATTGAAGACCGTTCTGTTAGGTAGCTCCGTTTTGGTTTCACAAGCAGACAGTTCTCCTTACAGCATAGGCTCCCTTTCACTGAGAAATGTCCAAACGCAGCTCTCACCAGAAACGTGTTTCTAACTCCTGAATCTAAAGGGAGATTTAACTCACTTAGCTGAACAAACGCACAGCAGAGCAGATTGAAGGATACGTTGCTTCTGTGTTTTAGGCAGAGTTTTACTGCTATTTCGTTATATGCGGGAATAGTGCTGGAAATGCCTGTTTTGAGATCTCTCCACAGAAAGCGTTTCCAGACTTCCCCTTCAACACACGAGTTTAACTCTGTAAGTTGAATGCACACATTGAAGACCGTTCTGTTAGGTAGCTCCGTTTTGGTTTCACAAGCAGACAGTTCTCCTTACAGCATAGGCTCCCATTCACTGAGAAATGTCCAAACGGAGCTCTTACCAGAAACGTGTTTCTACATCCTGAATCTAAAGGGAGATTTAACTCACTTAGCTGAACAAACGCACAGCAGAGCAGATTGAAGGATACGTTGCTTCTGTGTTTTAGGCAGAGTTTTACTGCTATTTCGTTATATGCGGGAATAATGCTGGAAATGCCTGTTTTGAGATCTCTCCACAGAAAGCGTTTCCAGACTTCCCCTTCAACACACGAGTTTAACTCTGTAAGTTGAATGCACACATTGAAGACCGTTCTGTTAGGTAGCTCCGTTTTGGTTTCACAAGCAGACAGTTCTCCTTACAGCATAGGCTCCCATTCACTGAGAAATGTCCAAACGCAGCTCTCACCAGAAACGTGTTTCTAACTCCTGAATCTAAAGGGAGATTTAACTCACTTAGCTGAACAAACGCACAGCAGAGCAGGTTGAAGGATACGTTGCTTCTGTGTTTTAGGCAGAGTTTTACTGCTATTTCGTTATATGCGGGAATAGTGCTGGAAATGCCTGTTTTGAGATCTCTCCACAGAAAGCGTTTACAGACTTCCCCTTCAACACACGAGTTTAACTCTGTAAGTTGAATGCACACATTGAAGACCGTTCTGTTAGGTAGCTCCGTTTTGGTTTCACAAGCTGACAGTTCTCCTTACAGCATAGGCTCCCATTAACTGAGAAATGTCCAAACGCAGCTCTTACCAGAAACGTGTTTCTAACTCCTGAATCTAAAGGGAGATTTAACTCACTTAGCTGAACAAACGCACAGCAGAGCAGATTGAAGGATACGTTGCTTCTGTGTTTTAGGCAGAGTTTTACTGCTATTTCGTTATATGCGGAAATAGTGCTGGAAATGCCTGTTTTGAGATCTCTCCACAGAAAGCGTTTCCAGACTTCCCCTTCAACACACGAGTTTAACTCTGTAAGTTGAATGCACACATTGAAGACCGTTCTGTTAGGTAGCTCCGTTTTGGTTTCACAAGCTGACAGTTCTCCTTACAGCATAGGCTCCCATTCACTGAGAAATGTCCAAACGCAGCTCTTACCAGAAACGTGTTTCTAACTCCTGAATCTAAAGGGAGATTTAACTCACTTAGCTGAACAAACGCACAGCAGAGCAGATTGAAGGACACGTTGCTTCTGTGTTTTAGGCAGAGTTTTACTGCTATTACGTTATATGCGGGAATAGTGCTGGAAATGCCTGTTTTGAGATCTCTCCACAGAAAGCGTTTCCAGACTTCCCCTTCAACACACGAGTTTAACTCTGTAAGTTGAATGCACACATTGAAGACCGTTCTGTTATGTAGCTCCGTTTTGGTTTCACAAGCAGACTGTTCTCCTTACAGCATAGGCTCCCATTCACTGAGAAATGTCCAAACGCAGCTCTTACCAGAAACGTGTTTCAAACTCCTGAATCTAAAGGGAGATTTAACTCACTTAGCTGAACAAACGCACAGCAGAGCAGATTGAAGGATACGTTGCTTCTGTGTTTTAGGCAGAGTTTTACTGCTATTTCGTTATATGCGGGAATAGTGCTGGAAATGCCTGTTTTGAGGTCTCTCCACAGAAAGCGTTTCCAGACTTCCCCTTCAACACACGAGTTTAACTCTGTAAGTTGAATGCACACATTGAAGTCCTTTCTGTTAGGTAGCTCCGTTTTGGTTTCACAAGCAGACAGTTCTCCTTACAGCATAGGCTCCCATTCACTGAGAAATGTCCAAACGCAGCTCTTACCAGAAACGTGTTTCTAACTCCTGAATCTAAAGGGAGATTTAACTCACTTAGCTGAACAAACGCACAGCAGAGCAGATTGAAGGATACGTTGCTTCTGTGTTTTAGGCAGAATTTTACTGCTATTTCGTTATATGCGGGAATAGTGCTGGAAATGCCTGTTTTGAGATCTCTCCACAGAAAGCGTTTCCAGACTTCCCCTTCAACACACGAGTTTAACTCTGTAAGTTGAATGCACACATTGAAGACCGTTCTGTTAGGTAGCTCCGTTTTGGTTTCACAAGCAGACAGTTCTCCTTACAGCTTAGGCTCCCATTCACTGAGAAATGTCCAAACGGAGCTCTTACCAGAAACGTGTTTCTAAATCCTGAATCTAAAGGGAGATTTAACTCACTTAGCTGAACAAACGCACAGCAGAGCAGATTGAAGGATACGTTGCTTCTGTGTTTTAGGCAGAGTTTTACTGCTATTTCGTTATATGCGGGAATAGTGCTGGAAATGCCTGTTTTGAGATCTCTCCACAGAAAGCGTTTCCAGACTTCCCCTTCAACACACGAGTTTAACTCCGTAAGTTGAATGCACACATTGAAGACCGTTCTGTTAGGTAGCTCCGTTTTGGTTTCACAAGCAGACAGTTCTCCTTACAGCATAGGCTCCCATTCACTGAGAAATGTCCAAACGCAGCTCTTACCAGAAACGTGTTTCTAACTCCTGAATCTAAAGGGAGATTTAACTCACTTAGCTGAACAAACGCACAGCAGAGCAGATTGAAGGATACGTTGCTTCTGTGTTTTAGGCAGAGTTTTACTGCTATTTCGTTATATGCGGGAATAGTGCTGGAAATGCCTGTTTTGAGGTCTCTCCACAGAAAGTGTTTCCAGACTTCCCCTTCAACACACGAGTTTAACTCTGTAAGTTGAATGCACACATTGAAGTCCTTTCTGTTAGGTAGCTCCGTTTTGGTTTCACAAGCAGACAGTTCTCCTTACAGCATAGGCTCCCATTCACTGAGAAATGTCCAAACGCAGCTCTTACCAGAAACGTGTTTCTAACTCCTGAATCTAAAGGGAGATTTAACTCACTTAGCTGAACAAACGCACAGCAGAGCAGATTGAAGGATACGTTGCTTCTGTGTTTTAGGCAGAGTTTTACTGCTATTTCGTTATATGCGGGAATAGTGCTGGAAATGCCTGTTTTGAGATCTCTCCACAGAAAGCGTTTCCAGACTTCCCCTTCAACACACGTGTTTAACTCTGTAAGTTGAATGCACACATTGAAGACCGTTCTGTTAGGTAGCTCCGTTTTGGTTTCACAAGCAGACAGTTCTCCTTACAGCATAGGCTCCCATTCACTGAGAAATGTCCAAACGCAGCTCTTACCAGAAACGTGTTTCTAACTCCTGAATCTAAAGGGAGATTTAACTCACTTAGCTGAACAAACGCACAGCAGAGCAGATTGAAGGATACGTTGCTTCTGTGTTTTAGGCAGAGTTTTACTGCTATTTCGTTATATGCGGGAATAGTGCTGGAAATGCCTGTTTTGAGATCTCTCCACATAAAGCGTTTCCAGACTTCCCCTTCAACACACGAGTTTAACTCTGTAAGTTGAATGCACACATTGAAGACCGTTCTGTTAGGTAGCTCCGTTTTGGTTTCACAAGCAGACAGTTCTCCTTACAGCATAGGCTCCCATTCACTGAGAAATGTCCAAACGGAGCTCTTACCAGAAACGTGTTTCTAAATCCTGAATCTAAAGGGAGATTTAACTCACTTAGCTGAACAAACGCACAGCAGAGCAGATTGAAGGATACGTTGCTTCTGTGTTTTAGGCAGAGTTTTACTGCTATTTCGTTATATGCGGGAATAGTGCTGGAAATGCCTCTTTTGAGATCTCTCCACAGAAAGCGTTTCCAGACTTCCCCTTCAACACACGAGTTTAACTCTGTAAGTTGAATGCACACATTGAAGACCGTTCTGTTAGGTAGCTCCGTTTTGGTTTCACAAGCAGACAGTTCTCCTTACAGCATAGGCTCCCATTCACTGAGAAATGTCCAAACGCAGCTCTTACCAGAAACGTGTTTCTAACTCCTGAATCTAAAGGGAGATTTAACTCACTTAGCTGAACAAACGCACAGCAGAGCAGATTGAAGGATACGTTGCTTCTGTGTTTTAGGCAGAGTTTTACTGCTATTTCGTTATATGCGGGAATAGTGCTGGAAATGCCTGTTTTGAGATCTCTCCACAGAAAGCGTTTCCAGACTTCCCCTTCAACACACGAGTTTAACTCTGTAAGTTGAATGCACACATTGAAGACCGTTCTGTTATGTAGCTCCGTTTTGGTTTCACAAGCAGACATTTCTCCTTACAGCATAGGCTCCCATTCTCTGAGAAATGTCCAAACGCAGCTCTTACCAGAAACGTGTTTCTAACTCCAGAATCTAAAGGGAGATTTAACTCACTTAGCTGAACAAACGCACAGCAGAGCAGATTGAAGGATACGTTGCTTCTGTGTTTTAGGCAGAGTTTTACTGCTATTTCGTTATATGCGGGAATAGTGCTGGAAATGCCTGTTTTGAGATCTCTCCACAGAAAGCGTTTCCAGACTTCCCCTTCAACACACGAGTTTAACTCTGTAAGTTGAATGCACACATTGAAGACCGTTCTGTAAGGTAGCTCCGTTTTGGTTTCACAAGCAGACAGTTCTCCTTACAGCATAGGCTCCCATTCACTGAGAAATGTCCAAACGCAACTCTTACCAGAAACGTGTTTCTAACTCCTGAATCTAAAGGGAGATTTAACTCACTTAGCTGAACAAACGCACAGCAGAGGAGATTGAAGGATACGTTGCTTCTGTGTTTTAGGCAGAGTTTTACTGCTATTTCGTTATATGCGGGAATAGTGCTGGAAATGCCTGTTTTGAGATCTCTCCACAGAAAGCGTTTCCAGACTTCCCCTTCAACACACGAGTTTAACTCTGTAAGTTGAATGCACACATTGAAGACCGTTCTGTTAGGTAGCTCCGTTTGGTTTCACAATCAGACAGTTCTCCCTACAGCATAGGCTCCCATTCACTGAGAAATGTCCAAACGCAGCTCTTACCAGAAACGTGTTTCTAACTCCTGAATCTAAAGGGAGATTTAACTCACTTAGCTGAACAAACGCACAGCAGAGCAGATTGAAGGATACGTTGCTTCTGTGTTTTAGGCAGAGTTTTACTGCTATTTCGTTATATGCGGGAATAGTGCTGGAAATGCCTGTTTTGAGATCTCTCCACAGAAAGCGTTTCCAGACTTCCCCTTCAACACACGAGTTTAACTCTGTAAGTTGAATGCACACATTGAAGACCGTTCTGTTAGGTAGCTCCGTTTTGGTTTCACAAGCAGACAGTTCTCCTTACAGCATAGGCTCCCATTCACTGAGAAATGTCCAAACGCAGCTCTTACCAGAAACGTGTTTCTAACTCCTGAATCTAAAGGGAGATTTAACTCACTTAGCTGAACAAACGCACAGCAGAGCAGATTGAAGGATACGTTGCTTCTGTGTTTTAGGCAGAGTTTTACTGCTATTTCGTTATATGCGGGAATAGTGCAGGAAATGCCTGTTTTGAGGTCTCTCCACAGAAAGCGTTTCCAGACTTCCCCTTCAACACACGAGTTTAACTCTGTAAGTTGAATGCACACATTGAAGTCCTTTCTGTTAGGTAGCTCCGTTTTGGTTTCACAAGCAGACAGTTCTCCTTACAGCATAGGCTCCCATTCACTGAGAAATGTCCAAACGCAGCTCTTACCAGAAACGTGTTTCTAACTCCTGAATCTAAAGGGAGATTTAACTCACTTAGCTGAACAAACGCACAGCAGAGCAGATTGAAGGATACGTTGCTTCTGTGTTTTAGGCAGAGTTTTACTGCTATTTCGTTATATGCGGGAATAGTGCTGGAAATGCCTGTTTTGAGATCTCTCCACAGAAAGCGTTTCCAGACTTCCCCTTCAACACACGAGTTTAACTCTGTAAGTTGAATGCACACATTGAAGACCGTTCTGTTAGGTAGCTCCGTTTTGGTTTCACAAGCAGACAGTTCTCCTTACAGCATAGGCTCCCATTTACTGAGAAATGTCCAAACGAAGCTCTTACCAGAAACGTGTTTCTAACTCCTGAATCTAAAGGGAGATTTAACTCACTTAGCTGAACAAACGCACAGCAGAGCAGATTGAAGGATACGTTTCTTCTGTGTTTTAGGCAGAGTTTTACTGCTATTTCGTTATATGCGGGAATAGTGCTGGAAATGCCTGTTTTGAGATCTCTCCACAGAAAGCGTTTCCAGACTTCCCCTTCAACACACGAGTTTAACTCTGTAAGTTGAATGCACACATTGAAGACCGTTCTGTTAGGTAGCTCCGTTTTGGTTTCACAAGCAGACAGTTCTCCTTACAGCATAGGCTCCCATTCACTGAGAAATGTCCAAACGGAGCTCTTACCAGAAACGTGTTTCTAAATCCTGAATCTAAAGGGAGATTTAACTCACTTAGCTGAACAAACGCACAGCAGAGCAGATTGAAGGATACGTTGCTTCTGTGTTTTAGGCAGAGTTTTACTGCTATTTCGTTATATGCGGGAATAGTGCTGGAAATGCCTGTTTTGAGATCTCTCCACAGAAAGCGTTTCCAGACTTCCCCTTCAACACACGAGTTTAACTCTGTAAGTTGAATGCACACATTGAAGACCGTTCTGTTAGGTAGCTCCGTTTTGGTTTCACAAGCAGACAGTTCTCCTTACAGCATAGGCTCCCATTCACTGAGAAATGTCCAAACGCAGCTCTTACCAGAAACGTGTTTCTAACTCCTGAATCTAAAGGGAGATTTAACTCACTTAGCTGAACAAACGCACAGCAGAGCAGATTGAAGGATAAGTTGCTTCTGTGTTTTAGGCAGAGTTTTACTGCTATTTCGTTATATGCGGGAATAGTGCTGGAAATGCCTGTTTTGAGATCTCTCCACAGAAAGCGTTTCCAGACTTCCCCTTCAACACACGAGTTTAACTCTGTAAGTTGAATGCACACATTGAAGACCGTTCTGTTAGGTAGCTCCGTTTTGGTTTCACAAGCAGACAGTTCTCCTTACAGCATAGGCTCCCATTCACTGAGAAATGTCCAAACGCAGCTCTTACCAGAAACGTGTTTCTAACTCCTGAATCTAAAGGGAGATTTAACTCACTTAGCTGAACAAACGCACAGCAGAGCAGATTGAAGGATACGTTGCTTCTGTGTTTTAGGCAGAGTTTTACTGCTATTTCGTTATATGCGGGAATAGTGCAGGAAATGCCTGTTTTGAGGTCTCTCCACAGAAAGCGTTTCCAGACTTCCCCTTCAACACACGAGTTTAACTCTGTAAGTTGAATGCACACATTGAAGTCCTTTCTGTTAGGTAGCTCCGTTTTGGTTTCACAAGCAGACAGTTCTCCTTACAGCATAGGCTCCCATTCACTGAGAAATGTCCAAACGCAGCTCTTACCAGAAACGTGTTTCTAACTCCTGAATCTAAAGGGAGATTTAACTCACTTAGCTGAACAAACGCACAGCAGAGCAGATTGAAGGATAAGTTGCTTCTGTGTTTTAGGCAGAGTTTTACTGCTATTTCGTTATATGCGGGAATAGTGCTGGAAATGCCTGTTTTGAGATCTCTCCACAGAAAGCGTTTCCAGACTTCCCCTTCAACACACGAGTTTAACTCTGTAAGTTGAATGCACACATTGAAGACCGTTCTGTTAGGTAGCTCCGTTTTGGTTTCACAAGCAGACAGTTCTCCTTACAGCATAGGCTCCCATTCACTGAGAAATGTCCAAACGCAGCTCTTACCAGAAACGTGTTTCTAACTCCTGAATCTAAAGGGAGATTTAACTCACTTAGCTGAACAAACGCACAGCAGAGCAGATTGAAGGATACGTTTCTTCTGTGTTTTAGGCAGAGTTTTACTGCTATTTCGTTATATGCGGGAATAGTGCTGGAAATGCCTGTTTTGAGATCTCTCCACAGAAAGCGTTTCCAGACTTCCCCTTCAACACACGAGTTTAACTCTGTAAGTTGAATGCACACATTGAAGACCGTTCTGTTAGGTAGCTCCGTTTTGGTTTCACAAGCAGACAGTTCTCCTTACAGCATAGGCTCCCATTCACTGAGAAATGTCCAAACGGAGCTCTTACCAGAAACGTGTTTCTAAATTCTGAATCTAAAGGGAGATTTAACTCACTTAGCTGAACAAACGCACAGCAGAGCAGATTGAAGGATACGTTGCTTCTGTGTTTTAGGCAGAGTTTTACTGCTATTTCGTTATATGCGGGAATAGTGCTGGAAATGCCTGTTTTGAGATCTCTCCACAGAAAGCGTTTCCAGACTTCCCCTTCAACACACGAGTTTAACTCTGTAAGTTGAATGCACACATTGAAGACCGTTCTGTTAGGTAGCTCCGTTTTGGTTTCACAAGCAGACAGTTCTCCTTACAGCATAGGCTCCCATTCACTGAGAAATGTCCAAACGCAGCTCTTACCAGAAACGTGTTTCTAACTCCTGAATCTAAAGGGAGATTTAACTCACTTAGCTGAACAAACGCACAGCAGAGCAGATTGAAGGATACGTTGCTTCTGTGTTTTAGGCAGAGTTTTACTGCTATTTCGTTATATGCGGGAATAGTGCTGGAAATGCCTGTTTTGAGATCTCTCCACAGAAAGCGTTTCCAGACTTCCCCTTCAACACACGAGTTTAACTCTGTAAGTTGAATGCACACATTGAAGACCGTTCTGTTAGGTAGCTCCGTTTTGGTTTCACAAGCAGACATTTCTCCTTACAGCATAGGCTCCCATTCACTGAGAAATGTCCAAACGCAGCTCTTACCAGAAACGTGTTTCTAACTCCAGAATCTAAAGGGAGATTTAACTCACTTAGCTGAACAAACGCACAGCAGAGCAGATTGAAGGATACGTTGCTTCTGTGTTTTAGGCAGAGTTTTACTGCTATTTCGTTATATGCGGGAATAGTGCTGGAAATGCCTGTTTTGAGATCTCTCCACAGAAAGCGTTTCCAGACTTCCCCTTCAACACACGAGTTTAACTCTGTAAGTTGAATGCACACATTGAAGACCGTTCTGTAAGGTAGCTCCGTTTTGGTTTCACAAGCAGACAGTTCTCCTTACAGCATAGGCTCCCATTCACTGAGAAATGTCCAAACGCAGCTCTTACCAGAAACGTGTTTCTAACTCCTGAATCTAAAGGGAGATTTAACTCACTTAGCTGAACAAACGCACAGCAGAGGAGATTGAAGGATACGTTGCTTCTGTGTTTTAGGCAGAGTTTTACTGCTATTTCGTTATATGCGGGAATAGTGCTGGAAATGCCTGTTTTGAGATCTCTCCACAGAAAGCGTTTCCAGACTTCCCCTTCAACACACGAGTTTAACTCTGTAAGTTGAATGCACACATTGAAGACCGTTCTGTTAGGTAGCTCCGTTTGGTTTCACAAGCACACAGTTCTCCTTAAAGCATAGGCTCCCATTCACTGAGAAATGTCCAAACGCAGCTCTTACCAGAAACGTGTTTCTAACTCCTGAATCTAAAGGGAGATTTAACTCACTTAGCTGAACAAACGCACAGCAGAGCAGATTGAAGGATACGTTGCTTCTGTGTTTTAGGCAGAGTTTTACTGCTATTTCGTTATATGCGGGAATAGTGCTGGAAATGCCTGTTTTGAGATCTCTCCACAGAAAGCGTTTCCAGACTTCCCCTTCATCACCCGAGTTTAACTCTGTAAGTTGAATGCACACATTGAAGACCGTTCTGTTAGGTAGCTCCGTTTTGGTTTCACAAGCAGACAGTTCTCCTTACAGCATAGGCTCCCATTCACTGAGAAATGTCCAAACGCAGCGCTTACCAGAAACGTTTTTCTAACTCCTGAATCTAAAGGGAGATTTAACTCACTTAGCTGAACAAACGCACAGCAGAGCAGATTGAAGGATACGTTGCTTCTGTGTTTTAGGCAGAGTTTTACTGCTATTTCGTTATATGCGGGAATAGTGCTGGAAATGCCTGTTTTGAGATCTCTCCACAGAAAGCGTTTCCAGACTTCCCCTTCAACACACGAGTTTAACTCTGTAAGTTGAATGCACACATTGAAGTCCTTTCTGTTAGGTAGCTCCGTTTTGGTTTCACAAGCAGACAGTTCTCCTTACAGCATAGGCTCCCATTCACTGAGAAATGTCCAAACGCAGCTCTTACCAGAAAGGTGTTTCTAACTCCTGAATCTAAAGGGAGATTTAACTCACTTAGCTGAACAAACGCACAGCAGAGCAGATTGAAGGATACGTTGCTTCTGTGTTTTAGGCAGAGTTTTACTGCTATTTCGTTATATGCGGGAATAGTGCTGGAAATGCCTGTTTTGAGATCTCTCCACAGAAAGCGTTTCCAGACTTCCCCTTCAACACACGAGTTTAACTCTGTAAGTTGAATGCACACATTGAAGACCGTTCTGTTAGGTAGCTCCGTTTTGGTTTCACAAGCTGACAGTTCTCCTTACAGAATAGGTTCCCATTCACCGAGAAATGTCCAAACGCAGCACTTACCAGAAACGTGTTTCTAACTCGTGAATCTAAAGGGAGATTTAACTCACTTGGCTGAACAAACGCACAGCAGAGCAGATTGAAGGATACGTTGCTTCTGTGTTTTAGGCAGAGTTTTACTGCTATTTCGTTATATGCGCGAATAGTGCAGTAAATGCCTGTTTTGAGATCTCTCCACAGAAAGCGTTTCCAGACTTCCCCTTCAACACACGAGTTTAACTCTGTAAGTTGAATGCACACATTGAAGACCGTTCTGTTAGGTAGCTCCGTTTTGGTTTCACAAGCAGACAGTTCTCCTTACAGCATAGGCTCCCATTCACTGAGAAATGTCCAAACGCAGCTCTTACCAGAAACGTGTTTCTAACTCCTGAATCTAAAGGGAGATTTAACTCACTTAGCTGAACAAACGCACAGCAGAGCAGATTGAAGGATACGTTGCTTCTGTGTTTTAGGCAGACTTTTACTGCTATTTCGTTATATGCGGGAATAGTGCTGGAAATGCCTGTTTTGAGATCTCTCCACAGAAAGCGTTTCCAGACTTCCCCTTCAACACACGAGTTTAACTCTGTAAGTTGAATGCACACATTGAAGACCGTTCTGTTAGGTAGCTCCGTTTTGGTTTCACAAGCAGACAGTTCTCCTTACAGCATAGGCTCCCATTCACTGAGAAATGTCCAAACGCAGCTCTTACCAGAAACGTGTTTCTAACTCCTGAATCTAAAGGGAGATTTAACTCACTTAGCTGAACAAACGCACAGCAGAGCAGATTGAAGGATACGTTGCTTCTGTGTTTTAGGCAGAGTTTTACTGCTATTTCGTTATATGCGGGAATAGTGCTGGAAATGCCTGTTTTGAGATCTCTCCACAGAAAGCGTTTCCAGACTTCCCCTTCAACACACGAGTTTAACTCTGTAAGTTGAATGCACACATTGAAGACCGTTCTGTTAGGTAGCTCCGTTTTGGTTTCACAAGCAGACAGTTCTCCTTACAGCATAGGCTCCCTTTCACTGAGAAAGGTCCAAACGCAGCTCTTACCAGAAACGTGTTTCTAACTCCTGAATCTAAAGGGAGATTTAACTCACTTAGCTGAACAAACGCACAGCAGAGCAGATTGAAGGATACGTTGCTTCTGTGTTTTAGGCAGAGTTTTACTGCTATTTCGTTATATGCGGGAATAGTGCTGGAAATGCCTGTTTTGAGATCTCTCCACAGAAAGCGTTTCCAGACTTCCCCTTCAACACACGAGTTTAACTCTGTAAGTTGAATGCACACATTGAAGACCGTTCTGTTAGGTAGCTCCGTTTTGGTTTCACAAGCAGACAGTTCTCCTTACAGCATAGGCTCCCATTCACTGAGAAATGTCCAAACGCAGCTCTTACCAGAAACGTGTTTCTAACTCCTGAATCTAAAGGGAGATTTAACTCACTTAGCTGAACAAACGCACAGCAGAGCAGATTGAAGGATACGTTGCTTCTGTGTTTTAGGCAGAGTTTTACTGCTATTTCGTTATATGCGGGAATAGTGCTGGAAATGCCTGTTTTGAGATCTCTCCACAGAAAGCGTTTCCAGACTTCCCCTTCAACACACGAGTTTAACTCTGTAAGTTGAATGCACACATTGAAGACCGTTCTGTAAGGTAGCTCCGTTTTGGTTTCACAAGCAGACAGTTCTCCTTACAGCATAGGCTCCCATTCACTGAGAAATGTCCAAACGCAGCTCTTACCAGAAACGTGTTTCTAACTCCTGAATCTAAAGGGAGATTTAACTCACTTAGCTGAACAAACGCACAGCAGAGGAGATTGAAGGATACGTTGCTTCTGTGTTTTAGGCAGAGTTTTACTGCTATTTCGTTATATGCGGGAATAGTGCTGGAAATGCCTGTTTTGAGATCTCTCCACAGAAAGCGTTTCCAGACTTCCCCTTCAACACACGAGTTTAACTCTGTAAGTTGAATGCACACATTGAAGACCGTTCTGTTAGGTAGCTCCGTTTGGTTTCACAAGCACACAGTTCTCCTTAAAGCATAGGCTCCCATTCACTGAGAAATGTCCAAACGCAGCTCTTACCAGAAACGTGTTTCTAACTCCTGAATCTAAAGGGAGATTTAACTCACTTAGCTGAACAAACGCACAGCAGAGCAGATTGAAGGATACGTTGCTTCTGTGTTTTAGGCAGAGTTTTACTGCTATTTCGTTATATGCGGGAATAGTGCTGGAAATGCCTGTTTTGAGATCTCTCCACAGAAAGCGTTTCCAGACTTCCCCTTCATCACCCGAGTTTAACTCTGTAAGTTGAATGCACACATTGAAGACCGTTCTGTTAGGTAGCTCCGTTTTGGTTTCACAAGCAGACAGTTCTCCTTACAGCATAGGCTCCCATTCACTGAGAAATGTCCAAACGCAGCGCTTACCAGAAACGTTTTTCTAACTCCTGAATCTAAAGGGAGATTTAACTCACTTAGCTGAACAAACGCACAGCAGAGCAGATTGAAGGATACGTTGCTTCTGTGTTTTAGGCAGAGTTTTACTGCTATTTCGTTATATGCGGGAATAGTGCTGGAAATGCCTGTTTTGAGATCTCTCCACAGAAAGCGTTTCCAGACTTCCCCTTCAACACACGAGTTTAACTCTGTAAGTTGAATACACACATTGAAGACCGTTCTGTTAGGTAGCTCCGTTTTGGTTTCACAAGCAGACAGTTCTCCTTACAGCATAGGCTCCCATTCACTGAGAAATGTCCAAACGCAGCTCTTACCAGAAACGTGTTTCTAACTCCTGAATCTAAAGGGAGATTTAACTCACTTAGCTGAACAAACGCACAGCAGAGCAGATTGAAGGATACGTTGCTTCTGTGTTTTAGGCAGAGTTTTACTGCTATTTCGTTATATGCGGGAATAGTGCTGGAAATGCCTGTTTTGAGATCTCTCCACAGAAAGCGTTTCCAGACTTCCCCTTCAACACACTAGTTTAACTCTGTAAGTTGAATGCACACATTGAAGACCGTTCTGTTAGGTAGCTCCGTTTTGGTTTCACAAGCAGACAGTTCTCCTTACAGCATAGGCTCCCATTCACTGAGAAATGTCCAAACGCAGCTCTTACCAGAAACGTGTTTCTAACTCCTGAATCTAAAGGGAGATTTAACTCACTTAGCTGAACAAACGCACAGCAGAGCAGATTGAAGGATACGTTGCTTCTGTGTTTTAGGCAGAGTTTTACTGCTATTTCGTTATATGCGGGAATAGTGCTGGAAATGCCTGTTTTGAGATCTCTCCACAGAAAGCGTTTCCAGACTTCCCCTTCAACACACGAGTTTAACTCTGTAAGTTGAATGCACACATTGAAGTCCTTTCTGTTAGGTAGCTCCGTTTTGGTTTCACAAGCAGACAGTTCTCCTTACAGCATAGGCTCCCATTCACTGAGAAATGTCCAAACGCAGCTCTTACCAGAAAGGTGTTTCTAACTCCTGAATCTAAAGGGAGATTTAACTCACTTAGCTGAACAAACGCACAGCAGAGCAGATTGAAGGATACGTTGCTTCTGTGTTTTAGGCAGAGTTTTACTGCTATTTCGTTATATGCGGGAATAGTGCTGGAAATGCCTGTTTTGAGATCTCTCCACAGAAAGCGTTTCCAGACTTCCCCTTCAACACACGAGTTTAACTCTGTAAGTTGAATGCACACATTGAAGACCGTTCTGTTAGGTAGCTCCGTTTTGGTTTCACAAGCTGACAGTTCTCCTTACAGAATAGGTTCCCATTCACCGAGAAATGTCCAAACGCAGCACTTACCAGAAACGTGTTTCTAACTCGTGAATCTAAAGGGAGATTTAACTCACTTGGCTGAACAAACGCACAGCAGAGCAGATTGAAGGATACGTTGCTTCTGTGTTTTAGGCAGAGTTTTACTGCTATTTCGTTATATGCGCGAATAGTGCAGTAAATGCCTGTTTTGAGATCTCTCCACAGAAAGCGTTTCCAGACTTCCCCTTCAACACACGAGTTTAACTCTGTAAGTTGAATGCACACATTGAAGACCGTTCTGTTAGGTAGCTCCGTTTTGGTTTCACAAGCAGACAGTTCTCCTTACAGCATAGGCTCCCATTCACTGAGAAATGTCCAAACGCAGCTCTTACCAGAAACGTGTTTCTAACTCCTGAATCTAAAGGGAGATTTAACTCACTTAGCTGAACAAACGCACAGCAGAGCAGATTGAAGGATACGTTGCTTCTGTGTTTTAGGCAGACTTTTACTGCTATTTCGTTATATGCGGGAATAGTGCTGGAAATGCCTGTTTTGAGATCTCTCCACAGAAAGCGTTTCCAGACTTCCCCTTCAACACACGAGTTTAACTCTGTAAGTTGAATGCACACATTGAAGACCGTTCTGTTAGGTAGCTCCGTTTTGGTTTCACAAGCAGACAGTTCTCCTTACAGCATAGGCTCCCTTTCACTGAGAAAGGTCCAAACGCAGCTCTTACCAGAAACGTGTTTCTAACTCCTGAATCTAAAGGGAGATTTAACTCACTTAGCTGAACAAACGCACAGCAGAGCAGATTGAAGGATACGTTGCTTCTGTGTTTTAGGCAGAGTTTTACTGCTATTTCGTTATATGCGGGAATAGTGCTGGAAATGCCTGTTTTGAGATCTCTCCACAGAAAGCGTTTCCAGACTTCCCCTTCAACACACGAGTTTAACTCTGTAAGTTGAATGCACACATTGAAGACCGTTCTGTTAGGTAGCTCCGTTTTGGTTTCACAAGCAGACAGTTCTCCTTACAGCATAGGCTCCCATTCACTGAGAAATGTCCAAACGCAGCTCTTACCAGAAACGTGTTTCTAACTCCTGAATCTAAAGGGAGATTTAACTCACTTAGCTGAACAAACGCACAGCAGAGCAGATTGAAGGATACGTTGCTTCTGTGTTTTAGGCAGAGTTTTACTGCTATTTCGTTATATGCGGGAATAGTGCTGGAAATGCCTGTTTTGAGATCTCTCCACAGAAAGCGTTTCCAGACTTCCCCTTCAACACACGAGTTTAACTCTGTAAGTTGGATGCACACATTGAAGACCGTTCTGTTAGGTAGCTCCGTTTTGGTTTCACAAGCAGACAGTTCTCCTTACAGCATAGGCTCCCATTCACTGAGAAATGTCCAAACGCAGCTCTTACCAGAAACGTGTTTCTAACTCCTGAATCTAAAGGGAGATTTAACTCACTTAGCTGAACAAACGCACAGCAGAGCAGATTGAAGGATACGTTGCTTCTGTGTTTTAGGCAGAGTTTTACTGCTATTTCGTTATATGCGGGAATAGTGCTGGAAATGCCTGTTTTGAGATCTCTCCACAGAAAGCGTTTCCAGACTTCCCCTTCAACACACGAGTTTATCTCTGTAAGTTGAATGCACACATTGAAGACCTTTCTGTTAGGTAGCTCCGTTTTGGTTTCACAAGCAGACAGTTCTCCTTACAGCATAGGCTCCCATTCACAGAGAAAGGTCCTAACGCAGCTCTTACCAGAAACGTGTTTCTAACTCCTGAATCTAAAGGGAGATTTAACTCACTTAGCTGAACAAACGCACAGCAGAGCAGATTGAAGGATAAGTTGCTTCTGTGTTTTAGGCAGAGGTTTACTGCTATTTCGTTATATGCGGGAATAGTGTTGGAAATGCCTGTTTTGAGATCTCTCCACAGAAAGCGTTTCCAGACTTCCCCTTCAACACACGAGTTTAACTCTGTAAGTTGAATACACACATTGAAGACCGTTCTGTTAGGTAGCTCCGTTTTGGTTTCACAAGCAGACAGTTCTCCTTACAGCATAGGCTCCCATTCACTGAGAAATGTCCAAACGCAGCTCTTACCCGAAACGTGTTTCTAACTCCTGAATCTAAAGGGAGATTTAACTCACTTAGCTGAACAAACGCACAGCAGAGCAGATTGAAGGATACGTTGCTTCTGTGTTTTAGGCAGAGTTTTACTGCTATTTCGTTATATGCGGGAATAGTGCTGGAAATGCCTGTTTTGAGATCTCTCCACAGAAAGCGTTTCCAGACTTCCCCTTCAACACACGAGTTTAACTCTGTAAGTTGAATGCACACATTGAAGACCGTTCTGTTAGGTAGCTCCGTTTTGGTTTCACAAGCAGACAGTTCTCGTTACAGCATAGGCTCCCATTCACTGAGAAATGTCCAAACGCAGCTCTTACCGGAAACGTGTTTCTAACTCCTGAATCTAAAGGGAGATTTAACTCACTTAGCTGAACAAACGCACAGCAGAGCAGATTGAAGGATACGTTGCTTCTGTGTTTTAGGCAGAGTTTTACTGTTATTTCGTTATATCCGGGAATAGTGCTGGAAATGCCTGTTTTGAGATCTCTCCACAGAAAGCGTTTCCAGACTTCCCCTTCAACACACGAGTTTAACTCTGTAAGTTGAATGCACACATTGAAGACCGTTCTGTTAGGTAGCTCCGTTTTGGTTTCACAAGCAGACAGTTCTCCTTACAGCATAGGCTCCCATTCACTGAGAAATGTCCAAACGCAGCTCTTACCAGAAACGTGTTTCTAACTCCTGAATCTAAAGGGAGATTTAACTCACTTAGCTGAACAAACGCACAGCAGAGCAGATTGAAGGATACGTTGCTTCTGTGTTTAAGGCAGAGTTTTACTGCTATTTCGTTATATGCGGGAATAGTGCTGGAAATGCCTGTTTTGAGATCTCTCCACAGAAAGCGTTTCCAGACTTCCCCTTCAACACACGAGTTTAACTCTGTAAGTTGAATGCACACATTGAAGACCGTTCTGTTAGGTAGCTCCGTTTTGGTTTCACAAGCAGACAGTTCTCCTTACAGCATAGGCTCCCATTCACTGAGAAATGTCCAAACGCAGCTCTTACCAGAAACGTGTTTCTAACTCCTGAATCTAAAGGGAGATTTAACTCACTTAGCTGAACAAACGCACAGCAGAGCAGATTGAAGGATACGTTGCTTCTGTGTTTTAGGCAGAGTTTTACTGCTATTTCGTTATATGCGGGAATAGTGCTGGAAATGCCTGTTTTGAGATCTCTCCACAGAAAGCGTTTCCAGACTTCCCCTTCAACACAGGAGTTTAACTCTGTAAGTTGAATGCACACATTGAAGACCGTTCTGTTAGGTAGCTCCGTTTTGGTTTCACAAGCAGACAGTTCTCCTTACAGCATAGGCTCCCATTCACTGAGAAAGGTCCAAACGCAGCTCTTACCAGAAACGTGTTTCTAACTCCTGAATCTAAAGGGAGATTTAACTCACTTAGCTGAACAAACGCACAGCAGAGCAGATTGAAGGATAGGTTGCTTCTGTGTTTTAGGCAGAGTTTTACTGCTATTTCGTTATATGCGGGAATAGTGCTGGAAATGCCTGTTTTGAGATCTCTCCACAGAAATCGTTTCCAGACTTCCCCTTCAACACACGAGTTTAACTCTGTAAGTTAAATGCACACATTGAAGTCCTTTCTGTTAGGTAGCTCCGTTTTGGTTTCACAAGCAGACAGTTCTCCTTACAGCATAGGCTCCCATTCACTGAGAAATGTCCAAACGCAGCTCTTACCAGAAACGTGTTTCTAACTCCTGAATCTAAAGGGAGATTTAACTCACTTAGCTGAACAAACGCACAGCAGAGCAGATTGAAGGATACGTTGCTTCTGTGTTTTAGGCAGAGTTTTACTGCTATTTCGTTATATGCGGGAATAGTGCTGGAAATGCCTGTTTTGAGATCTCTCCACAGAAAGCGTTTCCAGACTTCCCCTTCAACGCACGAGTTTAACTCTGTAAGTTGAATGCACACATTGAAGACCGTTCTGTTAGGTAGCTCCGTTTTGGTTTCACAAGCAGACATTTCTCCTTACAGCATAGGCTCCCATTCACTGAGAAATGTCCAAACGCAGCTCTTACCAGAAACGTGTTTCTAACTCCAGAATCTAAAGGGAGATTTAACTCACTTAGCTGAACAAACGCACAGCAGAGCAGATTGAAGGATACGTTGCTTCTGTGTTTTAGGCAGAGTTTTACTGCTATTTCGTTATATGCGGGAATAGTGCTGGAAATGCCTGTTTTGAGATCTCTCCACAGAAAGCGTTTCCAGACTTCCCCTTCAACACACGAGTTTAACTCTGTAAGTTGAATGCACACATTGAAGACCGTTCTGTTAGGTAGCTCCGTTTTGGTTTCACAAGCAGACAGTTCTCCTTACAGCATAGGCTCCCATTCACTGAGAAATGTCCAAACGCAGCTCTTACCAGAAACGTGTTTCTAACTCCTGAATCTAAAGGGAGATTTAACTCACTTAGCTGAACAAACGCACAGCAGAGCAGATTGAAGGATACGTTGCTTCTGTGTTTTAGGCAGAGTTTTACTGCTATTTCGTTATATGCAGGAATAGTGCTGGAAATGCCTGTTTTGAGATCTCTCCACAGAAAGCGTTTCCACACTTCCCCTTCAACACACGAGTTTAACTCTGTAAGTTGAATGCACACATTGAAGACCGTTCTGTTAGGTAGCTCCGTTTTGGTTTCACAAGCAGACAGTTCTCCTTACAGCATAGGCTCCCATTCACTGAGAAATGTCCAAACGCAGCTCTTACCAGAAACGTGTTTCTAACTCCTGAATCTAAAGGGAGATTTAACTCACTTAGCTGAACAAACGCACAGCAGAGCAGATTGAAGGATACGTTGCTTCTGTGTTTTAGGCAGAGTTTTACTGCTATTTCGTTATATGCAGGAATAGTGCTGGAAATGCCTGTTTTGAGATCTCTCCACAGAAAGCGTTTCCAGACTTCCCCTTCAACACACGAGTTTAACTCTGTAAGTTGAATGCACACATTGAAGACCGTTCTGTTAGGTAGCTCCGTTTTGGTTTCACAAGCAGACAGTTCTCCTTACAGCATAGGCTCCCATTCACTGAGAAATGTCCAAACGCAGCTCTTACCAGAAACGTGTTTCTAACTCCTGAATCTAAAGGGAGATTTAACTCACTTAGCTGAACAAACGCACAGCAGAGCAGATTGAAGGATACGTTGCTTCTGTGTTTTAGGCAGAGTTTTACTGCTATTTCGTTATATGCGGGAATAGTGCTGGAAATGCCTGTTTTGAGATCTCTCCACAGAAAGCGTTTCCAGACTTCCCCTTCAACACACGAGTTTAACTCTGTAAGTTGGATGCACACATTGAAGACCGTTCTGTTAGGTAGCTCCGTTTTGGTTTCACAAGCAGACAGTTCTCCTTACAGCATAGGCTCCCATTCACTGAGAAATGTCCAAACGCAGCTCTTACCAGAAACGTGTTTCTAACTCCTGAATCTAAAGGGAGATTTAACTCACTTAGCTGAACAAACGCACAGCAGAGCAGATTGAAGGATACGTTGCTTCTGTGTTTTAGGCAGAGTTTTACTGCTATTTCGTTATATGCGGGAATAGTGCTGGAAATGCCTGTTTTGAGATCTCTCCACAGAAAGCGTTTCCAGACTTCCCCTTCAACACACGAGTTTATCTCTGTAAGTTGAATGCACACATTGAAGACCTTTCTGTTAAGTAGCTCCGTTTTGGTTTCACAAGCAGACAGTTCTCCTTACAGCATAGGCTCCCATTCACAGAGAAATGTCCTAACGCAGCTCTTACCAGAAACGTGTTTCTAACTCCTGAATCTAAAGGGAGATTTAACTCACTTAGCTGAACAAACGCACAGCAGAGCAGATTGAAGGATAAGTTGCTTCTGTGTTTTAGGCAGAGGTTTACTGCTATTTCGTTATATGCGGGAATAGTGTTGGAAATGCCTGTTTTGAGATCTCTCCACAGAAAGCGTTTCCAGACTTCCCCTTCAACACACGAGTTTAACTCTGTAACTTGAATACAGACATTGAAGACCGTTCTGTTAGGTAGCTCCGTTTTGGTTTCACAAGCAGACAGTTCTCCTTACAGCATAGGCTCCCATTCACTGAGAATTGTCCAAACGCAGCTCTTACCCGAAACGTGTTTCTAACTCCTGAATCTAAAGGGAGATTTAACTCACTTAGCTGAACAAACGCACAGCAGAGCAGATTGAAGGATACGTTGCTTCTGTGTTTTAGGCAGAGTTTTACTGCTATTTCGTTATATGCGGGAATAGTGCTGGAAATGCCTGTTTTGAGATCTCTCCACAGAAAGCGTTTCCAGACTTCCCCTTCAACACACGAGTTTAACTCTGTAAGTTGAATGCACACATTGAAGACCGTTCTGTTAGGTAGCTCCGTTTTGGTTTCACAAGCAGACAGTTCTCGTTACAGCATAGGCTCCCATTCACTGAGAAATGTCCAAACGCAGCTCTTACCAGAAACGTGTTTCTAACTCCTGAATCTAAAGGGAGATTTAACTCACTTAGCTGAACAAACGCACAGCAGAGCAGATTGAAGGATACGTTGCTTCTGTGTTTTAGGCAGAGTTTTACTGTTATTTCGTTATATCCGGGAATAGTGCTGGAAATGCCTGTTTTGAGATCTCTCCACAGAAAGCGTTTCCAGACTTCCCCTTCAACACACGAGTTTAACTCTGTAAGTTGAATGCACACATTGAAGACCGTTCTGTTAGGTAGCTCCGTTTTGGTTTCACAAGCAGACAGTTCTCCTTACAGCATAGGCTCCCATTCACTGAGAAATGTCCAAACGCAGCTCTTACCAGAAACGTGTTTCTAACTCCTGAATCTAAAGGGAGATTTAACTCACTTAGCTGAACAAACGCACAGCAGAGCAGATTGAAGGATACGTTGCTTCTGTGTTTAAGGCAGAGTTTTACTGCTATTTCGTTATATGCGGGAATAGTGCTGGAAATGCCTGTTTTGAGATCTCTCCACAGAAAGCGTTTCCAGACTTCCCCTTCAACACACGAGTTTAACTCTGTAAGTTGAATGCACACATTGAAGACCGTTCTGTTAGGTAGCTCCGTTTTGGTTTCACAAGCAGACAGTTCTCCTTACAGCATAGGCTCCCATTCACTGAGAAATGTCCAAACGCAGCTCTTACCAGAAACGTGTTTCTAACTCCTGAATCTAAAGGGAGATTTAACTCACTTAGCTGAACAAACGCACAGCAGAGCAGATTGAAGGATACGTTGCTTCTGTGTTTTAGGCAGAGTTTTACTGTTATTTCGTTATATCCGGGAATAGTGCTGGAAATGCCTGTTTTGAGATCTCTCCACAGAAAGCGTTTCCAGACTTCCCCTTCAACACACGAGTTTAACTCTGTAAGTTGAATGCACACATTGAAGACCGTTCTGTTAGGTAGCTCCGTTTTGGTTTCACAAGCAGACAGTTCTCCTTACAGCATAGGCTCCCATTCACTGAGAAATGTCCAAACGCAGCTCTTACCAGAAACGTGTTTCTAACTCCTGAATCTAAAGGGAGATTTAACTCACTTAGCTGAACAAACGCACAGCAGAGCAGATTGAAGGATACGTTGCTTCTGTGTTTAAGGCAGAGTTTTACTGCTATTTCGTTATATGCGGGAATAGTGCTGGAAATGCCTGTTTTGAGATCTCTCCACAGAAAGCGTTTCCAGACTTCCCCTTCAACACACGAGTTTAACTCTGTAAGTTGAATGCACACATTGAAGACCGTTCTGTTAGGTAGCTCCGTTTTGGTTTCACAAGCAGACAGTTCTCCTTACAGCATAGGCTCCCATTCACTGAGAAATGTCCAAACGCAGCTCTTACCAGAAACGTGTTTCTAACTCCTGAATCTAAAGGGAGATTTAACTCACTTAGCTGAACAAACGCACAGCAGAGCAGATTGAAGGATACGTTGCTTCTGTGTTTTAGGCAGAGTTTTACTGCTATTTCGTTATATGCGGGAATAGTGTTGGAAATGCCTGTTTTGAGATCTCTCCACAGAAAGCGTTTCCAGACTTCCCCTTCAACACAGGAGTTTAACTCTGTAAGTTGAATGCACACATTGAAGACCGTTCTGTTAGGTAGCTCCGTTTTGGTTTCACAAGCAGACAGTTCTCCTTACAGCATAGGCTCCCATTCACTGAGAAAGGTCCAAACGCAGCTCTTACCAGAAACGTGTTTCTAACTCCTGAATCTAAAGGGAGATTTAACTCACTTAGCTGAACAAACGCACAGCAGAGCAGATTGAAGGATACGTTGCTTCTGTGTTTTAGGCAGAGTTTTACTGCTATTTCGTTATATGCGGGAATAGTGCTGGAAATGCCTGTTTTGAGATCTCTCCACAGAAATCGTTTCCAGACTTCCCCTTCAACACACGAGTTTAACTCTGTAAGTTAAATGCACACATTGAAGTCCTTTCTGTTAGGTAGCTCCGTTTTGGTTTCACAAGCAGACAGTTCTCCTTACAGCATAGGCTCCCATTCACTGAGAAATGTCCAAACGCAGCTCTTACCAGAAACGTGTTTCTAACTCCTGAATCTAAAGGGAGATTTAACTCACTTAGCTGAACAAACGCACAGCAGAGCAGATTGAAGGATACGTTGCTTCTGTGTTTTAGGCAGAGTTTTACTGCTATTTCGTTATATGCGGGAATAGTGCTGGAAATGCCTGTTTTGAGATCTCTCCACAGAATGCGTTTCCAGACTTCCCCTTCAACGCACGAGTTTAACTCTGTAAGTTGAATGCACACATTGAAGACCGTTCTGTTAGGTAGCTCCGTTTTGGTTTCACAAGCAGACATTTCTCCTTACAGCATAGGCTCCCATTCACTGAGAAATGTCCAAACGCAGCTCTTACCAGAAACGTGTTTCTAACTCCAGAATCTAAAGGGAGATTTAACTCACTTAGCTGAACAAACGCACAGCAGAGCAGATTGAAGGATACGTTGCTTCTGTGTTTTAGGCAGAGTTTTACTGCTATTTCGTTATATGCGGGAATAGTGCTGGAAATGCCTGTTTTGAGATCTCTCCACAGAAAGCGTTTCCAGACTTCCCCTTCAACACACGAGTTTAACTCTGTAAGTTGAATGCACACATTGAAGACCGTTCTGTTAGGTAGCTCCGTTTTGGTTTCACAAGCAGACAGTTCTCCTTACAGCATAGGCTCCCATTCACTGAGAAATGTCCAAACGCAGCTCTTACCAGAAACGTGTTTCTAACTCCTGAATCTAAAGGGAGATTTAACTCACTTAGCTGAACAAACGCACAGCAGAGCAGATTGAAGGATACGTTGCTTCTGTGTTTTAGGCAGAGTTTTACTGCTATTTCGTTATATGCGGGAAGAGTGCTGGAAATGCCTGTTTTGAGATCTCTCCACAGAAAGCGTTTCCAGACTTCCCCTTCAACACACGAGTTTAACTCTGTAAGTTGAATGCACACATTGAAGACCGTTCTGTCAGGTAGCTCCGTTTTGGTTTCACAAGCAGACAGTTCTCCTTACAGCATAGGCTCCCATTCACTGAGAAATGTCCAAACGCAGCTCTTACCAGAAACGTGTTTCTAACTCCTGAATCTAAAGGGAGATTTAACTCACTTAGCTGAACAAACGCACAGCAGAGCAGATTGAAGGATACGTTGCTTCTGTGTTTGAGGCAGAGTTTTACTGCTATTTCGTTATATGCGGGAATAGTGCTGGAAATGCCTGTTTTGAGATCTCTCCACAGAAAGCGTTTCCAGACTTCCCCTTCAACACACGAGTTTAACTCTGTAAGTTGAATGCACACATTGAAGACCGTTCTGTTAGGTAGCTCCGTTTTGGTTTCACAAGCAGACAGTTCTCGTTACAGCATAGGCTCCCATTCACTGAGAATTGTCCAAACGCAGCTCTTACCAGAAACGTGTTTCTAACTCCTGAATCTAAAGGGAGATTTAACTCACTTAGCTGAACAAACGCACAGCAGAGCAGATTGAAGGATACGTTGTTTCTGTGTTTGAGGCAGAGTTTTACTGCTATTTCGTTATATCCGGGAATAGTGCTGGAAATGCCTGTTTTGAGATCTCTCCACAGAAAGCGTTTCCAGACTTCCCCTTCAACACACGAGTTTAACTCTGTAAGTTGAATCCACACATTGAAGACCGTTCTGTTAGGTAGCTCCGTTTTGGTTTCACAAGCAGACATTTCTCCTTACAGCATAGGCTCCCATTCACTGAGAAATGTCCAAACGCAGCTCTTACCAGAAACGTGTTTCTAACTCCAGAATCTAAAGGGAGATTTAACTCACTTAGCTGAACAAACGCACAGCAGAGCAGATTGAAGGATACGTTGCTTCTGTGTTTTAGGCAGAGTTTTACTGCTATTTCGTTATATGCGGGAATAGTGCTGGAAATGCCTGTTTTGAGATCTCTCCACAGAAAGCGTTTCCAGACTTCCCCTTCAACACACGAGTTTAACTCTGTAAGTTGAATGCACACATTGAAGACCGTTCTGTTAGGTAGCTCCGTTTTGGTTTCACAAGCAGACAGTTCTCCTTACAGCATAGGCTCCCATTCACTGAGAAATGTCCAAACGCAGCTCTTACCAGAAACGTGTTTCTAACTCCTGAATCTAAAGGGAGATTTAACTCACTTAGCTGAACAAACGCACAGCAGAGCAGATTGAAGGATACGTTGCTTCTGTGTTTTAGGCAGAGTTTTACTGCTATTTCGTTATATGCGGGAATAGTGCTGGAAATGCCTGTTTTGAGATCTCTCCACAGAAAGCGTTTCCAGACTTCCCCTTCAACACACGAGTTTAACTCTGTAAGTTGAATGCACACATTGAAGACCGTTCTGTCAGGTAGCTCCGTTTTGGTTTCACAAGCAGACAGTTCTCCTTACAGCATAGGCTCCCATTCACTGAGAAATGTCCAAACGCAGCTCTTACCAGAAACGTGTTTCTAACTCCTGAATCTAAAGGGAGATTTAACTCACTTAGCTGAACAAACGCACAGCAGAGCAGATTGAAGGATACGTTGCTTCTGTGTTTGAGGCAGAGTTTTACTGCTATTTCGTTATATGCGGGAATAGTGCTGGAAATGCCTGTTTTGAGATCTCTCCACAGAAAGCGTTTCCAGACTTCCCCTTCAACACACGAGTTTAACTCTGTAAGTTGAATGCACACATTGAGGACCGTTCTGTTAGGTAGCTCCGTTTTGGTTTCACAAGCAGACAGTTCTCGTTACAGCATAGGCTCCCATTCACTGAGAAATGTCCAAACGCAGCTCTTACCAGAAACGTGTTTCTAACTCCTGAATCTAAAGGGAGATTTAACTCACTTAGCTGAACAAACGCACAGCAGAGCAGATTGAAGGATACGTTGTTTCTGTGTTTTAGGCAGAGTTTTACTGCTATTTCGTTATATCCGGGAATAGTGCTGGAAATGCCTGTTTTGAGATCTCTCCACAGAAAGCGTTTCCAGACTTCCCCTTCAACACACGAGTTTAACTCTGTAAGTTGAATGCACACATTGAAGACCGTTCTGTTAGGTAGCTCCGTTTTGGTTTCACAAGCAGACAGTTCTCCTTACAGCATAGGCTCCCATTCACTGAGAAATGTCCAAACGCAGCTCTTACCAGAAACGTGTTTCTAACTCCTGAATCTAAAGGGAGATTTAACTCACTTAGCTGAACAAACGCACAGCAGAGCAGATTGAAGGATACGTTGCTTCTGTGTTTTAGGCAGAGTTTTACTGCTATTTCGTTATATGCGGGAATAGTGCTGGAAATGCCTGTTTTGAGATCTCTCCACAGAAAGCGTTTCCAGACTTCCCCTTCAACACACGAGTTTAACTCTGTAAGTTGAATGCACACATTGAAGACCGTTCTGTTAGGTAGCTCCGTTTTGGTTTCACAAGCAGACAGTTCTCCTTACAGCATAGGATCCCATTCACTGAGAAATGTCCAAACGCAGCTCTTACCAGAAACGTGTTTCAAACTCCTGAATCTAAAGGGAGATTTAACTCACTTAGCTGAACAAACGCACAGCAGAGCAGATTGAAGGATAGGTTGCTTCTGTGTTTTAGGCAGAGTTTTACTGCTATTTCGTTATATGCGGGAATAGTGCTGGAAATGCCTGTTTTGAGATCACTCCACAGAAATCGTTTCCAGACTTCCCCTTCAAAACACGAGTTTAACTCTGTAAGTTGAATGCACACATTGAAGTCCTTTCTGTTAGGTAGCTCCGTTTTGGTTTCACAAGCAGACAGTTCTCCTTACAGCATAGGCTCCCATTCACTGAGAAATGTCCAAACGCAGCTCTTACCAGAAACGTGTTTCTAACTCCTGAATCTAAAGGGAGATTTAACTCACTTAGCTGAACAAACGCACAGCAGAGCAGATTGAAGGATACGTTGCTTCTGTGTTTTAGGCAGAGTTTTACTGCTATTTCGTTATATGCGGGAATAGTGCTGGAAATGCCTGTTTTGAGATCTCTCCACAGAAAGCGTTTCCAGACTTCCCCTTCAACACACGAGTTTAACTCTGTAAGTTGAATGCACACATTGAAGACCGTTCTGTTAGGTAGCTCCGTTTTGGTTTCACAAGCAGACAGTTCTCCTTGCAGCATAGGCTCCCATTCACTGAGAAATGTCCAAACGCAGCTCTTACCAGAAACGTGTTTCTAACTCCTGAATCTAAAGGGAGATTTAACTCACTTAGCTGAACAAACGCACAGCAGAGCAGATTGAAGGATACGTTGCTTCTGTGTTTTAGGCAGAGTTTTACTGCTATTTCGTTATATGCAGGATTAGTGCTGGAAATGCCTGTTTTGAGATCTCTCCACAGAAAGCGTTTCCAGACTTCCCCTTCAACACACGAGTTTAACTCTGTAAGTTGAATGCACACATTGAAGACCGTTCTGTTAGGTAGCTCCGTTTTGGTTTCACAAGCAGACAGTTCTCCTTACAGCATAGGCTCCCATTCACTGAGAAATGTCCAAACGCAGCTCTTACCAGAAACGTGTTTCTAACTCCTGAATCTAAAGGGAGATTTAACTCACTTAGCTGAACAAACGCACAGCAGAGCAGATTGAAGGATACGTTGCTTCTGTGTTTTAGGCAGAGTTTTACTGCTATTTCGTTATATGCGGGAATAGTGCTGGAAATGCCTGTTTTGAGATCTCTCCACAGAAAGCGTTTCCAGACTTCCCCTTCAACACACGAGTTTAACTCTGTAAGTTGAATGCACACATTGAAGACCGTTCTGTCAGGTAGCTCCGTTTTGGTTTCACAAGCAGACAGTTCTCCTTACAGCATAGGCTCCCATTCACTGAGAAATGTCCAAACGCAGCTCTTACCAGAAACGTGTTTCTAACTCCTGAATCTAAAGGGAGATTTAACTCACTTAGCTGAACAAACGCACAGCAGAGCAGATTGAAGGATACGTTGCTTCTGTGTTTGAGGCAGAGTTTTACTGCTATTTCGTTATATGCGGGAATAGTGCTGGAAATGCCTGTTTTGAGATCTCTCCACAGAAAGCGTTTCCAGACTTCCCCTTCAACACACGAGTTTAACTCTGTAAGTTGAATGCACACATTGAAGACCGTTCTGTTAGGTAGCTCCGTTTTGGTTTCACAAGCAGACAGTTCTCGTTACAGCATAGGCTCCCATTCACTGAGAATTGTCCAAACGCAGCTCTTACCAGAAACGTGTTTCTAACTCCTGAATCTAAAGGGAGATTTAACTCACTTAGCTGAACAAACGCACAGCAGAGCAGATTGAAGGATACGTTGTTTCTGTGTTTGAGGCAGAGTTTTACTGCTATTTCGTTATATCCGGGAATAGTGCTGGAAATGCCTGTTTTGAGATCTCTCCACAGAAAGCGTTTCCAGACTTCCCCTTCAACACACGAGTTTAACTCTGTAAGTTGAATCCACACATTGAAGACCGTTCTGTTAGGTAGCTCCGTTTTGGTTTCACAAGCAGACATTTCTCCTTACAGCATAGGCTCCCATTCACTGAGAAATGTCCAAACGCAGCTCTTACCAGAAACGTGTTTCTAACTCCAGAATCTAAAGGGAGATTTAACTCACTTAGCTGAACAAACGCACAGCAGAGCAGATTGAAGGATACGTTGCTTCTGTGTTTTAGGCAGAGTTTTACTGCTATTTCGTTATATGCGGGAATAGTGCTGGAAATGCCTGTTTTGAGATCTCTCCACAGAAAGCGTTTCCAGACTTCCCCTTCAACACACGAGTTTAACTCTGTAAGTTGAATGCACACATTGAAGACCGTTCTGTTAGGTAGCTCCGTTTTGGTTTCACAAGCAGACAGTTCTCCTTACAGCATAGGCTCCCATTCACTGAGAAATGTCCAAACGCAGCTCTTACCAGAAACGTGTTTCTAACTCCTGAATCTAAAGGGAGATTTAACTCACTTAGCTGAACAAACGCACAGCAGAGCAGATTGAAGGATACGTTGCTTCTGTGTTTTAGGCAGAGTTTTACTGCTATTTCGTTATATGCGGGAATAGTGCTGGAAATGCCTGTTTTGAGATCTCTCCACAGAAAGCGTTTCCAGACTTCCCCTTCAACACACGAGTTTAACTCTGTAAGTTGAATGCACACATTGAAGACCGTTCTGTCAGGTAGCTCCGTTTTGGTTTCACAAGCAGACAGTTCTCCTTACAGCATAGGCTCCCATTCACTGAGAAATGTCCAAACGCAGCTCTTACCAGAAACGTGTTTCTAACTCCTGAATCTAAAGGGAGATTTAACTCACTTAGCTGAACAAACGCACAGCAGAGCAGATTGAAGGATACGTTGCTTCTGTGTTTGAGGCAGAGTTTTACTGCTATTTCGTTATATGCGGGAATAGTGCTGGAAATGCCTGTTTTGAGATCTCTCCACAGAAAGCGTTTCCAGACTTCCCCTTCAACACACGAGTTTAACTCTGTAAGTTGAATGCACACATTGAAGACCGTTCTGTTAGGTAGCTCCGTTTTGGTTTCACAAGCAGACAGTTCTCGTTACAGCATAGGCTCCCATTCACTGAGAAATGTCCAAACGCAGCTCTTACCAGAAACGTGTTTCTAACTCCTGAATCTAAAGGGAGATTTAACTCACTTAGCTGAACAAACGCACAGCAGAGCAGATTGAAGGATACGTTGTTTCTGTGTTTTAGGCAGAGTTTTACTGCTATTTCGTTATATCCGGGAATAGTGCTGGAAATGCCTGTTTTGAGATCTCTCCACAGAAAGCGTTTCCAGACTTCCCCTTCAACACACGAGTTTAACTCTGTAAGTTGAATGCACACATTGAAGACCGTTCTGTTAGGTAGCTCCGTTTTGGTTTCACAAGCAGACAGTTCTCCTTACAGCATAGGCTCCCATTCACTGAGAAATGTCCAAACGCAGCTCTTACCAGAAACGTGTTTCTAACTCCTGAATCTAAAGGGAGATTTAACTCACTTAGCTGAACAAACGCACAGCAGAGCAGATTGAAGGATACGTTGCTTCTGTGTTTTAGGCAGAGTTTTACTGCTATTTCGTTATATGCGGGAATAGTGCTGGAAATGCCTGTTTTGAGATCTCTCCACAGAAAGCGTTTCCAGACTTCCCCTTCAACACACGAGTTTAACTCTGTAAGTTGAATGCACACATTGAAGACCGTTCTGTTAGGTAGCTCCGTTTTGGTTTCACAAGCAGACAGTTCTCCTTACAGCATAGGATCCCATTCACTGAGAAATGTCCAAACGCAGCTCTTACCAGAAACGTGTTTCAAACTCCTGAATCTAAAGGGAGATTTAACTCACTTAGCTGAACAAACGCACAGCAGAGCAGATTGAAGGATAGGTTGCTTCTGTGTTTTAGGCAGAGTTTTACTGCTATTTCGTTATATGCGGGAATAGTGCTGGAAATGCCTGTTTTGAGATCACTCCACAGAAATCGTTTCCAGACTTCCCCTTCAAAACACGAGTTTAACTCTGTAAGTTGAATGCACACATTGAAGTCCTTTCTGTTAGGTAGCTCCGTTTTGGTTTCACAAGCAGACAGTTCTCCTTACAGCATAGGCTCCCATTCACTGAGAAATGTCCAAACGCAGCTCTTACCAGAAACGTGTTTCTAACTCCTGAATCTAAAGGGAGATTTAACTCACTTAGCTGAACAAACGCACAGCAGAGCAGATTGAAGGATACGTTGCTTCTGTGTTTTAGGCAGAGTTTTACTGCTATTTCGTTATATGCGGGAATAGTGCTGGAAATGCCTGTTTTGAGATCTCTCCACAGAAAGCGTTTCCAGACTTCCCCTTCAACACACGAGTTTAACTCTGTAAGTTGAATGCACACATTGAAGACCGTTCTGTTAGGTAGCTCCGTTTTGGTTTCACAAGCAGACAGTTCTCCTTGCAGCATAGGCTCCCATTCACTGAGAAATGTCCAAACGCAGCTCTTACCAGAAACGTGTTTCTAACTCCTGAATCTAAAGGGAGATTTAACTCACTTAGCTGAACAAACGCACAGCAGAGCAGATTGAAGGATACGTTGCTTCTGTGTTTTAGGCAGAGTTTTACTGCTATTTCGTTATATGCAGGATTAGTGCTGGAAATGCCTGTTTTGAGATCTCTCCACAGAAAGCGTTTCCAGACTTCCCCTTCAACACACGAGTTTAACTCTGTAAGTTGAATGCACACATTGAAGACCGTTCTGTTAGGTAGCTCCGTTTTGGTTTCACAAGCAGACAGTTCTCCTTACAGCATAGGCTCCCATTCACTGAGAAATGTCCAAACGCAGCTCTTACCAGAAACGTGTTTCTAACTCCTGAATCTAAAGGGAGATTTAACTCACTTAGCTGAACAAACGCACAGCAGAGCAGATTGAAGGATACGTTGCTTCTGTGTTTTAGGCAGAGTTTTACTGCTATTTCGTTATATGCGGGAATAGTGCTGGAAATGCCTGTTTTGAGATCTCTCCACAGAAAGCGTTTCCAGACTTCCCCTTCAACACACGAGTTTAACTCTGTAAGTTGAATGCACACATTGAAGACCGTTCTGTTAGGTAGCTCCGTTTTGGTTTCACAAGCAGACAGTTCTCCTTACAGCATAGGCTCCCATTCACTGAGAAATGTCCAAACGCAGCTCTTACCAGAAACGTGTTTCTAACTCCTGAATCTAAAGGGAGATTTAACTCACTTAGCTGAACAAACGCACAGCAGAGCAGATTGAAGGATACGTTGCTTCTGTGTTTTAGGCAGAGTTTTACTGCTATTTCGTTATATGCGGGAATAGTGCTGGAAATGCCTGTTTTGAGATCTCTCCACAGAAAGCGTTTCCAGACTTCCCCTTCAACACACGAGTTTAACTCTGTAAGTTGAATGCACACATTGAAGACCGTTCTGTTAGGTAGCTCCGTTTTGGTTTCACAAGCAGACAGTTCTCGTTACAGCATAGGCTCCCATTCACTGAGAAATGTCCAAACGCAGCTCTTACCAGAAACGTGTTTCTAACTCCTGAATCTAAAGGGAGATTTAACTCACTTAGCTGAACAAACGCACAGCAGAGCAGATTGAAGGATACGTTGTTTCTGTGTTTTAGGCAGAGTTTTACTGCTATTTCGTTATATCCGGGAATAGTGCTGGAAATGCCTGTTTTGAGATCTCTCCACAGAAAGCGTTTCCAGACTTCCCCTTCAACACACGAGTTTAACTCTGTAAGTTGAATGCACACATTGAAGACCGTTCTGTTAGGTAGCTCCGTTTTGGTTTCACAAGCAGACAGTTCTCCTTACAGCATAGGCTCCCATTCACTGAGAAATGTCCAAACGCAGCTCTTACCAGAAACGTGTTTCTAACTCCTGAATCTAAAGGGAGATTTAACTCACTTAGATGAACAAACGCACAGCAGAGCAGATTGAAGGATACGTTGCTTCTGTGTTTTAGGCAGAGTTTTACTGCTATTTCGTTATATCCGGGAATAGTGCTGGAAATGCCTGTTTTGAGATCTCTCCACAGAAAGCGTTTCCAGACTTCCCCTTCAACACACGAGTTTAACTCTGTAAGTTGAATGCACACATTGAAGACCGTTCTGTTAGGTAGCTCCGTTTTGGTTTCACAAGCAGACAGTTCTCCTTACAGCATAGGCTCCCATTCACTGAGAAATGTCCAAACGCAGCTCTTACCAGAAACGTGTTTCTAACTCCAGAATCTAAAGGGAGATTTAACTCACTTAGCTGAACAAACGCACAGCAGAGCAGATTGAAGGATACGTTGCTTCTGTGTTTTAGGCAGAGTTTTACTGCTATTTCGTTATATGCGGGAATAGTGCTGGAAATGCCTGTTTTGAGATCTCTCCACAGAAAGCGTTTCCAGACTTCCCCTTCAACACACGAGTTTAACTCTGTAAGTTGAATGCACACATTGAAGACCGTTCTGTTAGGTAGCTCCGTTTTGGTTTCACAAGCAGACAGTTCTCCTTACAGCATAGGCTCCCATTCACTGAGAAATGTCCAAACGCAGCTCTTACCAGAAACGTGTTTCTAACTCCTGAATCTAAAGGGAGATTTAACTCACTTAGCTGAACAAACGCACAGCAGAGCAGATTGAAGGATACGTTGCTTCTGTGTTTTAGGCAGAGTTTTACTGCTATTTCGTTATATGCGGGAATAGTGCTGGAAATGCCTGTTTTGAGATCTCTCCACAGAAAGCGTTTCCAGACTTCCCCTTCAACACACGAGTTTAACTCTGTAAGTTGAATGCACACATTGAAGACCGTTCTGTCAGGTAGCTCCGTTTTGGTTTCACAAGCAGACAGTTCTCCTTACAGCATAGGCTCCCATTCACTGAGAAATGTCCAAACGCAGCTCTTACCAGAAACGTGTTTCTAACTCCTGAATCTAAAGGGAGATTTAACTCACTTAGCTGAACAAACGCACAGCAGAGCAGATTGAAGGATACGTTGCTTCTGTGTTTGAGGCAGAGTTTTACTGCTATTTCGTTATATGCGGGAATAGTGCTGGAAATGCCTGTTTTGAGATCTCTCCACAGAAAGCGTTTCCAGACTTCCCCTTCAACACACGAGTTTAACTCTGTAAGTTGAATGCACACATTGAAGACCGTTCTGTTAGGTAGCTCCGTTTTGGTTTCACAAGCAGACAGTTCTCGTTACAGCATAGGCTCCCATTCACTGAGAAATGTCCAAACGCAGCTCTTACCAGAAACGTGTTTCTAACTCCTGAATCTAAAGGGAGATTTAACTCACTTAGCTGAACAAACGCACAGCAGAGCAGATTGAAGGATACGTTGTTTCTGTGTTTTAGGCAGAGTTTTACTGCTATTTCGTTATATCCGGGAATAGTGCTGGAAATGCCTGTTTTGAGATCTCTCCACAGAAAGCGTTTCCAGACTTCCCCTTCAACACACGAGTTTAACTCTGTAAGTTGAATGCACACATTGAAGACCGTTCTGTTAGGTAGCTCCGTTTTGGTTTCACAAGCAGACAGTTCTCCTTACAGCATAGGCTCCCATTCACTGAGAAATGTCCAAACGCAGCTCTTACCAGAAACGTGTTTCTAACTCCTGAATCTAAAGGGAGATTTAACTCACTTAGCTGAACAAACGCACAGCAGAGCAGATTGAAGGATACGTTGCTTCTGTGTTTTAGGCAGAGTTTTACTGCTATTTCGTTATATGCGGGAATAGTGCTGGAAATGCCTGTTTTGAGATCTCTCCACAGAAAGCGTTTCCAGACTTCCCCTTCAACCCACGAGTTTAACTCTGTAAGTTGAATGCACACATTGAAGACCGTTCTGTTAGGTAGCTCCGTTTTGGTTTCACAAGCAGACAGTTCTCCTTACAGCATAGGATCCCATTCACTGAGAAATGTCCAAACGCAGCTCTTACCAGAAACGTGTTTCTAACTCCTGAATCTAAAGGGAGATTTAACTCACTTAGCTGAACAAACGCACAGCAGAGCAGATTGAAGGATACGTTGCTTCTGTGTTTTAGGCAGAGTTTTACTGCTATTTCGTTATATGCGGGAATAGTGCTGGAAATGCCTGTTTTGTGATCTCTCCACAGAAAGCGTTTCCAGACTTCCCCTTCAACACACGAGTTTAACTCCTTAAGTTGAATGCACACATTGAAGACCGTTCTGTTAGGTAGCTCCGTTTTGGTTTCACAAGCAGACAGTTCTCCTTACAGCATAGGCTCCCATTCACTGAGAAATGTCCAAACGCAGCTCTTACCAGAAACGTGTTTCAAACTCCTGAATCTAAAGGGAGATTTAACTCACTTAGCTGAACAAACGCACAGCAGAGCAGATTGAAGGATAGGTTGCTTCTGTGTTTTAGGCAGAGTTTTACTGCTATTTCGTTATATGCGGGAATAGTGCTGGAAATGCCTGTTTTGAGATCACTCCACAGAAATCGTTTCCAGACTTCCCCTTCAAAACACGAGTTTAACTCTGTAAGTTGAATGCACACATTGAAGTCCTTTCTGTTAGGTAGCTCCGTTTTGGTTTCACAAGCAGACAGTTCTCCTTACAGCATAGGCTCCCATTCACTGAGAAATGTCCAAACGCAGCTCTTACCAGAAACGTGTTTCTAACTCCTGAATCTAAAGGGAGATTTAACTCACTTAGCTGAACAAACGCACAGCAGAGCAGATTGAAGGATACGTTGCTTCTGTGTTTTAGGCAGAGTTTTACTGCTATTTCGTTATATGCGGGAATAGTGCTGGAAATGCCTGTTTTGAGATCTCTCCACAGAAAGCGTTTCCAGACTTCCCCTTCAACACACGAGTTTAACTCTGTAAGTTGAATGCACACATTGAAGACCGTTCTGTTAGGTAGCTCCGTTTTGGTTTCACAAGCAGACAGTTCTCCTTGCAGCATAGGCTCCCATTCACTGAGAAATGTCCAAACGCAGCTCTTACCAGAAACGTGTTTCTAACTCCTGAATCTAAAGGGAGATTTAACTCACTTAGCTGAACAAACGCACAGCAGAGCAGATTGAAGGATACGTTGCTTCTGTGTTTTAGGCAGAGTTTTACTGCTATTTCGTTATATGCAGGATTAGTGCTGGAAATGCCTGTTTTGAGATCTCTCCACAGAAAGCGTTTCCAGACTTCCCCTTCAACACACGAGTTTAACTCTGTAAGTTGAATGCACACATTGAAGACCGTTCTGTTAGGTAGCTCCGTTTTGGTTTCACAAGCAGACAGTTCTCCTTACAGCATAGGCTCCCATTCACTGAGAAATGTCCAAACGCAGCTCTTACCAGAAACGTGTTTCTAACTCCTGAATCTAAAGGGAGATTTAACTCACTTAGCTGAACAAACGCACAGCAGAGCAGATTGAAGGATACGTTGCTTCTGTGTTTTAGGCAGAGTTTTACTGCTATTTCGTTATATGCGGGAATAGTGCTGGAAATGCCTGTTTTGAGATCTCTCCACAGAAAGCGTTTCCAGACTTCCCCTTCAACACACTAGTTTAACTCTGTAAGTTGAATGCACACATTGAAGACCGTTCTGTTAGGTAGCTCCGTTTTGGTTTCACAAGCAGACAGTTCTCCTTACAGCATAGGCTCCCATTCACTGAGAAATGTCCAAACGCAGCTCTTACCAGAAACGTGTTTCTAACTCCTGAATCTAAAGGGAGATTTAACTCACTTAGCTGAACAAACGCACAGCAGAGCAGATTGAAGGATACGTTGCTTCTGTGTTTTAGGCAGAGTTTTACTGCTATTTCGTTATATGCGGGAATAGTGCTGGAAATGCCTGTTTTGAGATCTCTCCACAGAAAGCGTTTCCAGACTTCCCCTTCAACACACGAGTTTAACTCTGTAAGTTGAATGCACACATTGAAGACCGTTCTGTTAGGTAGCTCCGTTTTGGTTTCACAAGCAGACAGTTCTCGTTACAGCATAGGCTCCCATTCACTGAGAAATGTCCAAACGCAGCTCTTACCAGAAACGTGTTTCTAACTCCTGAATCTAAAGGGAGATTTAACTCACTTAGCTGAACAAACGCACAGCAGAGCAGATTGAAGGATACGTTGTTTCTGTGTTTTAGGCAGAGTTTTACTGCTATTTCGTTATATCCGGGAATAGTGCTGGAAATGCCTGTTTTGAGATCTCTCCACAGAAAGCGTTTCCAGACTTCCCCTTCAACACACGAGTTTAACTCTGTAAGTTGAATGCACACATTGAAGACCGTTCTGTTAGGTAGCTCCGTTTTGGTTTCACAAGCAGACAGTTCTCCTTACAGCATAGGCTCCCATTCACTGAGAAATGTCCAAACGCAGCTCTTACCAGAAACGTGTTTCTAACTCCTGAATCTAAAGGGAGATTTAACTCACTTAGATGAACAAACGCACAGCAGAGCAGATTGAAGGATACGTTGCTTCTGTGTTTTAGGCAGAGTTTTACTGCTATTTCGTTATATGCGGGAATAGTGCTGGAAATGCCTGTTTTGAGATCTCTCCACAGAAAGCGTTTCCAGACTTCCCCTTCAACACACGAGTTTAACTCTGTAAGTTGAATGCACACATTGAAGACCGTTCTGTTAGGTAGCTCCGTTTTGGTTTCACAAGCAGACAGTTCTCCTTACAGCATAGGATCCCATTCACTGAGAAATGTCCAAACGCAGCTCTTACCAGAAACGTGTTTCTAACTCCTGAATCTAAAGGGAGATTTAACTCACTTAGCTGAACAAACGCACAGCAGAGCAGATTGAAGGATACGTTGCTTCTGTGTTTTAGGCAGAGTTTTACTGCTATTTCGTTATATGCGGGAATAGTGCTGGAAATGCCTGTTTTGTGATCTCTCCACAGAAAGCGTTTCCAGACTTCCCCTTCAACACACGAGTTTAACTCCTTAAGTTGAATGCACACATTGAAGACCGTTCTGTTAGGTAGCTCCGTTTTGGTTTCACAAGCAGACAGTTCTCCTTACAGCATAGGCTCCCATTCACTGAGAAAGGTCCAAACGCAGCTCTTACCAGAAACGTGTTTCAAACTCCTGAATCTAAAGGGAGATTTAACTCACTTAGCTGAACAAACGCACAGCAGAGCAGATTGAAGGATAGGTTGCTTCTGTGTTTTAGGCAGAGTTTAACTGCTATTTCCTTATATGCGGGAATAGTGCTGGAAATGCCTGTTTTGAGATCTCTCCACAGAAATCGTTTCCAGACTTCCCCTTCAACACACGAGTTTAACTCTGTAAGTTGAATGCACACATTGAAGTCCTTTCTGTTAGGTAGCTACGTTTTGGTTTCACAAGCAGACAGTTCTCCTTACAGCATAGGCTCCCATTCACTGAGAAATGTCCAAACGCAGCTCTTACCAGAAACGTGTTTCTAACTCCTGAATCTAAAGGGAGATTTAACTCACTTAGCTGAACAAACGCACAGCAGAGCAGATTGAAGGATACGTTGCTTCTGTGTTTTAGGCAGAGTTTTACTGCTATTTCGTTATATGCGGGAATAGTGCTGGAAATGCCTGTTTTGAGATCTCTCCACAGAAAGCGTTTCCAGATTTCCCCTTCAACACACGAGTTTAACTCTGTAAGTTGAATGCACACATTGAAGACCGTTCTGTTAGGTAGCTCCGTTTTGGTTTCACAAGCAGACAGTTCTCCTTACAGCATAGGCTCCCATTCACTGAGAAATGTCCAAACGCAGCTCTTACCAGAAACGTGTTTCTAACTCCTGAATCTAAAGGGAGATTTAACTCACTTAGCTGAACAAACGCACAGCAGAGCAGATTGAAGGATACGTTGCTTCTGTGTTTTAGGCAGAGTTTTACTGCTATTTCTTTATATGCGGGAATAGTGCTGGAAATGCCTGTTTTGAGATCTCTCCACAGAAAGCGTTTCCAGACTTCCCCTTCAACACACGAGTTTAACTCTGTAAGTTGAATGCACACATTGAAGACCGTTCTGTCAGGTAGCTCCGTTTTGGTTTCACAAGCAGACAGTTCTCCTTACAGCATAGGCTCCCATTCACTGAGAAATGTCCAAACGCAGCTCTTACCAGAAACGTGTTTCTAACTCCTGAATCTAAAGGGAGATTTAACTCACTTAGCTGAACAAACGCACAGCAGAGCAGATTGAAGGATACGTTGCTTCTGTGTTTGAGGCAGAGTTTTACTGCTATTTCGTTATATGCGGGAATAGTGCTGGAAATGCCTGTTTTGAGATCTCTCCACAGAAAGCGTTTCCAGACTTCCCCTTCAACACACGAGTTTAACTCTGTAAGTTGAATGCACACATTGAAGACCGTTCTGTTAGGTAGCTCCGTTTTGGTTTCACAAGCAGACAGTTCTCCTTACAGCATAGGCTCCCATTCACTGAGAAATGTCCAAACGCAGCTCTTACCAGAAACGTGTTTCTAACTCCTGAATCTAAAGGGAGATTTAACTCACTTAGCTGAACAAACGCACAGCAGAGTAGATTGAAGGATACGTTGCTTCTGTGTTTTAGGCAGAGTTTTACTGCTATTTCGTTATATGCGGGAATAGTGCTGGAAATGCCTGTTATGAGATCTCTCCACAGAAAGCGTTTCCAGACTTCCCCTTCAACACACGAGTTTAACTCTGTAAGTTGGATGCACACATTGAAGACCGTTCTGTTAGGTAGCTCCGTTTTGGTTTCACAAGCAGACAGTTCTCCTTACAGCATAGGCTCCCATTCACTGACAAATGTCCAAACACAGCACTTACCAGAAACGTGTTTCTAACTCCTGAATATAAAGGGAGATTTAACTCACTTAGCTGAACAAACGCACAGCAGAGCAGATTGAAGGATACGTTGCTTCTGTGTTTTAGGCAGAGTTTTATTGCTATTTCCTTATATGCGGGAATAGTGCTGGAAATGCCTGTTTTGAGATCTCTCCACAGAAAGCGTTTCCAGACTTCCCCTTCAACACACGAGTTTAACTCTGTAAGTTGAATGCACACATTGAAGTCCTTTCTGTTAGGTAGCTCCGTTTTGGTTTCACAAGCAGACAGTTCTCCTTACAGCATAGGCTCCCATTCACTGAGAAATGTCCAAACGCAGCTCTTACCAGAAACGTGTTTCTAACTCCTGAATCTAAAGGGAGATTTAACTCACTTAGCTGAACAAACGCACAGCAGAGCAGATTGAAGGATACGTTGCTTCTGTGTTTTAGGCAGAATTTTACTGCTGTTTCGTTATATGCGGGAATAGTGCTGGAAATGCCTGTTTTGAGATCTCTCCACAGAAAGCGTTTCCAGACTTCCCCTTCAACGCACGAGTTTAACTCTGTAAGTTGAATGCACACATTGAAGACCGTTCTGTTAGGTAGCTCCGTTTTGGTTTCACAAGCAGACATTTCTCCTTACAGCATAGGCTCCCATTCACTGAGAAATGTCCAAACGCAGCTCTTACCAGAAACGTGTTTCTAACTCCAGAATCTAAAGGGAGATTTAACTCACTTAGCTGAACAAACGCACAGCAGAGCAGATTGAAGGATACGTTGCTTCTGTGTTTTAGGCAGAGTTTTACTGCTATTTCGTTATATGCGGGAATAGTGCTGGAAATGCCTGTTTTGAGATCTCTCCACAGAAAGCGTTTCCAGACTTCCCCTTCAACACACGAGTTTAACTCTGTAAGTTGAATGCACACATTGAAGACCGTTCTGTTAGGTAGCTCCGTTTTGGTTTCACAAGCAGACAGTTCTCCTTACAGCATAGGCTCCCATTCACTGAGAAATGTCCAAACGCAGCTCTTACCAGAAACGTGTTTCTAACTCCTGAATCTAAAGGGAGATTTAACTCACTTAGCTGAACAAACGCACAGCAGAGCAGATTGAAGGATACGTTGCTTCTGTGTTTTAGGCAGAGTTTTACTGCTATTTCGTTATATGCGGGAATAGTGCTGGAAATGCCTGTTTTGAGATCTCTCCACAGAAAGCGTTGCCAGACTTCCCCTTCAACACACGAGTTTAACTCTGTAAGTTGAATGCACACATTGAAGACCGTTCTGTCAGGTAGCTCCGTTTTGGTTTCACAAGCAGACAGTTCTCCTTACAGCATAGGCTCCCATTCACTGAGAAAGGTCCAAACGCAGCTCTTACCAGAAACGTGTTTCTAACTCCTGAATCTAAAGGGAGATTTAACTCACTTAGCTGAACAAACGCACAGCAGAGCAGATTGAAGGATACGTTGCTTCTGTGTTTCAGGCAGAGTTTTACTGCTATTTCGTTATATGCGGGAATAGTGCTGGAAATGCCTGTTTTGAGATCTCTCCACAGAAAGCGTTTCCAGACTTCCCCTTCAACACACGAGTTTAACTCTGTAAGTTGAATGCACACATTGAAGACCGTTCTGTTAGGTAGCTCCGTTTTGGTTTCACAAGCAGACAGTTCTCCTTACAACATAGGCTCCCATTCACTGAGAAATGTCCAAACGCAGCTCTTACCAGAAACGTGTTTCTAACTCCTGAATATAAAGGGAGATTTAACTCACTTAGCTGAACAAACGCACAGCAGATTAGATTGAAGGATACGTTGCTTCTGTGTTTTAGGCAGAGTTTTTCTGCTATTTCGTTATATGCGGGAATAGTGCTGGAAATGCCTGTTAAGAGATCTCTCCACAGAAAGCGTTTCCAGACTTCCCCTTCAACACACGAGTTTAAATCTGTAAGTTGGATGCACACATTGAAGACCGTTCTGTTAGGTAGCTCCGTTTTGGTTTCACAAGCAGACAGTTCTCCTTACAGCATAGGCTCCCATTCACTGACAAATGTCCAAACGCAGCTCTTACCAGAAACGTGTTTCTAACTCCTGAATCTAAAGGGAGATTTAACTCACTTAGCTGAACAAACGCACAGCAGAGCAGATTGAAGGATACGTTGCTTCTGTGTTTTAGGCAGAGTTTTACTGCTATTTCCTTATATGCGGGAATAGTGCTGGAAATGCCTGTTTTGAGATCTCTCCACAGAAAGCGTTTCCAGACTTCCCCTTCAACACACGAGTTTAACTCTGTAAGTTGAATGCACACATTGAAGACCGTTCTGTTAGGTAGCTCCGTTTTGGTTTCACAAGCAGACAGTTCTCCTTACAGCATAGGCTCCCTTTCACTGAGAAAATTCCAAACGCTGCTCTTACCAGAAACGTGTTTCTAACTCCTGAATCTAAAGGGAGATTTAACTCACTTAGCTGAACAAACGCACAGCAGAGCAGATTGAAGGATACGTTGCTTCTGTGTTTTAGGCAGAGTTTTACTGCTATTTCGTTATATGCGGGAATAGTGCTGGAAATGCCTGTTTTGAGATCTCTCCACAGAAAGCGTTTCCAGACTTCCCCTTCAACACACGAGTTTAACTCTGTAAGTTGAATGCACACATTGAAGACCGTTCTGTAAGGTAGCTCCGTTTTGGTTTCACAAGCAGACAGTTCTCCTTACAGCATAGGCTCCCATTCACTGAGAAATGTCCAAACGCAACTCTTACCAGAAACGTGTTTCTAACTCCTGAATCTAAAGGGAGATTTAACTCACTTAGCTGAACAAACGCACAGCAGAGGAGATTGAAGGATACGTTGCTTCTGTGTTTTAGGCAGAGTTTTACTGCTATTTCGTTATATGCGGGAATAGTGCTGGAAATGCCTGTTTTGAGATCTCTCCACAGAAAGCGTTTCCAGACTTCCCCTTCAACACACGAGTTTAACTCTGTAAGTTGAATGCACACATTGAAGACCGTTCTGTAAGGTAGCTCCGTTTTGGTTTCACAAGCAGACAGTTCTCCTTACAGCATAGGCTCCCATTCACTGAGAAATGTCCAAACGCAACACTTACCAGAAACGTGTTTCTAACTCCTGAATCTAAAGGGAGATTTAACTCACTTAGCTGAACAAACGCACAGCAGAGGAGATTGAAGGATACGTTGCTTCTGTGTTTTAGGCAGAGTTTTACTGCTATTTCGTTATATGCGGGAATAGTGCTGGAAATGCCTGTTTTGAGATCTCTCCACAGAAAGCGTTTCCAGACTTCCCCTTCAACACACGAGTTTAACTCTGTAAGTTGAATGCACACATTGAAGACCGTTCTGTTAGGTAGCTCCGTTTGGTTTCACAAGCAGACAGTTCTCCTTACAGCATAGGCTCCCATTCACTGAGAAATGTCCAAACGCAGCTCTTACCAGAAACGTGTTTCAAACTCCTGAATCTAAAGGGAGATTTAACTCACTTAGCTGAACAAACGCACAGCAGAGCAGATTGAAGGATAGGTTGCTTCTGTGTTTTAGGCAGAGTTTTACTGCTATTTCGTTATATGCGGGAATAGTGCTGGAAATGCCTGTTTTGAGATCACTCCACAGAAATCGTTTCCAGACTTCCCCTTCAAAACACGAGTTTAACTCTGTAAGTTGAATGCACACATTGAAGTCCTTTCTGTTAGGTAGCTCCGTTTTGGTTTCACAAGCAGACAGTTCTCCTTACAGCATAGGCTCCCATTCACTGAGAAATGTCCAAACGCAGCTCTTACCAGAAACGTGTTTCTAACTCCTGAATCTAAAGGGAGATTTAACTCACTTAGCTGAACAAACGCACAGCAGAGCAGATTGAAGGATACGTTGCTTCTGTGTTTTAGGCAGAGTTTTACTGCTATTTCGTTATATGCGGGAATAGTGCTGGAAATGCCTGTTTTGAGATCTCTCCACAGAAAGCGTTTCCAGACTTCCCCTTCAACACACGAGTTTAACTCTGTAAGTTGAATGCACACATTGAAGACCGTTCTGTTAGGTAGCTCCGTTTTGGTTTCACAAGCAGACAGTTCTCCTTGCAGCATAGGCTCCCATTCACTGAGAAATGTCCAAACGCAGCTCTTACCAGAAACGTGTTTCTAACTCCTGAATCTAAAGGGAGATTTAACTCACTTAGCTGAACAAACGCACAGCAGAGCAGATTGAAGGATACGTTGCTTCTGTGTTTTAGGCAGAGTTTTACTGCTATTTCGTTATATGCAGGATTAGTGCTGGAAATGCCTGTTTTGAGATCTCTCCACAGAAAGCGTTTCCAGACTTCCCCTTCAACACACGAGTTTAACTCTGTAAGTTGAATGCACACATTGAAGACCGTTCTGTTAGGTAGCTCCGTTTTGGTTTCACAAGCAGACAGTTCTCCTTACAGCATAGGCTCCCATTCACTGAGAAATGTCCAAACGCAGCTCTTACCAGAAACGTGTTTCTAACTCCTGAATCTAAAGGGAGATTTAACTCACTTAGCTGAACAAACGCACAGCAGAGCAGATTGAAGGATACGTTGCTTCTGTGTTTTAGGCAGAGTTTTACTGCTATTTCGTTATATGCGGGAATAGTGCTGGAAATGCCTGTTTTGAGATCTCTCCACAGAAAGCGTTTCCAGACTTCCCCTTCAACACACGAGTTTAACTCTGTAAGTTGAATGCACACATTGAAGACCGTTCTGTTAGGTAGCTCCGTTTTGGTTTCACCAGCAGACAGTTCTCCTTACAGCATAGGCTCCCATTCACTGAGAAATGTCCAAACGCAGCTCTTACCAGAAACGTGTTTCTAACTCCTGAATCTAAAGGGAGATTTAACTCACTTAGCTGAACAAACGCACAGCAGAGCAGATTGAAGGATACGTTGCTTCTGTGTTTTAGGCAGAGTTTTACTGCTATTTCGTTATATGCGGGAATAGTGCTGGAAATGCCTGTTTTGAGATCTCTCCACAGAAAGCGTTTCCAGACTTCCCCTTCAACACACGAGTTTAACTCTGTAAGTTGAATGCACACATTGAAGACCGTTCTGTTAGGTAGCTCCGTTTTGGTTTCACAAGCAGACAGTTCTCGTTACAGCATAGGCTCCCATTCACTGAGAAATGTCCAAACGCAGCTCTTACCAGAAACGTGTTTCTAACTCCTGAATCTAAAGGGAGATTTAACTCACTTAGCTGAACAAACGCACAGCAGAGCAGATTGAAGGATACGTTGTTTCTGTGTTTTAGGCAGAGTTTTACTGCTATTTCGTTATATCCGGGAATAGTGCTGGAAATGCCTGTTTTGAGATCTCTCCACAGAAAGCGTTTCCAGACTTCCCCTTCAACACACGAGTTTAACTCTGTAAGTTGAATGCACACATTGAAGACCGTTCTGTTAGGTAGCTCCGTTTTGGTTTCACAAGCAGACAGTTCTCCTTACAGCATAGGCTCCCATTCACTGAGAAATGTCCAAACGCAGCTCTTACCAGAAACGTGTTTCTAACTCCTGAATCTAAAGGGAGATTTAACTCACTTAGATGAACAAACGCACAGCAGAGCAGATTGAAGGATACGTTGCTTCTGTGTTTTAGGCAGAGTTTTACTGCTATTTCGTTATATGCGGGAATAGTGCTGGAAATGCCTGTTTTGAGATCTCTCCACAGAAAGCGTTTCCAGACTTCCCCTTCAACACACGAGTTTAACTCTGTAAGTTGAATGCACACATTGAAGACCGTTCTGTTAGGTAGCTCCGTTTTGGTTTCACAAGCAGACAGTTCTCCTTACAGCATAGGATCCCATTCACTGAGAAATGTCCAAACGCAGCTCTTACCAGAAACGTGTTTCTAACTCCTGAATCTAAAGGGAGATTTAACTCACTTAGCTGAACAAACGCACAGCAGAGCAGATTGAAGGATACGTTGCTTCTGTGTTTTAGGCAGAGTTTTACTGCTATTTCGTTATATGCGGGAATAGTGCTGGAAATGCCTGTTTTGTGATCTCTCCACAGAAAGCGTTTCCAGACTTCCCCTTCAACACACGAGTTTAACTCCTTAAGTTGAATGCACACATTGAAGACCGTTCTGTTAGGTAGCTCCGTTTTGGTTTCACAAGCAGACAGTTCTCCTTACAGCATAGGCTCCCATTCACTGAGAAAGGTCCAAACGCAGCTCTTACCAGAAACGTGTTTCAAACTCCTGAATCTAAAGGGAGATTTAACTCACTTAGCTGAACAAACGCACAGCAGAGCAGATTGAAGGATAGGTTGCTTCTGTGTTTTAGGCAGAGTTTTACTGCTATTTCCTTATATGCGGGAATAGTGCTGGAAATGCCTGTTTTGAGATCTCTCCACAGAAATCGTTTCCAGACTTCCCCTTCAACACACGAGTTTAACTCTGTAAGTTGAATGCACACATTGAAGTCCTTTCTGTTAGGTAGATCCGTTTTGGTTTCACAAGCAGACAGTTCTCCTTACAGCATAGGCTCCCATTCACTGAGAAATGTCCAAACGCAGCTCTTACCAGAAACGTGTTTCTAACTCCTGAATCTAAAGGGAGATTTAACTCACTTAGCTGAACAAACGCACAGCAGAGCAGATTGAAGGATACGTTGCTTCTGTGTTTTAGGCAGAGTTTTACTGCTATTTCGTTATATGCGGGAATAGTGCTGGAAATGCCTGTTTTGAGATCTCTCCACAGAAAGCGTTTCCAGATTTCCCCTTCAACACACGAGTTTAACTCTGTAAGTTGAATGCACACATTGAAGACCGTTCTGTTAGGTAGCTCCGTTTTGGTTTCACAAGCAGACAGTTCTCCTTACAGCATAGGCTCCCATTCACTGAGAAATGTCCAAACGCAGCTCTTACCAGAAACGTGTTTCTAACTCCTGAATCTAAAGGGAGATTTAACTCACTTAGCTGAACAAACGCACAGCAGAGCAGATTGAAGGATACGTTGCTTCTGTGTTTTAGGCAGAGTTTTACTGCTATTTCTTTATATGCGGGAATAGTGCTGGAAATGCCTGTTTTGAGATCTCTCCACAGAAAGCGTTTCCAGACTTCCCCTTCAACACACGAGTTTAACTCTGTAAGTTGAATGCACACATTGAAGACCGTTCTGTCAGGTAGCTCCGTTTTGGTTTCACAAGCAGACAGTTCTCCTTACAGCATAGGCTCCCATTCACTGAGAAATGTCCAAACGCAGCTCTTACCAGAAACGTGTTTCTAACTCCTGAATCTAAAGGGAGATTTAACTCACTTAGCTGAACAAACGCACAGCAGAGCAGATTGAAGGATACGTTGCTTCTGTGTTTGAGGCAGAGTTTTACTGCTATTTCGTTATATGCGGGAATAGTGCTGGAAATGCCTGTTTTGAGATCTCTCCACAGAAAGCGTTTCCAGACTTCCCCTTCAACACACGAGTTTAACTCTGTAAGTTGAATGCACACATTGAAGACCGTTCTGTTAGGTAGCTCCGTTTTGGTTTCACAAGCAGACAGTTCTCCTTACAGCATAGGCTCCCATTCACTGAGAAATGTCCAAACGCAGCTCTTACCAGAAACGTGTTTCTAACTCCTGAATCTAAAGGGAGATTTAACTCACTTAGCTGAACAAACGCACAGCAGAGTAGATTGAAGGATACGTTGCTTCTGTGTTTTAGGCAGAGTTTTACTGCTATTTCGTTATATGCGGGAATAGTGCTGGAAATGCCTGTTATGAGATCTCTCCACAGAAAGCGTTTCCAGACTTCCCCTTCAACACACGAGTTTAACTCTGTAAGTTGGATGCACACATTGAAGACCGTTCTGTTAGGTAGCTCCGTTTTGGTTTCACAAGCAGACAGTTCTCCTTACAGCATAGGCTCCCATTCACTGACAAATGTCCAAACACAGCACTTACCAGAAACGTGTTTCTAACTCCTGAATCTAAAGGGAGATTTAACTCACTTAGCTGAACAAACGCACAGCAGAGCAGATTGAAGGATACGTTGCTTCTGTGTTTTAGGCAGAGTTTTACTGCTATTTCCTTATATGCGGGAATAGTGCTGGAAATGCCTGTTTTGAGATCTCTCCACAGAAAGCGTTTCCAGACTTCCCCTTCAACACACGAGTTTAACTCTGTAAGTTGAATGCACACATTGAAGTCCTTTCTGTTAGGTAGCTCCGTTTTGGTTTCACAAGCAGACAGTTCTCCTTACAGCATAGGCTCCCATTCACTGAGAAATGTCCAAACGCAGCTCTTACCAGAAACGTGTTTCTAACTCCTGAATCTAAAGGGAGATTTAACTCACTTAGCTGAACAAACGCACAGCAGAGCAGATTGAAGGATACGTTGCTTCTGTGTTTTAGGCAGAATTTTACTGCTGTTTCGTTATATGCGGGAATAGTGCTGGAAATGCCTGTTTTGAGATCTCTCCACAGAAAGCGTTTCCAGACTTCCCCTTCAACGCACGAGTTTAACTCTGTAAGTTGAATGCACACATTGAAGACCGTTCTGTTATGTAGCTCCGTTTTGGTTTCACAAGCAGACATTTCTCCTTACAGCATAGGCTCCCATTCACTGAGAAATGTCCAAACGCAGCTCTTACCAGAAACGTGTTTCTAACTCCAGAATCTAAAGGGAGATTTAACTCACTTAGCTGAACAAACGCACAGCAGAGCAGATTGAAGGATACGTTGCTTCTGTGTTTTAGGCAGAGTTTTACTGCTATTTCGTTATATGCGGGAATAGTGCTGGAAATGCCTGTTTTGAGATCTCTCCACAGAAAGCGTTTCCAGACTTCCCCTTCAACACACGAGTTTAACTCTGTAAGTTGAATGCACACATTGAAGACCGTTCTGTTAGGTAGCTCCGTTTTGGTTTCACAAGCAGACAGTTCTCCTTACAGCATAGGCTCCCATTCACTGAGAAATGTCCAAACGCAGCTCTTACCAGAAACGTGTTTCTAACTCCTGAATCTAAAGGGAGATTTAACTCACTTAGCTGAACAAACGCACAGCAGAGCAGATTGAAGGATACGTTGCTTCTGTGTTTTAGGCAGAGTTTTACTGCTATTTCGTTATATGCGGGAATAGTGCTGGAAATGCCTGTTTTGAGATCTCTCCACAGAAAGCGTTGCCAGACTTCCCCTTCAACACACGAGTTTAACTCTGTAAGTTGAATGCACACATTGAAGACCGTTCTGTCAGGTAGCTCCGTTTTGGTTTCACAAGCAGACAGTTCTCCTTACAGCATAGGCTCCCATTCACTGAGAAAGGTCCAAACGCAGCTCTTACCAGAAACGTGTTTCTAACTCCTGAATCTAAAGGGAGATTTAACTCACTTAGCTGAACAAACGCACAGCAGAGCAGATTGAAGGATACGTTGCTTCTGTGTTTCAGGCAGAGTTTTACTGCTATTTCGTTATATGCGGGAATAGTGCTGGAAATGCCTGTTTTGAGATCTCTCCACAGAAAGCGTTTCCAGACTTCCCCTTCAACACACGAGTTTAACTCTGTAAGTTGAATGCACACATTGAAGACCGTTCTGTTAGGTAGCTCCGTTTTGGTTTCACAAGCAGACAGTTCTCCTTACAACATAGGCTCCCATTCACTGAGAAATGTCCAAACGCAGCTCTTACCAGAAACGTGTTTCTAACTCCTGAATATAAAGGGAGATTTAACTCACTTAGCTGAACAAACGCACAGCAGATTAGATTGAAGGATACGTTGCTTCTGTGTTTTAGGCAGAGTTTTTCTGCTATTTCGTTATATGCGGGAATAGTGCTGGAAATGCCTGTTATGAGATCTCTCCACAGAAAGCGTTTCCAGACTTCCCCTTCAACACACGAGTTTAAATCTGTAAGTTGGATGCACACATTGAAGACCGTTCTGTTAGGTAGCTCCGTTTTGGTTTCACAAGCAGACAGTTCTCCTTACAGCATAGGCTCCCATTCACTGAGAAATGTCCAAACGCAGCTCTTACCAGAAACGTGTTTCTAACTCCTGAATCTAAAGGGAGATTTAACTCACTTAGCTGAACAAACGCACAGCAGAGCAGATTGAAGGATACGTTGCTTCTGTGTTTTAGGCAGAGTTTTACTGCTATTTCCTTATATGCGGGAATAGTGCTGGAAATGCCTGTTTTGAGATCTCTCCACAGAAAGCGTTTCCAGACTTCCCCTTCAACACACGAGTTTAACTCTGTAAGTTGAATGCACACATTGAAGACCGTTCTGTTAGGTAGCTCCGTTTTGGTTTCACAAGCAGACAGTTCTCCTTACAGCATAGGCTCCCTTTCACTGAGAAAATTCCAAACGCTGCTCTTACCAGAAACGTGTTTCTAACTCCTGAATCTAAAGGGAGATTTAACTCACTTAGCTGAACAAACGCACAGCAGAGCAGATTGAAGGATACGTTGCTTCTGTGTTTTAGGCAGAGTTTTACTGCTATTTCGTTATATGCGGGAATAGTGCTGGAAATGCCTGTTTTGAGATCTCTCCACAGAAAGCGTTTCCAGACTTCCCCTTCAACACACGAGTTTAACTCTGTAAGTTGAATGCACACATTGAAGACCGTTCTGTAAGGTAGCTCCGTTTTGGTTTCACAAGCAGACAGTTCTCCTTACAGCATAGGCTCCCATTCACTGAGAAATGTCCAAACGCAACTCTTACCAGAAACGTGTTTCTAACTCCTGAATCTAAAGGGAGATTTAACTCACTTAGCTGAACAAACGCACAGCAGAGGAGATTGAAGGATACGTTGCTTCTGTGTTTTAGGCAGAGTTTTACTGCTATTTCGTTATATGCGGGAATAGTGCTGGAAATGCCTGTTTTGAGATCTCTCCACAGAAAGCGTTTCCAGACTTCCCCTTCAACACACGAGTTTAACTCTGTAAGTTGAATGCACACATTGAAGACCGTTCTGTAAGGTAGCTCCGTTTTGGTTTCACAAGCAGACAGTTCTCCTTACAGCATAGGCTCCCATTCACTGAGAAATGTCCAAACGCAACACTTACCAGAAACGTGTTTCTAACTCCTGAATCTAAAGGGAGATTTAACTCACTTAGCTGAACAAACGCACAGCAGAGGAGATTGAAGGATACGTTGCTTCTGTGTTTTAGGCAGAGTTTTACTGCTATTTCGTTATATGCGGGAATAGTGCTGGAAATGCCTGTTTTGAGATCTCTCCACAGAAAGCGTTTCCAGACTTCCCTTTCAACACACGAGTTTAACTCTGTAAGTTGAATGCACACATTGAAGACCGTTCTGTTAGGTAGCTCCGTTTGGTTTCACAAGCAGACAGTTCTCCTTACAGCATAGGCTCCCATTCACTGAGAAATGTCCAAACGCAGCTCTTACCAGAACCGTGTTTCTAACTCCTGAATCTAAAGGGAGATTTAACTCACTTAGCTGAACAAACGCACAGCAGAGCAGATTGAAGGATCCGTTGCTTCTGTGTTTTAGGCAGAGTTTTACTGCTATTTCGTTATATGCGGGAATAGTGCTGGAAATGCCTGTTTTGAGATCTCTCCACAGAAAGCGTTTCCAGACTTCCCCTTCATCACACGAGTTTAACTCTGTAAGTTGAATGCACACATTGAAGACCGTTCTGTTAGGTAGCTCCGTTTTGGTTTCACAAGCAGACAGTTCTCCTTACAGCATAGGCTCCCATTCACTGAGAAATGTCCAAACGCAGCTCTTACCAGAAACGTGTTTCTAACTCCTGAATCTAAAGGGAGATTTAACTCACTTAGCTGAACAAACGCACAGCAGAGCAGATTGAAGGATACGTTGCTTCTGTGTTTTAGGCAGAGTTTTACTGCTATTTCGTTATATGCGGGAATAGTGCTGGAAATGCCTGTTTTGAGATCTCTCCACAGAAAGCGTTTCCAGACTTCCCCTTCAACACACGAGTTTAACTCTGTAAGTTGAATGCACACATTGAAGACCGTTCTGTTAGGTAGCTCCGTTTTGGTTTCACAAGCAGACAGTTCTCCTTACAGCATAGGCTCCCATTCACTGAGAAATGTCCAAACGCTGCTCTTACCAGAAACGTGTTTCTAACTCCTGAATCTAAAGGGAGATTTAACTCACTTAGCTGAACAAACGCACAGCAGAGCAGATTGAAGGATACGTTGCTTCTGTGTTTTAGGCAGAGTTTTACTGCTATTTCGTTATATGCGGGAATAGTGCTGGAAATGCCTGTTTTGAGATCTCTCCACATAAAGCGTTTCTAGACTTCCCCTTCAACACACGAGTTTAACTCTGTAAGTTGAATGCACACATTGAAGACCGTTCTGTTAGGTAGCTCCGTTTTGGTTTCACAAGCAGACAGTTCTCCTTACAGCATAGGCTCCCATTCACTGAGAAATGTCCAAACGGAGCTCTTACCAGAAACGTGTTTCTAAATCCTGAATCTAAAGGGAGATTTAACTCACTTAGCTGAACAAACGCACAGCAGAGCAGATTGAAGGATACGTTGCTTCTGTGTTTTAGGCAGAGTTTTACTGCTATTTCGTTATATGCGGGAATAGTGCTGGAAATGCCTGTTTTGAGATCTCTCCACAGAAAGCGTTTCCAGACTTCCCCTTCAACACACGAGTTTAACTCTGTAAGTTGAATGCACACATTGAAGACCGTTCTCTTAGGTAGCTCCGTTTTGGTTTCACAAGCAGACAGTTCTCCTTACAGCATAGGCTCCCATTCACTGAGAAATGTCCAAACGCAGCTCTTACCAGAAACGTGTTTCTAACTCCTGAATCTAAAGGGAGATTTAACTCACTTAGCTGAACAAACGCACAGCAGAGCAGATTGAAGGATACGTTGCTTCTGTGTTTTAGGCAGAGTTTTACTGCTATTTCGTTATATGCGGGAATAGTGCTGGAAATGCCTGTTTTGAGATCTCTCCACAGAAAGCGTTTCCAGACTTCCCCTTCAACACACGAGTTTAACTCTGTAAGTTGAATGCACACATTGAAGACCGTTCTGTTAGGTAGCTCCGTTTTGGTTTCACAAGCAGACATTTCTCCTTACAGCATAGGCTCCCATTCACTGAGAAATGTCCAAACGCAGCTCTTACCAGAAACGTGTTTCTAACTCCAGAATCTAAAGGGAGATTTAACTCACTTAGCTGAACAAACGCACAGCAGAGCAGATTGAAGGATACGTTGCTTCTGTGTTTTAGGCAGAGTTTTACTGCTATTTCGTTATATGCGGGAATAGTGCTGGAAATGCCTGTTTTGAGATCTCTCCACAGAAAGCGTTTCCAGACTTCCCCTTCAACACAAGAGTTTAACTCTGTAAGTTGAATGCACACATTGAAGACCGTTCTGTAAGGTAGCTCCGTTTTGGTTTCACAAGCAGACAGTTCTCCTTACAGCATAGGCTCCCATTCACTGAGAAATGTCCAAACGCAACTCTTACCAGAAACGTGTTTCTAACTCCTGAATCTAAAGGGAGATTTAACTCACTTAGCTGAACAAACGCACAGCAGAGGAGATTGAAGGATACGTTGCTTCTGTGTTTTAGGCAGAGTTTTACTGCTATTTCGTTATATGCGGGAATAGTGCTGGAAATGCCTGTTTTGAGATCTCTCCACAGAAAGCGTTTCCAGACTTCCCCTTCAACACACGAGTTTAACTCTGTAAGTTGAATGCACACATTGAAGACCGTTCTGTTAGGTAGCTCCGTTTGGTTTCACAAGCAGACAGTTCTCCTTACAGCATAGGCTCCCATTCACTGAGAAATGTCCAAACGCAGCTCTTACCAGAAACGTGTTTCTAACTCCTGAATCTAAAGGGAGATTTAACTCACTTAGCTGAACAAACGCACAGCAGAGCAGATTGAAGGATACGTTGCTTCTGTGTTTTAGGCAGAGTTTTACTGCTATTTCGTTATATGCGGGAATAGTGCTGGAAATGCCTGTTTTGAGATCTCTCCACAGAAAGCGTTTCCAGACTTCCCCTTCATCACACGAGTTTAACTATGTAAGTTGAATGCACACATTGAAGACCGTTCTGTTAGGTAGCTCCGTTTTGGTTTCACAAGCGGACAGTTCTCCTTACAGCATAGGCTCCCATTCACTGAGAAATGTCCAAACGCAGCTCTTACCAGAAACGTGTTTCTAACTCCTGAATCTAAAGGGAGATTTAACTCACTTAGCTGAACAAACGCACAGCAGAGCAGATTGAAGGATACGTTGCTTCTGTGTTTCAGGCAGAGTTTTACTGCTATTTCGTTATATGCGGGAATAGTGCTGGAAATGCCTGTTTTGAGATCTCTCCACAGAAAGCGTTTCCAGACTTCCCCTTCAACACACGAGTTTAACTCTGTAAGTTGAATGCACACATTGAAGACCGTTCTGTTAGGTAGCTCCGTTTTGGTTTCACAAGCAGACAGTTCTCCTTACAACATAGGCTCCCATTCACTGAGAAATGTCCAAACGCAGCTCTTACCAGAAACGTGTTTCTAACTCCTGAATATAAAGGGAGATTTAACTCACTTAGCTGAACAAACGCACAGCAGATTAGATTGAAGGATACGTTGCTTCTGTGTTTTAGGCAGAGTTTTTCTGCTATTTCGTTATATGCGGGAATAGTGCTGGAAATGCCTGTTATGAGATCTCTCCACAGAAAGCGTTTCCAGACTTCCCCTTCAACACACGAGTTTAAATCTGTAAGTTGGATGCACACATTGAAGACCGTTCTGTTAGGTAGCTCCGTTTTGGTTTCACAAGCAGACAGTTCTCCTTACAGCATAGGCTCCCATTCACTGAGAAATGTCCAAACGCAGCTCTTACCAGAAACGTGTTTCTAACTCCTGAATCTAAAGGGAGATTTAACTCACTTAGCTGAACAAACGCACAGCAGAGCAGATTGAAGGATACGTTGCTTCTGTGTTTTAGGCAGAGTTTTACTGCTATTTCCTTATATGCGGGAATAGTGCTGGAAATGCCTGTTTTGAGATCTCTCCACAGAAAGCGTTTCCAGACTTCCCCTTCAACACACGAGTTTAACTCTGTAAGTTGAATGCACACATTGAAGACCGTTCTGTTAGGTAGCTCCGTTTTGGTTTCACAAGCAGACAGTTCTCCTTACAGCATAGGCTCCCTTTCACTGAGAAAATTCCAAACGCTGCTCTTACCAGAAACGTGTTTCTAACTCCTGAATCTAAAGGGAGATTTAACTCACTTAGCTGAACAAACGCACAGCAGAGCAGATTGAAGGATACGTTGCTTCTGTGTTTTAGGCAGAGTTTTACTGCTATTTCGTTATATGCGGGAATAGTGCTGGAAATGCCTGTTTTGAGATCTCTCCACAGAAAGCGTTTCCAGACTTCCCCTTCAACACACGAGTTTAACTCTGTAAGTTGAATGCACACATTGAAGACCGTTCTGTAAGGTAGCTCCGTTTTGGTTTCACAAGCAGACAGTTCTCCTTACAGCATAGGCTCCCATTCACTGAGAAATGTCCAAACGCAACTCTTACCAGAAACGTGTTTCTAACTCCTGAATCTAAAGGGAGATTTAACTCACTTAGCTGAACAAACGCACAGCAGAGGAGATTGAAGGATACGTTGCTTCTGTGTTTTAGGCAGAGTTTTACTGCTATTTCGTTATATGCGGGAATAGTGCTGGAAATGCCTGTTTTGAGATCTCTCCACAGAAAGCGTTTCCAGACTTCCCCTTCAACACACGAGTTTAACTCTGTAAGTTGAATGCACACATTGAAGACCGTTCTGTAAGGTAGCTCCGTTTTGGTTTCACAAGCAGACAGTTCTCCTTACAGCATAGGCTCCCATTCACTGAGAAATGTCCAAACGCAACACTTACCAGAAACGTGTTTCTAACTCCTGAATCTAAAGGGAGATTTAACTCACTTAGCTGAACAAACGCACAGCAGAGGAGATTGAAGGATACGTTGCTTCTGTGTTTTAGGCAGAGTTTTACTGCTATTTCGTTATATGCGGGAATAGTGCTGGAAATGCCTGTTTTGAGATCTCTCCACAGAAAGCGTTTCCAGACTTCCCTTTCAACACACGAGTTTAACTCTGTAAGTTGAATGCACACATTGAAGACCGTTCTGTTAGGTAGCTCCGTTTGGTTTCACAAGCAGACAGTTCTCCTTACAGCATAGGCTCCCATTCACTGAGAAATGTCCAAACGCAGCTCTTACCAGAACCGTGTTTCTAACTCCTGAATCTAAAGGGAGATTTAACTCACTTAGCTGAACAAACGCACAGCAGAGCAGATTGAAGGATCCGTTGCTTCTGTGTTTTAGGCAGAGTTTTACTGCTATTTCGTTATATGCGGGAATAGTGCTGGAAATGCCTGTTTTGAGATCTCTCCACAGAAAGCGTTTCCAGACTTCCCCTTCATCACACGAGTTTAACTCTGTAAGTTGAATGCACACATTGAAGACCGTTCTGTTAGGTAGCTCCGTTTTGGTTTCACAAGCAGACAGTTCTCCTTACAGCATAGGCTCCCATTCACTGAGAAATGTCCAAACGCAGCTCTTACCAGAAACGTGTTTCTAACTCCTGAATCTAAAGGGAGATTTAACTCACTTAGCTGAACAAACGCACAGCAGAGCAGATTGAAGGATACGTTGCTTCTGTGTTTTAGGCAGAGTTTTACTGCTATTTCGTTATATGCGGGAATAGTGCTGGAAATGCCTGTTTTGAGATCTCTCCACAGAAAGCGTTTCCAGACTTCCCCTTCAACACACGAGTTTAACTCTGTAAGTTGAATGCACACATTGAAGACCGTTCTGTTAGGTAGCTCCGTTTTGGTTTCACAAGCAGACAGTTCTCCTTACAGCATAGGCTCCCATTCACTGAGAAATGTCCAAACGCTGCTCTTACCAGAAACGTGTTTCTAACTCCTGAATCTAAAGGGAGATTTAACTCACTTAGCTGAACAAACGCACAGCAGAGCAGATTGAAGGATACGTTGCTTCTGTGTTTTAGGCAGAGTTTTACTGCTATTTCGTTATATGCGGGAATAGTGCTGGAAATGCCTGTTTTGAGATCTCTCCACATAAAGCGTTTCTAGACTTCCCCTTCAACACACGAGTTTAACTCTGTAAGTTGAATGCACACATTGAAGACCGTTCTGTTAGGTAGCTCCGTTTTGGTTTCACAAGCAGACAGTTCTCCTTACAGCATAGGCTCCCATTCACTGAGAAATGTCCAAACGGAGCTCTTACCAGAAACGTGTTTCTAAATCCTGAATCTAAAGGGAGATTTAACTCACTTAGCTGAACAAACGCACAGCAGAGCAGATTGAAGGATACGTTGCTTCTGTGTTTTAGGCAGAGTTTTACTGCTATTTCGTTATATGCGGGAATAGTGCTGGAAATGCCTGTTTTGAGATCTCTCCACAGAAAGCGTTTCCAGACTTCCCCTTCAACACACGAGTTTAACTCTGTAAGTTGAATGCACACATTGAAGACCGTTCTGTTAGGTAGCTCCGTTTTGGTTTCACAAGCAGACAGTTCTCCTTACAGCATAGGCTCCCATTCACTGAGAAATGTCCAAACGCAGCTCTTACCAGAAACGTGTTTCTAACTCCTGAATCTAAAGGGAGATTTAACTCACTTAGCTGAACAAACGCACAGCAGAGCAGATTGAAGGATACGTTGCTTCTGTGTTTTAGGCAGAGTTTTACTGCTATTTCGTTATATGCGGGAATAGTGCTGGAAATGCCTGTTTTGAGATCTCTCCACAGAAAGCGTTTCCAGACTTCCCCTTCAACACACGAGTTTAACTCTGTAAGTTGAATGCACACATTGAAGACCGTTCTGTTAGGTAGCTCCGTTTTGGTTTCACAAGCAGACATTTCTCCTTACAGCATAGGCTCCCATTCACTGAGAAATGTCCAAACGCAGCTCTTACCAGAAACGTGTTTCTAACTCCAGAATCTAAAGGGAGATTTAACTCACTTAGCTGAACAAACGCACAGCAGAGCAGATTGAAGGATACGTTGCTTCTGTGTTTTAGGCAGAGTTTTACTGCTATTTCGTTATATGCGGGAATAGTGCTGGAAATGCCTGTTTTGAGATCTCTCCACAGAAAGCGTTTCCAGACTTCCCCTTCAACACAAGAGTTTAACTCTGTAAGTTGAATGCACACATTGAAGACCGTTCTGTAAGGTAGCTCCGTTTTGGTTTCACAAGCAGACAGTTCTCCTTACAGCATAGGCTCCCATTCACTGAGAAATGTCCAAACGCAACTCTTACCAGAAACGTGTTTCTAACTCCTGAATCTAAAGGGAGATTTAACTCACTTAGCTGAACAAACGCACAGCAGAGGAGATTGAAGGATACGTTGCTTCTGTGTTTTAGGCAGAGTTTTACTGCTATTTCGTTATATGCGGGAATAGTGCTGGAAATGCCTGTTTTGAGATCTCTCCACAGAAAGCGTTTCCAGACTTCCCCTTCAACACACGAGTTTAACTCTGTAAGTTGAATGCACACATTGAAGACCGTTCTGTTAGGTAGCTCCGTTTGGTTTCACAAGCAGACAGTTCTCCTTACAGCATAGGCTCCCATTCACTGAGAAATGTCCAAACGCAGCTCTTACCAGAAACGTGTTTCTAACTCCTGAATCTAAAGGGAGATTTAACTCACTTAGCTGAACAAACGCACAGCAGAGCAGATTGAAGGATACGTTGCTTCTGTGTTTTAGGCAGAGTTTTACTGCTATTTCGTTATATGCGGGAATAGTGCTGGAAATGCCTGTTTTGAGATCTCTCCACAGAAAGCGTTTCCAGACTTCCCCTTCATCACACGAGTTTAACTATGTAAGTTGAATGCACACATTGAAGACCGTTCTGTTAGGTAGCTCCGTTTTGGTTTCACAAGCGGACAGTTCTCCTTACAGCATAGGCTCCCATTCACTGAGAAATGTCCAAACGCAGCTCTTACCAGAAACGTGTTTCTAACTCCTGAATCTAAAGGGAGATTTAACTCACTTAGCTGAACAAACGCACAGCAGAGCAGATTGAGGGATACGTTGCTTCTGTGTTTTAGGCAGAGTTTTACTGCTATTTCGTTATATGCGGGAATAGTGCTGGAAATGCCTGTTTTGAGATCTCTCCACAGAAAGCGTTTCCAGACTTCCCCTTCAACACACGAGTTTAACTCTGTAAGTTGAATGCACACATTGAAGACCGTTCTGTTAGGTAGCTCCGTTTTGGTTTCACAAGCAGACAGTTCTCCTTACAGCATAGGCTCCCATTCACTGAGAAATGTCCAAACGCAGCTCTTACCAGAAACGTGTTTCTAACTCCTGAATCTAAAGGGAGATTTAACTCACTTAGCTGAACAAACGCACAGCAGAGCAGATTGAAGGATACGTTGCTTCTGTGTTTTAGGCAGAGTTTTACTGCTATTTCGTTATATGCGGGAATAGTGCTGGAAATGCCTGTTTTGATATCTCTCCACAGAAAGCGTTTCCAGACTTCCCCTTCAACACACGAGTTTAACTCTGTAAGTTGAATGCACACATTGAAGACCGTTCTGTTAGGTAGCTCCGTTTTGGTTTCACAAGCAGACAGTTCTCCTTACAGCATAGGCTCCCATTCACTGAGAAATGTCCAAACGCAGCTCTTACCAGAAACGTGTTTCTAACTCCTGAATCTAAAGGGAGATTTAACTCACTTAGCTGAACAAACGCACAGCAGAGCAGATTGAAGGATACGTTGCTTCTGTGTTTTAGGCAGAGTTTTACTGCTATTTCGTTATATGCGGGAATAGTGCAGGAAATGCCTGTTTTGAGGTCTCTCCACAGAAAGCGTTTCCAGACTTCCCCTTCAACACACGAGTTTAACTCTGTAAGTTGAATGCACACATTGAAGTCCTTTCTGTTAGGTAGCTCCGTTTTGGTTTCACAAGCAGACAGTTCTCCTTACAGCATAGGCTCCCATTCACTGAGAAATGTCCAAACGCAGCTCTTACCAGAAACGTGTTTCTAACTCCTGAATCTAAAGGGAGATTTAACTCACTTAGCTGAACAAACGCACAGCAGAGCAGATTGAAGGATACGTTGCTTCTGTGTTTTAGGCAGAGTTTTACTGCTATTTCGTTATATGCGGGAATAGTGCTGGAAATGCCTGTTTTGAGATCTCTCCACAGAAAGCGTTTCCAGACTTCCCCTTCAACACACGAGTTTAACTCTGTAAGTTGAATGCACACATTGAAGACCGTTCTGTTAGGTAGCTCCGTTTTGGTTTCACAAGCAGACAGTTCTCCTTACAGCATAGGCTCCCATTCACTGAGAAATGTCCAAACGCAGCTCTTACCAGAAACGTGTTTCTAACTCCTGAATCTAAAGGGAGATTTAACTCACTTAGCTGAACAAACGCACAGCAGAGCAGATTGAAGGATACGTTGCTTCTGTGTTTTAGGCAGAGTTTTACTGCTATTTCGTTATATGCGGGAATAGTGCTGGAAATGCCTGTTTTGAGATCGCTCCACAGAAAGCGTTTCCAGACTTCCCCTTCAACACACGAGTTTAACTCTGTAAGTTGAATGCACACATTGAAGACCGTTCTGTTAGGTAGCTCCGTTTTGGTTTCACAAGCAGACATTTCTCCTTACAGCATAGGCTCCCATTCACTGAGAAATGTCCAAACGCAGCTCTTACCAGAAACGTGTTTCTAACTCCAGAATCTAAAGGGAGATTTAACTCACTTAGCTGAACAAACGCACAGCAGAGCAGATTGAAGGATACGTTGCTTCTGTGTTTTAGGCAGAGTTTTACTGCTATTTCGTTATATGCGGGAATAGTGCTGGAAATGCCTGTTTTGAGATCTCTCCACAGAAAGCGTTTCCAGACTTCCCCTTCAACACACGAGTTTAACTCTGTAAGTTGAATGCACACATTGAAGACCGTTCTGTAAGGTAGCTCCGTTTTGGTTTCACAAGCAGACAGTTCTCCTTACAGCATAGGCTCCCATTCACTGAGAAATGTCCAAACGCAGCTCTTACCAGAAACGTGTTTCTAACTCCTGAATCTAAAGGGAGATTTAACTCACTTAGCTGAACAAACGCACAGCAGAGGAGATTGAAGGATACGTTGCTTCTGTGTTTTAGGCAGAGTTTTACTGCTATTTCGTTATATGCGGGAATAGTGCTGGAAATGCCTGTTTTGAGATCTCTCCACAGAAAGCGTTTCCAGACTTCCCCTTCAACACACGAGTTTAACTCTGTAAGTTGAATGCACACATTGAAGACCGTTCTGTTAGGTAGCTCCGTTTGGTTTCACAAGCAGACAGATCTCCTTACAGCATAGGCTCCCATTCACTGAGAAATGTCCAAACGCAGCTCTTACCAGAAACGTGTTTCTAACTCCTGAATCTAAAGGGAGATTTAACTCACTTAGCTGAACAAACGCACAGCAGAGCAGATTGAAGGATACGTTGCTTCTGTGTTTTAGGCAGAGTTTTACTGCTATTTCGTTATATGCGGGAATAGTGCTGGAAATGCCTGTCTTGAGATCTCTCCACAGAAAGCGTTTCCAGACTTCCCCTTCATCACACGAGTTTAACTCTGTAAGTTGAATGCACACATTGAAGACCGTTCTGTTAGGTAGCTCCGTTTTGGTTTCACAAGCAGACAGTTCTCCTTACAGCATAGGCTCCCATTCACTGAGAAATGTCCAAACGCAGCTCTTACCAGAAACGTGTTTCTAACTCCTGAATCTAAAGGGAGATTTAACTCACTTAGCTGAACAAACGCACAGCAGAGCAGATTGAAGGATACGTTGCTTCTGTGTTTTAGGCAGAGTTTTACTGCTATTTCGTTATATGCGGGAATAGTGCTGGAAATGCCTGTTTTGAGATCTCTCCACAGAAAGCGTTTCCAGACTTCCCCTGCAACACACGAGTTTAACTCTGTAAGTTGAATGCACACATTGAAGACCGTTCTGTTAGGTAGCTCCGTTTTGGTTTCACAAGCAGACAGTTCTCCTTACAGCATAGGCTCCCATTCACTGAGAAATGTCCAAACGCAGCTCTTACCAGAAACGTGTTTCTAACTCCTGAATCTAAAGGGAGATTTAACTCACTTAGCTGAACAAACGCACAGCAGAGCAGATTGAAGGATACGTTGCTTCTGTGTTTTAGGCAGAGTTTTACTGCTATTTCGTTATATGCGGGAATAGTGCTGGAAATGCCTGTTTTGAGATCTCTCCACAGAAAGCGTTTCCAGACTTCCCCTTCAACACACGAGTTTAAATCTGTAAGTTGAATGCACACATTGAAGACCGTTCTGTTAGGTAGCTCCGTTTTGGTTTCACAAGCAGACAGTTCTCCTTACAGCATAGGCTCCCATTCACTGAGAAATGTCCAAACGCAGCTCTTACCAGAAACGTGTTTCTAACTCCTGAATCTAAAGGGAGATTTAACTCACTTAGCTGAACAAACGCACAGCAGAGCAGATTGAAGGATACGTTGCTTCTGTGTTTTAGGCAGAGTTTTACTGCTATTTCGTTATATGCGGGAATAGTGCTGGAAATGCCTGTTTTGAGATCTCTCCACAGAAAGCGTTTCCAGACTTCCCCTTCAACACACTAGTTTAACTCTGTAAGTTGAATGCACACATTGAAGACCGTTCTGTTAGGTAGCTCCGTTTTGGTTTCACAAGCAGACAGTTCTCCTTACAGCATAGGCTCCCATTCACTGAGAAATGTCCAAACGCAGCTCTTACCAGAAACGTGTTTCTAACTCCTGAATCTAAAGGGAGATTTAACTCACTTAGCTGAACAAACGCACAGCAGAGCAGATTGAAGGATACGTTGCTTCTGTGTTTTAGGCAGAGTTTTACTGCTATTTCGTTATATGCGGGAATAGTGCTGGAAATGCCTGTTTTGAGATCTCTCCACAGAAAGCGTTTCCAGACTTCCCCTTCAACACACGAGTTTAACTCTGTAAGTTGAATGCACACATTGAAGTCCTTTCTGTTAGGTAGCTCCGTTTTGGTTTCACAAGCAGACAGTTCTCCTTACAGCATAGGCTCCCATTCACTGAGAAATGTCCAAACGCAGCTCTTACCAGAAAGGTGTTTCTAACTCCTGAATCTAAAGGGAGATTTAACTCACTTAGCTGAACAAACGCACAGCAGAGCAGATTGAAGGATACGTTGCTTCTGTGTTTTAGGCAGAGTTTTACTGCTATTTCGTTATATGCGGGAATAGTGCTGGAAATGCCTGTTTTGAGATCTCTCCACAGAAAGCGTTTCCAGACTTCCCCTTCAACACACGAGTTTAACTCTGTAAGTTGAATGCACACATTGAAGTCCTTTCTGTTAGGTAGCTCCGTTTTGGTTTCACAAGCAGACAGTTCTCCTTACAGCATAGGCTCCCATTCACTGAGAAATGTCCAAACGCAGCTCTTACCAGAAAGGTGTTTCTAACTCCTGAATCTAAAGGGAGATTTAACTCACTTAGCTGAACAAACGCACAGCAGAGCAGATTGAAGGATACGTTGCTTCTGTGTTTTAGGCAGAGTTTTACTGCTATTTCGTTATATGCGGGAATAGTGCTGGAAATGCCTGTTTTGAGATCTCTCCACAGAAAGCGTTTCCAGACTTCCCCTTCAACACACGAGTTTAACTCTGTAAGTTGAATGCACACATTGAAGTCCTTTCTGTTAGGTAGCTCCGTTTTGGTTTCACAAGCAGACAGTTCTCCTTACAGCATAGGCTCCCATTCACTGAGAAATGTCCAAACGCAGCTCTTACCAGAAAGGTGTTTCTAACTCCTGAATCTAAAGGGAGATTTAACTCACTTAGCTGAACAAACGCACAGCAGAGCAGATTGAAGGATACGTTGCTTCTGTGTTTTAGGCAGAGTTTTACTGCTATTTCGTTATATGCGGGAATAGTGCTGGAAATGCCTGTTTTGAGATCTCTCCACAGAAAGCGTTTCCAGACTTCCCCTTCAACACACGAGTTTAACTCTGTAAGTTGAATGCACACATTGAAGACCGTTCTGTTAGGTAGCTCCGTTTTGGTTTCACAAGCAGACAGTTCTCCTTACAGCATAGGCTCCCATTCACTGAGAAATGTCCAAACGCAGCTCTTACCAGAAACGTGTTTCTAACTCCTGAATCTAAAGGGAGATTTAACTCACTTAGCTGAACAAACGCACAGCAGAGCAGATTGAAGGATACGTTGCTTCTGTGTTTTAGGCAGAGTTTTACTGCTATTTCGTTATATGCGGGAATAGTGCTGGAAATGCCTGTTTTGAGATCTCTCCACAGAAAGCGTTTCCAGACTTCCCCTTCAACACACGAGTTTAACTCTGTAAGTTGGATGCACACATTGAAGACCGTTCTGTTAGGTAGCTCCGTTTTGGTTTCACAAGCAGACAGTTCTCCTTACAGCATAGGCTCCCATTCACTGAGAAATGTCCTAACGCAGCTCTTACCAGAAACGTGTTTCTAACTCCTGAATCTAAAGGGAGATTTAACTCACTTAGCTGAACAAACGCACAGCAGAGCAGATTGAAGGATAAGTTGCTTCTGTGTTTTAGGCAGAGGTTTACTGCTATTTCGTTATATGCGGGAATAGTGTTGGAAATGCCTGTTTTGAGATCTCTCCACAGAAAGCGTTTCCAGACTTCCCCTTCAACACACGAGTTTAACTCTGTAAGTTGAATACACACATTGAAGACCGTTCTGTTAGGTAGCTCCGTTTTGGTTTCACAAGCAGACAGTTCTCCTTACAGCATAGGCTCCCATTCACTGAGAAATGTCCAAACGCAGCTCTTACCCGAAACGTGTTTCTAACTCCTGAATCTAAAGGGAGATTTAACTCACTTAGCTGAACAAACGCACAGCAGAGCAGATTGAAGGATACGTTGCTTCTGTGTTTTAGGCAGAGTTTTACTGCTATTTCGTTATATGCGGGAATAGTGCTGGAAATGCCTGTTTTGAGATCTCTCCACAGAAAGCGTTTCCAGACTTCCCCTTCAACACACGAGTTTAACTCTGTAAGTTGAATGCACACATTGAAGACCGTTCTGTTAGGTAGCTCCGTTTTGGTTTCACAAGCAGACAGTTCTCGTTACAGCATAGGCTCCCATTCACTGAGAAATGTCCAAACGCAGCTCTTACCAGAAACGTGTTTCTAACTCCTGAATCTAAAGGGAGATTTAACTCACTTAGCTGAACAAACGCACAGCAGAGCAGATTGAAGGATACGTTGCTTCTGTGTTTTAGGCAGAGTTTTACTGTTATTTCGTTATATACTGGAATAGTGCTGGAAATGCCTGTTTTGAGATCTCTCCACAGAAAGCGTTTCCAGACTTCCCCTTCAACACACGAGTTTAACTCTGTAAGTTGAATGCACACATTGAAGACCGTTCTGTTAGGTAGCTCCGTTTTGGTTTCACAAGCAGACAGTTCTCCTTACAGCATAGGCTCCCATTCACTGAGAAATGTCCAAACGCAGCTCTTACCAGAAACGTGTTTCTAACTCCTGAATCTAAAGGGAGATTTAACTCACTTAGCTGAACAAACGCACAGCAGAGCAGATTGAAGGATACATTGCTTCTGTGTTTAAGGCAGAGTTTTACTGCTATTTCGTTATATGCGGGAATAGTGCTGGAAATGCCTGTTTTGAGATCTCTCCACAGAAAGCGTTTCCAGACTTCCCCTTCAACACACGAGTTTAACTCTGTAAGTTGAATGCACACATTGAAGACCGTTCTGTTAGGTAGCTCCGTTTTGGTTTCACAAGCAGACAGTTCTCCTTACAGCATAGGCTCCCATTCACTGAGAAATGTCCAAACGCAGCTCTTACCAGAAACGTGTTTCTAACTCCTGAATCTAAAGGGAGATTTAACTCACTTAGCTGAACAAACGCACAGCAGAGCAGATTGAAGGATACGTTGCTTCTGTGTTTTAGGCAGAGTTTTACTGCTATTTCGTTATATGCGGGAATAGTGCTGGAAATGCCTGTTTTGAGATCTCTCCACAGAAAGCGTTTCCAGACTTCCCCTTCAACACAGGAGTTTAACTCTGTAAGTTGAATGCACACATTGAAGACCGTTCTGTTAGGTAGCTCCATTTTGGTTTCACAAGCAGACAGTTCTCCTTACAGCATAGGCTCCCATTCACTGAGAAAGGTCCAAACGCAGCTCTTACCAGAAACGTGTTTCTAACTCCTGAATCTAAAGGGAGATTTAACTCACTTAGCTGAACAAACGCACAGCAGAGCAGATTGAAGGATACGTTGCTTCTGTGTTTTAGGCAGAGTTTTACTGCTATTTCGTTATATGCGGGAATAGTGCTGGAAATGCCTGTTTTGAGATCTCTCCACAGAAATCGTTTCCAGACTTCCCCTTCAACACACGAGTTTAACTCTGTAAGTTAAATGCACACATTGAAGTCCTTTCTGTTATGTAGCTCCGTTTTGGTTTCACAAGCAGACAGTTCTCCTTACAGCATAGGCTCCCATTCACTGAGAAATGTCCAAACGCAGCTCTTACCAGAAACGTGTTTCTAACTCCTGAATCTAAAGGGAGATTTAACTCACTTAGCTGAACAAACGCACAGCAGAGCAGATTGAAGGATACGTTGCTTCTGTGTTTTAGGCAGAGTTTTACTGCTATTTCGTTATATGCGGGAATAGTGCTGGAAATGCCTGTTTTGAGATCTCTCCACAGAAAGCGTTTCCAGACTTCCCCTTCAACACACGAGTTTAACTCTGTAAGTTGAATGCACACATTGAAGACCGTTCTGTAAGGTAGCTCCGTTTTGGTTTCACAAGCAGACAGTTCTCCTTACAGCATAGGCTCCCATTCACTGAGAAATGTCCAAACGCAGCTCTTACCAGAAACGTGTTTCTAACTCCTGAATCTAAAGGGAGATTTAACTCACTTAGCTGAACAAACGCACAGCAGAGGAGATTGAAGGATACGTTGCTTCTGTGTTTTAGGCAGAGTTTTACTGCTATTTCGTTATATGCGGGAATAGTGCTGGAAATGCCTGTTTTGAGATCTCTCCACAGAAAGCGTTTCCAGACTTCCCCTTCAACACACGAGTTTAACTCTGTAAGTTGAATGCACACATTGAAGACCGTTCTGTTAGGTAGCTCCGTTTGGTTTCACAAGCAGACAGTTCTCCTTACAGCATAGGCTCCCATTCACTGAGAAATGTCCAAACGCAGCTCTTACCAGAAACGTGTTTCTAACTCCTGAATCTAAAGGGAGATTTAACTCACTTAGCTGAACAAACGCACAGCAGAGCAGATTGAAGGATACGTTGCTTCTGTGTTTTAGGCAGAGTTTTACTGCTATTTCGTTATATGCGGGAATAGTGCTGGAAATGCCTGTCTTGAGATCTCTCCACAGAAAGCGTTTCCAGACTTCCCCTTCATCACACGAGTTTAACTCTGTAAGTTGAATGCACACATTGAAGACCGTTCTGTTAGGTAGCTCCGTTTTGGTTTCACAAGCAGACAGTTCTCCTTACAGCATAGGCTCCCATTCACTGAGAAATGTCCAAACGCAGCTCTTACCAGAAACGTGTTTCTAACTCCTGAATCTAAAGGGAGATTTAACTCACTTAGCTGAACAAACGCACAGCAGAGCAGATTGAAGTATACGTTGCTTCTGTGTTTTAGGCAGAGTTTTACTGCTATTTCGTTATATGCGGGAATAGTGCTGGAAATGCCTGTTTTGAGATCTCTCCACAGAAAGCGTTTCCAGACTTCCCCTTCAACACACGAGTTTAACTCTGTAAGTTGAATGCACACATTGAAGACCGTTCTGTTAGGTAGCTCCGTTTTGGTTTCACAAGCAGACAGTTCTCCTTACAGCATAGGCTCCCATTCACTGAGAAATGTCCAAACGCAGCTCTTACCAGAAACGTGTTTCTAACTCCTGAATCTAAAGGGAGATTTAACTCACTTAGCTGAACAAACGCACAGCAGAGCAGATTGAAGGATACGTTGCTTCTGTGTTTTAGGCAGAGTTTTACTGCTATTTCGTTATATGCGGGAATAGTGCTGGAAATGCCTGTTTTGAGATCTCTCCACAGAAAGCGTTTCCAGACTTCCCCTTCAACACACGAGTTTAACTCTGTAAGTTGAATGCACACATTGAAGACCGTTCTGTTAGGTAGCTCCGTTTTGGTTTCACAAGCAGACAGTTCTCCTTACAGCATAGGCTCCCATTCACTGAGAAATGTCCAAACGCAGCTCTTACCAGAAACGTGTTTCTAACTCCTGAATCTAAAGGGAGATTTAACTCACTTAGCTGAACAAACGCACAGCAGAGCAGATTGAAGGATACGTTGCTTCTGTGTTTTAGGCAGAGTTTTACTGCTATTTCGTTATATGCGGGAATAGTGCTGGAAATGCCTGTTTTGAGATCTCTCCACAGAAAGCGTTTCCAGACTTCCCCTTCAACACACTAGTTTAACTCTGTAAGTTGAATGCACACATTGAAGACCGTTCTGTTAGGTAGCTCCGTTTTGGTTTCACAAGCAGACAGTTCTCCTTACAGCATAGGCTCCCATTCACTGAGAAATGTCCAAACGCAGCTCTTACCAGAAACGTGTTTCTAACTCCTGAATCTAAAGGGAGATTTAACTCACTTAGCTGAACAAACGCACAGCAGAGCAGATTGAAGGATACGTTGCTTCTGTGTTTTAGGCAGAGTTTTACTGCTATTTCGTTATATGCGGGAATAGTGCTGGAAATGCCTGTTTTGAGATCTCTCCACAGAAAGCGTTTCCAGACTTCCCCTTCAACACACGAGTTTAACTCTGTAAGTTGAATGCACACATTGAAGTCCTTTCTGTTAGGTAGCTCCGTTTTGGTTTCACAAGCAGACAGTTCTCCTTACAGCATAGGCTCCCATTCACTGAGAAATGTCCAAACGCAGCTCTTACCAGAAAGGTGTTTCTAACTCCTGAATCTAAAGGGAGATTTAACTCACTTAGCTGAACAAACGCACAGCAGAGCAGATTGAAGGATACGTTGCTTCTGTGTTTTAGGCAGAGTTTTACTGCTATTTCGTTATATGCGGGAATAGTGCTGGAAATGCCTGTTTTGAGATCTCTCCACAGAAAGCGTTTCCAGACTTCCCCTTCAACACACGAGTTTAACTCTGTAAGTTGAATGCACACATTGAAGTCCTTTCTGTTAGGTAGCTCCGTTTTGGTTTCTCAAGCAGACAGTTCTCCTTACAGCATAGGCTCCCATTCACTGAGAAATGTCCAAACGCAGCTCTTACCAGAAAGGTGTTTCTAACTCCTGAATCTAAAGGGAGATTTAACTCACTTAGCTGAACAAACGCACAGCAGAGCAGATTGAAGGATACGTTGCTTCTGTGTTTTAGGCAGAGTTTTACTGCTATTTCGTTATATGCGGGAATAGTGCTGGAAATGCCTGTTTTGAGATCTCTCCACAGAAAGCGTTTCCAGACTTCCCCTTCAACACACGAGTTTAACTCTGTAAGTTGAATGCACACATTGAAGTCCTTTCTGTTAGGTAGCTCCGTTTTGGTTTCACAAGCAGACAGTTCTCCTTACAGCATAGGCTCCCATTCACTGAGAAATGTCCAAACGCAGCTCTTACCAGAAAGGTGTTTCTAACTCCTGAATCTAAAGGGAGATTTAACTCACTTAGCTGAACAAACGCACAGCAGAGCAGATTGAAGGATACGTTGCTTCTGTGTTTTAGGCAGAGTTTTACTGCTATTTCCTTATATGCGGGAATAGTGCTGGAAATGCCTGTTTTGAGATCTCTCCACAGAAAGCGTTTCCAGACTTCCCCTTCAACACACGAGTTTAACTCTGTAAGTTGAATGCACACATTGAAGACCGTTCTGTTAGGTAGCTCCGTTTTGGTTTCACAAGCAGACAGTTCTCCTTACAGCATAGGCTCCCATTCACTGAGAAATGTCCAAACGCAGCTCTTACCAGAAACGTGTTTCTAACTCCTGAATCTAAAGGGAGATTTAACTCACTTAGCTGAACAAACGCACAGCAGAGCAGATTGAAGGATACGTTGCTTCTGTGTTTTAGGCAGAGTTTTACTGCTATTTCGTTATATGCGGGAATAGTGCTGGAAATGCCTGTTTTGAGATCTCTCCACAGAAAGCGTTTCCAGACTTCCCCTTCAACACACGAGTTTAACTCTGTAAGTTGGATGCACACATTGAAGACCGTTCTGTTAGGTAGCTCCGTTTTGGTTTCACAAGCAGACAGTTCTCCTTACAGCATAGGCTCCCATTCACTGAGAAATGTCCAAACGCAGCTCTTAACAGAAACGTGTTTCTAACTCCTGAATCTAAAGGGAGATTTAACTCACTTAGCTGAACAAACGCACAGCAGAGCAGATTGAAGGATACGTTGCTTCTGTGTTTTAGGCAGAGTTTTACTGCTATTTCGTTATATGCGGGAATAGTGCTGGAAATGCCTGTTTTGAGATCTCTCCACAGAAAGCGTTTCCAGACTTACCCTTCAACACACGAGTTTATCTCTGTAAGTTGAATGCACACATTGAAGACCTTTCTGTTAGGTAGCTCCGTTTTGGTTTCACAAGCAGACAGTTCTCCTTACAGCATAGGCTCCCATTCACAGAGAAAGGTCCTAACGCAGCTCTTACCAGAAACGTGTTTCTAACTCCTGAATCTAAAGGGAGATTTAACTCACTTAGCTGAACAAACGCACAGCAGAGCAGATTGAAGGATAAGTTGCTTCTGTGTTTTAGGCAGAGGTTTACTGCTATATCGTTATATGCGGGAATAGTGTTGGAAATGCCTGTTTTGAGATCTCTCCACAGAAAGCGTTTCCAGACTTCCCCTTCAACACACGAGTTTAACTCTGTAAGTTGAATACACACATTGAAGACCGTTCTGTTAGGTAGCTCCGTTTTGGTTTCACAAGCAGACAGTTCTCCTTACAGCATAGGCTCCCATTCACTGAGAAATGTCCAAACGCAGCTCTTACCCGAAACGTGTTTCTAACTCCTGAATCTAAAGGGAGATTTAACTCACTTAGCTGAACAAACGCACAGCAGAGCAGATTGAAGGATACGTTGCTTCTGTGTTTTAGGCAGAGTTTTACTGCTATTTCGTTATATGCGGGAATAGTGCTGGAAATGCCTGTTTTGAGATCTCTCCACAGAAAGCGTTTCCAGACTTCCCCTTCAACACACGAGTTTAACTCTGTAAGTTGAATGCACACATTGAAGACCGTTCTGTTAGGTAGCTCCGTTTTGGTTTCACAAGCAGACAGTTCTCGTTACAGCATAGGCTCCCATTCACTGAGAAATGTCCAAACGCAGCTCTTACCAGAAACGTGTTTCTAACTCCTGAATCTAAAGGGAGATTTAACTCACTTAGCTGAACAAACGCACAGCAGAGCAGATTGAAGGATACGTTGCTTCTGTGTTTTAGGCAGAGTTTTACTGTTATTTCGTTATATCCTGGAATAGTGCTGGAAATGCCTGTTTTGAGATCTCTCCACAGAAAGCGTTTCCAGACTTCCCCTTCAACACACGAGTTTAACTCTGTAAGTTGAATGCACACATTGAAGACCGTTCTGTTAGGTAGCTCCGTTTTGGTTTCACAAGCAGACAGTTCTCCTTACAGCATAGGCTCCCATTCACTGAGAAATGTCCAAACGCAGCTCTTACCAGAAACGTGTTTCTAACTCCTGAATCTAAAGGGAGATTTAACTCACTTAGCTGAACAAACGCACAGCAGAGCAGATTGAAGGATACGTTGCTTCTGTGTTTAAGGCAGAGTTTTACTGCTATTTCGTTATATGCGGGAATAGTGCTGGAAATGCCTGTTTTGAGATCTCTCCACAGAAAGCGTTTCCAGACTTCCCCTTCAACACACGAGTTTAACTCTGTAAGTTGAATGCACACATTGAAGACCGTTCTGTTAGGTAGCTCCGTTTTGGTTTCACAAGCAGACAGTTCTCCTTACAGCATAGGCTCCCATTCACTGAGAAATGTCCAAACGCAGCTCTTACCAGAAACGTGTTTCTAACTCCTGAATCTAAAGGGAGATTTAACTCACTTAGCTGAACAAACGCACAGCAGAGCAGATTGAAGGATACGTTGCTTCTGTGTTTTAGGCAGAGTTTTACTGCTATTTCGTTATATGCGGGAATAGTGCTGGAAATGCCTGTTTAGAGATCTCTCCACAGAAAGCGTTTCCAGACTTCCCCTTCAACACAGGAGTTTAACTCTGTAAGTTGAATGCACACATTGAAGACCGTTCTGTTAGGTAGCTCCATTTTGGTTTCACAAGCAGACAGTTCTCCTTACAGCATAGGCTCCCATTCACTGAGAAAGGTCCAAACGCAGCTCTTACCAGAAACGTGTTTCTAACTCCTGAATCTAAAGGGAGATATAACTCACTTAGCTGAACAAACGCACAGCAGAGCAGATTGAAGGATACGTTGCTTCTGTGTTTTAGGCAGAGTTTTACTGCTATTTCGTTATATGCGGGAATAGTGCTGGAAATGCCTGTTTTGAGATCTCTCCACAGAAATCGTTTCCAGACTTCCCCTTCAACACACGAGTTTAACTCTGTAAGTTAAATGCACACATTGAAGTCCTTTCTGTTATGTAGCTCCGTTTTGGTTTCACAAGCAGACAGTTCTCCTTACAGCATAGGCTCCCATTCACTGAGAAATGTCCAAACGCAGCTCTTACCAGAAACGTGTTTCTAACTCCTGAATCTAAAGGGAGATTTAACTCACTTAGCTGAACAAACGCACAGCAGAGCAGATTGAAGGATACGTTGCTTCTGTGTTTTAGGCAGAGTTTTACTGCTATTTCGTTATATGCGGGAATAGTGCTGGAAATGCCTGTCTTGAGATCTCTCCACAGAAAGCGTTTCCAGACTTCCCCTTCAACGCACGAGTTTAACTCTGTAAGTTGAATGCACACATTGAAGACCGTTCTGTTAGGTAGCTCCGTTTTGGTTTCACAAGCAGACATTTCTCCTTACAGCATAGGCTCCCATTCACTGAGAAATGTCCAAACGCAGCTCTTACCAGAAACGTGTTTCTAACTCCAGAATCTAAAGGGAGATTTAACTCACTTAGCTGAAAAAACGCACAGCAGAGCAGATTGAAGGATACGTTGCTTCTGTGTTTTAGGCAGAGTTTTACTGCTATTTCGTTATATGCGGGAATAGTGCTGGAAATGCCTGTTTTGAGATCTCTCCACAGAAAGCGTTTCCAGACTTCCCCTTCAACACACGAGTTTAACTCTGTAAGTTGAATGCACACATTGAAGACCGTTCTGTTAGGTAGCTCCGTTTTGGTTTCACAAGCAGACAGTTCTCCTTACAGCATAGGCTCCCATTCACTGAGAAATGTCCAAACGCAGCTCTTACCAGAAACGTGTTTCTAACTCCTGAATCTAAAGGGAGATTTAACTCACTTAGCTGAACAAACGCACAGCAGAGCAGATTGAAGGATACGTTGCTTCTGTGTTTTAGGCAGAGTTTTACTGCTATTTCGTTATATGCAGGAATAGTGCTGGAAATGCCTGTTTTGAGATCTCTCCACAGAAAGCGTTTCCAGACTTCCCCTTCAACACACGAGTTTAACTCTGTAAGTTGAATGCACACATTGAAGACCGTTCTGTTAGGTAGCTCCGTTTTGGTTTCACAAGCAGACAGTTCTCCTTACAGCATAGGCTCCCATTCACTGAGAAATGTCCAAACGCAGCTCTTACCAGAAACGTGTTTCTAACTCCTGAATCTAAAGGGAGATTTAACTCACTTAGCTGAACAAACGCACAGCAGAGCAGATTGAAGGATACGTTGCTTCTGTGTTTTAGGCAGAATTTTACTGCTATTTCGTTATATGCGGGAATAGTGCTGGAAATGCCTGTTTTGAGATCTCTCCACAGAAAGCGTTTCCAGACTTCCCCTTCAACACACGAGTTTAACTCTGTTAGTTGAATGCACACATTGAAGACCGTTCTGTTAGGTAGCTCCGTTTTGGTTTCACAAGCAGACAGTTCTCGTTACAGCATAGGCTCCCATTCACTGAGAAATGTCCAAACGCAGCTCTTACCAGAAACGTGTTTCTAACTCCTGAATCTAAAGGGAGATTTAACTCACTTAGCTGAACAAACGCACAGCAGAGCATATTGAAGGATACGTTGTTTCTGTGTTTTAGGCAGAGTTTTACTGCTATTTCGTTATATCCGGGAATAGTGCTGGAAATGCCTGTTTTGAGATCTCTCCACAGAAAGCGTTTCCAGACTTCCCCTTCAACACACGAGTTTAACTCTGTAAGTTGAATGCACACATTGAAGACCGTTCTGTTAGGTAGCTCCGTTTTGGTTTCACAAGCAGACAGTTCTCCTTACAGCATAGGCTCCCATTCACTGAGAAATGTCCAAACGCAGCTCTTACCAGAAACGTGTTTCTAACTCCTGAATCTAAAGGGAGATTTAACTCACTTAGCTGAACAAACGCACAGCAGAGCAGATTGAAGGATACGTTGCTTCTGTGTTTTAGGCAGAGTTTTACTGCTATTTCGTTATATGCGGGAATAGTGCTGGAAATGCCTGTTTTGAGATCTCTCCACAGAAAGCGTTTCCAGACTTCCCCGTCAACACACGAGTTTAACTCTGTAAGTTGAATGCACACATTGAAGACCGTTCTGTTAGGTAGCTCCGTTTTGGTTTCACAAGCAGACAGTTCTCCTTACAGCATAGGATCCCATTCACTGAGAAATGTCCAAACGCAGCTCTTACCAGAAACGTGTTTCTAACTCCTGAATCTAAAGGGAGATTTAACTCACTTAGCTGAACAAACGCACAGCAGAGCAGATTGAAGGATACGTTGCTTCTGTGTTTTAGGCAGAGTTTTACTGCTATTTCGTTATATGCGGGAATAGTGCTGGAAATGCCTGTTTTGTGATCTCTCCACAGAAAGCGTTTCCAGACTTCCCCTTCAACACACGAGTTTAACTCCTTAAGTTGAATGCACACATTGAAGACCGTTCTGTTAGGTAGCTCCGTTTTGGTTTCACAAGCAGACAGTTCTCCTTACAGCATAGGCTCCCATTCAGTGAGAAATGTCCAAACGCAGCTCTTACCAGAAACGTGTTTCAAACTCCTGAATCTAAAGGGAGATTTAACTCACTTAGCTGAACAAACGCACAGCAGAGCAGATTGAAGGATAGGTTGCTTCTGTGTTTTAGGCAGAGTTTTACTGCTATTTCGTTATATGCGGGAATAGTGCTGGAAATGCCTGTTTTGAGATCTCTCCACAGAAATCGTTTCCAGACTTCCCCTTCAACACACGAGTATAACTCTGTAAGTTGAATGCACACATTGAAGTCCTTTCTGTTAGGTAGCTCCGTTTTGGTTTCACAAGCAGACAGTTCTCCTTACAGCATAGGCTCCCATTCACTGAGAAATGTCCAAACGCAGCTCTTACCAGAAACGTGTTTCTAACTCCTGAATCTAAAGGGAGATTTAACTCACTTAGCTGAACAAACGCACAGCAGAGCAGATTGAAGGATACGTTGCTTCTGTGTTTTAGGCAGAGTTTTACTGCTATTTCGTTATATGCGGGAATAGTGCTGGAAATGCCTGTTTTGAGATCTCTCCACAGAAAGCGTTTCCAGACTTCCCCTTCAACGCACGAGTTTAACTCTGTAAGTTGAATGCACACATTGAAGGCCGTTCTGTTAGGTAGCTCCGTTTTGGTTTCACAAGCAGACATTTCTCCTTACAGCATAGGCTCCCATTCACTGAGAAATGTCCAAACGCAGCTCTTACCAGAAACGTGTTTCTAACTCCAGAATCTAAAGGGAGATTTAACTCACTTAGCTGAACAAACGCACAGCAGAGCAGATTGAAGGATACGTTGCTTCTGTGTTTTAGGCAGAGTTTTACTGCTATTTCGTTATATGCGGGAATAGTGCTGGAAATGCCTGTTTTGAGATCTCTCCACAGAAAGCGTTTCCAGACTTCCCCTTCAACACACGAGTTTAACTCTGTAAGTTGAATGCACACATTGAAGACCGTTCTGCTAGGTAGCTCCGTTTTGGTTTCACAAGCAGACAGTTCTCCTTACAGCATAGGCTCCCATTCACTGAGAAATGTCCAAACGCAGCTCTTACCAGAAACGTGTTTCTAACTCCTGAATCTAAAGGGAGATTTAACTCACTTAGCTGAACAAACGCACAGCAGAGCAGATTGAAGGATACGTTGCTTCTGTGTTTTAGGCAGAGTTTTACTGCTATTTCGTTATATGCAGGAATAGTGCTGGAAATGCCTGTTTTGAGATCTCTCCACAGAAAGCGTTTCCAGACTTCCCCTTCAACACACGAGTTTAACTCTGTAAGTTGAATGCACACATTGAAGACCGTTCTGTTAGGTAGCTCCGTTTTGGTTTCACAAGCAGACAGTTCTCCTTACAGCATAGGCTCCCATTCACTGAGAAATGTCCAAACGCAGCTCTTACCAGAAACGTGTTTCTAACTCCTGAATCTAAAGGGAGATTTAACTCACTTAGCTGAACAAACGCACAGCAGAGCAGATTGAAGGATACGTTGCTTCTGTGTTTTAGGCAGAGTTTTACTGCTATTTCGTTATATGCGGGAATAGTGCTGGAAATGCCTGTTTTGAGATCTCTCCACAGAAAGCGTTTCCAGACTTCCCCTTCAACACACGAGTTTAACTCTGTAAGTTGAATGCACACATTGAAGACCGTTCTGTTAGGTAGCTCCGTTTTGGTTTCACAAGCAGACAGTTCTCCTTACAGCATAGGCTCCCATTCACTGAGAAATGTCCAAACGCAGCTCTTACCAGAAACGTGTTTCTAACTCCTGAATCTAAAGGGAGATTTAACTCACTTAGCTGAACAAACGCACAGCAGAGCAGATTGAAGGATACGTTGCTTCTGTGTTTTAGGCAGAGTTTTACTGCTATTTCGTTATATGCGGGAATAGTGCTGGAAATGCCTGTTTTGAGATCTCTCCACAGAAAGCGTTTCCAGACTTCCCCTTCAACACACGAGTTTAACTCTGTAAGTTGAATGCACACATTGAAGACCGTTCTGTTAGGTAGCTCCGTTTTGGTTTCACAAGCAGACAGTTCTCGTTACAGCATAGGCTCCCATTCACTGAGAAATGTCCAAACGCAGCTCTTACCAGAAACGTGTTTCTAACTCCTGAATCTAAAGGGAGATTTAACTCACTTAGCTGAACAAACGCACAGCAGAGCAGATTGAAGGATACGTTGTTTCTGTGTTTTAGGCAGAGTTTTACTGCTATTTCGTTATATCCGGGAATAGTGCTGGAAATGCCTGTTTTGAGATCTCTCCACAGAAAGCGTTTCCAGACTTCCCCTTCAACACACGAGTTTAACTCTGTAAGTTGAATGCACACATTGAAGACCGTTCTGTTAGGTAGCTCCGTTTTGGTTTCACAAGCAGACAGTTCTCCTTACAGCATAGGCTCCCATTCACTGAGAAATGTCCAAACGCAGCTCTTACCAGAAACGTGTTTCTAACTCCTGAATCTAAAGGGAGATTTAACTCACTTAGATGAACAAACGCACAGCAGAGCAGATTGAAGGATACGTTGCTTCTGTGTTTTAGGCAGACTTTTACTGCTATTTCGTTATATGCGGGAATAGTGCTGGAAATGCCTGTTTTGAGATCTCTCCACAGAAAGCGTTTCCAGACTTCCCCTTCAACACACGAGTTTAACTCTGTATGTTGAATGCACACATTGAAGACCGTTCTGTTAGGTAGCTCCGTTTTGGTTTCACAAGCAGACAGTTCTCCTTACAGCATAGGATCCCATTCACTGAGAAATGTCCAAACGCAGCTCTTACCAGAAACGTGTTTCTAACTCCTGAATCTAAAGGGAGATTTAACTCACTTAGCTGAACAAACGCACAGCAGAGCAGATTGAAGGATACGTTGCTTCTGTGTTTTAGGCAGAGTTTTACTGCTATTTCGTTATATGCGGGAATAGTGCTGGAAATGTCTGTTTTGTGATCTCTCCACAGAAAGCGTTTCCAGACTTCCCCTTCAACACACGAGTTTAACTCCTTAAGTTGAATGCACACATTGAAGACCGTTCTGTTAGGTAGCTCCGTTTTGGTTTCACAAGCAGACAGTTCTCCTTACAGCATAGGCTCCCATTCACTGAGAAAGGTCCAAACGCAGCTCTTACCAGAAACGTGTTTCAAACTCCTGAATCTAAAGGGAGATTTAACTCACTTAGCTGAACAAACGCACAGCAGAGCAGATTGAAGGATAGGTTGCTTCTGTGTTTTAGGCAGAGTTTTACTGCTATTTCCTTATATGCGGGAATAGTGCTGGAAATGCCTGTTTTGAGATCTCTCCACAGAAATCGTTTCCAGACTTCCCCTTCAACACACGAGTTTAACTCTGTAAGTTGAATGCACACATTGAAGTCCTTTCTGTTAGGTAGCTCCGTTTTGGTTTCACAAGCAGACAGTTCTCCTTACAGCATAGGCTCCCATTCACTGAGAAATGTCCAAACGCAGCTCTTACCAGAAACGTGTTTCTAACTCCTGAATCTAAAGGGAGATTTAACTCACTTAGCTGAACAAACGCACAGCAGAGCAGATTGAAGGATACGTTGCTTCTGTGTTTTAGGCAGAGTTTTACTGCTATTTCGTTATATGCGGGAATAGTGCTGGAAATGCCTGTTTTGAGATCTCTCCACAGAAAGCGTTTCCAGATTTCCCCTTCAACACACGAGTTTAACTCTGTAAGTTGAATGCACACGTTGAAGACCGTTCTGTTAGGTAGCTCCGTTTTGGTTTCACAAGCAGACAGTTCTCCTTACAGCATAGGCTCCCATTCACTGAGAAATGTCCAAACGCAGCTCTTACCAGAAACGTGTTTCTAACTCCTGAATCTAAAGGGAGATTTAACTCACTTAGCTGAACAAACGCACAGCAGACCAGATTGAATGATACGTTGCTTCTGTGTTTTAGGCAGAGTTTTACTGCTATTTCGTTATATGCGGGAATAGTGCTGGAAATGCCTGTTTTGAGATCTCTCCACAGAAAGCGTTTCCAGACTTCCCCTTCAACACACGAGTTTAACTCTGTAAGTTGAATGCACACATTGAAGACCGTTCTGTCAGGTAGCTCCGTTTTGGTTTCACAAGCAGACAGTTCTCCTTACAGCATAGGCTCCCATTCACTGAGAAATGTCCAAACGCAGCTCTTACCAGAAACGTGTTTCTAACTCCTGATTCTAAAGGGAGATTTAACTCACTTAGCTGAACAAACCCACAGCAGAGCAGATTGAAGGATACGTTGCTTCTGTGTTTGAGGCAGAGTTTTACTGCTATTTCGTTATATGCGGGAATAGTGCTGGAAATGCCTGTTTTGAGATCTCTCCACAGAAAGCGTTTCCAGACTTCCCCTTCAACACACGAGTTTAACTCTGTAAGTTGAATGCACACATTGAAGACCGTTCTGTTAGGTAGCTCCGTTTTGGTTTCACAAGCAGACAGTTCTCCTTACAGCATAGGCTCCCATTCACTGAGAAATGTCCAAACGCAGCTCTTACCAGAAACGTGTTTCTAACTCCTGAATCTAAAGGGAGATTTAACTCACTTAGCTGAACAAACGCACAGCAGAGTAGATTGAAGGATACGTTGCTTCTGTGTTTTAGGCAGAGTTTTACTGCTATTTCCTTATATGCGGGAATAGTGCTGGAAATGCCTGTTATGAGATCTCTCCACAGAAAGCGTTTCCAGACTTCCCCTTCAACACACGAGTTTAACTCTGTAAGTTGGATGCACACATTGAAGACCGTTCTGTTAGGTAGCTCCGTTTTGGTTTCACAAGCAGACAGTTCTCCTTACAGCATAGGCTCCCATTCACTGACAAATGTCCAAACGCAGCACTTACCAGAAACGTGTTTCTAACTCCTGAATCTAAAGGGAGATTTAACTCACTTAGCTGAACAAACGCACAGCAGAGCAGATTGAAGGATACGTTGCTTCTGTGTTTTAGGCAGAGTTTTACTGCTATTTCCTTATATGCGGGAATAGTGCTGGAAATGCCTGTTTTGAGATCTCTCCACAGAAAGCGTTTCCAGACTTCCCCTTCAACACACGAGTTTAACTCTGTAAGTTGAATGCACACATTGAAGTCCTTTCTGTTAGGTAGCTCCGTTTTGGTTTCACAAGCAGACAGTTCTCCTTACAGCATAGGCTCCCATTCACTGAGAAATGTCCAAACGCAGCTCTTACCAGAAACGTGTTTCTAACTCCTGAATCTAAAGGGAGATTTAACTCACTTAGCTGAACAAACGCACAGCAGAGCAGATTGAAGGATACGTTGCTTCTGTGTTTTAGGCAGAGTTTTACTGCTGTTTCGTTATATGCGGGAATAGTGCTGGAAATGCCTGTTTTGAGATCTCTCCACAGAAAGCGTTTCCAGACTTCCCCTTCAACGCACGAGTTTAACTCTGTAAGTTGAATGCACACATTGAAGACCGTTCTGTTAGGTAGCTCCGTTTTGGTTTCACAAGCAGACATTTCTCCTTACAGCATAGGCTCCCATTCACTGAGAAATGTCCAAACGCAGCTCTTACCAGAAACGTGTTTCTAACTCCAGAATCTAAAGGGAGATTTAACTCACTTAGCTGAACAAACGCACAGCAGAGCAGATTGAAGGATACGTTGCTTCTGTGTTTTAGGCAGAGTTTTACTGCTATTTCGTTATATGCGGGAATAGTGCTGGAAATGCCTGTTTTGAGATCTCTCCACAGAAAGCGTTTCCAGACTTCCCCTTCAACACACGAGTTTAACTCTGTAAGTTGAATGCGCACATTGAAGACCGTTCTGTTAGGTAGCTCCGTTTTGGTTTCACAAGCAGACAGTTCTCCTTACAGCATAGGCTCCCATTCACTGAGAAATGTCCAAACGCAGCTCTTACCAGAAACGTGTTTCTAACTCCTGAATCTAAAGGGAGATTTAACTCACTTAGCTGAACAAACGCACAGCAGAGCAGATTGAAGGATACGTTGCTTCTGTGTTTTAGGCAGAGTTTTACTGCTATTTCGTTATATGCGGGAATAGTGCTGGAAATGCCTGTTTTGAGATCTCTCCACAGAAAGCGTTTCCAGACTTCCCCTTCAACACACGAGTTTAACTCTGTAAGTTGAATGCACACATTGAAGACCGTTCTGTCAGGTAGCTCCGTTTTGGTTTCACAAGCAGACAGTTCTCCTTACAGCATAGGCTCCCATTCACTGAGAAATGTCCAAACGCAGCTCTTACCAGAAACGTGTTTCTAACTCCTAAATCTAAAGGGAGATTTAACTCACTTAGCTGAACAAACGCACAGCAGAGCAGATTGAAGGATACGTTGCTTCTGTGTTTCAGGCAGAGTTTTACTGCTATTTCGTTATATGCGGGAATAGTGCTGGAAATGCCTGTTTTGAGATCTCTCCACAGAAAGCGTTTCCAGACTTCCCCTTCAACACACGAGTTTAACTCTGTAAGTTGAATGCACACATTGAAGACCGTTCTGTTAGGTAGCTCCGTTTTGGTTTCACAAGCAGACAGTTCTCCTTACAACATAGGCTCCCATTCACTGAGAAATGTCCAAACGCAGCTCTTACCAGAAACGTGTTTCTAACTCCTGAATCTAAAGGGAGATTTAACTCACTTAGCTGAACAAACGCACAGCAGATTAGATTGAAGGATACGTTGCTTCTGTGTTTTAGGCAGAGTTTTTCTGCTATTTCGTTATATGCGGGAATAGTGCTGGAAATGCCTGTTATGAGATCTCTCCACAGAAAGCGTTTCCAGACTTCCCCTTCAACACACGAGTTTAAATCTGTAAGTTGGATGCACACATTGAAGACCGTTCTGTTAGGTAGCTCCGTTTTGGTTTCACAAGCAGACAGTTCTCCTTACAGCATAGGCTCCCATTCACTGACAAATGTCCAAACGCAGCTCTTACCAGAAACGTGTTTCTAACTCCTGAATCTAAAGGGAGATTTAACTCACTTAGCTGAACAAACGCACAGCAGAGCAGATTGAAGGATACGTTGCTTCTGTGTTTTAGGCAGAGTTTTACTGCTATTTCCTTATATGCGGGAATAGTGCTGGAAATGCCTGTTTTGAGATCTCTCCACAGAAAGCGTTTCCAGACTTCCCCTTCAACACACGAGTTTAACTCTGTAAGTTGAATGCACACATTGAAGACCGTTCTGTTAGGTAGCTCCGTTTTGGTTTCACAAGCAGACAGTTCTCCTTACAGCATAGGCTCCCTTTCACTGAGAAAATTCCAAACGCTGCTCTTACCAGAAACGTGTTTCTAACTCCTGAATCTAAAGGGAGATTTAACTCACTTAGCTGAACAAACGCACAGCAGAGCAGATTGAAGGATACGTTGCTTCTGTGTTTTAGGCAGAGTTTTACTGCTATTTCGTTATATGCGGGAATAGTGCTGGAAATGCCTGTTTTGAGATCTCTCCACAGAAAGCGTTTCCAGACTTCCCCTTCAACACACGAGTTTAACTCTGTAAGTTGAATGCACACATTGAAGACCGTTCTGTTAGGTAGCTCCGTTTTGGTTTCACAAGCAGACAGTTCTCCTTACAGCATAGGCTCCCATTCACTGAGAAATGTCCAAACGCAGCTCTTACCAGAAACGTGTTTCTAACTCCTGAATCTAAAGGGAGATTTAACTCACTTAGCTGAACAAACGCACAGCAGACCAGATTGAATGATACGTTGCTTCTGTGTTTTAGGCAGAGTTTTACTGCTATTTCGTTATATGCGGGAATAGTGCTGGAAATGCCTGTTTTGAGATCTCTCCACAGAAAGCGTTTCCAGACTTCCCCTTCAACACACGAGTTTAACTCTGTAAGTTGAATGCACACATTGAAGACCGTTCTGTCAGGTAGCTCCGTTTTGGTTTCACAAGCAGACAGTTCTCCTTACAGCATAGGCTCCCATTCACTGAGAAATGTCCAAACGCAGCTCTTACCAGAAACGTGTTTCTAACTCCTGAATCTAAAGGGAGATTTAACTCACTTAGCTGAACAAACGCACAGCAGAGCAGATTGAAGGATACGTTGCTTCTGTGTTTGAGGCAGAGTTTTACTGCTATTTCGTTATATGCGGGAATAGTGCTGGAAATGCCTGTTTTGAGATCTCTCCACAGAAAGCGTTTCCAGACTTCCCCTTCAACACACGAGTTTAACTCTGTAAGTTGAATGCACACATTGAAGACCGTTCTGTTAGGTAGCTCCGTTTTGGTTTCACAAGCAGACAGTTCTCCTTACAGCATAGGCTCCCATTCACTGAGAAATGTCCAAACGCAGCTCTTACCAGAAACGTGTTTCTAACTCCTGAATCTAAAGGGAGATTTAACTCACTTAGCTGAACAAACGCACAGCAGAGTAGATTGAAGGATACGTTGCTTCTGTGTTTTAGGCAGAGTTTTACTGCTATTTCCTTATATGCGGGAATAGTGCTGGAAATGCCTGTTATGAGATCTCTCCACAGAAAGCGTTTCCAGACTTCCCCTTCAACACACGAGTTTAACTCTGTAAGTTGGATGCACACATTGAAGACCGTTCTGTTAGGTAGCTCCGTTTTGGTTTCACAAGCAGACAGTTCTCCTTACAGCATAGGCTCCCATTCACTGACAAATGTCCAAACGCAGCACTTACCAGAAACGTGTTTCTAACTCCTGAATCTAAAGGGAGATTTAACTCACTTAGCTGAACAAACGCACAGCAGAGCAGATTGAAGGATACGTTGCTTCTGTGTTTTAGGCAGAGTTTTACTGCTATTTCCTTATATGCGGGAATAGTGCTGGAAATGCCTGTTTTGAGATCTCTCCACAGAAAGCGTTTCCAGACTTCCCCTTCAACACACGAGTTTAACTCTGTAAGTTGAATGCACACATTGAAGTCCTTTCTGTTAGGTAGCTCCGTTTTGGTTTCACAAGCAGACAGTTCTCCTTACAGCATAGGCTCCCATTCACTGAGAAATGTCCAAACGCAGCTCTTACCAGAAACGTGTTTCTAACTCCTGAATCTAAAGGGAGATTTAACTCACTTAGCTGAACAAACGCACAGCAGAGCAGATTGAAGGATACGTTGCTTCTGTGTTTTAGGCAGAGTTTTACTGCTGTTTCGTTATATGCGGGAATAGTGCTGGAAATGCCTGTTTTGAGATCTCTCCACAGAAAGCGTTTCCAGACTTCCCCTTCAACGCACGAGTTTAACTCTGTAAGTTGAATGCACACATTGAAGACCGTTCTGTTAGGTAGCTCCGTATTGGTTTCACAAGCAGACATTTCTCCTTACAGCATAGGCTCCCATTCACTGAGAAATGTCCAAACGCAGCTCTTACCAGAAACGTGTTTCTAACTCCAGAATCTAAAGGGAGATTTAACTCACTTAGCTGAACAAACGCACAGCAGAGCAGATTGAAGGATACGTTGCTTCTGTGTTTTAGGCAGAGTTTTACTGCTATTTCGTTATATGCGGGAATAGTGCTGGAAATGCCTGTTTTGAGATCTCTCCACAGAAAGCGTTTCCAGACTTCCCCTTCAACACACGAGTTTAACTCTGTAAGTTGAATGCACACATTGAAGACCGTTCTGTTAGGTAGCTCCGTTTTGGTTTCACAAGCAGACAGTTCTCCTTACAGCATAGGCTCCCATTCACTGAGAAATGTCCAAACGCAGCTCTTACCAGAAACGTGTTTCTAACTCCTGAATCTAAAGGGAGATTTAACTCACTTAGCTGAACAAACGCACAGCAGAGCAGATTGAAGGATACGTTGCTTCTGTGTTTTAGGCAGAGTTTTACTGCTATTTCGTTATATGCGGGAATAGTGCTGGAAATGCCTGTTTTGAGATCTCTCCACAGAAAGCGTTTCCAGACTTCCCCTTCAACACACGAGTTTAACACTGTAAGTTGAATGCACACATTGAAGACCGTTCTGTCAGGTAGCTCCGTTTTGGTTTCACAAGCAGACAGTTCTCCTTACAGCATAGGCTCCCATTCACTGAGAAATGTCCAAACGCAGCTCTTACCAGAAACGTGTTTCTAACTCCTGAATCTAAAGGGAGATTTAACTCACTTAGCTGAACAAACGCACAGCAGAGCAGATTGAAGGATACGTTGCTTCTGTGTTTCAGGCAGAGTTTTACTGCTATTTCGTTATATGCGGGAATAGTGCTGGAAATGCCTGTTTTGAGATCTCTCCACAGAAAGCGTTTCCAGACTTCCCCTTCAACACACGAGTTTAACTCTGTAAGTTGAATGCACACATTGAAGACCGTTCTGTTAGGTAGCTCCGTTTTGGTTTCACAAGCAGACAGTTCTCCTTACAACATAGGCTCCCATTCACTGAGAAATGTCCAAACGCAGCTCTTACCAGAAACGTGTTTCTAACTCCTGAATCTAAAGGGAGATTTAACTCACTTAGCTGAACAAACGCACAGCAGATTAGATTGAAGGATACGTTGCTTCTGTGTTTCAGGCAGAGTTTTTCTGCTATTTCGTTATATGCGGGAATAGTGCTGGAAATGCCTGTTATGAGATCTCTCCACAGAAAGCGTTTCCAGACTTCCCCTTCAACACACGAGTTTAAATCTGTAAGTTGGATGCACACATTGAAGACCGTTCTGTTAGGTAGCTCCGTTTTGGTTTCACAAGCAGACAGTTCTCCTTACAGCATAGGCTCCCATTCACTGACAAATGTCCAAACGCAGCTCTTACCAGAAACGTGTTTCTAACTCCTGAATCTAAAGGGAGATTTAACTCACTTAGCTGAACAAACGCACAGCAGAGCAGATTGAAGGATACGTTGCTTCTGTGTTTTAGGCAGAGTTTTACTGCTATTTCCTTATATGCGGGAATAGTGCTGGAAATGCCTGTTTTGAGATCTCTCCACAGAAAGCGTTTCCAGACTTCCCCTTCAACACACGAGTTTAACTCTGTAAGTTGAATGCACACATTGAAGACCGTTCTGTTAGGTAGCTCCGTTTTGGTTTCACAAGCAGACAGTTCTCCTTACAGCATAGGCTCCCTTTCACTGAGAAAATTCCAAACGCTGCTCTTACCAGAAACGTGTTTCTAACTCCTGAATCTAAAGGGAGATTTAACTCACTTAGCTGAACAAACGCACAGCAGAGCAGATTGAAGGATACGTTGCTTCTGTGTTTTAGGCAGAGTTTTACTGCTATTTCGTTATATGCGGGAATAGTGCTGGAAATGCCTGTTTTGAGATCTCTCCACAGAAAGCGTTTCCAGACTTCCCCTTCAACACACGAGTTTAACTCTGTAAGTTGAATGCACACATTGAAGACCGTTCTGTTAGGTAGCTCCGTTTTGGTTTCACAAGCAGACAGTTCTCCTTACAGCATAGGCTCCCATTCACTGAGAAATGTCCAAACGCAGCTCTTACCAGAAACGTGTTTCTAACTCCTGAATCTAAAGGGAGATTTAACTCACTTAGCTGAACAAACGCACAGCAGAGCAGATTGAAGGATACGTTGCTTCTGTGTTTTAGGCAGAGTTTTACTGCTATTTCGTTATATGCGGGAATAGTGCTGGAAATGCCTGTTTTGAGATCTCTCCACAGAAAGCGTTTCCAGACTTCCCCTTCAACACACGAGTTTAACTCTGTAAGTTGAATGCACACATTGAAGACCGTTCTGTTAGGTAGCTCCGTTTTGGTTTCACAAGCAGACAGTTCTCCTTACAGCATAGGCTCCCATTCACTGAGAAATGTCCAAACGCAGCTCTTACCAGAAACGTGTTTCTAACTCCTGAATCTAAAGGGAGATTTAACTCACTTAGCTGAACAAACGCACAGCAGAGCAGATTGAAGGATACGTTGCTTCTGTGTTTTAGGCAGAGTTTTAATGCTATTTCGTTATATGCGGGAATAGTGCTGGAAATGCCTGTTTTGAGATCTCTCCACAGAAAGCGTTTCCAGACTTCCCCTTCAACACAGGAGTTTAACCCTGTAAGTTGAATGCACACATTGAAGACCGTTCTGTAAGGTAGCTCCGTTTTGGTTTCACAAGCAGACAGTTCTCCTTACAGCATAGGCTCCCATTCACTGAGAAATGTCCAAACGCAGCTCTTACCAGAAACGTGTTTCTAACTCCTGAATCTAAAGGGAGATTTAACTCACTTAGCTGAACAAACGCACAGCAGAGCAGATTGAAGGATACGTTGCTTCTGTGTTTTAGGCAGAGTTTTACTGCTATTTCGTTATATGCGGGAATAGTGCTGGAAATGCCTGTTTTGAGATCTCTCCACAGAAACCGTTTCCAGACTTCCCCTTCAACAAACGAGTTTAAATCTGTAAGTTGAATGCACACATTGAAGACCGTTCTGTTAGGTAGCTCCGTTTTGGTTTCACAAGCTGACAGTTCTCCTTACAGCATAGGCTCCCATTCACTGAGAAATGTCCAAACGCAGCTCTTACCAGTAACGTGTTTCTAACTCCTGAATCTAAAGGGAGATTTAACTCACTTAGCTGAACAAACGCACAGCAGAGCAGATTGAAGGATACGTTGCTTCTGTGTTTTAGGCAGAGTTTTACTGCTATTTCGTTATATGCGGGAATAGTGCTGGAAATGCCTGTTTTGAGATCTCTCCACAGAAAGCGTTTCCAGACTTCCCCTTCAACACACGAGTTTAACTCTGTAAGTTGAATGCACACATTGAAGACCGTTCTGTTAGGTAGCTCCGTTTTGGTTTCACAAGCAGACAGTTCTCCTTACAGCATAGGCTCCCATTCACTGAGAAAGGTCCAAACGCAGCTCTTACCAGAAACGTGTTTCTAACTCCTGAATCTAAAGGGAGATTTAACTCACTTAGCTGAACAAACGCACAGCAGAGCAGAGTGAAGGATACGTTGCTTCTGTGTTTTAGGCAGAGTTTTACTGCTATTTCGTTATATGCGGGAATAGTGCTGGAAATGCCTGTTTTGAGATCTCTCCACAGAAAGCGTTTCCAGACTTCCCCTTCAACACACGAGTTTAACTCTGTAAGTTGAATGCACACATTGAAGACCGTTCTGTTAGGTAGCTCCGTTTTGGTTTCACAAGCAGACAGTTCTCCTTACAGCATAGGCTCCCATTCACTGAGAAAGGTCCAAACGCAGCTCTTACCAGAAACGTGTTTCTAACTCCTGAATCTAAAGGGAGATTTAACTCACTTAGCTGAACAAACGCACAGCAGAGCAGATTGAAGGATACGTTGCTTCTGTGTTTTAGGCAGAGTTTTACTGCTATTTCGTTATATGCGGGAATATTGCTGGAAATGCCTGTTTTGAGATCTCTCCACAGAAAGCGTTTCCAGACTTCCCCTTCAACACACGAGTTTGACTCTGTAAGTTGAATGCACACATTGAAGTCCTTTCTGTTAGGTAGCTCCGTTTTGGTTTCCCAAGCAGACAGTTCTCCTTACAGCATAGGCTCCCATTCACTGAGAAATGTCCAAACGCAGCTCTTACCAGAAACGTGTTTCTAACTCCTGAATCTAAAGGGAGATTTAACTCACTTAGCTGAACAAACGCACAGCAGAGCAGATTGAAGGATACGTTGCTTCTGTGTTTTAGGCAGAGTTTTACTGCTATTTCGTTATATGCGGGAATAGTGCTGGAAATGCCTGTTTTGAGATCTCTCCACAGAAAGCGTTTCCAGACTTCCCCTTCAACACACGAGTTTAAATCTGTAAGTTGAATGCACACATTGAAGACCGTTCTGTTAGGTAGCTCCGTTTTGGTTTCACAAGCAGACAGTTCTCCTTACAGCATAGGCTCCCATTCACTGAGAAATGTCCAAACGCAGCTCTTACCAGAAAGGTGTTTCTAACTCCTGAATCTAAAGGGAGATTTAACTCACTTGGCTGAACAAACGCACAGCAGAGCAGATTGAAGGATACGTTGCTTCTGTGTTTTAGGCAGAGTTTTACTGCTATTTCGTTATATGCGCGAATAGTGCAGTAAATGCCTGTTTTGAGATCTCTCCACAGAAAGCGTTTCCAGACTTCCCCTTCAACACACGAGTTTAACTCTGTAAGTTGAATGCACACATTGAAGACCGTTCTGTTAGGTAGCTCCGTTTTGGTTTCACAAGCAGACAGTTCTCCTTACAGCATAGGCTCCCTTTCACTGAGAAAGGTCCAAACGCAGCTCTTACCAGAAACGTGTTTCTAACTCCTGAATCTAAAGGGAGATTTAACTCACTTAGCTGAACAAACGCACAGCAGAGCAGATTGAAGGATACGTTGCTTCTGTGTTTTAGGCAGAGTTTTACTGCTATTTCGTTATATGCGGGAATAGTGCTGGAAATGCCTGTTTTGAGATCTCTCCACAGAAAGCGTTTCCAGACTTCCCCTTCAACACACGAGTTTAACTCTGTAAGTTGAATGCACACATTGAAGACCGTTCTGTTAGGTAGCTCCGTTTTGGTTTCACAAGCAGACAGTTCTCCTTACAGCATAGGCTCCCATTCACTGAGAAATGTCCAAACGCAGCTCTTACCAGAAACGTGTTTCTAACTCCTGAATCTAAAGGGAGATTTAACTCACTTAGCTGAACAAACGCACAGCAGAGCAGATTGAAGGATACGTTGCTTCTGTGTTTTAGGCAGAGTTTTACTGCTATTTCGTTATATGCGGGAATAGTGCTGGAAATGCCAGTTTTGAGATCTCTCCACAGAAAGCGTTTCCAGACTTCCCCTTCAACACACGAGTTTAACTCTGTAAGTTGGATGCACACATTGAAGACCGTTCTGTTAGGTAGATCCGTTTTGGTTTCACAAGCAGACAGTTCTCCTTACAGCATAGGCTCCCATTCACTGAGAAATGTCCAAACGCAGCTCTTACCAGAAACGTGTTTCTAACTCCTGAATCTAAAGGGAGATTTAACTCACTTAGCTGAACAAACGCACAGCAGAGCAGATTGAAGGATACGTTGCTTCTGTGTTTTAGGCAGAGTTTTACTGCTATTTCGTTATATGCGGGAATAGTGCTGGAAATGCCTGTTTTGAGATCTCTCCACAGAAAGCGTTTCCAGACTTCCCCTTCAACACACGAGTTTAACTCTGTAAGTTGAATGCACACATTGAAGACCGTTCTGTTAGGTAGCTCCGTTTTGGTTTCACAAGCAGACAGTTCTCCTTACAGCATAGGCTCCCATTCACTTAGAAATGTCCAAACGCAGCTCTTACCAGAAACGTGTTTCTAACTCCTGAATCTAAAGGGAGATTTAACTCACTTAGCTGAACAAACGCACAGCAGAGCAGATTGAAGGATACGTTGCTTCTGTGTTTTAGGCAGAGTTATACTGCTATTTCGTTATATGCGGGAATAGTGCTGGAAATGCCTGTTTTGAGATCTCTCCACAGAAAGCGTTTCCAGACTTCCCCTTCAACACACGAGTTTAACTCTGTAAGTTGAATGCACACATTGAAGACCGTTCTGTTAGGTAGCTCCGTTTTGGTTTCACAAGCAGACAGTTCTCCTTACAGCATAGGCTCCCTTTCACTGAGAAATGTCCAAACGCAGCTCTTACCAGAAACGTGTTTCTAACTCCTGAATCTAAAGGGAGATTTAACTCACTTAGCTGAACAAACGCACAGCAGAGCAGATTGAAGGATACGTTGCTTCTGTGTTTTAGGCAGAGTTTTACTGCTATTTCGTTATATGCGGGAATAGTGCTGGAAATGCCTGTTTTGAGATCTCTCCACAGAAAGCGTTTCCAGACTTCCCCTTCAACACACGAGTTTAACTCTGTAAGTTGAATGCACACATTGAAGACCGTTCTGTTAGGTAGCTCCGTTTTGGTTTCACAAGCAGACAGTTCTCCTTACAGCATAGGCTCCCATTCACTGAGAAATGTCCAAACGCAGCTCTTACCAGAAACGTGTTTCTAACTCCTGAATCTAAAGGGAGATTTAACTCACTTAGCTGAACAAACGCACAGCAGAGCAGATTGAAGGATACGTTGCTTCTGTGTTTTAGGCAGAGTTTTACTGCTATTTCGTTATATGCGGGAATAGTGCTGGAAATGCCTGTTTTGAGATCTCTCCACAGAAAGCGTTTCCAGACTTCCCCTTCAACACACGAGTTTAACTCTGTAAGTTGGATGCACACATTGAAGACCGTTCTGTTAGGTAGCTCCGTTTTGGTTTCACAAGCAGACAGTTCTCCTTACAGCATAGGCTCCCATTCACTGAGAAATGTCCAAACGCAGCTCTTACCAGAAACGTGTTTCTAACTCCTGAATCTAAAGGGAGATTTAACTCACTTAGCTGAACAAACGCACAGCAGAGCAGATTGAAGGATACGTTGCTTCTGTGTTTTAGGCAGAGTTTTACTGCTATTTCGTTATATGCGGGAATAGTGCTGGAAATGCCTGTTTTGAGATCTCTCCACAGAAAGCGTTTCCAGACTTCCCCTTCAACACACGAGTTTAACTCTGTAAGTTGAATGCACACATTGAAGACCGTTCTGTTAGGTAGCTCCGTTTTGGTTTCACAAGCAGACAGTTCTCCTTACAGCATAGGCTCCCATTCACTGAGAAATGTCCAAACGCAGCTCTTACCAGAAACGTGTTTCTAACTCCTGAATCTAAAGGGAGATTTAACTCACTTAGCTGAACAAACGCACAGCAGAGCAGATTGAAGGATACGTTGCTTCTGTGTTTTAGGCAGAGTTTTACTGCTATTTCGTTATATGCGGGAATAGTGCTGGAAATGCCTGTTTTGAGATCTCTCCACAGAAAGCGTTTCCAGACTTCCCCTTCAACACACGAGTTTAACTCTGTAAGTTGAATGCACACATTGAAGACCGTTCTGTTAGGTAGCTCCGTTTTGGTTTCACAAGCAGACATTTCTCCTTACACAATAGGCTCCCATTCACCGAGAAATGTCCAAACGCAGCTCTTACCAGAAACGTGTTTCTAACTCGTGAATCTAAAGGGAGATTTAACTCACTTGGCTGAACAAACGCACAGCAGAGCAGATTGAAGGATACGTTGCTTCTGTGTTTTAGGCAGAGTTTTACTGCTATTTCGTTATATGCGCGAATAGTGCAGTAAATGCCTGTTTTGAGATCTCTCCACAGAAAGCGTTTCCAGACTTCCCCTTCAACACACGAGTTTAACTCTGTAAGTTGAATGCACACATTGAAGACCGTTCTGTTAGGTAGCTCCGTTTTGGTTTCACAAGCAGACAGTTCTCCTTACAGCATAGGCTCCCTTTCACTGAGAAAGGTCCAAACGCAGCTCTTACCAGAAACGTGTTTCTAACTCCTGAATCTAAAGGGAGATTTAACTCACTTAGCTGAACAAACGCACAGCAGAGCAGATTGAAGGATACGTTGCTTCTGTGTTTTAGGCAGAGTTTTACTGCTATTTCGTTATATGCGGAAATAGTGCTGGAAATGCCTGTTTTGAGATCTCTCCACAGAAAGCGTTTCCAGACTTCCCCTTCAACACACGAGTTTAACTCTGTAAGTTGAATGCACACATTGAAGACCGTTCTGTTAGGTAGCTCCGTTTTGGTTTCACAAGCAGACAGTTCTCCTTACAGCATAGGCTCCCATTCACTGAGAAATGTCCAAACGCAGCTCTTACCAGAAACGTGTTTCTAACTCCTGAATCTAAAGGGAGATTTAACTCACTTAGCTGAACAAACGCACAGCAGAGCAGATTGAAGGATACGTTGCTTCTGTGTTTTAGGCAGAGTTTTACTGCTATTTCGTTATATGCGGGAATAGTGCTGGAAATGCCTGTTTTGAGATCTCTCCACAGAAAGCGTTTCCAGACTTCCCCTTCAACACACGAGTTTAAATCTGTAAGTTGGATGCACACATTGAAGACCGTTCTGTTAGGTAGATCCGTTTTGGTTTCACAAGCAGACAGTTCTCCTTACAGCATAGGCTCCCATTCACTGAGAAATGTCCAAACGCAGCTCTTACCAGAAACGTGTTTCTAACTCCTGAATCTAAAGGGAGATTTAACTCACTTAGCTGAACAAACGCACAGCAGAGCAGATTGAAGGATACGTTGCTTCTGTGTTTTAGGCAGAGTTTTACTGCTATTTCGTTATATGCGGGAATAGTGCTGGAAATGCCTGTTTTGAGATCTCTCCACAGAAAGCGTTTCCAGACTTCCCCTTCAACACACGAGTTTAACTCTGTAAGTTGAATGCACACATTGAAGACCGTTCTGTTAGGTAGCTTCGTTTTGGTTTCACAAGCAGACAGTTCTCCTTACAGCATAGGCTCCCATTCACTTAGAAATGTCCAAACGCAGCTCTTACCAGAAACGTGTTTCTAACTCCTGAATCTAATGGGAGATTTAACTCACTTAGCTGAACAAACGCACAGCAGAGCAGATTGAAGGATACGTTGCTTCTGTGTTTTAGGCAGAGTTATACTGCTATTTCGTTATATGCGGGAATAGTGCTGGAAATGCCTGTTTTGAGATCTCTCCACAGAAAGCGTTTCCAGACTTCCCCTTCAACACACGAGTTTAACTCTGTAAGTTGAATGCACACATTGAAGACCGTTCTGTTAGGTAGCTCCGTTTTGGTTTCACAAGCAGACAGTTCTCCTTACAGCATAGGCTCCCTTTCACTGAGAAATGTCCAAACGCAGCTCTTACCAGAAACGTGTTTCTAACTCCTGAATCTAAAGGGAGATTTAACTCACTTAGCTGAACAAACGCACAGCAGAGCAGATTGAAGGATACGTTGCTTCTGTGTTTTAGGCAGAGTTTTACTGCTATTTCGTTATATGCGGGAATAGTGCTGGAAATGCCTGTTTTGAGATCTCTCCACAGAAAGCGTTTCCAGACTTCCCCTTCAACACACGAGTTTAACTCTGTAAGTTGAATGCACACATTGAAGACCGTTCTGTTAGGTAGCTCCGTTTTGGTTTCACAAGCAGACAGTTCTCCTTACAGCATAGGCTCCCATTCACTGAGAAAGGTCCAAACGCAGCTCTTACCAGAAACGTGTTTCTAACTCCTGAATCTAAAGGGAGATTTAACTCACTTAGCTGAACAAACGCACAGCAGAGCAGATTGAAGGATAGGTTGCTTCTGTGTTTTAGGCAGAGTTTTACTGCTATTTCGTTATATGCGGGAATAGTGCTGGAAATGCCTGTTTTGAGATCTCTCCACAGAAATCGTTTCCAGACTTCCCCTTCAACACACGAGTTTAACTCTGTAAGTTGAATGCACACATTGAAGTCCTTTCTGTTAGGTAGCTCCGTTATGGTTTCACAAGCAGACAGTTCTCCTTACAGCATAGGCTCCCATTCACTGAGAAATGTCCAAACGCAGCTCTTACCAGAAACGTGTTTCTAACTCCTGAATCTAAAGGGAGATTTAACTCACTTAGCTGAACAAACGCACAGCAGAGCAGATTGAAGGATACGTTGCTTCTGTGTTTTAGGCAGAGTTTTACTGCTATTTCGTTATATGCGGGAATAGTGCTGGAAATGCCTGTTTTGAGATCTCTCCACAGAAAGCGTTTCCAGACTTCCCCATCAACACACCAGTTTAACTCTGTAAGTTGATTGCACACATTGAAGACCGTTCTGTTAGGTAGATCCGTTTTGGTTTCACAAGCAGACAGTTCTCCTTACAGCATAGGCTCCCATTCACTGAGAAATGTCCAAACGCAGCTCGTACCAGAAACGTGTTTCTAACTCCTGAATCTAAAGGGAGATTTAACTCACTTAGCTGAACAAACGCACAGCAGAGCAGATTGAAGGATACGTTGCTTCTGTGTTTTAGGCAGAGTTTTACTGCTATTTCGTTATATGCGGGAATAGTGCTGGAAATGCCTGTTTTGAGATCTCTCCACAGAAAGCGTTTCCAGACTTCCCCTTCAACACACGAGTTTAACTCTGTAAGTTGACTGCACACATTGAAGACCGTTCTGTTAGGTAGCTCCGTTTTGGTTTCACAAGCAGACAGTTCTCCTTACAGCATAGGCTCCCATTCACTGAGAAATGTCCAAACGCAGCTCTTACCAGAAACGTGTTTCTAACTCCTGAATCTAAAGGGAGATTTAACTCACTTAGCTGAACAAACGCACAGCAGAGCAGATTGAAGGATACGTTGCTTCTGTGTTTTAGGCAGAGTATTACTGCTATTTCGTTATATGCGGGAATAGTGCTGGAAATGCCTGTTTTGAGATCTCTCCACAGAAAGCGTTTCCAGACTTCCCCTTCAACACACGAGTTTAACTCTGTAAGTTGAATGCACACATTGACGACCGTTCTGTTAGGTAGCTCCGTTTTGGTTTCACAAGCAGACAGTTCTCCTTACAGCATAGGCTCCCTTTCACTGAGAAAGGTCCAAACGCAGCTCTTACCAGTAACGTGTTTCTAACTCCTGAATCTAAAGGGAGATTTAACTCACTTAGCTGAACAAACGCACAGCAGAGCAGATTGAAGGATACGTTGCTTCTGTGTTTTAGGCAGAGTTTTACTGCTATTTCGTTATATGCGGGAATAGTGTTGGAAATGCCTGTTTTGAGATCTCTCCACAGAAAGCGTTTCCAGACTTCCCCTTCAACACACGAGTTTAACTCTGTAAGTTGAATGCACACATTGAAGACCGTTCTGTTAGGTAGCTCCGTTTTGGTTTCACAAGCAGACAGTTCTCCTTACAGCGTAGGCTCCAATTCACTGAGAAATGTCCAAACGCAGCTCTTACCAGAAACGTGTTTCTAACTCCTGAATCTAAAGGGAGATTTAACTCACCTAGCTGAACAAACGCACAGCAGAGCAGATTGAAGGATACGTTGCTTCTGTGTTTTAGGCAGAGTTTTACTGCTATTTCGTTATATCCGGAATAGTGCTGGAAATGCCTGTTTTGAGATCTCTCCACAGAAAGCGTTTCCAGACTTCCCCTTCAACACACGAGTTTAACTCTGTAAGTTGAATGCACACATTGAAGACCGTTCTGTTAGGTAGCTCCGTTTTGGTTTCACAAGCAGACAGTTCTCCTTACAGCATAGGCTCCCATTCACTGAGAAATGTCCAAACGCAGCTCTTAACAGAAACGTGTTTCTAACTCCTGAATTTAAAGGGAGATTTAACTCACTTAGCTGAACAAACGCACAGCAGAGCAGATTGAAGGATACGTTGCTTCTGTGTTTTAGGCAGAGTTTTACTGCTATTTCGTTATATGCGGGAATAGTGCTGGAAATGCCTGTTTTGAGATCTCTCCACAGAAAGCGTTTCCAGACTTCCCCTTCAACACACGAGTTTAACTCTGTAAGTTGGATGCACACATTGAAGACCGTTCTGTTAGGTAGATCCGTTTTGGTTTCACAAGCAGACAGTTCTCCTTACAGCATAGGCTCCCATTCACTGAGAAATGTCCAAACGCAGCTCTTACCAGAAACGTGTTTCTAACTCCTGAATCTAAAGGGAGATTTAACTCACTTAGCTGAACAAACGCACAGCAGAGCAGATTGAAGGATACGTTGCTTCTGTGTTTTAGGCAGAGTTTTACTGCTATTTCGTTATATGCGGGAATAGTGCTGGAAATGCCTGTTTTGAGATCTCTCCACAGAAAGCGTTTCCAGACTTCCCCTTCAACACACGAGTTTAACTCTGTAAGTTGAATGCACACATTGAAGACCGTTCTGTTAGGTAGCTCCGTTTTGGTTTCACAAGCAGACAGTTCTCCTTACAGCATAGGCTCCCATTCACTTAGAAATGTCCAAACGCAGCTCTTACCAGAAACGTGTTTCTAACTCCTGAATCTAAAGGGAGATTTAACTCACTTAGCTGAACAAACGCACAGCAGTGCAGATTGAAGGATACGTTGCTTCTGTGTTTTAGGCAGAGTTTTACTGCTATTTCGTTATATGCGGGAATAGTGCTGGAAATGCCTGTTTTGAGATCTCTCCACAGAAAGCGTTTCCAGACTTCCCCTTCAACACACGAGTTTAGCTCTGTAAGTTGAATGCACACATTGAAGACCGTTCTGTTAGGAAGCTCCGTTTTTGGTTTCACAAGCAGACAGTTCTCCTTACAGCATAGGCTCCCATTCACTGACAAATGTCCAAACGCAGCTCTTACCAGAAACGTGTTTCTAACTCCTGAATCTAAAGGGAGATTTAACTCACTTAGCTGAACAAACGCACAGCAGAGCAGATTGAAGGATACGTTGCTTCTGTGTTTTAGGCAGAGATTTACTGCTATTTCGTTATATGCGGGAATAGTGCTGGAAATGCCTGTTTTGAGATCTCTCCACAGAAAGCGTTTCCAGACTTCCCCTTCAACACACGAGTTTAACTCTGTAAGTTGAATGCACACATTGAAGACCGTTCTGTTAGGTAGCTCCGTTTTGGTTTCACAAGCAGACAGTTCTCCTTACAGCATAGGCTCCCATTCACTGAGAAATGTCCAAACGCAGCTCTTACCAGAAACGTGTTTCTAACTCCTGAATCTAAAGGGAGATTTAACTCACTTAGCTGAACAAACGCACAGCAGAGCAGATTGAAGGATACGTTGCTTCTGTGTTTTAGGCAGAGTTTTACTGCTATTTCGTTATATGCGGGAATAGTGCTGGAAATGCCTGTTTTGAGATCTCTCCACAGAAAGCGTTTCCAGACTTCCCCTTCAACACACGAGTTTAACTCTGTAAGTTGAATGCACACATTGAAGACCGTTCTGTTAGGTAGCTCCGTTTTGGTTTCACAAGCAGACAGTTCTCCTTACACCATAGGCTCCCATTCACCGAGAAATGTCCAAACGCAGCTCTTACCAGAAACGTGTTTCTAACTCGTGAATCTAAAGGGAGATTTAACTCACTTAGCTGAACAAACGCACAGCAGAGCAGATTGAAGGATACGTTGCTTCTGTGTTTTAGGCAGAGTTTTACTGCTATTTCGTTATATGCGGGAATAGTGCTGGAAATGCCTGTTTTGAGATCTCTCCACAGAAATCGTTTCCAGACTTCCCCTTCAACACACGAGTTTAACTCTGTAAGTTGAATGCACACATTGAAGTCCTTTCTGTTAGGTAGCTCCGTTTTGGTTTCACAAGCAGACAGTTCTCTTTACAGCATAGGCTCCCTTTCACTGAGAAAGGTCCAAACGCAGCTCTTACCAGAAACGTGTTTCTAACTCCTGAATCTAAAGGGAGATTTAACTCACTTAGCTGAACAAACGCACAGCAGAGCAGATTGAAGGATACGTTGCTTCTGTGTTTTAGGCAGAGTTTTACTGCTATTTCGTTATATGCGGGAATAGTGCTGGAAATGCCTGTTTTGAGATCTCTCCACAGAAAGCGTTTCCAGACTTCCCCTTCAACACACGAGTTTAACTCTGTAAGTTGAATGCACACATTGAAGACCGTTCTGTTAGGTAGCTCCGTTTTGGTTTCACAAGCTGACCGTTCTCCTTACAGCATAGGCTCCCATTCACTGAGAAATGTCCAAACGCAGCTCTTACCAGAAACGTGTTTCTAACTCCTGAATCTAAAGGGAGATTTAACTCACTTAGCTGAACAAACGCACAGCAGAGCAGATTGAAGGATACGTTGCTTCTGTGTTTTAGGCAGAGTTTTACTGCTATTTCGTTATATGCGGGAATAGTGCTGGAAATGCCTGTTTTGAGATCTCTCCACAGAAAGCGTTTCCAGACTTCCCCTTCAACACACGAGTTTAACTCTGTAAGTTGAATGCACACATTGAAGTCCTTTCTGTTAGGTAGCTCCGTTTTGGTTTCACAAGCAGACAGTTCTCCTTACAGCATAGGCTCCCATTCACTGAGAAATGTCCAAACGCAGCTCTTACCAGAAACGTGTTTCTAACTCCTGAATCTAAAGGGAGATTTAACTCACTTAGCTGAACAAACGCACAGCAGAGCAGATTGAAGGATACGTTGCTTCTGTGTTTTAGGCAGAGTTTTACTGCTATTTCGTTATATGCGGGAATAGTGCTGGAAATGCCTGTTTTGAGATCTCTCCACAGAAAGCGTTTCCAGACTTCCCCTTCAACACACGAGTTTAACACTGTAATTTGAATGCACACATTGAAGACCGTTCTCTTAGGTAGTTCCGTTTTGGTTTCACAAGCAGACATTTCTCCTTACAGCATAGGCTCCCATTCACTGAGAAATGTCCAAACGCAGCTCTTACCAGAAACGTGTTTCTAACTCCTGAATCTAAAGGGAGATTTAACTCACTTAGCTGAACAAACGCACAGCAGTGCAGATTGAAGGATACGTTGCTTCTGTGTTTTAGGCAGAGTTTTACTGCTATTTCGTTATATGCGGGAATAGTGCTGGAAATGCCTGTTTTGAGATCTCTCCACAGAAAGCGTTTCCAGACTTCCCCTTCAACACACGAGTTTAACTCTGTAAGTTGAATGCACACATTGAAGACCGTTCTGTTAGGTAGCTCCGTTTTGGTTTCACAAGCAGACAGTTCTCCTTACAGCATAGGCTCCCATTCAATGAGAAATGTCCAAACGCAGCTCTTACCAGAAACGTGTTTCTAACTCCTGAATCTAAAGGGAGATTTAACTCACTTAGCTGAACAAACGCACAGCAGAGCAGATTGAAGGATACGTTGCTTCTGTGTTTTAGGCAGAGTTTTACTGCTATTTCGTTATATGCGGGAATAGTGCTGGAAATGCCTGTTTTGAGATCTCTCCACAGAAAGCGTTTCCAGACTTCCCCTTCAACACACGAGTTTAACTCTGTAAGTTGAATGCACACATTGAAGACCGTTCTGATATGTAGCTCCGTTTTGGTTTCACAAGCAGACAGTTCTCCTTACAGCATAGGCTCCCATTCACTGAGAAATGTCCAAACGCAGCTCTTACCAGAAACGTGTTTCTAACTCCTGAATCTAAAGGGAGATTTAACTCACTTAGCTGAACAAACGCACAGCAGAGCAGATTGAAGGATACGTTGCTTCTGTGTTTTAGGCAGAGTTTTACTGCTATTTCGTTATATGCGGGAATAGTGCTGGAAATGCCTGTTTTGAGATCTCTCCACAGAAAGCGTTTCCAGACTTCCCCTTCAACACACGAGTTTAACTCTGTAAGTTGAATGCACACATTGAAGACCATTCTGTTAGGTAGCTCCGTTTTGGTTTCACAAGCAGACAGTTCTCCTTACAGCATAGGCTCCCATTCACTGAGAAATGTCCAAACGCAGCTCTTACCAGAAACGTGTTTCTAACTCCTGAATCTAAAGGGAGATTTAACTCACTTAGCTGAACAAACGCACAGCAGAGCAGATTGAAGGATACGTTGCTTCTGTGTTTTAGGCAGAGTTTTACTGCTATTTCGTTATATGCGGGAATAGTGCTGGAAATGCCTGTTTTGAGATCTCTCCACAGAAAGCGTTTCCAGACTTCCCCTTCAACACACGAGTTTAACTCTGTAAGTTGAATGCACACATTGAAGACCGTTCTGTTAGGTAGCTCCGTTTTGGTTTCACAAGCAGACAGTTCTCCTTACAGCATAGGCTCCCATTCACTGAGAAATGTCCAAACGCAGCTCTTACCAGAAACGTGTTTCTAACTCCTGAATCTAAAGGGAGATTTAACTCACTTAGCTGAACAAACGCACAGCAGAGCAGATTGAAGGATACGTTGCTTCTGTGTTTTAGGCAGAGTTTTACTGCTATTTCGTTATATGCGGGAATAGTGCTGGAAATGCCTGTTTTCAGATCTCTCCACAGAAAGCGTTTCCAGACTTCCCCTTCAACACACGAGTTTAACTCTGTAAGTTGGATGCACACATTGAAGACCGTTCTGTTAGGTAGCTCCGTTTTGGTTTCACAAGCAGACAGTTCTCCTTACAGCATAGGCTCCCATTCACTGACAAATGTCCAAACGCAGCTCTTACCAGAAACGTGTTTCTAACTCCTGAATCTAAAGGGAGATTTAACTCACTTAGCTGAACAAACGCACAGCAGAGCAGATTGAAGGATACGTTGCTTCTGTGTTTTAGGCAGAGTTTTACTGCTATTTCGTTATATGCGGGAATAGTGCTGGAAATGCCTGTTTTGAGATCTCTCCACAGAAATCGTTTCCAGACTTCCCCTTCAACACACGAGTTTAACTCTGTAAGTTGAATGCACACATTGAAGTCCTTTCTGTTAGGTAGCTCCGTTTTGGTTTCACAAGCAGACAGTTCTCTTTACAGCATAGGCTCCCTTTCACTGAGAAAGCTCCAAACGCAGCTCTTACCAGAAACGTGTTTCTAACTCCTGAATCTAAAGGGAGATTTAACTCACTTAGCTGAACAAACGCACAGCAGAGCAGATTGAAGGATACGTTGCTTCTGTGTTTTAGGCAGAGTTTTACTGCTATTTCGTTATATGCGGGAATAGTGCTGGAAATGCCTGTTTTGAGATCTCTCCACAGAAAGCGTTTCCAGACTTCCCCTTCAACACACGAGTTTAACTCTGTAAGTTGAATGCACACATTGAAGTCCTTTCTGTAAGGTAGCTCCGTTTTGGTTTCACAAGCAGACAGTTCTCCTTACAGCATAGGCTCCCATTCACTGAGAAATGTCCAAACGCAGCTCTTACCAGAAACGTGTTTCTAACTCCTGAATCTAAAGGGAGATTTAACTCACTTAGCTGAACAAACGCACAGCAGAGCAGATTGAAGGATACGTTGCATCTGTGTTTTAGGCAGAGTTTTACTGCTATTTCGTTATATGCGGGAATAGTGCTGGAAATGCCTTTTTTTGAGATCTCTCCACAGAAAGCGTTTCCAGACTTCCCCTTCAACACACGAGTTTAACTCTGTAAGTTGAATGCACACATTGAAGACCGTTCTGTTAGGTAGCTCCGTTTTGGTTTCACAAGCTGACCGTTCTCCTTACAGCATAGGCTCCCATTCACTGAGAAATGTCCAAACGCAGCTCTTACCAGAAACGTGTTTCTAACTCCTGAATCTAAAGGGAGATTTAACTCACTTAGCTGAACAAACGCACAGCAGAGCAGATTGAAGGATACGTTGCTTCTGTGTTTTAGGCAGAGTTTTACTGCTATTTCGTTATATGCGGGAATAGTGCTGGAAATGCCTGTTTTGTGATCTCTCCACAGAAAGCGTTTCCAGACTTCCCCTTCAACACACGAGTTTAACTCTGTAAGTTGAATGCACACATTGAAGTCCTTTCTGTTAGGTAGCTCCGTTTTGGTTTCACAAGCAGACAGTTCTCCTTACATCATAGGCTCCCATTCACTGAGAAATGTCCAAACGCAGCTCTTACCAGAAACGTGTTTCTAACTCCTGAATCTAAAGGGAGATTTAACTCACTTAGCTGAACAAACGCACAGCAGAGCAGATTGAAGGATACGTTGCTTCTGTGTTTTAGGCAGAGTTTTACTGCTATTTCGTTATATGCGGGAATAGTGCTGGAAATGCCTGTTTTGAGATCTCTCCACAGAAAGCGTTTCCAGACTTCCCCTTCAACACACGAGTTTAACACTGTAAGTTGAATGCACACATTGAAGACCGTTCTCTTAGGTAGTTCCGTTTTGGTTTCACAAGCAGACATTTCTCCTTACAGCATAGGCTCCCATTCACTGAGAAATGTCCAAACGCAGCACTTACAAGAAACGTGTTTCTAACTCCTGAATCTAAAGGGAGATTTAACTCACTTAGCTGAACAAACGCACAGCAGTGCAGATTGAAGGATACGTTGCTTCTGTGTTTTAGGCAGAGTTTTACTGCTATTTCGTTATATGCGGGAATAGTGCTGGAAATGCCTGTTTTGAGATCTCTCCACAGAAAGCGTTTCCAGACTTCCCCTTCAACACACGAGTTTAACTCTGTAAGTTGAATGCACACATTGAAGACCGTTCTGTTAGGTAGCTCCGTTTTGGTTTCACAAGCAGACAGTTCTCCTTACAGCATAGGCTCCCATTCACTGAGAAATGTCCAAACGCAGCTCTTACCAGAAACGTGTTTCTAACTCCTGAATCTAAAGGGAGATTTAACTCACTTAGCTGAACAAACGCACAGCAGAGCAGATTGAAGGATACGTTGCTTCTGTGTTTTAGGCAGAGTTTTACTGCTATTTCGTTATATGCGGGAATAGTGCTGGAAATGCCTGTTTTGAGATCTCTCCACAGAAAGCGTTTCCAGACTTCCCCTTCAACACACGAGTTTAACTCTGTAAGTTGAATGCACACATTGAAGACCGTTCTGATATGTAGCTCCGTTTTGGTTTCACAAGCAGACAGTTCTCCTTACAGCATAGGCTCCCATTCACTGAGAAATGTCCAAACGCAGCTCTTACCAGAAACGTGTTTCTAACTCCTGAATCTAAAGGGAGATTTAACTCACTTAGCTGAACAAACGCACAGCAGAGCAGATTGAAGGATACGTTGCTTCTGTGTTTTAGGCAGAGTTTTACTGCTATTTCGTTATATGCGGGAATAGTGCCGGAAATGCCTGTTTTGAGATCTCTCCACAGAAAGCGTTTCCAGACTTCCCCTTCAACACACGAGTTTAACCCTGTAAGTTGAATGCACACATTGAAGACCGTTCTGTTAGGTAGCTCCGTTTTGGTTTCACAAGCAGACAGTTCTCCTTACAGCATAGGCTCCCATTCACTGAGAAATGTCCAAACGCAGCTCTTACCAGAAACGTGTTTCTAACTCCTGAATCTAAAGGGAGATTTAACTCACTTAGCTGAACAAACGCACAGCAGAGCAGATTGAAGGATACGTTGCTTCTGTGTTTTAGGCAGAGTTTTACTGCTATTTCGTTATATGCGGGAATAGTGCTGGAAATGCCTGTTTTGAGATCTCTCCACAGAAAGCGTTTCCAGACTTCCCCTTCAACACACGAGTTTAACTCTGTAAGTTGAATGCACACATTGAAGACCGTTCTGTTAGGTAGCTCCGTTTTGGTTTCACAAGCAGACAGTTCTCCTTACAGCATATGCTCCCATTCACTGAGAAATGTCCAAACGCAGCTCTTACCAGAAACGTGTTTCTAACTCCTGAATCTAAAGGGAGATTTAACTCTCTTAGCTGAACAAACGCACAGCAGAGCAGATTGAAGGATACGTTGCTTCTGTGTTTTAGGCAGAGTTTTACTGCTATTTCGTTATATGCGGGAATAGTTCTGGAAATGCCTGTTTTGAGATCTCTCCACAGAAAGCGTTTCCAGACTTCCCCTTCAACACACGAGTTTAACTCTGTAAGTTGGATGCACACATTGAAGACCGTTCTGTTAGGTAGCTCCGTTTTGGTTTCACAAGCAGACAGTTCTCCTTACAGCATAGGCTCCCATTCACTGACAAATGTCCAAACGCAGCTCTTACCAGAAACGTGTTTCTAACTCCTGAATCTAAAGGGAGATTTAACTCACTTAGCTGAACAAACGCACAGCAGAGCAGATTGAAGGATACGTTGCTTCTGTGTTTTAGGCAGAGTTTTACTGCTATTTCGTTATATGCGGGAATAGTGCTGGAAATGCCTGTTTTGAGATCTCTCCACAGAAAGCGTTTCCAGACTTCCCCTTCAACACACGAGTTTAACTCTGTAAGATGAATGCACACATTGAAGACCGTTCTGTTAGGTAGCTCCGTTTTGGTTTCACAAGCAGACAGTTCTCCTTACAGCATAGGCTCCCATTCACTGAGAAATGTCCAAACGCAGCTCTTACCAGAAACGTGTTTCTAACTCCTGAATCTAAAGGGAGATTTAACTCACTTAGCTGAACAAACGCACAGCAGAGCAGATTGAAGGATACGTTGCTTCTGTGTTTTAGGCAGAGTTTTACTGCTATTTCGTTATATGCGGGAATAGTGCTGGAAATGCCTGTTTTGAGATCTCTCCACAGAAAGCGTTTCCAGACTTCCCCTTCAACACACGAGTTTAACTCTGTAAGTTGGATGCACACATTGAAGACCGTTCTGTTAGGTAGATCCGTTTTGGTTTCACAAGCAGACAGTTCTCCTTACAGCATAGGCTCCCATTCACTGAGAAATGTCCAAACGCAGCTCTTACCAGAAACGTGTTTCTAACTCCTGAATCTAAAGGGAGATTTAACTCACTTAGCTGAACAAACGCACAGCAGAGCAGATTGAAGGATACGTTGCTTCTGTGTTTTAGGCAGAGTTTTACTGCTATTTCGTTATATGCGGGAATAGTGCTGGAAATGCCTGTTTTGAGATCTCTCCACAGAAAGCGTTTCCAGACTTCCCCTTCAACACACGAGTTTAACTCTGTAAGTTGAATGCACACATTGTAGACCGTTCTGTTAGGTAGCTCCGTTTTGGTTTCACAAGCAGACAGTTCTCCTTACAGCATAGGCTCCCATTCACTGAGAAATGTCCAAACGCAGCTCTTACCAGAAACGTGTTTCTAACTCCTGAATCTAATGGGAGATTTAACTCACTTAGCTGAACAAACGCACAGCAGAGCAGATTGAAGGATACGTTGCTTCTGTGTTTTAGGCAGAGTTATACTGCTATTTCGTTATATGCGGGAATAGTGCTGGAAATGCCTGTTTTGAGATCTCTCCACCGAAAGCGTTTCCAGACTTCCCCTTCAACACACGAGTTTAACTCTGTAAGTTGAATGCACACATTGAAGACCGTTCTGTTAGGTAGCTCCGTTTTGGTTTCACAAGCAGACAGTTCTCCTTACAGCATAGGCTCCCTTTCACTGAGAAATGTCCAAACGCAGCTCTTACCAGAAACGTGTTTCTAACTCCTGAATCTAAAGGGAGATTTAACTCACTTAGCTGAACAAACGCACAGCAGAGCAGATTGAAGGATACGTTGCTTCTGTGTTTTAGGCAGAGTTTTACTGCTATTTCGTTATATGCGGGAATAGTGCTGGAAATGCCTGTTTTGAGATCTCTCCACAGAAAGCGTTTCCAGACTTCCCCTTCAACACACGAGTTTAACTCTGTAAGTTGAATGCACACATTGAAGACCGTTCTGTTAGGTAGCTCCGTTTTGGTTTCACAAGCAGACAGTTCTCCTTACAGCATAGGCTCCCATTCACTGAGAAATGTCCAAACGCAGCTCTTACCAGAAACGTGTTTCTAACTCCTGAATCTAAAGGGAGATTTAACTCACTTAGCTGAACAAACGCACAGCAGAGCAGATTGAAGGATACGTTGCTTCTGTGTTTTAGGCAGAGTTTTACTGCTATTTCGTTATATGCGGGAATAGTGCTGGAAATGCCTGTTTTGAGATCTCTCCACAGAAAGCGTTTCCAGACTTCCCCTTCAACACACGAGTTTAACTCTGTAAGTTGAATGCACACATTGAAGACCGTTCTGTTAGGTAGCTCCGTTTTGGTTTCACAAGCAGACAGTTCTCCTTACAGCATAGGCTCCCATTCACTGAGAAATGTCCAAACGCAGCTCTTACCAGAAACGTGTTTCTAACTCCTGAATCTAAAGGGAGATTTAACTCACTTAGCTGAACAAACGCACAGCAGAGCAGATTGAAGGATACGTTGCTTCTGTGTTTTAGGCAGAGTTTTACTGCTATTTCGTTATATGCGGGAATAGTGCTGGAAATGCCTGTTTTGAGATCTCTCCACAGAAAGCGTTTCCAGACTTCCCCTTCAACACACGAGTTTAACTCTGTAAGTTGGATGCACACATTGAAGACCGTTCTGTTAGGTAGCTCCGTTTTGGTTTCACAAGCAGACAGTTCTCCTTACAGCATAGGCTCCCATTCACTGACAAATGTCCAAACGCAGCTCTTACCAGAAACGTGTTTCTAACTCCTGAATCTAAAGGGAGATTTAACTCACTTAGCTGAACAAACGCACAGCAGAGCAGATTGAAGGATACGTTGCTTCTGTGTTTTAGGCAGAGTTTTACTGCTATTTCCTTATATGCGGGAATAGTGCTGGAAATGCCTGTTTTGAGATCTCTCCACAGAAAGCGTTTCCAGACTTCCCCTTCAACACACGAGTTTAACTCTGTAAGTTGAATGCACACATTGAAGACCGTTCTGTTAGGTAGCTCCGTTTTGGTTTCACAAGCAGACAGTTCTCCTTACAGCATAGGCTCCCTTTCACTGAGAAAGGTCCAAACGCAGCTCTTACCAGAAACGTGTTTCTAACTCCTGAATCTAAAGGGAGATTTAACTCACTTAGCTGAACAAACGCACAGCAGAGCAGATTGAAGGATACGTTGCTTCTGTGTTTTAGGCAGAGTTTTACTGCTATTTCGTTATATGCGGGAATAGTGCTGGAAATGCCTGTTTTGAGATCTCTCCACAGAAAGCGTTTCCAGACTTCCCCTTCAACACACGAGTTTAACTCTGTAAGTTGAATGCACACATTGAAGACCGTTCTGTTAGGTAGCTCCGTTTTGGTTTCACAAGCAGACAGTTCTCCTTACAGCATAGGCTCCCATTCACTGAGAAATGTCCAAACGCAGCTCTTACCAGAAACGTGTTTCTAACTCCTGAATCTAAAGGGATATTTAACTCACTTAGCTGAACAAACGCACAGCAGAGCAGATTGAAGGATACGTTGCTCTGTGTTTTAGGCAGAGTTTTACTGCTATTTCGTTATATGCGGGAATAGTGCTGGAAATGCCTGTTTTGTGATCTCTCCACAGAAAGCGTTTCCAGACTTCCCCTTCAACACACGAGTTTAACTCTGTAAGTTGGATGCACACATTGAAGACCGTTCTGTTAGGTAGATCCGTTTTGGTTTCACAAGCAGACAGTTCTCCTTACAGCATAGGCTCCCATTCACTGAGAAATGTCCAAACGCAGCTCTTACCAGAAACGTGTTTCTAACTCCTGAATCTAAAGGGAGATTTAACTCACTTAGCTGAACAAACGCACAGCAGAGCAGATTGAAGGATACGTTGCTTCTGTGTTTTAGGCAGAGTTTTACTGCTATTTCGTTATATGCGGGAATAGTGCTGGAAATGCCTGTTTTGAGATCTCTCCACAGAAAGCGTTTCCAGACTTCCCCTTCAACACACGAGTTTAACTCTGTAAGTTGAATGCACACATTGAAGACCGTTCTGTTAGGTAGCTCCGTTTTGGTTTCACAAGCAGACAGTTCTCCTTACAGCATAGGCTCCCATTCACTGAGAAATGTCCAAACGCAGCTCTTACCAGAAACGTGTTTCTAACTCCTGAATCTAAAGGGAGATTTAACTCACTTAGCTGAACAAACGCACAGCAGAGCAGATTGAAGGATACGTTGCTTCTGTGTTTTAGGCAGAGTTATACTGCTATTTCGTTATATGCGGGAATAGTGCTGGAAATGCCTGTTTTGAGATCTCTCCACAGAAAGCGTTTCCAGACTTCCCCTTCAACACACGAGTTTAACTCTGTAAGTTGAATGCACACATTGAAGACCGTTCTGTTAGGTAGCTCCGTTTTGGTTTCACAAGCAGACAGTTCTCCTTACAGCATAGGCTCCCATTCACTGAGAAATGTCCAAACGCAGCTCTTACCAGAAACGTGTTTCTAACTCCTGAATCTAAAGGGAGATTTAACTCACTTAGCTGAACAAACGCACAGCAGAGCAGATTGAAGGATACGTTGCTTCTGTGTTTTAGGCAGAGTTTTACTGCTATTTCGTTATATGCGGGAATAGTGCTGGAAATGCCTGTTTTGAGATCTCTCCACAGAAAGCGTTTCCAGACTTCCCCTTCAACACACGAGTTTAACTCTGTAAGTTGGATGCACACATTGAAGACCGTTCTGTTAGGTAGATCCGTTTTGGTTTCACAAGCAGACAGTTCTCCTTACAGCATAGGCTCCCATTCACTGAGAAATGTCCAAACGCAGCTCTTACCAGAAACGTGTTTCTAACTCCTGAATCTAAAGGGAGATTTAACTCACTTAGCTTTTTGATGTGGGTAATGGGAAGAAGGAGAACAACCTTAGATTTTAAAAGAACCATTTTTTCAGTAAAAGATTTTTGAGATACAATTCATACACCACGCTATTCACCCATTTAAGGTATATATTTGATGCCTTTAAGTATATTCATGGAATTTTGTACCATTGCCACAGTCAATTTTATAACATTTTATCACTTACAAAATAACCCCATACCCTAATCCTCTTGTCACTACCTTCCCTCCTTCCCCATCTCAGCCCTAGGCTAACACTAATCTACTGTCTGTCTTTGTAGATTTACCTACTGTAGATGTTTCAGATAGGTAGAATCAAACAATATGTTTTGTGACTGGCTTATTCACTTAGCATGTTTTCAACAGTTATGCATGTTGTACTGTGTATTGGCACTTTTTATTTCTTTTATTACCAAATAATATAACATTTATTCGATGTGCCACATTTTTTTCATTCATTACCTAATAAAGATGTGGATTGTTTCCACTTTTGGGCTGTTAGGAAAAAAAAAAAAAAAAAAAAAAAAAAAAAAAAAAAAAAAAAAAAAAACGCACAGCAGAGCAGATTGAAGGATACGTTGCTTCTGTGTTTTAGGCAGAGTTTTACTGCTATTTCGTTATATGCGGGAATAGTGCTGGAAATGCCTGTTTTGAGATCTCTCCACAGAAATCGTTTCCAGACTTCCCCTTCAACACACGAGTTTAACTCTGTAAGTTGAATGCACACATTGAAGTCCTTTCTGTTAGGTAGCTCCGTTTTGGTTTCACAAGCAGACAGTTCTCTTTACAGCATAGGCTCCCTTTCACTGAGAAAGGTCCAAACGCAGCTCCTACCAGAAACGTGTTTCTAACTCCTGAATCTAAAGGGAGATTTAACTCACTTAGCTGAACAAACGCACAGCAGAGCAGATTGAAGGATACGTTGCTTCTGTGTTTTAGGCAGAGTTTTACTGCTATTTCGTTATATGCGGGAATAGTGCTGGAAATGCCTGTTTTGAGATCTCTCCACAGAAAGCGTTTCCAGACTTCCCCTTCAACACACGAGTTTAACTCTGTAAGTTGAATGCACACATTGAAGTCCTTTCTGTAAGGTAGCTCCGTTTTGGTTTCACAAGCAGACAGTTCTCCTTACAGCATAGGCTCCCATTCACTGAGAAATGTCCAAACGCAGCTCTTACCAGAAACGTGTTTCTAACTCCTGAATCTAAAGGGAGATTTAACTCACTTAGCTGAACAAACGCACAGCAGAGCAGATTGAAGGATACGTTGCATCTGTGTTTTAGGCAGAGTTTTACTGCTATTTCGTTATATGCGGGAATAGTGCTGGAAATGCCTGTTTTGAGATCTCTCCACAGAAAGCGTTTCCAGACTTCCCCTTCAACACACGAGTTTAACTCTGTAAGTTGAATGCACACATTGAAGACCGTTCTGTTAGGTAGCTCCGTTTTGGTTTCACAAGCTGACCGTTCTCCTTACAGCATAGGCTCCCATTCACTGAGAAATGTCCAAACGCAGCTCTTACCAGAAACGTGTTTCTAACTCCTGAATCTAAAGGGAGATTTAACTCACTTAGCTGAACAAACGCACAGCAGAGCAGATTGAAGGATACGTTGCTTCTGTGTTTTAGGCAGAGTTTTACTGCTATTTCGTTATATGCGGGAATAGTGCTGGAAATGCCTGTTTTGAGATCTCTCCACAGAAAGCGTTTCCAGACTTCCCCTTCAACACACGAGTTTAACTCTGTAAGTTGAATGCACACATTGAAGTCCTTTCTGTTAGGTAGCTCCGTTTTGGTTTCACAAGCAGACAGTTCTCCTTACAGCATAGGCTCCCATTCACTGAGAAATGTCCAAACGCAGCTCTTACCAGAAACGTGTTTCTAACTCCTGAATCTAAAGGGAGATTTAACTCACTTAGCTGAACAAACGCACAGCAGAGCAGATTGAAGGATACGTTGCTTCTGTGTTTTAGGCAGAGTTTTACTGCTATTTCGTTATATGCGGGAATAGTGCTGGAAATGCCTGTTTTGAGATCTCTCCACAGAAAGCGTTTCCAGACTTCCCCTTCAACACACGAGTTTAACACTGTATGTTGAATGCACACATTGAAGACCGTTCTCTTAGGTAGTTCCGTTTTGGTTTCACAAGCAGACATTTCTCCTTACAGCATAGGCTCCCATTCACTGAGAAATGTCCAAACGCAGCTCTTACAAGAAACGTGTTTCTAACTCCTGAATCTAAAGGGAGATTTAACTCACTTAGCTGAACAAACGCACAGCAGTGCAGATTGAAGGATACGTTGCTTCTGTGTTTTAGGCAGAGTTTTACTGCTATTTCGTTATATGCGGGAATAGTGCTGGAAATGCCTGTTTTGAGATCTCTCCACAGAAAGCGTTTCCAGACTTCCCCTTCAACACACGAGTTTAACTCTGTAAGTTGAATGCACACATTGAAGACCGTTCTGTTAGGTAGCTCCGTTTTGGTTTCACAAGCAGACAGTTCTCCTTACAGCATAGGCTCCCATTCAATGAGAAATGTCCAAACGCAGCTCTTACCAGAAACGTGTTTCTAACTCCTGAATCTAAAGGGAGATTTAACTCACTTAGCTGAACAAACGCACAGGAGAGCAGATTGAAGGATACGTTGCTTCTGTGTTTTAGGCAGAGTTTTACTGCTATTTCGTTATATGCGGGAATAGTGCTGGAAATGCCTGTTTTGAGATCTCTCCACAGAAAGCGTTTCCAGACTTCCCCTTCAACACACGAGTTTACCTCTGTAAGTTGAATGCACACATTGAAGACCGTTCTGATATGTAGCTCCGTTTTGGTTTCACAAGCAGACAGTTCTCCTTACAGCATAGGCTCCCATTCACTGAGAAATGTCCAAACGCAGCTCTTACCAGAAACGTGTTTCTAACTCCTGAATCTAAAAGGAGATTTAACTCACTTAGCTGAACAAACGCACAGCAGAGCAGATTGAAGGATACGTTGCTTCTGTGTTTTAGGCAGAGTTTTACTGCTATTTCGTTATATGCGGGAATAGTGCTGGAAATGCCTGTTTTGAGATCTCTCCACAGAAAGCGTTTCCAGACTTCCCCTTCAACACACTAGTTTAACTCTGTAAGTTGAATGCACACATTGAAGACCGTTCTGTTAGGTAGCTCCGTTTTGGTTTCACAAGCAGACAGTTCTCCTTACAGCATAGGCTCCCATTCACTGAGAAATGTCCAAACGCAGCTCTTACCAGAAACGTGTTTCTAACTCCTGAATCTAAAGGGAGATTTAACTCACTTAGCTGAACAAACGCACAGCAGAACAGATTGAAGGATACGTTGCTTCTGTGTTTTAGGCAGAGTTTTACTGCTATTTCGTTATATGCGGGAATAGTCCTGGAAATTCCTGTTTTGAGATCTCTCCACGGAAATCGTTTCCAGACTTCCCCTTCAACACACAAGTTTAACTCTGTAAGTTAAATGCACACATTGAAGACCGTTCTGTTAGGTAGCTCCGCTTTGGTTTCACAAGCAGACAGTTCTCCTTACAGCATAGGCTCCCATTCACTGAGAAATGTCCAAACGCAGCTCTTACCAGAAACGTGTTTCTAACTCCTGAATCTAAAGGGAGATTTAGCTCACTTCGCGGAACAAACGCACAGCAGAGCAGATTGAAGGATACGTTGCTTCTGTGTTTTAGGCAGAGTTTTACTGCTATTTCGTTATATGCGGGAATAGTGCTGGAAATGCCTGTTTTGAGATCTCTCCACAGAAAGCGTTTCCAGACATCCCCTTCAAAACACGAGTTTAACTATGTAAGTTGAAAGCACACATTGAAGACCGTTATGTTAGGTAGCTCCGTTTTGGTTTCACAAGCAGACAGTTCTCCTTACAGCATAGGCTCCCATTCACTGAGAAATGTCCAAACGCAGCTCTTACCAGAAACGTGTTTCTACCTCCTGAATCTAAAGGGAGATTTAACTCACTTAGCTGAACAAACGCACAGCAGAGCAGATTGAAGGATACGTTGCTTCTGTGTTTTAGGCAGAGTTTTACTGCTATTTCGTTATATGCGGGAATAGTGCTGGAAATGACTGTTTTGAGATCTCTCCACAGAAAGCGTTTCCAGACTTCCCCTTCAACACACGAGTTTAACTCTGTAAGTTGAATGCACACATTGAAGACCGTTCTGTTAGGTAGCTCCGTTTTGGTTTCACAAGCAGACAGTTCTCCTTACAGCTTAGGCTCCCATTTACTGAGAAATGTCCAATCGCATCTCTTACCGGAAACGTGTTTCTAACTCCTGAATCTAAAGGGAGATTTAACTCACTTAGCTGAACAAACGCACAGCAGAGCAGATTGAAGGATACGTTGCTTCTGTGTTTTAGGCAGAGTTTTACTTCTATTTCGTTATATGCGGGAATAGTGCTGGAAATGCCTGTTTTGAGATCTCTCCACAGAAATCGTTTCCAGACTTCCCCTTCAACACACGAGTATAACTCTGTAAGTTGAATGCACACATTGAAGACCGTTCTGTTAGGTAGCTCCGTTTTGGTTTCACAAGCAGACAGTTCTCCTTACAGCATAGGCTCCCATTTACTGAGAAATGTCCAATCGCATCTCTTACCAGGAACGTGTTTCTAACTCCTGAATCTAAAGGGAGATTTAACTCACTTAGCTGAACAAACGCACAGCAGAGCAGATTGAAGGATACGTTGCTTCTGTGTTTTAGGCAGAGTTTTACTGCTATTTCGTTATATGCGGGAATAGTGCTGGAAATGCCTGTTCTGAGAACTCTCCACAGAAAGCGTTTCCAGACTTCCCCTTCAACACAGGAGTTTAGCTCTGTAAGTTGAATGCACACATTGAAGACCGTTCTGTTAGGTAGCTCCGTTTTGGTTTCAAAAGCAGACAGTTCTCCTTACAGCATAGGCTCCCATTCACTGAGAAATGTCCAAACGCAGCTCTTACCAGAAACGTGTTTCTAACTCCTGAATCTAAAGGGAGATTTAACTCACTTAGCTGAACAAACGCACAGCAGAGCAGATTGAAGGATACGTTGCTTCTATGTTTTAGACAGATTTTTACTGCTATTTCTTTATATGCGGGAATAGTGCTAGAAATGCCTGTTTTGAGATCTCTCCACAGAAAGCGTTTCCAGACTTCCCCTTCAACACAGGAGTTTAACTCTGTAAGTTGAATGCACACATTGAAGACCGTTCTGTTAGGTAGCTCCGTTTTGGTTTCACAAGCAGACAGTTCTCCTTACAGCATAGGCTCCCATTCACTGAGAAATGTCCAAACGCATCTCTTACCAGAAACGTGTTTCTAACTCCTGAATCTAAAGGGAGATTTAACTCACTTAGCTGAACAAACGCCCAGCAGAGCAGATTGAAGGATACGTTTCTTCTGTGTTTTAGGCAGAGTTTTACTGCTATTTCGTTATATGCGGGAATAGTGCTGGAAATGCCTGTTTTGAGATCTCTCCACAGAAAGCGTTTCCAGACTTCCCCTTCAACACACGAGTTTAACTCTGTAAGTTGAATGCACACATTGAAGACCGTTCTGTTAGGTAGCTCCGTTTTGGTTTCTCAAGCAGACAGTTCTCCTTACAGCATAGGCCCCCATTCACTGAGAAATGTCCAAACGCAGCTCTTACCAGAAACGTGTTTCTAACTCCTGAATCTAAAGGAGATTTAACTCACTTAGCTGAACAAACGCACAGCAGAGCAGATTGAAGGATACGTTGCTTCTGTGTTTTAGGCAGAGTTTTACTGCTATTTCGTTATATGCGGGAATAGTGCTGGAAATGCCTGTTTTGAGATCTCTCCACAGAAAGCGTTTCCAGACTTCCCCTTCAACACACGAGTTTAACTCTGTAAGTTGAATGCACACATTGAAGACCGTTCTGTTAGGTAGCTCCGTTTTGGTTTCAAAAGCAGACAGTTCTCCTTACAGCATAGGCTCCCATTCACTGAGAAATGTCCAAACGCAGCTCTTACCAGAAACGTGTTTCTAACTCCTGAATCTAAAGGGAGATTTAACTCACTTAGCTGAACAAACACACAGCAGAGCAGATTGAAGGATACGTTGCTTCTGTGTTTTAGGCAGAGTTTTACTGCTATTTCGTTATATGCGGGAATAGTGCTGGAAATGCCTGTTTTGAGATCTCTCCACAGAAAGCGTTTCCATACTTCCCCTTCAACACACGAGTTTAACTCTGTAAGTTGAATGCACACATTGAAGACCGTTCTGTTAGGTAGCTCCGTTTTGGTTTCACAAGCAGACAGTTCTCCTTACAGCATAGGCTCCCATTCACTGAGAAATGTCCAAACGCAGCTCTTACCAGAAACGTGTTTCTAACTCCTGAATCTAAAGGAGATTTAACTCACTTAGCTGAACAAACGCACAGCAGAGCAGATTGAAGGATACGTTTCTTCTGTGTTTTAGGCAGAGTTTTACTGCTATTTCGTTATATGCGGGAATAGTGCTGGAAATGCCTGTTTTGAGATCTCTCCACAGAAAGCGTTTCCAGACTTCCCCTTCAACACACGAGTTTAACTCTGTAAGTTGAATGCACACATTGAAGACCGTTCTGTTATTTAGCTCCGTTTTGGTTTCACAAGCAGACAGTTCTCCTTACAGCATAGGCTCCCATTTACTGAGAAATGTCCAATCGCATCTCTTACCAGAAACGTGTTTCTAACTCCTGAATCTAAAGGGAGATTTAACTCACTTAGCTGAACAAACGCACAGCAGAGCAGATTGAAGGATACGTTGCTTCTGTGTTTTAGGCAGAGTTTTACTGCTATTTCGTTATATGCGGGAATAGTGCTGGAAATGCCTGTTTTGAGAACTCTCCAAAGAAAGCGTTTCCAGACTTCCTCTTCAACACACGAGTTTAGCTCTGTAAGTTGAATGCACACATTGAAGACCGTTCTGTTAGGTAGCTCCGTTTTGGTTTCACAAGCAGACTGTTCTCCTTACAGCGTAGGCTCCCATTCACTGAGAAATTTCCAAACGCAGCTCTTACCAGAAACGTGTTTCTAACTCCTGAATCTAAAGGAGATTTAACTCACTTAGCTGAACAAACGCACAGCAGAGCAGATTGAAGGATACGTTGCTTCTGTGTTTTAGGCAGAGTTTTACTGCTATTTCGTTATATGCGGGAATAGTGCTGGAAATGCCTGTTTTGAGATCTCTCCACAGAAAGCGTTTCCAGACTTCCCCTTCAACACACGAGTTTAACTCTGTAAGTTGAATGCACACATTGAAGACCGTTCTGTTATGTAGCTCCGTTTTGGTTTCACAAGCAGACAGTTCTCCTTACAGCATAGGCTCCCATTTACTGAGAAATGTCCAATCGCATCTCTTACCAGAAAAGTGTTTCTAACTCCTGAATCTAAAGGGAGATTTAACTCACTTAGCTGAACAAACGCACAGCAGAGCAGATTGAAGGATACGTTGCTTCTGTGTTTTAGGCAGAGTTTTACTGCTATTTTGTTATAGGCGGGAATAGTGCTGGAAATGCCTGTTTTTAGAACTCTCCAAAGAAAGCGTTTCCAGACTTCCCCTTCAACACACGAGTTTAGCTCTGTAAGTTGAATGCACACATTGAAGACCGTTCTGTTAGGTAGCTCCGTTTTGGTTTCACAAGCAGACTGTTCTCCTTACAGCGTAGGCTCCCATTCACTGAGAAATGTCCAAACGCAGCTCTTACCAGAAACGTGTTTCTAACTCCTGAATCTAAAGGGAGATTTAACTCACTTAGCTGAACAAACGCACAGCAGAGCAGATTGAAGGATACGTTCCTTCTGTGTTTTAGGCAGAGTTTTACTGCTATTTCGTTATATGCAGGAATAGTGCTGGAAATGCCTGTTTTGAGATCTCTCCACAGAAAGCGTTTCCAGACTTCCCCTTCAACACACGAGTTTAACTCTGTAAGTTGAATGCACACATTGAAGACCGTTCTGTTAGGTAGATCCGTTTTGGTTTGAAAAGCAGACAGTTCTGCTTACAGCATAGGCTCCCATTCACTGAGAAATGTCCAAACGCAGCTCTTACCAGAAACGTGTTTCTAACTCCTGAATCTAAAGGGAGATTTAACTCACTTAGCTGAACAAACGCACAGCAGAGCAGATTGAAGGATACGTTGCTTCTGTGTTTTAGGCAGAGTTTTACTGCTATTTCGTTATATGGGGGAATAGTGCTGGAAATGCCTGTTTTGAGATCTCTCCACAGAAAGCGTTTCCAGACTTCCCCTTCAACACACGAGTTTAACTCTGTAAGTTGAATGCACACCTTGAAGACCGTTCTGTTAGGTAGCTCCGTTTTGGTTTCACAAGCAGACAGTTCTCCTTACAGCATAGGCTCCCATTCACTGAGAAATGTCCAAACGCAGCTCTTACCAGAAACGTGTTTCTAACTCCTGAATCTAAAGGGAGATTTAACTCACTTAGCTGAACAAACGCACAGCATAGCAGATTGAAGGATACGTTGCTTCTGTGTTTTAGGCAGAGTTTTACTGCTATTTCGTTATATGCGGGAATAGTGATGGAAATGCCTGTTTTGAGATCTCTCCACAGAAAGCGTTTCCAGACTTCCCCTTCAACACACGAGTTTAACTCTGTAAGTTGAATGCACACATTGAAGACCGTTCTGTTAGGTAGCTCCGTTTTGGTTTCACAATCAGACAGTTCTCCTTACAGCATAGGCTCCCATTCACTGAGAAATGTCAAAACGCAGCTCTTACCAGAAACGTGTTTCTAACTCCTGTATCTAAAGTGAGATTTAACTCACTTAGCTGAACAAACGCACAGCAGAGCAGATTGAAGGATACGTTGCTTCTGTGTTTTAGGCAGAGTTTTACTTCTATTTCCTTATATGCGGGAATAGTGCTGGAAATGCCTGTTTTGAGATCTCTCCACAGAAAGCGTTTCCAGACTTCCCCTTCAACACACGAGTATAACTCTGTAAGTTGAATGCACACATTGAAGACCGTTCTGTTAGGTAGCTCCGTTTTGGTTTCACAAGCAGACAGTTCTCCTTACAGCATAGGCTCCCATTTACTGAGAAATGTTCAATCGCATCTCTTACCAGAAACGTGTTTATAACTCCTGAATCTAAAGGGAGATTTAACGCACTTAGCTGAACAAACGCACAGCAGAGCAGATTGAAGGATACGTTGCTTCTCTGTTTTAGGCAGACTTTTACTGCTATTTCGTTATATGCGGGAATAGTGCTGGAAATGCCTGTTTTGTGATCTCTCCACAGAAAGCGTTTCCAGACTTCCCCTTCAACAGACGAGTTTAACTCTGTAAGTTGAATGCACACATTGAAGACCGTTCTGTTAGGTAGGTCCGTTTTGGTTTCACAAGCAGACAGTTCTCCTTACAGCATAGGCTCCCATTCACTGAGAAATGTCCAAACGCATTTTTACCAGAAACGTGTTTCTAACTCCTGAATCTAAAGGGAGATTTAACTCACTTAGCTGAACAAACGCACAGCAGAGCAGATTGAAACATACGTTGCTTCTGTGTTCTAGGCAGAGTTTTACGGCTATTTCGTTATATGCGGGAATAGTGCTGGAAATGCCTGTTTTGAGATCTCTCCACAGAAAGCGTTTCCAGACTTCCCCTTCAATACACGAGTTTAACTCTGTAAGTTGAATGCACACATTGAAGACCGTTCTGTTAGGTAGCTCCGTTTTGGTTTCACAAGCAGACAGTTCTCCTTACAGCATAGGCTCCCATTCACTGAGAAATGTCCAAACGCAGCTCTTATCAGAAACGTGTTTATTACTCCTGAATCTAAAGGGAGATTTAACTCACTTAGCTGAACAAACGCACAGCAGAGCAGATTGAATTATACGTTGCTTCTGTGTTTTAGGCAGAGTTTTCCTGCTATTTCGTTATATGCGGGAATAATGCTGGAAATACCTGTTTTGAGATCTCTCCACAGAAAGCGTTTCCAGACGTCCCCTTCAACACACGAGTTTAACTCTGTAAGCTGAATGCACACATTGAAGACGGTTCTGATAGGTAGCTCAGTTTTGGTTTCAAAAGCAGACAGTTCTACTTACAGCATAGGCTCCCATTCACTGAGAAATGTCCAAAGGCAGCTCTTACCAGAAACGTGTTTCTAACTCCTGAATCTAAAGGGAGATTTAACTCACTTAGCTGAACAAACGCACAGCAGAGCAGATTGAAGGATACGTTGCTTCTGTGTTTTAGGCAGACTTTTACTGCTATTTCGTTATATGCGGGAATAGTGCTGGAAATGCCTGTTTTGAGATCTCTCCACAGAAATCGTTTCCAGACTTCCCCTTCAACACACGAGTTTAAATCTGTAAGTTGAATGCACACATGGAAGACCGTTCTGTTAGGTAGCTCCGTTTTGGTTTCACAAGCAGACAGTTCTCCTTACAGCATAGGCTCCCATTCAATGAGAAATGTCCAAACGCAGCTCTTACCAGAAACGTGTTTCTAACTCCTGAATCTAAAGGGAGATTTAACTCACTTAGCTGAACAAACGCACAGCAGAGCAGATTGAAGGATACGTTGCTTCTGTGTTTTAGGCAGAGTTTTACTGCTATTTCGTTATATGCGGGAATAGTGCTGGAAATGCCTGTTCTGAGAACTCTCCACAGAAAGCGTTTCCAGACTTCCCCTTCAACACAGGAGTTTAGCTCTGTAAGTTGAATGCACACATTGAAGACCGTTCTGTTAGGTAGCTCCGTTTTGGTTTCAAAAGCAGACAGTTCTCCTTACAGCATAGGCTCCCATTCACTGAGAAATGTCCAAACGCAGCTCTTACCAGAAACGTGTTTCTAACTCCTGAATCTAAAGGGAGATTTAACTCACTTAGCTGAACAAACGCACAGCAGAGCAGATTGAAGGATACGTTGCTTCTATGTTTTAGACAGATTTTTACTGCTATTTCTTTATATGCGGGAATAGTGCTAGAAATGCCTGTTTTGAGATCTCTCCACAGAAAGCGTTTCCAGACTTCCCCTTCAACACAGGAGTTTAACTCTGTAAGTTGAATGCACACATTGAAGACCGTTCTGTTAGGTAGCTCCGTTTTGGTTTCACAAGCAGACAGTTCTCCTTACAGCATAGGCTCCCATTCACTGAGAAATGTCCAAACGCATCTCTTACCAGAAACGTGTTTCTAACTCCTGAATCTAAAGGGAGATTTAACTCACTTAGCTGAACAAACTCCCAGCAGAGCAGATTGAAGGATACGTTTCTTCTGTGTTTTAGGCAGAGTTTTACTGCTATTTCGTTATATGCGGGAATAGTGCTGGAAATGCCTGTTTTGAGATCTCTCCACAGAAAGCGTTTCCAGACTTCCCCTTCAACACACGAGTTTAACTCTGTAAGTTGAATGCACACATTGAAGACCGTTCTGTTAGGTAGCTCCGTTTTGGTTTCACAAGCAGACAGTTCTCCTTACAGCATAGGCCCCCATTCACTGAGAAATGTCCAAACGCAGCTCTTACCAGAAACGTGTTTCTAACTCCTGAATCTAAAGGAGATTTAACTCACTTAGCTGAACAAACGCACAGCAGAGCAGATTGAAGGATACGTTGCTTCTGTGTTTTAGGCAGAGTTTTACTGCTATTTCGTTATATGCGGGAATAGTGCTGGAAATGCCTGTTTTGAGATCTCTCCACAGAAAGCGTTTCCAGACTTCCCCTTCAACACACGAGTTTAACTCTGTAAGTTGAATGCACACATTGAAGACCGTTCTGTTAGGTAGCTCCGTTTTGGTTTCAAAAGCAGACAGTTCTCCTTACAGCATAGGCTCCCATTCACTGAGAAATGTCCAAACGCAGCTCTTACCAGAAACGTGTTTCTAACTCCTGAATCTAAAGGGAGATTTAACTCACTTAGCTGAACAAACGCACAGCAGAGCAGATTGAAGGATACGTTGCTTCTGTGTTTTAGGCAGAGTTTTACTGCTATTTCGTTATATGCGGGAATAGTGCTGGAAATGCCTGTTTTGAGATCTCTCCACAGAAAGCGTTTCCAGACTTCCCCTTCAACACACGAGTTTAACTCTGTAAGTTGAATGCACACATTGAAAACCGTTCTGTTATGTAGCTCCGTTTTGGTTTCACAAGCAGACAGTTCTCCTTACAGCATAGGCTCCCATTTACTGAGAAATGTCCAATCGCATCTCTTACCAGAAACGTGTTTCTAACTCCTGAATCTAAAGGGAGATTTAACTCACTTAGCTGAAAAAACGCACAGCAGAGCAGATTGAAGGATACCTTGCTTCTGTGTTTTAGGCAGAGTTTTACTGCTATTTCGTTATATGCGGGAATAGTGCTGGAAATGCCTGTTTTGAGAACTCTCCAAAGAAAGCGTTTCCAGACTTCCTCTTCAACACACGAGTTTAGCTCTGTAAGTTGAATGCACACATTGAAGACCGTTCTGTTAGGTAGCTCCGTTTTGGTTTCACAAGCAGACTGTTCTCCTTACAGCGTAGGCTCCCATTCACTGAGAAATTTCCAAACGCAGCTCTTACCAGAAACGTGTTTCTAACTCCTGAATCTAAAGGAGATTTAACTCACTTAGCTGAACAAACGCACAGCAGAGCAGATTGAAGGATACGTTGCTTCTGTGTTTTAGGCAGAGTTTTACTGCTATTTCGTTATATGCGGGAATAGTGCTGGAAATGCCTGTTTTGAGATCTCTCCACAGAAAGCGTTTCCAGACTTCCCCTTCAACACACGAGTTTAACTCTGTAAGTTGAATGCACACATTGAAGACCGTTCTGTTAGGTAGCTCCGTTTTGGTTTCACAATCAGACAGTTCTCCTTACAGCATAGGCTCCCATTCACTGAGAAATGTCAAAACGCAGCTCTTACCAGAAACGTGTTTCTAACTCCTGTATCTAAAGGGAGATTTAACTCACTTAGCTGAACAAACGCACAGCAGAGCAGATTGAAGGATACGTTGCTTCTGTGTTTTAGGCAGAGTTTTACTTCTATTTCCTTATATGCGGGAATAGTGCTGGAAATGCCTGTTTTGAGATCTCTCCACAGAAAGCGTTTCCAGACTTCCCCTTCAACACACGAGTATAAATCTGTAAGTTGAATGCACACATTGAAGACCGTTCTGTTAGGTAGCTCCGTTTTGGTTTCACAAGCAGACAGTTCTCCTTACAGCATAGGCTCCCATTTACTGAGAAATGTTCAATCGCATCTCTTACCAGAAACGTGTTTATAACTCCTGAATCTAAAGGGAGATTTAACGCACTTAGCTGAACAAACGCACAGCAGAGCAGATTGAAGGATACGTTGCTTCTCTGTTTTAGGCAGACTTTTACTGCTATTTCGTTATATGCGGGAATAGTGCTGGAAATGCCTGTTTTGTGATCTCTCCACAGAAAGCGTTTCCAGACTTCCCCTTCAACAGACGAGTTTAACTCTGTAAGTTGAATGCACACATTGAAGACCGTTCTGTTAGGTAGGTCCGTTTTGGTTTCACAAGCAGACAGTTCTCCTTACAGCATAGGCTCCCATTCACTGAGAAATGTCCAAACGCATTTTTACCAGAAACGTGTTTCTAACTCCTGAATCTAAAGGGAGATTTAACTCACTTAGCTGAACAAACGCACAGCAGAGCAGATTGAAACATACGTTGCTTCTGTGTTTTAGGCAGAGTTTTACGGCTATTTCGTTATATGCGGGAATAGTGCTGGAAATGCCTGTTTTGAGATCTCTCCACAGAAAGCGTTTCCAGACTTCCCCTTCAATACACGAGTTTAACTCTGTAAGTTGAATGCACACATTGAAGACCGTTCTGTTAGGTAGCTCCGTTTTGGTTTCACAAGCAGACAGTTCTCCTTACAGCATAGGCTCCCATTCACTGAGAAATGTCCAAACGCAGCTCTTATCAGAAACGTGTTTATTACTCCTGAATCTAAAGGGAGATTTAACTCACTTAGCTGAACAAACGCACAGCAGAGCAGATTGAATTATACGTTGCTTCTGTGTTTTAGGCAGAGTTTTCCTGCTATTTCGTTATATGCGGGAATAATGCTGGAAATACCTGTTTTGAGATCTCTCCACAGAAAGTGTTTCCAGACGTCCCCTTCAACACACGAGTTTAACTCTGTAAGCTGAATGCACACATTGAAGACGGTTCTGATAGGTAGCTCAGTTTTGGTTTCAAAAGCAGACAGTTCTACTTACAGCATAGGCTCCCATTCACTGAGAAATGTCCAAAGGCAGCTCTTACCAGAAACGTGTTTCTAACTCCTGAATCTAAAGGGAGATTTAACTCACTTAGCTGAACAAACGCACAGCAGAGCAGATTGAAGGATACGTTGCTTCTGTGTTTTAGGCAGACTTTTACTGCTATTTCGTTATATGCGGGAATAGTGCTGGAAATGCCTGTTTTGAGATCTCTCCACAGAAATCGTTTCCAGACTTCCCCTTCAACACACGAGTTTAAATCTGTAAGTTGAATGCACACATGGAAGACCGTTCTGTTAGGTAGCTCCGTTTTGGTTTCACAAGCAGACAGTTCTCCTTACAGCATAGGCTCCCATTCACTGAGAAATGTCCAAACGCAGCTCTTACCAGAAACGTGTTTCTAACTCCTGAATCTAAAGGGAGATTTAACTCACTTAGCTGAACAAACGCACAGCAGAGCAGATTGAAGGATACGTTGCTTCTGTGTTTTAGGCAGAGTTTTACTGCTATTTCGTTATATGCGGGAATAGTGCTGGAAATGCCTGTTCTGAGAACTCTCCACAGAAAGCGTTTCCAGACTTCCCCTTCAACACAGGAGTTTAGCTCTGTAAGTTGAATGCACACATTGAAGACCGTTCTGTTAGGTAGCTCCGTTTTGGTTTCAAAAGCAGACAGTTCTCCTTACAGCATAGGCTCCCATTCACTGAGAAATGTCCAAACGCAGCTCTTACCAGAAACGTGTTTCTAACTCCTGAATCTAAAGGGAGATTTAACTCACTTAGCTGAACAAACGCACAGCAGAGCAGATTGAAGGATACGTTGCTTCTATGTTTTAGACAGATTTTTACTGCTATTTCTTTATATGCGGGAATAGTGCTAGAAATGCCAGTTTTGAGATCTCTCCACAGAAAGCGTTTCCAGACTTCCCCTTCAACACAGGAGTTTAACTCTGTAAGTTGAATGCACACATTGAAGACCGTTCTGTTAGGTAGCTCCGTTTTGGTTTCACAAGCAGACAGTTCTCCTTACAGCATAGGCTCCCATTCACTGAGAAATGTCCAAACGCATCTCTTACCAGAAACGTGTTTCTAACTCCTGAATCTAAAGGGAGATTTAACTCACTTAGCTGAACAAACGCCCAGCAGAGCAGATTGAAGGATACGTTTCTTCTGTGTTTTAGGCAGAGTTTTACTGCTATTTCGTTATATGCGGGAATAGTGCTGGAAATGCCTGTTTTGAGATCTCTCCACAGAAAGCGTTTCCAGACTTCCCCTTCAACACACGAGTTTAACTCTGTAAGTTGAATGCACACATTGAAGACCGTTCTGTTAGGTAGCTCCGTTTTGGTTTCACAAGCAGACAGTTCTCCTTACAGCATAGGCCCCCATTCACTGAGAAATGTCCAAACGCAGCTCTTACCAGAAACGTGTTTCTAACTCCTGAATCTAAAGGAGATTTAACTCACTTAGCTGAACAAACGCACAGCAGAGCAGATTGAAGGATACGTTGCTTCTGTGTTTTAGGCAGAGTTTTACTGCTATTTCGTTATATGCGGGAATAGTGCTGGAAATGCCTGTTTTGAGATCTCTCCACAGAAAGCGTTTCCAGACTTCCCCTTCAACACACGAGTTTAACTCTGTAAGTTGAATGCACACATTGAAGACCGTTCTGTTAGGTAGCTCCGTTTTGGTTTCAAAAGCAGACAGTTCTCCTTACAGCATAGGCTCCCATTCACTGAGAAATGTCCAAACGCAGCTCTTACCAGAAACGTGTTTCTAACTCCTGAATCTAAAGGGAGATTTAACTCACTTAGCTGAACAAACGCACAGCAGAGCAGATTGAAGGATACGTTGCTTCTGTGTTTTAGGCAGAGTTTTACTGCTATTTCGTTATATGCGGGAATAGTGCTGGAAATGCCTGTTTTGAGATCTCTCCACAGAAAGCGTTTCCAGACTTCCCCTTCAACACACGAGTTTAACTCTGTAAGTTGAATGCACACATTGAAGACCGTTCTGTTAGGTAGCTCCGTTTTGGTTTCACAAGCAGACAGTTCTCCTTACAGCATAGGCTCCCATTCACTGAGAAATGTCCAAACGCAGCTCTTACCAGAAACGTGTTTCTAACTCCTGAATCTAAAGGAGATTTAACTCACTTAGCTGAACAAACGCACAGCAGAGCAGATTGAAGGATACGTTTCTTCTGTGTTTTAGGCAGAGTTTTACTGCTATTTCGTTATATGCGGGAATAGTGCTGGAAATGCCTGTTTTGAGATCTCTCCACAGAAAGCGTTTCCAGACTTCCCCTTCAACACACGAGTTTAACTCTGTAAGTTGAATGCACACATTGAAAACCGTTCTGTTATGTAGCTCCGTTTTGGTTTCACAAGCAGACAGTTCTCCTTACAGCATAGGCTCCCATTTACTGAGAAATGTCCAATCGCATCTCTTACCAGAAACGTGTTTCTAACTCCTGAATCTAAAGGGAGATTTAACTCACTTAGCTGAACAAACGCACAGCAGAGCAGATTGAAGGATACCTTGCTTCTGTGTTTTAGGCAGAGTTTTACTGCTATTTCGTTATATGCGGGAATAGTGCTGGAAATGCCTGTTTTGAGAACTCTCCAAAGAAAGCGTTTCCAGACTTCCTCTTCAACACACGAGTTTAGCTCTGTAAGTTGAATGCACACATTGAAGACCGTTCTGTTAGGTAGCTCCGTTTTGGTTTCACAAGCAGACTGTTCTCCTTACAGCGTAGGCTCCCATTCACTGAGAAATTTCCAAACGCAGCTCTTACCAGAAACGTGTTTCTAACTCCTGAATCTAAAGGAGATTTAACTCACTTAGCTGAACAAACGCACAGCAGAGCAGATTGAAGGATACGTTGCTTCTGTGTTTTAGGCAGAGTTTTACTGCTATTTCGTTATATGCGGGAATAGTGCTGGAAATGCCTGTTTTGAGATCTCTCCACAGAAAGCGTTTCCAGACTTCCCCTTCAACACACGAGTTTAACTCTGTAAGTTGAATGCACACATTGAAGACCGTTCTGTTATGTAGCTCCGTTTTGGTTTCACAAGCAGACAGTTCTCCTTACAGCATAGGCTCCCATTTACTGAGAAATGTCCAATCGCATCTCTTACCAGAAAAGTGTTTCTAACTCCTGAATCTAAAGGGAGATTTAACTCACTTAGCTGAACAAACGCACAGCAGAGCAGATTGAAGGATACGTTGCTTCTGTGTTTTAGGCAGAGTTTTACTGCTATTTTGTTATAGGCGGGAATAGTGCTGGAAATGCCTGTTTTGAGAACTCTCCAAAGAAAGCGTTTCCAGACTTCCCCTTCAACACACGAGTTTAGCTCTGTAAGTTGAATGCACACATTGAAGACCGTTCTGTTAGGTAGCTCCGTTTTGGTTTCACAAGCAGACTGTTCTCCTTACAGCGTAGGCTCCCATTCACTGAGAAATGTCCAAACGCAGCTCTTACCAGAAACGTGTTTCTAACTCCTGAATCTAAAGGGAGATTTAACTCACTTAGCTGAACAAACGCACAGCAGAGCAGATTGAAGGATACGTTCCTTCTGTGTTTTAGGCAGAGTTTTACTGCTATTTCGTTATATGCAGGAATAGTGCTGGAAATGCCTGTTTTGAGATCTCTCCACAGAAAGCGTTTCCAGACTTCCCCTTCAACACACGAGTTTAACTCTGTAAGTTGAATGCACACATTGAAGACCGTTCTGTTAGGTAGATCCGTTTTGGTTTGAAAAGCAGACAGTTCTGCTTACAGCATAGGCTCCCATTCACTGAGAAATGTCCAAACGCAGCTCTTACCAGAAACGTGTTTCTAACTCCTGAATCTAAAGGGAGATTTAACTCACTTAGCTGAACAAACGCACAGCAGAGCAGATTGAATTATACGTTGCTTCTGTGTTTTAGGCAGAGTTTTACTGCTATTTCGTTATATGCGGGAATAATGCTGGAAATGCCTGTTTTGAGATCTATCCACAGAAAGCGTTTCCAGACTTCCCCTTCAACACACGAGTTTAACTCTGTAAGTTGAATGCACACATTGAAGACCGTTCTGTTAGGTAGCTCCGTTTTGGTTTCACAAGCAGACTGTTCTCCTTACAGCATAGGCTCCCTTTCACTGACAAATGTCCAAACGCAGCTCTTACCAGAAACGTGTTTCTAACTCCTGAATCTAAAGGGAGATTTAACTCACTTAGCTGAACAAACGCACAGCAGAGCAGATTGAAAGATACGTTGCTTCTGTGTTTTAGGCAGAGTTTTCCTGCTATTTCGTTATATGCGGGAATAATGCTGGAAATACCTGTTTTGAGATCTCTCCACAGAAAGCGTTTCCAGACTTCCCTTTCAACACACGAGTTTAACTCTGTAAGCTGAATGCACACATTGAAGACGGTTCTGATAGGTAGCTCAGTTTTGGTTTCAAAAGCAGACAGTTCTACTTACAGCATAGGCTCCCATTCACTGAGAAATGTCCAAAGGCAGCTTTTACCAGAAACGTGTTTCTAACTCCTGAATCTAAAGGGAGATTTAACTCACTTAGCTGAACAAACGCACAGCAGAGCAGATTGAAGGATACGTTGCTTCTGTGTTTTAGGCAGACTTTTACTGCTATTTCGTTATATGCGGGAATAGTGCTGGAAATGCCTGTTTTGAGATCTCTCCACAGAAATCGTTTCCAGACTTCCCCTTCAACACACGAGTTTAACTCTGTAAGTTGAATGCACACATGGAAGACCGTTCTGTTAGGTAGCTCCGTTTTGGTTTCACAAGCAGACAGTTCTCCTTACAGCATAGGCTCCCATTCACTGAGAAATGTCCAAACGCAGCTCTTACCAGAAACGTGTTTCTAACTCCTGAATCTAAAGGGAGATTTAACTCACTTAGCTGAACAAACGCACAGCAGAGCAGATTGAAGGATACGTTGCTTCTGTGTTTTAGGCAGAGTTTTACTGCTATTTCGTTATATGCGGGAATAGTGCTGGAAATGCCTGTTTTGAGATCTCTCCACAGAAAGCGTATCCAGACTTCCCCTTCAACACACGAGTTTAACTCTGTAAGTTGAATGCACACAATGAAGACCGTTCTGTTAGGTAGTTCCGTTTTCGTTTCACAAGCAGACAATTCTCCTTAGAGCATAGGCTCCCATTCACTGAGAAATGTCCAAACGCAGCTCTTACCAGAAACGTGTTTCTAACTCCTGAATCTAAAGGGAGATTTAACTCACTTAGCTGAACAAACGCACAGCAGAGCAGTTTGAAGGGTACGTTGCTTCTGTGTTTTAGGCAGAGTTTTACTGCTATTTCGTTATATGCGGGAATAGTGCTGGAAATGCCTGTTTGAGATGTCTCCACAGAAAGCGTTTCCAGACTTCTCCTTCAACACACGAGTCTAACTCTGTAAGTTGAATGCACACATTGAAGGCCGTTGTGTTAGGTAGATCCGTTTTGGTTTCACAGGCAGAGAGTTCTCCTTACAGCATAGGCTCCCATTCACTGAGAAATGTCCAAACGCAGCTCTTACCAGAAACGTGTTTCTAACTCCTGAATCTAAAGGGAGATTTAACTCACTTAGCTGAGCAAACGCACAGCAGAGCAGATTGAAGGATACGTTGCTTCTGTGTTTTAGGCAGAGTTTTACTGCTATTTCGTTATATGCGGGAATAGTGCTGGAAATGCCTGTTTTGAGATCTCTCCACAGAAAGCGTTTCCAGACTTCCCCTTCAACACACGATTTTAAATCTGTAAGTTGAATGCACACATGGAAGACCTTTCTGTTAGGTAGCTCCGTTTTGGTTTCACAAGCAGACAGTTCTCCTTACAGCATAGGCTCCCATTCACTGAGAAATGTCCAAACGCAGCTCCTACCAGAAACGTGTTTCTAACTCCTGAATCTAAAGGGAGAGTTAACTCACTTAGCTGAACAAACGCACAGCAGAGCAGATTGAAGCATACGTTGCTTCTGTGTTTTAGGCAGAGTTTTACTGCTATTTCGTTATATGCGGGAATAGTGCTGGAAATGCCTGTTTTGAGATCTCTCCACAGAAAGCGGTTCCCGACTTCCCCTTCAACACACGAGTATAACTCTGTAAGTTGAATGCACACATTGAAGACCGTTCTGTTAGGTAGTTCCGTTTTGGTTTCAAATGCAGACATTTCTCCTTACAGCATAGGATCCCATTCACTGAGAAATGTCCAAACGCAGCTCTTACCAGAAACGTGTTTCTAACTCCTGAATCTAAAGGGAGATTTAACTCACTTAGCTGAACAAACGCACAGCAGAGCAGATTGAATGATACGTTGCTTCTGTGTTTTAGGCAGAGTTTTACTGCTATTTCGTTATATGCGGGAATAGTGCTGGAAATGCCTGTTTTGTGATCTCTCCACAGAAAACGTTTCCAGACTTCCCCTTCAAAACACGAGTTTAACTCTTTAAGTTGAATGGACACATTGAAGACCGTTCTGTTAGGTAGATCCGTTTTGGTTTCACAAGCAGACAGTTCTCCTTACAGCATAGGCTCCCATTCACTGAGAAATGTCCAAACGCAGCTCTTACCAGAAACGTGTTTCTAACTCCTGAATCTAAAGGGAGATTTAACTCACTTAGCTGAACAAACGCACAGCAGAGCAGATTGAAGGATACGTTGCTTCTGTGTTTTAGGCAGAGTTTTACTGCTATTTCGTTATATGCGGGAATAGTGCTGGAAATGTCTGTTTTGAGATCTCCCCACAGAAAGCGTTTCCAGACATCCCCTTCAACACACGAGTTTAACTCTGTAAGTTGAATGCACACATTGAAGACCGTTCTGTTAGGTAGCTCGGTTTTGGTTTCAAAAGCAGACTGTTCTCCTTACAGCATAGGCTCCCATTCACTGAGAACTGTCCAAACGCAGCTCTTACCAGAAACGTGTTTCTAACTCGTGAATCTAAATGGAGATTTAACTCACTTAGCTGAACAAACGCACTGCAGTGCAGATTGAAGGATACGTTGCTTCTGTGTTTTAGGCAGAGTTTTACTGCTATTTCGTTATATGCGGGAATAGTGCTGGAAATGCCTGTTTTGAGATCTCTCCACAGAAAGCGTTTCCAGACTTCCCCTTCAACAGACGAGTTTAACTCTGTAAGTTGAATGCACACATTGAAGACCGTTCTGTTAGGTAGGTCCGTTTTGGTTTCACAAGCAGACAGTTCTCCTTACAGCATAGGCTCCCATTCACTGAGAAATGTCCAAACGCATTTTTACCAGAAACGTGTTTCTAACTCCTGAATCTAAAGGGAGATTTAACTCACTTAGCTGAACAAACGCACAGCAGAGCAGATTGAAACATACGTTGCTTCTGTGTTTTAGGCAGAGTTTTACGGCTATTTCGTTATATGCGGGAATAGTGCTGGAAATGCCTGTTTTGAGATCTCTCCACAGAAAGCGTTTCCGGACTTCCCCTTCAACACACGAGTTTAACACTGTAAGTTGAATGCACACATTGAAGACCGTTCTGTTAGGTAGCTCCGTTTTGGTTTCACAAGCAGACAGTTCTCCTTACAGCATAGGCTCCCATTCACTGAGAAATGTCCAAACGCAGCTCTTATCAGAAACGTGTTTATTACTCCTGAATCTAAAGGGAGATTTAACTCACTTAGCTGAACAAACGCACAGCAGAGCAGATTGAATTATACGTTGCTTCTGTGTTTTACGCAGAGTTTTACTGCTATTTCGTTATATGCGGGAATAATGCTGGAAATGCCTGTTTTGACATCTATCCACAGAAAGCGTTTCCAGACTTCCCCTTCAACACACGAGTTTAAATCTGTAAGTTGAATGCACACATTGAAGACCGTTCTGTTAGGTAGCTCCGTTTTGGTTTCACAAGCAGACAGTTCTCCTTACAGCATAGGCTCCCATTCACTGACAAATGTCCAAACGCAGCTCTTACCAGAAACGTGTTTCTAACTCCTGAATCTAAAGGGAGATTTAACTCACTTAGCTGAACAAACGCACAGCAGAGCAGATTGAAAGATACGTTGCTTCTGTGTTTTAGGCAGAGTTTTCCTGCTATTTCGTTATATGCGGGAATAATGCTGGAAATACCTGTTTTGAGATCTCTCCACAGAAAGCGTTTCCAGACTTCCCCTTCAACACACGAGTTTAACTCTGTAAGCTGAATGCACACATTGAAGACGGTTCTGATAGGTAGCTCAGTTTTGGTTTCAAAAGCAGACAGTTCTCCTTACAGCATAGGCTCCCATTCACTGAGAAATGTCCAAACGCAGCTCTTACCAGAAACGTGTTTCTAACTCCTGAATCTAAAGGGAGATTTAACTCACTTAGCTGAACAAACGCACAGCAGAGCAGATTGAAGGATACGTTGCTTCTGTGTTTTAGGCAGACTTTTACTGCTATTTCGTTATATGCGGGAATAGTGCTGGAAATGCCTGTTTTGAGATCTCTCCACAGAAATCGTTTCCAGACTTCCCCTTCAACACACGAGTTTAACTCTGTAAGTTGAATGCACACATGGAAGACCGTTCTGTTATGTAGCTCCGTTTTGGTTTCACAAGCAGACAGTTCTCCTTACAGCATAGGATCCCATTCACTGAGAAATGTCCAAACGCAGCTCTTACCAGAAACGTGTTTCTAACTCCTGAATCTAAAGGGAGATTTAACTCACTTAGCTGAACAAACGCACAGCAGAGCAGATTGAAGGATACGTTGCTTCTGTGTTTTAGGCAGAGTTTTACTGCTATTTCGTTATATGCGGGAATAGTGCTGGAAATGCCTGTTTTGGGATCTCTCCACAGAAAGCGTTTCCAGACTTCCCCTTCAACACACGAGTTTAACTCTGTAAGTTGAATGCACACAATGAAGACCGTTCTGTTAGGTAGTTCCGTTTTCGTTTCACAAGCAGACAGTTCTCCTTAGAGCATAGGCTCCCATTCACTGAGAAATGTCCAAACGCAGCTCTTACCAGAAACGTGTTCTAACTCCTGAATCTAAAGGGAGATTTAACTCACTTAGCTGAACAAACGCACAGCAGAGCAGTTTGAAGGGTACGTTGCTTCTGTGTTTTAGGCAGAGTTTTACTGCTATTTTGTTATATGCGGGAATAGTGCTGGAAATGCCTGTTTTGAGATGTCTCCACAGAAAGCGTTTCCAGACTTCTCCTTCAACACACGAGTCTAACTCTGTAAGTTGAATGCACACATTGAAGGCCGTTGTGTTAGGTAGCTCCGTTTTGGTTTCACAGGCAGAGAGTTCTCCTTACAGCATAGGCTCCCATTCACTGAGAAATGTCCAAACGCAGCTCTTACCAGAAACGTGTTTCTAACTCCTGAATCTAAAGGGAGATTTAACTCACTTAGCTGAGCAAACGCACAGCAGAGCAGATTGAAGGATACGTTGCTTCTGTGTTTTAGGCAGAGTTTTACTGCTATTTCGTTATATGCGGGAATAGTGCTGGAAATGCCTGTTTTGAGATCTCTCCACAGAAAGCGTTTCCAGACTTCCCCTTCAACACACGATTTTAAATCTGTAAGTTGAATGCACACATTGAAGACCGTTCTGTTAGGTAGCTCCGTTTTGGTTTCACAAGCAGACAGTTCTCCTTACAGCATAGGCTCCCATTCACTGAGAAAAGTCCAAACGCAGCTCTTACCAGAAACGTGTTTCTAACTCCTGAATCTAAAGGGAGAGTTAACTCACTTAGCTGAACAAACGCACAGCAGAGCAGATTGAAGGATACGTTGCTTCTGTGTTTTAGGCAGAGTTTTACTGCTATTTCGTTATATGCGGGAATAGTGCTGGAAATGCCTGTTTTGAGATCTCTCCACAGAAAGCGGTTCCCGACTTCCCCTTCAACACACGAGTATAACTCTGTAAGTTGAATGCACACATTGAAGACCGTTCTGTTAGGTAGCTCCGTTTTGGTTTCACAAGCAGACAGTTCTCCTTACAGCATAGGCTCCCATTCACTGAGAAATGTCCAAACGCAGCTCTTACCAGAAACGTGTTTCTAACTCCTGAATCTAAAGGGAGATTTAACTCACTTAGCTGAACAAACGCACAGCAGAGCAGATTGAAGGATACGTTGCTTCTGTGTTTTAGGCAGAGTTTTACTGCTATTTCGTTATATGCGGGAATAGTGCTGGAAATGCCTGTTTTGAGATCCCTCCACAGAATGCGTTTCCAGACTTCCCCTTCAACACACGAGTTTAACTCTGTAAGTTGAATGCACACATTGAAGACCGTTCTGTTAGGTAGCTCCGTTTTGGTTTCACAAGCAGACAGTTCTCCTTACAGCATAGGCTCCCATTCACTGAGAAATGTCCAAACGCAGCTCTTACCAGAAACGTGTTTCTAACTCCTGAATCTAAAGGGAGATTTAACTCACTTAGCTGAACAAACGCACAGCAGAACAGATTGAAGGATACGTTGCTTCTGTGTTTTAGGCAGAGTTTTACTGCTATTTCGTTATATGCGGGAATAGTGCTGCAAATGCCTGTTTTGAGATCTCTCCACAGAAAGCGTTTCCAGACATCCCCTTCAACACAAGAGTTTAACTCTGTAAGTTGAATGCACACATTGAAGACCGTTCTGTTAGGTAGCTCCGTTTTGGTTTCACAGGCAGAGAGTTCTCCTTACAGCATAGGCTCCCATTCACTGAGAAATGTCCAAACGCAGCTCTTACCAGAAACGTGTTTCTAACTCCTGAATCTATAGGGAGATTTAACTCACTTAGCTGAACAAACGCACAGCAGAGCAGATTGAAGGATACGTTGCTTCTGTGTTTTAGGCAGAGTTTTACTGCTATTTCGTTATATGCGGGAATAGTGCTGGAAATGCCTGTTTTGAGATCTCTCCACAGAAAGCGTTTCCAGACTTCCCCTTCAACAAACGAGTTTAACTATGTAAGTTGAATGCACACATTGAAGACCGTTCGGTTAGGTAGCTCTGTTTTGGTTTCACAAGCAGACAGTTCTCCTTACAGCATAGGCTCCCATTCACTGAGAAATGTCCAAACGCATCTTTACCAGAAACGTGTTTCTAACTCCTGAATCTAAAGGGAGATTTAACTCACTTAGCTGAACAAACGCACAGCAGAGCAGATTGAAGCATACGTTGCTTCTGTGTTTTAGGCAGAGTTTTACGGCTATTTCGTTATATGCGGGAATAGTGCTGGAAATGCCTGTTTTGAGATCTCTCCACAGAAAGCGTTTCCAGACTTCCCCTTCAACACACGAGTTTAACTCTGTAAGTTGAATGCACACATTGAAGACCGTTCTGTTAGGTGTCTCCGTTTTGGTTTCACAAGCAGACTGTTCTCCTTACAGCATAGGCTCCCATTCACTGACAAATGTCCAAACGCAGCTCTTACCAGAAACGTGTTTCTAACTCCTGAGTCTAAAGGGAGATTTAACTCACTTAGCTGAACAAACGCACAGCAGAGCAGATTGAAAGATACGTTGCTTCTGTGTTTTAGGCAGAGTTTTACTGCTATTTCCTTATATGCGGGAATAATGATGGAAATGCCTGTTTTGAGATCTCTCCACAGAAAGCGTTTCCAGACTTCCCCTTCAACACACGAGTTTAACTCTGTAAGCTGAATGCACACATTGAAGACGGTTCTGATAGGTAGCTCAGTTTTGGTTTCAATGGCAGACTGTTCTCCTTACAGCATAGGCTCCCATTCACTGAGAAATGTCCAAACGCAGCTCTTACCAGAAACGTGTTTCTAACTCCAGAATCTAAAGGGAGATTTAACTCACTTAGCTGAACAAACGCACAGCAGAGCAGATTGAAGGATACGTTGCTTCTGTGTTTTAGGCAGAGTTTTACTGCTATTTCGTTATATGCGTGAATAGTGCTGGAAATGCCTGTTTTGAGATCTCTCCACAGAAAGCGTTTCCAGACTTCCCCTTCAACACACGAGTTTATCACTGTAAGTTGAATGCACACATTGAAGACCGTTCTGTTAGGTAGCTCCGTTTTGGTTTCACAAGCAGACAGTTCTCCTTACAGCATAGGCTCCCATTCACTGAGAAATGTCCAAACGCAGCTCTTACCAGAAACGTGTTTCTAACTCCTGAATCTAAAGCGAGATTAACTCACCTAGCTGAAAAAAACGCACAGCGGAGCCGATTGAAGGATACGTTGCTTCTGTGTTTTAGGCAGAGTTTTACTGCTATTTCGTTATATGCGGAAATAGTGCTGGAAATGCCTGTTTTGAGATCTCTCCACAGAAAGCGTTTCCAGACTTCCCCTTCAACACACGAGTTTAACTCTGCAAGTTGAATGCACACATTGTAGACCGTTCTGTTAGGTAGCTACGTTTTGGTTTCACAAGCAGACAGTTCTCCTTACATCATACGCTCCCATTCACTGAGAAATGTCCAAATGCAGCTCTTACCAGAAACGTGTTTCTAACTCCTGAATCTAAAGGGAGATTTAACTCACTTAGCTGAACAAACGCACAGTAGAGCAGATTGAAGGATACGTTGCTTCTGTGTTTTAGGCAGAGTTTTACTGCTATTTCGTTATATGCGGGAATAATGCTGGAAATGCCTGTTTTGAGATCTCTCCACATAAAGCGTTTCCAGACTTCCCCTTCAACACACGAGTTTAACTCTGTAAGCTGAATGCACACATTGAAGACGGTTCTGATAGGTAGCTCAGTTTTGGCTTCAAAGGCAGACAGTTCTCCTTACAGCATAGGCTCCCATTCACTGAGAAATGTCCAAACGCAGCTCTTACCAGAAACGTGTTTCTAACTCCTGAATCTAAAGGGAGATTTAACTCACTTAGCTGAACAAACGCACAGCAGAGCAGATTGAAAGATACGTTGCTTCTGTGTTTTAGGCAGAGTTTTACTGCTATTTCGTTATATGCGGGAATAGTGCTGGAAATGCCTGTTTTGAGATCTCTCCACAGAAAGCGTTTCCAGACTTGCCCTTCAACACACGAGTTTAACTCTGTAAGTTGAATGCACACATTGAAGGCCGTTGTGTTAGTTAGCTCCGTTTTGGTTTCACAGGCAGAGAGTTCTCCTTACAGCATAGGCTCACATTCACTGAGAAATGTCCAAACGCAGCTCTTACCAGAAACGTGTTTCTAACTCCTGAATCTAAAGGGAGATTTAACTCACTTAGCTGAACAAACGCGCAGCAGAGCAGATTGAAGGATACGTTGCTTCTGTGTTTTAGGCAGAGTTTTACTGCTATTTCGTTATATGCGGGAATAGTGCTGGAAATGCCTGTTTTGAGATCTCTCCACAGAAAGCGTTTCCAGATTTCCCCTTCAACACACGATTTTTACTCTGTAATTTGAATGCACACATTGAAGACCGTTCTGTTAGGTAGCTCCGTTTTGGTTTCACAAGCAGACAGTTCTCCTTACAGCATAGGCTCCCATTCACTGAGAAATGTCCAAACGCAGCTCTTACCAGAAACGTGTTTCTAACTCCTGAATCTAAAGGGAGATTTAACTCACTTAGCTGAACAAACGCACAGCAGAGCAGATTGAAGGATACGTTGCTTCTGTGTTTTAGGCAGAGTTTTACTGCTATTTCGTTATATGCGGGAATAGTGCTGGAAATGCCTGTTTTGAGATCTCTCCACAGAAAGCGTTTCCAGACTTCCCCTTCAACACACGAGAATAACTCTGTAAGCTGAATGCACACATTGAAGACAGTTCTGTTAGGTAGCTCCGTTTTGGTTTCACAAGCAGACAGTTCTCCTTACATCATAGGCTCCCATTCACTGAGAAATGTCTAAACGCAGCTCTTACCAGAAACGTGTTTCTAACTCCTGAATCTAAAGGGAGATTTAACTCACTTAGCTGAACAAACGCACAGCAGAACAGATTGAAGGATACGTTGCTTCTGTGTTTTAGGCAGAGTTGTACTGCTATTTCGTTATATGCGGGAATAGTGCTGGAAATGCCTGTTTTGAGATCTCTCCACAGAAAGCGTTTCCAGATTTCCCCTTCAACACACGATTTTTGATTTTTACTCTGTAATTTGAATGCACACATTGAAGACCGTTCTGTTAGGTAGCGCCGTTTTGGTTTCACAAGCAGACAGTTCTCCTTACAGCATAGGCTCCCATTCACTGAGAAATGTCCAAACGCAGCTCTTACCAGAAACGTGTTTCTAACTCCTGAATCTAAAGGGAAATTTAACTCACTTAGCTGAACAAACGCACAGCAGAGCAGATTGAAGGATACGTTGCTTCTGTGTTTTAGGCAGAGTTTTACTGCTATTTCGTTATATGCGGGAATAGTGCTTGAAATGCCTGTTTTGAGATCTCTCCACAGAAAGCGTTTCCAGACTTCCCTTCAACACACGAGTTTAACTCTGTAAGTTGAATGCACACATTGAAGACCGTTCTGTTATGTACCTCCGTTTTGGTTTCACAAGCAGACAGTTCTCCTTACAGCATAGGCTCCCATTCACTGAGAAATGTCCAAACGCAGCTCTTACCAGAAACGTGTTTCTAACTCCTGAATCTAAAGCGAGATTTAACTCACCTAGCTGAAAAACACGCACAGCGGAGCCGATTGAAGGATACGTTGCTTCTGTGTTTTAGGCAGAGTTTTACTGCTATTTCGTTATATGCGGGAATAGTGCTGGAAATGCCTGTTTTGAGATCTCTCCACAGAAAGCGTTTCCAGACTTCCCCTTCAACACACGAGTTTAACTCTGTAAGTTGAATGCACACATTGTAGACCGTTCTGTTAGGTAGCTACGTTTTGGTTTCACAAGCAGACAGTTCCCCTTACATCATAGGCTCCCATTCACTGAGAAATGTCCAAACGCAGCTCTTACCAGAAACGTGTTTCTAACTCCTGAATCTAAAGGGAGATTTAACTCACTTAGCTGAACAAACGCACAGTAGAGCAGATTGAAGGATACGTTGCTTCTGTGTTTTAGGCAGAGTTTCACTGCTATTTCGTTATATGCGGGAATAGTGCTGGAAATGCCTGTTTTGAGATCTCTCCACAGAAAGCTTTTCCAGACTTCCCCTTCACCACACGTGTTTAACTCTGTAAGTTGAATGCACACCTTGAAGACCGTTCTGTTAGGTAGCTCCGTTTTGGTTTCACAAGCAGACAGTTCCCCTTACAGCATGGGCTCCCATTCACTGAGAAATGTCCAAACGCAGCTCTTACCAGAAATGTGTTTCTAACTCCTGAATCTAAAGGGAGATTTAACTCACTTAGCTGAACAAACGCGCAGCAGAGCAGATTGAAGGATACGTTGCTTCTGTGTTTTAGGCAGAGTTGTACTGCTATTTCGTTATATGCGGGAATAGTGCTGGAAATGCCTGTTTTGAGATCTCTCCACAGAAAGCGTTTCCAGATTTCCCCTTCAACACACGACTTTTACTCTGTAATTTGAATGCACACATTGAAGACCGTTCTGTTAGGTAGCTCCGTTTTGGTTTCACAAGCAGACAGTTCTCCTTACAGCATAGGCTCCCATTCACTGAGAAATGTCCAAACGCAGCTCTTACCAGAAACGTGTTTCTAACTCCTGAATCTAAAGGGAGATTTAACTCACTTAGCTGAACAAACGCACAGCAGAGCAGATTGAAGGATACGTTGCTTCTGTGTTTTAGGCAGAGTTTTACTGCTATTTCGTTATATGCGGGAATAGTGCTGGAAATGCCTGTTTTGAGATCTCTCCACAGAAAGCGTTTCCAGACTTCCCCTTCAACACACGAGAATAACTTGGTATGCTGAATGCACACATTGAAGACCGTTCTGTTAGGTAGCTCCGTTTTGGTTTCACAAGCAGAGAGTTCTCCTTACATCATAGGCTCCCATTCACTGAGAAATGTCCAAACGCAGCTCTTACCAGAAACGTGTTTCTAACTCCTGAATCTAAAGGGAGATTTAACTCACTTAGCTGAACAAACGCACAGCAGAGCAGATTGAAGGATACGTTTCTTCTGTGTTTTGGGCAGAGTTTTACTGCTATTTCGTTATATGCGTGAATAGTGCTGGAAATGCCTGTTTTGAGATCTCTCCACAGAAAGCGTTTCCAGACTTCCCTTCAACACACGAGATTAACTCTGTAAGTTGAATGCACACATTGAAGACCGTTCTGTTAGGTAGCTCCGTTTTGGTTTCACAAGCAGACAGTTCTCCTTACAGCATAGGCTCCCATTCACTGAGAAATGTCCAAACGCAGCTCTTACCAGAAACGTGTTTCTAACTCCTGAATCTAAAGGGAGATTTAACTCACTTAGCTGAACAAACGCACAGCAGAGCAGATTGAAGGATACGTGGCTTCTGTGTTTTAGGCCGAGTTTTACTGCTATTTCGTTATATGCGGGAATAGTGCTGGAAATGCCTGTTTTGAGATCTCTCCACAGAAAGCGTTTCCAGACTTCCCCTTCAACACACGAGTTTAACTCTGTAAGTTGAATGCACACATTGAAGACCGTTCTGTTAGGTAGCTCCGTTTTGGCTTCACAAGCAGACAGTTCTCCTTACAGCATAGGCTCCCATTCACTGACAAATGTCCAAACGCACCTCTTACCAGAAACGTGTTTCTAACTCCCGAATCTAAAGGGAGATTTAACTCACTTAGATGAACAAACGCACAGCAGAGCAGATTGAAGCATACGTTGCTTCTGTGTTTTAGGCAGAGTTTTACGGCTATTTCGTTATATGCTGGAATAGTGCTGGAAATGCCTGTTTTGAGATCTCTCCACAGAAAGCGTTTCCAGACTTCCCCTTCAACACACGAGTTTAACTCTGTAAGTTGAATGCACACATTGAAGACCGTTCTGTTAGGTAGCTCGGTTTTGGTTTCAAAAGCAGACCGTTCTCCTTACAGCATAGGCTCCCATTCACTGAGAAATGTCCAAACGCAGCTCTTACCAGAAACGTGTTTCTAACTCCTGAATCTAAAGGGAGATTTAACTCACTTAGCTGAACAAACGCACAGCAGAGAAGATTGAAGGAAACGTTGCTTCTGTGTTTTAGGCAGAGCTTTACTGCTATTTCGTTATATGCGGGAATAGTGCTGGAAATGCCTGTTTTGAGATCTCTCCACAGAAAGCGTTTCCAGACTTCCCATTCAACACACGAGTTTAACCCTGTAAGTTGAATGCACACATTGATGACAGTTCTGTTAGGTAGCTCCGTTTTGGTTTCACAAGCAGACAGTTCTCCTTACAGCATAGGCTCCCATTCACTGAGAAATATCCAAACGCAGCTCTTACCAGAAACCTGTTTCTAACTCCTGAATCTAAAGGGAGATTTAACTCACTTAGCTGAACAAACGCACAGCAGAGCAGATTAAAGGATACGTTGCTTCTGTGTTTTAGGCAGAGTTTTACTGCTATTTCGTTATATGCGGGAATAATGCTGGAAATGCCTGTTTTGAGATCTCTCCACAGAAAGTGTTTCCAGACTTCCCCTTCAACACACGAGTTTAACTCTGTAAGCTGAATGCACACATTGAAGACCGTTCTGTTAGGTAGCTCCGTTTTGGTTTCCAAAGCAGACAGTTCTCCTTACAGCATAGGCTCCCATTCACTGAGAAATGTCCAAACGCAGCTCTTACCAGAAACGTGTTTCTAACTCCTGAATCTAAAGGGAGATTTAACACACTTAGCTGAACAAACGAACAGCAGAGCAGATTGAAGGATACGTTGCTTCTCTGTTTTAGGCAGAGTTTTACTGCTATTTCGTTATATGCGGGAATAGTGCTGGAAATGCCTGTTTTGAGATCTCTCCACAGAAAGCGTTTCCAGACTTCCCCTTCAACACACGAGTTTAACTCTGTAAGTTGAATGCACACATTGAAGACCGTTCTGTTAGGTAGCTCCGTTTTGGTTTCAAATGCAGACAGTTCTCCTTACAGCATAGGCTCCCATTCACTGAGAAATGTCCAAACGCATCACTTACCAGAAACGTGTTTCTAACTCCTGAATCTAAAGGGAGATTTAACTCACTTAGCTGAAGAAACGCACAGCAGAGCAGATTGAAGGATACGTTGCTTCTGTGTTTTAGGCAGAGTTTTACTGCTATTTCGTTGTATGCGGGAATAGTGCTGGAAATGCCTGTTTTGAGATCTCTCCACCGAAAGCGTTTCCAGACATCCCCTTCAACACACGAGTTTAACTCTGTAAGTTGAATGCACACATTGAGGACCGTTCTGTTAGGTAGCTCCGTTTTGGTTTCACAAGCAGACAGTTCTCCTTACAGCATAGGCTCCCATTCACTGAGAAATGTCCAAACGCAGCTCTTACCAGAAACGTGTTTCTAACTCCTGAATCGAAAGGGAGATTTAACTCACTTAGCTGAACAAACGCACAGCAGAGCAGATTGAAGGATACGTTGCTTCTGTGTTTTAGGCAGATTTTTACTGCTATTTCGTTATATGCGGGAATAGTGCTGAAAATGCCTGTTTTGAGATCTCTCCACAGAAAGCGTTTCCAGACTTCCCTTTCAAAACACGAGTTTAACTCTGTAAGTTGAATGCACACATTGAAGACCGTTCTGTTTGGTAGCTCCGTTTTGGTTTCCCAAGCACACAGTTCTCCTTACAGCATAGGCTCCCATTCACTGAGAAATGTCCAAACGCAGCTCTTACCAGAAACGTGTTTCTAACTCCTGAATCTAAAGCGAGATTTAACTCACCTAGCTGAAAAAAACGCACAGCGGAGCCGATTGAAGGATACGTTGCTTCTGTGTTTTAGGCAGAGTTTTACTGCTATTTCGTTATATGCGGGAATAGTGCTGGAAATGCCTGTTTTGAGATCTCTCCACAGAAAGCGTTTCCAGACTTCCCCTTCAACACACGAGTTTAACTCTGTAAGTTGAATGCACACATTGAAGACCGTTCTGTTAGGTAGCTCCGTTTTGGTTTCACAAGCAGACAGTTCTCCTTACAGCATAGGCTCCCATTCACTGAGAAATGTCCAAACGCAGCTCTTACCAGAAACGTGTTTCTAACTCCTGAATCTAAAGGGAGATTTAACTCACTTAGGTGAACAAACGCACAGCAGAGCAGATTGAATGATACTTTGCTTCTGTGTTTTAGGCAGAGTTTTACTGCTATTTCGTTATATGCGGGAATAGTGCTGGAAATGCCTGTTTTGAGATCTCTCCACAGAAAGCGTTTCCAGACTTCCCCTTCAACACACTAGTTTAACTCTGTAAGTTGAATGCACACATTGAAGACCGTTCTGTTAGGTAGCTCCGTTTTGGTTTCACAAGCAGACAGTTCTCCTTACAGCATAGGCTCCCATTTACTGAGAAATGTCCAAACGCAGCTCTTATCAGAAACGTGTTTCTAACTCCTGAATCTAAAGGGAGATTTAACTCACTTAGCTGAACAAACGCACAGCAGAGCAGATTGAAGGATACGTTGCTTCTGTGTTTTAGGCAGAGTTTTACTGCTATTTCGTTATATGCGGGAATAATGCTGGAAATGCCTGTTTTGAGATCTATCCACAGAAAGCGTTTCCAGACTTCCCCTTCAACACACGAGTTTAACACTGTAAGTTGAATGCACACATTGAAGACCGTTCAGTTAGGTAGCTCCGTTTTGGTTTCACAAGCAGACAGTTCTCCTTACAGCTTAGGCTTCCATTCACTGAGAAATGTCCAAACGCAGCTCTTACCAGAAACGTGTTTCTAACTCCTGAATCTAAAGGGAGATTTAACTCACTTAGCTGAACAAACGCACAGCAGAGCAGATTGAAGGATACGTTGCTTCTGTGTTTTAGGCAGAGTTTTACTGCTATTTCGTTATATGCGGGAATAGTGCTGGAAATGCCTGTTTTGAGATCTCTCCACAGAAAGCGTTTCCAGACTTCCCCTTGAACCCACGAGTTTAACCCTGTAAGTTGAATGCAAACATTGTAGACCATTCTGTTAGGTAGCTCCGTTTTGGTTTCAAAAGCAGACAGTTCTCCTTACAGCATAGGCTCCCATTCACTGAGAAATGTCCAAACGCAGCTCTTACCAGAAACGTGTTTCTAACTCCTGAATCTAAAGGGAGATTTAACTCACTTAGCTGAACAAACGCACTGCAGTGCAGATTGAAGGATACGTTGCTTCTGTGTTTTAGGCAGAGTTTTACTGCCATTTCGTTATATGCGGGAATAGCGCTGGAAATGCCTGTTTTGAGATCTCTCCACAGAAAGCGTTTCCAGACTTCCCCTTCAACACACGAGTTTAACTCTGTAAGTTGAATGCACACATTGAAGACCGTTCTGTTAGGTAGCTCCGTTTTGGTTTCACAAGCAGACAGTTCTCCTTACAGCATAGGCTCCCATTCACTGAGAAATGTCCAAACGCAGCTCTTACCAGAAACGTGTTTCTAACTCCTGAATCTAAAGGGAGATTTAACTCACTTAGCTGAACAAACGCACAGCAGAGCAGATTGAAATATACGTTGCTTCTGTGTTTTAGGCAGAGTTTTACTGCTATTTCGTTATATGCGGGAATAGTGCTGGAAATGCCTGTTTTGAGATCTCTCCACAGAAAGCGTTTCCAGACTTCCACTTCAACACACGAGAATAACTCTGTAAGCTGAATGCACACATTGAAGACCGTTCTGTTAGGTAGCTCCGTTTTGGTTTCACAAGCAGACAGTTCTCCTTACATCATAGGCTCCCATTCACTGAGAAATGTCTAAACGCAGCTCTTACCAGAAACGTGTTTCTAACTCCTGAATCTAAAGGGAGATTTAACTCACTTAGCTGAACAAACGCACAGCAGAGCAGATTGAAGGATACGTTGCTTCTGTGTTTTAGGCAGAGTTTTACTGCTATTTCGTTATATGCGTGAATAGTGCTGGAAATGCCTGTTTTGAGATCTCTCCACAGAAAGCGTTTCCAGACTTCACTTCAACACACGAGTTTAACTCTGTAACTTGAATGCACACATTGAAGACCGTTCTGTTAGGTACCTCCGTTTTGGTTTCACAAGCAGACAGTTCTCCTTACAGCATAGGCTCCCATTCACTGAGAAATGTCCAAGCGCAGCTCTTACCAGAAACGTGTTTCTAACTCCTGAATCTAAAGGGAGATTTAACTCACTTAGCTGAACAAACGCACAGCAGAGCAGATTGAAGGATACGTTGCTTCTGCGTTTTAGGCAGAGTTTTACTGCTATTTCGTTATATGCGGGAATAGTGCTGGAAATGCCTGTTTTGAGATCTCTCCACAGAAAGCGTTTCCAGACTTCCCCTTCAACACACGAGAATAACTTGGTATGCTGAATGCACACATTGAAGACCGTTCTGTTAGGTAGCTCCGTTTTGGTTTCACAAGCAGACAGTTCTCCTTACATCATAGGCTCCCATTCACTGAGAAATGTCCAAACGCAGCTCTTACCAGAAACGTGTTTCTAACTCCTGAATCTAAAGGGAGATTTAACTCACTTAGCTGAACAAACGCACAGCAGAGCAGATTGAAGGATACGTTGCTTCTGTGTTTTAGGCAGAGTTTTACTGCTATTTCGTTATATGCGTGAATAGTGCTGGAAATGCCTGTTTTGAGATCTCTCCACAGAAAGCGTTTCCAGACTTCCCTTCAACACACGAGTTTAACTCTGTAAGTTGAATGCACACATTGAAGACCGTTCTGTTAGGTACCTCCGTTTTGGTTTCACAAGCAGACAGTTCTCCTTACAGCATAGGCTCCCATTCACTGAGAAATGTCCAAACGCAGCTCTTACCAGAAACGTGTTTCTAACTCCTGAATCTAAAGCGAGATTTAACTCACCTAGCTGAAAGAAACGCACAGCGGAGCCGATTGAAGGATACGTTGCTTCTGTGTTTTAGGCAGAGTTTTACTGCTATTTCGTTATAGGCGGGAATAATGCTGGAAATGCCTGTTTTCTGATATCTCCACAGAAAGCGTTTCCAGACTTCCCCTTCAACACACGAGTTTAACTCTGTAAGTTGAATGCACACATTGTAGACCGTTCTGTTAAGTAGCTACGTTTTGGTTTCACAAGCAGACAGTTCTGCTTACATCATAGGCTCCCATTCACTGAGAAATGTCCAAACGCAGCTCTTACCAGAAACGTGTTTCTAACTCCTGAATCTAAAGGGTGATTTAACTCACTTAGCTGAACAAACGCACAGTAGAGCAGATTGAAGGATACGTTGCTTCTGTGTTTTAGGCAGAGTTTTACTGCTATTTCGTTATATGCGGGAATAGTGCTGGAAATGCCTGTTTTGAGATCTCTCCACAGAAAGCTTTTCCAGACTTCCCCTTCAACACACGTGTTTAACTCTGTAAGTTGAATGCACACCTTGAAGACCGTTGTGTTAGGTAGCTCCGTTTTGGTTTCACAAGCAGACAGTTCCCCTTACAGCATGGGCTCCCATTCACTGAGAAATGTCCAAACGCAGCTCTTACCAGAAATGTGTTTCTAACTCCTGAATCTAAAGGGAGATTTAACTCACTTAGCTGAAGAAACACGCAGCAGAGCAGATTGAAGGATACGTTGCTTCTGTGTTTTAGGCAGAGTTGTACTGCTATTTCGTTATATGCGGGAATAGTGCTGGAAATGCCTGTTTTGAGATCTCTCCACAGAAAGCGTTTCCAGACTTCCCCTTCAACACACGAGTTTAACTCTGTAAGTTGAATGCACACATTGAAGACCGTTCTGTTAGGTAGCTACGTTTTGGCTTCACAAGCAGACAGTTCTCCTTACAGCATAGGCTCCCATTCACTGACAAATGTCCAAACGCACCTCTTACCAGAAACGTGTTTCTAACACCCGAAACTAAAGGGAGATTTAACTCACTTAGATGAACAAACGCACAGCAGAGCAGATTGAAGCATACGTTGCTTCTGTGTTTTAGGCAGAGTTTTACGGCTATTTCGTTATATGCTGGAATAGTGCTGGAAATGCCTGTTTTGAGATCTCTCCACAGAAAGCGTTTCCAGACTTCCCCTTCAACACACGAGTTTAACTCTGTATGTTGAATGCACACATTGAAGACCGTTCTGTTAGGTAGCTCGGTTTTGGTTTCAAAAGCAGACCGTTCTCCTTACAGCATAGGCTCCCATTCACTGAGAAATGTCCAAACGCAGCTCTTACCAGAAACGTGTTTCTAACTCCTGAATCTAAAGGGAGATTTAACTCACTTAGCTGAACAAACGCACAGCAGAGAAGATTGAAGGAAACGTTGCTTCTGTGTTTTAGGCAGAGTTTTACTGCTATTTCGTTATATGCGGGAATAGTGCTGGAAATGCCTGTTTTGAGATCTCTCCACAGAAAGCGTTTCCAGACTTCCCATTCAACACACGAGTTTAACCCTGTAAGTTGAATGCACACATTGAAGACAGTTCTGTTAGGTAGCTCCGTTTTGGTTTCACAAGCAGACAGTTCTCCTTACAGCATAGGCTCCCATTCACTGAGAAATGTCCAAACGCAGCTCTTACCAGAAACGTGTTTCTAACTCCTGAATCTAAAGGGAGATTTAACTCACTTAGCTGAACAAACGCACAGCAGAGCAGATTGAATGATACGTTGCTTCTGTGTTTTAGGCAGAGTTTTACTGCTATTTCGTTATATGCGGGAATAGTGCTGGAAATGCCTGTTTTGAGATCTCTCCACAGAAAGCGTTTCCAGACTTCCCCTTCAACACACTAGTTTAACTCTGTATGTTGAATGCACACATTGAAGACCGTTCTGTTATGTATCTCCGTTTTGGTTTCACAAGCAGACAGTTCTCCTTACAGCATAGGCTCCCATTCACTGAGAAATGTCCAAACGCAGCTCTTACCAGAAACGTGTTTCTAACTCCTGAATCTAAAGGGAGATTTAACTCACTTAGCTGAACAAACGCACAGCAGAGCAGATTGAAGGATACGTTGCTTCTGTGTTTTAGGCAGAGTTTTACTGCTATTTCGTTATATGCGGGAATAGTGCTGCAAATGCCTGTTTTGAGATCTCTCCACAGAAAGCGTTTCCAGACATCCCCTTCAATACACGAGTTTAACTCTGTAAGTTGAATGCACACATTGAAGTCTGTTCTGTTAGGTAGCTTGGTTTTGGTTTCAAAAGCCGACAGTTCTCCTTACAGCATAGGCTCCCATTCACTGAGATCTGTCCAAACGCAGCTCTTACCAGAAACGTGTTTCTAACTCCTGAATCTAAAGGGAGATTTAACTCACTGAGGTGAAAAAACGCACTGCAGTGCAGATTGAAGGATACGTTGCTTCTGTGTTTTAGGCAGAGTTTTACTGCTATTTCGTTATATGCGGGAATAGTGCTGGAAATGCCTGTTTTGAAATCTCTCCACAGAAAGCGTTTCCAGACTTCCCCTTCAACACACGAGTTTAACTCTGTAAGTTGAATGCACACATTGAAGACCGTTCTGTTAGGTAGCTCCGTTTTGGTTTCACAAGCAGACAGTTCTCCTTACAGCATAGGCTCCCATTCACTGAGAAATGTCCAAACGCAGCTCTTACCAGAAACGTGTTTCTAACTCCTGAATCTAAAGGGAGATTTAACTCACTTAGCTGAACAAACGCACAGCAGAGCAGATTGAAGGATACGTTGCTTCTGTGTTTTAGGCAGAGTTTTACTGCTATTTCGTTATATGCGGGAATAGTGCTGGAAATGCCTGTTTTGAGATCTCTCCACAGAAAGCGTTTCCAGACTTCCCCTTCAACACACGAGTTTAACTCTGTAAGTTGAATGCACACAATGAAGACCGTTCTGTTAGGTAGCTCAGTTTTCGTTTCACAAGCAGACAGTTCTCCTTAGAGCATAGGCTCCCATTCACTGAGAAATGTCCAAACGCAGCTCTTACCAGAAACGTGTTTCTAACTCCTGAATCTAAAGGGAGATTTAACTCACTTAGCTGAAAAAACGCACAGCAGAGCAGTTTGAAGGTACGTTGCTTCTGTGTTTTAGGCAGAGTTTTACTGCTATCTCGTTATATGCGGGAATAATGCTGGAAATGCCTGTTTTGAGATCTCTCCACAGAAAGCGTTTCCAGACTTCCCCTTCAACACACAAGTCTAACTCTGTAAGTTGAATGCACACATTGAAGGCCGTTGTGTTAGGTAGCTCCGTTTTGGTTTCACAGGCAGAGATTTCTGTTACAGCATAGGCTCCCATTCACTGAGAAATGTCCAAACGCAGCTCTTACCAGAAACGTGTTTCTAACTCCTGAATCTAAAGGGAGATTTAACTCACTTAGCTGAACAAACGCGCAGCAGAGCAGATTGAAGGATACGTTGCTTCTGTGTTTTAGGCAGAGTTTTACTGCTATTTCGTTATATGCGGGAATAGTGCTGGAAATGCCTGTTTTGAGATCTCTCCACAGAAAGCGTTTCCAGATTTCCCCTTCAACACACGATTTTTACTCTGTAATTTGAATGCACACATTGAAGACCGTTCTGTTAGGTAGCTCCGTTTTGGTTTCACAAGCAGACAGTTCTCCTTACAGCATAGGCTCCCATTCACTGAGAAATGTCCAAACGCAGCTCTTACCAGAAACGTGTTTCTAACTCCTGAATCTAAAGGGAGATTTAACTCACTTAGCTGAACAAACGCACAGCAGAGCAGATTGAAGGATACGTTGCTTCTGTGTTTTAGGCAGAGTTTTACTGCTATTTCGTTATATGCGGGAATAGTGCTGGAAATGCCTGTTTTGAGATCTCTCCACAGAAAGCGTTTCCAGACTTCCCCTTCAACACACGAGAATAACTCTGTAAGCTGAATGCACACATTGAAGACAGTTCTGTTAGGTAGCTCCGTTTTGGTTTCACAAGCAGACAGTTCTCCTTACATCATAGGCTCCCATTCACTGAGAAATGTCTAAACGCAGCTCTTACCAGAAACGTGTTTCTAACTCCTGAATCTAAAGGGAGATTTAACTCACTTAGCTGAACAAACGCACAGCAGAACAGATTGAAGGATACGTTGCTTCTGTGTTTTAGGCAGAGTTTTACTGCTATTTCGTTATATGCGTGAATAGTGCTGGAAATGCCTGTTTTGAGATCTCTCCACAGAAAGCGTTTCCAGACTTCCCTTCAACACACGAGTTTAACTCTGTAAGTTGAATGCACACATTGAATACCGTTCTGTTAGGTACCTCCGTTTTGGTTTCACAAGCAGACAGTTCTCCTTACAGCATAGGCTCCCATTCACTGAGAAATGTCCAAGCGCAGCTCTTACCAGAAACGTGTTTCTAACTCCTGAATCTAAAGGGAGATTTAACTCACTTAGCTGAACAAACGCACAGCAGAGCAGATTGAAGGATACGTTGCTTCTGCGTTTTAGGCAGAGTTTTACTGCTATTTCGTTATATGCGGGAATAGTGCTGGAAATGCCTGTTTTGAGATCTCTCCACAGAAAGCGTTTCCAGACTTCCCCTTCAACACACGAGAATAACTTGGTATGCTGAATGCACACATTGAGACCGTTCTGTTAGGTAGCTCCGTTTTGGTTTCACAAGCAGACAGTTCTCCTTACATCATAGGCTCCCATTCACTGAGAAATGTCCAAACGCAGCTCTTACCAGAACCGTGTTTCTAACTCCTGAATCTAAAGGGAGATTTAACTCACTTAGCTGAAGAAACGCACAGCAGAGCAGATTGAAGGATACGTTGCTTCTGTGTTTTAGGCAGAGTTTTACTGCTATTTCGTTATATGCGTGAATAGTGCTGGAAATGCCTGTTTTGAGATCTCTCCACAGAAAGCGTTTCCAGACTTCCCTTCAACACACGAGTTTAACTCTGTAAGTTGAATGCACACATTGAAGACCTTTCTGTTAGGTAGCTCCGTTTTGGTTTCACAAGCAGACAGTTCTCCTTACAGCATAGGCTCCCATTCACTGAGAAATGTCCAAACGCAGCTCTTACCAGAAACGTGTTTCTAACTCCTGAATCTAAAGCGAGATTTAACTCACCTAGCTGAAAAAAACGCACAGCGGAGCCGATTGAAGGATACGTTGCTTCTGTGTTTTAGGCAGAGTTTTACTGCTATTTCGTTATATGCGGGAATAGTGCTGGAAATGCCTGTTTTGAGATCTCTCCACAGAAAGTTTTTCCAGACTTCCCCTTCAACACACGTGTTTAACTCTGTAAGTTGAATGCATACCTTGAACACCGTTCTGTTAGGTAGCTCCGTTTTGGTTTCACAAGCAGACAGTTCCCCTTACAGCATGGGCTCCCATTCACTGAGAAATGTCCAAACGCAGCTCTTACCAGAAATGTGTTTCTAACTCCTGAATCTAAAGGGAGATTTAACTCACTTAGCTGAACAAACGCGCAGCAGAGCAGATTGAAGGATACGTTGCTTCTGTGTTTTAGGCAGAGTTGTACTGCTATTTCGTTATATGCGGGAATAGTGCTGGAAATGCCTGTTTTGAGATCTCTCCACAGAAAGCGTTTCCAGATTTCCCCTTCAACACACGATTTTTGATTTTTACTCTGTAATTTGAATGCACACATTGAAGACCGTTCTGTTAGGTAGCGCCGTTTTGGTTTCACAAGCAGACAGTTCTCCTTACAGCATAGGCTCCCATTCACTGAGAAATGTCCAAACGCAGCTCTTACCAGAAACGTGTTTCTAACTCCTGAATCTAAAGGGAGATTTAACTCACTTAGCTGAACAAACGCACAGCAGAGCAGATTGAAGGATACGTTGCTTCTGTGTTTTAGGCAGAGTTTTACTGCTATTTCGTTATATGCGGGAATAGTGCTTGAAATGCCTGTTTTGAGATCTCTCCACAGAAAGCGTTTCCAGACTTCCCTTCAACACACGAGTTTAACTCTGTAAGTTGAATGCACACATTGAAGACCGTTCTGTTATGTACCTCCGTTTTGGTTTCACAAGCAGACAGTTCTCCTTACAGCATAGGCTCCCATTCACTGAGAAATGTCCAAACGCAGCTCTTACCAGAAACGTGTTTCTAACTCCTGAATCTAAAGCGAGATTTAACTCACCTAGCTGAAAAACACGCACAGCGGAGCCGATTGAAGGATACGTTGCTTCTGTGTTTTAGGCAGAGTTTTACTGCTATTTCGTTATATGCGGGAATAGTGCTGGAAATGCCTGTTTTGAGATCTCTCCACAGAAAGCGTTTCCAGACTTCCCCTTCAACACACGAGTTTAACTCTGTAAGTTGAATGCACACATTGTAGACCGTTCTGTTAGGTAGCTACGTTTTGGTTTCACAAGCAGACAGTTCCCCTTACATCATAGGCTCCCATTCACTGAGAAATGTCCAAACGCAGCTCTTACCAGAAACGTGTTTCTAACTCCTGAATCTAAAGGGAGATTTAACTCACTTAGCTGAACAAACGCACAGTAGAGCAGATTGAAGGATACGTTGCTTCTGTGTTTTAGGCAGAGTTTCACTGCTATTTCGTTATATGCGGGAATAGTGCTGGAAATGCCTGTTTTGAGATCTCTCCACAGAAAGCTTTTCCAGACTTCCCCTTCACCACACGTGTTTAACTCTGTAAGTTGAATGCACACCTTGAAGACCGTTCTGTTAGGTAGCTCCGTTTTGGTTTCACAAGCAGACAGTTCCCCTTACAGCATGGGCTCCCATTCACTGAGAAATGTCCAAACGCAGCTCTTACCAGAAATGTGTTTCTAACTCCTGAATCTAAAGGGAGATTTAACTCACTTAGCTGAACAAACGCGCAGCAGAGCAGATTGAAGGATACGTTGCTTCTGTGTTTTAGGCAGAGTTGTACTGCTATTTCGTTATATGCGGGAATAGTGCTGGAAATGCCTGTTTTGAGATCTCTCCACAGAAAGCGTTTCCAGATTTCCCCTTCAACACACGACTTTTACTCTGTAATTTGAATGCACACATTGAAGACCGTTCTGTTAGGTAGCTCCGTTTTGGTTTCACAAGCAGACAGTTCTCCTTACAGCATAGGCTCCCATTCACTGAGAAATGTCCAAACGCAGCTCTTACCAGAAACGTGTTTCTAACTCCTGAATCTAAAGGGAGATTTAACTCACTTAGCTGAACAAACGCACAGCAGAGCAGATTGAAGGATACGTTGCTTCTGTGTTTTAGGCAGAGTTTTACTGCTATTTCGTTATATGCGGGAATAGTGCTGGAAATGCCTGTTTTGAGATCTCTCCACAGAAAGCGTTTCCAGACTTCCCCTTCAACACACGAGAATAACTTGGTATGCTGAATGCACACATTGAAGACCGTTCTGTTAGGTAGCTCCGTTTTGGTTTCACAAGCAGAGAGTTCTCCTTACATCATAGGCTCCCATTCACTGAGAAATGTCCAAACGCAGCTCTTACCAGAAACGTGTTTCTAACTCCTGAATCTAAAGGGAGATTTAACTCACTTAGCTGAACAAACGCACAGCAGAGCAGATTGAAGGATACGTTTCTTCTGTGTTTTGGGCAGAGTTTTACTGCTATTTCGTTATATGCGTGAATAGTGCTGGAAATGCCTGTTTTGAGATCTCTCCACAGAAAGCGTTTCCAGACTTCCCTTCAACACACGAGATTAACTCTGTAAGTTGAATGCACACATTGAAGACCGTTCTGTTAGGTAGCTCCGTTTTGGTTTCACAAGCAGACAGTTCTCCTTACAGCATAGGCTCCCATTCACTGAGAAATGTCCAAACGCAGCTCTTACCAGAAACGTGTTTCTAACTCCTGAATCTAAAGGGAGATTTAACTCACTTAGCTGAACAAACGCACAGCAGAGCAGATTGAAGGATACGTGGCTTCTGTGTTTTAGGCCGAGTTTTACTGCTATTTCGTTATATGCGGGAATAGTGCTGGAAATGCCTGTTTTGAGATCTCTCCACAGAAAGCGTTTCCAGACTTCCCCTTCAACACACGAGTTTAACTCTGTAAGTTGAATGCACACATTGAAGACCGTTCTGTTAGGTAGCTCCGTTTTGGCTTCACAAGCAGACAGTTCTCCTTACAGCATAGGCTCCCATTCACTGACAAATGTCCAAACGCACCTCTTACCAGAAACGTGTTTCTAACTCCCGAATCTAAAGGGAGATTTAACTCACTTAGATGAACAAACGCACAGCAGAGCAGATTGAAGCATACGTTGCTTCTGTGTTTTAGGCAGAGTTTTACGGCTATTTCGTTATATGCTGGAATAGTGCTGGAAATGCCTGTTTTGAGATCTCTCCACAGAAAGCGTTTCCAGACTTCCCCTTCAACACACGAGTTTAACTCTGTAAGTTGAATGCACACATTGAAGACCGTTCTGTTAGGTAGCTCGGTTTTGGTTTCAAAAGCAGACCGTTCTCCTTACAGCATAGGCTCCCATTCACTGAGAAATGTCCAAACGCAGCTCTTACCAGAAACGTGTTTCTAACTCCTGAATCTAAAGGGAGATTTAACTCACTTAGCTGAACAAACGCACAGCAGAGAAGATTGAAGGAAACGTTGCTTCTGTGTTTTAGGCAGAGCTTTACTGCTATTTCGTTATATGCGGGAATAGTGCTGGAAATGCCTGTTTTGAGATCTCTCCACAGAAAGCGTTTCCAGACTTCCCATTCAACACACGAGTTTAACCCTGTAAGTTGAATGCACACATTGATGACAGTTCTGTTAGGTAGCTCCGTTTTGGTTTCACAAGCAGACAGTTCTCCTTACAGCATAGGCTCCCATTCACTGAGAAATATCCAAACGCAGCTCTTACCAGAAACCTGTTTCTAACTCCTGAATCTAAAGGGAGATTTAACTCACTTAGCTGAACAAACGCACAGCAGAGCAGATTAAAGGATACGTTGCTTCTGTGTTTTAGGCAGAGTTTTACTGCTATTTCGTTATATGCGGGAATAATGCTGGAAATGCCTGTTTTGAGATCTCTCCACAGAAAGTGTTTCCAGACTTCCCCTTCAACACACGAGTTTAACTCTGTAAGCTGAATGCACACATTGAAGACCGTTCTGTTAGGTAGCTCCGTTTTGGTTTCCAAAGCAGACAGTTCTCCTTACAGCATAGGCTCCCATTCACTGAGAAATGTCCAAACGCAGCTCTTACCAGAAACGTGTTTCTAACTCCTGAATCTAAAGGGAGATTTAACACACTTAGCTGAACAAACGAACAGCAGAGCAGATTGAAGGATACGTTGCTTCTCTGTTTTAGGCAGAGTTTTACTGCTATTTCGTTATATGCGGGAATAGTGCTGGAAATGCCTGTTTTGAGATCTCTCCACAGAAAGCGTTTCCAGACTTCCCCTTCAACACACGAGTTTAACTCTGTAAGTTGAATGCACACATTGAAGACCGTTCTGTTAGGTAGCTCCGTTTTGGTTTCAAATGCAGACAGTTCTCCTTACAGCATAGGCTCCCATTCACTGAGAAATGTCCAAACGCATCACTTACCAGAAACGTGTTTCTAACTCCTGAATCTAAAGGGAGATTTAACTCACTTAGCTGAAGAAACGCACAGCAGAGCAGATTGAAGGATACGTTGCTTCTGTGTTTTAGGCAGAGTTTTACTGCTATTTCGTTGTATGCGGGAATAGTGCTGGAAATGCCTGTTTTGAGATCTCTCCACCGAAAGCGTTTCCAGACATCCCCTTCAACACACGAGTTTAACTCTGTAAGTTGAATGCACACATTGAGGACCGTTCTGTTAGGTAGCTCCGTTTTGGTTTCACAAGCAGACAGTTCTCCTTACAGCATAGGCTCCCATTCACTGAGAAATGTCCAAACGCAGCTCTTACCAGAAACGTGTTTCTAACTCCTGAATCGAAAGGGAGATTTAACTCACTTAGCTGAACAAACGCACAGCAGAGCAGATTGAAGGATACGTTGCTTCTGTGTTTTAGGCAGATTTTTACTGCTATTTCGTTATATGCGGGAATAGTGCTGAAAATGCCTGTTTTGAGATCTCTCCACAGAAAGCGTTTCCAGACTTCCCTTTCAAAACACGAGTTTAACTCTGTAAGTTGAATGCACACATTGAAGACCGTTCTGTTTGGTAGCTCCGTTTTGGTTTCCCAAGCACACAGTTCTCCTTACAGCATAGGCTCCCATTCACTGAGAAATGTCCAAACGCAGCTCTTACCAGAAACGTGTTTCTAACTCCTGAATCTAAAGCGAGATTTAACTCACCTAGCTGAAAAAAACGCACAGCGGAGCCGATTGAAGGATACGTTGCTTCTGTGTTTTAGGCAGAGTTTTACTGCTATTTCGTTATATGCGGGAATAGTGCTGGAAATGCCTGTTTTGAGATCTCTCCACAGAAAGCGTTTCCAGACTTCCCCTTCAACACACGAGTTTAACTCTGTAAGTTGAATGCACACATTGAAGACCGTTCTGTTAGGTAGCTCCGTTTTGGTTTCACAAGCAGACAGTTCTCCTTACAGCATAGGCTCCCATTCACTGAGAAATGTCCAAACGCAGCTCTTACCAGAAACGTGTTTCTAACTCCTGAATCTAAAGGGAGATTTAACTCACTTAGGTGAACAAACGCACAGCAGAGCAGATTGAATGATACTTTGCTTCTGTGTTTTAGGCAGAGTTTTACTGCTATTTCGTTATATGCGGGAATAGTGCTGGAAATGCCTGTTTTGAGATCTCTCCACAGAAAGCGTTTCCAGACTTCCCCTTCAACACACTAGTTTAACTCTGTAAGTTGAATGCACACATTGAAGACCGTTCTGTTAGGTAGCTCCGTTTTGGTTTCACAAGCAGACAGTTCTCCTTACAGCATAGGCTCCCATTTACTGAGAAATGTCCAAACGCAGCTCTTATCAGAAACGTGTTTCTAACTCCTGAATCTAAAGGGAGATTTAACTCACTTAGCTGAACAAACGCACAGCAGAGCAGATTGAAGGATACGTTGCTTCTGTGTTTTAGGCAGAGTTTTACTGCTATTTCGTTATATGCGGGAATAATGCTGGAAATGCCTGTTTTGAGATCTATCCACAGAAAGCGTTTCCAGACTTCCCCTTCAACACACGAGTTTAACACTGTAAGTTGAATGCACACATTGAAGACCGTTCAGTTAGGTAGCTCCGTTTTGGTTTCACAAGCAGACAGTTCTCCTTACAGCTTAGGCTTCCATTCACTGAGAAATGTCCAAACGCAGCTCTTACCAGAAACGTGTTTCTAACTCCTGAATCTAAAGGGAGATTTAACTCACTTAGCTGAACAAACGCACAGCAGAGCAGATTGAAGGATACGTTGCTTCTGTGTTTTAGGCAGAGTTTTACTGCTATTTCGTTATATGCGGGAATAGTGCTGGAAATGCCTGTTTTGAGATCTCTCCACAGAAAGCGTTTCCAGACTTCCCCTTGAACCCACGAGTTTAACCCTGTAAGTTGAATGCAAACATTGTAGACCATTCTGTTAGGTAGCTCCGTTTTGGTTTCAAAAGCAGACAGTTCTCCTTACAGCATAGGCTCCCATTCACTGAGAAATGTCCAAACGCAGCTCTTACCAGAAACGTGTTTCTAACTCCTGAATCTAAAGGGAGATTTAACTCACTTAGCTGAACAAACGCACTGCAGTGCAGATTGAAGGATACGTTGCTTCTGTGTTTTAGGCAGAGTTTTACTGCCATTTCGTTATATGCGGGAATAGCGCTGGAAATGCCTGTTTTGAGATCTCTCCACAGAAAGCGTTTCCAGACTTCCCCTTCAACACACGAGTTTAACTCTGTAAGTTGAATGCACACATTGAAGACCGTTCTGTTAGGTAGCTCCGTTTTGGTTTCACAAGCAGACAGTTCTCCTTACAGCATAGGCTCCCATTCACTGAGAAATGTCCAAACGCAGCTCTTACCAGAAACGTGTTTCTAACTCCTGAATCTAAAGGGAGATTTAACTCACTTAGCTGAACAAACGCACAGCAGAGCAGATTGAAATATACGTTGCTTCTGTGTTTTAGGCAGAGTTTTACTGCTATTTCGTTATATGCGGGAATAGTGCTGGAAATGCCTGTTTTGAGATCTCTCCACAGAAAGCGTTTCCAGACTTCCACTTCAACACACGAGAATAACTCTGTAAGCTGAATGCACACATTGAAGACCGTTCTGTTAGGTAGCTCCGTTTTGGTTTCACAAGCAGACAGTTCTCCTTACATCATAGGCTCCCATTCACTGAGAAATGTCTAAACGCAGCTCTTACCAGAAACGTGTTTCTAACTCCTGAATCTAAAGGGAGATTTAACTCACTTAGCTGAACAAACGCACAGCAGAGCAGATTGAAGGATACGTTGCTTCTGTGTTTTAGGCAGAGTTTTACTGCTATTTCGTTATATGCGTGAATAGTGCTGGAAATGCCTGTTTTGAGATCTCTCCACAGAAAGCGTTTCCAGACTTCACTTCAACACACGAGTTTAACTCTGTAACTTGAATGCACACATTGAAGACCGTTCTGTTAGGTACCTCCGTTTTGGTTTCACAAGCAGACAGTTCTCCTTACAGCATAGGCTCCCATTCACTGAGAAATGTCCAAGCGCAGCTCTTACCAGAAACGTGTTTCTAACTCCTGAATCTAAAGGGAGATTTAACTCACTTAGCTGAACAAACGCACAGCAGAGCAGATTGAAGGATACGTTGCTTCTGCGTTTTAGGCAGAGTTTTACTGCTATTTCGTTATATGCGGGAATAGTGCTGGAAATGCCTGTTTTGAGATCTCTCCACAGAAAGCGTTTCCAGACTTCCCCTTCAACACACGAGAATAACTTGGTATGCTGAATGCACACATTGAAGACCGTTCTGTTAGGTAGCTCCGTTTTGGTTTCACAAGCAGACAGTTCTCCTTACATCATAGGCTCCCATTCACTGAGAAATGTCCAAACGCAGCTCTTACCAGAAACGTGTTTCTAACTCCTGAATCTAAAGGGAGATTTAACTCACTTAGCTGAACAAACGCACAGCAGAGCAGATTGAAGGATACGTTGCTTCTGTGTTTTAGGCAGAGTTTTACTGCTATTTCGTTATATGCGTGAATAGTGCTGGAAATGCCTGTTTTGAGATCTCTCCACAGAAAGCGTTTCCAGACTTCCCTTCAACACACGAGTTTAACTCTGTAAGTTGAATGCACACATTGAAGACCGTTCTGTTAGGTACCTCCGTTTTGGTTTCACAAGCAGACAGTTCTCCTTACAGCATAGGCTCCCATTCACTGAGAAATGTCCAAACGCAGCTCTTACCAGAAACGTGTTTCTAACTCCTGAATCTAAAGCGAGATTTAACTCACCTAGCTGAAAGAAACGCACAGCGGAGCCGATTGAAGGATACGTTGCTTCTGTGTTTTAGGCAGAGTTTTACTGCTATTTCGTTATAGGCGGGAATAATGCTGGAAATGCCTGTTTTCTGATATCTCCACAGAAAGCGTTTCCAGACTTCCCCTTCAACACACGAGTTTAACTCTGTAAGTTGAATGCACACATTGTAGACCGTTCTGTTAAGTAGCTACGTTTTGGTTTCACAAGCAGACAGTTCTGCTTACATCATAGGCTCCCATTCACTGAGAAATGTCCAAACGCAGCTCTTACCAGAAACGTGTTTCTAACTCCTGAATCTAAAGGGTGATTTAACTCACTTAGCTGAACAAACGCACAGTAGAGCAGATTGAAGGATACGTTGCTTCTGTGTTTTAGGCAGAGTTTTACTGCTATTTCGTTATATGCGGGAATAGTGCTGGAAATGCCTGTTTTGAGATCTCTCCACAGAAAGCTTTTCCAGACTTCCCCTTCAACACACGTGTTTAACTCTGTAAGTTGAATGCACACCTTGAAGACCGTTGTGTTAGGTAGCTCCGTTTTGGTTTCACAAGCAGACAGTTCCCCTTACAGCATGGGCTCCCATTCACTGAGAAATGTCCAAACGCAGCTCTTACCAGAAATGTGTTTCTAACTCCTGAATCTAAAGGGAGATTTAACTCACTTAGCTGAAGAAACACGCAGCAGAGCAGATTGAAGGATACGTTGCTTCTGTGTTTTAGGCAGAGTTGTACTGCTATTTCGTTATATGCGGGAATAGTGCTGGAAATGCCTGTTTTGAGATCTCTCCACAGAAAGCGTTTCCAGACTTCCCCTTCAACACACGAGTTTAACTCTGTAAGTTGAATGCACACATTGAAGACCGTTCTGTTAGGTAGCTACGTTTTGGCTTCACAAGCAGACAGTTCTCCTTACAGCATAGGCTCCCATTCACTGACAAATGTCCAAACGCACCTCTTACCAGAAACGTGTTTCTAACACCCGAAACTAAAGGGAGATTTAACTCACTTAGATGAACAAACGCACAGCAGAGCAGATTGAAGCATACGTTGCTTCTGTGTTTTAGGCAGAGTTTTACGGCTATTTCGTTATATGCTGGAATAGTGCTGGAAATGCCTGTTTTGAGATCTCTCCACAGAAAGCGTTTCCAGACTTCCCCTTCAACACACGAGTTTAACTCTGTATGTTGAATGCACACATTGAAGACCGTTCTGTTAGGTAGCTCGGTTTTGGTTTCAAAAGCAGACCGTTCTCCTTACAGCATAGGCTCCCATTCACTGAGAAATGTCCAAACGCAGCTCTTACCAGAAACGTGTTTCTAACTCCTGAATCTAAAGGGAGATTTAACTCACTTAGCTGAACAAACGCACAGCAGAGAAGATTGAAGGAAACGTTGCTTCTGTGTTTTAGGCAGAGTTTTACTGCTATTTCGTTATATGCGGGAATAGTGCTGGAAATGCCTGTTTTGAGATCTCTCCACAGAAAGCGTTTCCAGACTTCCCATTCAACACACGAGTTTAACCCTGTAAGTTGAATGCACACATTGAAGACAGTTCTGTTAGGTAGCTCCGTTTTGGTTTCACAAGCAGACAGTTCTCCTTACAGCATAGGCTCCCATTCACTGAGAAATGTCCAAACGCAGCTCTTACCAGAAACGTGTTTCTAACTCCTGAATCTAAAGGGAGATTTAACTCACTTAGCTGAACAAACGCACAGCAGAGCAGATTGAATGATACGTTGCTTCTGTGTTTTAGGCAGAGTTTTACTGCTATTTCGTTATATGCGGGAATAGTGCTGGAAATGCCTGTTTTGAGATCTCTCCACAGAAAGCGTTTCCAGACTTCCCCTTCAACACACTAGTTTATCTCTGTATGTTGAATGCACACATTGAAGACCGTTCTGTTATGTAACTCCGTTTTGGTTTCACAAGCAGACAGTTCTCCTTACAGCATAGGCTCCCATTCACTGAGAAATGTCCAAACGCAGCTCTTACCAGAAACGTGTTTCTAACTCCTGAATCTAAAGGGAGATTTAACTCACTTAGCTGAACAAACGCACAGCAGAGCAGATTGAAGGATACGTTGCTTCTGTGTTTTAGGCAGAGTTTTACTGCTATTTCGTTATATGCGGGAATAGTGCTGCAAATGCCTGTTTTGAGATCTCTCCACAGAAAGCGTTTCCAGACATCCCCTTCAATACACGAGTTTAACTCTGTAAGTTGAATGCACACATTGAAGTCTGTTCTGTTAGGTAGCTTGGTTTTGGTTTCAAAAGCCGACAGTTCTCCTTACAGCATAGGCTCCCATTCACTGAGATCTGTCCAAACGCAGCTCTTACCAGAAACGTGTTTCTAACTCCTGAATCTAAAGGGAGATTTAACTCACTGAGGTGAAAAAACGCACTGCAGTGCAGATTGAAGGATACGTTGCTTCTGTGTTTTAGGCAGAGTTTTACTGCTATTTCGTTATATGCGGGAATAGTGCTGGAAATGCCTGTTTTGAAATCTCTCCACAGAAAGCGTTTCCAGACTTCCCCTTCAACACACGAGTTTAACTCTGTAAGTTGAATGCACACATTGAAGACCGTTCTGTTAGGTAGCTCCGTTTTGGTTTCACAAGCAGACAGTTCTCCTTACAGCATAGGCTCCCATTCACTGAGAAATGTCCAAACGCAGCTCTTACCAGAAACGTGTTTCTAACTCCTGAATCTAAAGGGAGATTTAACTCACTTAGCTGAACAAACGCACAGCAGAGCAGATTGAAGGATACGTTGCTTCTGTGTTTTAGGCAGAGTTTTACTGCTATTTCGTTATATGCGGGAATAGTGCTGGAAATGCCTGTTTTGAGATCTCTCCACAGAAAGCGTTTCCAGACTTCCCCTTCAACACACGAGTTTAACTCTGTAAGTTGAATGCACACAATGAAGACCGTTCTGTTAGGTAGCTCAGTTTTCGTTTCACAAGCAGACAGTTCTCCTTAGAGCATAGGCTCCCATTCACTGAGAAATGTCCAAACGCAGCTCTTACCAGAAACGTGTTTCTAACTCCTGAATCTAAAGGGAGATTTAACTCACTTAGCTGAAAAAACGCACAGCAGAGCAGTTTGAAGGTACGTTGCTTCTGTGTTTTAGGCAGAGTTTTACTGCTATCTCGTTATATGCGGGAATAATGCTGGAAATGCCTGTTTTGAGATCTCTCCACAGAAAGCGTTTCCAGACTTCCCCTTCAACACACAAGTCTAACTCTGTAAGTTGAATGCACACATTGAAGGCCGTTGTGTTAGGTAGCTCCGTTTTGGTTTCACAGGCAGAGATTTCTGTTACAGCATAGGCTCCCATTCACTGAGAAATGTCCAAACGCAGCTCTTACCAGAAACGTGTTTCTAACTCCTGAATCTAAAGGGAGATTTAACTCACTTAGCTGAGCAAACGCACAGCAGAGCAGATTGAAGGATACGTTGCTTCTGTGTTTTAGGCAGAGTTTTACTGCTATATCGTTGTATGCGGGAATAGTGCTGGAAATGCCTGTTTTGAGATCCCTCCACAGAAAGCGTTTCCAGACTTCCCCTTCAACACACGAGTATAACTCTGTAAATTGAATGCACACATTGAAGACCGTTCTGTTAGGTAGCTCCGTTTTGGTTTCACAAGCAGACAGTTCTCCTTACAGCATAGGCTCCCATTCACTGAGAAATGTCCAAACGCAGCTCTTACCAGAAACGTGTTTCTAACTCCTGAATCTAAAGGGAGATTTAACTCACTTAGCTGAACAAACGCACAGCAGAGCAGATTGAAGGATACGTTGCTTCTGTGTTTTAGGCAGAGTTTTACTGCTATTTCGTTATATGCGTGAATAGTGCTGGAAATGCCTGTTTTGAGATCTCTCCACAGAAAGCGTTTCCAGACTTCCCCTTCAACACACGAGTTTAACTCTGTAAGTTGAATGCACACATTGAAGACCGTTCTGTTAGGTAGCTCCGTTTTGGTTTCACAAGCAGACAGTTCTCCTTACAGCATAGGCTCCCATTCACTGAGAAATGTCCAAACGCAGCTCTTACCAGAAACGTGTTTCTAACTCCTGAATCTAAAGGGAGATTTAACTCACTTAGCTGAACAAACGCACAGCAGAGCAGATTGAAGGATATGTTGCTTCTGTGTTTTAGGCAGAGTTTTACTGCTATTTCGTTATATGCGGGAATAGTGCTGGAAATGCCTGTTTTGAGATCTTTCCAAAGAAAGCGTTTCCAGACTTCCCCTTCAACACACGAGTTTAACTCTGTAAGTTGAATGCACACATTGAAGACCGTTCTGTTATGTAGCTCCGATTTGGTTTCACAAGCAGACAGTTCTCCTTACAGCATAGGCTCCCATTCACTGAGAAATGTCCAAACGCAGCTCTTACCAGAAACGTGTTTCTAACTCCTGAATCTAAAGGGAGATTTAACTCACTTAGCTGAACAAACGCACAGCAGAGCAGATTGAAGGATACGTTGCTACTGTGTTTTAGGCAGAGTTTTCCTGCTATTTCGTTATATGCGGGAATAGTGCTGCAAATGCCTGTTTTGAGATCTCTCCACAGAAAGCTTTTCCAGACATCCCCTTCAACACACGAGTTTAACTTTGTAAGTTGAATGCACACATTGAAGTCCGTTCTGTTAGGTAGCTTGGTTTTGGTTTCAAAAGCAGACAGTTCTCCTTACAGCATAGGCTCCCATTCACTGAGAACTGTCCAAACGCAGCTCTTACCAGAAACGTGTTTCTAACTCCTGAATCTAAAGGGAGATTTAACTCACTTAGGTGAAAAAACGCACTGCAGTGCAGATTGAAGGATACGTTGCTTCTGTGTTTTAGGCAGAGTTTTACTGGTATATCGTTATATGCGGGAATAGTGCTGGAAATGCCTGTTTTGAAATCTCTCCACAGAAAGGGTTTCCAGACTTCCCCTTCAACACACGAGTTTAACACTGTAAGTTGAATGCACACATTGAAGACCGTTCTGTTAGGTAGATCCGTTTTGGTTGCACAAGCAGACAGTTCTCCTTACAGCATAGGCTCCCATTCACTGAGAAATGTCCAACGCAGCTCTTACCAGAAACGTGTTTCTAACTCCTGAATCTAAAGGGAGATTTAACTCACTTAGCTGAAAAATCGCACAGCAGAGCAGATTGAAGGATACGTTGCTTCTGTGTTTTAGGCTGACTTTTACTGCTAATTCGTTATATGCGGGAATAATGCTGGAAATGCCTGTTTTGAGATCTCTCCACAGAAAGCGTTTCCAGACTTCCCCTTCAACACACGAGTTTACCTCTGTAAGTTGAATGCACACAATGAAGACCGTTCTGTTAGGTAGCTCCGTTTTGGTTTCACAAGCAGACAGTTCTCCTTACAGCATAGGCTCCCATTCACTGAGAAATGTCCAAACGCAGCTCTTACCAGAAACGTGTTTCTAACTCCTGAATCTAAAGGGAGATTTAACTAACTTAGCTGAACAAACGCACAGCAGAGCAGATTGAAGGATACGTTGCTTCTGTGTTTTAGGCAGAGTTTTACTGCTATTTCGTTATATGCGGGAATAGTGCTGGAAATGCCTGTTTTGAGATCTCTCCACAGAAAACGTTTCCAGACTTCCCCTTCAACACACGAGTTTAACTCTGTAAGTTGAATGCACACATTGAAGGTCGTTCTGTTAGGTAGCTCCGTTTTGGTTTCACAAGCAGACAGTTCTCCTTAGAGCATAGGCTCCCATTCACTGAGAAATGTCCAAACGCAGCTCTTACCAGAAACGTGTTTCTAACTCCTGAATCTAAAGGGAGATTTAACACACTTAGCTGAACAAACGCACAGCACAGCAGATTGAAGGATACGTTGCTTCTGTGTTTTAGGCAGAGTTTTACTGCTATTTCGTTATATGCGGGAATAGTGCTGGAAATGCCTGTTTTGAGATCTCTCCACAGAAAGCGTTTCCAGACTTCCCCTTCAACACACGAGTTTAACTCTGTGAGTTGAATGCACACATTGAAGACCGTTCTGTTAGGTAGCTCCGTTTTGGTTTCAAATGCAGACAGTTCTCATTACAGCATAGGCTCCCATTCACTGAGAAATGTCCAAACGCATCTCTTACCAGAAACGTGTTTCTAACTCCTGAATCTAAAGGGAGTTTTAACTCACTTAGCTGAACAAACGCACAGCAGAGCAGATTGAAGGATACGTTTCTTCTGTGTTTTAGGCAGAGTTTTACTGCTATTTCGTTATATGCGGGAATAGTGCTGGAAATGCCTGTTTTGAGATCTCTCCACAGAAAGCGTTTCCAGACTTCCCCTTGAACCCACGAGTTTAACTCTGTAAGTTGAATGCACACATTGAAAACCATTCTGTTAGGTAGCTCCGTTTTGGTTTCACAAGCAGACAGTTCTCCTTACAGCATAGGCTCCCATTCACTGAGAAATGTCCAAACGCAGCTCTTACCAGAAACGTGTTTCTAACTCCTGAATCTAAAGGGAGATTTAACTCACTTAGCTAAACAAACGCACTGCAGTGCAGATTGAAGGATACGTTGCTTCTGTGTATTAGGCAGAGTTTTACTGCTATTTCGTTATATGCGGGAATAGTGCTGGAAATGACTGTTTTGAGATCTCTAAGCAGAAAGCGTTTCCAGACTTCCCCTTCAACACACGAGTTTAACTCTGTAAGTTGAATGCACACATTGAAGACCGTTCTGTTAGGTTGCTCCGTTTTGGTTTCACAAGCAGACAGTTCTCCTTACAGCATAGGCTCCCATTTACTGAGAAATGTCCAAACGCAGCTCATATCAGAAACGTGTTTCTAACTCCTGAATCTAAAGGGAGATTTAACTCACTTAGCTGAACAAACGCACAGCAGAGCCGATTGAATGATACGTTGCTTCTGTGTTTTAGGCAGAGTTTTACTGCTATTTCGTTATATGCGGGAATAATGCTGGAAATGCCTGTTTTGAGATCTATCCACAGAAAGCGTTTCCAGACTTCCCCTTCAACACACGAGTTTAACTCTGTAAGTTGAATGCACACATTGACGACCGTTCTGTTAGGTAGCTCCGTTTTGGTTTCACAAGCAGATAGTTCTCCTTACAGCATAGGCTCCCATTCACTGAGAAATGTCCAAACACAGCTCTTACCAGAAACATGTTTCTAACTCCTGAATCTAAAGGGAGATTTAACTCACTTAGCTGAACAAACGCACAGCAGAGCAGATTGAAGGATACGTTGCTTCTGTGTTTTAGGCAGAGTTTTACTGCTATATCGTTACATGCGGGAATAGTGCTGGAAATACCTGTTTTGAGATCTCTCCACAGAAAGCGTTTCCAGACTTCCCCTTCAACACACGAGTTTAACTGTGTAAGCTGAATGCACACATTGAAGACGGTTCTGATAGGTAGCTCAGTTTTGGTTTCAAAAGCAGACAGATCTCCTTACAGCATAGGCTCCCATTCACTGAGAAATGTCCAAACGCAGCTCTTACCAGAAACGTGTTTCTAACTCCTGAATCTAAAGGGAGATTTAACTCACTTAGCTGAACAAACGCAGAGCAGAGCAGATTGAACGATACGTTGCTTCTGTGTTTTAGGCAGACTTTTACTGCTATTTCGTTATATGCGGGAATAGTGCTGGAAATGCCTGTTTTGAGATCTCTCCACAGAAAGCGTTTCCAGACTTCCCCTTCAACACACGAGTTTAACTCTGTAAGTTGAATGCACACATTGAAGATCGTTCTGTTAGGTAGCTCCGTTTTGGTTTCACAAGCAGACAGTTCTCCTTACAGCATAGGCTCCCATTCACTGAGAAATGTCCAAACGCAGCTCTTACCAGAAACGTGTTTCTAACTCCTGAATCTACAGGGAGATTTAACACACTTAGCTGAACAAACGCACAGCACAGCAGATTGAAGGATACGTTGCTTCTGTGTTTTAGGCAGAGTTTTACTGCTATTTCGTTATATGCGGGAATAGTGCTGGAAATGCCTGTTTTGAGATCTCTCCACAGAAAGCGTTTCCAGACTTCCCCTTCAACACACGAGTTTAACTCTGTGAGTTGAATGCACACATTGAAGACCGTTCTGTTAGGTAGCTCCGTTTTGGTTTCAAATGCAGACAGTTCTCATTACAGCATAGGCTCCCATTCACTGAGAAATGTCCAAACGCATCTCTTACCAGAAACGTGTTTCTAACTCCTGAATCTAAAGGGAGTTTTAACTCACTTAGCTGAACAAACGCACAGCAGAGCAGATTGAAGGATACGTTTCTTCTGTGTTTTAGGCAGAGTTTTACTGCTATTTCGTTATATGCGGGAATAGTGCTGGAAATGCCTGTTTTGAGATCTCTCCACAGAAAGCGTTTCCAGACTTCCCCTTGAACCCACGAGTTTAACTCTGTAAGTTGAATGCACACATTGAAGACCATTCTGTTAGGTAGCTCCGTTTTGGTTTCACAAGCAGACAGTTCTCCTTACAGCATAGGCTCCCATTCACTGAGAAATGTCCAAACGCAGCTCTTACCAGAAACGTGTTTCTAACTCCTGAATCTAAAGGGAGATTTAACTCACTTAGCTGAAGAAACGCACAGCAGAGCAGATTGAAGGATACGTTGCTTCTGTGTTTTTGGCAGAGTTTTACTGCTATTTCGTTATATGCGGGAATAGTGCTGGAAATGCCTGTTTTGAGATCTCTCCACAGAAAGCGTTTCCAGACATCCCCTTCAACACACGAGTTTAACTCTGTAAGTTGAATGCACACATTGAAGACCGTTCTGTTAGGTAGCTCGGTTTTGGTTTCAAAAGCAGACAGTTCTCCTTACAGCATAGGCTCCCATTCACTGAGAACTGTCGAAACGCAGCTCTTACCAGAAACGTGTTTCTAACTCCTGAATCTAAAGGGAGATTTAACTCACTTAGCTAAACAAACGCACTGCAGTGCAGATTGAAGGATACGTTCTTTCTGTGTTTTAGGCAGAGTTTTACTGCTATTTCGTTATATGCGGGAATAGTGCTGGAAATGACTGTTTTGAGATCTCTCCACAGAAAGCGTTTCCAGACTTCCCCTTCAACACACGAGTTTAACTCTGTAAGTTGAATGCACACATTGAAGACCGTTCTGTTAGGTAGCTCGGTTTTGGTTTCACAAGCAGACAGTTCTCCTTACAGCATAGGCTCCCATTCACTGAGAAATGTCCAAACGCAGCTCTTATCAGAAACGTGTTTCTAACTCCTGAATCTAAAGGGAGATTTAACTCACTTAGCTGAACAAACGCACAGCAGAGCAGATTGAATAATACGTTGCTTCTGTGTTTTAGGCAGAGTTTTACTGCTATTTCGTTATATGCGGGAATAATGCTGGAAATGCCTGTTTTGAGATCTATCCACAGAAAGCGTTTCCAGACTTCCCCTTCAACACACGAGTTTAACTCTGTAAGTTGAATGCACACATTGAAGGCCGTTCTGTTAGGTAGCTCCGTTTTGGTTTCACAAGCAGACAGTTCTCCTTACAGAATAGGCTCCCATTCACTGAGAAATGTCCAAACGCAGCTCTTACCAGAAACGTGTTTCTAACTCCTGAATCTAAAGGGAGATTTAACTCACTTAGCTGAACAAACGCACAGCAGAGCATATTGAAGGATACGTTGCTTCTGTGTTTTAGGCAGAGTTTTACTGCTATTTCGTTATATGCGGGAATAGTGCTGGAAATGCCTGTTTTGAGATCTCTCCACAGAAAGCGTTTCCAGACTTCCCCTTCAACACACGAGTTTAACTCTGTAAGTTGAATGCACACATTGAAGACCGTTCTGTTAGGTAGCTCCGTTTTGGTTTCACAAGCAGACAGTTCTCCTTACAGCATAGGCTCCCATTCACTGAGAAATGTCCAAACGCAGCTCTTACCAGAAACGTGTTTCTAACTCCTGAATCTAAAGGGAGATTTAACTCACTTAGCTGAACAAAGGCACAGCAGAGCAGATTGAAAGATACGTTGCTTCTGTGTTTTAGGCAGAGTTTTACTGCTATATCGTTATATGCGGGAATAATGCTGGAAATACCTGTTTTGAGATCTCTCCACAGAAAGCGTTTCCAGACTTCCCCTTCAACACACGAGTTTAACTCTGTAAGCTGAATGCACACATTGAAGACGGTTCTGATAGGTAGCTCAGTTTTGGTTTCAAAAGCAGACAGATCTCCTTACAGCATAGGCTCCCATTCACTGAGAAATGTCCAAACGCAGCTCTTACCAGAAACGTGTTTCTAACTCCTGAATCTAAAGGGAGATTTAACTCACTTAGCTGAACAAACGCACAGCAGAGCAGATTGAAGGATACGTTGCTTCTGTGTTTTAGGCCGAGTTTTACTGCTATTTCGTTATATGCGGGAATAGTGCTGGAAATGCCTGTTTTGAGATCTCTCCACAGAAAGCGTTTCCAGACTTCCCCTTCAACACACGAGTTAAACTCTGTAAGTTGAATGCACACATTGAAGACCGTTCTGTTTGGTAGGTCCGTTTTGGTTTCACAAGCAGACAGTTCTCCTTACAGCATAGGCTCCCATTCACTGAGAAATGTCCAACGCAGCTCTTACCAGAAACGTGTTTCTAACTCCTGAATCTAAAGGGAGATTTAACTCACTTAGCTGAACAAACGCACAGCAGAGCAGATTGAAGGATACGTTGCTTCTGTGTTTTAGGCAGAGTTTTACTGCTATTTCGTTATATGCGGGAATAGTGCTGGAAATGCCTGTTTTGAGATCTCTCCACCGAAAACGTTTCCAGACATCCCCTTCAACACATGAGTTTAATTCTGTAAGTTGAATGCACACATTGAAGACCGTTCTGTTAGGTAGCTCCGTTTTGGTTTCACAAGCAGACAGTTCTCCTTACAGCATAGGCTCCCATTCACTGAGAAATGTCCAAACTCACCTCTTACCAGAAACGTGTTTCTAACTCCTGAATCTAAAGGGAGATTTAACTCACTTAGCTGAACAAACGCACAGCAGAGCAGATTGAAGGATACGTTTCTTCTGTGTTTTAGGCAGATTTTTACTGCTATTTCGTTATATGCGGGAATAGTGCTGGAAATGCCTGTTTTGAGATCTCTCCACAGAAAGCGTTTCCAGACTTCCCCTTCAAAACACTAGTTTAACTCTGTAATTTGAATGCACACATTGAAGGCCGTTGTGTTAGGTAGCTCCGTTTTGGTTTCACAGGCAGAGAGTTCTCCTTACAGCATAGGCTCCCATTCACTGAGAAATGTCCAAACGCAGCTCTTACCAGAAACGTGTTTCTAACTCCTGAATCTAAAGGGAGATTTATCTCACTTAGCTGAACAAACGCACAGCAGAGCAGATTGAAGGATATTTTGCTTCTGTGTTTTAGTCAGAGTTATACTGCTATTTCGTTATATGCGGGAATAGTGCTGGAAATGCCTGTTTTGAGATCTCTCCACAGAAAGCGTTTCCAGACTTCCCCTTCAACACAAGAGTTTAACTCTGTAAGTTGAATGCACACATTGAAGATCGTTCTGTTAGGTAGCTCCGTTTTGGTTTCACAAGCAGACAGTTCTCCTTACAGCATAGGCTCCCATTCACTGAGAAATGTCCAAACGCAGCTCTTACCAGAAACGTGTTTCTAACTCCTGAATCTAAAGGGAGATTTAACACACTTAGCTGAACAAACGCACAGCAGAGCAGATTGAAGGATACGTTGCTTCTGTGTTTTAGGCAGAGTTTTACTGCTATTTCGTTATATGCGGGAATAGTGCTGGAAATGCCTGTTTTGAGATCTCTCCACAGAAAGCGTTTCCAGACTTCCCCTTGAACCCACGAGTTTAACTCTGTAAGTTGAATGCAAACATTGAAGACCATTCTGTTAGGTAGCTCCGTTTTGGTTTCACAAGCAGACAGTTCTCCTTACAGCATAGGCTCCCATTCACTGAGAATTGTCCAAACGCAGCCCTTACCAGAAACGTGTTTCTAACTCCTGAATCTAAAGGGAGATTTAACTCACTTAGCTGAACAAACGCACTGCAGTGCAGATTGAAGGATACGTTGCTTCTGTGTTTTAGGCAGAGTTTTACTGCTATTTCGTTATATGCGGGAATAGTGCTGGAAATGCCTGTTTTGAGATCTCTCCACAGAAAGCGTTTCCAGACTTCCCCTTCAACACACGAGTTTAACTCTGTAAGTTGAATGCACACATTGAAGACCTTTCTGTTAGGTAGCTCCGTTTTGGTTTCACAAGCAGATAGTTCTCCTTACAGCATAGGCTCCCATTCACTGAGAAATGTCCAAACACAGCTCTTACCAGAAACATGTTTCTAACTCCTGAATCTAAAGGGAGATTTAACTCACTTAGCTGAACAAACGCACAGCAGAGCAGATTGAAGGATACGTTGCTTCTGTGTTTTAGGCAGAATTTTACTGCTATATCGTTACATGCGGGAATAGTGCTGGAAATACCTGTTTTGAGATCTCTCCACAGAAAGCGTTTCCAGACTTCCCCTTCAACACACGAGTTTAACTCTGTAAGCTGAATGCACACATTGAAGACGGTTCTGATAGGTAGCTCAGTTTTGGTTTCAAAAGCAGACAGATCTCCTTACAGCATAGGCTCCCATTCACTGAGAAATGTCCAAACGCAGCTCTTACCAGAAACGTGTTTCTAACTCCTGAATCTAAAGGGACATTTAACTCACTTAGCTGAACAAACGCACAGCAGAGCAGATTGAAGGATACGTTGCTTCTGTGTTTTAGGCAGAGTTTTACTGCTATTTCGTTATATGCGGGAATAGTGCTGGAAATGCCTGTTTTGAGATCTCTCCACAGAAAGCGTTTCCAGACTTCCCCTTCAACACACGAGTTAAACTCTGTAAGTTGAATGCACACATTGAAGACCGTTCTGTTTGGTAGCTCCGTTTTGGTTTCACAAGCGGACAGTTCTCCTTACAGCATAGGCTCCCATTCACTGAGAAATGTCCAACGCAGCTCTTACCAGAAACGTGTTTCTAACTCCTGAATCTAAAGGGAGATTTAACTCACTTAGCTGAACAAACGCACAGCAGAGCAGATTGAATGATACGTTGCTTCTGTGTTTTAGGCAGAGTTTTACTGCTATTTCGTTATATGCGGGAATAATGCTGGAAATGCCTGTTTTGAGATCTCTCCACAGAAAGCGTTTCCAGACTTCCCCTTCAACACACGAGTTTAACTCTGTAAGCTGAATGCACACATTGAAGACGGTTCTGTTAGGTAGCTCCGTTTTGGTTTCAAAAGCAGACAGTTCTCCTTACAGCATAGGCTCCCATTCACTGAGAAATGTCCAAACGCAGCTCTTACCAGAAACGTGTTTCTAACTCCTGAATCTAAAGGGAGATTTGACTCACTTAGCTGAACAAACTCACAGCAGAGCAGATTGAAGGATACGTTTCTTCTTTGTTTTAGGCAGAGTTTTACTGCTATTTCGCTATATGCGGGAATACTGCTGGAAATGCCTGTTTTGAGATCTCTCCACAGAATTCGTTTCCAGACTTCCCCTTCAACACACGAGTTTAACTCTTTAAGTTGAATGCACACATTGAAGACCGTTCTGTTAGGTAGCTCCGTTTTGGTTTCACAAACAGACAGTTCTCCTTACAGCATAGGCTCCCATTCACTGAGAAATGTCCAAACGCAGCTCTTACCAGAAACGTGTTTCTAACTCCTGAATCTAAAGGGAGATTTAACTCACTTAGCTGAACAAACGCACAGCAGAGCAGATTGAAGGATACGTTGCTTCTGTGTTTTAGGCAGAGTTTTACTGCTATATCGTTACATGCGGGAATAGTGCTGGAAATACCTGTTTTGAGATCTCTCCACAGAAAGCGTTTCCAGACTTCCCCTTCAACACACGAGTTTAACTCTGTAAGCTGAATGCACACATTGAAGACGGTTCTGATAGGTAGCTCAGTTTTGGTTTCAAAAGCAGACAGATCTCCTTACAGCCTAGGCTCCCATTCACTGAGAAATGTCCAAACGCAGCTCTTACCAGAAACGTGTTTCTAACTCCTGAATCTAAAGGGAGATTTAACTCACTTAGCTGAACAAACGCACAGCAGAGCAGATTGAAGGATACGTTGCTTCTGTGTTTTAGGCAGAGTTTTACTGCTATTTCGTTATATGCGGGAATAGTGCTGGAAATGCCTGTTTTGAGATCTCTCCACAGAAAGCGTTTCCAGACTTCCCCTTCAACACACGAGTTAAACTCTGTAAGTTGAATGCACACATTGAAGACCGTTCTGTTTGGTAGCTTCGTTTTGGTTTCACAAGCGGACAGTTCTCCTTACAGCATAGGCTCCCATTCACTGAGAAATGTCCAATGCAGCTCTTACCAGAAACGTGTTACTAACTCCTGAATCTAAAGGGAGATTTAACTCACTTAGCTGAACAAACGCACAGCAGAGCAGATTGAACGATACGTTGCTTCTGTGTTTTAGGCAGACTTTTACTGCTATTTCGTTATATGAGGGAATAGTGCTGGAAATGCCTGTTTTGAGATCTCTCCACAGAAAGCGTTTCCAGACTTCCCCTTCAACACACGAGTTTAACTCTGTAAGTTGAATGCACACATTGAAGACCGTTCTGTTAGGTAGCTCCGTTTCGGTTTCACAAGCAGACAGTTCTCCTTACAGCATAGGCTCCCATTCACTGAGAAATGTCCAAACGCAGCTCTTACCAGAAACGTGTTTCTAAGTCCTGAATCTAAAGGGAGATTTAACTCACTTAGCTGAACAAACGCACAGCAGAGCAGATTGAAGGATACGTTGCTTCTGTGTTTTTGGCAGAGTTTTACTTCTATTTCGTTATATGCGGGAATAATGCTGGAAATGCCTGTTTTCAGATCTCTCCACAGAAAGCGTTTCCAGACTTCCCCTTCAACACACGAGTTTAACTCTGTAAGCTGAATGCACACATTGAAGACCGTTCTGTTAGGTAGCTCCGTTTTGGTTTCAAAAGCAGACAGTTCTCTTTACAGCATATGATCCCATTCACTGAGAAATGTCCAAACGCAGCTCTTACCAGAAACGTGTTTCTAACTCCTGAATCTAAAGGGAGATTTAACTCACTTAGCTGAACAAACGCACAGCAGAGCAGATTGAAGGATACGTTGCTTCTGTGTTTTAGGCAGAGTTTTACTGCTATTTCGTTATATGCGGGAATAGTGCTGGAAATGCCTGTTTTGAGATCTCTCCACAGAAAGCGTTTCCAGACTTCCCCTTCAACACACGAGTTTATCTCTGTAAGTTGAATGCACACATTGAAGACCGTACTGTTAGGTAGCTCCGTTTTGGTTTCACAAGCAGAGAGTTCTCCTTTCAGCATAGGCTCCCATTCACTGAGAAATGTCCAAACGCAGCTCTTAACAGAAACGTGTTTCTAACTCCTGAATCTAAAGGGAGATTTAACTCACTTAGCTGAACAAACGCAGAGCAGAGCAGATTGAAGGATACGGTGCTTCTGTGTTTTAGGCAGAGTTTTACTGCTATTTCGTTATATGCGGGAATAGTGCTGGAAATGCCTGTTTTGAGATCTCTCCACAGAAAGCGTTTCCAGACTTCCCCTTCAACACACGAGTGTAACTCTGTAAGTTGAATGCACAGATTGAAGACCGTTCTGTTAGGTAGCTCCGTTTTGGTTTCACAAGCAGTTCTCCTTACAGCATAGGCTCCCATTCACTGAGAAATGTCCAAACCCAGCTCTTACCAGAAACGTGTTTCTAACTCCTGAATCTAAAGGGAGATTTAACTCACTTAGCTGAACAAACGCACAGCAGAGCAGATTGAAGGTTACGTTGCTTCTGTGTTTTAGGCAGAGTTTTACTGCTATTTCGTTATATGCGGGAAGAATGCTGGAAATGCCTGTTTTGAGATCTCTCCAAAGAAAGCGTTTCCAGACTTCCCCTTCAACACACGAGTTTAATTCTGTAAGTTGAATGCACACATTGAAGACCGTTCTGTTAGGTAGCTCCGTTTTGGTTTCACAAACAGACAGTTCTCCTTACAGAATAGGCTCCCATTCACTGAGAAATGTCCAAACGCAGCTCTTACCAGAAACGTGTTTCTAACTCCTGAATCTAAAGGGAGATTAAACTCACTTAGCTGAACAAACGCACAGCAGAGCAGATTGAAGGATACGTTGCTTCTGTGTTTTAGGCAGAGTTTTACTGCTATTTCGTTATATGCGGGAATAGTGCTGGAAATGCCTGTTTTGAGATCTCTCCACAGAAAGCGTTTCCAGACTTCCCCTTCAACACACGAGTTTAACTCTGTAAGTTGAATGCACACATTGAAGACCGTTCTGTTAGGTAGCTCCGTTTTGGTTTCACAAGCAGACAGTTCTCCTTACAGCATAGGCTCCCATTCACTGACAAATGTCCAAACGCAGCTCTTACCAGAAACGTGTTTCTAACTCCTGAATCTAAAGGGAGATTTAACTCACTTAGCTGAACAAACGCACAGCAGAGCAGATTGAAGGATACGTTGCTTCTGTGTTTTAGGCAGAGATTTACTGCTATTTCGTTATATGAGGGAATAGTGCTGGAAATGCCTGTTTTGAGATCTCTCCACAGAAAGCGTTTCCAGACTTCCCCTTCAACACACGAGTTTAAATGTTTAAGTTGAATGCACACATTGAAGACCGTTCTGTTAGGTAGCTCCGTTTTGGTTTCACAAGCAGACAGTTCTCCTTACAGCATAGGCTCCCATTCACTGAGAAATGTCCAAACGCAGCTCTTACCAGAAACGTGTTTCTAACTCCTGAATCTAAAGGGAGATTTAACTCACTTAGCTGAACAAACGCACAGCAGAGCAGATTGAAGGATACGTTGCTTCTGTGTTTTAGGCAGAGTTTTACTGCTATTTCGTTATATGGGGCAATAGTGCTGGTAATACCTGTTTTGAGATCTCTCCACAGAAAGCGTTTCCAGACTTCCCCTTCAACACACGAGTTTAACTCTGTATGTTGAATGCACACATTGAAGACCGTTCTGTTACGTAGATCCGTTTTGGATTCACAAGCAGACAGTTCTCCTTACAGCATAGGCTCCCATTCACTGAGAAATGTCCAAACGCAGCTCTTACCAGAAACGTGTTTCTAACTCCTGAATCTAAAAGGAGATTTAACTCACTTAGCTGAACAAACGCACAGCAGAGCAGATTGAAGGATACGTTGCTTCTGTGTTTTAGGCAGAGTTTTACTGCTATTTCGTTATATGCGGGAATAGTGCTAGAAATGCCTGTTTTGAGATCTCTCCACAGAAAGCGTTTCCAGACTTCCCCTTCAACACACGAGTTTAACTCTGTACGTTGAATGCACACATTGAAGACCGTTCGGTTAGGTAGCTCCGTTTTGGTTTCACAAGCAGACAGTTCTCCTTGCAGCATAGGCTCCCATTCACTGAGAAATATCCAAACGCATCTTTTACCAGAAACGTGTTTCTAACTCCTGAATCTAAAGGGAGATTTAACTCACTTAGCTGAACAAACGCGCAGCAGAACAGATTGAAGCATACGTTGCTTCTGTGTTTTAGACAGAGTTTTACGGCTATTTCGTTATATGCGGGAATAGTGCTGGAAATGCCTGTTTTGAGATCTCTCCACAGAAAGCGTTTCCAGACTTCCTCTTCAAAACACGAATTTAACTCTGTAAGTTGAATGCACACATTGAAGACCGTTCTGTTAGGTAGCTCAGTTTTGGTTTCACAAGCAGACAGTTCTCCTTACAGCATAGGCTCCCATTCACTGAGAAATGTCCAAACGCAGCCCTTACCAGAAACGTGTTTCTAACTCCTGAATCTAAAGGGAGATTTAACTCACTTAGCTGAACAAACGCACAGCAGAGCAGATTGAAGGATACGTTGCTTCTCTGTTTTAGGCAGAGTTTTACTGCTATTTCGTTATATGCGGGAATAGTGCTGGAAATGCCTGTTTTGAGATCTCTCCACAGAAAGCGTTTCCAGACTTCCCCTTCAACACACGAGTTTAACTCTGTAAGTTGAATGCACACATTGAAGACCGTTCTGTTAGGTAGCTCAGTTTTTGTTTCACAAGCCGACAGTTCTCCTTACAGCATAGGCTCCCATTCACTGAGAACTGTCCAAACGCAGCTCTTACCAGAAAGGTGTTTCTAACTCCTGAATCTAAAGGGAGATTTAACTCACTTAGCTGAACAAACGCAGAGCAGAGCAGATTGAAGGATACGTTGCTTCTGTGTTTTAGGCAGAGTTTTACTGCTATTTCGTTATATGCGGGAATAGTGCTGGAAATGCCTGTTTTGAGATCTCTCCACAGAAAACGTTTCCAGACTTCCCCTTCAACACACGAGTTTAACTCTGTAAGTTGAATGCACACATTGAAGACCGTTCTGTTAGGTAGCTCCGTTTTGGTTTCAAAAGCAGACAGTTCTCCTTACAGCATAGGCTCCCATTCACTGAGAAATGTCCAAACGCAGCTCTTACCAGAAACGTGTTTCTAACTCCTGAATCTAAAGGGAGATTTAACTCACTTAGCTGAACAAACGCACAGCAGAGCAGATTGAAGGATACGTTGCTTCTGTGTTTTAGGCAGAGTTTTACTGCTATTTCGTTATATGCGGGAATAGTGCTGGAAATGCCTGTTTTGGGATCTCTCCACAGAAAGAGTTTCCAGACTTCCCCTTCAACACACGAGTTTAACTCTGTAAGTTGAATGCACATTGAAGACCGTTCTGTTAGGTAGCTCCGTTTTGGTTTCACAAGCAGACAGTTCTCCTTACAGCATAGGTTCCCATTCACTGAGAAATGTCCAAACGCAGCCCTTACCAGAAACGTGTTTTTAACTCCTGAATCTAAAGGGAGATTTAACTCACTTAGCTGAACAAACGCACAGCAGAGCAGTTTGAAGGATACGTTGCTTCTGTGTTTTAGGCAGAGTTTTACTGCTATTTCGTTATATGCGGGAATAGTGCTGGAAATGCCTGTTTTGAGATCTCTCCACAGAAAGCGTTTCCAGACTTCCCCTTCAACACAAGAGTTTAACTCTGTAAATTGAATGCACACATTGAAGACCGATCTGTTAGGTAGGTCCGTTTTGGTTTCACAAGCAGAGAGTTCTCTTTACAGCATAGGCTCCCATTCAATGAGAAATGTCCAAACGCAGCTCTTACCAGAAACGTGTTTCTAACTCCTGAATCTAAAGGGAGATTTAACTCACTTAGCTGAACAAACGCACAGCAGAGCAGATTGAAGGATACGTTGCTTCTGTGTTTTAGGCAGAGTTTTACTGCTATTTCATTATATGCGGGAATAGTGCTGGAAATGCCTGTTTTGAGATCTCTCCACAGAAAGCGTTTCCATACTTCCCCTTCCACACACGAGTTTAACTCTGTAAGTTGAATGCACACATTGAAGACCGTTCTGTTAGGTAGGTCCGTTTTGGTTTCACAAGCAGACCATTCTCCTTACAGCATAGGATCCCATTCACTGAGAAATGTCCAAACGCAGCTCTTACCAGAAACGTGTTTCTTACTCCTGAATCTAAAGGGAGATTTATCTCACTTAGCTGAACAAACGCACAGCAGAGCAGATTGAAGGTACGTTGCTTCTGTGTTTTAGGCAGAGTTTTACTGCTATTTCGTTATATGCGGGAATAGTGCTGGAAATGCCTGTTTTGAGATCTCTCCACAGAAAGCGTTTCCAGACTTCCCCTTCAACACACGAGTTTAACTCTGTAAGTTGAATGCACACATTGAAGACCGTTCTGTTAGGTAGCTCCGCTTTGGTTTCACAAGCAGACAGTTCTCCTTACAATATAGGCTACCATTCACTGAGAAATGTCCAAACGCAGCCCTTACCAGAAACGTGTTTCTAACTCCTGAATCTAAAGGGAGATTAAACTCACTTAGCTGAACAAACGCACAGCAGAGCAGATTGAAGGATAAGTTGCTTCTGTGTTTTTGGCAGAGTTTTACTGCTATTTCGTTATATGCGGGAATAGTGCTGGAAATGCCTGTTTTCAGATCTCTCCACAGAAAGCATTACCAGACTTCCCCTTCAACACACGAGTTTACCTCTGTAAGTTGAATGCACACATTGAAGACCGTTCTGTTAGGTAGCTCCGTTTTGGTTTCACAAGCAGACATTTCTCCTTACAGCATAGGCTCCCATTCACTGAGAAATGTCCAAACGCAGCTCTTACCAGAAACGTGTTTCTAACTCCTGAATCTAAAGGGAGATTTAACTCACTTAGCTGAACAAACGCACAGCAGAGCAGATTGAAGGATACGTTGCTTCTGTGTTTTAGGCAGAGTTTTACTGCTATTTCGTTATATGCGGGAATAGTGCTGGAAATGCCTTTTTTGAGATCTCTCCACAGAAAGCGTTTCCAGACTTCCCCTTCAACACACGAGTTTAACTCTGTAACTTGAATGCACACATTGAAGACCGTTCTGTTAGGTAGCTCCGTTTTGGTTTCACAAGCAGACAGTTCTCCTTACAGCATAGGCTCCCATTCACTGAAAATTGTCCAAACGCAGCTCTTACCAGAAACGTGTTTCTAACTCCTGAATCTAAAGGGAGATTTAACTCACTTAGCTGAACAAACGCACAGCAGAGCAGATTGAAGGATACGTTGCTTCTGTGTTTTAGGCAGAGTTTTACTGCTATTTCGTTATATGCGGGAATATTGCTGGAAATGCCTGTTTTGAGATCTCTCCACAGAAAGCGTTTCCAGACTTCCCCTTCAACACACGAGTTTAGCAGTTTAAGTTGAATGCACACATTGAAGACCGTTCTGTTAGGTAGCTCCGTTTTGGTTTCACAAGCAGACAGTTTTCCTTACAGCATAGGATCCCATTCACTGAGAAATGTCCAAACGCAGCTCTTACCAGAAACGTGTTTCTAACTCCTGAATCTAAAGGGAGATTTAACTCACGTAGCTGAACAAACGCACAGCAGAGCAGATTGAAGGATACGTTGCTTCTCTGTTTTAGGCAGAATTTTACTGCTATTTCGTTATATGCGGGAATAGTGCTGGAAATGCCTGTTTTGAGATCTCTCCACAGTAAGCGTTTCCAGACTTCCCATTCAACACACGAGTTTAAATCTGTAACTTGAATGCACACATTGAAGACCGTTCTGTTAGGTAGCTCTGTTTTGGTTTCACAAGCAGACAGTTCTCCTTACAGCATAGGCTCCCATTCACTGAGAAATGTCCAAACGCAGCTCTTACCAGAAACGTGTTTCTAACTCCTGAATCTAAAGGGAGATTTAACTCACTTAGCTGAACAAACGCACAGCAGAGCAGATTGAAGGATACGTTGCTTCTGTGTTTTAGGCAGAGTTTTACTGCTATTTCGTTATATGCGGGAATAGTGCTGGAAATGCCTGTTTTGAGATCTCTCCACAGAAAGCGTTTCCAGACTTCCCCTTCAACACACGAGTTTAAATGTTTAAGTTGAATGCACACATTGAAGACCGTTCTGTTAGGTAGCTCCGTTTTGGTTTCACAAGCAGACAGTTCTCCTTACAGCATAGGCTCCCATTCACTGAGAAATGTCCAAACGCAGCTCTTACCAGAAACGTGTTTCTAACTCCTGAATCTAAAGGGAGATTTAACTCAGTTAGCTGAACAAACGCACAGCAGAGCAGATTGAAGGATACGTTGCTTCTGTGTTTTAGGCAGAGTTTTACTGCTATTTCGTTATATGCGGGAATAGTGCTGGAAATGCCTGTTTTGAGATCTCTCCACAGAAAGCGTTTCCAGACTTCCCCTTCAACACACGAGTTTAACTCTGTAAGTTGAATGCAGACATTGAAGACCGTTCTGTTAGGTAGCTCCGTTTTGGTTTCACAAGCAGACAGTTCTCCTTACTGCATAGGCCCCCATTCAATGACAAATGTCCAAACGCAGCTCTTACCAGAAACGTGTTTCTAACTCCTGAATCTAAAGGGAGATTTAACTCACTTAGCTGAACAAACGCACAGCAGAGCAGATTGAAGGATACGTTGCTTCTGTGTTTTAGGCAGAGTTTTACTGCTATTTCGTTATTTGGGGGAATAGTGCTGGTAATATCTGTTTTGAGATCTCTCCACAGAAAGCGTTTCCAGACTTCCCCTTCAACACACGAGTTTAACTCTGTACGTTGAATGCACACATTTAAGACCGTTCGGTTAGGTAGCTCCGTTTTGGTTTCACAAGCAGACAGTTCTCCTTGCAGCATAGGCTCCCATTCACTGAGAAATATCCAAACGCATCTTTTTTTTTTTTTTTTTTTTTTTTTTTTTTTTTTGAGACGGAGTTTCGCTCTTGTTACCCAGGCTGGAGTGCAATGGCGCGATCTCGGCTCACCGCAACCTCCGCCTCCTGGGTTCAGGCAATTCTCCTGCCTCAGCCTCCTGAGTAGCTGGGATTACAGGCACGCACCACCATGCCCAGCTAATTTTTTGTATCTTTAGTAGAGACGGGGTTTCACCATGTTGACCAGGATGGTCTCGATCTCTTGACCTTGTGATCCACCCGCCTCGGCCTCCCAAAGTGCTGGGATTACAGGCTTGAGCCACCGCGCCCGGCCCAAACGCATCTTTTACCAGAAACGTGTTTCTAACTCCTGAATCTAAAGGGAGATTTAACTCACATAGCTGAACAAACGCACAGCAGAGCAGATTGAAGGATACGTTGCTTCTGTGTTTTAGGCAGAGTTTTACTGCTATTTCGTTATATGCGGGAATATTGCTGGAAATGCCTGTTTTGAGATCTCTCCACAGAAAGCGTTTCCAGACTTCCCCTTCAACACACGAGTTTAGCAGTTTAAGTTGAATGCACACATTGAAGACCGTTCTGTTAGGTAGCTCCGTTTTGGTTTCACAAGCAGACAGTTTTCCTTACAGCATAGGATCCCATTCACTGAGAAATGTCCAAACGCAGCTCTTACCAGAAACGTGTTTCTAACTCCTGAATCTAAAGGGAGATTTAACTCACGTAGCTGAACAAACGCACAGCAGAGCAGATTGAAGGATACGTTGCTTCTCTGTTTTAGGCAGAATTTTACTGCTATTTCGTTATATGCGGGAATAGTGCTGGAAATGCCTGTTTTGAGATCTCTCCACAGTAAGCGTTTCCAGACTTCCCATTCAACACACGAGTTTAAATCTGTAAGTTGAATGCACACATTGAAGACCGTTCTGTTAGGTAGCTCTGTTTTGGTTTCACAAGCAGACAGTTCTCCTTACAGCATAGGCTCCCATTCACTGAGAAATGTCCAAACGCAGCTCTTACCAGAAACGTGTTTCTAACTCCTGAATCTAAAGGGAGATTTAACTCACTTAGCTGAACAAACGCACAGCAGAGCAGATTGAAGGATACGTTGCTTCTGTGTTTTAGGCAGAGTTTTACTGCTATTTCGTTATATGCGGGAATAGTGCTGGAAATGCCTGTTTTGAGATCTCTCCACAGAAAGCGTTTCCAGACTTCCCCTTCAACACACGAGTTTAAATGTTTAAGTTGAATGCACACATTGAAGACCGTTCTGTTAGGTAGCTCCGTTTTGGTTTCACAAGCAGACAGTTCTCCTTACAGCATAGGCTCCCATTCACTGAGAAATGTCCAAACGCAGCTCTTACCAGAAACGTGTTTCTAACTCCTGAATCTAAAGGGAGATTTAACTCAGTTAGCTGAACAAACGCACAGCAGAGCAGATTGAAGGATACGTTGCTTCTGTGTTTTAGGCAGAGTTTTACTGCTATTTCGTTATATGCGGGAATAGTGCTGGAAATGCCTGTTTTGAGATCTCTCCACAGAAAGCGTTTCCAGACTTCCCCTTCAACACACGAGTTTAACTCTGTAAGTTGAATGCAGACATTGAAGACCGTTCTGTTAGGTAGCTCCGTTTTGGTTTCACAAGCAGACAGTTCTCCTTACTGCATAGGCCCCCATTCAATGACAAATGTCCAAACGCAGCTCTTACCAGAAACGTGTTTCTAACTCCTGAATCTAAAGGGAGATTTAACTCACTTAGCTGAACAAACGCACAGCAGAGCAGATTGAAGGATACGTTGCTTCTGTGTTTTAGGCAGAGTTTTACTGCTATTTCGTTATTTGGGGGAATAGTGCTGGTAATATCTGTTTTGAGATCTCTCCACAGAAAGCGTTTCCAGACTTCCCCTTCAACACACGAGTTTAACTCTGTACGTTGAATGCACACATTTAAGACCGTTCGGTTAGGTAGCTCCGTTTTGGTTTCACAAGCAGACAGTTCTCCTTGCAGCATAGGCTCCCATTCACTGAGAAATATCCAAACGCATCTTTTACCAGAAACGTGTTTCTAACTCCTGAATCTAAAGGGAGATTTAACTCACTTAGCTGAACAAACGCACAGCAGAGCAGATTGAAGCATACGTTGCTTCTGTGTTTTAGACAGATTTTTACGGCTATTTCGTTATATGCGGGAATAGTGCTGGAAATGCCTGTTTTGAGATCTCTCCACAGAAAGCGTTTCCAGACTTCCCCTTCAAAACACGAATTTAACTCTGTAAGTTGAATGCACACATTGAAGACCGTTCTGTTAGGTAGCTCAGTTTTGGTTTCACAAGCAGACAGTTCTCCTTACAGCATAGGCTCCCATTCATTGAGAAATGTCCAAACGCAGCTCTTACCAGAAACGTGTTTCTAACTCCTGAATCTAAAGGGAGATTTAACTCACTTAGCTGAACAAACGCACAGCAGAGCAGATTGAAGGATACATTGCTTCTGTGTTTTAGGCAGAGTTTTACTGCTATTTCGTTATATGCGGGAATAGTGCTGGAAATGCCTGTTTTGAGATCTCTCCACAGAAAGCGTTTCCAGACTTCCCCTTCAACACACGAGTTTAACTCTGTAAGTTGAATGCACACGTTGAAGACCGTTCTGTTAGGTAGCTCCGTTTTTGTTTCACAAGCCGACAGTTCTCCTTACAGCATAGGCTCCCATTCACTGAGAAATGTCCAAACGCAGCTCTTACCAGAAAGGTGTTTCTAACTCCTGAATCTAAAGGGAGATTTAACTCACTTAGCTGAACAAACGCAGAGCAGAGCAGATTGAAGGATACGTTGCTTCTGTGTTTTAGGCAGAGTTTTACTGCTATTTCGTTATATGCGGGAATAGTGCTGGAAATGCCTGTTTTGAGATCTCTCCACAGAAAACGTTTCCAGACTTCCCCTTCAACACACGAGTTTAACTCTGTAAGTTGAATGCACACATTGAAGACCGTTCTGTTAGGTAGCTCCGTTTTGGTTTCAAAAGCAGACAGTTCTCCTTACAGCATAGGCTCCCATTCACTGAGAAATGTCCAAACGCAGCTCTTACCAGAAACGTGTTTCTAACTCCTGAATCTAAAGGGAGATTTAACTCACTTAGCTGAACAAACGCACAGCAGAGCAGATTGAAGGATACGTTGCTTCTGTGTTTTAGGCAGAGATTTACTGCTATTTCGTTATATGCGGGAATAGTGCTGGAAATGCCTGTTTTGAGATCTCTCCACAGAAAGCGTTTCCAGACTTCCCCTTCAACACACGAGTTTAACTCTGTAAGTTGAATGCACATTGAAGACCGTTCTGTTAGGTAGCTCCGTTTTGGTTTCACAAGCAGACAGTTCTCCTTACAGCATAGGCTCCCATTCACTGAGAAATGTCCAAACGCAGCCCTTACCAGAAACGTGTTTCTAAATCCTGAATCTAAAGGGAGATTTAACTCACTTAGCTGAACAAACGCACAGCAGAGCAGTTTGAAGGATACGTTGCTTCTGTGTTTTAGGCAGAGTTTTACTGCTATTTCGTTATATGCGGGAATAGTGCTGGAAATGCCTGTTTTGAGATCTCTCCACAGAAAGCGTTTCCAGACTGCCCCTTCAACACAAGAGTTTAACTCTGTAAATTGAATGCACACATTGAAGACCGATCTGTTAGGTAGGTCCGTTTTGGTTCCACAAGCAGAGAGTTCTCTTTACAGCATAGGCTCCCATTCACTGAGAAATGTCCAAACGCAGCTCTTACCAGAAACGTGTTTCTAACTCCTGAATCTAAAGGGAGATTTAACTCACTTAGCTGAACAAACGCACAGCAGAGCAGATTGAAGGATACGTTGCTTCTGTGTTTTAGGCAGAGTTTTACTGCTATTTCGTTATATGCGGGAATAGTGCTGGAAATGCCTGTTTTGAGATCTCTCCACAGAAAGCGTTTCCAGATTTCCCCTTCCACACACGAGTTTAACTCTGTAAGTTGAATGCACACATTGAAGACCGATCTGTTAGGTAGCTCCGTTTTGGTTTCACAAGCAGACCGTTCTCCTTCAGCATAGAATCCCATTCACTGAGAAATGTCCAAACGCAGCTCTTACCAGAAACGTGTTTCTAACTCCTGAATCTAAAGGGAGATTTATCTCACTTAGCTGAACAAACGCACAGCAGAGCAGATTGAAGGATACGTTGCTTCTGTGTTTTAGGCAGAGTTTTACTGCTATTTCGTTATATGCGGGAATAGTGCTGGAAATGCCTGTTTTGAGATCTCTCCACAGAAAGCGTTTCCAGACTTCCCCTTCAACACACGAGTTTAAATCTGTAAGTTGAATGCACACATTGAAGCCCGTTCTGTTAGGTAGCTCCGCTTTGGTTTCACAAGCAGACCGTTCTCCTTACAACATAGGCTACCATTCACTGAGAAATGTCCAAACGCAGCCCTTACCAGAAACGTGTTTCTAACTCCTGAATCTAAAGGGAGATTAAACTCACTTAGCTGAACAAACGCACAGCAGAGCAGATTGAAGGATACGTTGCTTCTGTGTTTTAGGCAGAGTTTTACTGCTATTTCGTTATATGCGGGAATAGTGCTGGAAATGCCTGTTTTGAGATCTCTCCACAGAAAGCGTTTCCAGACTTCCCCTTCAAAACACGAATTTAACTCTGTAAGTTGAATGCACACATTGAAGACCGTTCTGTTAGGTAGCTCAGTTTTGGTTTCACAAGCAGACAGTTCTCCTTACAGCATAGGCTCCCATTCACTGAGAAATGTCCAAACGCAGCTCTTACCAGAAACGTGTTTCTAACTCCTGAATCTAAAGGGAGATTTAACTCACTTAGCTGAACAAACGCACAGCAGAGCAGATTGAAGGATACGTTGCTTCTGTGTTTTAGGCAGAGTTTTACTGCTATTTCGTTATATGCGGGAATAGTGCTGGAAATGCCTGTTTTGAGATCTCTCCACAGAAAGCGTTTCCAGACTTCCCCTTCAACACACGAGTTTAACTCTGTAAGTTGAATGCACACATTGAAGACCGTTCTGTTAGGTAGCACCGCTTTGGTTTCACAAGCAGACAGTTCTCCTTACAACATAGGCTACCATTCACTGAGAAATGTCCAAACGCAGCCCTTACCAGAAACGTGTTTCTAACTCCTGAATCTAAAGGGAGATTAAACTCACTTAGCTGAACAAACGCACAGCAGAGCAGATTGAAGGATACGTTGCTTCTGTGTTTTAGGCAGAGTTTTACTGCTATTTCGTTATATGCGGTAATAGTGCTGGAAATGCCTGTTTTGAGATCTCTCCACAGAAAGCGTTTCCAGACTTCCCCTTCAACACACGAGTTTAATTCTGTAAGTTGAATGCACACATTGAAGACCGTTCTGTTAGGTAGCTCCGTTTTTGTTTCACAAGCCGACAGTTCTCCTTACAGCATAGGCTCCCATTCACTGAGAAATGTCCAAACGCAGCTCTTACCAGAAAGGTGTTTCTAACTCCTGAATCTAAAGGGAGATTTAACTCACTTAGCTGAACAAACGCAGAGCAGAGCAGATTGAAGGATACGTTGCTTCTGTGTTTTAGGCAGAGTTTTACTGCTATTTCGTTATATGCGGGAATAGTGCTGGAAATGCCTGTTTTGAGATCTCTCCACAGAAAACTTTTCCAGACTTCCCCTTCAACACACGAGTTTAACTCTGTAAGTTGAATGCGCACATTGAAGACCGTTCTGTTAGGTAGCTCCGTTTTGGTTTCAAAAGCAGACAGTTCTCCTTACAGCATAGGCTCCCATTCACTGAGAAATGTCCAAACGCAGCTCTTACCAGAAACGTGTTTCTAACTTCTGAATCTAAAGGGAGATTTAACTCACTTAGCTGAACAAACGCACAGAAGAGCAGATTGAAGGATACGTTGCTTCTGTGTTTTAGGCAGAGTTTTACTGCTATTTCGTTATATGTGGGAATAGTGCTGGAAATGCCTGTTTTGAGATCTCTCCACAGAAAGCGTTTCCAGACTTCCCCTTCAACACACGAGTTTAACTCTGTAAGTTGAATGCACATTGAAGACCGTTCTGTTAGGTAGCTCCGTTTTGGTTTCACAAGCAGACAGTTCTCCTTACAGCATAGGCTCCCATTCACTGAGAAATGTCCAAACGCAGCCCTTACCAGAAACGTGTTTCTAACTCCTGAATATAAAGGGAGATTTAACTCACTTAGCTGAACAAACGCACAGCAGAGCAGTTTGAAGGATACGTTGCTTCTGTGTTTTAGGCAGAGTTTTACTGCTATTTCTTTATATGCGGGAATAGTGCTGGAAATGCCTGTTTTGAGATCTCTCCACAGAAAGCGTTTCCAGACTTCCCCTTCAACACAAGAGTTTAACTCTGTAAATTGAATGCACACATTGAAGACCGATCTGTTAGGTAGGTCCGTTTTGGTTTCACAAGCAGAGAGTTCTCTTTACAGCATAGGCTCCCATTCACTGAGAAATGTCCAAACGCAGCTCTTACCAGAAACGTGTTTCTAACTCCTGAATCTAAAGGGAGATTTAACTCACTTAGCTGAACAAACGCACAGCAGAGCAGATTGAAGGATACGTTGCTTCTGTGTTTTAGGCAGAGTTTTACTGCTATTTCGTTATATGCGGGAATAGTGCTGGAAATGCCTGTTTTGGGATCTCTCCACAGAAAGCGTTTCCAGACTTCCCCTTCAACACACGAGTTTAAATCTGTAAGTTGAATGCACACATTGAAGACCATTGTGTTAGGTAGCTCCGCTTTGGTTTCACAAGCAGACAGTTCTCCTTACAACATAGGCTACCATTCACTGAGAAATGTCCAAACGCAGCCCTTACCAGAAACGTGTTTCTAACTCCTGAATCTAAAGGGAGACTAAACTCACTTAGCTGAACAAACGCACAGCAGAGCAGATTGAAGGATACGTTGCTTCTGTGTTTTAGGCAGAGTTTTACTGCTATTTCGTTATATGCGGGAATAGTGCTGGAAATGCCTGTTTTGAGATCTCTCCACAGAAAGCGTTACCAGACTTCCCCTTCAACACACGAGTTTACCTCTGTAAGTTGAATGCACACATTGAAGACCGTTCTGTTAGGTAGCTCCGTTTTGGTTTCACAAGCAGACAGTTCTCCTTACAGCATAGGCTCCCATTCACTGAGAAATGTCCAAACGCAGCTCTTACCAGAAACGTGTTTCTAACTCCTGAATCTAAAGGGAGATTTAACTCACTTAGCTGAACAAACGCACAGCAGAGCAGATTGAAGGATACGTTGCTTCTGTGTTTTAGGCAGAGTTTTACTGCTATTTCGTTATATGCGGGAATATTGCTGGAAATGCCTGTTTTGAGATCTCTCCACAGAAAGCGTTTCCAGACTTCCCCTTCAACACACGAGTTTAGCTGTTTAAGTTGAATGCACACATTGAAGACCGTTCTGTTAGGTAGCTCCGTTTTGGTTTCACAAGCAGACAGTTCTCCTTACAGCATAGGCTCCCATTCACTGAGAAATGTCCAAACGCAGCTCTTACCAGAAACGTGTTTCTAACTCCTGAATCTAAAGGGAGATTTAACTCAGTTAGCTGAACAAACGCACAGCAGAGCAGATTGAAGGATACGTTGCTTCTGTGTTTTAGGCAGAGTTTTACTGCTATTTCGTTATATGCGGGAATAGTGCTGGAAATGCCTGTTTTGAGATCTCTCCACAGAAAGCGTTTCCAGACTTCCCCTTCAACACACGAGTTTAACTCTGTAAGTTGAATGCAGACATTGAAGACCGTTCTGTTAGGTAGCTCCGTTTTGGTTTCACAAGCAGACAGTTCTCCTTACTGCATAGGCCCCCATTCAATGACAAATGTCCAAACGCAGCTCTTACCAGAAACGTGTTTCTAACTCCTGAATCTAAAGGGAGATTTAACTCACTTAGCTGAACAAACGCACAGCAGAGCAGATTGAAGGATACGTTGCTTCTGTGTTTTAGGCAGAGTTTTACTGCTATTTCGTTATTTGGGGGAATAGTGCTGGTAATATCTGTTTTGAGATCTCTCCACAGAAAGCGTTTCCAGACTTCCCCTTCAACACACGAGTTTAACTCTGTACGTTGAATGCACACATTTAAGACCGTTCGGTTAGGTAGCTCCGTTTTGGTTTCACAAGCAGACAGTTCTCCTTGCAGCATAGGCTCCCATTCACTGAGAAATATCCAAACGCATCTTTTACCAGAAACGTGTTTCTAACTCCTGAATCTAAAGGGAGATTTAACTCACTTAGCTGAACAAACGCACAGCAGAGCAGATTGAAGCATACGTTGCTTCTGTGTTTTAGACAGATTTTTACGGCTATTTCGTTATATGCGGGAATAGTGCTGGAAATGCCTGTTTTGAGATCTCTCCACAGAAAGCGTTTCCAGACTTCCCCTTCAAAACACGAATTTAACTCTGTAAGTTGAATGCACACATTGAAGACCGTTCTGTTAGGTAGCTCAGTTTTGGTTTCACAAGCAGACAGTTCTCCTTACAGCATAGGCTCCCATTCACTGAGAAATGTCCAAACGCAGCTCTTACCAGAAACGTGTTTCTAACTCCTGAATCTAAAGGGAGATTTAACTCACTTAGCTGAACAAACGCACAGCAGAGCAGATTGAAGGATACATTGCTTCTGTGTTTTAGGCAGAGTTTTACTGCTATTTCGTTATATGCGGGAATAGTGCTGGAAATGCCTGTTTTGAGATCTCTCCACAGAAAGCGTTTCCAGACTTCCCCTTCAACACACGAGTTTAACTCTGTAAGTTGAATGCACACATTGAAGACCGTTCTGTTAGGTAGCTCCGTTTTTGTTTCACAAGCCGACAGTTCTCCTTACAGCATAGGCTCCCATTCACTGAGAAATGTCCAAACGCAGCTCTTACCAGAAAGGTGTTTCTAACTCCTGAATCTAAAGGGAGATTTAACTCACTTAGCTGAACAAACGCAGAGCAGAGCAGATTGAAGGATACGTTGCTTCTGTGTTTTAGGCAGAGTTTTACTGCTATTTCGTTATATGCGGGAATAGTGCTGGAAATGCCTGTTTTGAGATCTCTCCACAGAAAACGTTTCCAGACTTCCCCTTCAACACACGAGTTTAACTCTGTAAGTTGAATGCACACATTGAAGACCGTTCTGTTAGGTAGCTCCGTTTTGGTTTCAAAAGCAGACAGTTCTCCTTACAGCATAGGCTCCCATTCACTGAGAAATGTCCAAACGCAGCTCTTACCAGAAACGTGTTTCTAACTCCTGAATCTAAAGGGAGATTTAACTCACTTAGCTGAACAAACGCACAGCAGAGCAGATTGAAGGATACGTTGCTTCTGTGTTTTAGGCAGAGATTTACTGCTATTTCGTTATATGCGGGAATAGTGCTGGAAATGCCTGTTTTGAGATCTCTCCACAGAAAGCGTTTCCAGACTTCCCCTTCAACACACGAGTTTAACTCTGTAAGTTGAATGCACATTGAAGACCGTTCTGTTAGGTAGCTCCGTTTTGGTTTCACAAGCAGACAGTTCTCCTTACAGCATAGGCTCCCATTCACTGAGAAATGTCCAAACGCAGCCCTTACCAGAAACGTGTTTCTAAATCCTGAATCTAAAGGGAGATTTAACTCACTTAGCTGAACAAACGCACAGCAGAGCAGTTTGAAGGATACGTTGCTTCTGTGTTTTAGGCACAGTTTTACTGCTATTTCGTTATATGCGGGAATAGTGCTGGAAATGCCTGTTTTGAGATCTCTCCACAGAAAGCGTTTCCAGACTTCCCCTTCAACACAAGAGTTTAACTCTGTAAATTGAATGCACACATTGAAGACCGATCTGTTAGGTAGGTCCGTTTTGGTTCCACAAGCAGAGAGTTCTCTTTACAGCATAGGCTCCCATTCACTGAGAAATGTCCAAACGCAGCTCTTACCAGAAACGTGTTTCTAACTCCTGAATCTAAAGGGAGATTTAACTCACTTAGCTGAACAAACGCACAGCAGAGCAGATTGAAGGATACGTTGCTTCTGTGTTTTAGGCAGAGTTTTACTGCTATTTCGTTATATGCGGGAATAGTGCTGGAAATGCCTGTTTTGAGATCTCTCCACAGAAAGCGTTTCCAGATTTCCCCTTCCACACACGAGTTTAACTCTGTAAGTTGAATGCACACATTGAAGACCGATCTGTTAGGTAGCTCCGTTTTGGTTTCACAAGCAGACCGTTCTCCTTCAGCATAGAATCCCATTCACTGAGAAATGTCCAAATGCAGCTCTTACCAGAAACGTGTTTCTAACTCCTGAATCTAAAGGGAGATTTATCTCACTTAGCTGAACAAACGCACAGCAGAGCAGATTGAAGGATACGTTGCTTCTGTGTTTTAGGCAGAGTTTTACTGCTATTTCGTTATATGCGGGAATAGTGCTGGAAATGCCTGTTTTGAGATCTCTCCACAGAAAGCGTTTCCAGACTTCCCCTTCAACACACGAGTTTAAATCTGTAAGTTGAATGCACACATTGAAGCCCGTTCTGTTAGGTAGCTCCGCTTTGGTTTCACAAGCAGACCGTTCTCCTTACAACATAGGCTACCATTCACTGAGAAATGTCCAAACGCAGCCCTTACCAGAAACGTGTTTCTAACTCCTGAATCTAAAGGGAGATTAAACTCACTTAGCTGAACAAACGCACAGCAGAGCAGATTGAAGGATACGTTGCTTCTCTGTTTTAGGCAGAGTTTTACTGCTATTTCGTTATATGCGGGAATAGTGCTGGAAATGCCTGTTTTGAGATCTCTCCACAGAAAGCGTTTCCAGACTTCCCCTTCAAAACACGAATTTAACTCTGTAAGTTGAATGCACACATTGAAGACCGTTCTGTTAGGTAGCTCAGTTTTGGTTTCACAAGCAGACAGTTCTCCTTACAGCATAGGCTCCCATTCACTGAGAAATGTCCAAACGCAGCTCTTACCAGAAACGTGTTTCTAACTCCTGAATCTAAAGGGAGATTTAACTCACTTAGCTGAACAAACGCACAGCAGAGCAGATTGAAGGATACGTTGCTTCTGTGTTTTAGGCAGAGTTTTACTGCTATTTCGTTATATGCGGGAATAGTGCTGGAAATGCCTGTTTTGAGATCTCTCCACAGAAAGCGTTTCCAGACTTCCCCTTCAACACACGAGTTTAACTCTGTAAGTTGAATGCACACATTGAAGACCGTTCTGTTAGGTAGCACCGCTTTGGTTTCACAAGCAGACAGTTCTCCTTACAACATAGGCTACCATTCACTGAGAAATGTCCAAACGCAGCCCTTACCAGAAACGTGTTTCTAACTCCTGAATCTAAAGGGAGATTAAACTCACTTAGCTGAACAAACGCACAGCAGAGCAGATTGAAGGATACGTTGCTTCTGTGTTTTAGGCAGAGTTTTACTGCTATTTCGTTATATGCGGGAATAGTGCTGGAAATGCCTGTTTTGAGATCTCTCCACAGAAAGCGTTTCCAGACTTCCCCTTCAACACACGAGTTTAATTCTGTAAGTTGAATGCACACATTGAAGACCGTTCTGTTAGGTAGCTCCGTTTTTGTTTCACAAGCCGACAGTTCTCCTTACAGCATAGGCTCCCATTCACTGAGAAATGTCCAAACGCAGCTCTTACCAGAAAGGTGTTTCTAACTCCTGAATCTAAAGGGAGATTTAACTCACTTAGCTGAACAAACGCACAGCAGAGCAGATTGAAGGATACGTTGCTTCTGTGTTTTAGGCAGAGTTTTACTGCTATTTCGTTATATGCGGGAATATTGCTGGAAATGCCTGTTTTGAGATCTCTCCACAGAAAGCGTTTCCAGACTTCCCCTTCAACACACGAGTTTAGCTGTTTAAGTTGAATGCACACATTGAAGACCGTTCTGTTAGGTAGCTCCGTTTTGGTTTCACAAGCAGACAGTTCTCCTTACAGCATAGGCTCCCATTCACTGAGAAATGTCCAAACGCAGCTCTTACCAGAAACGTGTTTCTAACTCCTGAATCTAAAGGGAGATTTAACTCAGTTAGCTGAACAAACGCACAGCAGAGCAGATTGAAGGATACGTTGCTTCTGTGTTTTAGGCAGAGTTTTACTGCTATTTCGTTATATGCGGGAATAGTGCTGGAAATGCCTGTTTTGAGATCTCTCCACAGAAAGCGTTTCCAGACTTCCCCTTCAACACACGAGTTTAACTCTGTAAGTTGAATGCAGACATTGAAGACCGTTCTGTTAGGTAGCTCCGTTTTGGTTTCACAAGCAGACAGTTCTCCTTACTGCATAGGCCCCCATTCAATGACAAATGTCCAAACGCAGCTCTTACCAGAAACGTGTTTCTAACTCCTGAATCTAAAGGGAGATTTAACTCACTTAGCTGAACAAACGCACAGCAGAGCAGATTGAAGGATACATTGCTTCTGTGTTTTAGGCAGAGTTTTACTGCTATTTCGTTATATGCGGGAATAGTGCTGGAAATGCCTGTTTTGAGATCTCTCCACAGAAAGCGTTTCCAGACTTCCCCTTCAACACACGAGTTTAACTCTGTAAGTTGAATGCACACATTGAAGACCGTTCTGTTAGGTAGCTCCGTTTTTGTTTCACAAGCCGACAGTTCTCCTTACAGCATAGGCTCCCATTCACTGAGAAATGTCCAAACGCAGCTCTTACCAGAAAGGTGTTTCTAACTCCTGAATCTAAAGGGAGATTTAACTCACTTAGCTGAACAAACGCAGAGCAGAGCAGATTGAAGGATACGTTGCTTCTGTGTTTTAGGCAGAGTTTTACTGCTATTTCGTTATATGCGGGAATAGTGCTGGAAATGCCTGTTTTGAGATCTCTCCACAGAAAACGTTTCCAGACTTCCCCTTCAACACACGAGTTTAACTCTGTAAGTTGAATGCACACATTGAAGACCGTTCTGTTAGGTAGCTCCGTTTTGGTTTCAAAAGCAGACAGTTCTCCTTACAGCATAGGCTCCCATTCACTGAGAAATGTCCAAACGCAGCTCTTACCAGAAACGTGTTTCTAACTCCTGAATCTAAAGGGAGATTTAACTCACTTAGCTGAACAAACGCACAGCAGAGCAGATTGAAGGATACGTTGCTTCTGTGTTTTAGGCAGAGATTTACTGCTATTTCGTTATATGCGGGAATAGTGCTGGAAATGCCTGTTTTGAGATCTCTCCACAGAAAGCGTTTCCAGACTTCCCCTTCAACACACGAGTTTAACTCTGTAAGTTGAATGCACATTGAAGACCGTTCTGTTAGGTAGCTCCGTTTTGGTTTCACAAGCAGACAGTTCTCCTTACAGCATAGGCTCCCATTCACTGAGAAATGTCCAAACGCAGCCCTTACCAGAAACGTGTTTCTAAATCCTGAATCTAAAGGGAGATTTAACTCACTTAGCTGAACAAACGCACAGCAGAGCAGTTTGAAGGATACGTTGCTTCTGTGTTTTAGGCACAGTTTTACTGCTATTTCGTTATATGCGGGAATAGTGCTGGAAATGCCTGTTTTGAGATCTCTCCACAGAAAGCGTTTCCAGACTTCCCCTTCAACACAAGAGTTTAACTCTGTAAATTGAATGCACACATTGAAGACCGATCTGTTAGGTAGGTCCGTTTTGGTTCCACAAGCAGAGAGTTCTCTTTACAGCATAGGCTCCCATTCACTGAGAAATGTCCAAACGCAGCTCTTACCAGAAACGTGTTTCTAACTCCTGAATCTAAAGGGAGATTTAACTCACTTAGCTGAACAAACGCACAGCAGAGCAGATTGAAGGATACGTTGCTTCTGTGTTTTAGGCAGAGTTTTACTGCTATTTCGTTATATGCGGGAATAGTGCTGGAAATGCCTGTTTTGAGATCTCTCCACAGAAAGCGTTTCCAGATTTCCCCTTCCACACACGAGTTTAACTCTGTAAGTTGAATGCACACATTGAAGACCGATCTGTTAGGTAGCTCCGTTTTGGTTTCACAAGCAGACCGTTCTCCTTCAGCATAGAATCCCATTCACTGAGAAATGTCCAAATGCAGCTCTTACCAGAAACGTGTTTCTAACTCCTGAATCTAAAGGGAGATTTATCTCACTTAGCTGAACAAACGCACAGCAGAGCAGATTGAAGGATACGTTGCTTCTGTGTTTTAGGCAGAGTTTTACTGCTATTTCGTTATATGCGGGAATAGTGCTGGAAATGCCTGTTTTGAGATCTCTCCACAGAAAGCGTTTCCAGACTTCCCCTTCAACACACGAGTTTAAATCTGTAAGTTGAATGCACACATTGAAGCCCGTTCTGTTAGGTAGCTCCGCTTTGGTTTCACAAGCAGACCGTTCTCCTTACAACATAGGCTACCATTCACTGAGAAATGTCCAAACGCAGCCCTTACCAGAAACGTGTTTCTAACTCCTGAATCTAAAGGGAGATTAAACTCACTTAGCTGAACAAACGCACAGCAGAGCAGATTGAAGGATACGTTGCTTCTCTGTTTTAGGCAGAGTTTTACTGCTATTTCGTTATATGCGGGAATAGTGCTGGAAATGCCTGTTTTGAGATCTCTCCACAGAAAGCGTTTCCAGACTTCCCCTTCAAAACACGAATTTAACTCTGTAAGTTGAATGCACACATTGAAGACCGTTCTGTTAGGTAGCTCAGTTTTGGTTTCACAAGCAGACAGTTCTCCTTACAGCATAGGCTCCCATTCACTGAGAAATGTCCAAACGCAGCTCTTACCAGAAACGTGTTTCTAACTCCTGAATCTAAAGGGAGATTTAACTCACTTAGCTGAACAAACGCACAGCAGAGCAGATTGAAGGATACGTTGCTTCTGTGTTTTAGGCAGAGTTTTACTGCTATTTCGTTATATGCGGGAATAGTGCTGGAAATGCCTGTTTTGAGATCTCTCCACAGAAAGCGTTTCCAGACTTCCCCTTCAACACACGAGTTTAACTCTGTAAGTTGAATGCACACATTGAAGACCGTTCTGTTAGGTAGCACCGCTTTGGTTTCACAAGCAGACAGTTCTCCTTACAACATAGGCTACCATTCACTGAGAAATGTCCAAACGCAGCCCTTACCAGAAACGTGTTTCTAACTCCTGAATCTAAAGGGAGATTAAACTCACTTAGCTGAACAAACGCACAGCAGAGCAGATTGAAGGATACGTTGCTTCTGTGTTTTAGGCAGAGTTTTACTGCTATTTCGTTATATGCGGGAATAGTGCTGGAAATGCCTGTTTTGAGATCTCTCCACAGAAAGCGTTTCCAGACTTCCCCTTCAACACACGAGTTTAATTCTGTAAGTTGAATGCACACATTGAAGACCGTTCTGTTAGGTAGCTCCGTTTTTGTTTCACAAGCCGACAGTTCTCCTTACAGCATAGGCTCCCATTCACTGAGAAATGTCCAAACGCAGCTCTTACCAGAAAGGTGTTTCTAACTCCTGAATCTAAAGGGAGATTTAACTCACTTAGCTGAACAAACGCAGAGCAGAGCAGATTGAAGGATACGTTGCTTCTGTGTTTTAGGCAGAGTTTTACTGCTATTTCGTTATATGCGGGAATAGTGCTGGAAATGCCTGTTTTGAGATCTCTCCACAGAAAACTTTTCCAGACTTCCCCTTCAACACACGAGTTTAACTCTGTAAGTTGAATGCGCACATTGAAGACCGTTCTGTTAGGTAGCTCCGTTTTGGTTTCAAAAGCAGACAGTTCTCCTTACAGCATAGGCTCCCATTCACTGAGAAATGTCCAAACGCAGCTCTTACCAGAAACGTGTTTCTAACTCCTGAATCTAAAGGGAGATTTAACTCACTTAGCTGAACAAACGCACAGCAGAGCAGATTGAAGGATACGTTGCTTCTGTGTTTTAGGCAGAGTTTTACTGCTATTTCGTTATATGCGGGAATAGTGCTGGAAATGCCTGTTTTGAGATCTCTCCACAGAAAGCGTTTCCAGACTTCCCCTTCAACACACGAGTTTAACTCTGTAAGTTGAATGCACATTGAAGACCGTTCTGTTAGGTAGCTCCGTTTTGGTTTCACAAGCAGACAGTTCTCCTTACAGCATAGGCTCCCATTCACTGAGAAATGTCCAAACGCAGCCCTTACCAGAAACGTGTTTCTAACTCCTGAATATAAAGGGAGATTTAACTCACTTAGCTGAACAAACGCACAGCAGAGCAGTTTGAAGGATACGTTGCTTCTGTGTTTTAGGCAGAGTTTTACTGCTATTTCTTTATATGCGGGAATAGTGCTGGAAATGCCTGTTTTGAGATCTCTCCACAGAAAGCGTTTCCAGACTTCCCCTTCAACACAAGAGTTTAACTCTGTAAATTGAATGCACACATTGAAGACCGATCTGTTAGGTAGGTCCGTTTTGGTTTCACAAGCAGAGAGTTCTCTTTACAGCATAGGCTCCCATTCACTGAGAAATGTCCAAACGCAGCTCTTACCAGAAACGTGTTTCTAACTCCTGAATCTAAAGGGAGATTTAACTCACTTAGCTGAACAAACGCACAGCAGAGCAGATTGAAGGATACGTTGCTTCTGTGTTTTAGGCAGAGTTTTACTGCTATTTCGTTATATGCGGGAATAGTGCTGGAAATGCCTGTTTTGGGATCTCTCCACAGAAAGCGTTTCCAGACTTCCCCTTCAACACACGAGTTTAAATCTGTAAGTTGAATGCACACATTGAAGACCATTCTGTTAGGTAGCTCCGCTTTGGTTTCACAAGCAGACAGTTCTCCTTACAACATAGGCTACCATTCACTGAGAAATGTCCAAACGCAGCCCTTACCAGAAACGTGTTTCTAACTCCTGAATCTAAAGGGAGACTAAACTCACTTAGCTGAACAAACGCACAGCAGAGCAGATTGAAGGATACGTTGCTTCTGTGTTTTAGGCAGAGTTTTACTGCTATTTCGTTATATGCGGGAATAGTGCTGGAAATGCCTGTTTTGAGATCTCTCCACAGAAAGCGTTACCAGACTTCCCCTTCAACACACGAGTTTACCTCTGTAAGTTGAATGCACACATTGAAGACCGTTCTGTTAGGTAGCTCCGTTTTGGTTTCACAAGCAGACAGTTCTCCTTACAGCATAGGCTCCCATTCACTGAGAAATGTCCAAACGCAGCTCTTACCAGAAACGTGTTTCTAACTCCTGAATCTAAAGGGAGATTTAACTCACTTATCTGAACAAACGCACAGCAGAGCAGATTGAAGGATACGTTGCTTCTGTGTTTTAGGCAGAGTTTTACTGCTATTTCGTTATATGCGGGAATATTGCTGGAAATGCCTGTTTTGAGATCTCTCCACAGAAAGCGTTTCCAGACTTCCCCTTCAACACACGAGTTTAGCTGTTTAAGTTGAATGCACACATTGAAGACCGTTCTGTTAGGTAGCTCCGTTTTGGTTTCACAAGCAGAGAGTTTTCCTTACAGCATAGGATCCCATTCACTGAGAAATGTCCAAACGCAGCTCTTACCAGAAACGTGTTTCTAACTCCTGAATCTAAAGGGAGATTTAACTCACTTAGCTGAACAAACGCACAGCAGAGCAGATTGAAGGATACGTTGCTTCTGTGTTTTAGGCAGAGTTTTACTGCTATTTCGTTATATGCGGGAATAGTGCTGGAAATGCCTGTTTTGAGATCTCTCCACAGAAAGCGTTTCCAGACTTCCCCTTCAACACACGAGTTTAACTCTGTAAGTTGAATGCACACATTGAAGACCGTTCTGTTAGGTAGTTCCGTTTTGGTTTCACAAGCAGACAGTTCTCCTTACAGCATATTCCCCCATTCAATGACAAATGTCCAAACGCAGCGCTTACCAGAAACGTGTTTCTAACTCCTGAATCTAAAGGGAGATTTAACTCACTTAGCTGAACAAACGCACAGCAGAGCAGATTGAAGGATACGTTGCTTCTGTGTTTTAGGCAGAGTTTTACTGCTATTTCGTTATATGGGGGAATAGTGCTGGTAATACCTGTTTTGAGATCTCTCCACAGAAAGCGTTTCCAGACTTCCCCTTCAACACACAAGTTTAACTCTGTAAGTTGAATGCACACATTGAAGACCGTTCTGTTACGTAGCTCCGTTTTGGATTCACAAGCAGACAGTTCTCCTTACAGCATAGGCTCCCATTCACTGAGAAATGTCCAAACGCAGCTCTTACCAGAAACGTGTTTCTAACTCCTGAATCTAAAAGGAGATTTAACTCACTTAGCTGAACAAACGCACAGCAGAGCAGATTGAAGGATACGTTGCTTCTGTGTTTTAGGCAGAGTTTTACTGCTATTTCGTTATATGCGGGAATAGTGCTGGAAATGCCTGTTTTGAGATCTCTCCACAGAAAGCGTTTCCAGACTTCCCCTTCAACACACGAGTTTAACTCTGTACGTTGAATGCACACATTTAAGACCGTTCGGTTAGGTAGCTCCGTTTTGGTTTCACCAGCAGACAGTTCTCCTTGCAGCATAGGCTCCCATTCACTGAGAAATATCCAAACGCATCTTTTACCAGAAACGTGTTTCTAACTCCTGAATCTATAGGGAGATTTAACTCACTTAGCTGAACAAACGCACAGCAGAGCAGATTGAAGCATACGTTGCTTCTGTGTTTTAGACAGAGTTTTACGGCTATTTCGTTATATGCGGGAATAGTGCTGGAAATGCCTGTTTTGAGATCTCTCCACAGAAAGCGTTTCCAGACTTCCCCTTCAAAACACGAATTTAACTCTGTAAGTTGAATGCACACATTGAAGACCGTTCTGTTAGGTAGCTCAGTTTTGGTATCACAAGCAGACAGTTCTCCTTACAGCATAGGCTCCCATTCACTGAGAAATGTCCAAACGCAGCTCTTACCAGAAACGTGTTTCTAACTCCTGAATCTAAAGGGAGATTTAACTCACTTAGCTGAACAAACGCACAGCAGAGCAGATTGAAGGATACGTTGCTTCTGTGTTTTAGGCAGAGTTTTACTGCTATTTCGTTATATGCGGGAATAGTGCTGGAAATGCCTGTTTTGAGATCTCTCCACAGAAAGCGTTTCCAGACTTCCCCTTCAACACACGAGTTTAAATCTGTAAGTTGAATGCACACATTGAAGACCGTTCTGTTAGGTAGCTCCGCTTTGGTTTCACAAGCAGACAGTTCTCCTTACAACATAGGCTACCATTCACTGAGAAATGTCCAAACGCAGCCCTTACCAGAAACGTGTTTCTAACTCCTGAATCTAAAGGGAGACTAAACTCACTTAGCTGAACAAACGCACAGCAGAGCAGATTGAAGGATACGTTGCTTCTGTGTTTTAGGCAGAGTTTTACTGCTATTTCGTTATATGCGGGAATAGTGCTGGAAATGCCTGTTTTGAGATCTCTCCACAGAAAGCGTTACCAGACTTCCCCTTCAACACACGAGTTTACCTCTGTAAGTTGAATGCACACATTGAAGACCGTTCTGTTAGGTAGCTCCGTTTTGGTTTCACAAGCAGACAGTTCTCCTTACAGCATAGGCTCCCATTCACTGAGAAATGTCCAAACGCAGCTCTTACCAGAAACGTGTTTCTAACTCCTGAATCTAAAGGGAGATTTAACTCACTTAGCTGAACAAACGCACAGCAGAGCAGATTGAAGGATACGTTGCTTCTGTGTTTTAGGCAGAGTTTTACTGCTATTTCGTTATATGCGGGAATATTGCTGGAAATGCCTGTTTTGAGATCTCTCCACAGAAAGCGTTTCCAGACTTCCCCTTCAACACACGAGTTTAGCTGTTTAAGTTGAATGCACACATTGAAGACCGTTCTGTTAGGTAGCTCCGTTTTGGTTTCACAAGCAGACAGTTTTCCTTACAGCATAGGATCCCATTCACTGAGAAATGTCCAAACGCAGCTCTTACCAGAAACGTGTTTCTAACTCCTGAATCTAAAGGGAGATTTAACTCACTTAGCTGAACAAACGCACAGCAGAGCAGATTGAAGGATACGTTGCTTCTCTGTTTTAGGCAGAATTTTACTGCTATTTCGTTATATGCGGGAATAGTGCTGGAAATGCCTGTTTTGAGATCTCTCCACAGAAAGCGTTTCCAGACTTCCCATTCAACACACGAGTTTAAATCTGTAAGTTGAATGCACACATTGAAGACCGTTCTGTTAGGTAGCTCTGTTTTGGTATCACAAGCAGACAGTTCTCCTTACAGCATAGGCTCCCATTCACTGAGAAATGTCCAAACGCAGGTCTTACCAGAAACGTGTTTCTAACTCCTGAATCTAAAGGGAGATTTAACTCACTTAGCTGAACAAACGCACAGCAGAGCAGATTGAAGGATACGTTGCTTCTGTGTTTTAGGCAGAGTTTTACTGCTATTTCGTTATATGCGGGAATAGTGCTGGAAATGCCTGTTTTGAGATCTCTCCACAGAAATCGTTTCCAGACTTCCCCTTCAACACACGAGTTTAAATGTTTAAGTTGAATGCACACATTGAAGACCGTTCTGTTAGGTAGCTCCGTTTTGGTTTCACAAGCAGACAGTTCCCCTTACAGCATAGGCTCCCATTCACTGAGAAATGTCCAAACGCAGCTCTTACCAGAAACGTGTTTCTAACTCCTGAATCTAAAAGGAGATTTAACTCACTTAGCTGAACAAACGCACAGCAGAGCAGATTGAAGGATACGTTGCTTCTGTGTTGTAGGCAGAGTTTTACTGCTATTTCGTTATATGCGGGAATAGTGCTGGAAATGCCTGTTTTGAGATCTCTCCACAGAAAGCGTTTCCAGACTTCCCCTTCAACACACGAGTTTAGCTGTTTAAGTTGAATGCACACATTGAAGACCGTTCTGTTAGGTAGCTCCGTTTTGGTTTCACAAGCAGACAGTTTTCCTTACAGCATAGGATCCCATTCACTGAGAAATGTCCAAACGCAGCTCTTACCAGAAACGTGTTTCTAACTCCTGAATCTAAAGGGAGATTTAACTCACTTAGCTGAACAAACGCACAGCAGAGCAGATTGAAGGATACGTTGCTTCTCTGTTTTAGGCAGAATTTTACTGCTATTTCGTTATATGCGGGAATAGTGCTGGAAATGCCTGTTTTGAGATCTCTCCACAGAAAGCGTTTCCAGACTTCCCATTCAACACACGAGTTTAAATCTGTAAGTTGAATGCACACATTGAAGACCGTTCTGTTAGGTAGCTCTGTTTTGGTATCACAAGCAGACAGTTCTCCTTACAGCATAGGCTCCCATTCACTGAGAAATGTCCAAACGCAGGTCTTACCAGAAACGTGTTTCTAACTCCTGAATCTAAAGGGAGATTTAACTCACTTAGCTGAACAAACGCACAGCAGAGCAGATTGAAGGATACGTTGCTTCTGTGTTTTAGGCAGAGTTTTACTGCTATTTCGTTATATGCGGGAATAGTGCTGGAAATGCCTGTTTTGAGATCTCTCCACAGAAAGCGTTTCCAGACTTCCCCTTCAACACACGAGTTTAAATGTTTAAGTTGAATGCACACATTGAAGACCGTTCTGTTAGGTAGCTCCGTTTTGGTTTCACAAGCAGACAGTTCCCCTTACAGCATAGGTTCCCATTCACTGAGAAATGTCCAAACGCAGCTCTTACCAGAAACGTGTTTCTAACTCCTGAATCTAAAAGGAGATTTAACTCACTTAGCTGAACAAACGCACAGCAGAGCAGATTGAAGGATACGTTGCTTCTGTGTTTTAGGCAGAGTTTTACTGCTATTTCGTTATATGCGGGAATAGTGCTGGAAATGCCTGTTTTGAGATCTCTCCACAGAAAGCGTTTCCAGACTTCCCCTTCAACACACGAGTTTAACTCTGTACGTTGAATGCACACATTTAAGACCGTTCGGTTAGGTAGCTCCGTTTTGGTTTCACCAGCAGACAGTTCTCCTTGCAGCATAGGCTCCCATTCACTGAGAAATATCCAAACGCATCTTTTACCAGAAACGTGTTTCTAACTCCTGAATCTAAAAGGAGATTTAACTCACTTAGCTGAACAAACGCACAGCAGAGCAGATTGAAGGATACGTTGCTTCTGTGTTTTAGGCAGAGTTTTACTGCTATTTCGTTATATGCGGGAATAGTGCTGGAAATGCCTGTTTTGAGATCTCTCCACAGAAAGCGTTTCCAGACTTCCCCTTCAACACACGAGTTTAACTCTGTTAGTTGAATGCACACATTGAAGACCGTTCTGTTAGGTAGCTCCGTTTTTGTTTCACAAGCCGACAGTTCTCCTTACAGCATAGGCTCCCAATCACTGAGAAATGTCCAAACGCAGCTCTTACCAGAAAGGTGTCTCTAACTCCTGAATCTAAAGGGAGATTTAACTCACTTAGCTGAACAAACGCACAGCAGAGCAGATTGAAGGATACGTTGCTTCTGTGTTTTAGGCAGAGTTTTACTGCTATTTCGTTATATGCGGGAATAGTGCTGGAAATGCCTGTTTTGAGATCTCTCCACAGAAAACGTTTCCAGACTTCCCCTTCAACACACGAGTTTAACTCTGTAAGTTGAATGCACACATTGAAGACCGTTCTGTTAGGTAGCTCAGTTTTGGTTTCACAAGCAGACAGTTCTCCTTACAGCATAGGCTACCATTCACTGAGAAATGTCCAAACGCAGCTCTTACCAGAAACGTGTTTCTAACTCCTGAATCTAAAGGGAGATTTAACTCACTTAGCTGAACAAACGCACAGCAGAGCAGATTGAAGGATACGTTGCTTCTGTGTTTTAGGCAGAGTTTTACTGCTATTTCGTTATATGCGGGAATAGTGCTGGAAATGCCTGTTTTGAGATCTCTCCACAGAAAGCGTTTCCAGACTTCCCCTTCAACACACGAGTTTAACTGTGTAAGTTGAATGGACACATTGAAGACCGTTCTGTTAGGTAGCACCGCTTTGGTTTCACAAGCAGACAGTTCTCCTTACAACATAGGCTACCATTCACTGAGAAATGTCCAATCGCAGCTCTTACCAGAAACGTGTTTCTAACTCCTGAATCTAAAGGGAGATTAAACTCACTTAGCTGAACAAACGCACAGCAGAGCAGATTGATGGATACGTTGCTTCTGTGTTTTAGGCAGAGTTTTACTGCTATTTCGTTATATGCGGGAATAGTGCTGGAAATGCCTGTTTTGAGATCTCTCCACAGAAAGCGTTACCAGACTTCCCCTTCAACACACGAGTTTACCCCTGTAAGTTGAATGCACACATTGAAGACCGTTCTGTTAGGTAGCTCCGTTTTGGTTTCACAAGCAGACAGTTCTCCTTACAGCATAGGCTCCCATTCACTGAGAAATGTCCAAACGCAGCTCTTACCAGAAACGTGTTTCTAACTCCTGAATCTAAAGGGAGATTTAACTCACTTAGCTGAACAAACGCACAGCAGAGCAGATTGAAGGATACGTTGCTTCTGTGTTTTAGGCAGAGTTTTACTGCTATTTCGTTATCTGCGGGAATAGTGCTGGAAATGCCTGTTTTGAGATCTCTCAACAGAAAGCGTTTCCAGACTTCCCCTTCAACACACGAGTTTAAATGTTTAAGTTGAATGCACACATTGAAGACCGTTCTGTTAGGTAGCTCCGTTTTGGTTTCACAAGCAGACAGTTCTCCTTATAGCACAGGCTCCCATTCACTGAGAATTGTCCAAACGCAGCTCTTACCAGAAACGTGTTTCTAACTCCTGAATCTAAAGGGAGATTTAACTCACTTAGCTGAACAAACGCACAGCAGAGCAGATTGAAGGATACGTTGCTTCTGTGTTTTAGGCAGAGTTTTACTGCTATTTCGTTATATGCGGGAATAGTGCTGGAAATGCCTGTTTTGAGATCTCTCCACAGAAAACGTTTCCAGACTTCCCCTTCAACACACAATTTTAACTCTGTAAGTTGAATGCACACATTGAAGACCGTTCTGTTAGGTAGCTCCGTTTTGGTTTCACAAGCAGACAGTTCTCCTTACAGCATAGGCCCCCATTCAATGACAAATGTCCAAACGCAGCTCTTACCAGAAACGTGTTTCTAACTCCTGAATCTAAAGGGAGATTTAACTCACTTAGCTGAACAAACGCACAGCAGAGCAGATTGAAGGATACGTTGCTTCTGTGTTTTAGGCAGAGTTTTACTGCTATTTCGTTATATGCGGGAATAGTGCTGGAAATGCCTGTTTTGAGATCTCTCCACAGAAAGCGTTTCCAGACTTCCCCTTCAACACACGAGTTTAACTCTGTAAGTTGAATGCACACATTGAAGACCGTTCTGTTAGGTAGCTCCGTTTTGGTTTCACAAGCAGACAGTTCTCCTTACAGCATAGGCCCCCATTCAATGACAAATGTCCAAACGCAGCTCTTACCAGAAACGTGTTTCTAACTCCTGAATCTAAAGGGAGATTTAACTCACTTAGCTGAACAAACGCACAGCAGAGCAGATTGAAGGATACGTTGCTTCTGTGTTTTAGGCAGAGTTTTACTGCTATTTCGTTATATGCGGGAATAGTGCTGGAAATGCCTGTTTTGAGATCTCTCCACAGAAAGCGTTTCCAGACTTCCCCTTCAACACACGAGTTTAACTCTGTAAGTTGAATGCACACATTGAAGACCGTTCTGTTAGGTAGCTCCGTTTTGGTTTCACAAGCAGACAGTTCTCCTTACAGCATAGGCCCCCATTCAATGACAAATGTCCAAACGCAGCTCTTACCAGAAACGTGTTTCTAACTCCTGAATCTAAAGGGAGATTTAACTCACTTAGCTGAACAAACGCACAGCAGAGCAGATTGAAGGATACGTTGCTTCTGTGTTTTAGGCAGAGTTTTACTGCTATTTCGTTATATGGGGGAATAGTGCTGGTAATTCCTGTTTTGAGATCTCTCCACAGAAAGCGTTTCCAGACTTCCCCTTCAACACACGAGTTTAACTCTGTAAGTTGAATGCACACATTGAAGACCGTTCGGTTAGGTAGCTCCGTTTTGGTTTCACAAGCAGACAGTTCTCCTTACAGCATAGGCTCCCATTCACTGAGAAATGTCCAAACGCATCTTTTACTGGAAACGTGTTTCTAACTCCTGAATCTAAAGGGAGATTTAACTCACTTAGCTGAACAAACGCACAGCAGAGCAGATTGAAGGATACGTTGCTTCTGTGTTTTAGGCAGAGTTTTACTGCTATTTCGTTATATGCGGGAATAGTGCTGGAAATGCCTGTTTTGAGATCTCTGCACAGAAAGCGTTTCCAGACTTCCCCTTCAACACACGAGTTTAAATATGTAAGTTGAATGCACACATTGAAGACCGTTCTGTTAGGTAGATCCGCTTTGGTTTCACAAGCAGACAGTTCTCCTTACAGCATAGGCTCCCATTCACTGAGAAATGTCCAAACGCAGCCCTTACCAGAAACGTGTTTCTAACTCCTGAATCTAAAGGGAGATTTAACTCACTTAGCTGAACAAACGCACAGCAGAGCAGATTGAAGGATACGTTGCTTCTCTGTTTTAGGCAGAATTTTACTGCTATTTCGTTATATGTGGGAATAGTGCTGGAAATGCCTGTTTTGAGATCTCTCCACAGAAAGCGTTTCCAGACTTCCCATTCAACACACGAGTTTAAATCTGTAAGTTGAATGCACACATTGAAGACCGTTCTGTTAGGTAGCTCTGTTTTGGTTTCACAAGCAGACAGTTCTCCTTACAGCATAGGCTCCCATTCACTGAGAAATGTCCAAACGCAGCTCTTACCAGAAACGTGTTTCTAACTCCTGAATCTAAAGGGAGATTTAACTCACTTAGCTGAACAAACGCACAGCAGAGCAGATTGAAGGATACGTTGCTTCTGTGTTTTAGGCAGAGTTTTACTGCTATTTCGTTATATGGGGGAATAGTGCTGGTAATGCCTGTTTTGAGATCTCTCCACAGAAAGCGTTTCCAGACTTCCCCTTCAACACACGAGTTTAAATCTGTAAGTTGAATGCACACATTGAAGACCGTTCGGTTAGGTAGCTCCGTTTTGGTTTCACAAGCAGACAGTTCTCCTTACAGCATAGGCTCCCATTCACTGAGAAATGTCCAAACGCATCTTTTACCGGAAACGTGTTTCTAACTCCTGAATCTAAAGGGAGATTTAACTCACTTAGCTGAACAAACGCACAACAGAGCAGATTGAAGGATACGTTGCTTCTGTGTTTTAGGCAGAGTTTTACTGCTATTTCGTTATATGCGGGAATATTGCTGGAAATGCCTGTTTTGAGATCTCTCCACAGAAAGCGTTTCCAGACTTCCCCTTCAACACACGAGTTTAGCTGTTTAAGTTGAATGCACACATTGAAGACCGTTCTGTTAGGTAGCTCCGTTTTGGTTTCACAAGCAGACAGTTTTCCTTACAGCATAGGATCCCATTCACTGAGAAATGTCCAAACGCAGCTCTTACCAGAAACGTGTTTCTATCTCCTGAATCTAAAGGGAGATTTATCTCACTTAGCTGAACAAACACACAGCAGAGCAGATTGAAGGATACGTTGCTTCTCTGTTTTAGGCAGAATTTTACTGCTATTTCGTTATATGCGGGAATAGTGCTGGAAATGCCTGTTTTGAGATCTCTCCACAGAAAGCGTTTCCAGACTTCCCATTCAACACACGAGTTTAAATCTGTAAGTTTAATGCACACATTGAAGACCGTTCTGTTAGGTAGCTCTGTTTTGGTTTCACAAGCAGAGAGTTCTCCTTACAGCATAGGCTCCCATTCACTGAGAAATGTCCAAACGCAGCTCTTACCAGAAACGTGTTTCTAACTCCTGAATCTAAAGGGAGATTTAACTCACTTAGCTGAACCAACGCACAGCAGAGCAGATTGAAGGATAAGTTTCTTCTGTGTTTTAGGCAGAGTTTTACTGCTATTTCGTTATATGCGGGAATAGTGCTGGAAATGCCTGTTTTGAGATCTCTCCACAGAAAGCGTTTCCAGACTTCCCCTTCAACACACGAGTTTAAATGTTTAAGTTGAATGCACACATTGAAGACCGTTCTGTTAGGTAGCTCCGTTTTGGTTTCACAAGCAGACAGTTCTCCTTACAGCATAGGCTCCCATTCACTGAGAAATGTCCAAACGCAGCTCTTACCAGAAACGTGTTTCTAACTCCTGAATCTAAAGGGAGATTTAACTCACTTAGCTGAACAAACGCACAGCAGAGCAGATTGAAGGATACGTTGCTTCTGTGTTTTAGGCAGAGTTTTACTGCTATTTCGTTATATGCGGGAATAGTGCTGGAAATGCCTGTTTTGAGATCTCTCCACAGAAAGCGTTTCCAGACTTCCCCTTCAACACACGTGTTTAACTCTGTAAGTTGAATGCACACATTGAAGGCCGTTCTGTTAGGTAGCTCCGTTTTGGTTTCACAAGCAGACAGTTCTCCTTACAGCATATGCCCCCATTCAATGACAAATGTCCAAACGCAGCTCTTACCAGAAACGTGTTTCTAACTCCTGAATCTAAAGGGAGATTTAACTCACTTAGCTGAACAAACGCACAGCAGAGCAGATTGAAGGATACGTTGCTTCTGTGTTTTAGGCAGAGTTTTACTGCTATTTCGTTATATGGGGGAATAGTGCTGGTAATTCCTGTTTTGAGATCTCTCCACAGAAAGCGTTTCCAGACTTCCCCTTCAACACACGAGTTTAACTCTGTAAGTTGAATGCACACGTTGAAGACTGTTCGGTTAGGTAGCTCCGTTTTGGTTTCACAAGCAGACAGTTCTCCTTACAGCATAGGCTCCCATTCACTGAGAAATGTCCAAACGCATCTTTTACCGGAAACGTGTTTCTAACTCCTGAATCTAAAGGGAGATTTAACTCACTTAGCTGAACAAACGCACAGCAGAGCAGATTGAAGGATACGTTGCTTCTGTGTTTTAGGCAGAGTTTTACTGCTATTTCGTTATATGCGGGAATAGTGCTGGAAATGCCTGTTTTGAGATCTCTCCACAGAAAGCGTTACCAGACTTCCTCCTCAACACACGAGTTTACCTCTGTAAGTTGAATGCACACATTGAAGACCGTTCTGTTAGGTAGCTCCGTTTTGGTTTCACAAGCAGACAGTTCTCCTTACAGCATAGGCTCCCATTCACTGAGAAAAGTCCAAACGCAGCTCTTACCAGAAACGGGTTTCTAACTCCTGAATCTAAAGGGAGATTTAACTCACTTAGCTGAACAAACGCACAGCAGAGCAGATTGAAGGATACGTTGCTTCTGTGTTTTAGGCAGAGTTTTACTGCTATTTCGTTATATGCGGGAATATTGCTGGAAATGCCTGTTTTGAGATCTCTCCACAGAAAGCGTTTCCAGACTTCCCTTTAAACACACGAGTTTAGCTGTTTAAGTTGAATGCACACATTGAAGACCGTTCTGTTAGGTAGCTCCGTTTTGGTTTCACAAGCAGACAGTTTTCCTTACAGCATAGGATCCCATTCACTGAGAAATGTCCAAACGCAGCTCTTACCAGAAACGTGTTTCTAACTCCTGAATCTAAAGGGAGATTTAACTCACTTAGCTGGACAAACGCACAGCAGAGCAGATTGAAGGATACGTTGCTTCTCTGTTTTAGGCAGAATTTTACTGCTATTTCGTTATATGCGGGAATAGTGCTGGAAATGCCTGTTTTGAGATCTCTCCACAGAAAGCGTTTCCAGACTTCCCATTCAACACACGAGTTTAAATCTGTAAGTTTAATGCACACATTGAAGACCGTTCTGTTAGGTAGCTCTGTTTTGGTTTCACAAGCAGACAGTTCTCCTTACAGCATAGGCTCCCATTCACTGAGAAATGTCCAAACGCAGCTCTTACCAGAAACGTGTTTCTAACTCCTGAATCTAAAGGGAGATTTAACTCACTTAGCTGAACAAACGCACAGCAGAGCAGATTGAAGGATACGTTTCTTCTGTGTTTTAGGCAGAGTTTTACTGCTATTTCGTTATATGCGGGAATAGTGCTGGAAATGCCTGTTTTGAGATCTCTCCACAGAAAGCGTTTCCAGACTTCCCCTTCAACACACGTGTTTAAATGTTTAAGTTGAATGCACACATTGAAGACCGTAATGTTAGGTAGCTCCGTTTTGGTTTCACAAGCAGACAGTTCTCCTTACAGCATAGGCTCCCATTCACTGAGAAATGTCCAAACGCAGCTGTTACCAGAAACGTGTTTCTAACTCCTGAATCTAAAGGGAGATTTAACTCACTTAGCTGAACAAACGCACAGCAGAGCAGATTGAAGGATACGTTGCTTCTGTGTTTTAGGCAGAGTTTTACTGCTATTTCGTTATATGCGGGAATAGTGCTGGAAATGCCTGTTTTGAGATCTCTCCACAGAAAGCGTTTCCAGACTTCCCCTTCAACACACGTGTTTAACTCTGTAAGTTGAATGCACACATTGAAGACCGTTCTGTTAGGTAGCTCCGTTTTGGTTTCACAAGCAGACAGTTCTCCTTACAGCATAGGCCCCCATTCAATGACAAATGTCCAAACGCAGCTCTTACCAGAAACGTGTTTCTAACTCCTGAATCTAAAGGGAGATTTAACTCACTTAGCTGAACAAACGCACAGCAGAGCAGATTGAAGGATACGTTGCTTCTGTGTTTTAGGCAGAGTTTTATTGCTATTTCGTTATATGGGGGAATAGTGCTGGTAATGCCTGTTTTGAGATCTCTCCACAGAAAGCGTTTCCAGACTTCCCCTTCAACACACGAGTTTAAATCTGTAAGTTGAATGCACACATTGAAGACCGTTCGGTTAGGTAGCTCCGTTTTGGTTTCACAAGCAGACAGTTCTCTTTACAGCATAGGCTCCCATTCACTGAGAAATGTCCAAACGCATCTTTTACCGGAAACGTGTTTCTAACTCCTGAATCTAAAGGGAGATTTAACTCACTTAGCTGAACAAACGCACAACAGAGCAGATTGAAGGATACGTTGCTTCTGTGTTTTAGGCAGAGTTTTACTGCTATTTCGTTATATGCGGGAATAGTGCTGGAAATGCCTGTTTTGAGATCTCTCCACAGAAAGCGTTACCAGACTTCCTCTTCAACACACGAGTTTACCTCTGTAAGTTGAATGCACACATTGAAGACCGTTCTGTTAGGTAGCTCCGTTTTGGTTTCACAAGCAGACAGTTCTCCTTACAGCATAGGCTCCCATTCACTGAGAAATGTCCAAACGCAGCTCTTACCAGAAACGTGTTTCTAACTCCTGAATCTAAAGGGAGATTTAACTCAGTTAGCTGAACAAACGCACAGCAGAGCAGATTGAAGGATACGTTGCTTCTGTGTTTTAGGCAGAGTTTTACTGCTATTTCGTTATATGCGGGAATATTGCTGGAAATGCCTGTTTTGAGATCTCTCCACAGAAAGCGTTTCCAGACTTCCCTTTAAACACACGAGTTTAGCTGTTTAAGTTGAATGCACACATTGAAGACCGTTCTGTTAGGTAGCTCCGTTTTGGTTTCACAAGCAGACAGTTCTCCTTATAGCACAGGCTCCAATTCACTGAGAAATGTCCAAACGCAGCTCTTACCAGAAACGTGTTTCTAACTCCTGAATCTAAAGGGAGATTTAACTCACTTAGCTGAACAAACGCACAGCAGAGCAGATTGAAGGATACGTTGCTTCTGTGTTTTAGGCAGAGTTTTACTGCTATTTCGTTATATGCGGGAATAGTGCTGGAAATGCCTGTTTTGAGATCTCTCCACAGAAAGCGTTTCCAGACTTCCCCTTCAACACACGAGTTTAACTCTGTAAGTTGAATGCACACATTGAAGACCGTTCTGTTAGGTAGCTCCGTTTTGGTTTCACAAGCAGACAGTTCTCCTTACAGCATAGGCCCCCATTCAATGACAAATGTCCAAACGCAGCTCTTACCAGAAACGTGTTTCTAACTCCTGAATCTAAAGGGAGATTTAACTCACTTAGCTGAACAAACGCACAGCAGAGCAGATTGAAGGATACGTTGCTTCTGTGTTTTAGGCAGAGTTTTACTGCTATTTCGTTATATGGGGGAATAGTGCTGGTAATTCCTGTTTTGAGATCTCTCCACAGAAAGCGTTTCCAGACTTCCCCTTCAACACACGAGTTTAAATGTTTAAGTTGAATGCACACATTGAAGACCGTTCTGTTAGGTAGCTCCGTTTTGGTTTCACAAGCAGACAGTTCCGCTTACAGCATAGGCTCCCATTCACTGAGAAATGTCCAAACGCAGCTCTTACCAGAAACGTGTTTCTAACTCCTGAATCTAAAAGGAGATTTAACTCACTTAGCTGAACAAACGCACAGCAGAGCAGATTGAAGGATACGTTGCTTCTGTGTTTTAGGCAGAGTTTTACTGCTATTTCGTTATATGCGGGAATAGTGCTGGAAATGCCTGTTTTGAGATCTCTCCACAGAACGCGTTTCCAGACTTCCCCTTCAACACACGAGTTTAACTCTGTACGTTGAATGCACACATTTAAGACCGTTCGGTTAGGTAGCTCCGTTTTGGTTTCACCAGCAGACAGTTCTCCTTGCAGCATAGGCTCCCATTCACTGAGAAATATCCAAACGCATCTTTTACCAGAAACGTGTTTCTAACTCCTGAATCTAAAAGGAGATTTAACTCACTTAGCTGAACAAACGCACAGCAGAGCAGATTGAAGGATACGTTGCTTCTGTGTTTTAGGCAGAATTTTACTGCTATTTCGTTATATGCGGGAATAGTGTTGGAAATGGTTGTTTTGAGATCTCTCCACAGAAAGCGTTTCCAGACTTCCCCTTCAACACACGAGTTTAACTCTGTAAGTTGAATGCACACATTGAAGACCGTTCTGTTAGGTAGCTCCGTTTTTGTTTCACAAGCCGACAGTTCTCCTTACAGCATAGGCTCCCAATCACTGAGAAATGTCCAAACGCAGCTCTTACCAGAAACGTGTTTCTAACTCCTGAATCTAAAGGGAGATTTATCTCACTTAGCTGAACAAACGCAGAGCAGAGCAGATTGCAGGATACGTTGCTTCTGTGTTTTAGGCAGAGTTTTACTGCTATTTCGTTATATGCGGGAATAGTGCTGGAAATGCCTGTTTTGAGATCTCTCCACAGAAAACGTTTCCAGACTTTCCCTTCAACACACGAGTTTAACTCTGTAAGTTGAATGCACACATTGAAGACCGTTCTGTTAGGTAGCTCAGTTTTGGTTTCACAAGCAGACAGTTCTCCTTACAGCATAGGCTACCATTCACTGAGAAATGTCCAAACGCAGCTCTTACCAGAAACGTGTTTCTAACTCCTGAATCTAAAGGGAGATTTAACTCACTTAGCTGAACAAACGCACAGCAGAGCAGATTGAAGGATACGTTGCTTCTGTGTTTTAGGCAGAGTTTTACTGCTATTTCGTTATATGCGGGAATAGTGCTGGAAATGCCTGTTTTGAGATCTCTCCACAGAAAGCGTTTCCAGACTTCCCCTTCAACACACGAGTTTAACTGTGTAAGTTGAATGGACACATTGAAGACCGTTCTGTTAGGTAGCACCGCTTTGGTTTCACAAGCAGACAGTTCTCCTTACAACATAGGCTACCATTCACTGAGAAATGTCCAAACGCAGCTCTTACCAGAAGCGTGTTTCTAACTCCTGAATCTAAAGGGAGATTAAACTCACTTAGCTGAACAAACGCACAGCAGAGCAGATTGAAGGATACGTTGCTTCTGTGTTTTAGGCAGAGTTTTACTGCTATTTCGTTATATGCGGGAATAGTGCTGGAAATGCCTGTTTTGAGATCTCTCCACAGAAAGCGTTACCAGACTTCCCCTTCAACACACGAGTTTACCCCTGTAAGTTGAATGCACACATTGAAGACCGTTCTGTTAGGTAGCTCCGTTTTGGTTTCACAAGCATACAGTTCTCCTTACAGCATAGGCTCCCATTCACTGAGAAATGTCCAAACGCAGCTCTTACCAGAAACGTGTTTCTAACTCCTGAATCTAAAGGGAGATTTAACTCACTTAGCTGAACAAACGCGCAGCAGAGCAGATTGAATGATACGTTGCTTCTCTGTTTTAGGCAGAATTTTACTGCTATTTCGTTATATGCGGGAATAGTGCTGGAAATGCCTGTTTTGAGATCTCTCCACAGAAAGCGTTTCCAGACTTCCCATTCAACACACGAGTTTAAATCTGTAAGTTGAATGCACACATTGAAGACCGTTCTGTTAGGTAGCTCTGTTTTGGTTTCACAAGCAGACAGTTCTCCTTACAGCATAGGCTCCCATTCACTGAGAAATGTCCAAACGCAGCTCTTACCAGAAACGTGTTTCTAACTCCTGAATCTAAAGGGAGATTTAACTCACTTAGCTGAACAAACGCACAGCAGAGCAGATTGAAGGATACGTTGCTTCTGTGTTTTAGGCAGAGTTTTACTGCTATTTCGTTATCTGCGGGAATAGTGCTGGAAATGCCTGTTTTGAGATCTCTCCACAGAAAGCGTTTCCAGACTTCCCCTTCAACACACGAGTTTAAATGTTTAAGTTGAATGCACACATTGAAGACCGTTCTGTTAGGTAGCTCCGTTTTGGTTTCACAAGCAGACAGTTCTCCTTATAGCACAGGCTCCCATTCACTGAGAAATGTCCAAACGCAGCTCTTACCAGAAACGTGTTTCTAACTCCTGAATCTAAAGGGAGATTTACCTCACTTAGCTGAACAAACGCACAGCAGAGCAGATTGAAGGATACGTTTCTTCTGTGTTTTAGGCAGAGTTTTACTGCTATTTCGTTATATGCGGGAATAGTGCTGGAAATGCCTGTTTTGAGATCTCTCCACAGAAAGCGTTTCCAGACTTCCCCTTCAACACACGAGTTTAACTCTGTAAGTTGAATGCACACATTGAGGACCGTTCTGTTAGGTAGCTCCGTTTTGGTTTCACAAGCAGACAGTTCTCCTTACAGCATTGGCCCCCATTCAATGACAAATGTCCAAACGCAGCTCTTACCAGAAACGTGTTTCTAACTCCTGAATCTAAAGGGAGATTTAACTCACTTAGCTGAACAAACGCACAGCAGAGCAGATTGAAGGATACGTTGCTTCTGTGTTTTAGGCAGAGTTTTACTGCTATTTCGTTATATGGGGGAATAGTGCTGGTAATACCTGTTTTGAGATCTCTCCACAGAAAGCGTTTCCAGACTTCCCCTTCAACACACGAGTTTAACACTGTAAGTTGAATGCACACATTGAAGACCGTTCGGTTAGGTAGCTCCGTTTTGGTTTCACAAGCAGACAGTTCTCCTTACAGCATAGGCTCCCATTCACTGAGAAATGTCCAAACGCATCTTTTACTGGAAACGTGTTTCTAACTCCTGAATCTAAAGGGAGATTTAACTCACTTAGCTGAACAAACGCACAGCAGAGCAGATTGAAGGATACGTTGCTTCTGTGTTTTAGGCAGAGTTTTACTGCTATTTCGTTATATGCGGGAATAGTGCTGGAAATGCCTGTTTTGAGATCTCTGCACAGAAAGCGTTTCCAGACTTCCCCTTCAACACACGAGTTTAAATATGTAAGTTGAATGCACACATTGAAGACCGTTCTGTTAGGTAGATCCGCTTTGGTTTCACAAGCAGACAGTTCTCCTTACAGCATAGGCTCCCATTCACTGAGAAATGTCCAAACGCAGCCCTTACCAGAAACGTGTTTCTAACTCCTGAATCTAAAGGGAGATTTAACTCACTTAGCTGAACAAACGCACAGCAGAGCAGATTGAAGGATACGTTGCTTCTCTGTTTTAGGCAGAATTTTACTGCTATTTCGTTATATGCGGGAATAGTGCTGGAAATGCCTGTTTTGAGATCTCTCCACAGAAAGCGTTTCCAAACTTCCCATTCAACACACGAGTTTAAATCTGTAAGTTGAATGCACACATTGAAGACCGTTCTGTTAGGTAGCTCTGTTTTGGTTTCACAAGCAGACAGTTCTCCTTACAGCATAGGCTCCCATTCACTGAGAAATGTCCAAACGCAGCTCTTACCAGAAACGTGTTTCTAACTCCTGAATCTAAAGGGAGATTTAACTCACTTAGCTGAACAAACGCACAGCAGAGCAGATTGAAGGATACGTTGCTTCTGTGTTTTAGGCAGAGTTTTACTGCTATTTCGTTATATGGGGGAATAGTGCTGGTAATGCCTGTTTTGAGATCTCTCCACAGAAAGCGTTTCCAGACTTCCCCTTCAACACACGAGTTTAAATCTGTAAGTTGAATGCACACATTGAAGACCGTTCGGTTAGGTAGCTCCGTTTTGGTTTCACAAGCAGACAGTTCTCCTTACAGCATAGGCTCCCATTCACTGAGAAATGTCCAAACGCATCTTTTACCGGAAACGTGTTTCTAACTCCTGAATCTAAAGGGAGATTTAACTCACTTAGCTGAACAAACGCACAACAGAGCAGATTGAAGGATACGTTGCTTCTGTGTTTTAGGCAGAGTTTTACTGCTATTTCGTTATATGCGGGAATAATGCTGGAAATGCCTGTTTTGAGATCTCTCCACAGAAAGCGTTACCAGACTTCCTCTTCAACACACGAGTTTACCTCTGTAAGTTGAATGCACACATTGAAGACCGTTCTGCTAGGTAGCTCCGTTTTGGTTTCACAAGCAGACAGTTCTCCTTACAGCATAGGCTCCCATTCACTGAGAAATGTCCAAACGCAGCTCTTACCAGAAACGTGTTTCTAACTCCTGAATCTAAAGGGAGATTTAACTCACTTAGCTGAACAAACGCACAGCAGAGCAGATTGAAGGATACGTTGCTTCTGTGTTTTAGGCAGAGTTTTACTGCTATTTCGTTATATGCGGGAATATTGCTGGAAATGCCTGTTTTGAGATCTCTCCACAGAAAGCGTTTCCAGACTTCCCCTTCAACACACGAGTTTAGCTGTTTAAGTTGAATGCACACATTGAAGACCGTTCTGTTAGGTAGCTCCGTTTTGGTTTCACAAGCAGACAGTTTTCCTTACAGCATAGGATCCCATTCACTGAGAAATGTCCAAACGCAGCTCTTACCAGAAACGTGTTTATATCTCCTGAATCTAAAGGGAGATTTAACTCACTTAGCTGAACAAACGCACAGCAGAGCAGATTGAAGGATACGTTGCTTCTCTGTTTTAGGCAGAATTTTACTGCTATTTCGTTATATGCGGGAATAGTGCTGGAAATGCCTGTTTTGAGATCTCTCCACAGAAAGCGTTTCCAGACTTCCCATTCAACACACGAGTTTAAATCTGTAAGTTTAATGCACACATTGAAGACCGTTCTGTTAGGTAGCTCTGTTTTGGTTTCACAAGCAGACAGTTCTCCTTACAGCATAGGCTCCCATTCACTGAGAAATGTCCAAACGCAGCTCTTACCAGAAACGTGTTTCTAACTCCTGAATCTAAAGGGAGATTTAACTCACTTAGCTGAACCAACGCACAGCAGAGCAGATGGAAGGATAAGTTTCTTCTGTGTTTTAGGCAGAGTTTTACTGCTATTTCGTTATATGCGGGAATAGTGCTGGAAATGCCTGTTTTGAGATCTCTCCACAGAAAGCGTTTCCAGACTTCCCCTTCAACACACGAGTTTAAATGTTTAAGTTGAATGCACACATTGAAGACCGTTCTGTTAGGTAGCTCCGTTTTGGTTTCACAAGCAGACAGTTCTCCTTACAGCATAGGCTCCCATTCACTGAGAAATGTCCAAACGCAGCTCTTACCAGAAACGTGTTTCTAACTCCTGAATCTAAAGGGAGATTTAACTCACTTAGCTGAACAAACGCACAGCAGAGCAGATTGAAGGATAAGTTGCTTCTGTGTTTTAGGCAGAGTTTTACTGCTATTTCGTTATATGCGGGAATAGTGCTGGAAATGCCTGTTTTGAGATCTCTCCACAGAAAGCGTTTCCAGACTTCCCCTTCAACACACGTGTTTAACTCTGTAAGTTGAATGCACACATTGAACGCCGTTCTGTTAGGTAGCTCCGTTTTGGTTTCACAAGCAGACAGTTCTCCTTACAGCATAGGCCCCCATTCAATGACAAATGTCCAAACGCAGCTCTTACCAGAAACGTGTTTCTAACTCCTGAATCTAAAGGGAGATTTAACTCACTTAGCTGAACAAACGCACAGCAGAGCAGATTGAAGGATACGTTGCTTCTGTGTTTTAGGCAGAGTTTTACTGCTATTTCGTTATATGGGGGAATAGTGCTGGTAATTCCTGTTTTGAGATCTCTCCACAGAAAGCGTTTCCAGACTTCCCCTTCAACACACGAGTTTAACTCTGTAAGTTGAATGCACACGTTGAAGACTGTTCGGTTAGGTAGCTCCGTTTTGGTTTCACAAGCAGACAGTTCTCCTTACAGCATAGGCTCCCATTCACTGAGAAATGTCCAAACGCATCTTTTACCGGAAACGTGTTTCTAACTCCTGAATCTAAAGGGAGATTTAACTCACTTAGCTGAACAAACGCACAGCAGAGCAGATTGAAGGATACGTTGCTTCTGTGTTTTAGGCAGAGTTTTACTGCTATTTCGTTATATGCGGGAATAGTGCTGGAAATGCCTGTTTTGAGATCTCTGCACAGAAAGCGTTTCCAGACTTCCCCTTCAACACACGAGTTTAAATATGTAAGTTGAATGCACACATTGAAGACCGTTCTGTTAGGTAGATCCGCTTTGGTTTCACAAGCAGACAGTTCTCCTTACAGCATAGGCTCCCATTCACTGAGAAATGTCCAAACGCAGCCCTTACCAGAAACGTGTTTCTAACTCCTGAATCTAAAGGGAGATTTAACTCACTTAGCTGAACAAACGCACAGCAGAGCAGATTGAAGGATACGTTGCTTCTGTGTTTTAGGCAGAGTTTTACTGCTATTTCGTTATATGGGGGAATAGTGCTGGTAATGCCTGTTTTGAGATCTCTCCACAGAAAGCGTTTCCAGACTTCCCCTTCAACACACGAGTTTAAATCTGTAAGTTGAATGCACACATTGAAGACCGTTCGGTTAGGTAGCTCCGTTTTGGTTTCACAAGCAGACAGTTCTCCTTACAGCATAGGCTCCCATTCACTGAGAAATGTCCAAACGCATCTTTTACCGGAAACGTGTTTCTAACTCCTGAATCTAAAGGGAGATTTAACTCACTTAGCTGAACGAACGCACAACAGAGCAGATTGAAGGATACGTTGCTTCTGTGTTTTAGGCAGAGTTTTACTGCTATTTCGTTATATGCGGGAATAGTGCTGGAAATGCCTGTTTTGAGATCTCTCCACAGAAAGCGTTACCAGACTTCCTCTTCAACACACGAGTTTACCTCTGTAAGTTGAATGCACACATTGAAGACCGTTCTGTTAGGTAGCTCCGTTTTGGTTTCACAAGCAGACAGTTCTCCTTACAGCATAGGCTCCCATTCACTGAGAAATGTCCAAACGCAGCTCTTACCAGAAACGTGTTTCTAACTCCTGAATCTAAAGGGAGATTTAACTCACTTAGCTGAACAAACGCACAGCAGAGCAGATTGAAGGATACGTTGCTTCTGTGTTTTAGGCAGAGTTTTACTGCTATTTCGTTATATGCGGGAATAGTGCTGGAAATGCCTGTTTTGAGATCTCTGCACAGAAAGCGTTTCCAGACTTCCCCTTCAACACACGAGTTTAAATATGTAAGTTGAATGCACACATTGAAGACCGTTCTGTTAGGTAGATCCGCTTTGGTTTCACAAGCAGACAGTTCTCCTTACAGCATAGGCTCCCATTCACTGAGAAATGTCCAAACGCAGCCCTTACCAGAAACGTGTTTCTAACTCCTGAATCTAAAGGGAGATTTAACTCACTTAGCTGAACAAACGCACAGCAGAGCAGATTGAAGGATACGTTGCTTCTGTGTTTTAGGCAGAGTTTTACTGCTATTTCGTTATATGCGGGAATAGTGCTGGAAATGCCTGTTTTGAGATCTCTCCACAGAAAGCGTTTCCAGACTTCCCCTTCAACACACGAGTTTAGCTGTTTAAGTTGAATGCACACATTGAAGACCGTTCTGTTAGGTAGCTCCGTTTTGGTTTCACAAGCAGACAGTTTTCCTTACAGCATAGGATCCCATTCACTGAGAAATGTCCAAACGCAGCTCTTACCAGAAACGTGTTTCTAACTCCTGAATCTAAAGGGAGATTTAACTCACTTAGCTGGACAAACGCACAGCAGAGTAGATTGAAGGATACGTTGCTTCTCTGTTTTAGGCAGAATTTTACTGCTATTTCGTTATATGCGGGAATAGTGCTGGAAATGCCTGTTTTGAGATCTCTCCACAGAAAGCGTTTCCAGACTTCCCATTCAACACACGAGTTTAAATCTGTAAGTTTAATGCACACATTGAAGACCGTTCTGTTAGGTATCTCTGTTTTTGTTTCACAAGCAGACAGTTCTCCTTACAGCATAGGCTCCCATTCACTGAGAAATGTCCAAACGCAGCTCTTACCAGAAACGTGTTTCTAACTCCTGAATCTAAAGGGAGATTTAACTCACTTAGCTGAACAAACGCACAGCAGAGCAGATTGAAGGATACGTTTCTTCTGTGTTTTAGGCAGAGTTTTACTGCTATTTCGTTATATGCGGGAATAGTGCTGGAAATGCCTGTTTTGAGATCTCTCCACAGAAAGCGTTTCCAGACTTCCCCTTCAACACACGTGTTTAAATGTTTAAGTTGAATGCACACATTGAAGACCGTTCTGTTAGGTAGCTCCGTTTTGGTTTCACAAGCAGACAGTTCTCCTTACAGCATAGGCTCCCATTCACTGAGAAATGTCCAAACGCAGCTCTTACCAGAAACGTGTTTCTAACTCCTGAATCTAAAGGGAAATTTAACTCACTTAGCTGAACAAACGCACAGCAGAGCAGATTGAAGGATACGTTGCTTCTGTGTTTTAGGCAGAGTTTTACTGCTATTTCGTTATATGCGGGAATAGTGCTGGAAATGCCTGTTTTGAGATCTCTCCACAGAAAGCGTTTCCAGACTTCCCCTTCAACACACGTGTTTAACTCTGTAAGTTGAATGCACACATTGAAGACCGTTCTGTTAGGTAGCTCCGTTTTGGTTTCACAAGCAGACAGTTCTCCTTACAGCATAGGCCCCCATTCAATGACAAATGTCCAAACGCAGCTCTTACCAGAAACGTGTTTCTAACTCCTGAATCTAAAGGGAGATTTAACTCACTTAGCTGAACAAACGCACAGCAGAGCAGATTGAAGGATACGTTGCTTCTGTGTTTTAGGCAGAGTTTTATTGCTATTTCGTTATATGGGGGAATAGTGCTGGTAATGCCTGTTTTGAGATCTCTCCACAGAAAGCGTTTCCAGACTTCCCCTTCAACACACGAGTTTAAATCTGTAAGTTGAATGCACACATTGAAGACCGTTCGGTTAGGTAGCTCCGTTTTGGTTTCACAAGCAGACAGTTCTCCTTACAGCATAGGCTCCCATTCACTGAGAAATGTCCAAACGCATCTTTTACCGGAAACGTGTTTCTAACTCCTGAATCTAAAGGGAGATTTAACTCACTTAGCTGAACAAACGCACAGCAGAGCAGATTGAAGGATACGTTGCTTCTGTGTTTTAGGCAGAGTTTTACTGCTATTTCGTTATATGCGGGAATAATGCTGGAAATGCCTGTTTTGAGATCTCTCCAAAGAAAGCGTTACCAGACTTCCTCTTCAACACACGAGTTTACCTCTGTAAGTTGAATGCACACATTGAAGACCGTTCTGTTAGGTAGCTCCGTTTTGTTTTCACAAGCAGACAGTTCTCCTTACAGCATAGGCTCCCATTCACTGAGAAATGTCCAAACGCAGCTCTTACCAGAAACGTGTTTCTAACTCCTGAATCTAAAGGGAGATTTAACTCACTTAGCTGAACAAACGCACAGCAGAGCAGATTGAAGGATACGTTTCTTCTGTGTTTTAGGCAGAGTTTTACTGCTATTTCGTTATATGCGGGAATATTGCTGGAAATGCCTGTTTTGAGATCTCTCCACAGAAAGCGTTTCCAGACTTCCCCTTCAACACACGAGTTTAGCTGTTTAAGTTGAATGCACACATTGAAGACCGTTCTGTTAGGTAGCTCCGTTTTGGTTTCACAAGCAGACAGTTTTCCTTACAGCATAGGATCCCATTCACTGAGAAATGTCCAAACGCAGCTCTTACCAGAAACGTGTTTCTATCTCCTGAATCTAAAGGGAGATTTAACTCACTTAGCTGAACAAACGCACAGCAGAGCAGATTGAAGGATACGTTGCTTCTCTGTTTTAGGCAGAATTTTACTGCTATTTCGTTATATGCGGGAATAGTGCTGGAAATGCCTGTTTTGAGATCTCTCCACAGAAAGCGTTTCCAGATTTCCCATTCAACACACGAGTTTAAATCTGTAAGTTTAATGCACACATTGAAGACCGTTCTGTTAGGTAGCTCTGTTTTGGTTTCACAAGCAGACAGTTCTCCTTACAGCATAGGCTCCCATTCACTGAGAAATGTCCAAACGCAGCTCTTACCAGAAACGTGTTTCTAACTCCTGAATCTAAAGGGAGATTTAACTCACTTAGCTGAACCAACGCACAGCAGAGCAGATTGAAGGATAAGTTTCTTCTGTGTTTTAGGCAGAGTTTTACTGCTATTTCGTTATATGCGGGAATAGTGCTGGAAATGCCTGTTTTGAGATCTCTCCACAGAAAGCGTTTCCAGACTTCCCCTTCAACACACGAGTTTAAATGTTTAAGTTGAATGCACACATTGAAGACCGTTCTGTTAGGTAGCTCCGTTTTGGTTTCACAAGCAGACAGTTCTCCTTACAGCATAGGCTCCCATTCACTGAGAAATGTCCAAACGCAGCTCTTACCAGAAACGTGTTTCTAACTCCTGAATCTAAAGGGAGATTTAACTCACTTAGCTGAACAAACGCACAGCAGAGCAGATTGAAGGATACGTTGCTTCTGTGTTTTAGGCAGAGTTTTACTGCTATTTCGTTATATGCGGGAATAGTGCTGGAAATGCCTGTTTTGAGATCTCTCCACAGAAAGCGTTTCCAGACTTCCCCTTCAACACACGTGTTTAATTCTGTAAGTTGAATGCACACATTGAAGGCCGTTCTGTTAGGTAGCTCCGTTTTGGTTTCACAAGCAGACAGTTCTCCTTACAGCATAGGCCCCCATTCAATGACAAATGTCCAAACGCAGCTCTTACCAGAAACGTGTTTCTAACTCCTGAATCTAAAGGGAGATTTAACTCACTTAGCTGAACAAACGCACAGCAGAGCAGATTGAAGGATACGTTGCTTCTGTGTTTTAGGCAGAGTTTTACTGCTATTTCGTTATATGGGGGAATAGTGCTGGTAATTCCTGTTTGGAGATCTCTCCACAGAAAGCGTTTCCAGACTTCCCCTTCAACACACGAGTTTAACTCTGTAAGTTGAATGCACACGTTGAAGACTGTTCGGTTAGGTAGCTCCGTTTTGGTTTCACAAGCAGACAGTTCTCCTTACAGCATAGGCTCCCATTCACTGAGAAATGTCCAAACGCATCTTTTACCGGAAACGTGTTTCTAACTCCTGAATCTAAAGGGAGATTTAACTCACTTAGCTGAACAAACGCACAGCAGAGCAGATTGAAGGATACGTTGCTTCTGTGTTTTAGGCAGAGTTTTACTGCTATTTCGTTATATGCGGGAATAGTGCTGGAAATGCCTGTTTTGAGATCTCTGCACAGAAAGCGTTTCCAGACTTCCCCTTCAACACACGAGTTTAAATATGTAAGTTGAATGCACACATTGAAGACCGTTCTGTTAGGTAGATCCGCTTTGGTTTCACAAGCAGACAGTTCTCCTTACAGCATAGGCTCCCATTCACTGAGAAATGTCCAAACGCAGCCCTTACCAGAAACGTGTTTCTAACTCCTGAATCTAAAGGGAGATTTAACTCACTTAGCTGAACAAACGCACAGCAGAGCAGATTGAAGGATACGTTGCTTCTGTGTTTTAGGCAGAGTTTTACTGCTATTTCGTTATATGGGGGAATAGTGCTGGTAATGCCTGTTTTGAGATCTCTCCACAGAAAGCGTTTCCAGACTTCCCCTTCAACACACGAGTTTAAATCTGTAAGTTGAATGCACACATTGAAGACCGTTTGGTTAGGTAGCTCCGTTTTGGTTTCACAAGCAGACAGTTCTCCTTACAGCATAGGCTCCCATTCACTGAGAAATGTCCAAACGCATCTTTTACCGGAAACGTGTTTCTAACTCCTGAATCTAAAGGGAGATTTAACTCACTTAGCTGAACGAACGCACAACAGAGCAGATTGAAGGATACGTTGCTTCTGTGTTTTAGGCAGAGTTTTACTGCTATTTCGTTATATGCGGGAATAGTGCTGTAAATGCCTGTTTTGAGATCTCTCCACAGAAAGCGTTACCAGACTTCCTCTTCAACACACGAGTTTACCTCTGTAAGTTGAATGCACACATTGAAGACCGTTCTGTTAGGTAGCTCCGTTTTGGTTTCACAAGCAGACAGTTCTCCTTACAGCATAGGCTCCCATTCACTGAGAAATGTCCAAACGCAGCTCTTACCAGAAACGTGTTTCTAACTCCTGAATCTAAAGGGAGATTTAACTCACTTAGCTGAACAAACGCACAGCAGAGCAGATTGAAGGATACGTTGCTTCTGTGTTTTAGGCAGAGTTTTACTGCTATTTCGTTATATGCGGGAATATTGCTGGAAATGCCTGTTTTGAGATCTCTCCACAGAAAGCGTTTCCAGACTTCCCCTTCAACACACGAGTTTAGCTGTTTAAGTTGAATGCACACATTGAAGACCGTTCTGTTAGGTAGCTCCGTTTTGGTTTCACAAGCAGACAGTTTTCCTTACAGCATAGGATCCCATTCACTGAGAAATGTCCAAACGCAGCTCTTACCAGAAACGTGTTTCTAACTCCTGAATCTAAAGGGAGATTTAACTCACTTAGCTGGACAAACGCACAGCAGAGTAGATTGAAGGATACGTTGCTTCTCTGTTTTAGGCAGAATTTTACTGCTATTTCGTTATATGCGGGAATAGTGCTGGAAATGCCTGTTTTGAGATCTCTCCACAGAAAGCGTTTCCAGACTTCCCATTCAACACACGAGTTTAAATCTGTAAGTTTAATGCACACATTGAAGACCGTTCGGTTAGGTAGCTCCGTTTTGGTTTCACAAGCAGACAGGATACGTTTCTTCTGTGTTTTAGGCAGAGTTTTACTGCTATTTCGTTATATGCGGGAATAGTGCTGGAAATGCCTGTTTTGAGATCTCTCCACAGAAAGCGTTTCCAGACTTCCCCTTCAACACACGTGTTTAACTCTGTAAGTTGAATGCACACATTGAAGACCGTTCTGTTAGGTAGCTCCGTTTTGGTTTCACAAGCAGACAGTTCTCCTTACAGCATAGGCTCCCATTCAATGACAAATGTCCAAACGCAGCTCTTACCAGAAACGTGTTTCTAACTCCTGAATCTAAAGGGAGATTTAACTCACTTAGCTGAACAAACGCACAGCAGAGCAGATTGAAGGATACGTTGCTTCTGTGTTTTAGGCAGAGTTTTATTGCTATTTCGTTATATGGGGGAATAGTGCTGGTAATGCCTGTTTTGAGATCTCTCCACAGAAAGCGTTTCCAGACTTCCCCTTCAACACACGAGTTTAAATCTGTAAGTTGAATGCACACATTGAAGACCGTTCGGTTAGGTAGCTCCGTTTTGGTTTCACAAGCAGACAGTTCTCCTTACAGCATAGGCTCCCATTCACTGAGAAATGTCCAAACGCATCTTTTACCGGAAACGTGTTTCTAACTCCTGAATCTAAAGGGAGATTTAACTCACTTAGCTGAACAAACGCACAGCAGAGCAGATTGAAGGATACGTTGCTTCTGTGTTTTAGGCAGAGTTTTACTGCTATTTTGTTATATGCGGGAATAGTGCTGGAAATGCCTGTTTTGAGATCTCTCCACAGAAAGCGTTACCAGACTTCCCCTTCCACACACGAGTTTACCTCTGTAAGTTGAATGCACACATTGAAGACCGTTCTGTTAGGTAGCTCCGTTTTGGTTTCACAAGCAGACAGTTCTCCTTACAGCATAGGCTCCCATTCACTGAGAAATGTCCAAACGCAGCTCTTACCAGAAACGTGTTTCTAACTCCTGAATCTAAAGGGAGATTTAACTCACTTAGCTGAACAAACGCACAGCAGAACAGATTGAAGGATACGTTGCTTCTGTGTTTTAGGCAGAGTTTTACTGCTATTTCGTTATATGCGGGAATATTGCTGGAAATGCCTGTTTTGAGATCTCTCCACAGAAAGCGTTTCCAGACTTCCCCTTCAACACACGAGTTTAGCTGTTTAAGTTGAATGCACACATTGAAGACCGTTCTGTTAGGTAGCTCCGTTTTGGTTTCACAAGCAGACAGTTTTCCTTACAGCATAGGATCCCATTCACTGAGAAATGTCCAATCGCAGCTCTTACCAGAAACGTGTTTCTAACTCCTGAATCTAAAGGGAGATTTAACTCACTTAGCTGAACAAACGCACAGCAGAGCAGATTGAAGGATACGTTGCTTCTCTGTTTTAGGCAGAATTTTACTGCTATTTCGTTATATGCGGGAATAGTGCTGGAAATGCCTGTTTTGAGATCTCTCCACAGAAAGCGTTTCCAGACTTCCCATTCAACACACGAGTTTAAATCTGTAAGTTGAATGCACACATTGAAGACCGTTCTGTTAGGTAGCTCTGTTTTGGTTTCACAAGCAGACAGTTCTCCTTACAGCATAGGCTCCCATTCACTGAGAAATGTCCAAACGCAGCTCTTACCAGAAACGTGTTTCTAACTCCTGAATCTAAAGGGAGATTTAACACACTTAGCTGAACAAACGCACAGCAGAGCAGATTGAAGGATACGTTTCTTCTGTGTTTTAGGCAGAGTTTTACTGCTATTTCGTTATATGCGGGAATAGTGCTGGAAATGCCTGTTTTGAGATCTCTCCACAGAAAGCGTTTCCAGACCTCCCCTTCAACACACGAGTTTAAATGTTTAAGTTGAATGCACACATTGAAGACCGTTCTGTTAGGTAGCTCCGTTTTGGTTTCACAAGCAGACAGTTCTCCTTACAGCATAGGCTCCCATTCACTGAGAAATGTCCAAACGCAGCTCTTACCAGAAACGTGTTTCTAACTCCTGAATCTAAAGGGAGATTTAACTCACTTAGCTGAACAAACGCACAGCAGAGCAGATTGAAGGATACGTTGCTTCTGTGTTTTAGGCAGAGTTTTACTGCTATTTCGTTATATGCGGGAATAGTGCTGGAAATGCCTGTTTTGAGATCTCTCCACAGAAAGCGTTTCCAGACTTCCCCTTCAACATACGAGTTTAACTCTGTAAGTTGAATGCACACATTGAAGACCGTTCTGTTAGGTAGCTCCGTTTTGGTTTCACAAGCAGACAGTTCTCCTTACAGCATAGGCTCCCATTCACTGAGAAATGTCCAAACGCAGCTCTTACCAGAAACGTGTTTCTAACTCCTGAATCTAAAGGGAGATTTAACTCACTTAGCTGAATAAACGCACAGCAGAACAGATTGAAGGATACGTTGCTTCTGTGTTTTAGGCAGAGTTTTACTGCTATTTCGTTATATGCGGGAATATTGCTGGAAATGCCTGTTTTGAGATCTCTCCACAGAAAGCGTTTCCAGACTTCCCCTTCAACACACGAGTTTAGCTGTTTAAGTTGAATGCACACATTGAAGACCGTTCTGTTAGGTAGCTCCGTTTTGGTTTCACAAGCAGACAGTTTTCCGTACAGCATAGGATCCCATTCACTGAGAAATGTCCAAACGCAGCTCTTACCAGAAACGTGTTTCTAACTCCTGAATCTAAAGGGAGATTTAACTCACTTAGCTGAACAAACGCACAGCAGAGCAGATTGAAGGATACGTTGCTTCTCTGTTTTAGGCAGAATTTTACTGCTATTTCGTTATATGCGGGAATAGTGCTGGAAATGCCTGTTTTGAGATCTCTCCACAGAAAGCGTTTCCAGACTTCCCATTCAACACACGAGTTTAAATCTGTAAGTTGAATGCACACATTGAAGACCGTTCTGTTAGGTAGCTCTGTTTTGGTTTCACAAGCAGACAGTTCTCCTTACAGCATAGGCTCCCATTCACTGAGAAATGTCCAAACGCAGCTCTTACCAGAAACGTGTTTCTAACTCCTGAATCTAAAGGGAGATTTAACACACTTAGCTGAACAAACGCACAGCAGAGCAGATTGAAGGATACGTTTCTTCTGTGTTTTAGGCAGAGTTTTACTGCTATTTCGTTATATGCGGGAATAGTGCTGGAAATGCCTGTTTTGAGATCTCTCCACAGAAAGCGTTTCCAGACTTCCCCTTCAACACACGAGTTTAAATGTTTAAGTTGAATGCACACATTGAAGACCGTTCTGTTAGGTAGCTCCGTTTTGGTTTCACAAGCAGACAGTTCTCCTTACAGCATAGGCTCCCATTCACTGAGAAATGTCCAAACGCAGCTCTTACCAGAAACGTGTTTCTAACTCCTGAATCTAAAGGGAGATTTAACTCACTTAGCTGAACAAACGCACAGCAGAGCAGATTGAAGGATACGTTGCTTCTGTGTTTTAGGCAGAGTTTTACTGCTATTTCGTTATATGCGGGAATAGTGCTGGAAATGCCTGTTTTGAGATCTCTCCACAGAAAGCGTTTCCAGACTTCCCCTTCAACATACGAGTTTAACTCTGTAAGTTGAATGCACACATTGAAGACCATTCTGTTAGGTAGCTCCGTTTTGGTTTCACAAGCAGACAGTTCTCCTTACAGCATAGGCCCCCATTCAATGACAAATGTCCAAACGCAGCTCTTACCAGAAACGTGTTTCTAACTCCTGAATCTAAAGGGAGATTTAACTCACTTAGCTGAACAAACGCACAGCAGAGCAGATTGAAGGATACGTTGCTTCTGTGTTTTAGGCAGAGTTTTACTGCTATTTCGTTATATGGGGGAATAGTGCTGGTAATTCCTGTTTTGAGATCTCTCCACAGAAAGCGTTTCCAGACTTCCCCTTCAACACACGAGTTTAACTCTGTAAGTTGAATGCACACGTTGAAGACTGTTCGGTTAGGTAGCTCCGTTTTGGTTTCACAAGCAGACAGTTCTCCTTACAGCATAGGCTCCCATTCACTGAGAAATGTCCAAACGCATCTTTTACCGGAAACGTGTTTCTAACTCCTGAATCTAAAGGGAGATTTAACTCACTTAGCTGAACAAACGCACAGCAGAGCAGATTGAAGGATACGTTGCTTCTGTGTTTTAGGCAGAGTTTTACTGCTATTTCGTTATATGCGGGAATAGTGCTGGAAATGCCTGTTTTGAGATCTCTGCACAGAAAGGGTTTCCAGACTTCCCCTTCAACACACGAGTTTAAATATGTAAGTTGAATGCACACATTGAAGACCGTTCTGTTAGGTAGATCCGCTTTGGTTTCACAAGCAGACAGTTCTCCTTACAGCATAGGCTCCCATTCACTGAGAAATGTCCAAACGCAGCCCTTACCAGAAACGTGTTTCTAACTCCTGAATCTAAAGGGAGATTTAACTCACTTAGCTGAACAAACGCACAGCAGAGCAGATTGAAGGATACGTTGCTTCTGTGTTTTAGGCAGAGTTTTACTGCTATTTCGTTATATGGGGGAATAGTGCTGGTAATTCCTGTTTTGAGATCTCTCCACAGAAAGCGTTTCCAGACTTCCCCTTCAACACACGAGTTTAACTCTGTAAGTTGAATGCACACGTTGAAGACTGTTCGGTTAGGTAGCTCCGTTTTGGTTTCACAAGCAGACAGTTCTCCTTACAGCATAGGCTCCCATTCACTGAGAAATGTCCAAACGCATCTTTTACCGGAAACGTGTTTCTAACTCCTGAATCTAAAGGGAGATTTAACTCACTTAGCTGAACAAACGCACAGCAGAGCAGATTGAAGGATACGTTGCTTCTGTGTTTTAGGCAGAGTTTTACTGCTATTTCGTTATATGCGGGAATAGTGCTGGAAATGCCTGTTTTGAGATCTCTGCACAGAAAGCGTTTCCAGACTTCCCCTTCAACACACGAGTTTAAATATGTAAGTTGAATGCACACATTGAAGACCGTTCTGTTAGGTAGATCCGCTTTGGTTTCACAAGCAGACAGTTCTCCTTACAGCATAGGCTCCCATTCACTGAGAAATGTCCAAACGCAGCCCTTACCAGAAACGTGTTTCTAACTCCTGAATCTTAAGGGGGATTTAACTCACTTAGCTGAACAAACGCACAGCAGAGCAGATTGAAGGATACGTTGCTTCTGTGTTTTAGGCAGAGTTTTACTGCTATTTCGTTATATGGGGGAATAGTGCTGGTAATGCCTGTTTTGAAATCTCTCCACAGAAAGCGTTTCCAGACTTCCCCTTCAACACACGAGTTTAAATCTGTAAGTTGAATGCACACATTGAAGACCGTTCGGTTAGGTAGCTCCGTTTTGGTTTCACAAGCAGACAGTTCTCCTTACAGCATAGGCTCCCATTCACTGAGAAATGTCCAAACGCATCTTTTACCGGAAACGTGTTTCTAACTCCTGAATCTAAAGGGAGATTTAACTCACTTAGCTGAACGAACGCACAACAGAGCAGATTGAAGGATACGTTGCTTCTGTGTTTTAGGCAGAGTTTTACTGCTATTTCGTTATATGCGGGAATAGTGCTGGAAATGCCTGTTTTGAGATCTCTCCACAGAAAGCGTTACCAGACTTCCTCTTCAACACACGAGTTTACCTCTGTAAGTTGAATGCACACATTGAAGACCGTTCTGTTAGGTAGCTCCGTTTTGGTTTCACAAGCAGACAGTTCTCCTTACAGCATAGGCTCCCATTCACTGAGAAATGTCCAAACGCAGCTCTTACCAGAAACGTGTTTCTAACTCCTGAATCTAAAGGGAGATTTAACTCACTTAGCTGAACAAACGCACAGCAGAGCAGATTGAAGGATACGTTGCTTCTGTGTTTTAGGCAGAGTTTTACTGCTATTTCGTTATATGCGGGAATAGTGCTGGAAATGCCTGTTTTGAGATCTCTGCACAGAAAGCGTTTCCAGACTTCCCCTTCAACACACGAGTTTAAATATGTAAGTTGAATGCACACATTGAAGACCGTTCTGTTAGGTAGATCCGCTTTGGTTTCACAAGCAGACAGTTCTCCTTACAGCATAGGCTCCCATTCACTGAGAAATGTCCAAACGCAGCCCTTACCAGAAACGTGTTTCTAACTCCTGAATCTAAAGGGAGATTTAACTCACTTAGCTGAACAAACGCACAGCAGAGCAGATTGAAGGATACGTTGCTTCTGTGTTTTAGGCAGAGTTTTACTGCTATTTCGTTATATGGGGGAATAGTGCTGGTAATGCCTGTTTTGAGATCTCTCCACAGAAAGCGTTTCCAGACTTCCCCTTCAACACACGAGTTTAAATGTTTAAGTTGAATGCACACATTGAAGACCGTTCTGTTAGGTAGCTCCGTTTTGGTTTCACAAGCAGACAGTTCCGCTTACAGCATAGGCTCCCATTCACTGAGAAATGTCCAAACGCAGCTCTTACCAGAAACGTGTTTCTAACTCCTGAATCTAAAAGGAGATTTAACTCACTTAGCTGAACAAACGCACAGCAGAGCAGATTGAAGGATACGTTGCTTCTGTGTTTTAGGCAGAGTTTTACTGCTATTTCGTTATATGCGGGAATAGTGCTGGAAATGCCTGTTTTGAGATCTCTCCACAGAACGCGTTTCCAGACTTCCCCTTCAACACACGAGTTTAACTCTGTACGTTGAATGCACACATTTAAGACCGTTCGGTTAGGTAGCTCCGTTTTGGTTTCACCAGCAGACAGTTCTCCTTGCAGCATAGGCTCCCATTCACTGAGAAATATCCAAACGCATCTTTTACCAGAAACGTGTTTCTAACTCCTGAATCTAAAAGGAGATTTAACTCACTTAGCTGAACAAACGCACAGCAGAGCAGATTGAAGGATACGTTGCTTCTGTGTTTTAGGCAGAATTTTACTGCTATTTCGTTATATGCGGGAATAGTGTTGGAAATGGTTGTTTTGAGATCTCTCCACAGAAAGCGTTTCCAGACTTCCCCTTCAACACACGAGTTTAACTCTGTAAGTTGAATGCACACGTTGAAGACCGTTCTGTTAGGTAGCTCCGTTTTTGTTTCACAAGCCGACAGTTCTCCTTACAGCATAGGCTCCCAATCACTGAGAAATGTCCAAACGCAGCTCTTACCAGAAACGTGTTTCTAACTCCTGAATCTAAAGGGAGATTTATCTCACTTAGCTGAACAAACGCAGAGCAGAGCAGATTGCAGGATACGTTGCTTCTGTGTTTTAGGCAGAGTTTTACTGCTATTTCGTTATATGCGGGAATAGTGCTGGAAATGCCTGTTTTGAGATCTCTCCACAGAAAACGTTTCCAGACTTTCCCTTCAACACACGAGTTTAACTCTGTAAGTTGAATGCACACATTGAAGACCGTTCTGTTAGGTAGCTCAGTTTTGGTTTCACAAGCAGACAGTTCTCCTTACAGCATAGGCTACCATTCACTGAGAAATGTCCAAACGCAGCTCTTACCAGAAACGTGTTTCTAACTCCTGAATCTAAAGGGAGATTTAACTCACTTAGCTGAACAAACGCACAGCAGAGCAGATTGAAGGATACGTTGCTTCTGTGTTTTAGGCAGAGTTTTACTGCTATTTCGTTATATGCGGGAATAGTGCTGGAAATGCCTGTTTTGAGATCTCTCCACAGAAAGCGTTTCCAGACTTCCCCTTCAACACACGAGTTTAACTGTGTAAGTTGAATGGACACATTGAAGACCGTTCTGTTAGGTAGCACCGCTTTGGTTTCACAAGCAGACAGTTCTCCTTACAACATAGGCTACCATTCACTGAGAAATGTCCAAACGCAGCTCTTACCAGAAACGTGTTTCTAACTCCTGAATCTAAAGGGAGATTAAACTCACTTAGCTGAACAAACGCACAGCAGAGCAGATTGAAGGATACGTTGCTTCTGTGTTTTAGGCAGAGTTTTACTGCTATTTCGTTATATGCGGGAATAGTGCTGGAAATGCCTGTTTTGAGATCTCTCCACAGAAAGCGTTACCAGACTTCCCCTTCAACACACGAGTTTACCCCTGTAAGTTGAATGCACACATTGAAGACCGTTCTGTTAGGTAGCTCCGTTTTGGTTTCACAAGCATACAGTTCTCCTTACAGCATAGGCTCCCATTCACTGAGAAATGTCCAAACGCAGCTCTTACCAGAAACGTGTTTCTAACTCCTGAATCTAAAGGGAGATTTAACTCACTTAGCTGAACAAACGCGCAGCAGAGCAGATTGAATGATACGTTGCTTCTCTGTTTTAGGCAGAATTTTACTGCTATTTCGTTATATGCGGGAATAGTGCTGGAAATGCCTGTTTTGAGATCTCTCCACAGAAAGCGTTTCCAGACTTCCCATTCAACACACGAGTTTAAATCTGTAAGTTGAATGCACACATTGAAGACCGTTCTGTTAGGTAGCTCTGTTTTGGTTTCACAAGCAGACAGTTCTCCTTACAGCATAGGCTCCCATTCACTGAGAAATGTCCAAACGCAGCTCTTACCAGAAACGTGTTTCTAACTCCTGAATCTAAAGGGAGATTTAACTCACTTAGCTGAACAAACGCACAGCAGAGCAGATTGAAGGATACGTTGCTTCTGTGTTTTAGGCAGAGTTTTACTGCTATTTCGTTATCTGCGGGAATAGTGCTGGAAATGCCTGTTTTGAGATCTCTCCACAGAAAGCGTTTCCAGACTTCCCCTTCAACACACGAGTTTAAATGTTTAAGTTGAATGCACACATTGAAGACCGTTCTGTTAGGTAGCTCCGTTTTGGTTTCACAAGCAGACAGTTCTCCTTATAGCACAGGCTCCCATTCACTGAGAAATGTCCAAACGCAGCTCTTACCAGAAACGTGTTTCTAACTCCTGAATCTAAAGGGAGATTTACCTCACTTAGCTGAACAAACGCACAGCAGAGCAGATTGAAGGATACGTTTCTTCTGTGTTTTAGGCAGAGTTTTACTGCTATTTCGTTATATGCGGGAATAGTGCTGGAAATGCCTGTTTTGAGATCTCTCCACAGAAAGCGTTTCCAGACTTCCCCTTCAACACACGAGTTTAACTCTGTAAGTTGAATGCACACATTGAGGACCGTTCTGTTAGGTAGCTCCGTTTTGGTTTCACAAGCAGACAGTTCTCCTTACAGCATTGGCCCCCATTCAATGACAAATGTCCAAACGCAGCTCTTACCAGAAACGTGTTTCTAACTCCTGAATCTAAAGGGAGATTTAACTCACTTAGCTGAACAAACGCACAGCAGAGCAGATTGAAGGATACGTTGCTTCTGTGTTTTAGGCAGAGTTTTACTGCTATTTCGTTATATGGGGGAATAGTGCTGGTAATACCTGTTTTGAGATCTCTCCACAGAAAGCGTTTCCAGACTTCCCCTTCAACACACGAGTTTAACACTGTAAGTTGAATGCACACATTGAAGACCGTTCGGTTAGGTAGCTCCGTTTTGGTTTCACAAGCAGACAGTTCTCCTTACAGCATAGGCTCCCATTCACTGAGAAATGTCCAAACGCATCTTTTACTGGAAACGTGTTTCTAACTCCTGAATCTAAAGGGAGATTTAACTCACTTAGCTGAACAAACGCACAGCAGAGCAGATTGAAGGATACGTTGCTTCTGTGTTTTAGGCAGAGTTTTACTGCTATTTCGTTATATGCGGGAATAGTGCTGGAAATGCCTGTTTTGAGATCTCTGCACAGAAAGCGTTTCCAGACTTCCCCTTCAACACACGAGTTTAAATATGTAAGTTGAATGCACACATTGAAGACCGTTCTGTTAGGTAGATCCGCTTTGGTTTCACAAGCAGACAGTTCTCCTTACAGCATAGGCTCCCATTCACTGAGAAATGTCCAAACGCAGCCCTTACCAGAAACGTGTTTCTAACTCCTGAATCTAAAGGGAGATTTAACTCACTTAGCTGAACAAACGCACAGCAGAGCAGATTGAAGGATACGTTGCTTCTCTGTTTTAGGCAGAATTTTACTGCTATTTCGTTATATGCGGGAATAGTGCTGGAAATGCCTGTTTTGAGATCTCTCCACAGAAAGCGTTTCCAAACTTCCCATTCAACACACGAGTTTAAATCTGTAAGTTGAATGCACACATTGAAGACCGTTCTGTTAGGTAGCTCTGTTTTGGTTTCACAAGCAGACAGTTCTCCTTACAGCATAGGCTCCCATTCACTGAGAAATGTCCAAACGCAGCTCTTACCAGAAACGTGTTTCTAACTCCTGAATCTAAAGGGAGATTTAACTCACTTAGCTGAACAAACGCACAGCAGAGCAGATTGAAGGATACGTTGCTTCTGTGTTTTAGGCAGAGTTTTACTGCTATTTCGTTATATGGGGGAATAGTGCTGGTAATGCCTGTTTTGAGATCTCTCCACAGAAAGCGTTTCCAGACTTCCCCTTCAACACACGAGTTTAAATCTGTAAGTTGAATGCACACATTGAAGACCGTTCGGTTAGGTAGCTCCGTTTTGGTTTCACAAGCAGACAGTTCTCCTTACAGCATAGGCTCCCATTCACTGAGAAATGTCCAAACGCATCTTTTACCGGAAACGTGTTTCTAACTCCTGAATCTAAAGGGAGATTTAACTCACTTAGCTGAACAAACGCACAACAGAGCAGATTGAAGGATACGTTGCTTCTGTGTTTTAGGCAGAGTTTTACTGCTATTTCGTTATATGCGGGAATAATGCTGGAAATGCCTGTTTTGAGATCTCTCCACAGAAAGCGTTACCAGACTTCCTCTTCAACACACGAGTTTACCTCTGTAAGTTGAATGCACACATTGAAGACCGTTCTGCTAGGTAGCTCCGTTTTGGTTTCACAAGCAGACAGTTCTCCTTACAGCATAGGCTCCCATTCACTGAGAAATGTCCAAACGCAGCTCTTACCAGAAACGTGTTTCTAACTCCTGAATCTAAAGGGAGATTTAACTCACTTAGCTGAACAAACGCACAGCAGAGCAGATTGAAGGATACGTTGCTTCTGTGTTTTAGGCAGAGTTTTACTGCTATTTCGTTATATGCGGGAATATTGCTGGAAATGCCTGTTTTGAGATCTCTCCACAGAAAGCGTTTCCAGACTTCCCCTTCAACACACGAGTTTAGCTGTTTAAGTTGAATGCACACATTGAAGACCGTTCTGTTAGGTAGCTCCGTTTTGGTTTCACAAGCAGACAGTTTTCCTTACAGCATAGGATCCCATTCACTGAGAAATGTCCAAACGCAGCTCTTACCAGAAACGTGTTTATATCTCCTGAATCTAAAGGGAGATTTAACTCACTTAGCTGAACAAACGCACAGCAGAGCAGATTGAAGGATACGTTGCTTCTCTGTTTTAGGCAGAATTTTACTGCTATTTCGTTATATGCGGGAATAGTGCTGGAAATGCCTGTTTTGAGATCTCTCCACAGAAAGCGTTTCCAGACTTCCCATTCAACACACGAGTTTAAATCTGTAAGTTTAATGCACACATTGAAGACCGTTCTGTTAGGTAGCTCTGTTTTGGTTTCACAAGCAGACAGTTCTCCTTACAGCATAGGCTCCCATTCACTGAGAAATGTCCAAACGCAGCTCTTACCAGAAACGTGTTTCTAACTCCTGAATCTAAAGGGAGATTTAACTCACTTAGCTGAACCAACGCACAGCAGAGCAGATTGAAGGATAAGTTTCTTCTGTGTTTTAGGCAGAGTTTTACTGCTATTTCGTTATATGCGGGAATAGTGCTGGAAATGCCTGTTTTGAGATCTCTCCACAGAAAGCGTTTCCAGACTTCCCCTTCAACACACGAGTTTAAATGTTTAAGTTGAATGCACACATTGAAGACCGTTCTGTTAGGTAGCTCCGTTTTGGTTTCACAAGCAGACAGTTCTCCTTACAGCATAGGCTCCCATTCACTGAGAAATGTCCAAACGCAGCTCTTACCAGAAACGTGTTTCTAACTCCTGAATCTAAAGGGAGATTTAACTCACTTAGCTGAACAAACGCACAGCAGAGCAGATTGAAGGATAAGTTGCTTCTGTGTTTTAGGCAGAGTTTTACTGCTATTTCGTTATATGCGGGAATAGTGCTGGAAATGCCTGTTTTGAGATCTCTCCACAGAAAGCGTTTCCAGACTTCCCCTTCAACACACGTGTTTAACTCTGTAAGTTGAATGCACACATTGAACGCCGTTCTGTTAGGTAGCTCCGTTTTGGTTTCACAAGCAGACAGTTCTCCTTACAGCATAGGCCCCCATTCAATGACAAATGTCCAAACGCAGCTCTTACCAGAAACGTGTTTCTAACTCCTGAATCTAAAGGGAGATTTAACTCACTTAGCTGAACAAACGCACAGCAGAGCAGATTGAAGGATACGTTGCTTCTGTGTTTTAGGCAGAGTTTTACTGCTATTTCGTTATATGGGGGAATAGTGCTGGTAATTCCTGTTTTGAGATCTCTCCACAGAAAGCGTTTCCAGACTTCCCCTTCAACACACGAGTTTAACTCTGTAAGTTGAATGCACACGTTGAAGACTGTTCGGTTAGGTAGCTCCGTTTTGGTTTCACAAGCAGACAGTTCTCCTTACAGCATAGGCTCCCATTCACTGAGAAATGTCCAAACGCATCTTTTACCGGAAACGTGTTTCTAACTCCTGAATCTAAAGGGAGATTTAACTCACTTAGCTGAACAAACGCACAGCAGAGCAGATTGAAGGATACGTTGCTTCTGTGTTTTAGGCAGAGTTTTACTGCTATTTCGTTATATGCGGGAATAGTGCTGGAAATGCCTGTTTTGAGATCTCTGCACAGAAAGCGTTTCCAGACTTCCCCTTCAACACACGAGTTTAAATATGTAAGTTGAATGCACACATTGAAGACCGTTCTGTTAGGTAGATCCGCTTTGGTTTCACAAGCAGACAGTTCTCCTTACAGCATAGGCTCCCATTCACTGAGAAATGTCCAAACGCAGCCCTTACCAGAAACGTGTTTCTAACTCCTGAATCTAAAGGGAGATTTAACTCACTTAGCTGAACAAACGCACAGCAGAGCAGATTGAAGGATACGTTGCTTCTGTGTTTTAGGCAGAGTTTTACTGCTATTTCGTTATATGGGGGAATAGTGCTGGTAATGCCTGTTTTGAGATCTCTCCACAGAAAGCGTTTCCAGACTTCCCCTTCAACACACGAGTTTAAATCTGTAAGTTGAATGCACACATTGAAGACCGTTCGGTTAGGTAGCTCCGTTTTGGTTTCACAAGCAGACAGTTCTCCTTACAGCATAGGCTCCCATTCACTGAGAAATGTCCAAACGCATCTTTTACCGGAAACGTGTTTCTAACTCCTGAATCTAAAGGGAGATTTAACTCACTTAGCTGAACAAACGCACAACAGAGCAGATTGAAGGATACGTTGCTTCTGTGTTTTAGGCAGAGTTTTACTGCTATTTCGTTATATGCGGGAATAATGCTGGAAATGCCTGTTTTGAGATCTCTCCACAGAAAGCGTTACCAGACTTCCTCTTCAACACACGAGTTTACCTCTGTAAGTTGAATGCACACATTGAAGACCGTTCTGCTAGGTAGCTCCGTTTTGGTTTCACAAGCAGACAGTTCTCCTTACAGCATAGGCTCCCATTCACTGAGAAATGTCCAAACGCAGCTCTTACCAGAAACGTGTTTCTAACTCCTGAATCTAAAGGGAGATTTAACTCACTTAGCTGAACAAACGCACAGCAGAGCAGATTGAAGGATACGTTGCTTCTGTGTTTTAGGCAGAGTTTTACTGCTATTTCGTTATATGCGGGAATATTGCTGGAAATGCCTGTTTTGAGATCTCTCCACAGAAAGCGTTTCCAGACTTCCCCTTCAACACACGAGTTTAGCTGTTTAAGTTGAATGCACACATTGAAGACCGTTCTGTTAGGTAGCTCCGTTTTGGTTTCACAAGCAGACAGTTTTCCTTACAGCATAGGATCCCATTCACTGAGAAATGTCCAAACGCAGCTCTTACCAGAAACGTGTTTATATCTCCTGAATCTAAAGGGAGATTTAACTCACTTAGCTGAACAAACGCACAGCAGAGCAGATTGAAGGATACGTTGCTTCTCTGTTTTAGGCAGAATTTTACTGCTATTTCGTTATATGCGGGAATAGTGCTGGAAATGCCTGTTTTGAGATCTCTCCACAGAAAGCGTTTCCAGACTTCCCATTCAACACACGAGTTTAAATCTGTAAGTTTAATGCACACATTGAAGACCGTTCTGTTAGGTAGCTCTGTTTTGGTTTCACAAGCAGACAGTTCTCCTTACAGCATAGGCTCCCATTCACTGAGAAATGTCCAAACGCAGCTCTTACCAGAAACGTGTTTCTAACTCCTGAATCTAAAGGGAGATTTAACTCACTTAGCTGAACCAACGCACAGCAGAGCAGATTGAAGGATAAGTTTCTTCTGTGTTTTAGGCAGAGTTTTACTGCTATTTCGTTATATGCGGGAATAGTGCTGGAAATGCCTGTTTTGAGATCTCTCCACAGAAAGCGTTTCCAGACTTCCCCTTCAACACACGAGTTTAAATGTTTAAGTTGAATGCACACATTGAAGACCGTTCTGTTAGGTAGCTCCGTTTTGGTTTCACAAGCAGACAGTTCTCCTTACAGCATAGGCTCCCATTCACTGAGAAATGTCCAAACGCAGCTCTTACCAGAAACGTGTTTCTAACTCCTGAATCTAAAGGGAGATTTAACTCACTTAGCTGAACAAACGCACAGCAGAGCAGATTGAAGGATAAGTTGCTTCTGTGTTTTAGGCAGAGTTTTACTGCTATTTCGTTATATGCGGGAATAGTGCTGGAAATGCCTGTTTTGAGATCTCTCCACAGAAAGCGTTTCCAGACTTCCCCTTCAACACACGTGTTTAACTCTGTAAGTTGAATGCACACATTGAACGCCGTTCTGTTAGGTAGCTCCGTTTTGGTTTCACAAGCAGACAGTTCTCCTTACAGCATAGGCCCCCATTCAATGACAAATGTCCAAACGCAGCTCTTACCAGAAACGTGTTTCTAACTCCTGAATCTAAAGGGAGATTTAACTCACTTAGCTGAACAAACGCACAGCAGAGCAGATTGAAGGATACGTTGCTTCTGTGTTTTAGGCAGAGTTTTACTGCTATTTCGTTATATGGGGGAATAGTGCTGGTAATTCCTGTTTTGAGATCTCTCCACAGAAAGCGTTTCCAGACTTCCCCTTCAACACACGAGTTTAACTCTGTAAGTTGAATGCACACGTTGAAGACTGTTCGGTTAGGTAGCTCCGTTTTGGTTTCACAAGCAGACAGTTCTCCTTACAGCATAGGCTCCCATTCACTGAGAAATGTCCAAACGCATCTTTTACCGGAAACGTGTTTCTAACTCCTGAATCTAAAGGGAGATTTAACTCACTTAGCTGAACAAACGCACAGCAGAGCAGATTGAAGGATACGTTGCTTCTGTGTTTTAGGCAGAGTTTTACTGCTATTTCGTTATATGCGGGAATAGTGCTGGAAATGCCTGTTTTGAGATCTCTGCACAGAAAGCGTTTCCAGACTTCCCCTTCAACACACGAGTTTAAATATGTAAGTTGAATGCACACATTGAAGACCGTTCTGTTAGGTAGATCCGCTTTGGTTTCACAAGCAGACAGTTCTCCTTACAGCATAGGCTCCCATTCACTGAGAAATGTCCAAACGCAGCCCTTACCAGAAACGTGTTTCTAACTCCTGAATCTAAAGGGAGATTTAACTCACTTAGCTGAACAAACGCACAGCAGAGCAGATTGAAGGATACGTTGCTTCTGTGTTTTAGGCAGAGTTTTACTGCTATTTCGTTATATGGGGGAATAGTGCTGGTAATGCCTGTTTTGAGATCTCTCCACAGAAAGCGTTACCAGACTTCCTCTTCAACACACGAGTTTACCTCTGTAAGTTGAATGCACACATTGAAGACCGTTCTGTTAGGTAGCTCCGTTTTGGTTTCACAAGCAGACAGTTCTCCTTACAGCATAGGCTCCCATTCACTGAGAAATGTCCAAACGCAGCTCTTACCAGAAACGTGTTTCTAACTCCTGAATCTAAAGGGAGATTTAACTCACTTAGCTGAACAAACGCACAGCAGAGCAGATTGAAGGATACGTTGCTTCTGTGTTTTAGGCAGAGTTTTACTGCTATTTCGTTATATGCGGGAATAGTGCTGGAAATGCCTGTTTTGAGATCTCTGCACAGAAAGCGTTTCCAGACTTCCCCTTCAACACACGAGTTTAAATATGTAAGTTGAATGCACACATTGAAGACCGTTCTGTTAGGTAGATCCGCTTTGGTTTCACAAGCAGACAGTTCTCCTTACAGCATAGGCTCCCATTCACTGAGAAATGTCCAAACGCAGCCCTTACCAGAAACGTGTTTCTAACTCCTGAATCTAAAGGGAGATTTAACTCACTTAGCTGAACAAACGCACAGCAGAGCAGATTGAAGGATACGTTGCTTCTGTGTTTTAGGCAGAGTTTTACTGCTATTTCGTTATATGGGGGAATAGTGCTGGTAATGCCTGTTTTGAGATCTCTCCACAGAAAGCGTTTCAAGACTTCCCCTTCAACACACGAGTTTAAATCTGTAAGTTGAATGCACACATTGAAGACCGTTCGGTTAGGTAGCTCCGTTTTGGTTTCACAAGCAGACAGTTCTCCTTACAGCATAGGCTCCCATTCACTGAGAAATGTCCAAACGCATCTTTTACCGGAAACGTGTTTCTAACTCCTGAATCTAAAGGGAGATTTAACTCACTTAGCTGAACGAACGCACAACAGAGCAGATTGAAGGATACGTTGCTTCTGTGTTTTAGGCAGAGTTTTACTGCTATTTCGTTATATGCGGGAATAGTGCTGGAAATGCCTGTTTTGAGATCTCTCCACAGAAAGCGTTACCAGACTTCCTCTTCAACACACGAGTTTACCTCTGTAAGTTGAATGCACACTTTGAAGACCGTTCTGTTAGGTAGCTCCGTTTTGGTTTCACAAGCAGACAGTTCTCCTTACAGCATAGGCTCCCATTCACTGAGAAATGTCCAAACGCAGCTCTTACCAGAAACGTGTTTCTAACTCCTGAATCTAAAGGGAGATTTAACTCACTTAGCTGAACAAACGCACAGCAGAGCAGATTGAAGGATACGTTGCTTCTGTGTTTTAGGCAGAGTTTTACTGCTATTTCGTTATATGCGGGAATAGTGCTGGAAATGCCTGTTTTGAGATCTCTCCACAGAAAGCGTTTCCAGACTTCCCCTTCAACACACGAGTTTAGCTGTTTAAGTTGAATGCACACATTGAAGACCGTTCTGTTAGGTAGCTCCGTTTTGGTTTCACAAGCAGACAGTTTTCCTTACAGCATAGGATCCCATTCACTGAGAAATGTCCAAACGCAGCTCTTACCAGAAACGTGTTTCTAACTCCTGAATCTAAAGGGAGATTTAACTCACTTAGCTGGACAAACGCACAGCAGAGTAGATTGAAGGATACGTTGCTTCTCTGTTTTAGGCAGAATTTTACTGCTATTTCGTTATATGCGGGAATAGTGCTGGAAATGCCTGTTTTGAGATCTCTCCACAGAAAGCGTTTCCAGACTTCCCATTCAACACACGAGTTTAAATCTGTAAGTTTAATGCACACATTGAAGACCGTTCTGTTAGGTATCTCTGTTTTGGTTTCACAAGCAGACAGTTCTCCTTACAGCATAGGCTCCCATTCACTGAGAAATGTCCAAACGCAGCTCTTACCAGAAACGTGTTTCTAACTCCTGAATCTAAAGGGAGATTTAACTCACTTAGCTGAACAAACGCACAGCAGAGCAGATTGAAGGATACGTTTCTTCTGTGTTTTAGGCAGAGTTTTACTGCTATTTCGTTATATGCGGGAATAGTGCTGGAAATGCCTGTTTTGAGATCTCTCCACAGAAAGCGTTTCCAGACTTCCCCTTCAACACACGTGTTTAAATGTTTAAGTTGAATGCACACATTGAAGACCGTTCTGTTAGGTAGCTCCGTTTTGGTTTCACAAGCAGACAGTTCTCCTTACAGCATAGGCTCCCATTCACTGAGAAATGTCCAAACGCAGCTCTTACCAGAAACGTGTTTCTAACTCCTGAATCTAAAGGGAAATTTAACTCACTTAGCTGAACAAACGCACAGCAGAGCAGATTGAAGGATACGTTGCTTCTGTGTTTTAGGCAGAGTTTTACTGCTATTTCGTTATATGCGGGAATAGTGCTGGAAATGCCTGTTTTGAGATCTCTCCACAGAAAGCGTTTCCAGACTTCCCCTTCAACACACGTGTTTAACTCTGTAAGTTGAATGCACACATTGAAGACCGTTCTGTTAGGTAGCTCCGTTTTGGTTTCACAAGCAGACAGTTCTCCTTACAGCATAGGCCCCCATTCAATGACAAATGTCCAAACGCAGCTCTTACCAGAAACGTGTTTCTAACTCCTGAATCTAAAGGGAGATTTAACTCACTTAGCTGAACAAACGCACAGCAGAGCAGATTGAAGGATACGTTGCTTCTGTGTTTTAGGCAGAGTTTTATTGCTATTTCGTTATATGGGGGAATAGTGCTGGTAATGCCTGTTTTGAGATCTCTCCACAGAAAGCGTTTCCAGACTTCCCCTTCAACACACGAGTTTAAATCTGTAAGTTGAATGCACACATTGAAGACCGTTCGGTTAGGTAGCTCCGTTTTGGTTTCACAAGCAGACAGTTCTCCTTACAGCATAGGCTCCCATTCACTGAGAAATGTCCAAACGCATCTTTTACCGGAAACGTGTTTCTAACTCCTGAATCTAAAGGGAGATTTAACTCACTTAGCTGAACAAACGCACAGCAGAGCAGATTGAAGGATACGTTGCTTCTGTGTTTTAGGCAGAGTTTTACTGCTATTTCGTTATATGCGGGAATAATGCTGGAAATGCCTGTTTTGAGATCTCTCCAAAGAAAGCGTTACCAGACTTCCTCTTCAACACACGAGTTTACCTCTGTAAGTTGAATGCACACATTGAAGACCGTTCTGTTAGGTAGCTCCGTTTTGTTTTCACAAGCAGACAGTTCTCCTTACAGCATAGGCTCCCATTCACTGAGAAATGTCCAAACGCAGCTCTTACCAGAAACGTGTTTCTAACTCCTGAATCTAAAGGGAGATTTAACTCACTTAGCTGAACAAACGCACAGCAGAGCAGATTGAAGGATACGTTTCTTCTGTGTTTTAGGCAGAGTTTTACTGCTATTTCGTTATATGCGGGAATATTGCTGGAAATGCCTGTTTTGAGATCTCTCCACAGAAAGCGTTTCCAGACTTCCCCTTCAACACACGAGTTTAGCTGTTTAAGTTGAATGCACACATTGAAGACCGTTCTGTTAGGTAGCTCCGTTTTGGTTTCACAAGCAGACAGTTTTCCTTACAGCATAGGATCCCATTCACTGAGAAATGTCCAAACGCAGCTCTTACCAGAAACGTGTTTCTATCTCCTGAATCTAAAGGGAGATTTAACTCACTTAGCTGAACAAACGCACAGCAGAGCAGATTGAAGGATACGTTGCTTCTCTGTTTTAGGCAGAATTTTACTGCTATTTCGTTATATGCGGGAATAGTGCTGGAAATGCCTATTTTGAGATCTCTCCACAGAAAGCGTTTCCAGACTTCCCATTCAACACACGAGTTTAAATCTGTAAGTTTAATGCACACATTGAAGACCGTTCTGTTAGGTAGCTCTGTTTTGGTTTCACAAGCAGACAGTTCTCCTTACAGCATAGGCTCCCATTCACTGAGAAATGTCCAAACGCAGCTCTTACCAGAAACGTGTTTCTAACTCCTGAATCTAAAGGGAGATTTAACTCACTTAGCTGAACCAACGCACAGCAGAGCAGATTGAAGGATAAGTTTCTTCTGTGTTTTAGGCAGAGTTTTACTGCTATTTCGTTATATGCGGGAATAGTGCTGGAAATGCCTGTTTTGAGATCTCTCCACAGAAAGCGTTTCCAGACTTCCCCTTCAACACACGAGTTTAAATGTTTAAGTTGAATGCACACATTGAAGACCGTTCTGTTAGGTAGCTCCGTTTTGGTTTCACAAGCAGACAGTTCTCCTTACAGCATAGGCTCCCATTCACTGAGAAATGTCCAAACGCAGCTCTTACCAGAAACGTGTTTCTAACTCCTGAATCTAAAGGGAGATTTAACTCACTTAGCTGAACAAACGCACAGCAGAGCAGATTGAAGGATACGTTGCTTCTGTGTTTTAGGCAGAGTTTTACTGCTATTTCGTTATATGCGGGAATAGTGCTGGAAATGCCTGTTTTGAGATCTCTCCACAGAAAGCGTTTCCAGACTTCCCCTTCAACACACGTGTTTAACTCTGTAAGTTGAATGCACACATTGAAGGCCGTTCTGTTAGGTAGCTCCGTTTTGGTTTCACAAGCAGACAGTTCTCCTTACAGCATAGGCCCCCATTCAATGACAAATGTCCAAACGCAGCTCTTACCAGAAACGTGTTTCTAACTCCTGAATCTAAAGGGAGATTTAACTCACTTAGCTGAACAAACGCACAGCAGAGCAGATTGAAGGATACGTTGCTTCTGTGTTTTAGGCAGAGTTTTACTGCTATTTCGTTATATGGGGGAATAGTGCTGGTAATTCCTGTTTGGAGATCTCTCCACAGAAAGCGTTTCCAGACTTCCCCTTCAACACACGAGTTTAACTCTGTAAGTTGAATGCACACGTTGAAGACTGTTCGGTTAGGTAGCTCCGTTTTGGTTTCACAAGCAGACAGTTCTCCTTACAGCATAGGCTCCCATTCACTGAGAAATGTCCAAACGCATCTTTTACCGGAAACGTGTTTCTAACTCCTGAATCTAAAGGGAGATTTAACTCACTTAGCTGAACAAACGCACAGCAGAGCAGATTGAAGGATACGTTGCTTCTGTGTTTTAGGCAGAGTTTTACTGCTATTTCGTTATATGCGGGAATAGTGCTGGAAATGCCTGTTTTGAGATCTCTGCACAGAAAGCGTTTCCAGACTTCCCCTTCAACACACGAGTTTAAATATGTAAGTTGAATGCACACATTGAAGACCGTTCTGTTAGGTAGATCCGCTTTGGTTTCACAAGCAGACAGTTCTCCTTACAGCATAGGCTCCCATTCACTGAGAAATGTCCAAACGCAGCCCTTACCAGAAACGTGTTTCTAACTCCTGAATCTAAAGGGAGATTTAACTCACTTAGCTGAACAAACGCACAGCAGAGCAGATTGAAGGATACGTTGCTTCTGTGTTTTAGGCAGAGTTTTACTGCTATTTCGTTATATGGGGGAATAGTGCTGGTAATGCCTGTTTTGAGATCTCTCCACAGAAAGCGTTTCCAGACTTCCCCTTCAACACACGAGTTTAAATCTGTAAGTTGAATGCACACATTGAAGACCGTTTGGTTAGGTAGCTCCGTTTTGGTTTCACAAGCAGACAGTTCTCCTTACAGCATAGGCTCCCATTCACTGAGAAATGTCCAAACGCATCTTTTACCGGAAACGTGTTTCTAACTCCTGAATCTAAAGGGAGATTTAACTCACTTAGCTGAACGAACGCACAACAGAGCAGATTGAAGGATACGTTGCTTCTGTGTTTTAGGCAGAGTTTTACTGCTATTTCGTTATATGCGGGAATAGTGCTGTAAATGCCTGTTTTGAGATCTCTCCACAGAAAGCGTTACCAGACTTCCTCTTCAACACACGAGTTTACCTCTGTAAGTTGAATGCACACATTGAAGACCGTTCTGTTAGGTAGCTCCGTTTTGGTTTCACAAGCAGACAGTTCTCCTTACAGCATAGGCTCCCATTCACTGAGAAATGTCCAAACGCAGCTCTTACCAGAAACGTGTTTCTAACTCCTGAATCTAAAGGGAGATTTAACTCACTTAGCTGAACAAACGCACAGCAGAGCAGATTGAAGGATACGTTGCTTCTGTGTTTTAGGCAGAGTTTTACTGCTATTTCGTTATATGCGGGAATATTGCTGGAAATGCCTGTTTTGAGATCTCTCCACAGAAAGCGTTTCCAGACTTCCCCTTCAACACACGAGTTTAGCTGTTTAAGTTGAATGCACACATTGAAGACCGTTCTGTTAGGTAGCTCCGTTTTGGTTTCACAAGCAGACAGTTTTCCTTACAGCATAGGATCCCATTCACTGAGAAATGTCCAAACGCAGCTCTTACCAGAAACGTGTTTCTAACTCCTGAATCTAAAGGGAGATTTAACTCACTTAGCTGGACAAACGCACAGCAGAGTAGATTGAAGGATACGTTGCTTCTCTGTTTTAGGCAGAATTTTACTGCTATTTCGTTATATGCGGGAATAGTGCTGGAAATGCCTGTTTTGAGATCTCTCCACAGAAAGCGTTTCCAGACTTCCCATTCAACACACGAGTTTAAATCTGTAAGTTTAATGCACACATTGAAGACCGTTCGGTTAGGTAGCTCCGTTTTGGTTTCACAAGCAGACAGGATACGTTTCTTCTGTGTTTTAGGCAGAGTTTTACTGCTATTTCGTTATATGCGGGAATAGTGCTGGAAATGCCTGTTTTGAGATCTCTCCACAGAAAGCGTTTCCAGACTTCCCCTTCAACACACGTGTTTAACTCTGTAAGTTGAATGCACACATTGAAGACCGTTCTGTTAGGTAGCTCCGTTTTGGTTTCACAAGCAGACAGTTCTCCTTACAGCATAGGCTCCCATTCAATGACAAATGTCCAAACGCAGCTCTTACCAGAAACGTGTTTCTAACTCCTGAATCTAAAGGGAGATTTAACTCACTTAGCTGAACAAACGCACAGCAGAGCAGATTGAAGGATACGTTGCTTCTGTGTTTTAGGCAGAGTTTTATTGCTATTTCGTTATATGGGGGAATAGTGCTGGTAATGCCTGTTTTGAGATCTCTCCACAGAAAGCGTTTCCAGACTTCCCCTTCAACACACGAGTTTAAATCTGTAAGTTGAATGCACACATTGAAGACCGTTCGGTTAGGTAGCTCCGTTTTGGTTTCACAAGCAGACAGTTCTCCTTACAGCATAGGCTCCCATTCACTGAGAAATGTCCAAACGCATCTTTTACCGGAAACGTGTTTCTAACTCCTGAATCTAAAGGGAGATTTAACTCACTTAGCTGAACAAACGCACAGCAGAGCAGATTGAAGGATACGTTGCTTCTGTGTTTTAGGCAGAGTTTTACTGCTATTTTGTTATATGCGGGAATAGTGCTGGAAATGCCTGTTTTGAGATCTCTCCACAGAAAGCGTTACCAGACTTCCCCTTCCACACACGAGTTTACCTCTGTAAGTTGAATGCACACATTGAAGACCGTTCTGTTAGGTAGCTCCGTTTTGGTTTCACAAGCAGACAGTTCTCCTTACAGCATAGGCTCCCATTCACTGAGAAATGTCCAAACGCAGCTCTTACCAGAAACGTGTTTCTAACTCCTGAATCTAAAGGGAGATTTAACTCACTTAGCTGAACAAACGCACAGCAGAACAGATTGAAGGATACGTTGCTTCTGTGTTTTAGGCAGAGTTTTACTGCTATTTCGTTATATGCGGGAATATTGCTGGAAATGCCTGTTTTGAGATCTCTCCACAGAAAGCGTTTCCAGACTTCCCCTTCAACACACGAGTTTAGCTGTTTAAGTTGAATGCACACATTGAAGACCGTTCTGTTAGGTAGCTCCGTTTTGGTTTCACAAGCAGACAGTTTTCCTTACAGCATAGGATCCCATTCACTGAGAAATGTCCAATCGCAGCTCTTACCAGAAACGTGTTTCTAACTCCTGAATCTAAAGGGAGATTTAACTCACTTAGCTGAACAAACGCACAGCAGAGCAGATTGAAGGATACGTTGCTTCTCTGTTTTAGGCAGAATTTTACTGCTATTTCGTTATATGCGGGAATAGTGCTGGAAATGCCTGTTTTGAGATCTCTCCACAGAAAGCGTTTCCAGACTTCCCATTCAACACACGAGTTTAAATCTGTAAGTTGAATGCACACATTGAAGACCGTTCTGTTAGGTAGCTCTGTTTTGGTTTCACAAGCAGACAGTTCTCCTTACAGCATAGGCTCCCATTCACTGAGAAATGTCCAAACGCAGCTCTTACCAGAAACGTGTTTCTAACTCCTGAATCTAAAGGGAGATTTAACACACTTAGCTGAACAAACGCACAGCAGAGCAGATTGAAGGATACGTTTCTTCTGTGTTTTAGGCAGAGTTTTACTGCTATTTCGTTATATGCGGGAATAGTGCTGGAAATGCCTGTTTTGAGATCTCTCCACAGAAAGCGTTTCCAGACCTCCCCTTCAACACACGAGTTTAAATGTTTAAGTTGAATGCACACATTGAAGACCGTTCTGTTAGGTAGCTCCGTTTTGGTTTCACAAGCAGACAGTTCTCCTTACAGCATAGGCTCCCATTCACTGAGAAATGTCCAAACGCAGCTCTTACCAGAAACGTGTTTCTAACTCCTGAATCTAAAGGGAGATTTAACTCACTTAGCTGAACAAACGCACAGCAGAGCAGATTGAAGGATACGTTGCTTCTGTGTTTTAGGCAGAGTTTTACTGCTATTTCGTTATATGCGGGAATAGTGCTGGAAATGCCTGTTTTGAGATCTCTCCACAGAAAGCGTTTCCAGACTTCCCCTTCAACATACGAGTTTAACTCTGTAAGTTGAATGCACACATTGAAGACCGTTCTGTTAGGTAGCTCCGTTTTGGTTTCACAAGCAGACAGTTCTCCTTACAGCATAGGCTCCCATTCACTGAGAAATGTCCAAACGCAGCTCTTACCAGAAACGTGTTTCTAACTCCTGAATCTAAAGGGAGATTTAACTCACTTAGCTGAATAAACGCACAGCAGAACAGATTGAAGGATACGTTGCTTCTGTGTTTTAGGCAGAGTTTTACTGCTATTTCGTTATATGCGGGAATATTGCTGGAAATGCCTGTTTTGAGATCTCTCCACAGAAAGCGTTTCCAGACTTCCCCTTCAACACACGAGTTTAGCTGTTTAAGTTGAATGCACACATTGAAGACCGTTCTGTTAGGTAGCTCCGTTTTGGTTTCACAAGCAGACAGTTTTCCGTACAGCATAGGATCCCATTCACTGAGAAATGTCCAAACGCAGCTCTTACCAGAAACGTGTTTCTAACTCCTGAATCTAAAGGGAGATTTAACTCACTTAGCTGAACAAACGCACAGCAGAGCAGATTGAAGGATACGTTGCTTCTCTGTTTTAGGCAGAATTTTACTGCTATTTCGTTATATGCGGGAATAGTGCTGGAAATGCCTGTTTTGAGATCTCTCCACAGAAAGCGTTTCCAGACTTCCCATTCAACACACGAGTTTAAATCTGTAAGTTGAATGCACACATTGAAGACCGTTCTGTTAGGTAGCTCTGTTTTGGTTTCACAAGCAGACAGTTCTCCTTACAGCATAGGCTCCCATTCACTGAGAAATGTCCAAACGCAGCTCTTACCAGAAACGTGTTTCTAACTCCTGAATCTAAAGGGAGATTTAACACACTTAGCTGAACAAACGCACAGCAGAGCAGATTGAAGGATACGTTTCTTCTGTGTTTTAGGCAGAGTTTTACTGCTATTTCGTTATATGCGGGAATAGTGCTGGAAATGCCTGTTTTGAGATCTCTCCACAGAAAGCGTTTCCAGACTTCCCCTTCAACACACGAGTTTAAATGTTTAAGTTGAATGCACACATTGAAGACCGTTCTGTTAGGTAGCTCCGTTTTGGTTTCACAAGCAGACAGTTCTCCTTACAGCATAGGCTCCCATTCACTGAGAAATGTCCAAACGCAGCTCTTACCAGAAACGTGTTTCTAACTCCTGAATCTAAAGGGAGATTTAACTCACTTAGCTGAACAAACGCACAGCAGAGCAGATTGAAGGATACGTTGCTTCTGTGTTTTAGGCAGAGTTTTACTGCTATTTCGTTATATGCGGGAATAGTGCTGGAAATGCCTGTTTTGAGATCTCTCCACAGAAAGCGTTTCCAGACTTCCCCTTCAACATACGAGTTTAACTCTGTAAGTTGAATGCACACATTGAAGACCATTCTGTTAGGTAGCTCCGTTTTGGTTTCACAAGCAGACAGTTCTCCTTACAGCATAGGCCCCCATTCAATGACAAATGTCCAAACGCAGCTCTTACCAGAAACGTGTTTCTAACTCCTGAATCTAAAGGGAGATTTAACTCACTTAGCTGAACAAACGCACAGCAGAGCAGATTGAAGGATACGTTGCTTCTGTGTTTTAGGCAGAGTTTTACTGCTATTTCGTTATATGGGGGAATAGTGCTGGTAATTCCTGTTTTGAGATCTCTCCACAGAAAGCGTTTCCAGACTTCCCCTTCAACACACGAGTTTAACTCTGTAAGTTGAATGCACACGTTGAAGACTGTTCGGTTAGGTAGCTCCGTTTTGGTTTCACAAGCAGACAGTTCTCCTTACAGCATAGGCTCCCATTCACTGAGAAATGTCCAAACGCATCTTTTACCGGAAACGTGTTTCTAACTCCTGAATCTAAAGGGAGATTTAACTCACTTAGCTGAACAAACGCACAGCAGAGCAGATTGAAGGATACGTTGCTTCTGTGTTTTAGGCAGAGTTTTACTGCTATTTCGTTATATGCGGGAATAGTGCTGGAAATGCCTGTTTTGAGATCTCTGCACAGAAAGGGTTTCCAGACTTCCCCTTCAACACACGAGTTTAAATATGTAAGTTGAATGCACACATTGAAGACCGTTCTGTTAGGTAGATCCGCTTTGGTTTCACAAGCAGACAGTTCTCCTTACAGCATAGGCTCCCATTCACTGAGAAATGTCCAAACGCAGCCCTTACCAGAAACGTGTTTCTAACTCCTGAATCTAAAGGGAGATTTAACTCACTTAGCTGAACAAACGCACAGCAGAGCAGATTGAAGGATACGTTGCTTCTGTGTTTTAGGCAGAGTTTTACTGCTATTTCGTTATATGGGGGAATAGTGCTGGTAATTCCTGTTTTGAGATCTCTCCACAGAAAGCGTTTCCAGACTTCCCCTTCAACACACGAGTTTAACTCTGTAAGTTGAATGCACACGTTGAAGACTGTTCGGTTAGGTAGCTCCGTTTTGGTTTCACAAGCAGACAGTTCTCCTTACAGCATAGGCTCCCATTCACTGAGAAATGTCCAAACGCATCTTTTACCGGAAACGTGTTTCTAACTCCTGAATCTAAAGGGAGATTTAACTCACTTAGCTGAACAAACGCACAGCAGAGCAGATTGAAGGATACGTTGCTTCTGTGTTTTAGGCAGAGTTTTACTGCTATTTCGTTATATGCGGGAATAGTGCTGGAAATGCCTGTTTTGAGATCTCTGCACAGAAAGCGTTTCCAGACTTCCCCTTCAACACACGAGTTTAAATATGTAAGTTGAATGCACACATTGAAGACCGTTCTGTTAGGTAGATCCGCTTTGGTTTCACAAGCAGACAGTTCTCCTTACAGCATAGGCTCCCATTCACTGAGAAATGTCCAAACGCAGCCCTTACCAGAAACGTGTTTCTAACTCCTGAATCTTAAGGGGGATTTAACTCACTTAGCTGAACAAACGCACAGCAGAGCAGATTGAAGGATACGTTGCTTCTGTGTTTTAGGCAGAGTTTTACTGCTATTTCGTTATATGGGGGAATAGTGCTGGTAATGCCTGTTTTGAGATCTCTCCACAGAAAGCGTTTCCAGACTTCCCCTTCAACACACGAGTTTAAATCTGTAAGTTGAATGCACACATTGAAGACCGTTCGGTTAGGTAGCTCCGTTTTGGTTTCACAAGCAGACAGTTCTCCTTACAGCATAGGCTCCCATTCACTGAGAAATGTCCAAACGCATCTTTTACCGGAAACGTGTTTCTAACTCCTGAATCTAAAGGGAGATTTAACTCACTTAGCTGAACGAACGCACAACAGAGCAGATTGAAGGATACGTTGCTTCTGTGTTTTAGGCAGAGTTTTACTGCTATTTCGTTATATGCGGGAATAGTGCTGGAAATGCCTGTTTTGAGATCTCTCCACAGAAAGCGTTACCAGACTTCCTCTTCAACACACGAGTTTACCTCTGTAAGTTGAATGCACACATTGAAGACCGTTCTGTTAGGTAGCTCCGTTTTGGTTTCACAAGCAGACAGTTCTCCTTACAGCATAGGCTCCCATTCACTGAGAAATGTCCAAACGCAGCTCTTACCAGAAACGTGTTTCTAACTCCTGAATCTAAAGGGAGATTTAACTCACTTAGCTGAACAAACGCACAGCAGAGCAGATTGAAGGATACGTTGCTTCTGTGTTTTAGGCAGAGTTTTACTGCTATTTCGTTATATGCGGGAATAGTGCTGGAAATGCCTGTTTTGAGATCTCTGCACAGAAAGCGTTTCCAGACTTCCCCTTCAACACACGAGTTTAAATATGTAAGTTGAATGCACACATTGAAGACCGTTCTGTTAGGTAGATCCGCTTTGGTTTCACAAGCAGACAGTTCTCCTTACAGCATAGGCTCCCATTCACTGAGAAATGTCCAAACGCAGCCCTTACCAGAAACGTGTTTCTAACTCCTGAATCTAAAGGGAGATTTAACTCACTTAGCTGAACAAACGCACAGCAGAGCAGATTGAAGGATACGTTGCTTCTGTGTTTTAGGCAGAGTTTTACTGCTATTTCGTTATATGGGGGAATAGTGCTGGTAATGCCTGTTTTGAGATCTCTCCACAGAAAGCGTTTCCAGACTTCCCCTTCAACACACGAGTTTAAATCTGTAAGTTGAATGCACACATTGAAGACCGTTCGGTTAGGTAGCTCCGTTTTGGTTTCACAAGCAGACAGTTCTCCTTACAGCATAGGCTCCCATTCACTGAGAAATGTCCAAACGCATCTTTTACCGGAAACGTGTTTCTAACTCCTGAATCTAAAGGGAGATTTAACTCACTTAGCTGAACGAACGCACAACAGAGCAGATTGAAGGATACGTTGCTTCTGTGTTTTAGGCAGAGTTTTACTGCTATTTCGTTATATGCGGGAATAGTGCTGGAAATGCCTGTTTTGAGATCTCTCCACAGAAAGCGTTACCAGACTTCCTCTTCAACACACGAGTTTACCTCTGTAAGTTGAATGCACACTTTGAAGACCGTTCTGTTAGGTAGCTCCGTTTTGGTTTCACAAGCAGACAGTTCTCCTTACAGCATAGGCTCCCATTCACTGAGAAATGTCCAAACGCAGCTCTTACCAGAAACGTGTTTCTAACTCCTGAATCTAAAGGGAGATTTAACTCACTTAGCTGAACAAACGCACAGCAGAGCAGATTGAAGGATACGTTGCTTCTGTGTTTTAGGCAGAGTTTTACTGCTATTTCGTTATATGCGGGAATATTGCTGGAAATGCCTGTTTTGAGATCTCTCCACAGAAAGCGTTTCCAGACTTCCCCTTCAACACACGAGTTTAGCTGTTTAAGTTGAATGCACACATTGAAGACCGTTCTGTTAGGTAGCTCCGTTTTGGTTTCACAAGCAGACAGTTTTCCTTACAGCATAGGATCCCATTCACTGAGAAATGTCCAAACGCAGCTCTTACCAGAAACGTGTTTCTAACTCCTGAATCTAAAGGGAGATTTAACTCACTTAGCTGGACAAACGCACAGCAGAGTAGATTGAAGGATACGTTGCTTCTCTGTTTTAGGCAGAATTTTACTGCTATTTCGTTATATGCGGGAATAGTGCTGGAAATGCCTGTTTTGAGATCTCTCCACAGAAAGCGTTTCCAGACTTCCCATTCAACACACGAGTTTAAATCTGTAAGTTTAATGCACACATTGAAGACCGTTCTGTTGGGTATCTCTGTTTTGGTTTCACAAGCAGACAGTTCTCCTTACAGCATAGGCTCCCATTCACTGAGAAATGTCCAAACGCAGCTCTTACCAGAAACGTGTTTCTAACTCCTGAATCTAAAGGGAGATTTAACTCACTTAGCTGAACAAACGCACAGCAGAGCAGATTGAAGGATACGTTTCTTCTGTGTTTTAGGCAGAGTTTTACTGCTATTTCGTTATATGCGGGAATAGTGCTGGAAATGCCTGTTTTGAGATCTCTCCACAGAAAGCGTTTCCAGACTTCCCCTTCAACACACGTGTTTAAATGTTTAAGTTGAATGCACACATTGAAGACCGTTCTGTTAGGTAGCTCCGTTTTGGTTTAACAAGCAGACAGTTCTCCTTACAGCATAGGCTCCCATTCACTGAGAAATGTCCAAACGCAGCTCTTACCAGAAACGTGTTTCTAACTCCTGAATCTAAAGGGAAATTTAACTCACTTAGCTGAACAAACGCACAGCAGAGCAGATTGAAGGATACGTTGCTTCTGTGTTTTAGGCAGAGTTTTACTGCTATTTCGTTATATGCGGGAATAGTGCTGGAAATGCCTGTTTTGAGATCTCTCCACAGAAAGCGTTTCCAGACTTCCCCTTCAACACACGTGTTTAACTCTGTAAGTTGAATGCACACATTGAAGACCGTTCTGTTAGGTAGCTCCGTTTTGGTTTCACAAGCAGACAGTTCTCCTTACAGCATAGGCCCCCATTCAATGACAAATGTCCAAACGCAGCTCTTACCAGAAACGTGTTTCTAACTCCTGAATCTAAAGGGAGATTTAACTCACTTAGCTGAACAAACGCACAGCAGAGCAGATTGAAGGATACGTTGCTTCTGTGTTTTAGGCAGAGTTTTATTGCTATTTCGTTATATGGGGGAATAGTGCTGGTAATGCCTGTTTTGAGATCTCTCCACAGAAAGCGTTTCCAGACTTCCCCTTCAACACACGAGTTTAAATCTGTAAGTTGAATGCACACATTGAAGACCGTTCGGTTAGGTAGCTCCGTTTTGGTTTCACAAGCAGACAGTTCTCCTTACAGCATAGGCTCCCATTCACTGAGAAATGTCCAAACGCATCTTTTACCGGAAACGTGTTTCTAACTCCTGAATCTAAAGGGAGATTTAACTCACTTAGCTGAACAAACGCACAACAGAGCAGATTGAAGGATACGTTGCTTCTGTGTTTTAGGCAGAGTTTTACTGCTATATCGTTATATGCGGGAATAATGCTGGAAATGCCTGTTTTGAGATCTCTCCACAGAAAGCGTTACCAGACTTCCTCTTCAACACACGAGTTTACCTCTGTAAGTTGAATGCACACATTGAAGACCGTTCTGTTAGGTAGCTCCGTTTTGTTTTCACAAGCAGAGAGTTCTCCTTACAGCATAGGCTCCCATTCACTGAGAAATGTCCAAACGCAGCTCTTACCAGAAACGTGTTTCTAACTCCTGAATCTAAAGGGAGATTTAACTCACTTAGCTGAACAAACGCACAGCAGAGCAGATTGAAGGATACGTTTCTTCTGTGTTTTAGGCAGAGTTTTACTGCTATTTCGTTATATGCGGGAATATTGCTGGAAATGCCTGTTTTGAGATCTCTCCACAGAAAGCGTTTCCAGACTTCCCCTTCAACACACGAGTTTAGCTGTTTAAGTTGAATGCACACATTGAAGACCGTTCTGTTAGGTAGCTCCGTTTTGGTTTCACAAGCAGACAGTTTTCCTTACAGCATAGGATCCCATTCACTGAGAAATGTCCAAACGGAGCTCTTACCAGAAACGTGTTTCTATCTCCTGAATCTAAAGGGAGATTTAACTCACTTAGCTGAACAAACGCACAGCAGAGCAGATTGAAGGATACGTTGCTTCTCTGTTTTAGGCAGAATTTTACTGCTATTTCGTTATATGCGGGAATAGTGCTGGAAATGCCTGTTTTGAGATCTCTCCACAGAAAGCGTTTCCAGACTTCCCATTCAACACACGAGTTTAAATCTGTAAGTTTAATGCACACATTGAAGACCGTTCTGTTAGGTAGCTCTGTTTTGGTTTCACAAGCAGACAGTTCTCCTTACAGCATAGGCTCCCATTCACTGAGAAATGTCCAAACGCAGCTCTTACCAGAAACGTGTTTCTAACTCCTGAATCTAAAGGGAGATTTAACTCACTTAGCTGAACCAACGCACAGCAGAGCAGATTGAAGGATAAGTTTCTTCTGTGTTTTAGGCAGAGTTTTACTACTATTTCGTTATATGCGGGAATAGTGCTGGAAATGCCTGTTTTGAGATCTCTCCACAGAAAGCGTTTCCAGACTTCCCCTTCAACACACGAGTTTAAATGTTTAAGTTGAATGCACACATTGAAGACCGTTCTGTTAGGTAGCTCCGTTTTGGTTTCACAAGCAGACAGTTCTCCTTACAGCATAGGCTCCCATTCACTGAGAAATGTCCAAACGCAGCTCTTACCAGAAACGTGTTTCTAACTCCTGAATCTAAAGGGAGATTTAACTCACTTAGCTGAACAAACGCACAGCAGAGCAGATTGAAGGATACGTTGCTTCTGTGTTTTAGGCAGAGTTTTACTGCTATTTCGTTATATGCTGGAATAGTGCTGGAAATGCCTGTTTTGAGATCTCTCCACAGAAAGCGTTTCCAGACTTCCACTTCAACACACGTGTTTAACTCTGTAAGTTGAATGCACACATTGAAGGCCGTTCTGTTAGGTAGCTCCGTTTTGGTTTCACAAGCAGACAGTTCTCCTTACAGCATAGGCCCCCATTCAATGACAAATGTCCAAACGCAGCTCTTACCAGAAACGTGTTTCTAACTCCTGAATCTAAAGGGAGATTTAACTCACTTAGCTGAACAAACGCACAGCAGAGCAGATTGAAGGATACGTTGCTTCTGTGTTTTAGGCAGAGTTTTACTGCTATTTCGTTATATGGGGGAATAGTGCTGGTAATTCCTGTTTTGAGATCTCTCCACAGAAAGCGTTTCCAGACTTCCCCTTCAACACACGAGTTTAACTCTGTAAGTTGAATGCACACGTTGAAGACTGTTCGGTTAGGTAGCTCCGTTTTGGTTTCACAAGCAGACAGTTCTCCTTACAGCATAGGCTCCCATTCACTGAGAAATGTCCAAACGCATCTTTTACCGGAAACGTGTTTCTAACTCCTGAATCTAAAGGGAGATTTAACTCACTTAGCTGAACAAACGCACAGCAGAGCAGATTGAAGGATACGTTGCTTCTGTGTTTTAGGCAGAGTTTTACTGCTATTTCGTTATATGCGGGAATAGTGCTGGAAATGCCTGTTTTGAGATCTCTGCACAGAAAGCGTTTCCAGACTTCCCCTTCAACACACGAGTTTAAATATGTAAGTTGAATGCACACATTGAAGACCGTTCTGTTAGGTAGATCCGCTTTGGTTTCACAAGCAGACAGTTCTCCTTACAGCATAGGCTCCCATTCACTGAGAAATGTCCAAACGCAGCCCTTACCAGAAACGTGTTTCTAACTCCTGAATCTAAAGGGAGATTTAACTCACTTAGCTGAACAAACGCACAGCAGAGCAGATTGAAGGATACGTTGCTTCTGTGTTTTAGGCAGAGTTTTACTGCTATTTCGTTATATGGGGGAATAGTGCTGGTAATGCCTGTTTTGAGATCTCTCCACAGAAAGCGTTTCCAGACTTCCCCTTCAACACACGAGTTTAAATCTGTAAGTTGAATGCACACATTGAAGACCGTTCGGTTAGGTAGCTCCGTTTTGGTTTCACAAGCAGACAGTTCTCCTTACAGCATAGGCTCCCATTCACTGAGAAATGTCCAAACGCATCTTTTACCGGAAACGTGTTTCTAACTCCTGAATCTAAAGGGAGATTTAACTCACTTAGCTGAACGAACGCACAACAGAGCAGATTGAAGGATACGTTGCTTCTGTGTTTTAGGCAGAGTTTTACTGCTATTTCGTTATATGCGGGAATAGTGCTGTAAATGCCTGTTTTGAGATCTCTCCACAGAAAGCGTTACCAGACTTCCTCTTCAACACACGAGTTTACCTCTGTAAGTTGAATGCACACATTGAAGACCGTTCTGTTAGGTAGCTCCGTTTTGGTTTCACAAGCAGACAGTTCTCCTTACAGCATAGGCTCCCATTCACTGAGAAATGTCCAAACGCAGCTCTTACCAGAAACGTGTTTCTAACTCCTGAATCTAAAGGGAGATTTAACTCACTTAGCTGAACAAACGCACAGCAGAGCAGATTGAAGGATACGTTGCTTCTGTGTTTTAGGCAGAGTTTTACTGCTATTTCGTTATATGCGGGAATATTGCTGGAAATGCCTGTTTTGAGATCTCTCCACAGAAAGTGTTTCCAGACTTCCCCTTCAACACACGAGTTTAGCTGTATAAGTTGAATGCACACATTGAAGACCGTTCTGTTAGGTAGCTCCGTTTTGGTTTCACAAGCAGACAGTTTTCCTTACAGCATAGGATCCCATTCACTGAGAAATGTCCAAACGCAGCTCTTACCAGAAACGTATTTCTAACTCCTGAATCTAAAGGGAGATTTAACTCACTTAGCTGGACAAACGCACAGCAGAGTAGATTGAAGGATACGTTGCTTCTCTGTTTTAGGCAGAATTTTACTGCTATTTCGTTATATGCGGGAATAGTGCTGGAAATGCCTGTTTTGAGATCTCTCCACAGAAAGCGTTTCCAGACTTCCCATTCAACACACGAGTTTAAATCTGTAAGTTTAATGCACACATTGAAGACCGTTCGGTTAGGTAGCTCCGTTTTGGTTTCACAAGCAGACAGGATACGTTTCTTCTGTGTTTTAGGCAGAGTTTTACTGCTATTTCGTTATATGCGGGAATAGTGCTGGAAATGCCTGTTTTGAGATCTCTCCAGAGAAAGCGTTTCCAGACTTCCCCTTCAACACACGTGTTTAACTCTGTAAGTTGAATGCACACATTGAAGACCGTTCTGTTAGGTAGCTCCGTTTTGGTTTCACAAGCAGACAGTTCTCCTTACAGCATAGGCTCCCATTCAATGACAAATGTCCAAACGCAGCTCTTACCAGAAACGTGTTTCTAACTCCTGAATCTAAAGGGAGATTTAACTCACTTAGCTGAACAAACGCACAGCAGAGCAGATTGAAGGATACGTTGCTTCTGTGTTTTAGGCAGAGTTTTATTGCTATTTCGTTATATGGGGGAATAGTGCTGGTAATGCCTGTTTTGAGATCTCTCCACAGAAAGCGTTTCCAGACTTCCCCTTCAACACACGAGTTTAAATCTGTAAGTTGAATGCACACATTGAAGACCGTTCGGTTAGGTAGCTCCGTTTTGGTTTCACAAGCAGACAGTTCTCCTTACAGCATAGGCTCCCATTCACTGAGAAATGTCCAAACGCATCTTTTACCGGAAACGTGTTTCTAACTCCTGAATCTAAAGGGAGATTTAACTCACTTAGCTGAACAAACGCACAGCAGAGCAGATTGAAGGATACGTTGCTTCTGTGTTTTAGGCAGAGTTTTACTGCTATTTTGTTATATGCGGGAATAGTGCTGGAAATGCCTGTTTTGAGATCTCTCCACAGAAAGCGTTACCAGACTTCCCCTTCCACACACGAGTTTACCTCTGTAAGTTGAATGCACACATTGAAGACCGTTCTGTTAGGTAGCTCCGTTTTGGTTTCACAAGCAGACAGTTCTCCTTACAGCATAGGCTCCCATTCACTGAGAAATGTCCAAACGCAGCTCTTACCAGAAACGTGTTTCTAACTCCTGAATCTAAAGGGAGATTTAACTCACTTAGCTGAACAAACGCACAGCAGAACAGATTGAAGGATACGTTGCTTCTGTGTTTTAGGCAGAGTTTTACTGCTATTTCGTTATATGCGGGAATATTGCTGGAAATGCCTGTTTTGAGATCTCTCCACAGAAAGCGTTTCCAGACTTCCCCTTCAACACACGAGTTTAGCTGTTTAAGTTGAATGCACACATTGAAGACCGTTCTGTTAGGTAGCTCCGTTTTGGTTTCACAAGCAGACAGTTTTCCTTACAGCATAGGATCCCATTCACTGAGAAATGTCCAATCGCAGCTCTTACCAGAAACGTGTTTCTAACTCCTGAATCTAAAGGGAGATTTAACTCACTTAGCTGAACAAACGCACAGCAGAGCAGATTGAAGGATACGTTGCTTCTCTGTTTTAGGCAGAATTTTACTGCTATTTCGTTATATGCGGGAATAGTGCTGGAAATGCCTGTTTTGAGATCTCTCCACAGAAAGCGTTTCCAGACTTCCCATTCAACACACGAGTTTAAATCTGTAAGTTGAATGCACACATTGAAGACCGTTCTGTTAGGTAGCTCTGTTTTGGTTTCACAAGCAGACAGTTCTCCTTACAGCATAGGCTCCCATTCACTGAGAAATGTCCAAACGCAGCTCTTACCAGAAACGTGTTTCTAACTCCTGAATCTAAAGGGAGATTTAACACACTTAGCTGAACAAACGCACAGCAGAGCAGATTGAAGGATACGTTTCTTCTGTGTTTTAGGCAGAGTTTTACTGCTATTTCGTTATATGCGGGAATAGTGCTGGAAATGCCTGTTTTGAGATCTCTCCACAGAAAGCGTTTCCAGACCTCCCCTTCAACACACGAGTTTAAATGTTTAAGTTGAATGCACACATTGAAGACCGTTCTGTTAGGTAGCTCCGTTTTGGTTTCACAAGCAGACAGTTCTCCTTACAGCATAGGCTCCCATTCACTGAGAAATGTCCAAACGCAGCTCTTACCAGAAACGTGTTTCTAACTCCTGAATCTAAAGGGAGATTTAACTCACTTAGCTGAACAAACGCACAGCAGAGCAGATTGAAGGATACGTTGCTTCTGTGTTTTAGGCAGAGTTTTACTGCTATTTCGTTATATGCGGGAATAGTGCTGGAAATGCCTGTTTTGAGATCTCTCCACAGAAAGCGTTTCCAGACTTCCCCTTCAACATACGAGTTTAACTCTGTACGTTGAATGCACACATTGAAGACCGTTCTGTTAGGTAGCTCCGTTTTGGTTTCACAAGCAGACAGTTCTCCTTACAGCATAGGCTCCCATTCACTGAGAAATGTCCAAACGCAGCTCTTACCAGAAACGTGTTTCTAACTCCTGAATCTAAAGGGAGATTTAACTCACTTAGCTGAATAAACGCACAGCAGAACAGATTGAAGGATACGTTGCTTCTGTGTTTTAGGCAGAGTTTTACTGCTATTTCGTTATATGCGGGAATATTGCTGGAAATGCCTGTTTTGAGATCTCTCCACAGAAAGCGTTTCCAGACTTCCCCTTCAACACACGAGTTTAGCTGTTTAAGTTGAATGCACACATTGAAGACCGTTCTGTTAGGTAGCTCCGTTTTGGTTTCACAAGCAGACAGTTTTCCGTACAGCGTAGGATCCCATTCACTGAGAAATGTCCAAACGCAGCTCTTACCAGAAACGTGTTTCTAACTCCTGAATCTAAAGGGAGATTAAACTCACTTAGCTGAACAAACGCACAGCAGAGCAGATTGAAGGATACGTTGCTTCTCTGTTTTAGGCAGAATTTTACTGCTATTTCGTTATATGCGGGAATAGTGCTGGAAATGCCTGTTTTGAGATCTCTCCACAGAAAGCGTTTCCAGACTTCCCATTCAACACACGAGTTTAAATCTGTAAGTTGAATGCACACATTGAAGACCGTTCTGTTAGGTAGCTCTGTTTTGGTTTCACAAGCAGACAGTTCTCCTTACAGCATAGGCTCCCATTCACTGAGAAATGTCCAAACGCAGCTCTTACCAGAAACGTGTTTCTAACTCCTGAATCTAAAGGGAGATTTAACACACTTAGCTGAACAAACGCACAGCAGAGCAGATTGAAGGATACGTTTCTTCTGTGTTTTAGGCAGAGTTTTACTGCTATTTCGTTATATGCGGGAATAGTGCTGGAAATGCCTGTTTTGAGATCTCTCCACAGAAAGCGTTTCCAGACTTCCCCTTCAACACAAGAGTTTAAATGTTTAAGTTGAATGCACACATTGAAGACCGTTCTGTTAGGTAGCTCCGTTTTGGTTTCACAAGCAGACAGTTCTCCTTACAGCATAGGCTCCCATTCACTGAGAAATGTCCAAACGCAGCTCTTACCAGATACGTGTTTCTAACTCCTGAATCTAAAGGGAGATTTAACTCACTTAGCTGAACAAACGCACAGCAGAGCAGATTGAAGGATACGTTGCTTCTGTGTTTTAGGCAGAGTTTTACTGCTATTTCGTTATATGCGGGAATAGTGCTGGAAATGCCTGTTTTGAGATCTCTCCACAGAAAGCGTTTCCAGACTTCCCCTTCAACATACGAGTTTAACTCTGTAAGTTGAATGCACACATTGAAGACCGTTCTGTTAGGTAGCTCCGTTTTGGTTTCACAAGCAGACAGTTCTCCTTACAGCATAGGCCCCCATTCAATGACAAATGTCCAAACGCAGCTCTTACCAGAAACGTGTTTCTAACTCCTGAATCTAAAGGGAGATTTAACTCACTTAGCTGAACAAACGCACAGCAGAGCAGATTGAAGGATACGTTGCTTCTGTGTTTTAGGCAGAGTTTTACTGCTATTTCGTTATATGGGGGAATAGTGCTGGTAATTCCTGTTTTGAGATCTCTCCACAGAAAGCGTTTCCAGACTTCCCCTTCAACACACGAGTTTAACTCTGTAAGTTGAATGCACACGTTGAAGACTGTTCGGTTAGGTAGCTCCGTTTTGGTTTCACAAGCAGACAGTTCTCCTTACAGCATAGGCTCCCATTCACTGAGAAATGTCCAAACGCATCTTTTACCGGAAACGTGTTTCTAACTCCTGAATCTAAAGGGAGATTTAACTCACTTAGCTGAACAAACGCACAGCAGAGCAGATTGAAGGATACGTTGCTTCTGTGTTTTAGGCAGAGTTTTACTGCTATTTCGTTATATGCGGGAATAGTGCTGGAAATGCCTGTTTTGAGATCTCTGCACAGAAAGGGTTTCCAGACTTCCCCTTCAACACACGAGTTTAAATATGTAAGTTGAATGCACACATTGAAGACCGTTCTGTTAGGTAGATCCGCTTTGGTTTCACAAGCAGACAGTTCTCCTTACAGCATAGGCTCCCATTCACTGAGAAATGTCCAAACGCAGCCCTTACCAGAAACGTGTTTCTAACTCCTGAATCTAAAGGGAGATTTAACTCACTTAGCTGAACAAACGCACAGCAGAGCAGATTGAAGGATACGTTGCTTCTGTGTTTTAGGCAGAGTTTTACTGCTATTTCGTTATATGGGGGAATAGTGCTGGTAATGCCTGTTTTGAGATCTCTCCACAGAAAGCGTTTCCAGACTTCCCCTTCAACACACGAGTTTAAATCTGTAAGTTGAATGCACACATTGAAGACCGTTCGGTTAGGTAGCTCCGTTTTGGTTTCACAAGCAGACAGTTCTCCTTACAGCATAGGCTCCCATTCACTGAGAAATGTCCAAACGCATCTTTTACCGGAAACGTGTTTCTAACTCCTGAATCTAAAGGGAGATTTAACTCACTTAGCTGAACGAACGCACAACAGAGCAGATTGAAGGATACGTTGCTTCTGTGTTTTAGGCAGAGTTTTACTGCTATTTCGTTATATGCGGGAATAGTGCTGGAAATGCCTGTTTTGAGATCTCTCCACAGAAAGCGTTACCAGACTTCCTCTTCAACACACGAGTTTACCTCTGTAAGTTGAATGCACACATTGAAGACCGTTCTGTTAGGTAGCTCCGTTTTGGTTTCACAAGCAGACAGTTCTCCTTACAGCATAGGCTCCCATTCACTGAGAAATGTCCAAACGCAGCTCTTACCAGAAACGTGTTTCTAACTCCTGAATCTAAAGGGAGATTTAACTCACTTAGCTGAACAAACGCACAGCAGAGCAGATTGAAGGATACGTTTCTTCTGTGTTTTAGGCAGAGTTTTACTGCTATTTCGTTATATGCGGGAATAGTGCTGGAAATGCCTGTTTTGAGATCTCTCCACAGAAAGCGTTTCCAGACTTCCCCTTCAACACACGTGTTTAAATGTTTAAGTTGAATGCACACATTGAAGACCGTTCTGTTAGGTAGCTCCGTTTTGGTTTAACAAGCAGACAGTTCTCCTTACAGCATAGGCTCCCATTCACTGAGAAATGTCCAAACGCAGCTCTTACCAGAAACGTGTTTCTAACTCCTGAATCTAAAGGGAGATTTAACTCACTTAGCTGAACAAACGCACAGCAGAGCAGATTGAAGGATACGTTGCTTCTGTGTTTTAGGCAGAGTTTTACTGCTATTTCGTTATATGCGGGAATAGTGCTGGAAATGCCTGTTTTGAGATCTCTCCACAGAAAGCGTTTCCAGACTTCCCCTTCAACACACGTGTTTAACTCTGTAAGTTGAATGCACACATTGAAGACCGTTCTGTTAGGTAGCTCCGTTTTGGTTTCACAAGCAGACAGTTCTCCTTACAGCATAGGCCCCCATTCAATGACAAATGTCCAAACGCAGCTCTTACCAGAAACGTGTTTCTAACTCCTGAATCTAAAGGGAGATTTAACTCACTTAGCTGAACAAACGCACAGCAGAGCAGATTGAAGGATACGTTGCTTCTGTGTTTTAGGCAGAGTTTTATTGCTATTTCGTTATATGGGGGAATAGTGCTGGTAATGCATGTTTTGAGATCTCTCCACAGAAAGCGTTTCCAGACTTCCCCTTCAACACACGAGTTTAAATCTGTAAGTTGAATGCACACATTGAAGACCGTTCGGTTAGGTAGCTCCGTTTTGGTTTCACAAGCAGACAGTTCTCCTTACAGCATAGGCTCCCATTCACTGAGAAATGTCCAAACGCATCTTTTACCGGAAACGTGTTTCTAACTCCTGAATCTAAAGGGAGATTTAACTCACTTAGCTGAACAAACGCACAACAGAGCAGATTGAAGGATACGTTGCTTCTGTGTTTTAGGCAGAGTTTTACTGCTATTTCGTTATATGCGGGAATAATGCTGGAAATGCCTGTTTTGAGATCTCTCCACAGAAAGCGTTACCAGACTTCCTCTTCAACACTCGAGTTTACCTCTGTAAGTTGAATGCACACATTGAAGACCGTTCTGTTAGGTAGCTCCGTTTTGGTTTCACAAGCAGACAGTTCTCCTTACAGCATAGGCTCCCATTCACTGAGAAATGTCCAAACGCAGCTCTTACCAGAAACGTGTTTCTAACTCCTGAATCTAAAGGGAGATTTAACTCACTTAGCTGAACAAACGCACAGCAGAGCAGATTGAAGGATACGTTGCTTCTGTGTTTTAGGCAGAGTTTTACTGCTATTTCGTTATATGCGGGAATATTGCTGGAAATGCCTGTTTTGAGATCTCTCCACAGAAAGCGTTTCCAGACTTCCCCTTCAACACACGAGTTTAGCTGTTTAAGTTGAATGCACACATTGAAGACCGTTCTGTTAGGTAGCTCCGTTTTGGTTTCACAAGCAGACAGTTTTCCTTACAGCATAGGATCCCATTCACTGAGAAATGTCCAAACGCAGCTCTTACCAGAAACGTGTTTCTATCTCCTGAATCTAAAGGGAGATTTAACTCACTTAGCTGAACAGACGCACAGCAGAGCAGATTGAAGGATACGTTGCTTCTCTGTTTTAGGCAGAATTTTACTGCTATTTCGTTATATGCGGGAATAGTGCTGGAAATGCCTGTTTTGAGATCTCTCTACAGAAAGCGTTTCCAGACTTCCCATTCAACACACGAGTTTAAATCTGTAAGTTTAATGCACACATTGAAGACCGTTCTGTTAGGTAGCTCTGTTTTGGTTTCACAAGCAGACAGTTCTCCTTACAGCATAGGCTCCCATTCACTGAGAAATGTCCAAACGCAGCTCTTACCAGAAACGTGTTTCTAACTCCTGAATCTAAAGGGAGATTTAACTCACTTAGCTGAACCAACGCACAGCAGAGCAGATTGAAGGATAAGTTTCTTTTGTGTTTTAGGCAGAGTTTTACTGCTATTTCGTTATATGCGGGAATAGTGCTGGAAATGCCTGTTTTGAGATCTCTCCACAGAAAGCGTTTCCAGACTTCCCCTTCAACACACGAGTTTAAACGTTTAAATTGAATGCACACATTGAAGACCGTTCTGTTAGGTAGCTCCGTTTTGGTTTCACAAGCAGACAGTTCTCCTTACAGCATAGGCTCCCATTCACTGAGAAATGTCCAAACGCAGCTCTTACCAGAAACGTGTTTCTAACTCCTGAATCTAAAGGGAGATTTAACTCACTTAGCTGAACAAACGCACAGCAGAGCAGATTGAAGGATACGTTGCTTCTGTGTTTTAGGCAGAGTTTTACTGCTATTTCGTTATATGCGGGAATAGTGCTGGAAATGCCTGTTTTGAGATCTCTCCACAGAAAGCGTTTACAGACTTCCCCTTCAACACACGTGTTTAACTCTGTAAGTTGAATGCACACATTGAAGGCCGTTCTGTTAGGTAGCTCCGTTTTGGTTTCACAAGCAGACAGTTCTCCTTACAGCATAGGCCCCCATTCAATGACAAATGTCCAAACGCAGCTCTTACCAGAAACGTGTTTCTAACTCCTGAATCTAAAGGGAGATTTAACTCACTTAGCTGAACAAACGCACAGCAGAGCAGATTGAAGGATACGTTGCTTCTGTGTTTTAGGCAGAGTTTTACTGCTATTTCGTTATATGGGGGAATAGTGCTGGTAATTCCTGTTTTGAGATCTCTCCACAGAAAGCGTTTCCAGACTTCCCCTTCAACACACGAGTTTAACTCTGTAAGTTGAATGCACACGTTGAAGACTGTTCGGTTAGGGAGCTCCGTTTTGGTTTCACAAGCAGACAGTTCTCCTTACAGCATAGGCTCCCATTCACTGAGAAATGTCCAAACGCATCTTTTACCGGAAACGTGTTTCTAACTCCTGAATCTAAAGGGAGATTTAACTCACTTAGCTGAACAAACGCACAGCAGAGCAGATTGAAGGATACGTTGCTTCTGTGTTTTAGGCAGAGTTTTACTGCTATTTCGTTATATGCGGGAATAGTGCTGGAAATGCCTGTTTTGAGATCTCTGCACAGAAAGCGTTTCCAGACTTCCCCTTCAACACACGAGTTTAAATATGTAAGTTGAATGCACACATTGAAGACCGTTCTGTTAGGTAGATCCGCTTTGGTTTCACAAGCAGACAGTTCTCCTTACAGAATAGGCTCCCATTCACTGAGAAATGTCCAAACGCAGCCCTTACCAGAAACGTGTTTCTAACTCCTGAATCTAAAGGGAGATTTAACTCACTTAGCTGAACAAACGCACAGCAGAGCAGATTGAAGGATACGTTGCTTCTGTGTTTTAGGCAGAGTTTTACTGCTATTTCGTTATATGGGGGAATAGTGCTGGTAATGCCTGTTTTGAGATCTCTCCACAGAAAGCGTTTCCAGACTTCCCCTTCAACACACGAGTTTAAATCTGTAAGTTGAATGCACACATTGAAGACCGTTCGGTTAGGTAGCTCCGTTTTGGTTTCACAAGCAGACAGTTCTCCTTACAGCATAGGCTCCCATTCACTGAGAAATGTCCAAACGCATCTTTTACCGGAAACGTGTTTCTAACTCCTGAATCTAAAGGGAGATTTAACTCACTTAGCTGAACGAACGCACAACAGAGCAGATTGAAGGATACGTTGCTTCTGTGTTTTAGGCAGAGTTTTACTGCTATTTCGTTATATGCGGGAATAGTGCTGGAAATGCCTGTTTTGAGATCTCTCCACAGAAAGCGTTTCCAGACTTCCTCTTCAACACACGAGTTTACCTCTGTAAGTTGAATGCACACATTGAAGACCGTTCTGTTAGGTAGCTCCGTTTTGGTTTCACAAGCAGACAGTTCTCCTTACAGCATAGGCTCCCATTCACTGAGAAATGTCCAAACGCAGCTCTTACCAGAAACGTGTTTCTAACTCCTGAATCTAAAGGGAGATTTAACTCACTTAGCTGAACAAACGCACAGCAGAGCAGATTGAAGGATACGTTGCTTCTGTGTTTTAGGCAGAGTTTTACTGCTATTTCGTTATATGCGGGAATATTGCTGGAAATGCCTGTTTTGAGATCTCTCCACAGAAAGCGTTTCCAGACTTCCCCTTCAACACACGAGTTTAGCTGTTTAAGTTGAATGCACACATTGAAGACCGTTCTGTTAGGTAGCTCCGTTTTGGTTTCACAAGCAGACAGTTTTCCTTACAGCATAGGATCCCATTCACTGAGAAATGTCCAAACGCAGCTCTTACCAGAAACGTGTTTCTAACTCCTGAATCTAAAGGGAGATTTAACTCACTTAGCTGGACAAACGCACAGCAGAGTAGATTGAAGGATACGTTGCTTCTCTGTTTTAGGCAGAATTTTACTGCTATTTCGTTATATGCGGGAATAGTGCTGGAAATGCCTGTTTTGAGATCTCTCCACAGAAAGCGTTTCCAGACTTCCCATTCAACACACGAGTTTAAATCTGTAAGTTTAATGCACACATTGAAGACCGTTCTGTTAGGTATCTCTGTTTTGGTTTCACAAGCAGACAGTTCTCCTTACAGCATAGGCTCCCATTCACTGAGAAATGTCCAAACGCAGCTCTTACCAGAAACGTGTTTCTAACTCCTGAATCTAAAGGGAGATTTAACTCACTTAGCTGAACAAACGCACAGCAGAGCAGATTGAAGGATACGTTTCTTCTGTGTTTTAGGCAGAGTTTTACTGCTATTTCGTTATATGCGGGAATAGTGCTGGAAATGCCTGTTTTGAGATCTCTCCACAGAAAGCGTTTCCAGACTTCCCCTTCAACACACGTGTTTAAATGTTTAAGTTGAATGCACACATTGAAGACCGTTCTGTTAGGTAGCTCCGTTTTGGTTTCACAAGCAGACAGTTCTCCTTACAGCATAGGCTCCCATTCACTGAGAAATGTCCAAACGCAGCTCTTACCAGAAACGTGTTTCTAACTCCTGAATCTAAAGGGAGATTTAACTCACTTAGCTGAACAAACGCACAGCAGAGCAGATTGAAGGATACGTTGCTTCTGTGTTTTAGGCAGAGTTTTACTGCTATTTCGTTATATGCGGGAATAGTGCTGGAAATGCCTGTTTTGAGATCTCTCCACAGAAAGCGTTTCCAGACTTCCCCTTCAACACACGTGTTTAACTCTGTAAGTTGAATGCACACATTGAAGACCGTTCTGTTAGGTAGCTCCGTTTTGGTTTCACAAGCAGACAGTTCTCCTTACAGCATAGGCCCCCATTCAATGACAAATGTCCAAACGCAGCTCTTACCAGAAACGTGTTTCTAACTCCTGAATCTAAAGGGAGATTTAACTCACTTAGCTGAACAAACGCACAGCAGAGCAGATTGAAGGATACGTTGCTTCTGTGTTTTAGGCAGAGTTTTATTGCTATTTCGCTATATGGGGGAATAGTGCTGGTAATGCCTGTTTTGAGATCTCTCCACAGAAAGCGTTTCCAGACTTCCCCTTCAACACACGAGTTTAAATCTGTAAGTTGAATGCACACATTGAAACCGTTCGGTTAGGTAGCTCCGTTTTGGTTTCACAAGCAGACAGTTCTCCTTACAGCATAGGCTCCCATTCACTGAGAAATGTCCAAACGCATCTTTTACCGGAAACGTGTTTCTAACTCCTGAATCTAAAGGGAGATTTAACTCACTTAGCTGAACAAACGCACAGCAGAGCAGATTGAAGGATACGTTGCTTCTGTGTTTTAGGCAGAGTTTTACTGCTATTTTGTTATATGCGGGAATAGTGCTGGAAATGCCTGTTTTGAGATCTCTCCACAGAAAGCGTTACCAGACTTCCCCTTCCACACACGAGTTTACCTCTGTAAGTTGAATGCACACATTGAAGACCGTTCTGTTAGGTAGCTCCGTTTTGGTTTCACAAGCAGACAGTTCTCCTTACAGCATAGGCTCCCATTCACTGAGAAATGTCCAAACGCAGCTCTTACCAGAAACGTGTTTCTAACTCCTGAATCTAAAGGGAGATTTAACTCACTTAGCTGAACAAACGCACAGCAGAACAGATTGAAGGATACGTTGCTTCTGTGTTTTAGGCAGAGTTTTACTGCTATTTCGTTATATGCGGGAATAGTGCTGGAAATGCCTGTTTTGAGATCTCTCCACAGAAAGCGTTTCCAGACTTCCCCTTCAACACACGAGTTTAGCTGTTTAAGTTGAATGCACACATTGAAGACCGTTCTGTTAGGTAGCTCCGTTTTGGTTTCACAAGCAGACAGTTTTCCTTACAGCATAGGATCCCATTCACTGAGAAATGTCCAAACGCAGCTCTTACCAGAAACGTGTTTCTAACTCCTGAATCTAAAGGGAGATTTAACTCACTTAGCTGAACAAACGCACAGCAGAGCAGATTGAAGGATACGTTGCTTCTCTGTTTTAGGCAGAATTTTACTGCTATTTCGTTATATGCGGGAATAGTGCTGGAAATGCCTGTTTTGAGATCTCTCCACAGAAAGCGTTTCCAGACTTCCCATTCAACACACGAGTTTAAATCTGTAAGTTGAATGCACACATTGAAGACCGTTCTGTTAGGTAGCTCTGTTTTGGTTTCACAAGCAGACAGTTCTCCTTACAGCATAGGCTCCCATTCACTGAGAAATGTCCAAACGCAGCTCTTACCAGAAACGTGTTTCTAACTCCTGAATCTAAAGGGAGATTTAACACACTTAGCTGAACAAACGCACAGCAGAGCAGATTGAAGGATACGTTTCTTCTGTGTTTTAGGCAGAGTTTTACTGCTATTTCGTTATATGCGGGAATAGTGCTGGAAATGCCTGTTTTGAGATCTCTCCACAGAAAGCGTTTCCAGACTTCCCCTTCAACACACGAGTTTAAATGTTTAAGTTGAATGCACACATTGAAGACCGTTCTGTTAGGTAGCTCCGTTTTGGTTTCACAAGCAGACAGTTCTCCTTACAGCATAGGCTCCCATTCACTGAGTAATGTCCAAACGCAGCTCTTACCAGAAACGTGTTTCTAACTCCTGAATCTAAAGGGAGATTTAACTCACTTAGCTGAACAAACGCACAGCAGAGCAGATTGAAGGATACGTTGCTTCTGTGTTTTAGGCAGAGTTTTACTGCTATTTCGTTATATGCGGGAATAGTGCTGGAAATGCCTGTTTTGAGATCTCTGCTTAGAAAGCGTTTCCAAACTTCCCCTTCAACACACGAGTTTAAATATGTAAGTTGAATGCACACATTGAAGACCGTTCTGTTAGGTAGATCCGCTTTTTTTTCACAAGCAGACAGTTCTCCTTACAGCATAGGCTCCCATTCACTGAGAAATGTCCAAACGCAGCCCTTACCAGAAACGTGTTTCTAACTCCTGAATCTAAAGGGAGATTTAACTCACTTAGCTGAACAAACGCACAGCAGAGCAGATTGAAGGATACGTTGCTTCTGTGTTTTAGGCAGAGTTTTACTGCTATTTCGTTATATGGGGGAATAGTGCTGGTAATGCCTGTTTTGAGATCTCTCCACCGAAAGCGTTTCCAGACTTCCCCTTCAACACACGAGTTTAAATCTGTAAGTTGAATGCACACATTGAAGACCGTTCGGTTAGGTAGCTCCGTTTTGGTTTCACAAGCAGACAGTTCTCCTTACAACATAGGCTCCCATTCACTGAGAAATGTCCAAACGCATCTTTTTCCGGAAACGTGTTTCTAACTCCTGAATCTAAAGGGAGATTTAATTCACTTAGCTGAACAAACGCACAGCAGAGCAGATTGAAGGATACGTTGCTTCTGTGTTTTAGGCAGAGTTTTACTGCTATTTCGTTATATGCGGGAATAGTGCTGGAAATGCCTGTTTTGAGATCTCTCCACAGAAAGCGTTTCCAGACTTCCCCTTCAACACACGAGTTTAACTCTGTAAGTTGAATGCACACATTGAAGACCGTTCTGTTAGGTAGCTCCGCTTTGGTTTCACAATCACACTGTTCTCCTTACAGCATAGGCTCCCATTCACTGAGAAATGTCCAAACGCAGCCCTTACCAGAAACGTGTTTCTAACTCCTGAATCTAAAGGGAGATTTAACTCACTTAGCTGAACAAACGCACAGCAGAGCAGATTGAAGGATACGTTGCTTCTGTGTTTTAGGCAGAGTTTTACTGCTATTTCGTTATATGCGGGAATAGTGCTGGAAATGCCTGTTTTGAGATCTCTCCACAGAAAGCGTTACCAGACTTCCACTTCTACACACGAGTTTACCTCTGTAAGTTGAATGCACACATTGAAGACCGTTCTCTTAGGTAGCTCCGTTTTGGTTTCACAAGCAGACAGTTCTCCTTACAGCATAGGCTCCCATTCACTGAGAAATGTCCAAATGCAGCTCTTACCAGAAACGTGTTTCTAACTCCTGAATCTAAAGGGAGATTTAACTCACTTAGCTGAACAAACGCACAGCAGAGCAGATTGAAGGATACGTTGCTTCTGTGTTTTAGGCAGAGTTTTACTGCTATTTCGTTATATGCGGGAATAGTGCTGGAAATGCCTGTTTTGAGATCTCTCCACAGAAAGCGTTTCCAGACTTCCCCTTCAAAACACGAGTTTAGCTGTTTAAGTTGAATGCACACATTGAAGACCATTCTGTTAGGTAGCTCCGTTTTGGTTTCACAAGCAGACAGTTTTCCTTACAGCATAGGCTCCCATTCACTGAGAAATGTCCAAACGCAGCTCTTACCAGAAACGTGTTTCTAACTCCTGAATCTAACGGGAGATTTATCTCACTTAGCTGAACAAACGCACAGCAGAGCAGGTTGAAGGATACGTTGCTTCTGTGTTTTAGGCAGAGTTTTACTGCTATTTCGTTATATGCGGGAATAGTGCTGGAAATGCCTGTTTTGAGATCTCTCCACAGAAAGCGTTTCCAGACTTCCCCTTCAACACACGAGTTTAACTCTGTAAGTTGAATGCACACATTGAAGACCGTTCTGTTAGGTAGCTCCGCTTTGGTTTCACAAGCAGACAGTTCTCCTTACAACATAGGCTACCATTCACTGAGAAATGTCCAAACGCAGCCCTTACCAGAAACGTGTTTCTAACTCCTGAATCTAAAGGGAGATTTAACTCACTTAGCTGAACAAACGCACAGCAGAGCAGATTGAAGGATACGTTGCTTCTGTGTTTTAGGCAGAGTTTTACTGCTATTTCGTTATATGCGGGAATAGTGCTGGAAATGCCTGTTTTGAGATCTCTCCACAGAAAGCGTTACCAGACTTCCCCTTCAACACACGAGTTTACCTCTGTAAGTTGAATGCACACATTGAAGACCGTTCTGTTAGGTAGCTCCGTTTTGGTTTCACAAGCAGACTGTTCTCCCTACAGCATAGGCTCCCATTCACTGAGAAATGTCCAAACGCAGCTCTTACCAGAAACGTGTTTCTAAATCTTGAATCTAAAGGGAGATTTAACTCACTTAGCTGAACAAACGCACAGCAGAGCAGATTGAAGGATACGTTGCTTCTGTGTTTTAGGCAGAGTTTTACTGCTATTTCGTTATATGCGGGAATAGTGCTGGAAATGCCTGTTTTGAGATCTCTCCACCGAAAGCGTTTCCAGACTTCCCCTTCAACACACGAGTTTAACTCTGTAAGTTGAATGCACACATTGAAGACCGTTCTGTTAGGTAGCTCCGTTTAGGTTTCACAAGCAGACAGTTCTCCTTACAGCATAGGCTCCCATTCACTGAGAAATGTCCAAACGCATCTTTTACCGGAAGCGTGTTTCTAACTCCTGAATCTAAAGGGAGATTTAACTCACTTAGCTGAACAAACGCACAGCAGAGCAGATTGAAGTATACGTTGCTTCTGTGTTTTAGGCAGAGTTTTACTGCTATTTCGTTATATGCGGGAATAGTGCTGGAAATGCCTATTTTGAGATCTCTGCACAGAAAGCGTTTCCAGTCTTCCCCTTCAACACACGAGTTTAACTCTGTAAGTTGAATGCACACATTGAAGACCGTTCTGTTAGGTAGATCCGCTTTGGTTTCACAAGCAGACAGTTCTCCTTACAGCATAGGCTCCCATTCACTGAGAAATGTCCAAACGCAGCCCTTACAAGAAACGTGTTTCTAACTCCTGAATCTAAAGGGAGATTTAACTCACTTAGCTGAACAAACGCACAGCAGAGCAGATTGAAGGATACGTTGCTTCTGTGTTTTAGGCAGAGTTTTACTGCTATTTCGTTATATGGAGGAATAGTGCTGGTAATGCCTGTTTTGAGATCTCTCCACAGAAAGCGTTTCCAGACTTCCCCTTCAACACACGAGTTTAACTCTGTAAGTTGAATGCACACATTGAAGACCGTTCGGTTAGGTAGCTCCGTTTTGGTTTCACAAGCAGACAGTTCTCCTTACAGCATAGGCTCCCATTCACTGAGAAATGTCCAAACGCCTCTTTTACCGGAAACGTGTTTCTAACTCCTGAATCTAAAGGGAGATTTAACTCACTTAGCTGAACAAACGCACAGCAGAGCAGATTGAAGGATACGTTGCTTCTGTGTTTTAGGCAGAGTTTAACTGCTATTTCGTTATATGCGGGAATAGTGCTGGAAATGCCTGTTTTGAGATCTCTCCACAGAAAGCGTTTCCAGACTTCCCTTTCAACACACGAGTTTAACTCTGTAAGTTGAATGCACACATTGAAACCGCTCTGTTAGGTAGCTCCGCTTTGGTTTCACAATCACACAGTTCTCCTTACAGCATAGGCTCCCATTCACTGAGAAATGTACAAAGGCAGCCCTTACCAGAAAAGTGTTTCTAACTCCTGAATCTAAAGGGAGATTTAACTCACTTAGCTGAAGAAAGGCACAGCATACCAGATTGAAGGATACGTTGCTTCTGTGTTTTAGGCAGAGTTTTACTGCTATTTCGTTATATGCGGGAATAGTGCTGGAAATGCCTGTTTTGAGATCTCTCCACAGAAAGCGTTACCAGACTTCCACTTCTACACACGAGTTTTAATCTGTAAGTTGAATGCACACATTGAAGACCGTTCTGTTAGGTAGCTCCTTTTTGGTTTCACAAGCAGACAGTTCTCCTTACAGCATAGGCTCCCATTCACTGAGAAATGTCCAAATGCAGCTCTTACCAGAAACGTGTTTCTAACTCCTGAATCTAAAGGGAGATTTAACTCACTTAGCTGAACAAACGCACAGCAGAGCAGATTGAAGGATACGTTGCTTCTGTGTTTTAGGCAGAGTTTTACTGCTATTTCGTTATATGCGGGAATAGTGCTGGAAATGCCTGTTTTGAGATCTCTCCACAGAAAGCGTTTCCAGACTTCCCCTTCAACACACGAGTTTAGCTGTTTAAGTTGAATGCACACATTGAAGACCGTTCTGTTAGGTAGCTCCGTTTTGGTTTCACAAGCAGACAGTTTTCCTTACAGCATAGGCTCCCATTCACTGAGAAATGTCCAAACGCAGCTCTTACCAGAAACGTGTTTCTAACTCCTGAATCTAAAGGGAGATTTAACTCACTTAGCTGAACAAACGCACAGCAGAGCAGATTGAAGGATACGTTGCTTCTGTGTTTTAGGCAGAATTTTACTGCTATTTCGTTATATGCGGGAATAGTGCTGGAAATGCCTGTTTTGAGATCTCTCCACAGAAAGCGTTTCCAGACTTCCCATTCAACACACGAGTTTAAATCTGTAAGTTTAATGCACACATTGAAGACCGTTCTGTTAGGTTGCTCTGTTTTGGTTTCACAAGCAGACAGTTCTCCTTACAGCATAGGCTCCCATTCACTGAGAAATGTCCAAACGCAGCTCTTACCTGAAACGTGTTTCTAACTCCTGAATCTAAAGGGAGATTTAACTCACTTAGCTGAACAAACGCACAGCAGAGCAGATTGAAGGATACGTTGCTTCTGTGTTTTAGGCAGAGTTTTACTGCTATTTCGTTATATGCGGGAATAGTGCTGGAAATGCCTGTTTTGAGATCTCCCCACAGAAAGCGTTTCCAGACTTCCCCTTCAACACAAGAATTTAACTGTTTAAGTTGAATGCACACATTGAAGACCGTTCTGTTAAGTAGCTCCGTTTTGGTTTCACAAGTAGACAGTTCTCCTTACAGCACAGGCTCCCATTCACTGAGAAATGTCCAAACGCAGCTCTTACCAGAAACTTGTTTCTAACTCCTGAATCTAAAGGGAGATTTATCTCACTTAGCTGAACAAACGCACAGCAGAGCAGATTGAAGGATACGTTGCTTCTGTGTTTTAGGCAGAGTTTTACTGCTATTTCGTTATATGCGGGAATAGTGCTGGAAATGCCTGTTTTGAGATCTCTCCACAGAAAGCGTTTCCAGACTTCCCCTTCAACACAAGAGTTTAACTCTGTAAATTGAATGCACACACTGAAGACCGTTCTGTTAGGTAGGTCCGTTTTGGTTTCACAAGCAGAGAGTTCTCTTTACAGCATAGGCTCCCATTCACTGAGAAATGTCCAAACGCAGCTCTTACCAGAAACGTGTTTCTAACTCCTGAATCTAAAGGGAGATTTAACTCACTTAGCTGAACAAACGCACAGCAGAGCAGATTGAAGGATACGTTGCTTCTGTGTTTTAGGCAGAGTTTTACTGCTATTTCGTTATATGCGGGAATAGTGCTGGAAATGCCTGTTTTGAGATCTCTCCACAGAAAGCGTTTCCAGATTTCCCCTTCCACACACGAGTTTAACTCTGTAAGTTGAATGCACACATTGAAGACCGTTCTTATAGGTAGCTCCGTTTTGGTTTCACAAGCAGACCGTTCTCTTACAGCATAGGATCCAATTCACTGAGAAATGTCCAAACGCAGCTCTTACCAGAAACGTGTTTCTAACTCCTGAATCTAACGGGAGATTTATCTCACTTAGCTGAACAAACGCACAGCAGAGCAGATTGAAGGATACGTTGCTTCTGTGTTTTAGGCAGAGTTTTACTGCTATTTCGTTATATGCGGGAATAGTGCTGGAAATGCCTGTTTTGAGATCTCTCCACAGAAAGCGTTTCCAGACTTCCCCTCCAACACACGAGTTTAACTCTGTAAGTTGAATGCACACATTGAAGACCGTTCTGTTAGGTAGCTCCGTTTTGGTTTCACAAGCAGACAGTTCTCCTTACAGCATAGGCTCCCATTCACTGACAAATTTCCAAACGCAGCTCTTACCAGAAACGTGTTTCTAACTCCTGAATCTAAAGGGAGATTTAACTCACTTAGCTGAACAAACGCACAGCAGAGCAGATTGAAGGATACGTTGCTTCTGTGTTTTAGGCAGAGTTTTACTGCTATTTCGTTATATGCGGGAATATTGCTGGAAATGCCTGTTTTGAGGTCTCTCCACAGAAAGCGTTTCCAGACTTCCCCTTCAACACACGAGTTTAACTCTGTAAGTTGAATGCACATATTGAAGACCGTTCGGTTAGGTAGCTCCGTTTTGGTTTCACAAGCAGACAGTTCTCCTTACAGCATAGGCTCCCATTCACTGAGAAATGTCCAAACGCATCTTTGACCGGAAACGTGTTTCTAACTCCTGAATCTAAAGGGAGATTTAACTCACTTAGCTGAACAAACGCAAAGCAGAGCAGATTGAAGGATACGTTCCTTCTGTATTTTAGGCAGAGTTTTACTGCTATTTCGTTATATGCGGGAATAGTGCTGGAAATGCCTGTTTTGAGATCTCTGCACAGAAAGCGTTTCCAGACTTCCCCTTCAACACACGAGTTTAACTCTGTAAGTTGAATGCACACATTGAAGACCGTTCTGTTAGGTAGATCCGCTTTGGTTTCACAAGCAGACAGTTCTCCTTACAGCATAGGCTCCCATTCACTGAGAAATGTCCAAACGCAGCCCTTACCAGAAACGTGTTTCTAACTCCTGAATCTAAAGGGAGATTTAACTCACTTAGCTGAACAAACGCACAGCAGAGCAGATTGAAGGATACGTTGCTTCTGTGTTTTAGGCAGAGTTTTACTGCTATTTCGTTATAGGGTGGAATAGTGCTGGTAATGCCTGTTTTGAGATCTCTCCACAGAAAGCGTTTCCAGACTTCCCCTTCAACAAACGAGTTTAACTCTGTAAGTTGAATGCACACATTGAAGACCGTTCGGTTAGGTAGCTCCGTTTTGGTTTCACAAGCAGACATTTCTCCTTACAGCATAAGCTCCCATTCACTGAGAAATGTCCAAACGCAGCCCTTACCAGAAACGTGTTTCTAACTCCTGAATCTAAAGGGAGATTTAACTCACTTAGCTGAACAAACGCACAGCAGAGCAGATTGAAGGATACGTTGCTTCTGTGTTTTAGGCAGAGTTTTACTGCTATTTCGTTATATGGGGGAATAGTGCTGGTAATGCCTGTTTTGAGATCTCTCCACAGAAAGCGTTTCCAGACTTCCCCTTCAACACACGAGTATAACTCTGTAAGTTGAATGCACACATTGAAGACCGTTCAGTTAGGTAGCTCCGTTTTGGTTTCACAAGCAGACAGTTCTCCTTACAGCGTAGGCTCCCATTCACTGAGAAATGTCCAAACGCAGCTCTTACCAGAAACGTGTTTCTAACTCCTGAATCTAAAGGGAGATTTAACTCACTTAGCTGAACAAACGCACAGCAGAGCAGATTGAAGGATACGTTGCTTCTGTGTTTTAGGCAGAGTTTTACTGCTATTTCGTTATATGCGGAAATAGTGCTGGAAATGCCTGTTTTGAGATCTCTCCACAGAAAGCGTTTCCACACTTCCCCTTCAACACACGAGTTTAACTCTGTAAGTTGAATGCACACATTGAAGTCCGTTCTGTTAAGTAGCTCCGTTTTGGTTTCACAAGCAGACAGTTCTCCTTACAGCGTAGGCTCCCATTCACTGAGAAATGTCCAAACGCAGCTCTTACCAGAAACGTGTTTCTAACTCCTGAATCTAAAGGGAGATTTAACTCACTTAGCTGTACAAACGCACAGCAGAGCAGATTGAAGGATACGTTGCTTCTGTGTTTTAGGCAGAGTATTACTGCTATTTCGTTATATGCGGGAATAGTGCTGGAAATGCATGTTTTGAGATCTCTCCACAGAAAGGGTATCCAGACTTCCCCTTCAACACACGAGTTTATCGCTGGAAGTTGAATGCACACATTGAAGACCGTTCTGTTAGGTAGCTCCGTTTTGGTTTCACAAGCAGACAGTTCTCCTTACAGCATAGGCTCCCATTCACTGAGAAATGTCCAAACGCAGCTCTTACAAGAAACGGGTTTCTAACTCCTGAATCTAAAGGGAGATTTAACTCACTTAGCTGAACAAGCGCACAGCAGAGCAGATTGAAGGATACGTTGCTTCTGTGTTTTAGGCAGAGTTTTACTGCTATTTCGTTATATGCGGGAATAGTGCTGGAAATGCCTGTTTTCAGATCTCTCCCCAGAAAGCGTTTCCAGACTTCCCCTTCAACACACGAGATTAACTCTGTAAGTTGAATGCACACATTGAAGACCGTTCTGTTAAGTAGCTCCGTTTTGGTTTCACAAGCAGACAGTTCTCCTTACAGCGTAGGCTCCCATTCACTGAGAAATGTCCAATCGCAGCTCTTACCAGAAACGTGTTTCTAACTCCTGAATCTAAAGGGAGATTTAACTCACTTAGCTGAACAAACGCACAGCAGAGCAGATTGAAGGATACGTTGCTTCTGTGTTTTAGGCAGAGTTTTACTGCTATTTCGTTATATGCGGGAATAGTGCTGGAAATGCCTGTTTTGAGATCTCTCCACAGAAAGCGTTTCCAGACTTCCCCTTCAACACACGAGTTTAACTCTGTAAGTTGAATGCACACATTGAAGACCGTTCTGTTAGGTAGCTCCGTTTTGGTTTCACAAGCAGACAGTTCTCCTTACAGCATAGGCTCCCATTCACTGAGAAATGTCCAAACGCAGCTCTTACCAGAAACGTGTTTCTAACTCCTGAATCTAAAGGGAGATTTAACACACTTAGCTGGACAAACGCACAGCAGAGCAGATTGAAGGATACGTTGCTTCTGTGTTTTAGGCAGAGTTTTACTGCTATTTCTTTATATGCGGGAATAGTGCTGGAAATGCCTGTTTTGAGATCTCTCCCCAGAAAGCGTTTCCAGACTTCCCCTTCAACACACGAGTTTAACTCTGTAAGTTGAATGCACACACTGAAGACCGTTCTGTTAGGTAGCTCCGTTTTGGATTCACAAGCAGACAGTTCTCCTTACAGCATAGGCTCCCATTCACTGAGAAATGTCCAAACGCAGCTCTTACCAGAAACGTGTTTCTAACTCCTGAATCAAAGCGAGATTTAACTCACTTAGCTGAACAAACGCACAGCAGAGCAGTTTGAAGGATACGTTGCTTCTGTGTTTTAGGCAGAGTTTTACTGCTATTTCGTTATATGCGGGAATAGTGCTGGAAATGCCTGTTTTGAGATCTCTCCACAGAAAGCGTTTCCAGACTTCCCCTTCAACACACGAGTTTAACTCTGTAAGTTGAATGCACACATTGAAGACCGTTCTGTTAGGTAGCTCCGTTTTGGTTTCACAAGCAGACAGTTCTCCTTACAGCATAGGTTCCCATTCACTGAGAAATGTCCAAACGCAGCTCTTACTAGAAACGGTTTTCTAACTCCTGAATCTAAAGGGAGATTTAACTCACTTAGCTGAACAAACGCGCAGCAGAGCATATTGAAGGATACGTTGCTTCTGTGTTTTAGGCAGAGTTTTACTGCTCTTTCGTTATATGCGGGAATAGTGCTGTAAATGCCTGTTTTGAGATCTCTCCACAGAAAGCGTTTCCAGACTTCCCCGTCAACACACGAGTTTAACTGTGTAAGTTGAATGCACACATTGAAGACCGTTCTGTTAGGTAGCTCCGCTTTGGTTTCACAAGCAGACAGTTCTCCTTACAGGATAGGCTCCCATTCACTGAGAAATGTCCAAACGCAGCCCTTACCAGAAACGTGTTTCTAACTCCTGAATCTAAAGGGAGATTTAACTCACTTAGCTGAACAAACGCACAGCAGAGCAGATTGAAGGATACGTTGCTTCTGTGTTTTAGGCAGAGTTTTACTGCTATTTCGTTATATGCGGGAATAGTGCTGTTAATGCCTCTTTTGAGATCTGTCCACAGAAAGCGTTTCCAGACTTCCCCTTCAACACACGAGTTTACCTCTGTAAGTTGAATGCACACATTGAAGACCGTTCTGTTAGGTAGCTCCATTTTGGTTTCACAAGCAGACAGTTCTCCTTACAGCATAGGCTCCCATTCACTGAGAAATGTCCAAACCCAGCACTTACCAGAATCGTGTTTCTAACTCCTGAATCAAAAGGGAGATTTAACTCACTTAGCTGAACAAGCGCACAGCAGAGCCGATTGAAGGATACGTTGCTTCTGTGTTTTAGGCAGAGTTTTACTGCTATTTCGTTATATGCGGGAATAGTGCTGGAAATGCCTGTTTTGAGATCTCTCCACAGAAAGCGTTTCCAGACTTCCCCTTCAACACACGAGTTTAACTCTGTAAGTTGAATGCACACATTGAAGACCGTTCTGTTACGTAGCTCCGCTTTGGTTTCACAAGCACACTGTTCTCCTTACAGCATAGGCTCCCATTCACTGAGAAATGTCCAAACGCAGCTCTTACCAGAAACGTGTTTCTAACTCCTGAATCTAAAGGGAGATTTAACTCACTTAGCTGAACAAACGCACAGCAGAGCAGATTGAAGGATACGTTGCTTCTGTGTTTTAGGCAGAGTTTTACTGCTATTTCGTTATATGCGGGAATAGTGCTGGAAATGCCTGTTTTGAGATCTCTCCACAGAAAGCGTTTCCAGACTTCCCCTTCAACACACGAGTTGAACTCTGTAAGTTGAATGCACACATTGAAGGCCCTTCTGTTAGGTAGCTCCGTTTTGGTTTCAAAAGCAGACAGTTCTCCTTACAGCATAGGCTCCCATTCACTGAGAAATGTCCAAACGCATCTCTTACCAGAGAGGTGTTTCTAACTCCTGAATCTAAAGGGAGTTTTAACTCACTTAGCTGAACAAACGCACAGCAGAGCAGATTGAAGGATACGTTTTTTCTGTGTTTTAGGCAGAGTTTTACTGCTATTTCGTTATATGCGGGAATAGTGCTGGAAATGCCTGTTTTGAGATCTCTACACAGAAAGCGTTCCCAGACTTCCCCTTCAACACATGAGTTTAACTCTGTAAGTTGAATGCACACATTGAAGACCGTTCTATTAGGTAGCTCCGTTTTGGTTTCACAAGCAGACAGTTCTCCTTAGAGCATAGGCTCCCATGCACTGAGAAATGTCCAAACGCAGTTCTTACCAGAAACGTGTTTCTAACTCCTGAATCTAAAGGGAGATTTAACTCACTTAGCTGAACAAACGCACAGCAGAGCAGATTGAAGGATACGTTGCTTCTGTGTTTTATGCAGAGTTTTACTGCTATTTCGTTATATGCGGGAATAGTGATGGAAATGCCTGTTTTGAGATCTCTCCACAGAAAGCGTTTCCAGACTTCCCCTTCAACACACGAGTTTATCTCTGTAAGTTGAATGCACACATTGAAGACTGTTCTGTTAGGTAGCTCCGTTTTGGTTTCAGAAGCAGACAGTTCTCCTTACAGCATAGGCTCCCATTCACTGAGAAATGTCCAAACGCAGCTCTTACTAGAAACGGGTTTCTAACTCCTGAATCTAAAGGGAGATTTAACTCACTTAGCTGAACAAACGCACAGCAGAGCATATTGAAGGATACGTTGCTTCTGTGTTTTAGGCAGAGTTTTACTGCTCTTTCGTTATATGCGGGAATAGTGCTGTAAATGCCTGTTTTGAGATCTCTCCACAGAAAGCGTTTCCAGACTTCCCCTTCAACACACGAGTTTAACTGTGTAAGTTGAATGCACACATTGAAGACCGTTCTGTTAGGTAGCTCCGCTTTGGTTTCACAAGCAGACAGTTCTCCTTACAGGATAGGCTCCCATTCAATGAGAAATGTCCAAACGCAGCCCTTACCAGAAACGTGTTTCTAACTCCTGAATCTAAAGGGAGATTTAACTCACTTAGCTGAACAAACGCACAGCAGAGCAGATTGAAGTATACGTTGCTTCTGTGTTTTCGGCAGAGTTTTACTGCTATTTCGTTATATGCGGGAATAGTGCTGTTAATGCCTGTTTTGAGATCTCTCCACAGAAAGCGTTTTCAGACTTCCCCTTCAACACACGAGTTTACCTCTGTAAGTTGAATGCACACATTGAAGACCGTTCTGTTAGGTAGCTCCGTTTTGGTTTCACAAGCAGACAGTTCTCCTTACAGCATAGGCTCCCATTCACTGAGAAATGTCCAAACCCAGCTCTTACCAGAATCGTGTTTCTAACTCCTGAATCAAAAGGGAGATTTTACTCACTTAGCTGAACAAACGCACAGCAGAGCAGATTGAAGGATACGTTGCTTCTGTGTTTTAGGCAGAGTTTTACTGCTATTTCGTTATATGCGGGAATAGTGCTGGAAATGCCTGTTTTGAGATCTCTCCACAGAAAGCGTTTCCAGACTTCCCCTTCAACACACGAGTTTAACTCTGTAAGTTGAATGCACACATTGAAGACCGTTCTGTTACGTAGCTCCGCTTTGGTTTCACAAGCACACTGTTCTCCTTACAGCATAGGCTCCCATTCACTGAGAAATGTCCAAACGCAGCTCTTACCAGAAACGTGTTTCTAACTCCGGAATCTAAAGGGAGATTTAACTCACTTAGCTGAACAAACGCACAGCAGAGCAGATTGAAGGATACGTTGCTTCTGTGTTTTAGGCAGAGTTTTACTGCTATTTCGTTATATGCGGGAATAGTGCTGGAAATGCCTGTTTTGAGATCTCTACACAGAAAGCGTTCCCAGACTTCCCATTCAACACATGAGTTTAACTCTGTAAGTTGAATGCACACATTGAAGACCGTTCTATTAGGTAGCTCCGTTTTGGTTTCACAAGCAGACAGTTCTCCTTAGAGCATAGGCTCCCATTCACTGAGAAATGTCCAAACGCAGTTCTTACCAGAAACGTGTTTCTAACTCCTGAATCTAAAGGGAGATTTAACTCACTTAGCTGAACAAACGCACAGCAGAGCAGATTGAAGGATACGTTGCTTCTGTGTTTTATGCAGAGTTTTACTGCTATTTCGTTATATGCGGGAATAGTGCTGGAAATGCCTGTTTTGAGATCTCTCCACAGAAAGCGTTTCCAGACTTCCCCTTCAACACACGAGTTTAACTCTTTAAGTTGAATGCACACCTTGAAGACCCTTCTGTTAGGTAGCTCCGTTTTGGTTTCACAAGCAGACAGTTCTCCTTACAGCATAGGCTCCCATTCACTGAGAAATGTCCAAACGCAGCTCTTACCAGAAACGTGTTTCTAACTCCTGAATCTAAAGGGAGATTTAACTCACTTAGCTGGACAAACGCACAGCAGAGCAGATTGAAGGATACGTTGCTTCTGTGTTTTAGGCAGAGTTTTACTGCTATTTCGTTATATGCGGGAATAGTGCTGGAAATGCCTGTTTTGAGATCTCTCCCCAGAAAGCGTTTCCAGACTTCCCCTTCAACACACGAGTTTAACTCTGTACGTTGAATGCACACATTGAAGACCGTTCTGTTAGGTAGCTCCGTTTTGGATTCACAAGCAGACAGTTCTCCTTACAGCATAGGCTCCCATTCACTGAGAAATGTCCAAACGCAGCTCTTACCAGAAACGTGTTTCTAACTCCTGAATCAAAGCGAGATTTAACTCACTTAGCTGAACAAACGCACAGCAGAGCAGATTGAAGGATACGTTGCTTCTGTGTTTTAGTCAGAGTTTTACTGCTATTTCGTTATATGCGGGAATAGTGATGGAAATGCCTGTTTTGAGATCTCTCCACAGAAAGCGTTTCCAGACTTCCCCTTCAACACACGAGTTTAACTCTGTAAGTTGAATGCACACATTGAAGACCGTTCTGTTAGGTAGCTCCGTTTTGGTTTCACAAGCACACAGTTCTCCTTACAGCATAGGCTCCCATTCACTGAGAAATGTCCAAACGCAGCTCCTACCAGAAACGTGTTTCTAACTCCTGAATCTAAAGGGAGATTTAACTCACTTAGCTGAACAAACGCACAGCAGAGCAGATTGAAGGATACGTTGCTTCTCTGTTTTAGGCAGAGTTTTACTGCTATTTCGTTATATGCGGGAATAGTGCTGGAAATGCCTGTTTTGAGATCTCTCCACAGAAAGCGTTTCCAGACTTCCCCTTCAACACACGAGTTTAACTCTGTAAGTTGAATGCACACATTGAAGACCGTTCTGTTAGGTAGCTCCGTTTTGGTTTCACAAGCAGACAGTTCTCCTTACAGCATAGGCTCCCATTCACTGAGAAATGTCCAAACGCAGCTCTTACTAGAAACGGGTTTCTAACTCCTGAATCTAAAGGGAGATTTAACTCACTTAGCTGAACAAACGCACAGCAGAGCATATTGAAGGATACGTTGCTTCTGTGTTTTAGGCAGAGTTTTACTGCTCTTTCGTTATATGCGGGAATAGTGCTGTAAATGCCTGTTTTGAGATCTCTCCACAGAAAGCGTTTCCAGACTTCCCCTTCAACACACGAGTTTAACTGTGTAAGTTGAATGCACACATTGAAGACCGTTCTGTTAGGTAGCTCCGCTTTGGTTTCACAAGCAGACAGTTCTCCTTACAGGATAGGCTCCCATTCACTGAGAAATGTCCAAACGCAGCCCTTACCAGAAACGAGTTTCTAACTCCTGAATCTAAAGGGAGATTTAACTCACTTAGCTGAACAAACGCACAGCAGAGCAGATTGAAGGATACGTTGCTTCTGTGATTAAGGTAGAGTTTTACTGCTATTTCGTTATATGCGGGAATAGTGCTGTTAATGCCTGTTTTGAGATCTCTCCACAGAAAGCGTTTCCAGACTTACCCTTCAACACACGAGTTTACCTCTGTAAGTTGAATGCACACATTGAAGACCGTTCTGTTAGGTAGCTCCGTTTTGGTTTCACAAGCAGACAGTTCTCCTTACAGCATAGGCTCCCATTCACTGAGAAATGTCCAAACCCAGCTCTTACCAGAATCGTGTTTCTAACTCCTGAATCAAAAGGGAGATTTAACTCACTTAGCTGAACAAACGCACAGCAGAGCAGATTGAAGGATACGTTGCTTCTGTGTTTTAGGCAGAGTTTTACTGCTATTTCGTTATATGCAGGAATAGTGCTGGAAATGCCTGTTTTGAGATCTCTCCACAGAAAGCGTTTCCAGACTTCCCCTTCAACACACGAGTTTAACTCTGTACGTTGAATGCACACATTGAAGACCGTTCGGTTAGGTAGCTCCGTTTTGGTTTCACAAGCAGACAGTTCTCCTTACAGCATACGCTCCCATTCACTGAGAAATGTCCAAACGCAGCTCTCACCAGAAACGTGTTTCTAACTCCTGAATCTAAAGGGAGATTTAACTCACTTAGCTGAACAAACGCACAGCAGAGCAGATTGAAGGATACGTTGCTTCTGTGTTTTAGGCAGAGTTTTACTGCTATTTCGTTATATGCGGGAATAGTGCTGGAAATGCCTGTTTTGAGATCTCTCCACAGAAAGCGTTTCCAGACTTCCCCTTCAACACACGAGTTTAACTCTGTAAGTTGAATGCACACATTGAAGACTGTTCTGTTACGTAGCTCCGTTTTGGATTCACAAGCAGACAGTTCTCCTTACAGCATAGGCTCCCATTCACTGAGAAATGTCCAAACGCAGCGCTTACCAGAAACGTGTTTCTAACTCCTGAATCTAAAGGGAGATTTAACTCACTTAGCTGAACAAACGCACAGCAGAGCAGATTGAAGGATACGTTGCTTCTGTGTTTTAGGCAGAGTTTTACTGCTATTTCGTTATATGCGGGAATAGTGCTGGAAATGCATGTTTTGAGATCTCTCCCCAGAAAGCATTTCCAGATTTCCCCTTCAACACACGAGTTTAACTCTGTAAGTTGAATGCACACATTGAAGACCGTTCTGTTACGTAGCTCCGTTTTGGATTCACAAGCAGACAGTTCTCATTACAGCATAGGCTCCCATTCACTGAGAAATGTCCAAACGCAGCTCTTACCAGAAACGTGTTTCTAACTCCTGAATCAAAGCGAGATTTAACTCACTTAGCTGAACAAACGCACAGCAGAGCAGATTGAAGGATACGTTGCTTCTGTGTTTTAGTCAGAGTTTTACTGCTATTTCGTTATATGCGGGAATAGTGATGGAAATGCCTGTTTTGTGATCTCTCCACAGAAAGCGTTTCCAGACTTCCCCTTCAACACACGAGTTTAACTCTGTAAGTTGAATGCACACACTGAAGACCGTTCTGTTAGGTAGCTCCGTTTTGGTTTCACAAGCAGACAGTTCTCCTTACAGCATAGGCTCCCATTCACTGAGAAATGTCCAAACGCAGCTCTTACCAGAAACGTGTTTCTAACTCCTGAATCTAAAGGGAGATTTAACTCACTTAGCTGAACAAACGCACAGCAGAGCAGATTGTAGGTTATGTTGCTTCTGTGTTTTATGCAGAGTTTTACTGCTATTTCGTTATATGCTGGAATAGTGCTGGAAATGCCTGTTTTGAGATCTCTCCACAGAAAGCGTTTCCAGACTTCCCCTTCAACACACGAGTTTAACTCTGTAAGTTGAATGCACACATTGAAGACTGTTCTGTTACCTAGCTCCGTTTTGGATTCACAAGCAGACAGTTCTCCTTACAGCATAGGCTCCCATTCACTGAGAAATGTCCAAACGCAGCTCTTACCAGAAACGTGTTTCTAACTCCTGAATCTAAAGGGAGATTTAACTCACTTAGCTGAACAAACGCACAGCAGAGCAGATTGAAGGATACGTTGCTTCTGTGTTTTAGGCAGAGTTTTACTGCTATTTCGTTATATGCGGGAATAGTGCTGGAAATGCCTGTTTTGAGATCTCTCCACAGAAAGGGTTTCCAGACTTCCCCTTCAACACACGAGTTTATCGCTGGAAGTTGAATGCAGAGATTGAAGACCGTTCTGTTAGGTAGCTCCGTTTTGGTTTCACAAGCAGACAGTTCTCCTTACAGCATAGGCTCCCATTCACTGAGAAATGTCCAAACGCAGCTCTTACTAGAAACGGGTTTCTAACTCCTGAATCTAAAGGGAGATTTAACTCACTTAGCTGAACAAACGCACAGCAGAGCAGATTGAAGGATACGTTGCTTCTGTGTTTTAGGCAGAGTTTTAGTGCTATTTCGTTATATGCGGGAATAGTGCTGGAAATGCCTGTTTTGATATCTCTCCACAGAAAGCGTTTCCAGACTTCCCCTTCAACACACGAGTTTAACTCTGTAAGTTGAATGCACACATTGAAGACCGTTCTGTTAGGTAGCTCCGTTTTGGTTTCACAAGCAGACAGTTCTCCTTACAGCATAGGCTCCCATTCACTGAGAAATGTCCAAACGCAGCTCTTACCAGAAACGTGTTTCTAACTCCTGAATCTAAAGGGAGATTTAACTCACTTAGCTGAACAAACGCACAGCAGAGCAGATTGAAGGATACGTTGCTTCTGTGTTTTAGGCAGAGTTTTACTGCTATTTCGTTATATGCGGGAATAGTGCTGGAAATGCCTGTTTTGAGATCTCTCCCCAGAAAGCATTTCCAGATTTCCCCTTCAACACACGAGTTTAACTCTGTAAGTTGAATGCACACATTGAAGACCGTTCTGTTACGTAGCTCCGTTTTGGATTCACAAGCAGACAGTTCTCCTTACAGCATAGGCTCCCATTCACTGAGAAATGTCCAAACGCAGCTCTTACCAGAAACGTGTTTCTAACTCCAGAATCAAAGCCAGATTTAACTCACTTAGCTGAACAAACGCACAGCAGAGCAGATTGAAGGATACGTTGCTTCTGTGTTTTAGTCAGAGTTTTACTGCTATTTCGTTATATGCGGGAATAGTGATGGAAATGCCTGTTTTGAGATCTCTCCACAGAAAGCGTTTCCAGACTACCCCTTCAACACACGAGTTTAACTCTGTAAGTTGAATGCACACATTGAAGACCGTTCTGTTAGGTAGCTCCGCTTTGGTTTCACAAGCAGACAGTTCTCCTTACAGGATAGGGTCCCATTCACTGAGAAATGTCCAAACGCAGCCCTTACCAGAAACGTGTTTCTAACTCCTGAATCTAAAGGGAGATTTAACTCACTTAGCTGAACAAACGCACAGCAGAGCAGATTGAAGGATACGTTGCTTCTGTGTTTTAGGCAGAGTTTTACTGCTCTTTCGTTATATGCGGGAATAGTGCTGGAAATGCCTGTTTTGAGATCTCTCCACAGAAAGCGTTTCCAGACTTCCCCTTCAACACACGAGTTTAACTCTGTAAGTTGAATGCACATATTGAAGACCGTTCTGTTAGGTAGCTCCGGTTTGGATTCACAAGCAGACAGTTCTCCTTACAGCATAGGCTCCCATTCACTGAGAAATGTCCAAACGCAGCTCTTACCAGAAACGTGTTTCTAACTCCTGAATCAAAGCGAGATTTAACTCACTTAGCTGAACAAACGCACAGCAGAGCAGATTGAACGATACGTTGCTTCTGTGTTTAGTCAGAGTTTTACTGCTATTTCGTTATATGCGGGAATAGTGCTGGAAATGTCTGTTTTGAGATCTCTCCACAGAAAGCGTTTCCAGACTTCCCCTTCAACACACGAGTTTAACTCTGTAAGTTGAATGCACACATTGAAGACCGTTCTGTTAGGTAGCTCCGTTTTGGTTTCAGAAGCAGACAGTTCTCCTTACAGCATAGGCTCCCATTCACTGAGAAATGTCCAAACGCAGCTCTTACCAGAAACGTGTTTCTAACTCCTGAATCTAAAGGGAGATTTAACTCACTTATCTGAACAAACGCACAGCAGAGCAGATTGAAGGATACGTTGCTTCTGTGTTTTAGGCAGAGTTTTACTGCTATTTCGTTATATGCGGGAATAGTGCTGGAAATGCCTGTTTTGAGATCTCTCCACAGAAAGGGTTTCCAGACTTCCCCTTCAACACACGAGTTTATCGCTGGAATTTGAATGCACAGATTGAAGACCGTTCTGTTAGGTAGCTCCGTTTTGGTTTCACAAGCAGACAGTTCTCTTTACAGCATAGGCTCCCATTCACTGAGAAATGTCCAAACGCAGCTCTTACTAGAAACGGGTTTCTAACTCCTGAATCTAAAGGGAGATTTAACTCACTTAGCTGAACAAACGCACAGCAGAGCAGATTGAAGGATACGTTGCTTCTGTGTTTTAGGCAGAGTTTTAGTGCTATTTCGTTATATGCGGGAATAGTGCTGGAAATGCCTGTTTTGAGATCTCTCCACAGAAAGCGTTTCCAGACTTCCCCTTCAACACACGAGTTTAACTCTGTAAGTTGAATGCACACATTGAAGACCGTTCTGTTAGGTAGCTCCGTTTTGGTTTCACAAGCAGACAGTTCTCCTTACAGCATAGGCTCCCATTCACTGAGAAATGTCCAAACGCAGCTCTTACCAGAAACGTGTTTCTAACTCCTGAATCTAAAGGGAGATTTAACTCACTTAGCTGAACAAACGCACAGCAGAGCAGATTGAAGGATAAGTTGCTTCTCTGTTTTAGGCAGAGTTTTACTGCTATTTCGTTATATGCGGGAATAGTGCTGGAAATGCCTGTTTTGAGATCTCTCCCCAGAAAGCATTTCCAGATTTCCCCTTCAACTCACGAGTTTAACTCTGTAAGTTGAATGCACACATTGAAGACCGTTCTGTTACGTAGCTCCGTTTTGGATTCACAAGCAGACAGTTCTCCTTACAGCATAGGCTCCCATTCACTGAGAAATGTCCAAACGCAGCTCTTACCAGAAACGTGTTTCTAACTCCTGAATCAAAGCGAGATTTAACTCACTTAGCTGAACAAACGCACAGCAGAGCAGATTGAAGGATACGTTGCTTCTGTGTTTTAGTCAGAGTTTTACTGCTATTTCGTTATATGCGGGAATAGTGATGGAAATGCCTGTTTTGTGATCTCTCCACAGAAAGCGTTTCCAGACTTCCCCTTCAACACACGAGTTTAACTCTGTAAGTTGAATGCACACATTGAAGACCGTTCTGTTAGGTAGCTCCGTTTTGGTTTCACAAGCAGACAGTTCTCCTTACAGCATAGGCTCCCATTCACTGAGAAATGTCCAAACGCAGCTCTTACCAGAAACGTGTTTCTAACTCCTGAATCTAAAGGGAGATTTAACTCACTTAGCTGAACAAACGCACAGCAGAGCAGATTGAAGGATACGTTGCTTCTGTGTTTTAGGCAGAGTTTTACTGCTCTTTCGTTATATGCGGGTATAGTGCTGTAAATGCCTGTTTTGAGATCTCTCCACAGAAAGCGTTTCCAGACTTCCCCTTCAACACACGAGTTTAACTCTGTAAGTTGAATGCACACATTGAAGACCGTCCTGTTAGGTAGCTCCGATTTGGTTTCACAAGCAGACACTTCTCCTTACAGCATAGTCTCCCATTCACTGAGAAATGTCCAAACGCAGCTCTTACCAGTGACGTGTTTCTAACTCCTGAATCTAAAGGGAGATTTAACTCACTTACCTGAACAAACGCACAGCAGAGTTGATTGAAGGATACGTTGCTTCTGTGTTTTAGGCAGAGTTTTACTGCTATTTCGTTATATGCGGGAATAGTGCTGGAAATGCCTGTTTTGAGATCTCTCCCCAAAAAGCGTTTCCAGACTTCCCGTTCAACACACGAGTTTAACTCTGTAAGTTGAATGCACACATTGAAGACCGTTCTGTTAGGTAGCTCCGTTTTGGATTCACAAGCAGACAGTTCTCCTTACAGCATAGGCTCCCATTCACTGAGAAATGTCCAAACGCAGCTCTTGCCAGAAACGTGTTTCTAACTCCTGAATCAAAGCGAGATTTAACTCACTTAGCTGAACAAACGCACAGCAGAGCAGATTGAAGGATACGTTGCTTCTTTGTTTTAGTCAGAGTTTTACTGCTATTTCGTTATATGCGGGAATAGTGATGGAAATGCCTGTTTTGAGATCTCTCCACAAAAGCGTTTCCAGACTTCCCCTTCAACACACGAGTTTAACTCTGTAAGTTGAATTCACACATTGAAGACCGTTCTGTTAGGTAGCTCCGCTTTGGATTCACAAGCAGACAGTTCTCCTTACAGGATAGGCTCCCATTCACTGAGAAATGTCCAAACGCAGCCCTTACCAGAAACGTGTTTCTAACTCCTGAATCTAAAGGGAGATTTAACTCACTTAGCTGAACAAACGCACAGCAGAGCAGATTGAAGGATACGTTGCTTCTGTGTTTTAGGCAGAGTTTTACTGCTATTTCGTTATATGCGGGAATAGTGCTGTTAATGCCTGTTTTGAGATCTCTCCACAGAAAGGGTTTCCAGACTTCCCCTTCAACACACGAGTTTACCTCTGTAAGTTGAATGCACACATTGAAGACCGTTCTCTTAGGTAGCTCCGTTTTGGTTTCACAAAAGACAGTTCTCCTTACAGCATAGGCTCCCATTAACTGAGAAATGTCCAAACGCAGCTCTTACTAGAAACGGGTTTCTAACTCCTGAATCTAAAGGGAGATTTAACTCACTTAGCTGAACAAACGCACAGCAGAGCAGATTGAAGGATACGTTGCTTCTGTGTTTTAGGCAGAGTTTTACTGCTATTTCCTTATATGCGGGAATAGTGCTGGAAATGCCTGTTTTGAGATCTCTCCACAGAAAGCGTTTCCAGACTTCCCCTTCAAAACACGAGTTTAACTCTGTAAGTTGAATGCACACATTGAAGACCGTTCTGTTAGGTAGCTCCGTTTTGGTTTCAGAAGCAGACAGTTCTCCTTACAGCATAGGCTCCCATTTACTGAGAAATGTCCAAACGCATCTCTTACCAGATACGTGTTTCTAACTCCAGAATGTAAAGGGAGATTTACCTCACTTAGCTGAACAAACGCACAACAGAGCAGATTGAAGGATACGTTGCTTCTGTGTTTTAGGCAGAGTTTTACTGCTATTTCGTTATATGCGGGAATAGTGCTGGAAATGCCTGTTTTGAGATCTCTCCGCAGAAATCGTTTCCAGACTTCCCCTTCAACACACGATTTTAACTCTGTAAGTTGAATCCACACATTGAAGACCGTTCTGTTAGTTAGCTCCGTTTTGGTTTCAAAAGCAGACAGTACTCCTTACAGCATAGGCTCCCATTCACTGAGAAATGTCCAAACGCAGCTCTTACCAGAAACGTGTTTCAAACTCCTGAATCTAAAGGGAGATTTAACTCACTTAGCTGAACAAACGCACAGCAGAGCAGATTGAAGGATACGTTGCTTCTGTGTTTTAGGCAGAGTTTTACTGCTATTTCGTTATATGCAGGAATGGTGCTGGAAATGCCTGTTTTGAGATCTCTCCACAGAAAGCGTTTCCAGACTTCCCCTTCAACTCACGAGTTTCATTCTGTAAGTTGAATGCACACATTGAAGACCGTTCTGTTAGGTAGCTCCGTTTTGGTTTCACAAGCAGACAGTTCTCCTTACAGCATAGGCTGCCATTCACTGAGAAATGTCCAAACGCAGCTCTTACCAGAAACGTGTTTCTAACTCCTGAATCTAAAGGGAGATTTAACTCACTTAGCTGAACAAACGCACAGCAGAGCAGATTGAAGGATACGTTGCTTCTGTGTTTTAGGCAGAGTTTTACTGCTATTTCGTTATATGCGGGAATAGTGCTGGAAATGCCTGTTTTGTGATCTCTCCACAGAAAGCGTTTCCAGACTTCCCCTTCAACACATGAGTTTAACTCTCTAAGTTGAATGCACACATTGAAGACCGTTCTGTTAGGTAGCTCCGTTTTGGTTTCACAAGCAGACAGTTCTCCTTACAGCATAGGCTCCCATTCAATGAGAAATGTCCAAACGCAGCTCTTACCAGAAACGTGTTTCTAACTCCTGAATCTAAAGGGAGATTTAACTCACTTAGCTGAACAAACGCACAGCAGAGCAGATTGAAGGATACGTTGCTTCTGTGTTTTAGGCAGAGTTTTACTGCTATTTCGTTATATGCGGGAATAGTGCTGGAAATGCCTGTTTTGAGATCTCTCAACAGAAAGCGTTTCCATACTTCCCCTTCAACACACGAGTTTAACTCTGTAAGTTGAATGCACACATTGAAGACCGTTCTGTTAGGTAGCTCCGTTTTGGTTTCACAAGCAGACAGTTCTCCTTACAGCATAGGCTCCCATTCACTGAGAAATGTCCAAACGCAGCTCTTACCAGAAACGTGTTTCTAACTCCTGAATCTAAAGGGAGATTTAACTCACTTAGCTGAACAAACGCACAGCAGAGCAGATTGAAGGATACGTTGCTTCTGTGTTTTAGGCAGAGTTTTACTGCTATTTCTTTATATGCAGGAATAGTGCTGGAAATGCCTGTTTTGAGATCTCTCCACAGAAAGCGTTTCCAGACTTCCCCTTCAACACACGAGTTTAACTCTGTAAGTTGAATGCACACATTGAAGACCGTTCTGTTAGGTAGCTCCGTTTTGGTTTCACAAGCAGACCGTTCTCCTTACAGCATAGGCTCCCATTTACTGAGAAATGTCCAAACGCATCTCTTACCAGAAACGTGTTTCTAACTCCTGAATCTAAAGGGTGATTTAACTCACTTAGCTGAACAAACGCACAGCAGAGCAGATTGTAGGATACGTTGCTTCTGTGTTTAGGCAGAGTTTTACTGCTATTTTGTTATATGCGGGAATACTGCTGGAAATGCCTGTTTTGAGATCTCTCCACAGAAAGCGTTTACAGACTTCCCCTTCAACACACGAGTTTAACTCTGTAAGTTGAATGCACACATTGAAGACCGTTCTGTTAGGTAGGTCCGTTTTGGTTTCACAAGCAGACAGTTCTCCTTACAGCATAGGCTCCCATTCACTGAGAAATGTCCAAACGCAGCTCTTACCAGAAACGTGTTTCTAACTGTTGAATCCAAAGGGAGATTTAACTCACTTAGCTGAACAAACGCACAGCAGAGCAGACTGAAGGATACGTTGCTTCTCTGTTTTAGGCGGAGTTTTACTGCTATATCGTTATATGCGGGAATACTGCTGGAAATGCCTGTTTTGAGATCTCTCCACAGAAAGCGTTTCCAGACTTCCCCTTCAACACACGATTTTAACTCTGTAAGTTGAATGCACACATTGAAGAACGTTCTGTTAGTTAGCTCCGTTTTGGTTTCAAAAGCAGACAGTTCTCCTTACAGCATAGTCTCCAATTCACTGAGAAATGTCCAAACGCAGCTCTTACCAGAAACGTGTTTCTAACTCCTGAATCTAAAGGGAGATTTAACTCACTTAGCTGAACAAACGCACAGCAGAGCAGATTGAAGGATACGTTGCTTCTGTGTTTTAGGCAGAGTTTTACTGCTATTTCGTTATATGCGGGAATAGTGCTGGAAATCCCTGTTTTGAGATCTCTCCACAGAAAGCGTTTCCAGACTTCCCCTTAAACTCACGAGATTAGCTCTGTAAGTTGAATGCACACATTGAAGACTGTTCTGTTTGGTAGCTCCGTTTTGGTTTCACAAGCAGACAGTTCTCCTTACAGCATAGGCTCCCATTCACTGAGAAATGTCCAAACGCAGCCCTTACCAGAAACGTGTTTCTAACTCCTGAATCTAAAGGGAGATTTAACTCACTTAGCTGAACAAACGCACAGCAGAGCAGATTGAAGGATACGTTGCTTCTGTGTTTTAGGCAGAGTTTTACTGCTATTTCGTTATATGCGGGAATAGTGCTGGAAATGCCTGTTTTGAGATCTCTCCACAGAAAGCGTTTCCAGACTTCCCCTTCAACACACGAGTTTAACTCTCTAAGTTGAATGCACACATTGAAGACCGTTCTGTTATGTAGCTCCGTTTTGGTTTCACAAGCAGACAGTTCTCCTTACAGCATAGGCTCCCATTCACTGAGAAATGTCCAAACGCAGCTCTTACCAGAAACGTGTTTCTAACTCCTGAATCTAAAGGGAGATTTAACTCACTTAGCTGAACAAACGCACAGCAGAGCAGATTGAAGGATACGTTGCTTCTGTGTTTTAGGCAGAGATTTACTACTATTTCGTTATATGCGGGAATAGTGCTGGAAATGCCTGTTTTGAGATCTCTGCACAGAAAGCGTTTTCAGACATCCCCTTCAACACACGAGTTTAACACTGTATGTTGAATGCACACATTGAAGACCGTTCTGTTAGGTAGCTCCGTTTTGGTTTCACAAGCAGACAGTTCTCCTTACAACATAGGCTCCCATTCACTGAGAAATGTCCAAACGCAGCTCTTACCAGAAACGTGTTTCTAACTCCTGAATCTAAAGGGAGATTTAACTCACTTAGCTGAACAAACGCACAGCAGAGCAGATTGAAGGATACGTTGCTTCTCTGTTTTAGGCGGAGTTTTACGGCTATATCGTTATATGCGGGAATAGTGCTGGAAATGCCTGTTTTGAGATCTCTCCACAGAAAGCGTTTCCAGACTTCCCCTTCAACACACGATTTTAACTCTGTAAGTTGAATGCACACATTGAAGAACGTTCTGTTAGTTAGCTCCGTTTTGGTTTCAAAAGCAGACAGTTCTCCTTACAGCATAGGCTCCCATTCACTGAGAAAAGTCCAAACGCAGCTCTTACCAGAAACGTGTTTCTAACTCCTGAATCTAAAGGGAGATTTAACTCACTTAGCTGAACAAACGCACAGCAGAGCAGATTGAAGGATACGTTGCTTCTGTGTTTTAGGCAGAGTTTTACTGCTATTTCGTTATATGCGGGAATAGTGCTGGAAATGCCTGTTTTGAGATCTCTCCACAGAAAGCGTTTCCAGACTTCCCCTTCAACACACGAGTTTAACTCTCTAAGTTGAATGTACACATTGAAGACCGTTCTGTTAGGTAGCTCCGTTTTGGTTTCACAAGCAGACAGTTCTCCTTACAGCATAGGCTCCCATTCACTGAGAAATGTCCAAACGCAGCTCTTACCAGAAACGTGTTTCTAACTCCTGAATCTAAAGGGAGATTTAACTCACTTAGCTGAACAAACGCACAGCAGAGCAGATTGAAGGATACGTTGCTTCTGTGTTTTAGGCAGAGTTTTACTGCTATTTCGTTATATGCGGTAATAGTGCTGGAAATGCCTGTTTTGAGATCTCTCCACAGAAAGCGTTTCCAGACTTCCCCTTCAACACACGAGTTTAACTCTGTAAGTTGAATGCACACATTGAAGACCGTTCTGTTAGGTAGCTCCGTTTTGGTTTCACAAGCAGACAGTTCTCCTTACAGCATAGGCTCCCATTCACTGAGAAATGTCCAAACGCAGCTCTTACCAGAAACGTGTTTCTAACTCCTGAATCTAAAGGGAGATTTAACTCACTTAGCTGAACAAACGCACAGCAGAGCAGATTGAAGGATACGTTGCTTCTGTGTTTTAGGCAGAGTTTTACTACTATTTCGTTATATGCCGGAATAGTGCTGGAAATGCCTGTTTTGAGATCTCTCCACAGAAAGAGTTTTCAGACATCCCCTTCAACACACGAGTTTAACTCTGTATGTTGAACGCACACATTGAAGACCGTTCTGTTAGGTAGCTCCGTTTTGGTTTCACAAGCAGACAGTTCTCCTTACAGCATAGGCTCCCATTCACTGAGAAATGTCCAAACGCAGCTCTTACCAGAAACGTGTTTCTAACTCCTGAATCTAAAGGGAGATTTAACTCACTTAGCTGAACAAACGCACAGCAGAGCAGATTGAAGGATACGTTGCTTCTGTGTTTTAGGCAGAGTTTTACTGCTATTTCGTTATATGCGGGAATAGTCCTGGAAATGCCTGTTTTGAGATCTCTCCACAGAAAGCGTTTCCAGACTTCCCCTTCAACACACGAATTTAACTCTGTAAGTTGAATGCACACATTGAAGAACGTTCTGTTAGTTAGCTCCGTTTTGGTTTCAAAAGCAGACAGTTCTCCTTACAGCATAGTCTCCAATTCACTGAGAAATGTCCAAACGCATCTCTTACCAGAAACGTGTTTCTAACTCCTGAATCTAAAGGGAGATTTAACTCACTTAGCTGAACAAACGCACAGCAGAGCAGATTGAAGGATACGTTGCTTCTGTGTTTTAGGCAGAGTTTTACTGCTATTTCGTTATATGCGGGAATAGTGCTGGAAATGCCTGTTTTGAGATCTCTCCACAGAAAGCGTTTCCAGACTTCCCCTTCAACACACGATTTTAACTCTGTAAGTTGAATGCACACATTGAAGAACGTTCTGTTAGTTAGCCCCGTTTTGGTTTCAAAAGCAGACAGTTATCCTTACAGCATAGTCTCCAGTTCACTGAGAAATGTCCAAACGCAGCTCTTACCAGAAACGTGTTTCTAACTCCTGAATCTAAAGGGAGATTTAACTCACTTAGCTGAACAAAAGCACAGCAGAGCAGATTGAAGGATACGTTGCTTCTGTGTTTTAGGCAGAGTTTTACTGCTATTTCGTTATATGCGGGAATAGTGCTGGAAATCCCTGTTTTGAGATCTCTCCACAGAAAGCGTTTCCAGACTTCCCCTTAAACTCACGAGATTAGCTCTGTAAGTTGAATGCACACATTGAAGACTGTTCTGTTAGGTAGATCCGTTTTGGTTTCACAAGCAGACAGTTCTCCTTACAGCATAGGCTCCCATTCACTGAGAAATGTCCAAACGCAGCTCTTACCAGAAACGTGTTTCTAACTCCTGAATCTAAAGGGAGATTTAACTCAAATAGCTGAACAAACGCACAGCAGAGCAGATTGAAGGATACGTTGCTTCTGTGTTTTAGGCAGAGTTTTACTGCTATTTCGTTATATGCGCGAATAGTGTTGGAAATGCCTGTTTTGAGATCTCTCCACAGAAATCGTTTCCAGACTTCCCCTTCAACACACGAGTTTAACTCTGTAAGTTGAATGCACACATTGAAGACCGTTCTGTTAGGTAGATCCGTTTTGGTTTCACAAGCAGACAGTTCTCCTTACAGCATAGGCTCCCATTCACTGAGAAATGTCCAAACGCAGCTCTTACCAGAAACGTGTTTCTAACTCCTGAATCTAAAGGGAGATTTAACTCACTTAGCTGAACAAACGCACAGCAGAGCAGATTGAAGGATACGTTGCTTCTGTGTTTTAGGCAGAGTTTTACTACTATTTCGTTATATGCGGGAATAGTGCTGGAAATGCCTGTTCTGAGATCTCTCCACAGAAAGCGTTTTCAGACATCCCCTTCAACACACGAGTTTAACTCTGTATGTTGAATGCACACATTGAAGACCGTTCTGTTAGGTAGCTCCGTTTTGGTTTCACAAGCAGACAGTTCTCCTTACAGCATAGGCTCCCATTCACTGAGAAATGTCCAAACGCAGCTCTTACCAGAAACGTGTTTCTAACTCCTGAATCTAAAGGTAGATTTAACTCACTTAGCTGAACAAACGCACAGCAGAGCAGATTGAAGGATACGTTGCTTCTGTGTTTTAGGCAGAGTTTTACTGCTATTTCGTTATATGCGGGAATAGTGCTGGAAATGCCTGTTTTGAGATCTCTCCACAGAAAGCGTTTCCAGACTTCCCCTTCAACACACGAGTTTAACTCTCTAAGTTGAATGCACACATTGAAGACCGTTTTGTTAGGTAGCTCCGTTTTGGTTTCACAAGCAGACAGTTCTCCTTACAGCATAGGCTCCCATTCAATGAGAAATGTCCAAATGCAGCTGTTACCAGAAACGTGTTTCTAACTCCTGAATCTAGAGGGAGATTTAACTCACTTAGCTGAACAAACGCACAGCAGAGCAGATTGAAGGATACGTTGCTTCTGTGTTTTAGGCAGAGTTTTACTGCTATTTCGTTATATGCGGGAATAGTGTTGGAAATGCCTGTTTTGAGATCTCTCCACAGAAAGCGTTTCCAGACTTCCCCTTCAACACACGAGTTTAACTCTGTAAGTTGAATGCACACATTGAAGACCGTTCTGTTAGGTAGCTCCGTTTTGGTTTCACAAGCAGACAGTTCTCCTTACAGCATAGGCTCCCATTCACTGAGAAATGTCCAAACGCAGCTCTTACCAGAAACGTGTTTCTAACTCCTGAATCTAAAGGGAGATTTAACTCACTTAGCTGAACAAACGCACAGCAGAGCAGATTGAAGGATACGTTGCTTCTGTGTTTTAGGCAGAGTTTTACTGCTATTTCGTTATATGCGGGAATAGTGCTGGAAATGCCTGTTTTGAGATCTCTCCACAGAAATCGTTTCCAGACTTCCCCTTCAACACACGAGTTTAACTCTGTAAGTTGAATGCACACATTGAAGACCGTTCTGTTAGGTAGCTCCGTTTTGGTTTCACAAGCAGACAGTTCTCCTTACAGCATAGGCTCCCATTCACTGAGAAATGTCCAAACGCAGCTCTTACCAGAAACGTGTTTCTAACTCCTGAATCTAAAGGGAGATTTAACTCACTTAGCTGAACAAACGCACAGCAGAGCAGATTGAAGGATACGTTGCTTCTGTGTTTTAGGCAGAGTTTTACTACTATTTCGTTATATGCGGGAATAGTGCTGGAAATGCCTGTTTTGAGATCTCTGCACAGAAAGCGTTTTCAGACATCCCTTTCAACACACGAGTTTAACACTGTATGTTGAATGCACACATTGAAGACCGTACTGTTAGGTAGCTCCGTTTTGGTTTCACAAGCAGACAGTTCTCCTTACAGCATAGGCTCCCATTCACTGAGAAATGTCCAAACGCAGCTCTTACCAGAAACGTGTTTCTAACTGTTGAATCCAAAGGGAGATTTAACTCACTTAGCTGAACAAACGCACAGCAGAGCAGATTGAAGGATACGTTGCTTCTCTGTTTTAGGCGGAGTTTTACTGCTATATCGTTATATGCGGGAATAGTGCTGGAAATGCCTGTTTTGAGATCTCTCCACAGAAAGCGTTTCCAGACTTCCCCTTCAACACACGATTTTAACTCTGTAAGTTGAGTGCACACATTGAAGACCGTTCTGTTAGGTAGCTCCGTTTTGGTTTCACAAGCAGACAGTTCTCCTTACAGCATAGGCTCCCATTCACTGAGAAATGTCCTAACGCAGCTCTTACCAGAAACGTGTTTCTAACTCCTGAATCTAAAGGGAGATTTAACTCACTTAGCTGAACAAACGCACAGCAGAGCAGATTGAAGGATACGTTGCTTCTGTGTTTTAGGCAGAGTTTTACTGCTATTTCGTTATATGCGGGAATAGTGTTGGAAATGCCTGTTTTGAGATCTCTCCACAGAAATCGTTTCCAGACTTCCCCTTCAACACACGAGTTTAACTCTGTAAGTTGAATGCACACATTGAAGACCGTTCTGTTAGGTAGATCCGTTTTGGTTTCACAAGCAGACAGTTCTCCTTACAGCATAGGCTCCCATTCACTGAGAAATGTCCAAACGCAGCTCTTACCAGAAACGTGTTTCTAACTCCTGAATCTAAAGGGAGATTTAACTCACTTAGCTGAACAAACGCACAGCAGAGCAGATTGAAGGATACGTTGCTTCTGTGTTTTAGGCAGAGTTTTACTACTATTTCGTTATATGCGGGAATAGTGCTGGAAATGCCTGTTTTGAGATCTCTCCACAGAAAGCGTTTTCAGACATCCCCTTCAACACACGAGTTTAACTCTGTATGTTGAATGCACACATTGAAGACCGTTCTGTTAGGTAGCTCCGTTTTGGTTTCACAAGCAGACAGTTCTCCTTACAGCATAGGCTCCCATTCACTGAGAAATGTCCAAACGCAGCTCTTACCAGAAACGTGTTTCTAACTCCTGAATCTAAAGGGAGATTTAACTCACTTAGCTGAACAAACGCACAGCAGAGCAGATTGAAGGATACGTTGCTTCTGTGTTTTAGGCAGAGTTTTACTGCTATTTCTTTATATGCGGGAATAGTGTTGGAAATGCCTGTTTTGAGATGTCTCCACAGAAAGCGTTTCCAGACTTCCCCTTCAACACACGAGTTTAACTCTGTAAGTGGAATGCACACATTGAAGACCGTTCTGTTAGGTAGCTCCGTTTTGGTTTCACATGCAGACAGTTCTCCTTACAGCATAGGCTCCCATTCACTGAGAAATGTCCAAACGCAGCTCTTACCAGAAACGTGTTTCTAACTCCTGAATCTAAAGGTAGATTTAACTCACTTAGCTGAACAAACGCACAGCAGAGCAGATTGAAGGATACGTTGCTTCTGTGTTTTAGGCAGAGTTTTACTGCTATTTCGTTATATGCGGGAATAGTGCTGGAAATGCCTGTTTTGAGATCTCTCCACAGAAAGCGTTTCCAGACTTCCCCTTCAACACACGAGTTTAACTCTCTAAGTTGAATGCACAAATTGAAGACCGTTTTGTTAGGTAGCTCCGTTTTGGTTTCACAAGCAGACAGTTCTCCTTACAGCATAGGCTCCCATTCAATGAGAAATGTCCAAATGCAGCTGTTACCAGAAACGTGTTTCTAACTCCTGAATCTAGAGGGAGATTTAACTCACTTAGCTGAACAAACGCACAGCAGAGCAGATTGAAGGATACGTTGCTTCTGTGTTTTAGGCAGAGTTTTACTGCTATTTCGTTATATGCGGGAATAGTGTTGGAAATGCCTGTTTTGAGATCTCTCCACAGAAAGCGTTTCCAGACTTCCCCTTCAACACACGAGTTTAACTCTGTAAGTTGAATGCACACATTGAAGACCGTTCTGTTAGGTAGCTCCGTTTTGGTTTCACAAGCAGACAGTTCTCCTTACAGCATAGGCTCCCATTCACTGAGAAATGTCCAAACGCAGCTCTTACCAGAAACGTGTTTCTAACTGTTGAATCCAAAGGGAGATTTAACTCACTTAGCTGAACAAACGCACAGCAGAGCAGATTGAAGGATACGTTGCTTCTCTGTTTTAGGCGGAGTTTTACTGCTATATCGTTATATGCGGGAATAGTGGTGGAAATGCCTGTTTTGAGATCTCTCCACAGAAAGCGATTCCAGACTTCCCCTTCAACACACGATTTTAACTCTGTAAGTTGAATGCACACATTGAAGACCGTTCTGTTAGGTAGCTCCGTTTTGGTTTCACAAGCAGACAGTTCTCCTTACAGCATAGGCTCCCATTCACTGAGAAATGTCCTAACGCAGCTCTTACCAGAAACGTGTTTCTAACTCCTGAATCTAAAGGGAGATTTAACTCACTTAGCTGAACAAACGCACAGCAGAGCAGATTGAAGGATACGTTGCTTCTGTGTTTTAGGCAGAGTTTTACTGCTATTTCGTTATATGCGGGAATAGTGTTGGAAATGCCTGTTTTGAGATCTCTCCACAGAAAGCGTTTCCAGACTTCCCCTTCAACACACGAATTTAACTCTGTAAGTTGAATGCACACATTGAAGACCGTTCTGTTAGGTAGATCCGTTTTGGTTTCACAAGCAGACAGTTCTCCTTACAGCATAGGCTCCCATTCACTGAGAAATGTCCAAACGCAGCTCTTACCAGAAACGTGTTTCTAACTCCTGAATCTAAAGGGAGATTTAACTCACTTAGCTGAACAAACGCACAGCAGAGCAGATTGAAGGATACGTTGCTTCTGTGTTTTAGGCAGAGTTTTACTACTATTTCGTTATATGCGGGAATAGTGCTGGAAATGCCTGTTTTGAGATCTCTCCACAGAAAGCGTTTTCAGACATCCCCTTCAACACACGAGTTTAACTCTGTATGTTGAATGCACACATTGAAGACCGTTCTGTTAGGTAGCTCCGTTTTGGTTTCACAAGCAGACAGTTCTCCTTACAGCATAGGCTCCCATTCACTGAGAAATATCCAAACGCAGCTCTTACCAGAAACGTGTTTCTAACTCCTGAATCTAAAGGGAGATTTAACTCACTTAGCTGAACAAACGCACAGCAGAGCAGATTGAAGGATACGTTGCTTCTGTGTTTTAGGCAGAGTTTTACTGCTATTTCGTTATATTCGGGAATAGTGCTGGAAATGCCTGTTTTGAGATCTCTCCACAGAAAGTGTTTCCAGACTTCCCCTTCAACACACGAGTTTAACTCTGTAAGTTGAATGCACACATTGAAGACCGATCTGTTATGTAGCTCCGTTTTGGTTTCACAAGCAGACAGTTCTCCTTACACCATATGGTCCCATTGACTGAGAAATCTCCAAACGCAGCTCTTACCAGAAACGTGTTTCTAACTCCAGAATCTAAAGGGAGATTTAACTCACTTAGCTGAACAAACGCACAGCAGAGCAGATTGTAGGATACGTTGCTTCTGTGTTTTAGGCAGAGTTTTACTGCTATTTCGTTATATGCGGGAATAGTGCTGGAAATGCCTGTTTTGAGATCTCTCCACAGAAAGCGTTTCCAGACTTCCCCTTCAACACACGAGTTTAACACTGTAAGTTGAATGCACACATTGAAGACCGTTCTGTTTGGTAGCTCCGTTTTCGTTTCACAAGCAGACAGTTCTCCTTACAGCATAGGCTCCCATTCACTGAGAAATGTCCAAACGCAGCTCTTACCAGAAACGTGTTTCTAACTCCTGAATCTAAAGGGAGATTTAACTCACTTAGCTGAACAAACGCACAGCAGAGCAGATTGAAGGATACGTTGCTTCTGTGTTTTAGGCAGAGTTTTACTGCTATTTCGTTATATGCGGGAATAGTGCTGGAAATGCCTGTTTTGAGATCTCTCCACAGAAAGCGTTTCCAGACTTCCCCTTCAACACACGAGTTTAACTCTGTAAGTTGAATGCACACATTGAAGACCGTTCTGTTAGGTAGCTCCGTTTTGGTTTCACAAGCAGACAGTTCTCCTTACAGCATAGGCTCCCATTCACTGAGAAATGTCCAAACGCAGCTCTTACCAGAAACGTGTTTCTAACTCCTGAATCTAAAGGGAGATTTAACTCACTTAGCTGAACAAACGCACAGCAGAGCAGATTGAAGGATACGTTGCTTCTGTGTTTTAGGCAGAGTTTTACTACTATTTCGTTATATGCGGGAATAGTGCTGGAAATGCCTGTTTTGAGATCTCTGCACAGAAAGCGTTTTCAGACATCCCTTTCAACACACGAGTTTAACACTGTATGTTGAATGCACACATTGAAGACCGTACTGTTAGGTAGCTCCGTTTTGGTTTCACAAGCAGACAGTTTTCCTTACAGCATAGGCTCCCATTCACTGAGAAATGTCCAAACGCAGCTCTTACCAGAAACGTGTTTCTAACTGTTGAATCCAAAGGGAGATTTAACTCACTTAGCTGAACAAACGCACAGCAGAGCAGATTGAAGGATACGTTGCTTCTCTGTTTTAGGCGGAGTTTTACTGCTATATCGTTATATGCGGGAATAGTGCTGGAAATGCCTGTTTTGAGATCTCTCCACAGAAAGCGTTTCCAGACTTCCCCTTCAACACACGAGTTTAACTCTCTAAGTTGAATGCACACATTGAAGACCGTTTTGTTAGGTAGCTCCGTTTTGGTTTCACAAGCAGACAGTTCTCCTTACAGCATAGGCTCCCATTCAATGAGAAATGTCCAAATGCAGCTGTTACCAGAAACGTGTTTCTAACTCCTGAATCTAGAGGGAGATTTAACTCACTTAGCTGAACAAACGCACAGCAGAGCAGATTGAAGGATACGTTGCTTCTGTGTTTTAGGCAGAGTTTTACTGCTATTTCGTTATATGCGGGAATAGTGTTGGAAATGCCTGTTTTGAGATCTCTCCACAGAAAGCGTTTCCAGACTTCCCCTTCAACACACGAGTTTAACTCTGTAAGTTGAATGCACACATTGAAGACCGTTCTGTTAGGTAGCTCCGTTTTGGTTTCACAAGCAGACAGTTCTCCTTACAGCATAGGCTCCCATTCACTGAGAAATGTCCAAACGCAGCTCTTACCAGAAACGTGTTTCTAACTCCTGAATCTAAAGGGAGATTTAACTCACTTAGCTGAACAAACGCACAGCAGAGCAGATTGAAGGATACGTTGCTTCTGTGTTTTAGGCAGAGTTTTACTACTATTTCGTTATATGCGGGAATAGTGCTGGAAATGCCTGTTTTGAGATCTCTCCACAGAAAGCGTTTTCAGACATCCCCTTCAACACACGAGTTTAACTCTGTATGTTGAATGCACACATTGAAGACCGTTCTGTTAGGTAGCTCCGTTTTGGTTTCACAAGCAGACAGTTCTCCTTACAGCATAGGCTCCCATTCACTGAGAAATGTCCAAACGCAGCTCTTACCAGAAACTTGTTTCTAACTCCTGAATCTAAGGGAGATTTAACTCACTTAGCTGAACAAACGCACAGCAGAGCAGATTGAAGGATACGTTGCTTCTGTGTTTTAGGCAGAGTTTTACTGCTATTTCGTTATATGCGGGAATAGTGCTGGAAATGCCTGTTTTGAGATCTCTCCACAGAAAGCGTTTCCAGACTTCCCCTTCAACACACGAGTTTAACTCTGTAAGTTGAATGCACACATTGAAGACCGATCTGTTATGTAGCTCCGTTTTGGTTTCACAAGCAGACAGTTCTCCTTACACCATAGGGTCCCATTGACTGAGAAATGTCCAAACGCAGCTCTTACCAGAAACGTGTTTCTAACTCCAGAATGTAAAGGGAGATTTAACTCACTTAGCTGAACAAACGCACAGCAGAGCAGATTATAGGATACGTTGCTTCTGTGTTTTAGGCAGAGTTTTACTGCTCTTTCGTTATATGCGGGAATAGTGCTGGAAATGCCTGTTTTGAGATCTCTCCACAGAAAGTGTTTCCAGACTTCCCCTCCAACACACGAGTTTAACTCTGTAAGTTGAATGCACACATTGAAGACCGTTGTGTTAGGTAGCTCCGTTTTGTTTCACAAGCAGACCGTTCTCCTTACAGCATAAGCTCCCATTTACTGAGAAATGTCCAAACGCATCTCTTACCAGAAACGTGTTTCTAAATCCTGAATCTAAAGGGAGATTTAACTCACTTAGCTGAACAAACGCACAGCAGAGCAGATTGTAGGATACGTTGCTTCTGTGTTTAGGCAGAGTTTTACTGCTATTTCGTTATATGCGGGAATAGTGCTGGAAATGCCTGTTTTGAGATCTCTCCACAGAAATCGTTTACAGACTTCCCCTTCAACACACGAGTTTAACTCTGTAAGTTGAATGCACACATTGAAGACCGTTCTGTTAGGTAGGTCCGTTTTTGTTTCACAAGCAGACAGTTCTCCTTACAGCATAGGCTCCCATTCACTGAGAAATGTCCAAACGCAGCTCTTACCAGAAACGTGTTTCTAACTGTTGAATCTAAAGGGAGATTTAACTCACTTAGCTGAACAAACGCACAGCAGAGCAGATTGAAGGATACGTTGCTTCTCTGTTTTAGGCGGAGTTTTACTGCTATATCGTTATATGCGGGAATAGTGCTGGAAATGCCTGTTTGAGATCTCTCCACAGAAAGCGTTTTCAGACATCCCCTTCAACACACGAGTTTAACTCTGTATGTTGAATGCACACATTGAAGACCGTTCTGTTAGGTAGCTCCGTTTTGGTTTCACAAGCAGACAGTTCTCCTTACAGCATAGGCTCCCATTCACTGAGAAATGTCCTAACGCAGCTCTTACCAGAAACGTGTTTCTAACTCCTGAATCTAAAGGGAGATTTAACTCACTTAGCTGAACAAACGCACAGCAGAGCAGATTGAAGGATACGTTGCTTCTGTGTTTTAGGCAGAGTTTTACTGCTATTTCGTTATATGCGGGAATAGTGTTGGAAATGCCTGTTTTGAGATCTCTCCACAGAAAGCGTTTCCAGACTTCCCCTTCAACACACGAGTTTAACTCTGTAAGTTGAATGCACACATTGAAGACCGTTCTGTTAGGTAGCTCCGTTTTGGTTTCACAAGCAGACAGTTCTCCTTACAGCATAGGCTCCCATTCACTGAGAAATGTCCAAACGCAGCTCTTACCAGAAACGTGTTTCTAACTCCTGAATCTAAAGGGAGATTTAACTCACTTAGCTGAACAAACGCACAGCAGAGCAGATTGAAGGATACGTTGCTTCTGTGTTTTAGGCAGAGTTTTACTACTATTTCGTTATATGCGGGAATAGTGCTGGAAATGCCTGTTTTGAGATCTCTCCACAGAAAGCGTTTTCAGACATCCCCTTCAACACACGAGTTTAACTCTGTATGTTGAATGCACACATTGAAGACCGTTCTGTTAGGTAGCTCCGTTTTGGTTTCACAAGCAGACAGTTCTCCTTACAGCATAGGCTCCCATTCACTGAGAAATGTCCAAACGCAGCTCTTACCAGAAACTTGTTTCTAACTCCTGAATCTAAGGGAGATTTAACTCACTTAGCTGAACAAACGCACAGCAGAGCAGATTGAAGGATACGTTGCTTCTGTGTTTTAGGCAGAGTTTTACTGCTATTTCGTTATATGCGGGAATAGTGCTGGAAATGCCTGTTTTGAGATCTCTCCACAGAAAGCGTTTCCAGACTTCCCCTTCAACACACGAGTTTAACTCTGTAAGTTGAATGCACACATTGAAGACCGATCTGTTATGTAGCTCCGTTTTGGTTTCACAAGCAGACAGTTCTCCTTACACCATAGGGTCCCATTGACTGAGAAATGTCCAAACGCAGCTCTTACCAGAAACGTGTTTCTAACTCCAGAATGTAAAGGGAGATTTAACTCACTTAGCTGAACAAACGCACAGCAGAGCAGATTATAGGATACGTTGCTTCTGTGTTTTACGCAGAGTTTTACTGCTCTTTCGTTATATGCGGGAATAGTGCTGGAAATGCCTGTTTTGAGATCTCTCCACAGAAAGCGTTTCCAGACTTCCCCTCCAACACACGAGTTTAACTCTGTAAGTTGAATGCACACATTGAAGACCGTTGTGTTAGGTAGCTCCGTTGTGTTTCACAAGCAGACCGTTCTCCTTACAGCATAGGCTCCCATTTACTGAGAAATGTCCAAACGCATCTCTTACCAGAAACGTGTTTCTAAATCCTGAATCTAAAGGGATATTTAACTCACTTAGCTGAACAAACGCACAGCAGAGCAGATTGTAGGATACGTTGCTTCTGTGTTTAGGCAGAGTTTTACTGCTATTTCGTTATATGCGGGAATAGTGCTGGAAATGCCTGTTTTGAGATCTCTCCACAGAAATCGTTTACAGACTTCCCCTTCAACACACGGGTTTAACTCTGTAAGTTGAATGCACACATTGAAGACCGTTCTGTTAGGTAGGTCCGTTTTTGTTTCACAAGCAGACAGTTCTCCTTACAGCATAGGCTCCCATTCACTGAGAAATGTCCAAACGCAGCTCTTACCAGAAACGTGTTTCTAACTGTTGAATCTAAAGGGAGATTTAACTCACTTAGCTGAACAAACGCACAGCAGAGCAGATTGAAGGATACGTTGCTTCTCTGTTTTAGGCGGAGTTTTACTGCTATATCGTTATATGCGGGAATAGTGCTGGAAATGCCTGTTTTGAGATCTCTCCACAGAAAGCGTTTTCAGACATCCCCTTCAACACACGAGTTTAACTCTGTATGTTGAATGCACACATTGAAGACCGTTCTGTTAGGTAGCTCCGTTTTGGTTTCACAAGCAGACAGTTCTCCTTACAGCATAGGCTCCCATTCACTGAGAAATGTCCTAACGCAGCTCTTACCAGAAACGTGTTTCTAACTCCTGAATCTAAAGGGAGATTTAACTCACTTAGCTGAACAAACGCAGAGCAGAGCAGATTGAAGGATACGTTGCTTCTGTGTTTTAGGCAGAGTTTTACTGCTATTTCGTTATATGCGGGAATAGTGTTGGAAATGCCTGTTTTGAGATCTCTCCACAGAAAGCGTTTCCAGACTTCCCCTTCAACACACGAGTTTAACTCTGTAAGTTGAATGCACACATTGAAGACCGTTCTGTTAGGTAGATCCGTTTTGGTTTCACAAGCAGACAGTTCTCCTTACAGCATAGGCTCCCATTCACTGAGAAATGTCCAAACGCAGCTCTTACCAGAAACGTGTTTCTAACTCCTGAATCTAAAGGGAGATTTAACTCACTTAGCTGAACAAACGCACAGCAGAGCAGATTGAAGGATAGGTTGCTTCTGTGTTTTAGGCAGAGTTTTACTACTATTTCGTTATATGCGGGAATAGTGCTGGAAATGCCTGTTTTGAGATCTCTCCACAGAAAGCGTTTTCAGACATCCCCTTCAACACACGAGTTTAACTCTGTATGTTGAATGCACACATTGAAGACCGTTCTGTTAGGTAGCTCCGTTTTGGTTTCACAAGCAGAGAGTTCTCCTTACAGCATAGGCTCCCATTCACTGAGAAATGTCCAAACGCAGCTCTTACCAGAAACGTGTTTCTAACTCCTGAATCTAAAGGGAGATTTAACTCACTTAGCTGAACAAACGCACAGCAGAGCAGATTGAAGGATACGTTGCTTCTGTGTTTTAGGCAGAGTTTTACTGCTATTTCGTTATATTCGGGAATAGTGCTGGAAATGCCTGTTTTGAGATCTCTCCACAGAAAGTGTTTCCAGACTTCCCCCTCAACACCCGAGTTTAACTCTGTAAGTTGAATGCACACATTGAAGACCGATCTGTTATGTAGCTCCGTTTTGGTTTCACAAGCAGACAGTTCTCCTTACACCATATGGTCCCATTGACTGAGAAATGTCCAAACGCAGCTCTTACCAGAAACGTGTTTCTAACTCCAGAATCTAAAGGGAGATTTAACTCACTTAGCTGAACAAACGCACAGCAGAGCAGATTGTAGGATACGATGCTTCTGTGTTTTAGGCAGAGTTTTACTGCTATTTCGTTATATGCGGGAATAGTGCTGGAAATGCCTGTTTTGAGATCTCTCCACAGAAAGCGATTCCAGACTTCCCCTTCAACACACGAGTTTAACTCTGTAAGTTGAATGCACACATTGAAGACCGTTCTGTTTGGTAGCTCCGTTTTCGTTTCACAAGCAGACAGTTCTCCTTACAGCATAGGCTCCCATTCACTGAGAAATGTCCAAACGCAGCTCTTACCAGAAACGTGTTTCTAACTCCTGAATCTAAAGGGAGATTTAACTCACTTAGCTGAACAAACGCACAGCAGAGCAGATTGAAGGATACGTTGCTTCTGTGTTTTAAGCAGAGTTTTACTGCTATTTCGTTATATGCGGGAATAGTGCTGGAAATGCCTGTTTTGAGATCTCTCCACAGAAAGCGTTTCCAGACTTCCCCTTCAACACACGAGTTTAACTCTGTAAGTTGAATGCACACATTGAAGACCGTTCTGTTAGGTAGCTCCGTTTTGGTTTCACAAGCAGACATTTCTCCTTACAGCATAGGCTCCCATTCACTGAGAAATGTCCAAACGCAGCTCTTACCAGAAACGTGTTTCTAACTCCTGAATCTAAAGGGAGATTTAACTCACTTAGCTGAACAAACGCACAGCAGAGCAGATTGAAGGATACGTTGCTTCTGTGTTTTAGGCAGAGTTTTACTGCTCTTTCGTTATATGCGGGAATAGTGCTGGAAATGCCTGTTTTGAGATCTCTCCACAGAAAGCGTTTCCAGACTTCCCCTTCAACACACGAGTTTAACTCTGTAAGTTGAATGCACACATTGAAGACCGTTCTGTTAGGTAGCTCCGTTTTGGTTTCACAAGCAGACCGTTCTCCTTACAGCATAGGCTCCCATTTACTGAGAAATGTCCAAACGCATCTGTTACCAGAAACGTGTTTCTAACTCCTGAATCTAAAGGGATATTTAACTCACTTAGCTGAACAAACGCACAGCAGAGCAGATTGTAGGATACGTTTCTTCTGTGTTTAGGCAGAGTTTTACTGCTATTTCATTATATGCGGGAATAGTGCTGGAAATGCCTGTTTTGAGATCTCTCCACAGAAATCGTTTACAGACTTCCCCTTCAACACACGAGTTTTACTCTGTAAGTTGAATGCACACATTGAAGACCGTTCTGTTAGGTAGGTCCGTTTTGTTTTCAGAAGCAGACAGTTCTCCTTACAGCATAGGCTCCCATTCACTGAGAAATGTCGAAACGCAGCTCTTACCAGAAACGTGTTTCTAACTGTTGAATCTAAAGGGAGATTTAACTCACTTAGCTGAACAAACGCACGGCAGAGCAGATTGAAGGATACGTTGCTTCTCTGTTTTAGGCGGAGTTTTACTGCTATATCGTTATATGCGGGAAGAGTGCTGGAAATGCCTGTTTTGAGATCTCTCCACAGAAAGCGTTTCCAGACTTCCCCTTCAACACACGATTTTAACTCTGTAAGTTGAATGCACACATTGAAGACCGTTCTGTTAGTTAGCTCCGTTTTGGTTTCAAAAGCAGACAGTTCTCCTTACAGCATAGGCTCCAATTCACTGAGAAATGTCCAAACGCAGATCTTACCAGAAACGTGTTTCTAACTCCTGAATCTAAAGGGAGATTTAACTCACTTAGCTGAACAAACGCACAGCAGAGCAGATTGAAGGATACGTTGCTTCTGTGTTTTAGGCAGAGTTTTACTGCTATTTCGTTATATGCGGGAATAGTGCTGGAAATCCCTGTTTTGAGATCTCTCCACAGAAAGCGTTTCAAGACTTCCCCTTCAACTCACGAGTTTAGCTCTGTAAGTTGAATGCACACATTGAAGACTGTTCTGTTAGGTAGCTCCGTTTTGGTTTCACAAGCTGACAGTTCTCCTTACATCATAGGCTCCAATTCACTGAGAAATGTCCAAACGCAGCTCTTACCAGAAACCTGTTTCTAACTCCTGAATCTAAAGGGAGATTTAACTCACTTAGCTGAACAAACGCACAGCATAGCAGAGTGAAGGATACCTTGCTTCTGTGTTTTAGGCAGAGTTTTACTGCTATTTCGTTATATGCGGGAATAGTGCTGGAAATGCCTGTTTTGAGATCTCTCCACAGAAAGCGTTTCCAGACTTCCCCTTCAACACACGAGTTTATCTCTGTAAGTTGAATGCACACATGGAAGACCGTTCTGTTAGGTAGTTCCGTTCTGGTTTCACAAGCAGACAGTTCTCCTTACAGCATAGGCTCCCATTCACTGAGAAATGTCCAAACGCAGCTCTTACCAGAAACGACTTTCTAACTCCTGAATCTAAAGGGAGATTTAACTCACTTAGCTGAACAAACGCACAGCCGGCAGATTGAAGGATACGTTGCTTCTGTGTTTTAGGCAGAGTTTTACTGCTATTTCGTTATATGCGGGAATAGTCCTGGAAAAGCCTGTTTTGAGATCTCTCCACAGAAATCGTATCCAGACTTCCCCTGCAACTCTCGAGTTTAACTCTGTAAGTTGAATGCACACATTGAAGACTGTTCTGTTAGGTAGCTCCGTTTTGGTTTCACAAGCAGACAGTTCTCCTTGCAGCATAGGCTCCCATTCACTGAGAAATGTCCAGACGCAGCTCTTACCAGAAACGTGTTTCTAACTCCTGAATCTAAAGGGAGATTTAACTCACTTAGCTGAACAAACGCACAGCAGAGCAGATTGATGGATACGTTGCTTCTGTGTTTTAGGCAGAGTTTTACTGCTATTTCGTTATATGCGGGAATAGTGCTGGAAATGCCTGTTTTGAGATCTCTCCACAGAAAGCGTTTCCAGACTTCCCCTTCAACACACGAGTTTAACTCTCTAAGTTGAATGCACACATTGAAGACCGATCTGTTATGTAGCTCCGTTTTGGTTTCACAAGCAGACAGTTCTCCTTACACCATAGGGTCCCATTGACTGAGAAATGTCCAAACGCAGCTCTTACCAGAAACGTGTTTCTAACTCCTGAATCTAAAGGGAGATTTAACTCACTTAGCTGAACAAACGCACAGCAGAGCAGATTATAGGATACGTTGCTTCTGTGTTTTAGGCAGAGTTTTACTGCTCTTTCGTTATATGCGGGAATAGTGCTGGAAATGCCTGTTTTGAGATCTCTCCACAGAAAGCGTTTCCAGACTTCCCCTCCAACACACGAGTTTAACCCTGTAAGTTGAATGCACACATTGAAGACCGTTGTGTTAGGTAGCTCCGTTTTGTTTCACAAGCAGACCGTTCTCCTTACAGCATAGGCTCCCATTTACTGAGAAATGTCCAAACGCATCTCTTACCAGAAACGTGTTTCTAAATCCTGAATCTAAAGGGATATTTAACTCACTTAGCTGAACAAACGCACAGCAGAGCAGATTGTAGGATACGTTGCTTCTGTGTTTAGGCAGAGTTTTACTGCTATTTCGTTATATGCGGGAATAGTGCTGGAAATGCCTGTTTTGAGATCTCTCCACAGAAATCGTTTACAGACTTCCCCTTCAACACACGAGTTTAACTCTGTAAGTTGAATGCACACATTGAAGACCGTTCTGTTAGGTAGGTCCGTTTTTGTTTCACAAGCAGACAGTTCTCCTTACAGCATAGGCTCCCATTCACTGAGAAATGTCCAAACGCAGCTCTTACCAGAAACGTGTTTCTAACTGTTGAATCTAAAGGGAGATTTAACTCACTTAGCTGAACAAACGCACAGCAGAGCAGATTGAAGGATACGATGCTTCTCTGTTTTAGGCGGAGTTTTACTGCTATATCGTTATATGCGGGAATAGTGCTGGAAATGCCTGTTTTGAGATCTCTCCACAGAAAGCGTTTTCAGACATCCCCTTCAACACACGAGTTTAACTCTGTATGTTGAATGCACACATTGAAGACCGTTCTGTTAGGTAGCTCCGTTTTGGTTTCACAAGCAGACAGTTCTCCTTACAGCATAGGCTCCCATTCACTGAGAAATGTCCTAACGCAGCTCTTACCAGAAACGTGTTTCTAACCCCTGAATCTAAAGGGAGATTTAACTCACTTAGCTGAACAAACGCACAGCAGAGCAGATTGAAGGATACGTTGCTTCTGTGTTTTAGGCAGAGTTTTACTGCTATTTCGTTATATGCGGGAATAGTGTTGGAAATGCCTGTTTTGAGATCTCTCCACAGAAAGCGTTTCCAGACTTCCCCTTCAACACACGAGTTTAACTCTGTAAGTTGAATGCACACATTGAAGACCGTTCTGTTAGGTAGATCCGTTTTGGTTTCACAAGCAGACAGTTCTCCTTACAGCATAGGCTCCCATTCACTGAGAAATGTCCAAACGCAGCTCTTACCAGAAACGTGTTTCTAACTCCTGAATCTAAAGGGAGATTTAACTCACTTAGCTGAACAAACGCACAGCAGAGCAGATTGAAGGATACGTTGCTTCTGTGTTTTAGGCAGAGTTTTACTACTATTTCTTTATATGCGGGAATAGTGCTGGAAATGCCTGTTTTGAGATCTCTCCACAGAAAGTGTTTCCAGACTTCCCCTTCAACACACGAGTTTAACTCTGTAAGTTGAATGCACACATTGAAGACCGATCTGTTATGTAGCTCCGTTTTGGTTTCACAAGCAGACAGTTCTCCTTACACCATATGGTCCCATTGACTGAGAAATGTCCAAACGCAGCTCTTACCAGAAACGTGTTTCTAACTCCTGAATCTAAAGGGAGATTTAACTCACTTAGCTGAACAAACGCACAGCAGAGCAGATTGAAGGATACGTTGCTTCTCTGTTTTAGGCGGAGTTTTACTGCTATATCGTTATATGCGGGAAGAGTGCTGGAAATGCCTGTTTTGAGATCTCTCCACAGAAAGCGTTTCCAGACTTCCCCTTCAACACACGATTTTAACTCTGTAAGTTGAATGCACACATTGAAGACCGTTCTGTTAGTTAGCTCCGTTTTGGTTTCAAAAGCAGACAGTTCTCCTTACAGCATAGGCTCCAATTCACTGAGAAATGTCCAAACGCAGCTCTTACCAGAAACGTGTTTCTAACTCCTGAATCTAAAGGGAGATTTAACTCACTTAGCTGAACAAAAGCACAGCAGAGCAGATTGAAGGATACGTTGCTTCTGTGTTTTAGGCAGAGTTTTACTGCTATTTTGTTATATGCGGGAATTGTGCTGGAAATCCCTGTTTTGAGATCTCTCCACAGAAAGCGTTTCCAGACTTCCCCTTCAACTCACGAGTTTGGCTCTGTAAGTTGAATGCACACATTGAAGACTGTTCTGTTAGGTAGCTCCGTTTTGGTTTCACAAGCTGACAGTTCTCCTTACATCATAGGCTCCAATTCACTGAGAAATGTCCAAACGCAGCTCTTACCAGAAACCTGTTTCTAACTCCTGAATCTAAAGGGAGATTTAACTCACTTAGCTGAACAAACGCACAGCAGAGCAGAGTGAAGGATACCTTGCTTCTGTGTTTTAGGCAGAGTTTTACTGCTATTTCGTTATATGCGGGAATAGTGCTGGAAATGCCTGTTTTGAGATCTCTCCACAGAAAGCGTTTCCAGACTTCCCCTTCAACACACGAGTTTATCTCTGTAAGTTGAATGCACACATGGAAGACCGTTCTGTTAGGTAGTTCCGTTCTGGTTTCACAAGCAGACAGTTCTCCTTACAGCATAGGCTCCCATTCACTGAGAAATGTCCAAACGCAGCTCTTACCAGAAACGACTTTCTAACTCCTGAATCTAAAGGGAGATTTAACTCACTTAGCTGAACAAACGCACAGCAGAGCAGATTGAAGGATACGTTGCTTCTGTGTTTTAGGCAGAGTTTTACAGCTATTCCGTTATATGCGGGAATAGTGCTGGAAATGCTTGTTTTGAGATCTCTCCACAGAAAGCGTTTCAAGACTTCCCCTTCAACACACGAGTTTAACTCTGTAAGGTGAATGCACACATTGAAGACCGTTCTGTTAGTTAGCTCCGTTTTGGTTTCAAAAGCAGACAGTTCTCCTTACAGCATAGGCTCCCATTCACTGAGAAATGTCCAAACGCACCTCTTACCAGAAACGTGTTTCTAACTCCTGAATCTAAAGTGAGATTTAACTCACTTAGCTGAACAAACGCACAGCCGGCAGATTGAAGGATACGTTGCTTCTGTGTTTTAGGCAGAGTTTTACTGCTATTTCGTTATATGCGGGAATAGTCCTGGAAAAGCCTGTTTTGAGATCTCTCCACAGAAAGCGTATCCAGACTTCCCCTGCAACTCTCGAGTTTAACTCTGTAAGTTGAATGCACACATTGAAGACTGTTCTGTTAGGTAGCTCCGTTTTGGTTTCACAAGCAGACAGTTCTCCTTGCAGCATAGGCTCCCATTCACTGAGAAATGTCCAGACGCAGCTCTTACCAGAAACGTGTTTCTAACTCCTGAATCTAAAGGGAGATTTAACTCACTTAGCTGAACAAACGCACAGCAGAGCACATTGAAGGTTACGTTGCTTCTGTGTTTTAGGCAGAGTTTTACTGCTATTTCGTTATATGCGGGAATAGTGCTGGAAATGCCTGTTTTGAGATCTCTCCACAGAAAGCGTTTCCAGACTTCCCCTTCAACAGAAGAGTTTAACTCTCTAAGTTGAATGCACACATTGAAGACCGTTCGGTTAGGTAGCTCCGTTTTGGTTTCACAAGCAGACAGTTCTCCTTACAGCATAGGCTCCCATTCACTGAGAAATGTCCAAACGCAGCTCTTACCAGAAACGTGTTTCTAACTCCTGAATCTAAAGGGACATTTAACTCACTTAGCTGAACAAACGCACAGCAGAGCAGATTGAAGGATACGTTGCTTCTGTGTTTTAGGCAGAGTTTTACTACTATTTCTTTATATGCGGGAATAGTGCTGGAAATGCCTGTTTTAAGATCTCTCCACAGAAAGCGTTTTCAGACATCCCCTTCAACACACGAGTTTAACTCTGTATGTTGAATGCACACATTGAAGACCGTTCTGTTAGGTAGCTCCGTTTTGGTTTCACAAGCAGACAGTTCTCCTTACAGCATAGGCTCCCATTCACTGAGAAATGTCCAAACGCAGCTCTTACCAGAAACGTGTTTCTAACTCCTGAATCTAAAGGGAGATTTAACTCACTTAGCTGAACAAACGCACAGCAGAGCAGATTGAAGGATACGTTGCTTCTGTGTTTTAGGCAGAGTTTTACTGCTATTTCGTTATATTCGGGAATAGTGCTGGAAATGCCTGTTTTGAGATCTCTCCACAGAAAGTGTTTCCAGACTTCCCCTTCAACACACGAGTTTAACTCTGTAAGTTGAATGCACACATTGAAGACCGATCTGTTATGTAGCTCCGTTTTGTTTTCACAAGCAGACAGTTCTCCTTACACCATATGGTCCCATTGACTGAGAAATGTCCAAACGCAGCTCTTACCAGAAACGTGTTTCTAACTCCAGAATCTAAAGGGAGATTTAACTCACTTAGCTGAACAAACGCACAGCAGAGCAGATTGTAGGATACGTTGCTTCTGTGTTTTAGGCAGAGTTTTACTGCTATTTCGTTATATGCGGGAATAGTGCTGGAAATGCCTGTTTTGAGATCTCTCCACAGAAAGCGTTTCCAGATTTCCCCTTCAACACACGAGTTTAACTCTGTAAGTTGAATGCACACATTGAAGACCGTTCTGTTTGGTAGCTCCGTTTTCGTTTCACAAGCAGACAGTTCTCCTTACAGCATAGGCTCCCATTCACTGAGAAATGTCCAAACGCAGCTCTTACCAGAAACGTGTTTCTAACTCCTGAATCTAAAGGGAGATTTAACTCACTTAGCTGAACAAACGCACAGCAGAGCAGATTGAAGGATACGTTGCTTCTGTGTTTTAGGCAGAGTTTTACTGCTATTTCGTTATATGCGGGAATAGTGCTGGAAATGCCTGTTTTGAGATCTCTCCACAGAAAGCGTTTCCAGACTTCCCCTTCAGCACACGAGTTTTACTCTGTAAGTTGAATGCACACATTGAAGACCGTTCTGTTAGGTAGGTCCGTTTTGTTTTCACAAGCAGACAGTTCTCCTTACAGCATAGGCTCCCATTCACTGAGAAATGTTGAAACGCAGCTCTTACCAGAAACGTGTTTCTAACTGTTGAATCTAAAGGGAGATTTAACTCACTTAGCTGAACAAACGCACAGCAGAGCAGATTGAAGGATACGTTGCTTCTCTGTTTTAGGCGGAGTTTTACTGCTATATCGTTATATGCGGGAAGAGTGCTGGAAATGCCTGTTTTGAGATCTCTCCACAGAAAGCGTTTCCAGACTTCCCCTTCAACACACGATTTTAACTCTGTAAGTTGAATGGACACATTGAAGACCGTTCTGTTAGTTAGCTCCGTTTTGGTTTCAAAAGCAGACAGTTCTCCTTACAGCATAGGCTCCAATTCACTGAGAAATGTCCAAACGCAGCTCTTACCAGAAACGTGTTTCTAACTCCTGAATCTAAAGGGAGATTTAACTCACTTAGCTGAACAAACGCACAGCAGAGCAGATTGAAGGATACGTTGCTTCTGTGTTTTAGGCAGAGTTTTACTGCTATTTCGTTATATGCGGGAATAGTGCTGGAAATCCCTGTTTTGAGATCTCTCCACAGAAAGCGTTTCCAGACTTCCCCTTCAACTCACGAGTTTAGCTCTGTAAGTTGAATGCACACATTGAAGACTGTTCTGTTAGGTAGCTCCGTTTTGGTTTCACAAGCTGACAGTTCTCCTTACAGCATAGGCTCCCATTCACTGAGAAATGTCCAAACGCAGCTCTTACCAGAAACGACTTTCTAACTCCTGAATCTAAAGGGAGATTTAACTCACTTAGCTGAACAAACGCACAGCAGAGCAGATTGAAGGATACGTTGCTTCTGTGTTTTAGGCAGAGTTTTAAAGCTATTTCGTTATATGCGGGAATAGTGCTGGAAATGCTTGTTTTGAGATCTCTCCACAGAAAGCGTTTCAAGACTTCCCCTTCAACACACGAGTTTAACTCTGTAAGTTGAATGCACACATTGAAGACCGTTCTGTTAGTTAGCTCCGTTTTGGTTTCAAAAGCAGACAGTTCTCCTTACAGCATAGGCTCCCATTCACTGAGAAATGTCCAAACGCACCTCTTACCAGAAACGTGTTTCTAACTCCTGAATCTAAAGTGAGATTTAACTCACTTAGCTGAACAAACGCACAGCCGGCAGATTGAAGGATACGTTGCTTCTGTGTTTTAGGCAGAGTTTTACTGCTATTTCGTTATATGCGGGAATAGTCCTGGAAAAGCCTGTTTTGAGATCTCTCCACAGAAAGCGTATCCAGACTTCCCCTGCAACTCTCGAGTTTAACTCTGTAAGTTGAATGCACACATTGAAGACTGTTCTGTTAGGTAGCTCCGTTTTGGTTTCACAAACAGACAGTTCTCCTTGCAGCATAGGCTCCCATTCACTGAGAAATGTCCAAACGCAGCTCTTACCAGAAACGTGTTTCTAACTCCTGAATCTAAAGGGAGATTTAACTCACTTAGCTGAACAAACGCACAGCAGAGCAGATTGAAGGATACGTTGCTTCTGTGTTTTAGGCAGAGTTTTACTGCTATTTCGTTATATGCGGGAATAGTGCTGGAAATGCCTGTTTTGAGATCTCTCCACAGAAATCGTTTACAGACTTCCCCTTCAACACACGAGTTTTACTCTGTAAGTTGAATGCACACATTGAAGACCGTTCTGTTAGGTAGGTCCGTTTTGTTTTCACAAGCAGACAGTTCTCCTTACAGCATAGGCTCCCATTCACTGAGAAATGTCCAAACGCAGCTCTTACCAGAAACGTGTTTCTAACTGTTGAATCTAAAGGGAGATTTAACTCACTTAGCTGAACAAACGCACAGCAGAGCAGATTGAAGGATACGTTGCTTCTGTGTTTTAGGCAGAGTTTTACTGCTCTTTCGTTATATGCGGGAATAGTGCTGGAAATGCCTGTTTTGAGATCTCTCCACAGAAAGCGTTTCCAGACTTCCCCTTCAACACACGAGTTTAACTCTGTAAGTTGAATGCACACATTGAAGACCGTTCTGTTAGGTAGCTCCGTTTTGGTTTCACAAGCAGACCGTTCTCCTTACAGCATAGGCTCCCATTTACTGAGAAGTGTCCAAACGCATCTGTTACCAGAAACGTGTTTCTAACTCCTGAATCTAAAGGGATATTTAACTCACTTAGCTGAACAAACGCACAGCAGAGCAGATTGTAAGACACGTTTCTTCTGTGTTTAGGTAGAGTTTTACTGCTATTTCATTATATGCGGGAATAGTGCTGGAAATGCCTGTTTTGAGATCTCTCCACAGAAATCGTTTACAGACTTCCCCTTCAACACACGAGTTTTACTCTGTAAGTTGAATGCACACATTGAAGACCGTTCTGTTAGGTAGGTCCGTTTTGTTTTCACAAGCAGACAGTTCTCCTTACAGCATAGGCTCCCATTCACTGAGAAATGTCGAAACGCAGCTCTTACCAGAAACGTGTTTCTAACTGTTGAATCTAAAGGGAGATTTAACTCACTTAGCTGAACAAACGCACAGCAGAGCAGATTGAAGGATACGTTGCTTCTCTGTTTTAGGCGGAGTTTTACTGCTATATCGTTATATGCGGGAAGAGTGCTGGAAATGCCTGTTTTGAGATCTCTCCACAGAAAACGTTTCCAGACTTCCCCTTCAACACACGATTTAACTCTGTAAGTTGAATGCACACATTGAAGACCGTTCTGTTAGTTAGCTCCGTTTTGGTTTCAAAAGCAGACAGTTCTCCTTACAGCATAGGCTCCAATTCACTGAGAAATGTCCAAACGCAGCTCTTACCAGAAACGTGTTTCTAACTCCTGAAACTAAAGGGAGATTTAACTCACTTAGCTGAACAAACGCACAGCAGTGCAGATTGAAGGATACGTTGCTTCTGTGTTTTAGGCAGAGTTTTACTGCTATTTCGTTATATGCGGGAATAGTGCTGGAAATGCCTGTTTTGAGATCTCTCCACAGAAAGCGTTTCCAGACTTCCCCTTCAACTCACGAGTTTAGCTCTGTAAGTTGAATGCACACATTGAAGAATGTTCTGTTAGGTAGCTCCGTTTTGGTTTCAAAAGCAGACAGTTCTCCTTACAGCATAGGCTCCCATTCACTGAGAAATGTCCAAACGCAGCTCTTACCAGAAACGTGTTTCTAACTCCTGAATCTAAAGTGAGATTTAACTCACTTAGCTGAACAAACGCACAGCCGGCAGATTGAAGGATACGTTGCTTCTGTGTTTTAGGCAGAGTTTTACTGCTATTTCGTTATATGCGGGAATAGTCCTGGAAAAGCCTGTTTTGAGATCTCTCCACAGAAAGCGTATCCAGACTTCCCCTGTAACTCTCGAGTTTAACTCTGTAAGTTGAATGCACACATTGAAGACTGTTCTGTTAGGTAGCTCCGTTTTGGTTTCACAAGCAGACAGTTCTCCTTGCAGCATAGGCTCCCATTCACTGAGAAATGTCCAAACGCAGCTCTTACCAGAAACGTGTTTCTAACTCCTGAATCTAAAGGGAGATTTAACTCACTTAGCTGAACAAACGCACAGCAGAGCAGATTGAAGGATACGTTGCTTCTGTGTTTTAGGCAGAGTTTTACTGCTATTTCGTTATATGCGGGAATAGTGCTGGAAATGCCTGTTTTGAGATCTCTCCACAGAAAGCGTTTCCAGACTTCCCCTTCAACACACGAGTTTAACTCTCTAAGTTGAATGCACACATTGAAGACCGATCTGTTATGTAGCTCCGTTTTGGTTTCACAAGCAGACAGTTCTCCTTACACCATAGGGTCCTATTGACTGAGAAATGTCCAAACGCAGCTCTTACCAGAAACGTGTTTCTAACTCCTGAATCTAAAGGGAGATTTAACTCACTTAGCTGAACAAACGCACAGCAGAGCAGATTGAAGGATACGTTGCTTCTGTGTTTTAGGCAGAGTTTTACTGCTATTTCGTTATATGCGGGAATAGTGCTGGAAATGCCTGTTTTGAGATCTCTCCACAGAAATCGTTTACAGACTTCCCCTTCAACACACGAGTTTTACTCTGTAAGTTGAATGCACACATTGAAGACCGTTCTGTTAGGTAGGTCCGTTTTGTTTTCACAAGCAGACAGTTCTCCTTACAGCATAGGCTCCCATTCACTGACAAATGTCCAAACGCAGCTCTTACCAGAAACGTGTTTCTAACTGTTGAATCTAAAGGGAGATTTAACTCACTTAGCTGAACAAACGCACAGCAGAGCAGATTGAAGGATACGTTGCTTCTCTGTTTTAGGGGGAGTTTTACTGCTATATCGTTATATGCGGGAATAGTGCTGGAAGTGCCTGTTTTGAGATCTCTCCACAGAAAGCGTTTCCAGACTTCCCCTTCAACACACGATATTAACTCTGTAAGTTGAATGCACACATTGAAGACCGTTCTGTTAGTTAGCTCCCTTTTGGTTTCAAAAGCAGACAGTTCTCCTTACAGCATAGGCTCCAATTCACTGAGAAATGTCCAAACGCAGCTCTTACCAGAAACGTGTTTCTAACTCCTGAATCTAAAGGGATATTTAACTCACTTAGCTGAACAAACGCACAGCAGAGCAGATTGTAGGATACGTTTCTTCTGTGTTTAGGCAGAGTTTTACTGCTATTTCATTGTATGCGGGAATAGTGCTGGAAATGCCTATTTTGAGATCTCTCCACAGAAATCGTTTACAGACTTCTCCTTCAACACACGAGTTTTACTCTGTAAGTTGAATGCACACATTGAAGACCGTTCTGTTAGGTAGGTCCGTTTTGTTTTCACAAGCAGACAGTTCTCCTTACAGCATAGGCTCCCATTCACTGAGAAATGTCGAAACGCAGCTCTTACCAGAAACGTGTTTCTAACTGTTGAATCTAAAGGGAGATTTAACTCACTTAGCTGAACAAACGCACAGCAGAGCAGATTGAAGGATACGTTGCTTCTCTGTTTTAGGCGGAGTTTTACTGCTATATCGTTATATGCGGGAAGAGTGCTGGAAATGCCTGTTTTGAGATCTCTCCACAGAAAGCGTTTCCAGACTACCCCTTCAACTCACGAGTTTAGCTCTGTAAGTTGAATGCACACATTGAAGACTGTTCTGTTAGGTAGCTCCGTTTTGGTTTCACAAGCTGACAGTTATCCTTACAGCATAGGCTCCAATTCACTGAGAAATGTCCAAACGCAGCTCTTACCAGAAACGTGTTTCTAACTCCTGAATCTAAAGGGAGATTTAACTCACTTAGCTGAACAAACGCACAGCAGAGCAGAGTGAAGGATACCTTGCTTCTGTGTTTTAGGCAGAGTTTTACTGCTATTTCGTTATATGCGGGAATAGTGCTGGAAATGCTTGTTTTGAGATCTCTCCACAGAAAGCGTTTCAAGACTTCCCCTTCAACACACGAGTTTAACTCTGTAAGTTGAATGCACACATTGAAGACCGTTCTGTTAGTTAGCTCCGTTTTGGATTCAAAAGCAGACAGTTCTCCTTACAGCATAGGCTCCCATTCACTGAGAAATGTCCAAACGCAGCTCTTACCAGAAACGTGTTTCTAACTCCTGAATCTAAAGTGAGATTTAACTCACTTAGCTGAACAAACGCACAGCCGGCAGATTGAAGGATACGTTGCTTCTGTGTTTTAGGCAGAGTTTAACTGCTATTTCGTTATATGCGGGAATAGTCCTGGAAAAGCCTGTTTTGAGATCTCTCCACAGAAAGCGTATCCAGACTTCCCCTGCAACTCTCGAGTTTAACTCTGTAAGTTGAATGCACACATTGAAGACTGTTCTGTTAGGTAGCTCCGTTTTGGTTTCACAAGCAGACAGTTCTCCTTGCAGCATAGGCTCCCATTCACTGAGAAATGTCCAAACGCAGCTCTTACCAGAAACGTGTTTCTAACTCCTGAATCTAAAGGGAGATTTAACTCACTTAGCTGAACAAACGCACAGCAGAGCAGATTGAAGGATACGTTGCTTCTGTGTTTTAGGCAGAGTTTTACTGCTATTTCGTTATATGCGGGAATAGTGCTGGAAATGCCTGTTTTGAGATCTCTCCACAGAAAGCGTTTCCAGACTTCCCCTTCAACACACGAGTTTAACTCTCTAAGTTGAATGCACACATTGAAGACCGATCTGTTATGTAGCTCCGTTTTGGTTTCACAAGCAGACAGTTCTCCTTACACCATAGGGTCCCATTGACTGAGAAATGTCCAAACGCAGCTCTTACCAGAAACGTGTTTCTAACTCCTGAATCGAAAGGGAGATTTAACTCACTTAGCTGAACAAACGCACAGCAGAGCAGATTGAAGGATACGTTGCTTCTGTGTTTTAGGCAGAGTTTTACTGCTATTTCGTTATATGCGGGAATAGTGCTGGAAATGCCTGTTTTGAGATCTCTCCACAGAAATCCTTTACAGACTTCCCCTTCAACACACGAGTTTTACTCTGTAAGTTGAATGCACACATTGAAGACCGTTCAGTTAGGTAGGTCCGTTTTGTTTTCACAAGCAGACAGTTCTCCTTACAGCATAGGCTCCCATTCACTGAGAAATGTCCAAACGCAGCTCTTACCAGAAACGTGTTTCTAACTGTTGAATCTAAAGGGAGATTTAACTCACTTAGCTGAACAAACGCACAGCAGAGCAGATTGAAGGATACGTTGCTTCTCTGTTTTAGGCGGAGTTTTAATGCTATATCGTTATATGCGGGAATAGTGCTGGAAATGCCTGTTTTGAGATCTCTCCACAGAAAGCGTTTCCAGACTTCCCCTTCAACACACGATTTTAACTCTGTAAGTTGAATGCAAACATTGAAGACCGTTCTGTTAGTTAGCTCCGTTTTGGTTTCAAAAGCAGACAGTTCTCCTTACAGCATAGGCTCCAATTCACTGAGAAATGTCCAAACGCAGCTCTTACCAGAAACGTGTTTCTAACTCCTGAATGTAAAGGGAGATTTAACTCACTTAGCTGAACAAACGCACAGCCGGCAGATTGAAGGATACGTTGCTTCTGTGTTTTAGGCAGAGTTTTACTGCTATTTCGTTATATGCGGGAATAGTGCTGGAAAAGCCTGTTTTGAGATCTCTCCACAGAAAGCGTATCCAGACTTCCCCTTCAACTCTCGAGTTTAGCTCTGTAAGTTGAATGCACACATTGAAGACTGTTCTGTTAGGTAGCTCCGTTTTGGTTTCACAAGCAGACAGTTCTCCTTACAGCATAGGCTCCCATTCACTGAGAAATGTCCAAACGCAGCTCTTACCAGAAACGTGTTTCTAACTCCTGAATCTAAAGGGAGATTTAACTCACTTAGCTGAACAAACGCACAGCAGAGAAGATTGAAGGATACGTTGCTTCTGTGTTTTAGGCAGAGTTTTACTGCTATTTCGTTATATGCGGGAATAGTGCTGGAAATGCCTGTTTTGAGATCTCTCCACAGAAAGCGTTTCCAGACTTCCCCTTCAACACACGAGTTTAACTCTCTAAGTTGAATGCACACATTGAAGACCGTTCTGTTAGGTAGCTCCGTTTTGGTTTCACAAGCAGACAGTTCTCCTTACAGCATAGGCTCCCATTCACTGAGAAATGTCCAAACGCAGCTCTTACCAGAAACGTGTTTCTAACTCCTGAATCTAAAGGGAGATTTAACTCACTTAACTGAACAAACGCACAGCAGAGCAGATTGAAGGATACGTTGCTTCTGTGTTTTAGGCAGAGTTTTACTGCTATTTCGTTATATGCGGGAATAGTGCTGGAAATGCCTGTTTTGAGATCTCTCCACAGAAAGCGTTTCCAGACTTCCCCTTCAACACACGAGTTTAACTCTGTAAGTTGAATGCACACATTGAAGACCGTTCTGTTAGGTAGCTCCGTTTTGGTTTCACAAGCAGACAGTTCTCCTTACAGCATAGGCTCCCATTCACTGAGAAATGTCCAAACGCAGCTCTTACCAGAAACGTGTTTCTAACTCCTGAATCTAAAGGGAGATTTAACTCACTTAGCTGAACAAACGCACAGCAGAGCAGATTGAAGGATACGTTGCTTCTGTGTTTTAGGCAGAGTTTTACTGCTATTTCGTTATATGCCGGAATAGTGCTGGAAATGCCTGTTTTGAGATCTCTCCACAGAAAGTGTTTCCAGACTTCCCCTTCAACTCACGAGTTTAACTCTGTAAGTTGAATGCACACATTGAAGACTGTTCTGTTAGGTAGCTCCGTTTTGGTTTCACAAGCAGACAGTTCTCCTTACAGCATAGGCTCCCATTCACTGAGAAATGTCCAAACGCAGCTCTTACCAGAAACGTGTTTCTAACTCTTGAATCTAAAGGGAGATTTAACTCACTTAGCTGAACAAACGCACAGCAGAGCAGATTGAAGGATACGTTGCTTCTGTGTTTTAGGCAGAGTTTTACTGCTATTTCGGTATAGGCGGGAATAGTGCTGGAAATGCCTGTTTTGAGATCTCTCCACAGAAAGCGTTTTCAGACTTCCCCTTCAACATACGAGTTTAAGACTCTATGTTCAATGCACACATTGAAGACCGTTCTGTTAGGTAGCTCCGTATTGGTTTCACAAGCAGACAGTTCTCCTTACAGCATAGGCTCCCATTCACTGAGAAATGTCCAAACGCAGCTGTTACCAGAAACGTCTTTCTAACTCCTGAATCTAAAGGGAGATTTAACTCACTTAGCTGAACAAACGCACAGCAGAGCAGATTGAAGGATAAGTTGCTTCTGTGTTTTAGGCAGAGTTTTACTGCTATTTCGTTATATGCGGGAATAGTGCTGGAAATGCCTGTTTTGAGATCTCTCCACAGAAAGCGTTTCCAGACTTCCCTTTCAACACACGAGTTTAACTCTGTAAGTTGAATGCAAACATTGAAGACCGATCTGTTATGTAGCTCCGTTTTGGTTTCACAAGCAGACAGTTCTCCTTACACCATAGGGTCCCATTGACTGAGAAATGTCCAAACGCAGCTCTTACCAGAATCGTGTTTCTAACTCCTGGATCAAAAGGGAGATTTAACTCCCTTAGCTGAACAAACGCACAGCAGAGAAGATTGAAGCATACGTTGCTTCTGTATTTTAGGAAGAGTTTTTCTGCTATTTCGTTATATGCGGGAATAGTGCTGGAAATGCCTGTTTTGAGATCTCTCCACAGAAAGCGTTTCCAGACTTCCCCTTCAACACACGAGTTTAACACTGTAAGTTGAATTCACACATTGAAGAACGTTCTGTTAGGTAGCTACGTTTGGGTCTCACAAGCAGACAGTTCTCCTTACAGCATAGGCTCCCATTCACTGAGAAATGTTCAAACGCAGCTCTTACCAGAAACGTGTTTCTAACTCCTGAATCTAAAGGGAGATTTAACTCACCTAGCTGAACAAACGCACAGCAGAGCAGATTGAAGGATACGTTGCTTCTGTGTTTTAGGCAGAGTTTTACTGCTATTTCGTTATATGCGGGAATACTACTAGAAATGCCTGTTTTGAGATCTCTACACAGAATGCGTTTCCAGACTTCCCCTTTAACACAGGAGTTTAACTCTGTAAGTTGAATGCACACATTGAAGACCGCTCTGTTAGGTAGACTTGTTTGGTTTCACAAGCAGAACGTTCTCCTTACAGCATAGGCTCCCATTCACTGAGAAATGTCCAAACGCAGCTCTTACCAGAATCGTGTTTCTAACTCCTGAATCAAAAGGGAGATTTAACTCACGTAGCTGAACAAACGCACAGCAGAGCAGATTGAAGGATACGTTGCTTCTGTGTTTTAGGCAGTGTTTTACTGCTATTTCGTTATATGCGGGAATAGTGCTGGAAATGCCTGTTTTGAGATCTCTCCACAGAAAGCGTTTCCAGACTTCCCCTTCAAAACACGAGTTTAACACTGTATGTTGAATGTACACATTGAAGACCGTTCTGTTAGGAAGCTCCGTTTTGGTTTCACAAGCAGACCGTTCTCCTTACAGCATAGGCTCCCATTCACTGAGAAATGTCCAAACGCAGCTCTTACCAGAAACGTGTTTCTAACTCCTGAATCTAAAGGGAGATTTAACTCACTTAGGTGAACAAAGGCACAGCAGAGCAGATTGAAGGATACGTTGCTTCTGTGTTTTAGGCAGAGTTTTACTGCTATTAAGATATATGCGGGAATAGTGCTGGAAATGCCTGTTTTGAGATCTCTCCACAGAAAGCGTTTCCAGACTTCCCCTTCAAAACACGAGTTTAACACTGTATGTTGAATGTACACATTGAAGACCGTTCTGTTAGGTAGCTCCGTTTTGGTTTCACAAGCAGACCGTTCTCCTTACAGCATAGGCTCCCATTCACTGAGAAATGTCCAAACGCAGCTCTTACCAGAAACGTGTTTCTAACTCCTCAATCTAAAGGGAGATTTAACTCACTTAGCTGAACAAACGCCCAGCAGAGCAGATTGAAGGATACGTTGCTTCTGTGTTTTAGGCAGAGTTTTACTGCTATTTCGTTATATGCGGGAATAGCGCTGGAAATGCCTGTTTTGAGATCTCTCCACAGAAAGTGTTTCCAGACTTCCCCTTCAACACACGAGTTTAACTCTGTACGTTGAATGCACACATTGAAGAACGTTCTGTTAGGTAGCTCCCTTTGGGTTTCACAAGCAGACATTTCTCCTTACAGCATAGGCTCCCATTCACTGAGAAATGTTCACACGCAGCTCTTACCAGAAACGTGTTTCTAACTCCTGAATCTAAAGGGAGATTTAACTCACTTAGCTGAACAATCGCACAGCAGAGCAGATTGAAGGATACGTTGCTTCTGTGTTTTAGGCAGAGTTTTACTGTTATTTCGTTATACGCGGGAATACTGCTGGAAATGCCTGTTTTGACATCTCTCCACAGAAATCGTTTCCAGATTTCCCCTTCAACACAGGAGTTTAACTCTGTAAGTTGAATGCTCACATTGAAGACCGTTCTGTTAGGTAGGTCCGTTTTGGGTTCACAAGCAGACCGTTCTCCTTACATCATAGGCTCCCATTCACTGAGAAATGTCCAAACGCAGCTCTTACCAGAAACGTGTTTCTAACTCCTGAATCTAAAGGGAGATTTAACTCACTTAGCTGAACAATCACACAGCAGAGCAGATTGAATGATACGTTGTTTCTGTGTTTTAGGCAGAGTTTTACTGCTATTTCGTTATATGCGGGAATAGTGCGGGAAATGCCTGTTTTGAGATCTCTCCACAGAAAGCGTTTCCAGACTTCCAGTTCAACACAAGAGTTTAACTCTGTAAGTTAAATGCACACATTGAAGACCGTTCTGTTAGGTAGCTCCGTTTTGGTTTCACAAGCAGACAGTTCTCCTTACAGCATAGGCTCCCATTCACTGAGAAATGTCCAAACGCAGCTCTTACCAGAATCGTGTTTCTAACTCCTGGATCAAAAGGGAGATTTAACTCCCTTAGCTGAACAAACGCACAGCAGAGAAGATTGAAGCATACGTTGCTTCTGTATTTTAGGAAGAGTATTTCTGCTATTTCGTTATATGCGGGAATAGTGCTGGAAATGCCTGTTTTGAGATCTCTCCACAGAAAGCGTTTCCAGACTTCCCCTTCAACACACGTGTTTAACACTGTAAGTTGAATTCACACATTGAAGAACCTTCTGTTAGGTAGCTACGTTTGGGTCTCACAAGCAGACAGTTCTCCTTACAGCATAGGCTCCCATTCTCTGAGAAATGTTCAAACGCAGCTCTTACCAGAAACGTGTTTCTAACTCCTGAATCTAAAGGGAGATTTAACTCACCTAGCTGAACAAACGCACAGCAGAGCAGATTGAAGGATACGTTGCTTCTGTGTTTTAGGCAGAGTTTTACTGCTATTTCGTTATATGCGGGAATACTGCTAGAAATGCCTGTTTTGAGATCTCTACACAGAATGCGTTTCCAGACTTCCCCTTTAACACAGGAGTTTAACTCTGTAAGTTGAATGCACACATTGAAGCCCGCTCTGTTAGGTAGCCTCGTTTGGTTTCACAAGCAGAACGTTCTCCTTACAGCATAGGCTCCCATTCACTGAGAAATGTCCAAACGCAGCACTTACCAGAAACGTGTTTCTAACTCCTGAATCTAAAGGGAGATTTAACTCACTTAGCTGAACAAACGCACAGCAGAGAAGATTGAAGGATACGTTGCTTCTGTGTTTTAGGCAGAGTTTTACTGCTATTTCGTTATATGCGGGAATAGTCCTGGAAAAGCCTGTTTTGAGATCTCTCCACAGAAAGCGTATCCACACTTCCCCTGCAACTCTCGAGTTTAACTCTGTAAGTTGAATGCACACATTGAAGACTGTTCTGTTAGGTAGCTCCGTTTTGGTTTCACAAGCAGACAGTTCTCCTTGCAGCATAGGCTCCCATTCACTGAGAAATGTCCAAAAGCAGCTCTTACCAGAAACGTGTTTCTAACTCCTGAATCTAAAGGGAGATTTAACTCACTTAGCTGAACATACGCACAGCAGAGCAGATTGAAGGATACGTTGCTTCTGTGTTTTAGGCAGAGTTTTACTGCTATTTCGTTATATGCGGGAATAGTGCTGGAAATGCCTGTTTTGAGATCTCTCCACAGAAAGCGTTTCCAGACTTCCCCTTCAACACACGAGTTTAACTCTGTAAGTTGAATGCACACATTGAAGACCGTTCTGTTAGGTAGCTCCGTTTTGGTTTCACAAGCAGACAGTTCTCCTTACAGCATAGGCTCCCATTCACTGAGAAATGTCCAAACGCAGCTCTTACCAGAAACGTGTTTCTAACTCCTGAATCTAAAGGGAGATTTAACTCACTTAGCTGAACAAACGCACAGCAGAGCAGATTGAAGGATACGTTGCTTCTGTGTTTTAGGCAGAGTTTTACTGCTATTTCGGTATAGGCGGGAATAGTGCTGGAAATGCCTGTTTTGAGATCTCTCCACAGAAAGCGTTTTCAGACTTCCCCTTCAACATACGAGTTTAAGACTCTATGTTCAATGCACACATTGAAGACCGTTCTGTTAGGTAGCTCCGTATTGGTTTCACAAGCAGACAGTTCTCCTTACAGCATAGGCTCCCATTCACTGAGAAATGTCCAAACGCAGCTGTTACCAGAAACGTCTTTCTAACTCCTGAATCTAAAGGGAGATTTAACTCACTTAGCTGAACAAACGCACAGCAGAGCAGATTGAAGGATAAGTTGCTTCTGTGTTTTAGGCAGAGTTTTACTGCTATTTCGTTATATGCGGGAATAGTGCTGGAAATGCCTGTTTTGAGATCTCTCCACAGAAAGCGTTTCCAGACTTCCCCTTCAACACACGAGTTTAACTCTGTAAGTTGAATGCAAACATTGAAGACCGATCTGTTATGTAGCTCCGTTTTGGTTTCACAAGCAGACAGTTCTCCTTACACCATAGGGTCCCATTGACTGAGAAATGTCCAAACGCAGCTCTTACCAGAATCGTGTTTCTAACTCCTGGATCAAAAGGGAGATTTAACTCCCTTAGCTGAACAAACGCACAGCAGAGAAGATTGAAGCATACGTTGCTTCTGTATTTTAGGAAGAGTTTTTCTGCTATTTCGTTATATGCGGGAATAGTGCTGGAAATGCCTGTTTTGAGATCTCTCCACAGAAAGCGTTTCCAGACTTCCCCTTCAACACACGAGTTTAACACTGTAAGTTGAATTCACACATTGAAGAACGTTCTGTTAGGTAGCTACGTTTGGGTCTCTCAAGCAGACAGTTCTCCTTACAGCATAGGCTCCCATTCACTGAGAAATGTTCAAACGCAGCTCTTACCAGAAACGTGTTTCTAACTCCTGAATCTAAAGGGAGATTTAACTCACCTAGCTGAACAAACGCACAGCAGAGCAGATTGAAGGATACGTTGCTTCTGTGTTTTAGGCAGAGTTTTACTGCTATTTCGTTATATGCGGGAATACTACTAGAAATGCCTGTTTTGAGATCTCTACACAGAATGCGTTTCCAGACTTCCCCTTTAACACAGGAGTTTAACTCTGTAAGTTGAATGCACACATTGAAGACCGCTCTGTTAGGTAGACTTGTTTGGTTTCACAAGCAGAACGTTCTCCTTACAGCATAGGCTCCCATTCACTGAGAAATGTCCAAACGCAGCTCTTACCAGAATCGTGTTTCTAACTCCTGAATCAAAAGGGAGATTTAACTCACGTAGCTGAACAAACGCACAGCAGAGCAGATTGAAGGATACGTTGCTTCTGTGTTTTAGGCAGTGTTTTACTGCTATTTCGTTATATGCGGGAATAGTGCTGGAAATGCCTGTTTTGAGATCTCTCCACAGAAAGCGTTTCCAGACTTCCCATTCAAAACACGAGTTTAACACTGTATGTTGAATGTACACATTGAAGACCGTTCTGTTAGGAAGCTCCGTTTTGGTTTCACAAGCAGACCGTTCTCCTTACAGCATAGGCTCCCATTCACTGAGAAATGTCCAAACGCAGCTCTTACCAGAAACGTGTTTCTAACTCCTGAATCTAAAGGGAGATTTAACTCACTTAGGTGAACAAAGGCACAGCAGAGCAGATTGAAGGATACGTTGCTTCTGTGTTTTAGGCAGAGTTTTACTGCTATTAAGATATATGCGGGAATAGTGCTGGAAATGCCTGTTTTGAGATCTCTCCACAGAAAGCGTTTCCAGACTTCTCCTTCAAAACACGAGTTTAACACTGTATGTTGACTGTACACATTGAAGACCGTTCTGTTAGGTAGCTCCGTTTTGGTTTCACAAGCAGACCGTTCTCCTTACAGCATAGGCTCCCATTCACTGAGAAATGTCCAAACGCAGCTCTTACCAGAAACGTGTTTCTAACTCCTCAATCTAAAGGGAGATTTAACTCACTTAGCTGAACAAACGCCCAGCAGAGCAGATTGAAGGATACGTTGCTTCTGTGTTTTAGGCAGAGTTTTACTGCTATTTCGTTATATGCGGGAATAGCGCTGGAAATGCCTGTTTTGAGATCTCTCCACAGAAAGTGTTTCCAGACTTCCCCTTCAACACACGAGTTTAACTCTGTACGTTGAATGCACACATTGAAGAACGTTCTGTTAGGTAGCTCCCTTTGGGTTTCACAAGCAGACATTTCTCCTTACAGCATAGGCTCCCATTCACTGAGAAATGTTCACACGCAGCTCTTACCAGAAACGTGTTTCTAACTCCTGAATCTAAAGGGAGATTTAACTCACTTAGCTGAACAATCGCACAGCAGAGCAGATTGAAGGATACGTTGCTTCTGTGTTTTAGGCAGAGTTTTACTGTTATTTCGTTATACGCGGGAATACTGCTGGAAATGCCTGTTTTGACATCTCTCCACAGAAATCGTTTCCAGATTTCCCCTTCAACACAGGAGTTTAACTCTGTAAGTTGAATGCTCACATTGAAGACCGTTCTGTTAGGTAGGTCCGTTTTGGGTTCACAAGCAGACCGTTCTCCTTACATCATAGGCTCCCATTCACTGAGAAATGTCCAAACGCAGCTCTTACCAGAAACGTGTTTCTAACTCCTGAATCTAAAGGGAGATTTAACTCACTTAGCTGAACAATCACACAGCAGAGCAGATTGAATGATACGTTGTTTCTGTGTTTTAGGCAGAGTTTTACTGCTATTTCGTTATATGCGGGAATAGTGCGGGAAATGCCTGTTTTGAGATCTCTCCACAGAAAGCGTTTCCAGACTTCCAGTTCAACACAAGAGTTTAACTCTGTAAGTTAAATGCACACATTGAAGACCGTTCTGTTAGGTAGCTCCGTTTTGGTTTCACAAGCAGACAGTTCTCCTTACAGCATAGGCTCCCATTCACTGAGAAATGTCCAAACGCAGCTCTTACCAGAATCGTGTTTCTAACTCCTGGATCAAAAGGGAGATTTAACTCCCTTAGCTGAACAAACGCACAGCAGAGAAGATTGAAGCATACGTTGCTTCTGTATTTTAGGAAGAGTATTTCTGCTATTTCGTTATATGCGGGAATAGTGCTGGAAATGCCTGTTTTGAGATCTCTCCACAGAAAGCGTTTCCAGACTTCCCCTTCAACACACGTGTTTAACACTGTAAGTTGAATTCACACATTGAAGAACGTTCTGTTAGGTAGCTACGTTTGGGTCTCACAAGCAGACAGTTCTCCTTACAGCATAGGCTCCCATTCTCTGAGAAATGTTCAAACGCAGCTCTTACCAGAAACGTGTTTCTAACTCCTGAATCTAAAGGGAGATTTAACTCACCTAGCTGAACAAACGCACAGCAGAGCAGATTGAAGGATACGTTGCTTCTGTGTTTTAGGCAGAGTTTTACTGCTATTTCGTTATATGCGGGAATACTGCTAGAAATGCCTGTTTTGAGATCTCTACACAGAATGCGTTTCCAGACTTCCCCTTTAACACAGGAGTTTAACTCTGTAAGTTGAATGCACACATTGAAGCCCGCTCTGTTAGGTAGCCTCGTTTGCTTTCACAAGCAGAACGTTCTCCTTACAGCATAGGCTCCCATTCACTGAGAAATGTCCAAACGCAGCACTTACCAGAAACGTGTTTCTAACTCCTGAATCTAAAGGGAGATTTAACTCACTTAGCTGAACAAACGCACAGCAGAGAAGATTGAAGGATACGTTGCTTCTGTGTTTTAGGCAGAGTTTTACAGCTATTTCGTTATATGCGGGAATAGTGCTGGAAATGCTTGTTTTGAGATCTCTCCACAGAAAGCGTTTCAAGACTTCCCCTTCAACACACGAGTTTAACTCTGTAAGTTGAATGCACACATTGAAGACCGTTCTGTTAGTTAGCTCCGTTTTGGTTTCAAAAGCAGACAGTTCTCCTTACAGCATAGGCTCCCATTCACTGAGAAATGTCCAAACGCAGCTCTTACCAGAAACGAGTTTCTAACTCCTGAATCTAAAGTGAGATTTAACTCACTTAGCTGAACAAACGCACAGCCGGCAGATTGAAGGATACGTTGCTTCTGTGTTTTAGGCAGAGTTTTACTGCTATTTCGTTATATGCGGGAATAGTCCTGGAAAAGCCTGTTTTGAGATCTCTCCACAGAAAGCGTATCCAGACTTCCCCTGCAACTCTCGAGTTTAACTCTGTAAGTTGAATGCACACATTGAAGACTGTTCTGTTAGGTAGCTCCGTTTTGGTTTCACAAGCAGACAGTTCTCCTTGCAGCATAGGCTCCCATTCACTGAGAAATGTCCAAAAGCAGCTCTTACCAGAAACGTGTTTCTAACTCCTGAATCTAAAGGGAGATTTAACTCACTTAGCTGAACATACGCACAGCAGAGCAGATTGAAGGATACGTTGCTTCTGTGTTTTAGGCAGAGTTTTACTGCTATTTCGTTATATGCGGGAATAGTGCTGGAAATGCCTGTTTTGAGATCTCTCCACAGAAAGCGTTTCCAGACTTCCCCTTCAACACACGAGCTTAACTCTCTAAGTTGAATGCACACATTGAAGACCGATCTGTTATGTAGCTCCGTTTTGGTTTCACAAGCAGACAGTTCTCCTTACACCATAGGGTCCCATTGACTGAGAAATGTCCAAACGCAGCTCTTACCAGAAACGTGTTTCTAACTCCTGAATCTAAAGGGAGATTTAACTCACTTAGCTGAACAAACGCACAGCAGAGCAGATTGAAGGTTACGTTGCTTCTGTGTTTTAGGCAGAGTTTTACTGCTATTTCGTTATATGCGGGAAAAGTGCTGGAAATGCCTGTTTTGAGATCTCTCCACAGAAATCGTTTACAGACTTCCCCTTCAACACACGAGTTTTACTCTGTAAGTTGAATGCACACATTGAAGACCGTTCTGTTAGGTAGGTCCGTTTTGTTTTCACAAGCAGACCGTTCTCCTTACAGCATAGGCTCCCATTCACTGAGAAATGTCCAAACGCAGCTCTTACCAGAAACGTGTTTCTAACTGTTCAATCTAAAGGGAGATTTAACTCACTTATCTGAACAAACGCACAGCAGAGCAGATTGAAGGATACGTTGCTTCTCTGTTTTAGGCGGAGTTTTACTGCTATATCGTTATATGCGGGAATAGTGCTGGAAATGCCTGTTTTGAGATCTCTCCACAGAAAGCGTTTCCAGACTTCCCCTTCAACACACGATTTTAACTCTGTAAGTTGAATGCACACATTGAAGACCGTTCTGTTAGTTAGCTCCGTTTTGGTTTCAAAAGCAGACAGTTCTCCTTACAGCATAGGCTCCAATTCACTGAGAAATGTCCAAAGGCAGCTCTTATAAGAAACGTGTTTCTAACTCCTGAATCTAAAGGGAGATTTAACTCACTTAGCTGAACAAACGCACAGCAGAGCAGATTGAAGGATACGTTGCTTCTGTGTTTTAGGCAGAGTTTTACTGCTATTTCGTTATATGCGGGAATAGTGCTGGAAATCCCTGTTTTGAGATCTCTCCACAGAAAGCGTTTCCAGACTTCCCCTTCAACTCACGAATTTAGCTCTGTAAGTTGAATGCACACATTGAAGACTGTTCTGTTAGGTAGCTCCGTTTTGGTTTCACAAGCAGACAGTTCTCCTTACAGCATAGGCTCCCATTCACTGAGAAATGTCCAAACGCAGCTCTTACCAGAAACGACTTTCTAACTCCTGAATCTAAAGGGAGATTTATCTCACTTAGCTGAACAAACGCACAGCAGAGCAGATTGAAGGATACGTTGCTTCTGTGTTTTAGGCAGAATTTTACAGCTATTTCGTTATATGCGGGTATAGTGCTGGAAATGCTTGTTTTGAGATCTCTCCACAGAAAGCGTTTCAAGACTTCCCCTTCAACACACGAGTTTAACTCTGTAAGTTGAATGCACACATTGAAGACCGTTCTGTTAGTTAGCTCCGTTGTGGTTTCAAAAGCAGACAGTTCTCCTTACAGCATAGGCTCCCATTCACTGAGAAATGTCCAAACGCAGCTCTTACCAGAAACGTGTTTCTAACTCCTGAATCTAAAGGGAGATTTAACTCACTTAGCTGAACAAACGCACAGCAGAGCAGATTGAAGGATACGTTGCTTCTGTGTTTTAGGCAGAGTTTTACTGCTATTTCGTTATATGCGGGAATAGTGCTGGAAATGCCTGTTTTGAGATCTCTCCACAGAAATCGTTTACCGACTTCCCCTTCAACACACGAGTTTTACTCTGTAAGTTGAATGCACCCATTGAAGACCGTTTTGTTAGGTAGGTCCGTTTTGTTTTCACAAGCAGACAGTTCTCCTTACAGCATAGGCTCCCATTCACTGAGAAATGTCCAAACGCAGCTCTTACCAGAAACGTGTTTCAAACGGTTGAATCTAAAGGGAGATTTAACTCACTTAGCTGAACAAACGCACAGCAGAGCAGATTGAAGGATACGTTGCTTCTCTGTTTTAGGCGGAGTTTTACTGCTATATCGTTATATGCGGGAATAGTGCTGGAAATGCCTGTTTTGAGATCTCTCCACAGAAAGCGTTTCCAGACTTCCCCTTCAACACACGATTTTAACTCTGTAAGTTGAATGCACACATTGAAGACCGTTCTGTTAGTTAGCTCCGTTTTGGTTTCAAAAGCAGACAGTTCTCCTTACAGCAGAGGCTCCAATTCACTGAGAAATGTCCAAACGCAGCTCTTACCAGAAACGTGTTTCTAACTCCTGAATCTAAAGGGAGATTTAACTCACTTAGCTGAACAAACGCACAGCAGAGCAGATTGAAGGATACGTTGCTTCTGTGTTTTAGGCAGAGTTTTACTGCTATTTCGTTATATGCGGGAATAGTGCTGGAAATCCCTGTTTTGAGATCTCTCCACAGAAAGCGTTTCCAGACTTCCCCTTCAACTCACGAGTTTAGCTCTGTAAGTTGAATGCACACATTGAAGACTGTTCTGTTAGGTAGCTCCGTTTTGGTTTCACAAGCAGACAGTTCTCCTTACAGCATAGGCTCCCATTCACTGAGAAATGTCCAAACGCAGCTCTTACCAGAAACGACTTTCTAACTCCTGAATCTAAAGGGAGATTTATCTCACTTAGGTGAACAAACGCACAGCAGAGCAGATTGAAGGATACGTTGCTTCTGTGTTTTAGGCAGAATTTTACAGCTATTTCGTTATATGCGGGAATAGTGCTGGAAATGCTTGTTTTGAGATCTCTCCACAGAAAGCGTTTCAAGACTTCCCCTTCAACACACGAGTTTAACTCTGTAAGTTGAATGCACACATTGAAGACCGTTCTGTTAGTTAGCTCCGTTTTGGTTTCAAAAGCAGACAGTTCTCCTTACAGCATAGGCTCCCATTCACTGAGAAATGTCCAAACGCAGCTCTTACCAGAAACGTGTTTCTAACTCCTGAATCTAAAGTGAGATTTAACTCACTTAGCTGAACAAACGCACAGCCGGCAGATTGAAGGTTATGTTGCTTCTGTGTTTTAGGCAGAGTTTTACTGCTATTTCGTTATATGCGGGAATAGTGCTGGAAAAGCCTGTTTTGAGATCTCTCCACAGAAAGCGTATCCAGACTTCCCCTGCAACTCTCGAGTTTAACTCTGTAAGTTGAATGCACACATTGAAGACTGTTCTGTTAGGTAGCTCCGTTTTGGTTTCACAAGCAGACAGTTCTCCTCACAGCATAGGCTCCCATTCACTGAGAAATGTCCAAACGCAGCTCTTACCAGAAACGTGTTTCTAACTCCTGAATCTAAAGGGAGATTTAACTCACATAGCTGAACAAACGCACAGCAGAGAAGATTGAAGGATACGTTGCTTCTGTGTTTTAGGCAGAGTTTTACTGCTATTTCGTTATATGCGGGAATAGTGCTGGAAATGCCTGTTTTGAGATCTCTCCACAGAAAGCGTTTCCAGACTTCCCCTTCAACACACGAGTTTAACTCTCTAAGTTGAATGCACACATTGAAGACCGTTCTGTTAGGTAGCTCCGTTTTGGTTTCACAAGCAGACAGTTCTCCTTACAGCATAGGCTCCCATTCACTGAGAAATGTCCAAACGCAGCTCTTACCAGAAACGTGTTTCTAACTCCTGAATCTAAAGGGAGATTTAACTCACTTAGCTGAACAAACGCACAGCAGAGCAGATTGAAGGATACGTTGCTTCTGTGTTTTAGGCACAGTTTTACTGCTATTTCGTTATATGCGGGAATAGTGCTGGAAATGCCTGTTGTGAGATCTCTCCACAGAAAGCGTTTTCAGACATCCCGTTCAACACACGAGTTTAACTCTGTATGTTGAATGCACACATTGAAGACCGTTCTGTTAGGTAGCTCCGTTTTGGTTTCACAAGCAGACACTTCTCCTTACAGCATAGGCTCCCATTCACAGAGAAATGTCCAAACGCAGCTCTTACCAGAAACGTGTTTCTAACTCCTGAATCTAAAGGGAGATTTAACTCACTTAGCTGAACAAACGCACAGCAGAGCAGATTGAAGGATACGTTGCTTCTGTGTTTTAGGCAGAGTTTTTCTGCTATTTCGTTATATGCCGGAATAGTGCTGGAAATGCCTGTTTTGAGATCTCTCCACAGAAAGTGTTTCCAGACTTCCCCTTCAACTCACGAGTTTAACTCTGTAAGTTGAATGCACACATTGAAGACTGTTCTGTTAGGTAGCTACGTTTTGGTTTCACAAGCAGACAGTTCTCCTTACAGCATAGGCTCCCATTCACTGAGAAATGTCCAAACGCAGCTCTTACCAGAAACGTGTTTCTAACTCTTGAATCTAAAGGGAGATTTAACTCACTTAGCTGAACAAACGCACAGCAGAGCAGATTGAAGGATACGTTGCTTCTGTGTTTTAGGCAGAGTTTTACTGCTATTTCGGTATAGGCGGGAATAGTGCTGGAAATGCCTGTTTTGAGATCTCTCCACAGAAAGCGTTTTCAGACTTCCCCTTCAACATACGAGTTTAAGACTCTATGTTCAATGCACACATTGAAGACCGTTCTGTTAGGTAGCTCCATATTGGTTTCACAAGCAGACAGTTCTCCTTACATCATAGGCTCCCATTCACTGAGAAATGTCCAAACGCAGCTGTTACCAGAAACGTCTTTCTAACTCCTGAATCTAAAGGGAGATTTAACTCACTTAGCTGAACAAACGCACAGCAGAGCAGATTGAAGGATAAGTTGCTTCTGTGTTTTAGGCAGAGTTTTACTGCTATTTCGTTATATGCGGGAATAGTGCTGGAAATGCCTGTTTTGAGATCTCTCCACAGAAAGCGTTTCCAGACTTCCCCTTCAACACACGAGTTTAACTCTGTAAGTTGAATGCAAACATTGAAGACCGATCTGTTATGTAGCTCCGTTTTGGTTTCACAAGCAGACAGTTCTCCTTACACCATAGGGTCCCATTGACTGAGAAATGTCCAAACGCAGCTCTTACCAGAAACGTGTTTCTAACTCCAGAATCTAAAGGGAGATTTAACTCACTTATCTGAACAAACGCACAGCAGAGCAGATTGTAGGATACGTTGCTTCTGTGTTTTAGGCAGAGTTTTACTGCTATTTCGTTATATGCGGGAATAGTGCTGGAAATGCCTGTTTTGAGATCTCTCCACAGAAATCGTTTCCAGACTTCCAGTTCAACACAAGAGTTTAACTCTGTAAGTTAAATGCACACATTGAAGACCGTTCTGTTAGGTAGCTCCGTTTTGGTTTCACAAGCAGACAGTTCTCCTTACAGCATAGGCTCCCATTCACTGAGAAATGTCCAAACGCAGCTCTTACCAGAATCGTGTTTCTAACTCCTGGATCAAAAGGGAGATTTAACTCCCTTAGCTGAACAAACGCACAGCAGAGAAGATTGAAGCATACGTTGCTTCTGTATTTTAGGAAGAGTTTTTCTGCTATTTCGTTATATGCGGGAATACTACTAGAAATGCCTGTTTTGAGATCTCTACACAGAATGCGTTTCCAGACTTCCCCTTTAACACAGGAGTTTAACTCTGTAAGTTGAATGCACACATTGAAGACCGCTCTGTTAGGTAGACTTGTTTGGTTTCACAAGCAGAACGTTCTCCTTACAGCATAGGCTCCCATTCACTGAGAAATGTCCAAACGCAGCTCTTACCAGAATCGTGTTTCTAACTCCTGAATCAAAAGGGAGATTTAACTCACGTAGCTGAACAAACGCACAGCAGAGCAGATTGAAGGATACGTTGCTTCTGTGTTTTAGGCAGAGTTTTACTGCTATTTCGTTATATGCGGGAATAGTGCTGGAAATGCCTGTTTTGAGATCTCTCCACAGAAAGCGTTTCCAGACTTCCCCTTCAAAACACGAGTTTAACACTGTATGTTGAATGTACACATTGAAGACCGTTCTGTTAGGAAGCTCCGTTTTGGTTTCACAAGCAGACCGTTCTCCTTACAGCATAGGCTCCCATTCACTGAGAAATGTCCAAACGCAGCTCTTACCAGAAACGTGTTTCTAACTCCTGAATCTAAAGGGAGATTTAACTCACTTAGCTGAACAAACGCCCAGCAGAGCAGATTGAAGGTTACGTTGCTTCTGTGATTTAGGCAGAGATTTACTGCTATTTCGTTATATGCGGTAATAGTGCTGGAAATGCCTGTTTTGAGATCTCTCCACAGAAAGCGTATCCAGACTTCCCCTTCGACACACGACTTTAAGTCTGTAAGTTGAATGCACACATTGAAGACAGTTCTGTTAGGTAGCTCCGTTTTGGTTTCACAAGCATACAGTTCTCCTTACAGCATAGGCTCCCATTCACTGAGAAATGTCCAAACGCAGCTCTTCCCAGAGACGTGTTTCTAACTCCTGAATCTAAAGGGAGATTTAACTCACTTAGGTGAACAAAGGCACAGCAGAGCAGATTGAAGGATACGTTGCTTCTGTGTTTTAGGCAGAGTTTTACTGCTATTAAGATATATGCGGGAATAGTGCTGGAAATGCCTGTTTTGAGATCTCTCCACAGAAAGCGTTTCCAGACTTCCCCTTCAAAACACGAGTTTAACACTGTATGTTGAATGTACACATTGAAGACCGTTCTGTAAGGTAGCTCCGTTTTGGTTTCACAAGCAGACCGTTCTCCTTACAGCATAGGCTCTCATTCACTGAGAAATGTCCAAACGCAGCTCTTACCAGAAACGTGTTTCTAACTCCTCAATCTAAAGGGAGATTTAACTCACTTAGCTGAACAAACGCCCAGCAGAGCAGATAGAAGGTTACGTTGCTTCTGTGTTTTAGGCAGAGATTTACTGCTATTTCGTTATATGCGGTAATAGTGCTGGAAATGCCTGTTTTGAGATCTCTACACAGAATGCGTTTCCAGACTTCCCCTTCAACACAGGAGTTTAACTCTGTAGGTTGAATGCACACATTGAACACCGCTCTGTTAGGTAGCCTCGTTTTGGTTTCACAAGCAGACAGTTCTCCTTACAGCATAGGCTCCCATTCACTGAGAAATGTCCAAACGCAGCTCTTACCAGAAACGTGTTTCTAACTCCTGAATCTAAAGGGAGATTTAACTCACTTCGCTGAACAAAGGCACAGCAGAGCAGATTGAAGGATACGTTGCTTCTGTGTTTTAGGCAGAGTTTTACTGCTATTTCGTTATATGCGGGAATAGTGCTGGAAATGCCTGTTTTGAGATCTCTCCACAGAAAGCGTTTCCAGACTTCCCCTTCAACACACGAGTTTAACTCTGTAAGTTGAATTCACGCATTGAAGACCGTTCTGTTAGGTAGCTCCGTTTTGTTTTCACAAGCAGACAGTTCTCCTTACAGCATAGGCTCCCATTCACTGAGAAATGTCCAAACGCAGCTCTTACCAGAAACGTGTCTCTAACTCCTGAATCTAAAGGAAGATTTAACTCACTTAGCTGAACAAACGCAGAGCAGAGCAGATTGAAGGATACGTTGCTTCTGTGTTTTAGGCAGAGTTTTACTGCTATTTCGTTATATGCGGGAATAGTGCTGGAAATGCCTGTTTTGAGATCTCTCCATAGAATGCGTTTCCAGACTTCCCCTTCAACACACGAGTTTAACTCTGTAAGTTGAATGAACACATTGAAGACCGTTCTGTTAGGTAGCTCCGTTTTTGTTTCACAAGCAGACAGTTCTCCTTACAGCATAGGCTCCCATTCACTGAGAAATGTCCAAACCCAGCACTTACCAGAATCGTGTTTCTAACTCCTGAATCAAAAGGGAGATTTAACTCACTTAGCTGAAGAAACCCAGAGCAGAGCAGATTGAAGGATACGTTGCTTCTGTGTTTTAGGCAGAGTTTTACTGCTATTTCGTTATATGCGGGAATAGTGCTGCAAATGCCTGTTTTGAGATCTCTCCACAGAAAGTGTTTCCAGACTTCCCATTCAACACACGACTTTAACTCTGTAAGTTGAATGCACACAATGAAGAACGTTCTGTTACGTAGCTCCGTTTTGGTTCCACAAGCAGACAGTTCTCTTACAGCCTAGGCTCCCATTCACTGAGAAATGTCCAAACGCAGCTCTTACCAGAATCGTGTTTCTAACTCCTGAATCAAAAGGGAGATTTAACTCACGTAGCTGAACAAACGCACAGCAGAGCAGATTGAAGGATACGTTGCTTCTGTGTTTTAGGCAGAGTTTTACTGCTATTTCGTTATATGCGGGAATAGCGCTGGAAATGCCTGTTTTGAGATCTCTCCACAGAAAGTGTTTTCAGACTTCCCCTTCAACACACGGGTTTAACTCTGTACGTTGAATGCACACATTGAAGAACGTTCTGTTAGGTAGCTCCGTTTGGGTTTCACAAGCAGACATTTCTCCTTACACCATAGGCTCCCATTCACTGAGAAATGTTCACACGCAGCTCTTACCAGAAACGTGTTTCTAACTCCTGAATCTAAAGGGAGATTTAACTCACTTAGCTGAACAATCGCACAGCAGAGCAGATTGAAGGATACGTTGCTTCTGTGTTTTAGGCAGAGTTTTACTGTTATTTCGTTATACGCGGGAATACTGCTGGAAATGCCTGTTTTGAGATCTCTCCACAGAAATCGTTTCCAGACTTCCCCTTCAACACAGGAGTTTAACTCTGTAAGTTGAATACACACATTGAAGACCGTTCTGTTAGGTAGGTCCGTTTTGGGTTCACAAGCAGACCGTTCTCCTTACATCATAGGCTCCCATTCACTGAGAAATGTCCAAACGCAGCTCTTACCAGAAACGTGTTTCTAACTCCTGAATCTAAAGGGAGATTTAACTCACTTAGCTGAACAATCACACAGCAGAGCAGATTGAATGATAAGTTGTTTCTGTGTTTTAGGCAGAGTTTTACTGCTATTTCGTTATATGCGGGAATAGTGCGGGAAATGCCTGTTTTGAGATCTCTCGACAGAAAGCGTTTCCAGACTTCCAGTTCAACACAAGAGTTTAACTCTGTAAGTTAAATGCACACATTGAAGACCGTTCTGTTAGGTAGCTCCGTTTTGGTTTCACAAGCAGACAGTTCTCCTTACAGCATAGGCTCCCATTCACTGAGAAATGTCCAAACGCAGCTCTTACCAGAATCGTGTTTCTAACTCCTGGATCAAAAGGGAGATTTAACTCCCTTAGCTGAACAAACGCACAGCAGAGAAGATTGAAGCATACGTTGCTTCTGTATTTTAGGAAGAGTTTTTCTGCTATTTCGTTATATGCGGGAATAGTGCTGGAAATGCCTGTTTTGAGATCTCTCCACAGAAAGCGTTTCCAGACTTCCCCTTCAACACACGTGTTTAACAGTGTAAGTTGAATGCACACATTGAAGCCCGCTCTGTTAGGTAGCCTCGTTTGGTTTCACAAGCAGAACGTTCTCCTTACAGCATAGGCTCCCATTCACTGAGAAATGTCCAAACGCAGCTCTTACCAGAATCGTGTTTCTAACTCCAGAATCAAAAGGGAGATTTAACTCACGTAGCTGAACAAACGCACAGCAGAGCAGATTGAAGGATACGTTGCTTCTGTGTTTTAGGCAGAGTTTTACTGCTATTTCGTTATATGCGGGAATACTGCTGGAAATGCCTGTTTTGAGATCTCTCCACAGAAATCGTTTCCAGACTTCCCCTTCATCACAGGAATTTACCACTGTAAGTTGAATGAACACATTGAAGACCGTTCTGTTAGGTAGCTCCGTTTTGGTTTCACAAGCAGACAGTTCTCCTTACAGCATAGGCTCCCATTCACTGAGAAATTTCCAAACCCAACTCTTACCAGAATCGTGTTTCTAACTCCTGAATCAAAAGTGAGATTTAATTCACTTAGCTGAACAAACGCACAGCAGAGCAGATTGAAGGATACGTTGCTTCTGTGTTTTAGGCAGATTTTAATGCTATTTCGTTATATGCGGGAATAGTGCTGGAAATGCCTGTTTTGAGATCTCTCCACAGAAAGCATGTCCAGACTTCCCCTTCAACACACGAGTTTAACTCTGTAAGTTGAATGCACACATTGAAGAACGTTCTGTTATGTAGCTCCGTTTGGGTTTCACAAGCAGACAGTTCTCCTTACAGCATAGGCTCCCATTCACTGAGAAATGTTCAAACGCAGCTCTTACCAGAAACGTGTTTATAACTCCTGAATATAAAGGGAGATTTAACTCACCTAGCTGAACAAACGCACAGCAGAGCAGATTGAAGAATACGTTGCTTCTGTGTTTTAGGCAGAGTTTTACTGCTATTTCGTTATATGAGTGAATACTGCTGGAAATGCCTGTTTTGAGATCTCTACACAGAAAGCGTTTCCAGACTTCCCCTTCAACACAGGAGTTTAACTCTGTAAGTTGAATGCACACAATGAAGACCGCTCTGTTAGGTAGCCTCGTTTTGGTTTCACATGCAGACCGTTCTCTTTACAGCATAGGCTCCCATTCACTGAGTAATGTCCAAACGCAGCTCTTACCAGAAACGTGTTTCTAACTCCTGAATCTAAAGGGAGATTTAACTCACTTAGCTGAACAAACGCACAGCAGAGCAGATTGACGGATACGTTGCTTCTGTGTTTTAGGCAGAGTTTTACTGCTATTTCGTTATATGCGGTAATAGTGCTGGAAATGCCTGTTTTGAGATCTCTCCACAGAAAGCGTCTCCAGACTTCCCCTTCAACACACGAGTTTAACTATGTAAGTTGAATGCACGCATTGAAGACCGTTCTGTTAGGTAGCTCCGTTTTGGTTTCACAAGCAGACAGTTCTCCTTACAGCCTAGGTTGCCATTCACTGAGAAATGTCCAAACGCAGCTCTTACCAGAAACGTGTTTCTAACTCCTGAATCAAAAGGGAGATTTAACTCACTTAGCTGAACAAACGCAGAGCAGTGCAGATTGAAGGATACGTTGCTTCTGTGTTTTAGGCAGAGTATTACTGCTATTTCGTTATATGCGGGAATAGTGCTGGAAATGCCTGTTTTGAGATCTCTGAACAGAAAGCGTTTCCAGACTTCCCCATCAACACACGAGTTTAACACTGTAAGTTGAATGAACACATTGAAGACCAAGACCGTTCTGTTAGGTAGCTCCCTTTTGGTTTCACAAGCAGACAGTTCTCCTTAGAGCCTAGGCTCCCATTCACTGAGAAATGTCCAAACGCAGCTCTTACCAGAAACGTGTTTCTAACTCCTGAATCAAAAGGGAGATTTAACTCTCATAGCTGAACAAACGCAGAGCAGAGCAGATTGAAGGATACGTTGCTTCTGTGTTTTAGGCAGAGTTTTACTGCTATTTCGTTATATGCGGGAATAGTGCTGGAAATGCCTGTTTTGAAATGTCTCCACAGAAAGCGTTTCCAGACTTCCCCTTCAACACACGAGTTTAACTCTGTAAGTTGAATGCACGCATTGAATACCGTTCTGTTAGGTATCTCCGTTTTGTTTTCACAAGCAGACAGTTCTCCTTACAGCATAGGCTCCCATTCACTGAGAAATGTCCAATCGCAGCTCTTACCAGAAACGTGTTTCTCACTCCTGAATCTAAAGGGAGATTTAACTCACTTAGCTGAACAAACGCACAGCAGAGCAGATTGAAGGATACGTTGCTTCTGTGTTTTAGGCAGAGTTTTACTGCTATTTCGTTATATGCGGTAATACTGCTGTAAACGCCTGTTTTGAGATCTCTCCACAGAAAGCGTTTCCAGACTTCCCCTTCAACACAAGAGTTTAACTCTGTAAGTTGAATGAACACATTGAAGACCGTTCTGTTTGGTAGCTCCGTTTTGGTTTCACAAGCAGACAGTTCTCTTACAGCCTAGGCTCCCATTCACTGAGAAATGTCCAAACGCAGCTCTTACCAGAATGGTGTTTCTAACTCCTGAATCAAAAGGGAGATTTAATTCACTTAGCTGAACAAACGCACAGCAGAGCAGATTGAAGGATACGTTGCTTCTGTGTTTTAGGCAGAGTTTTACTGCTATTTCGTTATATGCGGGAATACTGCTGGAAATGCCTGTTTTGAGATCTCTCCACAGAAATCGTTTCCAGACTTCCCCTTCAACACAGGAGTTTAACTCTGTAAGTTGAATGCACACATTGAAGACCGTTCTGTTAGGTAGGTCCGTTTTGGTTTCACAAGCAGACAGTTCTCCTTACAGCATAGGCTCCCATTCATTGAGAAATGTCCAAACGCAGCACTTACCAGAAAAGTGTTTCTAACTCCTGAATCTAAAGTGAGATTTAACTCACTTAGCTCAACAAATGCACAGCAGAGCAGATTGAAGGACACGTTGCTTCTGTGTTTTAGGCAGAGTTTTACTGCTATTTCGTTATATGCGGGAATAGTGCTGGAAATGCCTGTTTTGAGATCTCTCCACAGAAAGCGTTTCCAGACTTCCCCTTCAACACAGGAGTTTGACTCTGTAAGTTGAATGCACGCATTGAATACCGTTCTGCTACGTAGCTCCGTTTTGGTTTCACAAGCAGACAGTTCTCCTTACAGCATAGGCTCCCATTCACTGAGAAATGTCCAAACGCAGCTCTTACCAGAAACGTGTTTCTAACTCCTGAATCTAAAGGGAGATTTAACTCACTTAGCTGAACAAACGCACAGCAGAGCAGATTGAAGGATACGTTGCTTTGGTGTTTTAGGCACAGTTTTACTGCTATTTCGTTATATGCGATAATACTGCTGGAAATGCCTGTTTTGAGATCTCTCCACAGAAAGCGATTCCAGACTTCCCCTTCAACAAAAGAGTTTAACTCTGTAAGTTGAATGAACACATTGAAGACCGTTCTGCTTGGTAGCTCCGTTTTGGTTTCACAATCAGACAGTTCTCCTTACAGCATAGGCTCCCATTCACTGAGAAATGTCCAAACACAGCTCTTACCAAAATCGTATTTCTAACTCCTGAATCAAAAGGGAGATTTAATTCACTTAGCTGAACAAACGCACAGCAGAGCAGATTGAAGGATACGTCGCTTCTGTGTTTTAGGCAGAGTTTTACTGCAATTACGTAATATGCGGGAATTGTGCTGGAAATGCCTGTTTTGAGATCTCTCCACAGAAAGCGTTTCCAGACTTCCACTTCAACACACGAGTTTAACTCTGTAAGTTGAATGCACACATTGAAGAACGTTCTGTTAGGTAGCTACGTTTGGGTCTCACAAGCAGACAGTTCTCCTTACAGCATAGGCTCCCATTCACTGAGAAATGTTCAAACGCAGCTCTTACCAGAAACGTCTTTCTAACTCCTGAATCTAAAGGGAGATTTAACTCACCTAGCTGAACAAACGCACAGCAGAGCAGATTGAAGGATACGTTGCTTCTGTGTTTTAGGCAGAGTTTTACTGCTATTTCGTTATATGCGGGAATACTGCGAGAAATGCCTGTTTTGAGATCTCTACACAGAATGCGTTTCCAGACTTCCCCTTTAACACAGGAGTTAAACTCTGTAAGTTGAATGCACACATTGAAGACCGCTCTGTTAGGTAGCCTCGTTTGGTTTCACAAGCAGAACGTTCTCCTTACAGCATAGGCTCCCATTCACTGAGAAATGTCCAAACGCAGCTCTTACCAGAATCGTGTTTCTAACTCCTGAATCAAAAGGGAGATTTAACTCACGAAGCTGTAAAAACGCACAGCAGAGCAGATTGAAGGATACGTTGCTTCTGTGTTTTAGGCAGAGTTTTACTGCTATTTCGTTATATGCGGGAATAGCGCTGGAAATGCCTGTTTTGAGATCTCTCCACAGAAAGTGTTTCCAGACTTCCCCTTCAACACACGAGTTTAACTCTGTACGTTGAATGCACACATTGAAGAACGTTCTGTTAGGTAGCTCCGTTTGTGTTTCACAAGCAGACATTTCTCCTTACAGCATAGGCTCCCATTCACTGAGAAATGTTCATACGCAGCTCTTACCAGAAACGTGTTTCTAACTCCTGAATCTAAAGGGAGATTTAACTCACTTAGCTGAACAATCGCACAGCAGAGCAGATTGAAGGATACGTTGCTTCTGTGTTTTAGGCAGAGTTTTACTGTTATTTCGTTATACGCGGGAATACTGCTGGAAATGCCTGTTTTGAGATCTCTCCACAGAAATCGTTTCCATACTTCCCCTTCAACACAGGAGTTTAACTCTGTAAGTTGAATGCACACATTGAAGACCGTTCTGTTAGGTAGGTCCGTTTTGGGTTCACAAGCAGACCGTTCTCCTTACAGCATAGGCTCCCATTCACTGAGAAATGTCCAAACGCAGCTCTTACCAGAAACGTGTTTCTAACTCCTGAATCTAAAGGGAGATTTAACTCACTTAGCTCATCAAATGCACAGCAGAGCAGATTGAACGATACGTTGCTTCTGTGTTTTAGGCAGAGTTTTACTGCTATTTCGTTATATGCGGGAATAGTGCTGGAAATGCCTGTTTTGAGATCTCTCCACAGAAAGCGTCTCCAGACTTCCCCTTCAACACACGAGTTTAACACTGTAAGTTGAATGCACGCATTGAAGACCGTTCTGTTAGGTAGCTCCGTTTTGGTTTCACAAGGAGACAGTTCTCTTAGAGCATAGGCTCCCATTCACTGAGAAATGTGCAAACGCAGCTATTACCAGAAACGTGTTTGTAACTCCTGAATATAAAGGGAGATTTAACTCACTTAGCTGAACAAACGCACAGCAGAGCAGATTGAATGATACGTTGTTTCTGTGTTTTAGGCAGAGTTTTACTGCTATTTCGTTATATGCGGGAATAGTGCGGGAAATGCCTGTTTTGAGATCTCTCCACAGAAAGCGTTTCCAGACTTCCAGTTCAAAACAAGAGTTTAACTCTGTAAGTTTAATGCACACATTGAAGACCGTTCTGTTAGGTAGCTCCGTTTTGGTTTCACAAGCAGACAGTCCTCCTTACAGCATAGGCTCCCATTCACTGAGAAATGTCCAAACGCAGCTCTTACCGGAATCGTGTTTCTAACTCCTGGATCAAAAGGGAGATTTAACTCCCTTAGCTGAACAAACGCACAGCAGAGAAGATTGAAGCATACGTTGCTTCTGTATTTTAGGAAGAGTTTTTCTGCTATTTCGTTATATGCGGGAATAGTGCTGGAAATGCCTGTTTTGAGATCTCTCCACAGAAAGCGTTTCCAGACTTCCCCTTCAACACACGAGTTTAACACTGTAAGTTGAATTCACACATTGAAGAACGTTCTGTTAGGTAGATACGTTTGGGTCTCACAAGCAGACAGTTCTCCTTACAGCATAGGCTCCCATTCACTGAGAAATGTTCAAACGCAGCTCTTACCAGAAACGTGTTTCTAACTCCTGAATCTAAAGGGAGATTTAACTCACCTAGCTGAACAAACGCACAGCAGAGCAGATTGAAGGATACGTTGCTTCTGTGTTTTAGGCAGAGTTTTACTGCTATTTCGTTATATGCGGGAATACTGCTAGAAATGCCTGTTTTGAGATCTCTACACAGAATGCGTTTCCAGACTTCCCCTTTAACACAGGAGTTTAACTCTGTAAGTTGAATGCACACATTGAAGCCCGCTCTGTTAGGTAGCCTCGTTTGGTTTCACAAGCAGAACGTTCTCCTTACATCATAGGCTCCCATTCACTGAGAAATGTCCAAACGCAGCTCTTACCAGAATCGTGTTTCTAACTCCTGAATCAAAAGGGAGATTTAACTCACGTAGCTGAACAAACGCACAGCAGAGCAGATTGAAGGATACGTTGCTTCTGTGTTTTAGGCAGAGTTTTACTGCTATTTCGTTATATGCGGGAATAGTGCTGGAAATGCCTGTTTTGAGATCTCTCCACAGAAAGCGTTTCCAGACTTCCCCTTCAAAACACGAGTTTAACACTGTATGTTGAATGTACACACTGAAGACCGTTCTGTTAGGTAGCTCCGTTTTCGTTTCACAAGCAGACCGTTCTCCTTACAGCATAGGCTCCCATTCACTGAGAAGTGTCCAAACGCAGCTCTTACCAGAAACGTGTTTCTAACTCCTGAATCTAAAGGGAGATTTAACTCACTTAGCTGAACAAACGCCCAGCAGAGCAGATAGAAGGTTACGTTGCTTCTGTGTTTTAGGCAGAGATTTACTGCTATTTCGTTATATGCGGTAATAGTGCTGGAAATGCCTGTTTTGAGATCTCTCCACAGAAAGCGTTTCCAGACTTCCCCTTCAACACACGAGTTTAGGTCTGTAAGTTGAATGCACACATTGAAGACAGTTCTGTTAAGTAGCTCCGTTTTGGTTTCACAATCATACAGTTCTCCTTACAGCATAGGCTCCCATTCACTGAGAAATGTCCAAACGCAGCTCTTACCAGAAACGTGTTTCTAAGTCCTGAATCTAAAGGGAGATTTAACTCACTTAGCTGAACAAACACACAGCAGAGCAGATTGACGGATAAGTTGCTTCTGTGTTTTAGGCAGAGTTTTACTGCTATTTCGTTATGTGCGGGAATAGTGCTGGAAATGACTGTTTTGAGATCTCTCCACAGAAATCGTTTCCAGACTTCCCCTTCAACACACGAGTTTAACTCTCTAAGTTGAATGCACACATTGAAGACCGTTCTGTTAGGTAGATCCGTTTTGGTTTCACAAGCAGAGAGTTCTCCTTACAGCATAGGCTCCCATTCACTGAGAAATGTCCAAACGCAGCTCTTACCAGAATCGTGTTTCTAACTCCTGAATCTAAAGGGAGATTTAACTCTCTTAGCTGAACAAAGGCACAGCAGAGCGGATTGAAGGATACGTTGCTTCCGTGTTTTAGGCATAGATTTACTGATATTTCCGTATATGCGGGAATAGTACTGGTAATGCCTGTTTTGAGATCTCTCCACAGAAAGCGTTTCCAGACTTCCCCTTCAACACACGAGTTTAACTCTGTAAGTTGAATGCACACATTGAATATCGTTCTGTTAGGTAGCTCCGTTTTGGTTTCACAAGCAGACAGTTCTCCTTACAGCATAGGCTCCCATTCACTGAGAATTGGCCAATCGCAGCTCTTACCTGAAACGTGATTCTAACTCCTGAATCTAAAGGGAGATTTAACTCACTTAGCTGAACAAACGCACAGAAGAGCAGATTGAAGGATACGTAGCTTCTCTGTTTTAGGCAGTGTTTTACTGCTATTTCTTTATATGCGGGAATAGTGCTGGAAATGCCTGTTTTGAGATCTCTCCACAAAAAGCGTTTCCAGGCTTCCCCTTCAACACACGAGTTTAACTCTGGAAGTTGAATGCACACATTGAAGACCGTTCTGTTAAGTAGCTCCGTTTTGGTTTCACAAACAGACAGTTCTCCTTACAGCATAGGCTCCCATTAACTGAGAAATGTCCAAACGCAGCTCTTACCAGAAACGTGTTTATAACTCCTGAATCTAAAGGGAGATTTAACTCACTTAGCTGAAAAAAGGCACAGCAGAGCAGATTGAATGATACGTTGCTTCTGTGTTTTAGGCAGAGCTTTACTGCTATTTCGTTATATGCGGGAATAGTGCTGGAAATGCCTGTTTTGAGATCTCTCCACAGAAAGCGTTTCCAGACTTCCCCTTCAACACAGGAGTTTAACTCTGTACATTGAATGCACACATTGAAGACCGTTCTGTTAGGTAGCTCCGTTTTGGTTTCACAAGCAGACTGTTCTCCTTACAGCATAGGCACCCATTCACTGAGAAATGTCCAAACGCAGCACTTACCAGAAACGTGTTTCTAACTCCTGAATCTAAAGGGATATTTAAATCACGGAGCTGAACAAACGCACAGTAGAGCAGATTGAAGGATACGTTGCTTCTGTGTTTTTGGCAGAGTTTTACTGCTATTTCGTTATATGCGGGAATACTGCTGGAAATGCCTGTTTTGAGATCTCTCCACAGAAAGCGTTTCCAGCCTTCCCCTTCAACACAGCAGTTTAATCCTGTAAGTTGAATGCACACATTGAAGACCGTTCTGTTAGGTAGCTCCGTTTTGGTTTCACAAGCAGACAGTTCTCCTTACAGCATAGGCTCCCATTCACTGAGAAATGTCCAAACGCAGCCCTTACCGGAAACGTGTTTCTAACTCCTGAATCTAAAGGGAGATTTATCTCATTTAGCTGAACAAACGCACAGCAGTGCAGATTGACGGATACGTTGCTTCTGTGTTTTAGGCAGAGTTTTACTGCTATTTCGTTATATGCGGGAATAGTGCTGGAAATGCCTGTTTTGAGATCTCTCCACAGAAACGTTTCCAGACTTCCCCTTCAACACAGGAGTTTAACTCTGTACGTTGAATGCACACATTGAAGACCGTTCTGTTAGGTAGCTCCGTTTTGGTTTCACAAGCAGACCGTTCTCTTTACAGCATAGGCTCCCATTCACTGAGAAATGTCCAAACGCAGCTCTTACCAGAAACGTGTTTCTAACTCCTGAATCTAAAGGGAGATTTAACTCACTTAGCTGAACAAACGCCCAGCACAGCAGATTGAAGGATACGTTGCTTCTGTGTTTTAGGCAGAGTTTTACTGCTATTTCGTTATATGCTGGAATAGTGCTGGAAATGCCTGTTTTGAGATCTCTCCACAGAAAGCGTTTCCAGACTTCCCCTTCAACACACGAGTTTAGCTCTGTATGTTGAATGCACTCATTGAAGACCATTCTGTTAGATAGCTCCGTTTTGGTTTCACAAGCAGACAGTTCTCCTTAGGGCATAGGCTCATATTTACTGAGAAATGTCCAAACGCAGCTCTTATCAGAAACGTGTTTCTAACTCCTGAATCTAAGGGGAGATTTAACTCACTTAGCTGAACACACGGACAGCAGAGCAGATTGAAGGATACGTTGCTTCTGTGTTTTAGGCAGAGTTTTACTGCTATATCTTTATATGCGGGAATAGTGCTGGAAATGCCTGTTTTGAGATCTCTCCACAGAAAGCGTTTCCAGACTTCCCCTTCAACACACGAGTTTAACTCTGTAAGTTGTATGCACACATTGAAGACCGTTCTGTTAGATAGCTCCGTTTTGGTTTCACAAGCAGACAGTTCTCCTTACAAAATAGGCTCCCATTCACTGAGAACTGTCCAAGCGCAGCTCTTACCAGAAACGTGTTTCTAACTCCTGAATCTAAAGGGAGATTTAACTCTCTTAGCTGAACAAAGGCACAGCAGAGCGGATTGAAGGATACGTTGCTTCCGTGTTTTAGGCATAGATTTACTGATATTTCCGTATATGCGGGAATAGTACTGGTAATGCCTGTTTTGAGATCTCTCCACAGAAAGCGTTTCCCGGCTTCCCCTTCAACACACGAGTTTAACTCTGTAAGTAGAATGCACACTTTGAAGACCGTTCTGTTAGGTAGTTCCGTTTTGGTTTCACAAGCAGACAGTTCTCCTTACAGCATAGGCTCCCATTCACTGAGAATTGTCCAAACGCATCTCTTATCTGAAACGTGATTCTAACTCCTGAATCTAAAGGGAGATTTTACTCACTTAGCTGAACAAACGCACAGGAGGGCAGATTGAAGGATACGTTGCTTCTGTGTTTTAGGCAGAGATTTACTGCTATTTCGTTATATGCGGTAATAGTGCTGGAAATGCCTGTTTTGAGATCTCTCCACAGAAAGCGTTTCCAGACTTCACCTTCAACACACGAGTTTAACTCTGTAAGTTGAATGCACACATTGAAGACCGTTCTGTTAAGTAGCTCCGTTTTGGTTTCACAAACAGACAGTTCTCCTTACAGCATAGGCTCCCATTAACTGAGAAATGTCCAAACGCAGCTCTTACCAGAAACGTGTTTATAACTCCTGAATCTAAAGGGAGATTTAACTCACTTAGCTGAACAAACGCCCAGCACAGCAGATTGAAGGATACGTTGCTTCTGTGTTTTAGGCAGAGTTTTACTGCTATTTCGTTATATGCTGGAATAGTGCTGGAAATGCCTGTTTTGAGATCTCTCCACAGAAAGCGTTTCCAGACTTCCCCTTCAACACACGAGTTTAGCTCTGTATGTTGAATGCACTCATTGAAGACCATTCTGTTAGATAGCTCCGTTTTGGTTTCACAAGCAGACAGTTCTCCTTAGAGCATAGGCTCATATTTACTGAGAAATGTCCAAACGCAGCTCTTATCAGAAACGTGTTTCTAACTCCTGAATCTAAGGGGAGATTTAACTCACTTAGCTGAACACACGGACAGCAGAGCAGATTGAAGGATACGTTGCTTCTGTGTTTTAGGCAGAGTTTTACTGCTATATCTTTATATGCGGGAATAGTGCTGGAAATGCCTGTTTTGAGATCTCTCCACAGAAAGCGTTTCCAGACTTCCCCTTAAACACACGAGTTTAACTCTGTAAGTTGTATGCACACATTGAAGACCGTTCTGTTAGATAGCTCCGTTTTGGTTTCACAAGCAGACAGTTCTCCTTACAAAATAGGCTCCCATTCACTGAGAACTGTCCAAGCGCAGCTCTTACCAGAAACGTGTTTCTAACTCCTGAATCTAAAGGGAGATTTAACTCTCTTAGCTGAACAAAGGCACAGCAGAGCGGATTGAAGGATACGTTGCTTCCGTGTTTTAGGCATAGATTTACTGATATTTCCGTATATGCGGGAATAGTACTGGTAATGCCTGTTTTGAGATCTCTCCACAGAAAGCGTTTCCCGGCTTCCCCTTCAACACACGAGTTTAACTCTGTAAGTAGAATGCACACTTTGAAGACCGTTCTGTTAGGTTGTTCCGTTTTGGTTTCACAAGCAGACAGTTCTCCTTACAGCATAGGCTCCCATTAACTGAGAATTGTCCAAACGCATCTCTTATCTGAAACGTGATTCTAACTCCTGAATCTAAAGGGAGATTTTACTCACTTAGCTGAACAAACGCACAGGAGGGCAGATTGAAGGATACGTTGCTTCTGTGTTTTAGGCAGAGATTTACTGCTATTTCGTTATATGCGGTAATAGTGCTGGAAATGCCTGTTTTGAGATCTCTCCACAGAAAGCGTTTCCAGACTTCACCTTCAACACACGAGTTTAACTCTGTAAGTTGAATGCACACATTGAAGACCGTTCTGTTAAGTAGCTCCGTTTTGGTTTCACAAACAGACAGTTCTCCTTACAGCATAGGCTCCCATTAACTGAGAAATGTCCAAACGCAGCTCTTACCAGAAACGTGTTTATAACTCCTGAATCTAAAGGGAGATTTAACTCACTTAGCTGAAAAAATGCACAGCAGAGCAGATTGAACGATACGTTGCTTCTGTGTTTTAGGCAGAGTCTTACTGCTATTTCGTTATATGCGAGAATAGTGCTGGAAATGCCTGTTTTGAGATCTCTCCACAGAAAGCGTTTCCAGACTTCCCCTTCAACACAGGAGTTTAACTCTGTACGTTGAATGCACACATTGAAGACCGTTCTGTTAGGTAGCTCCGTTTTGGTTTCACAAGCAGACCGTTCTCCTTACAGCATAGGTTCCCATTCACTGAGAAATGTCCAAACGCAGCACTTACCAGAAACGTGTTTCTAACTCCTGAATCTAAAGGGATATTTAAATCACGGAGCTGAACAAACGCACAGTAGAGCAGATTGAAGGATACGTTGCTTCTGTGTTTTAGGCAGAGTTTTACTGCTATTTCGTTATATGCGGGAATACTGCTGGAAATGCCTGTTTTGAGATCTCTCCACAGAAAGCGTTTCCAGCCTTCCCCTTCAACACAGCAGTTTAATCCTGTAAGTTGAATGCACACATTGAAGACCGTTCTGTTAGGTAGCTCCGTTTTGGTTTCACAAGCAGACAGTTCTCCTTACAGCATAGGCTCCCATTCACTGAGAAATGTCCAAACGCAGCTCTTACCAGAAACGTGTTTCTAACTCCTGAATCTAAAGAGAGATTTATCTCATTTAGCTGAACAAACGCACAGCAGTGCAGATTGACGGATACGTTGCTTCTGTGTTTTAGGCAGAGTTTTACTGCTATTTCGTTATATGCGGGAATAGTGCTGGAAATGCCTGTTTTGAGATCTCTCCACAGAAACGTTTCCAGACTTCCCCTTCAACACAGGAGTTTAACTCTGTACGTTGAATGCACACATTGAAGACCGTTCTGTTAGGTAGCTCCGTTTTGGTTTCACAAGCAGACAGTTCTCCTTACAGCATAGGCTCCCATTCACTGAGAAATGTCCAAACGCAGCTCTTACCAGAAACGTGTTTCTAACTCCTGAATCTAAAGGGAGATTTAACTCTCTTAGCTGAACAAAGGCACAGCAGAGCGGATTGAAGGATACGTTGCTTCCGTGTTTTAGGCATAGATTTACTGATATTTCCGTATATGCGGGAATAGTACTGGTAATGCCTGTTTTGAGATCTCTCCACAGAAAGCGTTTCCCGGCTTCCCCTTCAACACACGAGTTTAACTCTGTAAGTTGAATGCACACTTTGAAGACCGTTCTGTTAGGTAGCTCCGTTTTGGTTTCAGAAGCAGACAGTTCTCCTTACAGCATAGGCTCCCATTCACTGAGAATTGTCCAAACGCATCTCTTATCTGAAACGTGATTCTAACTCCTGAATCTAAAGGGAGATTTTACTCACTTAGCTGAACAAACGCACAGGAGGGCAGATTGAAGGATACGTTGCTTCTGTGTTTTAGGCAGAGATTTACTGCTATTTCGTTATATGCGGTAATAGTGCTGGAAATGCCTGTTTTGAGATCTCTCCACAGAAAGCGTTTCCAGACTTCACCTTCAACACACGAGTTTAACTCTGTAAGTTGAATGCACACATTGAAGACCGTTCTGTTAAGTAGCTCCGTTTTGGTTTCACAAACAGACAGTTCTCCTTACAGCATAGGCTCCCATTAACTGAGAAATGTCCAAACGCAGCTCTTACCAGAAACGTGTTTATAACTCCTGAATCTAAAGGGAGATTTAACTCACTTAGCTGAAAAAATGCACAGCAGAGCAGATTGAAGGATACGTTGCTTCTGTGTTTTAGGCAGAGTTTTACTGCTATTTCGTTATATGCGAGAATAGTGCTGGAAATGCCTGTTTTGAGATCTCTCCACAGAAAGCGTTTCCAGACTTCCCCTTCAACACAGGAGTTTAACTCTGTACGTTGAATGCACACTTTGAAGACCGTTCTGTTAGGTAGCTCCGTTTTGGTTTCACAAGCAGACCGTTCTCCTTACAGCATAGGTTCCCATTCACTGAGAAATGTCCAAACGCAGCACTTACCAGAAACGTGTTTCTAACTCCTGAATCTAAAGGGATATTTAAATCACGGAGCTGAACAAACGCACAGTAGAGCAGATTGAAGGATACGTTGCTTCTGTGTTTTAGGCAGAGTTTTACTGCTATTTCGTTATATGCGGGAATACTGCTGGAAATGCCTGTTTTGAGATCTCTCCACAGAAAGCGTTTCCAGCCTTCCCCTTCAACACAGCAGTTTAATCCTGTAAGTTGAATGCACACATTGAAGACCGTTCTGTTAGGTAGCTCCGTTTTGGTTTCACAAGCAGACAGTTCTCCTTACAGCATAGGCTCCCATTCACTGAGAAATGTCCAAACGCAGCTCTTACCGGAAACGTGTTTCTAACTCCTGAATCTAAAGAGAGATTTATCTCATTTAGCTGAACAAACGCACAGCAGTGCAGATTGACGGATACGTTGCTTCTGTGTTTTAGGCAGAGTTTTACTGCTATTTCGTTATATGCGGGAATAGTGCTGGAAATGCCTGTTTTGAGATCTCTCCACAGAAACGTTTCCAGACTTCCCCTTCAACACAGGAGTTTAACTCTGTACGTTGAATGCACACATTGAAGACCGTTCTGTTAGGTAGCCCCGTTTTGGTTTCACAAGCAGACCGTTCTCTTTACAGCATAGGCTCCCATTCACTGAGAAATGTCCAAACGCAGCCCTTACCAGAAACGTGTTTCTAACTCCTGAATCTAAAGGGAGATTTAACTCACTTAGCTGAACAAACGCCCAGCACAGCAGATTGAAGGATACGTTGCTTCTGTGTTTTAGGCAGAGTTTTACTGCTATTTCGTTATATGCTGGAATAGTGCTGGAAATGCCTGTTTAGAGATCTCTCCACAGAAAGCGTTTCCAGACTTCCCCTTCAACACACGAGTTTAGCTCTGTATGTTGAATGCACTCATTGAAGACCATTCTGTTAGATAGCTCCGTTTTGGTTTCACAAGCAGACAGTTCTCCTTAGAGCATAGGCTCCTATTTACTGAGAAATGTCCAAACGCAGCCCTTACCAGAAACGTGTTTCTAACTCCTGAATCTAAAGGGAGATTTAACTCACTTAGCTGAACACACGGACAGCAGAGCAGATTGAAGGATACGTTGCTTCTGTGTTTTATGCAGAGTTTTACGGCTATATCTTTATATGCGGGAATAGTGCTGGAAATGCCTGTTTTGAGATCTCTCCACAGAAAGCGTTTCCAGACTTCCCCTTCAACACACGAGTTTAACTCTGTAAGTTGTATGCACACATTGAAGACCGTTCTGTTAGATAGCTCCGTTTTGTTTTCACAAGCAGACAGTTCTCCTTACAAAATAGGCTCCCATTCACTGAGAACTGTCCAAGTGCAGCTCTTACCAGAAACGTGTTTCTAACTCCTGAATCTAAAGGGAGATTTAACTCACTTAGCTGAACAAACGCACAGCAGAGCAGATTGAAGGATACGTTGCTTCTGTGTTTTAGGCAGAGTTTTAATGCTATTTCGTTATATGCAGGAATAGTGCTGGAAATGCCTGTTTTGAGATCTCTCCACAGAAAGGGTTTCCAGACTTCCCCTTGGACACACGAGTTTAACACTGTAAGTTGAATGCACACATTGAAGACCGTTCTGTTAGGTAGATCCGTTTTGGTTTCACAAGCAGACAGTTCTCCTTACAGCAGAGGCTCCCATTCACTGAGAAGTGTTAAAACGCAGCTCTTACCAGAAACGTGTTTCTAACTCCTGAATCTAAAGTGTGATTTAAGTAACTTAGCTGAACAAATGCACAGCAGAGCAGATTGAAGGATACGTTGCTTCTGTATTTTAGGAAGAGTTTTTCTGCTATTTCGTTATATGCGGGAATAGTGCTGGAAATGCCTGTTTTGAGATCTCTCCACAGAAAGCGTTTCCAGACTTCCCCTTCAACACACGAGTTTAACACTGTAAGTTGAATTCACACATTGAAGAACGTTCTGTTAGGTAGCTACGTTTGGGTCTCACAAGCAGACAGTTCTCCTTACAGCATAGGCTCCCATTCACTGAGAAATGTTCAAACGCAGCTCTTACCAGAAACGTGTTTCTAACTCCTGAATCTAAAGGGAGATTTAACTCACCTAGCTGAACAAACGCACAGCAGAGCAGATTGAAGGATACGTTGCTTCTGTGTTTTAGGCAGAGTTTTACTGCTATTTCGTTATATGCGGGAATACTGCTAGAAATGCCTGTTTTGAGATCTCTACACAGAATGCGTTTCCAGACTTCCCCTTTAACACAGGAGTTTAACTCTGTAAGTTGAATGCACACATTGAAGCCCGCTCTGTTAGGTAGCCTCGTTTGGTTTCACAAGCAGAACGTTCTCCTTACATCATAGGCTCCCATTCACTGAGAAATGTCCAAACGCAGCTCTTACCAGAATCGTGTTTCTAACTCCTGAATCAAAAGGGAGATTTAACTCACGTAGCTGAACAAACGCACAGCAGAGCAGATTGAAGGATACGTTGCTTCTGTGTTTTAGGCAGAGTTTTACTGCTATTTCGTTATATGCGGGAATAGTGCTGGAAATGCCTGTTTTGAGATCTCTCCACAGAAAGCGTTTCCAGACTTCCCCTTCAAAACACGAGTTTAACACTGTATGTTGAATGTACACACTGAAGACCGTTCTGTTAGGTAGCTCCGTTTTCGTTTCACAAGCAGACCGTTCTCCTTACAGCATAGGCTCCCATTCACTGAGAAGTGTCCAAACGCAGCTCTTACCAGAAACGTGTTTCTAACTCCTGAATCTAAAGGGAGATTTAACTCACTTAGCTGAACAAACGCCCAGCAGAGCAGATAGAAGGTTACGTTGCTTCTGTGTTTTAGGCAGAGATTTACTGCTATTTCGTTATATGCGGTAATAGTGCTGGAAATGCCTGTTTTGAGATCTCTCCGCAGAAAGCGTTTCCAGACTTCCCCTTCAACACACGAGTTTAGGTCTGTAAGTTGAATGCACACATTGAATACCGTTCTGTTAGGTATCTCCGTTTTGTTTTCACAAGCAGACAGTTCTCCTTACAGCATAGGCTCCCATTCACTGAGAAATGTCCAAACGCAGCTCTTACCAGAAACGTGTTTCTCACTCCTGAATCTAAAGGGAGATTTAACTCACTTAGCTGAACAAACGCACAGCAGAGCAGATTGAAGGATACGTTGCTTCTGTGTTTTAGGCAGAGTTTTACTGCTATTTCGTTATATGCGGTAATACTGCTGTAAACGCCTGTTTTGAGATCTCTCCACAGAAAGCGTTTCCAGACTTCCCCTTCAACACAAGAGTTTAACTCTGTAAGTTGAATGAACACATTGAAGACCGTTCTGTTTGGTAGCTCCGTTTTGGTTTCACAAGCAGACAGTTCTCTTACAGCCTAGGCTCCCATTCACTGAGAAATGTCCAAACGCAGCTCTTACCAGAATGGTGTTTCTAACTCCTGAATCAAAAGGGAGATTTAATTCACTTAGCTGAACAAACGCACAGCAGAGCAGATTGAAGGATACGTTGCTTCTGTGTTTTAGGCAGAGTTTTACTGCTATTTCGTTATATGCGGGAATACTGCTGGAAATGCCTGTTTTGAGATCTCTCCACAGAAATCGTTTCCAGACTTCCCCTTCAACACAGGAGTTTAACTCTGTAAGTTGAATGCACACATTGAAGACCGTTCTGTTAGGTAGGTCCGTTTTGGTTTCACAAGCAGACAGTTCTCCTTACAGCATAGGCTCCCATTCATTGAGAAATGTCCAAACGCAGCACTTACCAGAAAAGTGTTTCTAACTCCTGAATCTAAAGTGAGATTTAACTCACTTAGCTCAACAAATGCACAGCAGAGCAGATTGAAGGACACGTTGCTTCTGTGTTTTAGGCAGAGTTTTACTGCTATTTCGTTATATGCGGGAATAGTGCTGGAAATGCCTGTTTTGAGATCTCTCCACAGAAAGCGTTTCCAGACTTCCCCTTCAACACAGGAGTTTGACTCTGTAAGTTGAATGCACGCATTGAATACCGTTCTGCTAGGTAGCTCCGTTTTGGTTTCACAAGCAGACAGTTCTCCTTACAGCATAGGCTCCCATTCACTGAGAAATGTCCAAACGCAGCTCTTACGAGAAACGTGTTTCTAACTCCTGAATCTAAAGGGAGATTTAACTCACTTAGCTGAACAAACCCACAGCAGAGCAGATTGAAGGATACGTTGCTTTGGTGTTTTAGGCACAGTTTTACTGCTATTTCGTTATATGCGATAATACTGCTGGAAATGCCTGTTTTGAGATCTCTCCACAGAAAGCGATTCCAGACTTCCCCTTCAACACAAGAGTTTAACTCTGTAAGTTGAATGAACACATTGAAGACCGTTCTGCTTGGTAGCTCCGTTTTGGTTTCACAATCAGACAGTTCTCCTTACAGCATAGGCTCCCATTCACTGAGAAATGTCCAAACACAGCTCTTACCAAAATCGTATTTCTAACTCCTGAATCAAAAGGGAGATTTAATTCACTTAGCTGAACAAACGCACAGCAGAGCAGATTGAAGGATACGTCGCTTCTGTGTTTTAGGCAGAGTTTTACTGCAATTACATAATATGCGGGAATAGTGCTGGAAATGCCTGTTTTGAGATCTCTCCACAGAAAGCGTTTCCAGACTTCCACTTCAACACACGAGTTTAACTCTGTAAGTTGAATGCACACATTGAAGAACGTTCTGTTAGGTAGCTACGTTTGGGTCTCACAAGCAGACAGTTCTCCTTACAGCATAGGCTCCCATTCACTGAGAAATGTTCAAACGCAGCTCTTACCAGAAACGTCTTTCTAACTCCTGAATCTAAAGGGAGATTTAACTCACCTAGCTGAACAAACGCACAGCAGAGCAGATTGAAGGATACGTTGCTTCTGTGTTTTAGGCAGAGTTTTACTGCTATTTCGTTATATGCGGGAATACTGCTAGAAATGCCTGTTTTGAGATCTCTACACAGAATGCGTTTCCAGACTTCCCCTTTAACACAGGAGTTAAACTCTGTAAGTTGAATGCACACATTGAAGACCGCTCTGTTAGGTAGCCTCGTTTGGTTTCACAAGCAGAACGTTCTCCTTACAGCATAGGCTCCCATTCACTGAGAAATGTCCAAACGCAGCTCTTACCAGAATCGTGTTTCTAACTCCTGAATCAAAAGGGAGATTTAACTCACGTAGCTGTAAAAACGCACAGCAGAGCAGATTGAAGGATACGTTGCTTCTGTGTTTTAGGCAGAGTTTTACTGCTATTTCGTTATATGCGGGAATAGCGCTGGAAATGCCTGTTTTGAGATCTCTCCACAGAAAGTGTTTCCAGACTTCCCCTTCAACACACGAGTTTAACTCTGTACGTTGAATGCACACATTGAAGAACGTTCTGTTAGGTAGCTCCGTTTGTGTTTCACAAGCAGACATTTCTCCTTACAGCATAGGCTCCCATTCACTGAGAAATGTTCATACGCAGCTCTTACCAGAAACGTGTTTCTAACTCCTGAATCTAAAGGGAGATTTAACTCACTTAGCTGAACAATCGCACAGCAGAGCAGATTGAAGGATACGTTGCTTCTGTGTTTTAGGCAGAGTTTTACTGTTATTTCGTTATACGCGGGAATACTGCTGGAAATGCCTGTTTTGAGATCTCTCCACAGAAATCGTTTCCATACTTCCCCTTCAACACAGGAGTTTAACTCTGTAAGTTGAATGCACACATTGAAGACCGTTCTGTTAGGTAGGTCCGTTTTGGGTTCACAAGCAGACCGTTCTCCTTACAGCATAGGCTCCCATTCACTGAGAAATGTCCAAACGCAGCTCTTACCAGAAACGTGTTTCTAACTCCTGAATCTAAAGGGAGATTTAACTCACTTAGCTCATCAAATGCACAGCAGAGCAGATTGAACGATACGTTGCTTCTGTGTTTTAGGCAGAGTTTTACTGCTATTTCGTTATATGCGGGAATAGTGCTGGAAATGCCTGTTTTGAGATCTCTCCACAGAAAGCGTCTCCAGACTTCCCCTTCAACACACGAGTTTAACACTGTAAGTTGAATGCACGCATTGAAGACCGTTCTGTTAGGTAGCTCCGTTTTGGTTTCACAAGGAGACAGTTCTCTTAGAGCATAGGCTCCCATTCACTGAGAAATGTGCAAACGCAGCTATTACCAGAAACGTGTTTGTAACTCCTGAATATAAAGGGAGATTTAACTCACTTAGCTGAACAAACGCACAGCAGAGCAGATTGAATGATACGTTGTTTCTGTGTTTTAGGCAGAGTTTTACTGCTATTTCGTTATATGCGGGAATAGTGCGGGAAATGCCTGTTTTGAGATCTCTCCACAGAAAGCGTTTCCAGACTTCCAGTTCAAAACAAGAGTTTAACTCTGTAAGTTTAATGCACACATTGAAGACCGTTCTGTTAGGTAGCTCCGTTTTGGTTTCACAAGCAGACAGTCCTCCTTACAGCATAGGCTCCCATTCACTGAGAAATGTCCAAACGCAGCTCTTACCGGAATCGTGTTTCTAACTCCTGGATCAAAAGGGAGATTTAACTCCCTTAGCTGAACAAACGCACAGCAGAGAAGATTGAAGCATACGTTGCTTCTGTATTTTAGGAAGAGTTTTTCTGCTATTTCGTTATATGCGGGAATAGTGCTGGAAATGCCTGTTTTGAGATCTCTCCACAGAAAGCGTTTCCAGACTTCCCCTTCAACACACGAGTTTAACACTGTAAGTTGAATTCACACATTGAAGAACGTTCTGTTAGGTAGCTACGTTTGGGTCTCACAAGCAGACAGTTCTCCTTACAGCATAGGCTCCCATTCACTGAGAAATGTTCAAACGCAGCTCTTACCAGAAACGTGTTTCTAACTCCTGAATCTAAAGGGAGATTTAACTCACCTAGCTGAACAAACGCACAGCAGAGCAGATTGAAGGATACGTTGCTTCTGTGTTTTAGGCAGAGTTTTACTGCTATTTCGTTATATGCGGGAATACTGCTAGAAATGCCTGTTTTGAGATCTCTACACAGAATGCGTTTCCAGACTTCCCCTTTAACACAGGAGTTTAACTCTGTAAGTTGAATGCACACATTGAAGCCCGCTCTGTTAGGTAGCCTCGTTTGGTTTCACAAGCAGAACGTTCTCCTTACATCATAGGCTCCCATTCACTGAGAAATGTCCAAACGCAGCTCTTACCAGAATCGTGTTTCTAACTCCTGAATCAAAAGGGAGATTTAACTCACGTAGCTGAACAAACGCACAGCAGAGCAGATTGAAGGATACGTTGCTTCTGTGTTTTAGGCAGAGTTTTACTGCTATTTCGTTATATGCGGGAATAGTGCTGGAAATGCCTGTTTTGAGATCTCTCCACAGAAAGCGTTTCCAGACTTCCCCTTCAAAACACGAGTTTAACACTGTATGTTGAATGTACACACTGAAGACCGTTCTGTTAGGTAGCTCCGTTTTCGTTTCACAAGCAGACCGTTCTCCTTACAGCATAGGCTCCCATTCACTGAGAAGTGTCCAAACGCAGCTCTTACCAGAAACGTGTTTCTAACTCCTGAATCTAAAGGGAGATTTAACTCACTTAGCTGAACAAACGCCCAGCAGAGCAGATAGAAGGTTACGTTGCTTCTGTGTTTTAGGCAGAGATTTAGTGCTATTTCGTTATATGCGGTAATAGTGCTGGAAATGCCTGTTTTGAGATCTCTCCACAGAAAGCGTTTCCAGACTTCCCCTTCAACACACGAGTTTAGGTCTGTAAGTTGAATGCACACATTGAAGACAGTTCTGTTAAGTAGCTCCGTTTTGGTTTCACAATCATACAGTTCTCCTTACAGCATAGGCTCCCATTCACTGAGAAATGTCCAAACGCAGCTCTTACCAGAAACGTGTTTCTAAGTCCTGAATCTAAAGGGAGATTTAACTCACTTAGCTGAACAAACACACAGCAGAGCAGATTGACGGATAAGTTGCTTCTGTGTTTTAGGCAGAGTTTTACTGCTATTTCGTTATGTGCGGGAATAGTGCTGGAAATGACTGTTTTGAGATCTCTCCACAGAAATCGTTTCCAGACTTCCCCTTCAACACACGAGTTTAACTCTCTAAGTTGAATGCACACATTGAAGACCGTTCTGTTAGGTAGATCCGTTTTGGTTTCACAAGCAGAGAGTTCTCCTTACAGCATAGGCTCCCATTCACTGAGAAATGTCCAAACGCAGCTCTTACCAGAATCGTGTTTCTAACTCCTGAATCTAAAGGGAGATTTAACTCTCTTAGCTGAACAAAGGCACAGCAGAGCGGATTGAAGGATACGTTGCTTCCGTGTTTTAGGCATAGATTTACTGATATTTCCGTATATGCGGGAATAGTACTGGTAATGCCTGTTTTGAGATCTCTCCACAGAAAGCGTTTCCAGACTTCCCCTTCAACACACGAGTTTAACTCTGTAAGTTGAATGCACACATTGAATATCGTTCTGTTAGGTAGCTCCGTTTTGGTTTCACAAGCAGACAGTTCTCCTTACAGCATAGGCTCCCATTCACTGAGAATTGGCCAATCGCAGCTCTTACCTGAAACGTGATTCTAACTCCTGAATCTAAAGGGAGATTTAACTCACTTAGCTGAACAAACGCACAGAAGAGCAGATTGAAGGATACGTAGCTTCTCTGTTTTAGGCAGTGTTTTACTGCTATTTCTTTATATGCGGGAATAGTGCTGGAAATGCCTGTTTTGAGATCTCTCCACAAAAAGCGTTTCCAGGCTTCCCCTTCAACACACGAGTTTAACTCTGGAAGTTGAATGCACACATTGAAGACCGTTCTGTTAAGTAGCTCCGTTTTGGTTTCACAAACAGACAGTTCTCCTTACAGCATAGGCTCCCATTAACTGAGAAATGTCCAAACGCAGCTCTTACCAGAAACGTGTTTATAACTCCTGAATCTAAAGGGAGATTTAACTCACTTAGCTGAAAAAAGGCACAGCAGAGCAGATTGAATGATACGTTGCTTCTGTGTTTTAGGCAGAGCTTTACTGCTATTTCGTTATATGCGGGAATAGTGCTGGAAATGCCTGTTTTGAGATCTCTCCACAGAAAGCGTTTCCAGACTTCCCCTTCAACACAGGAGTTTAACTCTGTACATTGAATGCACACATTGAAGACCGTTCTGTTAGGTAGCTCCGTTTTGGTTTCACAAGCAGACTGTTCTCCTTACAGCATAGGCACCCATTCACTGAGAAATGTCCAAACGCAGCACTTACCAGAAACGTGTTTCTAACTCCTGAATCTAAAGGGATATTTAAATCACGGAGCTGAACAAACGCACAGTAGAGCAGATTGAAGGATACGTTGCTTCTGTGTTTTTGGCAGAGTTTTACTGCTATTTCGTTATATGCGGGAATACTGCTGGAAATGCCTGTTTTGAGATCTCTCCACAGAAAGCGTTTCCAGCCTTCCCCTTCAACACAGCAGTTTAATCCTGTAAGTTGAATGCACACATTGAAGACCGTTCTGTTAGGTAGCTCCGTTTTGGTTTCACAAGCAGACAGTTCTCCTTACAGCATAGGCTCCCATTCACTGAGAAATGTCCAAACGCAGCTCTTACCGGAAACGTGTTTCTAACTCCTGAATCTAAAGGGAGATTTATCTCATTTAGCTGAACAAACGCACAGCAGTGCAGATTGACGGATACGTTGCTTCTGTGTTTTAGGCAGAGTTTTACTGCTATTTCGTTATATGCGGGAATAGTGCTGGAAATGCCTGTTTTGAGATCTCTCCACAGAAACGTTTCCAGACTTCCCCTTCAACACAGGAGTTTAACTCTGTACGTTGAATGCACACATTGAAGACCGTTCTGTTAGGTAGCTCCGTTTTGGTTTCACAAGCAGACCGTTCTCTTTACAGCATAGGCTCCCATTCACTGAGAAATGTCCAAACGCAGCTCTTACCAGAAACGTGTTTCTAACTCCTGAATCTAAAGGGAGATTTAACTCACTTAGCTGAACAAACGCCCAGCACAGCAGATTGAAGGATACGTTGCTTCTGTGTTTTAGGCAGAGTTTTACTGCTATTTCGTTATATGCTGGAATAGTGCTGGAAATGCCTGTTTTGAGATCTCTCCACAGAAAGCGTTTCCAGACTTCCCCTTCAACACACGAGTTTAGCTCTGTATGTTGAATGCACTCATTGAAGACCATTCTGTTAGATAGCTCCGTTTTGGTTTCACAAGCAGACAGTTCTCCTTAGAGCATAGGCTCATATTTACTGAGAAATGTCCAAACGCAGCTCTTATCAGAAACGTGTTTCTAACTCCTGAATCTAAGGGGAGATTTAACTCACTTAGCTGAACACACGGACAGCAGAGCAGATTGAAGGATACGTTGCTTCTGTGTTTTAGGCAGAGTTTTACTGCTATATCTTTATATGCGGGAATAGTGCTGGAAATGCCTGTTTTGAGATCTCTCCACAGAAAGCGTTTCCAGACTTCCCCTTCAACACACGAGTTTAACTCTGTAAGTTGTATGCACACATTGAAGACCGTTCTGTTAGATAGCTCCGTTTTGGTTTCACAAGCAGACAGTTCTCCTTACAAAATAGGCTCCCATTCACTGAGAACTGTCCAAGCGCAGCTCTTACCAGAAACGTGTTTCTAACTCCTGAATCTAAAGGGAGATTTAACTCTCTTAGCTGAACAAAGGCACAGCAGAGCGGATTGAAGGATACGTTGCTTCCGTGTTTTAGGCATAGATTTACTGATATTTCCGTATATGCGGGAATAGTACTGGTAATGCCTGTTTTGAGATCTCTCCACAGAAAGCGTTTCCCGGCTTCCCCTTCAACACACGAGTTTAACTCTGTAAGTAGAATGCACACTTTGAAGACCGTTCTGTTAGGTAGTTCCGTTTTGTTTTCACAAGCAGACAGTTCTCCTTACAAAATAGGCTCCCATTCACTGAGAACTGTCCAAGTGCAGCTCTTACCAGAAACGTGTTTCTAACTCCTGAATCTAAAGGGAGATTTAATTCACTTAGCTGAACAAACGCACAGCAGAGCAGATTGAAGGATACGTTGCTTCTGTGTTTTAGGCAGAGTTTTAATGCTATTTCGTTATATGCAGGAATAGTGCTGGAAATGCCTGTTTTGAGATCTCTCCACAGAAAGGGTTTCCAGACTTCCCCTTGGACACACGAGTTTAACACTGTAAGTTGAATGCACACATTGAAGACCGTTCTGTTAGGTAGATCCGTTTTGGTTTCACAAGCAGACAGTTCTCCTTACAGCAGAGGCTCCCATTCACTGAGAAGTGTTAAAACGCAGCTCTTACCAGAAACGTGTTTCTAACTCCTGAATCTAAAGTGTGATTTAAGTAACTTAGCTGAACAAATGCACAGCAGAGCAGATTGAAGGATACGTTGCTTCTGTATTTTAGGAAGAGTTTTTCTGCTATTTCGTTATATGCGGGAATAGTGCTGGAAATGCCTGTTTTGAGATCTCTCCACAGAAAGCGTTTCCAGACTTCCCCTTCAACACACGAGTTTAACACTGTAAGTTGAATTCACACATTGAAGAACGTTCTGTTAGGTAGCTACGTTTGGGTCTCACAAGCAGACAGTTCTCCTTACAGCATAGGCTCCCATTCACTGAGAAATGTTCAAACGCAGCTCTTACCAGAAACGTGTTTCTAACTCCTGAATCTAAAGGGAGATTTAACTCACCTAGCTGAACAAACGCACAGCAGAGCAGATTGAAGGATACGTTGCTTCTGTGTTTTAGGCAGAGTTTTACTGCTATTTCGTTATATGCGGGAATACTGCTAGAAATGCCTGTTTTGAGATCTCTACACAGAATGCGTTTCCAGACTTCCCCTTTAACACAGGAGTTTAACTCTGTAAGTTGAATGCACACATTGAAGCCCGCTCTGTTAGGTAGCCTCGTTTGGTTTCACAAGCAGAACGTTCTCCTTACATCATAGGCTCCCATTCACTGAGAAATGTCCAAACGCAGCTCTTACCAGAATCGTGTTTCTAACTCCTGAATCAAAAGGGAGATTTAACTCACGTAGCTGAACAAACGCACAGCAGAGCAGATTGAAGGATACGTTGCTTCTGTGTTTTAGGCAGAGTTTTACTGCTATTTCGTTATATGCGGGAATAGTGCTGGAAATGCCTGTTTTGAGATCTCTCCACAGAAAGCGTTTCCAGACTTCCCCTTCAAAACACGAGTTTAACACTGTATGTTGAATGTACACACTGAAGACCGTTCTGTTAGGTAGCTCCGTTTTCGTTTCACAAGCAGACCGTTCTCCTTACAGCATAGGCTCCCATTCACTGAGAAGTGTCCAAACGCAGCTCTTACCAGAAACGTGTTTCTAACTCCTGAATCTAAAGGGAGATTTAACTCACTTAGCTGAACAAACGCCCAGCAGAGCAGATAGAAGGTTACGTTGCTTCTGTGTTTTAGGCAGAGATTTACTGCTATTTCGTTATATGCGGTAATAGTGCTGGAAATGCCTGTTTTGAGATCTCTCCGCAGAAAGCGTTTCCAGACTTCCCCTTCAACACACGAGTTTAGGTCTGTAAGTTGAATGCACACATTGAATACCGTTCTGTTAGGTATCTCCGTTTTGTTTTCACAAGCAGACAGTTCTCCTTACAGCATAGGCTCCCATTCACTGAGAAATGTCCAAACGCAGCTCTTACCAGAAACGTGTTTCTCACTCCTGAATCTAAAGGGAGATTTAACTCACTTAGCTGAACAAACGCACAGCAGAGCAGATTGAAGGATACGTTGCTTCTGTGTTTTAGGCAGAGTTTTACTGCTATTTCGTTATATGCGGTAATACTGCTGTAAACGCCTGTTTTGAGATCTCTCCACAGAAAGCGTTTCCAGACTTCCCCTTCAACACAAGAGTTTAACTCTGTAAGTTGAATGAACACATTGAAGACCGTTCTGTTTGGTAGCTCCGTTTTGGTTTCACAAGCAGACAGTTCTCTTACAGCCTAGGCTCCCATTCACTGAGAAATGTCCAAACGCAGCTCTTACCAGAATGGTGTTTCTAACTCCTGAATCAAAAGGGAGATTTAATTCACTTAGCTGAACAAACGCACAGCAGAGCAGATTGAAGGATACGTTGCTTCTGTGTTTTAGGCAGAGTTTTACTGCTATTTCGTTATATGCGGGAATACTGCTGGAAATGCCTGTTTTGAGATCTCTCCACAGAAATCGTTTCCAGACTTCCCCTTCAACACAGGAGTTTAACTCTGTAAGTTGAATGCACACATTGAAGACCGTTCTGTTAGGTAGGTCCGTTTTGGTTTCACAAGCAGACAGTTCTCCTTACAGCATAGGCTCCCATTCATTGAGAAATGTCCAAACGCAGCACTTACCAGAAAAGTGTTTCTAACTCCTGAATCTAAAGTGAGATTTAACTCACTTAGCTCAACAAATGCACAGCAGAGCAGATTGAAGGACACGTTGCTTCTGTGTTTTAGGCAGAGTTTTACTGCTATTTCGTTATATGCGGGAATAGTGCTGGAAATGCCTGTTTTGAGATCTCTCCACAGAAAGCGTTTCCAGACTTCCCCTTCAACACAGGAGTTTGACTCTGTAAGTTGAATGCACGCATTGAATACCGTTCTGCTAGGTAGCTCCGTTTTGGTTTCACAAGCAGACAGTTCTCCTTACAGCATAGGCTCCCATTCACTGAGAAATGTCCAAACGCAGCTCTTACCAGAAACGTGTTTCTAACTCCTGAATCTAAAGGGAGATTTAACTCACTTAGCTGAACAAACGCACAGCAGAGCAGATTGAAGGATACGTTGCTTTGGTGTTTTAGGCACAGTTTTACTGCTATTTCGTTATATGCGATAATACTGCTGGAAATGCCTGTTTTGAGATCTCTCCACAGAAAGCGATTCCAGACTTCCCCTTCAACACAAGAGTTTAACTCTGTAAGTTGAATGAACACATTGAAGACCGTTCTGCTTGGTAGCTCCGTTTTGGTTTCACAATCAGACAGTTCTCCTTACAGCATAGGCTCCCATTCACTGAGAAATGTCCAAACACAGCTCTTACCAAAATCGTATTTCTAACTCCTGAATCAAAAGGGAGATTTAATTCACTTAGCTGAACAAACGCACAGCAGAGCAGATTGAAGGATACGTCGCTTCTGTGTTTTAGGCAGAGTTTTACTGCAATTACGTAATATGCGGGAATAGTGCTGGAAATGCCTGTTTTGAGATCTCTCCACAGAAAGCGTTTCCAGACTTCCACTTCAACACACGAGTTTAACTCTGTAAGTTGAATGCACACATTGAAGAACGTTCTGTTAGGTAGCTACGTTTGGGTCTCACAAGCAGACAGTTCTCCTTACAGCATAGGCTCCCATTCACTGAGAAATGTTCAAACGCAGCTCTTACCAGAAACGTCTTTCTAACTCCTGAATCTAAAGGGAGATTTAACTCACCTAGCTGAACAAACGCACAGCAGAGCAGATTGAAGGATACGTTGCTTCTGTGTTTTAGGCAGAGTTTTACTGCTATTTCGTTATATGCGGGAATACTGCTAGAAATGCCTGTTTTGAGATCTCTACACAGAATGCGTTTCCAGACTTCCCCTTTAACACAGGAGTTAAACTCTGTAAGTTGAATGCACACATTGAAGACCGCTCTGTTAGGTAGCCTCGTTTGGTTTCACAAGCAGAACGTTCTCCTTACAGCATAGGCTCCCATTCACTGAGAAATGTCCAAACGCAGCTCTTACCAGAATCGTGTTTCTAACTCCTGAATCAAAAGGGAGATTTAACTCACGTAGCTGTAAAAACGCACAGCAGAGCAGATTGAAGGATACGTTGCTTCTGTGTTTTAGGCAGAGTTTTACTGCTATTTCGTTATATGCGGGAATAGCGCTGGAAATGCCTGTTTTGAGATCTCTCCACAGAAAGTGTTTCCAGACTTCCCCTTCAACACACGAGTTTAACTCTGTACGTTGAATGCACACATTGAAGAACGTTCTGTTAGGTAGCTCCGTTTGTGTTTCACAAGCAGACATTTCTCCTTACAGCATAGGCTCCCATTCACTGAGAAATGTTCATACGCAGCTCTTACCAGAAACGTGTTTCTAACTCCTGAATCTAAAGGGAGATTTAACTCACTTAGCTGAACAATCGCACAGCAGAGCAGATTGAAGGATACGTTGCTTCTGTGTTTTAGGCAGAGTTTTACTGTTATTTCGTTATACGCGGGAATACTGCTGGAAATGCCTGTTTTGAGATCTCTCCACAGAAATCGTTTCCATACTTCCCCTTCAACACAGGAGTTTAACTCTGTAAGTTGAATGCACACATTGAAGACCGTTCTGTTAGGTAGGTCCGTTTTGGGTTCACAAGCAGACCGTTCTCCTTACAGCATAGGCTCCCATTCACTGAGAAATGTCCAAACGCAGCTCTTACCAGAAACGTGTTTCTAACTCCTGAATCTAAAGGGAGATTTAACTCACTTAGCTCATCAAATGCACAGCAGAGCAGATTGAACGATACGTTGCTTCTGTGTTTTAGGCAGAGTTTTACTGCTATTTCGTTATATGCGGGAATAGTGCTGGAAATGCCTGTTTTGAGATCTCTCCACAGAAAGCGTCTCCAGACTTCCCCTTCAACACACGAGTTTAACACTGTAAGTTGAATGCACGCATTGAAGACCGTTCTGTTAGGTAGCTCCGTTTTGGTTTCACAAGGAGACAGTTCTCTTAGAGCATAGGCTCCCATTCACTGAGAAATGTGCAAACGCAGCTATTACCAGAAACGTGTTTGTAACTCCTGAATATAAAGGGAGATTTAACTCACTTAGCTGAACAAACGCACAGCAGAGCAGATTGAATGATACGTTGTTTCTGTGTTTTAGGCAGAGTTTTACTGCTATTTCGTTATATGCGGGAATAGTGCGGGAAATGCCTGTTTTGAGATCTCTCCACAGAAAGCGTTTCCAGACTTCCAGTTCAAAACAAGAGTTTAACTCTGTAAGTTTAATGCACACATTGAAGACCGTTCTGTTAGGTAGCTCCGTTTTGGTTTCACAAGCAGACAGTCCTCCTTACAGCATAGGCTCCCATTCACTGAGAAATGTCCAAACGCAGCTCTTACCGGAATCGTGTTTCTAACTCCTGGATCAAAAGGGAGATTTAACTCCCTTAGCTGAACAAACGCACAGCAGAGAAGATTGAAGCATACGTTGCTTCTGTATTTTAGGAAGAGTTTTTCTGCTATTTCGTTATATGCGGGAATAGTGCTGGAAATGCCTGTTTTGAGATCTCTCCACAGAAAGCGTTTCCAGACTTCCCCTTCAACACACGAGTTTAACACTGTAAGTTGAATTCACACATTGAAGAACGTTCTGTTAGGTAGCTACGTTTGGGTCTCACAAGCAGACAGTTCTCCTTACAGCATAGGCTCCCATTCACTGAGAAATGTTCAAACGCAGCTCTTACCAGAAACGTGTTTCTAACTCCTGAATCTAAAGGGAGATTTAACTCACCTAGCTGAACAAACGCACAGCAGAGCAGATTGAAGGATACGTTGCTTCTGTGTTTTAGGCAGAGTTTTACTGCTATTTCGTTATATGCGGGAATACTGCTAGAAATGCCTGTTTTGAGATCTCTACACAGAATGCGTTTCCAGACTTCCCCTTTAACACAGGAGTTTAACTCTGTAAGTTGAATGCACACATTGAAGCCCGCTCTGTTAGGTAGCCTCGTTTGGTTTCACAAGCAGAACGTTCTCCTTACATCATAGGCTCCCATTCACTGAGAAATGTCCAAACGCAGCTCTTACCAGAATCGTGTTTCTAACTCCTGAATCAAAAGGGAGATTTAACTCACGTAGCTGAACAAACGCACAGCAGAGCAGATTGAAGGATACGTTGCTTCTGTGTTTTAGGCAGAGTTTTACTGCTATTTCGTTATATGCGGGAATAGTGCTGGAAATGCCTGTTTTGAGATCTCTCCACAGAAAGCGTTTCCAGACTTCCCATTCAAAACACGAGTTTAACACTGTATGTTGAATGTACACACTGAAGACCGTTCTGTTAGGTAGCTCCGTTTTCGTTTCACAAGCAGACCGTTCTCCTTACAGCATAGGCTCCCATTCACTGAGAAGTGTCCAAACGCAGCTCTTACCAGAAACGTGTTTCTAACTCCTGAATCTAAAGGGAGATTTAACTCACTTAGCTGAACAAACGCCCAGCAGAGCAGATAGAAGGTTACGTTGCTTCTGTGTTTTAGGCAGAGATTTACTGCTATTTCGTTATATGCGGTAATAGTGCTGGAAATGCCTGTTTTGAGATCTCTCCACAGAAAGCGTTTCCAGACTTCCCCTTCAACACACGAGTATAGGTCTGTAAGTTGAATGCACACATTGAAGACAGTTCTGTTAAGTAGCTCCGTTTTGGTTTCACAATCATACAGTTCTCCTTACAGCATAGGCTCCCATTCACTGAGAAATGTCCAAACGCAGCTCTTACCAGAAACGTGTTTCTAAGTCCTGAATCTAAAGGGAGATTTAACTCACTTAGCTGAACAAACACACAGCAGAGCAGATTGACGGATAAGTTGCTTCTGTGTTTTAGGCAGAGTTTTACTGCTATTTCGTTATGTGCGGGAATAGTGCTGGAAATGACTGTTTTGAGATCTCTCCACAGAAATCGTTTCCAGACTTCCCCTTCAACACACGAGTTTAACTCTCTAAGTTGAATGCACACATTGAAGACCGTTCTGTTAGGTAGATCCGTTTTGGTTTCACAAGCAGAGAGTTCTCCTTACAGCATAGGCTCCCATTCACTGAGAAATGTCCAAACGCAGCTCTTACCAGAATCGTGTTTCTAACTCCTGAATCTAAAGGGAGATTTAACTCTCTTAGCTGAACAAAGGCACAGCAGAGCGGATTGAAGGATACGTTGCTTCCGTGTTTTAGGCATAGATTTACTGATATTTCCGTATATGCGGGAATAGTACTGGTAATGCCTGTTTTGAGATCTCTCCACAGAAAGCGTTTCCAGACTTCCCCTTCAACACACGAGTTTAACTCTGTAAGTTGAATGCACACATTGAATATCGTTCTGTTAGGTAGCTCCGTTTTGGTTTCACAAGCAGACAGTTCTCCTTACAGCATAGGCTCCCATTCACTGAGAATTGGCCAATCGCAGCTCTTACCTGAAACGTGATTCTAACTCCTGAATCTAAAGGGAGATTTAACTCACTTAGCTGAACAAACGCACAGAAGAGCAGATTGAAGGATACGTAGCTTCTCTGTTTTAGGCAGTGTTTTACTGCTATTTCTTTATATGCGGGAATAGTGCTGGAAATGCCTGTTTTGAGATCTCTCCACAAAAAGCGTTTCCAGGCTTCCCCTTCAACACACGAGTTTAACTCTGGAAGTTGAATGCACACATTGAAGACCGTTCTGTTAAGTAGCTCCGTTTTGGTTTCACAAACAGACAGTTCTCCTTACAGCATAGGCTCCCATTAACTGAGAAATGTCCAAACGCAGCTCTTACCAGAAACGTGTTTATAACTCCTGAATCTAAAGGGAGATTTAACTCACTTAGCTGAAAAAAGGCACAGCAGAGCAGATTGAATGATACGTTGCTTCTGTGTTTTAGGCAGAGCTTTACTGCTATTTCGTTATATGCGGGAATAGTGCTGGAAATGCCTGTTTTGAGATCTCTGCACAGAAAGCGTTTCCAGACTTCCCCTTCAACACAGGAGTTTAACTCTGTACATTGAATGCACACATTGAAGACCGTTCTGTTAGGTAGCTCCGTTTTGGTTTCACAAGCAGACTGTTCTCCTTACAGCATAGGCACCCATTCACTGAGAAATGTCCAAACGCAGCACTTACCAGAAACGTGTTTCTAACTCCTGAATCTAAAGGGATATTTAAATCACGGAGCTGAACAAACGCACAGTAGAGCAGATTGAAGGATACGTTGCTTCTGTGTTTTTGGCAGAGTTTTACTGCTATTTCGTTATATGCGGGAATACTGCTGGAAATGCCTGTTTTGAGATCTCTCCACAGAAAGCGTTTCCAGCCTTCCCCTTCAACACAGCAGTTTAATCCTGTAAGTTGAATGCACACATTGAAGACCGTTCTGTTAGGTAGCTCCGTTTTGGTTTCACAAGCAGACAGTTCTCCTTACAGCATAGGCTCCCATTCACTGAGAAATGTCCAAACGCAGCTCTTACCGGAAACGTGTTTCTAACTCCTGAATCTAAAGGGAGATTTATCTCATTTAGCTGAACAAACGCACAGCAGTGCAGATTGACGGATACGTTGCTTCTGTGTTTTAGGCAGAGTTTTACTGCTATTTCGTTATATGCGGGAATAGTGCTGGAAATGCCTGTTTTGAGATCTCTCCACAGAAACGTTTCCAGACTTCCCCTTCAACACAGGAGTTTAACTCTGTACGTTGAATGCACACATTGAAGACCGTTCTGTTAGGTAGCTCCGTTTTGGTTTCACAAGCAGACCGTTCTCTTTACAGCATAGGCTCCCATTCACTGAGAAATGTCCAAACGCAGCTCTTACCAGAAACGTGTTTCTAACTCCTGAATCTAAAGGGAGATTTAACTCACTTAGCTGAACAAACGCCCAGCACAGCAGATTGAAGGATACGTTGCTTCTGTGTTTTAGGCAGAGTTTTACTGCTATTTCGTTATATGCTGGAATAGTGCTGGAAATGCCTGTTTTGAGATCTCTCCACAGAAAGCGTTTCCAGACTTCCCCTTCAACACACGAGTTTAGCTCTGTATGTTGAATGCACTCATTGAAGACCATTCTGTTAGATAGCTCCGTTTTGGTTTCACAAGCAGACAGTTCTCCTTAGAGCATAGGCTCATATTTACTGAGAAATGTCCAAACGCAGCTCTTATCAGAAACGTGTTTCTAACTCCTGAATCTAAGGGGAGATTTAACTCACTTAGCTGAACACACGGACAGCAGAGCAGATTGAAGGATACGTTGCTTCTGTGTTTTAGGCAGAGTTTCACTGCTATATCTTTATATGCGGGAATAGTGCTGGAAATGCCTGTTTTGAGATCTCTCCACAGAAAGCGTTTCCAGACTTCCCCTTCAACACACGAGTTTAACTCTGTAAGTTGTATGCACACATTGAAGACCGTTCTGTTAGATAGCTCCGTTTTGGTTTCACAAGCAGACAGTTCTCCTTACAAAATAGGCTCCCATTCACTGAGAACTGTCCAAGCGCAGCTCTTACCAGAAACGTGTTTCTAACTCCTGAATCTAAAGGGAGATTTAACTCTCTTAGCTGAACAAAGGCACAGCAGAGCGGATTGAAGGATACGTTGCTTCCGTGTTTTAGGCATAGATTTACTGATATTTCCGTATATGCGGGAATAGTACTGGTAATGCCTGTTTTGAGATCTCTCCACAGAAAGCGTTTCCCGGCTTCCCCTTCAACACACGAGTTTAACTCTGTAAGTAGAATGCACACTTTGAAGACCGTTCTGTTAGGTAGTTCCGTTTTGGTTTCACAAGCAGACAGTTCTCCTTACAGCATAGGCTCCCATTCACTGAGAATTGTCCAAACGCATATCTTATCTGAAACGTGATTCTAACTCCTGAATCTAAAGGGAGATTTTACTCACTTAGCTGAACAAACGCACAGGAGGGCAGATTGAAGGATACGTTGCTTCTGTGTTTTAGGCAGAGATTTACTGCTATTTCGTTATATGCGGTAATAGTGCTGGAAATGCCTGTTTTGAGATCTCTCCACAGAAAGCGTTTCCAGACTTCACCTTCAACACACGAGTTTAACTCTGTAAGTTGAATGCACACATTGAAGACCGTTCTGTTAAGTAGCTCCGTTTTGGTTTCACAAACAGACAGTTCTCCTGACAGCATAGGCTCCCATTAACTGAGAAATGTCCAAACGCAGCTCTTACCAGAAACGTGTTTATAACTCCTGAATCTAAAGGGAGATTTAACTCACTTAGCTGAACAAACGCCCAGCACAGCAGATTGAAGGATACGTTGCTTCTGTGTTTTAGGCAGAGTTTTACTGCTATTTCGTTATATGCTGGAATAGTGCTGGAAATGCCTGTTTTGAGATCTCTCCACAGAAAGCGTTTCCAGACTTCCCCTTCAACACACGAGTTTAGCTCTGTATGTTGAATGCACTCATTGAAGACCATTCTGTTAGATAGCTCCGTTTTGGTTTCACAAGCAGACAGTTCTCCTTAGAGCATAGGCTCATATTTACTGAGAAATGTCCAAACGCAGCTCTTATCAGAAACGTGTTTCTAACTCCTGAATCTAAGGGGAGATTTAACTCACTTAGCTGAACACACGGACAGCAGAGCAGATTGAAGGATACGTTGCTTCTGTGTTTTAGGCAGAGTTTTACTGCTATATCTTTATATGCGGGAATAGTGCTGGAAATGCCTGTTTTGAGATCTCTCCACAGAAAGCGTTTCCAGACTTCCCCTTCAACACACGAGTTTAACTCTGTAAGTTGTATGCACACATTGAAGACCGTTCTGTTAGATAGCTCCGTTTTGGTTTCACAAGCAGACAGTTCTCCTTACAAAATAGGCTCCCATTCACTGAGAACTGTCCAAGCGCAGCTCTTACCAGAAACGTGTTTCTAACTCCTGAATCTAAAGGGAGATTTAACTCTCTTAGCTGAACAAAGGCACAGCAGAGCGGATTGAAGGATACGTTGCTTCCGTGTTTTAGGCATAGATTTACTGATATTTCCGTATATGCGGGAATAGTACTGGTAATGCCTGTTTTGAGATCTCTCCACAGAAAGCGTTTCCCGGCTTCCCCTTCAACACACGAGTTTAACTCTGTAAGTAGAATGCACACTTTGAAGACCGTTCTGTTAGGTAGTTCCGTTTTGGTTTCACAAGCAGACAGTTCTCCTTACAGCATAGGCTCCCATTAACTGAGAATTGTCCAAACGCATCTCTTATCTGAAACGTGATTCTAACTCCTGAATCTAAAGGGAGATTTTACTCACTTAGCTGAACAAACGCACAGGAGGTCAGATTGAAGGATACGTTGCTTCTGTGTTTTAGGCAGAGATTTACTGCTATTTCGTTATATGCGGTAATAGTGCTGGAAATGCCTGTTTTGAGATCTCTCCACAGAAAGCGTTTCCAGACTTCACCTTCAACACACGAGTTTAACTCTGTAAGTTGAATGCACACATTGAAGACCGTTCTGTTAAGTAGCTCCGTTTTGGTTTCACAAACAGACAGTTCTCCTTACAGCATAGGCTCCCATTAACTGAGAAATGTCCAAACGCAGCTCTTACCAGAAACGTGTTTATAACTCCTGAATCTAAAGGGAGATTTAACTCACTTAGCTGAAAAAATGCACAGCAGAGCAGATTGAAGGATACGTTGCTTCTGTGTTTTAGGCAGAGTTTTACTGCTATTTCGTTATATGCGAGAATAGTGCTGGAAATGCCTGTTTTGAGATCTCTCCACAGAAAGCGTTTCCAGACTTCCCCTTCAACACAGGAGTTTAACTCTGTACGTTGAATGCACACATTGAAGACCGTTCTGTTAGGTAGCTCCGTTTTGGTTTCACAAGCAGACCGTTCTCCTTACAGCATAGGTTCCCATTCACTGAGAAATGTCCAAACGCAGCACTTACCAGAAACGTGTTTCTAACTCCTGAATCTAAAGGGATATTTAAATCACGGAGCTGAACAAACGCACAGTAGAGCAGATTGAAGGATACGTTGCTTCTGTGTTTTAGGCAGAGTTTTACTGCTATTTCGTTATATGCGGGAATACTGCTGGAAATGCCTGTTTTGAGATCTCTCCACAGAAAGCGTTTCCAGCCTTCCCCTTCAACACAGCAGTTTAATCCTGTAAGTTGAATGCACACATTGAAGACCGTTCTGTTAGGTAGCTCCGTTTTGGTTTCACAAGCAGACAGTTCTCCTTACAGCATAGGCTCCCATTCACTGAGAAATGTCCAAACGCAGCTCTTACCAGAAACGTGTTTCTAACTCCTGAATCTAAAGAGAGATTTATCTCATTTAGCTGAACAAACGCACAGCAGTGCAGATTGACGGATACGTTGCTTCTGTGTTTTAGGCAGAGTTTTACTGCTATTTCGTTATATGCGGGAATAGTGCTGGAAATGCCTGTTTTGAGATCTCTCCACAGAAACGTTTCCAGACTTCCCCTTCAACACAGGAGTTTAACTCTGTACGTTGAATGCACACATTGAAGACCGTTCTGTTAGGTAGCCCCGTTTTGGTTTCACAAGCAGACCATTCTCTTTACAGCATAGGCTCCCATTCACTGAGAAATGTCCAAACGCAGCCCTTACCAGAAACGTGTTTCTAACTCCTGAATCTAAAGGGAGATTTAACTCACTTAGCTGAACAAACGCCCAGCACAGCAGATTGAAGGATACGTTGCTTCTGTGTTTTAGGCAGAGTTTTACTGCTATTTCGTTATATGCTGGAATAGTGCTGGAAATGCCTGTTTAGAGATCTCTCCACAGAAAGAGTTTCCAGACTTCCCCTTCAACACACGAGTTTAGCTCTGTATGTTGAATGCACTCATTGAAGACCATTCTGTTAGATAGATCTGTTTTGGTTTCACAAGCAGACAGTTCTCCTTAGAGCATAGGCTCCTATTTACTGAGAAATGTCCAAACGCAGCTCTTACCAGAAACGTGTTTCTAACTCCTGAATCTAAAGGGAGATTTAACTCACTTAGCTGAACACACGGACAGCAGAGCAGATTGAAGGATACGTTGCTTCTGTGTTTTATGCAGAGTTTTACGGCTATATCTTTATATGCGGGAATAGTGCTGGAAATGCCTGTTTTGAGATCTCTCCACAGAAAGCGTTTCCAGACTTCCCCTTCAACACACGAGTTTAACTCTGTAAGTTGTATGCACACATTGAAGACCGTTCTGTTAGATAGCTCCGTTTTGGTTTCACAAGCAGACAGTTCTCCTTACAAAATAGGCTCCCATTCACTGAGAACTGTCCAAGCGCAGCTCTTACCAGAAACGTGTTTCTAACTCCTGAATCTAAAGGGAGATTTAACTCTCTTAGCTGAACAAAGGCACAGCAGAGCGGATTGAAGGATACGTTGCTTCCGTGTTTTAGGCATAGATTTACTGATATTTCCGTATATGCGGGAATAGTACAGGTAATGCCTGTTTTGAGATCTCTCCACAGAAAGCGTTTCCCGGCTTCCCCTTCAACACACGAGTTTAACTCTGTAAGTTGAATGCACACTTTGAAGACCGTTCTGTTATGTAGCTCCGTTTTGGTTTCACAAGCAGACAGTTCTCCTTACAGCATAGGCTCCCATTCACTGAGAATTGTCCAAACGCATCTCTTATCTGAAACGTGATTCTAACTCCTGAATCTAAAGGGAGATTTTACTCACTTAGCTGAACAAACGCACAGGAGGGCAGATTGAAGGATACGTTGCTTCTGTGTTTTAGGCAGAGATTTACTGCTATTTCGTTATATGCGGTAATAGTGCTGGAAATGCCTGTTTTGAGATCTCTCCACAGAAAGCGTTTCCAGACTTCACCTTCAACACACGAGTTTAACTCTGTAAGTTGAATGCACACATTGAAGACCGTTCTGTTAAGTAGCTCCGTTTTGGTTTCACAAACAGACAGTTCTCCTTACAGCATAGGCTCCCATTAACTGAGAAATGTCCAAACGCAGCTCTTACCAGAAACGTGTTTATAACTCCTGAATCTAAAGGGAGATTTAACTCACTTAGCTGAAAAAATGCACAGCAGAGCAGATTGAAGGATACGTTGCTTCTGTGTTTTAGGCAGAGTTTTACTGCTATTTCGTTATATGCGAGAATAGTGCTGGAAATGCCTGTTTTGAGATCTCTCCACAGAAAGCGTTTCCAGACTTCCCCTTCAACACAGGAGTTTAACTCTGTACGTTGAATGCACACATTGAAGACCGTTCTGTTAGGTAGCTCCGTTTTGGTTTCACAAGCAGACCGTTCTCCTTACAGCATAGGTTCCCATTCACTGAGAAATGTCCAAACGCAGCACTTACCAGAAACGTGTTTCTAACTCCTGAATCTAAAGGGATATTTAAATCACGGAGCTGAACAAACGCACAGTAGAGCAGATTGAAGGATACGTTGCTTCTGTGTTTTAGGCAGAGTTTTACTGCTATTTCGTTATATGCGGGAATACTGCTGGAAATGCCTGTTTTGAGATCTCTCCACAGAAAGCGTTTCCAGCCTTCCCCTTCAACACAGCAGTTTAATCCTGTAAGTTGAATGCACACATTGAAGACCGTTCTGTTAGGTAGCTCCGTTTTGGTTTCACAAGCAGACAGTTCTCCTTACAGCATAGGCTCCCATTCACTGAGAAATGTCCAAACGCATCTCTTACCGGAAACGTGTTTCTAACTCCTGAATCTAAAGAGAGATTTATCTCATTTAGCTGAACAAACGCACAGCAGTGCAGATTGACGGATACGTTGCTTCTGTGTTTTAGGCAGAGTTTTACTGCTATTTCGTTATATGCGGGAATAGTGCTGGAAATGCCTGTTTTGAGATCTCTCCACAGAAACGTTTCCAGACTTCCCCTTCAACACAGGAGTTTAACTCTGTACGTTGAATGCACACATTGAAGACCGTTCTGTTAGGTAGCCCCGTTTTGGTTTCACAAGCAGACCGTTCTCTTTACAGCATAGGCTCCCATTCACTGAGAAATGTCCAAACGCAGCCCTTACCAGAAACGTGTTTCTAACTCCTGAATCTAAAGGGAGATTTAACTCACTTAGCTGAACAAACGCCCAGCACAGCAGATTGAAGGATACGTTGCTTCTGTGTTTTAGGCAGAGTTTTACTGCTATTTCGTTATATGCTGGAATAGTGCTGGAAATGCCTGTTTAGAGATCTCTCCACAGAAAGCGTTTCCAGACTTCCCCTTCAACACACGAGTTTAGCTCTGTATGTTGAATGCACTCATTGAAGACCATTCTGTTAGATAGCTCCGTTTTGGTTTCACAAGCAGACAGTTCTCCTTAGAGCATAGGCTCCTATTTACTGAGAAATGTCCAAACGCAGCCCTTACCAGAAACGTGTTTCTAACTCCTGAATCTAAAGGGAGATTTAACTCACTTAGCTGAACACACGGACAGCAGAGCAGATTGAAGGATACGTTGCTTCTGTGTTTTATGCAGAGTTTTACGGCTATATCTTTATATGCGGGAATAGTGCTGGAAATGCCTGTTTTGAGATCTCTCCACAGAAAGCGTTTCCAGACTTCCCCTTCAACACACGAGTTTAACTCTGTAAGTTGTATGCACACATTGAAGACCGTTCTGTTAGATAGCTCCGTTTTGTTTTCACAAGCAGACAGTTCTCCTTACAAAATAGGCTCCCATTCACTGAGAACTGTCCAAGTGCAGCTCTTACCAGAAACGTGTTTCTAACTCCTGAATCTAAAGGGAGATTTAACTCACTTAGCTGAACAAACGCACAGCAGAGCAGATTGAAGGATACGTTGCTTCTGTGTTTTAGGCAGAGTTTTAATGCTATTTCGTTATATGCAGGAATAGTGCTGGAAATGCCTGTTTTGAGATCTCTCCACAGAAAGGGTTTCCAGACTTCCCCTTGGACACACGAGTTTAACACTGTAAGTTGAATGCACACATTGAAGACCGTTCTGTTAGGTAGATCCGTTTTGGTTTCACAAGCAGACAGTTCTCCTTACAGCAGAGGCTCCCATTCACTGAGAAGTGTTAAAACGCAGCTCTTACCAGAAACGTGTTTCTAACTCCTGAATCTAAAGTGTGATTTAAGTAACTTAGCTGAACAAATGCACAGCAGAGCAGATTGAAGGATACGTTGTTTCTGTGTTTTAGGCAGAGTTTTACTGCTATTTCGTTATATGCGGTAATAGTGCTGGAAATGCCTGTTTTGAGATCTCTCCACAGAAAGCGTTTCCAGACTTCCCCTTCAACACACGAGTTTAATTCTGTAAGTTGAATGCACACATTGAAGACCGTTCTGTTAGGTAGCTCCGTTTTGGTTTCACAAGCAGACAGTTCTCCTTAAAGCATAGGCTCCCATTCACTGAGATATGTCAAAACGCAGCACTTACCAGAAACGTGTTTCTAACTCCTGAATCTAAAGTGAGATTTAACTCACTTAGCTGAACAAACGCACAGCAGAGCAGATTGAAGGATACGTTGCTTCTGTGTTTTAGGCAGAGTTTTACTTCTATTTCGTTATATGCAGGAATAGTGCTGGAGATGACTGTTTTGAGATCTCTCCAAAGAAATCGTTTCCGGACTTCCCCTTCAACACACGAGTTTAACTCTGTAAGTTGAATGCACACATTGAAGACCGTTCTGTTAGGTAGCTCCGTTTTGGTTTCACAAGCAGACAGTTCTCCTTACAGCATAGGCTCCCATTCACTGAGAAATGTCCAAACCCAGCGCTTACCATAAACGTGCTTCTAACTCCTGAATCTAAAAGGAGATTTAACTCACTTAGCTGAACAAAGGCACAGCAGAAGAGATTGAATGATACGTTGCTTCTGTGTTTTAGGCAGAGTTTTACTGCTATTAAGTTATATGCGGGAATTGTGCTGGAAATGCCTGTTTTGAGATCTCTCCACAGAAAGCGTTTCCAGACTTCCCCTTCAACACAGAAGTTCACCTCCGGTAAGTTGAATGCACACATTGAAGACTGTTCTCTTAGGTAGCTCCGTTTTGGTTTCACAAGCAGACAGTTCTCTTTACAGCATAGGCTCCCATTTACTGAGAAATGTCCAAACGCAGCTCTTACCAGAAACGTGTTTCTAACTCCTGAATCTAAAAAGAGATTTAACTCACTTAGCTGAACAAACGCACAGCAGAGCAGATTGAAGGATACGTTGCTTCTGTGTTTTAGGCAGAGTTTTACTGCTATTAAGATATATGCGGGAATAGTGCGGGAAATGCCTGTTTTGAGATCTCTCCACAGAAAGCGTTTCCAGACTTCCCCTTCAAAACACGAGTTTAACACTGTATGTTGAATGTACACATTGAAGACCGTTCTGTTAGGTAGCTCCGTTTTGGTTTCACAAGCAGACCGTTCTCCTTACAGCATAGGCTACCATTCACTGAGAAATGTCCAAACGCAGCTCTTACCAGAAACGTGTTTCTAACTCCTGAATCTAAAGGGAGATTAAACTCACTTAGATGAACAAACGCCCAGCAGAGCAGATTGAAGGTTACGTTGCTTCTGTCTTTTAGGCAGAGATTTACTGCTATTTCGTTATATGCGGTAATAGTGATGGAAATGCCTGTTTTGAGATCTCTCCACAGAAAGCGTTTCCAGACTTCCCCTTCAACACACGAGTTTAAGTCTGTAAGTTGAATGCACACATTGAAGACAGTTCTGTTAGTTAGCTCCGTTTTGGTTTCACAATCATACAGTTCTCCTTACAAAATAGGCTCCCATTCACTGAGAAATGTCCAAACGCAGCTCTTACCAGAAAAGTGTTTCTAACTCCTGAATCTAAAGGGAGATTTAACTCACTTAGCTGAACAAACGCACAGCAGAGCAGATTGAAGGATAGGTTGCTTCTGTGTTTTAGGCAGAGTTTTACTGCTATTTCGTTATATGCGGGAATAGTGGTGGAAATGCATGTTTTGAGATCTCTCCACCGAAGGCGTTTCCAGACTTCCCCTTTAACACACGAGTTTACCTCTGTAAGTTGAATGCAGACATTGAAGACCGTTCTGATAGGTAGCTCCGTTTTGGTTTCACAATCAGAGAGTTCTCCTTACAGCATAGGCTCCCATTCACTTAGAAATGCCCAAATGCAGCCCTTACCAGAAACGGGTTTCTAACTCCTGAATCTAAAAAGAGATTTAACTCACTGATCTGAACAAACGCACAGCAGAGCAGATTGAAGGATACGTTGCTTCTGTGTTTTAGGCAGAGTTTTACTGCTATTTCGTTATATGCGGGAATAGTCCTGGAAATACCTGTTTTGAGATATCTCCACAGAAAGCGTTTCCAGAATTCCCCTTCAACATAGGAATCTAACTCTGTAAGTTGAATGCACACATTGAAGACCGTTCTGTTAGGTAGCTCCGTTTTGGTTTCACAAGCAGACAGTGCTCCTTACAGCATAGGCTCCCATTTGCTGAGAAATGTCCAAACGCAGCTCTTACCAGAAACGTGTTTCTACCTCCTGAATCTAAAGGGAGATTAAACTCACTTAGCTGAAGAAGCGCACACTAGAGCAGATTGACGGATAGGTTTCTTCTGTGTTTTAGGCAGAGTTTTACTTCTATTTCATTATATGCGGGAATACTGCTGGAGATGCCTGTTTTGAGATCTCTCCACAGAAAGCGTTTCCAGACTTCCCCTTCAACACACGAGTTTAACTCTGTAATTTGAATGCACACATTGAAGACCGTTCTGTTAGGTAGCTCCGTTTTGGTTTCACAAGCAGACAGTTCTCTTTACAGCATAGGCTCCCATTCACTGAGAAATGTCCAAACGCAGCTCTTACCAGAAACGTGTTTATAACTCCTGAATCTAAAGGGAGATTTGACTCACTTAGCTGAACAAACGCACACTAGAGCAGATTGACGGATAGGTTGCTTCTGTGTTTTAGGCAGAGTTTTAATTCTATTTCGTTATATGCGGGAATAGTGCTGGAGATGCCTGTTTTTAGATCTCTCCACAGAAATCGTTTCCAGACTTCCCCTTCAACACACGAGTTTAACTCTGTAAGTTGGATGCACACATTGAAGACCGTTCTGTTAGGTAGCTCCGTTTTGGTTTCACAAGCAGACAGTTCTCCTTACAGCATAATCTCCCATTCACTGAAAAATGTCCAAACGCAGCTCTTACCAGAAACGTGTTTCTAACTCCTGAATCTAAAGGGAGATTTAACTCACTTAGATGAACAAACGCACAGCAGAGCAGATTGAAGGATACGTTGCTTCTGTGTTTTAGGCAGAGTTTTACTGCTATTTCGTTATATGCGGGAATAGTGCTGGAAATGCCTGTTTTGAGATCTCTCCACAGAAAGCGTTTCCAGACTTCCCCTTCAACACAGGAGTCTAAATATGTAAGTTGAATGCACACATTGAAGGCCGTTCTGTTAGGTAGCTCCGTTTTGGTTTCACAAGCAGACAGTTCTCCTTACAGCATAGGCTCCCATTTGCTGAGAATTGTCCAAACGCAGCTCTTACCAGAAACGTGTTTCTACCTCCTGAATCTAAAGGGAGATTTAACTCACTTAGCTGAAGAAGCGCACACTAGAGCAGATTGACGGATAGGTTGCTTCTGTGTTTTAGGCAGAGTTTTAATTTTATTTCGTTATATGCGGGAATAGTGCTGGAGATGCCTGTTTTGAGATCTCTCCACAGAAAGCGTTTCCCGACTTCCCCTTCCACACACGAGTTTAACTCTGTAAGTTGAATGCACACATTAAAACCGTTCTGTTAGATAGCTCCGTTTTGGTTTCACAAGCAGACAGTTCCCCTTACAGCATAGTCTCCCATTCACTGAGAAATGTCCAAACGCAGCTCTTACCAGAAACGTGTTTATAACTCCTGAATCTAAAGGGAGATTTAACTCACTTAGCTGAACAAAGTCACAGCAGAGCAGATTGACGGATACGTTGCTTCTGTGTTTTAGGCAGAGTTTTACTGCTATATCGTTATATGCGGGAATACTGCTGGAAATGCCTGTTTTGAGATCTCTCCACAGAAAGGTTTTCCAGACTTCCTCTTCAACACACGAGTTTATCTCTGTAAGTTGAAGGCACACATTGAATACCGTTCTGTTAGGTATCTCCGTTTTGGTTTCACAAGCAGACAGTTCTCCTTACAGCATAGGCTCCCATTCACTGAGAATTGTCCAAACGCAGCTCTTACCTGAAACGTGATTCTAACTCCTGAATTTAAAGGGAGATTAAACTAACTTAGCTGAACAAACTCACAGCAGAGCAGATTGAAGGATACGTTGCTTCTTTGTTGTAGGCAGAGTATTACGGCTATTTCTTTATATGCGGGAATAGTGCTGGAAATGCCTGTTATGAGATCTCTCCACAGAAATCGTTTCCAGACTTCCCCCTTCAACACACGAGTTTAACTTTGTAAGTTGAATGCACACATTGAAGACCGTTGTGTTATGTAGCTCCGTTTTGGTTTCACAGGCAGACAGTTCTCCTTACAGCATAGTCTCCCATTCACTGAGAATTGTCCAAACGCAGCTCTTACCAGAAACGTGTTTCTAACTCCTGAATCTAAACGGAGATTTAACTCTCTTAGCTGAACAAACGCACAGCAGAGCAGATTGAAGGATACGTTGCTTCTGTGCTTTAGGCAGAGTTTTACTGCTATTTTGTTATATCTGGGAATAGTGTTGGAAATGCCTGTTTTGAGATCTCTCCACAGAAACTGTTTCCAGACTTCCCCTTCAACACACGAGTTTAATTCTGTAAGTTGAATGCACACATTGAAGACCGTTCTGTTAGGTAGCTCCGTTTTGGTTTCACAAGCAGACCGTTCTCCTTACAGCATAGGCTCCCATTCACTGAGAAATGTCCAAACGCAGCTCTTACCAGAAACGTGTTTCTAACTCCTGAATCTTAAGGGAGATTTAACTCACTTAGCTGAACAAACGCACAGCAGAGCAGATTGAAGGATACGTTGCTTTTGTGTTTTAGGCAGAGTTTTACTGCTATTTCGTTATAAGCGGGAATAGTGCTGGAAATGCATGTTTTGAGATCTCTCCACAGAAAGCGTTTCCAGACTTCCCCTTCAACACACGAGTTTAACTCTGTAAGTTGAATGCACACATTGAAGACCGTTCTGTTAGGTAGCTCCGTTTTGGTTTCACAAGCAGACAGTTCTCATTACAGCATAGGCTCCCATTCACTTAGAAATGTCCAAATGCAGCTTTTACCAGAAACGGGTTTCTAACTCCTGAATCTAAAAAGAGATTTAACTCACTTAGCTGAACAAACGCACAGCAGAGCCGATTGAAGGATACGTTGTTTCTGTGTTTTAGGCAGAGTTTTACCGCTATTTTGTTATATGCGGGAATAGTGCTGGAAATGCCTGTTTTGAGATCTCTCCACAGAAAGCGTTTCCAGACTTCCCCTTCAACACACGAGTTTAACACTGTAAGTTGTATGCACACATTGAAGACCGTTCTGTTACATAGCTCCGTTTTGGTTTCACAAGCAGACAGTTCTCCTTACAAAATAGGCTCCCATTCACTGAGAAATGTCCAAACGCAGCTCTTACCAGAAACGTGTTTCTATCTCCTGAATCTAAAGGTAGATTTAACTCACTTAGCTGAACAAACGCACAGCAGAGCAGATTGAAGGATACGTTGCTTCTGTGTTTTAGGCAGAGTTTTACTGCTATTTCGTTATAAGCGGGAATAGTGCTGGAAATGCCTGTTTTGAGATCTCTCCACAAAAAGCGTTTCCAGACTTCCCCTTCATCACACGAGTTTAACTCTGTAAGTTGAATGCACACATTGAAGAACGTTCTGTTAGGTAGCCCCGTTTGGGTTTCACAAGCAGACAGTTCTCCTTACAGCGTAAGCTCCCTTTCACTGAGAAATGTTCAAACACCTCTTTTACCAGAAACGTGTTTCTGACTCCTGAATCTAAAGGGAGATTTAACTCACTTAGCTGAACAAACGCACAGCAGAGCAGATTGAAGGATACGTTGCTTCTGTGTTTTAGGCAGAGTTTTACTGCTATTTCGTTATATGCGGGAATACTGCTGGAAATGCCTGTTTTGAGATCTCTCCACAGAAAGCGTTTCCAGACTTCCCCTTCAACACACGAGTTTAACTCTGTAAGTTGAATGCACACATTGCAGACCGTTCTGTTAGGTAGCTCCGTTTTGGTTTCACAAGCAGACAGTTCTCCTTACAGCATAGGCTCCCATTCACTGAGAAATGTCCAAACGCAGCTCTTACCAGAAACGTGTTTATAACTCCTGAATCTAAAGGGAGATTTAACTCACTTAGCTGAACAAACGCACACTAGAGCAGATTTACGGATACGTTGCTTCTGTGTTTTAGGCAGAGTTTTACTTCTATTTCGTTATATCCGTGAATAGTGCTGGAAATTATTGTTTTTAGATCTCTCCACAGAACGCGTTTCCAGACTTCCCCTTCAACACACGAGTTTAGCTCTGGAAGTTGAATGCACACAGTGAAGACCGTTCTGTTAGGTAGCTCCGTTTTGGTTTCACAAGCAGACAGTTCTCCTTACAGCATAGGCTCCCATTCACTGAGAATTGTACAAACGCAGCTCTTACCTGAAACGTGATTCTAAATCCTGAATCTAAAGGGAGATTAAACTCACTTAGCTGAACAAACTCACAGCAGAGCAGATTGAAGGATACGTTGCTTCTGTGTTTTAGGCAGAGTTTAACGGCTATTTCGTTATATGCGGGAACAGTGCTGGAAATGCCTGTTATGAGATCTCTCCACAGAAAGCGTTTCCAGACTTCCCCCTTCAACACACGAGTTTAACTCTGTAAGTTGAATGCACACATTGAAGACCGTTCTGTTAGGTGGCTCCGTTTTGTTTTCACAAGCAGACAGTTCTCCTTACAGCATAGGCTCCCATTCACTGAGAAATGTCCAAACGCAGCCCTTACCAGAAACGTGTTTCTAACTCCTGAATCTAAAGGGAGATTTAACACACTTAGCTGAACAAACGCACAGCAGAGAAGATTGAAGGATACGTTGCTTTTGTGTTTTAGGCAGAGTTTTACTGCTATTTCGTTATATGCGGGAATAGTGCTGGAAATGCATGTTTTTAGATCTCTCCACAGAAAGCGTTTCCAGACTTCCCCTTCAACACACGAGTTTAACTCTGTAAGTTGAATGAACACATTGAAGACCGTTCTGTTAGGTAGCTCCGTTTTGGTTTCACAATCAGACAGTTCTCCTTACAGCATAGGCTCCCATTCACTTAGAAATGTCCAAATGCATCTCTTACCAGAATCGGGTTTCTAACTCCTGAATCTAAAAAGAGATTTAACTCACTTAGCTGAACAAACGCACAGCGGAGCAGATTGAAGGATACGTTGCTTCTCTGTTTTAGGCAGAGTTTACCGCTATTTCGTTATATGCGGGAATAGTGCTGGAAATGCGTGTTTTGAGATCTCTCCACAGAAAGCGTTTCCAGACTTCCCCTTCAACACACGGGTTTAACTCTGTAAGTTGAATGCACACATTGAAGACCGTTCTGTTAGGTAAATCCGTTTTGGTTTCACAAGCAGACAGTTCTCCTTACAGCATAGGCTCCCATTCACTGACAAATGTCCAAACGCAGCTCTTACCAGAAACGTGTTTATAACTCCTGAATCTAAAGGGAGATTTAAGTCACTTAGCTGAACAAACGCATAGCAGAGCAGATTGAAAATACGTTGCTTTTGTGTTTTAGGCAGAGTTTTACTGCTATTTCGTTATATGCGGGAATAGTGCAGGAAATGCCTGTTTTGTGATCTCTCCACAGAAAGCGTTTCCAGACTTCCCCTTCAACACAGAAGTCTAACTCTGTAAGTTGAATGCACACATTGAAGACCCTTCTGTTAGGTAGCTCCGTTTTGGTTTCACCAGCCGACAGTGCTCCTTACAGCATAGGCTACCATTTGCTGAGAAATGTCCAAACGCAGCTCTTACCAGAAACGTGATTCTAACTCCTGAATCTAAAGGGAGATTAAACTCACTTAGCTTAAGAAGCGCACACTAGAGCAGATTGACGTATAGGTTGCTTCTGTGTTTTAGGCAGAGTTTTACTTCTATATCGTTATATGCGGGAATAGTGCTGGAGATGCCTGTCTTGAGATCTCTCCACAGAAAGCTTTTCCAGACTTCCCCTTCAACACACGAGTTTAACTCTGTAAGTTGAATGCACACATTGAAGACCGTTCTGTTAGGTAGCTCCGTTTTGGTTTCACAAGCAGACAGTTCTCCTTACAGCATAGGCTCCCATTCACTGAGAAATGTCCAAACGCAGCTCTTACCAGAAACGTGTTTCTAACTCCTGAATCTAAAGGGAGATTTAACTCACTTAGCTGAACAAACGCACACTAGAGCCGATTGACGGATACGTTGCTTCTGTGTTTTAGGCAGAGTTTTACTTCTATTTCGTTATATGCGGGAATAGTGCTGGAGATGCCTGTTTTTAGATCTCTCCACAGAAAGCGTTTCCAGACTTCCCCGTCAACACACGAGTTTAACTCTGTAAGTTGAATGCACACATTGAAGACCGTTGTGTTAGGTAGCTCCGTTTTGGTTTCACAGGCAGACAGTTCTCCTTACAGCATAGGCTCCCATTCACTGAGAATTGTCCAAACGCAGCTCTTACCAGAAACGTGTTTCTAACTCCTGAATCTAAAGGGAGATTTAACTCACTTAGCTGAACAAACGCACAGCAGAGCAGATTGAAGGATACGTTGCTTCTGTGTTTTAGGCAGAGTTTTACTGCTATTTCGTTATATGTGGGAATAGTGTTGGAAACGGCTGTTTTGAGATCTCTCCACAGAAACTGTTTCCAGACTTCCCCTTCAACACACGAGTTTAACTCGGTAAGTTGAATGCACACATTTAAGAGCGTTCTGTTAGGTAGCTCCGTTTTGGTTTCACAGGCAGACAGTTCTCGTTACAGCATAGGCTCCCATTCACTGAGAAATGTCTAAACGCAGCTCTTACCAGAAACGTGTTTCTAACTCCTGAATCTAAAGGGAGATTTAACTCACTTAGCTGAACAAACGCACAGCAGAGCAGATTGAAGGATACGTTGCTTCTGTGCTTTAGGCAGAATTTTACTGCTATTTTGTTATATGCGGGAATAGTGCTGGAAATGCAGGTTTTGAGATCTCTCCACAGAAGGCGTTTCCAGACTTCCCCTTTAACACACGAGTTTAACTCTGTAAGTTGAATGCACACATTGAAGACCGTTCTGTTAAGTAGCTCCGTTTTGGTTTCACAATCAGACAGTTCTCCTTACAGCATAGCCTCCCATTCACTTAGAAATGTCCAAATGCAGCTCTTACCAGAAACGGGTTTCTAACTCCTGAATCTAAAAAGAGATTTAACTCACTGAGCTGAACAAACTCACAGCAGAGCAGATTGGAAGATACGTTGCTTCTGTGTTTTAGGCAGAGTTTTACCGCTATTTCGTTATATGCGGGAATAATGCTGGAAATGCCTGTTTTGAGATCTCTCCACAGAAAGCGTTTCCAGACTTCCCCTTCAACACACGAGTTTAACTCTGTAAGTTGAATGCACACATTGAAGACCGTTCTGTTAGGTAGCTCCGTTTTGGTTTCACAAGCAGACAGTTCTCCTTACAGCATAGTCTCCCATTCACTGAGAAATGTCCAAATGCAGCTCTTACCAGAAGCGTGTTTCTAACTCCTGAATCTAAAGGGAGATTTAAGTCACATAGCTGAACAAACGCACAGCAAAGCAGATTGAAGGATACGTTGCTTCTGTGTTTTAGGCAGAGTTTTACTGCTATTTCGTTATATGCGGGAATAGTGTTGGAAATGCCTGTTTTGAGATCTCTCCACAGAAAGCGTTTCCAGACTTACCCTTCAACACACGAGTTTAACTCTCTAAGTTGTATGCACACATTGAAGACCGTTCTGTTACATAGCTCCGTTTTGCTTTCACAAGCAGACAGTTCTCCTTACAAAATAGGCTCCCATTCACTGAGAAATGTCCAAACGCAGCTCTTACCAGAAACGTGTTTCTATCTCCTGAATCTAAAGGTAGATTTAACTCACTTAGCTGAACAAACGCACAGCAGAGCAGATTGAAGGATACGTTGCTTCTGTGTTTTAGGCAGAGTTTTACTGCTATTTCGTTATAAGCGGGAATAGTGCTGGAAATGCCTGTTTTGAGATCTCTCCACAGAAAGCGTTTCCAGACTTCCCCTTCAACACACGATTTTAACTCTGTAAGTTGAATGCACACAATGAAGAACGTTCTGTTAGGTAGCTCCGTTTAAGTTTCACAAGCAGACAGTTCTCCTTACAGCATAAGCTACCTTTCACTGAGAAATGTTCAAACATCGCTTTTACCAGAAACGTGTTTCTGACTCCTGAATCTAAAGGGAGATTTAACTCACTTAGCTGAACAAACGCACAGCAGAGCAGATTGAAGGATACGTTTCTTCTGTGTTTTAGGCCGAGTTTTACTGCTATTTCGTTATATGCGGGAATACTCCTGGAAATGCATGTTTTGAGATCTCTCCACAGAAAGCGTTTCCAGACTTCCCCTTCAACACATGAGTTTAACTCTGTAAGTTGAATGCACACATTGAAGACCGTTCTGTTAGGTAGCTCCGTTTTGATTTCAAAAGCAGACAGTTCTCCTTACAGCATAGGCTCCCATTAAATGAGAAATGTCCAAACGCAGCTCTTTCCATAAACGTGCTTCTAACTCCTGAATCTAAAGGGAGATTTAAATCACTTAGCTGAACAAAGGCACAGCAGAGCAGATAGAAGGATACGTTGCTTCTGTGTTTTAGGCAGAGATTTACTGCTATTAAGTTATATGCGGGAATAGTGCTGGAAATACCTGTTTTGAGATCTCTCCACAAAAAGCGTTTCCAGACTTCCCCTTCAACACACGAGTTCAGCTCTGTAAGTTGAATGCACACATTGAAGACCGTTCTGTTAGGTAGCTCCGTTTTGGTTTCACAAGCAGACAGATCTCTTTACAGCATAGGCTCCCATTTACTGAGAAATGTCCAAACGCAGCTCTTAACAGAAACGTGTTTCTAACTCCTGAATCTAAAGGGAGATTTAACTCACTTAGCTGAACAAAGGCACAGCAGAGCAGATTGTAGGTTATGTTGCTTCTGTGTTTTAGGCAGAGTTTTACTGCTATTTCGTTATATGCGGGAATAGTGCTGGAAATGCCTGTTTTGAGATCTCTCCACAGAAAGGGTTTCCAGACTTCCCCTTCAACACAGGAGTCTAACATTGTAAGTTGAATGCACACCTTGAAGACCGTTCTGTTAGGTAGCTCCGTTTTGATTTCACAATCAGACAGTTCTCCTTACAACATAGGCTCCCATTTGCTGAGAAATGTCCAAACGCAGCTCTTACCAGAAACGTGTTTCCAACTCCTGAATCTAAATGGAGATTTAACTCACTTAGCTGAAGAAGCGCAAACTAGAGCAGATTGATTTATAGGTTGCTTCTGTGTTTTAGGCAGAGTTTTACTTCCATTTCGTTATATGCGGGAATAGTGGTGGAGATGCCTGTTTTGAGATCTCTCCACAGAAAGCGTTTCCAGACTTCCCCTTCAACACACGAGTTTAACTCTGTAAGTTGAATGCACACATTGAAGACCGTTCTGTTAGGTAGCTCCGTTTTGTTTTCACAAGCAGACAGTTCTCCTTACAGCATAGTCTCCCATTCACTGAGAAATGTCCAAATGCAGCTCTTACCAGAAGCGTGTTTCTAACTCCTGAATCTAAAGGGAGATTTAAGTCACATAGCTGAACAAACGCACAGCAGAGCAGATTGAAGGATACGTTGCTTCTGTGTTTTAGGCAGAGTTTTACTGCTATTTCGTTATATGCGGGAATAGTGTTGGAAATGCCTGTTTTGAGATCTCTCCACAGAAAGCGTTTCCAGACTTACCCTTCAACACACGAGTTTAACTCTGTAAGTTGTATGCACACATTGAAGACCGTTCTGTTACATAGCTCCGTTTTGGTTTCACAAGCAGACAGTTCTCCTTACAAAATAGGCTCCCATTCACTGAGAAATGTCCAAACGCAGCTCTTACCAGAAACATGTTTCTATCTCCTGAATCTAAAGGTAGATTTAACTCACTTAGCTGAACAAACGCACAGCAGAGCAGATTGAAGGATACGTTGCTTCTGTGTTTTAGGCAGAGTTTTACTGCTATTTCGTTATAAGCGGGAATAGTGCTGGAAATGCCTGTTTTGAGATCTCTCCACAGAAAGCGTTTCCAGACTTCCCCTTCAACACACGAGTTTAACTCTGTAAGTTGAATGCACACAATGAAGAACGTTCTGTTAGGTAGCTCCGTTTGGGTTTCACAAGCAGACAGTTCTCCTTACAGCATCAGCTACCTTTCACTGAGAAATGTTCAAACATCGCTTTTACCAGAAACGTGTTTCTGACTCCTGAATCTAAAGGGAGATTGAACTCACTTAGCTGAACAAACGCACAGCAGAGCAGATTGAAGGATACGTTTCTTCTGTGTTTTAGGCAGAGTTTTACTGCTATTTCGTTATATGCGGGAATACTGCTGGAAATGCATGTTTTGAGATCTCTCCACAGAAAGCGTTTCCAGACTTCCCCTTCAACACATGAGTTTAACTCTGTAAGTTGAATGCACACATTGAAGACCGTTCTGTTAGGTAGCTCCGTTTTGATTTCAAAAGCAGACAGTTCTCCTTACAGCATAGGCTCCCATTCAATGAGAAATGTCCAAACGCAGCTCTTTCCATAAAGGTGCTTCTAACTCCTGAATCTAAAGGGAGATTTAAATCACTTAGCTGAACAAAGGCACAGCAGAGCAGATAGAAGGATACGTTGCTTCTGTGTTTTAGGCAGAATTTTACTGCTATTAAGTTATATGCGGGAATAGTGCTGGAAATACCTGTTTTGAGATCTCTCCACAAAAAGCGTTTCCAGACTTCCCCTTCAACACACGAGTTCAGCTCTGTAAGTTGAATGCACATATTGAAGACCGTTCTGTTATGTAGCTCCGTTTTGGTTTCACAAGCAGACAGATCTCTTTACAGCATAGGCTCCCATTTACTGAGAAATGTCCAAACGCAGCTCTTAACAGAAACGTGTTTCTAACTCCTGAATGTAAAGGGAGATTTAAATCACTTAGCTGAACAAAGGCACAGCAGAGCAGATTGTAGGTTATGTTGCTTCTGTGTTTTAGGCAGAGTTTTACTGCTATTTCGTTATATGCGGGAATAGTGCTGGAAATGCCTGTTTTGAGATCTCTCCACAGAAAGGGTTTCCAGACTTCCCCTTCAACACAGGAGTCTAACACTGTAAGTTGAATGCACACCTTGAAGACCGTTCTGTTAGGTAGCTCCGTTTTGATTTCACAAGCAGACAGTTCTCCTTACAGCATAGGCTCCCATTTGCTGAGAAATGTCCAAACGCAGCTCTTACCAGAAACGTGTTTCTAACTCCTGAATCTAAATGGAGATTTAACTCACTTAGCTGAAGAAGCGCAAACTAGAGCAGATTGACTTATAGGTTGCTTCTGTGTTTTAGGCAGAGTTTTACTTCTATTTCGTTATATGCGGGAATAGTGCTGGAGATGCCTGTTTTGAGATCTCTCCACAGAAAGCGTTTCCAGACTTCCCCTTCAACACACGAGTTTAACTCTGTAAGTTGAATGCACACATTGAAGACCGTTCTGTTATGTAGCTCCGTTTAGGTTTCACAAGCAGACAGTTCTCCTTACAGCATAGGCTCCCATTCACTGAGAAATGTCCAAAAGCAGCTCTTACCAGAAACGTGTTTATAACTCCTGAATCTAAAGGGAGATTTAACTCACTTAGCTGAACAAACGCACACTAGAGCAGATTTACGGATACGTTGCCTCTGTGTTTTAGGCAGAGTTTTACTTCTATTTCGTTATATGCGTGAATAGTGCTGGAAATGCCTGTTTTGAGACCTCTCCACAGAAACTGTTTCCAGACTTCCCCTTCAACACCCGAGTTTAACTCTGTAAGTTGAATGCACACCGTGAAGACCGTTCTGTTAGGTAGCTCCGTTTTGGTTTCACAAGCAGACAGTTCTCCTTACAGCATAGGCTCCCATTCACTGAGAATTGTCCAAACGCAGCTCTTACCTGAAACGTGATTCTAAATCCTGAATCTAAAGGGAGATTAAACTCACTTAGCTGAACAAACTCACAGCAGAGCAGATTGAAGGATACGTTTCTTCTGTGTTTTAGGCAGAGTTTTACGGCTATTTCGTTATATGCGGGAATAGTGCTGGAAATGCCTGTTATGAGATCTCTCCACAGAAAGCGTTTCCAGACTTCCCCCTTCAACACAGGAGTTTAACTCTGTAAGTTGAATGCACACATTGAAGACCGTTGTGTTAGGTAGCTCCGTTTTGGTTTCACAAGCAGACAGTTCTCCTTACATCATAGGCTCCCATTCACTGAGAAATGTCCAAACGCAGCTCTTACCAGAAACGTGTTTCTAACTCCTGAATCTAAAGGGAGATTTAACTGACTTAGCTGAACAAACGCACACTAGAGCAGATTGACGGATATGTTGCTTCTGTGTTTTAGGCAGAGTTTTACTTCTATTTCGTTATATGCGGGAATAATGCTGGAGATGCCTGTTTTTAGATCTCTCCACAGAAAGCGTTTCCATACTTCCCCTTCAACACACGAGTTTAACTCTGTAAGTTGAATGCACACATTGAAGACCGTTCTGTTAGGTAGCTCCGTTTTGGTTTCACAAGCAGACAGTTCTCCTTACAGCATAGTCTCCCATTCACTGAGAAATGTCCAAACGCAGGTCTTACCAGAAACGTGTTTATAACTCCTGAATCTAAAGGGAGATTTCACTCACTTAGCTGAACAAAGGCACAGCAGAGCAGATTGACGGATATGTTGCTTCTGTGTTTGAGGCAGTGTTTTACTGCTATTTCGTTATATGCGGGAATAGTGCTGGAAATGCCTGTTTTGAGATCTCTCCACAGAAAGCGTTTCCAGACTTCCCCTTCAACACACGAGTTTAAGTCTGTAAGTTGAATGTACACATTGAATACCGTTCTGTTAGGTAGCTCCGTTTTGGTTTCACAAGCAGACAGTTCTCCTTACAGCATAGGCGCCCATTCACTGAGAATTGTCCAAACGCAGCTCTTACCTGAAACGTGATTCTAACTCCTGAATTTAAAGGGAGATTAAACTCACTTAGCTGAACAAACTAACAGCAGAGCAGATTGAAGGATACGTTGCTTTTTTGTTTTAGGCAGAGTTTTACGGCTATTTCGTTATATGCGGGAATAGTGCCGGAAATGCCTGTTATGAGATCTCTCCACAGAAATCGTTTCCAGACTTCCCCCTTCAACACACGAGTTTAATTCTGTAAGTTGAATGCACACATTGAAGACCGTTGTGTTATGTATCTCCGTTTTGTTTTCACAGGCAGACAGTTCTCCTTACAGCATAGGCTCCCATTCACTGAGAATTTTCCAAACGCAGCTCTTACCAGAAACGTTTCTCTAACTCCAGAATCTAAAGGGAGATTTAACTCACTTAGCTGAAGAAGCGCACACTAGAGCAGATTGACGGATACGTTGCTTCTGTGTTTTAGGCAGAGTTTTACTGCTATTTCTTTATATGCGGGAATAGTGCTGGAGATGCCTGTTTTGAGATCTCTCCACAGAAAGCGTTTCCAGACTTCCCCTTCAACACACGAGTTTAACTCTGTAAGTTGAATGCACACATTGAAGACCGTTCTGTTAGGTAGCTCCGTTTTGGTTTCACAAGCAGACAGTTCTCCTTACAGCATAGTCTCCCATTCACTGAGAAATGTCCAAACGCAGCTCTTACCAGAAACGTGTTTCTAACTCCTGAATCTAAAGGGAGATTTAACTCACTTAGATGAACAAACGCACAGCAGAGCAGATTGAAGGTTACGTTGCTTCTGTGTTTTATTCAGAGTTTTACCGCTATTTCGTTATATGCGGGAATAGTGCTGGAAATGCCTGTTTTGAGATCTCTCCACAGAAAGCGTTTCCAGACTTCCCTTTCAACACAGGAGTCTAACTCTGTAAGTTGAAAGCACACATTGAAGACCGTTCTGTTAGGTAGCTCCGTTTTGGTTTCACAAGTAGACAGTTCTCCTTACAGCCTAGGCTCCCATTTGCTGAGAAATGTCCAAACGCAGCTCTTACCAGAAATGTGTTTCTACCTCCTGAATCTAAAGGGAGATTTAACTCACTTAGCTGAAGAAGCGCACACTAGAGCAGATTGACGGATACGATGCTTCTGTGTTTTAGGCAGAGTTTTACTGCTATTTCGTTATATGCGGGAATAGTGCTGGAAATGCCTGTTTTGAGACCTCTCCACAGAAACTGTTTCCAGACTTCCCCTTCAACACACGAGTTTAACTCTGTAAGTTGAATGCAAACCGTGAAGACCGTTCTGTTAGGTAGCTCCGTTTTGGTTTCACAAGCAGACAGTTCTCCTTACAGCATAGGCTCCCATTCACTGAGAAATGTCCAAACGCAGCTCTTACCAGAAACGTGTTTCTACCTCCTGAATCTAAAGGGAGATTTAACTCACTTAGCTGAACAAGCGCACAGCAGAGCAGATTGAAGGATACGTTGCTTCTGTGTTTTAGGCAAAGTTTTACTTCTATTTCGTTATATGCGGGAATAGTGCTGGAGATGCCTGTTTTGAGATCTCTCCACAGAAAGCGTTTCCAGACTTCCCCTTCAACACAGGAGTTTAACTCTGTAAGTTGAATGCACACATTGAAGACCGTTCTGTTAGGTAGCTCCGTTTTGGTTTCACAAGCAGACAGTTCTCCTTACAGCATAGGCTCCCATTCACTGAGAATTGTCCAAAGGCAGCTCTTACCTGAAACGTGATTCTAACTCCTGAATCTAAAGGGCGATTTAACTCACTTAGCTGAACAAACGCACAGCAGAGCAGATTGAACGATACGTTGCTTCTGTGTTTTAGGCAGAGTTTTACTGGTATTTCGTTATATGCGTTAATAGTGCTGGAAATGCCTGTTTTGAGATCTCTCCACAGAAAGCGTTTCCAGGCTTCCCATTCAACACACGAGTTTAACTCTGTACCTTGAATGCACACATTGAAGACCGTTGTGTTAGGTAGCTCCATTTTGTTTTCACAAGCAGACAATTCTCCTTACAGCATAGGCTCCCATTCACTGAGAACTGTCCAAACGCAGCTCTTACCAGAAACGTGTTTCTAAGGCCTGAATCTAAAGAGAGATTTAACTCACTTAGCTGAACAAACGCACAGCAGAGCAGATTGAAGGACAGGTTTCTTCTGTGTTTTAGGCAGAGTTTTACTGCTATTTCGTTATATGCGGGAATTGTGCTGGAAATGCCTGTTTTGAGATCTCTCAACAGAAAGCGTTTCCAGAATTCCCCTTCAACACACGAGTTTAATTCTGTAAGTTGAATGCACACTTTGAAGACCGTTCTGTTAGGTAGCTCCGTTTTGGTTTCTCAAGCAGACAGTTCTCCTTACAGCATAGGCTCCCATTTGCTGAGAAATGTCCAAACGCAACTCTTACCAGAAACGTGTTTCTAACTCCTGAATCTAAAGGGAGATTTAACTCACTTAGCTGGACCAACCCACAGCAGAGCAGATTGACGGATACGTTGCTTATGTTTTTTAGGCAGAGTTTTACTGCTATTTCGTTATATGCGGGAATAATGCTGGAAATGCCTGTTTTGAGATCTCTCCAGAGAAAGCGATTCCAGACTTCCCCTTCAGCACAGGAGTCTAACTCTGTAAGTTGAATGCACACATTGAAGACCGTTCTGTTAGGTAGCTCCGTTTTTGTTTCACAAGCAGACAGTTCTCCTTACAGCATAGGCTCCGATTTGCTGAGAAATGTCCAAACGCAGCTCTTACCAGAAACGTGTTTCTAACTCCTGAATCTAAAGGGAGATTTAACTCACTTAGCTGAAAAAACGCACAGCAGAGCAGATTGAAGGATACGTTGCTTCTGTGTTTTAGGCAGAGTTTTACTGCTATTTCGTTATATGCGGGAATAGTGCTGGAAATGCCTGTTTTGAGATCTGTCCACAGAAACTGTTTCCAGACTTCCCCTTCAACACACGAGTTTAATTCTGTAAGTTGAATGCACACTTTGAAGGCCGTTATGTTAGGTAGCTCCGTTTTGGTTTCACAAGCAGACAGTTCTACTTACAGCATTGGCTCCCATTCACTGAGAAATGTCCAAACGCAGCTCTTATCAGAAACGTGTTTCTAACTCCTGAATCTAAAGAGAGATTTAACTCACTTAGCTGAACAAACGCACAGCAGAGCAGATTGAAGGATACGTTGCTTCTGTGTTTTAGGCAGACTTTTACTGCTATTTCGTTATATGCGGGAATAGTGCTGGAAATGCCTGTTTTGTGATCTCTCCACAAAAAGGGTTTCCAGACTTCCCCTTCAACACACGAGTTTAACTCTGTAAGTTGAATGCACACATTGAAGACCGTTCTGTTATGTAGCTCCGTTTTGGTTTCACAAGCAGACAGTTCTCCTTACAGCATAGGCTCCCATTCACTGAGAAATGTCCAAACGCAGCTCTTACCAGAAACGTGTTTCTAACTCCTGAATCTAAAGGGAGATTTAACTCACTTAGCTGAACAAACGCACAGCAGAGCAGATGGACGGATACGTTGCTTCTGTGTTTTAGGCAGAGTTTTACTGCTATTTCGTTATATGCGGGAATAGTGCTGGAAATGCCTGTTTTGGGATCTCTCCACAGAAAGCGTTTCCAGACTTCCCCTTCAACACACGAGTTTAATTCTGTAAGTTGAATGCACACATTGAAGACCGTTGTGTTAGGTAGCTCCGTTTTGGTTGCGCAAGCAGACAGTTCTCCTTACATCATAGGCTCCCATTCACTGAGAAATGTCCAAACGCATCTCTTACCAGAAACGTGTTTCTAACTCCTGAATCAAAACTAAGATTAAACTCACTTAGCTGAACCAACGCACAGCAGAGCAGATTGACGGATACGTTGCTTATGTGTTTTAGGCAGAGTTTTACTGCTATTTCGTTATATGCGGGAATAGTGCTGGAAATGCCTGTTTGAGATCTCTCCACAGAAAGCGTTTCCAGACTTCCCCTTCAACACACGAGTTTAACTCTGTAAGTTGAATGCACACATTGAAGACCCTTCTGTTAGGTAGCTCCCTTTTGGTTTCACAAGCAGACAGTTCTCCTTACAGCATAGGATCCCATTCACTGAGAAATGTCCAAACGCAGCTATTTCCAGAAACGTGTTTCTAACTCCTGAATCTAAAGGGAGATTTAACTCACTTAGCTGAACAAACGCACAGCAGAGCAGATTGACGGATACGTTGCTTCTGTGTTTTAGGCAGAGTTTTACTGCTATATCGTTATATGCGGGAATAGTGCTGGAAATGCCTGTTTTGAGATCTCTCCACAGAAAGCGTTTCCAGACTTCCCCTTCAACACACGAGTTTAACTCTGTAAGTTGAATGCACACAATGAAGACCGTTCTGTTAGGTAGCTCCGTTTTGGTTTCGCAAGCAGAGAGTTCTCCTTACAACATAGGCTCCCATTCACTGGGAAATGTCCAAACGCAACTCTTACCAGAAACGTGTTTCTAACTCCTGAATCAAAAGGAAGATTAAACTCACTTAGCTGAACCAACGCACAGCAGAGCAGATTGACGGATACGTTGCTTATGTGTTTTAGGCAGAGTTTTACTGCTATTTCGTTATATGCGGGCATAGACCTGGAAATGCCTGTTTTGCGATCTCTCCACAGAAAGCGTTTCCAGACTTCCCCTTCAACACACGAGTTTAACTCTGTAAGTTGAATGCACACTTTGAAGACCGTTCTGTTAGGTAGCTCCGTTTTGGTTTCACAAGCAGACAGTTCTCCTTACAGCATAGGCTCCCATTCACTGAGAAATGTCCAAACGCAGCTCTTACCAGAAACGTGTTTCTAACTCCTGAATCTAAAGGGAGATTTAACTCACTTACCTGAACAAAGGCACAGCAGAGGAGATTGAAGTATACGTTGCTTCTGTGTTTTAGGCAGAGTTTTACTGCTATTAATTTATATGCGGGAATAGTGCTGGAAATGCCTGTTTTGAGATCTCTCCACAGAAAGCGTTTCCAGACTTCCCCTTCAACACAAGAGTTCAGCTCCAGTAAGTTGAATGCACACATTGAAGACCATTCTGTTAGGTAGCTCCGTTTTGGTTTCACAAGCAGAAAGTTCTCTTTACAGCATAGGCTCCCATTTACTGAGAAATGTCCAAACGCAGCTCTTACCAGAAACGTGTTTCTAACTCCTGAATCTAAAGGGAGATTTAACTCACTTAGCTGAACAAACGCACAGCAGAGCAGATTGAAGGATAAGTTGCTTCTCTGTTTTAGGCAGAGTTTTACTGCTATTTCGTTATATGCGGGAATACTGCTGGAAATGCCTGTTTTGAGATCTCTCCACAGAAAGCGTTTCCAGACTTCACCTTCAACACACGAGTTTAACTCTGTAAGTTGAATGCACACATTGAAGACCGTTCTGTTAGGTAGCTCCGTTTTGGTTTCACAAGCAGACAGTTCTCCTTACAGCATAGGCTCCCATTCACTGAGAAATGTCCAAACGCAGCTCTTAACATAAACGTACTTCTAACTCCTGAATCTAAAGGGAGATTTAACTCACTTAGCTGAACAAAGGCACAGCAGAGCAGATAGAAGGATACGTTGCTTCTGTGTTTTAGGCAGAGTTTTACTGCTATTAAGTTATATGCGGGAATAGTGCTGGAAATGCCTGTTTTGAGATCTCTCCACAGAAAGCGCTTCCAGACTTCCCATTCAACACACGAGTTCAGCTCTGTAGGTTGAATGCACACATTGAAGACCGTTCTGTTAGGTAGCTCCGTTTTGTTTTCACAAGCAGACAGTTCTCCTTACAGCATAGGCTCCCATTCACTGAGAAATGTCCAAACGCAGCCCTTACCAGAAACGTGTTTCTAACTCCTGAATCTAAAGGGAGATTTAAAACACTTAGCTGAACAAACGAAAAGCCGAGCAGATTGAAGGATATGTTGCTTCTGTGTTTTAGGCAGAGTTTTACTGCTATTTCGTTATATGCGGGAATAGTGTTGGAAATGCATGTTTTGAGATCTCTCCACAGAAAGCGTTTCCAGACTTCCCCTTCAACACACGAGTTTAACTCTGTAAGTTGAATGCACACATTGAAGACCGTTCTGTTAGGTACCTCCGTTTTGGTTTCACAATCAGACAGTTCTCCTTACAGCATAGGCTCCCATTGACTTAGAAATGTCCAAATGCAGCTCTTACCAGAATTGGGTTTCTATCTCCTGAATCTAAAAAGAGATTTAACACACTTAGCTGAACAAACGCACAGCAGAGCAGATTGAAGCATACGTTGCTTCTGTGTTTTAGGCAGAGTTTTACCGCTATTTCGTTATATGCGGGAATAGTGCTGGAAATGCGTGTTTTGAGATCTCTCCACAGAAAGCGTTTCCAGACTTCCCCTTCAACACAGGGGTTGAATTCTGTAAGTTGAATGCACACATTGAAGACCGTTCTGTTAGGTAGATCCGTTTTGGTTTCACAAGCAGACAGTTCTCCTTACAGCATAGGCTCCCATTCACTGACAAATGTCCAAACGCAGCTCTTACCAGAAACGTGTTTATAACTCCTGAATCTAAAGGGAGATTTAAGTCACTTAGCTGAACAAACGCACAGCAGAGCAGATTGAAGGATACGTTGCTTTTGTGTTTTAGGCAGAGTTTTACTGCTATTTCGTTATATGCGGGAATAGTGCTGGAAATGCCTGTTTTGTGATCTCTCCACAGAAAGCGTTTCCAGACTTCCCCTTCAACACAGGAGTCTAACTCTGTAAGTTGAATGCACACATTGAAGACCCTTCTGTTAGGTAGCTCCGTTTTGGTTTCACCAGCCGACAGTGCTCCTTACAGCATAGCCTACCATTTGCTGAGAAATGTCCAAACGCAGCTCTTACCAGAAACGTGTTTCTAACTCCTGAATCTAAAGGGAGATTAAACTCACTTAGCTTAAGAAGCGCACACTAGAGCAGATTGACGGATAGGTTGCTTCTGTGTTTTAGGCAGAGTTTTACTTCTATATCGTTATATGCGGGAATGATGCTGGAGGTGCCTGTTTTGAGATCTCTCCACAGAAAGCGTTTCCAGACTTCCCCTTCAACACACGAGTTTAACTCTGTAAGTTGAATGCACACATTGAAGACCGTTCTGTTAGGTAGCTCCGTTTTGGTTTCACAAGCCGACAGTTCTCCTTACAGCATAGTCTCCCATTCACTGAGAAATGTCCAAATGCAGCTCTTACCAGAAGCGAGTTTTTAACTCCTGAATCTAAAGGGAGATTTAACTCACTTAGATGAACAAACGCACAGCAGAGCAGATTGAAGGATACGTTGCTTCTTTGTTTTAGGCAGAGTTTTACTTCTATTTCGTTATATGCGGGAATAGTGCGGGAGATGCCTGTTTTGAGATCTCTCCACAGAAAGCGTTTCCATACTTCCCCTTCAACACACGAGTTTAACTCTGTAAGTTGAATGCACACATTGAAGACCGTTCTGTTAGGTAGCTCCGTTTTGGTTTCACAAGCAGACAGTTCTCTTTACAGCATAGTCTCCCATTCACTGAGAAATGTCCAAACGCAGCTCTTACCAGAAACGTGTTTATAACTCCTGAATCTAAAGGGAGATTTAACTCACTTAGCTGAACAAAGGCACAGCAGAGCAGATTGATGGATACGTTGCTTCTGTGTTTTAGGCAGTGTTTTACTGCTATTTCGTTATATGCGGGAATAGTGCTGGAAATGCCTGTTTTGAGATCTCTCCACAGAAAGCGTTTCCAGACTTCCCCTTCAACACACGAGTTTAACTCTGTAAGTTGAATGCACACATTGAGTACCGTTCTGTTAGGTAGCTCCGTTTTGGTTTCACAAGCAGACAGTTCTCCTTACAGCATAGCCTCCCATTCACTGAGAATTGTCCAAACGCAGCTTTTTCCTGAAACGTGATTCTAACTCCTGAATTTAAAGGGAGATTAAACTCACTTAGCTGAACAAAGTAACAGCAGAGGAGATTGAAGGATACGTTGCTTTTTTGTTTTAGGCAGAGTTTTACGGCTATTTCGTTATATGCGGGAATAGTGCCAGAAATGCCTGTTATGAGATCTCTCCACAGAAATCGTTTCCAGACTTCCCCCTTCAACACACGAGTTTAAGTCTGTAAGTTGAATGCACACATTGAAGACCGTTGTGTTATGTATCTCCGTTTTGTTTTCACAGACAGACAGTTCTCATTACAGCATAGGCTCCCATTCACTGAGAATTTTCCAAACGCAGCTCTTACCAGAAACGTTTCTCTAACTCCAGAATCTAAAGGGAGATTTAACTCACTTAGCTGAAGAAGCGCACACTAGAGCAGATTGACGGATACGTTGCTTCTGTGTTTTAGGCAGAGTTTTACTGCTATTTCTTTATATGCGGGAATAGTGCTGGAGATGCCTGTTTTGAGATCTCTCCACAGAAAGCGTTTCCAGACTTCCCCTTCAACACACGAGTTTAACACTGTAAGTTGAATGCACACATTGAAGACCGTTCTGTTAGGTAGCTCCGTTTTGGTTTCACAAGCAGACAGTTCTCCTTACAGCATAGTCTCCCGTTCACTGAGAAATGTCCAAACGCAGCTCTTACCAGAAACGTGTTTCTAACTCCTGAATCTAAAGGGAGATTTAACTCACTTAGATGAACAAACGCACAGCAGAGCAGATTGAATGTTACGTTGCTTCTGTGTTTTATTCAGAGTTTTACCGCTATTTCGTTATATGCGGGAATAGTGCTGGAAATGCCTGTTTTGAGATCTCTCCACAGAAAGCGTTTCCAGACTTCCCTTTCAACACAGGAGTCTAACTCTGTAAGTTGAATGCACACATTGAAGACCGTTCTGTTAGGTAGCTCCGTTTTGGTTTCACAAGCAGACAGTTCTCCTTACAGCCTAGGCTCCCATTTGCTGAGAAATGTCCAAACGCAGCTCTTACCAGAAACGTGTTTCTACCTCCTGAATCTAAAGGGAGATTTAACTCACTTAGCTGAAGAAGCGCACACTAGAGCAGATTGACGGATACGTTGCTTCTGTGTTTTAGGCAGAGTTTTACTGCTATTTCGTTATATGCGGGAATAGTGCTGGAAATGCCTGTTTTGAGATCTCTCCACAGAAACTGTTTCCAGACTTCCCCTTCAACACACGAGTTTAACTCTGTAAGTTGAATGCACACCGTGAAGACCGTTCTGTTAGGTAGCTACGTTTTGGTTTCACAAGCAGACAGTTCTCCTTACAGCATAGGCTCCCATTCACTGAGAAATGTCCAAACGCAGCTCTTACCAGAAACGTGTTTCTACCTCCTGAATCTAAAGGGAGATTTAACTCACTTAGCTGAACAAGCGCACAGCAGAGCAGATTGAAGGATACGTTGCTTCTGAGTTTTAGGCAAAGTTTTAATTCTATTTCGTTATATGCGGGAATAGTGCTGGAGATGCCTGTTTTGAGATCTCTCCACAGAAAGCGTTTCCAGACTTCCCCTTCAACACAGGAGTTTAACTCTGTAAGTTGAATGCACACATTGAAGACCGTTCTGTTAGGTAGCTCCGTTTTGGTTACACAAGCAGACAGTTCTCCTTACAGCATAGGCTCCCATTCACTGAGAATTGTCCAAAGGCAGCTCTTACCTGAAACGTGATTCTAACTCCTGAATCTAAAGGGCGATTTAACTCACTTAGCTGAACAAACGCACAGCAGAGCAGATTGAATGATACGTTGCTTCTGTGTTTTAGGCAGAGTTTTACTGGTATTTCGTTATATGCGTGAATTGTGCTGGAAATGCCTGTTTTGAGATCTCTCAACAGAAAGCATTTCCAGAATTCCCCTTCAACACACGAGTTTAATTCTGTAAGTTGAATGCTCACTTTGAAGACCGTTATGTTAGGTAGCTCCGTTTTGGTGTCACAAGCAGACAGTTCTCCTTACAGCATAGGCTCCCATTCACTGAGAAATGTCCAAACGCAGCTCTTACCAGAAACGTGTTTCTAACTCCTGAATCTAAAGGGAGATTTAACTCACTTAGCTGAACAAACGCACAGCAGAGCAGATTGCAGGATACGTTGCTTTTGTGTTTTAGGCAGAGTTTTACTGCTATTTCGTTATATGCGGGAATTGTGCTGGAAATGCCTGTTTTGAGATCCTCCACAGAAAGCGTTTCCAGACTTCCCCTTCAACACACGAGTTTAACTCTGTAAGTTGAATGCACACATTGAGCACCGTTCTGTTAGGTAGCTCCGTTTTGATTTCGCAAGCAGACAGTTCTACTTACAGCATAGGCTCCCATTCACTGAGAAATGTCCCAACGCAACTCTTACCAGAAACGTGTTTCTAACTCGTGAAACAAAAGAGAGATTAAACTCACTTAGCTGAACCAACGCACAGCAGAGCAGATTGACGGATACGTTGCTTATGTGTTTTAGGCAGAGTTTTACTGCTATTTCTTTATATGCGGGAATAGTGTTGGAAATGCCTGTTTTGAGATCTCTCCAGAGAAAGCGATTCCAGACTTCCCCTTCAGCACAGGAGTCTAACTCTGTAAGTTGAATGCACACATTGAAGACCGTTCTGTTAGGTAGCTCCGTTTTGGTTTCACAAGCAGACAGTTCTCCTTACAGCATAGGCTCCCATTTGCTGAGAAATGTCCAAACGCAGCTCTTACCAGAAACGTGTTTCTAACTCCTGAATCTAAAGGGAGATTTAACTCACTTAGCTGAAAAAACGCACAGCAGAGCAGATTGAAGGATACGTTGCTTCTGTGTTTTAGGCAGAGTTTTACTGCTATTTCGTTATATGCGGGAATAGTGCTGGAAATGCCTGTTTTGAGATCTGTCCACAGAAACTGTTTCCAGACTTCCCCTTCAACACACGAGTTTAACTCTGTAAGTTGAATGCACACATTGAAGACCGTTCTGTTATGTAGCTCCGTTTTGGTTTCACAAGCAGACAGTTCTCCTTACAGCATAGGCTCCCATTCACTGAGAAATGTCCAAACGCAGCTCTTACCAGAAACGTGTTTCTAACTCCTGAATCTAAAGGGAGATTTAACTCACTTAGCTGAACAAACGCACAGCAGAGCAGATGGACGGATACGTTGCTTCTGTGTTTTAGGCAGAGTTTTACTGCTATTTCGTTATATGCGGGAATAGTGCTGGAAATGCCTGTTTTGGGATCTCTCCACAGAAAGCGTTTCCAGACTTCCCCTTCAACACACGAGTTTAACTCTGTAAGTTGAATGCACACATTGAGTACCGTTCTGTTAGGTAGCTCCGTTTTGGTTTCACAAGCAGACAGTTCTCCTTACAGCATAGCCTCCCATTCACTGAGAATTGTCCAAACGCAGCTTTTACCTGAAACGTGATTCTAACTCCTGAATTTAAAGGGAGATTAAACTCACCTAGCTGAACAAAGTAACAGCAGAGCAGATTGAAGGATACGTTGCTTTTTTGTTTTAGGCAGAGTTTTACGGCTATTTCGTTATATGCGGGAATAGTGCCAGAAATGCCTGTTATGAGATCTCTCCACAGAAATCGTTTCCAGACTTCCCCCTTCAACACACGAGTTTAAGTCTGTAAGTTGAATGCACACATTGAAGACCGTTGTGTTATGTATCTCCGTTTTGTTTTCACAGGCAGACAGTTGTCCTTACAGCATAGGCTCCCATTCACTGAGAATTTTCCAAACGCAGCTCTTACCAGAAACGTTTCTCTAACTCCAGAATCTAAAGGGAGATTTAACTCCCTTAGCTGAAGAAGCGCACACTAGAGCAGATTGACGGATACGTTGCTTCTGTGTTTTAGGCAGAGTTTTACTGCTATTTCTTTATATGCGGGAATAGTGCTGGAGATGCCTGTTTTGAGATCTCTCCACAGAAAGCGTTTCCAGACTTCCCCTTCAACACACGAGTTTAACTCTGTACGTTGAATGCACACATTGAAGACCGTTCTGTTAGGTAGCTCCGTTTTGGTTTCACAAGCAGACAGTTCTCCTTACAGCATAGTCTCCCATTCACTGAGAAATGTCCAAACGCAGCTCTTACCAGAAACGTGTTTCTAACTCCTGAATCTAAAGGGAGATTTAACTCACTTAGATGAACAAACGCACAGCAGAGCAGATTGAAGGTTACGTTGCTTCTGTGTTTTATTCAGAGTTTTACCGCTATTTCGTTATATGCGGGAATAGTGCTGGAAATGCCTGTTTTGAAATCTCTCCACAGAAAGCGTTTCCAGACTTCCCTTTCAACACAGGAGTCTAACTCTGTAAGTTGAATGCACACATTGAAGACCGTTCTGTTAGGTAGCTCCGTTTTGGTTTCACAAGCAGACAGTTCTCCTTACAGCCTAGGCTCCCATTTGCTGAGAAATGTCCAAACGCAGCTCTTACCAGAAACGTGTTTCTACCTCCTGAATCTAAAGGGAGATTTAACTCACTTAGCTGAAGAAGCGCACACTAGAGCAGATTGACGGATACGTTACTTCTGTGTTTTAGGCAGAGTTTTACTGCTATTTCGTTATATGCGGGAATAGTGCTGGAAATGCCTGTTTTGAGATCTCTCCACAGAAACTGTTTCCAGACTTCCCCTTCAACACACGAGTTTAACTCTGTAAGTTGAATGCACACCGTGAAGACCGTTCTGTTAGGTAGCTACGTTTTGGTTTCACAAGCAGACAGTTCTCCTTACAGCATAGGCTCCCATTCACTGAGAAATGTCCAAACGCAGCTCTTACCAGAAACGTGTTTCTACCTCCTGAATCTAAAGGGAGATTTAACTCACTTAGCTGAACAAGCGCACAGCAGAGCACATTGAAGGATACGTTGCTTCTGTGTTTTAGGCAAAGTTTTACTTCTATTTCGTTATATGCGGGAATAGTGCTGGAGATGCCTGTTTTGAGATCTCTCCACAGAAAGCGTTTCCAGACTTCCCCTTCAACACAGGAGTTTAAATCTGTAAGTTGAATGCACACATTGAAGACCGTTCTGTTAGGTAGCTCCGTTTTGGTTTCACAAGCAGACAGTTCTCCTTACAGCATAGGCTCCCATTCACTGAGAATTGTCCAAAGGCAGCTCTTACCTGAAACGTGATTCTAACTCCTGAATCTAAAGGGCGATTTAACTCACTTAGCTGAACAAACGCACAGCAGAGCAGATTGAATGATAAGTTGCTTCTGTGTTTTAGGCAGAGTTTTACTGGTATTTCGTTATATGCGTTAATAGTGCTGGAAATGCCTGTTTTGAGATCTCTCCACAGAAAGCGTTTCCAGGCTTCCCATTCAACACACGAGTTTAACTCTGTACCTTGAATGCACACATTGAAGACCGTTGTGTTAGGTAGCTCCGTTTTGTTTTCACAAGCAGACAGTTCTCCTTACAGCATAGGCTCCCATTCACTGAGAACTGTCCAAACGCAGCTCTTACCAGAAACGTGTTTCTAAGGCCTGAATCTAAAGAGAGATTTAACTCACTTAGCTGAACAAACGCACAGCAGAGCAGATTGAAGGACAGGTTTCTTCTGTGTTTTAGGCAGAGTTTTACTGCTATTTCGTTATATGCGGGAATTGTGCTGGAAATGCCTGTTTTGAGATCTCTCAACAGAAAGCATTTCCAGAATTCCCCTTCAACACACGAGTTTAATTCTGTAAGTTGAATGCACACTTTGAAGACCGTTATGTTAGGTAGCTCCGTTTTGGTGTCACAAGCAGACAGTTCTCCTTACAGCATAGGCTCCCATTCACTGAGAAATGTCCAAACGCAGCTCTTACCAGAAACGTGTTTCTAACTCCTGAATCTAAAGGGAGATTTAACTCACTTAGCTGAACAAACGCACAGCAGAGCAGATTGCAGGATACGTTGCTTTTGTGTTTTAGGCAGAGTTTTACTGCTATTTCGTTATATGCGGGAATTGTGCTGGAAATGCCTGTTTTGAGATCCTCCACAGAAAGCGTTTCCAGACTTCCCCTTCAACACACGAGTTTAACTCTGTAAGTTGAATGCACACATTGAGCACCGTTCTGTTAGGTAGCTCCGTTTTGGTTTCGCAAGCAGACAGTTCTACTTACAGCATAGGCTCCCATTCACTGAGAAATGTCCCAACGCAGCTCTTACCAGAAACGTGTTTGTAACTCGTGAAACAAAAGAGAGATTAAACTCACTTAGCTGAACCAACGCACAGCAGAGCAGATTGACGGATATGTTGCTTATGTGTTTTAGGCAGAGTTTTACTGCTATTTCTTTATATGCGGGAATAGTGCTGGAAATGCCTGTTTTGAGATCTCTCCACAGAAAGCGATTCCAGACTTCCCCTTCAACACAGGAGTCTAACTTTGTAAGTTGAATGCACACATTGAAGACCGTTCTGTTAGGTAGCTCCGTATTGGTTTCTCAAGCAGACAGTTCTCCTTACAGCATAGGCTCCCATTTGCTGAGAAATGTCCAAATGCAACTCTTACCAGAAACGTGTTTCTAACTCCTGAATCTAAAGAGAGATTTAACTCACTTAGCTGAACCAACCCAGAGCAGAGCAGATTGACGGATACGTTGCTTATGTTTTTTAGGCAGAGTTTTACTGCTATTTCGTTATATGCGGGAATAATGCTGGAAATGCCTGTTTTGAGATCTCTCCAGAGAAAGCGATTCCAGACTTCCCCTTCAGCACAGGAGTCTAACTCTGTAAGTTGAATGCACACATTGAAGACCGTTCTGTTAGGTAGCTCCGTTTTGGTTTCACAAGCAGACAGTTCTCCTTACAGCATGGGCTCCCATTTGCTGAGAAATGTCCAAACGCAGCTCTTACCAGAAACGTGTTTCTAACTCCTGAATCTAAAGGGAGATTTAACTCACTTAGCTGAAAAAACGCACAGCAGAGCAGACTGAAGGATACGTTGCTTCTGTGTTTTAGGCAGAGTTTTACTGCTATTTCGTTATATGCGGGAATAGTGCTGGAAATGCCTGTTTTGAGATCTGTCCACAGAAACTGTTTCCAGACTTCCCCTTCAACACACGAGTTTAATTCTGTAAGTTGAATGCACACTTTGAAGGCCGTTATGTTAGGTAGCTCCATTTTGGTTTCACAAGCAGACAGTTCTCCTTACAGCATAGGCTCCCATTCACTGAGAAATGACCAAACGCAGCTCTTATCAGAAACGTGTTTCTAACTCCTGAATCTAAAGGGAGATTTATCTCACTTAGCTGAACAAACGCACAGCAGAGCAGATGGACGGATACGTTGCTTCTGTGTTTTAGGCAGAGTTTTACTGCTATTTCGTTATATGCGGGAATAGTGCTGGAAATGCCTGTTTTGGGATCTCTCCACAGAAAGCGTTTCCAGACTTCCCCTTCAACACACGAGTTTAACTCTGTAAGTTGAATGCACACTTTGAAGACCGTTCTGTTAGGTAGCTCCGTTTTGGTTTCACAAGCAGACAGTTCTCCTTACAGCATAGGCTCCCATTCACTGAGAAATGTCCAAACGCAGCTCTTACCAGAAACGTGTTTCTAACTCCTGAATCTAAAGGGAGATTTAACTCACTTACCTGAACAAACGCACAGCAGAGCAGATTGACGGATACGTTGCTTCTGTGTTTTAGGCCGAGTTTTACTGCTATTTCGTTATATGCGGGAATAGTGCTGGAAATGCCTGTTTTGGGATCTCTCCAAAGAAAGCGTTTCCAGACTTCCCCTTCAACACACGAGTTTAACTCTGTAAGTTGAATGCACACATTGAAGACCGTTCTGTTAGGTAGCTCCGTTTTGGTTTCGCAAGCAGACAGTTCTCCTTACAGCATAGGCTCCCATTCACTGAGAAATGTCCAAACGCAGCGCTTACCATAAACGTGCTTCTAACTCCTGAATCTAAAGGGAGATTTAACTCACTTAGCTGAACAAAGGCACAGCAGAGCAGATTGAAGTATACGTTGCTTCTGTGTTTTAGGCAGAGTTTTACTGCTATTAATTTATATGCGGGAATAGTGCTGGAAATGCCTGTTTTGAGATCTCTCCACAGAAAGCGTTTCCAGACTTCCCCTTCAACACAAGAGTTCAGCTCCAGTAAGTTGAATGCACACATTGAAGACCATTCTGTTAGGTAGCTCCGTTTTGGTTTCACAAGCAGACAGTTCTCTTTACAGCATAGGCTCCCATTTACTGAGAAATGTCCAAACGCAGCTCTTACCAGAAACGTGTTTCTAACTCCTGAATCTAAAGGGAGATTTAACTCACTTAGCTGAACAAACGCACAGCAGAGCAGGTTGAAGGATAAGTTGCTTCTCTGTTTTAGGCAGAGTTGTACTGCTATTTCGTTATATGCGGGAATACTGCTGAAAATGCCTGTTTTGAGATCTCTCCACAGAAAGCGTTTCCAGACTTCACCTTCAACACACGAGTTTAACTCTGTAAGTTGAATGCACACTTTGAAGACCGGTCTGTTAGGTAGCTCCGTTTTGGTTTCACAAGCAGACAGTTCTCCTTAGAGCATGTGCTCCCATTCACTGAGAAATGTCCAAACGCAGCTCTTAACATAAACGTGCTTCTAAATCCTGAATCTAAAGGGAGATTTAACTCACTTAGCTGAACAAAGGCACAGCAGAGCAGATAGAAGGATACGTTGCTTCTGTGTTTTAGGCAGAGTTTTACTGCTATTAAGTTATATGCGGGAATAGTGCTGGAAATGCCTGTTTTGAGATCTCTCCTCAGAAAGCGTTTCCAGACTTCCCATTCAACACACGAGTTCAGCTCTGTAGGTTGAATGCACACATTGAAGACCGTTCTGTTAGGTAGCTCCGTTTTGGTTTCACAAGCAGACAGTTCTCTTTACAGCATAGGCTCCCATTTACTGAGAAATGTCCAAACGCAGCTCGTAACAGAAACGTGTTTCTAACTCCGGAATCTAAAGGGAGATTTAACTCACTTAGCTGAACAAACGCACAGCAGAGCAGATTGTAGGATATGTTGCTTCTGTGTTTTAGGCAGAGTTTTACTTCTATTTCGTTATATGCGGGAATAGTGCTGGAAATGCCTGTTTTTAGTTCTCTCCACAGAAATCGTTTCCAGACTTCCCCTTCAACACAGGAGTCTAACTCTGTAAGTTGAATGCACACATTGAAGACCGTTCTGTTAGGTAGCTCCGTTTTGGTTTCACAAGCAGACAGTTCTCCTTACATCATAGGCTCCCATTTGCTGAGAAATGTCCAAACGCAGCTCTTACCAGAAACGAGTTTCTAACTCCTGAATCTAAAGGGAGATTTAACTCACTTAGCTGAAGAAGCGCAAACTAGAGCAGATTGACGGATAGGTTGTTTCTGTGTTTTAGGCAGAGTTTTACTTCTATTTCGTTATATGCGGGAATAGTGCTGGAGATGCCTGTTTTGAGATCTCTCCACAGAAATCGTTTCCAGACTTCCCCTTCAACACACGAGTTTAACTCTGTAAGTTGAATGCACACATTGAAGACCGTTCTGTTGGAGCTCCGTTTTGGTTTCACAAGCAGACAGTTCTCCTTACAGCATAGGCTCCCATTCACTGAGAAATGTCCAAACGCAGCTCTTACCAGAAACGTGTTTATAACTCCTGAATCTAAAGGGAGATTAAACTGACTTAGCTGAACAAACTCACAGCAGAGCAGATTGAAGGATACGTTGCTTCTGTGTTTTAGGCAGAGTTTTACGGCTATTTCGTTATATGCGGGAATAGTGCTGGAAATGCATGTTTTGAGGTCTCTCCACAGAAAGCGTTTCCAGACTTACCCTTCAACACACGAGTTTAACTCTGTAAGTTGAATGCACACATTGACGACCGTTCTGTTAGGTAGCTCCGTTTTGGTTTCACAATCAGACAGTTCTCCTTACAGCATAGGCTCCCATTCACGTAGAAATGTCGAAATGCAGCTCTTACCAGAATCGGGTTTCTAACTCCTGAATCTAAAAAGAGATTTAACTCACTTAGCTGAACAAACGCACAGCAGAGCAGATTGAAGGATACGTTGCTTCTGTGTTTTAGGCAGAGTTTTACCGCTATTTCGTTATATGCGGGAATAGTGCTGGAAATGCCTGTTTTGAGATCTCTCCACAGAAAGCCTTTCCAGACTTACCCTTCAACACACGAGTTTAACTCTGTAAGTTGAATGCACACATTGAAGACCGTTCTGTTAGGTAGCTACGTTTTGGTTTCACAAGCAGACAGTTCTCCTTACAGCATAGGCTCCCATTCACTGAGAAATGTCCAAACGCAGCTCTTACCAGAAACGTGTTTATAACTCCTGAATCTAAAGGGAGATTTAACTCACTTAGCTGAACAAAGGCACAGCAGAGCAGATTGGCGGATACGTTGCTTCTGTGTTTTAGGCAGAGTTTTACTGCTATTTCCTTATATACGGGAATAGTGCTGGAAATTCCTGTTTTGAGATCTCTCCACAGAAAGCGTTTCCAGACTTCCCCTTCAACACACGAGTTTAACTCTGTAAGTTGAATGCACACGTTGAAGACCGTTCTGTTAGGTAGCTCCGTTTTGGTTTCACAAGCAGACAGTTCTCCTTACAGCATAGGCTCCCATTCACTGAGAATTGTCCAAACGCAGCTCTTACCTGAAACGTGATTCTAACTCCTGAATCTAAAGGGAGATTAAACTGACTTAGCTGAACAAACTCACAGCAGAGCAGATTGAAGGATACGTTGCTTCTGTGTTTTAGGCAGAGTTTTACGGCTATTTCGTTATATGCGGGAATAGTGCTGGAAATGCATGTTTTGAGGTCTCTCCACAGAAAGCGTTTCCAGACTTACCCTTCAACACACGATTTTAACTCTGTAAGTTGAATGCACACATTGACGACCGTTCTGTTAGGTAGCTCCGTTTTGGTTTCACAATCAGACAGTTCTCCTTACAGCATAGGCTCCCATTCACGTAGAAATGTCGAAATGCAGCTCTTACCAGAATCGGGTTTCTAACTCCTGAATCTAAAAAGAGATTTAACTCACTTAGCTGAACAAACGCACAGCAGAGCAGATTGAAGGATACGTTGCTTCTGTGTTTTAGGCAGAGTTTTACCGCTATTTCGTTATATGCGGGAATAGTGCTGGAAATGCCTGTTTTGAGATCTCTCCACAGAAATCCTTTCCAGACTTACCCTTCAACACACGAGTTTAACTCTGTAAGTTGAATGCACACATTGAAGACCGTTCTGTTAGGTAGCTCCGTTTTGGTTTCACAAGCAGACAGTTCTCCTTACAGCATAGGCTCCCATTCACTGAGAAATGTCCAAACGCAGCTCTTAACAGAAACGTGTTTATAACTCCTGAATTTAAAGGGATATTTAACTCACTTAGCTGAACAAACGCACACTAGAGAAGATTGACGGATACGTTGCTTCTGTGTTTTAGGCAGAGTTTTACTTCTATTTCGTTATATGCGGGAATAGTGCTGGAAATGCCGGTTTTTAGATCTCTCCACAGAAACCTTTTCCAGACTTCCCCTTCAACACACGAGTTTATCTCTGTAAGTTGAATGCACACATTGAAGACCGTTCTGTTAGGTAGCTCCGTTTTGGTTTCACAAGCAGACAGTTCTCCTTACAGCATAGTCTCCCATTCACTGAGAAATGTCCAAACGTAGCTCTTACCAGAAACGTGTTTATAACTCCTGAATCTAAAGGGAGATTTAACTCACTTAGCTGAACAAAGGCACAGCAGAGCAGATTGACGGATACGTTGCTTCTGTGTTTTAGGCAGAGTTTTACTGCTATTTCGTTATATACGGGAATAGTGCTGGAAATGCCTGTTTTGAGATCTCTCCACAGAGAGCGTTTCCAGACTTCCCCTTCAACACACGAGTTTAACTCTGTAAGTTGAATGCACACATTGAAGACCGTTCTGTTATGTAGCTCCGTTTTGGTTTCACAAGCAGACAGTTCTCCTTACAGCATAGGCTCCCATTCACTGAGAATTGTCCAAACGCAGCTCTTACCTGAAACGTGACTCTAACTCCTGAATCTAAAGGGAGATTAAACTCACTTAGCTGAACAAACTCACAGCAGAGCAGATTGAAGGATACGTTGCTTCTGTGTTTTAGGCAGAGTTTTACGGCTATATAATTATATGCGGGAAGAGTGCTGGAAATGCATGTTTTGAGATCTCTCCACAGAAAGCGTTTCCAGACTTCCCCTTCAACACACGAGTTTAACTCTGTAAGTTGAATGCACACATTGACGACCGCTCTGTTAGGTAGCTCCGTTTTGGTTTCACAATCAGACAATTCTCCTTACAGCATAGGCTCCCATTCACATAGAAATGTCAAAATGCAGCTCTTACCAGAATCGGGTTTCTAACTCCTGAATCTAAAAAGAGATTTAACTCACTTAGCTGCACAAACGCACAGCAGAGCAGATTGAAAGCTACGGTGCTTCTGTGTTTTAGGCAGAGTTTTACCGCTATTTCGTTATATGCGGGAATATTGCTGGAAATGCCTCTTTTGAGATCTCTCCACAGAAAGCGTTTCCAGACTTACCCTTCAACACACGAGTTTAACTCTGTAAGTTGAAAGCACACATTGAAGACCGTTCTGTTAGGTAGCTCCGTTTTGGTTTCACAAGCAGACAGTTCTTCTTACAGCATAGGCTCCCATTCACTGAGAAATGTCCAAACGCAGCTCTTACCAGAAACGTGTTTATAACTCCTGAATCTAAAGTGAGATTTAAGTCACTTAGCTGAACAAACGCACAGCAGAGCAGATTGAAGGATACGTTGCTTCTGTGTTTTAGGCAGAGTTTTACTTCTATTTCGTAATATGCAGGAATAGTGCTGGAGATGCCTGTTTTGAGATATCTCCACAGAAAGCGTTTCCGGACTTCCCCTTCAACACACGAGTTTAACTCTGTAAGATGAATGCACACATTGAAGACCGTTCTGTTAGGTAGCTCCGTTTTGGTTTCACAAACAGACAGTTCTCCTTACAGCATAGGCTCCCATTCCCTGAGAAATGTTCAAACACCGGTCTTACCAGAAACGTGTTTCTGACTCCTGAATCTAAAGGGAGATTTAACTCACTTAGCTGAACAAACGCACAGCAGAGCAGATTGAAGGATACGTTGCTTCTGTGTTTTAGGCAGAGTTTTACTGCTATATCGTTATATGCGGGAATACTGCTGGAAATGCCTGTTTTTAGATCTCTCCACAGAAAGCGTTTCCAGACTTCACCTTCAACACACGAGTTTAACTCTGTAAGTTGAATGCACACATTGAAGACCGTTCTGTTAGGTAGCTCCGTTTTGGTTTCACAAGCAGACAGTTCTCCTTACAGCATAGGCTCCCATTCACTGAGAAATGTCCAAACGCAGCTCGTAAAATAAACGTGCTTCTAACTCCTGAATCTAAAGGGAGATTTAACTCACTTAGCTGAACAAAGGCACAGCAGAGCAGATGGAAGGATACGTTGCTTCTGTGTTTTAGGCAGAGTTTTACTGCTATTAAGTTATATGCGGGAATAGTGCTTGAAATGCCTGTTTTGAGATCTCTCCACAGAAAGCGTTTCCAAACTTCCCCTTAAACACACGAGTTCAGCTCTGTAGGTTGAATGCACACATTGAAGACCGTTCTGTTAGGTAGCTCCGTTTTGGTTTCACAAGCAGACAGTTCTCTTTACAGAATAGGCTCCCATTTACTGAGAAATGTCCAAACGCAGCTCTTAACAGAAACGTGTTTCTAACTCCGGAATCTAAAGGGAGATTTAACTCACTTAGCTGAACAAACGCACAGCAGAGCAGATTGTAGGATATGTTGCTTCTGTGTTTTAGGCAGAGTTTTACTGCTATTTCGTTATATGCGGGAATAGTGCTGGAAATGCCTGTTTTTAGTTCTCTCCACAGAAAGCGTTTCCAGACTTACCCTTCAACACACGATTTTAACTCTGTAAGTTGAATGCACACATTGACGACCGTTCTGTTAGGTAGATCCGTTTTGGTTTCACAATCAGACAGTTCTCCTTACAGCATAGGCTCCCATTCACGTAGAAATGTCGAAATGCAGCTCTTACCAGAATCGGGTTTCTAACTCCTGAATCTAAAAAGAGATTTAACTCACTTAGCTGAACAAACGCACAGCAGAGCAGATTGAAGGATACGTTGCTTCTGTGTTTTAGGCAGAGTTTTACCGCTATTTCGTTATATGCGGGAATAGTGCTGGAAATGCCTGTTTTGAGATCTCTCCACAGAAATCCTTTCCAGACTTACCCTTCAACACACGAGTTTAACTCTGTAAGTTGAATGCACACATTGAAGACCGTTCTGTTAGGTAGCTCCGTTTTGGTTTCACAAGCAGACAGTTCTCCTTACAGCATAGGCTCCCATTCACTGAGAAATGTCCAAACGCAGCTCTTAACAGAAACGTGTTTATAACTCCTGAATTTAAAGGGAGATTTAACTCACTTAGCTGAAAAAACGCACACTAGAGAAGATTGACGGATACGTTGCTTCTGTGTTTTAGGCAGAGTTTTACTTCTATTTCGTTATATGCGGGAATAGTGCTGGAAATGCCTGTTTTTAGATCTCTCCACAGAAACCTTTTCCAGACTTCCCCTTCAACACACGAGTTTATCTCTGTAAGTTGAATGCACACATTGAAGACCGTTCTGTTAGGTAGCTCCGTTTTGGTTTCACAAGCAGACAGTTCTCCTTACAGCATAGTCTCCCATTCACTGAGAAATGTCCAAACGTAGCTCTTACCAGAAACGTGTTTATAACTCCTGAATCTAAAGGGAGATTTAACTCACTTAGCTGAACAAAGGCACAGCAGAGCAGATTGACGGATACGTTGCTTCTGTGTTTTAGGCAGAGTTTTACTGCTATTTCGTTATATACGGGAATAGTGCTGGAAATGCCTGTTTTGAGATCTCTCCACAGAAAGCGTTTCCAGACTTCCCCTTCAACACACGAGTTTAACTCTGTAAGTTGAATGCACACATTGAAGACCGTTCTGTTATGTAGCTCCGTTTTGGTTTCACAAGCAGACAGTTCTCCTTACAGCATAGGCTCCCATTCACTGAGAATTGTCCAAACGCAGCTCTTACCTGAAACGTAATTCTAACTCCTGAATCTAAAGGGAGAGTAAACTCACTTAGCTGAACAAACTCACAGCAGAGCAGATTGAAGGATACGTTGCTTCTGTGTTTTAGGCAGAGTTTTATGGCTATATCGTTATATGCGGGAAGAGTGCTGGAAATGCATGTTTTGAGATCTCTCCACAGAAAGCGTTTCCAGACTTCCACTTCAACACACGAGTTTAACTCTGTAAGTTGAATGCACACATTGACGACCGTTCTGTTAGGTAGCTCCGTTTTGGTTTCACAATCAGACAGTTCTCCTTACAGCATAGGCTCCCATTCACTTAGAAATGTCGAAATGCAGCTCTTACCAGAATCGGGTTTCTAACTCCTGAATCTAAAAAGAGATTTAACTCACTTAGCTGAACAAACGCACAGCAGAGCAGATCGAAAGATACGTTGCTTCTGTGTTTTAGGCAGAGTTTTACCGCTATTTCGTTATATGCGGGAATAGTCCAGGAAATGCCTCTTTTGAGATCTCTCCACAGAAAGCGTTTCCAGACTTACCCTTCAACACACGAATTTAACTCTTTAAGCTGAATGCACACATTGAAGACCGTCCTGTTAGGTAGCTCCGTTTTGGTTTCACAAGCAGACAGTTCTCCTTACAGCATAGGCTCCCATTCACTGAGAAATGTCCAAACGCAGCTCTTACCAGAAACGTGTTTATAACTCCTGAATCTAAAGTGAGATTTAAGTCACTTAGCTGAACAAACGCACAGCAGAGCAGATTGAAGGATACGTTGCTTCTGTGTTTTAGGCAGAGTTTTACGGCTATTTCGTTATATGCCGGAATAGTGCTGGAAATGCCTGTTTTGAGATCTCTCCACAGAAACTGTTTCCAGACTTCCCCTTCAACACACGAGTTTACCACTGTAAGTGGAATGCACACATTGAAGACGGTTCTGTTAGGTAGCTCCGTTTTGTTTTCACAAGCAGACAGTTCTCCTTACAGCATAGGCTCCCATTCACTGAGAAATGTCCAAACGCAGCCCTTACGAGAAACGTGTTTCTAACTCCTGAACCTAACTGGAGATTTAACACACTTAGCTGAACAAACGCACAGCAGAGCAGATTGAAGGATACGTTGCTTCTGTGTTTTAGGCAGAGTTTTACTGCTATTTCGTTATATGCGGGAATAGTGCTGGAAATGCATGTTTTGAGATCTCTCCACAGAAAGCGTTTCCAGACTTCCCCTTCAACACACGAGTTTAACTCTGTAAGTTGAATGCACACATTGAAGACCGTTTTGTTAGGTAGTTCCGTTTTGGTTTCACAATCAGACAGTTCTCCTTACAGCATAGGCTCCCATTCACTTAGAAATGTCCAACTGCATCTCTTACCAGAATCGGGTTTCTAACTCCTGAATCTAAAAAGAGATTTAACTCTCTTAGCTGAACAAACGCACAGCAGAGCAGATTGAAGGATACGTTGCTTCTGTGTTTTAGGCAGAGATTTACCACTATTTCGTTATATGCGGGAATAGTGCTGGAAATGCCTGTTTTGAGATCTCTCCACAGAATGTGTTTCCAGACTTCCCCGTCAACACACGGGTTTAACTCTGTAAGTTGAATTCACACATTGAAGACCGTTCTGTTAGGTAGCTCCGTTTTGGTTTCACAAGCAGACAGTTCTCCTTACAGCATAGGCTCCCATTCACTGACAAATGTCCAAAGGCAGCTCTTACCAGAAACGTGTTTATAACTCCTGAATCTAAAGGGAGATTTAAGTCACTTAGCTGAACAAACGCACAGCAGAGCAGATTGAAGGATACGTTGCTTTTGTGTTTTAGGCAGAATTTTACTGCTATTTCGTTATATGCGGGAATAGTGCTGGAAATGCCTGTTTTGAGATCTCTCCACAGAAAGCGTTTCCAGACTTCCCCTTCAACACAGGAGTCTAACTGTGTAAGTTGAATGCACACATTGAAGACCGTTCTGTTAGGTAGCTCCGTTTTGGTTTCACAAGCAGACAGTTCTCCTTAGAGCATAGGCTCCCATTTGCTGAGAAATGTCCAAACGCAGCTCTTACCAGAAACGTGTTTCTACCTCCTGAATCTAAAGGGAGATTTAACTCACTTAGCTGAAGAAGCGCACACTAGAGCAGACTGACGGATATGTTGCTTCTGTGTTTTAGGCAGAGTTTTACTTCTATTTCGTTATATGCGGGAATAGTGCTGGAGATGCCTGTTTTGAGATCCCTCAACAGAAAGCCTTTCCAGACTTCCCCTTCCACACACGAGTTTAACTCTGTAAGTTGAATGCACACATTGAAGACCGTTCTGTTAGGTAGCTCCGTTTTGGTTTCACAAGCACACAGTTCTCCTTACAGCATAGGCTCCCATTCACTGAGAAATGTCCAAACGCAGCTCTTACCAGAAACGTGTTTATAACTCCTGAATCTAAAGGGAGATTTAACTCACTTAGCTGAACAAAGGCACAGCAGAGCAGATTGGCGGATACGTTGCTTCTGTGTTTTAGGCAGAGTTTTACTGCTATTTCCTTATATACGGGAATAGTGCTGGAAATGCCTGTTTTGAGATCTCTCCACAGAAAGCGTTTCCAGACTTCCCCTTCAACACACGAGTTTAACTCTGTAAGTTGAATGCACACGTTGAAGACCGTTCTGTTAGGTAGCTCCGTTTTGGTTTCACAAGCAGACAGTTCTCCTTACAGCATAGGCTCCCATTCACTGAGACTTGTCCAAACGCAGCTCTTACCTGAAACGTGATTCTAACTCCTGAATCTAAAGGGAGATTAAACTGACTTAGCTGAACAAACTCACAGCAGAGCAGATTGAAGGATACGTTGCTTCTGTGTTTTAGGCAGAGTTTTACGGCTATTTCGTTATATGCGGGAATAGTGCTGGAAATGCATGTTTTGAGGTCTCTCCACAGAAAGCGTTTCCAGACTTACCCTTCAACACACGATTTTAACTCTGTAAGTTGAATGCACACATTGACGACCGTTCTGTTAGGTAGATCCGTTTTGGTTTCACAATCAGACAGTTCTCCTTACAGCATAGGCTCCCATTCACGTAGAAATGTCGAAATGCAGCTCTTACCAGAATCGGGTTTCTAACTCCTGAATCTAAAAAGAGATTTAACTCACTTAGCTGAACAAACGCACAGCAGAGCAGATTGAAGGATACGTTGCTTCTGTGTTTTAGGCAGAGTTTTACCGCTATTTCGTTATATGCGGGAATAGTGCTGGAAATGCCAGTTTTGAGATCTCTCCACAGAAATCCTTTCCAGACTTACCCTTCAACACACGAGTTTAACTCTGTAAGTTGAATGCACACATTGAAGACCGTTCTGTTAGGTAGCTCCGTTTTGGTTTCACAAGCAGACAGTTCTCCTTACAGCATAGGCTCCCATTCACTGAGAAATGTCCAAACGCAGCTCTTAACAGAAACGTGTTTATAACTCCTGAATTTAAAGGGAGATTTAACTCACTTAGCTGAAAAAACGCACACTACAGAAGATTGACGGATACGTTGCTTCTGTGTTTTAGGCAGAGTTTTACTTCTATTTCGTTATATGCGGGAATAGTGCTGGAAATGCCTGTTTTTAGATCTCTCCACAGAAACCTTTTCCAGACTTCCCCTTCAACACACGAGTTTATCTCTGTAAGTTGAATGCACACATTGAAGACCGTTCTGTTAGGTAGCTCCGTTTTGGTTTCACAAGCAGACAGTTCTCCTTACAGCATAGTCTCCCATTCACTGAGAAATGTCCAAACGTAGCTCTTACCAGAAACGTGTTTATAACTTCTGAATCTAAAGGGAGATTTAACTCACTTAGCTGAACAAAGGCACAGCAGAGCAGATTGACGGATACGTTGCTTCTGTGTTTTAGGCAGAGTTTTACTGCTATTTCGTTATATACGGGAATAGTGCTGGAAATGCCTGTTTTGAGATCTCTCCACAGAAAGCGTTTCCAGACTTCCCCTTCAACACACGAGTTTAACTCTGTAAGTTGAATGCACACATTGAAGACCGTTCTGTTATGTAGCTCCGTTTTGGTTTCACAAGCAGACAGTTCTCCTTACAGCATAGGCTCCCATTCACTGAGAATTGTCCAAACGCAGCGCTTACCTGAAACGTGATTCTAACTCCTGAATCTAAAGGGAGATTAAACTCACTTAGCTGAACAAACTCACAGCAGAGCAGATTGAAGGATACGTTGCTTCTGTGTTTTAGGCAGAGTTTTACGGCTATATAGTTATATGCGGGAAGAGTGCTGGAAATGCATGTTTTGAGATCTCTCCACAGAAAGCGTTTCCAGACTTCCCCTTCAACACACGAGTTTAACTCTGTAAGTTGAATGCACACATTGACGACCGCTCTGTTAGGGAGCTCGGTTTTGGTTTCACAATCAGACAGTTCTCCTTACAGCATAGGCTCCCATTCACATAGAAATGTCAAAATGCAGCTCTTACCAGAATCGGGTTTCTAACTCCTGAATCTAAAAAGAGATTTAACTCACTTAGCTGAACAAACGCACAGCAGAGCAGATTGAAAGCTACGGTGCTTCTGTGTTTTAGGCAGAGTTTTACCGCTATTTCGTTATATGCGGGAATATTGCTGGAAATGCCTCTTTTGAGATCTCTCCACAGAAAGCGTTTCCAGACTTACCCTTCAACACACGAGTTTAACTCTGTAAGTTGAAAGCACACATTGAAGACCGTTCTGTTAGGTAGCTCCGTTTTGGTTTCACAAGCAGAGAGTTCTTCTTACAGCATAGGCTCCCATTCACTGAGAAATGTCCAAACGCAGCTCTTACCAGAAACGTGTTTATAACTCCTGAATCTAAAGTGAGATTTAAGTCACTTAGCTGAACAAACGCACAGCAGAGCAGATTGAAGGATACGTTGCTTCTGTGTTTTAGGCAGAGTTTTACTTCTATTTCGTTATATGCAGGAATAGTGCTGGAGATGCCTGTTTTGAAATATCTCCACAGAAAGCGTTTCCGGACTTCCCCTTCAACACACGAGTTTAACTCTGTAAGATGAATGCACACATTGAAGACCGTTCTGTTAGGTAGCTCCGTTTTGGTTTCACAAACAGACAGTTCTCCTTACAGCATAGGCTCCCATTCCCTGAGAAATGTTCAAACACCGGTCTTACCAGAAACGTGTTTCTGACTCCTGAATCTAAAGGGAGATTTAACTCACTTAGCTGAACAAACGCACAGCAGAGCAGATTGAAGGATACGTTGCTTCTGTGTTTTAGGCAGAGTTTTACTGCTATATCGTTATATGCGGGAATACTGCTGGAAATGCCTGTTTTTAGATCTCTCCACAGAAAGCGTTTCCAGACTTCCCCTTCAACACACGAGTTTAACTCTGTAAGTTGAATGCACACATTGAAGACCGTTCTGTTAGGTAGCTCCGTTTTGGTTTCACAAGCAGACAGTTCTCTTTACAGCATAGGTTCCCATTCACTGAGAAATGTCCAAACGCAGCTCTTAACATAAACGTGCTTCTAACTCCTGAATCTAAAGGGAGATTTAACTCACTTAGCTGAACAAAGGCACAGCAGAGCAGATGGAAGGATACGTTGCTTCTGTGTTTTAGGCAGAGTTTTACTGCTATTAAGTTATATGCGGGAATAGTGCTGGAAATGCCTGTTTTGAGATCTCTCCACAGAAAGCGTTTCCAAACTTCCCCTTAAACACACGAGTTCAGCCCTGTAGGTTGAATGCACACATTGAAGACCGTTCTGTTAGGTAGCTCCGTTTTGGTTTCACAAGCAGACAGTTCTCTTTACAGAATAGGCTCCCATTTACTGAGAAATGTCCAAACGCAGCTCTTAACAGAAACGTGTTTCTAACTCCGGAATCTAAAGGGAGATTTAACTCACTTAGCTGAACAAACGCACAGCAGAGCAGATTGTAGGATATGTTGCTTCTGTGTTTTAGGCAGAGTTTTACTGCTATTTCGTTATATGCGGGAATAGTGCTGGAAATGCCTGTTTTTAGTTCTCTCCACAGAAAGCGTTTCCAGACTTCCCCTTCAACACAGGAGTCTAACTCTGTAAGTTGAATGCACACATTGAAGGCCGTTCTGTTAGGTAGCTCCGTTTTGGTTTCACAAGCAGACAGTTCTCCTTACATCCTAGGCTCCAATTTGCTGAGAAATGTCCAAACGCAACTCTTACCAGAAACGAGTTTCTAACTCCTGAATCTAAAGGGAGATTTAACTCACTTAGATGAAGAAGCGCAAACTAGAGCAGCTTGACGGATAGGTTGCTTCTGTGTTTTACGCAGAGTTTTACTTCTATTTCGTTATATGCGGGAATAGTGCTGGAGATGCCTGTTTTGAGATCTCTCCACAGAAAGCGTTTCCAGACTTCCCCTTCAACACACGAGTTTAACTCTGTAAGTTGAATGCACACACTGAAGACCGTTCTGTTAGGTAGCTCCGTTTTTGTTTCACAAGCAGACAGTTCTCCTTACAGCATAGGCTCCCATTCACTGAGAAATGTCCAAACGCAGCTCTTACCAGAAACGTGTTTATAACTCCTGAATCTAAAGGGAGATTTAATACACTTAGCTGAACAAACGCACAGCAGAGCAGATTGAAGGATACGTTGCTTCTGTGTTTTAGTCAGAGTTTTACCGCTATTTCGTTATATGCGGGAATAGTGCTGGAAATGCCTGTTTTTAGATCTCTCCACAGAAACCGTTTCCAGACTTCCCCTTCAACACACGAGTTTAACTCTGTACGTTGAATGCGCACATTGAAGACCGTTCTGTTAGGTAGCTCCGTATTGGTTTCACAAGCAGACAGTTCTCCTTACTGCATAGTCTCCCATTCACTGAGAAATGTCCAAACGCAGCTCTTACCAGAAACGTGTTTCTAACTCCTGAATCTAAAGGGAGATTTAACTCACTTAGCTGAACAAAGGCACAGCAGAGCAGATTGACGGATACGTTGCTTCTGTGTTTTAGGCAGAGTTTTACTTCTATTTCGTTATATACGGGAATAGTGCTGGAAATGCCTGTTTTGAGATCTCTCCACAGAAAGCGTTTCCAGACTTCCCCTTCAACACACGAGTTTAACTCTGTAAGTTGAATGCACACATTGAAGACCGTTCTGTTAGGTAGCTCCGTTTTGGTTTCACAAGCAGACAGTTCTCCTTACAGCATAGGCTCCCATTCACTGAGAATTGTCCAAACGCAGCTCTTACCTGAAACGTAATTCTAACTCCTGAATCTAAAGGGAGAGTAAACTCACTTAGCTGAACAAACTCACAGCAGAGCAGATTGAAGGATACGTTGCTTCTGTGTTTTAGGCAGAGTTTTATGGCTATATCGTTATATGCGGGAAGAGTGCTGGAAATGCATGTTTTGAGATCTCTCCACAGAAAGCGTTTCCAGACTTCCACTTCAACACACGAGTTTAACTCTGTAAGTTGAATGCACACATTGACGACCGTTCTGTTAGGTAGCTCCGTTTTGGTTTCACAATCAGACAGTTCTCCTTACAGCATAGGCTCCCATTCACTAAGAAATGTCGAAATGCAGCTCTTACCAGAATCGGGTTTCTAACTCCTGAATCTAAAAAGAGATTTAACTCACTTAGCTGAACAAACGCACAGCACAGCAGATCGAAAGATACGTTGCTTCTGTGTTTTAGGCAGAGTTTTACCGCTATTTCGTTATATGCGGGAATAGTCCAGGAAATGCCTCTTTTGAGATCTCTCCACAGAAAGCGTTTCCAGACTTACCCTTCAACACACGAATTTAACTCTGTAAGTTGAATGCACACATTGAAGACCGTCCTGTTAGGTAGCTCCGTTTTGGTTTCACAAGCAGACAGTTCTCCTTACAGCATAGGCTCCCATTCACTGAGAAATGTCCAAACGCAGCTCTTACCAGAAACGTGTTTATAACTCCTGAATCTAAAGTGAGATTTAAGTCACTTAGCTGAACAAACGCACAGCAGAGCAGATTGAAGGATACGTTGCTTCTGTGTTTTAGGCAGAGTTTTACGGCTATTTCGTTGTATGCCGGAATAGTGCTGGAAATGCCTGTTTTGAGATCTCTCCACAGAAACTGTTTCCAGACTTCCCCTTCAACACACGAGTTTACCACTGTAAGTGGAATGCACACATTGAAGACCATTCTGTTAGGTAGCTCCGTTTTGTTTTCACAAGCAGACAGTTCTCCTTACAGCATAGGCTCCCATTCACTGAGAAATGTCCAAACGCAGCCCTTACGAGAAACGTGTTTCTAACTCCTGAACCTTACTGGAGATTTAACACACTTAGCTGAACAAACGCACAGCAGAGCAGATTGAAGGATACGTTGCTTCTGTGTTTTAGGCAGAGTTTTACTGCTATTTCGTTATATGCGGGAATAGTGCTGGAAATGCATGTTTTGAGATCTCTCCACAGAAAGCGTTTCCAGACTTCCCCTTCAACACACGAGTTTAACTCTGTAAGTTGAATGCACACATTGAAGACCGTTCTGTTAGGTAGTTCCGTTTTGGTTTCACAATCAGACAGTTCTCCTTACAGCATAGGCTCCCATTCACTTAGAAATGTCCAACTGCATCTCTTACCAGAATCGGGTTTCTAACTGCTGAATCTAAAAAGAGATTTAACTCTCTTAGCTGAACAAACGCACAGCAGAGCAGATTGAAGGATACGTTGCTTCTGTGTTTTAGGCAGAGATTTACCACTATTTCGTTATATGCGGGAATAGTGCTGGAAATGCCTGTTTTGAGATCTCTCCACAGAATGCGTTTCCAGACTTCCCCGTCAACACACGGGTTTAACTCTGTAAGTTGAATTCACACATTGAAGACCGTTCTGTTAGGTAGCTCCGTTTTGGTTTCACAAGCAGACAGTTCTCCTTACAGCATAGGCTCCCATTCACTGACAAATGTCCAAAGGCAGTTCTTACCAGAAACGTGTTTATAACTCCTGAATCTAAAGGGAGATTTAAGTCACTTAGCTGAACAAACGCACAGCAGAGCAGATTGAAGGATACGTTGCTTTTGTGTTTTAGGCAGAATTTTACTGCTATTTCGTTATATGCGGGAATAGTGCTGGAAATGCCTGTTTTGAGATCTCTCCACAGAAAGCGTTTCCAGACTTCCCCTTCAACACAGGAGTCTAACTGTGTAAGTTGAATGCACACATTGAAGACCGTTCTGTTAGGTAGCTCCGTTTTGGTTTCACAAGCAGACAGTTCTCCTTAGAGCATAGGCTCCCATTTGCTGAGAAATGTCCAAACGCAGCTCTTACCAGAAACGTGTTTCTACCTCCTGAATCTAAAGGGAGATTTAACTCACTTAGCTGAAGAAGCGCACACTAGAGCAGACTGACGGATATGTTGCTTCTGTGTTTTAGGCAGAGTTTTACTTCTATTTCGTTATATGCGGGAATAGTGCTGGAGATGCCTGTTTTGAGATCTCTCAACAGAAAGCCTTTCCAGACTTCCCCTTCCACACACGAGTTTAACTCTGTATGTTGAATGCACACATTGAAGACCGTTCTGTTAGGTAGCTCCGTTTTGGTTTCACAAGCACACAGTTCTCCTTACAGCATAGGCTCCCATTCACTGAGAAATGTCCAAACGCAGCACTTACCAGAAACGTGTTTATAACTCCTGAATCTAAAGGGAGATTTGACTCACTTAGCTGAACAAACGCACACTAGAGCAGATTGACGGATACGTTGCTTCTGTGTTTTAGGCAGAGTCTTACTTCTATTTCGTTATATGCGGGAATAGTGCTGGAGATGCCTGTTTTGAGATCACTCCACAGAAAGCGTTTCCAGACTTCCACTTCAACACACGAGTTTAACTGTGTAAGTTGAATGCTCACATTGAAGACCGTTCTGTAAGGTAGCTCCGTTTTGGTTTCACAAGCAGACAGTTCTCCTTACAGCATAGTCTCCCATTCACTGAGAAATGTCCAAACGCAGCTCTTTCCAGAAACGTGTTTCTAACTCCTGAATCTAAAGGGAGATTTAACACACTTAGATGAACAAACGCACAGCAGAGCAGATTGAAGGATACGTTGCTTCTGTGTTTTAGGCACAGTTTTACTGCTATTTCGTTATATGCGGGAATAGTGCTGGAAATGCCTGTTTTGAGATCTCTCCACAGAAAGCGTTTCCAGACTTCCCCTTCAACACAGGAGTCTAACTCTGCAAGTTGAATGCACACATTGAAGACCGTTCTGTTAGGTAGCTCGGTTTTGGTTTCACAAGCAGACAGTCCTCCTTACAGCATAGGCTCCCATTTGCTGAGAAATGTCCAAACGTAGCTCTTACCAGAAACGTGTTTCTACCTCCTGAATCTAAAGGGAGATTTAACTCACTTAGCTGAAGAATCGCACACTAGAGCAGATTGACGGATAGGTTGCTTCTGTGTTTTAGGCAGAGTTTTACTTCTATTTCGTTATATGCGGGAATAGTGCTGGAGATGCCTGTTTTGAGATCTCTCAACAGAAAGCGTTTCCAGTCTTCCCCTTCCACACACGAGTTTAACTCTGTAAGTTGAATGCACACATTAAAACCGTTCTGTTAGGTAGCTCCGTTTTGGTTTCACAAGCAGACAGTTCTCCTTACAGCATAGGCTCCCATTCACTGAGAAATGTCCAAACGCAGCTCTTACCAGAAACGTGTTTCTAACTCCTGAATCTAAAGGGAGATTTAACTCACTTAGCTGAACAAACGCACACTAGAGCAGATTGACGGATATGTTGCTTCTGTGTTTTAGGGAGAGTTTTACTTCTATTTCATTATATGCGGGAATAGTGCTGGTGATGCCTGTTTTTAGATCTCTCCACAGAAAGCGTTTCCATACTTCCCCTTCAACACACGAGTTTAACACTGTAAGTTGAATGCACACATTGAAGACCGTTCTGTTAGGTAGCTCCGTTTGGGTTTCACAAGCACACAGTTCTCCTTACAGCATAGGCTCCCATTCACTGAGAAATGTCCAAACGCAGCACTTACCAGAAACGTGTTTATAACTCCTGAATCTAAAGGGAGATTTGACTCACTTAGCTGAACAAACGCACACTAGAGCAGATTGACGGATACGTTGCTTCTGTGTTTTAGGCAGAGTCTTACTTCTATTTCGTTATATGCGGGAATAGTGCTGGAGATGCCTGTTTTGAGATCACTCCACAGAAAGCGTTTCCAGACTTCCCCTTCAACACACGAGTTTAACTCTGTAAGTTGAATGCACACATTGAAGACCGTTCTGTTAGGTAGCTCCGTTTTGGTTTCACAAGCAGACAGTTCTCCTTACAGCATAGTCTCCCATTCACTGAGAAATGTCCAAACGCAGCTCTTACCAGAAACGTGTTTCTAACTCCTGAATCTAAAGGGAGATTTAACACACTTAGATGAACAAACGCACAGCAGAGCAGATTGAAGGATACGTGGCTTCTGTGTTTTAGGCATAGTTTTACTGCTATTTCCTTATATGCGGGAATAGTGCTGGAAATGCCTGTTTTGAGATCTCTCCACAGAAAGCGTTTCCAGACTTCCCCTTCAACGCAGGAGTCTAACTCTGTAAGTTGAATGCACACATTGAAGACCGTTCTGTTAGGTAGCTCCGTTTTGGTTTCACAAGCAGACAGTTCTCCTTACAGCATAGGCTCCCATTTGCTGAGAAATGTCCAAACACAGCTCTTACCAGAAACGTGTTTCTACATCCTGAATCTAAAGGGAGATTTAACTCACTTAGCTGAAGAAGTGCACACTAGAGCAGATTGACGGATAGGTTGCTTCTGTGTTTTAGGCAGAGTTTTACTTCTATTTCGTTATATGCGGGAATAGTGCTGGAGATGCCTGTTTTGAGATCTCTCCACAGAAAGCGTTTCCAGACTTCCCCTTCCACACACGAGTTTAACTCTGTAAGTTGAATGCACACATTAAAACCGTTCTGTTAAGTAGCTCTGTTTTGGTTTCACAAGCAGACAGTTCTCCTTACAGCATAGGCTCCCATGCACTGAGAAATGTCCAAACGCAGCTCTTACCAGAAACGTGTTTCTCACTCCTGAATCTAAAGGGAGATTTAACTCACTTAGCTGAACAAACGCACACTAGAGCAGATTGACGGATATGTTGCTTCTGTGTTTTAGGCAGAGTTTTACTTCTATTTCGTTATATGCGGGAATAGTGCTGGTCATGCCTGTTTTTAGATCTCTCCACAGAAAGCGTTTCCATACTTCCCCTTCAACACACGAGTTTAACTCTGTAAGTTGAATGCACACATTGAAGACCGTTCTGTTAGGTAGCTCCGTTTTGGTTTCACAAGCACACAGTTCTCCTTACAGCATAGGCTCCCATTCACTGAGAAATGTCCAAACGCAGCTCTTACCAGAAACGTGTTTCTAACTCCTGAATCTAAAGGGAGATTTAACACACTTAGCTGAACAAACGCACAGCAGAGCAGATTGAAGGATACGTTGCTTCTGTGTTTTAGGCATAGTTTTACTGCTATTTCGTTATATGCGGGAATAGTGCTGGAAATGCCTGTTTTGAGATCTCTCCACAGAAAGCGTTTCCAGACTTCCCCTTCAACACAGGAGTCTAACTCTGTAAGTTGAATGCACACATTGAAGACCGTTCTGTTAGTTAGCTCCGTTTTGGTTTCACAAGCAGACAGCTCTCCTTACAGCCTAGGCTCCCATTTGCTGAGAAATGTCCAAACGCAGCTCTTACCAGAAACGTGTTTCTACCTCCTGAATCTAAAGGGAGATTTAACTCACTTAGCTGAAGAAGCGCACACTAGAGCAGATTGACGGATAGGTTGCTTCTGTGTTTTAGGGAGAGTTTTACTTCTATTTCGTTATATATGGGAATAGTGCTGGAGATGCCTGTTTTGAGATCTCTCCACAGAAATCGTTTCCAGACTTTCCCTTCCACACACGAGTTTAACTCTGTAAGTTGAATGCACACATTAAAACCGTTCTGTTAGGTAGCTCCGTTTTGGTTTCACAAGCAGACAGTTCTCCTTACAGCATAGGCTCCCATTCACTGAGAATTGTCCAAACGCAGCTCTTACCTGAAACGTGATTCTAACTCCTGAATCTAAAGGGAGATTAAACTGACTTAGCTGAACAAACTCACAGCAGAGCAGATTGAAGGATACGTTGCTTCTGTGTTTTAGGCAGAGTTTTACTGCTATTTCGTTATATGCGGGAATAGTGCTGGAAATGCATGTTGTGAGATCTCTCCACAGAAAGCGTTTCCAGACTTACCCTTCAACACACGAGTTTAACTCTGTAAGTTGAATGCACACATTGACGACCGTTCTGTTAGGTAGCTCCATTTTGGTTTCACAATCAGACAGTTCTCCTTACAGCATAGGCTCCCATTCACTTAGAAATGTCGAAATGCAGCTCTTACCAGAATCGGGTTTCTAACTCCTGAATCTAAAAAGAGATTTAACTCACTTAGCTGAACAAACGCACAGCAGAGCAGATTGAAGGATACGTTGCTTCTGTGTTTTAGGCAGAGTTTTACCGCTATTTCGTTATATGCGGGAATAGTGCTGGAAATGCCTGTTTTGAGATCTCTCCACAGAAAGCGTTTCCAGACTTACCCTTCAACACACGAGTTTAACTCTGTAAGTTGAATGCACACATTTAAGACCGTTCTGTTAGGTAGCTCCGTTTTGGTTTCACAAGCAGACAGTTCTCCTTACAGCATAGGCTCCCATTCACTGAGAATTGTCCAAACGCAGCTCTTAACAGAAACGTGTTTATAACTCCTGAATCTAAAGGGAGATTTAAGTCACTTAGCTGAACAAACGCACAGCAGAGCAGATTGAAGGATACGTTGCTTTTGTGTTTTAGGCAGAGTTTTACTGCTATTTCGTTATATGCGGGAATAGTGCTGGAAATGCCTGTTTTGAGATCTCTCCACAGAAAGCGTTTCCAGACTTCCCCTTCAACACAGGAGTCTAACTCTGTAAGTTGAATGCACACATTGAAGACCGTTCTGTTAGGTAGATCCGTTTTGGTTTCACAAGCAGACAGTTCTCCTTACAGCATAGGCTCCCATTTGCTGAGAAATGTCCAAACGCAGCTCTTACCAGAAACGTGTTTCTACCTCCTGAATCTAAAGGGAGATTTAACTCACTTAGCTGAAGAACCGCACACTAGAGCAGATTGACGGATAGGTTGCTTCTGTGATTTAGGCAGAGTTTTACTTCTATTTCGTTATATGCGGGAATAGTGCTGGAGATGCCTGTTTTGAGATCTCTCAACAGAAAGCGTTTCCAGACTTCCCCTTCAACACAAGAGTTTAACTCTGTAAGTTCAATGCACACACTCAAGACCGTTCTGTTAGGTAGCTCCGTTCTGGTTTCACAAGCAGACCGTTCTCCTTACAGCATAGGCTCCCATTCACTGAGAAATGTCCAAACGCAGCTCTTACCAGAAACGTGTTTCTTACTCCTGACTCTAAAGGGAGATTTAACTCACTTAGCTGAACAAACGCACAGCAGTGCAGATTGAAGGATACGTTGCTTCTGTGTTTTAGGCAGAGTTTTACTGCTATTTCGTTATATGAGGGAATAGTGCTGGAAATGCCTGTTTTGAGATCTCTCCAAAGAAAGCGTTTCCAAACTTCCCCTTCAACACACGAGTTTAACTCTGTAAGTTGAATGCACACATTGAAGACCGTTCTGTTAGGTAGCTGCGTTTTGGTTTCACAAGCAGACAGTTCTCCTTACAGCATAGGCTCCCATTCTCTGAGAAATGTCCAAATGCATCTCTTACCAGAAACGTGTTTCTAAGTCCTGAATCTAAAGAGAAATTTAACTCACTTACCTGAACAAACGCACAGCAGAGCAGATTGAAGGATACGTTGCTTCTGTGTTTTAGGCAGAGTTTTACTGCTATTTCGTTATATGCGGGAATTGTGCTGGAAATGCCTGTTATGAGATCTCTCCACAGAAAGCGTTTCCAGACTTCCCCTTCAACACACGAGATTAAATCTCTAAGTTGAATGCACACTTTGAAGACCGTTATGTTAGGTAGCTCCGTTTTGGTTTCACAAGCAGACAGTTCTCCTTACAACACAGGCTCCCATTCACTGAGAAATGTCCAAACGCAGCTCTTATCAGAAACGTGTTTCGAACTCCTGAATCTAAAGGGAGATTAAACTCACTTAGCTGAACCAACGCACAGCAGAGCAGATTGACGGATACGTTGCTTATGTGTTTTAGGCAGAGATTTACTGCTATTGCGTTATATGCGGGAATAGTGCTGGAAATGCCTGTTTTGAGATCTCTACAAAGAAAGCGATTCCAGACTTCCCCTTCAACAAAGGAGTCTAACTCTGTAAGTTGAATGCACACACTGAAGACCGTTCTGTTAGGTAGCTCCGTTTTGGTTTCACAAGCAGACAGTTCTCCTTACAGCATAGGCTCCCATTCACTGAGAAATGTCCAAACGCAGCTTTTACCAGAAACGTGTTTACAACTCCTGAATCTCAAGGGAGATTTAACTCACTTAGCTGAACAAACGCACAGCAGAGCAGATTGAAGGATACGTTGCTTCTGTGTTTGAGGCAGAGTTTTACTGCTATTTCGTTATATGCGGGAATAGTGCTGGAAATGCCTGTTTGAGATCTCTCCACAGAAAGCGTTTCCAGACTTCCCCTTCAACACACGAGTTTAACTCTGTAAGTTGAATGCACACATTGAAGACCGTTCTGTTAGGTAGCTCCGTTTTGGTTTCACAAGCAGACAGTTCTCCTTACAGCATAGGCTCCCACTCACTGAGAAATGTCCAAACGCAGCACTTACCAGAAACGTGTTTCTAACTCCTGAATCTAAAGGGAGATTTAACTCACTTAGCTGAACAAACGCACAGCAGAGCAGATTGACGGATACGTTGCTTCTGTGTTTTAGGCAGAGTTTTACTGCTATTTCGTTATATGCGGGAATAGTGCTGGAAATGCCTTTTTTGAGATCTCTCCACAGAAAGCGTTTCCAGACTTCCCCTTCAACACACGAGTTTAATTCTGTAAGTTGAATGCACACTTTGAAGACCGTTATGCTAGGTAGCTCCGTTTTGGTGTCACAAGCAGACGGTTCTCCTTACAGAATAGGCTCCCATTGACTGAGAAATGTCCAAACGCAGCTCTTACCAGAAACGTGTTTCTAACCCCTGAATCTAAGGAGAGATTTAACTCACTTAACTGAACAAACGCACAGCAGAGCAGATTGCAGGAAACGTTGCTTCTGTGTTTTAGGCAGAGTTTTTCTGCTATTTCGTTATATGCGGGAATTGTGCTGGAAATGCCTGTTTTGAGATCTCTCCACAGAAAGCGTTTCCAGACTTGCCCTTCAACACACGAGTTTATCTCTCTAAGTTGAATGCACACATTGAAGACCGTTGTGTTAAGTAGCTCCGTTTTGGTTTCACAAGCAGACAGTTCTCCGTACAGCATAGGGTCCCATTCACTGAGAAATGTCCAAAGGCACCTCTTACCACAAACGTGTTTCTAACTCCTGAATCTAAAGGGAGATTTAACTCACTTAGCTGAACAAACGCACAGCAGTGCAGATTGAAGGATACGTTTCTTCTGTGTTTTAGGCAGAGTTTAACTGCTATTTCGTTATATGCAGGAATAGTGCTGGAAATGCCTGTTTTGAGATCTCTCCACAGAAAGCGTTTCCAGACTTCCCCTTCAAGACACGAGTTTAACTCTCTAAGTTGAATGCACACATTGAAGACCGTTGTGTTCGGTAGCTCCGTTTTTGTTTCACAAGCAGACAGTTCTCCGTACAGCATAGGCTTCCATTCACTGAAAAATGTCCAAACGCAGCTCTTACCAGAAACGTGTTTCTAAATCCTGAATCTAAAGGGAGATTTAACTCACTTAGCTGAACAAACGCACAGCAGAGCAGATTGAAGGAGACGTTGCTTCTGTGTTTTAGGCAGAGTTTTACCGCTATTTCTTTATATGCGGGAATAGCGCTGGAAATGCCTGTTTTGAGATCTCTCCACAGGAAACGTTTCCAGACTTCCCCTTCAACACACGAGTTGAACTCTCTAAGTTGAATGCACACATTCAAGACCGTTCTGTTAGGTAGATCCGTTTTGGTTTCACAGGCAGACAGTTCTTTTTACAGCATAGGCTCCGATTCACTGAGAAATGTCCAAACGTGGCTCTTACCAGAAAGGTGTTTCTAACTCCTGAATCTAAAGGGAGTTTTAACACACTTAGCTGAACAAACGCACAGGAGAGCAGATTGAAGGATACGTTGCTTCTGTGTTTTAGGCAGAGTTTTACTGCTATATCGTTATATGCGGGAATAGTGTTGGAAATGCCTGTTTTGAGATCTCTCCACAGAAAGGATTTCCAGACTTCCCCTTCAACACACGAGTTTAACTCTGTAAGTTGAATGCACACATTGAAGACCGTTCTGTTAGGTAGCTCCGTTTTGGTTTCACAAGCAGACTGTTCTCCTTACAGCATAGGCTACCATTCACTTAGAAATGTCCAAACGCAGCTCTTACCAGAAACGTGTTTCTAAGTCCTGAATCTAAAGGGAGTTTTAACTCACTTAGCTGAACAAACGCACAGGAGAGCAGATTGAAGGATACGTTGCTTCTGTGTTTTAGGCAGAGTTTTACTGCTATTTCGTTATATGCGGGAATAGTGCTGGAAATGCCTGTTTTGAGATCTCTCCACAGAATGCGTTTCCAGACTTCCCCTTCAAAACACGAGTTTAACTCTGTACGATGAATGCACACATTGAAGACCGTTGTGTTAGGTAGCTCCGTTTTGGTTACACAAGCAGACAGTTCTCCTTACAGCATAGGCTCCCATTCACTGAGAAATGTCCAAACGCAGCTCTTACCAGAGATGGGTTTCTCACTCCTGAATCTAAAAAGAGATTTAACTCACTTATCTGAACAAACGCAGAGCAGAGCAGATTGAAGGATACGTTGCTTCTGTGTTTGAGGCAGAGATTTACCGCTATTTCGTTATATGCGGAAATAGTGCTGGAAATGCCTGATTTGAGATCTCTCCACAGAAATCGTTTCCAGACTTCCCCTTCAACAAACGAGTTTAGCTCTGTAAGTTGAATGCACACATTGAAGACCGTTCTGTGAGGAAGCTCCGTTTTGGTTTCACAAGCAGACAGTTCTCCTTCCAGCATAGGCTCCCATTCACTGAGAAATGTCCAAACGCAGCTCTTACCAGAAACGTGTTTCTAACTCCTGAATCTAAAGGGAGATTTAACTCCCTTAGCTGAACAAACGCACAGCAGAGCAGATTGAAGGATACGTTACTTCTGTGTTTTAGGCAGAGTTTTACTGCTATTTCGTTATATGCGGGAATAGTGCTGGAAATGCCTGTTTTTAGATCTCTCCACAGAAAGCGTTTCCAGACTTCCCCTTCAACACACGAGTTTAACTCTCTATGTTGAATGCACACACTGAAGACCGTTCTGTTATGTAGCTCCGTTTTGGTTTCACAAGCAGACATTTCTCCTTACAGCATAGGCTCCCATTCATTGAGAAACGTCCAAACGCAGCTCTTACCAGAAACGTGTTTCTAATTCCTGAATCTAAAGGGAGATTTAACTCACTTAGCTGAACAAAGGCCCAGCAGAGCAGATTGAAATATACGTTGCTTCTGTGTTTTATGCAGAGTTTTACTGCTATTTCGTTATTTGCGGGAATAGTGCTGGAAATGCCTTTTTTGAGATCTCTCCACAGAAAGCGTTTCCAGACTTCCCCTTCAACACACGAGTTTAACTCTGTAAGTTGAATGCACACATTGAAGACCGTTCTGTTATGTAGCTCCGTTTTGTTTTCACAAGCAGACAGTTCTCCTTACAGCATAGGCTCCCATTCACTGAGAAATGTCCAAACGCAGCTCTTACCAGAAACGTGTTTCTAACTCCTGAATCTAAAGGGCGATTTAATTCACTTAGCTGAACAAACGCCCAGCAGAGCAGATTGAAGTATACGTTGCTTCTGTGTTTTAGGCAGAGTTATACTGCTATTTCGTTATATGCGGGAATAGTGCTGGAAATGCCTGTTTTGAGATCTCTCCACAGAAAGCGTTTTCAGACTTCCCCTTCAACACACGAGTTTAACTCTGTAAGTTGAATGCACACATTGAAGACCGTTCTGTTATGTAGCTCCGTTTTGGTTACACAAGCAGACAGTTCTCCTTACAGCATAGGCTCCCATTCACTGAGAAATGTCCAAACGCAGCTCTTACCAGAAACGTGTTTCTAACTCCTGAATCTAAAGGGAGATTTAACTCACTTAGCTGAACAAACGCACAGCAGAGCAGATTGACGGATACGTTGCTTCTGTGTTTTAGGCAGAGTTTTACTGCTATTTCGTTATATGCGGGAATAGTGCTGGAAATGCCTGTTTTGGGATCTCTCCACAGAAAGCATTTCCAGACTTCCCCTTCAACACACGAGTTTAACTCTGTAAGTTGAATGCACACATTGAAGACCGTTCTGTTAGGTAGCTCCGTTTTGGTTTCACAAGCAGACAGTTCTCCTTACAGCATAGGCTCCCATTCACTGAGAAATGTCCAAACGCAGCTCTTACCAGAAACGTGTTTCTAACTCCTGAATCTAAAGGGAGATTTAACTCACTTAGCTGAACAAAAGCACAGCAGAGCAGATTGCAGGAAACGTTGCTTCTGTGTTTTAGGCAGAGTTTTTCTGCTATTTCGTTATATGCGGGAATTGTGCTGGAAATGCCTGTTTTGAGATCTCTCCACAGAAAGCGATTCCAGACTTGCCCTTCAACACACGAGTTTAACTCTCTAAGTTGAATGCACACATTGAAGACCGTTGTGTTAAGTAGCTCCGTTTTGGTTTCACAAGCAGACAGTTCTCCGTACAGCATATGCTTCCATTCACTGAAAAATGTCCAAACGCAGCTCTTACCAGAAACGTGTTTCTAAATCCTGAATCTAAAGGGAGATTTAACTCACTTAGCTGAACAAACGCACAGCAGAGCAGATTGAAGGAGACGTTGCTTCTGTGTTTTAGGCAGAGTTTTACCGCTATTTCTTTATATGCGGGAATAGCGCTGGAAATGCCTGTTTTGAGATCTCTCCACAGGAAACGTTACCAGACTTCCCCTTCAACACACGAGTTGAACTCTCTAAGTTGAATGCACACATTGAAGACCGTTCTGTTAGGTAGATCCGTTTTGGTTTCACAGGCAGACAGTTCTCCTTACAGCATAGGCTCCGATTCACTGAGAAATGTCCAAACGTGGCTCTTACCAGAAAGGTGTTTCTAACTCCTGAATCTAAAGGGAGTTTTAACACACTTAGCTGAACAAACGCACAGGAGAGCAGATTGAACGATACGTTGCTTCTGTGTTTTAGGCAGAGTTTTACTGCTATATCGTTATATGCGGGAATAGTGTTGGAAATGCCTGTTTTGAGATCTCTCCACAGAAAGGATTTCCAGACTTCCCCTTCAACACACGAGTTTAACTCTGTAAGTTGAATGCACACATTGAAGACCGTTCTGTTAGGTAGCTCCGTTTTGGTTTCACAAGCAGACTGTTCTCCTTACAGCATAGGCTACCATTCACTTAGAAATGTCCAAACGCAGCTCTTACCAGAAACGTGTTTCTAACTCCTGAATCTAATGGGAGATTTAACTCACTTAGCTGAACAAACGCACAGCAGAGCAGATTGAAGGATACGTTGCTTTTGTGTTTTAGGCAGAGTTTTACTGGTATTTCTTTATGTGCGGGAATAGTGCTGGTAAGGCCTGTTTTGAGATCTCTCCACAGAAATCGTTTCCAGTCTTCCCCTTCAACACACGAGCTTAACTATTTAAGTTGAATGCACACATTGAAGACCGTTCTGTTAGGTAGCTCCGTTTTGGTTTCACAAGCAGACAGTTCTCCTTACACCATAGTCTCTCCTTCACTGAGAAATGTCCAAACGCATCTCTTACCAGAAACGTCTTTGCAACGCCTGAATCTAAAGGTGTATTTAACTCACTTAGCTGAATAAACGCACAGCAGAGCAGATTGAAGGATACGTTGCTTTTGTGTTTTAGGCAGAGTTTTACTGGTATTTCTTTATGTGCGGGAATAGTGCTGGTAAGGCCTGTTTTGAGATCTCTCCACAGAAATCGTTTCCAGTCTTCCCCTTCAACACACGAGCTTAACTATTTAAGTTGAATGCACACATTGAAGACCGTTCTGTTAGGTAGCTCCGTTTTGGTTTCACAGGCAGAAAGTTCTTTTTACAGCATAGGCTCCCATTCACGGAGAAATGTCCAAACGCGGCTCTTACCAGAAAGGTGTTTCTAACTCCTGAATCTAAAGGGAGTTTTAACACACTTAGCTGAACAAACGCACAGGAGATCAGATTGAAGGATACGTTGCTTCTGTGTTTTAGGCAGAGTTTTACTGCTATTTCGTTATATGCGGGAATAGTGCTGGAAATGCCTGTTTTGAGATCTCTCCACAGAATGCGTTTCCAAACTTCCCCTTCAAAACACGAGTTTAACTCTGTACGATGAATGCACACATTGAAGACCGTTGTTTTAGGTAGCTCCGTTTTGGTTACACAAGCAGACAGTTCTCCTTACAGCATAGGCTCCCATTCACTGAGAAATGTCCAAACGCAGCTCTTACCAGAGATGGGTTTCTCACTCCTGAATCTAAAAAGAGATTTAACTCACTTATCTGAACAAACGCAGAGCAGAGCAGATTGAAGGATACGTTGCTTCTGTGTTTTAGGCAGAGTTTTACCGCTATTTCGTTATATGCGGCAATAGTGCTGGAAATGCCTGATTTGAGATCTCTCCACAGAAATCGTTTCCAGACTTCCCCTTCAACAAACGAGTTTAGCTCTGTAAGTTGAATGCACACATTGAAGTCCGTTCTGATAGGTAGCTCCCTTTTGGTTCCACAAGCAGACAGTTCTCCTTAGAGCATAGGCTCCCATTCACTGAGAAATGTCCAAACGCAGCTCTTTCCAGAAACCTGTTTATAACTCCTGAATCTAAAGGGAGATTTAACACACTTAGCTGAACAAACGCACGGCAGAGCAGATTGAAGTATACGTTGCTTCTGTGTTTTAGGCAGAGTTTTACTGCTCTTTCCTTATATGCGGGAATACTGCTGGAAATGCCTGTTTTGAGATCTCTCCACAGAAAGCGTTTCCAGACTTCCCCTTCAACAAACGAGTTTAACTCTGTAAGTTGAATGCACACATTGAAGACCGTTCCGTTAGGTAGCTCCGTTTCGGTTTCACAAGCAGACAGTTCTCCTTACAGCATAGGCTCCCATTCACTGAGAAATGTCCAAATGCAGCTCTTACCAGAAACGTGTTTCTAACTCCTGAATCTAAAGGGAGATTTAACTCACTTAGCTGAACAAATGCACAGCAGAGCAGATTGAAGGATAAGTTGCTTCTGTGTTTTAGGCAGAATTTTACTGCTATTTCGTTATATGCGGGAATAGTGCTGGAAATGCCTGTTTTGAGATCTCTCAACAGAAAGCGTTTCCAGACTTCCCCTTGAACACACGAGTTTAACTCTGTATGTTGAATGCACACATTGACGACCGTTCTGTTATGTAGCTCCGTTTTGGTTTCACAAGCAGACAGTTCTCCTTACAGCATAGGCTCCCATTCATTGAGAAATGTCCAAACGCAGCTCTTACCAGAAACGTGTTTCTAACTCCTGAATCTAAAGGGAGATTTAACTCACTTAGATGAACAAACGCACAGCAGAGCAGATTGAAGGATACGTTTCTTCTGTGTTTTAGGCAGAGTTTTACTGCTATTTCGTTATATGCGGGAATAGTGCTGGAAATGCCTGTTTTGTGATCTCTCCACAAAAAGCGTTTCCAGACTTCCCCTTCAACACACGAGTTTAACTCTGTAAGTTGAATGCACACATTGAAGACCGTTCTGTTATGTAGCTCCGTTTTGGTTTCACAAGCAGACAGTTCTCCTTACAGCATAGGCTCCCATTCACTGAGAAATGTCCAAACGCAGCCTTTACCAGAAACGTGTTTCTAACTCCTGAATCTAAAGGGAGATTTAACTCACTTAGCTGAACAAACGCACAGCAGAGCAGATGGACGGATACGTTGCTTCTGTGTTTTAGGTAGAGTTTTACTGCTATTTCGTTTTATGCGGGAATAGTGCTGGAAATGCCTGTTTTGGGATCTCTCCACAGAAAGCGTTTCCAGACTTCCCCTTCAACACACGAGTTTAACTCTGTAAGTTGAATGCACACATTGAAGACCGTTCTGTTAGGTAGCTCCGTTTTGGTTTCACAAGCAGACAGTTCTCCTTACAGCATAGGCTCCCATTTGCTGAGAAATGTCCAATCGCAGCTCTTACCAGAAACGTGTTTCTACCTCCTGAATCTAAAGGGAGATTTAACTCACTTAGCTGAAGAAGCGCACACTAGAGCAGATTGACGGATAGGTTGCTTCTGTGATTTAGGCAGAGTTTTACTTCTATTTCGTTATATGCGGGAATAGTGCTGGAGATGCCTGTTTTGAGATCTCTCAACAGAAAGCGTTTCCAGACTTCCCCTTCAAGACACGAGTTTAACTCTGTAAGTTCAATGCACACACTCAAGACCGTTCTGTTAGGTAGCTCCATTCTGGTTTCACAAGCAGACCGTTCTCCTTACAGCATAGGCTCCCATTCACTGAGAAATGTCCAAACGCAGCTCTTACCAGAAACGGGTTTCTTACTCCTGACTCTAAAGGGAGATTTAACTCACTTAGCTGAACAAACGCACAGCAGTGCAGATTGAAGGATACGTTGCTTCTGTGTTTTAGGCAGAGTTTTACTGCTATTTCGTTATATGAGGGAATAGTGCTGGAAATGCCTGTTTTGAGATCTCTCCAAAGAAAGCGTTTCCAAACTTCCCCTTCAACACACGAGTTTAACTCTGTAAGTTGAATGCACACATTGAAGACCGTTCTGTTAGGTAGCTGCGTTTTGGTTTCACAAGCAGACAGTTCTCCTTACAGCATAGGCTCCCATTCACTGAGAAATGTCCAAATGCATCTCTTACCAGAAACGTGTTTCTAAGTCCTGAATCTAAAGAGAAATTTAACTCACTTACCTGAACAAACGCACAGCAGAGCAGATTGAAGGATACGTTGCTTCTGTGTTTTAGGCAGAGTTTTACTGCTATTTCGTTATATGCGGGAATTGTGCTGGAAATGCCTGTTATGAGATCTCTCCACAGAAAGCGTTTCCAGACTTCCCCTTCAACACACGAGATTAAATCTCTAAGTTGAATGCACACTTTGAAGACCGTTATGTTAGGTAGCTCCGTTTTGGTTTCACAAGCAGACCGTTCTCCTTACAACATAGGCTCCCATTCACTGAGAAATGTCCAAACGCAGCTCTTATCAGAAACGTGTTTCTAACTCCTGAATCTAAAGGGAGATTAAACTCACTTAGCTGAACCAACGCACAGCAGAGCAGATTGACGGATACGTTGCTTATGTGTTTTAGGCAGAGATTTACTGCTATTGCGTTATATGCGGGAATAGTGGTGGAAATGCCTGTTTTGAGATGTCTACAAAGAAAGCGATTCCAGACTTCCCATCCAACACAGGAGTCTAACTCTGTAAGTTGAATGCACACATTGAAGACCGTTCTGTTAGGTAGCTCCGTTTTGGTTTCACAAGCAGACAGTTCTCCTTACAGCATAGGCTCCCATTCACTGAGAATTGTCCAAACGCAGCTCTTACCTGAAACGTGATTCTAACTCCTGAATCTAAAGGGAGATTTAACTCACTTAGCTGAACAAACGCACAGCAGAGCAGATTGAAGTATACGTTGCTTCTGTGTTTTAGGCAGAGTTTTACCGCTATTTCGTTATATGCGGGAATAGTGCTGGAAATGCCTGTTTTGAGATCTCTCCACAGAAAGCGATTCCAGACTTCCCCTTCAACACACGAGTTTAACTCTGTAAGTTGAATGCACACATTGAAGACCGTTCTGTTAGGTAGCTCCGTTTTGGTTTCGCAAGCAGACAGTTCTCTTTACAGCATAGGCTCCCATTCACTGAGAAATGTCCAAACGCATCTCTTACCAGAAACGTGTTTCTAAGTCCTGAATCTAAAGAGGGATTTAACTCACCTGAACAAACGCACAGCAGAGCAGATTCAAGGATAGGTTGCTTCTGTGTTTTAGGCAGAGTTTTACTGCTATTTCATTATATGCGGGAATTGTGCTGGAAATGCCTGTTTTGAGATCTCTCCACAGAAAGCGATTCCAGACTTCCCTTTCAACACAGAGTCTAACTCTGTAAGTTGAATACACACATTGAAGACCGTTCTGTTAGGTAGATCCGTTTTGGTTTCAGAAGCAGACAGTTCTCCTTACAGCATAGGCTCCCATTTGCTGAGAAATGTCCAAACGCAGCTCTTACCAGAAACGTGTTTCTAACTCCTGAATCTAAAGGGAGATTTAACTCACTTAGCTGAACAAACGCACAGCAGAGCAGATTGAAGGATACGTTGCTTCTGTGTTTTAGGCAGAGTTTTACTGCTATTTCGTTATATGCGGGAATAGTGCTGGAAATGCCTGTTTTGAGATCTCTCCACAGAAACTGTTTCCAGACTTCCCCTTCAACACACGAGTTTAACATTTTAAGTTGAATGCACACCTTGAAGACCGTTCTGTTAGGTAGCTCCGTTTTGGTTTCACAAGCAGACAGTGCTCCTTACAGCATAGGCTCCCATTTGCTGAGAAATGTCCAAACGCAGCTCTTACCAGAAACGTGTTTCTAACTCCTGAATCTAAAGGGAGAATAAACTCACTTAGCTGAAGAAGCGCACACTAGAGCAGATTGACGGATAGGTTGCTTCTGTGTTTTAGGCAGAGTTTTACTTCTATTTCTTTATATGCGGGAATACTTCTGGAGATGCCTGTTTTGAGATCTCTCCACAGAATGCGTTTCCAGACTTCCCCTTCAACACACGAGTTTAACTCTGTAAGTTGAATGCACACATTGAAGACCGTTCTGTTAGGTAGCTCCGTTTTGGTTTCACAAGCAGACAGTTCTCCTTACAGCATAGGCTCCCATTCACTGAGAAATGTCCAAACGCAGCTTTTACCAGAAACGTGTTTACAACTCCTGAATCTAAAGGGAGATTTAACTCACTTAGCTGAACAAACGCACAGCAGAGCAGATTGAAGGATACGTTGCTTCTGTGTTTGAGGCAGAGTTTTACTGCTATTTCGTTATATGCGGGAATAGTGCTGGAAATGCCTGTTTGAGATCTCTCCACAGAAAGCGTTTCCAGACTTCCCCTTCAACACACGAGTTTAACTCTGTAAGTTGAATGCACACATTGAAGACCGTTCTGTTAGGTAGCTCCGTTTTGGTTTCACAAGCAGACAGTTCTCCTTACAGCATAGGCTCCCATTCACTGAGAAATGTCCAAACGCAGCTCTTACCAGAAACGTGTTTCTAACTCCTGAATCTAAAGGGAGATTTAACTCACTTAGCTGAACAAACGCACAGCAGAGCAGATTGCAGGAAACGTTGCTTCTGTGTTTTAGGCAGAGTTTTTCTGCTATTTCGTTATATGCGGGAATTGTGCTGGAAATGCCTGTTTTGAGATCTCTCCACAGAAAGCGTTTCCAGACTTGCCCTTCCACACACGAGTTTAACTCTCTAAGTTGAATGCACACATTGAAGACCGTTGTGTTAAGTAGCTCCGTTTTGGTTTCACAAGCAGACAGTTCTCCGTACAGCATAGGGTCCCATTCACTGTGAAATGTCCAAACGCACCTCTTACCACAAACGTGTTTCTAACTCCTGAATCTAAAGGGAGATTTAACTCACTTAGCTGAACAAACGCACAGCAGTGCAGATTGAAGGATACGTTTCTTCTGTGTTTTAGGCAGAGTTTTACTGCTATTTCGTTATATGCAGGAATAGTGCTGGAAATGCCTGTTTTGAGATCTCTCCACAGAAAGCGTTTCCAGACTTCCCCTTCAAGACACGAGTTTAACTCTCTAAGTTGAATGCACACATTGAAGACCGTTGTGTTCGGTAGCTCCGTTTTTGTTTCACAAGCAGACAGTTCTCCGTACAGCATAGGCTTCCATTCACTGAAAAATGTCCAAACGCAGCTCTTACGAGAAACGTGTTTCTAAATCCTGAATCTAAAGGGAGATTTAACTCACTTAGCTGAACAAACGCACAGCAGAGCAGATTGAAGGAGACGTTGCTTCTGTGTTTTAGGCAGAGTTTTACCGCTATTTCTTTATATGCGGGAATAGCGCTGGAAATGCCTGTTTTGAGATCACTCCACAGAAAGCGTTTCCAGACTTCCCCTTCAACACACGAGTTGAACTCTCTAAGTTGAATGCACACATTGAAGACCGTTCTGTTCGGTAGATCCGTTTTGGTTTCACAGGCAGACAGTTCTTTTTACAGCATAGGCTCCGATTCACTGAGAAATGTCCAAACGTGGCTCTTACCAGAAAGGTGTTTCTAACTCCTGAATCTAAAGGGAGTTTTAACACACTTAGCTGAACAAACGCACAGGAGAGCAGATTGAAGGATACGTTTCTTCTGTGTTTTAGGCAGAGTTTTACTGCTATATCGTTATATGCGGGAATAGTGTTGGAAATGCCTGTTTTGAGATCTCTCCACAGAAAGGATTTCCAGACTTCCCCTTCAACACACGAGTTTAACTCTGTAAGTTGAATGCACACATTGAAGACCGTTCTGTTAGGTAGCTCCGTTTTGGTTTCACAAGCAGACTGTTCTCCTTACAGCATAGGCTACCATTCACTTAGAAATGTCCAAACGCAGCTCTTACCAGAAACGTGTTTCTAACTCCTGAATCTAATGGGAGATTTAACTCACTTAGCTGAACAAACGCACAGCAGAGCAGATTGAAGGATACGTTGCTTTTGTGTTTTAGGCAGAGTTTTACTGGTATTTCTTTATGTGCGGGAATAGTGCTGGTAAGGCCTGTTTTGAGATCTCTCCACAGAAATCGTTTCCAGTCTTCCCCTTCAACACACGAGCTTAACTATTTAAGTTGAATGCACACATTGAAGACCGTTCTGTTAGGTAGCTCCGTTTTGGTTTCACAAGCAGACAGTTCTCCTTACACCATAGTCTCTCCTTCACTGAGAAATGTCCAAACGCATCTCTTACCAGAAACGTCTTTGCAACGCCTGAATCTAAAGGTGTATTTAACTCACTTAGCTGAATAAACGCACAGCAGAGCAGATTGAAGGATACGTTGCTTCTGTGTTTTAGGCAGAGTTTTACTGCTATTTCGTTATGTGCGGGAATAATGCTGGAAATGCCTGTTTTGAAATCTCTCCACAGAAAGCGTTTCCAGACTTCCCCTTCAAAACACGAATTTAACTCTGTACGTTGAATGCACACATTGAAGACCGTTCTGTTAGGTAGGTCCGTTTTGTTTTCACAGGCAGACAGTTCTCCTTACAGCATAGGCTCCCATTCGCTGAGAAATGTCCAAACGCAGCTCTTCCCAGAAACGTGTTTCTAACTCCTGAATTTAAAGGGAGATTTAACTCACTTAGCTTAAAGAACGCACAGCAGAGCAGATTGAAGGATACGTTGCTTCTGTGTTTTAGGCAGAGTTGTACTGCTATTTCGTTATATGCGGGAATAGTGCTGGAAATGCCTGTTTTGAGATCTCTCCACAGAACGCGTTTCCAGACTTCCCCTTCAACACACGAGTTTATCTCTTTAAGTTGAATGCACACATTGAAGACCGTTCTGTTAGGTAGCTCCGTTTGGTTTCACAAGCAGACAGTTCTCCTTTCAGCATAGGCTCCCATTCACTGAGAAATGTCCAAACGCAGCTCTTAACAGAAACGTGTTTCTAACTCCTGAATCTAAAGGGAGTTTTAACACACTTAGCTGAACAAACGCACATGAGAGCAGATTGAAGGATACGTTGCTTCTGTGTTTTAGGCAGAGTTTTACTGCTATTTCGTTATATGCGGGAATAGTGCTGGAAATGCCTGTTTTGAGATCTCTCCACAGAATGCGTTTCCAGACTTCCCCTTCAAAACACGAGTTTAACTCTGTACGATGAATGCACACATTGAAGACCGTTGTGTTCGGTAGCTCCGTTTTTGTTTCACAAGCAGACAGTTCTCCGTACAGCATAGGCTTCCATTCACTGAAAAATGTCCAAACGCAGCTCTTACCAGAAACGTGTTTCTAAATCCTGAATCTAAAGGGAGATTTAACTCACTTAGCTGAACAAACGCACAGCAGAGCAGATTGAAGGAGACGTTGCTTCTGTGTTTTAGGCAGAGTTTTACCGCTATTTCTTTATATGCGGGAATAGCGCTGGAAATGCCTGTTTTGAGATCACTCCACAGAAAGCGTTTCCAGACTTCCCCTTCAACACACGAGTTGAACTCTCTAAGTTGAATGCATACATTGAAGACCGTTCTGTTAGGTAGATCCGTTTTGGTTTCACAGGCAGACAGTTCTTTTTACAGCATAGGCTCCGATTCACTGAGAAATGTCCAAACGTGGCTCTTGCCAGAAAGGTGTTTCTAACTCCTGAATCTAAAGGGAGTTTTAACACACTTAGCTGAACAAACGCACAGGAGAGCAGATTGAAGGATACGTTGCTTCTGTGTTTTAGGCAGAGTTTTACTGCTATATCGTTATATGCGGGAATAGTGTTGGAAATGCCTGTTTTGAGATCTCTCCACAGAAAGGATTTCCAGACTTCCCCTTCAACACACGAGTTTAACTCTGTAAGTTGAATGCACACATTGAAGACCGTTCTGTTAGGTAGCTCCGTTTTGGTTTCACAAGCAGACTGTTCTCCTTACAGCATAGGCTACCATTCACTTAGAAATGTCCAAACGCAGCTCTTACCAGAAACGTGTTTCTAACTCCTGAATCTAATGGGAGATTTAACTCACTTAGCTGAACAAACGCACAGCAGAGCAGATTGAAGGATACGTTGCTTTTGTGTTTTAGGCAGAGTTTTACTGGTATTTCTTTATGTGCGGGAATAGTGCTGGTAAGGCCTGTTTTGAGATCTCTCCACAGAAATCGTTTCCAGTCTTCCCCTTCAACACACGAGCTTAACTATTTAAGTTGAATGCACACATTGAAGACCGTTCTGTTAGGTAGCTCCGTTTTGGTTTCACAAGCAGACAGTTCTCCTTACACCATAGTCTCTCCTTCACTGAGAAATGTCCAAACGCATCTCTTACCAGAAACGTCTTTGCAACGCCTGAATCTAAAGGTGTATTTAACTCACTTAGCTGAATAAACGCACAGCAGAGCAGATTGAAGTATACGTTGCTTCTGTGTTTTAGGCAGAGTTTTACTGCTATTTCGTTATGTGCGGGAATAATGCTGGAAATGCCTGTTTTGAAATCTCTCCACAGAAAGCGTTTCCAGACTTCCCCTTCAAAACACGAATTTAACTCTGTACGTTGAATGCACACATTGAAGACCGTTCTGTTAGGTAGGTCCGTTTTGTTTTCACAGGCAGACAGTTCTCCTTACAGCATAGGCTCCCATTCGCTGAGAAATGTCCAAACGCAGCTCTTCCCAGAAACGTGTTTCTAACTCCTGAATTTAAAGGGAGATTTAACTCACTTAGCTTAAAGAACGCACAGCAGAGCAGATTGAAGGATACGTTGCTTCTGCGTTTTAGGCAGAGTTGTACTGCTATTTCGTTATATGCGGGAATAGTGCTGGAAATGCCTGTTTTGAGATCTCTCCACAGAACGCGTTTCCAGACTTCCCCTTCAACACACGAGTTTATCTCTTTAAGTTGAATGCACACATTGAAGACCGTTCTGTTAGGTAGCTCCGTTTGGTTTCACAAGCAGACAGTTCTCCTTTCAGCATAGGCTCCCATTCACTGAGAAATGTCCAAACGCAGCTCTTAACAGAAACGTGTTTCTAACTCCTGAATCTAAAGGGAGTTTTAACACACTTAGCTGAACAAACGCACAGGAGAGCAGATTGAAGGATACGTTGCTTCTGTGTTTTAGGCAGAGTTTTACTGCTATTTCGTTATATGCGGGAATAGTGCTGGAAATGCCTGTTTTGAGATCTCTCCACAGAATGCGTTTCCAGACTTCCCCTTCAAAACACGAGTTTAACTCTGTACGATGAATGCACACATTGAAGACCGTTGTGTTAGGTAGCTCCGTTTTGGTTACACAAGCAGACAGCTCTCCTTACAGCATAGGCTCCCATTCACTGAGAAATGTCCAAACGCAGCTCTTACCAGAGATGGGTTTCTCACTCCTGAATCTAAAAAGAGATTTAACTCACTTATCTGAACAAACGCAGAGCAGAGCAGATTGAAGGATACGTTGCTTCTGTGTTTTAGGCAGAGATTTACCGCTATTTCGTTATATGCGGCAATAGTGCTGGAAATGCCTGATTTGAGATCTCTCCACAGAAATCGTTTCCAGACTTCCCCTTCAACAAACGAGTTTAGCTCTGTAAGTTGAATGCACACATTGAAGACCGTTCTGTTAGGAAGCTCCGTTTTGGTTTCACAAGCAGACAGTTCTCCTTCCAGCATAGGCTCCCATTCACTGAGAAATGTCCAAACGCAGCTCTTACCAGAAACGTGTTTCTAACTCCTGAATCTAAAGGGAGATTTAACTCCCTTAGCTGAAGAAACGCACAGCAGAGCAGATTGAAGGATACGTTACTTCTGTGTTTTAGGCAGAGTTTTACTGCTATTTCTTTATATGCGGGAATAGTGCTGGAAATGCCTGTTTTTAGATCTCTCCACAGAAAGCGTTTCCAGACTTCCCCTTCAAAACACGAGTTTAACTCTCTATGTTGAATGCACACACTGAAGACCGTTCTGTTATGTAGCTCCGTTTTGGTTTCACAAGCAGACATTTCTCCTTACAGCATAGGCTCCCATTCATTGAGAAATGTCCAAACGCAGCTCTTACCAGAAACGTGTTTCTAATTCCTGAATCTAAAGGAAGATTTAACTCACTTAGCTGAACAAAGGCCCAGCAGAGCAGATTGAAGTATACGTTGCTTCTGTGTTTTAGGCAGAGTTTTACTGCTATTTCGTTATTTGCGGGAATAGTGCTGGAAATGCCTGTTTTGAGATCTCTCCACAGAAAGCGTTTCCAGACTTCCCCTTCAACACACGAGTTTAACTCTGTAAGTTGAATGCACACATTGAAGACCGTTCTGTTATGTAGCTCCGTTTTGTTTTCACAAGCAGACAGTTCTCCTTACAGCATAGGCTCCCATTCACTGAGAAATGTCCAAACGCAGCTCTTACCAGAAACGTGTTTCTAACTCCTGAATCTAAAGGGCGATTTAATTCACTTAGCTGAACAAACGCCCAGCAGAGCAGATTGAAGGATACGTTGCTTCTGTGTTTTAGGCAGAGTTTTACTGCTATTTCGTTATATGCGGGAATAGTGCTGGAAATGCCTGTTTTGAGATCTCTCCACAGAAAGCGTTTCCAGACTTCCCCTTCAACACACGAGTTTAACTCTGTAAGTTGAATGCACACATTGAAGACCGTTCTGTTATGTAGCTCCGTTTTGGTTTCACAAGCAGACAGTTCTCCTTACAGCATAGGCTCCCATTCACTGAGAAATGTCCAAACGCAGCTCTTACCAGAAACGTGTTTCTAACTCCTGAATCTAAAGGGAGATTTAACTCACTTAGCTGAACAAACGCACAGCAGAGCAGATTGACGGATACGATGCTTCTGTGTTTTAGGCAGAGTTTTACTGCTATTTCGTTATATGCGGGAATAGTGCTGGAAATGCCTGTTTTGGGATCTCTCCACAGAAAGCATTTCCAGACTTCCCCTTCAACACACGAGTTTAACTCTGTAAGTTGAATGCACACATTGAAGACCGTTCTGTTAGGTAGCTCCGTTTTGGTTTCACAAGCAGACAGTTCTCCTTACAGCATAGGCTCCCATTCACTGAGAAATGTCCAAACGCAGCTTTTACCAGAAACGTGTTTACAACTCCTGAATCTAAAGGGAGATTTAACTCACTTAGCTGAACAAACGCACAGCAGAGCAGATTGAAGGATACGTTGCTTCTGTGTTTGAGGCAGAGTTTTACTGCTATTTCGTTATATGCGGGAATAGTGCTGGAAATGCCTGTTTGAGATCTCTCCACAGAAAGCGTTTCCAGACTTCCCCTTCAACACACGAGTTTAACTCTGTAAGTTGAATGCACACATTGAAGACCGTTATGCTATGTAGCTCCGTTTTGGTGTCACAAGCAGACGGTTCTCCTTACAGAATAGGCTCCCATTGACTGAGAAATGTCCAAACGCAGCTCTTACCAGAAACGTGTTTCTAACCCCTGAATCTAAGGAGAGATTTAACTCACTTAGCTGAACAAAAGCACAGCAGAGCAGATTGCAGGAAACGTTGCTTCTGTGTTTTAGGCAGAGTTTTTCTGCTATTTCGTTATATGCGGGAATTGTCCTGGAAATGCTTGTTTTGAGATCTCTCCACAGAAAGCGTTTCCAGACTTGCCCTTCAACACACGAGTTTAACTCTCTAAGTTGAATGCACACATTGAAGACCGTTGTGTTAAGTAGCTCCGTTTTGGTTTCACAAGCAGACAGTTCTCCGTACAGCATATGCTTCCATTCACTGAAAAATGTCCAAACGCAGCTCTTACCAGAAACGTGTTTCTAAATCCTGAATCTAAAGGGAGATTTAACTCACTTAGCTGAACAAACGCACAGCAGAGCAGATTGAAGGAGACGTTGCTTCTGTGTTTTAGGCAGAGTTTTACCGCTATTTCTTTATATGCGGGAATAGCGCTGGAAATGCCTGTTTTGAGATCTATCCACAGGAAACGTTTCCAGACTTCCCCTTCAACACACGAGTTGAACTCTCTAAGTTGAATGCACACATTGAAGACCGTTCTGTTAGGTAGATCCGTTTTGGTTTCACAGGCAGACAGTTCTTTTTACAGCATAGGCTCCGATTCACTTAGAAATGTCCAAACGCGGCTCTTACCAGAAACGTGTTTCTAACTCCTGAATCTAATGGGAGATTTAACTCACTTAGCTGAACAAACGCACAGCAGAGCAGATCGAAGGATACGTTGCTTTTGTGTTTTAGGCAGAGTTTTACTGGTATTTCTTTATGTGCGGGAATAGTGCTGGTAAGGCCTGTTTTGAGATCTCTCCACAGAAATCGTTTCCAGTCTTCCCCTTCAACACACGAGCTTAACTATTTAAGTTGAATGCACACATTGAAGACCGTTCTGTTAGATAGCTCCGTTTTGGTTTCACAAGCAGACAGTTCTCCTTACACCATAGTCTCTCCTTCACTGAGAAATGTCCAAACGCATCTCTTACCAGAAACGTCTTTGCAACGCCTGAATCTAAAGGTGTATTTAACTCACTTAGCTGAATAAACGCACAGCAGAGCAGATTGAAGGATACGTTGCTTCTGTGTTTTAGGCAGAGTTTTACTGCTATTTCGTTATGTGCGGGAATAATGCTGGAAATGCCTGTTTTGAGATCTCTCCACAGAAAGCGTTTCCAGACTTCCCCTTCAAAACACGAATTTAACTCTGTACGTTGAATGCACACATTGAAGACCGTTCTGTTAGGTAGGTCCGTTTTGGTTTCACAGGCAGACAGTTCTCCTTACAGCATAGGCTCCCATTCGCTGAGAAATGTCCAAATGCAGCTCTTCCCAGAAACGTGTTTCTAACTCCTGAATTTAAAGGGAGATTTAACTCACTTAGCTTAAAGAACGCACAGCAGAGCGGATTGAAGGATACGTTGCTTCTGTGTTTTAGGCAGAGTTGTACTGCTATTGCGTTATATGTGGGAATAGTGCTGGAAATGTCTGTTTAGCGATCTCTCCACAGAAAGCGTTTCCAGACTTCCCCTTCAACACACGAGTTTATCTCTGTAAGTTGAATGCACACATTGAAGACCGTTCTGTTAGGTAGCTCCGTTTGGTTTCACAAGCAGACAGTTCTCCTTTCAGAATAGGCTCCCATTCACTGAGAAATGTCCAAATGCAGCTCTTACCAGAAACGTGTTTCTAACTCCTGAATCTAAAGGGAGATTTAACTCACTTAGCTGATCAAACGCACAGCAGATCAGATTGAAGGATACGTTGCTTCTGTGTTTTAGCAGAGTTTTACCGCTATTTCATTATATGCGGGAATAGTGCTGGAAATACCTGTTTTGAAATCTCTCCACAGAAAACTTTTCCAGACTTCCCCTTCAACACACGAGTTTAACTCTGTAAGTTGAATGCACACATTGAAGACCGTTCTGTTAGGTAGCTCCGTTTTGGTTTCACAGGCAGAAAGTTCTTTTTACAGCATAGGCTCCCATTCACTGAGAAATGTCCAAACGCGGCTCTTACCAGAAAGGTGTTTCTAACTCCTGAATCTAAAGGGAGTTTTAACACACTTAGCTGAACAAACGCACAGGAGAGCAGATTGAAGGATACGTTGCTTCTGTGTTTTAGGCAGAGTTTTACTGCTATTTCGTTATATGCGGGAATAGTGCTGGAAATGCCTGTTTTGAGATCTCTCCACAGAATGCGTTTCCAGACTTCCCCTTCAAAACACGAGTTTAATTCTGTACGATGAATGCACACATTGAAGACCGTTGTGTTAGGTAGCTCCGTTTTGGTTACACAAGCAGACAGTTCTCCTTACAGCATAGGCTCCCATTCCCTGAGAAATGTCCAAACGCAGCTCTTACCAGAGATGGGTTTCTCACTCCTGAATCTAAAAAGAGATTTAACTCACTTATCTGAACAAACGCAGAGCGGAGCAGATTGAAAGATACGTTGCTTCTGTGTTTTAGGCAGAGTTTTACCGCTATTTCGTTATATGCGGCAATAGTGCTGGAAATGCCTGATTTGAGATCTCTCCACAGAAATCGTTTCCAGACTTCCCCTTCAACAAACGAGTTTAGCTCTGTAAGTTGAATGCACACATTGAAGTCCGTTCTGATAGGTAGCTCCCTTTTTGTTCCACAAGCAGACAGTTCTCCTTAGAGCATAGGCTCCCATTCACTGAGAAATGTCCAAACGCAGCTCTTTCCAGAAACCTGTTTATAACTCCTGAATCTAAAGGGAGATTTAACACACTTAGCTGAACAAACGCACAGCAGAGCAGATTGAAGTATACGTTGCTTCTGTGTTTTAGGCAGAGTTTTACTGCTCTTTCCTTATATGCGGGAATACTGCTGGAAATGCCTGTTTTGAGATCTCTCCACAGAAAGCGTTTCCAGACTTCCCCTTCAACAAACGAGTTTAACTCTGTAAGTTGAATGCACACATTGAAGACCGTTCCGTTAGGTAGCTCCGTTTCGGTTTCACAAGCAGACAGTTCTCCTTACAGCATAGGCTCCCATTCACTGAGAAATGTCCAAACGCAGCTCTTACCAGAAACGTGTTTCTAACTCCTGAATCTAAAGGGAGATTTAACTCACTTAGCTGAACAAACGCACAGCAGAGCAGATTGAAGGATACGTTGCTTCTGTGTTTTAGGCAGAGTTTTACTGCTATTTCGTTATATGCGGGAATAGTGCTGGAAATGCCTGTTTTGAGATCTCTCAACAGAAAGCGTTTCCAGACTTCCCCTTGAACACACGAGTTTAACTCTGTATGTTGAATGCACACATTGACGACCGTTCTGTTATGTAGCTCCGTTTTGGTTTCACAAGCAGACAGTTCTCCTTACAGCATAGGCTCCCATTCATTGAGAAATGTCCAAACGCAGCTCTTACCAGAAACGTGTTTCTAACTCCTGAATCTAAAGGGAGATTTAACTCACTTAGATGAACAAACGCACAGCAGAGCAGATTGAAGGATACGTTTCTTCTGTGTTTTAGGCAGAGTTTTACTGCTATTTCGTTATATGCGGGAATAGTGCTGGAAATGCCTGTTTTGAGATCTCTCCACAGAAAGCGTTTCCAGACTTGCCCTTCAACACACGAGTTTAGTTCTCTAAGTTGAATGCACACATTGAAGACCATTGTGTTAGGTAGCTCCGATTTGGTTTCACAAGCAGACAGTTCTCCGTACAGCATAGGCTCCCATTCACTGAGTAATGTCCAAACGAACCTCTAACTACAAACGTGTTTCTAACTCCTGAATCTAAAGGGAGATTTAACTCACTTAGCTGAAGAAACGCACAGCAGTTCAGATTGAAGGATACGTTTCTTCTGTGTTTTAGGCAGAGGTTTACTGCTATTTCGTTATATGCGGGAATAGTGCTGGAAATGCCTGTTTTGAGATCTCTCCACAGAAAGCGTTTCCAGACTTCCTCTTCAACACACGAGTTTATCTCTGTAAGTGGAATGCACACATTGAGGACCGTTCTGATAGGTAGCTCCGTTTTGGTTTCACAAGCAGACAGTTCTCCTTACAGCATAGGCTCCCATTCACTGAGAAATGTCCAAACGCAGCTCTTACCAGAAACGTGTTTCTAACTCCTGAATCTAAAGGGAGATTTAACTCACTTAGCTGATCAAACGCACAGCAGAGCAGATTGAAGGATACGTTGCTTCTGTGTTTTAGGCAGAGTTCTACTGCTATTTCGTTATATGCGGGAATAATGCTGGAAATGCCTGTTTAGAGATCTCTCCACAGAAAGCGTTTCCAGACTTCCCCTTCAACACATGAGTTTATCTCTGTAAGTTGAATGCACACATTGAAGACCGTTCTTTTAGGTAGCTCCGTTTTGGTTTCACAAGCAGACAGTTCTCCTTACAGCATAGGCTCCCATTCACGGAGAAATGTCCAAACGCAGCTCTTACCAGAAACGTGTTTCTAACTCCTGAATCTAAAGGGAGATTTAACTCACTTAGCTGAACAAAGGCACAGCAGAGCAGATTGAAGGATACGTTGCTTCTGTGTTTTAGCAGTGTTTTACCGCTATGTCGTTATATGCGGGAATAGTGCTGGAAATGCCTGTTTTGAAATCTCTCCACAGAAAACGTTTCCAGACTTCCCCTTCAACACACGAGTTTAACTCTGTAAGTTGAATGCACACCTTGAAGACCGTTCTGTTAGGTAGCTCCGTTTTGGTTTCACAGGCAGAAAGTTCTTTTTACAGCATAGGCTCCCATTCACTGAGAAATGTCCAAACGCAGCTCTTACCAGAAAGGTGTTTCTAACTCCTGAATCTAAAGGGAGTTTTAACACACTTAGCTGAACAAACGCACAGGAGAGCAGATTGAAGGATACGTTTCTTCTGTGTTTTAGGCAGAGTTTTACTGCTATTTCGTTATATGCGGGAATAGTGCTGGAAATGCCTGTTTTGCGATCTCTCCACAGAAAGCGTTTCCAGACTTCCCCTTCAAAACACGAGTTAAACTCTGTACGTTGAATGCACACATTGAAGACCGTTGTGTTAGGTAGCTCCGTTTTGGTTACACAAGCAGACAGTTCTCCTTACAGCATAGGCTCCAATTCACTGAGAAATGTCCAAACGGCACTCTTACCAGAAATGTGTTTCTAACTCCTGAATCTAAAGGGAGATTTAACTCACTTAGCTGAACAAACGCACAGCAGAGCAGATGGAAGGATACGTTGCTTCCTTGTTTTAGGCAGAGTTTTACTGCTATTTCGTTATATGCGGGAATAGTGCTGGAAATGCCTGTTTTGAGATCTCTCCACAGAATGCGATTCCAGACTTCCCCTTCAACACGCGAGTTTAACTCTGTAAGTTGAATGCAAACATTGAAGACCGTTCTGTTAGGTAGCTCCGTTTTGGTTTCACAAGCAGACAGTTCTCCTTACAGCATAGGCCCCCAATCACTGAGAAATGTCCAAACGGAGCTCTTACCAGAAACGTGTTTCTAACTCCTGAATCTAAAGGGAGATTTAACTCACTTAGCTGAACAAACGCACAGCAGTGCAGATTGAAGGATACGTTTCTTCCGTGTTTTAGGCAGAGTTTTAGTGCTATTTCGCTATATGCGGGAATAGTGCTGGAAATGCCTGTTTTCAGATCTCTGCACAGAAAGCGTTTCCAGACTTCCCCTTCAACACACGAGTTTATCTCTGTAAGTTGAATGCACACATTGAAGACCGTTCTGTTAGGTAGCTCCGTTTCGGTTTCACAGGCAGACAGTTCTCCTTACATCATAGGTTCCAATTCACTGAGAAATATCCAAACGCAGCTCTTACAAGAAACCTGTTTCTAACTCCTGAATCTAAAGGGAGATTTAACTCACTTAGCTGAGCAAACGCACAGCAGAGCAGCTTGAAGGATACGTTACTTCTGTGTTTTAGGCAGAATTTTACCTCTATTTTGTTATATGCGGGAATAGTGCTGGAAATTCCTGTTTTGAGATCTCTCCACAGAAAGAGTTTCCAGACTTCCCCTTCAACACACGAGTTTAACTCTGTAAGTTGAATGCACACATTGAAGACCGTTCTGTTAGGTAGCTCCGTTTTGGTTTCAAAGGCAGACAGTTCTTTTTACAGCATACGCTCCCATTCACTGAGAAATGTCCAAACGCATCTCTTACCAAAAACGTGTTTCTAACTCCTGAATCTAAAGGGAGATTTATCTCACTTAGCTGAACAAACGCACAGCAGAGCAGATTGAAGGATACGTTGCCTCTGTGATTTAGGCAGAGTTTTACTGCTATTTCGTTATATGCGGGAATAGTGCTGGAAAAGCCTGTTTTGATCTCTCTCCACAGAAAGCGTTTCCAGACTTGCCCTTCAACACACGAGTTTAACTCTCTAAGTTGAATGCACACATTGAAGACCGTTGTGTTAAGTAGCTCCGTTTTGGTTTCACAAGCAGACAGTTCTCCGTACAGCATAGGGTCCCATTCACTGAGAAATGTCCAAACGCACCTCTTACCACAAACATGTTTCTAACTCCTGAATCTAAAGGGAGATTTAACTCACTTAGCTGAACAAACGCACAGCAGTGCAGATTGAAGGATACGTTTCTTCTGTGTTTTAGGCAGAGTTTTACTGCTATTTCGTTATATGCGGGAATAGTGCTGGAAATGCCTGTTTTGAGATCTCTCCACAGAAAGCGTTTCCAGACTTCCCCTTCAAGACACGAGTTTAACTCTCTAAGTTGAATGCACACATTGAAGACCGTTGTGTTAGGTAGCTCCGTTTTTGTTTCACAAGCAGACAGTTCTCCGTAAAGCATATGCTTCGATTCACTGAAAAATGTCCAAACGCAGCTCTTACCAGAAACGTGTTTCTAAATCCTGAATCTAAAGGGAGATTTAACTCACTTAGCTGAACAAACGCACAGCAGAGCAGATTGAAGGAGACGTTGCTTCTGTGTTTTAGGCAGAGTTTTACCGCTATTCCTTCATATGCGGGAGTAGCACTGGAAATGCCTGTTTTGAGATCTCTCCACAGGAAACGTTTCCAGACTTCCCCTTCAACACACGAGTTGAACTCTCTAAGTTGAATGCACACATTGAAGACCGTTCTGTTAGGTAGATCCGTTTTGGTTTCACAGGCAGACAGTTCTTTTTACAGCATAGGCTCCGATTCACTGAGAAATGTCCAAACGTGTCTCTTACCAGAAAGGTGTTTCTAACTCCTGAATCTAAAGGGAGTTTTAACACACTTAGCTGAACAAACGCACAAGAGAGCAGATTGAAGGATACGTTGCTTCTGTGTTTTAGGCAGAGTTTTACTGCTATATCGTTATATGCGGGAATAGTTTTGGAAATGCCTGTTTTGAGATCTCTCCAAAGAAAGGGTTTCCAGACTTCCCCTTCAACCCACGAGTTTAACTCTGTAAGTTGAATGCACACATTGAAGACCGTTCTGTTAGGTAGCTCCGTTTTGGTTTCACAAGCAGACAGTTCTCCTTACAGCATAGGCTACCATTCACTTAGAAATGTCCAAACGCAGCTCTCACAAGAAACGTGTTTCTAACTCCTGAATCTAAAGGGAGATTTAACTCACTTAGCTGAACAAACGCACAGCAGTGCAGATTGAAGGATACGTTTCTTCCGTGTTTTAGGCAGAGTTTTAGTGCTATTTCGCTATATGCGGGAATAGTGCTGGAAATGCCTGTTTTCAGATCTCTGCACAGAAAGCGTTTCCAGACTTCCCCTTCAACACACGAGTTTATCTCTGTAAGTTGAATGCACACATTGAAGACCGTTCTGTTAGGTAGCTCCGTTTCGGTTTCACAGGCAGACAGTTCTCCTTACATCATAGGTTCCAATTCACTGAGAAATATCCAAACGCAGCTCTTACAAGAAACCTGTTTCTAACTCCTGAATCTAAAGGGAGATTTAACTCACTTAGCTGAGCAAACGCACAGCAGAGCAGCTTGAAGGATACGTTACTTCTGTGTTTTAGGCAGAATTTTACCTCTATTTTGTTATATGCGGGAATAGTGCTGGAAATTCCTGTTTTGAGATCTCTCCACAGAAAGAGTTTCCAGACTTCCCCTTCAACACACGAGTTTAACTCTGTAAGTTGAATGCACACATTGAAGACCGTTCTGTTAGGTAGCTCCGTTTTGGTTTCAAAGGCAGACAGTTCTTTTTACAGCATACGCTCCCATTCACTGAGAAATGTCCAAACGCATCTCTTACCAAAAACGTGTTTCTAACTCCTGAATCTAAAGGGAGATTTATCTCACTTAGCTGAACAAACGCACAGCAGAGCAGATTGAAGGATACGTTGCCTCTGTGATTTAGGCAGAGTTTTACTGCTATTTCGTTATATGCGGGAATAGTGCTGGAAAAGCCTGTTTTGATCTCTCTCCACAGAAAGCGTTTCCAGACTTGCCCTTCAACACACGAGTTTAACTCTCTAAGTTGAATGCACACATTGAAGACCGTTGTGTTAAGTAGCTCCGTTTTGGTTTCACAAGCAGACAGTTCTCCGTACAGCATAGGGTCCCATTCACTGAGAAATGTCCAAACGCACCTCTTACCACAAACGTGTTTCTAACTCCTGAATCTAAAGGGAGATTTAACTCACTTAGCTGAACAAACGCACAGCAGTGCAGATTGAAGGATACGTTTCTTCTGTGTTTTAGGCAGAGTTTTACTGCTATTTCGTTATATGCGGGAATAGTGCTGGAAATGCCTGTTTTGAGATCTCTCCACAGAAAGCGTTTCCAGACTTCCCCTTCAAGACACGAGTTTAACTCTCTAAGTTGAATGCACACATTGAAGACCGTTGTGTTAGGTAGCTCCGTTTTTGTTTCACAAGCAGACAGTTCTCCGTAAAGCATATGCTTCGATTCACTGAAAAATGTCCAAACGCAGCTCTTACCAGAAACGTGTTTCTAAATCCTGAATCTAAAGGGAGATTTAACTCACTTAGCTGAACAAACGCACAGCAGAGCAGATTGAAGGAGACGTTGCTTCTGTGTTTTAGGCAGAGTTTTACCGCTATTCCTTTATATGCGGGAGTAGCACTGGAAATGCCTGTTTTGAGATCTCTCCACAGGAAACGTTTCCAGACTTCCCCTTCAACACACGAGTTGAACTCTCTAAGTTGAATGCACACATTGAAGACCGTTCTGTTAGGTAGATCCGTTTTGGTTTCACAGGCAGACAGTTCTTTTTACAGCATAGGCTCCGATTCACTGAGAAATGTCCAAACGTGTCTCTTACCAGAAAGGTGTTTCTAACTCCTGAATCTAAAGGGAGTTTTAACACACTTAGCTGAACAAACGCACAAGAGAGCAGATTGAAGGATACGTTGCTTCTGTGTTTTAGGCAGAGTTTTACTGCTATATCGTTATATGCGGGAATAGTTTTGGAAATGCCTGTTTTGAGATCTCTCCAAAGAAAGGGTTTCCAGACTTCCCCTTCAACCCACGAGTTTAACTCTGTAAGTTGAATGCACACATTGAAGACCGTTCTGTTAGGTAGCTCCGTTTTGGTTTCACAAGCAGACAGTTCTCCTTACAGCATAGGCTACCATTCACTTAGAAATGTCCAAACGCAGCTCTCACAAGAAACGTGTTTCTAACTCCTGAATCTAATGGGAGATTTAACTCACTTAGCTGAACAAACGCACAGCAGTGAAGATTGAAGGATACGTTTCTTCTGTGTTTTAGGCAGAGGTTTACTGCTATTTCGTTAAATGCGGGAATAGTGCTGGTAAGGCCTGTTTTGAGATCTCTCCAGAGAAAGCATTTCCAGACTTCCCCTTCAAGACACGAGTTCAACACTCTAAGTTGAATGCACACATTGAAGACCGTTGTGTTAGGTAGCTCCGTTTTTGTTTCACAAGCAGACAGTTCTCCGTACAGCATATGCTCCCATTCACTGAGAAATGTCCAAACGCAGCTCTTACCAGAAACGTGTTTCTAAATACTGAATCTGAACGGAGATTTAATTCACTTTGCTGAACAAACGCACAGCAGAGCAGATTGAAGGATACGTTTCTTATGTGTTTTAGGCAGATTTTAACTGCTATTTCGTTGTATGCGGGAATAGTGCTGGAAATGCCTGTTTTGAGATGTCTCCACAGAAAGATTTTCCTGAATTCCCCTTCAACACAGGTGTTTAACTCTGTAAGTTGAATGCTCACATTGAAGGCCTTTCTGTTATGTAGCTCCGCTTTGGTTTTAGAAGCAGACAGTTCTCCTTACATCATAGATTCCAATTCACTGAGAAATGTCCAAACGCAACTCTTAGCAGAAACTTGTTTCTACCTCCTGAATCTAAAGGGAGATTTAACTCACTTAGATGAACAAACGCACAGCAGAGCAGATCGAAAAATACCATTCTTCTGTGTTTTAGGCAGAGCTTTACTCCTATTTCGTTATATGCGGGAATAGTGCTGGAAAGGCCTGTTTTGAGATATCGCCACAGAAAGCGTTTCCAGACTTCCCCTTCAACACACGAGTTTAACTCTGTAAGATGAATGCACACATTGAAGTCCGTTCTGTTAGGTAGCTCCGTTTTGGTTTTATTAGCAGACTGTTCTGCTAACAGCATAGACTTTCCTTCACTGAGAAATGTCCAAACGCAGCTCTTACCAGAAACGTGTTTCTAACTCCTGAATCTACAGGGAAATTTAACTCACTTAGCTGAACAAACTCACAGCAGAACAGATTGAAGTATACGTTCCTTCTGTGTTTTAGGCAGAGTTTTACTGCTATTTCCTTATATGCGGGAATAGTGCTGGAAATGCCAGTTTTGAGATCTCTCCACAGAAAGCGTTTCCAGACTTCCCCTTCAAAACACGAGTTTAACTCTGTAAGTTGAATGAACACATTGAAGACCGTTCTGTTAGATAGCTCCGTTTTGGTTTTAGAAGCAGACAGTTCTCCTTACAGCATAGACTCCGATTCACTGAGAAATGTCCAAACGGAGCTCTTACCAGAAACGTGTTTCTAACTCCTGAATCTGAAGAAAGATTAAACTCACTAAGCTGAACAAACGCACAGCAGAGCAGATTGAAGGATATGTTTCTTCTCTGTTTTAGGCAGAGTTTTACTGCTATTTCGTTATGTGCGGGAATAGTGCTGGAAATGCCTGTTTTGAGATCTCTCCTCAGAAAGCATTTACAGACTTCCCCTTCAACACACGAGTTTAATTCTGTAAGTTGAATGCACACATTGAAGACCATTCTGTTAGGTAGATCCGTGTTGGTTTTAGAAGCAGAGAGTTCTCCTTACAGCATAGACTTTCATTCACTGAGAAATGTCCAAACGCAGCTCTTACCAGAAACGTGATTCTAACTCCTGAATCTAAAGGGAGATTTATCTCACTTAGCTTAACAAACGCATAGAAGAGCAGATTGAAGGATACGTTTCTTCTGTGTTTTAGGCAGAGTTTTACTGCTATTTCTTTATATGCGGGAATAGTGCTCGAAATGCCTCTTTTGAGATCTCTCCACAGAAAGCGTTTCCAGACTTCCCCTTCAACACACGAGTTTAACTCTGTAAGTTGAATGCTGACATTGAAGACCGTTCTGTTATGTAGCTCCGTTTTGGTCTTAGAAGCAGACAGTTCTTCTTACAGCATAGACTCCCATTCACTGAAAAATGTCCAAACGGAGCTCTTACCAGAAACGTGTTTCTAACTCCTGAAGCTGAAGGGAGATTTAACTCACTTAGCTGAAAAAACGCACAGCATAGCAGATTGAAGGTGAAGTTTCTTCTGTGTTTTAGGCAGAGTTTTACTGCTATTTCGTTATATGCGGGAATAGTGCTGGAAATGCCTGTTTTGAGATCTCTCCACAGAAAGCGTTTCCAGACTTCCCCTTCAAAACACGAGTTGAACTCTGTAAGTTGAATGCACACATTGAAGACAGTTCTGTTAGGTAGCTCCGTTTTGGTTTTATTAGCAGACAGTTCTCCTAACAGCATAGACTTTCCTTCACTGAGAAATGTCCAAACGCAGCTCTTACCAGAAACGTGTTTCTAACTCCTGAATCTAAAGGGAAATTTAACTCACTTAGCTGAACAAACTCACAGCAGAACAGATTGAAGGATACGTTTCTTCTGTGTTTTAGGCAGAGTTTTACTGCTATTTCGTTATATGCGGGAATAGTTCTGGAAATGCCAGTTTTGAGATCTCTCCACAGAAAGCGTTTCCAGACTTCCCCTTCAAAACACGAGTTTAACTCTGTAAGTTGAATGCACACATTGAAGACCGTTCTGTTAGATAGCTCCGTTTTGGTTTTAGAAGCAGACAGTTCTCCTTACCGCATAGACTCCGATTCACTGAGAAATGTCCAAACGGAGCTCTTACCAGAAACGTGTTTCTAACTCCTGATTCTGACGGGAGATTAAACTCACTAAGCTGAAAAAACGCACAGCAGAGCAGATTGAAGGATACGTTTCTTCTGTGTTTTACGCAGAGTTTTACTGCTATTTCGTTATATGCGGGAATAGTGCAGGAAATGCCTGTGTTGAGATCTCTCCACAGAAAGCGTTTCCAGACTTCTCCTTCAACACACGCGTTTAACTCTGTAAGTTCAATGCACACATTGAAGACCGTTCTGTTAGGTAGCTCCGTTTTTGTTTTAAAAGCAGACAGTTCTCCTTACATCATAGACTTTCATTCACTGAGAAATGTCCAAACGCAGCTCTTACCAGAAACGTGTTTCTAACTCCTGAATCTGAAGGGAGATTTAACTCACTTAGCTGAACAAACGCACAGCAGAGCAGATTGAAGGATAAGTTTCTTCTGTGTTTTAGGCAGAGTTTTACTGCTATTTCGTTATATGCGGGAATAGTTCTGGAAATCCCAGTTTTGAGATCTCTCCACAGAAAGCGTTTCCAGACTTCCCCTTCAAAACACGAGTTTAACTCTGTAAGATGAATGCACACATTGAAGGCCGTCCTGTTAGGTAGCTACGTTTTGGTGTTAGAAGCAGAGAGTTCTCCTTACAGAATAGACTCCCTTTGACTGAGAAATGTCCAAACGGAGCTCTTATCAGAAACGTGTTTCTAACTCCTGAATCTGAAGGGAGATTTAATTCACTTCGCTGAACAAACGCACAGCAGAGCAGATTGAAGGATACGTTTCTTATGTGTTTTAGGCAGATTTTAACTGCTATTTCGTTGTATGCGGGAATAGTGCTGGAAATGCCTGTTTTGAGATCTCTCCACAGAAAGATTTTCCAGACTTCCCCTTCAACACAGGTGTTTAACTCTGTAAGTTGAATGCTCACATTGAAGGCCTTTCTGTTAGCTAGCTCCGCTTTGGTTTTAGAAGCAGACAGTTCTCCTTACATCATAGATTCCCATTCACTGAGAAAAGTCCAAACGCAACTCTTAGCAGAAACTTGTTTCTACCTCCTGAATCTAAAGGGAGATTTAACTCTCTTAGATGAACAAACGCACAGCAGAGCAGATCGAAAAATACGATTCTTCGGTGTTTTAGGCAGAGTTTTACTGCTATTTCGTTATATGCGGGAATAGTTCTTGAAAGGCCTGTTTTGAGATCTCTCTACAGAAAGAGTTTCCAGACTTCCCCTTCAACACACGAGTTTAACTCTGTAAGTTGAATGCACACATTGAAGACCGTTCTGTTAGGTAGCTCCGTTTTGGTTTTAGAAACAGACAGTTCTCCTTACGGCATAGACTCTCATTCACTGAGATATGTCCAAACGCAGCTCTTACCAGAAACGTGTTTCTAACTCCTGAATCTGAAGGGAGATTTAACTCTCTTAGCTGAACAAACGCAGACCAGAGAAGATTGAAGGATACGTTTCTTCTGTGTTTTAGGCAGAATTTTACTGCTATTTCGTTATATGCGGGAATAGTGCTGGAAATGCCTGTTTTCAGATCTCTCCTCACAAAGCGTTTCCAGACTTTTCCTTCAACACACGAGTTTAACTCTGTAAGTTGAATGCAGACATTGAAGACTGTTCTGTTTGGTAGCTCCGTTTTGGTTTTAGAAGCAGACAGTTCTCCTTAAAGCATACAATCCCATTCACTGAGAAATGTCCAAACGCAACCCTTACCAGAAACGTGTTTCTGACTCCTGAATCTCAAGGGAGATTTAACTCGCTTAGCTGAACAAATGCACAGCAGAGCAGATTGAAGGATACGTTTCTTCTGTGTTTTACGCTGTGTTTTACTACTAATTCCTTATTTGCGGGAATAGCGCTGGAAATCCCTGTTTTGAGATCTCTCCACAGAAAGCGTTTCCAGACTTCCCCTTCAACACACGAGTTTAACTCTGTAAGTTGAATGCACACATTGAAGACCGTTCTGTTAGGTAGCTCCGTTTTGCTTTTATTAGCAGACAGTTCTCCTAACAGCATAGACTTTCCTTCACTGAGAAATGTCCAAACGCAGCTCTTACCAGAAACGTGTTTCTAACTCCTGAATCTAAAGGGAAATTTAACTCACTTAGCTGAACAAACTCACAGCAGAACAGATTGAAGGATACGTTTCTTCTGTGTTTTAGGCAGAGTTTTACTGCTATTTCTTTATATGCGGGAATAGTGCTCTAAATGCCTATTTTGAGATCTCTCCACAGAAAGCGTTTCCAGACTTCCCCTTCAACACACGAGTTTAACTCTGTAAGTTGAATGCTGACATTGAAGACCGTTCTGTTATGTAGCTCCGTTTTGGTTTTAGAAGAAGACAGTTCTCCTTACAGCATAGACTCCCATTCACTGAAAAATGTCCAAACGGAGCTCTTACCAGAAACGTGTTTCTAACTCCTGAAGCTGAAGGGAGATTTAACTCACTTAGCTGAGAAAACGCACAGCATAGCAGATTGAAGGTTAAGTTTCTTCTGTGTTTTAGGCAGAGTTTTACTGCTATTTCGTTATATGCGGGAATAGTGCTGGAAATGCCTGTTTTGAGATCTCTCCACAGAAAGCGTTTCCAGACTTCCCCTTCAAAACAGGAGTTGAACTCTGTAAGTTGAATGCACACATTGAAGACAGTTCTGTTAGGTAGCTCCGTTTTGGTTTTATTAGCAGACAGTTCTCCTAACAGCATAGACTTTCCTTCACTGAGAAATGTCCAAACGCAGCTCTTACCAGAAACGTGTTTCTAACTCCTGAATCTAAAGGGAAATTTAACTCACTTAGCTGAACAAACTCACAGCAGAACAGATTGAAGGATACGTTTCTTCTGTGTTTTAGGCAGACTTTTACTGCTATTTCGTTATATGCGGGAATAGTTCTGGAAATGCCTGTTTTGTGATCTCTCAACAGAAAGCGTTTCCAGACTTCCCCTTCAAAACACGAGTTTAACTCTGTAAGTTGAATGCACACATTGAAGACCGTTCTGTTAGATAGCTCCGTTTTGGTTTTAGAAGCAGACAGTTCTCCTTACCGCATAGACTCCGATTCACTGAGAAATGTCCAAACGGAGCTCTTACCAGAAACGTGTTTCTAACTCCTGATTCTGACGGGAGATTCAACTCACTAAGCTGAACAAACGCACAGCAGAGCAGATTGAAGGATATGTTTCTTCTCTGTTTTAGGCAGAGTTTTACTGCTATTTCGTTATGTGCGGGAATAGTGCTGGAAATGCCTGTTTTGAGATCTCTCCACAGAAAACATTTACAGACTTCCCCCTTCAACACACGAGTTTAAGTCTGTAAGTTGAATGCACACATTGAAGACCGTTGTGTTATGTATCTCCGTTTTGTGTTCACAGGCAGACAGTTCTCCTTACAGCATAGGCTCCCATTCACTGAGAATTTTCCAAACGCAGCTCTTACCAGAAACGTTTCTCTAACTCCAGAATCTAAAGGGAGATTTAACTCACTTAGCTGAAGAAGCGCACACTAGAGCAGATTGACGGATACGTTGCTTCTGTGTTTTAGGCAGAGTTTTACTGCTATTTCTTTATATGCGGGAATAGTGCTGGAGATGCCTGTTTTGAGATCTCTCCACAGAAAGCGTTTCCAGACTTCCCCTTCAACACACGAGTTTAACTCTGTAAGTTGAATGCACACATTGAAGACCGTTCTGTTAGGTAGTTCCGTTTTGGTTTCACAAGCAGACAGTTCTCCTTACAGCATAGTCTCCCATTCACTGAGAAATGTCCAAACGCAGCTCTTACCAGAAACGTGTTTCTAACTCCTGAATCTAAAGGGAGATTTAACTCACTTAGATGAACAAACGCACAGCAGAGCAGATTGAAGGTTACGTTGCTTCTGTGTTTTATTCAGAGTTTTACCGCTATTTCGTTATATGCGGGAATAGTGCTGGAAATGCCTGTTTTGAGATCTCTCCACGGAAAGCGTTTCCAGACTTCCGTTTCAACACAGGAGTCTAACTCTGTAAGTTGAATGCACACATTGAAGACCGTTCTGTTAGGTAGCTCCGTTTTGGTTTCACAAGCAGACAGTTCTCCTTACAGCCTAGGCTCCCATTTGCTGAGAAATGTCCAAACGCAGCTCTTACCAGAAACGTGTTTCTACCTCCTGAATCTAAAGGGAGATTTAACTCACTTAGCTGAAGAAGCGCACACTAGAGCAGATTGACGGATACGTTGCTTCTGTGTTTTAGGCAGAGTTTTACTGCTATTTCATTATATGCGGGAATAGTGCTGGAAATGCCTGTTTTGAGATCTCTCCACAGAAACTGTTTCCAGACTTCCCCTTCAACACACGAGTTTAACTCTGTAAGTTGAATGCACACCGTGAAGACCGTTCTGTTAGGTAGCTCCGTTTTGGTTTCACAAGCAGACAGTTCTCCTTACAGCATAGGCTCCCATTCACTGAGAAATGTCCAAACGCAGCTCTTACCAGAAACGTGTTTCTACCTCCTGAATCTAAAGGGAGATTTAACTCACTTAGCTGAACAAGCGCACAGCAGAGCAGATTGAAGGATACGTTGCTTCTGTGTTTTAGGCAAAGTTTTACTTCTATTTCGTTATATGCGGGAATAGTGCTGGAGATGCCTGTTTTGAGATCTCTCCACAGAAAGCGTTTCCAGACTTCCCCTTCAACACAGGAGTTTAACTCTGTAAGTTGAATGCACACATTGAAGACCGTTCTGTTAGGTAGCTCCGTTTTGGTTTCACAAGCAGACAGTTCTCCTTACAGCATAGGCTCCCATTCACTGAGAATTGTCCAAAGGCAGCTCTTACCTGAAACGTGATTCTAACTCCTGAATCTAAAGGGCGATTTAACTCACTTAGCTGAACAAATGCACAGCAGAGCAGATTGAATGATACGTTGCTTCTGTGTTTTAGGCAGAGTTTTACTGGTATTTCGTTATATGCGTTAATAGTGCTGGAAATGCCTGTTTTGAGATCTCTCCACAGAAAGCGTTTCCAGGCTTCCCATTCAACACACGAGTTTAACTCTGTACCTTGAATGCACACATTGAAGACCGTTGTGTTAGGTAGCTCCGTTTTGTTTTCACAAGCAGACAGTTCTCCTTACAGCATAGGCTCCCATTCACTGAGAACTGTCCAAACGCAGCTCTTACCAGAAACGTGTTTCTAAGGCCTGAATCTAAAGAGAGATTTAACTCACATAGCTGAACAAACGCACAGCAGAGCAGATTGAAGGACAGGTTTCTTCTGTGTTTTAGGCAGAGTTTTACTGCTATTTCGTTATATGCGGGAATTGTGCTGGAAATGCCTGTTTTGAGATCCTCCACAGAAAGCGTTTCCAGACTTCCCCTTCAACACACGAGTTTAACTCTGTAAGTTGAATGCACACACTGAGCACCGTTCTGTTAGGTAGCTCCGTTTTGGTTTCGCAAGCAGACAGTTCTACTTACAGCATAGGCTCCCATTCACTGAGAAATGTCCCAACGCAGCTCTTACCAGAAACGTGTTTCTAACTCGTGAAACAAAAGAGAGATTAAACTCACTTAGCTGAACCAACGCACAGCAGAGCAGATTGACGGATACGTTGCTTATGTGTTTTAGGCAGAGTTTTACTGCTATTTCTTTATATGCGGGAATAGTGCTGGAAATGCCTGTTTTGAGATCTCTCCACAGAAAGCGATTCCAGACTTCCCCTTCAACACAGGAGTCTAACTTTGTAAGTTGAATGCACATATTGAAGACCGTTCTGTTAGGTAGCTCCGTTTTGGTTTCTCAAGCAGACAGTTCTCCTTACAGCATAGGCTCCCATTTGCTGAGAAATGTCCAAACGCAACTCTTACCAGAAACGTGTTTCTAACTCCTGAATCTAAAGGGAGATTTAACTCACTTAGCTGAACCAACCCACAGCAGAGCAGATTGACGGATACGTTGCTTATGTTTTTTAGGCAGAGTTTTACTGCTATTTTGTTATATGCGGGAATAATGCTGGAAATGCCTGTTTTGAGATCTCTCCAGAGAAAGCGATTCCAGACTTCCCCTTCAGCACAGGAGTCTAACTCTTTAAGTTGAATGCACACATTGAAGACCGTTCTGTTAGGTAGCTCCGTTTTTGTTTCACAAGCAGACAGTTCTCCTTACAGCATAGGCTCCCATTTGCTGAGAAATGTCCAAACGCAGCTCTTACCAGAAACGTGTTTCTAACTCCTGAATCTAAAGGGAGATTTAACTCACTTAGCTGAAGAAACGCACAGCAGAGCAGATTGAAGGATACGTTGCTTCTGTGTTTTAGGCAGAGTTTAACTGCTATTTCGTTATATGCGGGAATAGTGCTGGAAATGCCTCTTTTGAGATCTGTCCACAGAAACTGTTTCCAGACTTCCCCTTCAACACACCAGTTTAATTCTGTAAGTTGAATGCACACTTTGAAGGCCGTTATGTTAGGTAGCTCCGTTTTGGTTTCACAAGCAGACAGTTCTCCTTACAGCATAGGCTCCCATTCACTGAGAAATGTCCAAACGCAGCTCTTATCAGAAACGTGTTTCTAACTCCTGAATCTAAAGAGAGATTTAACTCACTTAGCTGAACAAACGCACAGCAGAGCAGATTGAAGGATACGTTTCTTCTGTGTTTTAGGCAGAGTTTTACTGCTATTTCGTTATATGCGGGAATAGTGCTGGAAATGCCTGTTTTGTGATCTCTCCACAAAAAGCGTTTCCAGACTTCCCCTTCAACACACGAGTTTAACTCTGTAAGTTGAATGCACACATTGAAGACCGTTCTGTTATGTAGCTCCGTTTTGGTTTCACAAGCAGACAGTTCTCCTTACAGCATAGGCTCCCATTCACTGAGAAATGTCCAAACGCAGCTCTTACCAGAAACGTGTTTCTAACTCCTGAATCTAAAGGGAGATTTAACTCACTTAGCTGAACAAACGCACAGCAGAGCAGATGGACGGATACGTTGCTTCTGTGTTTTAGGTAGAGTTTTACTGCTATTTCGTTATATGCGGGAATAGTGCTGGAAATGCCTGTTTTGGGATCTCTCCACAGAAAGCGTTTCCAGACTTCCCCTTCAACACACGAGTTTAACTCTGTAAGTTGAATGCACACATTGAAGACCGTTCTGTTAGGTAGCTCCGTTTTGGTTGCGCAAGCAGACAGTTCTCCTTACATCATAGGCTCCCATTCACTGAGAAATGTCCAAACGCATCTCTTACCAGAAACGTGTTTCTAACTCCTGAATCAAAAGGAAGATTAAACTCACTTAGCTGAACCAACGCACAGCAGAGCAGATTGACGGATACGTTGCTTATGTGTTTTAGGCAGAGTTTTACTGCTATTTCGTTAGATGCGGGAATAGTGCTGGAAATGCCTGTTTTGAGATCTCTCCACAGAAAGCGTTTCCAGACTTCCCCTTCAACACACCAGTTTAACTCTGTAAGTTGAATGCACACATTGAAGACCATTCTGTTAGGTAGCTCCGTTTTGGTTTCACAAGCAGACAGTCCTCCTTACAGCATAGGCTCCCATTCACTGAGAAATGTCCAAACGCAGCTCTTACCAGAAACGTGTTTACAACTGCTGAATCTAAAGGGAGATTTAAGTCACTTAGCTGAACAAACGCACAGCAAAGCAGATTGAAGGATACGTTGCTTCTGTGTTTTAGGCAGAGTTTTACTGCTATTTCGTTATATGCGGGAATAGTGCTGGAAATGCCTGTTTGAGATCTCTCCACAGAAAGCGTTTCCAGACTTCCCCTTCAACACACGAGTTTAACTCTGTAAGTTGAATGCACACATTGAAGACCGTTCTGTTAGGTAGCTCCCTTTTGGTTTCACAAGCAGACAGTTCTCCTTACAGCATATGATCCCATTCACTGAGAAATGTCCAAACGCAGATATTACCAGAAACGTGTTTCTAACTCCTGAATCTAAAGGGAGATTTAACTCACTTAGCTGAACAAACGCACAGCAGAGCAGACTGACGGATACGTTGCTTCTGTGTTTTAGGCAGAGTTTTACTGCTATATCGTTATATGCGGTAATAGTGCTGGAAATGCCTGTTTTGAGATCTCTCCACAGAAAGCGTTTCCAGACTTCCCCTTCAACACACGAGTTTAACTCTGTAAGTTGAATGCACACAATGAAGACCGTTCTGTTAAGTAGCTCCGTTTTGGTTTCGCAAGCAGAGAGTTCTCCTTACAACATAGGCTCCCATTCACTGGGAAATGTCCAAACGCAGCTCTTACCAGAAACGTGTTTCTAACTCCTGAATCAAAAGGAAGATTAAACTCACTTAGCTGAACCAACGCACAGCAGAGCAGATTGACGGATACGTTGCTTATGTGTTTTAGGCAGAGTTTTACTGCTATTTCGTTATATGCGGGCATAGACCTGGAAATGCCTGTTTTGAGATCTCTCCACAGAAAGCGTTTCCAGACTTCCCCTTCAACACACGAGTTTAACTCTGTAAGTTGAATGCACACTTTGAAGACCGTTCTGTTAGGTAGCTCCGTTTTGGTTTCACAAGCAGACAGTTCTCCTTAAAGCATAGGCTCCCATTCACTGAGAAATGTCCAAACGCAGCTCTTACCAGAAACGTGTTTCTAACTCCTGAATCTAAAGGGAGATTTAACTCACTTACCTGAACAAACGCACAGCAGAGCAGATTGACGGATACGTTGCTTCTGTGTTTTAGGCCGAGTTTTACTGCTATTTCGTTATATGCAGGAATAGTGCTGGAAATGCCTGTTTTGGGATCTCTCCAAAGAAAGCGTTTCCAGACGTCCCCTTCAACACACGAGTTTAACTCTGTAAGTTGAATGCACACATTGAAGACCGTTCTGTTAGGTAGCTCCGTTTTGGTTTCGCAAGCAGACAGTTCTCCTTACAGCATAGGCTCCCATTCACTGAAAATGTCCAAACGCAGCGCTTACCATAAACGTGCTTCTAACTCCTGAATCTAAAGGGAGATTTAACTCACTTAGCTGAACAAAGGCACAGCAGAGGAGATTGAAGTATACGTTGCTTCTGTGTTTTAGGCAGAGTTTTACTGCTATTAATTTATATGCGGGAATAGTGCTGGAAATGCCTGTTTTGAGATCTCTCCACAGAAAGCGTTTCCAGACTTCCCCTTCAACACAAGAGTTCAGCTCCAGTAAGTTGAATGCACACATTGAAGACCATTCTGTTAGGTAGCTCCGTTTTGGTTTCACAAGCAGACAGTTCTCTTTACAGCATAGGCTCCCATTTACTGAGAAATGTCCAAACGCAGCTCTTACCAGAAACGTGTTTCTAACTCCTGAATCTAAAGGGAGATTTAACTCACTTAGCTGAACAAACGCACAGCAGAGCAGGTTGAAGGATACGTTGCTTCTCTGTTTTAGGCAGAGTTTTACTGCTATTTCGTTATATGCGGGAATACTGCTGGAAATGCCTGTTTTGAGATCTCTCCAAAGAAAGCGTTTCCAGACTTCACCTTAACACACGAATATAACTCTGTAAGTTGAATGCACACATTGAAGACCGTTCTGTTAGGTAGCTCCGTTTTGGTTTCACAAGCAGACAGTTCTCCTTACAGCATAGGCTCCCATTCACTGAGAAATGTCCAAACGCAGCTCTTAACATAAACGTGCTTCTAACTTCTGAATCTAAAGGGAGATTTAACTCACTTAGCTGAACAAAGGCACAGCAGAGCAGATAGAAGGATACGTTGCTTCTGTGTTTTAGGCAGAGTTTTACTGCTATTAAGTTATATGCGGGAATAGTGCTGGAAATGCCTGTTTTGAGATCTCTCCACAGAAAGCGTTTCCAGACTTCCCATTCAACACACGAGTTCAGCTCTGTAGGTTGAATGCACATTGAAGACCGTTCTGTTAGGTAGCTCCGTTTTGGTTTCACAAGCAGACAGTTCTCTTTACAGCATAGGCTCCCATTTACTGAGAAATGTCCAAACGCAGCTCTTAACAGAAACGTGTTTCTAACTCCGGAATCTAAAGGGAGATTTAACTCACTTAGCTGAACAAACGCACAGCAGAGCAGATTGTAGGATATGTTGCTTCTGTGTTTTAGGCAGAGTTTTACTGCTATTTCGTTATATGCGGGAATAGTGCTGGAAATGCCTGTTTTTAGTTCTCTCCACAGAAAGCGTTTCCAGACTTCCCCTTCAACACAGGAGTCTAACTCTGTAAGTTGAATGCACACATTGAAGACCGTTCTGTTAGGTAGCTCCGTTTTGGTTTCACAAGCAGACAGTTCTCCTTACATCATAGGCTCCCATTTGCTGAGAAATGTCCAAACGCAGCTCTTACCAGAAACGAGTTTCTAACTCCTGAATCTAAAGGGAGATTTAACTCACTTAGCTGAAGAAGCGCAAACTAGAGCAGATTGACGGATAGGTTGTTTCTGTGTTTTAGGCAGAGTTTTACTTCTATTTCGTTATATGCGGGAATAGTGCTGGAGATGCCTGTTTTGAGATCTCTCCACAGAAAGCGTTTCCAGACTTCCCCTTCAACACACGAGTTTAACTCTGTAAGTTGAATGCACACATTGAAGACCGTTCTGTTAGGTAGCTCCGTTTTGGTTTCACAAGCAGACAGTTCTCCTTACAGCATAGGCTCCCATTCACTGAGAAATGTCCAAACGCAGCTCTTACCAGAAACGTGTTTATAACTCCTGAATCTAAAGGGAGATTTAACTCACTTAGCTGAACAAAGGCACAGCAGAGCAGATTGGCGGATACGTTGCTTCTGTGTTTTAGGCAGAGTTTTACTGCTATTTCCTTATATACGGGAATAGTGCTGGAAATGCCTGTTTTGAGATCTCTCCACAGAAAGCGTTTCCAGACTTCCCCTTCAACACATGAGTTTAACTCTGTAAGTTGAATGCACACATTGAAGACCGTTCTGGTAGGTAGCTCCGTTTTGGTTTCACAAGCAGACAGATCTCCTTACAGCATAGGCTCCCATTCACTGAGAATTGTCCAAACGCAGCTCTTACCTGAAACGTGATTCTAACTCCTGAATCTAAAGGGAGATTAAACTGACTTAGCTGAACAAACTCACAGCAGAGCAGATTGAAGTATACGTTGCTTCTGTGTTTTAGGCAGAGTTTTATGGCTATTTCGTTATATGCGGGAATAGTGCTGGAAATGCATGTTTTGAGATCTCTCCACAGAAAGCGTTTCCAGACTTACCCTTCAACACACGAGTTTAACTCTGTAAGTTGAATGCACACATTGACGACCGTTCTGTTAGGTTGCTCCGTTTTGGTTTCACAATCAGACAGTTCTCCTTACAGCATAGGCTCCCATTCACCTAGAAATGTCGAAATGCAGCTCTTACCAGAATCGGGTTTCTATCTCCTGAATCTAAAAAGAGATTTAACTCACTTAGCTGAACAAACGCACAGCAGAGCAGATTGAAGGATACGTTGCTTCTGTGTTTTAGGCAGAGTTTTACCGCTATTTTGTTATATGCGGGAATAGTGCTGGAAATGCCTGTTTTGAGATCTCTCCACAGAAAGCCTTTCCAGACTTACCCTTCAACACACGAGTTTAACTCTGTAAGTTGAATGCACACATTGAAGACCGTTCTGATAGGTAGCTCCGTTTTGGTTTCACAAGCAGACATTTCTCCTTACAGCATAGGCTCCCATTCACTGAGAAATATCCAAACGCAGCTCTTAACAGAAACGTGTTTAAAACTCCTGAATCTAAAGGGAGATTTAACTCACTTAGCTGAACAAACGCACACTAGAGAAGATTGACGGATACGTTGCTTCTGTGTTTTAGGCAGAGTTTTACTTCTATTTCGTTATATGCGGGAATAGTGCTGGAAATGCCTGTTTTTAGATCACTCCACAGAAACCTTTTCCAGACTTCCCCTTCAACACACGAGTTTAACTCTGTAAGTTGAATGCACACATTGAAGACCGTTCTGTTAGGTAGCTCCGTTTTGGTTTCACAAGCAGACAGTTCTCCTTACAGCATAGTCTCCCATTCACTGAGAATTGTCCAAACGTAGCTCTTACCAGAAACGTGTTTCTAACTCCTGAATCTAAAGGGAGATTAAACTCACTCTGCTGAACCAACGCACAGCAGAGCAGATTGACGGATACGTTGCTTATGTGTTTTAGGCAGAGTTTTACTGCTATTGCGTTATATGCGGGAATAGTGCTGGAAATGCCTGTTTTGAGATCTCTACACAGAAAGCGATTCCAGACTTCCCCTTCAACACAGGAGTCTAACTCTGTAAGTTGAATGCACACATTGAAGACCGTTCTGTTAGGTAGCTCCGTTTTGGTTTCACAAGCACTCAGTTCTCCTTACAGCATAGGCTCCCATTCACTGAGAATTGTCCAAACGCAGCTCTTACCTGAAACGTGATTCTAACTCCTGAATCTAAAGGGAGATTTAACTCACTTAGCTGAACAAACGCACAGCAGAGCAGATTGAAGGATACGTTGCTTCTGTGTTTTAGGTAGAGTTTTACCGCTATTTCGTTATATGCGGGAATAGTGCTGGAAATGCCTGTTTTGAGATCTCTCCACAGAAAGCGATTCCAGACTTCCCCTTCAACACACGAGTTTAACTCTGTAAGTTGAATGCACACATTGAAGACCGTTCTGTTAGTTAGCTCCGTTTTGGTTTCTCAAGCAGACAGTTCTCCTTACAGCATAGGCTCCCATTCACTGAGAAATGTCCAAACGCATCTCTTACCAGAAACGTGTTTCTAAGTCCTGAATCTAAAGAGAGATTTAACTCACTTACCTGAACAAACGCACAACAGAGCAGATTCAAGGATACGTTGCTTCTGTGTTTTAGGCAGAGTTTTACTGCTATTTCGTTATATGCGGGAATAGTGCTGGAAATGCCTGTTTTGAGATCTCTCCACAGAAACTGTTTCCAGACTTCCCCTTCAACACACGAGTTTAACACTGTAAGTTGAATGCACACCTTGAAGCCCGTTCTGTTAGGTAGCTCCGTTTTGGTTTCACAAGCAGACAGTGCTCCTTACAGCATAGGCTCCCATTTGCTGAGAAATGTCCAAACGCAGCTCTTACCAGAAACGTGTTTCTAACTCCTGAATCTAAAGGGAGAATAAACTCACTTAGCTGAAGAAGCGCACACTAGAGCAGATTGACGGATAGGTTGCTTCTGTGTTTTAGGCAGAGTTTTACTTCTATTTCGTTATATGCGGGAATAGTTCTGGAGATGCCTGTTTTGAGATCTATCCACAGAAAGCGTTTCCAGACTTCCCCTTCAACACACGAGTTTAACTCTGTAAGTTGAATGCACACATTGAAGACCGTTCTGTTAGGTAGCTCCGTTTTGGTTTCACAAGCACACAGTTCTCCCTACAGCATAGGCTCCCATTCACTGAGAACTGTCCAAACGCAGCACTTACCAGAAACGTGTTTCTAACTCCTGAATCTAAAGGGAGATTAAACTGACTTAGCTGAACAAACTCACAGCAGAGCAGATTGAAGGATACCTTGCTTCTGTGTTTTAGGCAGAGTTTTACGGCTATTTTGTTATATGCGGGAATAGTGCTGGAAATGCTTGTTTTGAGATCTCTCCACAGAAAGCGTTTCCAGACTTACCCTTCAACACACGAGTTTAACTCTGTAAGTTGAATGCACACATTGACGACCGTTCTATTAGGTAGCTCCGTTTTGGTTTCACAATCAGACAGTTCTCCTTACAGCATAGGCTCCCATTCACTTAGAAATGTCGAAATGCAGCTCTTACCAGAATCGGGTTTCTAACTCCTGAATCTAAAAAGAGATTTAACTCACTTAGCTGAACAAACGCACAGCAGAGCAGATTGAAGGATACGTTGCTTCTGTGTTTTAGTCAGAGTTTTACCGCTATTTCGTTATATGCGGGAATAGTGCTGGAAATGCCGGTTTTGAAATCTCTCCACAGAAAGCGTTTCCAGACTTTTCCTTCAACACACGAGTTTAACTCTCTAAGTTGAATGCACCCATTGAAGACCGTTCTGTTAGGTAGCTCCGTTTTGGTTTCACAAGCAGACAGTTCTCCTTACAGCATAGGCTCCCATTCACTGAGAAATGTACAAACGCAGCTCTTAACAGAAACGTGTTTATAACTCCTGAATCTAAAGGGAGATTTAACTCACTTAGCTGAACAAACACACACTAGAGCAGATTGACGGATACGTTGCTTCTGTGTTTTAGGCAGAGTTTTACTTCTATTTCGTTATATGCGGGAATAGTGCTGGAAATGCCTGTTTTTAGATCTCTCCACAGAAACCGTTTCCAGACTTCCCCTTCAACACACGAGTTTAACTCTGTACGTTGAATGCACACATTGAAGACCGTTCTGTTAGGTAGCTCCGTATTGGTTTCACAAGCAGACAGTTCTCCTTACAGCATAGTCTCCCATTCACTGAGAATTGTCCAAACGCAGCTCTTACCAGAAACGTGTTTCTACCTCCTGAATCTAAAGGGAGATTTAACTCACTTAGTTGAAGAAGCGCACACTAGAGCAGATTGACGGATAGGTTGCTTCTGTGTTTTAGGCAGAGTTTTACTTCTATTTCGTTATATGCGGGAATAGTGCTGGAGATGCCTGTTTTGAGATCTCTCAACAGAAAGCGTTTCCAGACTTCCCCTTCCACACACGAGTTTAACTCTGTAAGTTGAATGCACACATTAAAACCGTTCTGTTAGGTAGCTCCGTTTTGGTTTCACAAGCAGACGGTTCTCCTTACAGCATAGGCTCCCATTCACTGAGAAATGTCCAAACGCATCTCTTACCAGAAACGTGTTTCTAACTCCTGAATCTAAAGGGAGATTTAACTCACTTAGCTGAACAAACGCACACTAGAGCAGATTGACGGATATGTTGCTTCTGTGTTTTAGGGAGAGTTTTACTTCTATTTCATTATATGCGGGAATAGTGCTGGTGATGCCTGTTTTTAGATCTCTCCACAGAAAGCGTTTCCATACTTCCCCTTCAACACACGAGTTTAACTCTGTAAGTTGAATGCACACATTGAAGACCGTTCTGTCAGGTAGCTCCGTTTTGGTTTCACAAGCACACAGTTCTCCTTACAGCATAGGCTCCCATTCACTGAGAAATGTCCAAACGCAGCACTTACCAGAAACGTGTTTATAACTCCTGAATCTAAAGGGAGATTTGACTCACTTAGCTGAACAAAGGCACACTAGAGCAGATTGACGGATACGTTGCTTCTGTGTTTTAGGCAGAGTCTTACTTCTATTTCGTTATATGCGGGAATAGTGCTGGAGATGCCTGTTTTGAGATCACTCCACAGAAAGCGTTTCCAGACTTCCCCTTCAACACACGAGTTTAACTCTGTAAGTTGAATGCACACATTGAAGACTGTTCTGTTAGGTAGCTCCGTTTTGGTTTCACAAGCAGACAGTTCTCCTTACATCATAGTCTCCCATTCACTGAGAAATGTCCAAACGCAGCTCTTACCAGAAACGTGTTTCTAACTCCTGAATCTAAAGGGAGATTTAACACACTTAGATGAATAAACGCACAGCAGAGCAGATTGAAGGATACGTGGCTTCTGTGTTTTAGGCATAGTTTTACTGCTATTTCGTTATATGCGGGAATAGTGCTGGAAATGCCTGTTTTGAGATCTCTCCACAGAAAGCGTTTCCAGACTTCCACTTCAACGCAGGAGTCTAAATCTGTAAGTTGAATGCACACATTGAAGACCGTTCTGTTAGGTAGCTCCGTTTTGGTTTCACAAGCAGACAGTTCTCCTTACAGCATAGGCTCCCATTTGCTGAGAAATTTCCAAACGCAGCTCTTACCAGAAACGTGTTTCTACCTCCTGAATCTAAAGGGAGATTTAACTCACTTAGCTGAAGAAGCGCACACTAGAGCAGATTGACGGATAGGTTGCTTCTGTGTTTTAGGCAGAGTTTTACTTCTATTTCGTTATATGCGGGAATAGTGCTGGAGATGCCTGTTTTGAGATCTCTCCACAGAAAGCGTTTCCAGAATTCCCCTTCCACACACGAGTTTAACTCTGTAAGTTGAATGCACACATTAAAACCGTTCTGTTAGGTAGCTCCGTTTTGGTTTCAGAATCAGACAGTTCTCCTTACAGCATAGGCTCCCATTCACTTAGAAATGTCGAAATGCAGCTCTTACCAGAATCGGGTTTCTAACTCCTGAATCTAAAAAGAGATTTAACTCACTTAGCTGAACAAACGCATAGCAGAGCAGATTGAAGGATACGTTGCTTCTGTGTTTTAGGCAGAGTTTTACCGCTATTTCGTTATATGCGGGAATAGTGCTGGAGATGCCTGTTTTGAGATCTCTCCACAGAAAGCGTTTCCAGACTTCCCCTTCAACACAGGAGTTAAATTCTGTAAGTTGAATGCACACATTGAAGCCCGTTCTGTTAGGTAGCTCCGTTTTGGTTTCACAAGCAGACAGTTCTCCTTACAGCATAGGCTCCCATTCACTGAGAAATGTCCAAACGCATCTCTTACCAGAGACGTGTTTCTAAGTCCTGAATCTAAAGAGAAATTTAACTCACTTACCTGAACAAACGCACAGCAGAGCAGATTGAAGGATACGTTGCTTCTGTGTTTTAGGCAGAGTTTTACTGCTATTTCGTTATATGCGGGAATTGTGCTGGAAATGCCTGTTATGAGATCTCTCCACAGAAAGCGTTTCCAGACTTCCCCTTCAACACACGAGATTAAATCTGTAAGTTGAATGCACACTTTGAAGACCGTTATGTTAGGTAGCTCCGTTTTGGTTTCACAAGGAGACAGTTCTCCTTACAACATAGGCTCCCATTCACTGAGAAATGTCCAAACGCAGCTCTTATCAGAAACGTGTTTCTAACTCCTGAATCTAAAGGGAGATTAAACTCACTTAGCTGAACCAACGCACAGCAGAGCAGATTGACGGATACGTTGCTTATGTGTTTTAGGCAGAGTTTTACTGCTATTGCGTTATATGCGGGAATAGTGCTGGAAATGCCTGTTTTGAGATCTCTACACAGAAAGCGATTCCAGACTTCCCCTTCAACACAGGAGTCTAACTCTGTAAGTTGAATGCACACATTGAAGACCGTTCTGTTAGGTAGCTCCGTTTTGGTTTCACAAGCAGTCAGTTCTCCTTACAGCATAGGCTCCCATTCACTGAGAATTGTCCAAACGCAGCTCTTACCTGAAACGTGATTCTAACTCCTGAATCTAAAGGGAGATTTAACTCACTTAGCTGAACAAACGCACAGCAGAGCAGATTGAAGGATACGTTGCTTCTGTGTTTTAGGCAGAGTTTTACCGCTATTTCGTTATATGCGGGAATAGTGCTGGAAATGCCTGTTTTGAGATCTCTCCACAGAAAGCGATTCCAGACTTCCCCTTCAACACACGAGTTTAACACTGTAAGTTGAATGCACACATTGAAGACCGTTCTGTTAGGTAGCTCCGTTTTGGTTTCGCAAGCAGACAGTTCTCCTTACAGCATAGGCTCCCATTCACTGAGAAATGTCCAAACGCATCTCTTACCAGAAACGTGTTTCTAAGTCCTGAATCTAAAGAGAGATTTAACTCACTTACCTGAACAAACGCACAGCAGAGCAGATTCAAGGATACGTTGCTTCTGTGTTTTAGGCAGAGTTTTACTGCTATTTCGTTATATGCGGGAATTGTGCTGGAAATGCCTGTTTTGAGATCTCTCCACAGAAAGTGTTCCCAGACTTCCCCTTCAACACACGAGTTTAACTCTGTAAGTTGAATGCACACATTGAAGACCGTTCTGTTAGGTAGCTCCGTTTTGGTTTCACAAGCAGACAGTTCTCCTTACAGCATAGGCTCCCATTCACTGAGAATTGTCCAAACACAGCTCTTACCTGAAGCGTGATTCTAACTCCTGAATTTAAAGGGAGATTAAACTCACTTAGCTGAACAAACTCACAGCATAGCAGATTGAAGGATACGTTGCTTCTTTCTTTTAGGCAGAGTTTTACGGCTATTTCGTTATATGCGGGAATAGTGCTGGAAATGCCTGTTATGAGATCTCTCAACAGAAATCGTTTCCAGACTTCCCCCTTCAACACACGAGTTTAATTCTGTAAGTTTAATGCACACATTGAAGACCGTTGTGTTATGTAGCTCCGTTTTGGTTTCACAGGCAGACAGTTCTCCTTACAGCATAGGCTCCCATTCACTGAGAATTTTCCAAACGCAGCTCTTACCAGAAACGTGTTTCTAACTCCTGAATCTAAAGGGAGATTTAACTCTCTTAGCTGAACAAACGCACAGCAGAGCAGATTGAAGGATACGTTGCTTCTGTGTTTTAGGCAGAGTTTTACTGCTATTTCGTTATATCCGGGAATAGTTTTGGAAATGCCTGTTTTGAGATCTCTCCACAGAAAGCGATTCCAGACTTCCCTTTCAACACAGAGTCTAACTCTGTAAGTTGAATGCACACATTGAAGACCGTTCTGTTAGGTAGATCCGTTTTGGTTTCACAAGCAGACAGTTCTCCTTACAGCATAGGCTCCCATTTGCTGAGAAATGTCCAAACGCAGCTCTTACCAGAAACGTGTTTCTAACTCCTGAATCTAAAGGGAGATTTAACTCACTTAGCTGAACAAACGCACAGCAGAGCAGATTGAAGGATACGTTGCTTCTGTGTTTTAGGCAGAGTTTTACTGCTATTTCGTTATATGCGGGAATAGTGCTGGAAATGCCTGTTTTGAGATCTCTCCACAGAAATCCTTTCCAGACTTACCCTTCAACACACGAGTTTAACACTGTAAGTTGAATGCACACCTTGAAGACCGTTCTGTTAGGTAGCTCCGTTTTGGTTTCACAAGCAGACAGTGCTCCTTACAGCATAGGCTCCCATTTGCTGAGAAATGTCCAAACGCAGCTCTTACCAGAAACGTGTTTCTAACTCCTGAATCTAAAGGGAGAATAAACTCACTTAGCTGAAGAAGCGCACACTAGAGCAGATTGACGGATAGGTTGTTTCTGTGTTTTAGGCAGAGTTTTACTTCTATTTCGTTATATGCGGGAATAGTTCTGGAGATGCCTGTTTTGAGATCTCTCCACAGAAAGCGTTTCCAGACTTCCCCTTCAACACACGAGTTTAACTCTGTAAGTTGAATGCACACATTGAAGACCGTTCTGTTAGGTAGCTCCGTTTTGGTTTCACAAGCACACAGTTCTCCCTACAGCATAGGCTCCCATTCACTGAGAACTGTCCAAACGCAGCACTTACCAGAAACGTGTTTATAACTCCTGAATCTAAAGGGAGATTTGACTCACTTAGCTGAACAAACGCACACTAGAGCAGATTGACGGATACGTTGCTTCTGTGTTTTAGGCAGAGTTTTACTTCTATTTCGTTATATGCGGGAATAGTGCTGGAGATGCCTCTTTTGAGATCTCTCCACAGAAAGCGTTTCCAGACTTCTTTTTCAACACAGGAGTCTAACTCTGTAAGTTGAATGCACACATTGAAGACCGTTCTGTTAGGTAGCTCCGTTTTGGTTTCACAAGCAGGGAGTTCTCCTTACAGCCTAGGCTCCCATTTGCTGAGAAATGTCCAAACGCAGCTCTTACCAGAAACGTGTTTCTACCTCCTGAATCTAAAGGGAGATTTAACTCACTTAGCTGAAGAAGCGCACACTAGAGCAGATTGACGGATAGGTTGCTTCTGTGTTTTAGGCAGAGTTTTACTTCTATTTCGTTATATGCGGGAATAGTGCTTGAGATGCCTGTTTTGAGATCTCTCCACAGAAAGCGTTTCCAGACTTCCCCTTCAACACACGAGTTTAACTCTGTAAGTTGAATGCACACATTGAAGACCGTTCTGTTATGTAGCTCCGTTTTGTTTTCACAAGCAGACAGTTCTCCTTACAGCATAGGCTCCCATTCACTGAGAAATGTCCAAACGCAGCTCTTACCAGAAACGTGTTTCTAACTCCTGAATCTAAAGGGCGATTTAATTCACTTAGCTGAACAAACGCCCAGCAGAGCAGATTGAAGTATACGTTGCTTCTGTGTTTTAGGCAGAGTTTTACTGCTATTTCGTTATATGCGGGAATAGTGCTGGAAATGCCTGTTTTGAGATCTCTCCACAGAAAGCGTTTCCAGACTTCCCCTTCAACACACGAGTTTAACTCTGTAAGTTGAATGCACACATTGAAGACCGTTCTGTTATGTAGCTCCGTTTTGGTTTCACAAGCAGACAGTTCTCCTTACAGCATAGGCTCCCATTCACTGAGAAATGTCCAAACGCAGCTCTTACCAGAAACGTGTTTCTAACTCCTGAATCTAAAGGGAGATTTAACTCACTTAGCTGAACAAACGCACAGCAGAGCAGATTGACGGATACGTTGCTTCTGTGTTTTAGGCAGCGTTTTACTGCTATTTCGTTATATGCGGGAATAGTGCTGGAAATGTCTGTTTTGGGATCTCTCCACAGAAAGCGTTCCCAGACTTCCCCTTCAACACACGAGTTTAACTCTGTAAGTTGAATGCACACATTGAAGACCGTTCTGTTAGGTAGGTCCGTTTTGGTTTCACAGGCAGAAAGTTCTCCTTACAGCATAGGCTCCCATTCACTGAGAAATGTCCAAACGCAGCTCTTCCCAGAAACGTGTTTCTAACTCGTGAATTTAAAGGGAGATTTAACTCACTTAGCTTAAAGAACGCACAGCAGAGCAGATTGAAGGATACGTTGCTTCTGTGTTTTAGGCAGAGTTGTACTGCTATTGCGTTATATGTGGGAATAGTGCTGGAAATGTCTGTTTAGCGATCTCTCCACAGAAAGCGTTTCCAGACTTCCCCTTCAACACACGAGTTTATCTCTGTAAGTTGAATGCACACATTGAAGACCGTTCTGTTAGGTAGCTCCGTTGGGTTTCACAAGCAGACAGTTCTCCTTTCAGCATAGGCTCCCATTCACTGAGAAATGTCCAAACGCAGCTCTTACCAGAAACGTGTTTCTAACTCCTGAATCTAAAGGGAGATTTAACTCACTTAGCTGATCAAACGCACAGCAGATCAGATTGAAGGAAACGTTGCTTCTGTGTTTTAGGCAGAATTTTACTGCTATTTTGTTATATGCGGGAATAGTGCTGGAAATTCCTGTTTTGAGATCTCTCCACAGAAAGAGTTTCCAGACTTCCCCTTCAACACACGAGTTTAACTCTGTAAGTTGAATGCACACATTGAAGACCGTTCTGTTAGGTAGCTCCGTTTTGGTTTCAAAGGCAGACAGTTCTTTTTACAGCATACGCTCCCATTCACTGAGAAATGTCCAAACGCATCTCTTACCAAAAACGTGTTTCTAACTCCTGAATCTAAAGGGAGATTTAACTCACTTAGCTGAACAAACGCACAGCAGAGCAGATTGAAGGATACGTTGCCTCTGTGATTTAGGCAGAGTTTTACTGCTATTTCGTTATATGCGGGAATAGTGCTGGAAAAGCCTGTTTTGATCTCTCTCCTCAGAAAGCGTTTCCAGACTTGCCCTTCAACACACGAGTTTAACTCTCTAAGTTGAATGCACACATTGAAGACCGTTGTGTTAAGTAGCTCCGTTTTGGTTTCACAAGCAGACAGTTCTCCGTACAGCATAGGGTCCCATTCACTGAGAAATGTCCAAACGCACCTCTTACCACAAACGTGTTTCTAACTCCTGAATCTAAAGGGAGATTTACCTCACTTAGCTGAACAAACGCACAGCAGTGCAGATTGAAGGATACGTTTCTTCTGTGTTTTAGGCAGAGTTTTACTGCTATTTCGTTATATGCGGGAATAGTGCTGGAAATGCCTGTTTTGAGATCTCTCCACAGAAAGCGTTTCCAGACTTCCCCTTCAAGACACGAGTTTAACTCTCTAAGTTGAATGCACACATTGAAGACCGTTGTGTTACGTAGCTCCGTTTTTGTTTCACAAGCAGACAGTTCTCCGTAAAGCATATGCTTCAATTCACTGAAAAATGTCCAAACGCAGCACTTACCAGAAACGTGTTTCTAAATCCTGAACCTAAAGGGAGATTTAACTCACTTAGCTGAACAAACGCACAGCAGAGCAGATTGAAGGAGACGTTGCTTCTGTGTTTTAGGCAGAGTTTTACTGCTATTCCTTTATATGCGGGAGTAGCACTGGAAATGCCTGTTTTGAGATCTCTCCACAGGAAACGTTTCCAGACTTCCCCTTCAACACACGAGTTGAACTCTCTAAGTTGAATGCACACATTGAAGACCGTTCTGTTAGGTAGATCCGTTTTGGTTTCACAGGCAGACAGTTCTTTTTACAGCATAGGCTCCGATTCACTGAGAAATGTCCAAACGTGTCTCTTACCAGAAAGGTGTTTCTAACTCCTGAATCTAAAGGGAGTTTTAACACACTTAGCTGAACAAACGCACAGGAGAGCAGATTGAAGGATACGTTGCTTCTGTGTTTTAGGCAGAGTTTTACTGCTATATCGTTAAATGCGGGAATAGTGTTGGAAATGCCTGTTTTGAGATCTCTCCACAGAAAGGGTTTCCAGACTTCCCCTTCAACACACGAGTTTAAATCTGTAAGTTGAATGCACACATTGAAGACCGTTCTGTTAGGTAGCTCCGTTTTGGTTTCACAAGCAGACAGTTCTCCTTACAGCATAGGCTACCATTCACTTAGAAATGTCCAAACGCAGCTCTTACAAGAAACGTGTTTCTAACTCCTGAATCTAATGGGAGATTTAACTCACTTAGCTGAACAAACGCACAGCATAGCAGATTGAAGGATACGTTGCTTTTGTGTTTTAGGCAGAGTTTTACTGGTATTTCGTTATGTGCGGGAATAGCGCTGGTAAGGCCTGTTTTGAGATCTCTCCACAGAAATCGATTCCAGTCTTCCCCTTCAACACACGAGCTTAACTATGTAAGTGAATGCACACATTGAAGACCGTTCTGTTAGGTAGCTCCCTTTTGGTTTCACAAGCAGTTCTCCTTACACCATAGTCTCTCCTTCACTGAGAAATGTCCAAACGCATCTCTTACCAGAAACGTCTTTGCAACTCCTGAATCTAAAGGTGTATTTTACTCACTTAGCTGAATAAACGCACAGCAGAGCAGATTGAAGGATACGTTGCTTCTGTGTTTTAGGCAGAGTATTACTGCTATTTCTTTATATGCGGAAATAGCGCTGGAAATGCCTGTTTTGAGATCTCTCCACAGAAAGCGTTTCTAGACTTCCCCTTCAACACACGAGTTTAACTCTGTAAGTTGAATGCACACATGGAAGACCGTTCTGTTAGGTAGCTCCGTTTTGGTTTCAAAGGCAGACAGTTCTTTTTACAGCATAGGCTCCCATTCACTGAGAAACGTCCAAACGCAGCACTTACCAGAAACGTGTTTCTAACTCCTGAATCTAAATGGAGATTTAACTCACTTAGCTGAACAAACGCACAGCAGAGCAGATGGAAGGATACGTTGCTTCTTTGTTTTAGGCAGAGTTTTACTGCTATTTCGTTATATGCGGGAATAGTGCTGGAAATGTCTGTTTTGAGATCTCTCCACAGAAAGCGATTCCAGACTTCCCCTTCAACACACGAGTTTAACTCTGTAAGTTGAATGCAAACGTTGAAGACCGTTCTGTTAGGTAGCTCCGTTTTGGTTTCACAAGCAGACAGTTCTCCTTACAGCATAGGCCCCCAATCACTGAGAAATGTCCAAACGGAGCTCTTACCAGAAACGTGTTTCTAACTCCTGAATCTAAAGGGAGATTTAACTCACTTAGCTGAACAAACGCACAGCAGTGCAGATTGAAGGATACGTTTCTTCCGTGTTTTAGGCAGAGTTTTAGTGCTAATTCGCTATATGCGGGAATAGTGCTGGAAATGCCTCTTTTCAGATCTCTGCACAGAAAGCGTTTCCAGACTTCCCCTTCAACACACGAGTTTATCTGTGTAAGTTGAATGCACACATTGAAGACCGTTCTGTTAGGTAGCTCCGTTTTGGTTTCACAGGCAGACAGTTCTCCTTACATCATAGGTTCCAATTCACTGAGAAATATCCAAACGCAGCTCTTACAAGAAACGTGTTTCTAACTCCTGAATCTAAAGGGAGATTTAACTCACTTAGCTGAACAAACGCACAGCAGAGCAGATTGAAGGATACGTTACTTCTGTGTTTTAGGCAGAGTTTTACTGCTATTTTGTTATATGCGGGAATAGTGCTGGAAATTCCTGTTTTGAGATCTCTCCACAGAAAGCGTTTCCAGACTTCCCCTTCAACACACGAGTTTAACTCTGTAAGTTGAATGCACACATTGAAGACCGTTCTGTTAGGTAGCTCCGTTTTGGTTTCAAAGGCAGACAGTTCTTTTACAGCATAGGCTCCCATTCACTGAGAAATGTCCAAACGCATCTCTTACCAAAAACGTGTTTCTAACTCCTGAATCTAAAGGGAGATTTAACTTACTTAGCTGAACAAACGCACAGCAGGGCAGATTGAAGGATACGTTTCCTCTGTGTTTTAGGCAGAGTTTTACTGCTATTTCGTTATATGCGGGAATAGTGCTGGAAAAGCCTGTTTTGAGCTCTCTCCACAGAAAGCCTTTCCAGACGTGCCCTTCAACACACGAGTTTAACTCTCTAAGTTGAATGCACACATTGAAGACCGTTGTGTTAAGTAGCTCCGTTTTGGTTTCACAAGCAGACAGTTCTCCTTACAGCATAGGGTCCCATTCACTGAGAAACGTCCAATCGCACCTCTTACCACAAACGTGTTTCTAACTCCTGAATCTAAAGGGAGATTTAACTCACTTAGCTGAACAAACGCACAGCAGTGAAGATTGAAGGATACGTTTCTTCTGTGTTTTAGGCAGAGGTTTACTGGTATTTCGTTAAATGCGGGAATAGTGCTGGAAATGCCTTTTTTGAGATCTCTCCACAGAAAGCATTTCCAGACTTCCCCTTCAAGACACGAGTTTAACACTCTAAGTTGAATGCACACATTGAAGACCGTTGTGTTAGGTAGCTCCGTTTTTGTTTCACAAGCAGACAGTTCTCCGTACAGCATATGCTCCCATTCACTGAGAAATGTCCAAACGCAGCTCTTACCAGAAACGTGTTTCTAAATACTGAATCTGAAGGGAGATTTAACTCACTTAGCTGAACAAACGCACAGCAGAGCAGATTGAAGGATAAGTTTCTTCTGTGTTTTAGGCAGAGTTTTACTGCTATTTCGTTATATGCGGGAATAGTTCTGGAAATGCCAGTTTTGAGATCTCTCCACAGAAAGCGTTTCCAGACTTCCCCTTCAAAACACGAGTTTAACCCTGTAAGTTGAATGCACACATTGAAGACCGTTCTGTTAGATAGCTCCGTTTTGGTTTTAGAAGCAGACAGTTCTCCTTACCGCATAGACTCCGATTCACTGAGAAATGTCCAAACGGAGCTCTTACCAGAAACGTGTTTCTAACTCCTGATTCTGACGGGAGATTAAACTCACTAAGCTGAACAAACGCACAGCAGAGCAGATTGAAGGATACGTTTCTTCTGTGTTTTATGCAGAATTTTACTGCTATTTCGTTATATGCGGGAATAGTGCTGGAAATGCCTGTTTTCAGATCTCTCCTCAGAAAGCGTTTCCAGACTTTTCCTTCAACACACGAGTTTATCTCTGTATGTTGAATGCAGACATTGAAGACCGTTCTGTTTGGTAGCTCCGTTTTGGTTTTAGAAGCAGACAGTTCTCCTTAAAGCATACAATCCCATTCACTGAGAAATGTCCAAACGCAACCCTTACCAGAAACGTGTTTCTGACTCCTGAATCTCAAGGAAGATTTAACTCGCTTAGCTGAACAAATACACAGCAGAGCAGATTGAAGGATACGTTTCTTCTGTGTTTTACGCAGTGTTTTACTACTATTTCATTATTTGCGGAAATAGCGCTGGAAATCCCTGTTTTGAGATCTCTCCAGAGAAAGCGTTTCCAGACTTCCCCTTCAACACACGAGTTTAACTCTGTAAGTTGAATGCACACATTGAATGCCGTTCTGTTAGGTAGCTCCGTTTTGGTTTTATTAGCAGACAGTTCTCCTAACAGCATAGACTTTCCTTCACTGAGAAATGTCCAAATGCAGCTCTTACCAGAAACGTGTTTCTAACTCCTGAATCTAAAGGGAAATTTATCTCACTTAGCTGAACAAACTCACAGCAGAACAGATTGAAGGACACGTTTTTTCTGTGTTTTGGCAGAGTTTTACTGCTATTTCGTTATATGCGGGAATAGTGCTGGAAATGCCAGTTTTGAGATCTCTCCACAGAAAGTGTTTCCAGACTTCCCATTCAAAACACGAGATTAACTCTGTAAGTTGAATGCACACATTGAAGACCGTTCTGTTAGATAGCTCCGTTTTGGTTTCACAAGCAGACAGTTCTCCGTACACCATAGGGTCCCATTCACTGAGAAATCTCCAAACGCACCTCTTACCACAAACGTGTTTCTAACTCCTGAATCTAAGGGAGATTTATCTCACTTAGCTGAACAAACGCATAGCAGAGCAGATTGAAGGATACGTTTCTTCTGTGTTTTAGGCAGAGTTTTACTGCTATTTCTTTATAAGCGGGAATAGTGCTCGAAATGTCTCTTTTGAGATCTCTCCACAGAAAGCGTTTCCAGACTTCCCCTTCAACACACGATTTTAACTCTGTAAGTTAAATGCTGACATTGAAGACCGTTCTGTTAGATAGCTCCGTTTTGGTTTTAGAAGCAGACAGTTCTCCTAACAGCATAGACTTTCCTTCACTGAGAAATGTCCAAATGCAGCTCTTACCAGAAACGTGTTTCTAAATCCTGAATCTAAAGGGAAATTTAACTCACTTAGCTGAACAAACTCACAGCAGAACAGATTGAAGGATAGGTTTCTTCTGTGTTTTAGGCAGAGTTTTACTGGTATTTCGTTATATGCGGGAATAGTTCTGGAAATGCCAGTTTTGAGATCTCTCCACAGAAAGCGTTTCCAGACTTCCCCTTCAAAACACGAATTTAACTCTGTAAGTTGAATGCACACATTGAAGACCGTTCTGTTAGATAGCTCCGTTTTGGTTTTAGAAGCAGACAGTTCTCCTTACAGCATAGACTCCGATTCACTGAGAAATGTCCAAACGGAGCTCTTACCAGAAACGTGTTTCTAACTCCTGAATCTGAAGGGAGATTAAACTCACTAAGCTGAACAAACGCACAGCAGAGCAGATTGAAGGATACGTTTCTTCTGTGTTTTAGACAGAGTTTTACTGCTATTTCGTTATATGCGGGAATAGTGCTGCAAATGCCTGTGTTGAGATCTCTCCACAGAAAGCGTTTCCAGACTTCTCCTTCAACACACGCGTTTAACTCTGTAAGTTCAATGCACACATTGAAGACCGTTCTGTTAGGTAGCTCCGTTTTGGTTTTAAAAGCCGACAGTTCTCCTTACATCATAGAGTTTCATTCACTGAGAAATGTCCAAACGCAGCTCTTACCAGAAACGTGTTTCTAACTCCTGAATCTGAAGGGAGATTTAACTCACTTAGCTGAACAAACGCACAGCAGAGCAGATTGAAGGATACGTTTCTTCTGTGTTTTAGGCAGAGTTTTACTGCTATTTCGTTATATGCGGGAATAGTGCTGGAAATGCCTGTGTTGAGATTTCTCCACAGAAAGAGTTTCGAGACTTCCCCTTCAAAACACGAGTATAACTCTGTAAGTTGAATGCACACATTGAAGACCGTTCTGTTAGGTAGCTCCGTTTGGTTTTAGAAGCAGACAATTCTTCTTACATCATAGGCTCCCATTCACTGAGAAATGTCCAAACGCAGCTCTTACCAGAAACGTGTTCCTAACTCCTGAATGTAAAAGGAGATTTAACTCACTTAGCCGAACAAAAGCACAGTAGAGCAGATTGAACGATACGTTTCATCTTTGTTTTAGGCAGAGTTTTACTGCTATTTCGTTATATTCGGGAATAGTGCTGGAAATGCCTCTTTTGAGATCTCTCCACAGAAATCGTTTAAAGACTTCCCCTTCAAAGCACGAGTTTAACTCTGTAAGTTGAATGCACACATTGAAGACCATTCTGTTAGGTAGCTCCGTTTTGGTTTTAGAAGCAGACAGTACTCCTTACAGCATAGACTCCCATTCACTGAGAAATGTCCAAATGCAGCTCTTACCAGAAACGTGATCCTGACTCCTGAATGTGAAGGGAGATTTAACACACTTAGCTGAACAAACGCACAGCAGAGCAGATTGAAGTATAAGTTTCTTCTGTGTTTTAGGTAGAGTTTTACTTCTATTTCGTTATAAGCGGGAATAGTGCTGGAAATGCCTCTTTTGAGATCTCTAAATAAAAAGCGATTCCAGACTTAACCTTCAGCACTCCAGTTTAACTCTGTAAGTTGAATGCACACTTTGAAGACCGTTCTGTTAGGTAACTCTGTTTTGGTTTTAGAAGCAGACAGTTTTCCTTAGAGCATAGACTCCCTTTCACTGAGAAATGTCCAAACGCAGCTCTTACCAGAAACGTGTTTGTAACCCCTGAATCTGAAGGGAGATTTAAGTCACTTAGCTGAAAAAACGCACAGCAGAGCAGATTGAAGGATAAGTTTCTTCTGTGTTTTAGGCAGAGTTTTACTGCTATTTCGTTACATGAGGGAATAGTGCTGGAAATGCCTGTTTTGAGATCTCTCCAAAGAAAACGTTTCCAGACTTCCCCTTCAATACATGAGTTTAACTCTGTAAGTTGAAGCACACATTGTAGACCGTTCTGCTGGGTAGCTCCGTTTTGGTTTTAGAAGCAGACCGTTCTCCTTACAGCGTAGACTCCTATTCACTGAGATATGTCCAGACGCAGCTCTTAGCAGAAACGTGTTTCTAACTCCTGAATCTAAAGGGAGATTTAGCTCACTTTGCTGAACAAAGGAACAGCAGAGCAGATTGAAGGATACGTTTATTCTGTGTTTTAGGCAGAGATTAACTGCTATTTCTTTATAAGCGGGAATAGGGCTGGAAATGCCTGTTTTGAGATCTCTCCACCGAAAGCGTTTCCAGACTTCCCCTTCAACACACGAGTTTAATCCTGTAAGTTGAATGCACACATTGAAGGCCGTTCTGTTAGGTAGCTACGTTTTGGTGTTAGAAGCAGACAGTTCTCCTTACAGCATAGACTCCCATTGACTGAGAAATGTCCAAAGGGAGCACTTATCAGAAACGTGTTTCTAACTCCTGAATCTGAAGGGAGATTTAATTCACTTAGCTGAAAAAACGCACAGCAGAGCAGATTGAAGGATACGTTTCTTATGTGTTTTAGGCAGATTTTAACTGCTATCTCGTTGTATGCGGGAATAGTGCTGGAAATGCCTGTTTTGAGATCTCTCCACAGAAAGCGTTTCCAGACTTCCCCTTTAACACAGGTGTTTAACTCTGTAAGTTGAATGCTCACATTGAAGGCCTTTCTGTTAGGTAGCTCCGCTTTGGTTTTAGAAGCAGACAGTTCTCCTTACATCATAGATTCCCATTCACTGAGAAATGTCCAAACGCAGCTCTTAGCAGAAACTTGTTTCTACCTCCTGATTATAAAGGGAGATTTAACTCACTTAGATGAACAAACGCACAGCAGAGCAGATCGAAAAATACGATTCTTCAGTGTTTTAGGCAGCGTTTTACTGCTATTTCGTTATATGTGGCAATACTGCTGGAAATGCCTGTTTTGAGATCTCTCCACAGAAAGCGTTTCCAGACTTCCCCTTCAACACACGAGTTTAACCCTGTAAGTTGAATGCAAACATTGAAGACCGTTCTGTTAGGTAGCTCCGTTTTGGTTTTAGAAACAGACAGTTCTGCTTACGGCATAGACTCTCATGCACTGAGATATGTCCAAACGCAGCTCTTTCCAGAAACGTGTTTCTAACTCCTGAATCTAAAGGGACATTAAACTCTCTTATCTGAACAAACTCACAGTAGAACAGATTGAAGGATACGTTTCTTCTGTGTTTTAGGCAGAGTTTTACTGCTATTTCGTTATATGCGGGAATAGTGCTGGAAATGCCAGTTTTGAGATCTCTCCACAGAAAGCGTTTCCAGACTTCCCCTCCAAAACACGAGTTTAACTCTGTAAGTTGAATGCACACATTGAAGACCGTTCTGTTAGATAGCTCCGTTTTGGTTTTAGAAGCAGACAATTCTCCTTACAGCATAGACTCCGATTCACTGAGAAATGTCCAAACGGAGCTCTTACCAGAAAGGTGTTTCTAACTCCTGAATCTGAAGGGAGATTAAACTCAATAAGCTGAACCAACGCACAGCAGAGCAGATTGAATGATACGTTACTTCTGTGTTTTAGGCAGAGTTTTACTGCTATTTCGTTATATGCGGGAATAGTGCTGGAAATGCCTCTTTTGAGATCTCTCCACAGAAAGCGTTTCCAGACTTCCCCTTCAACACACGAGTTGAACTCTGTAAGTTGAATGCACACATTGAAGACCGTTCGGTTAGGTAGATCCGTTTTGGTTTTAGAAGCAGACAGTTCTACTTACAGCATAGAATCCCATTCACTGAGAAATGTCCAAACGCAGCTCTTACGAGAAACGTGTTCCTAACTCCTGAATCTAAAGGGAGATTTAACTCACTTAGCTGAAGAAACGCACATTAGAGCAGATTGAAGGATACGTTTCTTCTGTGTTTTAGGCCGAGTTTTACTGCTATTTCGTTATATGCGGGAATAGTGCTGGAAAGGCCTGTTTTGAGATCTCTCCACAGAAAGCGTTTCCAGACTTCCCATTCAACACAAGAGGTTAAGTCTGTAAGGTGAATGCACACATTTAAGACCGTTCTGTTAGGTATCTCCGTTTTGGTTTTAGAAACAGACAGTTCTCCTTACGGCATAGACTCCCATTCACTGAGAAATGTCCAAACGCAACCCTTACCAGAAACGTGTTTCTAACACCTGAATCTGAAGAGAGATTTAACTCTCTTAGCTGAACAAACGCAGACCAGAGCAGATTGAAGGATACGTTTCTTCTTTGTTTTAGGCAGAGTTTTACTGCTATTTCGTTATATCCGTGAATAGTGCTGGAAACGCCTGTTTTGAGATCTCTCCTCAGAAAGCGTTTCCAGACGTTTCCTTCAACACACGTGTTTAACTCTGTAAGTTGAATGCAGACATTGAAGACCGTTCTGTTTGGTAGCTCCGTTTTGGTTTTAGAAGCAGACAGTTCTCCTTAAAGCATACAATCCCATTCACTGAGAAATGTCCAAACGCAACACTTACCAGAAACGTGTTTCTGACTCCTGAATCTCAAGGGAGATTTAACTCGCTTAGCTGAACAAATGCACAGCAGAGCAGAATGAAGGATACGTTTCTTCTGTGTTTTACGCAGTGTTTTACTACTATTTCGTTATTTGCGGGAATAGCGCTGGAAATCCCTGTTTTGAGATCTCTCCACAGAAAGCGTTTCCAGACTTCCCATTCAAAACACGAGTTTAACAGTGTAAGTTGAATGAACACATTGAAGACCGTTCTGTTAGATAGTTCCGTTTTGGTTTTAGAAGCAGACAGTTCTCCTTACAGCATAGACTCCGATTCACTGAGAAACGTCCAAACGGAGCTCTTACCAGAAACGTGTTTCTAACTCCTGAATCTAAAGGGAAATTTAACTCACTTAGCTGAACAAACTCACAGCAGAACAGATTGAAGGATACGTTTCTTCTGTGTTTTAGGCAGAGTTTTACTCCTATTTCGTTATATGCGGGAATAGTGCTGGAAATGCCTGTTTTGAGATCTTTCCACAGAAAGCGTTTCCAGGCTTCCCCTTCAACACACGCGTTTAACTCTGTAAGTTGAATGCACAATTGAAGACCGTTCTTTTAGGTAGCTCCGTTTTACTTTTAGAAGCAGACACTTCTCCTTACAGCATAGATTCCCATTCACTGAGAAATGTCCAAATGCAGCTCTTACCACAAATGTGTTTCTAACTCCTGAATCTAAAGGGAGATTTAACTCACTTAGCTGAACAAACGCACAGCAGAGCAGATTGAAGGATACGTTTCTTCTGGGTTTTAGGCAGAGTTTTACTGCTATTTCGTTATATGCAGGAACAGTGCTGGAAATCCCTGATTTGGGATGTATCCACAGAAAGCGTTTCCAGAATTCCTCTTCAACACACCAGTTTAACTCTGTAAGTTGAATGCACACATTGAAGACCGTTCTGTTAGGTAGCTCCGTTTTGGTTTTAGAAGCAGACAGTTCTCCTTACAGCATAGACACCCATTCACTGAGAAATGCCCAATGCAACCCTTACCAGAAACGTGTTTCTGACTCCTGAATCTAAAGAAAGATTTAACTCACTTAGCTGAAAAAACGCACAGCAGAGCAGATTGAAAAATACGTATCTTCTGTGTTTTAGGCACAGTTTTACTGCTATTTTGTTATATGCGGGAATACTGCTGGAAATGCCTGTTTTGAGATCTCTCCACAGAAAGCGTTTCCAGACTTTTCCTTCAACACAGGAGTTTAACTCTGTAAGTTGAATGCAGACATTGAAGACCGTTCTGTTCGGTAGCTCCGTTTTGGTTTTAGAAGCAGACAGTACTCCTTACAGCATAGACCCCCATTCACTGAGAAATGTCCAAACGGAGCTCTTACCGGAAACGTGTTTCTAACTCCTGAAGCTGAAGGGAGATTTAACTCACTTAGCTGAACAAACGCACAGCAGAACAGATTGAAGGATACGTTTCTTCTGTGTTTTAGGCAGAGTTTTAATGCGATTTTCTTATATGCAGAAATAGTGCAGGAAATGCCTGTTCTGAGATCTCTCCACAGAAAGCGTTTCCAGACTTCCCCTTCAACACACGAGTTTAACTCTGTAAGTTGAATGCACACATTCAATACCGTTTTGTTAGGTAGATCCCTTTTGGTTTTAGAAGCAGACAGTTCTCCTTACAGCCTAGACTTTCATTCACTGAGAAATGTCCAAACGCAGCTCTTACCAGAAACGTGTTTCTAACTCCTGAATCTAAAGGGAGATTTATCTCACTTAGCTGAACAAACGCATAGCAGAGCAGATTGAAGGATACGTTTCTTCTGTGTTTTAGGCAGAGTTTTACTGCTATTTCGTTATATGCGGGAATAGTGCTGGAAATGCCTGTTTTGTGATCTCTCCACAGAAAGCGTTTCCAGACTTCCCCTTCAGAACACGAGTTTAACTCTGTAAGTTGAATGCACACATTGAAGACCGTTCTGTTAGGTAGCTTTGTTTTGGTTTTAGAAACAGACATTTCTCCTTACAGCATAGATTCCCATTCACTGAAAAATGTCCAAACGGAGCTCTTACCAGAAACGTGTTTCTAACTCCTGAAGCTGAATGGAGATTTAACCCACTTAGCTGAACAAACGCACAGCAGAGCAGATTGAAGGATACGTTTCTTCTGTGTTTTAGGCAGAGTTTTACTGCTATTTCGTTATATGCGGGAATAGTGCTGGAAATGCCTGTTTTGAGATCTCTCCACAGAAAGCGTTTCCAGACTTCCCCTTCAAAACAGGAGTTTACCTCTCTAAGTTGAATACACACATTGAAGACCGTTCTGATAGGGAGCTCCGTTTTGGTTTTAGAAGCAGACAGTACTCCTTACAGCATAGACTCCCATTCACTGAGAAATGTCCAAACGGAGCTCTTACCGGAAACGTGTTTCTAACTCCTGAAGCTGAAGGGAGATTTAACTCACTTAGCTGAACATACGCACAGCAGAACAGATTGACGGATACGTTTCTTCTGTGTTTTAGGCAGAGTTTTACTGCTATTTCGTTATATGCGGAAATAGTGCAGGAAATGCCTGTTTTGAGATCTCTCCACAGAAAGCGTTTCCAGACTTCCCCTTCAACACACGAGTTTAACTCTGTAAGTTGAATGCAGACATTCAAGACCGTTTTGTTAGGTAGATCCGTTTTGGTTTTAGAGGCACACAGTTCTCCTTACAGCATAGACTTTCATTCACTGAGAAATGTCCAAACGCAGCTCTTACCAGAAACGTGTTTCTAACTCCTGAATCTAAAGGGAGATTTATCTCACTTAGCTGAACAAACGCATAGCAGAGCAGATTGAAGGATACGTTTCTTCTGTGTTTTAGGCAGAGTTTTACTGCTATTTCGTTATATGCATTAATAGTCCTGGAAATGCCTGTTTTGAGATCTCTCCACAGAAAGCGTTTCCAGACTTCCCCTTCAGAACACGAGTTTAGCTCTGTAAGTTGAATGCACACATTGAAGACCGTTCTGTTACGTAGTTTTGTTTTGGTTTTAGAAGCAGACTGTTCTCCTTAGAGCATAGATTCCCATTCACTGAAAAATGTCCAAACGGAGCTCTTACCAGAAACGTGTTTCTAGCTCCTGAAGCTGAAGGGAGTTTTAACTCACTTAGCTGAACAAATGCACAGCAGAGCAGATTGAAGGATACGTTTCTTCTGTGTTTTAGGCAGAGTTTAACTGCTATTTCTTTATATGCGGGAATAGTGCTGGAAATGCCTTTTTTGAGATCTCTCCACAGAAAGCGTTTCCTGACTTCCCCTTCAATATACGAGTTCAAATCTGTAAGTTGAATGCACACATTGAAGACCGTTCTGTTAGGTAGCTCCGTTTTGGTTTTAGAAGCAGACACTTCTCCTTACAGCATAGATTCCCATTCCCTGAGAAATGTCCAAATGCAGCTCTTACCAGAAACGTGTTTCTAACTCCTGAATCTGAAGGGAGATTTAACTCACTTAGCTGAACAAACGCACAGCAGAGCAGATTGAAAAATACGTATCTTCTGTGTTTTAGGCACAGTTTTACTGCTATTTTTTTATATGCGGGAATACTGCTGGAAATACCTGTTTTGAGATCTCTCCACAGAAAGCGTTTCCAGACTTCCCATTAAACACACGAGTTTATCTGTGTAAGTTGAATGCACACATTGAAGACCGTTCTGTTAGGTAGCTGCGTTTTGGTTTTAGAAGCAGACAGTTCTCCGTACAGTATAGAATCCCTTTCACTGAGAAATGTGCAAACGCAGCTCTTACCAGAAACGTGTTTCTAACTCCTGAATCTGAAGGGAGATTTAACTCACTTAGCTGAACAAACGCACAGCAGAGCAGATTGAAGGATCCGTTTCTTCTGTGTATTAGGCAGAGATTTACTGCTATTTCGTTATATGCGGGAATAGTGCTGGAAATGCCTGTTTTGAGATCTCTCCACAGAAAGCGTTTCCAGACTTCCCCTTCAAAACAGGAGTTTAACCCTTTAATTTGAATGCTCACATTGAACACCGTTCTGTTAGGTAGCCCCGTTTTGGTTTTAGAAGCAGACAGTTCTCCTTACAGCATAGATTTCCATTCACTGAGAAATGTCCAAACGGAGCTCTTACCAGTAACATGTTTCTAATTCCTGAATCTGAAGGGAGATTAAACTCACTAAGCTGAACAAACGCACAGCAGAGCAGATTGAAGGATACGTTTCTTCTTTGTTTTAGGCAGAGTTTTACTGCTATTTCGTTATATGTAGGAATAGTGCTGGAAATGCCTGTTTTGGGATCTCTCCACAGAAAGCGTTTCCAGACTTCCCCTTCAACACACGAGTTTAACTCTGTAAGTTGAATGCACTCATTGAAGACCGTTCTTTTAGGTAGCTCCCTTTTGGTTTTACAAGCAGACAGTTCTCCTTACAGAATAGACTCCCATTCACTGAGAAATGTCCAAACGCAGCCCTTACCAGAAACGTGTTTCTATCTCCTGAATCTAAAGGGAGATTTAACTCAGTTAGCTGCACAAATGCACAGCAGAACAGATTGAAGGATACGTTTCTTCTGTGTTTTAGACAGAGGTTTACGGCTATTTCTTTATATGCGGGAATAGTGGTGGAAATGCCTGTTTTGAGATCTCTCCACAGAAAGCGTTTCCAGACTTCCCCTTCAACACACGAGGTTAACTCTGTAAATTGAATGCTGACATTGAAGACCGTTCTGTTAGGTAGCTCCGTTTTGGTTTTAGAAGCAGACAGTACTCCTTACAGCATAGACCCCCATTCACTGAGAAATGTCCAAACGGAGCTCTTACCGGAAACGTGTTTCTAACTCCTGAAGCTGAAGGGAGATTTAACTCACTTAGCTGAACAAACGCACAGCAGAACAGATTGAAGGATACGTTTCTTCTGTGTTTTAGGCAGAGTTTTAATGCTATTTCCTTATATGCGGAAATAGTGCAGGAAATGCCTGTTTTGAGATCTCTCCACAGAAAGCGTTTCCAGACTTCCCCTTCAACACACGAGTTTAACTGTGTAAGTTGAATGCACAAATTGAAGACCGTTCTTTTAGGTAGCTCTGTTTTGCTTTTAGAAGCAGACACTTCCCCTTACAGCATAGATTCCCATTCACTGAGAAATGTCCAAATGCAGCTCTTACCAGAAATGTGTTTCTAACTCCTGAATCTAAAGGGAGATTTAACTCACTTAGCTGAACAAACCCACAGCAGAGCAGATTGAAGGATACGTTTCTTCTGGGTTTTAGGCAGAGTTTTACTGCTATTTCGTTATATGCAGGAACAGTGCTGGAAATCCCTGTTTTGGGATGTCTCCACAGAAAGCGTTTCCAGAATTCCTCTTCAACACACCAGTTTAACTCTGTAAGTTGAATGCACACATTGAAGACCGTTCTGTTAGGTAGCTCCATTTTGGTTTTAGAAGCAGACAGTTCTCCTTACAGCATAGACTCCCATTCACTGAGAAATGCCCAATGCAACCCTTACCAGAAACGTGTTTCTAACTCCTGAATCTGAAGTGAGATTTAACTCACTTAGCTGAACAAACCCACAGCAGAGCAGATTGAAGGATCCGTTTCTTCTGTGTATTAGGCAGAGTTTAACTGCTATTTCGTTATATGCGGGAATAGTGCTGGAAATGCCTGTTTTGAGATCTCTCCACAGAAAGCGTTTCCATACTTCCCCTTCAAAACAGGTGTTTAACTCTTTAATTTGAATGCTCACATTGAAGACCGTTCTGTTAGGTAGCTCAGTTTTGGTTTTAGAAGCAGACACTTCACCTTACAGCATAGACTCCCATTCACTGAGAAATGTCCAAACGGAGCTCTTACCAGAAACGTGTTTCTAACTCCTGAATCTAAAGGGAGATTTATCTCACTTAGCTGAACAAACGCAGAGCAGAGCTGATTGAAGGATACGTTTCTTCTGTGTTTTAGGCTTTGTTTTACTGCTGTTTCGTTATATGCGGGAATAGTGCTGGAAATGCCTGTTTTGAGATCTCTCCACAGAAAGCGTTTCCAGACTTCCCCTTCAAAACACGAGTTGAACTCTGTAAGTTGAATGTGGATATTGAAGACCGTTCCGTTAGGTAGCTCCGTTTTGGTTTCAGAAGCAGACAGTTCTCCTTACAGCAGAGACTCCCATTCACTGAGAAATGTCCAGACGCAGCTCTTACCAGAAACTTGTTTCTAACTCCTGAATCTAAAGGGAGATTTAACTCACTTAGCTGCGCAAACGCACAGCAGATCAGATTGAAGGATACGTTTTTTCTCTGTTTTAGGCAGAGTTTTACGGCTATTTCGTTATATGCGGGAATAGTGCTGGAAATGCCTGTTTTGAGATCTCTCCACAGAAAGCGTTTCCAGACTTCCCCTTCAAAACACGAGTTGAACTCTGTAAGTTGAATGCACATATTGAAGACCGTTCTGTTAGGTAGCTCCATTTTGGTTTTAGAATCAGACAGTTCTCCTTACAGAATAGACTTTCATTCACTGAGAAATGTCCAAACGCAGCTCTTACGAGAAACGTGTTTCTAACTCCTGAATGTAAAGGGAGATTTAACTCACTTAGCTGAACAAACGCACAGCAGAGCAGATTGAAGGATACGGTGCTTCTGTGTTTTAGGTAGAGTTTTATTGCTATATCGTTATATGCGGGAATAATGTTAGAAATGCCTGTTTTGAGATCTCTCTGTAGAAAGCGCTTCTAGACTTCCCCTTCAACACACGAATTTACGTCCCTAAGTTGAATGCACACATTGAAGACCGTTCTGTTAGGTAGACAGTTCCCCTTACAGCATAGACTCCCATTCACTGAGAAATGTCCAAATGCAGCACTTACCAGAAACGTGTTCCTAACTCCTGAATCTAAAGGGAGATTTAACTCACTTAGCTGAACAAACGCACAGCAGATCAGATTGAAGGATACGATTTTTCTCTGTTTTAGGCAGAGTTTTACGGCTATTTCGTTATATGTGGAAATAGTGCTGGAAATGCCTTTTTTGAGATCTCTCCACAGAAAGCGTTTCCAGACTTCCCCTTCAACATACGAGTTCAAATCTGTAAGTTGAATGCACACATTAAAGACCGTTCTGTTAGGTAGTTCCGTTTTGGTTTTTGAAGCAGACAGTTCTCCTTACAGCATAGACTCCCATTCACTGAGAAATGTCCAACGGGAGCTCTTACCAGAAACGTGTTTCTGACTCCTGAATCTGAAAGGAGATTTAACACATATAGCTGAAAAAACGCACATCAGAGCACATTGAAGCATACGTTTCTTCTGTGTTTTAGGCAGAGATTTACTGCTATTTCGTTATATGTGGCAATAGTGCTGGAAATGCCTGTTTTGAGATCTCTCCACAGAAATCATTTCCAGGCTTCCCCTTCAACACAGGAGTTTACCTCTGTAAGTTGAATGCACACATTGAAGACCATTCTGTTTGGTAGCTCTGTTTTGGTTTTAGAAGCAGACAGTTCTCCTTAGAGCATAGACTGCCTTTCACTGAGAAATATCCAAACGCAGCTCTTAGCAGAAACGTGTTTCTAACTCCTGAATCTAAAGGGAGATTTAACTCACTTAGATGAACAAACGCACAGCAGAGCAGATTGAAAAATACGATTCTTCTGTGTTTTAGGCAGAGATTTACTGCTATTTCGTTATATTCTGGAATAGTGCTGGAAGTGCCTCTTTTGAGATCTCTCCACAGAAAGCGTTTCCAGACTTCCCCTTCAAAACACGAGTTTAACTCTGTAAGTTGAATGCACACATTCAAGACCGTTTTGTTAGGTCGATCCGTTTTGGTTTTAGAAGCACACAGTTCTCCTTACAGCATAGACTTTCATTCACTGAGAAATGTCCTAACGCAGCTCTTACCAGAAACGTGTTTCTAACTCCTGAATCTAAAGGGAGATTTATCTCACTTAGCTGAACAAACGCATAGCAGAGCAGATTGAAGGATACGTTTCTTCTGTGTTTTAGGCAGAGTTTTACTGCTATTTCGTTATATGCGGGAATAGTGCTGGAAATGCCTATTTTGAGATCTCTCCACAGAAAGCGTTTCCAGACTTCCCTTTCAGAACACGAGTTTAACTCTGTAAGTTGAATGCACAAATTGAAGACCGTTCTTTTAGGTAGCTCCGTTTTGGTTTTAGAAGCAGACAGTTCTCCTTTCAGCATAGACTCCCATTCACTGAGAAATGCCCAATGCAACCCTTACCAGAAACCTGTTTCTAACTCCTGAATCTAAAGAAAGATTTAACTCACTTAGCTGAACAAACGCACAGCAGAGCAGATTGAAACATACGTATCTTCTGTGTTTTAGGCACAGTTTTACTGCTATTTTGTTATATGCGGGAATACTGCTGGAAATGCCTGTTTTGAGATCTCTCCACAGAAAGCGTTTCCAGACTTCCCATTCAACACACGAGATTATCTCTGTAAGTTGAATGCACACATTGAAGACCGTTCTGTTAGGTAGCTCCGTTTTGCTTTTAGAAGCAGACAGTTCTCCGTACAGTATAGAATCCCTTTCACTGAGAAATGTGCAAACGCAGCTCTTACCAGAAACGTGTTTCTAACTCCTGAATCTGAAGGGAGATTTAACTCACTTAGCTGAACAAACGCACAGCAGAGCAGATTGAAGGATCCGTTTCTTCTGTGTATTAGGCAGAGTTTAACTGCTATTTCGTTATATGCGGGAATAGTGCTGGAAATGCCTGTTTTGAGATCTCTCCACAGAAAGCGTTTCCAGACTTCCCCTTCAAAACAGGAGTTTAACCCTTTAATTTGAATGCTCACATTGAAGACCGTTCTGTTAGGTAGCTCCGTTTTGGTTTTAGAAGCAGACAGTTCTCCTTACAGCATAGACTCCCATTCACTGAGAAATGTCCAAACGGAGCTCTTACCAGAAACGTGTTTCTAACTCCTGAATGTAAAGGGAGATTTATCTCACTTAGCTGAACAAACGCATAGCAGAGCAGATTGAAGGATACGTTCCTTCTGTGTTTTAGGCTTTGTTTTACTGCTGTTTCCTTATATGCGGGAATAGTGCTGGAAATGCCTGTTTTGAGATCTCTCCACAGAAAGCGTTTCCAGACTTCCCCTTCAAAACACGAGTTGAACTCTGTAAGTTGAATGTGCATATTGAAGACCGTTCCGTTAGGTAGCTCCGTTTTGGTTTCAGAAGCAGACTGTTCTCCTTACAACAGAGACCCCCATTCACTGAGAAATGTCCAGACACAGCTCTTACCAGAAACTTGTTTCTAACTCCTGAATCTAAAGGGAGATTTATCTCACTTAGCTGCACAAACGCACAGCAGATCAGATTGAAGGATACGATTTTTCTCTGTTTTAGGCAGAGTTTTACGGCTATTTCGTTATATGCGGGAATAGTGCTGGAAATGCCTGTTTTGAGATCTCTCCACAGAAAGCGTTTCCAGACTTCCCCTTCAAAACACGAGTTTAACTCTGTAAGTTGAATGCACACATTGAAGACCGTTCTGTGAGGTAGCTCCGTTTTGGTTTTAGAAGCTGAGAGTTCTCCTTACAGAATAGAGTCCCATTCACTGAGAAATGTCCAAACGCAGCTCTTACCAGACACGTGTTTCCAACTCCTGAATCTAAAGGGAGACTTTACTCACTTAGCTGAACAAACGCACAGCAGAGCAGATTGAAGGATACGTTTCTTCTGTGTTTTAAGCAGATTTTAACTGCTACTTCGCTATATGCGGGAATAGTGCTGGAAATGCTTGTTTTGAGATCTCTCAACAGAAAGCGTTTCCAGACTTCCCCTTCAGCACACGAGTTTAACTCTGTAAGTTGAATGCACATATTGAAGACCGTTCTGTTAGGTAGTTCCGTTTTGGTTTTAGAAGCAGACAATTCTCCTTACAGCATAGACTCCCATTCACTGAGAAATGTCCAAACGCATCTCTTAGCAGAAACGTGTCTCTAACTCCTGAATCTAAAGGGAGATTTACCTCACTTAGATGAACAAACGCACAGCAGAGCAGATTGAAAAATACGATTCTTCTATGTTTTAGGCAGAGTTTTACTGCTATTTCGTTATATTCGGGAATAGTGCTGGAAATGCCTCTTTTGAGATCTCTCCACAGAAAGCGTTTCCAGACTTCCCCTTCAAAACACGAGTTTAACACTGTAAGTTGAATGCACACATTGAAGACCGTTTTGTTAGGTCGATCCGTTTTGGTTTTAGAAGCACACAGTTCTCCTTACAGCATAGACTTTCATTCACTGAGAAATGTCCTAACGCAGCTCTTACCAGAAACGTGTTTCTAACTCCTGAATCTAAAGGGAGATTTACCTCACTTAGATTAACAAACGCACAGCAGAGCAGATTGAAAAATACGATTCTTCTATGTTTTAGGCAGAGTTTTACTGCTATTTCGTTATATGCAGGAACAGTGCTGGAAATCCCTGTTTTGGGATGTCTCCACAGAAAGCGTTTCCAGAATTCCTCTTCAACACACCAGTTTAATTCTGTAAGTTGAATGCACACATTGAAGACCATTCTGTTAGGTAGCTCCGTTTTGGTTTTAGAAGCAGACAGTTCTCCTTACAGCAGAGACTCCCATTCACTGAGAAATGTCCAGACGAAGCTCTTACCAGAAACTTGTTTCTAACTCCTGAATCTAAAGGGAGATTTAACTCACTTAGCTGCACAATCGCACAGCAGATCAGATTGAAGGATAGGTTTTTTCTCTGTTTTAGGCAGAGTTTTACGGCTATTTCCTTATATGCGGGAATAGTGCTGGAAATGCCTGTTTTGAGATCTCTCCACAGAAAGCGTTTCGAGACTTCCCCTTCAAAACACGAGTAAAACTGTGTAAGTTGAATGCACACATTGAAGACTGTTCTGTTTGGTAGCTCCGCTTTGGTTTTAGAAGCAGACAATTCTCCTTACATCATAGACTCCCATTCACTGAGAAATGTCCAAACGCAGCTCTTAGCAGAAACGTGTTTCTAACTCCTGAATCTAAAGGGAGATTTAACTCACTTTGATGAACAAACGCACAGCAGAGCAGATTGAAAAATACGATTCTTCTGTGTTTTAGGCAGAGTTTTACTGCTATTTCGTTATATTCGGGGATAGTGCTAGTAATGCCTGTTTTGAGATCTCTCCACAGAAAGCATTTCCAGACTTCCCCTTCAACACACGAGTTTAACTCTGTAAGTTGAATGCACACATTGAAGACCGTTCTGTTAGGTAGATCCGTTTTGGTTTTAGAAGCAGACAGTTCTCCTTACAGCATAGACTTTCATTCACTGGGAAATGTCCAAAGGCAGCTCTTAACAGAAAAGTGTTTCTAACTCCTGAATCTAAAGGGAGATTTATCTCACTTAGCTGATCAAACGCATAGCAGAGCAGATTGAAGGATAAGTTTCTTCTGTGTTTTAGGCAGAGTTTTACTGCTATTTCGTTATATGCGGGAATAGTGCTGGAAATGCCTGTTTTGAGATCTCTCCACAGAAAGCGTTTCCAGACTTCCCCTTCAAAACACGAGTTTAACTCTGTAAGTTGAATGCACACATTGAAGACCATTCTGTTAGGTAGATCCGTTTTGGTTTTAGAAGCAGACAGTTCTCCTTATGGCATAGACTCCCATTCACTGAGAAATGTCCAAACGGAACTCTTACCAGAAACGTGTTTCTAACTCCTGAAGGTGAAGGGAGACTTAACTCACTTAGCTGAACAAACGCACAGCAGAGCAGATTGAAGGAAAATTTTCTTCGGTGTTTTAGGCAGAGTTTTACTTCTATTTCGTTATATGCGTGAATAGTGCTGGAAATGCCTCTTTTGAGATCTCTCCACAGAAGCGTTTCCAGAATTCCTCTTCAAAACACGATTTGAACTCTGTAAGTTAAATGCACACATTGAAGACCGTTCGGGTAGGTAGCTCCGTATTGGTTTCAGAAGCAGACAGTTCTCCTTACAGCATACACTCCCATTCACTGAGAAATGTCCAAACGCAACACTTACCAGAAACGTGTTCCTATCTCCTGAATCTAAAGGGAGATTTAACTCACTTAGCTGAACAAACGCACAGTAGAGCAGATGGAAGGATAGGTTTCATCTGTGTTTTAGGCCGAGTTTTACTGCTATTTCGTTATATGCGGGAATACTGATGGAAATGCCTGTTTTGAGATCTCTCCACAGAAAGCGTTTCCAGACTTCCCCTTCAACACACGAGTTTAACTCTGTAAGTTGAAAGCTCACATTTAAGACCGTTCTGTTAGGTAGATGCGTTTTGGTTTTAGAAGCAGACAGTTCTCCTTACAGCATAGAATTTCATTCACTGAGAAATGTCCAAACGCAGCTCTTACCAGAAACGTGTTTCTTACTCCCCAATCTAAAGGGAGATTTATCTCACTTAGGTGAACAAACGCATAGCAGAGCAGATTGAAGGATAGGTTTCTTCTGTGTTTTAGGCAGAGTTTTACTGGTATTTCGTTATATGCGGGAATAGTGCTGGAAATGCCTGTTTTGAGATCTCTCCACAGAAAGCGTTTCCAGACTTCCCCTTCAAAACAGGAGTTTACCTCTCTAAGTTGAATACACACATTGAAGACCGTTCTGATAGGGAGCTCCGTTTTGGTTTTAGAAGCAGACAGTACTCCTTACAGCATAGACTCCCATTCACTGAGAAATGTCCAAAAGGAGCTCTTACCGGAAACGTGTTTCTAACTCCTGAAGCTGAAGGGAGATTTAACTCACTTAGCTGAACATACGCACAGCAGAACAGATTGACGGATACGTTTCTTCTGTGTTTTAGGCAGAGTTTTATTGCTATTTCGTTATATGCGGAAATAGTGCAGGAAATGCCTGTTCTGAGACCTCTCCACAGAAAGCGTTTCCAGACTTCCCCTTCAACACACGAGTTTAACTCTGTAAGTTGAATGCACACATTCAAGACCGTTTTGTTAGGTAGATCCGTTTTGGTTTTAGAAGCACACAGTTCTCCTAACAGCATAGACTTTCATTCACTGAGAAATGTCCAAACGCAGCTCTTACCAGAAACGTGTTTCTAACTCCTGAATCTAAAGGGAGATTTATCTCACTTAGCTGAACAAACGCATAGCAGTGCAGATTGAAGGATACGTTTCTTCTGTGTTTTAGGCAGAGTTTTACTGCTATTTCGTTATATGCGTTAATAGTCCTGGAAATGCCTGTTTTGAGATCTCTCCACAGAAAGCGTTTCCAGACTTCCCCTTCAGAACACGAGTTTAGCTCTGTAAGTTGAATGCACATATTGAAGACCGTTCTGTTACGTAGTTTTGTTTTGGTTTTAGAAGCAGACTGTTCTCCTTAGAGCATAGATTCCCATTCACTGAAAAATGTCCAAACGGAGCTCTTACCAGAAACGTGTTTCTAGCTCCTGAAGCTGAAGGGAGTTTTAACTCACTTAGCTGAACAAATGCACAGCAGAGCAGATTGAAGGATACGTTTCTTCTGTGTTTTAGGCAGAGTTTTAATGCTATTTCTTTATATGCGGAAATAGTGCTGGAAATGCCTTTTTTGAGATCTCTCCACAGAAAGCGTTTCCTGACTTCCCCTTCAATATACGAGTTCAAATCTGTAAGTTGAATGCACACATTGAAGACCGTTCTGTTAGGTAGCTCCGTTTTGGTTTTAGAAGCAGACACTTCTCCTTACAGCATAGATTCTCATTCCCTGAGAAATGTCCAAATGCAGCTCTTACCAGAAACGTGTTTCTAACTCCTGAATCTGAAGGGAGATTTAACTCACTTAGCTGAACAAACGCACAGCAGAGCAGATTGAAAAATACGTATCTTCTGTGTTTTAGGCACAGTTTTACTGCTATTTTTTTATATGCGGGAATACTGCTGGAAATACCTGTTTTGAGATCTCTCCACAGAAAGCGTTTCCAGACTTCCCATTAAACACACGAGTTTATCTCTGTAAGTTGAATGCACACATTGAAGACCGTTCTGTTAGGTAGCTGCGTTTTGGTTTTAGAAGCTGACAGTTCTCCGTACAGTATAGAATCCCTTTCACTGAGAAATGTGCAAACGCAGCTCTTACCAGAAACGTGTTTCTAACTCCTGAATCTGAAGGGAGATTTAACTCACTTAGCTGAACAAACGCACAGCAGAGCAGATTGAAGGATCCGTTTCTTCTGTGTATTAGGCAGAGATTTACTGCTATTTCGTTATATGCGGGAATAGTGCTGGAAATGCCTGTTTTGAGATCTCTCCACAGAAAGCGTTTCCAGACTTCCCCTTCAAAACAGGAGTTTAACCCTTTAATTTGAATGCTCACATTGAAGACCGTTCTGTTAGGTAGCTCCGTTTTGGTTTTAGAAGCAGACAGTTCTCCTTACAGCATAGACTCCCATTCACTGAGAAATGTCCAAACGGAGCTCTTACCAGTAACATGTTTCTACTTCCTGAATCTGAAGGGAGATTAAACTCACTAAGCTGAACAAACGCACAGCAGAGCAGATTGAAGGATACGTTTCTTCTTTGTTTTAGGCAGAGTTTTACTGCTATTTCGTTATATGTAGGAATAGTGCTGGAAATGCCTGTTTTGGGATCTCTCCACAGAAAGCGTTTCCAGACTTCCCCTTCAACACACGAGTTTAACTCTGTAAGTTGAATGCACTCATTGAAGACCGTTCTTTTAGGTAGCTCCCTTTTGGTTTTACAAGCAGACAGTTCTCCTTACAGAATAGACTCCCATTCACTGAGAAATGTCCAAACGCAGCCCTTACCAGAAACGTGTTTCTATCTCCTGAATCTAAAGGGAGATTTAACTTAGTTAGCTGCACAAACGCACAGCAGAACAGATTGAAGGATACGTTTCTTCTGTGTTTTAGACAGAGGTTTACGGCTATTTCTTTATATGCGGGAATAGTGATGGAAATGCCTGTTTTGAGATCTCTCCACAGAAAGCGTTTCCAGACTTCCCCTTCAACACACGAGTTTAACTCTGTAAATTGAATGCTAACATTGAAGACCATTCTGTTAGGTAGCTCCGTTTTGGTTTTAGAAGCAGACAGTACTCCTTACAGCATAGACCCCCATTCACTGAGAAATGTCCAAACGGAGCTCTTACCGGAAACGTGTTTCTAACTCCTGAAGCTGAAGGGAGATTTAACTCACTTAGCTGAACAAACGCACAGCAGAACAGATTGAAGGATACGTTTCTTCTGTGTTTTAGGCAGAGTTTTAATGCGATTTCCTTATATGCAGAAATAGTGCAGGAAATGCCTGTTCTGAGATCTCTCCACAGAAAGCGTTTCCAGACTTCCCCTTCAACACACGAGTTTAACTCTGTAAGTTGAATGCACACATTCAATACCGTTTTGTTAGGTAGATCCGTTTTGGTTTTAGAAGCAGACAGTTCTCCTTACAGCCTAGACTTTCATTCACTGAGAAATGTCCAAACGCAGCTCTTACCAGAAACGTGTTTCTAACTCCTGAATCTAAAGGGAGATTTATCTCACTTAGCTGAACAAACGCATAGCAGAGCAGATTGAAGGATACGTTTCTTCTGTGTTTTAGGCAGAGTTTTACTGCTATTTCGTTATATGCGGGAATAGTGCTGGAAATGCCTGTTTTGTGATCTCTCCACAGAAAGCGTTTCCAGACTTCCCCTTCAGAACACGAGTTTAACTCTGTAAGTTGAATGCACACATTGAAGACCGTTCTGTTAGGTAGCTTTGTTTTGGTTTTAGAAACAGACAGTTCTCCTTACAGCATAGATTCCCATTCACTGAAAAATGTCCAAACGGAGCTCTTACCAGAAACGTGTTTCTAACTCCTGAAGCTGAATGGAGATTTAACCCACTTAGCTGAACAAACGCACAGCAGAGCAGATTGAAGGATACGTTTCTTCTGTGTTTTAGGCAGAATTTTACTGCTATTTCGTTATATGCGGGAATAGTGCTGGAAATGCCTGTTTTGAGATCTCTCCACAGAAAGCGTTTCCAGACTTCCCCTTCAAAACAGGAGTTTACCTCTCTAAGTTGAATACACACATTGAAGACCGTTCTGATAGGGAGCTCCGTTTTGGTTTTAGAAGCAGACAGTACTCCTTACAGCATAGACTCCCATTCACTGAGAAATGTCCAAACGGAGCTCTTACCGGAAACGTGTTTCTAACTCCTGAAGCTGAAGGGAGATTTAACTCACTTAGCTGAACATACGCACAGCAGAACAGATTGACGGATACGTTTCTTCTGTGTTTTAGGCAGAGTTTTACTGCTATTTCGTTATATGCGGAAATAGTGCAGGAAATGCCTGTTTTGAGATCTCTCCACAGAAAGCGTTTCCAGACTTCCCCTTCAACACACGAGTTTAACTCTGTAAGTTGAATGCAGACATTCAAGACCGTTTTGTTAGGTAGATCCGTTTTGGTTTTAGAAGCACACAGTTCTCCTTACAGCATAGACTTTCATTCACTGAGAAATGTCCAAACGCAGCTCTTACCAGAAACGTGTTTCTAACTCCTGAATCTAAAGGGAGATTTATCTCACTTAGCTGAACAAACGCATAGCAGAGCAGATTGAAGGATACGTTTCTTCTGTGTTTTAGGCAGAGTTTTACTGCTATTTCGTTATATGCGTTAATAGTCCTGGAAATGCCTGTTTTGAGATCTCTCCACAGAAAGCGTTTCCAGACTTCCCCTTCAGAACACGAGTTTAGCTCTGTAAGTTGAATGCACACATTGAAGACCGTTCTGTTACGTAGTTTTGTTTTGGTTTTAGAAGCAGACTGTTCTCCTTAGAGCATAGATTCCCACTCACTGAAAAATGTCCAAACGGAGCTCTTACCAGAAACGTGTTTCTAGCTCCTGAAGCTGAAGGGAGTTTTAACTCACTTAGCTGAACAAATGCACAGCAGAGCAGATTGAAGGATACGTTTCTTCTGTGTTTTAGGCAGAGTTTAACTGCTATTTCTTTATATGCGGGAATAGTGCTGGAAATGCCTTTTTTGAGATCTCTCCACAGAACGCGTTTCCTGACTTCCCCTTCAATATACGAGTTCAAATCTGTAAGTTGAATGCACACATTGAAGACCGTTCTGTTAGGTAGCTCCGTTTTGGTTTTAGAAGCAGACACTTCTCCTTACAGCATAGATTCCCATTCCCTGAGAAATGTCCAAATGCAGCTCTTACCAGAAACGTGTTTCTAACTCCTGAATCTGAAGGGAGATTTAACTCACTTAGCTGAACAAACGCACAGCAGAGCAGATTGAAAAATACGTATCTTCTGTGTTTTAGGCACAGTTTTACTGCTATTTTTTTATATGCGGGAATACTGCTGGAAATACCTGTTTTGAGATCTCTCCACAGAAAGCGTTTCCAGACTTCCCATTAAACACACGAGTTTATCTCTGTAAGTTGAATGCACACATTGAAGACCGTTCTGTTAGGTAGCTGCGTTTTGGTTTTAGAAGCTGACAGTTCTCCGTACAGTATAGAATCCCTTTCACTGAGAAATGTGCAAACGCAGCTCTTACCAGAAACGTGTTTCTAACTCCTGAATCTGAAGGGAGATTTAACTCACTTAGCTGAACAAACGCACAGCAGAGCAGATTGAAGGATCCGTTTCTTCTGTGTATTAGGCAGAGATTTACTGCTATTTCGTTATATGCGGGAATAGTGCTGGAAATGCCTGTTTTGAGATCTCTCCACAGAAAGCGTTTCCAGACTTCCCCTTCAAAACAGGAGTTTAACCCTTTAATTTGAATGCTCACATTGAAGACCGTTCTGTTAGGTAGCTCCGTTTTGGTTTTAGAAGCAGACAGTTCTCCTTACAGCATAGACTCCCATTCACTGAGAAATGTCCAAACGGAGCTCTTACCAGTAACATGTTTCTACTTCCTGAATCTGAAGGGAGATTAAACTCACTAAGCTGAACAAACGCACAGCAGAGCAGATTGAAGGATACGTTTCTTCTTTGTTTTAGGCAGAGTTTTACTGCTATTTCGTTATATGTAGGAATAGTGCTGGAAATGCCTGTTTTGGGATCTCTCCACAGAAAGCGTTTCCAGACTTCCCCTTCAACACACGAGTTTAACTCTGTAAGTTGAATGCACTCATTGAAGACCGTTCTTTTAGGTAGCTCCCTTTTGGTTTTACAAGCAGACAGTTCTCCTTACAGAATAGACTCCCATTCACTGAGAAATGTCCAAACGCAGCCCTTACCAGAAACGTGTTTCTATCTCCTGAATCTAAAGGGAGATTTAACTTAGTTAGCTGCACAAACGCACAGCAGAACAGATTGAAGGATACGTTTCTTCTGTGTTTTAGACAGAGGTTTACGGCTATTTCTTTATATGCGGGAATAGTGATGGAAATGCCTGTTTTGAGATCTCTCCACAGAAAGCGTTTCCAGACTTCCCCTTCAACACACGAGTTTAACTCTGTAAATTGAATGCTAACATTGAAGACCATTCTGTTAGGTAGCTCCGTTTTGGTTTTAGAAGCAGACAGTACTCCTTACAGCATAGACCCCCATTCACTGAGAAATGTCCAAACGGAGCTCTTACCGGAAACGTGTTTCTAACTCCTGAAGCTGAAGGGAGATTTAACTCACTTAGCTGAACAAACGCACAGCAGAACAGATTGAAGGATACGTTTCTTCTGTGTTTTAGGCAGAGTTTTAATGCGATTTCCTTATATGCAGAAATAGTGCAGGAAATGCCTGTTCTGAGATCTCTCCACAGAAAGCGTTTCCAGACTTCCCCTTCAACACACGAGTTTAACTCTGTAAGTTGAATGCACACATTCAATACCGTTTTGTTAGGTAGATCCGTTTTGGTTTTAGAAGCAGACAGTTCTCCTTACAGCCTAGACTTTCATTCACTGAGAAATGTCCAAACGCAGCTCTTACCAGAAACGTGTTTCTAACTCCTGAATCTAAAGGGAGATTTATCTCACTTAGCTGAACAAACGCATAGCAGAGCAGATTGAAGGATACGTTTCTTCTGTGTTTTAGGCAGAGTTTTACTGCTATTTCGTTATATGCGGGAATAGTGCTGGAAATGCCTGTTTTGTGATCTCTCCACAGAAAGCGTTTCCAGACTTCCCCTTCAGAACACGAGTTTAACTCTGTAAGTTGAATGCACACATTGAAGACCGTTCTGTTAGGTAGCTTTGTTTTGGTTTTAGAAACAGACAGTTCTCCTTACAGCATAGATTCCCATTCACTGAAAAATGTCCAAACGGAGCTCTTACCAGAAACGTGTTTCTAACTCCTGAAGCTGAATGGAGATTTAACCCACTTAGCTGAACAAACGCACAGCAGAGCAGATTGAAGGATACGTTTCTTCTGTGTTTTAGGCAGAATTTTACTGCTATTTCGTTATATGCGGGAATAGTGCTGGAAATGCCTGTTTTGAGATCTCTCCACAGAAAGCGTTTCCAGACTTCCCCTTCAAAACAGGAGTTTACCTCTCTAAGTTGAATACACACATTGAAGACCGTTCTGATAGGGAGCTCCGTTTTGGTTTTAGAAGCAGACAGTACTCCTTACAGCATAGACTCCCATTCACTGAGAAATGTCCAAACGGAGCTCTTACCGGAAACGTGTTTCTAACTCCTGAAGCTGAAGGGAGATTTAACTCACTTAGCTGAACATACGCACAGCAGAACAGATTGACGGATACGTTTCTTCTGTGTTTTAGGCAGAGTTTTACTGCTATTTCGTTATATGCGGAAATAGTGCAGGAAATGCCTGTTTTGAGATCTCTCCACAGAAAGCGTTTCCAGACTTCCCCTTCAACACACGAGTTTAACTCTGTAAGTTGAATGCAGACATTCAAGACCGTTTTGTTAGGTAGATCCGTTTTGGTTTTAGAAGCACACAGTTCTCCTTACAGCATAGACTTTCATTCACTGAGAAATGTCCAAACGCAGCTCTTACCAGAAACGTGTTTCTAACTCCTGAATCTAAAGGGAGATTTATCTCACTTAGCTGAACAAACGCATAGCAGAGCAGATTGAAGGATACGTTTCTTCTGTGTTTTAGGCAGAGTTTTACTGCTATTTCGTTATATGCGTTAATAGTCCTGGAAATGCCTGTTTTGAGATCTCTCCACAGAAAGCGTTTCCAGACTTCCCCTTCAGAACACGAGTTTAGCTCTGTAAGTTGAATGCACACATTGAAGACCGTTCTGTTACGTAGTTTTGTTTTGGTTTTAGAAGCAGACTGTTCTCCTTAGAGCATAGATTCCCACTCACTGAAAAATGTCCAAACGGAGCTCTTACCAGAAACGTGTTTCTAGCTCCTGAAGCTGAAGGGAGTTTTAACTCACTTAGCTGAACAAATGCACAGCAGAGCAGATTGAAGGATACGTTTCTTCTGTGTTTTAGGCAGAGTTTAACTGCTATTTCTTTATATGCGGGAATAGTGCTGGAAATGCCTTTTTTGAGATCTCTCCACAGAACGCGTTTCCTGACTTCCCCTTCAATATACGAGTTCAAATCTGTAAGTTGAATGCACACATTGAAGACCGTTCTGTTAGGTAGCTCCGTTTTGGTTTTAGAAGCAGACACTTCTCCTTACAGCATAGATTCCCATTCCCTGAGAAATGTCCAAATGCAGCTCTTACCAGAAACGTGTTTCTAACTCCTGAATCTGAAGGGAGATTTAACTCACTTAGCTGAACAAACGCACAGCAGAGCAGATTGAAAAATACGTATCTTCTGTGTTTTAGGCACAGTTTTACTGCTATTTTTTTATATGCGGGAATACTGCTGGAAATACCTGTTTTGAGATCTCTCCACAGAAAGCGTTTCCAGACTTCCCATTAAACACACGAGTTTATCTCTGTAAGTTGAATGCACACATTGAAGACCGTTTTGTTAGGTAGCTGCGTTTTTGTTTTAGAAGCAGACAGTTCTCCGTACAGTATAGAATCCCTTTCACAGAGAAATGTGCAAACGCAGCTACCCAGCTCTTACCAGAAACGTGTTTCTAACTCCTGAATCTGAAGGGAGATTTAACTCACTTAGCTGAACAAACGCACAGCAGAGCAGATTGAAGGATCCGTTTCTTCTGTGAATTAGGCAGAGATTTACTGCTATTTCGTTATATGCGGGAATAGTGCTGGAAATGCCTGTTTTGAGATCTCTCCACAGAAAGCGTTTCCAGACTTCCCCTTCAAAACAGGAGTTTAACCCTTTAATTTGAATGCTCACATTGAACACCGTTCTGTTAGGTAGCTCCGTTTTGGTTTTAGAAGCAGACAGTTCTCCTTACAGCATAGATTTCCATTCACTGAGAAATGTCCAAACGGAGCTCTTACCAGTAACATGTTTCTAATTCCTGAATCTGAAGGGAGATTAAACTCACTAAGCTGAACAAACGCACAGCAGAGCAGATTGAGGGATACGTTTCTTCTTTGTTTTAGGCAGAGTTTTACTGCTATTTCGTTATATGTAGGAATAGTGCTGGAAATGCCTGTTTTGGGATCTCTCCACAGAAAGCGTTTCCAGACTTCCCCTTCAACACACGAGTTTAACTCTGTAAGTTGAATGCACTCATTGAAGACCGTTCTTTAGGTAGCTCCCTTTTGGTTTTACAAGCAGACAGTTCTCCTTACAGAATAGACTCCCATTCACTGAGAAATGTCCAACCGCAGCCCTTACCAGAAACGTGTTTCTATCTCCTGAATCTAAAGGGAGATTTAACTCAGTTAGCTGCACAAACGCACAGCAGAACAGATTGAAGGATACGTTTCTTCTGTGTTTTAGACAGAGGTTTACGGCTATTTCTTTATATGCGGGAATAGTGATGGAAATGCCTGTTTTGAGATCTCTCCACAGAAAGCGTTTCCAGACTTCCCCTTCAACACACGAGGTTAACTCTGTAAATTGAATGCTGACATTGAAGACCGTTCTGTTAGGTAGCTCCGTTTTGGTTTTAGAAGCAGACAGTACTCCTTACAGCATAGACCCCCATTCACTGAGAAATGTCCAAACGGAGCTCTTACCGGAAACGTGTTTCTAACTCCTGAAGCTGAAGGGAGATTTAACTCACTTAGCTGAACAAACGCACAGCAGAACAGATTGAAGGATACGTTTCTTCTGGGTTTTAGGCAGAGTTTTACTGCTATTTCGTTATATGCAGGAACAGTGCTGGAAATCCCTGTTTTGGGATGTCTCCACAAAAAGCGTTTCCAGAATTCCTCTTCAACACACCAGTTTAACTCTGTAAGTTGAATGCACACATTGAAGACCGTTCTGTTAGGTAGCTCCGTTTTGGTTTTAGAAGCAGACAGTTCTCCTTACAGCATAGACTCCCATTCACTGAGAAATGCCCAATGCAACCCTTACCAGAAACGTGTTTCTAACTCCTGAATCTAAAGAAAGATTTAACTCACTTAGCTGAACAAACGCACAGCAGAGCAGATTGAAAAATACGTATCTTCTGTGTTTTTGGCACAGTTTTACTGCTATTTTGTTATATGCGGGAATACTGCTGGAAATGCCTGTTTTGAGATCTCTCCACAGAAAGCGTTTCCAGACTTCCCATTCAACACACGAGTGTGTCTCTGTAAGTTGAATGTACACATTGAAGACCGTTCTTTTAGGTAGCTCCGTTTTGGTTTTAGAAGCAGACAGTTCTCCGTACAGTATAGAATCCCTTTCACTGAGAAATGTGCAAACGCAGCTCTTACCAGAAACGTGTTTCTAACTCCTGAATCTGAAGGGAGATTTAACTCACTTAGCTGAACAAACCCACAGCAGAGCAGATTGAAGGATCCGTTTCTTCTGTGTATTAGGCAGAGTTTAACTTCTATTTCGTTATATGCGGGAATAGTGCTGGAAATGCCTGTTTTGAGATCTCTCCACAGAAAGCGTTTCCAGACTTCCCCTTCAAAACAGGTGTTTAACTCTTTAATTTGAATGCTCACATTGAAGACCGTTCTGTTAGGTAGCTCAGTTTTGGTTTTAGAAGCAGACACTTCACCTTACAGCATAGACTCCCATTCACTGAGAAATGTCCAAACGGAGCTCTTACCAGAAACCTGTTTCTAACTCCTGAATCTAAAGGGAGATTTATCTCACTTAGCTGAACAAACGCAGAGCAGAGCAGATTGAAGGATACGTTTCTTCTGTGTTTTAGGCTTTGTTTTACTGCTGTTTCTTTATATGCGGGAATAGTGCTGGAAATGCCTGTTTTGAGATCTCTCCACAGAAAGCGTTTCCAGACTTCCCCTTCAAAACACGAGTTGAACTCTGTAAGTTGAATGTGGATATTGAAGACCGTTCCGTTAGGTAGCTCCGTTTTGGTTTCAGAAGCAGACAGTTCTCCTTACAGCAGAGACTCCCATTCACTGAGAAATGTCCAGACGCAGCTCTTACCAGAAACTTGTTTCTAACTCCTGAATCTAAAGGGAGATTTAACTCACTTAGCTGCACAAACGCACAGCAGATCAGATTGAAGGATACGTTTTTTCTCTGTTTTAGGCAGAGTTTTACGGCTATTTCGTTATATGCGGGAATAGTGCTGGAAATGCCTGTTTTGAGATCTCTCCACAGAAAGCGTTTCCAGACTTCCCCTTCAAAACACGAGTTGAACTCTGTAAGTTGAATGCACATATTGAAGACCGTTCTGTTAGGTAGCTCCATTTTGGTTTTAGAATCAGACAGTTCTCCTTACAGAATAGACTTTCATTCACTGAGAAATGTCCAAACGCAGCTCTTACGAGAAACGTGTTTCTAACTCCTGAATGTAAAGGGAGATTTAACTCACTTAGCTGAACAATCGCACAGCAGACCAGATTGAAGGATACGGTGCTTCTGTGTTTTAGGTAGAGTTTTATTGCTATATCGTTATATGCGGGAATAATGTTAGAAATGCCTGTTTTGAGATCTCTCTGTAGAAAGCGCTTCTAGACTTCCCCTTCAACACACGAATTTACGTCCCTAAGTTGAATGCACACATTGAAGACCGTTCTGTTAGGTAGACAGTTCCCCTTACAGCATAGACTCCCATTCACTGAGAAATGTCCAAATGCAGCACTTACCAGAAACGTGTTCCTAACTCCTGAAGCTGAAGGGAGATTTAACTCACTTAGCTGAACAAACGCACAGCAGAGCAGATTGAAGGATACGTTTCTTCTGTGTTTTAGGCAGAGTTTTAATGCTATTTCGTTATATGTGGAAATAGTGCTGGAAATGCCTTTTTTGAGATCTCTCCACAGAAAGCGTTTCCAGACTTCCCCTTCAACATACGAGTTCAAATATGTAAGTTGAATGCACACATTAAAGACCGTTCTGTTAGGTAGTTCCGTTTTGGTTTTTGAAGCAGACAGTTCTCCTTACAGCATAGACTCCCATTCACTGAGAAATGTCCAAACGGAGCTCTTACCAGAAACGTGTTTCTGACTCCTGAATCTGAAAGGAGATTTAACACACATAGCTGAAAAAACGCACATCAGAGCACATTGAAGGATACGTTTCTTCTGTGTTTTAGGCAGAGATTTACTGCTATTTCGTTATATGTGGCAATAGTGCTGGAAATGCCTGTTTTGAGATCTCTCCACAGAAATCATTTCCAGGCTTCCCCTTCAACACAGGAGTTTACCTCTGTAAGTTGAATGCACACATTGAAGACCGTTCTGTTTGGTAGCTCTGTTTTGGTTTTAGAAGCAGACAGTTCTCCTTAGAGCATAGACTGCCTTTCACTGAGAAATATCCAAACGCAGCTCTTAGCAGAAACGTGTTTCTAACTCCTGAATCTAAAGGGAGATTTAACTCACTTAGATGAACAAACGCACAGCAGAGCAGATTGAAAAATACGATTCTTCTGTGTTTTAGGCAGAGTTTTACTGCTATTTCGTTATATTCTGGAATAGTGCTGGAAGTGCCTCTTTTGAGATCTCTCCACAGAAAGCGTTTCCAGACTTCCCCTTCAAAACACGAGTTTAACTCTGTAAGTTGAATGCACACATTCAAGACCGTTTTGTTAGGTCGATCCGTTTTGGTTTTAGAAGCACACAGTTCTCCTTACAGCATAGACTTTCATTCACTGAGAAATGTCCTAACGCAGCTCTTACCAGAAACGTGTTTCTAACTCCTGAATCTAAAGGGAGATTTATCTCACTTAGCTGAACAAACGCATAGCAGAGCAGATTGAAGGATACGTTTCTTCTGTGTTTTAGGCAGAGTTTTACTGCTATTTCGTTATATGCGGGAATAGTGCTGGAAATGCCTATTTTGAGATCTCTCCACAGAAAGCGTTTCCAGACTTCCCTTTCAGAACACGAGTTTAACTCTGTAAGTTCAATGCACAAATTGAAGACCGTTCTTTTAGGTAGCTCCGTTTTTGTTTTAGAAGCAGACAGTTCTCCTTTCAGCATAGACTCCCATTCACTGAGAAATGCCCAATGCAACCCTTACAAGAAACCTGTTTCTAACTCCTGAATCTAAAGAAAGATTTAACTCACTTAGCTGAACAAACGCACAGCAGAGCAGATTGAAAAATACGTATCTTCTGTGTTTTAGGCACAGTTTTACTGCTATTTTGTTATATGCGGGAATACTGCTGGAAATGCCTGTTTTGAGATCTCTCCACAGAAAGGGTTTCCAGACTTCCCATTCAACACACGAGATTATCTCTGTAAGTTGAATGCACACATTGAAGACCGTTCTGCTAGGTAGCTCCGTTTTGCTTTTAGAAGCAGACAGTTCTCCGTACAGTATAGAATCCCTTTCACTGAGAAATGTGCAAACGCAGCTCTTACCAGAAACGTGTTTCTAACTCCTGAATCTTAAGGGAGATTTAACTCACTTAGCTGAACAAACGCACAGCAGAGCAGATTGAAGGATCCGTTTCTTCTGTGTATTAGGCAGAGTTTAACTTCTATTTCGTTATATGCGGGAATAGTGCTGGAAATGCCTGTTTTGAGATCTCTCCACAGAAAGCGTTTCCAGACTTCCCCTTCAAAACAGGAGTTTAACCCTTTAATTTGAATGCTCACATTGAAGACCGTTCTGTTAGGTAGCTCCGTTTTGGTTTTAGAAGCAGACAGTTCTCCTTACAGCATAGACTCCCATTCACTGAGAAATGTCCAAACGGAGCTCTTACCAGAAACGTGTTTCTAACTCCTGAATGTAAAGGGAGATTTATCTCACTTAGCTGAACAAACGCATAGCAGAGCAGATTGAAGGATACGTTCCTTCTGTGTTTTAGGCTTTGTTTTACTGCTGTTTCCTTATATGCGGGAATAGTGCTGGAAATGCCTGTTTTGAGATCTCTTCACAGAAATCGTTTCCAGACTTCCCCTTCAAAACACGAGTTGAACTCTGTAAGTTGAATGTGCATATTGAAGACCGTTCCGTTAGGTAGCTCCGTTTTGGTTTCAGAAGCAGACTGTTCTCCTTACAGCAGAGACTCCCATTCACTGAGAAATGTCCAGACACAGCTCTTACCAGAAACTTGTTTCTAACTCCTGAATCTAAAGGGAGATTTATCTCACTTAGCTGCACAAACGCACAGCAGATCAGATTGAAGGATACGATTTTTCTCTGTTTTAGGCAGAGTTTTACGGCTATTTCGTTATATGCGGGAATAGTGCTGGAAATGCCTGTTTTGAGATCTCTCCACAGAAAGCGTTTCCAGACTTCCCCTTCAACATACGAGTTCAAATCTGTAAGTTGAATGCACACATTAAAGACCGTTCTGTTAGGTAGTTCCGTTTTGGTTTTTGAAGCAGACAGTTCTCCTTACAGCATAGACTCCCATTCACTGAGAAATGTCCAAACGGAGCTCTTACCAGAAACGTGTTTCTGACTCCTGAATCTGAAAGGAGATTTAACACACATAGCTGAAAAAACGCACATCAGAGCACATTGAAGGATACGTTTCTTCTGTGTTTTAGGCAGAGATTTACTGCTATTTCGTTATATGTGGCAATAGTGCTGGAAATGCCTGTTTTGAGATCTCTCCACAGAAATCATTTCCAGGCTTCCCCTTCAACACAGGAGTTTACCTCTGTAAGTTGAATGCACACATTGAAGACCGTTCTGTTTGGTAGCTCTGTTTTGGTTTTAGAAGCAGACAGTTCTCCTTAGAGCATAGACTGCCTTTCACTGAGAAATATCCAAACGCAGCTCTTAGCAGAAACGTGTTTCTAACTCCTGAATCTAAAGGGAGATTTAACTCACTTAGATGAACAAACGCACAGCAGAGCAGATTGAAAAATACGATTCTTCTGTGTTTTAGGCAGAGTTTTACTGCTATTTCGTTATATTCTGGAATAGTGCTGGAAGTGCCTCTTTTGAGATCTCTCCACAGAAAGCGTTTCCAGACTTCCCCTTCAAAACACGAGTTTAACTCTGTAAGTTGAATGCACACATTCAAGACCGTTTTGTTAGGTCGATCCGTTTTGGTTTTAGAAGCACACAGTTCTCCTTACAGCATAGACTTTCATTCACTGAGAAATGTCCTAACGCAGCTCTTACCAGAAACGTGTTTCTAACTCCTGAATCTAAAGGGAGATTTATCTCACTTAGCTGAACAAACGCATAGCAGAGCAGATTGAAGGATACGTTTCTTCTGTGTTTTAGGCAGAGTTTTACTGCTATTTCGTTATATGCGGGAATAGTGCTGGAAATGCCTATTTTGAGATCTCTCCACAGAAAGCGTTTCCAGACTTCCCTTTCAGAACACGAGTTTAACTCTGTAAGTTGAATGCACAAATTGAAGACCGTTCTTTTAGGTAGCTCCGTTTTGGTTTTAGAAGCAGACAGTTCTCCTTTCAGCATAGACTCCCATTCACTGAGAAATGCCCAATGCAACCCTTACCAGAAACCTGTTTCTAACTCCTGAATCTAAAGAAAGATTTAACTCACTTAGCTGAACAAACGCACAGCAGAGCAGATTGAAACATACGTATCTTCTGTGTTTTAGGCACAGTTTTACTGCTATTTTGTTATATGCGGGAATACTGCTGGAAATGCCTGTTTTGAGATCTCTCCACAGAAAGCGTTTCCAGACTTCCCATTCAACACACGAGATTATCTCTGTAAGTTGAATGCACACATTGAAGACCGTTCTGTTAGGTAGCTCCGTTTTGCTTTTAGAAGCAGACAGTTCTCCGTACAGTATAGAATCCCTTTCACTGAGAAATGTGCAAACGCAGCTCTTACCAGAAACGTGTTTCTAACTCCTGAATCTGAAGGGAGATTTAACTCACTTAGCTGAACAAACGCACAGCAGAGCAGATTGAAGGATCCGTTTCTTCTGTGTATTAGGCAGAGTTTAACTGCTATTTCGTTATATGCGGGAATAGTGCTGGAAATGCCTGTTTTGAGATCTCTCCACAGAAAGCGTTTCCAGACTTCCCCTTCAAAACAGGAGTTTAACCCTTTAATTTGAATGCTCACATTGAAGACCGTTCTGTTAGGTAGCTCCGTTTTGGTTTTAGAAGCAGACAGTTCTCCTTACAGCATAGACTCCCATTCACTGAGAAATGTCCAAACGGAGCTCTTACCAGAAACGTGTTTCTAACTCCTGAATGTAAAGGGAGATTTATCTCACTTAGCTGAACAAACGCATAGCAGAGCAGATTGAAGGATACGTTCCTTCTGTGTTTTAGGCTTTGTTTTACTGCTGTTTCCTTATATGCGGGAATAGTGCTGGAAATGCCTGTTTTGAGATCTCTCCACAGAAAGCGTTTCCAGACTTCCCCTTCAAAACACGAGTTGAACTCTGTAAGTTGAATGTGCATATTGAAGACCGTTCCGTTAGGTAGCTCCGTTTTGGTTTCAGAAGCAGACTGTTCTCCTTACAACAGAGACCCCCATTCACTGAGAAATGTCCAGACACAGCTCTTACCAGAAACTTGTTTCTAACTCCTGAATCTAAAGGGAGATTTATCTCACTTAGCTGCACAAACGCACAGCAGATCAGATTGAAGGATACGATTTTTCTCTGTTTTAGGCAGAGTTTTACGGCTATTTCGTTATATGCGGGAATAGTGCTGGAAATGCCTGTTTTGAGATCTCTCCACAGAAAGCGTTTCCAGACTTCCCCTTCAAAACACGAGTTTAACTCTGTAAGTTGAATGCACACATTCAAGACCGTTCTGTTAGGTAGATCCGTTTTGGTTTTAGAAGCAGACAGCTCTCCTTATGGCATAGACTCCCATTCACTGAGAAATGTCCAAATGGAACTCTTACCAGAAACGTGTTTCTAACTCCTGAAGGTGAAGGGAGATTTAACTCACTTAGCTGAACAAACGCACAGCAGAGCAGATTGAAGGAAAAGTTTCTTCTGTGTTTTAGGCAGAGTTTTACTGCTATTTCGTTATATGCGGGAATAGTGCTGGAAATGCCTCTTTTGAGATTGCTCCACAGAAAGCCTTTCCAGACATCCCCTTCAAAACACGAGTTTAACTCAGTAAGTTGAATGCACACATTCAAGACCGTTTTGTTAGGTAGATCCGTTTTGGTTTTAGAAGCACACAGTTCTCCTTACAGCATAGACTTTCATTCACTGAGAAATGTCCAAACGCATCTCTTACCAGAAACGTGTTTCTAACTCCTGAATTTAAAGGGAGATTTAACTCATTTAGCTGAACAAACGCACAGCAGAGCAGATTGAAGGATACGTTTCTTCTGTGTTTTACGCCGAGTTTTACTGCTATTTCGTTATATGTGGGAATAGTGCTGGAATTGCCTGTTTTGTGATCTCTCCACAGAAAGCGTTTCCAGACTTCCCCTTCAACACAAGAGTTTAACTCTGTAAGTTGAATGCACACATTGAAGACCGTTCTGTGAGGTAGCTCCGTTTTGGTTTTAGAAGCTGAGAGTTCTCCTTACAGCATAGAGTCCCATTCACTGAGAAATGTCCAAACGCAGCTCTTACCAGACACGTGTTTCCAACTCCTGAATCTAAAGGGAGACTTTACTCACTTAGCTGAACAAACGCACAGCAGAGCAGATTGAAGGATACGTTTCTTCTGTGTTTTAAGCAGATTTTAACTGCTACTTCGCTATATGCGGGAATAGTGCTGGAAATGCTTGTTTTGAGATCTCTCAACAGAAAGCGTTTCCAGACTTCCCCTTCAGCACACGAGTTTAACTCTGTAAGCTGAATGCACATATTGAAGACCGTTCTGTTAGGTAGTTCCGTTTTGGTTTTAGAAGCAGACAATTCTCCTTACAGCATAGACTCCCATTCACTGAGAAATGTCCAAACGCAGCTCTTAGCAGAAACGTGTTTCTAACTCCTGAATCTAAAGGGAGATTTACCTCACTTAGATGAACAAACGCACAGCAGAGCAGATTGAAAAATACGATTCTTCTATGTTTTAGGCAGAGTTTTACTGCTATTTCGTTATATTCGGGAATAGTGCTGGAAATGCCTCTTTTGAGATCTCTCCACAGAAAGCGTTTCCAGACTTCCCCTTCAAAACACGAGTTTAACACTGTAAGTTGAATGCACACATTGAAGACCGTTTTGTTAGGTCGATCCGTTTTGGTTTTAGAAGCACACAGTTCTCCTTACAGCATAGACTTTCATTCACTGAGAAATGTCCTAACGCAGCTCTTACCAGAAACGTGTTTCTAACTCCTGAATCTAAAGGGAGATTTACCTCACTTAGATTAACAAACGCACAGCAGAGCAGATTGAAAAATACGATTCTTCTATGTTTTAGGCAGAGTTTTACTGCTATTTCGTTATATGCAGGAACAGTGCTGGAAATCCCTGTTTTGGGATGTCTCCACAGAAAGCGTTTCCAGAATTCCTCTTCAACACACCAGTTTAATTCTGTAAGTTGAATGCACACATTGAAGACCATTCTGTTAGGTAGCTCCGTTTTGGTTTTAGAAGCAGACAGTTCTCCTTACAGCAGAGACTCCCATTCACTGAGAAATGTCCAGACGCAGCTCTTACCAGAAACTTGTTTCTAACTCCTGAATCTAAAGGGAGATTTAACTCACTTAGCTGCACAATCGCACAGCAGATCAGATTGAAGGATAGGTTTTTTCTCTGTTTTAGGCAGAGTTTTACGGCTATTTCCTTATATGCGGGAATAGTGCTGGAAATGCCTGTTTTGAGATCTCTCCACAGAAAGCGTTTCCAGACTTCCCCTTCAAAACACGAGTTGAAATCTGTAAGCTGAATGCACACATTGAAGACCGTTCTGTTATGTAGCTCCGTTTTGGTTTCAGAAGCAGACAGTTCTCCTTACAGCATAGGCTCCCATTCACTGAGAAATGACCGGATGCAGCTCTTACCAGAAACGTGTTTCTAACTCCTGAATCTAACGGGAGATTTAACTCACTTAGCTGAACAAACGCACAGCAGAGCAGATTGAAGTATACGTTTCTTCTGTGTTTTAGTCAGAGTTTAACTGCTATTTCGTTATATGCGGGAATAGTGCAAGAAATGCCTGTTTTGAGATCTCTCCGCAGAAAGCCTTTCTAGACTTCCCCTTCAACACACGAGTTTAAGTCTGTAAGTCGAATGCACACATTGAATACCGTTCTGTGAGGTAGCTCCGTTTTGGTTTTAGAAGCTGACAGTTCTCCTTACAGCATAGACTCCCATTCACTGAGAAATGTCCAAACGCATCTCTTACCAGAAACGTGTTTCTAACTCCTGAATCTAAAGGGAGATTTAACTCATTTAGCTGAACAGACGCACAGCAGAGCAGATTGTAGGATACGTTTCTTCTGTGTTTTACGCCGAGTTTTACTGCTATTTCGTTATATGCGGGAATAGTGCTGGAAATGTCTGTTTTGAGATCTCTCCACAGAAAGCATTTCCAGACTTCCCCTTCAACACACGAGTTTAAATCTGTAAGTTGAATGCACACATTGAAGACCGTTCTGTTAGTTAGCTCTGTTTTGGTTTTAGAAGCAGACAGTTCTCCTTACAGCATAGACTCCCTTTCACTGAGAAATGTCCAAACGCAGCTCTTACCATAAACGTGTTTCTAATCCCTGAATCTGAAGGGAGATTTAACTCACTTAGCTCAACTAAGGCACAGCGTAGCAGATTGAAGGAAACGTTTCTTCTCTGTTTTAGGCAGAGTTTTACTGCTATATCGTTATATGCGGGAATAGTGCTGGAAATGCCGGTTTTGAGATCTCTCCCGAGAAAGCGTTTCCAGACTTCCCCTTCAACACACGAGTTTTAAATCTGTAAGTTCAATGCACACATTGAAGACCGTTCCGTTAGGTAGCTCTGTTTTGGTTTTAGAAGCAGACATTTCTCCTTAGAGCATAGACTGTCTTTCACTGAGAAATATCCAAACGCAGCTCTTACCAGAAACGTGTTTCTAACCCCTGAATCTGAAGGGAGATTTAACTCTCTAAGCTGAACAAACGCACAGCAGAGCAGATTGAAGGATAAGTTTCTTCTGTGTTTTAGGCAGAGTCTTAATGCTATTTCGTTATATGCAGGAATAGTGCTGGAAATGCCTGTTTTGAGATCTCTCCACAGAAAGCGTTTCCAGACTTCCCCGTCAAGACACGAGTTTAAATCTGTAAGTTCAATGCACCCATTGAAGACCGTTCTGTTAGGTAGCTCCGTTTTGGTTTCACAAGCCGACAGTTCTCCTTACAGCAGAGACTCCCATTCACTGAGAAATGTCCAAATGCAGCACTTACCAGAAACGTGTTCCTAACTCCTGAATCTGAAGGGAGATTTAACTCACTTAGCTGAACAAACGGACAGCAGAGCAGATTGAACGATAAGTTTCTTCTGTGTTTTAGGCCGAGTTTTACTCCTATTTCGTTATATGCGGGAATAGTGCTGGAAATGCCTGTTTTGAGATCTCTCCACAGAAAGCGTTTCCAGACTTCCCCTTCAACACACGAGATTATCTCTGTAAGTTGAATGCACACATTGAAGACCGTTCTGTTAGGTAGCTCCGTTTTGGTTTTAGAAGCAGACAATTCTCCTTACAGCATAGACTCCCATTCACTGAGAAATGTCCAAATGGAGCTCTTACCAGTAACGTGTTTCTAATTCCTGAATCTGAAGGGAGATTAAACTCACTAAGCTGAACAAACGCACAGCAGAGCAGATTGAAGGATACGTTTCTTCTGTGTTTTAGGCAGAGTTTTACTGCTATTTCGTTATATGTAGGAATAGTGCTGGAAATGCCTGTTTTGGGATCTCTCCACAGAAAGCGTTTCCAGACTTCCCCTTCAACACACGAGTTTAACTCTGTAAGTTGAATGCACACATTGAAGACCGTTCTTTTAGGTAGCTCCCTTTTGGTTTTACAAGCAGACAGTTCTCCTTACAGAATAGACCCCCATTCACTGAGAAATGTCCAAACGCATCTCTTACCAGAAACGTGTTTCTATCTCCTGAATCTAAAGGGAGATTTAACTCAGTTAGCTCCACAAACGCACAGCAGAACAGATTGAAGGATACGTTTCTTCTGTGTTTTAGACAGAGGTTTACGGCTATTTCGTTATATGCGGGAATAGTGATGGAAATGCCTGTTTTGAGATCTCTCCACAGAAAGCGTTTCCAGACTTCCCCTTCAACACACGAGTTTAACTCTGTAAATTGAATGCTAACATTGAAGACCGTTCTTTTAGGTAGCTCCGTTTTGGTTTTAGAAGCAGACAGTACTCCTTACAGCATAGACTCCCATTCACTGAGAAATGTCCAAACGGAGCTCTTACCGGAAACGTGTTTCTAACTCCTGAAGCTGACGGGAGATTTAACTCACTTAGCTGAACAAACGCACAGCAGAACAGATTGAAGGATGCGTTTCTTCTGTGTTTTAGGCAGAGTTTTAATGCTATTTCCTTATATGCGGAAATAGTGCAGGAAATGCCTGTTTTGAGATCTCTCCACAGAAAGCGTTTCCAGACTTCCCATTCAACACACGAGTTTAACTCTGTAAGTTGAATGCACACATTCAATACCGTTCTGTTAGGTAGTTCCGTTTTGGCTTTAGAAGCAGACAGTTCTCCTTACAGCATAGACTCAAATTCACTGAGAAATGTCCAAATGCAGCTCTTACCAGAAACGTGTTTCTATCTCCTGAATCTAAAGGGAGATTTAACTCAGTTAGCTCCACAAACGCACAGCAGAACAGATTGAAGGATACGTTTCTTCTGCGTTTTAGACAGAGGTTTACGGCTATTTCGTTATATGCGGGAATAGTGATGGAAATGCCTGTTTTGAGATCTCTCCACAGAAAGCGTTTCCAGACTTCCCCTTCAACACACGAGTTTAACTCTGTAAGTTGAATGCACACATTGAAGTCCGTTCTGTTAGGTAGCTCCGTTTTGGTTTAAAAGCAGACAGTTCTCCTTACTGCATAGACCCCCATTCACGGAGAAATGTCCAAATCCAGGTCTTACAAGAAACGTGTTCCTAACTCCTGAATCTGAAGGGAGATTTAACTCACTTAGCTGAACAAACGCACAGCAGAGCACATTGAAGGAAAGGTTTCTTCTGTGTTTTAGGCAGAGTTTTACTGCTATTTCGTTACATGCGGGAATAGTGCTGGAAATGCCAGTTTTGAGATCTCTCCACAGAAAGCGTCTCCAGACTTTCCCTTCAACACATGAGTTTAACATTGTAAGTTGAATGCAAACATTGAAGACCGTTCTGTTAGGTAGCTCTGTTTTGATTTAGAAGCAGACAGTTCTCCTTACAGCATAGACTCCCTTTCACTGAGAAATGTCCAAACGCAGCTCTTACGAGAAACGTGCTTCTAACCCCTGAATCTGAAGGGAGATTTAACTCACGTAGCTGAACAAAACGCACAGCAGAGCAGATTGAAGGATAAGTTTCTTCTGTGTTTTAGGCAGAGTTATACTGCTATTTCGTTACAAGAGGTAATAGTGCTGGAAATGCCTCTTTTGTGATCTCTCCACAGAAAACATTTCCATACTTCCCCTTCAACACACGAGTTTAACTCTGAAAGTTGAAGCACACATTGAAGACCGTTCTGCTGGGTAGCTCCGTTTTGGTTTTAGAAGCAGACCATTCTCCTTACAGCATAGACTCCTATTCACTGAGAAATGTCCAAACGCAGCTCTTAGCAGAAAGGTGTTTCTAACTCCTGAATCTAAAGGGAGATTTAACTCAATTAGCTGAACAAAGGCACAGCAGAGCAGATTGAAACATACGTTTCTTCTGTGTTTTATGCAGACTTTTACTGCTATTTCGTTATATGCGGGAATAGTGCTGGAAATGCCTGTTTTGAGATCTCTCCACAGAAAGCGTTTCCAGACTTCCCCTTCAACACACGAGTTTAACTCTGTAAGTTGAATGAACACGTTGAAGACCGTTCTGTTAGGTAGCTCCGTTTTGGTTTTAAAATCAGACAGTTCTCCTTACAGAATAGACTTTCATTCACTGAGAAATGTCCAAACGCAGCTCTTACCAGAAACGTGTTTCCAGCTCCTGAATGTAAAGGGAGATTTAACTCACTTAGCTGAACAAACGCACAGCAGAGCAGATTGAATGATACGGTGCTTCTGTGTTTTAGGTAGAGTTTTATTGCTATATCGTTATATGCGGGAATAGTGTTGGAAATGCCTGTTTTGAGATCTCTCCGTAGAAAGCGCTTCTAGACTTCCCCTTCAACAAACGAATTTAAGTCTGTAAGTTGAATGCACACAGTGAAGACTGTTCTGTTAGGTAGACAGTTCCCCTTACAGCATAGAATCCCATTCACTGAGAAATGTCCAAATGCAGCACTTACCAGAAACGTGTTCCTAACTCCTGAATCTAAAGGGAGACTTTACTCACTTAGCTGAACAAACGCACAGCAGAGCAGATTGAAGGATACGTTGCTTCTGTGTTTTAGGCAGAGTTTTACTGCTATTTCGTTATATGCGGGAATAGTGCTGGAAATGCCTGTTTTGAGATCTCTCCACAGAAAGCGTTTCCAGACTTCCCCTTCAGCACACGAGTTTAACTCTGTAAGTTGAATGCACATATTGAAGAACGTTCTGTTAGGTAGCTCCGTTTTGGTTTTAGAAGCAGACAGTTCTCCTTACAGCATAGACCCCCATTCACTGAGAAATGTCCAAACGCAGCATTTACCAGAAACGTGTTTCTTACTCCTGAATCTAAAGGGAGATTGAACTCACTTAGCTGTACAAACGCACAGCAGAGCAGATTGAAGGAAACGTTTCTTCTGTGTTTTAGGCCGAGTTTTACTGCTATTTCGTTATATGCGGGAATAGTGCTGGAAATGTCTGTTTTGAGATCTCTCCACAGAAATCGTTTCCAGACTTCCCTTTCAACACACGAGTTTTAATCTGTAAGATGAATGCACACATGGAAGACCGTTCGGTTATGTAGCTCTGTTTTGGTTTTAGAAGCAGACAGTTCTCCTTAAAGCATAGACTCCCTTTCACTGAGAAATGTCCAAACGCAGCTCTTACCACAAACGTGTTTCTAACCCCTGAATCTGAAGGGAGATTTAACTCCCTTAGCTCAACGAAAGCACAGCAGAGCATATTGAAGGAAACGTTTCTTCTTTGTTTTAGGCAGAGTTTTACTGCTATTTCGTTACATGAGGGAATAGTGATGGAAATGCCTGTTTTGTGATCTCTCCACAGAAAAAGTTTTCATACCTCCCTTTCAACACACGAGTTTAACTCTAAAAGTTGAAGCACACACTGAAGACCGTTCTGCTGTGTAGCTCCGTTTTGGTTTCAGAAGCAGACAGTTCTCCTTACAGAATAGACTTTCATTCACTGAGAAATGTCCAAACGCAGCTCTTACCAGAAACGTGTTTCTAACTCCTGAATGTAAAGGGAGATTTAACTCACTTAGCTGAACAAACGCACAGCAGAGCAGATTGAAGGATACGGTGCTTCTGAGTTTTAGGTAGAGTTTTATTTCTGCTGGGTAGCTCCGTTTTGGTTTTAGAAGCAGACAGTTCTCCTTACAGCATAGACTCCCATTCACTGAGAAATGTCCAAACGCAGCTCTTACAAGACACGTGTTTCCAACTCCTGAATCTAAAGGGAGACTTTACCCACTTAGCTGAACAAACGCACAGCAGAGCAGATTGAAGGATACGTATCTTCTGTGTTTTAGGCAGATATTAACTGCTACTTCGTTATATGCGGGAATAGTGCTGGAAATGCCTGTTTTGAGATCTCTCAACAGAAAGCGTTTCCAGACTTCCCCTTCAGCACACGAGTTTAACTCTGTAAGTTGAATGAACACATTGAAGACCGTTCTGTTAGGTAGCTCCGTTTTGGTTTTAGAAGCAGACATTTCTCCTTAAAGCATAGACTCCCATTCACAGAGAAATGTCTAAACGCAGCTCTTACCAGAAACGTGTTTCTTACTCCTGAATTTAAAGTGAGATTGAACTCACTTAGCTGAACAAACGCACAGCAGAGCAGAATGAAGGATACGATTCTTCTGTGTTTTAGGCAGAGTTTTACTGCTATTTCGTTACATGCTGGAATAGTGCTGGAAATGCCTGTTTTGAGATCTTTCCACAGAAAGCGTTTCCAGACTTCCCCGTCAAGACATGATTTTAAATCTGTAAGTTGAATGCACACATTGAAGACCGTTCTGTTAGGTAGTTCCGTTTTGGTTTTAGAAGCAGACAGTTCTCCTTACAGCAGAGACTCCCATTCACTGAGAAATGTCCAAACGCAGCTCTTACCAGAAACGTGTTTCTTATTCCTGAATCTAAAGGGAGATTGAACTCACTTAGCTGAACAAACGCACAGCAGAACAGATTGACGGATACGTTTCTTCTGTGTTTTAGGCAGAGTTTTACTGCTATTTCGTTATATGCTGGAATACTGCTGGAAATGCCTGTTTTGAGATCTCTCCACAGAAAGCGTTTCCAGACTTCCCCTTCAACACACGAGTTTAACTCTGTAAGTTGAATGCACAGATTGAAGACCGTTCTGTGAGGCAGCTCCGTTTTGGTTTTAGAAGCTGACAGTTATCCTTACAACATAGACTCCCATTCACTGAGAAATGTCCAAACGCAGCTCTTACAAGACACGATTTCCAACTCCTGAATCTAAAGGGAGACTTTACTCACTTAGCTGAACAAACGCACAGCAGAGCAGATTGAAGGATACGTTTCTTCTGTGTTTTAGGCTGATTTTAAATGCTACTTCGTTATATGCGGGAATAGTGCTGGAAATGCCTGTTTTGAGATCTCTCAACAGAAAGCGTTTCCAGGCGTCCCCTTCAGCACACGAGTTTAAATCTATAAGTTGAATGCGCAAATTGAAAACCGTTCTGTTAGGTAGCTCCGTTTTGGTTTTAGAAGCAGACAGTTCTCCTTACAGCATAGACTCCCATTCACTGAGAAATGTCCAAACGCAGCATTTACCAGAAACGTGTTTCTTACTCCTGGATCTAAAAGGAGATTGAACTCACTTAGCTGAACAAACGCACAGAAGAGCAGATTGAAGGATAAGTTGCTTCTGTGTTGTAGGCAGAGTTTTACTGCTATATCATTATATGCGTGAATAGTGCTGGAAATGCCCGTTTTGAGATCTCTCCACAGTAATCGTTTCCAGACTTCCCTTTCAACACAGGAGTTTATCTCTGTAAGTTGAATTCACACATTGTAGACCGTTCTGTTAGGTAGCTCCTTTTTGGTTTTAGAAGCAGACAGTTCTCCTTACAGCATAGACTTTCATTCACTGAGAAATGTCCAAACGCAGCTCTTACCAGAAACGTGTTTCTAACTCCTGAATCTGAAGGGAGATTTAACTCACTTAGCTGAACAAACCCACAGCAGAGCAGATTGAAGGATACGTTGCTTCTGTGTTTTAGACAGAGTTTTACTGCTATTTCGTTATATTCGGGAATAGTGCTGGAAATGCCTCTTTTGTGATCACTCCACAGAAAGCGTTTCCAGACTTCCCCTTCAACACAAGAGTTTTACTCTGTAAGTTGAATGCACACATTGAAGACCGTTCGGTTAGGTAGCTCCGTTTTGGTTTTAGAAACAGACAGTTCTACTTACAGCATAGACTCCCATTCACTGAGAAATGTCCAAACGAAGCACTTACCAGAAACGTCTTCCTAACTCCTGAATCTAAAGGGAGATTTAACTCACTTAGATGAACAAACGCACAGCAGAGCAGATTGAAAAACACGATTCTTCTGTGTTTTAGGCAGAGTTTTACTGCTATTTCGTTATATGCGGGAATAGTGCTGGAAAGGCCTGTTTTGAGATCTCTCCACAGAAAGCGTTTCCAGACTTCCCCTTCAAAACACGAGTTTAACTCTGTAAGTTGAATGCACACATTGAAGACCGTTCTGTTAGATAGCTCCGTTTTGGTTTTAGAAGCAGACAGTTCTCCTTACAGCATAGACTCCGATTCACTGAGAAATGTCCAAACGGAGCTCTTACCAGAAACGTGTTTCTAACTCCTGAATCTGAAGGGAGATTAAACTCACTAAGCTGAACAAACGCACAGCAGAGCAGATTGAAGGATACCTTTCTTCTGTGCTTTAGGCAGAGTTTTACTGCTATTTCGTTATATGCGGGAATAGTGCTGGAAATGCCTGTTTTGAGATCTCTCCACAGAAAGCGTTTCCAGACTTCCCCTTCAACACACGCGTTTAACTCTGTAAGTTCAATGCACACATTGAAGACCGTTCTGTTAGGTAGCTCCGTTTTGGTTTTAAAAGCAGACAGTTCTCCTTACATCATAGACTTTCATTCACTGAGATATGTCCAAACGCTGCTCTTTCCAGAAACGTGTTTCTAACTCCTGATCTGAAGGGAGATTTAACTCACTTAGCTAAACAAACGCACAGCAGAGCAGATTGAAGGATACGTTTCTTCTGTGTTTTAGGCAGAGTTTTACTGCTTTTTCGTTATATGCGGGAATAGTGCTGGAAATGCCTGTTTTGAAATCTCTCAACAGAAAGCGTTTCCAGACTTCCCCTTCAGCACACGAGTTTAACTCTGTAAGTTGAATGAACACATTGAAGACCGTTCTGTTAGGTAGCTCCGTTTTGGTTTTAGAAGCAGACATTTCTCCTTAAAGCATAGACTCCCATTCACAGAGAAATGTCTAAACGCAGCTCTTACCAGAAACGTGTTTCTTACTCCTGAATTTAAAGTGAGATTGAACTCACTTAGCTGAACAAACGCACAGCAGAGCAGAATGAAGGATACGATTCTTCTGTGTTTTAGGCAGAATTTTACTGCTATTTCGTTATATGCTGGAATAGTGCTGGAAATGCCTGTTTTGAGATCTTTCCACAGAAAGCGTTTCCAGACTTCCCCGTCAAGACATGATTTTAAATCTGTAAGTTGAATGCACACATTGAAGACCGTTCTGTTAGGTAGTTCCGTTTTGGTTTTAGAAGCAGACAATTCTCCTTACAGCAGAGACTCCCATTCACTGAGAAATGTCCAAACGCAGCTCTTACCAGAAACGTGTTTCTTATTCCTGAATCTAAAGGGAGATTGAACTCACTTAGCTGAACAAACGCACAGCAGAACAGATTGACGGATACGTTTCTTCTGTGTTTTAGGCAGAGTTTTACTGCTATTTCGTTATATGCTGGAATACTGCTGGAAATGCCTGTTATGAGATCTCTCCTCAGAAAGCGTTTCCAGACTTCCCCTTCAACACACGAGTTTAACTCTGTAAGTTGAATGCACACATTGAAGACCGTTCTTTTAGGTAGCTCCCTTTTGGTTTTACAAGCAGACAGTTCTCCTTACAGAATAGACCCCCATTCACTGAGAAATGTCCAAACGCATCTCTTACCAGAAACGTGTTTCTATCTCCTGAATCTAAAGGGAGATTTAACTCAGTTAGCTCCACAAACGCACAGCAGAACAGATTGAAGGATACGTTTCTTCTGTGTTTTAGACAGAGGTTTACGGCTATTTCGTTATATGCGGGAATAGTGATGGAAATGCCTGTTTTGAGATCTCTCCACAGAAAGCGTTTCCAGACTTCCCCTTCAACACACGAGTTTAACTCTGTAAATTGAATGCTAACATTGAAGACCGTTCTTTTAGGTAGCTCCGTTTTGGTTTTAGAAGCAGACAGTACTCCTTACAGCATAGACTCCCATTCACTGAGAAATGTCCAAACGGAGCTCTTACCGGAAACGTGTTTCTAACTCCTGAAGCTGACGGGAGATTTAACTCACTTAGCTGAACAAACGCACAGCAGAACAGATTGAAGGATGCGTTTCTTCTGTGTTTTAGGCAGAGTTTTAATGCTATTTCCTTATATGCGGAAATAGTGCAGGAAATGCCTGTTTTGAGATCTCTCCACAGAAAGCGTTTCCAGACTTCCCATTCAACACACGAGTTTAACTCTGTAAGTTGAATGCACACATTCAATACCGTTCTGTTAGGTAGTTCCGTTTTGGCTTTAGAAGCAGACAGTTCTCCTTACAGCATAGACTCAAATTCACTGAGAAATGTCCAAATGCAGCTCTTACCAGAAACGTGTTTCTATCTCCTGAATCTAAAGGGAGATTTAACTCAGTTAGCTCCAAAAACGCACAGCAGAACAGATTGAAGGATACGTTTCTTCTGCGTTTTAGACAGAGGTTTACGGCTATTTCGTTATATGCGGGAATAGTGATGGAAATGCCTGTTTTGAGATCTCTCCACAGAAAGCGTTTCCAGACTTCCCCTTCAACACACGAGTTTAACTCTGTAAGTTGAATGCACACATTGAAGTCCGTTCTGTTAGGTAGCTCCGTTTTGGTTTAAAAGCAGACAGTTCTCCTTACTGCATAGACCCCCATTCACAGAGAAATGTCCAAATCCAGGTCTTACAAGAAACGTGTTCCTAACTCCTGAATCTGAAGGGAGATTTAACTCACTTAGCTGAACAAACGCACAGCAGAGCACATTGAAGGAAAGGTTTCTTCTGTGTTTTAGGCAGAGTTTTACTGCTATTTCGTTACATGCGGGAATAGTGCTGGAAATGCCAGTTTTGAGATCTCTCCACAGAAAGCGTCTCCAGACTTTCCCTTCAACACATGAGTTTAACATTGTAAGTTGAATGCAAACATTGAAGACCGTTCTGTTAGGTAGCTCTGTTTTTGATTTAGAAGCAGACAGTTCTCCTTACAGCATAGACTCCCTTTCACTGAGAAATGTCCAAACGCAGCTCTTACGAGAAACGTGCTTCTAACCCCTGAATCTGAAGGGAGATTTAACTCACGTAGCTGAACAAAACGCACAGCAGAGCAGATTGAAGGATAAGTTTCTTCTGTGTTTTAGGCAGAGTTATACTGCTATTTCGTTACAAGAGGTAATAGTGCTGGAAATGCCTCTTTTGTGATCTCTCCACAGAAAACATTTCCATACTTCCCCTTCAACACACGAGTTTAACTCTGAAAGTTGAAGCACACATTGAAGACCGTTCTGCTGGGTAGCTCCGTTTTGGTTTTAGAAGCAGACCGTTCTCCTTACAGCATAGACTCCTATTCACTGAGAAATGACCAAACGCAGCTCTTAGCAGAAACGTGTTTCTAACTCCTGAATCTAAAGGGAGATTTAACTCAATTAGCTGAACAAAGGCACAGCAGAGCAGATTGAAACATACGTTTCTTCTGTGTTTTATGCAGACTTTTACTGCTATTTCGTTATATGCGGGAATAGTGCTGGAAATGCCTGTTTTGAGATCTCTCCACAGAAAGCGTTTCCAGACTTCCCCTTCAACACACGAGTTTAACTCTGTAAGTTGAATGAACACGTTGAAGACCGTTCTGTTAGGTAGCTCCGTTTTGGTTTTAAAATCAGACAGTTCTCCTTACAGAATAGACTTTCATTCACTGAGAAATGTCCAAACGCAGCTCTTACCAGAAACGTGTTTCCAGCTCCTGAATGTAAAGGGAGATTTAACTCACTTAGCTGAACAAACGCACAGCAGAGCAGATTGAATGATACGGTGCTTCTGTGTTTTAGGTAGAGTTTTATTGCTATATCGTTATATGCGGGAATAGTGTTGGAAATGCCTGTTTTGAGATCTCTCCGTAGAAAGCGCTTCTAGACTTCCCCTTCAACAAACGAATTTAAGTCTGTAAGTTGAAAGCACACAGTGAAGACTGTTCTGTTAGGTAGACAGTTCCCCTTACAGCATAGAATCCCATTCACTGAGAAATGTCCAAATGCAGCACTTACCAGAAACGTGTTCCTAACTCCTGAATCTAAAGGGAGACTTTACTCACTTAGCTGAACAAACGCACAGCAGAGCAGATTGAAGGATACGTTGCTTCTGTGTTTTAGGCAGAGTTTTACTGCTATTTCGTTATATGCGGGAATAGTGCTGGAAATGCCTGTTTTGAGATCTCTCCACAGAAAGCGTTTCCAGACTTCCCCTTCAGCACACGAGTTTAACTCTGTAAGTTGAATGCACATATTGAAGAACGTTCTGTTAGGTAGCTCCGTTTTGGTTTTAGAAGCAGACAGTTCTCCTTACAGCATAGACCCCCATTCACTGAGAAATGTCAAAACGCAGCATTTACCAGAAACGTGTTTCTTACTCCTGAATCTAAAGGGAGATTGAACTCACTTAGCTGTACAAACGCACAGCAGAGCAGATTGAAGGAAACGTTTCTTCTGTGTTTTAGGCCGAGTTTTACTGCTATTTCGTTATATGCGGGAATAGTGCTGGAAATGTCTGTTTTGAGATCTCTCCACAGAAATCGTTTCCAGACTTCCCTTTCAACACACGAGTTTTAATCTGTAAGTTGAATGCACACATGGAAGACCGTTCGGTTATGTAGCTCTGTTTTGGTTTTAGAAGCAGACAGTTCTCCTTAAAGCATAGACTCCCTTTCACTGAGAAATGTCCAAACGCAGCTCTTACCACAAACGTGTTTCTAACCCCTGAATCTGAAGGGAGATTTAACTCCCTTAGCTCAACGAAAGCACAGCAGAGCATATTAAAGGAAACGTTTCTTCTTTGTTTTAGGCAGAGTTTTACTGCTATTTCGTTACATGAGGGAATAGTGATGGAAATGCCTGTTTTGTGATCTCTCCACAGAAAAAGTTTTCATACCTCCCTTTCAACACACGAGTTTAACTCTAAAAGTTGAAGCACACACTGAAGACCGTTCTGCTGTGTAGCTCCGTTTTGGTTTCAGAAGCAGACAGTTCTCCTTACAGAATAGACTTTCATTCACTGAGAAATGTCCAAACGCAGCTCTTACCAGAAACGTGTTTCTAACTCCTGAATGTAAAGGGAGATTTAACTCACTTAGCTGAACAAACGCACAGCAGAGAAGATTGAAGGATACGGTGCTTCTGAGTTTTAGGTAGAGTTTTATTTCTGCTGGGTAGCTCCGTTTTGGTTTTAGAAGCAGACAGTTCTCCTTACAGCATAGACTCCCATTCACTGAGAAATGTCCAAACGCAGCTCTTACAAGACACGTGTTTCCAACTCCTGAATCTAAAGGGAGACTTTACCCACTTAGCTGAACAAACGCACAGCAGAGCAGATTGAAGGATACGTATCTTCTGTGTTTTAGGCAGATATTAACTGCTACTTCGTTATATGCGGGAATAGTGCTGGAAATGCCTGTTTTGAGATCTCTCAACAGAAAGCGTTTCCAGACTTCCCCTTCAGCACACGAGTTTAACTCTGTAAGTTGAATGAACACATTGAAGACCGTTCTGTTAGGTAGCTCCGTTTTGGTTTTAGAAGCAGACATTTCTCCTTAAAGCATAGACTCCCATTCACAGAGAAATGTCTAAACGCAGCTCTTACCAGAAACGTGTTTCTTACTCCTGAATTTAAAGTGAGATTGAACTCACTTAGCTGAACAAACGCACAGCAGAGCAGAATGAAGGATACGATTCTTCTGTGTTTTAGGCAGAGTTTTACTGCTATTTCGTTACATGCTGGAATAGTGCTGGAAATGCCTGTTTTGAGATCTTTCCACAGAAAGCGTTTCCAGACTTCCCCGTCAAGACATGATTTTAAATCTGTAAGTTGAATGCACACATTGAAGACCGTTCTGTTAGGTAGTTCCGTTTTGGTTTTAGAAGCAGACAGTTCTCCTTACAGCAGAGACTCCCATTCACTGAGAAATGTCCAAACGCAGCTCTTACCAGAAACGTGTTTCTTATTCCTGAATCTAAAGGGAGATTGAACTCACTTAGCTGAACAAACGCACAGCAGAACAGATTGACGGATACGTTTCTTCTGTGTTTTAGGCAGAGTTTTACTGCTATTTCGTTATATGCTGGAATACTGCTGGAAATGCCTGTTTTGAGATCTCTCCACAGAAAGCGTTTCCAGACTTCCCCTTCAACACACGAGTTTAACTCTGTAAGTTGAATGCACAGATTGAAGACCGTTCTGTGAGGCAGCTCCGTTTTGGTTTTAGAAGCTGACAGTTATCCTTACAACATAGACTCCCATTCACTGAGAAATGTCCAAACGCAGCTCTTACAAGACACGATTTCCAACTCCTGAATCTAAAGGGAGACTTTACTCACTTAGCTGAACAAACGCACAGCAGAGCAGATTGAAGGATACGTTTCTTCTGTGTTTTAGGCTGATTTTAACTGCTACTTCGTTATATGCGGGAATAGTGCTGGAAATGCCTGTTTTGAGATCTCTCAACAGAAAGCGTTTCCAGGCGTCCCCTTCAGCACACGAGTTTAACTCTATAAGTTGAATGCGCAAATTGAAAACCGTTCTGTTAGGTAGCTCCGTTTTGGTTTTAGAAGCAGACAGTTCTCCTTACAGCATAGACTCCCATTCACTGAGAAATGTCCAAACGCAGCATTTACCAGAAACGTGTTTCTTACTCCTGGATCTAAAAGGAGATTGAACTCACTTAGCTGAACAAACGCACAGAAGAGCAGATTGAAGGATAAGTTGCTTCTGTGTTGTAGGCAGAGTTTTACTGCTATATCATTATATGCGTGAATAGTGCTGGAAATGCCCGTTTTGAGATCTCTCCACAGTAATCTTTTCCAGACTTCCCTTTCAACACAGGAGTTTATCTCTGTAAGTTGAATGCACACATTGTAGACCGTTCTGTTAGGTAGCTCCTTTTTGGTTTTAGAAGCAGACAGTTCTCCTTACAGCATAGACTTTCATTCACTGAGAAATGTCCAAACGCAGCTCTTACCAGAAACGTGTTTCTAACTCCTGAATCTGAAGGGAGATTTAACTCACTTAGCTGAACAAACCCACAGCAGAGCAGATTGAAGGATACGTTGCTTCTGTGTTTTAGACAGAGTTTTACTGCTATTTCGTTATATTCGGGAATAGTGCTGGAAATGCCTCTTTTGTGATCACTCCACAGAAAGCGTTTCCAGACTTCCCCTTCAACACAAGAGTTTTACTCTGTAAGTTGAATGCACACATTGAAGACCGTTCGGTTAGGTAGCTCCGTTTTGGTTTTAGAAGCAGACAGTTCTACTTACAGCATAGACTCCCATTCACTGAGAAATGTCCAAACGAAGCACTTACTAGAAACGTCTTCCTAACTCCTGAATCTAAAGGGAGATTTAACTCACTTAGATGAACAAACGCACAGCAGAGCAGATTGAAAAACACGATTCTTCTGTGTTTTAGGCAGAGTTTTACTGCTATTTCGTTATATGCGGGAATAGTGCTGGAAACGCCTGTTTTGAGATCTCTCCACAGAAAGCGTTTCCAGACTTCCCCTTCAAAACACGAGTTTAACTCTGTAAGTTGAATGCACACATTGAAGACCGTTCTGTTAGATAGCTCCGTTTTGGTTTTAGAAGCAGACAGTTCTCCTTACAGCATAGACTCCGATTCACTGAGAAATGTCCAAACGGAGCTCTTACCAGAAACGTGTTTCTAACTCCTGAATCTGAAGGGAGATTAAACTCACTAAGCTGAACAAACGCACAGCAGAGCAGATTGAAGGATACCTTTCTTCTGTGCTTTAGGCAGAGTTTTACTGCTATTTCGTTATATGCGGGAATAGTGCTGGAAATGCCTGTTTTGAGATCTCTCCACAGAAAGCGTTTCCAGACTTCCCCTTCAACACACGCGTTTAACTCTGTAAGTTCAATGCACACATTGAAGACCGTTCTGTTAGGTAGCTCCGTTTTGGTTTTAAAAGCAGACATTTCTCCTTACATCATAGACTTTCATTCACTGAGATATGTCCAAACGCTGCTCTTTCCAGAAACGTGTTTCTAACTCCTGATCTGAAGGGAGATTTAACTCACTTAGCTAAACAAACGCACAGCAGAGCAGATTGAAGGATACGTTTCTTCTGTGTTTTAGGCAGAGTTTTACTGCTATTTCGTTATATGCGGGAATAGTGCTGGAAATGCCTGTGTTGAGATTTCTCCACAGAAAGCGTTTCCAGACTTCCCCTTCAACATACGAGTTCAAATCTGTAAGTTGAATGCACACATTGAAGACCGTTCTGTTAGGTAGCTCCGTTTTGGTTTTAGAAGCAGACCATTCTACTTACATCATAGACTCCCATTCACTGAGAAACGTCCAAACGGAGCTCTTACCAGAAACGTGTTTCTGACTCCTGAATCTGAAAGGAGATTTATCTCACTTAGCTGAAAAAACGCACAGCAGAGCACATTGAAGTATAAGTTTCTTCTGTGTTTTAGGCAGAGATTTACTGCTATTTCGTTATATGTGGGAATAGTGCTGGAAATGCCTGTTTTGAGATCTCTCCACAGAAAGCGTTTCCAGACTTCCCCTTCAACACACGAGTTTACCTCTGTAAGTTGAATGCACACATTGAAGACCGTTCTGTTAGGTAGCTCCATTTTGGTTTTAGAAGCAGACAGTTCTCCTTACAGCATAGACTCCCATTCACTGAGAAATGTCCAAACGGAGCTCTTACCAGAAACGTGTTTCTAACTACTGAATCTAAAGGGAGATTTACCTCACGTAGCTGAACAAACGCACAGCAGAGCAGATTGAAGGATACGTTTCTTCTGTGTTTTAGGCAGAATTTTACTGCTATTTCGTTATATGCAGGAATAGTGCTGGAAATGCCTGTTTTGAGATCTCTCCACAGAAAGCGTTTCCAGACTTCCCCTTCAACACACGAGTTTAACTCCGTAAGTTGAATGCACACATTTAAGACTGTTCTGTTTGGTAGCTCCGTTTTGGTTTTAGAAGCAGACCGTTCTCCTTACAGCACAGACTGCCATTCACTGAGAAATGTCCAAACGCAGCTCTTACCAGAAACGTGTTTCTAACTCCTGAATCTGAAGGGAGATTTATCTCACTTAGCTGAACAAACGCACAGCAGAGCAGATTGAAGGATACGTTTCTTCTGTGTTTTAGGCAGAGTTTTACTGCTATTTCTTTATATGAAGGAATAGTGCTGGAAATGCCTGTTTTGAGATCTCTCCACAGAAAGCGTTTCCAGACTTCCCCTTCAGCACACTAATTTAGCTCTGTAAGTTGAATGCACACATTGAAGACCGTTCTGTTAGGTAGCTCCGTTTTGGTTTTAGAAGCAGACAGTTCTCCTTACAGCATAGACTCCCATTCAATAAGAAATGTCCAAACGCAGCTCTTAGCAGGAACGTGTTTCTAACTCCTGAATCTGAAGGTAGATTTAACTCACTTACCTGAACAAACGCACAGAAGAGCAGATTGAAGGATCCGTTTCTTCTGTGTTTTAGGCAGAGATTTTCTGCTATTTCGATATATGCGGGAATAGTGCTGGAAATGCCTGTTTTGAGATCTCTTCACAGAAATCATTTCAAGACTTCCCCTTCAACACAAGAGGTTAACTGTGTAAGTTGAATGCACACATTGAAGACTGTTCTGTTACGTAGCTCCGTTTTGGTTTTAGAAGCAGACAGTTCTACTTACAGCATAGACTCCCATTCACTGAGAAATGTCCAAATGCAGCTCTTACCAGAAAAGTGTTGCTAACTCCTGAATCTAAAGGGACATTTAACTCACTTAGCTGAACAAACGCACAGCAGAGCAGATTGAAGGATACGTTTCTTCTGTGTTTTAGGCAGAGTTTTACGGCTATTTCGTTATATCCGGGAATAGTGCTGGAAATGCCTGTGTTGAGATTTCTCCACAGAAAGCGTTTAGAGACTTCCCCTTCAAAACACGAGTTTAACTGTGTAAGATGAATTCACTCATTGAAGACCGTTCTGTTAGGTAGATGCGTTTTGGTTTTAGAAGCAGACAGTTCTCCTTACAGCATAGCCTCCCATTCACTGAGAAACGTCCAAACGGAACATTTAGCAGAAAAGTGTTTCTAACACCTGAATCTAAAGGGAGATTTAACTCACTTAGCTGAACAAACGCACAGCAGAGCAGATTGAAGGATAGGTTTCTTCTGTGTTTTATGCAGAGTTTTCATGCTATTTTATTACATGCAGGAATAGTGCTGGAAATGCCTGTTTTGAGATCTCCCCACAGAAAGCGTTTCCAGACTTCCCCTTCAACACACGAGTTTAGCTCTGTAAGTTGAATGCACACATTGAAGACCGTTCTGTTAGATAGCTCCGTTTTGGTTTTAGAAGCAGACAGTTCTCCTTACAGCATAGACGCCCATTCACTGAGAAATGTCCAAACGTAGCTCTTACCGGAAACGTGTTCCTTACTCCTGAATCTAAAGGGAGATTTTACTCACGTAGCTGAACTAACGCATAGCAGTGCAGATTGAAGGATACGTTTCTTCTGTGTTTTAGGCAGAGTTTTACTGCTATTTCGTTATATGCTGGAATACTGCTGGAAATGCCTGTTTTGAGATCTCTCCTCAGAAAGCGTTTCCAGACTTCCCCTTCAACACACGAGTTTAACTCTGTAAGTTGAATGCACAGATTGAAGACCGTTCTGTGAGGCAGCTCCGTTTTGGTTTTAGAAGCTGACAGTTATCCTTACCACATAGACTCCCATTCACTGAGAAATGTCCAAACGCAGCTCTTACAAGACACAATTTCCAACTCCTGAATCTAAAGGGAGACTTTACTCACTTAGCTGAACAAACGCACAGCAGAGCAGATTGAAGGATACGTTTCTTCTGTGTTTTAGGCTGATATTAACTGCTACTTCGTTATATGCGGGAATAGTGCTGGAAATGCCTGTTTTGAGATCTCTCAACAGAAAGCGTTTCCAGGCGTCCCCTTCAGCACACGAGTTTAACTCTATAAGTTGAATGCGCAAATTGAAAACCGTTCTGTTAGGTAGCTCCGTTTTGGTTTTAGAAGCAGACAGTTCTCCTTACAGCATAGACTCCCATTCACTGAGAAATGTCCAAACGCAGCATTTACCAGAAACGTGTTTCTTACTCCTGGATCTAAAAGGAGATTGAACTCACTTAGCTGAACAAACGCACAGAAGAGCAGATTGAAGGATAAGTTGCTTCTGTGTTGTAGGCAGAGTTTTACTGCTATATCATTATATGCGTGAATAGTGCTGGAAATGCCCGTTTTGAGATCTCTCCACAGTAATCGTTTCCAGACTTCCCTTTCAACACAGGAGTTTATCTCTGTAAGTTGAATGCACACATTGTAGACCGTTCTGTTAGGTAGCTCCTTTTTGGTTTTAGAAGCAGACAGTTCTCCTTACAGCATAGACTTTCATTCACTGAGAAATGTCCAAACGCAGCTCTTACCAGAAACGTGTTTCTAACTCCTGAATCTGAAGGGAGATTTAACTCACTTAGCTGAACAAACCCACAGCAGAGCAGATTGAAGGATACGTTGCTTCTGTGTTTTAGACAGAGTTTTACTGCTATTTCGTTATATTCGGGAATAGTGCTGGAAATGCCTCTTTTGTGATCACTCCACAGAAAGCGTTTCCAGACTTCCCCTTCAACACAAGAGTTTTACTCTGTAAGTTGAATGCACACATTGAAGACCGTTCGGTTAGGTAGCTCCGTTTTGGTTTTAGAAGCAGACAGTTCTACTTACAGCATAGACTCCCATTCACTGAGAAATGTCCAAACGAAGCACTTACCAGAAACGTCTTCCTAACTCCTGAATCTAAAGGGAGATTTAACTCACTTAGATGAACAAACGCACAGCAGAGCAGATTGAAAAACACGATTCTTCTGTGTTTTAGGCAGAGTTTTACTGCTATTTCGTTATATGCGGGAATAGTGCTGGAAAGGCCTGTTTTGAGATCTCTCCACAGAAAGCGTTTCCAGACTTCCCCTTCAAAACACGAGTTTAACTCTGTAAGTTGAATGCACACATTGAAGACCGTTCTGTTAGATAGCTCCGTTTTGGTTTTAGAAGCAGACAGTTCTCCTTACAGCATAGACTCCGATTCACTGAGAAATGTCCAAACGGAGCTCTTACCAGAAACGTGTTTCTAACTCCTGAATCTGAAGGGAGATTAAACTCACTAAGCTGAACAAACGCACAGCAGAGCAGATTGAAGGATACCTTTCTTCTGTGCTTTAGGCAGAGTTTTACTGCTATTTCGTTATATGCGGGAATAGTGCTGGAAATGCCTGTTTTGAGATCTCTCCACAGAAAGCGTTTCCAGACTTCCCCTTCAACACACGCGTTTAACTCTGTAAGTTCAATGCACACATTGAAGACCGTTCTGTTAGGTAGCTCCATTTTGGTTTTAGAAGCAGACAGTTCTCCTTACAGCATAGACTCCCATTCACTGAGAAATGTCCAAACGGAGCTCTTACCAGAAACGTGTTTCTAACTACTGAATCTAAAGGGAGATTTACCTCACGTAGCTGAACAAACGCACAGCAGAGCAGATTGAAGGATACGTTTCTTCTGTGTTTTAGGCAGAATTTTACTGCTATTTCGTTATATGCAGGAATAGTGCTGGAAATGCCTGTTTTGAGATCTCTCCACAGAAAGCGTTTCCAGACTTCCCCTTCAACACACGAGTTTAACTCCGTAAGTTGAATGCACACATTTAAGACTGTTCTGTTTGGTAGCTCCGTTTTGGTTTTAGAAGCAGACCGTTCTCCTTACAGCACAGACTGCCATTCACTGAGAAATGTCCAAACGCAGCTCTTACCAGAAACGTGTTTCTAACTCCTGAATCTGAAGGGAGATTTATCTCACTTAGCTGAACAAACGCACAGCAGAGCAGATTGAAGGATACGTTTCTTCTGTGTTTTAGGCAGAGTTTTACTGCTATTTCTTTATATGAAGGAATAGTGCTGGAAATGCCTGTTTTGAGATCTCTCCACAGAAAGCGTTTCCAGACTTCCCCTTCAGCACACTAATTTAGCTCTGTAAGTTGAATGCACACATTGAAGACCGTTCTGTTAGGTAGCTCCGTTTTGGTTTTAGAAGCAGACAGTTCTCCTTACAGCATAGACTCCCATTCAATAAGAAATGTCCAAACGCAGCTCTTAGCAGAAACGTGTTTCTAACTCCTGAATCTGAAGGTAGATTTAACTCACTTACCTGAACAAACGCACAGAAGAGCAGATTGAAGGATCCGTTTCTTCTGTGTTTTAGGCAGAGATTTTCTGCTATTTCGATATATGCGGGAATAGTGCTGGAAATGCCTGTTTTGAGATCTCTTCACAGAAATCATTTCAAGACTTCCCCTTCAACACAAGAGGTTAACTGTGTAAGTTGAATGCACACATTGAAGACTGTTCTGTTACGTAGCTCCGTTTTGGTTTTAGAAGCAGACAGTTCTACTTACAGCATAGACTCCCATTCACTGAGAAATGTCCAAATGCAGCTCTTACCAGAAAAGTGTTGCTAACTCCTGAATCTAAAGGGACATTTAACTCACTTAGCTGAACAAACGCACAGCAGAGCAGATTGAAGGATACGTTTCTTCTGTGTTTTAGGCAGAGTTTTACGGCTATTTCGTTATATCCGGGAATAGTGCTGGAAATGCCTGTGTTGAGATTTCTCCACAGAAAGCGTTTAGAGACTTCCCCTTCAAAACACGAGTTTAACTGTGTAAGATGAATGCACTCATTGAAGACCGTTCTGTTAGGTAGATGCGTTTTGGTTTTAGAAGCAGACAGTTCTCCTTACAGCATAGCCTCCCATTCACTGAGAAACGTCCAAACGGAACATTTAGCAGAAAAGTGTTTCTAACACCTGAATCTAAAGGGAGATTTAACTCACTTAGCTGAACAAACGCACAGCAGAGCAGATTGAAGGATAGGTTTCTTCTGTGTTTTATGCAGAGTTTTCATGCTATTTTATTACATGCAGGAATAGTGCTGGAAATGCCTGTTTTGAGATCTCCCCACAGAAAGCGTTTCCAGACTTCCCCTTCAACACACGAGTTTAGCTCTGTAAGTTGAATGCACACATTGAAGACCGTTCTGTTAGATAGCTCCGTTTTGGTTTTAGAAGCAGACAGTTCTCCTTACAGCATAGACGCCCATTCACTGAGAAATGTCCAAACGTAGCTCTTACCGGAAACGTGTTCCTTACTCCTGAATCTAAAGGGAGATTTTACTCACGTAGCTGAACTAACGCATAGCAGTGCAGATTGAAGGATACGTTTCTTCTGTGTTTTAGGCAGAGTTTTACTGCTATTTCGTTATATGCTGGAATACTGCTGGAAATGCCTGTTTTGAGATCTCTCCTCAGAAAGCGTTTCCAGACTTCCCCTTCAACACACGAGTTTAACTCTGTAAGTTGAATGCACAGATTGAAGACCGTTCTGTGAGGCAGCTCCGTTTTGGTTTTAGAAGCTGACAGTTATCCTTACCACATAGACTCCCATTCACTGAGAAATGTCCAAACGCAGCTCTTACAAGACACAATTTCCAACTCCTGAATCTAAAGGGAGACTTTACTCACTTAGCTGAACAAACGCACAGCAGAGCAGATTGAAGGATACGTTTCTTCTGTGTTTTAGGCTGATATTAACTGCTACTTCGTTATATGCGGGAATAGTGCTGGAAATGCCTGTTTTGAGATCTCTCAACAGAAAGCGTTTCCAGGCGTCCCCTTCAGCACACGAGTTTAACTCTATAAGTTGAATGCGCAAATTGAAAACCGTTCTGTTAGGTAGCTCCGTTTTGGTTTTAGAAGCAGACAGTTCTCCTTACAGCATAGACTCCCATTCACTGAGAAATGTCCAAACGCAGCATTTACCAGAAACGTGTTTCTTACTCCTGGATCTAAAAGGAGATTGAACTCACTTAGCTGAACAAACGCACAGAAGAGCAGATTGAAGGATAAGTTGCTTCTGTGTTGTAGGCAGAGTTTTACTGCTATATCATTATATGCGTGAATAGTGCTGGAAATGCCCGTTTTGAGATCTCTCCACAGTAATCGTTTCCAGACTTCCCTTTCAACACAGGAGTTTATCTCTGTAAGTTGAATGCACACATTGTAGACCGTTCTGTTAGGTAGCTCCTTTTTGGTTTTAGAAGCAGACAGTTCTCCTTACAGCATAGACTTTCATTCACTGAGAAATGTCCAAACGCAGCTCTTACCAGAAACGTGTTTCTAACTCCTGAATCTGAAGGGAGATTTAACTCACTTAGCTGAACAAACCCACAGCAGAGCAGATTGAAGGATACGTTGCTTCTGTGTTTTAGACAGAGTTTTACTGCTATTTCGTTATATTCGGGAATAGTGCTGGAAATGCCTCTTTTGTGATCACTCCACAGAAAGCGTTTCCAGACTTCCCCTTCAACACAAGAGTTTTACTCTGTAAGTTGAATGCACACATTGAAGACCGTTCGGTTAGGTAGCTCCGTTTTGGTTTTAGAAGCAGACAGTTCTACTTACAGCATAGACTCCCATTCACTGAGAAATGTCCAAACGAAGCACTTACCAGAAACGTCTTCCTAACTCCTGAATCTAAAGGGAGATTTAACTCACTTAGATGAACAAACGCACAGCAGAGCAGATTGAAAAACACGATTCTTCTGTGTTTTAGGCAGAGTTTTACTGCTATTTCGTTATATGCGGGAATAGTGCTGGAAAGGCCTGTTTTGAGATCTCTCCACAGAAAGCGTTTCCAGACTTCCCCTTCAAAACACGAGTTTAACTCTGTAAGTTGAATGCACACATTGAAGACCGTTCTGTTAGATAGCTCCGTTTTGGTTTTAGAAGCAGACAGTTCTCCTTACAGCATAGACTCCGATTCACTGAGAAATGTCCAAACGGAGCTCTTACCAGAAACGTGTTTCTAACTCCTGAATCTGAAGGGAGATTAAACTCACTAAGCTGAACAAACGCACAGCAGAGCAGATTGAAGGATACCTTTCTTCTGTGCTTTAGGCAGAGTTTTACTGCTATTTCGTTATATGCGGGAATAGTGCTGGAAATGCCTGTTTTGAGATCTCTCCACAGAAAGCGTTTCCAGACTTCCCCTTCAACACACGCGTTTAACTCTGTAAGTTCAATGCACACATTGAAGACCGTTCTGTTAGGTAGCTCCATTTTGGTTTTAGAAGCAGACAGTTCTCCTTACAGCATAGACTCCCATTCACTGAGAAATGTCCAAACGGAGCTCTTACCAGAAACGTGTTTCTAACTACTGAATCTAAAGGGAGATTTACCTCACGTAGCTGAACAAACGCACAGCAGAGCAGATTGAAGGATACGTTTCTTCTGTGTTTTAGGCAGAATTTTACTGCTATTTCGTTATATGCAGGAATAGTGCTGGAAATGCCTGTTTTGAGATCTCTCCACAGAAAGCGTTTCCAGACTTCCCCTTCAACACACGAGTTTAACTCCGTAAGTTGAATGCACACATTTAAGACTGTTCTGTTTGGTAGCTCCGTTTTGGTTTTAGAAGCAGACCGTTCTCCTTACAGCACAGACTGCCATTCACTGAGAAATGTCCAAACGCAGCTCTTACCAGAAACGTGTTTCTAACTCCTGAATCTGAAGGGAGATTTATCTCACTTAGCTGAACAAACGCACAGCAGAGCAGATTGAAGGATACGTTTCTTCTGTGTTTTAGGCAGAGTTTTACTGCTATTTCTTTATATGAAGGAATAGTGCTGGAAATGCCTGTTTTGAGATCTCTCCACAGAAAGCGTTTCCAGACTTCCCCTTCAGCACACTAATTTAGCTCTGTAAGTTGAATGCACACATTGAAGACCGTTCTGTTAGGTAGCTCCGTTTTGGTTTTAGAAGCAGACAGTTCTCCTTACAGCATAGACTCCCATTCAATAAGAAATGTCCAAACGCAGCTCTTAGCAGAAACGTGTTTCTAACTCCTGAATCTGAAGGTAGATTTAACTCACTTACCTGAACAAACGCACAGAAGAGCAGATTGAAGGATCCGTTTCTTCTGTGTTTTAGGCAGAGATTTTCTGCTATTTCGATATATGCGGGAATAGTGCTGGAAATGCCTGTTTTGAGATCTCTTCACAGAAATCATTTCAAGACTTCCCCTTCAACACAAGAGGTTAACTGTGTAAGTTGAATGCACACATTGAAGACTGTTCTGTTACGTAGCTCCGTTTTGGTTTTAGAAGCAGACAGTTCTACTTACAGCATAGACTCCCATTCACTGAGAAATGTCCAAATGCAGCTCTTACCAGAAAAGTGTTGCTAACTCCTGAATCTAAAGGGACATTTAACTCACTTAGCTGAACAAACGCACAGCAGAGCAGATTGAAGGATACGTTTCTTCTGTGTTTTAGGCAGAGTTTTACGGCTATTTCGTTATATCCGGGAATAGTGCTGGAAATGCCTGTGTTGAGATTTCTCCACAGAAAGCGTTTAGAGACTTCCCCTTCAAAACACGAGTTTAACTGTGTAAGATGAATGCACTCATTGAAGACCGTTCTGTTAGGTAGATGCGTTTTGGTTTTAGAAGCAGACAGTTCTCCTTACAGCATAGCCTCCCATTCACTGAGAAACGTCCAAACGGAACATTTAGCAGAAAAGTGTTTCTAACACCTGAATCTAAAGGGAGATTTAACTCACTTAGCTGAACAAACGCACAGCAGAGCAGATTGAAGGATAGGTTTCTTCTGTGTTTTATGCAGAGTTTTCATGCTATTTTATTACATGCAGGAATAGTGCTGGAAATGCCTGTTTTGAGATCTCCCCACAGAAAGCGTTTCCAGACTTCCCCTTCAACACACGAGTTTAGCTCTGTAAGTTGAATGCACACATTGAAGACCGTTCTGTTAGATAGCTCCGTTTTGGTTTTAGAAGCAGACAGTTCTCCTTACAGCATAGACGCCCATTCACTGAGAAATGTCCAAACGTAGCTCTTACCGGAAACGTGTTCCTTACTCCTGAATCTAAAGGGAGATTTTACTCACGTAGCTGAACTAACGCATAGCAGTGCAGATTGAAGGATAAGTTTCTTCTGTGTTTTAGGCAGAGTTTTACTGCTATTTCGTTATATGCGGGAATAGTGCTGGAAATGCCTGTTTTGAGATCTCCCCATAGAAAGCGTTTCCAGACTTCCCCTTCAACATACGACTTTAACTCTGTAATTTGAATGCATACATTGAAGACCGTTCTGTTAGGTAGCTCCGTTTTGGTTTTAGAAACAGACTGTTCTCCTTACAGCATAGACTCCCTTTCACTGAGAAATGTCCAAACGCAGCTCTTAACAGAAACGTGTTTCTAACTCCTGAATCTAAAGGGAGATTTAACTCACTTAGCTGAAAAAACGCACAGCAGAGCAGACTGAAGGATACGTTTCTTCTGTGTTTTAGGCAGAGTTTTACTGCTATTTCGTTATATGTGGGAATAGTGCTGGAAAAGCCTGTTTTGAGATCTCTCCACAGAAAGCGTTTCCAGACTTCCCTTCAACTCACGAGTTTAACGGTGTAAGTTGAATGCACACATTGAAGACCGTTCTGTTAGGTAGCTCCGTTTTGGTTGTAGAAGCAGACAGTTCTCCTGACAGCATAGACTCCCATTCACTGAGAAATGTCCAAACCCAGCTCTTACCAGAAACGTGTTGTTTACTCCTAACTCTAAAGGGAGATTGAACTAACTTAGCTGAAGAAACGCACAGCAGAGCAGATTGAAGGATAGGTGTCTTCTGTGTTTTAGGCAGAGTTTTACTGCTTTTTCGTTATATGCGGGAATAGTGCTGGAAATGCCTGTTTTGAGATCCCTCCACAGAAATCGTTTCCAGACTTCCCCTTCAACACACGGGTTTAACTCGGTAAGTTGAATGCACACATTGAAGACCGTTGTGTTAGGTTGCTCCGTTTTGGTTTTAGAAGCAGACAGTTCTCCTTACAGCATAGACTCCCATTCACTGAGAAATGTCCAAACGCAGCTCTTACCAGAAACGTGTTTCTAACTCCTGAATCTAAACGGAGATTTAACTCACTTAGCTGCACAAAGGCACAGCAGAACAGTTTGAAGGATACGTTTCTTCTGTGTTTTAGTCAGAGGTTTACCGCTATGTCGTTATATGCGGGAATAGTGCTGGAAATGCCTGTTTTGAGATCTCTCCACAGAAAGCGTTTCCAGACTTCCCCTTCAACACACGAGGTTAACTCCGTAAGTTGAATGCACACATTTAATACCCTTCTGTTTGGTATCTCCGTTTTGGTTTTAGAAGCAGACCGTTCTCCTTACAGCACAGACTGCCATTCACTGAGAAATGTCCAAACGCAGCTCTTACCAGAAACGTGTTTCTAACTCCTGAATCTGAAGGGAGATTTAACTCACTTAGCTGAACAAACGCACAGCAGAGCAGATTGAAGGATCTGTTTCTTCTGTGTTTTAGGCAGAGTTTTACTGCTATTACGTTATATGCGGGAATAGTGCTGGAAATGCCTGTTTTGAGATCTCTTCACAGAAAGCATTTCAAGACTTCCCCTTCAACACAAGAGGTTAACTGTGTACGTTGAATGCACACATTGAAGACCGTTCTGTTACGTAGCTTCGTTTTGGTTTTAGAAGCAGACAGTTCTCCTTACAGCATAGACTCCCATTCACTGAGAAATGTCCAAACGCAGCTCTTACCAGAAACGTGTTTCTAACTCCTGAATCTTAAGGTAGATTTAACTCACTTACCTGAACAAACGCACAGCAGAGCAGATTGAAGGATCCGTTTCTTCTGTGTTTTAGGCAGAGTTTTACTGCTATTTTGTTATATGCGGGAATAGTGATGGAAATGCCTGTTTTGAGATCTCTCCACAGAAAGCGTTTCCAGACTTCCCCTTCAACACACGAGTTTAACTCTGTAAGTTGAATGCACACCTTGAAGACCGTTATGTTAGGTAGCTCCGTTTTGGTTTTAGCAGCAGACAGTTCTACTTACAGCATAGACTCCCATTCACTGAGAAATGTCCAAATGCAGCTCTTACCAGAAAAGTGTTGCTAACTCCTGAATCTAAAGGGACATTTAACTCACTTAGCTGAACAAACGCACAGCAGAGCAGATTGAAGGATACGTTTCTTCTGTGTTTTAGGCAGAGTTTTACGGCTATTTCCTTATATGCGGGAATAGTGCTGGAAATGCCTGTTTTGAGATCTCTCCACAGAAAGCGTTTCCAGACTTACCCTTCAACACACGAGTTTAACTCTGTAAGTTGAATGCACAAATTGAAGACCGTTCTTTTTGGTAGCTACGTTTTGGTTTTAGAAGCAGACACTTCTCCTTACAGCATAGATTCCCATTCACTGAGAAATGTCCAAATGCAGCTCTTACCAGAAATGTGTTTCGAACTCCTGAATCTAACGGGAGATTTTACTCACTTAGCTGAACAAACGCACAGCAGAGCAGATTGAAGGATACGTTTCTTCTGTGTTTTAGGCAGAGTTTAACTGCTATTTCGTTATATGCGGGAATAGTGCTAGAAATGCCTGTTTTGAGATCTCTCCTCAGAAAGCCTTTCTAGACTTCCCCTTCAACACACGAGTTTAAGTCTGTAAGTCGAATGCACACATTGAACACCGTTCTGTTAGGTAGCTCCGTTTTGGTTTTAGAAGCAGACAGTTCTCCTTACAGGATAGACTCCCATTCACTGAGAAATGTCCAAATGCAGCTCTTACCAGAAACGTGTCTTTAACTCCTGCATCTGAAGTGAGATTTAACTCACTTAGCTGAACAAACGCACAGCAGATCAGATTGAAGGATAAGATTTTTCTGTGTTTTAGGCATAGTTTTACTGCTATTTCGCTATATGCGGGAATAGTGCTGGAAGTGACTATTTTGAGAGCTCTCCACAGAAAGCGTTTCCAGAGTTCCCCTTAAACACACGAGTTTAACTCTGTATGTTGAATGCACAAATTGAAGACCGTTCGGTTAGGTAGCTCCGTTTTGGTTTTAGAAGCAGACAGTTCTCCTTACAGCATAGATTCCCATTCACTGAGAATTGTCCAAACGCAGCTCCTACCAGAAACGTGTTCCTAACTCCTGGATCTAAAGGGAGATTTATCTCACTTAGCTGAACAAACGCAGAGTAGAGCAGATTGAAGGATACGTTTCTTCTGTGTTTTAGGCAGAGTTGTACTGCTATTTCGTTATATGCGGGAATAGTGCTGGAAATGCCTGTGTTGAGATTTCTCCACAGAAAGCGTTTCGAGACTTCCCCTTCAAAACACGAGTTTAACTCTGTAAGATGAATGCACTCTTTGAAGACCGTTCTGTTAGGTAGCTCCGTTTTGGTTTTAGAAGCAGACAGTTCTCCTTACAGCATAGCCTCCCATTCACTGAGAAACGTCCAAACGGAACTTTTAGCAGAAAAGTGTTTCTAACTCCTGAATCTAAAGGGAGATTTAACTCACTTAGCTGAACAAACGCACAGCAGAGCAGATTGAAGGATACGTTTCTTCTGTGTTTTATGCAGAGTTTTAATGCATTTTATTACATGCAGGAATAGTGCTGGAAATGCCTGTTTTGAGATCTCTCCACAGAAAGCGTTGCCAGACTTCCCCTTCAACACACGAGTTTAGCTCTGTAAGTTGAATGCACACATTGAAGACCGTTCTGTTAGATAGCTCCGTTTTGGTTTTAGAAGCAGACAGTTCTCCTTACAGCATAGACGCCCATTCACTGAGAAATGTCCAAACGTAGCTCTTACCGGAAACGTGTTCCTTACTCCTGAATCTAAAGGGAGATTTTACTCACGTAGCTGAACTAACGCATTGCAGTGCAGATTGTAGGATACGTTTCTTCTGTGTTTTAGGCAGAGTTTTACTGCTATTTCGTTATATGCGGGAATAGTGCTGGAAATGCCTGTTTTGAGATCTCCCCACAGAAAGCGTTTCCAGACTTCCCCTTCAACATACGAGTTTAACTCTGTAATTTGAATGCATACATTGAAGACCGTTCTGTTAGGTAGCTCCGTTTTGGTTTTAGAAACAGACTGTTCTCCTTACAGCATAGACTCCCTTTCACTGAGAAATGTCCAAACGCAGCTCTTAGCAGAGACGTGTTTCTAACTCCTGAATCTAAAGGGAGATTTAACTAACTTAGCTGAAAAAACGCACAGCAGAGCAGACTGAAGGATACGTTTCTTCTGTGTTTTAGGCAGAGTTTTACTGCTATTTCGTTATATGTGGGAATAGTGCTGGAAAAGCCTGTTTTGAGATCTCTCCACAGAAAGCGTTTCCAGACTTCCCTTCAACTCACGAGTTTAACTGTGTAAGTTGAATGCACACATTGAAGACCGTTCTGTTAGGTAGCTCCGTTTTGGTTGTAGAAGCAGAAAGTTCTCCTGACAGCATAGACTCCCATTCAGTGAGAAATGTCCAAACCCAGCTCTTACCAGAAACGTGTTGTTTACTCCTGACTCTAAAGGGAGATTGAACTCACTTAGCTGAACAAACGCACAGCAGAGCAGATTGAAGGATACGTGTGTTCTGTGTTTTAGGCAGAGTTTTACTGCTATTTCGTTATATGCGGGAATAGTGCTGGAAATGCCTGTTTTGAGATCTCTCCACAGAAAGCGTTTCCAGCCTTCCCCTTCAACACACGAGTTTATCTCGGTAAGTTGAATGCACACATTTAAGACCGTTGTGTTAGGTTGCACCGTTTTGGTTTTAGAAGCAGACAGTTCTCCTTACAGCATAGACTCCCATTCACTGAGAAATGTCCAAACGCAGCTCTTACCAGAAACGTGTTTCTAACTCCTGAATCTAAACGGAGATTTAACTCACTTAGCTGAACAAACGCACAGCAGATCAGATTGAAGGATACGTTGCTTCTGTGTTTTAGGCAGAGTTTTACTGCTATTTCGTTATATGCGGGAATAGTGCTGGAAATGCCTGTTTTGAGATCTCTCCACAGAAAGCGTTTCCAGACTTCCCATTCAACACACGAGTTTACCTCTGTAAGTTGAATGCACACATTGAAGACCGTTGTGTTAGGTTGCTCCGTTTTGGTTTTAGAAGCAGACAGTTCTCCTGACAGCATAGACTCCCATTCACTGAGAAATGTCCAAACCCAGCTCTTACCGGAAACGTGTTGTTTACTCCTGACTCTAAAGGGAGATTGAACTCACTTAGATGAACAACCGCACAGCAGAGCAGATTGAAGGATAAGTTGCTTCTGTGTTTTAGGCAGAGTTTTACTGCTATTTCGTTATATGCGGGACTAGTGCTGGAAATGGCTCTTTGGAGATCTCTCCACAGAAAGCGTTTCCAGACTTCCCCTTCAACACACGAGTTTAACTATCTACGTTGAATGCACACATTGAAGACCGTTCTGTTACGTAGCTCCGTTTTGCTTTTAGAACCAGACAGTTCTCCTTACAGCATAGACTCCCATTCACTGAGAAATGTCCAAACGCAGCTCTTACCAGAAACGTGTTTCTAACTCTTGAATCTAAAGAAAGGTTTAACTCACTTAGCTGAGCAAATCCACAGCAGAGCAGAGTGAAGGATACGTTTCTTCTGTGTTTTAGGCAGTGTTTTACTGCTATTTCGTTATATGCGGGAATAGTGCTGGAAAAGCCTGTTTTGAGATCTCTCCACAGAAAGCGTTTCCAGACTTCCCCTTCCACTCACGAGTTTAACTGTGTAAGTTGAATGCACACATTGAAGACCGTTCTGTTAGGTAGCTCTGTTTTGGTTTTAGAAGCAGACAGTTCTCCTTACATCATAGACTCCAATTCACTGAGAAATGTCCAAAGGCAGCTTTTCCAAGAAACGTGTTTCTAACTCCTGAATCTAAAGGGAATTTTAACTCACTTAGCTGAGCAAACCCACAGCAGATCAGATTGAAGGATACGTTTCTTCTGTGTTTTAGGCAGAGTTTTACTGCTATTTCGTTATATGCGGGAATTGTGCTGGAAATGCCTGTTTTCAGATCTCTCCACAGAAAGCGTTTCCAGACTTCCCCTTCAACACACGAGTTTAACTCTGTAAGTTGAATGCACAAATTGAAGACCGTTCTTTTTGGTAGCTACGTTTTGGTTTTAGAAGCAGACACTTCTCCTTACAGCATAGATTCCCATTCACTGAGAAATGTCCAAATGCAGCTCTTACCAGAAATGTGTTTCGAACTCCTGAATCTAACGGGAGATTTTACTCACGTAGCTGAACAAACGCACAGCAGAGCAGACTGAAGGATACGTTTCTTCTGTGTTTTAGGCAGAGTTTAACTGCTATTTCGTTATATGCGGGAATAGTTCTAGAAATGCCTGTTTTGAGATCTATCCGCAGAAAGCCTTTCTAGACTTCCCCTTCAACACACGAGTTTAAGTCTGTAAGTCGAATGCACACATTGAACACCGTTCTGTTAGGTAGCTCCGTTTTGGTTTTAGAAGCAGACAGTTCTCCTTACAGGATAGACTCCCATTCACTGAGAAATGTCCAAATGCAGCTCTTACCAGAAACGTGTCTTTAACTCCTGCATCTGAAGGGAGATTTAACTCACTTAGCTGAACAAACGCACAGCAGATCAGATTGAAGGATAAGATTTTTCTGTGTTTTAGGCATAGTTTTACTGCTATTTCGTTATATGCGGGAATAGTGCTGGAAATGACTTTTTTGAGAGCTCTCCACAGAAAGCGTTTCCAGACTTCCCCTTAAACACACGAGTTTAACTCTGTATGTTGAATGCACAAATTGAAGACCGTTCGGTTAGGTAGCTCCGTTTTGGTTTTAGAAGCAGACAGTTCTCCTTACAGCATAGACTCCCATTCACTGAGAATTGTCCAAACGCAACTCCTACCAGAAACGTGTTCCTAACTCCTGGATCTAAAGGGAGATTTATCTCACTTAGCTGAACAAACGCAGAGTAGAGCAGATTGAAGGATACGTTTCTTCTGTGTTTTAGGCAGAGTTGTACTTCTATTTCGTTATATGCGGGAATAGTGCTGGAAATGCCTGTGTTGAGATTTCTCCACAGAAAGCGTTTCGAGACTTCCCCTTCAAAACACGAGTTTAACTCTGTAAGATGAATGCACGCATTGAAGACCGTTCTGTTAGGTAGATGCGTTTTGGTTTTAGAAGCAGACAGTTCTCCTTACAGCATAGCCTCCCATTCACTGAGAATCGTCCAAACGGAACATTTAGCAGAAAAGTGTTTCTAACTCCTGAATCTAAAGGGAGATTTAACTCACTTAGCTGAACAAACGCACAGCAGAGCCGATTGAAGGATACGTTTCTTCTGTGTTTTATGCAGAGTTTTAATGCTATTTTATTACATGCAGGAATAGTGCTGGAAATGCCTGTTTTGAGATCTCTCCACAGAAAGCGTTTCCAGACTTCCCCTTCAACACACGAGTTTAGCTCTGTAAGTTGAATGCACACATTGAAGACCGTTCTGTTAGATAGCTCCGTTTTGGTTTTAGAAGCAGACAGTTCTCCTTACAGCATAGACGCCCATTCACTGAGAAATGTCCAAACGTAGCTCTTACCGGAAACGTGTTCCTTACTCCTGAATCTAAAGGGAGATTTTACTCACGTAGCTGAACTAACGCATAGCAGTGCAGATTGTAGGATACGTTTCTTCTGTGTTTTAGGCAGAGTTTTACTGCTATTTCGTTATATGCGGGAATAGTGTTGGAAATGCCTGTTTTGAGATCTCCCCACAAAAAGCGTTTCCAGACTTCCACTTCAACATACGAGTTCAACTCTGTAATTTGAATGCATACATTGAAGACCGTTCTGTTAGGTAGCTCCGTTTTGGTTTTAGAAACAGACTGTTCTCCTTACAGCATAGACTCCCTTTCACTGAGAAATGTCCAAACGCAGCCCTTAGCAGAAACGTGTTTCTAACTCCTGAATCTAAAGGGAGATTTAACTCACTTAGCTGAAAAAACGCACAGCAGAGCAGACTGAAGGATACGTTTCTTCTGTGTTTTAGGCAGAGTTTTACTGCTATTTCCTTATATGTGGGAATAGTGCTGGAAAAGCCTGTTTTGAGATCTCTCCACAGAAAGCGTTTCCAGACTTCCCTTCAACTCACGAGTTTAACTGTGTAAGTTGAATGCACACATTGAAGACCGTTTTGTTAGGTAGCTCCGTTTTGGTTGTAGAGGCAGACAGTTCTCCTGACAGCGTAGACTCCCATTCACTGAGAAATGTCCAAACCCAGCTCTTACCAGAAACGTGTTGTTTACTCCTGACTCTAAAGGGAGATTGAACTCACTTAGCTGAACAAACGCACAGCAGAGCAGATTGAAGGATACGTGTCTTCTGTGTTTTAGGCAGAGTTTTACTGCTATTTCGTTATTTGCGGGAATAGTGCTGGAAATGCCTGTTTTGAGATCTCTCCACAGAAAGCGTTTCCAGCCTTCCCCTTCAACACACGAGTTTAACTCGGTAAGTTGAATGCACACATTGAAGACCGTTGTGTTAGGTTGCTCCGTTTTGGTTTTAGAAGCAGACAGTTCTCCTTACAGCATAGACTCCCATTCACTGAGAAATGTCCAAACGCAGCTCTTACCAGAAACATGTTTCTAACTCCTGAATCTAAACGGAGATTTAACTCACTTAGCTGAACAAACGCACAGCAGATCAGATTGAAGGATACGTTGCTTCTGTGTTTTAGGCAGAGTTTTACTGCTATTTCGTTATATGCGGGAATAGTGCTGGAAATGCCTGTTTTGAGATCTCTCCACAGAAAGCGTTTCCAGACTTCCCCTTCAACACACGAGTTTAACTCTGTAAGTTGAATGCACACATTGAAGACCGTTCGGTTAGGTAGCTCCGTTTTGGTTTTAGAAGCAGACAGTTCTCCTTAAATCATAGACTCCCATTCACTGAGAAATGTCCAAACGCAGCTCTTACCAGAAACGTGTTTCTAACTCCGGAATCTGAAGAGAGATCTAACTCACTTAGGTGAACAAACGCACAGCAGAGCAGATTGAAGTATACGTTTCTTCTGTGTTTTAGGCAGAGTTTCACTGCTATTTCGTTATCTGCGGGAATAGTGCTGGAAAATGCCTCTTTTGAGATGCCTCCACAGAAAGCGTTTGAAGACTTCCCCTTCAACACACGATTTTATCTCTGTAACTTGAATGCACACATTGAAGACCATTCTGTTAGGTAGCTCCGTTTTGGTTTTAGAAGCAGGCAGTTCTACTTAGAGCGTAGACTCCCATTCACTGAGAAATGTCCAAACGCAGATCTTACCAGAAACGTGTTTCTAACTCCTGAATCTGAAGGGAGATTTAACTCACTTAGCTGAACAAACGAACAGCAGAGCAGATTGAAGGATAATTTTCTTCTGTGTTTTAGGCAGAATTTTACTGCTATTTCGTTATATGCGGGAATAGTGCGGGAAATGCCGGTTTTGGATCTCTCCACAGAAAGCGCTTCCAGACTTCCCCTTCAACACACGAGTTTAATTCTGTAAGTTGAATGCACACATTGAAAATCGTTCTGTTAGATAGCTCCGTTTTGGTTTTAGATGCACACAGATCTCCTTTCAGCATAGACTCCCATTCACTGAGTAATGTCGAAACGCAGCTCTTACCAGAAAGGTGTTTTTAACTCCTGAATCTAAAGGGAGATTTAACTAAATTTGCTGCACAAACGCACTGCAGAGCAGACTGAAGGAAACGTTTCTTCTGTGTTTTAGGCAGAGTTTTACTGCTATTTCGTTATATTCGGGAATAGTGCTGGAAATGGCTGTTTTGAGATCTCTCCACAGAAAGCGTTTCCAGACTTCCCCTTCCACACAGGAGTTTAACGGTGTAAGCTGAATGCACACATTGAAGACTGTTCTGTTAGGTAGCTCCGTTTTGGTTTTAGAAGCAGACAATTCTCCTTACAGCATAGACACCCACTCACTGAGAAATGTCCAAACGCAGCTCTTACCAGAAACGTGTTTCTAACTCGTGAATGTAAAGGGAGATTTAACTCACTTAGCTGCACAAACGTACAGCAGATCAGATTGAAGGATACGTTGCTTCTGTGTTTTAGTCAGAGTTTTACTGCTGTTTCCTTATATGCGGGAATAGTGCTGGAAATGCCTGTTTTGAGATCTCTCCACAGAAAGCGTTTCCAGACTTCCCCTTCAACACACGAGTTTAACTCTGTACGTTGAATGCACACATTGAAGACCGTTCTGCTTGGTAGCTCCGTTTTGTTTTTAGAAGCAGACAGTTCTCCTTAAAGCATACACTCCCATTCACTGTGAAATGTCCAAATGCAACTCTTACCAGAAACGTATTTCTAACTCCTGAATCTAAAGGGAGATTTAACTAACTTAGCTGAACATATTCACAGCAGAGCAGATTGAAGGATACGTTTCTTCTGTGTTTTAGGCAGTGTTTTACTGCTATTTCCTTATATGCGGGAATGGTGATGGAAATGCCTGTTTAGAGATCTCTCCACAGAAAGCGTTTCCAGACGTCCCCGTCAACACAAGAGTTGAACTCTGTAAGTTGAATGCACATATTGAAGACCGTTCTGTTAGGTAGCTCCGTTATGGTTTTAGAAGCAGACAGTTCTCCTTACAGCATAGACTCCCATTCACTGAGAAATGTACAACCACCGCTGTTAGCAGAAACGGGTTTCTGACTCCTGAATCTAAAGGGAGATTTAACTCACTTCGCTGAACAAACGCACAGCAGAGGAGATTGAAGGATACGTTTCTTCTGTGTTTTAGGCAGAGTTTTACTTCTATTTCGTTATATGCCGGAATAGTGCTGGAAATGCCTGTTTTGAGATCTCTCCACAGAAAGCGTTTCCAGACTTCCCCTTCAACACACGAGTTTAGCTCTGTAAGTTGAATGCACACATTGAAGACCGTTCTCTTAGATAGCTCCGTTTTGGTTTTAGAAGCAGACAGTTCTCCTTACAGCATAGACGCCCATTCACTGAGAAATGTCCAAACGTAGCTCTTACCGGAAACGTGTTCCTTACTCCTGAATCTAAAGGGAGATTTTACTCACGTAGCTGAACTAACGCATAGCAGTGACAGATTGAAGGATACGTTGCTTCTGTGTTTTATGCAGAGTTTTACTGCTATTTCGTTATATGCGGGAATAGTGCTGGAAATGCCTGTTTTGAGATCTCTCCACAGAAAGCGTTTCCAGACTTCCCCTTCACCACAAGAGTTTAACTCTGTAAGTTGAATGCACACATTGAAGACCGTTCGGTTAGGTAGCTCCGTTTTGGTTTTAGAAGCGGACAGTTCTCCTTAAATCACAGACTCCCATTCACTGAGAAATGTCCAAACGCAGATCTTACCAGAAACGTGTTTCTAACTCCTGAATCTGAAGGGAGATTTAACTCACTTAGCTGAACAAACGCACAGCAGAGCAGATTGAAGGATAATTTTCTTCTGTGTTTTAGGCAGAGTTTTACTGCTATTTCGTTATATGCGGGAATAGTGCTGGAAATGCTGTTTTGGATCTCTCCACAGAAAGCGTTTCCAGACTTCCCCTTCAAGACACGAGTTTAATTCTGTAAGTTGAATGCAAACATTGAAAACCGTTCTGTTAGATAGCTCCGTTTTGGTTATAGATGCAGACAGTTCTCCTTACAGCATAGACTCCCATTCACTGAGTAATGTCGAAACGCAGCTCTTACCAGAAAGGTGTTTTTAACTCCTGAATCTACAGGGAGATTTAACTCACTTAGCTGCACAAACGCACTGCAGAGCAGACTGAAGGATACGTTTCTTCTGTGTTTTAGGCAGAGTTTTACTGCTATTTCGTTATATGCGGGAATAGTGCTGGAAATGCCTGTTTGAGATCTCTCCACAGAAAGCGTTTCCAGACTTCCCCTTCAACACATGAGTTTAACTGTGTAAGTTGAATGCACACATTGAAGACTGTTCTGTTAGGTAGCTCCGTGTTGGTTTTAGAAGCAGACAGTTCTCCTTAGAGCCTAGACTCCCATTCACTGAGAAATGTCCAAACGCAGCTCTTACCAGAAACGTGTTTCTAACTCCTGAATCTAAAGGGAGATTTAACTCACTTAGCTGAACAAACGTACAGCAGATCAGATTGAAGGATACGTTTCTTCTGTGTTTTAGGCAGAGTTTTACTGCTATTTCCTTATATGCGGGAATAGTCCTGGAAATGCCTGTTTTGAGATCTCTCCACAGAAAGCGTTTCCAGACTTCCCCTTCAGCACACGAGTTTAATTCTGTAAGTTGAATGCACACATTGACAGCCCTTCTGTTATGTAGCTCCGTTTTGGTTGTAGAAGCAGAGAGTTCTCCTTACAGCATATATTCCCATTCACTGACAAATGTCCAAATGCAGCTCTAAACAGAAACGTGTTTCTAACTCCTGAATCTAAAGGGAGATTTCACTCACTTAGCTGAACATACGCACAGCAGAGCAGATAGAATTATCCGTTTCTTCTGTGTTTTAGGCAGAGTTTTACTGGTATTTCGTTATATGCGAAAATAGTGCTGGAAATCTCTACACAGAAAGCGTTTCCAGACTTCCCGTTCAACCCGCGAGTATAAATCTGTAGGTTGAATGCACACATTGACAACCGTAATGTTGGTAGCTCCGTTTTGGTTTCAAAAGCAGAGAGTCCTCCTTACAGCATATACTCCCATTCACTGAGAAATGTCCAAACGCAGCTCTTACCATAAACGTTTTTCTAACTCCTGAATCTATAGGGAGATTTAACTCACTTAGCTGAACAAACGCACAGGAGAGCCGATTGAAGGACACGTTTCTTCTGTGTTTTAGGCAAAGTTTTACTGCTATTTCGTGATATGCGGAAATAGTGCTGGAAATGCCAGGAAATGCCTGTTTTTCATCTTTCCACAGAAAGCATTTCCAGACTTCCCCTTCAACACACGGGTTAAACTCTGTAATTTGAATGCACACATTGGCAAGCGTTCTGTTAGGTAGCTCCGTTAGTGTTTTAGAAGCAGAGAGTTCTCCTTAAAGCATTTATTCCCATTCACTGTGAAATGTCCAAACTCAGCTCTTACCAGAAACGTGTTTCTAACTCCAGAATCTAAAGGGAGATTTAACTCACTTAGCTGAACAAACACACAGCAGAGTGTATTGAAGGCTACGTTTCTTCAGTGTTTTAGGCAGAGTTTTACGGCTATTTCCTTACATGCGGGAATAGTGCTGGAAATGCCTGGAAATGCCTGTTTTGAAATCTCTCCACAGAACGCGTTTCTGGACTTCCCCTTGAACTCAAGAGTTTAACTCTGTAAGTTGAATGCACACATTGACAACCGTTCTGTTAGGTAGCTCCGTTTTTGGTTTTAGAATCAGAGCGGTTTCCTTACATAGTATACTCCCATTCACTGAGAAATGTCCAAACGCAGCTCTTACCGGATACGTGTTTCTAACTCCTGAATCTAAATGGAGATTTCACTCACTTAGCTGAACAAACGCACAGCAGAGCAGATTGAAGGATACGTTTCTTCTGTATTTTAGGCAAAAGTTTACGGCTATTTCTTTGTATGCGGGAATAGTGCTGGAAATCCCTGTTTTGAGATCTCTCCACAGAAAGCCTTTCCAGACTTCCCCTTCAACACATGAGTTTAACTCTGTAAGTTGAATGCACACATTGACAATCGTTCTGTCAGGTATGTCCGTTTTGGTTTTAGAAGCAGAGACTTCTTTTTACAGCAAATACTCCCATTCACTCAGAAATGTCCAAAAGCAGCCCTTACCAGAAAAATGTTTCTAACTCCTGAATCTAAAGGGAGATTTTCCTCACTCAGCTGAACAATCACGCAGCAGCGCAGATTGAGGGATACGTTTCCTCTGTGTTTTAGGCAGAGTTTTACTGCTCTTTCGTTATATGCAGGAATAGTGCTGGAAATGCATGGAAGTCCCTGTTTTGAGATCTCTCCACAGAAACCGTTTCCAGACTTCCCCTTCCACACATGGGTTTAACTCTGTAATTTGAATGCACACTTTGGCAACCGTTCTGTTAGGTATCTCCCTTTTGGTTTTAGAAGCAGAGAGTTCTCCTTAAAGCATATACTCCCATTCACTGAGAAATGTCCAAATGCAGCTCTTACCAGAAACGTGTTCCTAACTCCTGAATCTAAAGGGAGATTTAACTCACTTAGCTGAACAAAGACACCGCAGAGCAGATTGAAGGCTACGTTTCTTCTGTGTTTTAGGCAGAGTTTTACGGCTATTTCCTTATATGCGTGAATAGTGTTGGAAATGCCTGGAAATGCCTGTTTTGATATCTCTCCACAGAAAGCGTTTCCGGACTTCCCCTTCAACACACGAGTTTAACTCTGTAAGTTGAATTCACACATTGACAACCGTTCTGTTAGGTAGCTCCGTTTTGGTTTTAGAAGCAGAGAGGTTTCCTTACAGTGTATACTCCCTTTCACTGAGAAATGTCCAAACGCAGCTCTTACCAGAAACGTATTTCTAACTCCTGAATCTAAAGGGAGATTTCAATCACTTAGTTGAACAAACGCACAGCAGAGCAGATTGAAGGATACGCCTCTTTTGTGTTTTAGGCAGAGTTTTACTGATATTTCGTTATATGGGGTAATAGTGCTGGAAATGCCTGTTTTCAGATCTCTTCACAGAAAGCGTTTTCACACTTTCCCTTCAACACACGAGTTTAACTCTGCAAGTGGAATGCACACGTTGAAAACCGTTCTGCTAGGTAGCCCCCTTTTGGTTTTAGAAGCAGAGAGTTCTCCTTACAGCATATACTCCCATTCACTGAGAAATGTTCAAACATAGCTTTTACCAGAAACGTGTTTCTAACTCCTGAATCTATAGGGAGATTTCACTCACTTAGCTGAACAATCGCACAGCAGAGCAGATAGATGTATACGTTTCTTCTGTGTTTTAGGCAGAGTTCTACTGCTGTTGTGTTATATGCGAATATAGTGCTTGAAATGCCTGGAAATGCCTGTTTTGAGATCTCTCCACAGAAATCGTTTCCAGACTTCCCCTTCAACACACGAGTTTAACTCTGCCAGTTGAATGCACACATTGGCAACCGTTCTTTTATGTAGCTCCGATTTTGTTTTAGAAGCAGAGAGTTCCCCTTACAGCATATACTCCCATTCACTGAGAAATATCCAAACGCAGCTCTTACCAGAAACGTGTTTCTGACTCCTGAATATAAAGGGAGATTTCCCTCTCTTAGCTAAACAAGCTCACAGCAGAGCAGATTGAAGTGTACGTTTCTTCTGTGTTTTAGGCAGAGTTTTACTGCTGTTGTGTTATATGCGAAAATAGTGCTGGAAATGCCTGGAAATGCCTGTTTTGAGATCTCTCCACAGAAATCGTTTCCAGACTTCCCCTTCAGCACACGAGTTTAACTCTTCCAGTTGAATGCACACATTGACAACCATTCTTTTAGGTAGCTCCGTTTTTGTTTTAGAAGCAGAGAGTTCTCCTTACAGCATATACTCCCATTCACTGAGAAATGTCCAAACGCAGCTCTTACCAGAAACGTGTTTCTAACTCCTGAATATAAAGGGAGATTTCCCTCTCTTAGCTAAACAAGCTCACAGCAGAGCAGATTGATGTATACGTTTCTTCTGTGTTTTAGGCAGAGTTTTACTTCTATTTCGTTATATATGCAGGAATAATGCTGAAAATGCCTGGAAATGCCTGTTTTGAGATCTCTCCATAGGAAGCGTTTCCAGACTTCTTCTTCAACACACGAGTTTAACTCTGTATGTTGAATGCACACGTTGACATCTGTTCTGTTATGTTGCTCCGTTTTGGTTTTAGAAGCACTGAGTTCTCCTTACAGCATATACTCCCATTCACTGAGAAATGTCCAAACGCAGCTCTTACCAGCAACGTGTTTCTAACTCCTGAATCTAAAGGGAGATTTTACTCACTTAGCTTAACAAACGCACAGCAGAGCAGATTGAAGGATACGTTTCTTCTGTGTTTTAGGCAGAGTTTTACTGCTATTTTTTTATATGCGGGAATAGTGGTAGAAATGCCTGGAAATTTCTGTTTTGAGATCTCTCCCCCAGACAGCGTTTTGAGACTTCCCCTTCAACACACGAGTTTAACTCTTTAAGTTGAATGCACACATTGACAACCATTCTGTTATGTAGCTCCGTTTTGGTTTTAGAAGCAGAGATTTCTCCTTACAGCATATACTCCCATTCACTGAGAAATGTCCAAACGCAGCTCTTACTAGGAACGTGTTTCTCACTCCTGAATCTAATGAGAGTTTTAACTAACTTATTTGGACAAACGCACAGCATGGCAGATTGAAGGATATGTTTCCTTTGTGTTTTAGAAGCAGTTTTCCTGCTATTTCGTTATATGCGGGAATTCTGCTAGAAATTCCAGGTTGGAGATTCTCCACAGGAAGCATTTCCAAGCTGTTGGAGACACACATTTGTTTACCTCTGTAAATTGAATGTACATATTGACAATCATTGTGTTAGATTGCTCCGTTTTGGTTTCAGGACCAGTTATTTCTCATTACAGCCTATGTTCCCATTCACAGAATAATATCCAAACGCAACTTTTACCAGAAAATTGGTTTTAACTCCTGAATCTGAGGAGAGATTTAACTCACTGAGTTGAAAATACGCACAGTAGGAAAGATTGAAGTATACCTTTCTTTTCTGTTTCAGAGGCAGTTTGAATGCTATTTTGTAATACGCGGGAATTCTTCTAGAAATGCCTGTTTTGAAATTTCCCACAGAAGACGTTTCCAAACTTCTGCAGAAACACATGTGTTTAACTTTGTAAGTTGAATGTACACATTGACAACCATTCTGTTAGCTCCGTTTTTGTTTAAGAACCAGACATTTTCCATTAAAGCATAGGCTCCCATTCACTCAGGAATATGCAAATGCAGCTTTGACCAGAAACGTGTTTCTTACTCCTGAATCTAAGGAGAGATTTAACTCACGTAGTTGAACAAACGCACAGCAGGGCAGATTGACCGATACGTTTCTTTTGTGTCTTAGAGGCAGTTTTACCGTTATTTCGTTATATGCGGGTATTCTGCTATAAATGCGTGTTTTGAGATTCCTCACAGAAAGCGTTTCCAAACTGCTCCAGAAGCACATTAATTTAACTCTGTAATTTGAATGTGTATATTGTCAACCATTCTGTTGGATAGCTCCGTTTTTATTTTAAAACCAGATATTTCTCATTACAGCATCTGCTCCCATTCACTCAGGATTATCCAAACGCAGCTATTACCAGAAACGATTTTCTACCTCCTGAATCTAAAGAGATATTTAACTCACTAAGTTGAACAAACGCACAGCAGGGCAGATTGAACGATAGGTTTCCTTTGTGTTTTAGAGGCAGTTTTACTGCTATTTCGTTATATGCGGGAATTCGGCAAGAAATGCCAGATTTGAGATTACCCACAGAAAGCGTTTCCAAGATTCTGCAGGGACACATGAGTTTAACTCTGTAAGTTGAATGTACACATTGACAACCATTGTGTTTGATAGCTCCGTTTTGGTTTTAGAACCAGGTATTTCTTATTACAGCATATGCTCCCATTCACTCAGGAATATCCAAACGCACCTTTTACCAGATACGTGTTTCTTACTCCTGAATCTAAGGAGAGATTTAACTCACTTAGTTGAACAAACGCTCAGCAGGGCAGATTAAAGAATACGTTTCTTTTGTGTTTTAGAGGCAGTTTTTTTTTTACTGCTATTTTGTTATATGCAGGAAATTTGCTAGAAATTCCAGTTTTGAGTTTCTCCAGAGAAAGCGTTTCCAAGCAGCTGATCAAACACGGGTTAAACTCTGTTAGTTGAATGTACACATTGACAACCATTCTGTTAGATAGCTCCGTTTTGGTTTTAGAACCAGGTATTTTTCATTACAGCATATGCTCCCATTCACAGAGGAATATCCAAACGCAGCTCTTACCAGAAAGTTGTTTCTAACTCCTGAATCTAAGGAGAAATTTAACTCACTGAGTTGAAAAAAGACACAGCAGGGCAGATTGAAGGATACGTTTCTTTTCTGTTTTAGAGGCAGTTTTATTGCTATTTTGTAATATGCGGGAATTCTTCTAGAAATGCCTGTTTTGACATTCCCCACAGAACGTGTTTCCAAACCGCTGCAGAAACACAGAGTTTAACTCTGTAAGTTGAATGTACACATTGACAACCATTCTGTTAGATAGCTCCATTTTGGTTTAAGAACCAGATATTTTCCATAACAACATAGGCTCCGATTCACTCAGGAATATATAAATGCAGCTTTTACCAGAAACGTGTTTGTTACTCCTGAATCTAAGGAGAGATTTTACTCACTGAGTTGAACAAACGCACAGCAGGGCAGATTGACCGATACATTTCTTTTGTGTTTTAGAGGCAGTTTTACTGTTATTTCGTTATATGCGGGTATTCTGCTATAAATGCGTGTTTTGAGATTCCTAACAGAAAGCGTTTCCAAACTGCTTCAGAAGCACATGTGTTTAACTCTGTAAATTGAATGTACACGTTGACAACCATTCTGTTAGATAGCTCTGTTTTGGTTTTAGAACCAGATATTTCTCATTACAACATAGGCTCCCATTCACTCAGGAATATCCAAACGCAGCTTTAACCAGAAGCGTGTTTCTAACTCCTGAATCTAAGGAGCAATTGAACTCATTAGTTGAACGAACGCACAGCAGGACAGATTCAAAATACGTTTCTCTTGTGTTTTAGAGGCAGTTTTACTGTTATTTTCTTATATGCAGGAATTCTGCTAGAAATTCCAATTTTGAGATTTCCCACAGAAAGCGTTTCTAAACTGCTGCAGAAACACATGTTTTTAACTCTGTAAGTTGAAAGTACACATTGACAACCATTCTGTTAGATAGCTTTGTTTTGGTTTCAGAACCAGATATTTTTCAATACAGCGTATGCTCCCATTCACTCAGGAATATCCAAATGCAGCTTTTACCAGAAACGTGTTTCTAACTCCTGAATCTAAGAAGAGATTTAACTCAGTTAGTTGAACAAACCCACAGCAGTGTCGATGAAAGGATACGTTTCCTTGGCATTGTAGAGGCAGTTTTACTGCTATTTCGTTATATGTGGGAATTCTGGTAGAAATGCCAGTTTTGAGATTCCCCACAGAAAGCGTTTCCAAGCTGCTGATGAAAGACATATGTTAAACTCTTTAAGTTGAATGTACACATTGACTACCATTATTTTAGATAGCTCTGTTTTGGTTTTAGAACCAAGTATTTCTAATTTCAACATATGCTCCTAATCACTCAGGAGTATCTAAACCAAGCTTTTTCCAGAAACGTGTTTCTAACTCCTGAATCTAAGGAGAAATTTAACTCACTTAGTTGAAGAAACGCACAGCAGGGCAGATTGAAGGATTTGTTTCTTTTGTGTTTTTGAGGCCGTTTAACTGCAATTTTGTTGTATGCGGGAATTCTGCTAGAAATGCCTGTTTTGAGAATCCCCGAAGAAAGCGTTTCCAAACTGCTGCAGAAAGACATGAGTTTAATTCTGTAAGTTGAATGTACACATTGACAACCATTGTGTTTGATAGCAACGTTTTCGTTTTAGAACCAGATATTTCTCATTACAGTAAATGCTCCCATTCACACAGGAATATCCAAACGCAGCTTTTACCAGAAACGTATTTTTAACTTCTGAATCTAAGGAGAGATTTTACTCACTTAGTTGAAGAAACGCACAGTAGCGCAGATTTAAGGATACGTTTCTTTCGTGTTTTAGAGGCAGTTTTACTGCTATTTCGTTATATGAAAGAATTCTTCTAGAAATGTCTGCTTTGCGATTTCCCACAGTAAGAGTTTCCAAACTGCTGCGGAAACACATGAGTTTAACTCTGTAAGTTGAATGTACACATTGACAACCATTCTGTTTGATAGCAACGTTTTCGTTTTAGAACCAGATATTTCTCATTACAGCATATGCTCCCATTCACTCAGGAATATACAAACGCAGTTTTTATTAAAGACGTGCTTCTAACTCCTGAATCTCAGGAGAGATTTAAGTCACTTAGTTGAATAAACGCACAGCAGAGCAGATTTAAGTATACATTTCTTTTTTGTTTTGAGGCAGTTTAACTGCTATTTCGTTATATGCGGGAATTCTGCTAGAAATGCCTGTTTTGAGATCCTTCACAGGAAGCGTTTCCAAACTGATGCAGAAACGCATGAGTTTAACTCTGTTCATTGAATGTTCACATTGACATCCATTCTGTTAGATAGCTCCGTTTTGGTTTTAGAACCAGATATTTCTCATTACAGCATATGCTCCCATTCCCTCAGGAATATCCAATCGCAGATTTTACCAGAAACGTGTTTCTAACTCCTGAATCTAAGAAGGATTTAACTCACTTAGTAAAACAAACTCACAGCAGGGGAAATTAAAAGATACGATTTTTTTCTGTTTTAGAGGCAGTTTTACTGCTATTTTGTTATGTGCGGGAATTCTTCTGGAAATGCCTGTGTTGATATTCCTCAGAAAGCGTTTCCAAACTGCTGCAGAAACACATGAGTTTAACTCTGTAAGTTGAATGTACACATTGACAAACATTCTGATAGTTACTTCCGTTTTTGAGCTGTCTTTTTCATATGTCCTCTAACTCGGAGTGTCCCTGAATAATATGGTGCAATCATTAGTCTGTTTCATGGAGACACAAATTCAGACCATCAGTGAATAAGACGGGCCCTTGCTATAGTGAGGAATCTAATTAATATGGCCACATCTTCTGAGCCTCACTGAATAATAGACACCTGGAGAATCATTGGGAGTCTATTTTCCATGGACCTTCATTCAGAGCCTCGGTAAATAATGTACACCCGTGGAGTAGCCAGGAGTCTGTTATATTAGGACACACATTCATACCCTCAGTGGATAATATGCACGTGTGGATTAGTCAGGATTCCATTTTGTATGGCCAGTGACTCATAACCTCAGTGAAAAATGCAGAAATGTAAAGTACTCAGCAGACTATTTCATGTAGACACTCATTCAGAGATTCACTGAATAACACAAATATTTAAGATAGACAGCATCCTGTTTCATATGGTCACACAGGAAGAGCATCACTGAGTAATGCACACCTGGGGACGTGTTAGGAGTCTACTTTATACAGCCTCTCATTTACAGCCTCGGAATAATGCACAAGTGTGGAATAGACACTAGTCTATTTTATATGGCAACGAAAAGCAAAGTCTGAGTGAGTAATACGCAACTTTGGAATAGTCACTAGTCTACTCTATATGCCCAAGTATTTAAAGTCAGAGTCAGTGATACATGGCTGTGGACGAGTCAGAAAACAATTTGATATGGCCAAAGAGTTTCAGTGCCTCAGTGAATAATACATACCTGGGAGAAACTCAGGACGCTATTACATGTGGCATCAATTTCAGAGCTTCATTGAATAGGAAACACCTGTATTGTAGTCAGAATCCTGTTTCATACAGCCACATATTCAGATCCTAACTGAGTAACATACGCCTTGGGAAAAGTCAGGATTCTCATTCGTGTAGCCACTCTTTTAGAGGCGAATGTAAAAACCCACGCCTGAGGAGTATACAGGAGTCTCTATTTTAGGGCCATGCATTCAGATCTTCACAGAATAATAGAGAACTATGGAAATGTCAGGAGTGTACTTCACATGGCCACTTATTCAGAACCTCAGTGAAGAACCATATATATCTGAAAAATACTCAGGATTCTATGACATATAGCCACTTATCCAGAGACTCACGGAATAATGCACACCTAAGGAATAGTCTGGAGACTCTTGGATATGACCCTATACCCAGCTTCTCACTGGACAATGCAGAACTGGAAAATAGTCAAGAGGATAGAATCAGGAGTTTATGTTTTGTGGTCAGTCTTTCAGAATCTCACTAAAGAATACACACGTAGGGAATAGTCAGAGTCCAAGTCATACAGCAACCTAATCACTGCATTACTGAATAATGCACAATGGGGCAGTAGTATAAAGTCTATTTCATTTGGCCTCTCATTCAGAGCTTCAGTGCATAATAAACAGCTGTGGAAAAGTCAGGATCTGATTTAAGGTAGCCCCAAATTAAGCAGCTCCGTGAATGATACACACACGTCAGGGTCAGGAGACTATTTGATATAGACACTCATACAGAAACTTCTCGAGTACTGCACATGTGGGGAATAATAATTAGTCTCTTTCATATGGTGATTCGTTTGGAGAATCCAAAAGTAACGCATACCTGTGGAATAAAATGGGTTCTTTTCCTAAGGCCACTCTTTCAGTGTTTTAGTGAATAATATGTATATCTGATAAGTCAGGAATATCTTTCACATGGTCACTCGTTCAGGGCCTCTGTGAAGAACACTCCACTCAAGAATAGTCAAGGGTCTACTTCAAATGGCTACACTTTCAGAGTCTCTGTATGTAATTAACACCTAGGCAATACACCTGAGTCTCTTTTTTATTTTTATGCCCACTTAGTCAGAGTCTCATTCAATAATACACACCTGGGAAACACTGAAAAGTCTACCTCATGTAGCCACTCATTTAAGGACTCAGTTAATAATGCACACCAGGGTAATAGTCGAGCAGCTTTTATATTGACACTCATTTTGTGCCTCACTGAGTGATATACACCTGAGGAATCCTCAGGATTCTATTTGATACTACCACTCATTGAGAACGTTGCTGAATAATTCACAATGGAGCAACAGTCAGGTGTCTATTTTATATGGTCTATCATTCAATGTTTCAGTGAATAATGACCTTCTATGGAGTAATCAGGACGCTGCTTAAGGTAGCCACGAATTAAGAGCCTTCCTGAATGACACAAACCTGGGTGACAGTCGGGAGTCTATTTCATATAAACTCTAGTTTTGCGTATTGCTGAGTAATACACACCTGGGGCAGTGTCAGGATCCTATTTGGTATGGATGCTCAAACGGAACCTGTTTGATTAATGCACACATGGATAACAATGAGGAGTCTGTGTCATACGGCTACTTCTTCAGACAAACAGTGAATAATGCACATGTGGAGTAATTAGAAGTCTGTTTCCTATGGTCCCACTTTCACAGCCTCACTGAGTATTATGCACTTGTGATAAATTCAAGAGTCTATTTTTTATGGCCACTCATTCAGAGTATCACTAAATAATGCAACCCTGCAGAATAGTCAGAAGTCTCTTTCCTATGGCCACTCGTTTAGAGCCTCACTGAGTGTAAACACCTGTGGAAAGAGTCAGGATTTACCTTTATCCCTTCATTCAGAGTCTCACTAAATAATGCACATCTGTGGAATAGTCAGGAGACTCTTTCATGTGGCCTCTAACTCGGAGTGTCACTGAATAATGTGGTGTCATCAGGAGTCTATTTCATGGAGACGCATATTCAAAGCCTCAGTGAATAAGACAGGCCCGAGGATTTTTGCAAGATGGCGTTGTCAAGGCGACTCAGGATTGCAGCTCTCACTGAAGGTGCAGAGAGTGAGTTTTAGCCGCATTCTCAGATGGTCCTTTCTTGCCCAAAGAACGTTGAAAGTCCCAGGTGTGGGAGAGCCACAGGACACTCGTGCCGCCAGCTCATGCAGCCGGTTGGGCTGGGACAGAACCACAGTGCAGTGGCACATGGCACAAATCTCACTGGTCTGGGTGCCTTGTTACACCGGCAACCTGAGGTTTGAAAGGGCAGATTGGCATGTCCATCTGATTGAACGGGACTTGGACAATGAGCCAGACCAGGATATTCCTGGGAAACTTGATCTGAGCCAGTGCTGTGGGCAGCGGCAGGGAAGATTGCACGCATCTCAGTGCCCTATTGGCAGGCTACTGGGGCGCTAGTGAGAGAGTCAACCATTCAATTTGGGAAGAGGAAGAGAGAGAGAGAGAGAATGGACTCTGAGGCAGGGAGCTGAGTGATCGATCTCCGTGGGTCCCACCCACACAGGGACAAGCAGGGCGGTGACTGGAGGCGCTTGGGGCTGAGAATTCTGCTGCCAGCATCTAGGACGGTGGAGCCCGGTGGTGGAGGGTTGTTTGCCACTATGGACACAATCTGCCCCTACTGAATTACCGCCCAGAGCTGACGCAGCCTGCCATTGCCTAGGCAATTTGTTATAACAGAGAGACTCCACCAAGAGGGCAGAGTGAACCACAGCAAAACAGAGCCCTAGGCAGCAGGGCAGACCCACGCTATCAGGGTGGAGCCCCGGCAGGCAAATAGTGAATAGACTGCCACCTAGCGGGGCAGGAATGTGCAACAGATACTCATACAAAAAGCCCCAACTCCATGAGACAGAGCATCTAAGGGGGAAAAAAAAGGGTTTTATGAGTTCTGTTTCAGCAGACATAAACATATCCTCCCAACATCCCTGAATGAAAAACGGAGCTCACAGCTCAGCACTGGAGCTCCTATAAAGCACAGACCATCTCCTCAAGCAGCTGCTGAACCTTGTGTATCCAAAGAGTCACCCCAAATATGGACTAATCAGAGTGACATTTGGTGGTGATCATTCTGGAACAAAGATATTAGAAGAAAAAACTGGAAGCATCCCTCACTGTTCTGCAGCTGCTACAGGTGTACCCCAGACAAGCAGGGCCTGGAGTGGACCTCAGCACTCGTACATCAGACGGGCTAGAGCATTAGAAAGAAAACTAAGTAACAGAAATACTTCATCATCAAAAATCTAGGGGTCCACTGAGAGACCCAATTGAAAAATCAGAAACTATTCAAACGACAGGTGAATAAATCCATAAAGATAAGAAGAAACCAGCGCAAAGAGGAGGAAAACACCTGAAACTAAAACACCTCACCTCCTACAAAAAACCAAAACTCACCAGCAAAGAAACCAAGCTGGACAGAGAATGAGTGTGATGAAATGATGGAATCAGACTTCAGAAAGTGGATAATGAGAAACTTATGGGAGCTAAAAGAACATGTTCTAAATCAGTGCAAAGAAACTAAGAACCTTGAAAAAAGTTTCGAGGAAATGATAACAAGAATGGACAACTTAGAGAGGAATAGGAATGAATTGAAGAAGCTGAAAAACACAACACGAGAACTTCGTGAAGCACGCACAAGTTTCAACAGCCAAATTGAAAAAAGCAGAATAAAGAATATCAGCAGTCGAAGATCAACTCAATGAAATAAAACGAGAAACAAAGGTTAAAGAAAAAAGCACAAAAAGGAAAGAACAAAATCTCCAAGAAATGTGGGACTATGTGAAGAGACCCAACCTACGTTTAATAGGTGTACCAGATTGTGATGATGAGAATGAATCCAAGCTGGAAAACACTCTTCAGGATATTATCCAGGAAAATTTCCCCAACCTATCAAGACAGGTCAATACTCAACTACAGGAAATACAGAGAACACCACAAAGATACTACGCAAGAAGAGCAACCTCAAGGCACATAATCGTCAGATTCACCAGGGTTGAAATGAAGGAGAAAATACTAAGGGCAGCCAGAGAGAAAGGTCGGGTCACCCACAAAGGGAAGCCCATCAGACTCACAGCAGATCTCTCAGCAGAGACACTACAAGCCAGAAGAGAGTGGGGGCCAATATTCAACATCCTTAAAGAAAAGAACCTTCAACCCAGAATTTCATATCCAGCCAAACTGAGCTTCATAAGTGAAGGAAAAATAAAATCATTCATGAACAAGCAAGTACTCAGAGATTTTGTCACTACCAGGTCTGCTTTACAAGAGCTCCTGAAAGAGGCACTACACATAGAAAGAAACAACCAGTACCAGCCATCCTAAAAGCATACCAAATGCTAAAGAGCATCAACAAAATGAAGAATATACGTGAACCAATGGGCAAAACAGCCAGCTAGCATCAAAATGGCAGTATCAAATTCACACATAACTATATTAACCCTAAATGTAAATGGGCTAAATGCACCAATTAAAAGACACAAATTGGACAAAAAACCAAAACCCATTGGCGTGCTGTATCCAGGAAACCCACCTCAAATGCAAGGATACACAAAGGCTCAAAATAAAGGGATGGAGGAAGATTTACCAAGCAAATGGAGAGCAAAAAACAAGCAGAAGTTTCAATTCTCGTCTCTGATAAAATAGACTTTAAAGCAACAAAGATCAAAAGGGACAAAGAAGGTCATTACATAATGGTAAAAGGATCGATACGACAAGAAGAGCTAACGATTCTAAATATATATGGACCCAATGCAGGAGCACCCAGATATATAAGGCAAGTTCATAATAACTTGCAAAGAGACTTAGACTCCCACACAATAATAGTGGGAGACTTTAACACTCCACTGTCAATAGCAGACAGATCAACCAGACAGAAAATTAACAAGCATATCCAGGACTTGAACACAGACCTAGAACAAGCAAACCTGATAGACATTTACAGAACTCTCCACCCCAAATCCACAGAATATACATTCTTCTCAGCACCACATCACACCTACTCCAAAATTGACCACATAATTGGAAGTAAAGCACTCCTCAGCAAATGCAAAACAACTGAAATCAAAACAAACATTCTCTAAGACCATAGTGCAATCAAGTTGGAACTCCGAATTCAGAAAATAACTCAGAACCACACAGCTTCATGGAAACTGAACAACTGGCTCCTGAATGGTGATTGGATAAAAAAGAAATGAAGGCAGAAATAAAGAAGTTTTTTGATACCAATGAAAATGAAGACATAACGTACAAGAATCTCTGGGACACATTCAAAGCAGTCTGTAGAGGAAAACATATAGCAATAAGTGCCCACATGACAAGAGTGGAGAGATCCAAAATTGAAACCCTATCGTCAAAATTGAAAGAGCTAGAGGAGCAAGATCAAAAAAGCTCAAAACCTAGCTGAAGACAAGAAATAACTAAGATCAAAACAGAACTGAAGGAGATAGAGACAAGAAAAACCCTTCAAAAATTAATAATTCCAAGAGCTGGTTTTTTTGAAAAGATCAACAAAATAGACAGATCACTAGCCAGACTGATAAAAGAGAAAAGAGAAAACAACAAAATAGATGCAATAAAAAACGGTAATGGGGGAAATAACCACAGATTCCACAGAAATTCAAACCATCATCAGAGAATACTACAAACAACTCTGCACATAAACTAGTAAACCAGGAAGAAATGGATAAATTCGTGGACGCCTGTGTCCTCCCAAGCCTAAACCAGGAGGAAGCCAAAACTATGACTAGACCGACAACAAGGTCTGAAGTAGAGGCAGCCATTAAGAGCCTACCACACACAAAAAAGCCCAGGTCCAGATGGGTTCACAGCTGAATTCTACCAGTCACACAAAGAGGATCTGGTACCATTTCTTCTGAAACTACTCCAAATAATTCATAAAAAGGGAACCCTTCCCAAATCATTTTATGAGACCAACATCATCCTGATACCAAAACCCGGCAGAGACTCAACAAGAAAAGAAAACTTCAGGCCAATATCCATGATGAACATTGATGCAAAAATCTTTGATAAAATACTAGCAAACCAATTGCAACAGCACATTAAAAAACTTATCCATCATGATCAAGTAGGATTCATCCCGGGGATGCAAGGCTGGTTCAACATATGCAAGTCTAAAAATGTAATTCACCACATAAACAGAAGCAAATACAAAAACCTCATGATTATCTCAATTGACGCAGAGAAGGCATTTGAAAAATTCAACAGCCTGTATGCTAAAAACCCTCAATAAACTTGGTATTGATGGAACATATCTCAAAGTAATAAAAGCTATTTACGACAAACCAACAGCCAATATCATACTTAACGGGCAAAAACTGGAAGCATTCCCTTTGAAATCCGGCACTAGAAAAGGATGCCCTAACTCAACACTCCTATTCAACATAGTACTGGAAGTTCTAGCCAGAGCAATCAGGCAAGAAAAAGAAATAAAGCGTATTCAAATAGGAAAGGTGGAAGCCAAATTGTCTCTATTTGCAGACGACATGATAGTATACCTAGAAGACCCCATCACCTCAGCCCAAAAACTTCTGAAACTGAAAAGCAACTTCAGCAGATTCTCAGGATATAAAATCAATGTGCAAAAATCACAAGCATTTCTATACACCAATAACAGACTTAAAGAGAACCAAATCAAGAATGAACTGCCATTCACAATTGCTACAAAGAGAAGAAAATACCTAGGAATACAACTTACAAGAAACGTAAGGGACCTCTTTAAGGAAAACTACAAACCACTGCTCAACGAAATAAGAGAGGACACAAACAGATGGAGAAACATTCTATGTTCGTGGTTAGGAAGAATCAATATCGTGAAAATGGCTATACTGCCCAAAGTAATTTACACAATCAATGCTATCCCCATCAAACTACCATTGAATTTCTTCACAACACTGGAAAAAACCACCATGAACTTTAAACAGAACCAAAAGAGAGCCCGCATAGCCACGTCAATTCTAAGCAAAAAGAACACAGTGGGAGGTGTCACATTAACAGACTTCAAATTATACTACAAGGCTACAGTAATCGAAACAGCATGGCACTCATACCAAAACAGAGATATAGACCAATGGAACAGAACAGAGGTATCGTAGTCAACACAACATATCCACAACCATATAATCTTTGATAAACCAGACAAAAACAAGCAATGGGGAAAGGATTCCCTGTTTCATAAGTGGTATTCGGAAAACTGGGTAGCCATGTGCAGAAAGCAGAAACTGGACCCCTTCCTGACACCTTACACTAAAATTAACTCCAGATGGATTAAAGAGTTAAACGTAAGACCTGACGAGAGAGATCCAAGATGGCTGATTGCTAACAGCTCGGGATTGTAGCTCCCAGTGAAAGCTCCGAGAACATGAGGACGCCACATTTTCAGAGAAATTATCGTCGCCCATGGACCAGAAGATTTCCAGTGGAGGAGCCCCGCGGGTCACCAGCGCGACTTCTGTGGCCAGTGCAGTGGTTTTGTCATCACCTCGGCGTGGCAGCTCTTCGTGTACAGTGAGCGGGACTGGTTCCATTACTGACTGGTGTTTGGAGCTCTGGGAAGGCAGAGCCGCTTGTTGTGGACTCAAGAAGGAAGCCAGACCGGAGATTCCCAGGCAGAAGAGCACCATCAGTCTTGTCACTGTTGTTTTGGCTGGCGCAGTGGGTTGCTCAGATTCCAGCACTGGGAATCAATAAATTGGACATCCTCTCAGGAACTTAATCAGAAAGGCGCTAATTGTAAAGACATCAGATGGATAAAATCACAATAAAGGGAAGAAAACAGCCTAAAAAGACCGAGAAAACCGAAAGTCAGAACCCCTCTCCCTCTACAGGGGATAGTAATTCCTCATCAGCAACGGAACAAGCCCTAATGGAAGAGGACTGTGTTCCAGTATCTGAAGGAGGCTTTAGAAGGTGGATGGTAAAATACTTCTGGGAATTCAAACAACTTGTTCTAACCCAATGTAAAGAAACTAAGAACTTTGATAAAAGGTTAGACGAAATGTTAGAAAGAGTGGACAATATAGAAAGGAATACAAATGAACTAATAGAGTTGAAAAATACAACATGAGAACTTAGTGAAATATGCACAAGTTTGAATAGCCGAATTGATCAAGCAGAAAAAACGATATCAGAGGTCGAAGACCGACTTAATGAAATGGAACGAGAAGACAAGAATAGAGAAAAAAGGATAAAAAGGAATGAGCAAAGTCTCCAAGAATTATGGGACTATGTGAAAAGACCTAATCTACGTTTGATAGGTGTACCTAAATGTGATGGAGAGAATGAATTCCAGCTGGAAAATACTCTTCAGGATATTATCCAGGAGAATTTTCCCAATCTAGAAAAGCAGGATACCATTCAACCTCAGGTAATACAGAGAACACCACAAAGATATTCCTTAAGAAGAGCAACCCCAAGACACATAATCATTAGATTCACCAGGGTTGAAACAAAGGAGAAAATACTGAGGGCAGCCAGAGAGAAAGGTCAGGTTACCCACAAAGGGAAGCCTATTAGACTTACAGCAGATCTCTCAGTAGAAACCCTACAAGCCAGAAGAGAGTGGGGGCCGATATTTAACATCCTCAAAGAACAGAAATTTCAGCCCAGAATTTCATATCCAGCCAAATTAAGCTTCACAGTTGAAGGAAAAATAAAATCTTTTATGAACAAGCAAGTACTTAGAGATTTTATTACCACCAGACCTGCTTTACAAAATCTTCTGAAAGAAGCATTACACACAGAAAGAAACAACCAGTATTAGCCTTTATAAAAATATACCAAAAAGTAAAGAACATCAACAGAAAGAAGAATTTACATCAACGAATGGATAAAATAGTCAGTTAACATCAAATGGCAGTAAATTTTCTAATTAAAAGATACAGCCAAAATCTAACGATATACTATATCCAGACCCATTTCATATCCAAAGATATACTTAGACTAAAAACAAAGGGTTGGAGAAAGATTTACCAACCAAAGGAAAAAATAAATAAATAAATAAATAAATAAATAAATAAATAAATAAACAAAAAGAAGTTGCAATTCATGCATTTGGTAAAACAGATTTCAAACCAACAAAGATAGAGTGGTATAAGGATCAATGCATCCTAACACCCAGATACATAAGACCCATAAAAAGATTCAGACTAAACGAAACAGAAAATAAATAAGGATATCCAGAATCTGAACTCAGCTCAGTAACAAGTAAACCTAATAAGAACTTGTAGAACACTCCACTTTAGGTAAATAAAATGTACATTCCATTTTAAATACACAAAATAATGATCGGTCATTATTAATAGTCATTTATAGAAAAAAGCAATATTCCTATTCTCTCTCCCTCATTTTCTTTTCCTTTCCTAAAAAAAAATAATAATAATAAAAAAGACCTGATACCATAAAAACCCTAGAAGAAAATCTAGGCAAAACCATTCAGGACATAGGAGTAGGCAAGGACTTCATGACCAAAACACCAAAAGCATTGGCAACAAAAGCCAAAATAGACAAATGGGACCTAATCAAACTCCACAGCTTCTGCACCGCAAAAGAAACAGTCACTAGAGTGAATCGGCAACCATCAGAATGGAAAAAAATCTTTGCAGTTTACGCATCTGACAAAGGGCTGATATCCAGAATTTACAAAGAACTCAAACAGATTTACAAGAAAAAAACAAACAAGCCCATTCAAAAATGGGCAAAGGATATGAACAGACACTTTGCAAAGGAAGACATACATGAGGCCAACAAACACATAAAAAAATGCTCATCGTCACTGGTCATTAGAGAGATGCAAATCAAAACCACATTGAGATACCATCTCACACCAGTTAGAATGGCGATCATTAAAAAATCTGGAGACAGCAGATGCTGGAGAGGATGTGGAGAAATAGGAACACTCTTACACTGTTGGTGGGAGTGTAAATTAGTTCAACCATTGTGGAAGACAGTGTGGTGATTCCTCAGGGACCTAGAAATAGAAATTCCATTTGACCCAGCAATCCCATTACTGGGTATCTATCCAAAGGACTACAAATCGTTCTACTATAAGGACACATGCACACGAATGTTCATTGCAGCACTGTTTACAATAGCAAAGACCTGGAACCAACCCAAATGCCCAACGATGATAGACTGGACTGGGAAAATGTGGCACATATACACCATGGAATATTATGCAGCAAATAAAAATGATGAGTTTGTGTCCTTTGTAAGGACATGGATGAATCTGGAGAACATCATTATCAGCAAACTGACACAAGAACAGAAAAAGAAATACAGCATATACTCACTCATAGGTGGGTGAGAAAAATGAGAACACATGGACACAGAGAGGTGGTCTACTATACACTGGGGACTGTTGCGGGAAATGGGGGAGGGACAGCAGGGGGGCTGGGGGGTGCCTGGAGATGAATACCAAGTGTGGGTGAAGGGGAGGAAAGCAGCAAAGCACACTGCCATGTGTGTACCTATGCAACTATCTTGCACGTTCTGCACATGTACCCCCAAATCTTTAATGCAATAAAAATTTAAAAAAAAATGCTCATCATCACTGGTCACTAGAGAGATGCAAATCAAAACCACATTGAGATACCATCTCACGCCAGTTAGAATGGCGATCATTAAAAAATCTGGAGACAGCAGATGCTGGAGAGGATGTGGAGAAATAGGAACACTCTTACACTGTTGGTGGGAGTGTAAATTAGTTCAACCATTGTGGAAGACAGTGTGGCAATTCCTCAAGGACCTAGAAATAGAAATTCCATTTGACCCAGCAATCCAATTACTGGGTATATATCCAAAGGACAATAAATCGTTTTACTATAAGGACACATGCACACGAATGTTCATTGCAGCACTGTTTACAATAGCAAAGACCTGGAACCAACCCAAAAGCCCATCGATGATAGACTGGACTGGGAAAATGTGGCACATATTCACCATGGAATATTATGCAGCAATAAAAAATGATGTGTTTGTGTCTTTTGTAAGGACATCGATGAATCTGTAGAACATCATTCTCAGCAAACTGACTCAAGAAAAGAAAAACAAATACCACATATTCTCACTCATAGGCGGGTGAGAAAAATGAGAACATATGGATACAGGGAGGGGCTCTACTACATACTGGGGTCTACTGGGGGTAATAGGGGAGGGCCGCGGGGGCTGGGGAGGGATAGCCTGGGGGTAAATGCCAAGTGTGCGTGAAGGGGCAGAAGGCAGCAAAACACACTGCCATGTGTGTACCTATGAAACTAACTTGCACGATCATCATATAAACCCCAAAACATATAATGCAATAATTTTTTTTTTTTTTAAAAAAGACAGATCTTTGCTATAGTAAGGAATCTAATTAATATGGCCACATCTTCTGAGTCTCACTGAATAATATACACCTGGAGAATAATTGGGAGCCTAATTTTCATGGACCTTCATTCAGAGCCTTGGTAAATAATGTACACCTGTGGAGTATCCAGGAGTCTGTTATATTAGGACACACATTCATAGCCTCAGTGGATAATATGCACGTGTCGATTAGTCAGGATTCCATTTTGTATGGCCACTGACTCGTAACTTCAGTAAAAATTGCACAAATGTAAAGTACTCAGCAGTCTATTTTATGTAGGCACTCATTCAGAGATTCACTGAATAATAAAATATTTAAGATCGACAGCATCCTGTTTCATATAGTCACACAAAAAGAGCCTCACAGAGTAATGGACACCTGGGGAAGTATTAGGGGTCTACTTTATACAGCCTCTCATTTACAGCCTCAAGGAATAATGCACACGTGTGGAATACACACTAGTCTATTTTATATGGCCACGAAAAGCAAAGCCTGAGTGAGTAATATGCAACTTTGGAATAGCCACTAATCTACTCCATATGCCCAAGTATTTAGAGTCAGAGTCAATAATACACGCAAGTGGACTAGTCAGAATACAATTTCATATGGCTGAAAAGTTTAAGAACCTCAGTGAATAATACATACCTGGGAAATACTCAGGACGCTATTAGATGTGGCATCAATTTCACAGCTTCATTGAATCGCAAGCACCTGTATTGTAATCAGAATTCTTTTTCATACAACCAGATATTCATAGACTAACAGAGTAACATACGCCTTGGGAAAAGTCAGGATTCTATTTTGTATATCCACTCATTTAGAGGCGAATGTAAATACGCATGCCTGAGGAGTATTCAGGAGTCTCTATTTTTTATAAAATTTTTATTGCATTATAGGTTTTGGGGTACATATACAGAACGTGCAAGGTAGTTGCATAGGTACACACATGGCAGTGTGTTTTTCTGCCTTCCTCTTCTTCACCCACACTTGGCATTTATCCCCAGGCTATCCCTCCCCAGCCCCCCCACTGTCCCTCCCCATTCCCCAATAGACCCCAGTGTGTAGGAGACCCCCTCCCTGTGTCCATGTGTTCTCATTTTTCTAACCTGCATGTGAGTGAGAATATGAGGTATTTTTTTTTCTGTTCTTGTGTCAGTTTGCTGAGAATGATGTTCTACAGATTCATCCATGTGCTTACAAAGGACAAAAACTCATCATTTTTGATTGCTGCATAATATTACATGGTGTATATGTGCCATATTTTCCCAGTCCAGTCTATCATAGATGGGCATTTGGGTTGGTTCCAGGTCCTTGCTATTTTAAACAGTGCTGCAATGAACATTCGTGTCTATGTGTCCTTATAGTAGAACGATTTATAGTCCTTTGGATATATACCCAGTAATGGGATTGCTGGGTCAAATGGAATTTCTATTTCTAGGTCCTTGAGGAATTGCCACACTGCCTTCCACAATGGTTGAACTAATTTACACTTTCACCAACAGTGTAAGAGTGTTCCTCTTTCTCCACATCTTCTCCATCATCTGCTGTCTCCAGATTTCTTAATGATTGCCATTCTAACTGGCGTGAGATGGTATCTCAATGTGGTTTTGATTTGCATCTCTCTAATGACCAGTGATGATGAGCATTTTTTCATGTGTTTGTTGGCCTCATGTGTGTCTTCTTTTGTACAGTGTCTGTTCATATCCTTTGCCCATTTTTGAATGGGCTTGTTTAATTTTTCCTGTAAATCTGTTTGAGTTCATTGTAAATACTGGATATCAGCACTTTGCCAGATGCGTAAACTGCAAAGACTTTTTCCCATTCTGATGGTTGCCAGTTAACTCTAGTGACTGTTTCTTTTGCTGTGCAGAAGCTGTGGAGTTTGATTAGGTCCCATTTGTCTTTTTTGGCTTTTGTTGCCAATGCTCTTGGTGTTTTGGTCATGAAGTCCTTGCCTACTCCTATGTCCTGAGTGGTTTTGCCTAGATTTTCTTCTGGGTTTTTATGGTGTCAGGTCTTATGTTTAAGTCTTTAATCCATCTGGAATTAATTTTAGTGTAAGGTGTCAGGAAGGGGTCCAGTTTCTTCTTTCTGCACGTGGCTAGCCAGTTTTCCCAACAACATTTATTAAATAGGAAATTTTTTCCCCATTGCTTGTTTTTGTCTGGTTTATCAAAGATTATATGGTTGTAGATATGTTGTGTTGCCTCCGATGCTTCTTTTTTTGATCCATTGGTCTATATATCTGTTTTGGTACCAGTACCATGCTGTTTTGATTACTGTAGCGTTGTAGTATAATTTGAAGTCTGGTAGTGTGATGCCTCCCGCTGTGTTCTTTTAGCTTAGAATTGTCTTGTCTATGCGGGGTCTCTTTTGGTTCTATATGAAGTTCATGGTGGTTATTTCCAGTTCTGTGAAGAAATTCAATGGTAGTTTGATGGGGATAGCATTGATTGTGTAAATTACTTTGGGCAGTACACCCATTTTCACGATATTGATTCTTCCTCACCACGAACATGAAATGTTTCTTCATCTGTTTTTGTCCTCTCTTATTTTGTTGAGCAGTCGTTTGTAGTTTTCCTTAAAGAGGTCCCTTACGTTCCTTGTAAGTTGTATTCCTAGGTATTTTATTCTCTTTGTAGCAATTGTGAATGGCAGTTCATTCTTGATTTGGTTCTCTTTAAGTCTGTTTTTGGTGTATAGGAATGCTTGTAATTTTTGCACATTGATTTTATATCCTGAGACTTTGCTGAAGTTGCTTATCAGTTTCAGGAGTTTTTGGGCTGAGGTGATGGGGTCTTCTATGTATACTATCATGTCGTCTGCAAATAGAGACAATTTGGCTTCCACCTTTCCTATTTGAATACCCTTTATTTCTTTTTCTTGCCTGATTGCTCTGGCTAGAACTTCCAGTACTATGTTGAATAGGAGTGGTGAGAGAGGGCATTCTTTTCTACTGCCGAATTTCAAAGAGAATGCTTCCAGTTTTTGCCCGTTAAGTATGATATTGGCTGTTGGTTTTTTGTAAATAGCTTTTATTACTTTGAGATATGTTTCATCAATACCAAGTTTATTGAGGGTTTTTAGCATAAAGGGCAGTTGAATTTGTCGAATGCGTTCTCTGCATCAATTAAGATAATCATGTGGCTTTTGTTTTTGCTTCTGTTTATGTGGTGAATTACATTTATAGACTTGCGTATATTGAACCAGCCTTGCATCCCCGGGATGAGTCCTACTTGATCATGATGGATAAGTATTTTAATGTGCTGTTGCAATCGGTTTGCCAGTACTTTATTGAAGATTTTTGCATCAATGTTCATCATGGATATTGGACTGAAGTTTTTTTTTCTTGTTGAGTCTCTGCCGGGTTTTGGTATCAGGATGATGTTGGTCTCATAAAATGATTTGGGAAGGGGTCCCTCTTGTTTAATTTTTTGGAACAGTTTCAGAAGGAATGGTACCAGATCCTCTTTGTTTGTCTAGTAGAATTCAGCTGTGAACCCATCTGGACCTGGGATTTTTTTGTGTGGTATGCTCTTAATTGCTGCCTCAACTTCAGACCTTGTTATTGGTCTATTCATAGTTTCAGCTTCCTCATGGTTTAGGCTTGGGAGGACACAGGCATCCAGAAATTTATCCATTTCTTCCTGATTTACTCTTTTATGTGCATAGAGTTGTTTGTAGTATTATCTGATGATGGTTTGAATTTCTGTGGAATCTGTGGTGATTTCCCCATTATCGTTTTTTATTGCATCTTTTTGGTTGTACTCTCTTTTCTTTTTTATCAGTCTGGCTAGTGGTCTGTCTATTTTGTTGATCTTTTCGGAAAACAAGCTCTTGGATTTACTGATTTTTTGAAGGGTTTTTCTGGTCTCTATCTCCTTCAGTTCTGCTCTGATCTTAGTTATTTCTTTTCTTAAGCTAGGTTTTGAGCTTTTTTGATCTTGCTCCTCTAGCTCTTTCAATTTTGACGATAGGATGTCAATTTTGGATCTCTCCACTCTTCTCATGTGGGCACTTATTGCTATATATTTTCCTCTACAGACTCCTTTAAATGTGTCCCAGAGATTCTGGTACGTTGTGTATTCATTCCCATTGGTTTCGAAAAACTTCTTTATTTCTGCCTTCATTTCATTGTTTATCCTATCAACATTCAGGAGCCAGTTGTTAAGTTTCCATGAAGCTGTGCCCTTCTGAGTTATTTTCTGAATTCTGAGTTCCAACTTGATTGCACTATGGTCTGAGAGACTGTTTGTTATGATTTCAGTTGTTTTGCATTTGCTGAGGAGTGCTTTATTTCCAATTATGTGGTCAATTTTGGAGTAAGTGTGATGTGTTGCTGAGAAGAATGCATATTCTGTGTATTTGGGATGGAGAGTTCTGTATATGTCTATCAGGTTTTCTTGTTCCAGGTCTGACTTCAAGTCCTGGATATCCTTGTTAATTTTCTGTCTGGTTGATCTCTCTGGTATTGACAGTGGAGTGTTAAAGTCTCCCACTATTATTGTGTGGGAGTCTACGTCTCTTTGTAAGTCATTAAGAACTTTCTTTATATATCTGGGTGGTCCTACATTGGGTCCATATATATTTAGAATTGTTAGCTCTTTTTGTTGTATTGATCCTTTTCCCATTATGTAATGATCTTCTTTGTCCCTTTTGATCTTTGTTGCTTTAAATCTATTTTATCAGAGACGAGAATTGAAACTCCTGCTTTTTTTTTGCTCTCCATTTGCTTGGTAAATCTTCCTCCATCCCTTTATTTTGAGCCTTTGTGTATCCTTGTCTGTGAGGTGGGTTTCCTGGATACAGCACGACAATGGGTTTTGGTTTTTTATCCAATTTGCCAGTCTGTGTCTTTTGATTGTTGCATTTAGCCCATTTACATTTAGGGTTAATATCATTATGTGTGAATTTGATACTGCTATTTTGATGCTAGCTGGCTGTTTTGCCCATTAGTTCACGTATATTCTTCATTTTGTTGCTGCTCTTTAGCATTTGGTATGCTTTTAGGATGGCTGGTACTTGTTGTTTCTTTCTATGTGTAGTGCCTCTTTCAGTAGCTCTTGTAAAGCAGGCCTAGTGGTGACAAAATCTCTGAGTACTTGCTTGTTCATGAAGGATTTTATTTTTCCTTCACTTGTGAAGCTCAGTTTGGTTGGATATGAAATTCTGGGTTGAAAGTTATTTTCTTTAAGGATGTTGAATATTGGCCCCCACTCTCTTCTGGCTTGTAGGTTCTCTGCGGAGAGATCTACTGTGAGTCTGATGGGCTTCCCTTCGTGGGTGACCCGACCTTTCTCACTCGCTGCCCTTAGTATTTTCTCCTTCATTTCAACCCTGGTGAGTCTGACGATTATGTGCCTTGGGGTTGCTCTTCTTGCGGAATATCTTTGAGGTGTTCTCTGTATTTCCTGGAGTTTAGTATTGACCTGTCTTGCTAGGTTGGGGAAATTTTCCTGGATAATAACCTGAAGAGTGTTTTCCAGCTTGGATTTATTCTCTTCATCACATTCTGGTACACCTATGAAACGTAGGTTGGGTATCTTCACATAGTCCCACATTTGTTCGAGATTTTGTTCATTCCTTTTTGCGCTTTTTCTTTAATCTTGGTTTCTCGTTTTATTTCATTGAGTTGATCTTCGACTTCTGATATCCTTTATTCTGCTTAGTCAATTCGGCTGCTGAAACTTGTGCATGCTTCACGAAGTTCTCATGTTGTGTTTCTCAGCTCCTTCGATTCATTCCTATTCCTCTCTAAGTTGTCCATTCTTGTTATGATTTCCTCCAATCTTTTTTCAAATCTTTTTTCAAGGTTCTTAGTTTCTTTGCACTGATTTAGAACATGTTGTTTTAGCTCCCTGAAGTTTCCCATTATCCACTTTCTGAAATCTGATTCCGTCATTTCATCACACTCATTGTCCATCCAGCTTATTCCCTTGCTGGTGAGGAGTTTTGGTCCTTTGTAGGAGGTAAGGTGTTTTGGTTTCGGGTGTTTTCCTCCTTTTTGCGCTGGTTTCTTCCCATCTTTACGGATTTATTCACCTGTCATCTTAGTAGTTGCTGATTTTTCAATTGGGTCTTTGAGTGGTCGCCCAGATTGTTGATGATGAAGTATTTCTATTACTTAGTTTTCCTTCTAATTGTCTAGCCCCGCTGCTGTACGAGTGCTGAGGTCCACTCCAGGCCCTGCTTGTCTGGGGTACACCTGTAGCAGCTGCGGAACAGTGAGGGATGCTGCCAGTTTCTTCTTCTCCTATCTTTGTTCCAGAATGATGACCACCAAATGTCAGTCTGATTAGTCCTTTTTTGGGGTGACTCTTTTGGTATACAGGGGTCAGGGAGCTGCTTGAGGAGACGGTCTGTGCTTTATAGAAGCTCCAGTGCTGAGCTGTGAGCTCCTTTGTTCATTCAGGGATGTTGGGAGGATATGTTTATGTCTGCTGCAACAGAACTTATAAACCCTCCCCTTTTTTTCCCCTTTGATGCTCTGTCTCAGGGAGTTGGGGCTTTCTTTATGAGTATCTGTTGCACTGTACTGCCCCACTAGGTGGCAGTCTATTCAAAATTTGCCTGCCGGGGCTCCACCCAGCTAGCGTGGGTCCACCCTGCTGCCACGGGCTCTGTTCTGCTGTGGTGTGCTCTGCTTTCTTGGTGGAGTCTCTCTGTTATTGCAGGTTGCCTTGGCAACGTCAGGCTGAGTCAGCCCTGGGCGGTACTTCAGTAGGGGTGGATTGCATCATTAGTGGCAGACGCCCCTCCTACACCAGGCTGCAGCATTCTAGATGCCGACAGCATAATTCTCAGTATGGAGCGCCTTCAGTCGCCACCCTGCTTGTCCCCGTGAGGATGGGACCTGCTGATCTCGATCACTCAGCTCCCTGCCTCAGAGTCCGTCCTCTCTCTCTCTCTCTCTCTCTCTCTCTCTCTCTCTTCCTCTCCCCAAGCTGAACGGTCAACTCTCTCACTGGCGCCCCAGTAGCCTGCCAATAGTGCACTGGGATCCGTGCAATCTCCCATGCCACTGCCCACTGCACTGGCTCAGATCACGTTTCCCAGGAATATCCTGTTCTGGCTCATTGTCCAAGTCCCGTTCAATCTGATGGACATGCCAATCTGCCCTTCCAAATCTCAGATTGCTGGTTTAACAGGGCACCCAGACCAGTGAGTTTTGTGCCATGAGCCCCTGCACTGTGGCGCCAGCCCGGCCCAACTGGCTGCATGAGCCAGCTACGCAAGTGTCCTGTGTCTCTCCCACACCTGGGACTTTCAACGTTCTGTGGGCAAAAAAAGACCGTCCGAAAATGCGGCTAAAACTCACCCTCTGTGCCTTCACTGAGAGATGCAATCCTAAGTCACCTCTATGACGCCATCTTGCCGCTTCTCAAATATCCAGGAGTCTCTATTTTATGGCCACTCATTCAGAGCTTCACAGAATAATACAGACGTATGGAAACGTCAGGAGTGTACTTCCCATGCCCAATTATTCAGGACCTCAGTTAAGAATCATATATATCTGGAAAATACTCAGGGTTCTATGATATACAGCAACTTATCTGGATACTCACGGAATAATGCACACCTAAAAAAGAGTCTGGAGACTCTTTGATATGACCCTACACCCAGTGACTTGGTGGACCATCCAGAACTGGAAAATAGTCAAGAGGATAGAGTCACGAGTTTATGTTATGTGGTCACTCATTCAGAATCTCACTGAAGAATACACACTTGAGGAATAGGCAGTGTCCAAGTCATATGGCCACCCAGTAAGAGCATTACCGAATAATGCACAATGGGGCAAGAGTAAGAAGTCTATTTCACGTGGACTCTCATTTAGAAATTCAGTGTGTAATAAACAGCTGTGGGGTAGTCATGAATGGAATTAAGGTAGCCCCAAATTAAGCAGCTCCGTGAATGATACACACACGTGTCAGAGTCAGGAGACTATTTGATATAGACACTCATACAGAATTTTTTTGAGTACTGCACATGTGGGGAAAAATCACTAGTCTGTTCCATATGGTGATTCGATTGGAGAATCCAAAAGTAAGGCACAAATGTGGAGTAAAATGGGTTCTATTTCGTAAGGCCACTCTTTCAGTGTTTTAGTGAATAGTATGTATATCTGATGTCAGGAATCTCTTTCACATGGCCTCTCATTCAGGGCCTCTCTGAAGAACACTCGCCTCAAGAATAGTCAAGGGTATACTTCAAATGGCTACACGTTCAGAGTCTCTGTACGTAATGAACACCTTGGCAATACACCTGAGTTTCTTTTTTTTATGCCCACTTAGTCAAAGTCTCATTCAATAATACATACCTGGGGAAGAGTGAAGAGTCTACTACATGTAGCCACTCATTTAGAGCCTCAGTAAATAATGCACACCAGGGTAATAGTCGAGTAGCATTTATATGGACACTCATTATGTGCCTCACTGAGTCATATACACCTGAGGAATCCTCAGGATTCTATTTGATACTACCACTCGTTGAAAACCCTGTTGAATAATTCACAATGGAGCAATAGTCAGGTGTTTATTTTATATGGTCTATCATTCAAAGTTTCAGTGAATAATCAGCTTCTATGGAGTAATCAGGACGCTGTTTAAGATAGCCTCAAATTAAGTGCCTTCTTGAATAATACACACCTGGGTGACAGTCACGATTCTATTTCATATGAACTCTAGTTTTGTGTATCACTGAGTAATACACACCTGGGTCAGTGTCAGGAGTCTATTTGTTATGGACACTCAAACCGAACCTGTTTGACTACTGCACACATGAATAACAATGGGGAGTCTGTGTCATATAGCTACTCCTTCAGACAAACAGTGAATAATACACATGTGTAGTAATTAGAAGTCTTTTTTCTATGGCCCCTCTTTCACAGCCTCACTGAGTATTATGCACTTGTGATAGAGTCTTAACTCTATTTTATGGCCACTCATTCAGAAAACCACTAAATAATGCACACCTGTGGAATAGTCAGAAGTCTCTTTCCTATGGCCACCCGTTTAGAGCCTTACTAAGTGTAAACACCTGCCGAAAGAGTCAGGATTTACCTTTATCCTTTCATGCAGAGTTGTGCTAAATAATGTGCACCTATGGAATAGTCAGGAAACTCTTTCATGTGGCCTCTACCTCGGAGTGTAACTGAATAATGTGGTGTAGTCAGGAGTCTATTTCATGAAGACACATATACAGAGACTCGGTGAATAAGGCAGGCCCTTGCTATAGTAAGGAATCTAATTAATATGGCCACATCTTTTGAGCCTCACTAAATAATACACACCTGGAGAATAATTGAGCGCATATTTTCCATGGACATTCATTCAGAGCCTCAGTAAATAATGTACACCCGTGGAGTAGCCCTGAGTCTGTTATATTAGAACACACAGTCATTGCCTCAGGGGATAATATGCACGTGTGGATTAGTCAGGATTCCATTTTCTATGACCACCTAATCGTAACCACAGTGACAAATGCACAAATGTAAAGTACTCAGCAGTCTATTTCATGTAGACACTCATTCAGAGATTCACTGAATAACACAAATATTTAAGATAGATGGCATCCTGTTTCATACGGTCAACAGAAAGAGACTCACTGAGTAATGCACACCTGGGGAAGTGTTAGGAGTCTACTTTATGCAACCTCTCATTTACAGCCTCAGGGAATAATGCACACGTGTGGAATAGACACTAGTCTCTTTTATATGGCCTCAAAAAGCAAAGGCAGAGTGAGTAATACGAAACTTTGGAATCGTCACTAGTCTACTCCATATGCCCAAGTATTTAGATTCAGAGTAAATAGTGCACGCCTGTGGACTAGTCAGAAATCAATTTCACATAGCCAAAGAGTTTCAGAGCCTCAGTGAATAATACATACCTGGGAAATACTCAGGATGCGATTTCATGTGGCATCAATTTCAGAGATTCATTGAATAGGAAACACCTGTATTGTAGTCAGAATCCTGTTACATAAAGCCACATATTCAGAGCATAACTGAGTAACATATGCCTTGGGAAAAGTCAGGATTCTATTTCATATAGCCACTCGTTTAGATTCAAATGTAAAAACGCATGCCTGAGGAGTATTCAGGAGTTTCTATTTTATGGCCACCCATTCAGAGCTTCACAGTATAATACTGACCTATGGAAATGTTAGGAGTGTACTTCCCATGGCCACTTATTCAAAACCTCAGTGAAGAATCATAGATATATGGAAAATATTCAGGATTCTATGATATATAGCCACTTATCCGGAGACTCACGGAATAATGCACACCTAAGGAATATTCTGAAGACTCTTTGATATGACCCTACACCCAGCGACTCAATGGCCAATGCAGAACTGGAAAATAGTCAAGGGGATAGAGTCAGGAGGTTATGTTATGAGTTCACTCGTTCAGAATCTCACTGAAGAATACACACCTGGGGAATAGTCAGAGTCCAAGTCATATGGCCACCCAATCACAGCATTACTAAATAATGCACAATGGGGCAATAGTAAGGAGTCTATTTCATGTGACCTCTCATTCAGAGCTTCAGTGCATAATAAACAGCTGTGGAGTAGTCAAGACCCGATTTAAGGTAGCCCCAAATTAAGCAGCTCCGTGGATCATACACACACGTGTCAGAGTCAGGAGACTCTTTGATATAGACACTCATACAGAACCTTTTTGAGTACTGTACATGTGAGGAATAATCACTAGTCTCTTTCATATTCGTTTGGAGAATCAGAAAATAACGGACACCTGTGGAGTAAAATTGGTTCTATTTTCTAAGGCCACTCTTTCAGTGTTTTAGTGAATAGTATGTATATCAGATGAGTCAGAAATCTCTTTCCCATTGCCACTCGTTCAGGGCCTCTTTTAAGAACACTTCCCTCAAGAATTGTCAAGGGTCTACCTCTAATGGCTGCACGTTCAGAGTCTCTGTACATAATGAACACCTGGGCAATACACCTGAGTCTCTTTTTTTTATGCCCAGGTAGTCAGAGTCTCATTCAATAATACACACCTGGGGAGGTGAGAAGAGTCTACCTCATGCAGCCACTCATGTATAGCCTCAGTGAGTAATGCACACCAGGGTAATAGTCGAGCAGCTTTTATATGGCCACTCAATTTCTGCCTAACTGAGTGATATACACCTTAGGAATCCTCAGTATTCTATTTGATACTACTACTCATTGAGAACTTTGTTGAATAATTCACAATGGAGCAATAGACAGGTGTCTATTTTATATGGTCTATCATTCAAAGTTTCAGTGAATAACGACCTTCTATTGAGTAATCAGGATGCATATTATGATAGCCACGTATTAAGTGCCTTCCTGAATGATACACACCTGGGTGATGGTCGGGAGTCTATTTCATATGAACTCTAGATTTGTGTATCTCTGAGTAATACACACCTGGGCAGTGTCAGGAGTCTATTTGGTATGGACGCTCAAACAGAACTTGTTCAATTAATGCACACATGGATAGCAATGAGGAGTCTGTGTCATACGGCTACTTTTTCCGAAAAATAGTGAATAATGAATATGTGAAGTAATAAGCAGTCTGTTTTCTATGGCCTCTCTTTTACAGCCTCATTGAGTATTATGCACTAGTGATAGAGTCTGGAGTCTATTTTTTTATAAACACTCATTCAGAGAATCACTAAATAATGCACACCTGCGGAATAGTCAGAAGTCTCTTTCCTATGCCCACTCGTTAAGAGCCTCTCTAAGTGTAAACACATGGGGAAAGAGTCAGGATTTACCTTTATCCCCTCATTCAGAGTCTCCCTAAATAATGCACACCTGTAGAATAGTCAGGAGACTCTTTCATGTGGCCTCTACCTCAGAGTGTCACTGAATAATGTGGTGTATTCAGCAGTCTATTTTATGGAGAGACATATTTAGAGCCTCAGTGAATAAGATAGGCCCTTGCTATAGTAAGGAATCTAGTTAATATGGTCACCTCTTCTGAGCCTCACTGGATAATACATGCCTGGGGAATAATTGGGAGTCTATTTTCAATGGACCTTCATTCAGAGCCTTGGTAAATAATGTACACTCGTAGAGTAGCCTGGAGTCTGTTATATGAGGACACACACCCATAGCCTCAGTGGATAATTTTCACGTGTGGATAAGTCAGGATTCAATTTCTTATGGCCACTGACTCCTAACGCCAGTGAAAAATGCACATATGTAAAGTAGTCAACAGTCTATTTAATGTAGACACTCATTCAGAGATTCACTGAATAACACAAATATTTAAGATAGAGAGCATGCTGTTTCATATGGTCACACAGAAGGAATCTCACTGAGTAATGCACACCTGGTGAAGTGTTGGGAGTTTACTTTATACAGCCTCTCATTTACAGCCTCAGGCAATAATGCACACGTGTGGAATAGACACGAGTCTATTTTATATGGCCACAAAACGCAAAGTTTGAGTGAGTAATATGCAACTTTGGAATAGTCACTAGGCTACTCTATATGCCCAAGTATTTAGTGTCTGAGTCAATAATACACGCCTTCGGACTAGTCAGAAAACAATTTCATGTGGCCAAAGAGTTTCAGAGCCTCAGTGATTAATGCATACCTGGAAAATACTCGGGACGCTATTACATGTGGCATCAATTTCAGAGCTTCACTGAACAGGAAACCCCTGTATTTTAGTCAGAATCCTGTTGCATACAGGCACATATTCAGAGCCTAACTGAGTAACATACGCCTTGGAAAAAGTCTGGATTCTATTTCGTATAGCCAATCATTTAGAGGCAAATGTAAAAACGCATGCCTGAGGAGTATTCAGGAGTCTCTAATTTCTGGCCACACATTCAGAGCTTCACAGAGAAATACAAACCTATGGAAATGCCAGGAGTGTACTTCCCATGGCCAATGATTCAGGGCCACAGTGAAGAATCATATAAATCTGGAAAATACTCAGTATTCTATAATATATAGCCACTTATCCGGAGACCCACGGAATAATGCACACCTAAGGAATAGTCTGGAGACTCTTAGATATGACCCTACATTCAGCGTCTCAGTGGCCAATGTAGAACTAAAAAATAGTCAAGAAAATAGAGTCAAAAATTTATGTTATGTGGTCACTCGTTCAGAATCTCACTGAAGAAAACACACCTGGGGAATAGACAGAGTCAAATTCATAAGGCCACCCAATCACCGCATTACCAAATAATGCACAATAAGGCAATAGTAAAAAGTCTGTTTTGATTTGCATCTCTCTAATGATCAATGATGATGAGCACTTTTTCATATGTTTGTTGGCCTCATGTATGTCTTCTTAACCACATTGAGATATCATCTCACACCAGTTAGAATGGCGATCATTAAAAAATCTGGAGACAACAAATGCTGGAGAGGATGTGGAGAAATAGGAACACTCTTACACTGTTTGTGGGAGTGTAAATTAGTTCAACCATTGTGGAAGACAGTGTGGCGATTCCTCAGGGACCTAGAAATAGAAATTCCATTTGACCCAGCAATCCCATTACTGGGTATCTATCCAAAAGACTATAAATCTTTCTACTATAAGGACACATGCACACGAATGTTCATTGCAGCACTGTTTACAATAGCAAAGACCTGGAACCAACCCAATTGCCCATCGATGATAAACTTGACTGGGAAAATGTGGCACATATACACCATGGAATATTATGCAGCAATCAAAAATGATGAGTTTGTGTCCTTTGTAAGGACATGGATGAATCTGGAGAACATCATTCTCAGCAAACTGACACAAGAACAGAAAAAGAAATACTGCATATACTCACTCATAGGTGGGTGAGAAAAATAAGAACACATGGACACAGAGAGGCAGTCTACTATACACTGGGGACTGTTGGGGGAAATGGGGGAGGGACAGTGGGGGGGCTGGGGGGGATAGCCTGGGGATGAATACCAAGTGTGGGTGAAGGGGAGGAAGGCAGCAAAACACACAGCCATGTGTGTACCTATGCAACTATCTTGCACGTTCTGCACATGTACCCCCAAACCTATAATGCAATAAAAATTTTAAAAAAAAGTCTATTTCGTGTGGCCTCTCATTCAGATCTTCAGTGCATAATAAACAGCTGTGGAGTAGTCTGGGCCTGATTTAAGATATCCCCAAATTAAGCAGCTCCGTGGATGATACACACACGTGTCAGAGTCAGGAGACTATTTGATATAGACACTCATACAGAACGTTTTCGAGTACTGCACATGTGGGGAATAATCACTAGTCTCTTTCATATGGTGATTCGTTTGGAGAATCCGAAAATAACGCACATCTGTGGAGTAAAATGATTCCTATTTTGTAAGGCCACTCTTTCAGTGTTCTAGTGAATAATATGTACATCTGATAAATCAGGAATCTCTTTTACATGGCCACTAGTTCAGGGCGTCTGTGAAGAACACTCCCTTCATGAATAGTCAAGGGTCTACTTCAAATGGCTACACGTTCAGAGTCTCTGTACATAATGAACACCTGGGCAGTACAAGTGAGTCTCTTTTTTTTAATGTCCACTTAGTCAGTGTCTCATTCAATAATACACACCTGGGGAAGAGTGAATAGTCTACCTCATGTAGCCACTAATTTAGAACCTAAGTGAATAATGCACACCAGGGTAATAGTCGAGCAGCTTTTATACGGCCACTCAATTTCTGCCTAACTGAGTGATATACACCTTAGGAATCCTCAGGATTCTATTTGATACTATTACTCCTTGAGAACCTTGTTGAATAATTCACAGTGGAGCAATAGTCAGGTGTCTATTTTATATTGTCTATCATTCAAAGCTTCAGTGACTAATGACCTTCTATGGAGTAATCAGGACGCTTATTATGATAGCCATGAATTAAGTGCCTTCCTGAATGATACACACCTTGGTGACAGTCGGGAGTCAATTTCATATGAACTCTAGATTCGTGTATCGCTGAGTAACACACACCTGTGACAGAGTCAGGAGTCTATTTGGTATGGATGCTCAAACGGAACCTGTTTAATTAATGCACACATGGATAGCAATGAGGAGTCTGTGTCCTACGGTTATTCCTTCAGAAAATTAGTGAATAATGCACATGTGGAGTAATAAGCAGTCTGTTTCCTATGGCCTCTCTTTCACAGCCTCACTGAGTTTACGCACTAGTGATAGAGTCTGGAGTCTATTTTTTATGAACACTCATTCAGAGAATCACTAAATAATTCATACCAGCGGAATAGTCAGAAGTCTCTTTCCTATGGCCACTCGTTAAGAGCCTCACTAAGTGTAAACACCTGGGGAAAGAGTCAGGATTTAGCTTTATCTCCTCATTCAGAGTCTCCCTATATAATGCGCACCTGTGGAATAGTCAGGAGACTCTTTCACGTGGCCTCTACCTCGGAGTGTCACTGAATAATGTGGTGTAGTCAGGAGTCTATTTCATGGAGACACATATTCAGAGCCTCAGTGGATAAGATAGGCTCATGCTATAGTAAGGAATCTAGTTAATATGGTCACCTCTTCTGAGCCTCACTGGATAATACACACCTGGAGAATAATTGGGAGTCTATTTTCCATCGACTTTTATTCAGAGCCTCGGTAAATAATGTACACTCGTTGAGTAGCCTGGAGTCCATTATATTAGGACACAAATTCATAGCCTCAGTGGATAATATACACTTGTGGATAAGTCAGGATTCAATTTCATATGACCACTGACTCATAACCTCAATGAAAAATGCACAAATGTAAAGTACTCAACAGTCTATTTCATATAGACACTCATTCAGAGATTCACTGAATAACACAAATATTTAAGATAGAGAGCATCCTGTTTAATATGGTCACACAGATGGAGTCTCACTGAGTAATGCACACCTGGGGAAGTTTTAGGCGTCTACCTTATACAGCCTCTCATTTACAGCCTCAGGGAATAATGCACACGTGTGGAATAGACACTTGTCTATTTTATATGGCCACAAAACGCAGAGTTTGAGTGAGTAATGGGCAACTTTGGAATAGTCACTATTCTACTTTATATGCCCAAGTATTTAGTGTCAGAGTCAATAATGCACGCCTGTGGACTAGTCAGAAAACAATTTTATATGGCCAAAGAGTTTCAGAGCCTCAGTGAATAATACATACCTGGGAAATACTAAGGAAGCTATTACATGTGGCATCAATTTCAGAGCTTCATTGAATAGGAAACCCCTGTATTATAGTCAGAATCCTGTTGAATACAGCTACATATTCAGAGCCTAATTGAGTAAAATACGCCTTGGAAAAAGTCTGGATTCTATTTCGTATAGCCACTCATTTAGAGGCGAATGTAAAAACGCACGCCTGAGGAGTATTCAGGAGTCTCTAATTTCTGGCCACACATTCAGAGCTCCACAGAAAAATACAGACCTATGGAAATGCCAAAAGTGTACTACCCATGGCCACTGATTCAGAACCTCAGTGAAGAACTATATAAATCTGGAAAATACTCAGGATTCTATGATATATAGCCACTTATCCGGAGACTCAAGGAATAATGCACACCTAAGGAATAGTCCGGAGACTCTTTGATATGACACTACACCCAGGGACTCAGTGGTCAATGCAGAACTAGTAAATAGTCAAGATGATAGGGTCACGCGTTTATGTTATGTGGCCACTCATTCAGAATGTCACTGAAGGATACACACCTGGGGAATAGTCAGAGTCCAATTCATAAGGCCACCCAATCACAGCATTACCGAATAATGCAAAATGGGCAATAGTAAGGAGTATATTTCATGTGGCCTCTCATTCAGAGCTTCAGTGCATAATAAACAGCTGTGGAGTAGTCTGGACCCGATATAAGGTAGCCCCAAATTAAGTAGCTTCGTAGATGAGACACACAGGAGTCAGAGTCAGGAGACTATTTAATATACACACTCATACAGAACCTTTTCGAGTACTGCAAATGTGGGGAATAATCACTAGTCTATTTCATATGGTGATTCGTTTGGAGAAACCAAAAGTAATGCACACCTATGGAGTAAAATGCTTTCTATTTTGTAAGGCCACTCTTTCAGTGTTGTAGTGAATAATATGTATATCTGATAAATCAGGAATCTCTTAAACATGGCCACTCATTCAGGGCGTCTGTGAAGAACACTCCCCTCATGAATATTCAAGGGTCTACTTCAAATGACTACACGTTCAGAGTCTCTGTACATAATGAACACCTGGGCAATACACCTGAGTCTCTTTTTTTTATGCCCACTTAGAGTCTCATTCAGTAATACAAACCTGCGGAAGTGTGAAGAGTCTACTTCATGTAGTCACTCATTTATAGCCTCAGTGAATAATGCACACCAGGGTAATAGTCAAGCAGCTTTTATACCGCCACTCATTTTGTGCCTCACTGAGTGATATACACCTGAGGAATCCTCAGGATTCTATTTGATACTACCACTCATTGAGAACCTTGTTGAATAATTCACAATGAATTAATAGTCAGGTGTCTATTTTATATGGTCTATCATTCAAAGTTTCATTGAATAATGACTTTCTATAAAGTAATCAGGACGCTGTTTAAGATAGCCACACATTAAGTGCCTTCCTGAATGATACACACCTGGCTGACAGTCGAGAGTCTATTTCATATGAACTCTAGTTTTGTGTTTCGCTGAGTAATACACACCTGGGGCAATGTCAGGAGTCTATTTGGTATGGACGCTCAAAAGAAATGTCTTTGATTAATGCCCACATGTATAACAATGAGACGTCTGTGTCATACGGCTACTCCTTCAGACAAACAGTGAATAATGCACATGTGGAGTAATTAGAAGTCTGATTGCTTTGGCCACTCATTCACAATCTCACTGAGTATTATGCAACTGTGAAAGAGTCTGGAGTGTATTTTTTATGGCCACTCATTCAGAGAGTCACTAATTAATGCACACCTATGGAATAGTCAGAAGTCTCTTTCCTGTGGCCACTCGTTATGAGCCTCACTAAGTGTAAACATCTGGAAAAAGAGTCAGGATTTACCTTTATCCCCTCATTCAGAGTCTCACTAAATAATGTGCACCTGCGGATTATTCAGGAGACTCTTTCATGTGGCCTCTAACTCGGAGTGTCACTGAATACGGTGGTGTAGTCAGGAGTCTATTTCATGGAGACACATATTCAGAGCCTCAGTGAATAAGACAGTCCCTTGCTATAGTAAGGAATCTAATTAGTATGGCCACATCTTCTGAGCCTCACTGAATAATACACACCTGAAAAATAATTGGGAGCCTATTTTCCATGGAATTTCATTCAGAGCCTCGGTAATTAATGTACACCCGTGGAGTAGCCTGGAGTCTGTTATATTAGGACACACATTCATAGCCTCAGTGGATAATGTGCACGTGAGAATTAGTCAGCATTCCATTTTGTATGGCCACCTAATCATAACCTCAGTAAAAAATGCACAAATGTAAAGTACTCAGCAGTCTATTTCATATAGACACTCATTCAGAGTTTCACTGAATAACACAAATATTTAAGATAAACAGCATCCTGTTTTATATGGTCACACAGAAAGAGCCTCACTGAGTAATGCACACCTGGGGGAGTGTTAGGAGTCTACTTTGTACAGCCTCTCATTTAGAGCCTCAAGGAATAATGCACACGTGTGGAATTGACACTAGTCTCTTTTATATGGCCCTGAAAAGCAAAGCCTGAGTGAGGAATATGCAACTTTAAAATAGCCACTAGTCTACTCCATATGCCCAAGTATTTAGGGACAGAGTCAATAACACACGCCTGTGAACTAGTCAGAAAACAATTTGATATGGCCAAAAATTTTCAGAGCCTCAGTGAATAATACATACCTGGGAAATACTTAGGATGCTCTTACATGTGGCATCAATTTCAGAGCTTCATTGAATAGGAAACACCTGTATTGTAGTCAGAATCCTGTTTCATACAGCCACATATTCAGAGCCTAACTGAGTAACAGACGCCTTGGAAAAAGTCAGGATTCCATTTAGTAAAGCCACTCATTTAGAGGCGAGTGTAAAAACGAACACCTGAGTAGTATATAGAAGTCTGTATTTTATGGCCACACATTGAAAGCTTCACAGAATAAAACAGACCTATGGAAACATCAGGAGTGTACTTCACATGGCCACTTATTCAGGACCTCTGTGAAGAATCATATATATCTGGAAAATACTCAGGATTCTATGATATATAGCCACTTATCTGGAGACTTATGGAATAATAAACACCTAAGGAATAGCCTGGAGGGTGTTTGATATGACCCTACACCCAAAGACTCCGTGGCCAATGCAGTACTGGAAAATAGTCAAGAGGATTGTCCTGAGTTTATGTTATGTGGTCACTCATTCAGAATCTCACAGAAGAGTACCCACTTGGTGAATAGTCAGAGTCCAAGACACATGGCCACCCAATCAGAGCATTACAAAATAATGCACAATGGGGCTATAGTAAGGAGTCTATATTATTTGGCCACTCGTTCAGAGCTTCAGTGCATAATAAACAGCTGTGGAGTAGTCAGGACCCGATTTACGGTAGCCCAAAATTAAGCAGCTCCGTGAATGATAACCACACGTGTCAGAGTCAGGAGACTATTTGATATAGACACCCATACAGAACCTTTTTGAGTACTGCACATGTCGGGACTAATCTCTAGTCTGTTTCATATGGTGATTCGTTTGGAGAATCCAAGAGTACCACACACCTGTGGCGTAAAATGGGTTCCATTTCGTAAGACCACTCTTTCAGTGTTTTCGTAAATAATATGTGTATCTGATAAGTCAGGAATCTCTTTCACATGGCCACTCGTTCAATGCCTCTGTGAAGAACACAATCCTCAAGAATAGTCAAGGGTCTACTTCAAATGGCTGCATGTTAAGAGTCTCCGTACATAATGAACACGTGGGAAACACACCTGAGTCAATTTTTTTTATGCCCACTTAGTCAGAGTCTTATTCAATAATACACACCTTAGAAAGAGTGAAGAGTCTACTTCATGTACCCAATCTTTTAGAGCCTCAGTGAATAAGGCACACCAGGTTAATAGTCGAGTAGCATTTATACGGCCACTCATTTTTGCCTCACTGAGTAATATACACCTGAGGAATCCTCAGAATTCTTTTTCACACTACCACTCGTTGAGAACCTTGTTGAATAATTCACAGTGCGGCTATAGGCAGGTGTCTATTTTTTATGGACTATCATTCAAAATTTCAGTGAATAATGACCTTCAATGCAGCAATCATGACGCTGTTTAAGATGGCCACAAATTAAGTGCCTTCCTGAATCATACACAACTGGGTGACAGTCGGGAGTCTATTTCATATGAACTCTAGTTTTGTGTATCGCTGTGTAATACACACCTGGGGAAGTGTCAGGAGTCTATTTGGTATGGAGGCTCAAACGGAACCTGTTTGATTAATGCACACATGGATAACAATGAGGAGTCTCCGTCATACAGCTACTCCTTCAGACAAACAGTGAATAATGCACATGTGGAGAAATTAGAAGTCTGTTTCCTATGACCCCTCTTTCACAGCCTCACTGAGTATTATGCACTTCTGATAGAGTCTGGAGTCTATTATTTATGGCCACTCATTCAGAGAATCACTAAATAATACACACCTGCGGAATAGTCAGAAGTCTCTTTCCTGTGGCCACTCCTTATGAGCCTCACTAAGTGTAAACATCTGGGGAAAGAGTCAGGATTAACCTTTATCCCCTCTTTCAGAGTCTCACTAAATAATGTGCACCTGTGGATTAGTCAGGAGACTCTTTCATGTGGCCTCTAACTCGGAGTGCCACTGAATACGGTGGTGTAGTCAGGAGTCTATTTCATGGAGACACATATTCAGAGCCTCAGTGAATAAGACAGTCCCTTGCTATAGTAAGGAATCTAATTAATATTGCCACATATTCTGAGCCTCACTGAATAATACACACCTGGAGAATAATTGGGAGCCTATTTTCCATGGACCTTCATTCAGAGCCTCGGTAAATAATGTACATCATGGAGTAGCCAGGAGTCTGTTATATTAAAACACACATTCATAGCCTCAGTGGATAATACGCACGTGTGAATTAGTCAGGATTCCATTTTGTATGGTCACTGACTCGTAACCTCAGTGAAAAATGCACAAATGTACAGTACTCAGCAGTATATTTCATATAGACACTCATTCAGAAATTCACTGAATAACACAAATATTTAAGATAGACAGCATCCTGTTTAATATGGTCACACAAAAAGAACCTCACTGAGTAATGCACACCTGGGGAAGATTTAGGAGTCTACTTTATACAGCCTCTCATTTACAGCCTCATGGAATAATGCACACCTGTGGAATAGACACTAGTCTATTTTATATGGCCACAAAAAGCAAAGCCTGAGTGAGCAATACGCAACTTTGGAATAGTCACTAGTCTACTCCATATGCCCAAGTATTTAGAGAAAGAGTCAAAAATACACACCTGTGGACTAGTCAGAAAACAATTTCATATAGCCAAAAAGTTTCAGAGCCTCAGTGAATAATACATACCTGAGAAATACTCAGGACGCTATTACCAGTGGCATCAATTTCAGAGCTTCATTAAATAGAAAACACCTGTATTGTAGTCAGAATCCTGTTTCATACAGCCACATATTCAGAGCCTAACTAAGAAACATATGCCTTGGGAAAATTCAGGATTCTATTTCGTATAGCCACTCATTTAGAGGCGAGTGTAAAAACGCACACCTGCGGAGTATTCAGTAGTCTGTATTATATGGCCACACATTGAGAGCTTCACAGAATAATACAGACCTATGAAACCTCAGGAGTGTACTTCCCATGGCCACTTATTCAGGAACTCGTTGAAGAATTATACATATCTGGAAAATACTCAGGATTCTATGATATATAGACACATATCCGGAGACTCACGGAATAATGCACACCTAAGAAATAGTCCGGAGACTCTTTGGTATGACCCTACACCCAGCGACTCAGTGGCCAATGCAGAACTGGAAAACAGTCAAGAGGATAAAGTCAGGAGTTTGTGTTATGTGGTCACTCGTTCAGAATCTCACTGAAGAACACCCACCTGGAAAATAGTCAGAGTCCAAATCATATGGCCACCCAATCACAGCATTACCGAATAATGCACAATGTGGCAATAGTAAGGAGTCTATTTCATGCGGATTTTCATTTAGAGCTTCAGCGTGTAAAAAAACAGCTGTAGAGTAGTCAGGACCCGATTTAAGGTAGCCCCAAATTAAACAGCTCCGTGAATGATACACACACGTGTCAGAGTCCGGAGACTATTTTATATAGACACTCATATAGAACCTTTTCGAGCACTGCACATGTGGGGAATAATCACTAGTCTGTTGCATAAGGTGATTCGTTTGGGGAATCCAAAAGTAATGCACACCTTTGGAGTAAAATGGGTTCTATTTTGTAAGACCACTCTCTCAGAGTTTTAGTAAATAATATATATATCTGATAAGTCAGGAATCTCTTTCACATGGCCACTCGTTCAGGGCCTCTGTGAAGAACACTCTCCTCAAGAATAGTCAAGGGTGTACTTCAAATGGCTGCACCTTAAGAGTGTCTGTACGTAATGAACACCTGGGAAAAACACCTGAGTCAATTTTTTTATGCCCACTTAGTGAGAGTCTCATTCAATAATACACACCTGAGGAAGAGTGAAGAGTCTACTTCATGTAGCCACTCATTTAGAGCCTCAGTGAGTAACACACGCTAAGTTAATAGTCAATCAGCTTTTATACAGACAGTCATTTTGTGCCTCACTGAGAGATATACACCTGAAAAATCCTCAGGATTCTATTTGACAATACCACTCATTGGGAATCTTGTTGAATAATTCACAATGGAGCAATAGTCAGGTGTCTATTTTAAATGGTCTATCATTCAAAGTTTAAGTTAATACTTACCTTCTATGGAGTAATCAGGACGCTGTTTAAGATAGCCACAAATTAAGTGCCTTCCTGAATAATACACACCTGGGTGACAGTAGGGAGTCTGTTTTATATGAACTCTGGTTTTGTGTATCGCTGAGTAATACAAACCTGGGGCAGTGTCAGGAATCTATTTGGTATGGAAGCTCGAAGGAAACCTGTTTGATTAATGCACACATGGATAACAATGAGGAGTCTGTGTCATATGGCTACTCCTTCAGACAAACAGTGAATAATGCACATGTGGAGTAATTAGAAGTCTGTTTCCTATGGCCCCTCTTTCACAGCCTGAGTATTATGCACTTGTGATAGAGTCTGGAGTCTATTTTTGATGGCCACTCATTCAGAGAATCACTAAATAATGCACACCTGCGGAATAATCAGAAGTCTCTTTCCTATGGCCACTCGTTAAGAGCCTCACTAAGTGTAAACACCTGGGGAGAGAGTCAGGATTTACCTTTATCCCCTCATTCACAGTCTAGCTAAATAAAGTGCACCTGTGTAGTAGTTAATGTGGTGTAGTCAGGAGTCTATTTCAGGGAGACACATATTCAGAGCCTCGGTGAATAAGACAGGCCCTTGCTATAGTAAAGAATCTAATTAATATGGCATCATCTTCTGAGCCTCACTGAATAATACACACCTGGAGAATAATTGGTAGTCTATTTTCCATGGACCTTCATTCAGAGCCTTGGTAAATAATGTACACCCGTGGAGTAGCCAGGAGTCTGTTACATTAGGACACACATTCATAGCCTCAGTGTATTATATGTACCTGTGGATTAGTCAAGATTGTATTTTGTATGGCCGCTGACTCATAACCTCAGTGAAAAATGCACAAATGTAAAGTACTCAGCAGTCTATTTCATATAGACACTCATTCAGAGATTCCCTGAATAAGAAAATATTTAAGATAGACAGCATCCTGTTTCATATCGTCACACAGACAGTGCCTCACTGAGTAATGCACACCCGGGGAAGTGTTAGGAGTCTACTTTATATGGCCTCTCATTTACAGCCTCAGGGAATAACGCACACGTGTGGAATAGACACTAGTCTGTTTTAAATGGCCACGAAAAGCAAAGCCTGAGTGAGTAGTATGCAACTTTTGAATAGTCACTAATCTACTCTATATTCCCAAGTATTTAGAGTCAGAGTCAATAATACACACCTCTGGACTAGTCAGAAAACAATATCATTTGGCCAAAGAGTTTCAAAGCCTCAGTAAATAATACATACCTAAGAAGTACTCAGGACGCTGTTACATGTGGCATCAATTTCAGAGTCTCACTGAATAGGAAACACCTGTATTGTAGTCAGAATCCTGTTTCATATAGCCACATATTCAGAACTTAACTGAGTAAAATATGCCTTGGGAAAAGTCAGGATTCTCTTTCGTATAGCCACTCATGTAGATGCGAATGTAAAAACGCACGTCTGAGGAGTATGCAGGAGTCTCTATTTTATGGCCTATCATTCAGAGCTTCACAGAATAATATAGACCTATGGAACCTCAGGAGTGTACTTAACAAGGCCACTTATTCATAACGTCAGTGAAGAATCATATATATCTGGAAAATACTCAGGATTCTATGATATATAGCCAATTATATGGAGACTCACGAAATAATGCACACCTAAGGAATAGTCTGGAGACTCTTTGATATGACCCTACACCCAGCGACTCAGTGGACAATGCAGAACTGGAAAATAGTCAAGAGGATAGAGTCATGTGTTTATGTTATGTGGTCAATTGTTCAGAATCTCACTGAAGAATTCACAACTGGGTAATAGAGTCCAAGTCATATGGCCACTCAATCACAGCATTACCGAATAATACACAACAGGGTAATAGTAAGGAGTCTATTTCATGTGGCCTTTCATTCAGAGCTTCAGTGCATAATAAACAGCTGTGGAGTAGTCAGGACCCGATTGAGGGTAGGCCCAAATTAAGCAGCTCCGTGAATGATATACACACGTGTCAGAGTCAGGAGACTATTTGATATAGACACTCAAACAGAACCTTTTCGAATACTGCTTACACATGTGGGGAATAATCACTATTCTGTTTCATATGGTGATTCGTTTGGAGAATCAAAAAGTAGCCCACAACTGTGGAGTAACATGGGTTCTATTTTATAAGGTTACTCTTTCAGTGGTTTAGTGAATAATATGTATATCTGATAAGTCAGGAACTTCTTTCACATGTCCACTCGTTCAGGGCCTCTGTGAAGAACACTCCCCTCAAAAATATTCAAGGGCCTACTTCAAATGACTACCCATTCACATTCTCTGTACCTAATGAACTCCTGGGTAATACACCCGAGTCTCTCTTTCTTTTTTTAATTTTTATTGCATTATAGGTTTTTTGGTACATGTGCAGAACGTGCAAGTTAGTTGAATAGGTACACACATGGGAGTGTGTTTTGCTGCCTTCCTTTTCTTCACCACACTTGGCATTCATCCCCAGGCTAACGCTTTCCAGCCCTTCCTGCTGTCCATCTCTCATTCCCCCCAATATACCCCAGTGTGTAATAGACCTCCTCTCTGTGTCCATGTGTTCTCATTTTTCTCACCCACCTATGAGTGAGTATATGCGGTATTTCTTTTTCTGTTCTTGTGTCAGTTTGCTGAGAATGATGTTCTCCAGATTAATCCATGTCCTTACAAAGGACACAGACTCATCATTTTTGATTGCTGCATAATATCCCATGGTATATATGTGCCACATTTTCCCAGTCCAGTCTATTATAGTTTAGCATGTGGTTTGGTTCCAGTTCTTTGCTACTGTAAACAGTGCTGCAATGAACATTCGTGTCTATGTGTCCTTATAGTATAACAATTTATAGTCCTTTGGATATATACCCAGTAATGGGATTGGTGGGTCAAATGGAATTTCTATTTCTAGGTCCTTGAGGAATCCTCACACTGTCTTCCACAATGGTTGAACTAATTTACACTTCCACCAACAGTGTAAGAGTGTTCCTATTTCTCCACATTCTCTCCAGCATCTGCTGTCTCCAGATTTTTTTAATGATCGCCATTCTAACTGGCATGAGATGGTATCTCAATGTGGTTTTGATTTGGATCTCTCTAATGATCACTGAGGATGAGCATTTTTTCATGTGTTTGTTGGCCTCATGTGTGTCTTCTTTTGTAAACTGTCTGCTCATATCCTTTGCCCATTTTTGAATGGGCTTGTTTGTTTTTTTCCTGTAAATCTGTTTGAGTTCTTTTTAAATTCTGGATATCAGCCCTTTGTCAGATGTGTAAACTGCAAAGATTTTTTTCCCATTTTGATGGCTGCTGATTCACTCTAGTGACTGTTTCTTTTGCGTGCAGAAGCTGTGAAGTTTGATTAGGTCCCATTTGTCTATTTTGGCTTTTGTTGCCAATGCTTTTTGTGTTTTGTTCATGAAGTCCTTGCCTACGCCTATGTCCTGAATGGTTTGGCCTAGATTTTCTTCTAGGGTTTTTATGCTATCAGGTCTTATGTTTAAGTCTTTAATCCATCTGGAGTTAATTTTAGTGTAAGGTGTCAGGAGGGGGTCCAGTTTCTGCTTTCTGCACATGGCTAGCCAGTTTTCCCAACACCATTTATTAAATAGAGAATCTTTTCACCATTGCTTGTTTTTGTTGGTTTATCAAAGATAATATGGTTGTAGATACATTGTGTTGCCTCCAATACCTCTGTTCTTTTCCATTGGCCTATATCTCTGTTTTGGTATGAGTAGCATTCTGTTTTGATTACTGTAGACTTGTAGTATAGTTTGAAGTCTGGTATTGTGATGCCTCCCGCTGTGTTCTTTTTGCTTAGAATTGTCTTAGCTATTCGGGCTTTTTTTTTGGTTCTATATGAAATTCATGGTGGTTTTTTCCAGTTCTCTGAAGAAACTCAGTGGTAGTTTGATGGGGGATAGCATTGATTGTGTAAATTACTTTGGCAGCATAGCCATTTTCACGATATTTATTCTTCCTAACCACGAACATGGAATGTTTCTCCATCATTTTGTGTCCTCTCTTATTTCGTTGAGCAGTGGTTTGCAGTTTTCCTTAAAGAGGTACCTTACGTTTCTTGTGAGTTGTATTCCTAGGTATTTTATTTTCTTTGTAGCAATTGTGAATGGCAGTTCGTTCTTGATTTGGTTCTCTTTAAGTTTGTTATTGGTGTATAGGAATGCTTGTGATTTTTGAACATTGATTTTCTATCCTGTGATTTGCTAAAGTTGCTTATCAGTTTCAGGAACTTTTGGACTGAGGTGATGGGGTTTTCTAGGTATACTATCATGTCTTCTGCAAATAGAGACAATTTGGCTTCCACCTTTTCTATTTGAATACCCTTTATTTCTCTTTCTTGCCTGATTGCTCTGGCTAGAACTTCCAGTACTATGTTGAATAGGACTGGTGAGAGAGGGCATCCTTGTCTAGTGCCAGATTTCAAAGGGAATACTTTCAGTTTTTGCCCATTAATTATGATATTGGCTGTTGGTTTGTCATAAATAGCTTTTATTACTTTGAGATATGGTCCATCAATACCAAGTTATTGAGGGTTTTTAGCATAAAGGGCTCTTGAATTTTGTCAAATGCCTTCTCTGTGTCAATTGAGATAATCATGTGGTTTTTGTTTTTGCTTCTGTTTATGTGGTGAATTACATTTATAGACTTGCGTATGTTGAACCAGCCTTGCATCGCTGGGATGAATCCTACTTGATCATGATGGATAAGTTTTTTAATGTGCTGTTGCAATCGATTTGCCAGTATTTTACTGAATATTTTTGCATCTATGTTCATCGTGGATATTGGCCTGAAGTTTTTTTTTTTCTTGTTGAGTCTCTGCCGGGTTTCAGTATCAGGATGATGTTGTTCTCATAAAGTGATATGGGAAGGGTTCCCTCTTTTTGAATTATTTGGAATGGTTTCAGAAGGAATGCTACCAGATCCTGTTTGTGTGTCTGGTAGTTAGTATTTCTTCTCTTCGGCTAGGTTTTGAGCTTTCTTGATCTTGCTCCTCTAGCTCTTTCAATTTTGATGATAGGGTGTCAATTTTGGATCTCTCCACTCTTCTCATGTGGGTACTTATTGCTATATATTTCCCTCTACAGACTGCTTTAAATGTGTCCTAGAGATTCTGCTACGTTGTGTCTTCATTCTATTTGGTTTCAAAGAACTTCTTTATATCTGTCTTCATTTCATTGTTTATCCAATCAACATTCAAGAGCCAGTTGTTCAGTTTTCATGAAGCTGTGCGGTTCTGAGTTTTTTTTCTGAATTCTGAGTTCCAACTTGATTGCACTATGGTCTGAGAGACTGTTTGTTATGATTTCAGTTGTTTTGCATTTCCTGAGGAGTGCTTTACTTCCAATTTTGTGATCAATTTTGGAGTAAGTGTGATGTGGTGCTGAGAAGAATGTATATTCTGTGGATTTTTGGTGGAGAGTACTGTAAATGTCTATCAGATTTGCTTGTTCCAGGTCTGAGTTCAAGTCCTGGATATCCTTGGTAATTTTCTGTCTGGTTGATCTGTCTGTTATTGACAGTGGAGTGTTAAAGTCTCCCACTATTGTTATTATTACTTTTTTAATGTAATTTTTTTTAATTTTTTAAATTTTTATGGCATTATAGGTGTTGGGGAACATGTGCAGAGTGTGCAAGATAGTTGCATAAGTACACACGTGTCAGTGTGCTTTGCTGCCTTCCTCCCTTTCAACCCCACTTGGCATTTATCCCCAGGCAATCTCTCCCCAGCTCCCCCCACTGTCTCTCCTTCTTCCCCCCAATAGACCCCAGTGTGTAGTAGACCCCCTCCCTGTATCCATGTGTTCTCATTTTTCTCACCCGCCTATGAGTTAGAATATGCGGTATTTCTTTTTCTGTTCCTGTGTTAGTTTGCTGAGAATGATGTCCTCCAAATTCATCCATGTCCTTACAAAGGACACAAACTCATCATTTTTGATTGCTGCATAATATTCCATGGTGTATATGTGCCACATTTTCCCAGTCCAGTCTATTATGGATGGGCATTTGTGTTGGTTCCAGTTCTTTGCTATTGTAAACAGTGCTGCAATGAACATTCGTGTGCATGTGTTCTTATAGTAGGACGATTTATAGTTTTTTAAATATATACCCAGTAATGGGATTGCTGGGTCAAATGGAATTTCTATTTCTAGGTCCTTGAGGAATCGCCACACTGTCCCCTACAATGATTGAACTACTTTACACTCCCACCAACAGTGTAAGAGTGTTCCTATTTCTCCACATTCTCTCCAGCATCTGCTGTCTCCAGATTTTTTAATGATCGCCATTCTAACTGGCGTGAGATGGTATCTCAATGTGGTTTTGATATGCATCTCTCTAATGACCAAAGATGATGAGCATTTTTTCATCTGTTTGTTGGCCTCATGTATGTCTTCTTTTGTAAAGTGTCTGTTGAGGTGCTTTGCCCATTTTTGAATGGGTTTGTTTGTTTTTTTCTTGTAATTCTGTTTGAGTTCTTTGTAAATTCTGGATATCAGCCCTTTGTCAGATGCGTAATCTGCAAAGATATTTTCCCGTTCTGTTGGTTGCCGATTCACTCTAGTGACTGTTTCTTTTTCCATGCAGAAGCTGTGGAGTTTGATTAGGTCCCATTTGTCTATTTTTACTTTTGTTGCCAATGCTTTTTGTGTTTTGTTCATGAAGTCCTTGCCTACTCCTATGTCCTGAATGGTTTTTCCTAGATTTTCTTCTAGGGTTTTTATGGTGTCAGGTCTTATGTTTAAGTCTTTAATCCATCTGGAGTTAATTTTATTGTAACGTGTCAGGAAGGGGTCCAGTTTCTGCTTTCTGCACATGGCTAGCCAGTTTTCCCAGCACCATTTATTAAACAGGGAATCGTTTCCCCATTGCTTGTTTTTGTCTGGTTTATCAAAGATCATATAGTTGTAGGTATGTTGTATTGCCTCCGATGCCTCTGTTCTGTTCCATTGGTCTATATTTCTGTTTTGGTACGAGTACCATGCTGTTTTGATTACTGTAGCCTTGTAGTATAGTTTGAAGTCTGGTAGTGTGATGCCTCTCGCTGTGTTCTTTTTTCTTAGAATTGACTTGGCTATGCGGGCTCTCTTTTCGTTCCATATGAAGTTCATGGTGTCTTTTTTTCAGTTCTGTAAAGAAATTCAATGGTAGTTTGATGGGGTTAGCATTGATTGTGTAAATTACTTTTGGCAGTATAGCCATTTTCACGATATTGATTCTTCCTAACCATGAACATGGAATGTTTCTCCATCTGTTTGTGTCCTCTCTTATTTCGTTGAGCAGTGGTTTGTAGTTTTCCTTGAAGAGGTCCCTTACGTTTCTTGTGAGTTTTATTCCTAGGTACTTTATTTTCTTTGTAGCAATTGTGAATGGCAGTTCGTTCTTTATTTGGTTCTCTTTTAGTCTGTTATTGGTGTATAGGAATGCTTGTGACTTTTGCACATTGATTTTATATTTTGATACATTCCTGAAGTTGCTTATCAGTTTCAGAAGCTTTTGGGCTGACGTGATGGGGTCTTCTATGTATACTATTATGTCGTCTGCTAATAGAGACAATTTGGCTTCCACCTTTCCTATTTGAATACCCTTTATTTCTTTTTCTTGCCTGATTGTTCTGGCTAGAACTTCCAGTACTACGTTGAATAGGTGTGGTGAGAGAGGGCATTTTTGTCTAGTGCCAGATTTCAAAGGGAGTCCTTCGAATTTTTGCCCATTCATTATGATATTGGCTGTTGGTTTGCCATAAATAGCTTTTATTACCAAGTTTATGGAGAATTTTTAGCATAAAGGGCTGCTGAATTTTGTCAAATGCCTTCTCTGCGTCAATTGAGATAATCATGTGGTTTTTGTTTTTACTTCTGTTTATGTGGTGAATTACATTTATAGACGTGTATGTTGAACCAGCCTTGCATCACCGGGATGAATCCTACTTGATCATGTTGGATAAGTTTTTTAATGTGCTGTTGTATTCGGTTTGCCAGTATTTTATTGAAGATTTTTGCATCTATGTTCATCATTTATATTGGCCTGAAGTTTTCTTTTCTTGTTGAGTCTCTGCCGGGTTTCGGTATCAGGATGATGTTGGTCTCATAAAATGATTTGGGAAGGGTTCCCTCTTTTTGAATTATTTGGAATAGTTTCAGAAGGAATCGTACTAGATCCTCTTTGTGTTTCTCGTAGAATTCGGCTGTGAACCCATCTGGACCTGGGCTTTTTTTCTGTGGTAGGCTCTTAATTGCTGCCTCAACTTCAGACCTTGTTATTTGTCTATTCATAGTTTCGGCTTCCTTCTGGTTTAGGATTGGGAGGACACAGGCTTCCAGGAATTTATCCATTTCTTCCTGGTATACTAGTTTATGTGTATAGAGTTGTTTGTAGTATTCTCTGATGATGGTTTGAATTTCTGTGGAATCTGTGGTGATTTCCCCATTATCGTTTTTTATTGCATCTATTTGGTTGTTCTCTCTTTTCTTTTTTATCTGTCTGGCTAGTGGTCTGTCTATTTTGTTGATCTTTTCCAAAAGCCAGCTCTTTAATTTATTAATTTTTTGAAGGGTTTTTTTCTGGTATCTATCTCCTTCAGTTCTGCTCTGATCTTTGTTATTTCTTGTCTTTGGCTAGGTTTTGAGCTTTTTTGATCTTGCTCCTCTAGCTCTTTCAATTTTGACGATAGGGTGTCCATTTTGAATCTCTCCACTCTTCTCACGTGGGCACTTATTGCTATATATTTTCCTCTACAGACTGCTTTATATGTGTCCCAGAGATTCTGGTACGTTTTGTCTTTGTTCTCGTTGGTTTCGAAGAACTTCTTTATTTCTGTCTTCATTTCATTGTTTATCCAATCAACATTTAAGAGCCAGTTGTTCAGTTTCCATGAAGCTGTGCGGTTCTGAGTTAGTTTCTGGATTTTGAGTTCCAACTTGATTGCACTATGGTCTGAGAGACTGTTTGTTATGATTTCAGTTGTTTTGCATTTGCTGAGGAGTGCTTTACTTCCAATGATGTGGTCAATTTTGGAGTAGGTGTGATGTGGTGCTGAGAAGAATGTATAATCTGTGGATTTGTGGTGGAGAGTTCTGTAAATATCTATCAAGTTTGCTTGTTTCAGGTTTGTGTTCAAGTCCTGAATATCCTTCTTAATTTTCTGCCTGGTTCATCTGTCTGATATTGAAAGTGGAGTGTTAATGTCTCCCACTATTATTGTGTGGGAGTCTAAGTCTCTTTGTAAGTCATTAAGAACTTGCCTTATATATCTGGGTGCTCCTGCATTAGGTCCATATATATTTAGAATCATTAGCTCTTCTTTTTGTATCGATTCTTTTACCATTATGTAATGACCTTCTTTGTTTCTTTAAATCTTTGTTGCTTGAAAGTCTATTTTATCAGAGACGAGACTTGCAACTCCTCCTTTTTTTCCTCTCCATTTGCTTGGTAAATCTTCCTCCCTCCCTTTATTTTGAGCCTTTCTGTATCCTTGCATGTGAGGTGGGTTTCCTGGATATAGAACACTGACGGGTTTTGTTTATTTATCTAATTTGCCAGTCTGTGTCTTTTAATTGGTGCATTTAGCCCATTTACATTTAGGGTTAATATTGTTATGTGTGAATTTGATACTGCCATTTTAATGGTAGCTGGCTGTTTTGTCCATTGGTTCATGTAGATTCTTCATTTTGTTGATTCTCTTCAGAATTTGGTATGCTTTTAGGATGGCTGGTACTGGTTGTTTCTTTCTATTTGTTGTGCCTTCTTCAGGAGCTCTTGTAAAGCAGGCCTAGTCGTGACACAAACACTGAGTACTTGCTTGTTTATGAAGGATTTTATTTTTTCTTCACTTATGAAGCTCAGTTTGGCTGGATATGAAATTCTGGGTTGAAAGTTCTTTTCTTTAATGATGTTGAATATTGGCCCCCACCCTCTTCTAGCTTTCTAGAGTCTCTGCCGAGAGATCTGCTGTGGGTCTGATGGGCTTCCCTTTGTGGGTGACCCGATCTTTCTCTCTCGCTGCCCTTAGTATTTTCTCCTTCATTTCAACCCTGGTGAATCTGATGATTATGTGCCTTGGGGTTGCTCTTCTTGCAGAATATCTTTTTGGTGTTCTCTGTATTTCCTGGAGTTGAGTATTGACCTGTCTTGCTAGGTTGGGGAAATTTTCCTGGATAATATCCTGAAGAGTGTTTTTCAGCTTGGATTCATTCTCTTCATCACATTCTGGTACACCTATGAAACGTAGGTTGGGTCTCTTCACATAGTCCCACATTTCTTGGAGATTTTGTTAATTCCTTTTTGTGCTTTTTTCTTTGATCTTGGTTTCTCGTTTTATTTCATTGAGTTGATCTTCGACTTCTGATATTCTTTCTTCTTGTTGGTCAATTCGGCTGTTGAAACTTGTGCATGCTTCACGAAGTTCTCGTGTTTTGTTTTTCAGCTCCTTCAATTCATTCATATTCCTCTCTAAGTTGTCCATTCTTGTTATCATTTCCTCGAATCTTTTTTCAAATCTTTTTTCAATGCTCTGAGTTTTTTTGCACTGATTTAGAACATGTTCTTTTAGCTCACTGAAATTTCTCATTATCCACTTTCTGAAGTCTGATTCCGTCATTTTGTCACACTCATTCTCCATCCATCTTTGTTCCCTTGCTGGTGAGGAGTTTTGTTTCTTTGTAGGGGGTGAAGTGTTTTGGTTTTGGGTGTTTTCCTCCTTTTTGCGCTGGTTTCTTCCCATCTTTATGGATTTATCCACCATCGTCTTAGTAGTTGCTGATTTTTCAATTGAGTCTCTGTATGGACACCCAGGTTTTTGATGATGAGGTATTTCTGTTACTTAGTTTTCCTTCTGATGATCCAGCCCCTCTGCTGTACGAGTGCTGAGGTCCACTCGAGGCCCTGTTTGCTGGGGTATACCTGTAGCAGCTACGGAACAGTGAAAGGTGATACCAATTTCTTCTTCTGCTTTATTTGTTTCAGAATGATGCCTGCCAAATGTCTGATTAGTCCTTTTTTGGGGTGACCACTTTTTGGATCTACAGGGGTCAGGGAGCTGCTTGAGGAGACGGTCTGTGCTTTATAGGAACTCCAGTGCTGAGCTGTGAGCTCCGTTGTTCATTCAGTGTTGTTGGGAGAATGTGTTTATGTCTGCTGCAACAGAACTCATAAAACCCCCCTTTTTTCCACCTTAGATGCTCTGTCTCAGGGAGTTGGGGCTTTCTTTATGAGTATCTGTTGCACTGTCCCGTCTCGCTAGGTGGCAGTCTATTCACTATTTTCCTGCCGGTGCTCCACCCTGCTAGCGCGGGTCGACCCTGTTGCTGTGGGGTTCCATTCTGCTGTGGCTTGCTCTGCCCTGCTGTGGCTTGCTCAGCCCTGCTGGCGGAGTCTCTCTGTTATGGCAGGTTGCCTCAGCAACAGAAGGCTTCATCAGCCCTGGGCAGTACTTCATTAGGGTGGGATAGCATCAGTAGTGGCGGACACCCCTCCCGCACTGGGCTGCACCGTACTAGATGCTGGCAGCAAAACTCTCAGCCCTGAGTGCCTCCAATCACTGCCATGCTTGTCCCCATCAGAGTGGGACCCGCCAAGCCTGATCACCCGGCTCCCTGCCTCAGAGTCCATCCTCTCTCTCTCTCTCTCTTCCTCTCCCCAAGCTGAACAGTTGACTCTCTCACGGGCGCCCCAGTAGCCTGCTAATAGGGCACTGGGGTCCATGAGATCTCCCGTGCCGCTGCCCACAGCGCTGGCTCAGATCACGTTTCCCAGGAATCTCCTCGTCTGTCTCATTGTCCAAGTCCCATTCAATTAGATGGAGATGCCAATTTGCCCTTCCTAATCTCAGATTGCCTGTTTAACAGGGCACCCAGAACAGTGAGTTTTGTGCCTGGTACCGCTGTGCTGTGGAACCGGCCAAAGCGGCCACACAAGCTGGCTGTGCTAGCCTCCTGTGTCTCTCCCACACCTGGGACTTTAAACGTTCTGTGGGCAATAAAGATCTGTCCGAGAATGCGGCTAGGACTCACCCTCTGGGCCTTCACTGAGAGGTGCAATCTGGAGTCGCCTCTACAATGCCATCTTGGAAGTCCTCAGTCTCCCACTATTATTGTGTGGGAGTCTAAGTCTCTTTGTAAGTCATTAAGAACTTGCCTAATATATCTAGGGGCTCCTGCATTGAGTCCATATATATTTAGAATCCTTAGCTCTTCTTGTTGTAGCCACTCATTTAGAACCTCAGTGAATAATGCACACCAGGGTAATAGTCGAGAGACTTTTATAGGGCCACTCATTTTGTGCCTCACTGAGTGATATACACAGGAGGAATCCTCAGGATTCTATTTGATACTACCACTCATTGAGAACCTTGTTGAATAATTCACAATGGAGCAATAGTCAGGTGTCTATTTTATATGGTCTATCATTCAAAGTTTCAGTGAATAATGAAATTCTACGGAGTAATCAAGATGCTGTTTAAGATAGCAACGAATAAAGTGACTTCCTGAATAAAACAGGCCTGGGTGACATTCCAGAGTCTATTTTATATGAACTCTAGTTTTGTGTATCACTGAGTAATACACACCTGGGCAGTGTCAGGAGTCTATTTGGTATGGACGCTCAAACGGAACATGTTTGATTAATGCACACATGGATAACAATGAGGAGTCTGTGTCATATGGCTACTCCTTCAGACAAAAAGTGAATAATGCACATGTGGAGTAATTAGAAGTCTGTTTCCTATGGTCCCAATTTCACAACCTCACTGAGTATTACACACTTGTGATAGAGCCTGGATTCTATTTTTCATGGCCACTGATTCAGAGAATCACTAAATAATGCACAGCTGCAGAATAGTCAGAAGTCTCTTTCCTATGGCCACTCGTTAAGAGACTCACTAAGTGTAAACACCTGGGAAAAAAGTCAGGCTTTACCTTTATCCCCTCATTTAGAGTCTTGCTAAATAATGCGCACCTGTGGAATAGACAGGAATCTCTTTCATGGAGACACATATTCAGAGCCTCGGTGAATAAGACAGGCCCTTGCTATAGTAAGGAATCTAATTAATATGACCACATCTTCTGAGCCTCACTGAATAATACACACCTGTAGAATAATTGGGAGTCTATTTTCCAGGGACCTTCATTCAGAGACTCGGTAAATAATGTACACCCGTGGAGTAGCCCAGAGTCTGTAATATTAGGACACATATTCATAGACTCAGTGGATAATATACACGTGTGGATTAGTCAGGATTCCATTTTGTATGGCCACTGACACGTAACCTCAGTGAAAAATGCACAAATGTAAAGCACTCAGCAGTCTATTTCATGTAGACACTCATTCAGAGATTCACTCAATAACACAAATATTTAAGATAGACAGCATCCTGTTTCATATGGTCACGCAGAAAGAGCCTCACTGAGTAATGCACACCTGGTGAAGTGTTAGGAGTCTGCTTTATACAGCCTCTCATTTACAGCCTCATGGAGTAATGCACACGTGTGGAATAGACACTAGTCTGTTTTACATGGTCACGAAAACTAAAGCCTGAGTGAGTAGTATGTAACTTTGGAATAGTCACTAGTCTACTCCATAGGCCCAGTTATTTAGAGTCAGAGTCAATAATGCACGCCTGTGGACTATTCAGAAAACAATTTTATATGGCCAAAGAGATTCAGAGCCTCAGAGAATAATACATACCTGAAAAATACTCAGGACTCTATTACATGTGGCATCAATTTCAGAGCCTCATTGAATAGGAAACACCTGTATTGTAGTCAGAATCCTGTTTTATACAGCCACATATTCAGAGTCTAACTGAGTAACATACGCCTTGGGAAAATCAGGATTCTATTTTGTATAGCCACTCATTTAGAGGCGAATGTAAAAACGCACGCATAAGGTTTATTCAGAAATCTCTATTTTATGGCCACACATTCAGAGCTTCACAGAAGTATACAGACCAATGGAAACGTCAGGAGTTTAATTCCCATGGCCACTTATTCAGATCCTCAGTGAAGAATCATATATATCTGGAAAATACTCAGGATTCTATTATATACAGCCACTTATCCAGAGACTCACAAAATAACGCCCACCTAAAGAATAGTCTGGGGACTCATTGATATGACCCTACACCCAGCGACTCAGAGGCCAATGCAGAACAGGAAAATTGTCAACAGGATAGAGTCAGGAGTTTATGTTATGTGGTCACTCGTTCAGAATCTCACTGAAGAATACACACCTGGGGAATAGTCATGGTCCAAGTCGTATGGACACCCAATCACAGCAGTAGCAAATAATGCACAATAGGGCAATAGTAGAAACTGTATTTAATGTGGCCTCTCATTCAGAGCTTCAGTGCATAATAAACAGCTGTGGAGTAGTCAGGATCTGATTTAAGATGGCCCCAAATTAAGCAGATCCATGAATAATACACACACGTATCAGAGTCAGGAGACTATTTGATATTGACACTCATACAGAAACTTTTCGAGTACTGCACATGTGGGAAATAATCACTAGTCTCCTTCATATGGTGATTCGTTTGGAGAATCCAAAAGTAATGCACACCTGTGGAGTAAAATGTGTTTTATTTCGTAAGGCCACTCTTTCAGTGTTTTAGTGAATAGTATGTATATCTGATAAGTCAGGAATCTCTTTCCCATGGCCACCTGTTCAGGGCCTCTGTGAAGAAAACACCCCTCAAGGATAGTCAAGGGTCTACTTCAAATGGCTATATGTTTGGAGTCTCTGTACCTAATGAACACCTAGGCAATACACCTGATTCTCCTTTTTCTTATGCCCACTTAGTAAGAGTCTCATTCAATAATACACACCTGGGAAAGAGTGAATAGTCTACCTCATGTAGCCACTCATTTAGAGCCTCAGTGAATAATGCACACCAGGGCAATAGTCGAGCAGCTTTTATATGGCCACTCATTTTGTGCCTCACTGAGTGATAGACACCTGTGGAACCCTCTGGATTCTATTTGATACTACCACTCATTGAGAACCTTGTTGACTAACTCAAAATGGGCAATAGTCAGGTGTCTATTTTATATGGTCTATCATTCAAAGTTTCAGTGAATAATTACCTTCAATGGAGTAATCAGGACACTGTTTAACATAGCCACAAATTAAGTGCCTTCCTGACTGATACACACCTGGGTGACAGTTGGGAGTCTATTTCCTATGAACTCTTGTTTTGTGTATCGCTGAGTAATACACACATGGAGCAGTGTCAGGAGTCTATTTGTTATGGATGCTTAATAGCAACCTGTTTGATTAATGCACACATGGATAGCAATGAGGAGTCTGTGTCATATGGCTACTCCTTCAGACAAACAGTGAATAATGCACATGTGGAGTAATTAGAAGTCTGTTTCCTATGGCCCCACTTTCCCAGTCTCACTGAGTATTTCACCCTTGTGATAGAGTCTGGAGTCTATTTTTTTATGGCCACTCATTCAGAGAATTACTAAATAATGCACACTTGCATAATAGTCAGAAGTCTCTTTCCTATGGCCACTCGATAAGAGCCTCACTGAGTGTAAACACCTGGAAAAAGAGTCAGGATTTACCTTTATCCTTTCATTCAGAGTCTCGCTAAATCATGTGCACCTGTGGAATAGTAAAAAGACTCTTTCATGTGGCCTCTAACACAGAGTGTCACTGAATAATGTGGTGTAGTCAGGAGTCTATTTCATGGAGACACATATTCAGAGCCTCTGTGAATAAGACGTCCCTTGCTATAGTAAGGAATCTAATTAATGTGGCCACATCTTCTGAGCCTCACTGAATAATACACACCTGAAGAATAATTGGGAGTCTATTTTCCATGGACCTTCATTCAGAGCCTTGGTAAATAATGTACACTCATGGAGTAGCCTGGAGTCTGTTATATTAGGACACAGATTCATAGCCTCAGTGAATAATATGCACGTGTGGATTAGTCAGGATTCCATTTTGTATGGCCAGTAATTCGTAACCTCAGTGAAAAATGCACAAATGTAAAGTACTCAGCAGTCTATTTCATATAGACACTCGTTCAGTGATTCACTGAATAACACAAATATTTAAGACAGACAGCATCCTGTTTCATATGATCACACAAAAAGAGCCTCACTGAGTAATGCACAGTGTTAGGAGTCTACATTATACAGCCTCTCATTAACAGCCTCAGGGAATAATGCACACATGTGGAATAGACACTAGTCTGTTTTATTTATTTATTTATTTATTTTTATTTTTATTTTTATTTTTGCCAAGCAATGAGACCTTCGGAGGTTGCTGAGGTTGGTTGGCCTTGAACTCTTGGCCTCACCTTTACAAGCCCCACGACATACGGCCTTAGCCACTTTGAGCCCCTACTAGTCAGTTTTATGTGGCCAGGAAAAGCATAGCATGAGTGAGTAGTACGCAACATTGGAATAGTCACTTGTCTACTCCATATGCCCAAGTATTTAGAGTCAGGGTCAATAATGCACGCCTTTGGACTAGTCAAGAAACAATTTCATATGGCCAAAGAGTTTCAAAGCCTCAGTGAATAATACATACCTGGGAAATCCTGAGGAGCTATTTAATGTGGCATCAATTTCAGAGCATCCTTGAATAGGAAACACCTGTGTTGTTGTCAGGATTCTATTTTCTATAGCCACATATTCAGAGCCTAACTGAATAAGATACACCTTGGAAAAAGTTACGATTCTATTTCATATAGCCACTCATTTAGAGACGAATGTAAAAATGCACACCTGAGGAGTATTCAGGAGTCTCTATTATATGGCCACTCATTCAGAGCTTCCCAGAATAATACAGACCTATGAAAACGTCAGGAGTGTACTTCACATGGTCACTTATTCAGGACCTCAGTGAAGAATCATATATATCTGAAAAATGCTCAGGATTCTATGATATATAGCCACTTATCCAGAGACTCACGGAATAAAGCACACCTAAAAAATAGTCTGGAGATTCTTTGATATGACCCTACACCCAGCGACTCAGTGTCCAGTGCAGAACTGGAAAATAGTCAAGAGGATAGAGTCAGGAGGTTATGTTATGTGGTCACTCGTTCAGAATCTCACTGAACAATACACACCTGGGGAATAGTCAGAGTCCAAGTCATGTGGCCATCCAATCACAGCATTACCGAATAATTCACAAAGGGGCAATAGTAAGGAGTCTATTTCATGTTGCCTCTCATTCAGAGCTTCAGTGCGTAATAAACAGCTGTGGTGTAGTCAGAACCTGATTTAATGTAGCCCCAAATTAAGCAGCTCTGTGAATGATACACACACATGTCAGAGTCAGGAGACTATTTGATATAGACACTCATACAGAACCATTTTTAGTACTGCACATGTGGGGAATAATCACTAGTTTGTTTCGTATGGTGATTCATTTGGAGAATCCAAAGATAAACACAAACCTGTGGAATAAAATGGTTTCTTTCCCTAAGGCCACCTATCAGTGTTTTAGTTAATAGTATGTATATCTGATAAGTCAGTAGTCTCTTTTACATGGCCACTCGCTCAGGGCCTCTGTGAAGAAATATCCCCTCAAAAATAGTCAAGGGTCTACTTCAAATTGCTACACGTTCAGAGTCTCTGTACATAATTAACACCTGGGCAATACACCTGAGTCTCTGTATTTTTTTTTATGCCTACTTAGTCAGAGTCTCATTCAATAATACACACCTGAGGAAGTGTGAAGAGTCTACACCATGTAGCCACTCATTTAGAGCCTCAGCGAATAATGCACACCAGGGTAATAGTTGAGCAGCATTTAAACAGCCACTCGTTTTGTGCCTCACTGAGTGATATACACCTGAGAAATCCTCAGGATTCTATTTGATACTACCACTCGTAGAGATCCTTGTTGAATAATGCACAATGCAGCAATAGTCAGGTGTCCATTTTATATAGTCTATCATTGAAACTTTCAGTGAATAATGACCTTCTATAAAGTAATCAGGACGCTGTATAAGATTGCTACGAATTAAGTGCCTTCCTGAATGATACACACCTGGGAGACGGTCGGGAGACTATTTCATATGAACTCTAGTTTTGTGTATCACTGAGTAATACACACCTGGGGCAGTGTCAGGAGTCTATTTGGTATGGACGCTCAAAGGGAACCTGTTAAGTTAATGCACACATGGATAACAATGAGGAGTCTGTGTCATACAGCTACTCCTTCAGACAAATAGTGAATAATGCACATGTGTGGTAATTAGAAGTCTGTTTCCTTTGGCCCCTCTTTCACAGCCTCACTGAGTATTATGCAATTGTGATAGAGTCTGGAGTCTATTTTTATGGCCACTCATTCAGAGAATACCTCAATAATGCACACCCGTGGAATAGTCAGAAGTCTCTTTCTTATGGCCACTCCGTAAGAACCTCACTAAGTGAAAAACCTGGAAAAATTGTCAGGATTTACCTTTATCCCCTCATTCAGAGTCTCACAAAATAATGTGCACGTGTAAAATAGTCAGGAGACCCTTTCATGTGACCTCTAACTCGGAGTGTCACTGAAAAATGTGGTGTAGTCAGGAGTCTATTTCACGGGGACACATATTCAGAGCATCAGTGAATAAGACAGGCCCTTACTATAGTAAGGAATCTGATTAATATGGCGACATCTTCTGAGCCTCACTGAATAATACACACCTGGAGAATAATTGGGAGTCTATTTTCCATGGACCTTCATTCAGAGCCTCGGTAAATAATATACACTCGTGTAGTAGCCAGAAGTCTGTTATATTAGGACACACATTCATACCATCAGTGGATAATATGCACGTGTGGATTAGTCAGGATTCCATTTTATATGGCCACTGACTCGTATCCTCAGTGAAAAATGCACAAATATAAAGTACTCAGCAGTCTATTTCATATAGACACTCATTCAGAGATTCACTGAATAACACAAATATTTAAGATAGAGAGCATCCTGTTTCATATGGTCGCACAGAAAGAGAGTCACTGAGTAATACACACCTGGAGAAGTTTTAGGCGTCTACTTTATACAGTCTCTCATTTACGGCCTCAGGGAATAATGCACATGTGTGTAATAGACACTAGTCTATTTTATATGACCTCGAAAAGCAAAGTTAGAGTGAGTAATACACAACTTTGGAATAGTCACTAGTCTACTCCATATGCCCAGGTATCTAGAGTCAGAGTCAATAATGCACGCCTGCGGACAAGTCAAAAAAGCATTTCATATGGCCAAAGAGTTTCGGAGCCTCAGTGAGTAATACATAGCTGGGAAATATTCAGGACGCTATTACATGTGGCATCAATTTCAGAGCTTCATTGAATAGGAAACACCTGTATTGTAGTCAGAATCCTGTTTCATACAGCCACATTTTCAGAGCCTAACTGAGTAACATAAGTTTTGAAAAACGTCAGGATTCTATTTCCTATAGCCACTCACATAGAGGTGAATGGAAAATGCACGCCTGAGGAGTATTCAGGAGTCTCTATTTTATGGCCACTCATTCAGAGCTTCACAGAAAAATACAGACCTATAGAAACCTCAGGAGTGTACTTCACATGGCCACTTACTCAAGACCTCAGTGAAGAGTCATATATATATATATATATAATACTCAGGATTCTATGATATACAGCCACTTATCCGGAGACTCCCGGAGTAGTGCACACCTAAGGGATAGTCTGGAGACTCTTTGATAAGATCCTACACCCAGCGACTCAGTGGCTAATGCAGAACTAGAAAATAGTCAAGAGTATAGAGTCAGGAGGTTATGTTATGTGGTCACTCGTTCAGAATCTCACTGAAGAATACACACCGGGGGAATATTCAGAGTCCAAGTCATGTGGCCACCCAATCACAGCATTACCGACTAATGCACAAAGGGGCAATAGTAAGAAGTTTATTTCATGTGGCCTCTCATTCAGAGCTTCAGTTCGTAATAAACAGCTGTGGTGCAGTCAGGACCTGATTTAAGGTAGCCACAAATTAAGCAGCTCCGTGAATGATACACACACCTGTCAGAATAAGGAAACTATTTGATATAGACACTCATACAGAACCATTTCGAGTACTGCACATATGGGGAATAATCACTAGTTTGTTTCATATGATGATTCATTTGGAGAATCCAAAGATTACACACACTTGTGGAATAAAATAGGTTGTCTTCCCTAAGGCCACCTTTCAGTGTTTTCGTGAATAGTATGTATATCTGATAAGTCAGAAATCTCTTTCACATGGCCACTCGTTAAGGGCCTCTGTGAAGAACACTCCCCCTAAGAATAGTCAAGCATCTACCTCAAATGGCTACACGTTTAGAGTCTCTGTACATAATTAAGACCTGGGCAATACACCTGAGTCTCAACTTTTTTATGCCCACGGAGTCGGAGTCTCATTCAATAATACACACCTGGGGAAGTGTGAAGAGTCTACCTCATGTAGCCACTCATTTAGAGCCTCAGTGAATAATGCACACCAGGGAAATAGTTGAGCAGCTTTTATACGTCCACTCATTTTGTGCCTCACTGAGTGATATATACCTGAGGATTCCTCAGGATTTTATTTGACACTACCACTCGTTGAGAACCTTGTTGAATAATTCACAATGGAGCAATAGTCAGGTGTCTATTTTATATGGTCTATCATTCAAAGTTTCAGTGAATAATGACCTTCTATGGAGTAATCAGGACGCTGTTTAAGACAGCCACGTATTAAGTGCCTTCCTGAATGATACACACCTGGGTGACGGTCATGAGTCTATTTCATATAAACTCTAGTTTTGTGTATCGTTGAGTAATACACACCTGGGACAGTGTCAGGATTCTATTTTGTATGGATGCTCATACAAAACCTGTTTGATTAATGCACACATGGATAACAATGAGGAGTCTGTGTCATACGGCTACTCATTCAGACAAACAGTGAATAATGCACATGTGTGGTAATTAGAAGTCTGTTTCCTATGGCCCCTCTTTCACAGCCCTACTGAGGATTATGCACTTGTGATAGAGTCTAGAGTCAATTTTTTATGGCCACTCATTCAGAGAATCACTAAATAATGCACACCCATGTTCTCTTTCCTATGGCCACTCGTTAAGAGCCTCACTGAATGTAAACACCTGGGGAAAGGGTCAGGATTTTCCTTTTTCCCAACATTCAGAGTCTCGCTAAATAATGCGCACCTGTGGAATAGCCAAGAGACTCTTTCATGTGACCTCTAACTCAGAGTGTCACTGAATAATGTGGTGTAGTCAGGAGTCTATTTCATGGAGACACATATTCAGAGCATTGGTGAATAAGACAAGCTCTTGCTATAGTAAGGAATCTAGTTAATATGGCCACATCTTCTGAGCCTCACTGAATAATAAACACCTGGATAATTATTGGGAGTTTATTTTACATGGACCTTTATTCAGAGCCTCAGTAAATAATGTACACCCATAGAGTAGCCAGGAGTCTGTTATATTAGGACACACATTCATAGCATCAGTGGATAATATGCACGTGTGGACTAGTCAGGATTCCATTTTGTATGGCCACTGACTCGTAACCTCAGTGAAAAGTGCAGAAATGTAAAATACTCAGCAGTGTATTTCATATAGACACTCATTCAGAAATTCACTGAATAAAACAAATATTTAAGATAGACAGCATCCTGTTCCATATGGTCACACAGAAAGAGACTCACTGAGTAATACATACCTGGGGAAGTGTTAGGAGTCTACTTTATACAGCCTCTCATTTACAGCCTCACGGAATAATGCACATGTGTGGAATAGACACTAGTCTATTTTATATGGCCTCAAAAAGCAAAGCCTGAGTGACTAATACGCAACTTTGGAATAGTCACTAGTCTTCTCTATATGCCCAAGAATTTAAAGTCAGAGTTAATAATACACGCCTTCAGACTAGTCAGAAAACAATTTCATATGGCCAAAGCGTTTCAGAGCCTGAGTGAATAATATATACCACAGAAATACTCAGAACGCTATTATATGTGGCATCAATTTCAGAGGTTCATTGAATAGGAAACACTTTATTGTAGTCAGAATTCCATTTCGTACAGCCACATATTCAGAGCTTAACTGAATAACATACGTTTTGGGAAAAGTCAGGATTCTATTTTGTAAAGCCACTCATTTAGAGGCTAATGTAAAAACGCACGCCTGAGGAGTATTCAGGAGTCTCTATTTTATGGCCACTCATTCAGAGCTTCACAGAAGAATACAGACCTATGGAAACGTCATGAGGGTACTTCACATGGCTACTTATTCAGGACCTCAGTGAAGAATCATATATACTGGAAAATACTAAGGATTCTATGATATACAGCCACTTATCCGGAGACTCACGGAGTATTGCACACCCAAGGAATAGTCTGGAGACTCTTTGATATGACCCTACACGCAGCGACTCAGTGGCCAATGCAGAACTGGAAAATAGTCAAGAGGATAGAGTCAGGAGTTTATGTTATGTGGTCACTCGTTCAGAATCTCACTGAAGAATACACACCTGGGAATTGTCAGAGTCCAAGTCATATGGCCACCCAATCTCAGCATTACCGAATAATGCACAATGGGGCAATAGTAAGGAGTCTATTTCATGTGGCCTCTCATTCAGAACTTCAGTGCGTAATAAACAGCTGTGGAGTAGTCAGGACCCGATTTAAGGTAGCCCCAAATTAAACAGCTTTGTGGATGATACACACACCTGTCAGAGTCAGGAGTCTTTTTGATATAGACACTCATACAGAACCTTTTCGAGTACTGCACATGTGGGGAATAATCACTAGTCTCTTTCAAATGGTGATTTCTTTGGAGAATCCAAAAGTAACGCACACCTGTGGAGTAAAATGGGTTCTATTTCATAAGGCCACTCTTTCAGTGTTTTAGTGAATAGTATGTGTATCTGATAAGTCAGGAATCTCTTTCACATGACCACTCGTTCAGGGCCTCTGTGAAGAAAACTCCCCTCAAGAATTGTCAAGGGTCAACTTCAAATAGCTACACCTTCTGTGTCTCTGTACATAATGAACACCTGGGAAATACACCTGAGTCTCTCTTTTTTTATACCCACTTAGTCAGAGTCTCATTCAATACTACACACCTGGGGAACAGTGAAGAGTGTACTTCATATAGCCACTAATTGAGAGCCTCAGTGAATAATGCACACCAGGGTAATAGTCGAGCAGCTTTTATACATCCACTCATTTTGTGCCTCACTGAGTGATATGCATCTGAGGAATCCTCAGGATTCTGTTTGAAACTACCACTCGTTGAGAACCTTGTTGAATAACTCACTATGAAGCAATAGTCAGGTGTCTATTTTTTATCATCTATCATTCAAAGTTTCAGTAAATAATGACTTTCTATAAAGTAATCCGGATGCTGTTTAAGATAGCCACAAATTAAATGCCTTCCAGAATGATACACACCTGAATGACAGTTGGGAGTCTATTTCGTATGTGCTCTAGTTTTTTGTATCACTGAGTAATACACACCTTGGGCAGTGTCAGGAGTCTATTTGGTATGGATGCACAAAGGGAACCTGTTTGATTAATGCACACATGGATAACAATGTGGTGTCTGTGTCATACGGTTACTCTTTCAGACAAACAGTGAATAATGCACATGTGGAGTAATTAGAAGTCTGTTTCTTATTGCCCCTCTTTCACAGCCTCACTGAGTATTATGCACTTGTGATAGAGTCTGGAGTCTATTTTTTATGGCCACTCATTTAGAGAATCACTAAATAATGCACACCTGAGGAATAGTCAGAAGTCTCTTTCCTATGTCCACTCGTTGAGAGCCTCACTAAGTATAAACACCTCAGAACAGAGTCAGGATTTACCTTTATCCCCTCCTTCAGAGTCTCGCTAAATAATGCGCACCTGTGGAAGAGTCCGGAGACTCTTTCATGTGGCCTCTAACTCGGAGTGTCACTGAATAATGAGGTGTAGTCAGGAGTCTATTTAATGGAGACACATATTCAGAGCCTCAGTGAATAAAACAGGCCTGAGGATTATCACAAGATGGCGTCGTAGAGGCGACTTGGGATTGCAGCTCTCAGTGAATGTGCAGAGGATGAGTTTTAGCCGCATACTCAGAAGGTCCTTTCTTGCCCACAGAACATTGAAAGTCCCAGGTGTGGGAGAGACACAGGATACTGGCGCAGCCAGCTCGTTCGACCAGTTGGGATGGGCCGGCACCACAGTGCAGTGGCACATGGCACAAAACTCACTGGTCTGGGAGCCCTGTTAAACCAGCAACTTGAGATTTGGAAGGGCAGATTGGCATGTCCATCTGATTGAATGGGACTTGGACAATGAGCCAGACCAGGATATTCCTGGGAAACGTGATCTGAGCCAGTGCAGTGGGCAGCGGCACGGGAGATTGCATGCATCCCAGTGCCCTATCAGCAGGCTACTGGGGTGCCAGTGAGAGAGTCGACCATTCAGTTTGGGGAAAGGAAGACAGAGAGCGAGAGGACGGACTCTGAGGCAGGGAGCTGAGTGATCGAGCTCCGCGGGTACCACCCTCATGGGGACAAGCAGTGTGGCGACAAGAGGCGCTCGGGGTTGAGAATTTTGCTGCTGGCATCTAGGACTGTGTAGCCCGGTGGGGGAGGGGTGTCCAAACTAAGGGCACAATCCGCCCCTACTGAAGTACCACCCAGGGGTGACACAGCATGCCATTGCCGAGGCAACCTGCCAACAGAGAGACTCCACCAAGAGGGCGGAGCAAACCACAGAAAAACAGAGCCCTAGGCAGCAGGACGGACCCGCGCTAGCAGAGTGGAGCCCCGGCAGGCAAATAGTGAATAGACTGCCACCTAGCGGGGTGGGAATGTGCAACAGATACTCATAAAGAAAGCCCCAACTCCCTGAGACAGAGCACCTAAGGAAAAAAACGAGGGGGGATTTATGAGTTTTGTTGCAGCAGACATAAACATATCCTCCCAACATCCTTGAATGAACAATGGAGCTCACAGCTCAGCACTGTAGCTCCTATAAAGAACATACCGTCTTTTCAAGCAGCTCCATGAACCCTGTATATCCAAAGAATCTCCCCAAAAAAGGACTATTCAGAGTGACATTTGGTGGTCATTATCCTGGAACAAAGATACTAGAAGAAAAAACTGGTAGCATCCCACACAGTTCTGCAGCTGCTACAGGTGTACCCCAGACAAGCAGGGCCTGGAGTGGACCTCAGCACTCGTACAGCAGATGGGCTAGACCATTAGAAAGAAAACTAAGTAACAGAAATAACTGATCATCAACAATCTGGGGGTCCACTCAGAGACCCAATTGAAAAATCAGAAACTACTAAAACGACAGGTGGATAAATCCAAAAAGATGGGAAGAAACCACCGAAAAAGGAGGAAAACACCTGAAACCAAAACACCTCACCTCCTATAAAGGACCAAAACTCCTCACAAGCAAAGGAACAAAGCTGGACGGAGAATGAGTGTGATGAAATGACGGAATCAGACTTCAGAAAGTGGATAATAAGAAACTTCAGGGAGCTAAAAGAACATGTTCTAAATCAGTGCAAAAAAAACTAAGAACCTTGAAAAAAGATTCGAGGAAATGATAACAAGAATGGACAACTTAGAGAGGAATATGAATGAATTGAAGGAGCTGAAAAACACAACACGAGAACTTCGTGAAGCATGCACAAGTTTCAACAGCCAAATTGAGCAAGCAGAAGAAAGGATATGAAAAGTCGAAGATCAACTCAATGAAATAAAACGAGAAACCAAAATTAAAGAAAAAAGCACAAAAAGGAATGAACAAAATCTCCAAAAAATGTGGGACTATGTGAAGAGACCCAACCTACTTTTGATAGGTGTACCAGAATGTGATGAAGAGAATGAATCCAAGCTGGAAAACACACTTCAGGATATTATCCAGGAAAATTTCCCCAACATAGCAAGAAAGGTGAATACTCAACTCCAGGAAATACAGAGAACACCACAAAGATACTCCGCAAAAAGAGCAACCCCAAGGCACATAATCGTCAGATTCACCTGGGTTGAAATGAAGGAGAAAACACTAAGGGCAGCCAGAGAGAAAGGTCGGGTCACCCACAAAGGGAAGCCCATCAGACTCACAGCAGATCTCTCGGCAGAGACCCTACACGCCAGAAGAGAGTGGGGGCCAATATTCAACATCCTTAAAGATGTTTAAGCATGGTACTTGTACCAAAACAGAGATATAGACCAATGGAACAGAACAGAAACATCGGAGGCAACACAGCATATCTACAATCATATCATCTTTGATAAACCAGAAACAGGCAATGGGGAAAGGATTCCCTATTTAATAAATGGTGTTGGGAAAACTGGCTAGCCATGTGCAGAAAGCAGAAACTGGACCCCTTTCTGACACCTTACACTAAAATTAACTCCAGATGGATTAAAGACTTAAACGTAAGACCTGACACCATAAAAACCCTAGAAGAAAATCTAGGCAAAACCGTTCAGGACATAGGAGTAGGCAAGGACTTCATGAACAAAACACCAAAAGCATTGGCAACAAAAGCCAAAAGAGACAAATGGGACCTAATCAAACTCCACAGCTTCTGCACGGCAAAAGAAACAGTCTCTAGAGTGAATCGGCAACCATCAGAATGGGAAAAAATCTTTGCAGTTTACACATCTGACAAAGGGCTGATATCCAGAATTTACAAAGAACTCAAACAGATTTACAGGAAAAAAAACAAACAAGCCCATTCAAAAATGGGCAAAGGATATGAGCAGACACTTTACAAAAGAAGACATACATGAGGCCAACAAACATATGAAAAAGTGCTCATCATCACTGGTCATTAGAGAGGTGCAAATCAAAACCACATTGAGATACCATCTCACGCCAGTTAAAATGGCAATCATTAAAATATCTGGAGACAGCGGATGCTGGAGAGGATGTGGAGAAATAGGAACACTCTTACACTGCTGTTGGGAGTGTAAATTAGTTCAACCATTGTGGAAGACAGTGTGGCGATTCCTCAGGGACCTAGAAATAGAAATTCCATTTGACCCAGCAATCCCATTACTGGGTATCTATCCAAAAGACTATAAATCGTTCTACTATAAGGACACATGCACACGAATGTTCATTGCAGCACTGTTTACAATAGCAAAGACCTGGAACCAACCCAAATGCCCATCGACGATAGACTGTACTGGGAAAATGTGGCACATATACACAATGGACTATTATGCAGCAATCAAAAAGGATGAGTTTGTGTCCTTTGTAAGGACATGGATGAATCTGGAGAACATCATTCTCAGCAAACTGACTCAAGAACAGAAAAAGAAATACTGCATATACTCACTCATAGGTGGGTGAGAAAAATGAGAACACATGGAAACAGAGAGGCAGTCTACTATACACTGGGGACTGTTGGGGGAAATGGGGGAGGGACAGCGGGGGGGACTGTGGGTGTAGCCTGAGTGTGGGTGAAGGGGAGGAAGGCAGCAAAACACACTGCCATGTGTGTACCTATGCAACTATCTTGCACGTTCTGCACATGTACCCCAAAACCTATAATGCAATAAAAATTAAAAAAAAAAAAGAGCTGTGGAGTAGTCAGGACCCAGTTTAAGGTAGCCCCAAATTAATGAGCTCCGTGGATGATACACACACGTGTCAGAGTCAGGAGACTATTTGATATAGACACTCATACCGAATCTTTTTGAGAAGTACACATGTGGGGAAAAATCACTAGTCTCTTTCATATGGTGATTCATTTGAAGAATATGGAAGTAATGAACACCTGTGTTGTAAAATGGGTTCTATTTGGTAAGGCCACTTTTTCAGTGTTTTAGTGAATACTATGTATATCTGATAAGTCAGAAATCTCTTTCACATGGCCACACCTTCAGGGCCTCTGTGAAGAACACTCCCCTCAAGAATAGTCAATGGTCTACTTCAAACGGCTACACATTCAGAGTCTCTGTATGTAATGAACACCTGGGCAATAAACCTGAGTCTCTTTTTTCTTTTATGCCCACTTAGAGTCTCATTCAATAATACACACCTGGAGAAGAGTGAAGAGTCTACCTCATGTAGCCACTCATTTAGAGCATCAGTGAATAATGCACACCAGGGTAATAGTCGAGCAGCATTTATATGGCCACTCATTTTGTGCCTCACTGAGTGATATACACCTGAGGATTCCTTCGGATTCTATTTGATATTATCACTTGTTGAGAACCTTGTTGAATAACTCACAATGAAGCCATAGTCGGGTGTCTATTTTATATGGTCTATCATTCAAAGTTTCAGTGAATAATGACCTTCTTTAGATTAATCAGGACGCTGTTTAAGATAGCCATGAATTAAGTGCATTCCTTAATCATACACACCTGGGTGACAGTCTGGATTCTATTTCATATGAACCCTAGTTTTGTGTATCCCTGAGTAATACACACATGGGGCAGTGTCAGGGGTCTATTTGGTATGGACGCTCAAAGGGAACCTGTTTGATTAATGCACACATGTATAACAATGAGGAGTCTGTGTCATACAACTATTCCTTCAGACAAACAGTGAATAATGCCCATGTGGGGTAATTAAAAGTCTGTTTCCTATGGCCCCTCTTTCACAGCCTCACTGAGTATTATGCACGTGTGATAGAGTCTGGAGTCTATTTTTTATGGCCACACATTCAGAGAATCACTAAATAATGCACACCTGCGGAATAGTCAGAAGTCCCTTTCTTACTCGTTAAGAGCCTCACTATGTGTAAACACCTGGGAAAAGAGTTAGGATTTACCATTATCCCCTCAATCAGAGTCTAGCTTAATAATGTGCTCCTGTGGAACAGTGAGGAGACTCTTTCGTGTGGCCTCTATCTCGGAGTGTTACTGAATAATGTGGTGTAGTCAGGAGTCTATTTCATGGAGGCACATATTCAGAGACTCCTTGAATAAGACAGGCCCTTTCTATAGTAAGGAATCAAATTAATATGGCCACATCTTCTGATTTTCACTGAATGATACACACTTGGAGAATAATTGGGAGTCTATTTTCCATGGACCTCCATGCAGAGCCTCGGTAAATGATGTACACCCGGGGAGTACCCAGGAGTAGGTTATATTAGGACACACATTCATAGCCTCAGTGCATAATATGCACCTTTGGATTAGTCAAGATTCCATTTGGTATGGCCACTGACTTGTAACCACATTGAAAATTGCACAAATGTAAAGCACTCAGAAGTCTATTTCATGTAGTCACTCATTTAGAGATTCATGGAATAACAAAAATATTTAAGATAGACAGCATCCTGTTTCATATGGTCACACAGAAAGAGCCTCACTGAGTAATGCACACCTGGGGAAGTGTTAGGAGTCTACTTTATACAGCCTCTCATTTACAGCCTCAGGGAATAATGCACACGTGTGGAATAGACACTAGTCTATTTTATATGGCCACGAAAGGACAACCTGAGTGAGTAATACGCAACTTTGGAATAGTCACTAGTCTACTCCATATGCCCAAGTATTTAATGTCAGAGTCAATAATACCTGACTGTGGACTAGTCAGAAAACAATTTCATATGGCCAAAGAGTTTCAGAGCCTCAGTGAATAATACATACCTGGGAAATACACAGGAAGGGATTACATGTGGCATCAATTTCAGAGCTTCATTGAATAGGAAACTTCTGTATTGTAGTCAGAATACTGTTTAATACAGCCATATATTCAGAGCCTAACTGAGTAACATACGCCTCATGAAAAGTCAGGATTGTATTTCGTATAGCCACTGATTTAGAGGCGAATATAAAATCACACGCCTGAGGAGTATTCAGGAGTCTCTATTTTCTGTCCCCTCATTGAGAGATTCACAGAATAATACAGACCTATGAAAACGTCAGGAATGTACTTCACATGGCCACTTATTCAGGACATCAGTGAAGAATCATATATATCTGGAAAATACTCAGGATTCTATGATATATAACCACATCTCTGGACACTCACAGAATATTGCACACCTAAGGAATAGTCTGGAGACTCCTTGATATGACCCTACACCCAGCGACTCATTGGCCAAGGCAGAACTGAAAAATAGTCTAGAGGATAGAGTCAGGAGTTTACATTATGTGGTCACTCCTTCAGAATTCCACTGAAGAATACACACCTGGGGAATTGTCAGAGTCCAAGTCATAAGGCCACCCAATCACAGCATTACCGAATAATGCACAATGGGGCAATAGTAAGGAGTCTATTTCATGTGGCCTCTCATTCAGAGCTTCAGTGCATAATGAAGAGCTGTGGAGTAGTCAGGACCCGATTTAATGTAGCCCCAAATTAAGCAGCTCCGTGAATGATACACACACGTGTCAGAGTCAGGAGACAATTTGATATAGACACTCAAACAGAACCTTTTGAAGAACTGCAAATGTGTGGAATAATCACTGGTCTCTTTCTTATGGTGATTCATTTGGAGAATCCAAAAGTAATGCACACCTGTGGAGTAAAATGGGTTATATTTCATAAGGCCCCTCTTTCAGTGTTTTAGTGAATAGTATGTTTATCTGACTAGTCAGGATTCTATTTCACATGGCCACTCGTTCAGGGCCTCTCTGAAGAACACTCTCCTCAAGAATATTCAAGGGTCTACTTCAAATGGCTACACATTCAGAGTCTCTGTATGTAATGAACACCTGGGCAAAACACCTGAGTCTCCTTCTTTTTCATGCCCACTTTTTCAGGGTCTCATTCAATAATACACACCTGGGAAAGAGTGAAGAGTCTACCTCATGTAGCCACTCATTTAGAGCCTCAGTGAATAATGCACACAAGGGTAATATTCTAGCAGCTTTTATATGGCCACTCATTTTGTGCCTCACTGAGTAATATACACCTGAGGAATCCTCAGCCTTGTATTAGATACTACCACTCATTGGGAACCTTGCTGAATAATTCACAATGGAGCAATACTCAGGTGTCTATTTTATATGGTATATCATTCAAAGTCTCAGTGAATAATGACCTTCTATGGAGCAATCAGGTCGCTGTTTAAGATAGCCTCGAATTAAGTCCCTTCATAAGTCTTACACACGTGGGTGACAGTCGGGAATCTATTACATATGACCTCTAGTTTTGTGTATCTCTGAGTAATACACACCGGGGGCAGTGTCAGGAGTCTATTTGGTATGGACACTCAAACGAAACCTGTTTGATTAATGCCCGCATGGATAACAATGAGGAGTCTGTGTCATATGGCAACTCCTTCAGACAAACAGTGAATAATGCACATGTGGGGTAATTAGTCTGTTTTCTATGGCCCCTCTTTCACAGCCTCATTTAATATCACGAAATTGTGATAGAGTCTGGAGTCTATTTTATATGGTGACTCATTCAGAGAATCACTAAATAATGCACACCTGCTGAATAGTCAGAAATCTCTTTCCTATGGCTACTCATTAAGAGCCTCACTAAGTGTAAACACCTGGGGAAAGAGTCAGAATTTACCTCTATCCCCTCATTCAGAATCTCGCTAAATAATGCGCACCTGTGGAATAGACAGAAGACTCTTTCATGTGGCCTCTAATTCGGAGTGTCACTGAATAATGTGGTGTAGTCAGGTGTCTATTTCATGGAGACACATATTCAGAACCTCAGTGAATATGACAGGCCCTTGCTGTAGTAAGGAATCTAATTAATATGGCCACATCTTCTGAGCCTCACTGAATAATACAAACCTGGAGAATAATTGGGAGTCTATTTTCCATGGACCTTCATTCAGAACCTCGGTAAATAATGTACACCCTTGAAGTAGCCAGGAGTCTGTTATATTAGGACACACACTCATAGCCTCAGTGGATAATATGCACGTGCGGATTAGTCAGCATTCCATTTTGTATGGACACTGACTCGCAAACTCAGTGAAAAATGCACAAATGTAAAGTACTCAGCAGTCTATTTTATATAAACACTCATTAAGAGATTCACTGGATAACAAAAGTTTTTAAGATAGACAGCATCCTCTTTCATATGGTCAAACAGAAAGAGCCTCACTGAGTATTGCACATCTTAAGAAGTGTTAGGAGTCTACTTTATACAGCCTCTCATTTACAGCCTCAGGGAATGATGCACACGTGTGGAATAGAAACTAGTCTATTTTATATGGCCACGAAAAGCAAAGCCTGAGTGAGTAATATGCAACTTTGAAATAGTCACTAGTCTACTCCATATGCCCAAGTATTTAGAGTCAGAGTCAATAATACCCGTGTGTGGACTAGTCAGAAAACAATATCATGTGGCCGAAGAATTTCACAGCCTCAGTGAATAATACTTACCTGGGAAATACTCATGATGCTATTACATGTGGCACCAATTTCAGAGCTTCATTGAATAGAAAACACCTGTATTGTTGTCAGAATCCTGTTTCGTACAGTCACATATTCAGAGCCTAACTAAGTAACATATGCCTTGGGAAAAGTCAGGATTCCATTTCGTATAGCCACTCATTTAGAGGCGAATGTAAAAATGCACGCCTGAGGTGGATTCAGGAGTCGCTATTTTATGGCCACTCATTCAGAGCTTCAGAGAATAATACAGACCTATGGAAATGTCAGGTGTTTACTTCACATGTCCTCTTATCAGGACCTCAGTGAAGAGTCATATATATCTGGAAAATACTCAGGATTCTATGATATATAGCCACTTATCCGTAGACTCACGGAATAATGTACACCTAAGGAATAGTCTGGAGACTCTTTGATATGACCCTACACGCAGCGACTCATTGGCCAATGCAGAACTGGAAAATAGTCAAGAAAATAGATTCAGGAGATTATGTTATGTGGTCCCTCGTTCAGAATCTCACTGAAAAATACATTCCTGGGGAATAGTCAGAGTCAAAGTCATATAGCCACCCAATCACAGCATTACCGAATAATGCACAATGGGGCAATAGTAATGATTCTATTTCATGTGGCCTCTCATTCAGAGCTTCAGTGCATAATAAACAGCTGTGGAGTAGTCAGGACCCGATTTAAGGTAGCCCCAAATTAAGCAGCTCCATGAATGATACACACACGAGTCAGAGTCAGGAGACTATTTTACATAGACACTCATACATAATTTTTTCAAGTACTGCACATGTGGGAAAAAATCACTAGTCTCTTTTATATGGTGATTCGTTTGAAGAATCCAAAAGTAAGGCACACCTGTGGAGTAAAATGGGTTCTGTTTTGTAAGGCCACTCTTTCAGTGTTTTAGTGAATAGTATGTATATCTGATAAGAAATCTCTTTTCTATGGCCCCCAGTTCAGGGCCTCTGTGACGAACACTACACTGAAGAATAGTCAATTGTCTATATCAAATGACTACAGCTTCAGCATCTCTGTACGTAACGAACACCTGGGCAACACACCAGAGTGTCTTTTTTTATGCACCTTTAGTCAGATTCTCATTCAATAATACACACCTGGGGAAGAGTCAAGGGTCGTCCTCATGTAGCCACTCATTTAGAGCCTCAGGGAATAATGCACACCAGGGTAATAGTCGAGCAGCTTTTATATGGCCACTCATCTGGTGCCTCCCTGAATGATATACACCTGAGGAATCTCAGGATTCTATTTGATATTACCACTCGTTGAGAAACTTGTTGACTAACTCACAACGGAGCAATAGTGAGGTGTCTATTTTATATGGTCTATCATTCAAAGTTTCAGTGAATAATGAACTTCTATGGAGTAATCAGGACGCTGTTTAAGATACCAATGAATTAAGTGCCTTACTGAATGATACACACCAGGGTGACAGTCGGGAGACTATTTCATATAAACTCTAGTTTTTTGCATCACTGAGTAATACACACATGGGGAAGTGTCCGGAGTCTATTTGGTATGGACGCTCAAAGGTTACTTGTTTGATTAAAGCACACATGAATAACAATGAGGAGTCTGTGTCATAAGGCTACTCCTTCAGACAAAGAGTGAATAATTCGCATGTGGAGTAAATAGAAGACTGTTTCTTATAGCTCCTCTTTCACAACCTCACTGAGTATCAGGCACTTGTGATAGAGTCTGGAGTCTATTTTATGTGGGGACTCATTCAGAAAATCACTAAATAATGCACACCTGTGGAATAGTCAGAAGTCTCTTTTCTATGGCTACTCGTTAAGAGCCTCACTAAGTGTAAACACCTGGGAAAAGAGTCAAAATTTACCTTTATCTTCTCATTCAGAGTCTCGCTAAATAATGCGCACCTGTGGAATAGTCAGGAGACTCCTTCATGTGGCCTCTAAATCGGAGCGTCACTGAATAATGTGGCGTAGTCAGGAGTCTATTTCATGAAGACACATATTCAGAGCATCGTTCAATACGACAGGCCCTTGCTATAGTAAGAAATATAATTAATATGGCGACATCTTCTGAGCCTCACTGAATAATACAAACCTGGAGAATAATTGGGAGTTTACTTTGCATGTACCTTCATTCAGAACCTTGGTAAAAAATGTACACCCGTGGAGTAGCCAGGAGTCTGTTGTATTAGGACCCACATTCATAGCCTCAGTGGAAAATATGCACATGTGGATTAGTCAGGATTCCATTTTGTATGGCCACTGACTCGTAACCTCAGTGAAAAATGCACAAATATAAAGTACTTAGCAGTATATTTCATATAGACACTCATTAAGAGATTCACTGAATAACACATATATTTAAGATAGACAGCATCCTGTTTCATATGGTCACACAGAAAGAGCCTCACTGAGTAATGCACACCTGGGGCAGTGTTAGGAGTCTACTTTATACAGCCTCTCATTTACAGCCTCAGGGAAAAATGAACACGTGTGGAATAGACACTAGTCTATTTTATATGGCCACGAAAAGCAAAGCCTGAATGAGTAATACTCAACTTTGGAATAGTCACTAGTCTACTCCATATGCCAACGTATTTAGAGTCAGAGTCAATAATACCCACTTGTGGACTAGCCAGAAAACAACTTCATATGGCCAAAGAATTTCAGAGCCTCATTGAGTAATACATACCTGGGAAATACTCAGGACGCTGTTACATGTGGCATCAATTCCAGAGCTTCATTAAATAGGAAACACCTGTATTGTAGTCAGAATCCTGTTTCATACAGCCACGTATTCAGAGCCTAACTGAGTAAGATACACCTTGGGAAAAGTCAGGATTCTCTTTCCTATAGCCACTCATTTAGAGGTAAATGTAAAAACGCACGCCTGAGGAGTATTCAGGAGTCTCTATTATATGGCCACTCATTCAGAGCCTCACAGAATAATACAGACATATGGAAATGTCAGGAGTGTACTTCGCATGGCCACTTATTCAGGACCTCAGTGAAGAATCATATATATCTGGAAAATACTCAGGATTCTATAATATATAGCCACTTATCCGGAGACTCACGGAATAATGCACACCTAAGGAATAGTCTGGAGACTCTTTGATATGACCCTACAGGCAGCGATTCAGTGGCCAATGCAGAACTGGAAAATAGTCAAGAGGATAGAGTCAGGAGTTTATGTTATGTGGTCACTCGTTCAGAATCTCACTGAAGAATACACACCTGGGAATTGTCAGAGTCCAAGTCATATGGCCACGCAATCTCAGCATTACGGAATAATGCACAATGGGGCAATAGTAAGGAGTCTATTTCATGTGACCTCTCATTCAGAACTTCAGTGCGTAATAAACAGCTGTGGAGTAGTCAGGACCTGCTTTAGGGTAGCCCCAAATTAAGCAGCTCCGTGAATGATACACACACATAACAGAGTCAGGAGACTATTTGATACGGACACTCATACAGAACCTTTTCTAGTACTGCACATGTGGGGAATAATAACTAGTCCCTTTCATATGGTGATTTGTTTGCAAAATCCAAAAGTAACGCACACCTGTGGAGTAAAATGGGTTCTATTTCGTAAGGCCACTCTTTCAGTGTTTTAGTGAATAGTATGTATATCTGATAAGTCAGGAATGTTTTTCACATGGCCACTCGTTCAGGGTTTTGGTAAAGACCACTCCTATCAAGAATAGTCAACGGTCTACTTCAAATGGCTACACGTTCAGAGTCTCTGTACATAATGAAAACATGGGCAATACACCTGAGTCTCTTTTTTTATGCCTGCTTAGTCAGAGTCTCATTCAATAATTCAAACCTGGGGAAGTGTGAAGAGTCTCCCTCATGTTTCCACTCATTTAGAGCCTCAGTGAATAAAGCCCACCATGGTAATAGTCGAGCAGCTTTTATACGGCCACGCATTTTGTGCCTCACTGAGTGATATTCACCTGAGGAATCCTCAGGATTGTATTTGATACTACCACATATTGAGAATCTTGTTGAATAATTCAAAATGGAGCAATAGTCATGTGTCTATTTTATATGGTATATCATTCAAAGTTTCAGTGAATAATGACCTTCTATGGAGTAATCAGGACACTCTTTAAGATAGCCACGAATTAAGTGCCTTCCTGAGTGTTACACACCTGAGTGACAGTCGGGAGTTTATTTCATATGAAGTCTAGTTTTGTGTATCACTGAGTAATACACACCTGGGGCAGTGTCAGGAGTCTGTTTGGTATGTATGCTGAAACGGAACCTGTTTGATTAATGCACACATGAATAAGAATGAGGAGTCTCTGTCATATGGCTACTCCTTCAGAAAAACAGTGGATAACACACATGTGGAGTAATTAGAAGTCTGTTTCCTATGGCCACTCTTTCAAAGCCTCACTGAGTATTAGGCACGTGTGATAGAGTCTGGAGTCTATTTTTATGGCCACTCATTCAGAGAAACACTAAATAATGCACACCTGAGGAAGAGTAAGAAATTTCTTTCCTATTGCCACCCATTAAGAGCCTCACTATGTGTAAACACCTGGGGAAAGAGTCAGAATTTACCTCTATCCCCTCACTCAGGGTCTCCCTAAATAATGGGCACCTGCAGAATAGTCAGGGGACTCATTCATGTGGCCTCTAACTTGGAGTGTCACTGAATAATGTGGTGTAGTCAGGAGTCTATTTCAAGGAGACACATATTCAGAGCCTCAGTGAATAAGGCAGGCCCTTGCTGTACTAAGGATTCTAATTAATATGGCCACATCTTCTGAGCCTCACTGAATAATACAAACATGAAGAATAATTGGTAGCCTATTTTCTATGGACCTTCATTCAGAACCTGGGTAAATAATGTACACCCGTGGAGTAGCCAGGAGTCTGTTATATTGGGAAGCACATTCATAGCCTCAGTGGAAAATATGCACATGTGGATTAGCCAGGATTCCATTTTGTATGGCCACTGACTCATAACCTCAGTGAAAAATGCACAAATGTAAAGTACTCAGCAGTATATTTCATACAGACACTCATTAAGAGACTCACTGAATAACACATATAATTAAGATAGACAGCATCCGGTTTCATATGGTCACACAGAATGAGCCTCAGTGAGTAATGCACACCTGGGGAAGCGTTAGGAGTCTACTTTATACAGCCTCTCATTTACAGCCTCATGGAATAATGCACACGTGTGGAATAGACACTAGTCTATTTTATATTTCCACAAAAAGCAAAGCCTGAGTGAATAATACGCAACGTTGGAATAGTCACTAGTCTACTCCATATGTCCAAGTATTTAGAGTCAGAATCAATAATACCCGCCTGTGGACTAGTCAGAAAACAATTTCATATGGCCAAAGAATTTCAGAGCCTCATTGATTAATACTTACCTGGGAAATAATCAGGACGCTATTACATGTGGCATCAATTTCAGAGATTCATTCAATAGGAAACACCTGTAGTGTAGTCAGAATCCTGTTTCATACAAAAACATATTCAGAGCCTAACTGAGTAACATACGTTTTGGGAAAAGTCAGGATTCTATTTCGTATAGCCACTCATTTAGAGGCGATTGTAAAAACGCACGCCTGAGTAGTGTTCAGGAGTATCTATATTATGGCCACTCAATCAGAGCTTCACAGAATAATACAGACCTGTGGAAACATCAAAAGTGTACTTCACTTGGCCACCTATTCAGGACATCAATGAAGAATCATATATATCTGGAAAATACTCAGGATTCTATGATGTATAGCCACTTATCTGGAGACTCACGGAATAATGCACACCTAATAAATAGTCTGAAGTCTCTTTGATATGACCCTACACGCAGCGACTCAGTGGCCAATGCAGAACTGGAAAACAGTCAAGAGGATAGAGTCAGGAGTTTATGTTATGTGGCCACTCGTTCAGAATCTCACTGAAGAATACACACCTGGGGAATAGTCAGAGTCCAAGTCATATGGCCACCCAATCGCAGCATTACCGAATAATGCACAATGGGGCAATAGTAAGGAGTCTATTTCATGTGGCCTCTCATTCAGAGCTTCAGTGCATAATAAAGAGCTGTGGAGTATTCAGGACCCGATTGAAGGTAGCGCCATATTAAGCAGGTCCGTGAATGATACACACACGTGTCAGAGTCAGGAGACTATTTGATATAGACACTCCTACAGAACCTTTTCTGCTACCGCACATGTGGGGAATAATCATTAGTCTCTTTCATATGGTGATTCGATTGGAGAATCCAAAATTAACACACACCTGTGGAGTAAAATGGGTTCTATTTCGTAAGGCCACTCTTTCAGTGCATTAGTGAATAGTATGCATATCTGATAAGTCCGGAATCTCTTTCCCATGGCCACCCGTTCAGGGCCTCTGTGAAGAACACTCCCCTCCAGAATAGTCAAGGGTCTACTTCAAATTTCTAAAGTTTCAGAGTCTCTGTACATAATGAACACCTGGGCAATAAACCTGAGTTTTATTTTATGCCCACTTATTCCGAGTCTCATTCAATAATATACACCTGGGGAAGTGTGAAGAATCTACCTCATGTGGCCACTCATTTAGAGCCTCAGTGAATAATGCACACCAGGGTAATAGTCAAGCAGCTTTCATATGGCCACTCATTTTGTGCCTCACTGAGGAATATACACCTGAGGAATCCTCAGGATTCTATTTGGTATTACCACTCTTTGAGAGCCTTGTTCAATAATTTATAAAAGAGCAATAGTAAGGTGTCTGTTTTATATAGTCTATCATTCAAAGTTTCATTGAATAATGACCTTCTATAGAGTAATGAGGACGCTGTTTAAGATAGCCACGAATTAATTGCCTTCCTGAATGATACACACCTGGGGAACATTCGATAGTCTATTTTATATGAACAATAGTTTTGGGTACCGCTGAGTAAAACACAACTGGGCCAGTGTCAGGAGTCTATTTGGTATGGAGGCTAAAACGGAACCTGTTTCATTAATGCACACATGGATAACAATGAGGAGCCTGTGTCATATGGCTACTTTTTAGACAAACAGTAAATAATGCACATATGGAGTAATTAGAAGTCTGTTTCCTGTGGCCCCTCTTTTACAGCCTCACTGAGTATTATGCACTTGTGATAGAGTCTGGAGTCTATTTTTATGGCCACTCATTCAGAGAAACACTAAATAATTCACACCTGCGGAATAGTCAGAAGTCTCTTTCCTATGGCCACTCGTTAAGAGCCTCACTGAGTGTAAACACCTGGGGAAAGAGTCAGGATTTACCTTTATCCCCTCATTCAGAGACTCACTAAAAATGCGCACCTGTGGATTAGTCCAGAGACTCTTTCAGGTGGCCTCTAAATCGGAGTGGCACTGAATAATGTGGTGTAGTCTGGAGTCTATTTCATGGAGACACATATTCAGAGCCTCGGTGAAGAAGACAGGTTCTTTCTATAGTAAGGAATCTAATTAATATGGCCACATATTCTTAGCCTCACTGAATAATGCACACCTAAAGAATAATTGCGAGTCTACTTTCCATGGACCTTCATTCAGAGCCTCGGTTAATAATATACACCCATGGAGTAGCCAGGAGTCTGTTATATTAGAACACACATTCATAGCCTCAGTGGATAATAGGAACATGTGGATTAGGCAGGATTCCATTTTGTATGGCCACTGATTCGTAACCTCAGTGAAAAATGCACAAATGTAAAGTACTCAGCAGTCTATTTCATATAGACACTTATTCAGAGATTCACTGGATAACACAAATATTTAAGATAGACTGCATCCTGTTTCGTATGGTCACACAGAAAGAGCCTCACTTAGTAATGCACACCTGGGGAAGTTTTCCGAGTCTACTTTATACAGCCTATCATTTACAGCCTCAGGGAATAATGCACACGTGTGGAATAGACACTAGTCTGTTTTATATGGCCACGAAAAGCAAAGCCTGAGTGAGTAATATGCAACTTTGGAATAGTCACTAGTCTACCCCATATGCCCAAGTATTTAGAGCCAGAGTCAATAATACACGCCTGTGGACTAATCAGAAAACAATTTCATGTGGCCAAAGAGTTTCAGAGCCTCAGTGAATAATATAAACCTGGGAAATACTCTGGATCCTATTATATGTGGCATCAATTTCAGACCCTCATTGAATAGGAAAGACTTGTATTGTAGTCAGAATTCTGTTTCATGCAGCCACATATTCACAGCCTAACTGAGTAACATACACCTTGGGAAAAGTCAGGATTATATTTCATATAGCCACTCATCTAGAGGCGAATATAAAATCGAACACCTGAGGAGTATACAGGAGTCTCTGTTTTATGGCCATTCATTCAGAGATTCAAAGAAGGATACAGACCTATGGAAATGTCAGGAGTGTACCTCCCATGGCAACTTATTCAGGACCTCAGTGAAGAGTCATATATATCTGAAAAATACTCAGAATTCTATGATATATTGCCTCTTATCCGGAGACTGATGGAATAATGCACACCTAAGGAATAGTATGGATACTCTTTGAAATGACCATACACCCAGCAACACAGTGGCCAATGTAGAACTGGAAAATAGCCAAGAGGATAGAGTCAGGAGTTTATGTTATGTGGTCACGCATTCAGAATCTCCCCAAAGTATACACACATTGGGAATTGTCAGAGTCCAAGTCATATGGCCACTCAATCACAGCATTACCAAAAAATGCACAATGGGTCAATAGTAAGGAGTCTATTTCATGTGGCCTCTCATTCAGAGCTTCAGTGCGTAATAAACAGCTGTGGAGTAGTCAGGACCAGATTCAAGGAAGCCCCAAATTAAGCAGCTGCGTGCATGATACACACACGTGTCAGAGTCAGGAGACTATTTGATATACACACTCATACAGAAACTTTTCGAGTACTGCACATGTGGGGAATAATCACTAGTCTGCTTCATACGGTCATTTGTTTGGATAATTCAAAAGTAACGCACACCTGTGGAGTAAAATGGGTTCTATTTCATAAGGCCACTCTTTCAGTGTTTTAGTGACATGTATATCTGATAAGTCAGGAATCTCTTTCCCATGGCCACCCGTTAAGGGCCTCTGTGAGGAACACTCCCCTCAAAAATATTAAGAGTCTACTTCAAATAGCTACACGTTCAGAGTCTCTGTACATAATGAACACCAGGAAAATACACCTGAGTCTCTTTTGCCTTTATGTCCACTTAGTCAGAGTCTCATTCAATAATACACACCTGGAAAAGAGTGAAGAGTCTACCTCATGTAGCCACTCATTTAGAGCCGCAGTGAATAATGCACACCAGGGTAATAGTCGAGCAGCTTTTATACGGCCACTCATTTTGTGCCTCACTCAGTGATATTCACCTGAGGAATCCTCAGGATTGTATTTGATACTACCAATCATTGAGAATCTTGCTGAACAATTCACAATGGAGCAATAGTCAGGTATCTATTTTATATGGTCTATCATTCAAAGTTTCAGTGAATAATGACCTTCTATGGAGTAATCAGGACGCTGTTTAAGATAGCCACGAATTAAGTGACTTCCTGAATGTTACACACGTGGGTGACCGTCCGGAGTCTATTTCATATAAACTCTAGTTTTGTGTCACTGAGTAATACACGCCTGGGGCAGTGTCAGGAGTGTATTTTATATGGACACTCAAATGGAACCTGTTTGATTAATGCACACATGGGTAAGAATTAGGAGTCTGTGTCATATGGCTACTCCTTCAGACAAACAGTGGATAATGCACATATGGAGTAATTAGAAGTCTGTTTTCTATGGCCCCTCTTTCACAGCCTCACTGAGAATTATGCACGTGTGATAGAGTCAGGAGTCTATTTTTTATGGCCACTCATTCAGAGTATCACTAAAACATGCACACCTGCATAATAGTCAGAAGTTTCTTTCCTATGGCCACTCGTTAAGAGCCTCACTAAGTGTAAACAACTGGGGAAAAAGTCAGGATACACTTTTATTCTCTCATTCAGATTCTCGCTAAATAATGTGCACCTTTGGAATACTCAGGAGACTCTTTCATGTGGCCTCTAATTCAGAGTGTCACTGAATAATGTGGTGTAGTCAGGAGTCTATTTCATTGAGACACATATTCAGAACCTCGGTGAATAAGACAGAGCCATGCTATAGTAAAGAATCTAATTAATGTGGCCACATCTTCTGAGCCTCACTGAATAATACACACCTGGAAAATAATTGGGAGTCTATTTTCCATGAACCTTCATTCAGAGCCTTGGTAAATAATGTACACCCGTGGAGTAGCCAGGAGTCTGTTATATTAGGACACACATTCATTGCCTCAGTGGATAATATGTACGTTTGGATTAGTCAGAATTTCATTTTGTATGGCCACTGACTCATAACCTCAGTGAAAATTGCACAAATGTAAAGTACTCAGCAGTCTCTTTCATATAGACACTCTTTCAGAGATACACTGAATAACACAAATATTTAAGATAGACAGCATCCTGTTTCATATGGTCACACAGAAAGAGCCTAACTGAGTAATGCACATTTGGAAAAGGGTTAGGAGTCTACTTTATACAGCCTCTCATTTACCGCCTAAGGGAATAATGCACACGTGTGGAATAGACACTAGTCTATTTTATATGGCCACGAAAAGCAAAGTCTGAGTGAGTAATACTCAACTTTGGAATAGTCACTAGTCTACTCCATATGCCCAAGTATTTAGAGTCAGAATCAATAATACACGCCTGTGGACTAGTCGGAAAACTAATTTATATGGCCAAAAAGTTTCAGAGCCTCAGTGAATAATACATACCATGGAAATACTCATGACGCTATTATATGATGCATCAAATTCAGAGCTTCTTTGAATAGTAAATACCCGTATTGTAGAAGGAATCCTGTTTCATACAGCCATATATTCAGCGCCTTACTGAGTAACATACACCTTGGGAAAAGTCAGGATTCTATTTCGTATAGACACGCATTTAGATGCGAATGTAAAAACGCACACCTGAGGAGTATTCAGGAGTCTCTATTTTATGGCCACTCATTCAGAGCTTCCAGAATAATACAGACCTATGGAAATGTCAGGAGTGTACTTCCCATGGCCACTTATTCAGGACCTCAGTGAAGAATCATATATATCTGGAAAATCCTCAGGATTCTATGATATATAGCCACTTCTCCAGAGACTCACGAAATAATGCACACCTAAGAAATAGTCTGGAGACTCTTTGATATGACCCTACACCCAGCGACTCAGTGGCCAATGATGAATTGAAAAATAGTCAAGAGGTTAGAGTCAGGAGTTTATGTTATGTGGTCACTCGTTTGGAATCTCACTGAAGAATACACACTTAAGGAATAGTCAGAGTCCAAGTTACATGGCCACCCAATCATAGCATTACCGAATAATGCACAATGGGGCCACAGTAAGAAGTCTATTTCATGTGACCCCTCATTCAGAGATTCAGTGCATAATAAACAGCTGTGGAGTAGTCAGGACCGGATTTAAGGTAGCCCCAAATTAAGCGGCTCCATGCATGATAGACACACGTGTCAGAGTCAGGAGACTATTTGATATAGACACTTATGCAGAACCTTTTCAAGTACTGCACATGTGGGGAATAATCACTAGTCTCTTTCATATAGTGATTCGTTGGATGAATCCAAAAGTAATGCACAACTGTGGAGTAAAATTGGTTCTATTTAATTAGGCCACCCTTTCAGTGTCTTAGTGAATAGTATGTATATCTGATAAGTCAGGAATCTCTTTCCCAAGGCCACCTGTTCAGGGCCTCTCTGAAGAAAATGCCCCTCAAGAATAGTAAAGGGTCTACTTCAAATGGCTACACATTCAGAGTCTGTGTATGAAATGAACACCTGGGCAATACAGCTGAGTCTCTTTTTTTATGCACAATAAGTCAGAGTCTCATTTAATAATACACACCTGGAGAAGAGTGAAGTGTCTATATCATTAAGCCACTCATTTAGAGCCTCAGTGAATAATTCACACCAGGGTAATAGTCGAGCAGCTTTTATACGTCCACTCCTTTTGTGCCTCACTGAGTGATATACACCTGAGGAATCCTCAGGATACTATTTGATACTACCACTCGTTGAGAACCTTGTTGGCTAGCTCACAATGAAGCAATAGTCAGGTGTCTATTGTATATGGTCTATCATTCAAAGTTTCAGTGAATAATGACCCTCTATGGAGTAATCAGGACACTGTTTAAGATAACCACGAAATAAGTGCCTTTCTGAATGATACACAAGTGGGTGACAGTCGAGAGTCTATTTCATATGAACTCTAGTTTTGTGTATCACTGAGTAATACACACCTGGAGCAATGTCAGGAGTCTATTTGGTATGGATGCTCAAACGGAACCTGTTTGATTAATGCACACATGGATAAGAATGAGGAGTCTGTGTCATACGGCTACTCCTTCAGACTAACAGTGAATAATGCACATGTGGAGTAATTAGAAGTCTGTTTCCTATGACCCCTCTTTCACAGCCTCAATGAGTATTACTCACTTGTGATAGAGTCTGGAGTCTATTTTTTATGGCCACTCATTCAGAGAATTACTAAATAATGCACACCTGCGAAATAGAAGTCTCTTTCCTATGGCCACTCGTTAATAGCCTCACTGAGTGTAAACACCTGGGGAAAGTGTCAGGATTTACCTTATCCCCTCATTCAGAGTCTCACTAAATCATGTGCACCTGTGGAATAGTAAGGAGACTCTTTCATTTCACCTCTAACTCGGAGTGTCACTGAATAATGTGGTGTAGTCAGGAGTCTATTTCATGGAGACACATATTCAGAGCCTCTGTGAATAAGACGTCCCTTGCTATAGTAAGAAATTTAATTAATGTGGCAACATCTTCTGAGCCTCACTGAGTAACACACACCTGGAGAATAATTGGGAGTCTATTTTCCATGGACCTTCTTTCAGAGCCTCGGTAAATAATGAACTCCCGTGGAGTAGCCAGGAGTCTGTTATATTAGGACACACATTCATAGCATCAGTGGTTAATATGCACGTGTAGATTTGTTAGGATTATATTTTGTATGTCCACAGACTCATAACCTCAGTGAAAAATGCACAACTGTTAAGTACTCTGCAGTCTATTTCATATAGACACTCATTGAGAGATTCACTGAATAACACAAATATTTAAGATAGACAGCATCGTGTTTCATATGGTCAAACAGAAAGAGACTCAATGAGTAATACATACCTGGGGAAGTGTTAGGAGTCTACTTTATGCAGCCTCTCATTTACAGCCTCAGGGAATAATGTACACGTGTGTAATAGACAGTAGTCTGTTTTATATGGCCTCGAAAAGCAAAGCCTGAGTGAGTAATACGCAACTTTGGAATAGTCACTGGTCTACTCCATATGCGCAATTATTTCGAGCCAGAGTTAATAATAAATACCTTCGGACTAGTCAGAAAATAATTTCATATGACCAAAGAGTTTCAGAGACTCAGTGAATAACACATACCTGGGAAATACTCAGGACGCTATTACATGTGACATCAATTTCAGAGCTTCATTGAATAGGAAACACCTGTATTGTAGTCAGAATCCCGTTTAATACAGCCACATATTCAGAGCCTAACTGAGTAACATACGTTTTGGAAAAAGTCAGGATTCTATTTCGTATAGCCACTCATTTACAGGCGAATGTAAAAACGCACGCCTGAAAAGTATTCAGGAGTCTCTATTTTATGGCCACTCATTCAGTGCTTCACAGAATAATACAGACCTAAGGAAACGTCAGAAGTGTACGTCCCATGGCCATTATTCAGGACCTCAGTGAAGAATCATATATATCTGAAAAATACTCAGGATTGTATGATATACAGCCCCTTATCCGGAGACTCACGGAATAGTGCACACCTGAGGAATAGTCTGGAGACTCTTTGATATGACCCTACACCCATCGACTCATTGGCCAATGCAGAACTGGAAAATAGATAAGAGTATAGAGTCAGGAGGTTATGTTATGTAGTCACTCGTTCAGAATCTCACTGAAGAATAGACAACTGGGGATAATCGGAGTCCAAGTCATGTGGCCACCCAATCACAACATTAGAGAATAATGCACAATGGGGAAATAGTAAAATGTCTATTTCATGTAGCCTGTCATTCACAGCTTCAGTGCGTAAAAAACAGCCGTGGAGTAGTCAGGACCCAATTTAAGGTAGCCCCAAATTAAGCAGCTCCGTGAATGATACACACACATGTCAGAGTCAGGAGACTATTTGGTATAGACACTCATACAGAACCTTTTCGAGTACTGCACATGTGGGGAATAATCACCAGTCTGTTTCATATGGTGATTCGTTTGGAGAATCCAATGTTAATGCACACCTGTGGAGTAAAATGGGTTCCCTTTCGTAAGGCCACCATTTCAGGGTTTTAGTGAATATTATGTATATCAGAAAAGTCAGGAATCTCTTTCACATGGCTACTCATTCAGGGCCACTGTGAAGAACACTCCAGTCAAGAATAGTCAAGGGTCTACTTCAAATGGCTACACGTTCAGAGCCTCTGTATGTAATTAACACCTGGGCAATACAGGAGTCTCTTTTTCTTTATGCCCACTTAGTAAGAGTTTCATTCTATAATACACACCTAGGGAAGTGTGAATGGTCTACCTCATGTAGCCACTCATTTAAAGCCTCAGTGAATAATGCACATCAGGGTAATAGTCGAGCCGCTTTTATACGGCCACTCATTTTGTGCCTCACTGAGTGATATACACCTGAGGGATCCTCAGGATTCTATTTGATACTACCACTCGTTGAGAACCTTGTTGAATAATTCACAATGGAGAAATAGTAAGGTGTCTATTTTATATGGCCTATCATTCAAAGTTTCAGTGAATAATGACCTTCTATAGAGTAATAAGGACACTGTTTAAGATAGCCAAGAATTAAGTGCCTTCCTTAATGATACACACCTGGGTGACGGTCGGGAGTCTATTTCATATGAACTCTAGTTTTGTGTATCGCTGAATAATACACACCTGGGGCAGTGTCAGGAGTCTATTTGGTATGGACGCTCAAACGGAACCTGTTTGATTAATGCACACATGGATATCAATGAGGAATCTGTGTCAAAAGGCTTCTCCTTCAGACAAACAGTGAATAATGCATATGTGTGGAAATTAGAAGTCTGTTTCCTATGGCCCCTCTTTCACAGCCTTACTGAGTATTATGCACTTGTGATAGTCTGGAGTCTATTTTTTATGGCCACTCATTCAGAGACTCACTAAATAATGCACACCTGCGAAATAGTCAGAAGTCTCTTTCTTATAACCACTCGTTAAGAGCTTCAATAAGTGTAAACACCTGGGGAAAGAGTCAGGATTTAACTTTATCCCCTCATTCAGAGTCTTGACAAATAATGCACACGTGTGGAATAGTCAGGAGACTCTTTTATGTGACCTCTAACTCGGAGTTACACTGAATAATGTGGTGTAGTCAGGAATCTATTTCATGGAGACACATATTCAGAGCATCAGTGCATAAGAAAGGCCCTTGCTATAGTAAGGAATCTAATTAATATGGCCACATCTTCTGAGCCTCACTGAATAATACACACCTGGAGAATAATTGGGAGTCTATTTTCCATGGACATTCACTCAGAGCCTCGTTAAATAATGTACACCCGTTGAGTAGCCAACAGTCTGTTATATTACAACACACATTCATAGCATCAGTGGATAATATGCACGTGTGGATTAGTCAGGATTCCATTTTGTATGGCCACTGACACGTAACCTCAGTGAAAAATGCACAAATGTAAAGTACTCAGCAGACTATTTCGTATAGACACTCATTCAGAGATTCACTGAATAACACAAATATTTAAGATAGACAGCATCCTGTTTTATATGGTCACACAGAAAGAGACTCACTGAGTAATGCACATCTGGGGCAGTTTTAGGAGTCTACATTATACAGTCTCTCATTAACAGCCTCATGGAATAATGCACACGTGTGGAATAGACACTAGTCTGTTTTATGTGACCACGAAAAGCAAAGCCTGTGTGAGTAGTATGCAACACTGGAATAGTCACTAGTCTACTGCATATGCCCAAGTATTTAGAGTCAGAGTCAATTATTCATGCCTGTGTATGAGTCAGATAAAAATTCCATATGGCTAAAGAGTTTCAAAGTCTCAGTGAATAATACATACCTGGGAAATACTCAGGACGCTGTTATATGTGGCATCAATTTCAGAGCTTCATTGAATAGGAAACACCTGAATTGTAGTCAGAATCCTGTTTCATACAGCTACATATTCAGAGCCTTAGTGAGTAACATTCGGCTTGGCAAAAGTCAGGATTCTATTTCGTATATCCACTCATTTAGAGGCGAATGGAAAAACGCACACCTGCGGAGTATTCAGGAGTCTCTATTTTATGGCCACTCTCTCAGAGCTTCACCGAAGAATACAGACCTATGGAAACGTCAGGAGTGTACTTCACATGGCCACTTATTCATGACATCAGTGAAGAATCATATATATCTGGAAAGTGCTCAGGATTCTATGGTATATAGCCACTTATCTGGAGACTCAAGGAATAATGCACACATAAGCAATAGTCTCTAGAATCTTTGATATGATCCTACACCCAGCGATGCAGTGGCCAAGGCAGAACTGGAAAATAGTCAAGAGAATAGAGTCAGTAGTTTATGTTATGTGGTCACTCGTTCAGAATCTCACTGAAGAATACACACCTGGGGAATAATCAGAGTCCAAGTAATATGGCCACCCAATGACAGCATTACCGAATAATGCACAATGGGGCAATAGTAAGGGGTCTCTGTCAAGTGGCCTCTCATTCAGAGCTTCAGTGCATAATAAACAGCTGTGAAGTAGTCAGGACCCGATTTAAAGTAGCCCCAAATTAAGCGGCTTCATGCATGATACACACACGTGTCAGAGTCAGGAGACTATTTAATATAGACACTCATACAGAACCTTTTCAAGTACTGCACATGTGGAAAATAATCACTAGTCTTCTTCATATAATAATTCATTTGAAGAATCCAAAAGTAAGGCATACCTGTGGAATATAATGGGTTCTATTTCATAAGTCCACTCTTTCAGTGTTTTAGTTAATAGTATGTATATCTGATAAGTCAGGAATCTCTTTGCCATGGCCACCCGTTCATTGCCTGTGTGAAGAAAACTCTTCTCAAGAATTGTCAAATGTCTACTTGAAATGGCTACACGTTCAGAGTCAGTGTAGGTAATGAACACCTGGGCAATTAACCTGAGTCTCTTTTTTTGTTATGCCCACTTAGTCAGTCTCATTCAATAATACACACATGGGGAAAAGTCTACCTCATGTAGCCACTCATTTAGAGCCTCAGTGAATAAAGCACACCAGGGTAATAGTCGAGCAGCTTTTATATGTCCACTCATTTTGTGCCTCACTGAGTGATATACACCTGAGGAATACTCAGGATTCTATTTGGTACTACCACTCGTTGAGAACCTTGTTGAATAATTCACAATGGAGCAATAGTCAGGTGTTTATTTTATATGGTCTATCATTCAAAGTTTCAGTGAATAATGGCCTTCTATGGAGTAATCAGGATGCTGTTTACGATAGCCACGTATTAAGTGCCTTCCTGAATGATACACACCTGGGTGACAGACGGGATCATATTTCGTATGAACACTTGTTTTGTGTATCCCTGAGTAATACACACCTGGGGCAGTGTTAGGAATCTATTTGGTATGGATGCTCAAACGGAACCTGTTTGATTAATGCACACATGGATGACAATGATGAGTCTGTGTCATACGGTTACTCCTTCAGACAAACTGAATAATGCACATGTGGAGTAATTAGAAGTCTATTTCCTATGTCCCCTCTTTCACAACCTCACTGAGTATTACGCCTTTGTGATAGAGTCTGGAGTCTATTTTTTATGGCCACTCATTCAGAGACTCACTAAATAATGCACACCTGCGAAATAGACAACAGTCTCTTTCCTATGGCCACTGATTAACAGCCTCAGTAAGTGTAAACACCTTAGGATAGAGTCAGAATTTACCTTTATCCCCTCATTCAGAGTCTCGCTAAATAATGCGCACCTGTAGAATAGTCAGAAGACTCTTTCATGTGGCCTCTACCTCAGAGTGTCACTGAATAATGTGGTGTAGTCAGGAGTCTATTTCATGTAGACACATATTAAGAGCCTCGGTGAATAAGACAGGGCCTTGCTGTAGTAAGGAATCTAATTAATATGGCCACATATTCTGAGCCTCACTGAATAATACACACCTGGAAAATAATTGGGAGTCTATTTTCCATGGACCTTCATTCAGAGCCTTGGTAAATAATGTACACCCGTGGAGTAGCTTGGAGTCTGTTATATTAGGACACACATTCGTACCCTCAGTGAATAAAATGCACATGTGGATTAGTCGGGATTCCATTTTGTATGGCCACTGACTCGTAAACACAGTGAAAAATGCACAAATGTAAAGTACTCAGCAGTCTATTTCATATAGACACTCATTCAGAGATTCACTGAATAACACAAATATTTAAGATAGACAGCATCCTGTTTCATATGGTAACACAGAAAGAGCCTCATTGACTAAGGCACACCTGGGGAAGTTTTAGGAGTCTACTTGATACAGCCTCTCATTAACAGACTCAGCGAATAATGCACACATGTGTAATAGACACTAGTCCATTTTATATGGCCACGAAAAGCAAAGCCTGAGTGAGTAATATGCAACTTTGGAATAGTCACTAGTTTACCCCATATGTCCAAGTATTTAGAGTGAGAGTCAATAATACACGCCTATGGACTAATCAGAGAACAATTTCATATGGCCAAAGGGTTTCAGAGCCTCAGTGAATAATAAATACCTGGGAAATACTCAGGACGCTATTACATGTGGCATCAATTTAAGAGCTTCATTGAATAGGAAACACCTGTATTGTAGTCAGAATCCTGTTTTATACAGCCACATATTCAGGGCCTAACTGAGTAACACACGCCTTGGGAAAAGTCAGGATTCTTTTTCGTATAGCCACTCATTTAAAGGCGGATGTAAAAACGAACGCCTGGGTAGTATTCAGGAGTCTCTATTTTTCTGGCCACTCATTAAGAGCTTCACTGAATAATACAGACCTATGGAAACGTCAGGAGTGTACTTCCCATGGCCTCAGTGAAGAATCATATATATCTGGAAAATACTCAGGATTCTAGGATATGTAGCCACTTATCCGGAGACTCAGGGAATAATGCACACCTAAGGAATAGTCTGCAGACTCTTTGATATGACCCTACACCCAGCGACTCACTGGACAATGCTGAACTGGAAAATAGTTTAAGAGGATAGAGTCAGGAGTTTGTGTTATATGGTCACTCATTCAGAATCTCACTGAAGAATACACACCTGGGGAATAGTCAGAGTCCAAGTCATATGGCCACCCAATCACAGAATTACTGAATAATGCACAATGGGGCAATAGTAAGGAATCTATTTTATGTGGCCTCTCATTCAGAGCTTAAGTGTGTAATAAACAGCTGTGGAGTAGTCAGGCCCTGATTTAAGGTAGCCCCAAATTAAGGAGCTCTGTGGATGATACACACACGTGTCAGAGTCAGGAGACTATTTGATATAGACAATCATACAGAACCTTTTCGAGTACTGCACATGTGGGGAATAATCACTAGTCTGTTTCATATGGTGATTCATTTGGGCAATCCGAAATTAACGCACACCTGTGGAGTAAAATGTGTTCTATTTCGTAAGGCTACCCTTTCAGTGTTTTAGTGAATAGTATGTATATCTGATAAGTCAGGAATCTCTTTCACATGGCTACTCATTCAGGGACTCTCTGAAGAACACTCATCCCAAGAAGAGTCAATGGTCTACGTCAAATGGCTACACGTTCAGAGTCTCTGTATGTAATGAACACCTGGGCAATACACATGAGTCTCTTTTTTTTTATGTCCACTTAGAGTCTCATTTAATAATACACTCCTGGGGTTGAGTGAGGAGACTATCTCATGTAGCCACTCATTTAGAGCCTAAATGAATAATGCACACCAGGGGAATAGTTGAGCAACTTTTTTACGGCCACTCATTTTGTGCCTCACTGAGTGATATACACCTGAGTAATTCTCAGGATTCTATTTGATAATACCACTCGTTGAGAACCTTGTTGAATAATTCGCAATGGAGCAATAGTCAGGTGTCTATTTTATATGGTCTATCATTGAAATTTTCAGTGAATTATGACCTTCTATGGAGTAATCAGGACGCTGTTTAAGATAGCCACGAATTAAGTGCCTTCCTGAATGATACATACCTGGGTGACAGTCGGGAGTCTATTTCATATTAACTCTAGTTTTGTGTATCGATGAGTAATACACTCCTGTGGCAGTGTCAGGAGTCCATTTGGTATGGACGCTCAAACGGAACCTGTTTGATTAATGCACACATTCATAACAATGTGTAATATGGCTACTCCTTCAGACAAACAGTGAATAATGCACATGTGGAGTAATTAGAAGTCTGTTTCCTATGGCCCCGCTTTCACAGCCTCACTGAGTATTACGCACTTGTGATAGAGTCTGGAGTCTATTTTTAATTGCCACTCATTCAGAGAATCACTAAATAATGCACACCTGCAGAACAGTAAGAAGTCTCTTTCCTATGGCCACTTGTTAAGAGCCTCACAAAATGTAAACACCTGGGGAAAAAGACAGGATTTACCTTTATCCCCTCATTCAGAGTCTCCCTAAATAATGCGCTCCTGTGGAATTGTCAGGAGACTCTTTCATATGGCCTCTAACTCGGAGTGTCACTGAATAAGGTGGTGTAGTCTGGAGTCTATTTCATGGAGACACATATTCAGAGCCTCAGGGAAAAAGACGGGCCCTTGCTATAGTAAGGAATCTAATTAATATGGCCACATTTTCTGAGCCTCACTGAATAATACACACCTGGAGAATAATTGGGAGTCTATTTTCCGTGGACCTTCATTCAGAGCCTTGGTAAATAATGTACACCCGTGGAGTAGCCAAGAGTGGGTTATATTAGGACACACATTCGTAGCCTCAATGGATAATATGCACGTGTGCATTAGTCAGGATTCCATTTTGTATGGCCACTGATTCGTAACCTCAGTAAAAAATGCACGAATGTAAAGTACTCAGCAGTCTATTTCATGTAGACACTCATTCAGAGATTCACCGAATAACACAAATATTTAAGATAGACAGCATCCTGTTTCTTATCGTCACACAGGAAGAGCTTCACTGAGTAATGCACACCTGGGGAAGTGTTAGGAGTCTACTTTATACAGCCTCTCATTTACAGCCCCAGGGAATAATGCTCACGTGTAGAATAGACACTAGTCTTTTTTATATGGCCACGGAAGGCACAGCCTGAGTGAGTAATATGCAACTTTGAAATAGTCACTAGTCTACTCCATATGCCCAAGTATTTAGAGTCAGAGTCAATAATCCATGCATGTGGACTAGTCAGAAAACAATTTTATATGGCCAAAGAGTTTCAGAGCCTCAGTGAATAATATATACCTGGGAAATGCTCAGGACGCTATTATATGTGGCATCAATTTCAGAGCTTCATTGAATAGGAACACCTTTATTGTAGTCAGAATTTTATTTTCTATAGCCACATATTAAGAGCCTAACTGAATAACATACACCTTTGAAAAAGTCAGGATTTTATTTTGTATAGCCACTCATTTAGAGGCGAATGTATAAATGAACTCATGAGGAACATTCAGGAGTCTCTACTTTATGGCCACTCATTGAGAGCTTCACAGAATAATACAGACCTATGGAAACGTCAGAAGTGTACTTCACATGTCCACTTATTCAGAAACTCAGTGAGGAATCATATATATCTGGAAAATTCTCAGGATTACATGATATATATCCACTTATGCAGAGACTCAAGGAATAATGCACACCTAAGGAATTGTCTGGAGACTATTTGATATGACCCTACACCCAGAGAATCAGTGGCCAATAGTGAACTGAAAAATAGTCAAGAGGATAGAGTCAGGTGTTTATGTTATGTGGTCAATCGTTCAGAATCTCACTGAAGAATACACACCTGAAGAATTGTCAGAGTCCAAGTCATATGGCCACTCAATCACAGCATTACCGAATAATACACAACGGGGTAATAAAAAGGAGTCTATTTCATGTGGCCTCTCATTCAGAGCTTCAGTGCATAATAAACAGCTGTGGAGAAGTCAGGACCTGATTGAGGGTAGGCCAAAATTTAGCAGCTCCGTGAATGATACACAAACGTGTCAGAGTCAGAAGACTATTTGATATAGACACTCATACAAAAACTTTTGAAGTACGGCACATGTGGGGAATAATCACTATTCTGTTTCATATGGTGATTCGTGGGAGAATCCAAAAGTAACCCACACCTGTGGAGTAAAATGAGTTCTATTTCATAAGGTTACTCTTTCAGTGGTTTAGTAAATAATATGTATATCTGATAAGTAAGGAATCTCTTTCACATGTCCACTCGTTAAGCTCGTCTGTATAGAACACTCCCCTCAAGAATAGTAAAGGGTCTACTTCAAATGGCTACACGTTCAGAGTCTCTGTACATAATGAACACCTGGGCAATACACCTGAGTCTCTTTTTTTTTATGCCCACTTAGTCAGAGCCTCATTCAATAATACAAACCTGGGGAAGAGTGAAGTGTCTAAATTATTTAGCCACTCATTTAGAGCCTCAGTGATTAATGCACACCAGGGTAATATTCGAGCAACATTTTTATGGCCACTCATTTTGTACCTCACTGAGTGATATACACCTGAGGAATTCTCAGGGTTCCATTTGGTATTGCCACTCGTTGAGAACCTTGTTGAATAATTCACAATAGAGCAATAGTGAGGTGTATATTTTATATAATTTATCCTTCAAGTTTCAGTGACTAATAACCTTCTATGGAGTAATTAGGATGGCTGTTAAAGATCACCACGAATTAAGTGACTTCCTGAATGATACTCACCTGGGTGACGGTCGGGAGTCTATTTCATATGAACTCTTGTTTTGTGTATCGCTGAGTAACGTACACATGGGGCAGTGTAAGGAGTCTGTTTGGTATGGACGCTCAAATGGAACGTGTTTGATTAATGCACACATGAATAACAATGAGGAGTCTGTGTCATATGGCTACTCCTTCACACAAACAGTGAATAATGCACACGTAGAGTAATTAGAAGTCTGTTTCCTATGGCCCTTCTTTCACAGCCTCACTGAGTATTATGCACTTGTGATAAAGTCTGGAGTATATTTTATACGGCCACTTATTCAGGGAATTACTAAATAATGCACACCTGCAGAATAGTCAGATGTTTCTTTCCTATGGCCACTCGTTAAGAGCCTCACTAAGTGTAAACACCTGGGGAAAGAGTCAGGATTTACCTTTATCCCCTCATTCAGAGTATAGCCAAATAATGCACACCTGTGGAATAGTCAGGAGACACTTTCCTGTGGCCTCTAACTCGGAGTGTCACTGAATAAGGGGGTGCAGTCAGGAGTCTATTTCACGGAGACACATATTCAGAGCCTCAGTGAATAAAAGACGCCCTTGCTGTAGTAAGCAATCTAATTAACATAGCCAAATCTTCTGAGCCTCACTGAATAATACACACCTGGAAAATAATTCAGAGTATATTTTCCATGGACCTTCATTCAGAGCCATGGTAAATTATGTACACCCATGGAGTAGCCAGAAGTCTGTTATATTAGGACACACATTCATAGCCTCAGTGGATAATATGCACGTGTGGATTAGTCAGGATTCCATTTTCTATGGCCACTGACTTGTAACCTCAGTGAAAAATGCATAAATGTAAAGTACTCAGCAGTCTATTTCATATAAACACTCATTCAGAAATTCACTGAATAACACAAATATTTACGATAGACAGCATCCTGTTTCATATGGTCACACAGAAAGAGCCTCACTAAGTAATGCACACCTGGGGAAGTGTTAGGAGTCTACTTTATACAGCCTCTCATTTACAGCCTCAGGGAATAATGCACACGTGTGGAATAGACACTAGTCTGTTTTAAATGGCCATGAAAAGCAAAGCCTGTGTGTTTGCCCAAGGATTTAGAGTCAGAGTCAGTAATACACGCCTGTGGACTAGTCAGAAAACAATATCATTTGCCCAAAGAGTTTCAGAGCCTCAGTGAATAATACATACCTGGGAAGTATTCAGGACCCTATTACATTTGGCATCAATTTCAGAATTTCATAGAATAGGAAACACCTGTATTGTAGTCAGAATCCTGTTTCATACAGCCACATATTCAGAGCCTAACTGAATAACATATGCCTTGGGCAAAGTCAGAATTCTACTTCATATAGACACTCATTTAGAGGTGAATGTAAAAATGCACGTCTGAGGAGTATATGGGAGTCTCTATTTTAGGGCCTATCATTCAGAGCTTCACAGAATAATACAGACCAATGGAAATATTAGGACTGTACTTTACATGGCCACTTATTCAGGACCTCAGTGAAGAATCATATATATCTGGAAAATACTCAGGATTCTATAATATATAGCCACTTATCCGGAAACTCACGGAATAATGCACACCTAAGGAATAGTCTGGAGACTCTTTGATATGACCCTACACCCAGCCACTCAGTGGCCAATTCAGAACTGGAAAATAGTCAAAAGGATAGAGTCCGGATTTTATGTTATGTGGTCACTCATTCAGAATCTCACTGAAGAATACACACCTGGGGAATAGTCAGAGTCCAAATCACATGGCCCCTTAATAACAGCATTACCGAATAAAGCACAATGGGGAAATAGTAAGGAGTCTATTTCATGTGGCCTCTCATTCAGAGTTTCAGTGCATAATAAACAGCTGTGGAGTAGTCAGGACCCAATTTAAGGTAGCCCCAATTTAAGCGGCTCTGTGCATGATACACACACGTGTCAAAGTCAGGAGGCTATTTGATATAGACACTCACAGAAAACCTTTTCAAGTACTGCACATGTGGGGAATAATCAAAAGTCTTCTTCATATGGTGATTCGTTTGGAGAAGCCAGAAGTAATGCACCCCAGTGAAGTAAACTGGGTTCTATTTCATAAGGACACCCTTTCAGTGTTTTAGTGAATAGTATGTACATCTGATAAGTCAGCAATCTCTTTCCCATGGCCACCCATTCAAAGCCTCTGTGAAGAACACTCCCCTCAAAAGTAGTCAAGGGTATACTACAAATGGCTACATGTCAGAGTCTCTGTATGTAATTAACACCTGGGCAATACACGTGAGTCTCTTCTTTTTATGCCCACTTATTCAGAGTCTCATTCAATAATACACACCTGGGGAACTGTGAACAGTCTACCTCATGTGGTCACACATTTAGAGCCTCAGTGAATAATGCACACCAGGGTAATTATTTAGCAGTTTTAATACGGCCACTCATTTTGTGCCTCACTGAGTGATATACACCTGAAGAGTTCTCAGGATTCTATTTTATACTAACACTCATTGAGAACCTTGTTGAATAATTTACAATGGAGCAATAGTCAGGTGTCTATTTTATATGGTCTATCATTCAAAGTTTCAGTGAATAATGACCTTCTATGGAGTAATCAGGACACGGTTTAAGATAGCCACGAATTTAGTGCCTTCCTTAATAATACACACTTGGGTGACGGTCGGGAGTCTATTTCATATGAACTCTAGTTTTGTGTATCACTGAGTAATACACACCTGGGGCAGTGTGAGAAGTCTATTTGGTATGGACGCTTAAACGGAACCTGTTTGATTAATGCACACATGGATAAAAATGAGGAGACTGTGTAATACGGCTACTCCTTCAGACAAACAGTGAATAATGAACATGTGGAGCAATTAGATGTCTGTTTCCTATGGCCCCTCTTTCACAGCCTCACTGAGTATTTTGCACTTGTGATAGAGACTGGGGTCTATTTATTATGGCCACTCATTCAGCGACTCACTAAATAATGCACATGTGCAAAATAAAAGTATCTTTTTTATGGCCACTCGTTAAGAACCTCACTGAGTGTAAACCCCTGGGGAAAGAGTCAGGATTTACCTTTTTCCCCTCATTTAGAGTCTCGCTAATAATGCACACCTGTGGAATAGTCAGGAGACTCTTTCATGTGGCCTCTAACTCGGAGTGTCACTGAATAATGTGGTTTAGTCAGGTGTCTATTTCATGGAGACACATATTCAGAACCTCAGTGAGCAAGACAGGCCCTTGCTATAGTAAGGAATCTAATCAATATGGCCACATCTTCTGAGCCTCACTGAATGATACACAGATTTATTATAATTGGGAGACTATTTTCCATTGACCTTCATTCAGAGCCTCGGTAAATAATGTTCACCCATGGAGTAGCCAGGAGTCTGTTATATTAATACACACATTCATAGCCTCAGTGGATAATATGCACGTGTGAATTAGTCAGGATACCATTTTGTATGGCCACTGACTCATAACTTCAGTGAAAAATGCACAAATGTAAAGTACTCAGCAGTCTATTTCATATAGACACTCATTCAGAGATTCACTGAAAAACACAAATATTTAAGATAGACAGCATCCTGTTTCATATGGTCACACAGAAAGAGCCTCACTGAGTAATGCACATCTGGGGCAGTGTTAGGAGTCTACATTATACAGCTTCTCGTTTACAGCCTCAGGGAATAATGCACACGTGTGGAATAGACACTAGTCTGTTTTACATGGCCAAGAAATACAAAGCCTGAGTGAGTAGTAGGCAACTTTGGAATAGTCACTAGTCTACCCCATATGCCCAAGTATTTAGAGTTAGAGTCAATTTTACACGCCTGTGGACCAGTCAAAAAACAATTTCATATGGCGAAAGAGTTTCAAAGCCTCAGTGAATAATACATACCTGAGAAATACTCAGGACGTTGTTACATGTGGCATCAATTTCAGATCTTCATTGAATAGGAAACACCTGTATTATAGTCAGAATCCGGTTTCATACAGTGACATATTCAGAGCCTAAGAGAGTAACATACGGCTTGGGAATAGTCAGTGTTCTGTTTCGTATAGCCACTCGTTTAGAGGTGAACGTAAAAACACACACCTGAGGAGTGTTCAGGAGTCTCTATTTTATGGCCACTCATTCAGAACTTCACAGAAGAATACAGACCTATGGAAACGTCAGGAGTCTACTTCCCATGGCCACTTATTCAGGACCTCATTGAAGAATTATACATATCTGGAAAATACTCAGGATTCTATGATATATAGCCACTTATCCGGAGACTCACGGAATAATGCACACCTAAAAAATAATCTGGAGACCCTTTGATATGACCCTACACCCAGCGACTCAGTGGCCAATGCAGAACTGAAAAATAGTCAAGAGGATTGAGTCAGGAGTTTATGTTATGTGGTCACTCGTTCAGAATCTCACTGAAGAATACACACCTGGGGAATAGTCAGAGTCCAAGTAATATGGCCACCCAATCACAGCATTATTGAATAATGCACAATGGGGCAATAGTAAATAGTCTATTTCATGTGGCCTCTCATTCAGAGCTTCAGTGCATAATAAACAGCTGTGGAGTAGTCAGGACCCGATTTAAGGTAGCCCCAAATTAAGCAGCTTCGTAGATGATACACAAACCTGTCAGAGTCAGGAGTCTCTTTGATATAGACACTCATACAGAACCTTTTCGAGTACTGCACATTTGGGGAATAATCACTAGTCTCCTTCATATGGTGATTCGTTTGGAGAATCCAAAGGGAAAGCACACCTGTATAGTAAAATGGTTTCTAATTCGAAAGTCCAGTTTTTCAGTGTTTTAGTGAATAGTATGTATATCTGATAAGTCAGGAATCTCTTTCCCATTGCCAAACGTTCAGGGCCTCTGTGAAGAACACTCCCCTCAAGGATTGTGAACGGTCTACTTCAAATGGCTGCACGTTCAGAGTCTCTGTATGTAATAAACACCTGGGCAATACACCTGAATCTCTCTCTTTTTTTTAATTTTTATTACATTATAAGTTTTGGGGTACATGTGCAGCACGTGCAAGATAGTTGCATAGGTACACACATGGCAGTGTGTTTTGCCCCCTTATTCCCCTTCACCCACACTTGGCATTTATCCCCAGGCTATCTCTCCCCAGCCCCCACACTGTCCCACCCCATTCCCCCCAATAGACCCCAGTGTGTAGTAGACCTCCTCTCTGTGTCCATGTGTTCTCATTTTTCTCACCCACCTATGAGTTAGAATATGCGGTATTTCTTTTTCTGTTCTTGTGTCAGTTTGCTGAGAATGATGTTCTCCAGATTCATTCATGTCTTTACAAAGGAAACAAACTCATCATTTTTGCTTGCTGCATAATATTCCATGGTGTATATGTGCCACATTTTCCCAGTCCAGTCTATCATCGTTGGGCACTTGGGTTGGTTCCAGGTCTTTGCTATTGTAAACATTGCTGCAATGAATATTCGTGTGCATGTGTCCTTATAGTAGAACTATTTATAGTTTTTTAGATAGATACACAGCAATGGGATTCCTGGGTCAAATGGAATTTCTATTTCTAGGTCCTTGAGGAATCGGCACACTGTCTTCCACAATGGTTGAACTAATTTACACTACCACCAACAGTGTAAGAGTTTTCCTATTTCTTCACATTCTCTCCAGCATCTGCTGTCTCCAAATTTTTTTAATGATCGCCATTCTAATTGGCGTGAGATGGTATCTCAATGTGGTTTTGATTTGCATCTCTCTAATGACCAGTGATGATGAGCATATTTTCATATGTTTGTTGGCCTCATGTGTGTCTTCTTTTGTAAAGTGTCTGTTCATATCCTTTGCCCATTTTTAAATGGGCTTGTTTGTTTATTTCCTGTAAATCTGTTTGAGTTCTTTGTAAATTCTGGATATCAGCCCTTTGTCAGATGTGTAAACTGCAAAGATTTTTTCCCATTCTGATGGTTGCCGATTCACTCTAGTGACTGTTTCTTTTGCCGTGCAGAAGCTGTGGAGTTTGATTAGGTCCCATTTGTCTATTTTGGCTTTTGTTGCCAATGCTTTTGGTGTTTTGTTCATGAAGTCCTTGCCTACTCCTATGCCCTGAATGGTTTTGCCTAGATTTTCTTCTAGGGTTTTTATGGTGTCAGGTCTTATGTTTAAGTCTTTAATCCATCTGGAGTTAATTTTAGTGTAAGGTGTCAGGAAGGGGTCCAGTTTCTGCTTTCTGCACATGGCTAGCCAGTTTTCCCAACACCATTTATTAAATAGGGAATCCTTTCCCCATTGCTTATTTTTTTCTGGTTTATCAAAGATAATACGGTTGTAGATATGTTGTGTTGCCTAGTGTTTCTTTTCTGTTTCATTGGTATATATCTCTGTTTTGGTACCAGTACCATGCTGTTTTGATTCCTGTATCCTTGTAGTATAGTTTGAAGTCTGGTAGTGTGATGCCTCCCGCTGTGTTCTTATTGCTTAGAATTTGCTTGGCTATGCGGGCTCTCTTTTGGTTCTATATGAAGTTCATGGTGGTATTTTCCAGTTCAGTGAAGCAATTCAATGGTAGTTTGATGGGGATAGCATTGATTGTGTAAAGTACTTTGGGCAGTATACCCATTTTCACGATATTGATTCTTCCTAACCATGAACATGGAATGTTTCTTCATCTGTTTGGGTCCTCTCTTTTTTCGATGAGCAGTGGTTTGTGGTTTTCCTTAAAGAGGTTCCTTACATTCCTTGCGAGTTGTATTCCTTGGTATTTTATTTTCTTTGTAGCAATTGTTAATGGCAGTTGGTTCTTGATTTGGTTCTCTTTAAGTCTGTTATTGGTCTACAGGAATGCTTGTGATTTTGGCACATTGATTTTATATCTTGAGACTTTGCTGAAGTTGCTTATAAGTTTCAGGAGCTTTTGAGCTGAGGTGATGGGGTCTTCTAGGTATACTATTATGTGGTCTGCAAATAGAGACAATTTGGCTTCCATCTTTCTTATTTGAATACCCTTTATTTCTTTTTCTTGCCTGATTGCTCTGGCTAGAACTTCCAGTACTATGTTGAATAGGAGTGGTGAGAGAGGGCATCCTTAACTAGTGCCGGATTTCAAAGGGAATGCTTCCAGTTTTTGCCCATTAAGTATGATATTGGCTGTTGGTTTGTCATAAATAGCTTTTATTACTTTGAGACATGTTCCATCAATGCCAAGTTTATTTAGGGTTTTTAGCATAAAGAACTGTTGAATTTTGTCAAATGTCTTCTCTGCATCAATTGAGATAATCATATGGTTTTTGTTTTTGCTTCTGTTTATGTGGTGAATTACATTTATAGACTTGGGTACGTTGAAGAAGCCTTGCATCCCCGGGATGAATCCTACTTGATCATGATGGATAAGTTTTTTAATGTGCTGTTGCAATCGGTTTGCCAGTATTTTATTGAAGATTTTTGCACCAATGTTCATCATGGATATTGGCCTGAAGTTTTCTTTTCTTGTTGGGTCTCTGCCGGGTTTTGGTATAGGATGATGTTGGTCTCATAAAACGATTTGAGAAAGGTTCCCTTTTTTTGGATTATTTCGAATATTTTCAGAAGTAATGGTACCAGATCCTCTTTGTGTGTCTGGTAGAATTCAGCTCTGAACCCATCTGGACTTGGGCTTTTTTGTGTGGTAGGCTCTTAGTTGCTGCCTCAAATTCAGACCTTGTTATTGGTCTATTTATAGTTTCGGCTTCCTCCTGGTTTAGGCTTGGGAGGACACAGGCGTCCAGGAATTTATCCTTTTCTTCCTGGTCTACTAGTTTATGTGCATAGAGTTGTTTGTAGTATTCTTTGATGAAGGTTTGAATTTCTGTGGAATCTGGGGTGATTTTCCCATTATCGTTTTTTATTGCATCTATTTGGTGGTTCTCCCTTTTCTTTTTTATCAGTCTGGCTAGTGGTCTGTCTATTTTGTTGATCTTTTCGAAAAACCAGCTCTTGGATTTATTGATTTTTGGAAGGGTTTTCTTGTCTCTATCTTTTTCAGTTTTGTTCTGATTCTAGTTATTTCTTGTCTTCGGATAGGTTTTTAGCTTTTTTGATCTTGCTCCTCTAGCTCTTTCAATTTTGACTATAGGGTGTCAATTTTGGATCTCTCCACTCTTTTCATGTGGGCAGTTATTGCTATATATTTTCCTCTACAGACTGCTTTAAATGTGTCTCAGAAGTTCTGGAACGTTGTGTCTTCATTCTCGTTGGTTTCAAAGAACTTTATTTCTGCCTTCATTTCTTTGTTTATCCAATCAACATTCAAGAGGCAGTTGTTCAGTTTCCATGAAGCTGTGCGGTTCTGAGTTATTTTCTGAATTCTGAATTCCAACTTGTTTGCACTATGGTCTGAGAGACTGTTTGTTATGATTTCAGTTGTTTTGCATTTGCTGCGGAGTGCTTTATTTCCAAATTTGTGGTCAGTTTTGGAGTAGGTGTGATGTGGTGCTGAGAAGAATGTATATTGTGTGGATTTGGGGTGGAGAGTTTTGTAAATTTCTATCAGGTTTGCCTGTTCCTGGTCTGAGTTCAAGTCTTGGATATCCTTGTTAATTTTCTGTCTGGTTGATCTGTCTGATATTGACAGTGGAGTGTTAAAGTCTTCCACGATTAATGTGTGGGAGTCTAAGTCTCTTTGTAAGTCATTAAGAACTTGCCTTATATATCTGGGTGCTCCTGTATTGGGTCCATATATATTTAGAATTGTTACCGCTTCTTCTTGTATCAATCCTTTTACCATTATCTAATGACCTTCTTTGTCTCTTTTGATCTTTGTTGCTTTAAAGTCTATTTTATCAGAGACGAGAATTGCAACTCCTGCTTATTTTTGCTCTCCATTTTCTTGATAAATCTTCCTCCGTCCCTTTATTTTGAGCCTCTCTGTATCCATGCGTGTGAGGTGGGTTTCCTGGATACAGCACACCGATGGGTTTTGGTTTTTTATCCAATTTGCCAGTCTGTGTCTTTTGATTGGTGCATTTAGCCCATTTACATTTAGGGTTAATATTGATATGTGTGAATTTGATACTGCCATTTTGATGCTAGCTGGCTTTTTTCCCCTTGGTTCATGTAGATTCTTTATTTTGTTGATGCTTTTTAGCATTTGGTATGCTTTTAGGATGGCTGGTACTGGTTGTTTGTATGTGTAGTGCCTCTTTCAGGAGCTCTTGTAATGCAGGCCTAGTGGTGACAAAATCTCTGAGTAATTGCTTGTTCATGAAAGATTTTATTTTTCCTTCACTTATCAAGCTCAGTTTGGCTGGATATAAAATTCTGGGTTGAAAGTTCTTTTCTTTAAAGATGTTGAATATTGGGCCCCACTCTCTTCTGGCTTGTAGATTCTCTGCCGAGAGATCTGCTGTGAGTCTGATTGGCTTCCCTTTGTGGGTGACCCGACTTTTCTCTCTGGCTGCCCTTAGCATTTTCCCGTTCATTTCAACCCTGTTGAATCTGACAATTATGTGCCTTGGGGTTGCTCTTTTTGCGGAGTACCTTTGTGGTGTTCTCTGTATTTCCTGGAGTTTAGTATTGACCTGTCATGCTAGGTTGTGGAAATTTTCATGGATAATATACTGAAGAGTGTTTTCCAGCTTGGATTCATTCTCTTCATCACATTCTGGTACACCTATCAAACTTGGGTGGGGTCTCTTCACATAGTCCCACATTTCTTGGAGATTTTGTTCATTCCTTTTTGTGCTTTTTTCTTTAATCTTTGTTTCTCGTTTTATTTCATTGAGTTGATCTTCAACTTCTGATATTCTTTCTTCTGCTTGGTCAATTCGGCTGTTGAAATTTGTGCATGCTTCACGAAGTTCCCGTGTTGTGTTTTTCAGCTCCTTGAATTCATTCATATTCCTCTCTAAGCTGTCCATTCTTGTTATCAATTCCTCGAATCTTTTTTCAAATCTTTCTTCAAGGTTCTTAGTTTCTTTGCACTTATTTAGAACATGTTCTTTTAGCTCACTGAAGTTTCTCATTATCCACTTTCTGAAGTCTGATTCCGTCATTTTGTCATACTCATTCTCCGTCCAGCTTGGTTCCCTTGCTGGTGAGGAGTTTTGGTCTTTTGTAGGAGGTGAGGTGTTTTGGTTTCGGGTGTTTTCCTCCTTTTTGCACTGGTTTCTTCCCATCTTTATGGATATATCCTCCTGTCATCTTAGTAGTTGCTGATTTTTCAATTGGGTCTATCTGTGGACGCTAAGATTGTTGATGATGAAGTATTTCTGTTTCTTAGTTTTTCTTCTAATTGTCTATCCGCTTTCCTGTATGAGTGCTGAGGTCCACTCCAGGTCCTGCTTGTCTGGGGTATACCTGTAGCAGTTGGAGAACAGTTAGGGATAATACCAGTTTCCTCTTCTGCTGTTTTTGTTCCAGAATTTTGCCCACCAAATGTTAGTCTGATTAGTCCTTTTTTGGTGTGACACTGGTTATACAGGGTCAGGGAGCTGCTTGAGGAGACGGTCTGTGCTTTATAGGAGCTCCAGTGCTGAGCTGTGTGCTCCGTTGTTCGTTCAGGATTGTTGGGAGGTTGTTTATGTCTGCTGCAACAGAACTCATTAAACTCCACCCTTTTTTCCCCCTTAGATGCTCTGTCTCAGGGAGTTGGGGCTTTCTTTATGAGGATCTGTTGCACTCTCCTTCCCCACTAAGAGGCAGTCTATTCACTATTTGCCTGCCGGGGCTCTGCCCTGCTAGTGCGGGTCTGCCCTGTTACTGCTGGGATCCATTCTGCTGTGGAGCACTCCCCCCTCCTGGCAAAGTCTCTCTGTTATGGCAGGTTTCCTCAGCAATGGCAGGCTGCGTCAGCCCTTGGCGGTCCTTCAGTAGTGGCAGACGCCCCTCCCTCACCAGGCTGCACTGTCCTAGATGCCAGCAGCAAATCTCTCAGCCCCAAGTGCCTCCAATCGCCACCCTACTTGTCCCCGTGAGGGTGGGACCCTCTGAACCCAATCACCCAGCTCCCTGCCTCAGAGTCCATCCTCCATCTCTCTCTCTTTCTCTCCCCAAGCTGAACGGTTGACTCACTCACTGGCGCCCCAGTATCCTGCCAATAGGGCACTGGGATCCCTGTGATCTCCCGTGCCTCTGCCCACTTCACCGGCTCAGATCACGCTTCCCAGAAAACTGCTGGTCTGGCTCATTGTCCAAGTCCTGTTCAATCACATGGACATGCCAATCTGCCCTTCCAAATGTCAGATTGCCGGTTTAACAGGGCACCCAGACCATTGAGTTTCTTGCTGGGTCCCACTGCGGCGCTGGCTGAAGCAGCTATGCCAGCCAGCTGCACTAGCCGGCTGTACTAGCGTCCCGTGTCTCTCCCACACCTGGGACTTTCAATGCTCTGTGGGCAAAAAAGTTCCATCCGAGAATGCGGCTAGGATTCACCTTCTGCGCCTTCACTGAGAGCTGCAATTCTGAGTCGCTTCTATGATGCCATCTTCGAGTCTTTTTTTTTATGCCCACTTAGTCAGTGTCTCATTCAATAATTCACACCTGGGGAAGAATGAAGAGTCTACCTCATGTTGCCACTCATTTAGAGCCTCAGGGAATAATGAACACCAGGGTAATAGTCGAGTAACTTTTATGAGGCCACTCATTTTGTGCCTCACTGAGTGATATACACCTGAAAAATTGTCAGGATTCTATTTGAGACTACCACTCGTTGAGAAACTTGTTCACTAATTCACAATGGAGCAATAGTCAGGTATCTATTTTATGTGGTCTATAATTCAAAGTTTCAGTGAATAATAACCTTCTGTGGAGTAATCAGAACGCTGTTTAAGATAGCCACGTATTAAGTGCCTTCCTGAATGATACACACCTTGGTGACAGTCGGGAGTCTATTTTATATGAACTCTAGTTTTGTGTATCGTGGTGTAATACACACCTGGGGCAGTGTCAGGAGTCTATATGGTATGGATGCTCAAACCTAACCTGTTTGATTAATGCACATATGGATAACAATGAAGAGTCTGTGTCAAACGGCTACATCTTCAGACAGTGAATAATGCACATGTAGAGTAATTAGGAGCCTGTTTCCTATGGCCCCTCTTTCACAGCCTCAGCGAGTATTAGGCACTTGTGATAGAGTCTGGAGTCTATTTTTTATGGCCATTCATTCAGAGTCACTAATTGATGCACACTTATGGAATAGTCAGAAGTCTCTTTCCTATGGCCACTCGTTTTGAGCCTCACTAAGTGTAAACACCTGGGGAAAGAGACAGGATTTAACTTTATCCCCTCATTCAGAGTCTCGCTAAATAATGCACACATGTGGAATAGTCAGGAGACTCTTTCATGTGGCCTCTAACTCGAAGTGTCACTGAGCAACGTGGTGTAGTCAGGAGTCTATTTCATGGAGTCACATATTCAGAGCCTCAGTGAATAAGACAGGACCTTGCTATAATAAGGAATCTAATTAATATGGCCATATCTTCTGAGCCTCACTAAATAATACACACCTGGAGAATAATTGGGAGTCTATTTTCCATGGACCTTCATTCAGAGCCTGGGTAAATATTGTAAACCCATGGAGTAGCCAGGAGTCTGTTATATTAGGACACACATTCATAGCCTCAATTGACAATATGCACGTGTGGATTAATCAGGATTCCATTTTGTATGGCCACTGACTGGTTACCTCTGTAAAAAATGCACAAATGTAAAGTAATCAGCAGTCTATTTTATATAGACACTCATTCAGAGATTCACTGAATAACACAAATATTTAAGATAGACAGCATCCTGTTTCATATTGTCAAACAGAAAGAGCCTCACTGAGTAATGCACACCTGGGGAAGTGTTAGGCATCTACTTTATACAGCCTCTCATTTACAGCCTCAGGGAATAATGCACACGTGTGGAATAGACACTAGTCTGTTTTATAATGCCACGAAAAGCATAGCAAGAATGAGTAGTATGCAACTTTGGAATAGTCACTAGTCTACTCCATATGCCCAAGTATTTAGAGTCAGAGTAAATAATACACGCCACTGGACGAGTCAGAAAACAATTCCAAATGGCCAAGGAGTTTCAGAGCCTCAGTGAATAATACATACCTGGGAAATACTCAGGACGCTGTTACATGTGGCATCAATTTCAGAGCTTCATTGAATAGGAAACACCTGTATTGAAGTCAGAATCCTGTTTCATACAGGCACATATTCAGAGCCTAAGTGAGTAACATATGCCTTAGGAAAAGTCAGGATTCTATTTCGTATAGCCACTCATTTAGAGGCGAATGTAAAATCGCACACCTGAGGAGTATTCAGGAGTTTCTATTTTATGGCCACACATTCAGAGCTTCACAGAATAATACAGACCTATGGAAATGTCAGGAGTGTGCTCCACATGGCCACTTATTCAAGACCTCAGTGAAGAATCATATATATCTGAAAAATTCCCAGGATTCTATGATATATAGCCACTTATCTGGAAACTCATGGCATCATGCACACCTAAGGAATAGTCTGGAGACACTATCATATGACCCTACACCCAGCGACTCAGTGGACAATGATGAACTGGAAAATATTCAAGAGAATAGAGTCAGGAGTTTATGTTATGTGGTCACTCATTCAAAATCTCACTGAAGAATTCACACCTGGGGAATAGTCAGAGTCCAAGACATGGACACCCAATCACAGCATTACCAAATAATGCACAATGGGGCAATAGTAAGAAGTCTATTTTCTGTGAGCTTTCATTCAGAGCTTCAGTCCAGCTGATATAGACACTCATAGAGAAACTTTTTGGGTACTGCACATGTGGGGAATAATCACTCATCTGTTTTTTATGGTGATTCGTTTGAAGAATGCAAAAGTAACACACACCTGTGGGGCAAAATGGGTTCAATTTCGTAAGGCTACTCTCTCAGTGTTTTAGTGAATAGTGTGTATATCAGATAAGTCAGAAATCTTTTTCACATGGCCACAAGTTCTGGGCCTCTATGAAAAATACTCCCCTCAAGAACAGTTAAGGGTCTTCTTCAAATGGTCACACGTTCAGAGTCTCTGTACGTAATGAACACCTGGGCAATACACCTGAGACTCTTTTTCTCCATGCCCACTTATTCAGAGTCTCATTCAATAATACACACCTGGGGAAGTTTGAAGAGTCTACTTCATGTAGCTACTCATTTAGAGCCTCAGTGAATAATGCACACCAGGGTAATAGTCGAGGAACTTTTATACGGCCACTCACTTTGTGCCTCACTGAGTGATATACACCTGAGGAATCCTCAGGTTTCTATTTGATACTATCACTCGTTGAGAACCTTGTTGAATAATTCACAATGGAGCAATAGTCTGGTGTCTATTTTATATGGTCTATCATTCAAAGTTTCAGTGAATAAAGATCTTCTATGGAATAATCAGGACGCTGTTTATGATAGCTATAAATTAAGAGCCTTTCTGAATGATACACACCAGGGTGACAGTAGGGAGTCTATTTCTTATGAACTCTAGTTTTGTGTATCACTGTGGAATACACACCTGGGGCAGTGTCAGGAGTCTATTTGGTATGGACGTTCATACAGAACCTGTTTGATTAATACACACAATGATAACAATGAGGAGTCTGTGTCATATGGCTACTCCTTCAGAGAAACGGTAAATAATGCACATGTGGTGTAATTAGAAGTATGTTTCCGATGGCCCCTCTTTCACAGCTTCACTGAGTATTACGCACTTGTGATAGAATCTGGAGTCTATTTTTTATGGCCGCTTATTCAGAGAATCACTAAATAATGCATACCTGCGGAATAATCAGAAGTCTCTTTTCTATGGCCACTCATTAGGAGCCTCACTAAGTGTAAACACCTGGGGAAAGAGTCAGGATTTACCTTTATCCCATCATTCAGAGTCTCGCTAAATAATGCACACATGTGGAATAGTCAGGAGACTCTTTTATGTGGCCTCTAACTCGGTGTGTCACTGAATAAGGTGGTGTAGTCAATAGTCTATTTCATGAAGACACATATTCAGAGCCTCAATGAATGAGACAGGCACTTGATGTAGTAAGGAATCTAGTTAATATGGCCATATATTCTGAGTTTCCCTGTATAATACAATCCTGGACAATAATTGGGAACCTATTTTCCCTGGGCTTTCACTCAGAGCCTCGGTAAATAATGTACACCCCTGGAGTAGCCAGGAGTCTGTTATACTAGGACACACATTTATAGCCTCAGTGGATAATATGCACGTGTGGATTAGTCAGGATTCCATTTTGTATGGCCACTGACTTGTATCCTCAGTGAAAAATGCACAAATGTAAACTACTCAGCAGTATATTTCATGTAGACACTCATTCAGAGATTCACTGAATAAAACAAATATTTAAGACAGAAAGCATCTTGTTTTATATAATCACACAAAAAGAGCTTCCCTGAGTAATGCACACCTGGGGAAGTGTTAGGAGTCTACTTTATACAGCCTCTCATTTACAGCCTCAGGGAATAATAAACACGTGTGGAATAGACACTAGTCTATTTTATATGGACACGAAAAGCAAAGCCTGAGTGAGTAATACACAACTTTGGAATAGTCACTGGTCTACTCCATATGACCAACTATTTTTTTTTTAATTTTTATTGCATTATAGGTTTTAAGGTACATGTGAAGAACGTGCAAGATAGTTGCATAGGTACATATATGGCAGTGTGTTTTGCTGCCTTCCTCCCCTTCACCCACACTTGGCATTCATCCCCAGGCTACCCCTCCCCAGCCCCCCCGCTGTCCCTCCCCCATTCCCCCCAGTAGACCCCAATGTATAGTAGACCGCCTCTCTGTGTCCATGGGTTCTCATTTTTATCACCCACCTATGAGTGAGTATATGCGGTATTTCTTTTTCTGTTCTTGTGTCAGATTGCTGAGAATGATGTTCTCCAGATTCATCCATGTCCTTACAAAGGACACAAACTCATCTTTTTTGATTGCTGCATAATATTCCATGGTGTATATGTGCCACATTTTCCCAGTACAGTCTATCGTCGATGGACAATTGGGTTGGTTCCAGGTCTTTGCTATTGTAAACAGTGCTGCAATGAACATTCGTGTGCATGTGTCCTTATAGTAGAACGATTTATAGTCCTTTGGATATATGCCCAGTAATGGGATTGCTGGGTCAAATGGAATTTCTATTTCTAGGTCCCTGAGGAATCGCCACACTGTCTTCCACAATGGTTGAACTAATTTACACTCCCACCAACAGTGTAAGAGTGTTCCTATTTCTCCACATCCTCTCCAGCATCTGCTGTCTCCAGATTTTTTAATGATCGCCATTCTAACTGGCGTGAGATGGTATCTCAATGTGGTTTTGATTTGCATCTCTCTAACGACCAGTGATGATGAGCATTTTTTCATATGTTTGTTGGCCTCATGTATATCTTCTTTTGTAAAGTGTCTGTTCATATCCTTTGCCCATTTTTGAATGGGCTTGTTTGGTTTTTTTCTGTAAATCTGTTTGAGTTCTTTGTAAATTCTGGATATCAGCCCTTTGTCAGATGTGTAAACTGCAAAGATTTTTTCCATTCTGATGGTTGCTGATTCACTCTAGTGACAGTTTCTTTTGCCGTGCAGAAGCTGTGGAGTTTGATTCGGTCCCATGTGTGTATTTTGGCTTTTGTTGCCAATGCTTTTGGTGTTTTATTCATGAAGTCCTTGCCTAATCCTATGTCCTGAATGGTTTTGCCTAGATTTTCTTCTAGGGTTTTTATGGTGTCAGGTCTTACGTTTAAGTCTTTAATCCATCTTGAGTTAATTTTAGTGTAAGGTGTCAGGAAGGGGTCCAGTTTCTGCTTTCTGCACATGGCTAGCCAGTTTTCCCAACACCATTTATTAAATATGGAATCCTTTCCCCATTGCTTGTTTTTGTCTGGTTTATCAAAGATAATATGGTTGTAGATATGTTGTGTTGCCTCCGATGCTTCTGTTCTGTTCCATTGGTCTATATCTCTGTTTTGGTACCAGTACCATGCTGTTTTGATTACTGTAGCCTTGTAGTATAGTTTGAAGTCTGGTAGTGTGATGCCACCCGCTGTGTTCTTTTTGCATATAATTGACTTGGCTATGCGGGCTCTTTTTGGTTCCGTATGAAACTCATGGTGGTTTTTTCCAGTTCTGTGAAGAAATTCTAAACTATTTAGAGTCAGAGTCAATAATACATGCCTGTGTACTAGTCAGAAAACAATTTCATATGGGCAAAAATTGGAGAGCCTCAGTGAATAATACATACCTGGGAAATACTCAGGACTCTATTACATGTGGCATCAATTTCAGAGCTACATTAAATAGGAAACACCTGTATTGTAGTCAGAATCCTGTTTCATACAGCCACATATTAAGAGTCTAACTGAGTAACATATGCCTTGGGAAAAGTCAGGATTCTATTTCGTATAACCACTCTTTAAGAGGCAAATGTAAGAACACACGCCTGAGGAGTATTCAGGAGTCTCTATTTTATGGCCACTCTTTCAGAGCTTCACAGAATAATACAGAGCTATGGAAACGTCAGGAGTGTACTTCCCATGGTCACTTATTCAGGACCTCAGTGAAGAATTATATATATCTGGAAAATACTCCGGATTCTATGATATATAGCCACTTATCCGGAGACTCATGGAATAATGCACACCTAAGAAAGAGTCTGGAGACTCTTTGATATGACCCTAAACCCAGCGACTCGGTGGACAATCCAGAACTGGAAAATAGTAAAGAGGATAGAGTCAGGAGTTTATGTTATGTGTTCACTCGTTCAGAATCTCACTGAAGATTATACACCTGGGGAATAATTAGTGAACTAGTCATACGGTAACCCAGTAACAGCATTACAGAATAATGCACAATGGGGCAATAGTAAGAAGTCTATTTCATGTGGACTCTCATTCAGAGCTTCAGTGCATAATAAACACACGTGTCAGAGTCAAGAGACTGTTTGATATAGACACTCATACAGAATCTTTTTGAGAACGACACATGTGGGGAATAATCACTAGTCTCTTTCATATGGTGATTCATTTGAAGAATATGGAAGTAACGAACACCTGTGGAGTAAAGTGGGTTCTATTTGGTAAGGCCACGTTTTCAGTGTTTCAGTGAATCTGAAAGTCACACACAACTGTGGAGTAAAATGGGTTCTATTTTGTAAGGCCACTCTTTCAGTGTTTTAGTGAATAGTATGTATATCTGCTAAGTCAGGAATCTCTTTCACATGGCCACTCGTTCAGGGCCTCTGTGAAGAACACTCCCCTCAAGAATAGTAAAAGTTCTACGTCAAATGGCTACACGTTCAGAGCCCCTGTACATAATGAACACCTGGGCAATACACCTGAGTCTCTTTTTTTTATGCCCAATTAGTCAGAGTCTCATTCAATAATACACACCTGGGAAGGAGTGAAGAGTCTACCTCATGTAGCCACTCATTTAGAGCCTCAGTGAATAATGCACACCAGGGTAATAGTCGAGCAGCTTTTATACGGCCACTCATTTTGTGCCTCACTGAGTGACATATACCTGAGGAATCCTCAGGATTCTATTTGACACTACCACTCTTTGAGAACCTTGGTGAATAATTTACAAGGGAGCAATAGTCAGGTGTCTATTTTTTATCATCTGTCATTCAAAGTTTCAGTGAATAATGACCTTCTATGGAGTAATCAGGATGCTGTTTAAGATAGCCATGAATTAAGTTTCTTCCTGAATGATACACAACTGAGTGACAGTCGGGAGTCTATTTTGTATAAACTCTGGTTTTGTGTATCGCTGAGTAATACACACCTCGGGCACGGTCAGGAGTCTATTTGGTATGGACGCTCAAACAAAAGCTGTTTGATTAATGCACACATGGATAACAATGAGGAGTCTGTGTCATATGGCTACTCCTTCAGAAAAACAGTGAATAATGCACATGTGGAGTAATTAGAAGTCTGTTTCCTACGGCCCCTCTTTCAAAGCCTCACTGAGTATTACACAAGTGTGATAGAGTCTGGATTCTTTTTTTTTATGGCCACTCATTCAGAGAATCACTAAATAATTCACACTGGAGGAATAGTTGGAAGTCTCTTTCCTATGGCCATTCGTTAAGAGCCTCACTAAGGGTAAACACCTGGGAGAAGAGTCAGGCTTTACCTTTATTCCCTCATTCAGAGACTCGCTATGTAACGCACACCTGAGGAATAGTCAGGAGACTCTTTCATGTGGCCTCTAACTCGGAGTTTCACTGAATAATGTGCAGTCAGGAGTCTATTTCATGGAGACACATATTCAGAGCCTCAGTGAATAAGACAGGCCATTGCTATAGTAAGGAATCAAATTAATATGGACATATATTCTGAGCCTCACTGAATAATACACACGTGGGGAATAATTGGGAGTCTATTTTCCATGGACCTTCATTCAGAGCCTCGGTAAATAATGTACACCCGTGGAGTAGCCAGGTGTCTGTTATATTAGGACACACATTCATAGCCTCTGTGGAAAATATGCACGTGTGGATTAGTCAGGATTCCATTTTGTATGGCCAATGCCTCATAACCTCAGTGAAAAATGCACAAATGTAAAGTACTCAGCAGTATATTTCATGTAGACACTCATTCAGAGATACACTGAATAACACAAATATTTAAGATAGACAGCATCCTGTTTCATATGGTCACACAGAAAAACCTTACTGTGTAATGCTCACCTGGGGAAGTGTTAGGAGTCTACTTGATAAAACCTCTAATTTATAGCCTCAGGGAATAATGCACACGTGTGGAATAGACACTAGTCTATTTTATATGGCCACGGAAAGCAAAGCCTGAGTGAGTAATACGCAACTTTGGAATAGTCACTATTCTACTCCATATGCCAAAGTATTTAGAGTCAGAGTCAATAATATACGCCTGTGGACTAGTCAGAAAACAATTTCATATGGCTAAAGAGTTTCAGAGCCTCAGTGAATAATACATACCTGGGAAATATTCAGGACGCTATTATATTTGGCATCAATTTCAGAGCTCCATTGAATAGGAAACACCTGTATTGTAGTCAGAATTCTATTTTCTATAGACACATATTCAGAGCCTACCTGAATAACATACACCTTGGGAAAAGTCAGGATTCTATTTCGTATAGCCACTCATTTAGAGGCGAATGTATAAACGCAGCCATGAGGACTATTCAGGAGTCTCTATTTTATGGCCATTCATTGAGAGCTTCACTGAATAATACAGACCTATGGAAACGTCAGGAGTGTACTTCACATGTCCACTTATTCAGAACCTCAGTGAGGAATCTTATATATCTGGAAAATTCTCAGGATTATATGATATATATCCATTTATTAAGAGACTCACAGAATAATGCACACCTAAGGAATAGTTCTGGAGACTCTTTAATATGACCCTACACCCAGAGAATCAGTGGACCATGCAGAATTTAAAAATACTCAAGAGGATAGAGTCAGGTGATTATGTTATGTGGTCAATCGTTCAGAATCTATGTTAAGAATACACACCTGGGGAATAGTCAGAGTCCAAGTCATATGGCCACTCAATCACAGCATTACCGAATAATACACAACGGGGTAATAGTAAGGAGTCTATTTCATGTGGCCTCTCATTCAGAGCTTCAGTGCATACTAAAAAGCTGTGGAGTAGTCAGGACCCGATTGTGAGTAGGCCCAAATTAAGCAGCTCCGTGAATGATATACACACCAGTGTCAGAGTCAGGAGACTGTTTGATATAGACACTCAAATAGAAACTTTTTAATTACTGTACATGTGGGTAATAATCACTATTCTGTTTCATATGGTGATTAGTTTGGAGAATCAAAAAGTAACCCACAACTGTGGAGTAATATGGGATCGATTTCATAAAGTTACACTTTCAGTGGTTAAGTGAATAATATGTATATCTGATAAGTAAGGAATCTCTTTCACAGGTCCACTCGTTCAGTGCCTCTGTGAAGAACACTTTCCTCAAACACATTCAAGGGCCTACTTCAAATGACTACCCATTCAGATTCTCTGTACCTAATGAACACCTGGGTAATACACCTGAGTCTGTCTTTTTTTTTTAATTTTTATTGCATTATAGGTTTTTGGGTACATGTGCAGAACCTGCAAGGTAGTTGAATAGGTACAAACGTGGCAGTGTGTTTTGCTGCCTTCCTTTCCTTCACCCACACTTGGCATTCATCCCCAGGCTATCCCTCCCCAGCCCTTCCTGATGTCCCTACCCCATTCCCCCCAATAGACCCCAGTGTGTAATAGACCTCCTCTCTGTGTCCATGTGTTCTCATTTTTCTCACCCACCTATGAGTGAGTATATGAGGTATTTCTTTTTCTGTTCTTGTGTCAGTGTGCTGAGAATGATGTTCTCCAGATTCATGCATGTCCCTACAAAGGACACAAACTCATCATTTTTGATTGCTGCATAATATTCCAAGGTATATAAGTGCCACATTTTCCCAGTCAAGTCTATCATAGTTGAGCATGTGGGTTGGTTCCAGTTCTTTGCTATTGTAAACAGTGGTGTCTATGTGTCCTTATAGTAGGACGATTTATAGTCCTTTGGATAGATACCCAGTAATGGGACTGCTGGGTCAAATGGAATTTCTGTTTATAGGTCCTTGAGGAATCCCCACACGGTCTTCCACAATGGTTGAACTAATTTACACTTCCACCAACAGTATAAGAGTGTTCCTATTTCTCCACATTCTCTCCAGCATCTGCTGTCTCCAGATTTTTTTAATGATCGCCATTCTAACTGGCGTGCGATGGTATCTCAATGTGGTTTTGATTTGCATCTCTCTAATGATCAGTGATGATGAGCATTTTTTCATGTGTTTGTTGGCCTCATGTGTGTCTTCTTTTGTAAAGTGTCTGTTCATATGCTTTGCCCATTTTGGAATGGACTTCTTTGTTTTTTATTCCTGTAAATCTGTTTGAGTTCTTTGTCAATTCTGCATATCAGCCCTTTGTCAGATGCGTAAACTGCAAAGATTTTTTCCATTCTGCTGGTTGCCGAGTCACTCTAGTGACTGTTTCTTTTGTCGTGCAGAAGCTGTGGAGTTTGATTAGGTCCCATTTGTGTATTTTGGCTTTAGTTGCCAATGCTTTTGGTGTTTTGTTCATGAAGTTCTTGCCTACTCCTATGTCCTGAATGGTTTTGCCTAGATTTTCTTCTAGGGTTTTTATGGTGTCAGGTCTTATGTTTAAGTCTTTAATCCATCTGGAGTTAATTTTAGTGAAAGGTGTCAAGAAGGGGTCCAGTTTCTGCTTTCTGCATATGGCTAGCCAGTTTTCCCAATACCATTTATTAAATAGGGAATCCTTTCCCCATTGCTTGTTTTTGTCTGGTTTATGAAACATTATATGGTTGTAGATATGTTGTGTTGCCTCCGATGCCTCTGTTCTGTTCCATTGGTCTATATCTCTGTTTTGGTACGAGTGCCATGCTGTTTTGCTTACTGTAGCCTTGTAGTATAGTTTGAAGTCTGGTAGTGTGATGCCTCCCACTGTGTTCTTTTTGCTTAGAATTGACTTGGCTATGCAGGCTCTTTTTTGGTTCCATATGAAGTTCATGGTGGTTTTTTCCAGTTCTGTGAAGAAATTCAATGGTAGTTTGATGGGGATAGCATTGATTGTGTAAATTACTTTGGGCAGTATAGCCATTTTCACGATATTGATTCTTCCTAACCATGAACATGGAATGTTTCTTCATCTGTTTGTGTCCTCTCTTATTTCGTTGAGCAGGGGTTTGTAGTTTTCCTTGAAGAGCTCCCTTACGTTCCTTTTGAGTTGTATTCCTAGTTATTTTATTTTTTTTGTAGCAATCGTGAATGGCAGTTCGTTCTTAATTTGGTTCTCTTTTAGTCTGTTATTGGTATATTGGAATGCTTGTGATTTTTGCACATTGGTTTTATATCCTGAGACTTTACTGAAGTTGCTTATCAGTTTCAGGAGCTTTCGGGCTGAGGTGATGGGGTCTTCTAGGTATACAATCATGTCTTCTGCAAATAGAGACAATTTGGCTTCCACCTTTCGTCTTTGAATACACTTTATTTTTTTTCTTGCCTGATTGCTCTGGCTAGAACTTCCAGTACTATGTTGAATAGGACTGGTGAGAGAGTGCATTCTTGTCGAGTTCCAGATTTCAAAGGGAGTGCTTCCACTTTTGGCCCATTCATTATGATATTGGCTTTTGGTTTGTCATAAATAGCTTTTATTACTTTGAGATATGGTCCATCAATACCAAGTGTATTGACGTTTTTTAGCATAAATGGCTGTTGAATTTTGTCAAATGCCTTCTCTGCGTCAATTGAGATGATCACGTGGTTTTTGTTTTTGCTTCTGTTTATGTGGCGAATTACATTTATAGACTTGTGTATGTTGAAACAGCCTTGCATCCCCGGGATGAATCCTACTTGATCATGATGGATGAGTTTTTTAATGTGCCGTTGCAATCGGTTTACCAGTATTTTATTGAAGATTTTTGCATCTATGTTCATCATGGATATTGGCCTGAAGTTTCCTTTTCTTGTTGAATCTTTGCCAGGTTTAGGTATCAGGATGATGTTGGTCTCATAAAATGATGTGGGAAGGGCTCCCTCTTTTTGAATTAATTGGAATAGTTTCAGAAGTAATGGTACTAGGTCCTCTTTGTGTGTCTGGTAGAATTCGGCTGTGAAGCCATCTGGACCTGGGCTTTTTTTGTGTGGTAGGCTCTTAATTGCTGCCTCAAATTCAGACCTTGTTATTGGTCTATTCATAGTTTCGGCTTCCTACTGGTTTAGGATTGGGAGGACACAGGCGTCCAGGAATTTATTCTTTTCTTCCTGGTTTACTAGTTTATGTGCATAGAGTTGTTTGTAGTATTCTCTGATGATGGTTTGAATTTCTGTGGAATCTGTGGTGATTTCCCCTTTATCGTTTTTTATTGCATGTATTTGGTTGTTCTCTCTTTTCTTTTTTATCAGTGTGGCTACTGGTCTGTCTATTTTGTTGATGTTTTCAAAAAACAGCTATTGGATTTATTGATTTTTTGAAGGTTTTTTTTTTGTCTCTATCTCCTTCAGTTCTGCTCTGATCTTAGTTTTTCCTTGTCTTCGGCTAGGTTTTTAGCTTTTTTGATCTTGCTCCTCTAGCTCTTTCAGTTTTGATGATAGGGTGTCAATTCTGAATCTCTCCACTCTTCTCATGTCGGCACTTATTGCTATATATTTCCCTCTACAGACTGCTTAAATGTGTCCCAGAGATTCTGGAAAGTTGTGTTTTCATTCTCATTGGTTTTGAAGAACTTCTTTATTTCTGCCTTCATTTCATTGTTTATCCAATCAACATTCAAGAGGCAGTTGTTCAGTTTCCATGAAGCTGTGTGGTTCTGAGTTATTTTCTGAATTCTGAGTTCCAACTTGATTGCACTATGGTCTGAGAGACTGTTTGTTATGATTTCCATTGTTTTGCATTTGCTGAGGAGTGCTTTACTTCCAATTATGTGTTCAATTTTGGAGTCGGTGTGATGTGGTGCTGAGAAGAATGTATAATCTGTGGATTTGGGGTGGAGAGGTCTGTAAATATCTATCAGGTTTACTCTTTCCAGGTCTTAGTTTAAGTCCTGGATATACTTGTTAATTTTCTGTCTGGTTGATCTGTCTGATATTGACAGTGAAGTGTTAAAATCTCCCACTATTATTGTGTGGGAGTCTAAGTCTCTTTGTAGGTCATTAAGAACTTGCCTTATATATCAGGGTGCTCCTTCATTGGGTCCATATATATTTAGAATCGTTAGCTCTTCTTCTTGTATCGATCCTTTTACCATTATCTAATGACCTTCTTTGTCCCTTTTGATCTTTGTTGCTTTAAAGTCTATTTTATCAGAGATGACAATTGAAATTCCTGCCTTTTTTGCTCTCCATTTGCTTCGTAAATCTTCCTCAATCTCTTTATTTTGAGCCTTTTTGTATCCTTGCATGTGAGGTGGGTTTCCTGGATACAGCACACCGATGGGTTTTGGCTTTTTATCCAATTTCCCACTCTGTGCCTTTTGATTGGTGCATTTAGCCCATTTACATTTAGGGTTAAGATTGATGTGTGTGAATTTGATACTGCCATTTTGATGCTAGCTGGCTGTTTTGCCCGTTGGTTCATGTAGATTCTTCATTTTGTTGATTCTCTTTAGCATTTGGTATGCTTTTAGGATGGCTGGTACTGGTTGTTTCTTTCTATGTGTAGTGCCTCTTTCAGGAGCTCTTGTAAAGCAGGCCTAGTGGTGACAAAATATCTGAGTACTTTCTTGTTCATGAAGGATTTTATTTTTCCTTCCCTTATGAATCTCAGTTTGGCTCGGTATGAAATTCTGGGTGGAAAGTTCTTTTCTTTAAGGATGTTGAATAGTGGCCCCCACTCTCTTCTGGCTTGTAGAGTCTCTGCCGAGAGATCTGCTGTGAGTCTGATGGGCTTCCCTTTGTGGGTGACCCAAGCTTTCTCTCTGGCTGCCCTTAGTATTTTCTCCTTCATTTCAACCCTGGTGAATCTGATGATTATGTGCCTTGGGGTTGCTCTTTTTGCAGAATATCTTTTGGTGTTCTCTGTATTTCCTGCAGTTGAGTATTGACCTGTCTTGCTAGGTTGAGAAAATTTTTGTGGATAATAACCTGAAGAGTGTTTTCCAGCTTGGATTGATTCTCTTCATCACATTCTGGTACACCTATCAAACGTAGGTTGGGTCTCTTCACATAGTCCCACATTTCTTGGAGATTTTGTTCATTCCTTTTTGCACTTTTTTCTTTGAACTTGGTTTCTCACTTTATTTCATTGAGTTGATATTCGACTTCTGATGTTCTTTCTTCTGCTTGGTCAATTCGTCTGTTGAAACTTGTGCATGCTTCACGAAGTTCTCGTGTTGTGTTTTTCAGCTCCTTCATTTTATTCATATTCCTCTCTAAGTTGTCCATTCTTGTTATCATTTCCTCGAATCTTTTTTCAAATCTTTTTTCAAGGTTCTTAATTTCTTTGCTCTGAATTAGAACATGTTCTTTTAGCTCACTGAAATTTCTCATTATCCAGTCTCTGAAGTCTGATTTTGTCATTTTGTCACACTCATTCTCCGTCCATCTTTGTTCCCTTGCTGGTGAGGAGTTTTGGTCCTTTGTAGGGGGTGAAGTGTTTTGGTTTCGGGTGTTTTCCTCCTTTCTGCGCTGGTTTCTTCCCATCTTTATGGATTTATCCACCTGTCGTATTAGTAGTTGCTGATTTTTCAATTGGGTCTCTGTGTGGACACCCAGATTGTTGATGATGAGGTATTTCTGTTACTTTGTTTTTCTTCTAATGGTCTAGCCCCTCAGCTGTACGAGTGCTGAGGTCCACTCGAGGCCCTGCTTGTCTGGGGTATACCTGTAGCAGCTGGAGAACAGTGAGGGATTATACCAGTTTCTTCTTCTGCTATTTTTTGTTTCAGAATGATGCCGGCCAAATGTCAGTCTGATTAGTCCTTTTTTGGGGTGATAACTCTTTGGATCTACAGGGGTCAGGGAGCCGCTTGAGTAGACGGTCTGTGCTTTATAGGAGCTCCAGTGCTGAGCTGTGAGCTCCATTGTTCATTCAGCTTTGTTGGGAGAATGTGTTTATGTCTGCTGCAACAGAACTCATAACCCTTGCCTTTATTTCCCCCTCAGATGCTCTGTCTCAGGGAGTTGGGGCTTTCTTTATGAGTATCCGTTGCACTGTACTGCCCCGCTAGGTGGCAGTCTATTCACTATTTTCCTGCTGGGGCTCCACCCTGCTAGCACGGGTCCACCCTGTTGCTGCAGGGCTCTGTTCTGCTGTGGCTTGCTCCGCCCTGCTGTTGCTTTCTCCACCCTGCTGGCAGAGTCTCTCTGTTATGGCAGGTTGCCTCGGCAACAGCAGGCTGCGTCAGCCCTGGGCGGTACTTCAGTAGGGAGGGATTGTGTCAGTAGTGGTGGACGCCCCTCCTACACCAGGCTGCACCGTCCTAGATGCCAGCAGCCAAACTCTCAGCCCCAAGTGCCTCCAATCGCTGCCCTGCTTGGCCCCATCAGGGTGGGACCCGCCGAGCCCGATCAACCTGCTCCCTGCCTCAGAGTCCGTCCTTTTTGTCTCTCTCTCTTCCTCTCCCCAAGCTGAACGGTTGACTCTCTCACTGGCACCCCAGTAGCCTGCTGATAGGGCACTGGGATCCTTGAGATCTCCCGTGCCCTGGCCCACTGTGCTGGCTCAGATCACGTTTCCCAGGAATCTTCTGGTCTGGCTCATTGTCAAAGTCCCATTCAATTAGATGGACTTGCCAATCTGCCCTTGCAAATCTCAGATTGCTGGTTTAACAGGGCACACGGAGCAGTGAGTTTTGTGCCTGGTGCAGCTGTGCTGCAGAACCAGCCAAAGCAGCCACGCGAGCCGGCTGTGCTAGTGTCCCATGTCTCTCCCACACCTGGAACTTTCAACGTTCTGTGGGCAAAAAAAAATCTTTCCGAGAATGAGGCTAGGACACACCCTCTGCGCCTTCACTGAGAGCTGCAATCCAGAGTCGCCTCTACGACGCCATATTGTAAGTCCTCAGTCTCCCACTATTATTGTGTGAGAGTCTAAGTCTCTTTGTAAGTCATTAAGAACTTGCCTTATATATCAAGGTGCTCCTGCATTGGGTCCATATATATTTAGAATCCTTAGCTCTTCTTGTTGTAGCCACTCATTTAGAGCATCCATGAATAATGCACACCAGGGTAATAGTCGAGCAGCTTTTATACGGCCACTCATTTTGTGCCTCACTGAGTGATATACAACAGTGGAATCCTCAGGATTCTATTTGATATTACCACTCGTTGAGAACCTTGTTGAATAATTCACAATGAAGCAATAGTCAGGTGTCTCATTTGCAGCCTCAGGGAATAATGCACATGAGTGGAATAGACACTAGTCTGTTTTATATGGCCACGAAAAGCATAGCATGAGTGAGTAGTATGCAACTTTGGAATAGTCACTAGTCTACTCTATATGCCCAAGTACTTAGAGTCAGAGTCAATAATACACGCCAGTGGACAAGTTAGATAACAATTCCATATGGCCAAAGAGTTTCATAGCCTCAGTGAATAATACATACCTGGGAAATACTCAGGAGGCTGTTACATGTGGCATCAATTTCAGAGCCTCATTAAATAAGAAACACCTGTATTGTAGTCAGAATCCTGTTTCATACAGCCACATATTGAGAGCCTAACTGAGTAACATACGCCTTGGGAAAAGTCAAGATTCTATTTCATATAGCCACTCATTTAGAGGCGAATGTAAAAACGCACGCCTGAGGAGTATTCAGGGGTCTCTATTTTATGGCCATTCATTCAGAGTTTCACAGAAGAATACAGATCTATGGAAACGTCAGGAGTGTACTTCCCATGGTCACTTATTCAGGACCTCAGTGAGGAATCTTATATATCTGGAAAATACTGAGAATTCTATGATATATAGCCACTTATCCGGAGACTCACGGAATAATACACACCTAAGGAATAGTCTGGAGACTCTTTGATATGACCCTACACCCAGCGACTCAATGGACAATGCAGAACTGGAAAATAGTCAAGAGGATAGAGTCAGGAGTTTATGTTATGTGGTCACTTATTCAGAATCTCACTGAAGAATACACACCTGGGGAATAGTCAGAGTCCAAGTCATATGGCCACCCAATCACAGCATTACCGAAAAATGCACCATGGGGAAACAGTAAGGAGTCTATTTTATGTGGCCTCTCATTTAGAGCTTCAGTGCATAATAAACAGGTGTGGAGCAGTCAGGACCCAATTTAAGGTAGCCCCAAATTAAGCAGCATCGTGAATGATACACACACGTGTCAGAGTCAGGAGACTCTTTAAAATAGACACTCATACAGAACTTTTTTAAGTACTGCACTTGTGGGGAATAATCACTAGTCTGTTTCTTATGGTGATTATTTTGGAGAATCCGAAATAACGCACAACTGTGGAGTAAAATGGGTTCTATTATGTAAGGGCACTTTTTCAGTGTTTTAGTGAATAGTATGTATATCTGATAAGTCAGGAATCTCTTTCACATGAACACTCTTTCAGGGCCTCTGTGAAGAACACTTCCCTCAGGAATAGTCAAGTGTCTACTTAAAATGGCAACACGTTCAGAGTCTCTCTACATAATGAACACCTGGGCAATACACCTGAGTCTCTTTCTTTTTTATGCTCACTTAGTCAGAGTTTCATTCAATAATACACACCTGGGGAAGAGTTAAGAGTCTACCTCATGTAGCCACTCATATAGAGCCTCAGTGTATAATGCACACCAGGGTAATTGTCGAGCAGCTTTTCTACGGCCACTCATTTTGTGCCTTACTCAGTGATGTACACCTGAGGAATCCTCAGGATTCTATTTGATATTACCACCCGTTGAGAACCTTGTTGAATAATTCACAATGAAGGAATAGTCAGGTGTCTATTTTTTATGGTCTATAATTCAAAGATTCAGTGAATTGCGACCTTTTATGGAGTAATCAGGACGCTGTTTAAGATAGTCACGAATTAAGTGTCTTCCTGAAAGATACACTCCTGGGTGACAGTCGGGAGTCTATTTCATATGAACTCTAGTTTTGTGTATCGCCGAGTAATACACACCTGCGGCAGGGTCAGGAGGCTATTTTGTATGGACTCTCAAATGGAACCTGTTTTATTAATGCACACATTAATAACAATGAGGAGTTTGTGTCATACGGCTACTCCTTCAAACAGTGAATAATGCACATGTGGAGTAAATAGATGTCTGTTTTATATGGCCCCTCTTTCACAGCCTTACTTTGTATTACGCACTTGTGATAGAGTCTGGAGTCTGTTTTTTATGGCCACTCATTCAGAGAATCACTAAGTAATTCACACCTGCGGAATAGTCAGAAGTCTCTTTCCTATGGCCACTCGTTAAGAGCCTCACTAAGTGTAAACACCTGGGGAAAGAGTCAGAATTTACCTTTATCCCCTCATTCAGAGCCTCGCTAAGTAATGCACACATGTGGAAGAGTCAGGAGACTTTTTCATGTGACCTCTAACTCAGAGTGTCACTGAATAATGTGGTGTAGTCAGGAGTTTATTACATGGAGACACATATTCAGAGCCTAGGTGAATAAGACAGGCCCTTGCTTTAGTAAGGGATCTAATTAATATGGCCACATCTTCTGAGCCTCACTGAATAATACACACCTGGAGAATAATTGGGAGCCTATTTTCCTTGGACCTACATTCAGAGCCTGGGTAAATAATGTACACCCTTGGAGTAGCCAAAAGTCTGTTATATTAGGAAACACATTAATAGCCTCAGTGGATAATATGCACGTGTGGATTAGTCAGAATTCCATTTTCTATGGCCACGGACTCCTAACCTCAGAGAAAAATGCACAAATATAAAGTAATCATCAGTGTATTTCATGTAGACACTCATTCAGAGATTCACTAAATAACACAAATATTTAAGATAGCCTGCATTCTGTTTCATATGAACACACAGAAAGAGCCTCACTGAGTAATGCACACCTGGGGAAATGTTAGGAGTCTACTTGATACAGCCTCTCATTTACAGAGTCAGGGAATAATGCACATGTGTGGAATAGACACTAGTCTATTTTATATGGCCACGAAAAGCAAAGCCTTAGAGAGTGATACACAACTTTGGATTACTCACTAGTCTACTCCATATGCCCAAGAATTTAGAATCAGAGTCGATAATACACGCCTGTGGACTAGTCAGAGAACAATTTCATATGACCAAATACTTTCAGAGCCTCAGTGAATAATACATACCTGAAAAATACTCAGGACGCTATTACATGAGACATCAATTTCAGAGTTTCATTGAATAGGAAACACTTGTATTATAGTCAGAATCCTGTTGCATACAGCCACATATTCAGAGCCTAACTGAGTAACATACGCCTTGGGAAAAGTCAGGATTCTATTTCATATAGCCACTCATTTAGAGGCGAACATAGAAACGCACGCCTGAGGAGTATTCAGAAGTCTCTATTTTATGGCCACTCATTCAGAACTTTACAGAATAATACAGACCTATGGACACGTCAGGAGTGTACTTTCCATGGCCATTTATTCAGGACCTCAGTGAGGAATAATATATATCTGGAAAATACTCAGGATTCTATGATATATAGCCACTTATCCAGAGACTCAGGGAATAATGCACACCTAAGGAATAGTCTGGAGACTCTTTGATATGACCCTACACCCAGCGACTAAGTGTCCAATGCAGAACTTTAAAACAGTCAAGAAGATAGAGTCAGGAGTTTATGTTATATGGTCACTCATTCAGAATCTCACTGAAGAATACACACCTGGGGAATAGTCAGAGTCCAAGTCATATGGCCACAAATCACAGCATTACCGAATAATGCACAATGCGGCAATAGTAAGGAGTCTATTTCATGTGGCCTCTCACTCCAAGCTTCAGCGCATAATCAACAGCTGTGGAGTAGTCAAAACCCGATTTAAGGTAGCTCCAAATTAAGCCTCTCCATGAATGATACACACACGTGTCAGAGTAAGGAGACTATTTGATATAGACACTAATACAGAACCTTTTCGAGTACTGCACATGTGGGGAATAATTACTAGTCTTTTTCATATGGTGATTTGTTTGGAGAATCCAAAACTAATGCACACATGTGGAGTAATATGGGTTCTATTTCGAAAGGCCACTCTTTCCATGTTTTTGTGAATAGTATGTATATCAGATAAGTAAGGAATCTCTTTTACATGGCCACTCGTTCAAGTCTTCTGTGAAGAACACTCCCCTAAGAAATAGTCAAGGGTCTAATTCAAATGGCTACACATTCAAGATATTTCTCATTACAGCCTATGCTTCCATTCACTCAGAAATATCCAAAAGCAGCTTTTACCAGAAACGTGTATCCAACTTTTGAATCTAAAGAGAGATTTAATTCTTTTAGTTGAACAAACGCAAAGCCCCACAGATTGAAGGATACATTTCTTTGCGTTTTAGAGGCAGTTTTACTGCTATTTTACAACATGCAAAAATTCTGCTAGAAATGCCTGTTTTGAGATTCCTTACAGAAAGCGTTTCCAAACTGCTGGAGAAACACATGAGTTTAACTCTGTAAGTTGAATGTACACATTGACAACCATTCTGTTAGATAGCTCCGTTTTGGTTTTAGAAGCAGATATTTCTCATTACAGAATATGCTCCCATTCACTCAGAAATATCCAAACGCAGCTTTTATCAGAAACGTGTTTCGAACTCCTGAATCGAAGGAGAGATTTAACTCACTTAGTTGAACAAATGCACAGCAGGGCAGATTGAACGATACGTTTATTTTGTGTTTTAGAGGCAGTTTTACTGCTATTCTATTATATGCGGAAATTCTAAAAATGCCTGCTTTGAGATTCCCCACAGAAAGCGTTTCCAAACTGATGCAGAAACAGATGAGTTTAACTCTGTAATGTGACAGTACACATTGACAACCATTCTCTTATATAGCTCCGTTTTGCTTTTAGAACCAGATATTTCTCATTACAGCATATACTCCCATTCACTCAAAAATATCCAAACGCACTTTTAACCAGAAACGTGTTGTTAACTCCTGAATCTAAGGAGAGATTTAATTTAGTTAGTTGAACAAACGTACAGCAGAGCAAATTGAAGGTTAACTTTCTTTATTGTTTTTGAGGCAGTTTTACTGCTAATTCGTTATATGCGGGAATTCTGCTGGAAATGCATGTTTTGAGATTCCCCACAGAAAGCGTTTCCAAACTGCTGCAGAAAAACATGAGTTTGACTCTGTAAGTTGAATGTACACATTGACAACCATTCCGTTAGATAGCTCCGTTTAGGTTTTAGAACCAGATATTTCTCATTACAGCATATGCTCCCATTCACTCAGGAATATTCAAACGCAGCTTTTACTAGAAAGGTGTTTCTAACTCCTGAATCTAAGGAGACATTTAACTCACTTTGTTGAACAAACGAACAGCAGGGAAGATTGAAGGATACGTTTCTTTTGTGTTTTAGAGGAGGTTTACTGCTATTTTATTATATGCGTTAATTCTTCTAAAAATGCCTGTTTTGGAAATCCCGACAGAAAGCTTTTCCAAACTGATGCAGAAACACATGAGTTTTATTCTGTAATGTGAATGTACACATTGACAAACATTCTGTTAGATAGCTCCGTATTAATTTTAGAAACAGATATTTCTCCTTACAGCATATGCTTCCATTAACTCAGGAATATCCTAAGGCAGTTTTCACCAGAAACATGTTTGTAACTCATGAATATAAGGAGAGATTTAACTTGCTTAGTTGAACAAACTCACAGCAGAGGAAATTGAAGGATAACTCTCTTTTTTGTTTTAGAGGCAGTTTTACTTCTATTTCGTTATATGCGGGAATTCTGCTAGAAATATCTGTTTTGAGATTCCCCACAGGAAGCGTTTCCTAACTGCTGCAGAAAAACATGAGTTAAACTCTGTAAGTTGAATGTACACATTGACAACCATTCTGTTAGCTAGCTCCGTTTTGGTTTTAGAACCAGATATTTCTCATTACAACATATGCTCCAATTAACTCAGGAATATCAAAACTCAGTTTTTACCAAAAACGTGTTGTAACTCCTGAATCTAAGAAGATATTTAACTCACTTAGTTGAACAAACAAACAGCAGAACAGATTGAAGGATTCGTTTCTTTTGTGTTTTAGTGTCAGTTTTACTAATATTTCATTATAAGAGGGAATTCAGCTAGAAATGCCTGTTTTGAGATTCCCCAAAGAAAGCGTTTCCTAACTGCTGCAGAAAAACATGAGTTTAACTCTGTAAGTTCAATGTACAAATTGACAACCATTTCGTTAGATAGCTCCATTTTAGTTTTAGAACCAGATAATTCTCATTACAGAGTATGCTCCCTTTCACTCAGCAATATCCAAACGCAGCTTTTACCAGAAACGTGTTTCTAACTCCTGAATCTAAGGAGAGAGTTAACTGACTTACTTGGACAAATGCACAGCAGGGAAGATTGAAGGATATGTTTCTTTTGTGTTTTAGAGGAAGTTAACTGCTATATTGTTATACGCGGGAATTCTTCTAAAAATGCCTGCTTTGGGAATACCCACAGAAAGCATTTCCAAACTGCTGCAGAAACACAAGAGTTTAACTATAATGTGAATGTACACATTGAAAACCATTCTGTTAGATAGCTCCGTTTTGGTTTTAGAACCAGGTATTTCTCATTACAGCATATGCTCCCATTGACTCAGGAATATCCAAATGCAGTTTTTACCAGAAACGTGTATCTAACCCCTGAATCAAAAAAGAGTTAACTTACTTAGTTGAACAAACGCACAGCAGAGCACATTGAAGGATAACTTTCTTTTTTTTTTGAGGCAGTTTTACTGCTATTTCGTTATATGCAGGCATTCTGGTAGAAATGCCTGTTTTGAGATTCTCCACAGAAAGAGTTTCCACACTGCTGCAGAAAAAAATGAATTTAACTCTGTCAGTTGAATGCACACATTGACAACCATTCTGTTAGATAGCTCAGTTTCGGTTTTAGAACCAGATATTTCTCAGTACAGCATAGGCTTTCATTCACCCAGGAATATTTAAATGCAGCTTTTACCAGAAACGTGTTTGTAACTCCTGAATCTAAGGAGAGATTTAACTGAAGTAGTTGAACAAATGCACAGCAGGGAAGATTGAAGGATACGTTTCTTTTGTGTTTTAGAGGAGATTAAATGCTATTTTGTTATACAGGGGAATTCTTCTAAAAATGCCTGTTTTGGAAATCCCCAAAGAAAGCGTTTCCAAACTGCTGCAGAAACACATGAGTTTAACTCTGTAATGTGAATGTACACACTGACAACCATTCTGTTACATAGCTCCGCTTTGGTTTTAGAACCAGATATTTCTCATTACAGCATATGCTCCCATTCACTCAGGAATATCCAAACACAGCTATCACCAGAAACGTGTTTCTAACTCCTGAATCTAAGGAGAGATTTAACTCACGTAGTTGAAAAAACGCACAGCAGGGCAGATTGAATGATACGTTTCTTTTGTGTTTTAGAGGCAGTTTTACTTCTATTTCGTTATATGCGGGAATTCTTCTAGAAATGCCTGTTTTGAGATTCCCCACAGAATGCGTTTCCAAACTGCTGAAGAAAAACATGAGTTTAACTCTGTAAGTTGAATGTACACATTGAGAACCATTTTGTTAGATAGCTCCATTTTAGTTTTAGAACCAGATATTTCTCATTAGAGCGTATGCTCCCATTCACTCAGAAATACCCAAACGCAGCTATTAGCAGTAAAGTGTTGTAACTCCTGAATCTAAGGAGAAATTTAACTCACTTAGTTGAAAAAACGCACAGCAGGGCACATAGAATGATATGTTTCTTTTGTGTTTTAGAGGCAGTTTTACTGCTATTTTGTAATATGCGGGAATTATGATAGAAATGCCTATTTTGAGATTCGCCACAGAAAGTGTTTCCACATTGCAGCAAAAACACATGAGTTTAACTCTGTAAGTTGAATGTACACATTGACAGCCATTCTCTTAGAAAGCTCCGTTTTTGTTTCAGAACCAGATATTTCTTATTACATCATATGCTTTAATTCACTCAGGAATATCCAAATGCAGTTTTTACCAGAAACGTATTTCTAACTCCTTAGTCTTAGGAGAGATTTAACTTGCTTAGTTGAACAAACGCACAGCAGAGCAAATTGAAGGATAACTTTCTTTTTTGTTTTTGAGGCAGTTTTACTGCTATTTCGTTATATGCGGGAATTCTGCTAGAAATGCCTGTTTTGAGATTCCCCACAGAAAGCGTTTTCAAACTGCTGCAGAAAAACATGACTTTAACTCTGTAACTTGAATATACACATTTACAACCATTCTCTTAGATAGCTCCGTTTTGGTTTTAGAACCAGATATTTCTCATTACAGAATATGCTCCCATTTACTCAGCAATATCCAAACGCAGCTTTTATCAGAAACGTGTTTCTAACTCCTGAATCTAAGGAGAGATTTAACTGACTTAGTTGAACAAATGCACGGCAGGGAAGTTTGAAGGATATGTTTCTTTAGTGTTTTAGAGGAGGTTGATTGGTATTTTGTTATACGCGGGAATTCTTCTAAAATTGCCTGTTTTGGGAATACCCACAGAAAGCGTTTCCAAACTGCTGCAGAAACACATGAGTTTAACTCTAATGTGAATGTACACATTGACAACCATTCTGTTAGATAGATCCGTTTTGGTTTTAGAACCAGGTATTTCTCATTACAGCATATGCTCCCATTGACTCAGGAATATCCAAATGCAGTTTATACCAGAAACGTGTATCTAACTCCTGAATCTAAAAAGAATTTAACTTACTTAGATGAACAAACGCACAGCAGAGCATATTGAAGGATAACTTATTTTTTTTTTTTGGAGGCAGTTTTACTGCTATTTCGTTATATGCAGGCATTCTGGTAGAAATGCCTGTTTTGAGATTCTCCACAGAAAGAGTTTCCAAACTGCTGCAGAAAAAAATGAGTTTAACTCTGTCAGTTGAATGCACACATTGACAACCATTCTGTTAGATAGCTCAGTTTCGGTTTTAGAACCAGATATTTCTCAGTACAGCATAGGCTTTCATTCACCCAGGAATATTTAAATGCAGCTTTTACCAGAAACGTGTTTGTAACTCCTGAATCTAAGGAGAGATTTAACTCACATAGGTGAAAAAAAGCACAGCAGTGCAGGTTGAAGGATACGTTTGTTTTGTGTTTTTGAGGCAGTTTTACTTCTATTTCATTATATGCAGGAATTCTGCTAGAAATACCTGATTTGAGATTCCCCACAGAAAGTGTATCCAAACTGCTGCAGAAACACATGAGTTTAACATTGTAAGTTGAATGTACACATTGAGAACCATTCCGTTCGATAGCTCCATTTTAGTTTTAGAACCAGATATATCTCATTAAAACATATGCTCACATTCACTCAGGAATATTCAAACAAAGCTATTACCAGAAACGTGTTTCTAACGCTTGAATTTAAGGAGAGATTTAACTCACTTAGCTGAACAAACGCACAGCAGAGCAAATTGAAGGATAACTTTTTTTCGTTTTTCATGCAGTTTTACTGCTATATCGTTATATGCGGGAATTCTGGTAGAAATGACTGTTTGGAGGTTCTCCACAGAAAGCATTTCCAAACTTCTGCAAAAACACATGAGCTTAACTCTGTAAGTTGAATGAACACATTTACAACCATTTTGTTAGATAGCTCCGTCTTGGTTTTAGAAGCAGATATTTCTAATTACAGCATAGACTCCCATTCACTCAGGAATATTTAAACGCATCTTTTACGAGAATCGTGTTTCTAACTCCTGAATCTTAGAAGAGATTTAACTCACTTAGTTGAACAATCGCAGAGCAGGGCAGACTGAAGGATTCCTTTCTTCTGTGTATTAGAGGCAGTTTTACTGCTATTTTGTTATATGCTGTAATTCTGCCAGAAATGCCATTTTTGATATTCCCCACAGAAAGCGTTTCCGAAATGCTTCAGAAACACATGAGTTTAACTCTGTATGTTTAATGTACACATTGACAACCATTCTGACAGATAGCTCCGTTTTGATTGTAGAACCAGATATTTATCATTACACCATATGCTTTTATTCACTGAGGAATATCCAAACGCAGCTATTACCAGAAACGTGTTTCTAACTCCTGAATCTAAGGAGAGATTTAACTCACTTAGTTGAAAAAACGCACAGCAGGGCAGATTGAATGATACGTTTCTTTTGTGTTTTAGAGGCAGTTTTACTTCTATTTCGTTATATGTGGGAATTCTCCTAGAAATGCCTGTTTTGTGATTCCCCACAGAAGGCGTTTCCAAACTGCTGCAGAAACACATGAGTTTAACTCTAATGTGAATGTATACATTGACAACCATTCTGTTAGATAGCTCCGTTTTGGTTTTAGAAGCAGATATTTCTCATTACAGAGTATGCTCCCATTCACTCAGCAATATCCAAACGCAGCTTTTATCAGAAACGTGTTTCTAACTCCTGAATCTAAGGAGAGATTTAACTGACTTAGTTGAACAAATGTACAGCAGGGAAGTTTGAAGGATATGTTTGTTTTCTGTTTTAGAGGAGGTTTAATGGTATTTTGTTATACGCGGGAATTGTAAAATTGCCTGTTTTGGGAATACACACAGAAAGCGTTTCCAAACTGCTGCAGAAACACATGAGTTTAACTCTAATGTGAATGTACACATTGACAACCATTCTGTTAGATAGCTCCGTTTTGGTTTTAGAACCAGGTATTTCTCATTACAGCATATGCTCCAATTGACTCAGGAATATCCAAATGCAGTTTTTACCAGAAACGTGTATCTAACTCCTGAATCTAAAAAGAGTTTAACTTACTTAGTTGAACAAACGCACAGCAGAGCACATTGAAGGATAACTTTCTTTTTTTTTTTTGAGGCAGTTTTACTGCTATTTCGTTATATGCGGGCATTCTGGTAGAAATGCCTGTTTTCAGATTCTCCACAGAAAGAGTTTCCAAACTGCTGCAGAAAAAAATGAGTTTAACTCTGTCAGTTGAATGCACACATTGACAACCATTCTGTTAGATAGCTCAGTTTCGGTTTTAGAACCAGATATTTCTCAGTACAGCATAGGCTTTCATTCACCCAGGAATATTTAAATGCAGCTTTTACCAGAAACGTGTTTGTAACTCCTGAATCTAAGGAGAGATTTAACTCGCATAGGTGAACAAACGCCCAGCAGGGCAGTTTGAAGGTTAAGTTTTTTGTGTGTTTTTGAGGCAGTTTTACTTCTATTTCGTTACATGCAGGAATTCTGCTAGAAATGCCTGATTTGAGATTCCCCACAGAAAGTGTATCCAAACTGCGGCAGAAACACGAGTTTAACTCTGTAAGTTGAATGTACACATTGACAAGCATTCCGTTAGATAGCTACATTTTAGTTTTAGAACCAGATATTTCTCATTACAGCATATGCTCCCATTCACTCAGGATATTCCAAACGCAACATTTACCAGAAACGTGTTTCTAACTCCTGAATCTAAGGAGAGATTTAACTGACTTAGCTGAACAAATGCACAGCAGGGACGATTGAATGATACATTTCTTTGTGTTTTAGAGAAGGTTAACTGCTATTTTGTTATACGCGGGAATACTTCTAAAAATGCCTGTTTTGGGAATCCCCACAGAAAGAGTTTCCAAACTGCTGCAGAAACACATGAGATTAACACTGTAAGTTGAATGTACACATTGAGAACCATTCCGTTCGATAGCTCCATTTTAGTTTTAGAACCAGATATATCTCATTACAACATATGCTCACATTCACTCAGGAATATTCAAACACAGCTATTACCAGAAACGTGTTTCTAACGCTTGAATTTAAGGAGAGATTTAACCCACTTAGTTGAACAAACGCACAGCAGAGCAAATTGAAGGATAACTTTTTTCATTTTTCATGCAGTTTTACTGCTATTTCGTTATATGCGGGAATTCTGGTAGAAATGACTGTTTGGAGGTTCTCCACAGAAAGCATTTCCAAACTTCTGCAAAAACACATGAGCTTAACTCTGTAAGTTGAATGAACACATTTACAACCATTTTGTTAGATAGCTCCGTCTTGGTTTTAGAAGCAGATATTTCTAATTACAGCCTAGACTCCCATTCACTCAGGAATATTTAAACGCATCTTTTACCAGAAACGTGTTTCTAACTCCTGAATCTTAGAAGAGATTTAACTCACTTAGTTGAACAATCGCAGAGCTTGGCTGACTGAAGGATTCCTTTCTTCTGTGTATTAGAGGCAGTTTTACTGCTATTTTGTTATATGCTGTAATTCTGCCAGAAATGCCATTTTTGATGTTCCCCACAGAAAGCGTTTCCAAACTGCTGCAGAAACACATGAGTTTAACTCTGTATATTTTATGTACACATTGACAACCATTCTGACAGATAGCTCCGTTTTGATTGTAGAACGAGATATTTATCATTACACCATATGCTTTTATTCACTGAGGAATATCCAAACGCAGCTATTACCAGAAACCTGTTTCTAACTCCTGAATCTAAGAAGAGATTTAACTCACTTAGTTGATAAAACGCACAGCAGGGCAGATTGAATGATACCTTTCTTTTTTGTTTTAGAGGCAGTTTTACTTCTATTTCATTATATGTGGAAATTCTTCTAGAAATGCCTGTTTTGAGATTCTCCACAGAATGCGTTTCCAAACTGCTGAAGAAAAACATGAGTTTAACTCTGTATGTTGAATGTACCCATTGAGAACCATTTTGTTAGATAGCTCCATTTTAGTTTTAGAACCAGATATTTCTCATTAGAGCGTATGCTCCCATTCACTCAGAAATACCCAAACGCAGCTATTACCAGTAAAGTGTTGTAACTCCTGATTCTAAGGAGAAATTTAACTCACTTTGTTGAAATAACGGACAGCAGGGCAGACTGAATGATACGTTTCTTTTGTGTTATAGAGGCAGTTTTCCTGCTATTTTGTAATATGCGGGAATTCTGATAGAAATGCCTATTTTGAGATTCCCCAGAGAAAGCGTTTCCACATTGCAGCAAAAACACATGAGTTTAACTCTGTAAGTTGAATGTACACATTGACAGCCATTCTCTTAGAAAGCTCGTTTTTGGGTTTAGAACCAGATATTTCTCATTACATCATATGCTCCCATTCACTCAGGAATATGCAAACACAGCTATCACCAGAAACGTGTTTCTAACTCCTGAATCTAAGGAGAGATTTAACTCACTTAGTTGAAGAAACGCACAGCAGGGCAGAATGAATGATACGTTTCTTTTGTGTTTTAGAGGCAGTTTTACTTCTATTTCGTTATATGCGGGAATTCTTCTAGAAATGCCTGTTTTGTGATTCCCCACAGAATGCGTTTCCAAACTGCTGCAGAAAAACATGAGTTTAACTCTAATGTGAATGTACACATTGACAACCATTCTGTTAGATGGCTCCGTTTTGGTTTTAGAACCAGATATTTCTCATTACAGAATATGCTCCCATTCACTCAGCAATATCCAAACGCAGCTTTTATCAGAAACGTGTTTCTAACTCCTGAATCTAAGGAGAGATATTACTGACTTAGTTGAACAAATGCACAGCAGGGACGATTGAAGGATACGTTTCTTTTATGTTTTAGAGGAGGTTAACTGCTATTTTGTTACACGCGGGAATTCTTCTAAAAATGCCTGTTTTGGGAATCCCCACAGAAAGCGTTTTCAAACTGCTGCAGAAAAACATGAGTTTTACACTGTAAGTTGAATGTACACATTGAGAACCATTCCGTTCGATAGCTCCATTTTAGTTTTAGAACCAGATATATCTCATTACAACATATGCTCACATTCACTCAGGAATATTCAAACACAGCTATTACCAGAAACGTGTTTCTAACGCTTGAATTTAAGGAGAGATTTAACTCACTTAGTTGAACAAACGCACAGCAGAGCAAATTGAAGGATAACATTTTTTTCGTTTTTCATGCAGTTTTACTGCTATTTCGTTATATGCGGGAATTCTGGTAGAAATGACTGTTTGGAGGTTCTCCACAGAAAGCATTTCCAAACTTCTGCAAAAACACATGAGCTTAACACTGTAAGTTGAATGAACACATTTACAACCATTTTGTTAGGTAGCTCCGTCTCGGTTTTAGAAGCAGATGTTTGTAATTACAGCATAGACTCCCATTCACTCAGGAATATTTAAACGCATCTTTTACCAGAAACGTGTTTCTAACTCCTGAATCTTAGAAGAGATTTAACTCACTTAGTTGAACAATCGCAGAGCATGGCAGACTGAAGGATTCCTTTCTTCTGTGTATTAGAGGCAGTTTTACTGCTATTTTGTTATATGCTGTAATTCTGCCAGAAATGCCATTTTTGATATTCCCCACAGAAAGCGTTTTGGAACTGCTGCAGAAACACATGAGTTTACCACTGTATGTTTAATGTACACATTGACAACCATTCTGACAGATAGCTCCGTTTTGATTGTAGAACCAGATATTTATCATTACACCATATGCTTTTATTCACTGAGGAATATCCAAACGCAGCTATTACCAGAAACGTGTTTCTAACTCCTGAATCTAAGGAGGGATTTAACTCACTTAGTTGAAAAAACGCACAGCAGGGCAGATTGAATGATACGTGTCTTTTGTGTTTTAGAGGCAGTTTTACTTCTATTTTGTTATATGCGGGAATTCTTCTAGAAATGCCTGTTTTGTGATTCCCCACAGAATGCGTTTCCAAACTGCTGCAGAAACACATGAGTTTAACTCTCATGTGAATGTATACATTGACAACCATTCTGTTAGATAGCTCCGTTTTGGTTTTAGAACCAGATATTTCTCATTACAGAGTATGCTCCCATTCACTCAGCAATGTCCAAACGCAGCTTTTATCAGAAACATCTTTCTAACTCCTGAATCTAAGGAGAGACTTAACTGACTTAGTTGAACAAATGCACAGCAGGGACGTTTGAAGGATATGTTTGTTTTCTGTTTTAGAGGAGGTTTAATGGTATTTTGTTATACGCGGGATTTCTTCTAAAATTGCCTGTTTTGGGAATACCCACATAAAGCGTTTCCAAACTGCTGCAGAAACACATGAGTTTAACTCTAATGTGAATGTACACATAGACAACCATTCTGTTACATAGCTCCGTTTTGGTTTTAGGACCAGGTATTTCTCATTACAGCATAGGCTCCCATTGACTCAGGGATATCCAAATGCAGTTTTTATCAGAAACGTGTATCTAACTCCTGAATCTAAAAAGAGTTTAATTTACTTAGTTGAACAAACGCACAGCAGAGCACATTGAAGGATAACTTTCTTTATTTTTTTTGAGGCAGTTTTACTGCTGTTTCATTATATGCGGGCATTCTGGTAGAAATGCCTGTTTTGAGATTCTCCACAGGAAGAGTTTCCAAACTGCTGCAGAAAAAAATGTGTTTAACTCTGTCACTTGAATGCACACATTGACAACCATTCTGTTAGATAGCTCAGTTTCGGTTTTAGAACCAGATATTTCTCAGTACAGCATAGGCTTTCATTCACCCAGGAATATTTAAATGCAGGTTTTACCAGAAACGTGTTTGTAACTCCTGAATCTAAGGAGAGATTTAACTCGCATAGGTGAACAAACGCACAGCAGGGCAGTTTAAAGGTTAAGATTTTTTGTGTGTGTTTTTGAGGCAGTTTTACTTCTATTTCGTTACATGCAGGAATTCTGCTAGAAATGCCTGATTTGAGATTCCCCAGAGAAAGTGTATCAAAACTGCTGCAGAAACACATGAGTTTAACTCTGTAAGTGTAATGTACACATTGACAGCCATTCTCTTAGAAAGCTCCGTTTTGGGTTTAGAACCAGATATTTCTCATTACAGCATAGGCTTTCATTCACCCAGGTATATTTAAATGCAGCTTTTACCAGAAACGTGTTTGTAACTCCTGAATCTAAAGAGAGATTTAACTCACATAGGTGAACAAACGCACAGTAGGGCAGTTTGAAGAATAGGTTTCTTTTGTGGTTTTGAGGCATTTTTACTTCTATTTTGTTATATGCAGGAATTCTGCTGGAAATGCCTGATTTGAGATTCTCCACAGAAAGCGTATCCAAACTGCTGCAGAAAAACATGAGTTTAACTCTGTAAGTTGAATGTACACATTGATAACCATTCCGTTAGATAGTTACATTTTAGTTTTAGAACCAGATATTTCTCATTACAGCATATGCTCCCATTCACTCAGGAATATCCAAACGTAGTTTTTACAGAAACCTGTTTCTAACACCTGAATCTAAGGAGAGATTTACCTTACTTATTTGAACAAATGCACAGCAGAGCAAATTGAAATATATCTTTCCTTTTGTTTTTGAGGCAGTTTTACTGCTATTTCTTTATATGGGGGAATTCTGCTAGAAATGCCTGTTTTGAGATTCCCTACAGAAAGCGTTTCCAAACTGCTGCAGAAACACATGAGTTTAACTCTGAAAGTTGAATGTACACATTGACAACAATTCTCTTAGATAGCTCTGTTTTGGTTTTTGAACCAGATATTTCTCATTACAGCATGGGCTCCCATTCACTCAGAAATATTTAAACGCAGCTTTTACCAGAAACGTGTTTGTAACTCCTGAATCTAAGGATTGATTTAGCTCACTTAGGTGAACAAACGCACAGCCAGGCAGATTGAAGGATACGTTTTTTGTGTGTTTCAGAGGCAGTTTTTCTTCTATTTCGTTATGTGCGGGAATTCTGCTAGAAATTCCTGTTTTGAGATTCCCCACAGAAAGCGTTTTAAACTGCTGCAGAAATACATGAGATTAACTCTGTAAGTTGAATGTACCCATTGAGAACCATTCTGTTAGATAGCTCCATTTTAGTTTTAGAACCAGATATTTCTCATTACACTATATGCTCCCATTCACTCAGATATATCCAAACACAGCTATTACCAGAAACGTGTTGTAACTCCTGAATCTAAGGAGAAATTTAACTCACTTAGTTGAAAAAACGCACAGCAGGACAGATTGATGGATGCATTTCTTTTGTGTTTTAGGGGCAGTTTTACTGTTATTTCGTTGTGTGTGGAAAATCTGCTAGAAATGCCTGCTTTGAGATTCCCCACAGAAAGCGTTTCCACACTGCTGCAGAAACACATGGGTTTAACTCTGTAAGCTGAATGTACACATTGACAGCCATTCTGTTAGAAAACTCCGTTTTGGTTTTAGAACCAGATATTTCTCATAACAGCATATGCTTTCATTTACTCAGGTATATCCAAACGCAGTTTTTACCAGAAACGTGTTTCTAACTCCTGAATCTTAGAGAGATTTAACTTGCTTATTTGGACAAACGCACAGCAGAGCAAATTGAAGGATAACTTTCTGTCTCGTTTTTGAGGCAGTTTTACTGCTATTTCGTTATATGCGGGAATTCTGGTAGAAATGCCTGTTTTGAGGTCCTCCACAGAAAGCGTTTCCAAACTGCTGCAGAGACACATGAGTTTAACTCTGTAATTTGAATGTACACATTGACAACCATTTTGTTAGATAGCTCCGTTTTGGTTTTAGAACCAGATATTTCTCATTACAGCATAGGCTCCAATTCACTCAGGAATATCCAAACGCAGCTTTTACCAGAAACGTGTTTCTTACTCCTGAATCTAAGGAGAAATTTAACTCACTTAGTAGAACAAACGCACAGCAGGGCAGATTGAAGGATACCTTTTTTGTGTGTTTTAGAGGCAGTTTTACTGCTCTTTTGTTATATGCGGGAATTCTGCTAGAAATGCCTATTTTGAGATTCCCCACAGAAGGCGTTTCCAAACTGCTGCAGAAAAACATGAGTTTAACTCTGTAAGTTGAATGTACACATTGACAAGCATTCCGTTAGATAGCTACATTTTAGTTTTAGAACCAGATATTTCTCATTACAGCATATGCTCTCATTCACTCAGGATATTCCAAACGAAACATTTACCAGAAACGTGTTTCTAACTCCTGAATCTAAGGAGAGATATTACTGACTTAGTTGAGCAAATGCACAGCAGGGACGATTGAAGGATACGTTTCTTTTGTGTTTTAGAGTAGGTTAACTGCTATTTTGTTATACGCGGGAATTCTTCTAAAATTGCCTCTTTTGGGAATCCCCACAGAAAGCGTTTCCAAACTGCTGCAGAAACACATGAGTTTAACACTGTAATTTGAATGTACACATTGAGAACCATTCCGTTCGATAGCTCCATTTTAGTTTTAGAACCAGATATATCTCATTACAACATATGCTCACATTCACTCAGGAATATTCAAACACAGCTATTACCAGAAACGTGTTTCTAACGCTTGAATTTAAGGAGAGATTTAACTCACTTAGTTGAACAAACCCACAGCAGAGCAAATTGAAGGATAACATTTTTTTCGTTTTTCATGCAGTTTTACTGCTATTTCGTTATATGCGGGAATTCTGGTAGAAATGACTGTTTGGAGGTTCTCCACAGAAAGCATTTCCAAACTTCTGCAAAAACACATGAGCTTAACACTGTAAGTTGAATGAACACATTTACAACCATTTTGTTAGATAGCTCCGTCTTGGTTTTAGAAGCAGATGTTTCTAATTACAGCCTAGACTCCCATTCACTCAGGAATATTTAAATGAATCTTTTACCAGAAACGTGTTTCTAAATCCTGAATCTTAGAAGAGATTTAACTCACTTCGTTGAACAATCGCAGAGCAGGGCAGACTGAAGGATTCTTTCCTTCTGTGTATTAGAGGCAGTTTTACTGCTATTTTGTTATATGCTGTAATTATGCCAGAAATGCCATTTTTGATATTCCCCACAGAAAGCGTTTCCGAACTGCTGCAGAAACACATGAGTTTAACTCTGTATGTTTAATGTACACATTGACAACCATTCTGACAGATAGCTCCGTTTTGATTGTAGAACCAGATATTTATCATTACACCATATGCTTTTATTCACTGAGGAATATCCAAACGCAGCTATTACCAGAAACGTGTTTCTAACTTCTGAATCTAAGGAGAGATTTAACTCACTTAGTTGAAAAAACGCACAGCAGGGCAGATTGAATGATACGTTTCTTTTGTGTTTTAGAGGCAGTTTTACTGTTATTTTGTAATATGCGGGAATTCTGCTAGAAATGCCTATTTTGAGATTACCCAGAGAAAGCGTTTCCACATTGCAGCAAAACACATGAGTTTAACTCTGTAAGTTGAATGTACACATTGACAGCCATTCTCTTAGAAAGCTCGGTTTTGGGTTTAGAACCAGATATTTCTCATTACAGCATATGCTCCCATTCACTCAGGAATATCCAAACACAGCTATCACCAGAAACGTGTTTCTAACTCCGGAATCTAAGGAGAGATTTAACTCACTTAGTTGAAGAAACACACAGCAGGGCAGATTGAATGATTCGTTTCTTTTGGGTTTTAGAGGCAGTTTTACTTCTATTTCGTTATATGCGGGAATTCTTCTAGAAATGCCGGTTTTGCGATTCCCCACAGAATGCGTTTCCAAACTGCTGCAGAAAAACATGAGACTAACTCTAATGTGAATGTACACATTGACAACGATTCTGTTAGATAGTTCCGTTTTGGTTTTAGAACCAGATATTTCTCATTACAGAATATGCTCCCATTCACTCAGCAATATCCAAACGCAGCGTTTATCAGAAACGTGTTTCTAACTCCTGAATCTAAGGAGAGATATTACTGACTTAGTTGAACAAATGCACAGCAGGGACGATTGAAGGATACGTTTCTTTTGTGTTTTAGAGGAGGTTAACTGCTATTTTGTTATACGCGGGAATTCTTCTAAAAATGCCTGTTTTGCGAATCCCCACAGAAAGCGTTTCCAAACTCCTGCGGAAACACATAGGTTTAACACTGTCAGTTGAATGTACACATTGAGAACCATTCCGTTCGATAGCTCCATTTTAGTTTTAGAACCAGATATATCTCATTACAACATGTGCTCACATTCACTCAGGAATATTCAAACACAGCTATTACCAGAAACGTGTTTCTAACGCTTGAATTTAAGGAGAGATTTAACTCACTTAGTTGAACAAACGCACAGCAGAGCAAATTGAACGATAACATTTTTTTCGTTTTTCATGCAGTTTTACTGCTATTTCGTTATATGCGGGAATTCTGGTAGAAATGACTGTTTGGAGGTTCTCCACAGAAAGCATTTCCAAGCTTCTGCAAAAAGACATGAGCTTAACTCTGTAAGTTGAATGAACACATTTACAACCATTATGTTAGATAGCTCCGTCTTGGTTTTAGAAGCAGATGTTTGTAATTACAAGATAGACTCCCATTCACTCAGGAATATTTAAACGCATCTTTTACCAGAAACGTGTTTCTAACTCCTGAATCCCAGAAGAGATTTAACTCACTTAGTTGAACAATCGCAGAGCATGGCAGACTGAAGGATTCCTTTCTTCTGTGTATTAGAGGCAGTTTTACTGCTATTTTGTTATATGCTGTAATTCTGCCAGAAATGCCATTTTTGGTATTCCCCACAGAAAGCATTTCCGAACTGCTGCAGAAACACATGAGTTTAACTCTGTATGTTTAATGTACACATTGACAACCATTCTGACAGATAGCTCCGTTTTGATTGTAGAACCAGATATTTATCATTACATCATATGCTTTTATTCACTGCGGAATATCCAAACGCAGCTATTACCAGAAACCTGTTTCTAACTCCTGAATCTAAGGAGAGACTTAACTCACTTAGTTGAAAAAACGCCCAGCAGGGCAGATTGAATGAAACGTTTCTTTTGTGTTTTAGAGGCAGTTTTACTTCTATTTCGTTATATGCGGGAATCCTTCTAGAAATGCCTGTTTTGTGATTCCCCACAGAATGCGTTTCCAAACTGCTGCAGAAACACATGAGTTTATCTCTAATGTGAATGTATACATTGACAACCATTCTGTTTGATAGCTCCGTTTTGGTTTTAGAACCAGATATTTCTCATTACAGAGTATGCTCCCATTCACTCAGCAATATCCAAACGCAGCTTTTATCAGACGTGTTTCTAACTCCTGAATCTAAGGAGAGATTTAACTGACTTAGTTGAACAAGTGCACAGCAGGGAAGTTTGAAGGATATGTTTCTTTTGTGTTTTAGAGGAGGTTTAATGGTATTTTGTTATACGCGGGAATTCTTCTAAAATTGCCTGTTTTGGGAATACCCACAGAAAGCGTTTCCAAACTGCTGCAGAAACACATGAGTTTAACTCTAATGTGAATGTACACATTGACAACCATTCTGTTAGATAGCTCCGTTTTGGTTTTAGAACCAGGTATTTCTCATTACAGCATATGCTCCGATTGACTCAGGAATATCCAAATGCAGTTTTTACCAGAAACGTGTATCTAACTCCTGAATCAAAAAGAGTTTAACTTACTTAGTTGAAAAAACGCACAGCAGAGCACATTGAAGGATAACTTTCTTTTTTTTTTGAGTCAATTTTACTGCTATTTCGTTATATGCGGGCATTCTGGTAGAAATGCCTGTTTTGAGATTCTCCACAGAAAGAGTTTCCAAACTGCTGCAGAAAAAAATGAGTTTAACTCTGTCAGTTGAATGCACACATTGACAACCATTCTGTTAGATAGCTCAGTTTCTGTTTTAGAAGCAGATATTTCTCAGTACAACATAGGCTTTCATTCACCTAGGAATATTTAAATGCAGCTTTTACCAGAAACGTGTTTGTAACACCTGAATCTAAGGAGAGATTTAACTCGCATAGGTGAACAAACGCACAGCAGGGCAGTTTGAAGGTTAAGTTTTTTGTGTGTTTTTGAGGCAGTTTTACTTCTATTTCGTTACATGCAGGAATTCTGCTAGAAATGCCTGATTTGAGATTCCCAACAGAAAGTGTATCCAAACTGCTGCAGAAACACATGAGTTTAACTCTGTAAGTTGAATGTACACATTGACAAGCATTCCGTTAGATAGCTACATTTTAGTTTTAGAACCAGATATTTCTCATTACAGCATATGCTCCCATTCACTCAGGATATTCCAAACGCAACATTTACCAGAAACGTGTTTCTAACTCCTGAATCTAAGGAGAGATTTAACTGACTTAGTTGAACAAATGCAGAGCAGGGACGATTGAAGGATACATTTCTTTTGTGTTTTAGAGTAGGTTAACTGCTATTTTGTTGTACGCGGGTATTCTTCTAAAAATGCCTGTTTTGGGAATCCCCACAGAAAGCGTTTCCAAACTGCTGCAGAAACACATGAATTTAACACTCTCAGTTGAATATATACATTGAGAACCATTCCGTTCCATAGCTTCATTTTAGTTTTAGAACCAGATATATCTCATTACAACATATGCTCACATTCACTCAGGAATATTAAAACACAGCTATTACCAGAAACGTGTTTCTAATGCTTGAATTTAAGGAGAGATTTAACTCACTTAGTTGAACAAACGCACAGCAGAGCAAATTGAAGGATAACTTTTTTTTCGTTTTTCATGCAGTTTTACTGCTCTTTCGTTATATGCGGGAATTCTGGTAGAAATGACTGTTTGGAGGTTCTCCACAGAAAGCATTTCCAAACTTCCGCAAACACACATGAGCTTAACTCTGTAAGTTGAATGAACACATTTACAACCATTTTGTTAGATAGATCTGTCTTGGTTTTAGAAGCAGATATTTCTAATTACAGCATAGACTCCCATTCACTCAGGAATATCCAAAAGCAGCATTTAACAGAAACGTGTTTCTAACTGCTGAATCTAAGGAGAGATTTAACTGACTTAGTTGAACAAATCCACAGCAGGGACGATTGAAGGATACGTTTCTTTTGTGTTTTAGAGGAGATTAACTGCTATCTTGCTATACGCGGGAATTCTTCTAAAAATGCCTGTTTTGGGAATCCCCACAGAAAGCGTTTCCGAACTGCTGCAGAAACACATGAGTTTAACTCTGTATGTTTAATGTACACATTGACAGCCATTCTGACAGATAGCTCCGTTTTGATTGTAGAACCAGATATTTATCATTACACCATATGCTTTTATTCACTGAGGATTATCCAAACGCAGCTATTACCAGAAACGTGTTTCTAACTATTGAATCTAAGGAGAGATTGAACTGACTTAGTTGAAAAAACGCACAGCAGGGCAGATTGAATGATACCTTTCTTTTTTGTTTTAGAGGCAGTTTTACTTCTATTCCATTATATGCGGGAATTTTTCTAGAAATGCCTGTTTTGAGATTCCCCACAGAATGCGTTTCCAAAGTGCTGAAGAAAAACATGAGTTTAACTCTGTAAGTTGAATGTACACATTGAGAACCATTTTGTTAGATAGCTCCATTTTAGTTTTAGAACCAGATATTTCTCATTAGAGCGTATGCTCCCATTCACTCAGAAATATCCAAACGCAGCTATTACCAGTAAAGTGTTGTAACTCCTGAATCTAAGGAGAAATGTAACTCACTTATTTGAACAAAGGAACAGCAGAATAGATTGAAGAATGCCTTTCTTTTGTGTTTTAGATTCAGTTTTACTGTTATTTTGTAATATGCGGGAATTCTGCTAGAGATGCCTATTTTGAGATTCCCCAGAGAAAGCGTTTCCACATTGCAGCAAAAACACATGAGTTTAACTCTGTAAGTTGAATGTACACATTGACAGCTATTCTCTTAGAAAGCTCCGTTTTGGGTTTAGAACCAGATATTTCTCATTACAGCTTATGCTCCCATTAACTCAGGAATATCCAAACAGAGCTATCACCAGAAAGGTTTTTCTAACTCCTGAATCTAAGGAGAGATTTAACTCAGTTAGTTGAAAAAACGCACATCAGGACAGATTGAATGATACGTTTCTTTTGTGTTTTAGAGGCAGTTTTACTTCTATTTCGTTATATGCGGGAATTCTTCTAGAAATGCCTGTTTTGTGATTCCCCACAGAATTCGTTTCCAAACTGCTGAAGAAAAACATGAGTTTAACTCTGTAAGTTGAATGTACACATTGAGAACCATTTTGTTAGATAGCTCCATTTTAGTTTTAGAACCAGATGTTTCTCATTAGAGCGTATGCTCCCATTCACTCAGAAATACCCAAACGCAGCTATTACCAGTAAAGTGTTGTAACTCCTGAATCTAAGGAGAAATTTAGCTCACTTAGTTGAAAAAACGTACATCCGGGCAGACTGAATGATACGTTTCTTTTGTGTTATAGAGGCAGTTTTCCTGCTATTTTGTAATATGCGGGAATTCTGATAGAAATGCCTATTTTGAGATTCCCCAGAAAAAGCGTTTCCACATTGCAGCAAAAACACATGAGTTTAACTCTGTAAGTTGAATGTACACATTGACAGCCATTCTCTTAGAAAGCTCCGTTTTGGGTTTAGAACCAGATATTTCTCATTACAGAATATGCTCCCATTCACTCAGGAATATCCAAACACAGCTATCACCAGAAAGGTGTTTCTAACTCCTGAATCTAAGGAGAGATTTAACTCACTTAGTTGAAAAAACGCACAGCAGGGCAGATTGAATGATACGTTTCTTTTGTGTTTTAGAGGCAGTTTTACTTCTATTTCTGTATATGCGGGAATTCTTCTAGAAATGCCTGTTTTGTGATTCCCCACAGAATGCGTTTCCAAACTGCTGAAGAAAAACATGAGTTTAACTCTGTAAGTTGAATGTACACATTGAGAACCATTTTGTTAGATAGCTCCATTTTACTTTTAGAACCAGATATTTCTCATTAGAGTGTATGCTCCCATTCACTCAGAAATACCCAAACGCAGCTATTAACAGTAAAGTGTTGTAACTCCTGAATCTAAGGAGAAATTTAGCTCACTTAGTTGAAAAAACGCACAGCAGGCCAGACTGAATGATACGTTTCTTTTGTGTTTTAGAGGCAGTTTTTATGCTATTTGTAATATGCGGGAATTCTGATAGAAATGCCTATTTTGAGATTCCCCACAGAAAGCGTTTCCACATTGCAGCAAAAACACATGAATTTAACTCTGTAAGTTGAATGTACACATTGACAGCCTTTCTCTTCAAAAGCTCCGTTGTTGTTTTAGAACCAGATATTTCTCATTACATCATATGCTTTAATTCACTCAGGAATATCCAAACGCAGTTTTTACCAGAAACGTGTTTCTAACTCCTTAATCTTAGGAGAGATTTAACTTGCTTAGTTGAACAAAGGCACAGCAGAGCAAATTGAAGGATAACATTCTTTTTTGTTTTTGAGGCAGTTTTACTGCTATTTCGTTATATGCGGGAATTCTGCTAGAAATGCCTTTTTTGAGATTCCCCACTGAAAGCGTTTCCAAACTGCTGCAGGAAAACATGAGTTAAACTCTGTAAGTTGAATGTGCACTTTGACAACCATTCTGTTAGATAGCTCCGTTTGGGTTTTAGAACCAGATATTTCTCATTACAGAATATGCTCCCATTCACTCAGCAATATCCAAACGCAGCGTTTATCAGAAACGTGTTTCTAACTCCTGAATCTAAGGAGAGATTTAACTGACTTTGTTGAACAAATGCACAGCAGGGAAGTTTGAAGGATATGTTTGTTTTGTGTTTTAGAGGAGGTTTAATGGTATTTTGTTATACGCGGGAATTCTTCTAAAATTGCCTGTTTTGGGAATACCCACAGAAAGCGTTTCCAAACTGCTGCAGAAACACATGAGTTTAACTCTAATGTGAATGTACACATTGAAAACCATTCTGTTAGATAGCTCCCTTTTGGTTTTAGAACCAGGTATTTCTCATTACAGCATATGCTCCGATTGACTCAGGAATATCCAAATGCAGTTTTTACCAGAAACGTGTATCTAACTCCTGAATCTAAAAAGAGTTTAAGTTACTTAGTTGAACAAACGCACAGCAGAGTACATTGAAGGATAACTTTTTTTTTGAGGCAGTATTACTGCTATTTCGTTATATGCGGGCATTCTGGTAGAAATGCCTGTTTTGAGATTCTCCACAGAAAGAGTTTCCAAACTGCTGCAGAAAAAAATGAGTTTAACTCTGTCAGTTGAATGCACACATTGACAACCATTCTGTTAGATAGCTCAGTTTCGGTTTTAGAACCAGATATTTCTCAGTACAGCATAGGCTTTCATTCACCGAGGAATATTTAAATGCAGCTTTTACCAGAAACGTGTTTGTAACTCCTGAATCTAAGGAGAGATTTAACTCACATATGTGAACAAACGCACAGCAGGGCAGTTTGAAGGATACGTTTTTTGTGTGTTTTTGAGGCAGTTTTACTTCTATTTCGTTATATGCAGGAATTCTGCTAGGAATGCCTGATTTGAGATTCCCCACAGAAAGTGTATCCAAACTGCTGCAGAAACACATGAGTTTTACTCTGTAAGTTGAATGTACACTTTGACAAGCATTCCGTTAGATAGCTACATTTTAGTTTTAGAACCAGATATTTCTCATTACAGCATATGCTCCCATTCTCTCAGGAATATCCAAACTCAGCACTTACCAGAAACGTGTTTCTATCACCTGAATCTAAGGAGAGATTTAACTGAGTTGAACAAATGCACAGCAGGGACGATTGAAGGATAAGTTTCTTTTGTGTTTTAGAGGAGGTTAACTGCTGTTTTGTTATACGTGGGAATTCTTCTGAAAATACCTGTTTTGGGAATCCCTACAGAAAGCGTTTCCAAACTGCTGCAGAAACACATGAGTTTAACACTGTAAGTTGAATGTACACATTGAGACCCATTCCGTTAGATAGCTCCATTTTAGTTTTAGAACCAGATATATCTCATTACAACATATGCTCACATTCACTCAGGAATATTCAAACACAGCTATTACAAGAAAGGTGTTTCTAAGGCTTGAATTTAAGGAGAGATTTATCTCACTTAGTTGAACAAACGCACAGCAGAGCAAATAGAAGGATAACTTTTTTTTCGTTTTTCATGCAGTTTTACTGCTATTTCGTTATATGCGGGAATTCTGGTAGAAATGACTGTTTTGAGGTTCTCCACAGAAAGCATTTCCAAGCTTCTGCAAAAACACATGAGCTGAACTCTGTAAGTTGAATGAACACATTTACAACCATTTTGTTAGATAGCTCCGTCTTGGTTTTAGAAGCAGATATTTGTAATTACAGCATTGACTCCCATTCACTCAGGAATATTTAAACGCATCTTTTACCAGAAACGTGTTTCTAATTCCTGAATCTTAGAAGAGATTTAACTCACTTCGTTGAACAATCGCAGAGCAGGGCAGACTGAAGGATTCCTTTCTTCTTTGTATTAGAGGCAGTTTTACTGCTGTTTTGTTATATGCTGTAATTCTGCCAGAAATGCCTTTTTTGATATTCCCCACAGAAAGCGTTTCCGAACTGCGGCAGAAACACATGAGTTTAACTCTGTATGTTTAATATACACATTGACAACCATTCTGACAGATAGCTCCGTTTTGATTGTAGAACCAGATATTTATCATTACACCATATGCTTTTATTCACTGAGGAATATCCAAACGCAGCTATTACCAGAAACGTGTTTCTAACTCTTGAATCTAAGGAGAGATTGAACTGACTTAGTTGAGAAAACGCACAGCAGGGCAGATTGAATGATACCTTTCTTTTTTGTTTTAGAGGCAGTTTTACTTCTATTTCATTATAGGCGGGAATTCTTCTAGAAATGCCTGTTTTGAGATTCCCCACAGAATGCGTTTCCAAACTGCTGAAGAAAAACATGAGTTTAACTCTGTAAGTTGAATGTACACATTGAGAACCATTTTGTTAGATAGCTCCATTTTAGTTTTAGAACCAGATATTTCTCATTAGAGCGTATGCTCCCATTCACTCAGAAATATCCAAACGCAGCTATTACCAGTAAAGTGTTGTAACTCCTGAATCTAAGGAGAAATGTAACTCACTTATTTGAACAAACGAACAGCAGAATAGATTGAAGAATGCCTTTCTTTTGTGTTTTAGATTCAGTTTTACTGTTATTTTGTAATATGCGGGAATTCTGCTAGAAATGCCTATTTTGAGATTCCCCAGAGAAAGCGTTTCCACATTGCAGCAAAAACACATGAGTTTTACTCTGTAAGTTGAATGTACACATTGACAGCCATTCTCTTAGAAAGCTCCGTTTTGGGTTTAGAACCAGATGTTTCTCATTACAACATATGCTCCCATTCACTCAGGAATATCGAAACACAGCTATCACCAGAAAGGTTTTTCTAACTCCTGAATCTAAGGAGAGATTTAACTCACTTAGTTGAAAAAACGCACATCAGGACAGATTGAATGATACGTTTCTTTTGTGTTTTAGAGGCAGTTTTAATTCTATTTCGTTATATGCGGGAATTCTTCTAGAAATGCCTGTTTTGTGATTCCCCACAGAATGCGTTTCCAAACTGCTGAAGAAAAACATGAGTTTAACTCTGTAAGTTGAATGTACACATTGAGAACCATTTTGTTAGATAGCTCCATTTTAGTTTTAGAACCAGATATTTCTCATTAGAGCGTATGCTCCCATTCACTCAGAAATACCCAAACGCAGCTATTAACAGTAAAGTGTTGTAACTCCTGAATCTAAGTAGAAATTTAACTGACTTAGTTGAAAAAACGCACAGCAGGGCAGACTGAATGATACGTTTCTTTTGTGTTTTAGAGGCAGTTTTTCTGCAATTTTGTAATATGCGGGAATTGTGATAGAAATGCCTATTTTGAGATTCCCCACAGAAAGCGTTTCCACATTGCAGCAAAAACACATGAATTTAACTCTGTAAGTTGAATGTACACATTGACAGCCATTCTCTTCAAAAGCTCCGTTTTTGTTTTAGAACCAGATATTTCTCATTACATCATATGCTTTAATTCACTCAGGAATATCCAAACGCAGTTTTTATCAGAAACGTGTTTCTAACTCCTTAATCTTAGGAGAGATCTAACTTGCTTAGTTGAACAAAGGCACAGCAGATCAAATTGAAGGATAACTTTCTTTTTTGTTTTTGAGGCAGTTTTACTGCTATTTTGTTATATGCGGGAATTCTGCTAGAAATGCCTTTTTTGAGATTCCCCACTGAAAGCGTTTCCAAACTGCTGCAGGAAAACATGAGTTAAACTCTGTAAGTTGAATGTACACTTTGACAACCATTCTGTTATATAGCTCGGTTTTGGTTTTAGAACCAGATATTTCTCATTACAGAATATGCTCCCTTTCACTCAGCAATATCCAAACGCAGCGTTTATCAGAAACGTGTTTCTAACTCCTGAATCTAAGGAGACATTTAACTGACTTTGTTGAACAAATGCACAGCAGGGAAGTTTGAAGGATATGTTTCTTTTGTGTTTTAGAGGTGGTTTAATGGTATTTTGTTATACACGGGAATTCTTCTAAAATTGCCTGTTTTGGGAATACCCACAGAAAGCGTTTCCAAACTGCTGCAGAAACACATGAGTTTAACTCTAATGTGAATGTACACATTGACAACCATTCTGTTAGATAGCTCCGTTTTGGTTTTATAACCAGGTATTTCTCATTACAGCATATGCTCCGATTGACCCAGGAATATCCAAATGCAGTTTTTACCAGAAAGGTGTATATAACTCCTGAATATAAAAAGAGTTTAACTTACTTAGTTGAACAAACGCACAGCAGAGCACATTGAAGGATAACTTTCTTTTTTTTTTTTTTGAGGCAGTTTTACTGCTATTTCGTTATATGCGGGCATTCTGGTAGAAATGCCTGTTTTGAGATTCTCCACAGAAAGAGTTTCCAAACTGCTGCAGAAAAAAATGAGTTTAACTCTGTCAGTTGAATGCACACATTGACAACCATTCTGTTAGATAGCTCAGTTTCGGTTTTAGAACCAGATATTTCTCAGTACAGCATAGGCTTTCATTCACCGAGGAATATTTAAATGCAGCTTTTACCAGAAACGTGTTTGTAACTCCTGAATCTAAGGAGAGATTTAACTCACATATGTGAACAAACGCACAGCAGGGCAGTTTGAAGGATACGTTTTTTGTGTGTTTTTGAGGCAGTTTTACTTCTATTTCGTTATATGCAGGAATTCTGCTAGGAATGCCTGATTTGAGATTCCCCACAGAAAGTGTATCCAAACTGCTGCAGAAACACATGAGTTTAACTCTGTAAGTTGAATGTACACATTGACAAGCATTCCGTTAGATAGCTACATTTTAGTTTTAGAACCAGATATTTCTCATTACAGCATATGCTCCCATTCTCTCAGGAATATCCAAACGCAGCACTTACCAGAAACGTGTTTCTATCTCCTGAATCTAGGGAGAGTTTTAACTGAGTTGAACAAATGCACAGCAGGGACGATTGAAAGATACGTTTCTTTTGTGTTTTAGAGGAGGTTAACTGCTGTTTTTTTATACGCGGGAATTCTTCTAAAAATACCTGTTTTGGGAATCCCTACAGAAAGCGTTTCCAAACTGCTGCAGAAACACATGAGTTTAACACTGTAAGTTGAATGTACACATTGAGAACCATTCCGTTCGATAGCTCCATTTTAGTTTTAGAACCAGATATATCTCATTACAACATATGCTCACATTCACTCAGGAATATTCAAACACAGCTATTACCAGAAACGTGTTTCTAACGCTTGAATTTAAGGAGAGATTTAACTCACGTAGTTGAACAAACGCACAGCAGAGCAAATTGAAGGATAACATTTTTTTCGTTTTTCATGCAGTTTTACTGCTATTTCGTTATATGCGGGAATTCTGGTAGAAATGACTGTTTTGAGGTTCTCCACAGAAAGCATTTCCAAGCTTCTGCAAAAACACATGAGCTTAACTCTGTAAGTTGAATGAACACATTTACAACCATTTTGTTAGGTAGCTCCGTCTTGGTTTTAGAAGCAGATATTTCTAATTACAGCCTACACTCCCATTCACTCAAGAATATTTAAATGCATCTTTTACCAGAAACGTGTTTCTAACTCCTGAATCTTAGAAGAGATTTAACTCACTTCGTTGAACAATCGCAGAGCAGGGCAGACTGAAGGATTCCTTTCTTCTGTGTATTAGAGGCAATTTTACTGCTATTTTGTTATAGGCTGCAATTCTGCCAGAAATGCCTTTTTTGATATTCCCCACAGAAAGCGTTTCCGAACTGCTGCAGAAACACATGAGTTTAACTCTGTATGTTTAATGTACACATTGACAACCATTCTGACAGATAGCTCCGTTTTGGTTGTAGAACCAGATATTTATCATTACACCATATGCTTTTATTCACTGAGGAATATCCAAACGCAGCTATTACCAGAAACATGTTTCTAACTCCTGAATCTTAGGAGAGATTTAACTCACTTAGTTGAAAAAACGCACAGCAGGGCAGATTGAATGACACCTTTCTTTTTTGTTTTAGAGGCAGTTTGACTTCTATTTCATTGTATGCGGGAATTCTTCTAGAAATGCCTCTTTTGAGATTCCCCACAGAATGCGTTTCCAAACTGCTGAAGAAAAACATGTGTTTAACTCTGTAATTGAATGTACACATTGAGAACCATTTTGTTAGATAGCTCCATTTTAGTTTTAGAACCAGATATTTCTCATTAGAGCGTATGCTCCCATTCACTCAGAAATATCCAAACGCAGCTATTACCAGTAAAGTGTTGTAACTCCTGAATCTAAGGAGAAATGTAACTCACTTAGGTGAACAAAGGAACAGCAGAATCGATTGAAGAATGCGTTTCTTTTGTGTTTTAGAGGCAGTTTTACTGTTATTTTGTAATATGCGGGAATTCTGCTAGAAATGCCTATTTTGAGATTACCCAGAGAAAGCGTTTCCACATTGCAGCAAAAACACATGAGTTTAACTCTGTAAGTGTAATGTACACATTGACAGCCATTCTCTTAGAAAGCTCCGTTTTGGGTTTAGAACCAGATATTTCTCATTACAGCATAGGCTTTCATTCACCCAGGTTTATTTAAATGCAGCTTTTACCAGAAACGTTTTTGTAACTCCTGAATCTAAAGAGAGATTTAACTCACATAGGTGAACAAACGCACAGTAGGGCAGTTTGAAGAATAGGTTTCTTTTGTGGTTTTGAGGCATTTTTACTTCTATTTTGTTATATGCAGGAATTCTGCTGGAAATGCCTGATTTGAGATTCTCCACAGAAAGTGTATCCAAACTGCTGCAGAAAAACATGAGTTTAACTCTGTAAGTTGAATGTACACATTGATAACCATTCCGTTAAATAGTTACATTTTAGTTTTAGAACCAGATATTTCTCATTACAGCATATGCTCCCATTCACTCAGGAATATCCAAACGTAGTTTTTACAGAAACCTGTTTCTAACACCTGAATCTAAGGAGAGATTTACCTTACTTAGTTGAACAAACGCACAGCAGAGCAAATTGAAATATATCTTTCCTTTTTGTTTTTGAGGCAGTTTTACTGCTATTTCTTTATATGGGGCAATTCTCCTAGAAATGCCTGTTTTGAGATTCCCTACAGAAAGCGTTTCCAAACTGCTGCAGAAACACATGAGTTTAACTCTGAAAGTTGAATGTACACATTGACAACCATTCTCTTGGATAGCTCTGTTTTGGTTTTTGAACCAGATATTTCTCATTACAGCATGGGCTGCCATTCACTCAGGAATATTTAAACGCAGCTTTTACCAGAAACGCGTTTATAACTCCTGAATCTAAGGATTGATTTAACTCACTTAGGTGAACAAACGCACAGCCAGGCAGATTGAAGGATATGTTTTTTTGTGTGTTTCAGAGGCAGTTTTACTTCTATTTCGTTATGTGCGGGAATTCTGCTAGAAATTCCTGTTTTGAGATTCCCCACAGAAAGCGTTTTAAACTGCTGCAGAAATTCATGAGATTAACTCTGTAAGTTGAATGTACCCATTGAGAACCATTCCGTTACATAGCTCCATTTTAGTTTTAGAACCAGATATTTCTCATTACACTATATGCTCCCATTCACTCAGATATATCCAAACACAGCTATTACCAGAAACGTGTTGTAACTCCTGAATCTAAGGAGAAATTTAACTCACTTAGTTGAACAAACGCACAGCAGGACAGATTGATGGATGCATTTCTTTTGTGTTTTAGGGGCAGTTTTACTGTTATTTCGTTGTGTGTTGGAAATCTGCTAGAAATGCCTGCTTTGAGATTCCCCACAGAAAGCGTTTCCACACTGCTGCAGAAACACATGGGTTTAACTCTGTAAGCTGAATGTACACATTGACAGCCATTCTGTTAGAAAACTCCGTTTTGGTTTTAGAACCAGATATTTCTCATAACAACATATGCTTTCATTCACTCAGGTATATCCAAACGCAGTTTTTACCAGAAACGTGTTTCTAACTCCTGAATCTTAGAGAGATTTAACTTGCTTATTTGAACAAACGCACAGCAGAGCAAATTGAAGGATAACTTTCTGTCTCGTTTTTGAGGCAGTTTTACTGCTATTTCGTTATATGCGGGAATTCTGGTAGAAATGCCTGTTTTGAGGTCCTCCACAGAAAGCGTTTCCAAACTGCTGCAGAGACACATGAGTTTAACTCTGTAATTTGAATGTACACATTGACAACCATTTTGTTAGATAGCTCCGTTTTGGTTTTAGAACCAGATATTTCTCATTACAGCATAGGCTCCCATTCACTCAGGAATATCCAAACGCAGCTTTTACCAGAAACGTGTTTCTTACTCCTGAATCTAAGGAGAAATTTAACTCACTTAGTAGAACAAACGCACAGCAGGGCAGATTGAAGGATACCTTTTTTGTGTGTTTTAGAGGCAGTTCTACTGCTCTTTTGTTATATGCGGGAATTCTGCTAGAAATGCCTATTTTGAGATTCCCCACAGAAGGCGTTTCCAAACTGCTGCAGAAACACATGATTTTAACTCTGTAAGTTGAATGTTCACATTGACAACCATTCTGTTAGATAGCTCCGTTTTGGTTTTAGAACCAGATATTTCTTCTTAAAGAATATGCTCCCATTCCCTCACGAATATCCCAAACGCAGTTTTTACCAGAAACGTGTTTCTAACTCCTGAATCTTAGGAGAGATTTAACTTGCTTAGTTGAACAAACGCACAGCAGAGCACATTGAAGGATAACTTTCTGTCTCATTTTTGAGGCAGTTTTACTGCTATTTTGTTATATGCGTGAATTCTGGTAGAAATGTCGGTTTTGAGGTCCTCCACAGAAAGCGTTTCCAAACGGCTGCAGAATCACATGAGTTTAACTCTGTAATTTGAATGTACACATTGACAACCATTTTTTTAGATAGCTCCGTTTTGGTTTCAGAACCAGATATTTGTCATTACAGCATAGGCTCCCATTCACTCAGGAATATCCAAACGCAGCTTTTACCAGACAAGTGTTTCTAACTCCTGAATCTAAGGAGAGATTTAACTCACTTAGTAGAACAAAGGCACCGCAGGGCAGATTGAAGGATACCTTTTTTTGTGTGTTTTAGAGGTAGTTTTACTGCTATTTTGTTATATGTGGGAATTCTGCTAGAAATGCCTATTTTGAGATTTCCCACAGAAGGTGTTTCCAAACTGCTGCAGAAACACATTATTTTAACTCTGTAAGTTGAATGTTCACCTTGACAACCATTCTTTTAGATAGCTCCGTTTTGGTTTTAGAACCAAATATTTCTCCTTAATATGCCTCCATTCACTCAGGAATATCCCAAACGCAGTTTTTACCAGAAACGTGTTTCTAACTCCTGAATCTTAGGAGAGATTTAACATGCTTATTTGAACAAACGCAAATAATAGCAAATTGAAAGATAACTTTCTTTTTTGTTTTTGAGGCAGTTTTACTGCTATTTCGTTATATGCGGTAATTCTGCTAGAAATGCCTGTTTTGAGATTCCCCATAGAAAGCGTTTCAAACTGCTGCAGAAAAACATGAGTTAAACTCTGTATGTTGAATGTACACATTGACAAGCATTCGGTTAGATAGCTTTGTTTTGGTTTTTGAAACAGATATTTCTCAATACAGCATATGCTCCCATTCACTCAGGAGTATCCAAACGCAGTTTTTATTAAAAACGTGTTTCTACATCCTGAATTTAAGAAGAGATTTAACTCACTTAGTTGAACAAACACACAGCAGTACAGATTGAAGGATACATTTTTTTGTTGTTTTGAGGAAGTTTTACTGCTATTTTGTTATATTCGGGAATTTTGCTAGAAATCCTTGTTATGAGAGTCATCACGGGAAGCGTTTACAAACTGATGCAGAAACACATGTGTTTAACTCTGTAAGTTGAATGTACACATTGCCAAACATTCTTTTAGATAGCTCCGTTTTCATTTTAGAACCAGATATTTATCATTACAGCAAATGCATCCATTCACTCAGGAATATCCAAGCGCAGCTTTTACCAGAAACCTGTTTCTAACTCCTGAATCTAAGGAGAGATTTCAGGCACTTAGTTGAACAAAGGCACAGCAGGGCAGATGGAAGGATACGTTTCTTTTCTGTTTTAGAGGCAGTTTTACTGCTATTTCGTTATTTGAGGGAATTCTTCTAGAAATGTCTGTTTTGAGATTGCCCACAGAAAGCGTTTCCAAACTGCTGCAGAAACACATGAGTTTAACTTTTTAAGTTGAATGTACACATTGACAAACATTCTGTTAGATAGCAACGTTTTCGTTTTAGAACCAGATATTTCTCATTACAGCATATGCTCCCATTCACTCAGGAATATCTAAACGCAGTTTTTACTAGAAACGTGTTTCTAACTCCTGAATCTCAGGAGAGATTTATCTCACTTAGTTGAACAAACGTACAGCAGGGAAGATTGAAGGATACCTTTCTTTTTTGTTTTGAGGTAGTTTTACTGCTATTTTGTTATATGCGGGAATTCTGGTAGAAATGCCTGTTTTGAGATTCTTCACAGGAAGCGTTTCCAAACTGATGCAGAAACACATGAGTTTAACTCTGTAAGTTGAATGCCAACCATTGCCAGCCATTCTATTAAATAGCTCCGTTTTGGTTTTATAACCAGATATTTCTCATTACAGCATATGCTCCCATTCACTCAGGATTATCCAAACGCAGATTTTACCAGAAACGTGTTTCTAACTCCTGAATCTAAGAAGAGATTTAACTCACTTTGTAAAACAAATGCACAGCAGGGCAGATTAAATGATACGATTCTTTCGTGTTTTAGAGACAGTTTTACTGCTATTTTGTTATATGCGGGAATTCTTCTAGAAATGCCTGTTTTGATATTCCTCAGAAAGTGTTTCCCAACAGCTGCAGAAACACATGATTTTAACTCTGTAAGTTGAATGTACACATTGACAAACATTCTGATAGATAGCTTCGTTTTGGGGCTGTCTCTTTTATGTGTCATCTAACTCGGAGTGTCCCCGAATAATGTGGTGTAGTCAGGAATCTGTTTCATGGAGACACAAATTCATACCCTCAGTGAATACGATGGGCCCTTGCTATAGTGAGGAATCTAATTAATATGGCCACATCTTCTGAGCCTCACTGAATAATACACACCTGGAGAATAATTGGGAGTCTATTTTCCATGGACCTTCATTCAGAGCCTAGGTAAATAATGTCCACCTGTGGAGTAGCCAGGAGTCTGTTATATTAGGACACACATTCATAGCCTCAGTGGATAATATGCACGTGTGGATTAGCCAGGATTCCACTTTGTATGGCCACTGACTCATAACCTCAGTGAAAACTGCACAAATGTAGTCAGCAGTGTATTTTATATAGACACTCATTCAGAGATTCACTGAATAACAAAAATATTTAAGATAGACAGCATCCTGTTTCATATGGTCACACAGAAAGAGCTTCACTGAGTAATGCATACCTGGGGAAGTGTTACAAGTCTACTTTATACAGCCTCTCATTTACAGATTCATGGAATAATGCACTCGTGTGGAATAGACACTAGTCTATTTTATATGGCCACGAAAAGCAAAGTCTGAGTGAGTAGTACGCAACTTTGGAATAGCCACTAGTCTACTCCATATGCCCAAGTGTTTAGAATCAGAGTAAATAATACACACCAGTGGACTAGTCAGAAAACAAATTCATATCGCCAAAGAGTTTCAGAGCCTCACTGAATAATACATACCTGTAAAATACTCATGACGCTATTTACATGTGGCAGAAATTTCAGAGCTTTATTGAATAGGAAACACCTGTATTGTACTCAGAATTCTGTTTCCCACGGCCACATATTCAGAGCCTAGCTGAGTAACATACGCATTGGAAAAAATCAGGATTCTATTTCGTATAGCCACTCATTTAGAGGCGAATGTAAAAACGCAAGCCTGAGGAGTATTCAGGAGTCTCCATTTTATGACCACACAGACCTTCACAGAATAATAAAGACCTATGGAAACATCAGGATTGTACTTCCCATGGCCACTTATTCAGGACCTCAGTGAGGAATTATGTATATCTGGAAAATATTCAGGATTCTATGATACATAGCCACTTATCTGGAGACTCACGGAATAATGCACACATAAGGAATTGTCTGGAGACTCTTTGATATGACCCTACACCCAGCGACTCAGTGGACAATGCAGAGCTGAAAAATAGTCAAGAGGATAGAGTCAAAAGTTTATGTTATGTGGTCAATTTTTCAGAATCTCACTGAGGAATACACACCAGGGGAATTGTCAGAGTCCAAGTTATATGGCCACCCAATCACAGGATGACAGAATAATGCACAATGGGGCAATAGTAAGGAGTCTATTTCATGTGGCCTCTTCTTTAGAGTTTCAATGCATAATAAAGAGCTGTGGAGTATTCAGTACCCAATTTAAGGTAGCCCCAAATTAAGCAGCTCCTTGGATGATACACACACATGTCAGAGTCAGGAGACTCTTTGATACAGATACTCATACAGAATCTTTTCGAGTACTGCACATGTGGGGAATAATCACTAGTCCCTTTCATATGGTGATTCGTTTGGAGAATCTGAAAGTAATGCACATCTGTGGAGTAAAATGGTTTCTATTTTATAAGGCCACTCTTTCAGAATTTTAGTGTATAATATGTATATCTGATAAGGCAGGAATCTATTTCACATGGCCACTCGTTCAGGGCCTCTGTGAAGAATATTCCCCTCAAAAATAGTCAAGGGTCTACTTCAAATGGGTACATGTTCAGAGTCTCTGTATGTAAAGAACACCTGAGCAATACACCTGAGTTTCTTTTTTTTTATGTCCACTTAGTCAGAGTGTCATGCAATAATTCACACGTGGGCAAGATTGAAGAGTCTATCTTATGTAGCCAGTCATTTAGAGCCTCAGTGAATAATTCACACCAGGGTAATTGTGGAACCACTTTTATATGGCAAATCATTTTGTGCCTCACTAAGTGATATACACCTGAGGAATCCTCAGGATTCTATTTGATACTACCACTCGTATAGAACCTTGTTGAATAATTCACAATGGAGTTATAGTCAGGTGTCTATTTTATATGGTCTATCATTCAAAGTTTCAGTGAATAATGACCTTCTATGGAGTAATCAGGATGCTGTTTAAGATAGCCATGAATTAAGTGCCTTCCTGAGTAATACACACCTGGGTGACAGTCTGGAATCTATTTCACATGAACTCTAGTTTCATGTATCGCTGAGTAATACACACCTGGGGCTGTGTCAGGAGTCTATTTTGTATGGACGCTCAATGGAACCTGTTTGATTAATGCATACACGGGTAACAATGTGGAGTCTGTGTCATATGGCTACTTTTTCAGACAAACAGTGAATAATGCACATGTGGAGTAATTAGAAGTCTGTTTCCTATGGCCCTTCTTTCACAGACTCACTGAGTATTACGCACTAGTGAAAGAGTCTGAAGTCAATTTTTTATGGCCACTCATTCAGAGAATCACTAAATAATGCACACCTGCGGAATAGTCCGAAGTCTCTTTCCTATGGCCACTCGTTAAGAGCAACACTAAGGGTAAACTCCCGGGGAAAGAGTCAGGATTTACCTTTATCTCCTCATACATCGTCTCGCTAAATAATGCGCACATGTGGAATAGTCAGGAGTCTCTTTCATGTGGCCTCTAACTCAGAGTGTCACTGAATAATGTGGTGTAATCAGGAGTCTATTTCATGGAGACACATATTGAGAGCCTCGGTGAATAAGACAGGCCCTTGCTCTAGTAAGGAATCTAATTAATATGGCCACATCTTCTGAGCCTCACTGAATAATACACACCTGGAGAATAATTGGGAGTCTATTTTCCATGGACTTTCATTCAGAGCCTTGGTAATTAATGTACACCCATGGAGTAGCCAGGAGTCTGTTATATTAGGACACACATTCATAACCTCAGTGGGTAATATGCACGTGTGGATTAGTCAGGATTCCATTTTGAATGGCCACTGACTCATAACGTCAGTGCAAAATGCACAAATGTAAAGTACTCAGCAGTCTATTTCATATAGGTACTCATTCAGAGATTCAATGAATAACGCAAATATTTAAGATAGCATCCTGTTTCATATGGTCACACAGAAAGAGACTCACTGAGTAATGAACACCTTGGGAAGTGTTAGGAGTCTATTATATACAGCCTCTCATTTACAGCCTCAGGAAATAATGCACACGTGGAATAGAGTCTAGTCTGTTTTATATGGCCATGAAAAGCAAAGCCTGAGTGAGTAATACGCAAGTTGAGAATAGTCACTAGACTGCTCCAAATGCCCAAGTATTTAGAGTCAGAGACAATAATACACGCCTGTGGACTAGTCAGAACACAATTTCATATGGCAAAAGAAATTCAGAGCCTCAGTGAATAACACATACCTGTGAAATACTCATAACGATATTACATGTGGCATCAATTTCAGACCTTCATTGAATAGGAGACACCTGTATTGTAGTCAGAATCCTGTTTCATACAGCCACATATTCAGAGCCTAACTGAGTAACATACGCCTTGGGAAAAGGCAGGATTCTATTTCGAATAGCCAGTCATTTAGAGGCAAATGTAAAAACGGATGCCTGAGTAATATTCAGGAGTCTCTATTTCCTGGCCACTCATTCAGAGCTTCACAGAATAATATAGACATATGGAAACGTCAGGAGCATACTTCCCATGGCCACTTATTCAGGACCTCAGTGAGGAATCATGTGTATCTGGACAATATTCACGATTTTATAATATAGTGCCACTTATCCAGAGACTCACGGAATAATGCACACCTAAGGAATAGTCCGGAGATTCTTTGATATGACCCTACACCCAGCGACTCAGTGGCCAATGAAGAGCTGGAAAATAGTCAAGAAGATAGAGTCAGGAGTTTATGTTATGTGGTCACTCGTTCAGAATCTCACTGAAGAATACACACCTGGGGAATCGTCCGACTCCAAGTCATGTAGCCGCCCAATCACAGCATTACCGAATAATGCACAATGGGGGAATAGTACGGAGTCTATTTCATGTGGCCTCTCATTCAGAGCTTCAGTGCATAATCAACAGCTGTGAAGTAGTCAGAACCCGATTTAAGGTAGCCCCAAATTAAACAACTTCGTGAATGATACACACACGTGTCAGAGTCAGGAGACTATTTGATATGCTGATATCAAATAGTCTATTTGATATGACTATTCAAATAGACTATTTGATATGATGATACTGAGTGATATACACCTGAGTAATCTATAGGATTCTATTTGATACTAGCACTCGTTGAGAACCTTGTTGAATAATTGACAAAAATACAATAGTCAGGAGTCTATTTTATATGGTCTATCATTCAAAGTTTCACTCCTACAGAAACTTTTCAAGTACTGCACATGTGGGGAATAGTCACTAGTCTCTTTCATATGGTGATTCATTTGGTGAATCCAAAGGTAAGGCACACCTCTGGAGTAAAATGGGTTCTCTTTCATAAGGCCACCCTTTTAGTGTTTTAGAGAACAGTATGTATATCTGATAAGTCAGAAATCTCTTTCCCAGGGCCACTCGTTCAGGGCCTCTGTGAAGAACACTCCCCTCAAGAATAGTCAAGGGTCTATTTCAAATGGCTACACGTTCAGAATCTGTGTACATAATTAACAACTGGGCAATACACCTGAGTATCTTTTTTTAATGCCTACTTAGTCAGAGTCTCATTCAGTAATACACACCTGGGGAAGTGTGAAGAGTCTACCTAAGGTAGCCACTCATTTAGAGCCTCAGTGAATAATGTACACCAGGGTAATAGTCGAGCAGGTTTTATACGGCCACTCATTTTTTGCCTCACTGAGTGATATACACCTAAGTAATCCTCAGAATTCTAATTGATTCTAGCACTCGTTGAGAACCTTGTTGAATAATTCACAAAGGAGCAATAGTCAGGTGTCTATTTTATATGGTCTATCATTCAAAGTTTCAGTGAATAATGATCTTCTATGGAGTAATCAGGACGCTGTTTAAGACAGCCACGGATTAAGTTACTTCCTGAATGATACACACTTCGGTGAGGGTCGGGAGTCTATTTCATATGAACTCTAGTTTTGTGTATCACTGAGTAATACACACCTGGGGCAGTGTCAGGATTCTATTTGGTATGGATGCTTAAACAGGACCTGTTTGATTAATGCACACATGGATGACAATGAGGAGTTGGTGTCATATGACTACTCCTTCAGTCAAACAGTGAATAATGCACATGTGTGGTAATTAGAAGTCTATTTCCTATGGCCCCTCTTTCACAGCCTCACTGAGTATTGAACACTTGTGATAGAGTCTGGAGTCTATTTTTTATGGCCACTCATTCAGAGAATCACTAAATAATGCACACCTGCGGAATAGTCAGAAGTCTCTTTCCTATGGCCACTCGTTAAGAGCCTCACTAAGTGTAAACACCAGGGAAAGCAGTCAGAATTTACTTTTATCCCCTCATTCAGAGTCTTGCTAAATAATGGGCACCTGTGGAATCATCAGGAGACTCTTTCATGTGGCCTCTAACTCGGAGTGTCACTGAATAATGTGTTGTAGTCAGGAGTCTATTTCATGGAGACACATATTCAGAGCCTTGGTGAATAAGACAGGCCCATGCTATAGTAAGGAATCTAATTAATATTGCCACATATTCTGAGCCTCACTGAATGATACACACCTGGAGAATAATTCGGGGTCTATTTTGCATGGACCTTCATTCAGAGCCTCGGTAAATAATGTACACCCGTGGAGTAACCAGGAGTCTGTTATATTAGGACACACATTCATAGCATCAGTGGATAATATGCACATGTGGATTAGTCTGGATTTCATTTTGTATGACCACTGACTCGTAAGCTCAGTGAAAAATGCACAAATGTCAAATACTCAGCAGTATATTTCATGTAGACACTCATTCAGAGATTCACTGAGTAACAAAAATATTTAAGATAGACAGCATCCTGTTTCATATAGTCACACAGAAAGAGACTCACTGAGTAATACACACCTGGAGAAGTGTTAGGCGTCTACAATATACAGCCTCTCGTTTACAGCCTCAGGGAATAATGCACACGTGTGGAATAGACACTAGTCTATTTTATAAGGCCTTGAAAAACAAAGCCTGAGTGAGTAATACGCAACTTTGTAATAGTCACTTGTCTACTCCATATGCCAAAGTATTTAGAATCAGAGTCAATAATACATGCCTGCGGACTAGTCAGAAAACAATTTCATATGGCTAAAGCGATTCAGAGCCTCAGTGAATAATACATACCTGGGAAATACTCAGGACGCTATTACATGTGGCATCAATTTCAGAGCTTCATTGAATAGGAAACACCTGTATTGTAGTCAGAATCCTGTTGCATACAGTCACATATTCAGCGCCTAACTGAGTAACATACGTTTTGGGAAATGTCAGGATTCTATTTTATATAGCCACTCATTTAGAGGCGAATATAAAAATGCATGCCTGAGGTGTATTCAGGAGTCTTTATTTTATGGCCACTTATTCAGAGCTTCACAGAATAATACTGACCTATGGAAACGTCAGGAGTGTACTTCCCATGACGACTTATTCAGGACCTCAGCTAGGAATTATATATATCTGGAAAATATTCAAGATTCTATGATATATAGCCACTTATCCGGAGACTCACGGAATAATGCACACCTAAGGAATAGTCTGGAGACTCTTTGATATGACCCTACACCCAGGGACTCAGTGGCCAATCCAGAGCTGGAAAATAGTCAAGAGGATAGAGTCAGCAGTTTATGTTATGTGGTCACTCGTTCATAATCTCAATGAAGAATACACACCTGGGGAATAGTCAGAGTCCAAGTCATATGTCCACCCAATCACAGGATTACAGAATAATGTAATATGAGGCAGTAGTAAGGAGTCTATTTAATCTGGCTTCTCATTCAGAGTTTCAGTGTGTAATAAATAGCTGTGGAGTAGTCAGGACACGATTTACAGTAGCCCCAAATTAAGCAGCGTTGTGCATGATACACAAACGTGTCAGAGTCAGGAGACTCTTCGATATAGACACACATACAGAACCTTATCGAGTACAGCACATGTGGGGAATAATCACTAGTCTCTTTCATATGGTGATTCGTTTGGAGAATCCGAAAGTAACACACACCTGTGGAATAAAATGGGTTCTATTTCATAAGGCCACTCTTTCATTGTTTTAGTGAATAGTATGTATATCTGATAAGTCAGGAATCTCTTTCACATGGTCACTCGTTCAGGGCCCCTGTGATAAACACTCCCCTCAGGAATAGTCAAGGATCTACTTCAAATGGCTTCTTGTACAGAGTATCTGAACGTAATGAACACCTGGGCAATACACCTGAGTTTCTTTTTTTTCTATGCCCACTTAGTCAGAGTCTCATTCAATAATACACACCAGGGGAAGAGTGAAGAGTCTACCTTTTTTAGACAGTCATTTAGAGCCTCAGTGAATAATGCACACCAGGGTAATAGTGGAGCAGCTTTTATACGGCAACTGATTTTGTGCCTCACTGAGTTATATACACCTGAGAAATCCTCAGGATTCTATTTGATACTACCACTCGTTGAGAACCTTGTTTAATAACTCACAATGGAGCAATAGTCAGGTGTCTATTTTATATGGTCTATCATTCAAAGTTTCAGTGAATAATGACCTTGTATGGAGTATTCAGGAAGCTGTTTAAGATAGCCACGAATTAAGTGCCTTCCTGAATGATACGCACCTGGATGACAGTCGGGAATCTATTTCACATGAATTCTAGTTTTGTGTATCGCTGAGCAATACACAACTTGGGCTGTGTCAGAAGTCTATTTTGTATGGACACTCAATGGAACCTGTTTGATTAATGCACACATGGATAACAAAGAGGAGTCTGTGTCATACAGCTACTCCTTCAGACAAACAGTGAATAATGCACGTGTGGATTAATTAGAAGTCTGTTTCTTATGGCCTCTCTTTTAGAGGATCACTGAGTATTACGCACTAGTGATACAGACTGACATCTATTTTTTACGGCCACTCATTCAGAGAATCACTAAATAATGCACACATGCGGAAATGTCAGAAATCTCTTTGTTATGGCCACAAGTTAAGAGCAACACTAAGTGTAAACACCTGGGGAAAGAGTCAGGATTTACCTTATCCCCTCATACAGAGTCTCAATAAATAATGCGCACCTGTGGAATAGTCAGGAGTCTCTTTCATGTGGTCTCTAAATCGGAGTGTCACTGAATAATGTGGTGTAGTCAGGAGTCTATTTCATGGAGACACATATTCAGAGCCTCTGTGAATAAGACAGGTCCTCGCTCAAGTAAGGATCTGTTTAATATGGCCACATCTGAGCCTCACTGAATAATACACACCTGGAGAATAATTGGGAGTCTATTTTTCATGGACTTCATTCAGAGCCTCGGTAAATAATGTACACCCATGCAGTAGCCAGCAGTCAATTATATTAGGACACACATTCATAGCCTCAGTGGATAATATGCACCTGTGGATTAGTCGCGATTCCATTTGTTTGGCCACTTACTCGTAACCTCAGTGAAAAATGCAAAAATGTAAAGTACTCAGCAGTATATTTCATATAGACACGCATTCAGAGTTTCACTGAATAACACAAATACTTAAGATAGACAGCATCCTGTTTCATATGGTCACACAGAAAGAGACTCACTGAGTAATACACACCTGGGAAAGTGTTATGAGTCTACTTTATACAGCCTCTCATTTACAGCCTCAGGGAATGATGCACACGTGTGGAATACACACTTGTCTATTTTATATGGCAACGAAAAGCAAAGCCTGAATGAGTAATATGGAACTTTGTAATAGTCACTAGTCTACTCCATATGCCCAAGTGTTTAGAGTCAGAGTAAATAATACACGCCTGTGGACTAGTCAGAAAACAAACTAATATGGTCAAAGAGTTTCAGAGCCTCACTGAATAATACATACCTGTAAAATACTCAGGACGGTATTTACATGTGGCATCAATTTCAGAGCTTCATTGAATAGGAAACAACTGTATTGTAGTCAGAATTCTGTTTCCCATGGCCACATATTCAGAGCATAACTGAGTAACATACGCCTTGGGAAAAATCAGGATTCTATTTCGTATAGCCACTCATTTAGAGGTGAATGTAAAAACGCAAGCCTGAGGAGTATTCAGGAGTCTCTATTTTATGGCCACACATTCAGACCTTCAAAAAATAATACAGACCTATGGAAACCTCAGGAGTGTACTTCTCATGGCCACTTATTCAGGACCTCAGTGAGGAATTATGTATATCTGGAAAATATTCAGGATTCTATGATATATAGCCACTTATCCTGAGACTCATGGAATAATGCACACATAAGGAATAGTCTGGAGACTCTTTGATATGACCCTACACCCAGGAACTCAGTGGCCAATGCAGAGCTGGAAAATAGACAAGAGGATAGAGTCAAAATTTATGTTATGTGGTCAATTGTTCAGAATCTCACTGAAGAATACATACCTGGGGAATTGTCAGAGTCCAAGTCATATGGCCACCCAATCACAGGATGACAGAATAATGCACAATGGGGCAATAGTAAGGAGTCTATTTCATGTGGCCTCTTCTTCAGGGTTTCAATGCATAATAAAGAGCTGTGGAGTAGTCAGAACCCGATTTAAGGTAGCCCCAAATTAAGCAGCTCTGGGAATGATACACACACATGTCAGAGTCAGGAGACTCTTTGATATAGACACACATACAGAAGCTTTTCGGGTACTGCACATGTGGAAAATAATCACTAGTCCCTTTCATATGGTGATTCATTTGGAGAATCTGAAAGTAATGCACATCTGTGGAGTAAAATGGTTTCTATTTTATAAGGACACTCTTTCAATATTTTAGTGAATAGTATGTATATCTGATAAGTCAGAAATCTCTTTCACATGGCCACTTGTTAAGGACCTCTGTGAAGAACATTCCCCTCAGGAATAGTCAAGGGTCTACTTCAAATGGGTACATGTTCAGAGTCTCTGTACATAAAGAACACCTGAGCAATACACCTGAGTTTCTTTTTTTTATGCCCACTTAGTCAGAGTCTCATGCAATAATTCACACCTGGGCAAGAGTGAAGAGTCTACCTCATGTAGCCAGTCATTTAGAGCCTCAGTGAATAATGCACACCAGGGTAATCGTGGAACCACATTTATACGGCAACTAATTTGTGCCTCACTAAGTGATATACACCTGAGGAATCCTCAGGGTTCTATTTGATACGACCACTCATTGAGAACCTTGTTTAATAATTCACAATGTAGCTATAGTCAGGTGTCTATTTTATATTGTCTATCATTCAAAGTTTCAGTGAATAATGACCTTCTATGGAGTAATCAGGATGCTGTTTAAGATAGCCATGAATTAACTGCCATTCTGAGTGATACACACCTGGGTGACAGTCGGGAATCTATTTCACATGAACTCTAGTTTTGTTTATCGCTGTGTAATACACACCTGGTGCTGTGTCAGGAGTGTAATTTGTATGGACGCTCAATGGAACCTGTTTGATTAATGCATACATGGATAACAATGTGGAGTCTGTGTCATATGGCTACTTTTTCAGACAAACAGTGAATAATGCACACGTGGAGTAATTAGAAGTCTGTTTCCTATGGTCCCTCTTTCACAGCCTCACTGAGTATTATGCTCAAGTGAAAGAGTCTGAAGTCAATTTTTTATGGCCACTCATTCAGAGAATCACTAAATAATGCACACCTGCAGAATAGTCCGAAGTCTCTTTTCTATGGCCACTCGTTAATAGCAACACTAAGGGTAAACACCTGGGGAAAGAGTCAGGATTTACCTTTATCTCCTCATACATCGTCTCGCTAAATAATGCGCACCAGTGGAATAGTCAGGAGTCTCTTTCATGTGGCCTCTAACTCGGAGTGTCACTGAATAATGTGGTGTAGTCAGGAGTCTATTTCATGGAGACACATATTGAGAGCCTCGGTGAATAAGACAGGCCCTTGCTATAGTAAGGAATCTAATTAATATGGCCACATTTTCTGAGCCTCACTGAATAATACACACCTGGAGAATAATTGGAAGTCTCTTTTCCATGGACCTTCATTCAGAGCCTTGGTAATTAATGTACACCCACGGAGTAGCCAGGAGTCTGTTATATTAGGACACAAATTCATAGCCTCAGTGGATAATATGCACGTGTGGATTAGTCAGGATTCCATTTTGAATGGCCACGGACTCCTAACATCAGTGAAAAATGCACAAATGTAAAGTACTCAGCAGTCTATTTTATAGAGGTACTCATTCAGAGATTCACTGAATAACACCAATATTTAAGACAGCATCCTGTTTCATATGGTCACACAGAAAGAGACTCACTGAGTAATGCACACCTTGGGAAGTGTTAGGAGTCTACTATATACAGCCTCTCATTTACAGCCTCAGGAAATAATGCACACATGTGGAATAGAGTCTAGTCTGTTTTATATGGCCATGGAAAGCAAAGCCTGAGTGAGTAATATGCAACTTTAGAATAGTCACTAGACTGCTCCAAATGCCCAAGTATTTAGAGTCACAGTCAGTAATACATACCTGCGGACTAGTCAGAAAACAATTTCATATGGCCAAAGAGTTACGGAGACTCAGTGAATAACACATACCTGTGAAATACTCATAAGGCTATTACATGTGGCATCAATTTCAGACCTTCATTGAATAGAAGACACCTGTATTGTAGTCGGAATCCTGTTGCATACAGCCACATATTCAGAGCCTAACTGAGTAACATAAGCCTTGGAAAAATTCAGGATTCTATTTCGTATAGCCACTCATTTAGAGGCAAATGTAAAAACAAACGCCTGAGTAGTATGCAGGGGTCTCTATTTCCTAGCCACTCATTCAGAGCTTCACAGAATAATACAGACCATGGAAACTTCAGGAGTGTACTTCCCATGGCCATTAATTTAGGACCTCATTGAGAAATCATGTATGTCTAAAAAATATTCAGGATTCTATGATATAGGGCCACTTATCCGGAGACTCACGGAATAATGAACACCTAAGGAATAGTCCGGAGACTCTTTGATATGACGCTACACACAGCGACTCAGTGGCCAATGCAGAGCTGAAAAATAGTCAAGAGGGTAGGGTCAGGGGTTTACGTTATGTGGTCACTCGTTCAGAATCTCACTGAAGAATACACACCTGGGGAATAGTCCGACTCCAAGTCATGTAGCCACCCAATCACAGAATTACCGAATAATTCACAATGGGTTAATAGTAAGGAGTCTATTTCATGTGGCCTCTCATTCAGAGCTTCAGTGCATCATAAACAGCTGTGAAGTAGTCAGGACCCGATTTAAGGTAGCCCCAAATTAAGCAGCTTCGTGAATGATACACACACTTGTCAGAGTAAGGAGACTATTTGATATAGACACTCATACAGAACCTTTTCGAGTACTGCACATGTGGGGAATAATCACTAGTCTCTATCATATGGTGATTCATTTGGATAATCCAAAGGTAATGCACACCTGTGGAGTAAAATGTGTTCTCTTTCATAAGGTCACTTTTTTAGTGTTTTAGTGAATAGTATGTATATCTGATAAGTCAAAATCTCTTTCACATGGCCACTCGTTCACGGCCTCTGTGAAGAACACTCCCCTCAAGAATAGTCAGGGGTTTACTTCAAATGGCTACACGTTCAGAGTCTGTGTACGTAATTAACAAACTGGCAATACACCTGTGTCTCTTTTCTTCTTATGCCTACTTAGTCAGAGTCTCATTCAGTAATACACACCTGGGGAAGAGTGAAGAGTCTACATAAAGTAGCCACTCATTTAGAGCCTCAGTAAATAATGTACACCAGGGTAATAGTCAAGCATGTTTTATACGGCCACTCATTTTTGCCTCTCTGAGTGATATACACCTGAGTAATCCTCAGGATTCTATTTGATACTAGCACTCGTTGAGAACCTTGTTGAATAATTCACACAGGAGCAATAGTCAGGTGTCTATCTTATATGGTCTATCATTCAAAGTTTCAGTGAATAATGACCTTCTATGGAGTAGTCAGGACGCTGTTTAAGATAGCCACGGATTAAGTTCCTTCCTGAATGATACACAACTGGGTGACAGACGTCAGTCTATTTCATATGAACTCTAGTTTTGTCTATCACTGAGTAATACACACCTGGGGCAGTGTCAGGATTCTATTTGGTATGGATGCTCAAACGGGACCTGTTTGATTAATGCACATATGGATGACAATTAGGAGTCTGTGTCATACGGCTACTTTTTCAGACAAACAGTGAATAATGCACATGAGTGGTAATTAGAAGTCTATTTTCTATGGCCCCTCTTTCACAGCCTCACTGAGTATTATGAACTTGTGATAGAGTCTGGAGTCTATTTTTTATGGCCACTCATTCAGAGAATCACTAAATAATGCACACCTGTGGAATAGTCAGAAGTCCCTTTCCTATGGCCACTCATTAAGAGCCTCACTAAGTGTAAACACCAGGGAAAAGAGTCAGGATTTACTTTTATCCCCTCATTCAGAGCCTTGCTAAATAATGGGCACCTATGGAATAGTCAGGAGACTCTTTGATGTGGCCTCTAACTCAGAGTGTCACTGAATAATGTGTTTTAGTGAGGAGTCTATTTCATGGAGACACATATTCAGAGCCTTGGTGAATAAGACAGGCTTTTGCTATAGTAAGGAATCTAATTAATATTGCCACATATTCTGAGACTCACTGAATGATACACACCTGGAGAATAATTGGGGGTCTATTTTCCATGGACCTTTATTCAGAGCCTTGGTAAATAATGTACACCCGTGGAGTAGCCAGGAGTCTCTTATATTAGGACACACATTCATAGCATCAGTGGATAATATGCACATGTGGATTAGTCAGGATTCCATTTTGTATGGCTACTGACTCGTAACCTCAGTGAAAAATGCACAAGTGTAAAATACTCAGCAGTATATTTCATGTAGACACTCATTCAGAGATTCACTGAGTACCACAAATATTTAAGATAGACAGCATCCTGTTTCATATAGTCACACACAAAGAGCCTCACTGAGTAATACAAACCTGGGGAAGTGATAGGAGTCTACTTTATACAGCCTCTCATTTATAGCCTCACGGAATAATGCACACATGTGGAATTGACACTAGCTTATTTTATAAGGCCTTGAAATGCAAAGCCTGAGTGAGTAATACGCAACTTAGGAATAGTCACTATTCTACTCCATATGCCAAAGTATTTAGAGTCAGAGTCAATAATAAACGCCTGTGGACGAGTCAGAAAACAATTTTATATGGCCAAAGAGTTTCAGAGCCTCACTGAATAATACATACCTGGGAAATACTTAGGACGCTATTACATGTAGCATTAATTTAAGAGCTTCATTGAATAGGAAACACCTGTATTGTAGTCAGAATCCTGTTGCATGCAGCCACATATTAAGAGCCTAACTGAGTAACACATGCCTTGGGAAAAGTCAGGATTCTATTTGGTATAGCCACTCATTTAGAAGCGAATGTAAAAACGGAGGCCTGAGTAGTATTCAGGAATCTCTATTTCCTGGCCACTCATTTAGAGCTTCACAGAATAATACAGACCTATGGAAACGTCAGGAGTGTACTTTCCATGGCCACTTATTCAGGACCTATGTGAGGAATCATGTATATCTGGAAAGTACTCAGGATTCTAAGATATAAAGCCACTTATCCGGAGACTCACGGAATAATGCACACCTAAGGAATAGTCTGGAGACTCTTTGATATGACCCTACACCCAGCGACCCAGTGGCCAATGCAGAGCTGGAAAATAGTCAAGAGGATAGAGTCAGGAGTCTATGTTATGTGGTCACTCTTTCAGAATCTCACTGAAAAATACACACCTGGGGAATAGTCCGACTCCAAGTCATGTAGCCACCCAATCACAGAATTACCGAATAATGCACAATGGGGAAAAGTAAGGAGTCTATTTCATGTGGCCTCTCATTCAGAGCTTCAGTGCATAATAAACAGCTGTGGGGTAGTCAGGACTGATTTAAGGTAGCCCCAAATTCAGCAGCCTCGTGAATGATACACACAAAGGTCAGAGTCAGGAGACTATTTGATATAGACACTCATACAGAACCTTTCCGAGTACTGCACATGTGGGGAATAATCACTAGTCTGTTTCATATGGTGATTCATTTGGTGAATCCAAAGGTAATGCACACCTCTGGAGTAAAATGGGTTCCCTTTCATAGGGCCACCCTTTTAGTGTTTTAGTGAATAGTTTGTGTATCTGATAAGTCAGAAATCTCTTTCACATGGCCACTCGTTCAGGGCCTCTGTGAAGAACACTCCCCTCAAGAATAGTCAAGGGTCTACTTCAAATGGCTACACATTCAGAGTCTGTGTATGTAATTAACAACTGGGCAATACACCCGAGTCTCTTTTTTTCTTATGCCCACTTAGTAAGAATCTCATTCAGTAATACACACCTGGGGAAGTGTGAAGAGTCTACCTAAAGCAGCCACTCATTTAGAGCTTCAGTGAATAATGTACACCAGGGTAAGAGTCGAGCAGGTTTTATACGGCCACTCATTTTTTGCCTCACTGAGTGATATACACCTGAGTAATCCTCAGGATTCTATTTGATACTAGCACTCATTGAGAACCTTTGATATACACCTGAGTAATCCTCAGGATTCTATTTGATACTAGCACTCGTTAAGAAAATTGTTGAATAATTCCCAAAGGAGCAATCGTCAGGTGTCTATTTTATATGGGATATCATTCAAAGTTTCAGTGAATAATGACCTTCTATGAGGTAATCAGGATGCTGTTTAAGATAGCCACGAATTAAGTTCCTTCCTGAATGATACACACCTCGGTGAGGGTCGGGAGTCTATTTCATATGAACTCTAGTTTTGTGGATCACTGAGTAATACACAACTGGGCAGTGTCAGAATCCTATTTGGTATGGATGCTCAAACAAGACCTGTTTGATTAATGCACACATGGATGACAATGAGGAGTCTGTGTCATAAGGCTACTCCTTCAGACAAACAGTGAATAATGCACATGTGTGGTAATTAGAAGTCTATTTCCTATGGCCCCTCTGTCACAGCCTCACTGAGTGTTATGAACTTGTGATAGAGTCTGGAATCTATTTTTTATGGCCACTCATTAAGAGAATCACAAAATAATGCAAACCTGTGGAATACTCAGAAGTATCTTTCCTATGGCCACTCGTTAAGAGACTCACTAAGTTTTAAACACCAGGGAAAAGAATCAGGATTTATTTTTATCCCCTAATTCAGAGTCTTGCTAAATAATGGGCACCTGTGGAATAGTCAGGAGACTCTTTCATGTGGCCTCTAACTAGGAGGGTCACTAAATAATGTGTTGTAGTTAGGAGTCTATTTCATGGAGAGACATATTCAGAGCTTTGGTGAATAAGACAGGCCCTTGCTATAGTAAGAAATGTAATTAATATTGCCACATATTCTGAGCCTCATTGAATGATACACACCTGGAGAATAATTGGGGGTCTATTTCTCATGGACCTTCATTCAGAGCTTTTGTAAATCATGTACACCCGTGGAGTAGCCAGGAGTCTGTTATATTAGGACACACATTCATAGCATCAGTGGATAATATGCACGTGTGGATTAGTCAGGATTCCATTTTGTATGGCCACTGACTCGTAACCTCAGTGAAAAATGCACAAGTGTAAAATACTCAGCAGTATATTTCATGTAGACACTCATTCAGAGATTCACTGAGCAACAAAAGTATTTAAGATAGACAGCATCCTGTTTCATATAGTCACACAGAAAGAGCCTCACTGAGTAATACACACCTGGGGAAGTGTTAGGAGTCTACTTTATACAGTCTCTCATTTAAAGCCTCAGGGAATAATGCACACGTGTAAAATAGACACTAGTTTATTTTATAAGGCCTTGAAAAGCAAAGCCTGAGTGAGTAATACGCAACTTTGGAATAGTCACTAGTCTACTCCGTATGCCCAAGTATTTAGAATCAGAGTCAATAATACATGCCTGCGGACTAGTCAGAAAACAATTTCATATGGCTAAAGCGATTCAGAGCCTCAGTGAATAATACATACCTGGGAAATACTCAGGACGCTATTACATGTGGCATCAATTTCAGAGCTTCATTGAAAAGGAAACACCTGTATTGTAGTCAGAATCCTGTTGCATACAGCCACATATTCAGAGCCTAACTGAGTAACATACGTTTTGGGAAATGTCCGGATTCTATTTCGTATAGACACGCATTTAGAGGCGAATGTAAAAAACGTACGACTGAGGAGTATTTCGTAGTCTCTATTTTATGGCAACTCATTCAGAGCTTCACAGAATAATACAGACGTATGGAAACGTCAGGAGTGTACTTCACATGGCCAGTTATTCAGGACCTTAGTGAAGAATCATATGTATTTGGAAAATACTCAGGATTCTATCATATACAGCCACTTATTCGGAGACTCATGGAATAGTGCACACCTAAGGAATAGTCTGGAGACTCTTTGATATGACCCTGCACCCAGCGACTCAGTGGCCAATGCAGAGCTGAAAAATAGTCAAGAGGATAGAGTCAAAAGTTTATGTTATGTGGTCAATTGTTCAGAATATCACTGAAGAATACACACCTGAGGAATTGTCAGAGTCCAAGTCATATGCCCACCCAATCACAGGATTACAGAATAATGCACAATGGGGCAATAGTAAGGAGTCTATTTCATGTGGCCTCTTCTTCAGAGTTTCAATGCATAATAAAGAGTTGTGGAGTAGTCAGGACCCGATTTAAGGTAGCCCCAAATTAAGCAGCTCCGTGGATAATACAGACACCTCAGAGTCAGGATACTCTTTGATACAGACACTCATACAGAACCTTTTCCAGTACTGCACACGTGGGGAATAATCACTAGTCCCTTTCATATGGTGATTCGTTTGGAGAATCTGAAAGTAATGCACACCTCTGGGGTAATATGGTTTCTATTTTATAAGGCCACTCTTTCAGTGTTTTAGTGAATAGTATGTATATCTGATAAGTCAGGAATCTCTTTCACATGGCCACTCGTTAAGGGCCTCTGTGAAGAACATTCCCCTCAGGAATAGTCAAGGGTCTACTTCAAATGGGTACATGTTCAGAGTCTCTGTACATAATGAACACCTGAGCAATACACCTGAGTTTTTTTTTATGCCCACTTAGTCAGAGTCTCATGCACTAATTCACACCTGGGCAAGAGTGAAGAGTCTACCTCATGTAGCCAGTCATTTAGAGCCTCAGTAAATAATGCACACCAGGGTAATTGTGGAACAGCTTGTATATGGCAACACATTTTGTTCCTCACTGAGTGATATTCACCTGAGGAATCCTCAGGATTCTATTTGGTAGGACCACTCATTGAGAACCTTGTTTAATAATTCACAATGAAGCTATAGTCAGGTGTCTATTTTATATTGTCTATCATTCAAAGTTTCAGTGAATAATGACCTTCTATGGAGTAATCAGGATGCTGTTTAAGATAGCCATGAATTAACTGCCTTCCTGAGTGATACACACCTGGGTGACAGTCGGGAATCTATTTCACATGAACTCTAGTTTTGTGTATCACTGAGTAATACACACCTGGGGCTGTGTCACGAGTGTATTTTGTATGGACCCTCAATGGAACCTGTTTGATTAATGCATACATGGATAACAATGTGGAGTCTGTGTCATATGGCTACTTTTTCAGACAAACAGTGAATAATGCACATGTGGAGTAATTAGAAGTCTGTTTCCTATGGCCCCTCTTTCACAGCCTCACTGAGTATTACGCACTAGTGAAAGAGTCTGAAGTCAATTTTTTATGGCCACTCATTCAGAGAATCACTAAATAATACACAACTGTGGAATAGTCTGAAGTCTCTTTTCTATGGCCACTCGTTAATAGCAACACTAACGGTAAACGCCTGGGGAAAGAGTCAGGCTTTACCTTTATCTCCTCATACATCGTCTCGCTAAATAATGCGCACCTGTGGAATTGTCAGGAGACTCTTTCATGTGGCCTCTAACTCGGAGTGTCACTAAATAATGTGTTGTAGTCAGGAGTCTATTTCATGGAGACACATATTCAGAGCTTTGGTGAATAAGACAGGCCCTTGCTATAGTAAGGAATCTAATTAATATTGCCACATATTCTGAGCCTCACTGAATGATACGCACCTGGAGAATAATTGGGGGTCTATTTTCCATGGACCTTCATTCAGAGCCTAGGTAAATAATGTACACCAGTGGAGTAGCCAAGAGTCCGTTATATTATGACACACATTCATAGCATCAGTGAACAATATGCACGTGTGGATTAGTCAGGATTCCACTTTGTATGGCCGCTGACTCATAACCTCAGTGAAAAATGCACACATGTAAAATACTCAGCAGTATATTTCATGTAGACACTCATTCAGAGATTCACTTAGTAACACAAATATTTAAGATAGACAGCATCCTGTTTCATATAGTCACACAGAAAGAGCCTCACTGAGTAATAGACACCTGGGGAAGTTTTAGGAGTCTACTTTATTCAGCCTCTCATTTACAGCCTCAGGGAATAATGCACACGTGTGGAATAGACACTAGTTTATTTTATAAGGCCTCGAAAAGCAAAGCCTGAGTGAGTAATATGCAACTTTTGAATAGTCACTAGTCTACTCCATATGCCAAAGTATTTAGACTCAGAGTCATTAATACACACCTGCGGACAAGTCAGAAAACAATTTCATATGGCCAAAGCGTTTCAGAGACTCAGTGAATAATACATACCTGGGAAATACTCATAACGCTATTACATGTGTCATCAATTTAAGAGCTTCATTGAATAGGATACACCTGTATTATAGTCAGAATGCTGTTGCACACAGCCACATATTCAGAGCCTAACTGAGTAACATTCGTTTTGGTAAAAGTCAGGATTCTATTTCATATAGCCACTCATTTAGAGGCGAATATAAAAACACACGCCTGAGGAGTATTCAGGAGTCTCTCTTTTATGGCCACTCATTCAGAGCTTCACAGAATAATACAGACCTATGGAAACGTCAGGAGTGTACTTCCCATGGCCACTTATTCAGGACCTCAGTGAGAAATCATGTACATCTGGAAAATATTCAAGATTCTATGATATATAGCCACTTATCCGGAGACTCATGGAATAATGCACACCTAAGGAATAGTCTGGAGACTCTTTGATATGACCCTAAACCCAGCGACTCAGTGGCCAATGCGGAGCTGGAAAATAGTCAAGAGGATAGAGTCAGCAGTTTATGTTATGTGGTCACTCGTTCATAATCTCACTGAAGTATACACACCTAAGGAATTTTCAGAGTCCAATTCATATGTTCACCCAATCACAGGATTACAGAATAATGTAAAATGGGGCAATAGTAAGGAGTCTATTTAATCTGGCCTCTCATTCAGAGTTTCAGTGTGTAATAAAGAGCTGTGGAGTAGTCAGGACACGATTTAAGGTAGCCCCAAATTAAGCAGCTTGGTGCATAATACACACAAGTGTCAGAGTCAGGAGACTCTTTGATATAGACACACATACAGAACCTTTTCGAGTACAGCACATGTGGGGAATAATCACTAGTCTCTTTCATATGGTGATTCATTTGGAGAATCCGAAAGTAACATACACCTGTGGAGTAAAATTGGTTCTATTTCGTAAGGCCACTCTTTCATTGTTTTAGTGAATAGTATGTATTTCTGATAAGTCAGGAATCTCACATGGCCACTCGTTCAGTGCCTCTGTGAAAAAAAACTCCCCTCAGGAATAGTCAAGGGTCTTCTTCAAATGGCTACTTGTACAGAGTATCTGAACATAATGAACACCTAGGCAATACACCTGAGTTTCTTTTTTTTTCTATGCCCAATTAATCAGAGTCTTATTCAGTAATACACACCTGGGGAAGAGTGAAGAGTCTACCTTTTTTAGACAGTCATTTAGAGCCTCAGTGAATAATGCACACCAGGGTAATCATGGAGCAGCTTTTATACGGCAACTGATTTTTTGCCTCACTGAGTGATATACACCTGAGAAATCCTCAGGATTCTATTTGATACTAGCACTCGTTGAGAACCTTGTTTAATAATTCACAATGGTTCTATAGTCAGGTGTCTGTTTTATATGGTCTATCATTCAAAGTTTCAGTGAATAATGACCTTCTCTGGAGTAATCAGGAACCTGTTTAAGATAGCCACGAATTAAGTGCCTTCCTAAATGATACGCACCTGGATGACAGTCGGGAATCTATTTCACATGAACTCTAGTTTTGTGTATCGCTGAGCAATACACACCTTGGGCTGTGTCAGGAGTCTATTTTGTATAGACGCTCAATGGAAACTCTTTGATTAATGCACACATGGGTAACAATGAGGAGTCTGTGTCATACGGCTACTCCTTCAGACAAACAGTGAATAATGCACGTGTGGAGTAATTAGAAGTCTGTTTCCTATTGCCAATCTTTCACATCCTCACTGAGTATTATGCACTAGTGATAGAGACTGACGTCTATTTTTTACGGCCACTCATTCAGAGAATCACTAAATAATGCACACCTGCGGAAATGTCAGAAGTCTCTTTTTTATGGCCACTCGTTAAGAGCCTCATTAAGTGTAAACACCTGGGGAAAGAGTCAGGATTTACCTTTATCCCCTAATTTAGAGTCTCGCTAAATAATGCACACCTGGGGAATAGTCAAGAGACTCTTTCATGTGGCCTGTAACTCCGAGTGTCACTGAATAATGTGGTGTAGTCAGGAGTCTATTTCATGGTGACACATATTCAGAGCCTCGGTGAATAAGAGAGGCCCTTTCTATAGTAAGGAATCTAATTAATATGGCCACATCTTCTGAGCCTCACTGAATAATACACATCTGGAGAATAATTGGTAGTCTATTTTGCATGGACCTTCATTCAGAGCCTCGGTAAATAATGTACACCCGTGAAGTAGCCAGGAGTCTGCTATATTAGGACACACATTCATAGCCTCAGTGGATTATAAGTACCTGTGGATTAGTCAGGATTGTATTTTGTATGGCCAATGACTCGTAACCTCAGTGAAAACTGCACAAATGTAAAGTACTCAGCAGTCTATTTCATATAGACACTCATTCAGAGCTTCACTGAATAACACAAATATTTAACATAGACAGCATCCTGTTTCATATGGACACAGAGAAAGAGCTTAACTGAGTAATACACATCTGGGGCAGCTTTAGGAGTCTACATTATACAGCCTCTCATTTACATCCTCAGGGCATAATGTACACGTGTGCAATAGACACTAGTCTGTTTTAAACGGCCATGAAAAGCAAAGCCTGAGTGAGTAGTACGTAACTTTGGAATAGTCACTAGTCTTCTCCATATGCCCAAGTATTTAGAGTCAGAGTCAATAATACACGCCTGTGGACTAGTCAGAAAACAATATCATTTGGCCAAAGAGTTTCAGAGCCTCAGTGAATAATACATACCTGGGAAGAACTCATGACCCTATTACATGTGGCATCAATTTCAGAGCTTCATTGAATAGGAAACACCAGTATTGTAGTCAGAATCCTGTTTCATACAGCCACAGATTCAGAGCCTACCTGAGTAACATATGCCTTGGGAAAAGTCAGGATTCTATTTCATATAGCCACACATTTAGAGGCGAATGTAAAAACGCACGTCTGAGGAGTATATAAGAGTCTCTATATTATGGCCTATCTTTCAGAGCTTCAAAGAATAATACAGACCAATGGAAACGTCAGGAGTGTACTTCACAAGGCCATTTATTCAGGATCTCAGTGAAGAAGGATATATATCTGGAACATACTCAGGATTCTATGATATATAGCCACTTATCCGGAAACTCACGGAATAATGCACACCTAAAAAATAGTCTGGAGACTCTTTGATATGACCCTACTCCCAGCGACTCAGTGGACAATGCAGAACTGGAAAATAGTCAAGAGGATAGAGTCAAGAGTTTATGTTATGTGGTCACTCGTTCAGAATCTGACTGAAGAATAAACACCTGGGGAATAGTCAGAGTCCAAGTCACATGGCCTTCCAATAAGAGCACTACCGAATGAAGCACAATGGGGCAATAGTAAGGAGTCTATTTTATGTGGCCTCTCATTCAGAGCTTCAGTGCATAATAAACAGCTGTGGAGTAAACAGGACATGATTTAAGGTAGACCCAAATTAAGCGGCTTCGTGTATGATAATCACACATGTCAAAATCAGGAGACTATTTGATACAGACACTCACACAGAACCTTTTCAAGTACTGCACATGTGGAGAATAATCACAAATCTCCTTCATATGGTGATTCGTTTGGAGAATCCAAAAATAATGCACACCAGTGGAGTAAAATGTGTTCTGTTTAATAAGGACACTATTTCAGTGTTTTAGTGAATACTATGTATATCTGATAAGACAGGTATCTCTTTCACATGGCCACCCATTCAGGGCCTCTGTGAAGAACACTCCCCTCAAAAATAGTCAAGGGTTTACTTCAAATGGCTACATGTTCAGAGTCTCTGTACATAATTAAAACCTGGGCAATGCACCTGAGTCTCTTTTTTTTTTCATGCCCACTTAGTCAGAGTCTCATTCAATAATACACACCTGGGGAAGTTTGAAGAGTCTACCTCATGTGGCCACTCATTTACAGCCTCAGTGAATAATGCACACCAGGGTAATTGTCTAGTAGCTTTAATAAGGCCACTCATTTTGTGCCTCACTGAGTGATATATACCTGAAGAGATCTCAGGATTCTATTTGATAGCAACACTCATTGAGAACCTTTTTGAATAATTCACAATGGAGCAATATTCAGGTGTCTATTTTATATGGTCTATCATTCAAAGTTTCAGTGAATAATGACCTTCTATGAAGTAATCAGGACGCTGTTTAAGATAGCCACGAATTAAGTGCCTTCCTGAATGATACACACCTGGGTGACAGTCGGGAGTCTATTTCATATGAAGTCTGGTTTTCTGTATCACTGTGTAATACACACCTGGGGCAGTGTCAGGAGTCTATTTGATATGGACTCTCAAACGAAAACTCTTCTATTAATGCACACATGGATAAAAATGAGGAGTCTGTGTCATACGTCTACTCCTTCAGACAAAAAGTAAATAATGAACATATGGAGTAATTAAAAGTCTGTTTCCTATGGCTCCTATTTCACAGCCTCACCGAGATTTACGCACTTGTGATAGAGACTGTGGTCTATTTTTTATGGCCACTCATTCAGAGACTCACTAAATAATGCACACCTGCGGAATAGTCAGAAGTCTCTTTTCTATGGCTACTCGTTAGAAGCCTCACTGAGTGTAAACACCTGTGGAAAGTGTCAGGATTTACCTTTATCCCCTCATTCAGAGTCTCGCTAAAGAATGCTCACCTGTGGAATAGTCAGGAGACTCTTTCATGTGGCCTCTAACTCGGAGTGTCACTGAATAATGTGGTGTAGTCAGGAGTCTATTTCATGGAGACACATATTCAGAGCCTCGGTGAATAAGACAATGTTTTGCTATAGTAAGGAATCTAGTTTATATGGCCACATCTTCTGAGCCTCACTGAATAATACACAACTGGAGAATAATTGGGAGTCTATTTTCCATGGACCTTCATTCAGAGCCTCTGTAAATAACGTACACCTGTGGAGTAGCCAGGGATCTGTTATAATAGAACACACATTCATAGCCTCAGTGGATAATATGCACGTGTGGATTAGTCAGGATTCCATTTTTCACGCCCACTGTCTCATAACCTCCGTGAAAAATGCACAAATGTAAAGTACTCAGCACTCTATTTCATATAGACACTCATTCAGAGATTCACTGAATAACACAATATTTAAGATAGAGAGCATCCTGTTTTATATGGTCACACAGAAAAAGCCTCACTGAATAATGCAAACCTGGGGAAGTGTTAGGAGTCTTCTTTATATAGCCTCTCAATTACAGCCTCAGGGAATAATGCACACCTGTAGAATAGACACTAGTCTCTTTTATATGGCCATGAAAAGCAAAGCCAGAGTGAGTAATACGCAACTTTAGAATAGTCACTAGTCTACTCTATGTGCCCAAGTATTTAGAGTCAGAGTCAATAATACATGCCTGTGGACTAGTCAGAAAACAATTTCTTATGGCCAAAGCGTTTCAGAGCCTCAGTGAATAATACACACCTGGGAAATACTCAGTACGCTGTTTCATTTGGAGTATATTTCAGAGCTTCATTGAATAAGAAACACCTGTATTGTTGTCAGAATCCCGTTTCATACAGCCACATATTCAGAGCCTATCTCAGTAACATATGCCTTGGAATAAGTCAGGATTCTATTTCGTATAGCCACTCATTTAGAAGCGAATGTAAAAACGCACACCTGAGGAGTATTCAGGAGTCTTTATTTTATGGCCACTCAATCAGAGCTTCACAGAATAATACAGACCTATGGAAACGTCAGGATTGTACTTCACTTGGCCACTTATTCAGGACCTCGGTGAAGAATCATATATATCTGGAAAATACTCAGGATTCTATGATATATAGCCACTTATCTGGTGACTCACGGAATAATGAACACCTAAGCAATATTCTGGAGACTCTTTGATATGACACTACAACCACCGACCCAGTGGGCAATGCAGAACTGTAAAATACTCAAGATGATAGAGTCAGGAGTTTGTGTTATGTGGTCACTCGTTCAGAATATCACTGAAGAATACACACCTGGGGAATAGTCAGAGTTCAGGTCATATGGCCACCCAATCACAGCATTACCGAATAATGTACAATGGGGCAATAGTAAAAAGTCTATTTTATTTGGCTTCTCATTCAGAGTTTCAGTGCTTAATAAACAGCTGTGGAGTAGTCAGGACCCGAATTAAGAAAGCCTTAAATTAAGCGGCTCCGTGAATGATACACACACTTGTCAGCGTCAGGAGACTATTTGATATTGACACTCAAACAGAACCGTTTCGAGTACTGCACATGTGGGGAATAATCACTAGTCTCCGTCATATGGTGATTCGTTTCGAGAATCCAAAAGTAACCCACACCTGTGGAGTAAAATGGGTTCAATTTTATAAGGCCACTCTTTCAGTGTTTTATGGAATAGTATGTATATCTGATAAGTCAGAAATATCTTTCGCATGGCCAGCCGTTCAGGGCCTCTGTGAAGAACACTCACCTCAAGAATAGTCAAGGGTCTTCTTCAAATGGCTACAGGTTCAGAGTCTCTGTATGTAATGAACACCTGGGTAATACACCTGAGTCTCTTTCTCTTTATGCCCACTTGGTCAGAGTCTCATTCAATAATACACACCTGGGAAAGAGTGAAGAGTCTACCTCATGTAGCCACTCATTTTGAGCCTCCGTGAATAATGCACACCACGGTAATATTCGAGCAGCTTTTATACGGCCACTCATTTTGTGCCTCACTGAGTGATATACACCTGAGAAATCCTCAGGATTCTATTTGATACTACCATTCATTGGAAACCTTGTTGAATAATTAACAATGGAGCAATAGTCAGGTGTCTATTTTATATGGTCTATCATTCAAAATTTCAGTGAATAATGACCTTCTATGGAGTAATCAGGACGCTGTTTAAGATAGCCACGAATTAAGTGCCTTCCTGAATAATACACACCTGGGTGACAGCCAGGAGTCTATTTCATAAGAACTCTAGTTTTGTGTTTTGCTGAGTAATACACACCTGGAGCAGTGTCAGGAGTCTATTTGGTATGGATGTTAAAAGGGAACATATTTGATTAATGCACAGATGGATAACAATGAGTAGTCTGTGTCATACGGCTACTCTTTCAGACAAATAGTGAATAACGCACATGTGGACATAATTAGAAGTCTGTTTCCTATGGCCTGTCTTTAACAGCCTCACTGAGTATTATGCACTTGTGATAGCGTCTGGAGTCTAATTTTATGGTGACTCATTCAGAGAATTACTAAATAATGCACACCTGCTTAATAGTCAGAATTCTCTTTCCTATAGCCACTCGTTAAGAGCCTCACTGAGTGTAAACACCTGTGGAAAGTGTCAGGATTTACCTTTATCCCCTCATTCAGAGTCTTGCTAAATAATGTGCACCTGTGGAATAGTCAGGAGACTCTTTCATGTGGACTCTAACTCGGAGTGTCACTGAATAATGTGGTGTAGTCAGGAGTCTATTTCATAGAGACACATATTCAGAGCCTCAGTTAATAAGACAGGCCCAAGGATTTTCAAAAGATGGCTTAGTAGAGGTGACTCAGAATCCAGTGAAGGCACAGAGGGTGAGTTTTAGCCGCATTCTCAGACTGTCTTTTCTTGCCCACAGAACGTTGAAAGTTCCAGCTGTTGGGGAGACACAGGACACTCGTGCAGCCAGGTTGTGTGGCCAGTTGGGCCAGGCCGGCATCACAGCGCAGTGGCACATGGCACAAAACCCACTGGTCTGGGTGCCCTGTTAAACCGGCAACCTGAGATTTGTAAGAGCAGCTTGGCATGTCCATCTGATTGAACGGGACTTGGAAAATGAGGCAGACACGGATATTCTTGGGAAAAGTGATCTGAGCCAGTGCAGTGGGCAGCAGCATGGGAGATCGCAGGCATCCCAGTGCCCTATTGGCAGGCTACTGGGGCGCCAGTGAGAGAGTCGACCATGCAGTTTGGGGAGAGGATGAGAGAGAGAGAGAGAGGACAAACTCTGAGGCAGGAGCTGAGTGATTGAGCTCCGTGGGTCCCACCCTCACTGGGACAAGCAGGGCAGTAGCTGGAGGCACTCGAGGCTGAGAAATTTGCTGCTGGCATCTAGGACGGTGCAGCCTGGTGGGGGAGGGGTGACCACCACTACGGATGCAATCTGCCCCTACTGAAGAACAGCCCAGGGCTGATGCAGCCTGCCATTGCCGAGGCAACCTGCCATAACAGAGAGACTCCACCAAGAGGGCGGAGCGAACCACAGCAAACAGAGCCCATAGCAGCAGGGTGGGCACGTGCTAGCAGGGTGGAGCCCCGGCAGGCAAATAGTGAATAGACTGCCACCTAGCGAGGCAGGAATGTGCAACAGATACTCATAAAGAAAACCCCAACTCCCTGAGACAGAGCATCTAAGGGGAAAAAAAGGGGGGGTCTATGAGTTCTGTTGCAGCAGACATAAACATATCCTCCCAACATCCCTGAATGAACAACGGAGCTTACAGCTCAGCACTGGAGCTCCTATAAAGCACAGACCGTCTCCTCTAGCAGCTCCCTGAATCTTGTATTCCAAAGAGTCACCCCAAAAAAGGACTAATCAGACTGACATTTGGTGGTCATCATTCCGGGAAAAAGATAGTAGAAGAAAAAACTGGTAGCATCCCTCACTGTTCCGCAGCGGCCACAGGTGTAGCCCAGACCAGCAGAGCCTAGAGTGGACCTCAGCACTCGTACAGCAGAGGGGCTAGACCATTAGAAAGAAAACTAAATAACAGAAATAATTCATCATCAACAATCTGGGGGTCCACTCAGAGACCCAATTAAAAAATCAGAAACTACTAAGAGGACAGGTGGATAAATCCATAAAGATGGGAAGAAACCAGCGCAAAAAGGAGAAAAACACCCGAAACCAAAACACCTCACCTTCTACAAAGGACCAAAACTCCTCACCAGCAAAGGAACCAAGCCGGACGGAGAATGAGTGTGATGAAATGACAGAATCAGACTTCATAAAGTGGATAATGAGAAACTTCAGGGAGCTAAAAGAACATGTTCTAAATCAGTGCAAACAAACGAAGAACCTTGAAAAAAGATTCGAGGAAATGATAACAAGAATGGACAACATAGAGAGGAATATGAATGAATTGAAGGAGCTGAGAAACAGAACACGAGAACTTCGTGAAGCATGCACAAGTTTCAACAGCCGAATTGACCAAGCAGAAGAAAGGATATCAGAAGTCGAAGATCAACTCAATGAAATAAAACGAGAAACCAAGATTAAAGAAAAAAGCACAAAAAGGAATGAACAAAATCTCCAAGAAATGAGGAACTATGAGAAGAGACCCAACCTACGTTTGATAGGTGTACCAGAATGTGATGAAGAGAATGAATCCAAGCTGGAAAACCCTCTTCAGAATATCATCCAGGAAAATTTCCCCAACCTAGCAAGACAGGTCAATACTCAACTCCAGGAAATACAGAGAACACCACAAAGATACTATGAAAGAAGAGCAACGCTAAGGCACATAATCGTCAGATTCACCAAGGATGAAATGAAGGAGAAAATACTAAGGGCACCGAGAGAGAAAGATTGGGTCACCCACAAAGGGAAGCCCATCAGACTCACAGCAGATCTCTCAGCAGAGAATCTACAAGCCAGAAGAGAGTGGAGGCCAATATTCAACATTCTTAAAGAAAAGAACTTTCAACCCAGAATTTTATATCCAACCAAACTAAGCTTCATAAGTGAAGGAAAAATAAAATCCTTCATGAACAAGCAAGCACTCACAGATTTTGTCACCACTAGGCCTCCTTTACAAGAGCTCCTGAAAGAGGCAATACATATAGAAAGAAACAACCAGAACCAGCCATCCTAAAAGCCTACCGAATGCTAAAGACCATCAACAAAATGAAGAATATACGTGAACCAATCGGCTAAACAGCCAGCTAGCATCAAAATGGCAGTATCAAATTCACACAAAACGATATTAACCCTAAATGTAAATGGGCTAAATGCACCAATCAAAAGACACAGACTGGCAAATTGGATAAAAAACAAAAACCCATTAGTGTGCTGTATCCAGGATACCCACCTCACATGCAAGGATACACAAAGGCTCAAAATAAAGGGATGGAGGAAGATTTACCAAGCAAATAGAGAGCAAAAATAAGCAGGAGTTGCAATTTTTGTCTCTGATAAAATAGACTTTAAAGGAACAAAGATTAAAAGGGACAAAGAAGGTAATTACATAATGGTAAAAAGATCGATACAACAAGAAGAGCTAACGATTCTAAATATATATGGACCCAATGCAGGAACACCCAGATATATAAGGCAAGTTCTTAATGACTTACAAAGAGACTTAGACTCCCACACAATTATAGTGGGAGACTTTAACATTCCAATGTCAATAGCAGACAGATCAACAAGACAGAAAATTAACAAGGATATCCAGGACTTGAACTCAGACCTGGAACAAGCAAACCTGATAGACATTAACAGAAATCTCCACCCCAAATCCACACAATATACATTCTTCTCAGCACCACATCACCCCTACTCCAAAATTGACCAGATAATTGGAAGTAAAGCACTCCTCAGCAAATGCAAAACAACTGAAATCATAACAAATATTCTGTCAGACCATAGTGCAATCAAGTTGAAACTCAGAATTCAGAAAATAACTCAGAACCGCACAACTTCATGGAAACTGAACAACTGGCTCTTGAATGTTGATTGGATAAACAATGAAATGAAGGCAGAAATAAAGAAGTTGCTTGAAACCAACGAGAATGAAGACACAACGTACCAGAATCTCTGGGACACATTTAAAGCAGTCTGTAGAGGAAATATATAGCAATAAGTGCCCACATAAGAAGAGTGGAGAGATCCAAAATTGACACCCTATCATCAAAATTGAAAGAGCTAGAGGAGCAAGATCAAAAAAGTTCAAAACCTAGCCGAAGACAAGAAATAACTAAGATCAGAGCAGAACTGAAGGAGATAGAGACAAGAAAAACTCTTCAAAAAATCAATAAATCCAAGAGCTGGTTTTTCGAAAAGATCAACAAAATAGACCGACCACTAGCCAGACTGATAAAAAAGAAAATAGAGAACAACCAAATAGATGCAATAAAAAATAATAATGGGGAAATCACCACAGATTCCACAGAAATTCAAACCATCATCAGAGAATACTACAAACAATTCTGTGCACATAAACTAGTAAACCCGGAAGAAATGGATAAATTTCTGGACGCCTGTGTCCTCCCAAGCCTAAACCAGGAGGAAGCCGAAACTATGAATAGACCAATAACAAGGTCTGAAGTTGAGGCAGCAATTAAGAGCCTACCACACAAAAAAAGCCCAGGTACAGATGGGTTCACAGCCGAATTCTATGAAACACACAAAGAGGATATGGTACCATTCCTTCTGAAACTATTCCAAATAATTCAAAAAGAGGAAACCCTTCCCAAATCATTTTATGAGACCAACATCATCCTGATACCAAAACCCGGCAGAGACTCAACAAGAAAAGAAAACTTCAGGACAATATCCATGATGAACATTGATGCAAAAGTCTTCAAGAAAATACTGGCAAACCGATTGCAACAGCACATTAAAAAACTTATCCATCATGATCAAGTAGGATTCATTTCAGGAATGCAAGCCTGGTCCAACATACCCAAGTCTATAAATGTAATTCACCACATAAACAGAAGCAAAAACAAAAAACATGATTATCTCAATTGATTCAGAGAAGGCATTTGACAAAATTCAACAGCCCTTTATGCTAAAAACCCTCAATAAACTTGGTATTGATGGAATATATCTCAAAGTAATAAAAGCTATTTATGACAAACCAACAGCCAATATTATACCTAATGGGCAAAAACTGGAAGCATTCCTTTTGAAATCCAGCACTAGACAAGGATGCCTCTCTCACCAGTCCTATTCAACATAGTACTGGAAATTTTAGCCTAAGCGATCAGGCAAGAAAAAGCAATAAAGGGTATTCAAATAGGAAAGGTGGAAGCCAAATTGTCTCTACTTGCAGACGACATGATAATATACCTAGAAGACCCAATCACCTCAGCCCAGAAACTTCTGAAACTGATAAGCAACGTCAGCAAAATCTCAGGATATAGAATCAATGTGCAGAAATCACAATCATTCCTATACACCAATAAGAGACTTAAAGAGAACCAAATCAAGAACGAACTGCCATTCACAATTGCTACAAAGAAAATAAAATACCTAGGAATACAACTCAAAAGGAATGTAAGGGACCTATTTAAGGAAAACTACAAACCACTGATCAACAAAATAAGAGAGGACACAAACAGATGGAGAAACATTCCATGTTCGTGGTTAGGAAGAATCAATATCGTGAAAATGGCTATGCTGCCCAAAGTAATTTATACAATCAATGCTATCCCCATCAAACTACCATTGAAAATCTTCACAGAACTGGAAGAAACCACCATGAACTTCATATGGAACCAAAAGAGAGCCTGCATAGTTAAGTCAATTCTAAGGGAAAAGAACACTGCGGGAGGCATCACACTACCAGACTTCAAATTATACTGCAAGGCTACAGTAATCAAAACAGCATGATACTGGTACCAAAACAGAGATATACACCAATGGCACAGATCAGAGGCATTGGAGGCAATACAACATATCTACAACCATATAATCTTTGATAAACCAGACAAAAACAAGCAATGGGGAAAGATTCCCTGTTTAATAAATGGTATTGGGAAAACTGGCTAGCCATGTGCAGAAAGCAGAAACTGGACCCCTTGCTGACACCTTACACTAAAATTAACTCCAGATGGATTAAAGACTTAAACGTAAGACCCGACACCACAAAAACCCTAGAAGAAAATCTAGGCAAAACCATTCAGGACATAGGAGTAGGCAAGGACTTCATGAATAAAACACAAAAAGCATTGGCAACAAAAGGCAAAATAGACAAATGGGACCTAATCAAACTCCACAGCTTCTGCACAGCAAAAGAAACAGTCACTAGAGTGAATCGGCAAGCATCAGAATAAGAAAAAATCTTTGCAGTTTACACATATGACAAAGGGCTGATATCCAGAATTTACAAAGAACTCAAACAGATTTACAGGAAAAAAAACAAACAATCCCATTCAAAAATGGGTAAAAAATATGAACAGACACTTTACAAAAGAAGACATACATGAGGCCAACAAACATATGAAAAAATGCTCATCATGACTGATCATTAGAGAGATGCAAATCAAAACCACATTGAGATACCATCTCATGACAGTTAGAATGGCGATCATTAAAAAATCTGGAGAGAGCAGATGCTGGAGAGGATGTGGAGAAAGAGGAACACTCTTACACTGTTGGTTGAAGTGTAAATTAGTTCAACCATTGTGGAAGACAGTGTGGCGATTCCTCAGGGAACTAGAAATAGAAATTTCATTTGACCCAGCAATCCCATTACTGGGTATATATCCAAAGGAATATAAATAGTTCTACTATAAGAACACATGCACAGGAATGTTCATTGCAGCACTGTTTCCAATAGCAAAGAACTGGAACCAACCCAAATGCCCAACGATGATAGACTGAACTGGGAAAATGTGGCACATATACACCATGGAATATTATGCAGCAATCAAAAAGGATGAGTTTGTGTCCTTTGTAAGGACATGGATGAATCTGGAGAACATCATTCTCAGCAAACTGACACAAGAACAGAAAAAGAAATATCGCATATACTCACTCACAGGTGGGTGAGAAAAATGAGAACACATGGACACAGAGAGGCGGTCTACTATACACTGGGGTCTATTGGAGATAATGGGAAAGAGACAGCGTTGAGGGGCAGGGGAGGGATAGTCTGGGGATGAATGCCTAGTGTGGGTGAAGGGGAGGAAGGCAGCAAAGCACAGTGCCATGTGTGTACCTATGCAACTATCTTGCACGTTCTGTACATATACCCCAAAATCTATAATTCAATAATTTTTTTTTAAAAAAAAGGATAGCCACGAATTAAGTGCCTTCCTGAATGATACACTCCTGGGTGACAGTCTGGTGTCTATTTCATATAAACTCTAGTTTTGTGTATCGCTGTGTAATCCACACCTGGGGCAGTGCCAGGAGTCTATTTGGTATGGACGCTCAAACAGAACCTGTTTGATTAATGCATACATGGATAACAATGAGGAATCTGTGTTATATGGCTACTCCTTCAGACAACAGTGAATAATGCATATGTGTTGTAATTAGAAGTCTGTTTCGTATGGCCCCTCTTTCACAGCCTCACTGAGTATTATGCACTTGTGATAGAGTCTGGAGTCTATTTTTTATGACCACTCATTCAGAGAATCACTAAATAATGCACACCCCTGGAATAGTCAGAAGTCTCTTTCCTATGGCCACTCGTTAAGAGCCTCACTGTGGGTAAACACCTGGAAAAAGAGTCAGGATTTACCTTTATCCCCTCATTCAGAGTCTCAAGAAATAATGCGCACCTTTGGAATAGTCAGGAGAATCTTTCATGTGACCTCTAACTCGGAGTGTCCCTGAATAATGTGGTGTAGTCAGGAGTCTATTTCATGGAGACAAATATTCAGAGGCTCAGTAAATATGACAGGCTCTTGCTACAGTAAGGAATCTAATTAATATGGCCACATCTTCTGAGCCTCACTGAATAATACACACCTGGAGAAAAATTGGGAGTCTCTTTTTCATGGACCTTCATTCAGAACCTCGGTAAATAATGTCCACCCACGGAGTAGCCAGGAGTCTGTTATATTAGGACACACTTTCATAGCATCAGTGGATAATATGCACGTGTGAATTAGTCAGGATTTTATTTTCTATGGCCACTGACTCGTTACTTCAGTGAAATATGCACAAATGTAAGGTACTCAGCAGTCGATTTCATATAGACACTCATTCAGAGATTCACTGAATAACACAAATATTTAAGATAGACAGCATCCTGTTTCATATGGTGACACAGAAAGAGACTCACTGAGTAATACACAACTGGGGAAGTGTTAGGAGTCTACATTATACAGTATCTCATTTACAGCCTCCGGGAATAATGCACACGTGTGGAATAGACACTAGTGTATTTTATTTGGCCTCGAAAAGCAAAGCCTGATTGAGTAATATGCAACTTTGGAAGAGTCACTAGTCTACTCCATATGCAGACGTATTTAGAGTCAGAGTCAATAATACACGCCTGTGGACTAGTCAGAAAACAATTTCATATGGCCAAAGCATTTCAGAGCCTCAGTGAATAATACATACCTGGGAAATACTCAGGACGCTATTACATGTGGCATCAATTTCAGAGCTTCATTCAATAGGAAACACCTGTATTGTAGCCAGAATAATGTTGCATACAGCTACATATTCAGAGCCTAACTGAGTAACATACGTTTTAAGACAAGTCAGGATTCTATTTCGTATAGCCACTCATTTAGAGGCAAATGTAAAAAAGCACGCCTGAGGAGTATTCAGGAGTCTCTATATTCTGGCCACTCATTCAGAGCTGCACAGAATAATACAGCCCTATGGAAACGTCAGGAGTTTACTTCACATGGCCACTTATTCCGGACCTCAGTGAAAAATTGTATGTATCTGGAAAATGCTCAGGATTCTATGATATACAGCCACTTATCCAGAGACTCACAGAATAGTGCACACCTAAGGAATAGTCTGGAGACTCTTTGATATTACCCTACACCCAGCGACTCAGTTGTCAATGTAAAACTGGAAAGGAGTCAAGAGGTTATGTTATGTGGTCACTCGTTCCGAATCTCACTGAAGAATACACATGGGGAATAGTCAGAGTCCAAGTCATGTGGCCACCCAATCACAGCATTACCAAATAATGCACAATAGGGAAATAGTAAAAAGTCTATTTTATGTGGCCTCTCATTCAGAGCTTCAGTCCATAATAAACAGCTGTGGAGCATTTAGGACCCGATTTAAGGTAGCCCCAAATTAAGTAGCTCTGTGAATGATACACACACGTGTCAGAGTCAGGAGACTCTTTGATATAGACACTCATACAGAACCTTTTCGAGTACTGCACATGTGGGGAATAATCACGTCTGTTTCATATGGTGAATCGTTTGGCGAATCCAAAGATAATGCACATCTGTGGAGTAAAATTGGTCCTCTTTTGTAAGCCCACCCTTTCAGTGTTTTATTGAATAGTATGTATATCTGATAAGTCAGGAATCTCTTTCACATGGCCACTCGTTCAGGGCCTCTGTGACGAACACTCCCCTCAAGAAGAGTCAAGGGTCTACTTCAAATGGCTACAAGCTCAGTGTCTCTGTACATAATTAACACCTGGGCAATACACCTGTGTTTTTTTATGCCCACTTAGTCAGAGTCTCATTCAATAATACATACCTGGGGAAGTGTGAAGAGTCTACCTCATGTTGCCACTCATTTAGAGCTTCAGTGAATAATGCACACCAGGGCAATAGTTGAGCAGCTTTTATACGGCCACTCATTTTGTTTCTCACTGAGTGATATTCACCTGAGGAATTTTCAGAATTTTATTTGATACTACCACTCCTTGCAAACCCTGTTGAATAATTCACAATGAAGCAATAGTCGGGTGTCTATTTTATATGGTCTATCATTCAAAATTTCAGTGAATAATGACCTTCTATGGAGTAATCAGGACGCTGTTTAAGATAGCCTCGAATTAAGTGCCATCCTAAATGATACACACCTGGGTGACAGTCGGGAGTCTATTTCATATGAACTCTAGTTTTGTGTATCGCTGAGTAATACATCCCTGGGGCAGTGTCAGGAGTCTATTTGGTATGGACGCTCAAACAAAACCTGTTTAATTAATGCATACATAGATAACAATGAGGTGTCTGTGTCATACGGCTACTCTTTCAGACAAACAGTGAATAATGCCCATGTGTGGTAATTAGAAGTCTGTTTCCTATGGCCCCTCTTTCACAGCCTCACTGAGTATTATGCACTTGTGATAGAGTCTTGAATCTATTTTTTAGGGCCACTCATTTAGAGAATCACTAAATAATGCACACCCCTGGAATAGTCAGAAGTCTCTTCCCTATGGCCACTCGTTAAGAGCCTCACTAAGTGTAAACACCTGGGGAAAAAGTCAGGATTTACCTTTATCCCCTCATTCAGAGTCTTGCTAAATAATGCGCACCTGTGGAATAGTCAGGAGACTCTTTCATGTGACCTCTAACTCGGAGTGTCACTGAATAATTTGGTGTAGTCAGGAGTCTATTTCATGGAGACACATATTGAGAGCCTCGGTGAATAAGAAAGGCTCTTTCTATAGTAAGAAATCTAATTAATATGGCCACATCTTCTGAGCCTCGCTGAATAATACACACCTAAAGAATAATTGGGAGACTATTTTCCATTGACCTTTATTCAGAGCCTCAGTAAATAATGTACAACCACGGAGTAGCCAGGAGTCTGTTATATTAGGACACACACTCATAGCATCAGTGGATAATATGCACGTGTGGATTAGTCAGGATTCCATTTTGTATGATCACTGACTCGTTACTTCACTGAAACATGCACAAATGTAAAGTACTCAGCAGTCGATTTCATATAGACACTCATTCAGAGATTCACTGAATAATACAAATATTTAAAATAGCCAGCATCCTGTTTTATATGGTCACACAGAAAGAGACTCACTGAGTAATACACACCTGGGGAAGTGTTAGGAGTCTACGTTATACAGCCTCAGGGAAGAATGCACACGTGTGGAATAGACACTATTCTATTTTATTTGGCCTTGAAAAGCAAAGCCTGTGTTAGTAATACACAACTTTGGAATAGTCACTAGTCTACTCCATATGCAGACTTATTTAGAGTCAGAGTCTATAATACACGCCTGTGGACTAGTCAGAAAACAGTTGTATATGGCCGAAGCGTTTCAGAGCCTCAGTGAATAATATATACCTGGGAAATCCTCAGGACGCTATTATATGTGACATCAATTTCAGAGCTTCATTGAATAGGAAACACCTGTCTTGTAGTCAGATATCTGTTTCATATGGCCGCATATTCAGAGCATAATTGAGTAACATACGTTTTGGAAAAAGTCAGGATTCTATTTCGTATAGCCACTCATTTAGAGGCGAATGTAAAAACACACCCCTGAGGAGTATTCAGGAGTCTCTATTTTATGGCCAGTCATTCAGAGCTTCACAGAATAACAAAGAGCTATGGAAACGTCAGGAGTGTACTTCACATGGCCACTTATTCAGGACCTCAGTGAAGAATTGTATATATCTGAAAAATACTCTGGATTCTATGATATACTGGCACTCATCCTGAGACTCGGAATATTTCACACCTAAGGAATAACCTGGAGACTCTTTGATATGACCCTACACCCAGCGACTCAGTTGCCAATGAAGAACTGGAAAATAGTCAAGAGGATAGAGTCACGAGTTTATGCTATGTGGTAACTCGTTCAGAATCTCACTGAAGAATACACACCTGGGGAATAGTCAGAGTCCAAATCATGTGGCCACTCAATCACAGCATTACCAAATAAAGCACAAGGGGGCCATAGTAAGGATTCTATTTCATGTGGCCTCTCATTCAGAGCTTCTGTGCATAATAAAGTGCTCTGGATTAGTCAGGACCCAATTTAAGGTACCCCCAAATTTAGGAGCTTTGTGAATGATACACACACGTGTCAGAGTCAGGAGACTATTTGATATAGACACACATACAGATCCTTTTCGAGTATTGCACATGTGGGGAATAAACACTAGTCTGTTTCATATGGTGATTCGTTTGGAGAATCCAAAGGTAATGCACACCTGTGGAGTAAAATGGGTTCTCTTTCGTAAGGCCACTCTCTCAGTGTTTTAGTAAATAGTATGTGTATCTGATAAGTCAGGAATCTCTTTCACATGACCATTTGGTCAGGGCCTCTGTAAAGAACACTCCCCTCAAGAATAGTCAAGGGCCTACTTCAAATGGCTACAGGTTGAGAGTCTCTGTATGTAATTAACACCTGGGAAATACCCCTGAGTATCTTTACTTTTTATGCCCACTTAGTCAGAGTCTCATTCTATAATACACACCTGGGGAAGTGTGAAGGGTCTACCTCATGTAGCTACTCATTTAGAGCCTCAGTGAATAATGCACACGAGGGTAATTGTCGAGCAGCTTTTACACGTCCACTCATTTTGTGCTTCACTGAGTGATATACACCTGAGGAATCCTCAGGATTCTATTTGATACTACCACTGGTTGAGACCTTTTAAATAATTCACAATGGAGCAAAAGTCAGCTGTTTACGTTATACGGTATATCGTTCAAAGTTTCAGTGAATAATGACCTTCTATGGAGTAATCAGGACGCTGTTTATGATAGCCAGAAATTAAGTGCCTTCCTGAATGATACACACCTGGGTGACGGTCGGGAGTCTATTTTATATGAACTCTAGTTTTGTGTATCGCTAAGTAATACACATCTGGGGCAGTGTCAGAAGTCTATTTGGTATGAACTCTCAAACTGGACGTGTTTGATTAATGCACACATAGATAACAATGAGGAGTCTGTGTCATACCGCTACTCTTTCAGACAAACAGTGAATAATGCACATGTGTGGTAATTAGAAGTCTGTTTCCTATGGCCTTTCTTTCACAGCCTATCTGAGTATTACACACTTGTGATAGGGTCTGGAGTCCATTTTATAGGGCAACTCATTGAGAGAATTACTAAAGAATGCACACCTGAGGAATAGTCAGAAGTCTCTTTCCTATGGCCACTCGTTAATAGCCTCACTAAGTGTAAACACCTGGGGAAAGAGTCAGGATTTATCTTTATCCCCTCATTCAGAGTCTCGATAAATAATGCGCACCTGTGGAATAGTCAGGAGACTTTCATGTGACCTATTACTCGGAGTGTCACTGAATAATGTGATGAAATCAGGAGTCTATTTCATGGACAGACATATTCAGAGCATCAGTGAATAAGACAAGCCCTTGCTATAGTAAGGAATCTAATTAATATGGCCACATCGTCTGAGCCTCACTGAATAATACACACGTGGAGAATAATTGGGAGTCTATTTTCCATGGACCGTCATTCAGAGCCTAGGTAAATAATGTCCACCTGTGGAGTAGCCAGGAGTCTGTTATATTAGGACACACATTCATAGCATCAGTGGATAATATGCACGTGTGGATCAGTCAGGATTCCATTTTGTATGGCCACTGACTCATAACTTCAATAAAAATGCACAAATGTAAAGTACTCAGCAGTTTATTTCATATAGACACTAATTCAGAGATTCACTGAATAACACAAATATTTAAGATAGACAGCATCCTGTTTCATATGGTCACACAGAAAGAGACTCACTGAGAAATACACAACTGAAAAAGTGTTAGGAGTCCACTTTATACAGCCTCTCATTTAGAGCCTCAGGGAATAATGCACACGTGTGGAATAGACACTAGTCTATTTTATATGGCCACAAAAAGCAAAGCCTGAGTGAGTAATATGCAACTTTGTAATAGTCACTAGTCTACTCCATATGCCCAAGTATTTAGAGTCAGAGTCAACAATACACGCTTTTGGACTAGTCAGAAAACAATTTCTTATGGCCAAAGAGTTTCAGAGCCTCAGCGAATAATACATACCTGGGAAATACTCAGGACGCTATTACATGTGGCATCAATTTCAGAGCTTCATTGAATAGGAATCACCTGTATTGTAGTCAGAATCCTGTTTCATACAGCCACATATTCAGAGCCTAACTGAGTACCATACGTTTTGGGAAAAGTCAGGATTCTAATTTGTATAGCCACTCATTTAGAGGCGAATGTAAAATCGCACGCCTGAGAAGTATTCCCGAGTCTTTATTTTATGGCCACTCATTGAAAACTTCACAGAAGAATACAGACCTATGGAAACATCAGCACTGTACTTTACATGGCCACTTATTCAGGACCTCAGTGAAAAATCCTATATATCTGGAAAATACTCAGGATTCTATGATATACAGACACTTATCCAGAGACTCACGGATTAATACACACCTAAGGAATAGTCTGGAGTCTCTTTGATATGACCCTACACCCAGCGACTCAGTTGCCAATGCAGAACCGGAAAATAGTCAAGAGGATAGAGTCAGGAGGTTATGTTATGTTATCACTCGTTCAGAATCTCACTGAAGAGTACACACCTGGGGAATAGTCAGAGTCCAAGTCATGTGGCCACTCAATCACAGCATTACGGAATAATGCACAATGGGGCAATAGTGAGGAGTCTATTTCATGTGGCCTCTCATTCAGACCTTCAGTGAGTAATAAGCTGCTGGGGAGTAGTCTGGACCCGATTTAAGGTAGCCCCAATTTAAGCAGCTCTATGAACGATACACAATTGTGTCAGAGTCAGTAGACTATTTGATATAGAAACTCATACAGAACCATTTCGAGTACCGCACATGTGGGGAATAATCACTAGACTGTTTCATATGGTGATTCGTTTGGAGAATCCAAAGATAACACAAACCTGTGGAGAAAAATGCTTTCTCTTTCATAAGGTCACTTTTTCTGTGTTTTAGTGAATAGTATGTATATCTGATAAGTCAGGAATCTCTTTCACATGGCCACTCGTTCAGGGCCTCTGTGAAGAACACTCCCCTCATGAATAGTCAAGGGTCTACTTCAAATGGCTACAGGTTGAGAGTCTCTGTATGTAATTAACACCTGGGCAATACACCTGACTCTTTTTTTTTATGCCCACATACTCAGAGGGTCATTCAATAATACACACCTGGGGAAGTTTGAAGGGTCTACCTCATGTAGCCACTCACTTAGAGCGTCAGTGAATAATGCACACCAGGGTAATAGTCGAGCAGCTTTTATATGGCCACTCATTTTATGCCTCACTGAGTGATATACACCTGAGGAATCCTCAGGATTCTATTTGTTAATACCACTCGTTGAGAACCTTGTTGAGTAATTCACAATGAAGCAATAGTCAGGTGTCTATTTTATATGGTCTATCATTCAAAGTTTCAGGGAATAATGACCGTCTATGGAGTAATCAGGACGCTGTTTATGATAGCCACAAATTAAGTGCCTTCCTGAATGATACACACCAGGGTGATTGTCGGAAGTCTATTTCATATGAACTCTAGTTTTGTGTATGGCTGAGTAATACACACCTAGGGCAGTGTCAGGAGTCTATTAGGTATGAACGCTCAAACGAAACCTGTTTGATTAATGCACACGTAGATAACAATGAGGAGCCTGTGTCATAAGGCTACTCTTTCAGACAATCAGTGAATTATGCACATGTGTGGTAATTAGAAGTGTGTTTCCTATGGCCCCTCTTTCAGAGCCTCACTGAGTACTACCCACTTGAGATAGAGTCTGGAGTCTATTTTTAATGGCCACTCATTCAGAGAATCACTAAATAATGCACACCTGTGGAATAGTCAGAAGTCTCTTTTTTATGGCCACTCGTTAAGAGCCTCACTGAGTGTAAACACCTGGGGAAAGAGAAAGGATTTACCTTTATCCCGTGTTTCAGAGTCTCGCTAAATAATGCCCTCCTGTGGAATTGTCAGGAGACTCTTTCATGTGGCCTCTAACTCGGAGAGTCACTGAATAACGTGGTGTAGTCACAGACTATTTCATGGAGACACATATTCAGAGCCTCGGGGAATAAGACAGGCCCTTGCTCTAGAAAGGAATCTAATTAATATGGCCACATCTCTGAACCTCAATGAATAATACACACCTTGAGAATAATTGGGTGTCTATTTTTCATGGACCTTCATTCACAGCCTTGGTAAATAATGTACACCCATGGAGTAGCCAGGAGTCTGTTATATTAGGACACACATTCATAGCCTCAGTGGATAATATGCACGTGTGGATTAGTCAGGATTTTATTTTGTATGGCCACTAACTTGTAACCTCAGTGAAAAATGCACAATTGTAAAGTACTCAGCAGTCTATTTCATGTAGACACTCATTCAGAGATTCACTTAATAACAAAAATATTAAAGACAGACAGCATCCTGTTTCATATGGTCACACAGAAAGATCCTCACTGAGTAATGCACTCCTGGGGAAGTGTTAGGAGTCCACTTTTTACAGCCTCTTATTTACAGCCCCAGGAAATAATGCACATGTGTGAAATAGACACTAGTCTATTTTATATGGCCACGAAAAGCAAAGACTGTGTGAGTAATATGCAACTTTGGAATAGTCACTTGTCTACTAAATATGCCCCAAGTATTTAGAGTCAGAGTCAATAATACACGCCTGTGGACAAGTCAGAAAACAATTTCATATGGCCAGAGAGTTTCAGAGCCTCAGTGAAAAACACATACCTGGGAAATTCTCAGAATGCTATTATATGTCGCATCAATTTCAGAGTTTCATTGAATAGGAAACACCTTTATTATAGTCAGAATTCTGTTTCCTATAGCCACATATTCAGAGCCTAACTGAATAACATACATCTTGCTAAAAGTCAGGATTTTATTTCATATAGCCACTCATTTAGAGGCAAATGTATACACGCACCCATGAGGAATATTCAGGAGTCTCTATTTTATGGCTACTCATTGAGAGCTTCACAGAATAATACAGACCTATGGAAACGTTAGGAGTGTACTTCACATGTCCACTTATTTAGAACCTCAGTGAGGAATCATATATATCTGGAAAATTCTCCGGATTATATGATATATATCCACTTATTCAGAGACTCTTGGAATAATGCACACCTAAGAAATAGTCTGGAGACTTTTTGATATGACGCTACACCCAGGGAATCAGTGGACATTCAGAACTGAAAAATAGTCAAGAGGATAGAGTCAGGTGTTTATGTTATGTGGTCAATCGTTCAGAATCTCACTGAAGAATACACAACTGGGGAATAGTCAGAGTCCAAGTCATATAGCCACGCAATCACAGCATTATCGAATAATACACAACCGGGTAATAGTAAAAAGTCTATTTCATGTGGCGTCTCATTCAGAGCTTCAGTGCATAATAAACAGCTGTCGAGTAGTCAGGACCCGATTGAGCGTAGGCCCAAATTAAGCAGCTCCATGAATGATACACACTCGTGTCAGAGTCAGGAGACTATTTGATATAGACACTCAAACAGAACCTTTTCGAATACTGCACATGTGGGGAATAATCACTGTTCTGTTTCATATGTTGATTCGTTTGGAGAATCAAAAAGTAACCCAAAACTGTGGAGTAAAGTGGCTTCTATTTCATAAGGTTACTCTTTCAGTGGCTTAGTGAATAATATGTATATCTGATAAGTCAGGAATCTCTTTCACATATCCTCTCGTTCAGGGCCTCTGTGAAGAACACTCACCTAAATAATATTCAAGGGCCTACATCAAATAACTACCCATTCCGATTCTCTGTACCTAATGAACACCTGGGTAGTACACTTCAGTCCCTCTCTCTCTTTTTTTTAATTTCTATTGCATTATAGGTTTTTGGTTACATGTGCAGAACGTGCATAGTAGTTGAATAGGTACACACATGGCAGTGTGTTTTCCTCCCTTCCTTTCCTTCACCCACACTTGGCCTTCATCCCCAGGCTAACCATCCCCAGCCCTTCCTGCAGTCCGTCCCTCATTTCCCTCAATAGACCCCAGTGTGTAATAGACCTCCTCTCTGTGTCCATGTGTTCTCCTTTTTCTCACCCACCTATGAGTGAGTATATGCGGTATTTCGTTTTCTGTTCTTGTGTCAGTTTGCTGAGAATGATGTTCTCCAGATTCATCCATGTCCTTACAAAGGACACAAACTCATCCTTTTTTGATTGCTGCATAATATTCCATGGTATATATGTGCCACATTTTCCCAGTCCAGTATCTCATAGTTGAGCATGTGGGTTGGTTCCAGTTCTTTGCTATTGTAAACAGTGCTGCAATGAACATTCGTGTCTATGTGTCCTTATAGTAGAATGATTTATATTCCTTTGGATATATACCCAGTAATGGGATTGCTGGGTCAAATGGAATTTCTATTTCTAGGTCCTTGAGGAATCCCCACACTGTCTTCCACAGTGGTTGGACTAATTTACACTTCCACAAACAGTGTAAGAATGTTCCTATTTCTCCACATTCTCTCCAGCCTCTGCTGTCTCCAGATTTTTTTAATGATCGCCATTCTAACTGGCGTGCGATGGTATCTCAATGTGGTTTTGATTTGCATCTCTCTAATGATCAGTGATGATGAGCATTTTTTCATGTGTTTGTTGGCTTCAAGTGTGTCTTCTTTTGTAAAGTGTCTGTTCACATCTTTGGCCCATTTTTGAATGGGCTTGTTTTTTCCTGTAAATCTGTTTGGGTACTTTTTAAATTCTGGATATCAGCCCTTTGTCAGATGTGTAAACTGCAAAGATTTTTTTCCCATTCCGATGGTTACCGATTCACTCTAGTGACTGTTTCTTGTGCCATGCAGAAGCTGTGGAGTTTGATTAGGTCCCATTTGTGTATTTTGGCTTTTGTTGCCAATGCTTTTGGTGTTTTTTTTCATGAAGTCCTTGCCTACTGCTATGTCCTGAATGGTTTTGCCTAGGTTTTCTTCTAGGGTTTTTATGGTATCAGGTCTTACGTTTAAGTCTTTAATCCATCTGGAGTTAATTTTAGTGTAAGGTGTCAGGAAGGGGTCCAGTGTCTGCTTTCTGCACATGGCTAGCCAGTTTTCCAAACACCAATTTTTAAAAAGGGAATCCTTTCCCCATTGCTTGTTTTTTTCTGGTTTATCAAAGATAATATGGTTGTAGATATGTTGTGTTGCCTCCGATGCTTCTGTTCTGTTCCATTGGTCTATATCTCTGTTTTGGTACCAGTACCATGCTGTTTTGATTACTGTAGCCTTGTAGTATAGTTTGAAGTCTGGTAGTGTGATGCCTCCCACTGTGTTTTTTTCCCTTAGAATTGACTAGGCTATGCGGGCTCTTTATTGGTACCATATGAAATTCCTGGTGGTTTTTTCCAGTTCTGTGAAGAAATTCTTTGGTAGTTTGATGGGGATAGCATTGATTTTGTAAATTACTTTGGGCACTATATCCATTTTCACGATATTGATTCTTCCTAACCACGAAAATGGAATGTTTCTCCATCTGTTTGTGTCCTCTCTTATTTCGTTGAGCAGTGGTTTGTAGTTTTCCTTAAAGAGGTCCCTTACTTTTTTTGTGAGTTGTATTCCTAGGTATTTTATTTTCTTTGTAGCAATTGTGAATAGCAGTTCGTTCTTGATTTGTTTCACTTTAAGTCTGTTATTGGTGTATAGAAATGCTTGTGATTTTTGAACATTGATTTTATATCCTGAGACTTTGCTGAATTTGCTTATCAGTTTCAGGAGCTTTTGGGCTGAGGTGATGGGGTCTTCTATGTATACTATCATGTCGTCTGCAAATAGAGTCGATTTGGCTTCCACCTTTTCTATTTCAATACCCTTTATTTCTTTTTCTTGCCTGATTGCTCTGGCTAGAACTTCCAGTACTATGTTGAATAGGAGTGGTGAGAGAGGGCATCCTTGTCTCATGCTGGATTTCAAAGGGAATGCTTCCAGTTTCTGCACATTAAGTATGATATTGGCTGTTGATTTGTCGTAAATAGCTTTTATTACTTTGAGATATGTTCCATCAATACCAAGTTTATTGAGGGTTATTAGCATAAAGGGCTGTTGAATTTTGTCAAATGCTTTCTCTGCGTCAATTGAGATAATCATGTGGTTTTTGTTTTTGCTTCTGTTTTTGTCGTGAATTATATTTATAGGCTTGCGTATGTTGAACCATCCTTGCATTCCCGGGATGAATACTACTTAATCATGATGGATAAGTTTTTTAATGTGCTCTTACAGTCGGTTTGCCAGTATTTTATTGAAGATTTTTGCATCTCTGTTCATCATGGATACTGGCCTGAAGTTTTCTTTTCTTGTTGAATCTCTGTCAGGTTTTGGTATCAAGATGATGTTGGTCTCATAAAATGATTTGGGAATGGTTCCCTCTTTTTGGATTATTTGGAATAGTTTCAGAAGAAATGGTACCAGATCCTCTTTGTGTGTCTGGTAGAGTTCAGCGGTGAACCCATCTGGACCTGGGCTTTTTTTGTGTGGTTGGCTCTTAATTGCTGCTTCAACTTCAGACCTTGTTATTGGTCTATTCATAGTTTCAGCTTCATCCTGGTTTAGGCTTGGGAGGACACAGGCTTTCAGGAATTTATCTATTTCTTCCTGATTTACTAGATTATGTGCATAGAGATGTTTGTAGTATTCTCTGATGATGGTTTGAATTTCTGTGGAATCTGTGGTGATTTCCCCATTATGGCTTTTTATTGCATCTATTTGGTTGTTCTCTCTTTTCTTTTTTATCAGTCTGGCTAGTGGTCTGTCTATTTTGTTGATCTTTTTGAAAAATTAGCTCTTAGTTTTATTGATTTTTTGAAGGGTTTTTTTGGTCTCTATCTCCTTCAGTTCTGCTCTGATCTTAGTTATTTCTTGTCTTTGGCTAGGTTTTGAACTTTTTTGATCTTGCTCCTCTAGCTCTTTCAATTTTGATGATAGGGTGTCAATTTTGGATCTCTCCACTCTTCTCATGTGGGCACTTATTGCTATATATTTTCCTCTACAGACTGCTTTAAATGTGTCCCAGAGATTCTGGTACGTTGTGTCTTCATTCTCGTTGGTTTCCAATAACTTCTTTATTTCTGCCTTCATTTCATTGTTTATCCAATCAACATTCAAGAGCCAGTTGTTCAGTTTCCATGAAGCTGTGCGGTTCTGAGTTATTTTCTGAATTCTGAGTTCCAACTTAATTTCACTATGGTCTGAGAGACTGTTTGTTATGATTTCAGTTGTTTTGCATTTGCGGAGGAGTGCTTTACTTCCAACTATGTGTTCAATTTTAGAGAAGGTGTGATGTGGTGCTGAGAAGAATGTATATTGTGTGGATTTGGGGTGGAGAGTTCTTTAAATGTCTGTCAGGTTTGCTTTTTCCAGGTCTGAGTTCAAGTCCTGGATATCCTTGTTTATTTTATGTCTTGTTGATCTGTCTGCTATTGACAGTGGAGTGTTAAAGTCTCCCACTATTACTGTGTGGGAGTCTAAGTCTCTTTATAAGTCATTAAGAATTTGCCTTATATATCTGCGTGCTCCGACATTGGGTCCACATATATTTAGAATCGTTAGCTCGTCTTGTTGTATCGATCCTTTTACCATTATGTAATGACCTTCTTTGTCCCTTTTGATCTTTGTTGCTTTAAAGTCTATTTTATCAGAGAAGAGAATTGCAACTTCTGCTGTTTTTTTCTCTCCATTTGCTTGGTAAATCTTCCTCCATTCTTTTATTTTGAGTCTTCGTGTATCTTCGTATGTGAGGAGGGTTTCCTGGATACAGCACACCGATGGATTTTGGTTTTTTTATCCAATTTGCCAGACTGTGTCTCTTGATTAGTGCATTTAGCCCATTTACATTTAGGGTTAATATTGTTATGTGTGAATTTGATCCTGCCATTTTGATTCTAGCTGGCTGTTTTCCCGTTGGTTCATGTACATTCTTCATTTTGTTGATGCTCTTTAGCATATGGTATGCTTTTAGGATGGCTGGTACTGGTTGTTTCTTTCTATGTGTAGTGCCTCTTTCAGAAGCTCTTGTAAAGCAGGCCTAGTGGTGACAAAATCTCTGAGTACTTGCTTGTTTGTGAAGGATTTTATTTTTCCTTCACTTATGAAGCTCAGTTTGGCTGATTATAAAATTCTGGGTTGAAGGTTCTTTTCTTTAAAGATGTTGAATATTGGCCCCCACTCTCTTCTGGCTTGTAGAGTCTCTGCTGAGAGATCTGCTGTGGGTCTGATGGGCTTCCCTTTGTGGGTGACCAGACCTTTCTCTCTGGCTGCCCTTAGTATTTTCTCCTTCATTTCAACCCTGGTGAATCTGACGATTATGTGCCTTGGCATTGCTCTTCTTGCGGAGTATCTTTGTGGTGTTCTCTGTATTTCCTGGAGTTAAGTATTGACCTGTATTGCTAGGTTGGGGAAATTTCCTGGATAATATTCTGAAGAGTGTTTTCCAGCTTGGATTTATTCTCTTCATCACATTCTGGTACACCTATCAAACGTAGGTTGGGTCTGTTCACATAGTTCCACATTCCTTGGAGATTTTGTTCATTCCTTTTTGTGCTTTTTTCTTTAATCTTGGTTTCTCGTTTTATTTTATTGAGTTGATCTTCAACTTCTGATATCCTTTCTTCTGCTTGGTCAATTTGGCTGTTGAAACTTGTGTATGCTTCGGGAAGTTCTCGTGTTGTGTTTTTCAGCTCCTTCAATTCATTCACATTCCTCTGTAAGTTGTCCATTCTTGTTATCAATTCCTCGAATCTTTTTTCAAATATTTTTTCAAGGTTCCTAGTTTCTTTGCACTGATTTAGAATATGTTCTTTTTGCTCACTGACGTTTCTCATTATTCATTTTCTGAAGTCTGATTCCCTCATTTTGTCACACTCATTCTCTGTCCATCTCTGTTCCCTTGCTGGTGAGGAGTTTTGGTCCTTTTTGGGAGGTGAGGTGTTTTGATTTCGTGTGTTTTCCTCTTCTTTGCGCTGGTTTCTTTCCATCTTTATGGATTTATCCACCTGTCGTCCTAGTAGTTGCTGATTTTTCAATTGGGTCTCTGTGTGGATGCTGAGATTGTTGACGATGAAGTATTTCTGTTACTTAGTTTTTCTTCTAATGGTCTAGCCCCTCTGCTGTATGAGTGCTGAGGTCAACTCCAGGCCCTTCTTGTCTGGTGTATACCTGTAACAGCTGCAGAACAGTGAGGGATAATACCAGTTTCTTCTTCTGTTGCCTTTGTTCCAGAATTATGCCCGCCAAATATCAGTCTGATTAGTCCTTTCTTGGGGTGACTCTTTGGATATACAGGGGTCAGGGAGCTGCTTGAAGAGACGGTCTGTGCTTTATAGGAGCTCCAGTGCTGAGCTGTGAGCTCCGTTGTTCATTCAGGGTTGTTGGGAGGTTGTTTATGTCTGCTGCAATAGAACTCATAAAGCATCACCCTTTTTTTTCCCCCTTAGATGCTCTGTCTCATGGAGTTGGGGCTTTCTTTATGAGTATCTGTTGCACTCTCCTGCCCCACTAGGAGGCAGTCTATTCACTATTTGCCTGCCGGTTCTCTGCCCTGCTATCGCGGGTCCGTCCTGTTGCTACTGGGCTCCCTTCTGCTGTGGAGCACTCCCCTTTTCTGGCGGAGTCTCTCTGTTATGGCAGGTTGCCTCAGCTACGGCAGGCAGCGTCAGCCCTGGGCAGTACTTTAGTAGAAGTGGATTGCGTCAGTAATGGCGGACGCCCCTCCCACACCGGGCTGCACCATCCTAGATGCTGGCAGCAAAACTCTCAGCCCCAAGCACCTCCAGTCGCCACCCTGCTTGACCCTGTGCGGGTGGGACCCACCAAGCCTGATCACCCAGCTTCCTGCCTCAGAGTCCGTCCTCTCTCTCTCTCTTCCTCTCAGCAAGCTGAAAGGTCGACTATCTCACTGGCGCTCCAGTAGCCTGCTGATAGAGCACTGGGATCCATGGGATCTTCCATACCGCTGCCACTGCACCGGCTCGGATCACGCTTCCCAGCAAACTCCTGGTCTGGCTCATTGCCCAAGTCCTGTTCAATCAGACGGACATGCCAATCTGCCCTTCCAAATCTCAGATTGCCGGTTTAACAGGTTACCCAGACCAGTGAGTTCCGTGCCGGGTCCCGCTGCGGCGCCGGCTGAAGCGGCCACTTGAGCCGGGTGTGCTAGCCAGCTGTATTGGCGTACCGTGTCTCTCCCACACCTGGGGTTTTCAACGCTCTGTGGGCAAAAAAGGTCCATCTGAGAATGCAGCAAGGACTCACCCTCTGCGCCTTCACTGAGAGCTGCAATCCTGAGTCACTTCTGCGATGCCATCTTGCGAGTCCTACCCTAAAGTCTAGTTTTTATGGCCACTCATTCAGAGACTCACTAAATAATGCACACCTGCGGAATCATCAGAAGTCTCTTTTCTATGGCCACATGGTAAGAGCCTCACTGAGTGTGGAATAGTCAGGGGACTCTTTCATATGGCCTCTAACTCAAAGTGTCACTGAAAAATGTGGTGTAGTCAGGAGTCTATTTCATAGAGCCACATATTCAGAGACTTGGTGAATAAGGTGGGCCCTTGCTATAGTAAGGAATCTAATTAATATGGCCACATCCTTTGAGCAACACTGAATAATACACACCTGAAAAATAATTGGGAGCTTATTTTTCATGGACCTTCATTGAGAACCTCAGTAAATAATGTACACCAGTGGAGTAGCCAGGAGTCTGTTATATTTGGACACACATTCATAGCCTCAATGGATAATATGCACGTGTGGATTTGTCAGGATTCCATTTTGTAGGGCCACTGACTTGTAACCTCAGTGAAAAATGCACAAATGTAAAGTACTCAGCAGTCTATTTCATATAGACACTCATTCAGAGATTCACTAAATACCACAAATGTTTAAGATAGACAGCATTCTGTTTGATATGGTCACACAGAAAAAGCCTCACTGAGTAATGCACACCTGGGGAAGTGGTAGGAGTCTACTTTATACAGCCTCTCATTTACAGCCTCAGGGAATAATGCACACGTGTGGAATAGACACTAGTCTGTTTTATATGGCCATGAAAAGAAAAACCTGAGTGAGTAATATGCAACTTTGGAATAGTCACTAGTCTACTCCATATGCCCAAGTATTTAGAGTCAGAGTCAATGATACATGCCTGTGGACTAGTCAGAAAACAATTTCATATGGCCAAAGAGTTTCAGAGCCTCAGTGAATAATACATACCTGGAAAATAATCAGGACGCTATTACATGTGCCATCAATTTCAGAGCTTCATTGAATAGGAAACACCTGTATTGTAGTCAGAATCCTGTTGCATACAGCCACATATTTAGAGCCTAACTGAGTTACATACGCATTGGGAAAAGTCAGGATTCTATTTCGTATAGCCACTCATTAAGAAGTGAATATAAAAACGCACGCCTGAGGAGTATTCAGGAGTCTCTATTTTCTGGTCAATAATTCAGAGCTTCAAAGAATAATACAGACCTATGGAAAAGTTAGGAGTTTACTTCCCATGGTCACTGATTCAGGACCTCAGTGAAGAATCATATATATCTGAAAAATACTCAGGATTCTATGATATATAGCCACTTATCTGAAGACTCACGGAATAATGCACACCTAAGGAATAGTCTAGAGACTCTTTGATATGACTGTACACCCAGGGACTCAGTTGCCAATGCAGAATTGGAAAATTTTTAAGAGAATAGAGTCAGGAGTTTTTGTTATGTGGTCACTCGTTCAGAATCTCATTGAAGAATACACACCTGGGGAATAGTCAGAGTCCAAGTCATAAGTCCACCCAAACACAGTATTACGAAATAATGCACAATGGGTCAATAGTAACGAGTCTATTTCATGTGGCCTCTCAGTCAGAACTTCAGTGCATAATAAACAACGGTGGGGTAGTCTGGACCCGATTTAAGGTAGCCCCAAATTAAGCAGCTCTGTGGATGATACACACACGTGTCAGAGTCAGGAGACTCTTTGATATAGACACTCATAAAGAACACTTAGAGTACTGCACACGTGGGGAATAATCATTTGTCTGTTTCATATGGTGATTCGTTTGGAGAATCCAAAAGTAATGCACACCTGTAAAGTAAAATGGGTTTTATGTTGTCAGGCCACTCTTTCAGGGTTTTAGTGAATAGTATGTATATCTGATAAGTCAGAAATCTCTTTCACTTGGCCACTAGTTCTGGGCCTCTGTGAAGAACACTCCCCTCAAAAATAGTCAAGGGTCTACTTCAAATGGCTACAAGTTCAGAGTCTCTGTACATAATGAACACTTGGGAAATACACCTGAGTCTCTTTTTTTAGGCCCAATTTGTCAGAGTCTCATTCAATCACACCTGGGAAAGTGTGAAGAGTCTACTTTATGTAGCTACTCATTTAGAGCCTCAGTAAATAATGCACACCAGGGTAATAGTCGAGGAGCTTTTATACGGCCACTCATTTTGTGCCTCACTGAGTGATATACACCTGAGGAATCCTCAGGATTCTATTTGATACTACCACTCGTATAGAACCTTGTTGAATAATTCACAATGCAGCAATAGTCAGGTGTCTATTTTATATGGTCTATCCTTCAAAGTTTCAGTGAATGATGACCTTTTATGGAGTAATCAGGACGCTGTTTAACATAGCCACGAATTAAGTGCCTTCCTGAATGATACACACCTGGGTGACCATCGGGAGTCTATTTCATATGAACTCTAGTTTTGTGTATCGCTGAGTAATGCAAACCTGCGGCAGTGTCAGGAGTCTATTTGGTATGGACGCTCAAACGGAACCTGTTTGATTAATGCACACATGGATAACAATGAGGAGTCTGTGTCATATGGCTACTTTTTCAGACAAACAGTGAATAAAGCACAGGTGTGGTAATTAGAACTCTTTTTCCGATGGCCCCTCTTTCACAGCCTCACTGAGTATTACACAATTGTGATAGAGTCTGGAGTCTATTTTTTATGGCCACTCATTTAGAGAATCACTAAATAATGCACACCTGCGCAATAGTCAGAAGTCTCTTGAGAGAGGCAAGATGGCATCGTAGAAGCGACTCAGGAATGCAGCTCTCAGTGACGGCGCAGAGGGTGAGTCCTAGCCACATTCTCGGATGGACGTTTTTAGCCCACAGAGTGTTGAAAGTCCAAGGTGTGGGAGAGACACAGGATGCTAGTAAAGTAAAGCCAGCTAACGCAACCGTCTCGCGCTGCCGCTTCGGCCGGCACCGCAGCGGGACCCGGCATGGAACGCACTGGTCCGGGTGCCCTGTTAAACCGGCAACCTGAGAGTTTGAAGGGCAGGTTGGCACATCCATCTGATTGAACGGGACTTGGACAGTGAGCCAGACCAGGAGTTTCCTGGGAAGAGTGATCTGAGCCGGTGAAGTGGGCAGCGGCATGGGAGATCGCACAGATCCCAGTGCCCTATCGGCAGGCTACTGGGGCGCCAGTGACAGAGTCGACCTTTCAGCTCGTGGAGAGGGAGAGAGAGAGAGAGGACAGACTCCAAGGCAGGGAGCTGGGTGATCGGGCTCGGCAGGTCCCACCCTCACGGGGACAAGCAGGGAAGTGACTGGAGGTGCTTGGGGCTGAGAGTTTTGCTGCTGACATCTAGGACAGTGCAGCCTGGTGAGGGAGGGGCGTCTGCCATTGCTGACACAATCTGCCCCTACTGAAGTACCGCCCAGCGCTGATGCAGCCTGCCATTGCTGAGGCAACCTGCCATAACAGAGAGACTCCGCCAGGACGGGGGGCTCTCCACAGCAGAAGGGAGACCAGCAGAAACAAGGCAGACCCGCGCTAGCAGGTCAGAGCCCCGGTAGGCAAATAGTGAATAGACTGCCACCTAGTGGGGCAGGACAGTGCAACAGATACTCATAAAGAAAGCCCCAACTCCCTGAAACAGAGCATATAAGGGGGGAAAAGGGTGGTGTTTTATGAGTTCTATTGCAGCAGACATAAACAATCTCCCAACAACCCTGAATGAACAACGGAGCTAACAGCTCAGCTATGGAGCTCCTATAAAGCACAGACCATCTCCTTAAGCAGCTCCTTGACCCATGTATATCAAAAGAATCACTGCAAAAAAGGACTAATCAGACTGACATTTGGCGGGCATCATTCTGGAACAAAGACAGCAGAGGAAGAAACTGGTATCATCCCTCACTGTTCCACAGCTGCTACAGGTAAACTCCAGACAATCAGGGCCTGGAGTGGACCTAAGCACTCATACAGCAGAGGGGCTAGAACACTGGAAGGAAAACTAAGTGACAGAAATACTTAATCACCAACAATCTCAGCATCCACACAGAGACCCAATTGAAAAATCAGCAACTACTAAGACGACAGGCGGATAAATCCATAAAGATGAGAAGAAACCAGCGCAAAAAGTAGGAAATCACCCGAAACCAAAACACCTCACCTCCTACAAAAATCCAAAACTCCTCACCAGCAAGGGAACAAAGCTGGACAGAGAATGAGTGTGACGAAATGACAGAATCAGACTTCAGAAAGTGGATAATGAGAAACCTCATTGAGCTAAAAAAAATGTTCTAAATCAGTGCAAAGAAACTAAGAACCTTGAAAAAAGATTTGAAAAAAATTTCGAGGAATTGATAACAAGAATGGACAACTTAGAGAGGAATATGAATGAATTGAAGGAGCTGAAAAACACAACACGAGAACTTCGTGAAGCATGCACAAGTTTCAACAGCCGAATTGACCAAGCAGAAGAAAGAATATCAGAAATTGAAGATCAACTCAATGAAATAAAACGTGAAACCAAGATTAAAGAAAAAAGCACAAAAAGGAATGAACAAAATCTCCAAGAAATGTGGGACTATGTGAAGAGACCCAACCTACGTTTGATAGGTGTACCAGAATGTGATGAAGAGAATGAATCTAAGCTGGAAAACACTCTTCAGTATATTATCCAGGAAAATTTCCCCAACCTAGCAAGACAGGTCAATACTCAACTCCAGGAAATACAGAGAAAACCACAAAGATACTCCGCAAGAAGAGCTACCCCAAGGCATATAATCGTTAGATTCACCAGGGTTGAAATGAAGGAGAAAATACTAAGGGCAGCCAGAGAGAAAGGTGGGGTCATCCACAAAGAGAAGCCCATCAGACTCACAGCAGATCTCTCGGCAGAGACTCTACAAGCCAGAAGAAAGTGGGGGCCAATATTCAACATCCTTAAAGAAAAGAACTTTCAACCCAGAATTTCATATCCAGCTAAACTGAGCTTCATAAGTGAAGGCAAAATAAAATCCTTCATGAATAAGCAAGTACTCAGAGATTTTGTCACCACTAGGCCTGCTTTACAAAAGCTCCTAAAACAGGCACTACACATAGAAAGAAACAAACAGTTCCAGCCATCCTAAAAGCACACCAAATGCTAAAGACCATCAACAAAATGAAGAATCTACATGAACCAATGGACAAAACATCCAGCTAGCATCAAAATGGCAGTATCAATTTCACACATAACAATATTAATCCTAACTGTAAATGGGCTAAATGCACCATTCAAAAGACACAGACTGGCAAATTGGATATAAAACCAAAACCCATCGGTGTGTGGTATCCAGGAAACCCACCTCACACGCAAAGATACACAAAGGCTCAAAATATAAAAATGGAGGAAGATTTCCCAAGCCAATGGAGAGGAAAAAGAAAGCAGGAGTTGCAATTCTCGTCTCTGATAAAATAGACTTTAAGGCAACAAAGATCAAAAGGAACAAAGAAGGTCATTACATAATGGTAAAAGGATCGATACAACAAGAAGAGCTAACGATTCTAAATATATATGGACCCAATGTAGGAGCACCTAGATATATAAGGCAAGTTCTTAATGACTTACAAAGAGACTTAGACTCCCACACAATAATAGTGGGAGACTTTAATACTCCACTGTCAATAGCAGACAGATCAACCAGATAGAAAATTAACAAGGATATCCAGGACTTGAACTCAGACCTGGACCAAGCAAGCCTGATAGACATTTACAGAACTCTCCACCCCAAATCCACACAATATACATTCTTCTCTGCAATACATCACACCTACTCCAAAATTGACCACATAATTGGAAGGAAATCACTCCTCAGCAAATGCAAAACAACTGAAATCATAACAAACAGTCTCTCAGACCATAGTACATTCAAGTTAGTACTCAGAATTCAGAAAGTAACTCAGAACCACACAGCTTCATGGAAACTGAACAACTAGCTCTTGAATGTTGATTGGATAAACAATGAAATGAAGGCAGAAATAAAGAAGTTCTTTGAAACCAATGAAAATGAAGACACAACGTATCAGAATCTCTGGGACACATTTCAAGCAGTCTGTAGAGGAAAATATATAGCAATAAGTGCCCACATGAGAAGAGTGGAGAGATCCAAAATTGACATTTTATAATCAAAACTGAAAGAGCTAGAGGACTAAGATCAAAAAAGCTCAAAACCCAGCCAAAGAAAAGAAATAACTAACATCAGAGTAGAACTGAAGGAGATAGAGACAAGAACAACCCTTCAAAAAATCAATAAAACAAAGAGCTGGTTTTTCGAAAAGATTAACAAAATAGACAGACCACTAGACAGACTGATAAAAAACAAAAGAGAGAACAACCAAATAGATGCAATAAAAAACGATAATGGGGAAATCACCACAGATTCCACAGAAATTCAAACCATCATCAGAGAATACTACAAACAACTCTATGCACATAAACTAGTAAATCAGGAAGAAATGGATAAATTCCTGGACGCCTGTGTTCTCTGAGGCCTGAACCAGGAAGAAGCCGAAACTATGAATAGACCAATAACAAGGTCTGAAGTTGAGGCAGCAATTAAGAGCCTACCACAAAAAAGAAGCTCCGGTCCAGATGGGTTCACAGCTGAATTCTACCAGACACACAAAGAGGATCTGGCACCATTCCTTCTAAAACTACTCCAAAGAATCCAAAAAGAGGGAACCCTTCCCAAATCACTTTATGAGACCTACATCATCCTGATACCAAAACCCGGCAGAGACTCAACAAGAAAAGAAAACTTCAGGCCAATATCCATGATGAACCTAGATGCAAAAATCTTCAATAAAATACTGGCAAACCGATTGCAACAGCACATTAAAAAACTAATCCATCATGATCAAGTAGGATTCATCCCGGAGATGCAAGGCTGGATCAACATATGCAAGTCTATATATGTTATTCACCACATAAACAGAAGCAAAAACAAAAACCACATGATTATCTCAATTGACACAGAGAAGGCATTTGACAAAATTCAACAGCTTTTTATGCTAAAAAAGCTCAATAAACTTGGTATTGATGGAACATATCTCAAAGTAATAAAAGCTATTTACGACAAATCAACAGCCAATATCATTCTTAATGGGCAAAAACTGGAAGCGTTTTCTTTGAAATCGGGCACTAGACAAGGATGCCCTCTCTCACCACTTCTATTCAACATAGTACTGGAAGTTCTAGCCAGATCAATCAGGCAAGAAAAAGAAATGAAGTGTATTCAAATAGGAAAGGTGGAAGCGAAATTGTCTCTATTTGCAGACGACATAATAGTATACCTAGAAGACACCATCACCGCAGCCCAAAAGCTCCTGCAACTGATAAGCAACTTCAGCAAGGTCTCAGGATATAAAATCAATGTTCAAAAATCACAAGCATTCCTATACACCAATAACAGTCTTAAAGAGAATCAAATAAAGAATGAACTGCCATTCACAATTGCTACAAAGAAAATAAAATACCTAGGAATACAACTCACAAGGAAGGTAAGGGACCTCTTTAAGGAAAACTACAAACCACTGCTAAACGAAATAAGAGAGGACACAAACAGATGGAGAAACATTTCATGTTCATGGTTAGGAAGAATCAATATCGTGAAAATGGCTATACTGCCCAAAGTAATTTACACAATCAATGCTATCCCCATCAAACTACCATTGAATTTCTTCACAGAACTGGAAAAAAACACCAGGAATTTCATATGGAACCAAAAAAGAGCCCGCATAGCCAAGTCAATTCTAAGCAAAAAGAACACATCGGGAGGCATCACACTACCAGACTTCAAACTATACTACAAGGCTACAGTAATCAAAACAGCATGGTACTGGTACCAAAACAGAGATATAGACCAATGGAACAGAACAGAAGCATGGGAGGCAACACAACATATCTACAACCATATTATCTTTGATAAACCAGACAGAAACAAGCAATGAGGAAAGGATTCCCTATTTAATAAATGGTGTTGGGAAAACAGGCTAGCCATGTGCAGAAAGCAAAAACTGGACCCCTTCCTGACACCTTACACTAAAATTAACTCCAGATGGATTAAAGACTTAAACGTAAGACCTGACACCATAAATACCCTAGAAGAAAATCTTGGCAAAACCATTCAGGACATAGGAGTAGGCAAGGACTTTATGAATAAAACACTGAAAGCATTGGCAACAAAAGCCAAAATAGACAAATGGGACCTAATCAAACTCCATAGCTTCTACACGGCAAAAGAAACTGTCACTAGAGTGAATCGGCAACCATCAGAATGGGAAAAAATCTTTGCAGATCATACATCTGACAAAGGGCTGATATCCAGAATTTACAAAGAACTCAAACAGATTTACAGGAAAAAAACAAACAAGCCCATTCAAAAATGGGCAAAGAATATGAACAGGCACTTTACAAAAGAAGATATACATGAGGCCAACAAACATATGAAAAAATGCTCATCATCACTGGTCATTAGAGAGATGCAAATCAAAACCACATTGAGATACCGTCTCACACCAGTTAGAATGGCGATCATCAAAAAATCCGGAGACAGCAGATGCTGGAGAGGATGTGGAGAAAAAGGAACACTCTTACACTGTTGGTGGGAGTGTAAATTAGTTCAACCATTGTGGAAGACAGTGTGGCGATTCCTCAGGGACCTAGAAATAGGAATTCCATTTGACCCAGCAATCCCATTACTGGGTATATATCCAAAGGACTATAAATCGTTCTACTCTAAGGACACATGCACACGAATATTCATTGCAGTACTGTTTACAATAGCAAAGAAGTGGAACCAACCCAAATGCCCAACGATGATAGACTGGACTGGGAAAATGTGGCACATATACACCATGGAATATTATGCAGCAATCAAAAAGGATGAGTTTGTGTCCTTTGTAAGGACATGGACGAATCTGGAGAACATCATTCTCAGCAAACTGACACAAGAACAGAAAAAGAAATACTGCATATACTCACTCATAGGTGGTTGAGAGAAATGAGAACACATGGAAACAGAGAGGCGGTCTACTATACACTGGGGTCTATTGGGGCGAATGGGGGAGGGATAGCGGGGGGGGCTGGGGAGGGATAGCCTGCGGATAAATGCCAAGTGTGCGTGAATGGGTGGAAGGCAGTAAACCACACTGCCATACGTGTACCGATGCATCTATCTTTCACATTCTGCACATGTACCCCAAAACCTATATTGCAATAAAAATTAAAAAACAAAAAAGAATTCTCTTTCCTATGGCCACTCGTTAAGAGCCTCAGTATGTTTAAAGACCTGGGGAAAGAGTCAGGATTTACCTTTATCCCCTCATTTAGTGTCTGGCTAAATAATGCACACTTGTGGAATAGTCAGGAGACTCTTTCATGTGGCCTCTAACTCGGAGTGTCTCTGAATAATGTGGTGTAATCAGGAGTCTATTTCATGGAGACACATATTCAGACCCTTGGTGAATAAGACAGGCCCTTGCTAGACTAAGGAATCTAATTAATATGGCCACATCTTCTGAGCCTCACTGAATAATACTCACCTGTATAATAATTGGGAGCCTATTTTCCATGGACCTTCATTCAGAGCCTCCGTAAATGATGTACACTTGTGGAGTAGCCATGAGTCTGTTCTATTAGGACACACATTCATAGCCTCAGTAGAAAATATGCACGTGTGGATTAGTCAGGATACCATTTTGTATGACCACTTAATCGTAGTCTCAGTGAAATATGCACAAATGTGTAGAACTCAGCAGTCTATTTCATATAGACACTCATTCAGAGATTCACTGAATAACACAAATATTTAAGATAGACAGCATCCTGTTTCATATGGTCACAAAGAAAGAGCCTCACTGAGTAATGCACACCTGGGGAAATGTGAGGAGTCTACTTTATACAGCCTCCCATTTACAGCCTCAGGGAATAATGCATACGTGTGGAATAGACACTAGTCTATTTTATATTGCCACGAAAAGCAAAGCCTGAGTGAGTAATATGCAACTTTGGAATAGTCACTAGTCTACGCCATATGCCCAAGTATTTAGAGTCAGAGTCAATAATACACGCCGGTGGACTAGTCAGAAAACAATTTCATATGGCCAAAAAGTATCAGAGCCTCAGTGAATAATACATACCTGGGAAATACTCAGGACGCTATTACATGTGGCATCAATTTCAGACATTCATTGAATAGGAAAAACCTGTATTGTAGTCAGAATCCTGTTTCATACAGCCACATATTCAGAGCCTAACTGAGTAATATACACCGTGGGAGAAGTCAAGATTCTATTTCATATAGCCACTTATTTAGAGGTGAATGTAAAAATGCACGCCTGAGGAATATTCAAGAGTCTATTTTCTGGCCACTCATTCAGAGATTCACAGAATAATACAGACCTATAGAAACATCAGGAGTGTACTTCACATGGCCACTTTTTCAGGACCGCAGAGAAGAATCACATATATCTGAAAATACTCAGGATTCTATGATATATAGCCACTTATCCGGAGACTCATGGAATAATGCACATCTAAGGAATAGTTTGGAGATTTTTGATATGACCCTACACCCAGCGACTCAGTGGACAATGCAGAACTGAAAAATAGTCAACAAGATAGAGTCAGGAGTTTATTATATTGGTCACTCATTCAGAATCTCACTGAAGAATACCCACCTGGGGAATAGTCAGAGACCAAGTCATATAAACACCCAATCACAGCATTACTGAATAATGCACAATGGTGCAATAGAGAAAATTCTATTTTATGTGGCCTCTCATTCAGAGTTTCAGTGCATAATAAACAGCTGTGGAGTAGTCAGGACCCGATTTAAGGTAGACCCAAATTAAGAAGCTCCGTGAATAATATACACACGTGTCAGCGTCAGGAGACTATTTGATATAGACACTCATACAGAATGTTTTTGAGTACTTCACATGTGAGGAATAATCACTAGTCTCCTTCATATAGTGATTCGTTTGGAGAATCCAAAAGTAATGCACATCTGTGGAGTAAAATGAGTTCTATTTCATAAGGCCACTCTTTCAGTGTTTTAGTGAATAATATGTATATCTGATAAGTCAGGAATCTCTTTCACATGGCCACTGGTTCAGGGCCTCTGTGAAAAACACTCCACTCAAGAATAGTCAAGGGTCTACTTCAAATGGCTACACGTTCAGTGTTTCTGTACGTAATGAACACCAGGGCAATACACCTGAGTCTTTTTTTTATTCATGCCCACTTTGTAAGAGTCTCAATCAATAATTCACCCCTGGGGAAGTGTAAAGAGTCTACTTTATGTAGCCACTCATTTAGAGCCTCAGTGAATAAGGCACATCAAGGTACTAGTAGAGCAGCTTTTATACAGCCACTCATTTTGTGTCTCACTGAGTTGTATACAAGTGAGGAATCCTAAAAATTCTATTTGATACTACCACTCGTTGAGAACCTTGTTGAATAATTCACAATGGAACAATAGTCAGGTGTCTATTTTATATGGTCTATTATTCAAAGTTTCAGAGAATAATGACCTTCTATGAAGTAATCAGGACGCTGTTTAAGATACCCACGAATTAAGTGCCTTTCTGAATGATACATTCCTGGGTGACAGTCGGGAGTCTATTTCATACGAACTCTTGTTTTGTGTATCACTGAGTAATACACACCTGGTTCAGTGTCAGGAGTCTATTTGGTATGGACGCTCAAACGGAACCTGTTTGATTAATACACTCATGGATAACAATGAGGAATCTGTGTCATATGGCTACTCCTTCAGACAAACAGTGAATAATGCACATGTGGAGTAATTAGAAGTCTGTTTCTTTTGGCTCCTCTTTCACAGCTTCACTGAGTATTATGCACTTGTGATAGAGTCTGTAGTCTATTTTTTACGGCCACTCAATCAGAGTCTCTATATGATGCACACCTGTGGAATAGTCAGAAGTCTCTTGCCTATGGCCACTTGTTATGAGCCTCACTAAGTGTAAACACCTGGGAAAAGAGTCAGGATTTACCTTTATCCTTTTATTCAGAGTCTCGTTAAATAATGGGCACCTGTGGAATAGTCAAGAGACTCTTTCATGTGGCCTCTAACTCGGAGTGTCACTGAATAATGTGGTGAAGTCAGGAGTCTATTTCATGCAGACACATATTCAGAGCATTGGTGAATAAGAAAGGTCCTTGCTCTTGTAAGGAATATAATTAATATGGCCACATCTTCTGAGCCTCAGTGAAAAATACACACCTGAAGACTAATTGGGAGTCTCTTTTTCATGGACCTTCATTCAGAGCCTCGGTAAACAATGCACACCCGTAGAGTAGCCAGGAGTCTGTTATATTAGGACAAACATTCATAGCCTCAGTGGATAATATGCACGTGTGGATTAGTCAGGATTCCATTTTGTATGGCCACTGACTCATAACCTCAATAAAAAATGCACAAATGTATAGTATTCATCAGTCTATTTCATAAAGACACTCATGCAGAGATTCACTGAATAACAGAAATATTTAAGATAGACCACATCCTGTTTCATATGGTCACACAGAAAGAGACTCATTGAGTAATACACACCTGGGGAAGTGTTAGGAGTCTACTTTATACAGCCTCTCATTTACAGCTTCAGGGAATAATGCACACGTGTGGAATAGACGCTAGTCTATTTTATATGGCCACGAAAAGCAAAGCCTGAGTGAGTAATACGAAACTATGGAATAGTCACTAGTCTACTCCATATGCCCAAGTATTTAGAGTCAGAGTCAGTAATACACGCCTGTGGACTGGTCAGAAAACAACTTTATATGGCCAAGGAGTTTCAGAGCCTCAGTGAATAATACATACCTGGGAAATACTCAGTACGCTATTACATGTGGCATCAATTTCAGAGTTTCATTGAATAGGAAACACGTGTATTGTAGTCAAAATTCTGTTTCATACAGCCACATATTCAGAGCCTAACTGAGTAACATACGCCTTGGGGAAAGTCAGGATTCTATTTCATATAGCCACTCATTTAGAGGCGAATATAAAAACGCACGCCTGAGGAGTATTCAGGAGTCTATTTTCGGGCCACTCATTCAGAGCTTTACAGAATAATACAAACCTATCGAAACGGCAGGAGTGTACTTCACATGGCCACTTATTCGTGACGCTCATGTAGAATCATATATATCAAGAAAATACTCAGGATTCTATGATATACAGCCACTTATTCGGAGACTCACGGAATAATGCACACCTAAGGAATAGTCTGGAGACTCTTTGATATGACCCTACACCCAGCGACTCAGTGGAAAATGCAGAACTGGAAAATAGTGAAGAGGATAGAGTCAGGAGTTTGTGTTATTTGGTCACTCGTTCAGAGTCTCACTGAAGAATACACGCCTGGGAAATAGTCAGGGTCCAAGTCATATGGCCACCCAATCACAGCATTACCGAATAATGCACAATGGGGCAATAGTAAGGAGTCTATTTCATGTGGCCTCTCATTCAGAACTTCAGTGCATAAAAAACAGCTGTGGAGTAGTCAGGATCCGACTTAAGGTAGCCCCAATTTAAGCAGCTCCGTGCATGATACACACAAGTGTCAGAGTCAGGAGACTCTTTGATATAGACACTCATACAGAACCTTTTCGAGTACTGCACATGTGGGAAATAATCACATGTCTGTTGCATATGGTGATTCGTTTGGATAATCCAAAAGTAACGCACACATGTGGAGTAAAATATGTTCTATTTTGTAAGGCCACACTTTCAGTGCTTTAGTGAATAGTATGTATATCTGATAAGTCAGGAATGTCTTTCACATGGCCACTCATTCAGGGCCTTTGTGAAGAACACTCCCCTCAAGAATAGTCAATTGTCTACTTCAAATGGCTACAGGATGAGAGTCTCCGTACCTAATGAACACCTGGGCAATACACCTGAATCTCTTTTCTTTCATGCCCACTTAGTCAGAGTCTCATTCAATAATACACACCTGGGGAAGAGGGAAGAGTGTACTTCATGTAGCCACTCATTTAGAGCCTCAGTAAATAATGCACACCAAGGTAATAGTCGAGAAGCTTATATACGGCCACTCATTTTGTGCCTCACTGAGTGATATACACCTGAGGAATCCTCAGGATTCTATTTGTTACTACCACGCATTGAGAACCATGCTGAATAATTCACAATGGAGCAATAGTCAGGTGTCTATTATATATGGTCTATCATTCAAAGTTTCAGTGAATAATGACCTTTTATAATCAGGACGCAGTTTAAGATAGCCACGAATTAAGAGCCTTCCTGAATGAAACACACCTGGGTGACAGTTGGGAGTCTATTTTATATGAACTCTAGTTCTGTGTTTCGCTGAGTAATGCACACCTGGGGCAGTGTCAGGAGTCTATTTGGTATGGACGTTCAAACGGAACCTGTTTGATTAATGCACACATGGATAAAAATGTGGAGTGTCTGTCATAAGGCTACTCCTTCAGACAAACAGTGAATAATGCACATGTGGAGTAATTAGAAGTCTGTTTCCGATGGCCCCTTTTTCACAGCCTCACTGAGTATTACACACTTGTGATAAAGTCTGGAGTCTACTTTTTATGGCTGCTCATTTAGAGAATCACTAAATAATGCATACTTGCAGAATAGTCAGAAGTCTCTTTTCTATGGCCACTCATTAAGAGCCTCATTAATTGTAAACACCTGGGGAAAGAGTCAGAATTTACCTTTATCCCCTCATTCAGAGTCTCACTAAATAATGCGCACCTGTGGAATAGTCAGGAGACTCTTTCATGTGGCCTCTAACTCAGTGTGTCACTGAATAATGTGGTGTAGTCAGGAATCTATTTCATGAAGACACATATTCAGAGCCTCAGTGAATAAGACAGGCCCTTGCTGTAGTAAGAAATCTAATTAATATGGCTACATCCTCTGAGCATCACTAAATAATACACACCTGGAGAATAATGGGGAGCCTAGTTTTCATGGACTTTCATTCAGAGCGTCGGTAAATAATGTACACCCGTGGAGTAGCCAGGAGTCTGTTATATTAGGACACATATCCATAGCCTCAGTGGATAATATGCACGTGTGGATTTGTCAAGATTCCATTTTGTATGGCCAGTGACATGTAACATCAGTGAAAAACACACAAATGTAAAGTACTCAGCAGTCTATTTCATATAGACACTCATTCAGAGATTCACTAAATAACACAAATATTTAAGATAGACATCATCCTGTTTCGGAGCCTCAATGAGTAATGCACACCTGGGGAAGGGTTAAGAGTCTACTTTGTACAGCCTCTCATTTACAGACCCAGGGAATCATGCACATGTGTGGAATAGACACTAGTCTATTTTATATAGCCACGTAAAGCAAAGCCTGAGTGAGTTATACGCAACTTTGGAATAGTCACTAGTCTACTCCGTGTGCCCAAGCATTAAGAGTTAGAGTTAATAATACACGCCTGTGGACTAGACAGAAAACAATTTCATATGGCCAAAATGTTTCAGAGCCTCAGTGAATAATACATACCTGGGAAATACTCAGGACGCTATTACATGTGGCATCAATTTCAGAGCTTCATTGAATAGGAAACACCTGTATTGTAGTCAGAATCCTGTTTCATACAGCCACATATTCAGAGCATAACTGAGTAACATACGCCTTGGGAAAAGTCAGGATTCTGTTTCGTATAGCCACTCATTTAGAGGCGAATGTAAAAACGCACGCCTGTGGAGTATTCAGTTTCTATTTTATGGCCACACTTTCAGAGCTTCACAGAATAATACAGACATAAGGAAACGTCAGGAGTGTACTTCACATGGCCATTTATTCAGGACCACAGTGGAGAATCACATATATCTGAAAAATACTCAGGATTCTAGGATAAATAGCCACTTATCTGGAGACTCACGGAATAATGCACACCTAAGGAATAGCCTGGAGACTCTGGTATGACCCTACACCCAGCGACTGAGTGGCCAATGCAGAACTGGAAAATAGTGAAGAGGATAGAGTCAGGAGTGTATGTTATGTGGTCACTCCTTCAGAATCTCACTGAAGAATACACACCTGGGGAATAGTCAGAGTCTAAGTCACATGGCCACCCAATCACAGCATTACTGAATAATGCACAATGGGGCAATAGTAAGGAGTCTATTTTATCTGGCCTTTCATTCACAGCTTCAGTGCATAATAAACAGCTGTGGAGTAGTCAGGACCCGATTTAAGGTAGCCAAAATTAAGCATCTCAGTGAATGATACACACACGTGTCAGAGTCAGGAGACTATTTGATATAGACACTCATACAGAACCTTTTCGAGTACTGCAAATGTGGGGAATAATCACTAGTCTGTTACATACGGTGATTCGTTTGGAGAATACGAAAGTAACGCACACCTGTGGAGTAAAATGGGTTCTATTTTGTAAGGCCACTCTTTCAGTGTTTTAGTGAATAGTATGTATATCTGATAAGTCAGGAATCTCTTTCACATGGACACTCGTTCTGGGCCTCTGTGAAGAACACTTCTCTCAAGAATAAAGGGTCTACTTCAAATGGCTGCAAGTTCAGAGTCTCTGTATGTAATGAACACTTGGGCAATACACTTGAGTCTCTTTTTTTATGCCCACTTAGTCAGAGTCTCATTCAATAATACACACCTGGGGAAGAGTGAAGAGTCTACCTCATGTAGCTATCCTTTTAGAGCCTAAGAGAATAATGCACACCAGGGTAGTAGTCCAGCAGCTTTTTTATCGCCACTCATTTTGTGCCTCACTGAGTGATATAGACCTGAGTAATCCTCAGGATTCTATTTGATACTACCACTCCTTGAGAAACTTGTTGAATAATTCACAATGGATCAATAGTCAGGTGTCGATTTTACATGGTCTATCATTCAAAGTTTCAGTGAATAATGACTTTCTATTGAGTAATCAGGACGCTATTTAAATAGCCACGAATTAAGTGCCGTACTGAATGATATATACCTGGGTGACAGTCGGGAGTTTATTTCATATGAACTCTAGTTTTGTGTATCGCTGAGTAATACACACCTGGGGCAGTGTCAGGAGTCTATTTGGTATAGACGCTCAAACGGAACCTGTTTGATTAATGCACACATGAATAACAATGAGGAGTCCTTGTCATACAACTACTCCTTGAGATAAACAGTGAATAATGCACATGTGGAGTAATTAGAAGGCTGTTTCATATGGACACTGTTTCACAGGCTCACTGAGTATTACTCACTTGTGATACAGTCTGGAGTCTATTTTTATAGCCACTCATTCAGAGAATAACTAAATAATGCACTCCTGCAGAATAGTCAGAAGTCTCTTTCCTATGGCCACTCGTTAAGAGCCTCACTATGTGTAAACACCTGGAAAAAGAGTCAGAATTTACCTTTTTCCCCTCATTTAGAGTCTAACTAAATAATGCACACCTGTGAAATAGTCAGGACACTCTTTCATGTGGCCCCTAACTCAGTGTGTCACTGAATAAGGTGTTGTAGTCAGGAATCTGTTTCATGAAGACACATATTCAGAGCCTCAGTGAATAAGACAGGTTCTTGCTGTAGTAAGAAATTTAATTAACATGGCTACATCTTCTGAGCCTCACTGAATAATACACACCTGGAGAATAATTAGGAGTCTATTTTTCATGAAACTTCATTGAGAGCCTCGGTAAATAATGTACACCCGTGGAGTAGCCAGGAATCTGTTATATTAGGACACACATTCATAGCCTCAGTGGATAATATGCACGTGTGGATTAGGATTTTATATTGTATGGCCACTGACTCGTAACCTCAGTGAAAAATCCACAAATGTAAAGTACTCAGCAGTCTATTTCATGTAGACACTCATTCAGAGATTCACTGAATAACACAAATATTTAAGATAGACAGCATCCTGTTTCATATGGTCACACAGGAAGTGCCTCACTGAGTAATTCACACCTGGGGAAGTGTTAGGAGTGTACTCTTTACAGCCTCTCATTTTACAGCCTCCGGGAATAATGCACACGTGTGGAATAGACACTAAACTCTTTTGTATGGCCACGAAAAGCACAGCCTGACTGAGTAGTAGGCAACTTTGAAATAGTCACTAGTCTACTCCATATGCCCAAGTATTTAGAGTCAGAGTCAATAATACACGCCTGTGGACTAGTCAGAAAACAAATTCATATGGCCAAAGAGTTTCAGAGCCTCAGTGAATAATACATACCTGGGAAATACTCAGGACGCTATTATATGTGGCATCAATTTCAGAGTTTCATTGAGTAGGAAACACCTGTATTGTAGTCAGAATTCTGTTTCCTATAGCCTCATATTCAGAGCCTAACTGAATTACATACACCTTGGGAAAAGTCAGGATTCTATTTCGTATAGCCACTCATTTAGAGGCGAATGTATAATCGCACCCATGAGGAATATTCAGGAGTCTCTATTTTATGGCCACTCATTGAGAGCTTCACTGAATAATACAGACCTATGGAAATGTCAGGAGTGTACTTCCCATGTCCTCTTATTCAGAACCTCAGTGAGGAATCATATATATCTGGAAAATTCTCCGGATTATATGATATATATCCACTTATTCAGAGACTCACGAAATAATGCACACCTATGGAATAGTCTGGAGACTATTTGATATGACCCTACACCCAGAGAATCAGTGGACCATGCAGAAGTGAACAATAGTCAAGAGGCTAGAGTCAGGAGTGTATGTTATGTGGTCACTCCTTCAGAATCTCACTGAATAATACACACCTGGGGAATAATCAGAATCCAAGTCATATGGCCACTCAATCACAGCATTACCGAATAATACACAACAGGGTAATAGTAAGGAGTCAATTTCACGTGGCCGCTCATTCAGAGTTTCAGTGCATAATAAACAGCTGTGGAGTAGCCAGGACCCGATTGAGGGTATGCCCAAATTTCGCAGCTCTGTGAATGATACACACACGTGTCAGAGTCAGGAGACTATTTGATATAGACACTCAAACAGAACCTTTTTGAATACTGCACATGTGGGGAATAATCACTATTCGGTTTCATATGGTGATTCGTTTGGAGTATCAAAAAGTAACACACAACTGTGGAGTAAAATGGGTAATATTTCATAGGGTTACTCTTTCAGTGGTTTATTGAATAATATATATATCTGATAAGTCATGAATCTCTTTCACATGTCCACTCGTTCAGGGCCTCTGTGAAGAACACTCCCCTCAAATATATTCAAGGGCCTAGTTCAAATGACTACCCATTCAGATTCTCTGTACTTAATGAACACCTGGGTAATACACCTGAGTCTCTCTCTTTTTTAAATTTTTATTGCATTACAGGAATTTGGGTACATGTGCAGAACGTGCAAGGTAGTTGAATAGGTACACACATGGCAGTGTGTTTTGCTGCCTTCCTTTCCTTCACCCACACTTGGCATTCATCCCCAAGCTATCCCTCCCCAGCCGTTCCTGCTGTCCTTCCCCCATTCCCACATATAGACCCCAGTGTGTAATAGACTTCCTCTCTTTGTCCATGTGTTCTTATTTTTCTCACCCACCTATGAGTGAGTATATGCGGTATTTCCTTTTTTGTTCTTGTGTCAGTTTGCTGAGAATGATGTTCTACAGATTCATCCATGTCCTTACAAAGGACACAGACTCATCATTTTAGATTGCTGCATAATATTCCATGGTATATATGTGCCACATTTTCCCAGTCCAGTCTATCATACTTGAGCATGTGGGTTGGTTCCAGTTCTTTGCTATTGTAAACAGTGCTGCAATGAACATTCGTGTCTATGTGTCCTTATAGTAGAACGATTTATAGTCCTTTGGATATATGCCCAGTAATGGGATTGCTGGGTCAAATGGAATTTCTATTTCTAGGTCCTTGAGGAATCCCCACACTGTCTTCCACAATGGTTGAACTAATTTACACTTCCACCAACAGTGTAAGAGTGTTCCTATTTCTCCACATTCTCTCCAGCATCTGCTGTCTCCAGATTTTTTTAATGATCGCCATTCTAACTGGCCTGCGATGGTATCACAATGTGGTTTTGATTTGAATCTCTCTAATGATCAGTGATGATGAGCATTTTTTCATGTGTTTGTTGTCCTCATGTGTGTCTTCTTTTGTAAAGTGTCTGTTCACATCCTTGGCCCATTTTCGAATGGGCTTGTTTGTTTTTTTTCCTGTAAATCTGTTTGAGTTCTTTGTAAATTCTGTATATCAGCCCTTTGTCAGATGCATAAACTTCAAAGATATTTTTCCCATTCTGATGGTTGCCGATTCACTCTAGTGACTGTTTCTTTTGCCGTGCAGAAGCTGTGGAGTTTGATTAGGTCCCTTTTGTCTATTTTGGCTTTTGTTGCCAATGCTTTTGGTGTTTTGTTCATGAAGTCCTTGCCTACTCCTATGTCCTGAATGGTTTTGCCTAGATTTTCTTCTGGGGTTTTTATGGTGTCAGGTCTTATGTTTAAGTCTTTAATCCATCTGGAGTTAATTTTAGTGTAAGGTGTCAGAAAGGGGTCCAGTTTCTGCTTTCTGCACATGGCTAGCTGGTTTTCCCAACACCATTCATTAAATAGGGAATCTTTTAACCATTGCTTCTTTTGTCTGGTTTATCAAAGATAATATGATTGTAGATATGTTCTGTTGCCGCCGATGCTTCTGTCCTTTTCATTGGCCTATATCTCTGTTTTGGTACGAGTACCATTCTGTTTTGATTATTGTAGCCTTGTAGTATTGTTTGAAGACTTGTAGTGTGATGCCTCCCGCTGTGTTCTTTTTGCTTAGAATTGACTTGGCTATGCGGGCTCTTTTTTGGTTCCATATGAAATTCATGGTGGTATTTTCCAGTTCTCTGAGGAAATTAAATGGTAGTTTGATGGGGATAGCATTGACTATGTAAATTACTTTGGGTAGCATAGCCATTTTCACGATATTGATTCTTCCTAACCACGAACATGGAATGTTTCTCCATCTGTTTGTGTCCTCTTTTATTTCGTTGAGCAGTGGTTTGTAGTTTTCCTTAAAGAGGTCCCTTACGTTCCTTGTGAGTTGTATTCCTAGGTATTTTATTTTCTTTGTATCAATTGTGAATGGCAGTTCGTTCTTGATTTGGTTCTCTTTAAGTCTGTTATTGGTGTATAGTAATGCTTGTGATTTTTGAACATTGATGTTCTATCCTGTGAGTTTGCTAAAGCTGCTTATCAATTTCAGGAGCTTTTGGGCTGAGGTGATGGGGTCTTCTAGGTATACTATTATGTCTTCTGCAAATAGAGACAATTTGGCTTCCATCTTTCCTATTTGAATACCCTTTATTTCTTTTTCTTGCCTGATTTCTCTGGCTAGAACTTCCAGTACTATGTTGAATAGGACTGGTGAGAGAGGGCATCCTTGTGTAGTGCCTGATTTCAAAGGAAATGCTTCCAGTTTTTGCCCATTCATTATGATATTGGCTTTTGGTTTGTCATAAATAGCTTTTGTTACTTTGAGATATGTTCCATCAATACCAAGTTTATTGAGGGTTTCTAGCATAAAGGGCTGTTGAATTTTGTCAAATGCCTTCTCTGTGTCAATTGAGATAATCATGTGGTTTCTGTTTTTGCTTCTGTTTATGTGGTGAATTACATTTATAGACTTGCATATGTTGAACCAGCCTTGCATCCCCCGGATGAATCCTACTTGATCATGATGGATAAGTTTTTTAATGTGCTGTTTCAATCGGTTTGCCAGAATTTTAGTGAAGATTTTTGCATGTATGTTCATCATGGATATTGGCCTGAAGTTTTCTTTTCTTGTTGAGTCTCTGCCGGGTTTTGGTATCAAGATGATGTTGTTCTCATAAAATGATTTGGGAAGGGTTCACTCTTTTTGAATTATTTGGAATAGTTTTGGAAGGAATGGTACCAGATACTTTTTGTGTGTCTTGTAGTTAGTATTTGTTGTCTTTGGCTAGATTTTGAGGTTTTTTGATCTTGTTCCTCTAGCTCTTTCAATTTTGATGATAGGATGTCAATTTTGGATCTCTCCACTCTTCTCATGTGGGCACTTATTGCTATATATTTTCCTCTACAGACTGCTTTAAATGTGTCCCACAGATTCAGGTACATTGTGTCTTCATTCTCGTTGGTTTCAAAGAACTTCTTTATTTCTGCTTTCATTTCATTGTTTATCTAAACAACATTCAAGAGCCAGTGGTTCAGTTTCCAAGAAGCTGTGCGGTTCTGAGTTATTTTCTGAATTCTGAGTTCCAACTTGATTGCACTATCGTCTGAGAAATTTTTTTTTATGATTTCAGTTGTTTTGCATTTCATGAGGAGTGCTTTACTTCCAATTATGTAATCAATTTTGGAGTAATTGTGATGTGGTGCTGAGAAGAATGTATATTCTGTGGATGTTGGGTGGAGAGCTCTGTAAATGTCTATCAGGTTTGCTTGTTTCAGGTCTGAGTTGAAGTCCTTGATATCCTTGTTAATTTTCTGTCTGGTTGATCTGTCTGATATAGACAGTGGAGTCTTAAAGTCTTCCACGATTATTATTATTTTTTTAATCTAATTTTTTTAATATTTTAAATTTTTATTGAATTATAGGTTTGGGGTATATGTCCAGAGTGTGCAAGACAGTTGCATAGGTACACACATTTCAGTGGGCTTTGCTGCCTTCCTCTTCTTAACCCCCACTTTACATTTATCCCCAGGCTATTTCTCCCCAGACCCCTGCACTGTCTCTCCCCCTTCCCCCCAACAGACCCCAGTGTGTAGTAGACCCCCTCCCTGTGTCCATGTTTTCTTTTTTTTCCAGTTTATTTATTTATTTTTATTTATTTTTTTTTAAATTTTTATTGCATTATAGGTTTGAGGGTACATGTGCAGAACAAGCAAGATAGTTGCATAGGTACACACATGGCAGTGTGCTTTGCTGCTTTCCTCCCCTTCACCCACACTTGGTATTCATCCCCAGGCTATCCCCCCCAGCCCCCCCTTCTGTCCCTCCCCCATTCCCCCCAACAGTCCCGAGTGTATAGTAGACCGCCTCTCTGTGTCCATGTGTTCTCATTTTTCTCACTCACTTATGAGTGAGTATATGCGGTATTTCTTTTTCTGTTCTTGTGTCAGTTTGCTGAGAATGATGTTCTCCAGATTCATCCATGTCCCTACAAAGGACACAAACTCATCATTTTTGATTGCTGCATAATATTCCATGGTGTATATGTGCCACATTTTCCCAGTCCAGTCTATCATCGTTGGGCGTTTGGGTTGGTTCCAGGTCTTTGCTATTGTAAACAGTGCTGCAATGAACATTCCTGTGCATGTGTCCTTATAGTAGAACGATTTACAGTCCTTTGGATAGATACCCAGTAATGGGATTGCTGGGTCAAATGGAATTCCATGTTTTCTCATTTTTCTCACCCACGTATGAGTGAGAATATGCGGTATATTTTTTCTGTTCTTGTGTCAGTTTGCTGAGAATGATGTTCTCCAGATTCATCCACGTCCTTACAAAGGACACAAACTCATCATTTTTGGTTGCTGCATAATATTTCACGGTGTATATGTGCCACATTTTCAAAGTCCAGTATATCATGGATGGACATTTGTGTTGGTTCCAGGTCTTTGCTATTGTAAACAGTGCTGCAATGAACATTCATATTTATGTGTCCTTATAGTAGAACAATTTATAGCCCTTTGGATATATACCCAGTAATGGGATTGCTGGGTCAAATGGAATTTCTATTTCTAGGTCCTTGAGAAATCGCCACACTGTCTTCCACAATGGTTGAACTAATTTACACTTCCACCAACAGTGTAAAAGTGTTACTATTTCTCCAGATCCTCTCCAACATCTGCTGTCTCCAGATATTTTAATGATCGCCATTCTAACTGGCGTGAGATGGTATCTCAATGTTGTTTTGATTTGCATCTCTCTAATGACCAATGATGATGAGCATTTTTTCATGTGTTTGTTGGCCTCATGTACGTCTCCTTTTTAAAGTGTCTGTTCATGTCCTTTGCCCATTTTTGAATGGGCTTGTTTGTTTTTTTCCTGTAAATCTGTTTGAGTTCTTTGTAAATTCTGGATATCAGCCCTTTGTCAGATGCGTAAACTGCAAAGATTTCTTTCCATTTTGTTGGTTGCTGATAAACTCTAGTGACTGTTTCTTTTGCCATGCAGAAACTGTGGAGTTTGATTAGGTCCCATTTGTCTATATTGGCTTTTGTAGCCAATGCTTTTGGTGTTTTGTTCTTGAAATCCTTGCCTACTCCTATGTCCTGAATGGTTTTGCCTAGATTTTCTTCTGGGTTTTTATCGTGTCAGGTCTTATGTTTAAGTCTTTAATCCATCTGGAGTTAATTTTAGTGTAAGGTGTCAGGAAGGGGTCCAGTTTCTGCTTTCTGCACATAGCTAGCCAGTTTTCCCAGCAGCATTTATGAAACAGGGAATATTTTCCCCATTGCTTGTTTTTGTCTGGTTTATCAAAGATTATATGATTGTAGATATGTTGTGTTGCCTCCGATGCCTCTGTTCTGTTCCATTGGTCTATATCTCTGGTTTGGTACCATTACCATGCTGTTTTGATTACCGTAGCCTTGTAGTATAGTTTGAAGTCTGGTAGTGTGATGCCTCCCAATGTGTTCTTTTTGCTTAGAATTGACTTGGCTATGCGGGCTCTCTTTTAGTTCCATATGAAGTTCATGGTGGTTTTTTCCAGTTCTGTGAAAAAATTCAATGGTAGTTTGATGGGGATAGCATTGATTGTGTAAATTACTTTGGGCAGTATAGCCATTTTTACGATATTGATTCTTCCTAACCACGAACATGGAATGTTTCTCCCTCTGTTTGTGTCCTCTATTATTTCGTTGAGCTGTGGTTTGTAGTTGTCCTTAAAGAGATCCCTTACATTCCTTGTGAGTTGTATTCCAAAGTATTTTATTTTCTTTGTATCAATTGTGAATGCCAGTTCGTTCTTGATTTGGTTCTCTTTAAGTCTGTTATTGGTGTTTATTAATGCTTGTGATTTTTGAACATTGATTTTCTATCCTGTGACTTTGCTAAAGTTGCTTATCAGTCTGAGGAACTTTTGGGATGAGGTGATGTGGTCTTCTAGGTGTATTATCATGTTTTCTGCAAATAGAGACAATTTGGCTTCCACCTTTCCTGTTTGAATACCCTTTATTTCTTTTTCTTGCCTGATTGCTCTGGCTAGAACTTCCAGTACTATGTTGAATAGGAGTGGTGAGAGAGGGCATCCTTGTGTAGTGCTGGATTTCAAAGGGAATGCTTCCAGTTTTTTCCCATTAAGTGTGATATTGGCTGTTGGTTTGTCATAAATAGCTTTTATTACTTTGAGATATGTTCCATCAATACCAAGTTTTTTGAGGGCTTTTAGCATAAAGGGCTGTTGAATTTTGTCAAATGCCTTCTCTGCATCAATTGAGATAATCATATGGTTTTCGTTTTTGTTTCTGTTTATGCGCTGAATTACATTTATAGACTTGCGTATGTTGAACCAACCTTGCATCCCCGGGATGAATCCTACTTGTTCATGATGGACTAATTTTTTAATGTGCTGTTGCATTCGGTTTGCTAGTATTTTATTGAAGATTTTTGCATCTATGTTCATCATGGATATTGGCCTGAACTTTTCTTTTCTTGTTAAGTCTCTGCCGAGTTTCGGTATCAGGATGATTTTGGTCTCATAAAATGATTTGGGAAGGGTTCCCCCTTTTTTTATTATTTGAAATAATTTCAGAAGGAATGGTACTAGACCATCTTTGTGTGCCTGGTAGAATTCGGCTTTGAACCCATCTGGACCTGGGAATTTTTTGTGTGGCAGGCTCTTAATTGCTGCCTCAACTTCAGACCTTGTTATTGTTCTATTCATAGTTTCAGCTTCCTCCTGGTTTAGGCTTGGGAGGACAAAGGCGTCCAGGAATTTATCCATTTCTTCCTAGTTTACTAGTTTATGTGCATAGAATTGTTTGTAGTATTCTCTGATGATGGTTTGAATTTCTGTGGAATCTGTGGTGATTTCTTCTTTATCTGTTATTATTGCATCTATTTGGTTGTTCTTTCTTTTCTTTTTTAACAGTCTGGCTAGTGGTCTCTCTATCTTGTTGATCTTTTCGAAAAAATAGCTCTTGGATTTTTTGATGTTTTGAAGGGTTTTTCTTGTCTCTATCTCCTTCAGTTCTGCTCTGATCTTAGTTATTCCTTGTCTTCGGCTAGGTATTGAGCTTTTTTGGTCTTGCCCCTCTAGCTCTTTCAATTTTGACGATAGGGTGTCCATTTTGAATCTTTCCACTCTTCTCCTGTGGGCACTTATTTCTATATATTCTCCTCTACAGACTGCTTTAAATGTGTCCCAGAGATTCTGGTACGTTGTGTCTTCATTCTCATTGGTTTCGAAGAACTTCTTTATTTCTGTCTTCATTTCATCGTTTATCTAATTAACATTCAAGAGCCAGTTTTTCAGTTTCCATGAAGCTGTGCAGTTCTGTGTTATTTTCTAAATTCTGAGTTCCAACTTGATTGCACTATGATCTGAGAGAATGTTTTTTATGATTTCAGTTGTTTTGCATTTGCTGAGGAGTGCTTTACTTTCAATTTGGTGGTCAATTTTGGAGTAGGTGTGATGTGGTGCTGAGAAGAATGTATATTCTGTGGATTTGGGGTGAAGAGTTCTGTGAATGTCTATCAGGTTTACTTGTTCCAGGTCTGAGTTCAAGTCCTGGATATCCTTGTTAATTTTCTGTCTGGTTGGTCTGTCTGATATTGACAGTGGAGTGTTAAAGTCTTCCACTATTACTGTGCGGGATTCTAAGCCTCTTTGTAAGTCATTAAGAACTAGCCTTATATATCTGCGTGCTCCTGCATTGGGTCCATATATACTTACAATCATTAGCTCTTCTTTTTGTATCGATCCTTTTACCATTATGTAATGACCTTCTTTGTCCCTTTTGATCTTTGTTGCTTTTAAGTCTATTTTATCAGAGACGAGAATTGCAACTCCTGCTTTTATTGCTATCCATTTGCATGGTAAATCTTCCTCCATCCCTTTATTTTGGGCCTTTGTGTATTCTTGCGTGTCAGGTGGGTTTTCTGTACACAGCACACCGACCGGTTTTGGCTTTTTATCCAATTTTCCAGTCTGTGTCTTTTGGTTGGTGCATTTAGCCCATTTACATTTAGGGTTAATATTGTTATGTGTGAATTTGATACTGCCATTTTGATGCTAGCTGGCTGTTTTGTAAATTGGTTCATGTAGATTCTTCATTTTGTTGATGCTCTTTAGCATTTGGTATGCTTTAAGATGGCTGGATCTGGTTGTTTCTTTCTATGTGTAGTGCCTATTTTAGGAGCTTTTGTAAAGCAGGCCTAGTGGTGACAAAATCTCTGAGTACTTGCTTGTTCATGAAGGATTTTGTTTTTCCTTCACTTATGAAGCTCAGTTCGGCTGGATATGAAATTCTGGGTTGAGAGTTCTTTTCTTTAAGGATGCTGAATATTGGCCCCCACTCTCTTCTGGCTTGTAGAGTCTCTGCCGAGAGATCTGCTGTGAGTCTTATGGGCTTCCCTTTGTGGGTGACCCGACCTTTCTCTCTGGCTGCCCTTTGTATTTTCTCCTTAATTTCAACCCTGGTGAATCTGACAGTTATGTGCCTTGGGGTTGCTCTTCTTGCGGAGTATCTTTGTGGTGTTCTCTGTATTTCCTGGAGTTGAGTATTGACCTGTCTTACTATCTTGGGGAAATTTTCCTGGATAATATCCTGAAGAGTGTTTTCCAACTTGGATTCATTCTCTTCATCACATTCTGGTACACCTATCAAACGTTGGTTGGGTCTCTTCACATAGCCCCACATTTCTTGGAGATTTTGTTCAATCCTGTTTGTGCTTTTTTCTTTAATCTTGGTTTCTCATTTTATTTCATTGAGTTGATCTTCAACTTCCGATATTCTCTCTTCTGCTTGTTCAATTCGGCTGTTGAAACTTGTTCATGCTTCACGAAATTCTCGTGTTGTGTTTTTCAGCTCCTTCAATTCATTCATATTCCTCTCTAAGTTGTCCATTCTTGTTATCAATTCCTCGAATCTTTTTTCAAATCTTTTTTCAAGGTTCTTAGTTTCTTTGCACTGATTTTGAACATGTTCTTTTAGCTCACTAAAGTTTCTCATTATCCACTTTCTGAAGTCTGATTCCATTATTTTATCACAGTCATTCTCCATCCAGCTTGGTTCCCTTGCTTGTGAGGAGTTTTGGTCCTTTTTAGGAGGTGAGGTGTTTTGATTTCGGGTGTTTTCCTCCTTTTTGCGCTGATTTCTTTTAATCTTTATGGATTTATCCACCTGTTGTCTTAGTAGTTGCTGATTTTTCAATTGGGTCTCTGTGTGGACGCTGAGATTGTTGATGATGAAGTATTTCTGTTACTTAGTTTTCCTTCTAATGGTCTAGCCCCTCTGCTGTATGAGTGCTGAGGTTCAGTCCAATCACTGCTTGTCTGGGGTATACCTGTAGCAGCTGTGGAACAGTGAGGGATGATACCAGTTTCTTCTTCTGCTGTCTTTGTACCGGAATGATGCCCACCAAATGTCAGTCTGATTAGTTCTTTTTTGGAGTGACTCTTTGGATATACAGGGGTCAGGGAGCTGCTTCAGGAGATGGTCTCTGCTTTATAGGAGCTCCAGTGCTGAGCTGTGAGCTCCGTTTCTCATTCAGGGTTTTTGGGAGGTTGTTTATGTCTGCCGCAATAGAACTCATAAAACACCACCCTTTCTTTTTTTTTCCTCTTAAATGCTCTGTCTCAGGGAGTTGTGGCTTTCTTTATGAATATCTGTTGCACTGTCCTCCCCAACTAGGAGGGAGTCTATTCATTATTTGCCTGCCGGGGCTCTGACCTGCTAGTGCGGGTCTGCCCTGTTGCTGCCTGGATCCCTTCTGCTGTGGAGCACTCCCCACTCCTGGCAGAGTCTCTCTGTTATGGCAGATTGCCTCAGCAGTGGCAGGCTGCGTCAGTCCTGGGCAGTACTTCAGTAGGAGCAGCTTGATTCAGTAATGGCGGATGCCCCTCCCTCACCGGGCTACACCATCCTAGATGCCAACAGCAAAACTGTCAGCCCCAATCACCTCCAGTCGCCGCCCTGCTTGTCCCCATGAGGGTGGGTCCCACCGAGCCTGATCACCCAGCTCCCTGCCTCAGAGTCCGTTCTCTCTCTCTGTTCCTCTCAGCAAGCTGAAAGGTCGACCTTCTCACTGGTGCCCCAGTAGCCTGCCAATAGGGCACTAGGATCCATGCCATCTCCTGTGCCGCTGCCCACTGCATCGGCTCAGATCTCGCTTCCCAGAAAACTCCTGGCCTGGCTCATTGTCCAAGTCCTGTTCAATCAGATGGACATGCCAATCTGTTCTTCCAAATCTTAGATTACCCATTTAACAGGGCACCCAGACCAGTGAGTTCCCTGCCAGATCCAGCTGCAGCGCCAGCCGAAGCGGCCGTGTGGGCCGGCTGCTAGCCGGCTGTACTAGCATCCCATGTCTCTCCCACACCTGGGACTTTCAACGCTTTGTGGACAAAAAAGGTCCATCCGAGAATGCGGCTAGGACTCACCTCTGTGCCTTCACTGAGAGCTGCAATCCTGGGTCGCTTCTATGACGCCATCTTGTGAGTCCCCCTAACTTACCTAGTTGAACAAACTCACAGAAGAGCAAATTGAAGAAAAATATTCTTTTTGTTTTTGAGGCAGTTTTACTGCTATTTCATTATATACGGGATTTCTCCTAGAAATGCCTGTTTTGAGACTCCCCACAGAAAGTGTTTCCAAACTGCTAAAGAAAAACATAAGTTTATCTCTGTAAGTTGAATGTACACATTGATAACCATTCTGTTAGATAGCTCCGTTTTGGTTTTAGAACCAGATATTTCTCATTACAGCCTAGACTCCCATTCACTCAGGAATATCCAAACGCAGCTTTAACCAGAAACGTGTTTCTAACTCCTGAAATTAAGGAGAGATTTAACTTACTTAGTTGAAGAAATGCACAGCAGAGCAAACTAAAGCATAACATTCTTTTTTGTTTTTGAGGAAGCTTTACTCCTATTTTGTTATATGTGGGAATTCTGCTAGAAATGCCTGTTTTGATATTCCCCACAGAATGGGTTTCCAAACTGCTGCAGAAACACATGAGTTTAACTCTGTAATGTGAATGTACACATTGACAACCATTCTGTTCGATAGCTCCGTTTTGGTTTTTGAACCACATAATTCTCCTTAAAGCATATGCTCCCATACACTCAGGAATATCCAAACGCAGTTTTTACAAGAAAAGTGTTTCTAACTCCTGAATATAAGGAGAGATTTAACTTACTTAGTTGAACAAATGCACAGCAAAGCAAATTGAACGATAACTTTTTTTTTGTTGTTTTAGAGGCAGTTTTACTGCTATTTTGTTATATGCGGGATTCTGGTAGAAATGATTGTTTTGATATTCTCCACAGAAAGCGTTTCCAAACTGCTGCAGAAACACATGAGTTTAACTCTGTAAGATGAATGTACACATGGACAACCATTCTGTTAGATAGCTCCGTTTTGGTTTTATAACCAGATATTTCTCACTACAGCATATGCTCCCATTCACTCAGGAATATCCAAACTCAGCTATTACCAGAAAGTTGTTGTAACTCCCGAATCTAAGGAGAGATTTAACTCACTTAGTTGAACAAACGCACAGCAGGACAGATTGAAGGATGCGTTTCTTTTGTGTTTTAGAGGCAGTTTTACTGTTATTTCGTTATATGAGGAAATTCTGCTAGAAATGCCTGTTTTGAGATTCGCCACAGAGAGCATTTCCACACTGCTGAAGAAACACGTGAGTTTAACTCTGTAAGTTGAATGTACACATTGAGAGCCATTCTGTTAGAAAGGTCCGTTTTGGTTTTAGAACCAGATATTTTTCATTACATCATATGGTTTCATTCATTCAGGAATATCCAAATGCAGTTTTTTCCAGAAACGTGTTTCTAATTCCTGAAACTTAGGAGAGAATAAACTTGCTTAGTTGAACCAACGCACAGCAGAGCAAATTGAAGGATAACTTTCTTTTTCGTTTTTGCAGCAGTTTTACTGCTATTTCGCTATATGCGGAAATTCTGGTCGAAGTGCCTGTTTTGAGATTCTTCACAGAAAGTGTTTCCAAACTGCTGCAGAAACACATGAGTTTAACTCTGTAAGTTGAATGTACACATTGAAAATCATTCTGTTAGATAGCTCCGTTTTGGTTTTAGAACCAGATATTTCTAATTACAGCATAAACTCCCACTCTCTCCAAAATATCCAAATGCAGTTTTTACCAGAAACGTGTTTCTAACTCCTGAGTCTAAGGAGAGATTTAACTCACTTAGTCGAACAAACACACAGCAGGGAAGACTGAAGAATAGGATTCGTATGTGTTGTAGAGGCAGTTTTACTGCTATTTCATTATATGCGGGAATTCTGTTAGAAATTCCTGTTTTCATATTCTCCACAGAAAGCTTTTCCAAACTGCTGCAGAAACACATGAGTTTAACTCTGTAAGTAGAATGTACACATTGAAAACCATTCTTTTAGATAGCTCCGTTTTGATTTTAGAAGCAGGTATTTCTAATTACAGCATAAACTCACATTCTCTCAAAAATATTCAAACACAGCTTTTACCAGAAACGTGTTTCTAACTCCTGAATTAAATGAGAGATTAAACTCACTTAGCTGAACAAACGCAGAGCAGGGCAGATTGAAGAATTCGTTTCTTTCGTGTTTTAGAGGCAGTTTTACTGCTTTTTTGTTATATGTGGGAATTCTGCTAGAAATGCCGGTTTTGATATTCCACACAGAAAGCGTTTCCAAACTGCTGCAGAAACACATGAGTTTAACTCTGTAAGTTTAATGTACACAATGAAAACCATCCTGTTCGATAGCTCCGTTTTGGTGTAGAACCAGATATTTATCATTACAACATATGCTCCCATTCACTCAGGAATATCCAAACGAAGTTATTACCAGAAATGTGTTTCTAACTCCTGAATCTAAGGAGAGATTTAACTCACTTAGTTGAACAAACGCACAGCAGGTGCGATTGAACGATACGTATCTTTTGTGTTTTAGAGGCAGTTTTATGGCTATTTTGTTATATGAGGTAACTCTGCTAGAAATGATTGTTTTGAGATTCCCCACAGAAAGCGTTTCCAAACTGCTGCAGAAACACGAGTTTAACTCTGTAAGTTGAATGTACATATTTTCTTTTTAAAAAAAAAAATTTTAATTTTTATTGCATTATAGGTTTTGGGGTACATGTGCAGAACGTGCAAGATACTTGCATAGGTACACATATGGCAGTGTGTTTTGCTGACTTACTCCCCTTCACCCACACTTGACATTTATCCCCAGGCTATCCCTCCCCAGCCCCCCCCGCTGTCCCTCCCCCATTCGCCCCAATAGACCCCAGTGTATAGTAGACCGCCTCTCTGTGTCCATGTGTTCTCATTTTTCTCACCCACCTATGAGTGTGTATATGCGGTATTTCTTTTTCTGTTCTTGTGTCAGTTTGCTGAGAATGATGTTCTCCAGATTCATCCATGTCCTTACAAAGGACACAAACTCATCATTTTTGATTGATGAATAATATTCCATGGTGTATATGTGGCACATTATCCCAGTCCAGTCTATCATCGTTGGGCATTTGGATTGGTTCCAGGTCTTTGCTATTGTAAACAGTGCTGCAATGAACATTCGTGTGCATGTGTCCTTATAGTAGAACGATTTATAGTCCTTTGGATATATACCCAGTAATGGGATTGCTGGGTCAAATGGAATTTCTATTTCTAGGTCCCTGAGGAATCGCCACACTGTCTTCCACAATGGTTGAACTAATTTACACTCCCACCAACAGTGTAAGAGTGTTCCTATTTCTCCACGTGCTCTCCAGCATCTGCTGTCTCCAGATTTTTTAATGATCGCCATTCTAACTGGCGTGAGATGGTATCTCAATGTGGTTTTGATTTGCATCTCTCTAATGACCAGTGATGATGAGCATTTTTTCATATGTTTGTTGGCCTCATGTATATCTTCTTTTGTAAAGTGTCTGTTCATATCCTTTGCCCATTTTTGAATGGGCTTGTTTGTTTTTTTCCTGTAAATCTGTTTGAGTTCTTTGTAAATTCTGGATATGAGCCCTTTGTCAGATGTGTAAACTACAAAGATTTTTTCCCATTCTGATGGTTGCCGATTCACTCTAGTGACAGTTTCTTTTGCCGTGCAGAAGCCCTGGAGTTTGATAAGGTCCCATTTGTCTATTTTGGCTTTTGTTGCCAATGCTTTCGGTGTTTTATTCATGAAGTCCTTGCCGACTTCTATGTCCTGAATGGTTTTGCCTAGATTTTCTTCAAGGGTATTTATGGTGTCAGGTCTTATGTTTAAGTCTTTAATCCATCTGGAGTTAATTTTAGCGTATGGTGTCAGGAAGGGGTCCAGTTTCTGCTTTCTGCACATGGCTAGCCAGTTTTCCCAACACCATTTATTAAATAGGGAATCGTTTCTTCATTGCTTGTTTTTGTCTGGTTTATCAAAGATAATAAGGTTGTAGATATGTTGTGTTGCCTCCGATGCTTCTGTTCTGTTCCATTGGTCTATATCTCTGTTTTGGTAATAGTACCATGCTGTTTTGATTACTGTAGCCTTGTAGTATAGCTTGAAGTCTGGTAGTGTGCTGCCTCCCGCTGTGGTCTTTTTGCATAGAATTGACTTGGTATGCGGGCTCTTTTTTGGTTCCATATGAAATTCATGGTAGTTTTTTTCCAGTTCTGTGTAGAAATTCAATGGTAGTTTGATGGGGATAGCATTGATTGTGTAAATTACTTTGGGCAGTATAGCCATTTTCACGATATCGTCCTAACAACGAACATGGAATGTTTCTCCATCTGTTTGTGTCCTCTCTTATTTCGTTGAGCAGTGGTTTGTAGTTTTTCTTAAAGAGGTCCCTTACATTCCTAGTGAGTTGTATTCCTAGGTATTTTATTTTCTTTGTAGAAATTGTGAATGGCAGTTCGTTCTTGATTTGGTTCTCTTTAAGTCTGTTATTGGTGTATAGGAATGCTTGTGATTTTTGAATATTGATTTTATATCCTGAGACTTTGCTAAATTTGCTTATCAGTTTCAGGAGCTTTTGGGCTGAGGTGATGGGGTCTTCTAGGTATACTAACATGTCGTCTGCAAATAGAGACGATTTTGCTTCCACCGTTCCTATTTGAATACCCTATATTTCTTTTTCTTGCCTGATTGCTCTGGCTAGAACTTCCAGTACTATGTTGAATAGGAGTGGTGAGAGAGGGCATCCTTGTCTAGTGCCCGATTTCAAAGGGAATGCTTCCAGTTTTTGCCCATTAAGTATGATATTGGCTGTTGGTTTGTCGTAAATAGCTTTTATTGCTTTGAGATATATTCCATCAATACCAAGTTTATTGAGGATTTTTAGCATAAAAAGCTGTTGAATTTTGTCAAATGCCTTCTCTGCGTCAACTGAGATAAACATGTGGTTTTTGTTTTTGCTTCTGTTTATGTGGTGAACTACATTTATAGACTTGCGTATGTTGAACCAGCCTTGCATCCCCGGGATGAATCCTAATTGAGCATGATGGATAAGTTTTTTAATGTGCTGTTGCAATCGGTTTGCCAGTATTTTATTGAAGATTTTTGCCTGTGTGTTCATCATAAATATTGGCCTGAAGTTTTCTTTTCTTGTTGAGTCTCTGCCGGGTTTTGGTATCAGGATGATGTTGTTCTCCTAAAATGATTTGGAAAGGGTTCCCTCTTTTTGGATTCTTTGGAATAGTTTTAGAAGGAATGGTACCAGATCCTCTTTGTGTCTCTGGTAGAATTCAGCTGTGAACCCATCTGGACCTGGGCTTTTTTTGTGTGGTAGGCTCTTAATTGCTGTCTCAACTTTAGACCTTGTTATTGGTCTATTCATAGTTTCGGCTTCTTCCTGGTTTAGGCTTGGGAGGACACAGGCTTCCAGGAATTTATCCATTTCTTCCTGATTTACTAGTTTATGTGCATAGAGTTGTTTGTAGTATTCTCTGATGATGGTTTGAATTTCTGTGGAATCTGTGGTGATTTCCCCATTATCATTTTTTATTGCATTTATTTGGTGGTTCTCTCTTTTCTTTTTTATCAGTCTGGCTAGTGGTCTGTCTATTTTGTTGATCTTTTCGAAAAACCAGCTCTTTGATTTATTGATTTTTTGAAGGGATTTTCCTGTGTATATCTCCTTCAGTTCTGCTCTGACCTTAGTTATTTCTTGTCTTTGGCTAGGTTTTCAGCTTTTTTGTTCTTGCTCCTCTAGTTCTTTCAATTTTGATGATAGGTTGTCAATTTTGGATCTCTCCAGTCTTCTCATGTGGGCACTTATTGCTATATATTTTTCTCTACAGACTGCTTTAAATGTGTCCCAGAGATTCTGATACCTTGTGTCTTCATTTTCATTGGTTTCAAAGAACTTCTTTATTTCTGCCTTCATTTTATTGTTTATCCAATCAACATTCAAGAGCCAGTTGTTATGTTTCCATGAAGCTGTGCGCTTCTGAGTTGTTTTATGAATTCTGAGTTCTTACTTTATTGCACTATGGTCTGAGAGACTGTTTGTTATTATTTCAGTTATTTTACATTTGCTGAGGAGTGCTTTACTTTCAATTTGGTGGTCAATTTTGGAGTAGGTGTGATGTGGTGCTGAGAAGAATGTATATTGTGTGGATTTGGGGTGGAGAGTTCTGTAAATGTATATCAGGTTTGCTTGTTCCAGGTCTGAGTTCAGGTCCTGGATATCCTTGTTAATTTTCTGTCTGGTTGGTCTGTGTGATATTGACAGTGGAGTGTTAAAGTCTTCCCCTATTATTGTGCGGGATTCTAAGCCTCTTTGTAAGTCATTAAGAACTAGCCTTATATATCTGCGTGCTCCTGCATTGGGTTCATATATACTTACAATCATTAGCTCTTTTTGTTGTATTGATCCTTTTACCATTATGTAATGACCTTCTTTGTCCCTTTTGATCTTTGTTGCTTTAAAGCCTATTTTATCAGAGACGAGAATTGCAACTCCTGCTTTTATTGCTATCCATTTGCATGGTAAATCTTCCTCCATCCCTTTATTTTGAGCCTTTGTGTATTGTTGCGTGTGAGGTGGGTTTCCTGGATACAGCACACCGATGGGTTTGGTTTTTTATCCAATTTTCCAGTCCGTGTCTTTTTATTGGTGCATTTAGCCCATTTACATTTAGGGTTAATATTGTTATGTGTGAATTTGTTCCTGTCATTTTGATGCTAGCTGGCTGTTTCGCCCTTTGGTTCATCTTGATTCTTCATTTTGTTGATGGTCTTTAGCATTTGGTATGCTTTTAGGATGGCTGGTACTGGTTGTTTCTTTCTATGTGTAGTGCCTGTTTTAGGAGCTTTTGTAAAGCAGGCCTAGTGGTGACAAAATCTCTGAGTACTTGCTTGTTCATGAAGGATATTATTTTTCCTTCACTTATGAAGCTCAGTTTGGCTGGATATGAAATTCTGGGTTGAAAGCTCTTTTCTTTAAGGATGTTGAATATTGGCCCCCACTCTCTTCTGGCTTGTAGAGTCTCTGCTGAGAGATCTGCTGTGAGTCTGATGGGCTGCCCTTTGTGGGTGACCCGACCTTTCTCTCTGGCTGCTTTTAGTAATTTCTCCTTCATTTCAACCCTGGTGAATCTAACAATTATGTGCCTTGGGGTTGCTCTTCTTGTGGAGTATCTTTGTGGTGTTCTTTGTATTTCCTGGAGTTCAGTATTGACCTGTCTTTCTAGGTTGGGGAAATTTTCCTGGATAATATCCTGAAGAGTGTTTTCCAGCTTAGATTCATTCTCTTCATAACATTCTGGTACACCTATCAAACGTAGGTTGGGTCTCTTCACATAGTCCCACATTTCTTGGAGATTTTGTTCATTTCTTTTTGTGCTTTTTTCTTTAATCTTGGTTTCACGTTTTATTTCATTGAGTTGATCTTCAATTTCTGATATTCTTTCTTCTGCTTGGTCAATTCGGCTGTTGAAACTGGTGCATGCCTCACGAAGTTCTCGTGTTGTGTTTTTCAGCTCCTTCAATTCATTCATATTCCTCTCTAAGTTTTCCATTCTTGTTATCAATTCCTCGAATTTTTTTTCAAATCTTTTTTCAAGGTTCTTAGTTTCTTTGCACTGATTTAGAACATGTTCTTTTAGCTCAATGAAGTTTCTCATTATCCACTTTCTAAAGTCTGATTCCGTCATTTCGTCACACTCATTCTCCGTCCAGCTTTTTTCCCTTGCTGGTGAGGAATTTTGGTCCTTTGTAGGAGGTGATGTGTTTTGGTTTCGGGTGTTTTCCTCCTTTTTGCGCTGGTTTCTTCCCATCTTTATGGATTTATCCGCCTATCGTCTTAGTAGTTTCTGATTTTTCAATTGGGTCTCTGTGTGGATGCTGAGATTGTTGATGATGAAATATTTCTGTTACTTAGTTTTCCTTCTAGTGGTCTAGCTCCTCTGCTGTATGATTGCTGAGGTCAACTCCAGGTTCTCTTTTTCTGGAGTATACCTGTAGCAGCTGTGGAACAGTGAGGGATGATACCAGTTTCTTCTTCTGCTGTCTTTCTTCCAGAACATTGCCCGCCAAATGTCAGTTTGATTAGTCCTTTTTTGCGGTGACTCTTTGGATATAGGGGGTCAGGGAGCTGCTTAAGGTGACGGGTTGTGCTTTATGGTAGCTCCAGTGATGAGCTGTGAGCTCCGTTGTTCATTCAGGGTTGTTGGGAGGTTGTTTATGTCTGTTGCAATAGAACTCATAAAACACCACCCTTTTTTCTCCCGCTTATGTGCTCTGTTTCAGGGAGTTGGGGCTTTCTTTATGAGTATCTGTTGCACTGTCCTGCCCCACTAGGTGGCAGTCTATTCACTATTTGCCTGCCGGGGCTCTGACCTACTAGCGTGGGTCCGCCCTGTTGCTGCTGGGCCCCCTTCTGCTGTGGAGAGCTCCTCTCTTCTGGGAGTCTCTGTTATGGCATGTTGCCTCGGCAATGGCAGGCTGCCTCAGCCCTGGGCGGTACTTCAATAGGGGTGGATTGTGTCAGCAATGGCGGATGCCCCTCCCTCACCGGGCTGCACCGTTCTAGATTGTGGCAGCAAAACTCTCAGCCCCTAGCATCTCCAGTCAGTGCCCTGCTTGTCCCCGTGAGGGTGGGACCCGCCGAGCCCGATCACCCAGCTCCCTTTTTCAGAGTCCGTCCTCTCTCTCTCTCTCTCTCTCTCCCTCTCTGCGAGCTGAAATGTCGAGTCTCTCACTGGTGCCCCAGTAGCCTGCCGATAGGGCACTGGGATCCGTGTGATCTCCCGTGCTGCTGCCCACTTCACTGGCTCAGATCACGCTTCCCAGGAAACTCCCAGGAAACTCCTGGTCTGGCTCACTGTCCGAGTCTCGTTCAATCAGATGGATGCACCAATCTGCCCTTCAAACTCTCAGATTGCCAGTTTAACAGGGCCCTCAGACCACTGAGTTCCCTGCCGGGTCCCGCTGTGGCGCTGGCCGAAGCCAGAATGTACACATTTTCAACCATTCTGTTAGATATCTCAGTTTTGGTTGTAGAACCAGATATTTCTAATTACAGCATAAACTCCCATTCTCTCAAAAATATCCAAACGCAATATTTACCAGAAACGTTTTTCTAACTCCTGAATCTAAGGAGAGATAAAACTCACTTAGTTCAACAAACGCAGAACAGGGCAGACTGAAGGATACGATTCCTTTTTGTTGTAAAGGCAGTTTTACTGCTATTTCATTATATGCGGGAATTCTGCTAGAAATGACTGTTTTGAGATTCCCCACAGAAAGCGTTTCCAAACTGCTGCAGAAACACATGAGTTTAACTCTGTAAGTTGAATGTACACATTGACAACGATTCTGTTAGATAGCTTCTTTATGGATTTAGAACCAGGTATTTCTCATTAGAGAATATAATCCCATTCACTCAAAAATATCCAAACACAGTTTCCCCAGAAACGTGTTTCTAACTCCTGAATTTAAGGAGAGATTTAACTCACTTAGTTGAACAAACGCACAGCAGGGGCAATTGAAACATACGTATCTTTTGTCTTTTAGAGGCAGTTTTATGGCAATTTTGTTATATGCTGGAATTCTGGTAGAAATGCCTATTTTGAGATTCTCAATAGAAACCGTTTCCAAACTGCTGCAGAAACACAAGAGTTTAACTCTCTAATTTGAATGTACACATTGACAACCGTTCTGTTAGATAGCTCCATTTTGGTTTGAGAACAAAGATATTTCTCATTATAGAATATACTCCAATTCACTCAAAATTATCCAAATGCAGTTTTTATTAGAAACGTGTTTCTAACTCCTGAATATAAGGAGAGATATAACTCACTTAGTTGAACAAACGCACAGCAGGGAAGACTGAAAAATAAGATTATTTTGCGTTTTAGAGGCTGTTTTACTGCGATTTCATTATATGCGGGATTTCTGCTAGAAATGCCTGTTTTGATATTCCCCACAGAAAGCGTTTCCAAACTGCTACAAAAACACATGAGTTTAACTCTGTAAGTTGAATGTACACACTGACAACCATTCTGTTTGATAGCTCCGTTTTGGTTGTAGAACCAGATATTTCTCATTACAGCAAAAACTTCCATTCTCTCAAAAATATCCAAACGCAGTTTTTACCCGAAACGTGTTTCCAAATCCTGAATTTACGGATAGATTTAACTCACTTAGTTGAACAAACGCACAGCAGGAGCGATTGAAGGATAAGTATCTTTTGTGTTTTAGTGGCGGTTTTACGGCTATTTTATTATATGCCGTAATTCTGCTAGAAATGCCTGTTTTGCGATTCCCCAAAGAAAGCGTTTAAAACGGCTGGAGAAGCACATGAGTTTAACTCTGTAAGTTGAATGTACACATTTTCAACCATTCTTTTAGATAGCTCCGTTTTTGATTTAAAAGCAGATATTACTAATTACAGCATAAACACACATTCTCTCAAAAATATCCAAACGCAGCTTTTACCAGAAACGTGTTTCTGATTCCTGAATCAAATGAGAGATTTAACTCACTTAGTTGAACAAACGCAGAGCAGAGCAGATTGAAGGATTCGTTTCTTTCATGGTTTAGAGGCAGTTTTACTGCTATTTTGTTATACGCAGGAATTCTGCTAGAAATGCCTGTTTTGATATTCCCCACAGAAAGCGTTTTCAAACTGCTGCAGAAACACATGATTTTAATTCTGTAAGTTTAATGTACACATTGAAAGCCATTCTGTTTGATAGCTCCGTTTTGGTCATAAAATCAGATATTTATCATTACAATATATGCTCCCATTCACTCAGGAATATCCAAACGCAGCTATTACCAGAAACGTGTTTCTAACTCCTGAATCGAAGGAGAGATTTAACTAACTTGGTTGAACAAACGCACAGCAGGTGCCATTGAACGATACGTATCTTTTGTGTTTTAGAGGCAGTTTTAGGCTATTTTGTTATAAGCGGTAATTCTGCTAGAAATGTCTGTTTTGAGATTCCCCACAGAAAGCGTTTCCAAACTGCTGCAGAAACACATGAGTTTAACTCTGTAAGTTGAATGTACACATTGACTACGATTCTGTTAGATAGCTTTCTTATGAATTTAGAACCAGATATTTCTCATTACAGCATATATTCCCATTCACTAAAAAATATCCAAACACAGTTTTCCCAGAAACGTGTTTCTAACACCTGAATCTAAGGAGAGATTTAACTCACTTAGTTGAACAAATGCACAGCAGGGCAGACTGAAGGATACGATTCTTTTTTGTTTTAGTGGCATTTTTGCTGCGATTTCACTATATGCGGGAATTCTGCTAGAAATGGCAGTTTTGATATTCTCCACAGAATGCGTTTACAAACTGCTGCAGAAACACATGATTTTAACTCTGTATGTTGAATGTAAACATTGACAACCTTTCTGTTAGATAGTACCGTTTTGATTTTACAAGCAGATAATTCTAATTACAGCATAGGCTCCCATTCACTCAGGAATATTTAAACACAGCTTTTAGCAGAAATGTGTTCATAACTCCTGAGTCTACGGAGAGATTTAACTCACTACGTTGAACAAACAAAGAGCAGGGCAGATTGAAGGATTCGTTTCTTTCGTGTTTAAGGAGCAGTTTTACTACTATTTTGTTATATGCGGGAATTCTGCTATAAATGCCTGTTTTGATACTCCCCACAGAAAGCGTTTCCAAACTGCTGCAGAAACACATGAGTTTAACTCTGTAAGTTGAATGTACACATTGACAACCATTCTGTTCGATAGCTCCGTTTTGGTTGTAGAACCAGATATTTATCATTACAACATATGCTCCCATTGACTCAGGAATATCCAAACGCAGCTAATACCAGAAACGTGTTTCTAACTCCTGAATCTAAGGAGAGATTTAACTCACTTAGTTGAACAAATGCACAGCAGATGCGATTGAACGATACGTATCTTTTATGTTTTAGAGGCAGTTTTATGGCTATTTTTTATATGCAGTAATTCCGCTAAAAATGCCTGTTTTGAGATTCCCCACAGAAAGCATTTCCAAACCGCTGCAGAAACACATGAGTTTAACTCTCTAAGTTGAATGTACACATTGACAGCGATTCTGTTAGATAGCTTCGTTATCAATTTAGAACCAGATATTTCTCATTACAGCATATACTCCCATTCACTCAAAAATATCCAAACACATTTTTTTCCAGAAACGTGTTTCTAACTCCTGAATCTAAGGAGATACTTAACTCACTTAGTTGAACAAACGCACAGCAGGGGCGATTGAAATATAGCTTTCTTTTGTGTTTTAGAGGCAGTTTTACTGCAATTTTGTTATATGCTGGAATTCTGGTAGAAATGCCTGTTTTGAGATTGTACATAGAAACCGTTTCCAAACTGCTGCAGAAACACATGAGTTTCACCCTCTAATTTGAATGTACACATTGACAACTGTTTTGTTAGATAGCTCCATTTTGGTTTTAGAACCTGATATTTCTCATTACAGCATATACTTCAATTCACTCAAAAATATCCAAATGCAGTTTTTATTGGAAACGTGTTTCTAACTCCTGAATCTAAGGAAACATATAACTCACTTAGTTGAACAAACGCACAGTAGGGAAGACTGAAAAATAAGATTCCTTTGCGTTTTAGATGCAGTTTTACTGCTATTTCGTTATTTGCGCGAATTCTGCTAGAAATGCCTGTTTTGATATTGTCCACAGAAAGCGTCTCCAAACTGCTGCAGAAACACATGAGTTTAACTCTGTAAGTTGAATGTACACACTGACAACCATTCTGTTAGATAGCTCCGTTTTGATTTCAGAAGCAGATATTTCTAATTACAGCATAGGCTCCCATTCACTCAGGAATATTTAAACGCAGCTTTTACCAGAAAGGCGTTTCCAACTCCTGAGTTTAGGAAGAGATTTAACTCACTTAGATGAAGAAACGCAGAGCAGGGCAGATTGAAAGATACGTTTCTTTCTTGTTTTAGAGGCAGTTTTACTGCTATTTTGTTATATGTGTGATTTCTGCTAGAAAGGCCTGTTTCATTATTCCCCACAGAAAGCGTTTCCAAACTGGTGCAGAAACACATGAGCTTAACTCTGTAAGTTTAATGTACACATTGACAACCATTCTGTTTGATAGCTCCGTTTTGGTTGTAGAACCAGATATTTATCATTACACCATATGCTCACATTCACTTAGAAATATGCAAACGCAGCTATTACCAGAAACGTGTTTCTAACTCCTGAATCTAAGGAGAGATTTAACTCACTTAGTTGAACAAACACACAGCAGGGGCGATTGAAGGATACGCATCTATTGTGTTTTAGAGGCACTTTTACGGCTACTTTGTTATATGTGGTAATTCTGCTAGAAATGCCTGTTTTGAGATTCCCCACAGAAAGCCTTTGCAAACTGCTGCAGAAAGACATGAGTTTAACTCTGTAAGTTGAATGTACACATTGACAACCATTCTGTTAGATAGCTCCGTTTTGGTTGTAGAACCAGATATTTCTCATTACAGCAAAAACTTCCATTCTCTCAAAAATATCCAAATGCAGTTTTTACCCGAAACGTGTTTCTAACTCCTGAATGTAAGGAGAGATTTAATTCACTTAGTTGAACAAACGCACAGCAGGGTAGACTGAAGGATAAGATTCTTTTGTGTTTTAAGGCTAACTGCTATTTCATTATATGCATGAATTTTCCTAGAAATGCCTGTTTTGATATTGTCCACAGAAAGCATTCCAAACTTCTGCAGAAACACTTGAGTTTAACTCTGTAAGTTGAATGTACACATTGACAACCACTCTGTTAGACAGCTCCGTTTTGATTTTAGAATCAGGTATTTCTAATTACAGCATAGCGTCCCATTCACTCAGGAATATTTAAACGCAGCTTTTACCAGAAACGTATTTCTAACTCCTGAACCTTAGAAGAGATTTAACTCATTTAGTTGAACAAACGCAGAGCAGGGCAGATTAAAGGATACCTATCTTTTGTGTTTTAGAGCCGGTTTTTCGGCTATTTTGTTATATGCGGGAATTCTAAAGAAAGCGTTTCCAAACTGCTGCAGAAACACACGAGTTTAACTCTGGAAGTTGAATGTACACATTGACAGCCATTCTATTCGATAGCTCCGTTTTCGTTGTAGATCCAGATATTTATCATTACACCATAGGCTCACATTCACTCAGGAATATCCAAACGCAGCTATTACCAGAAACGTGTTTCTAACTCCTTAATTTACGGATAGATTTAACTCACTTAGTTGAACAAACGCACAGCAGGAGCGATTGAAGGATAAGTATCTTTTGTGTTTTAGAGGCAGTTTTACGGCTATTTTATTATATGCCCTAATTCTGCTAGAAATGCCTGTTTAGCGATTTTCCAAAGAAAGCGTTTCCAAACGGCTGGAGAAGCACATGAGTTTAATTCTGTAAGTTGAATGTACACATTGAAAGCCATTCTGTTAGATAGCTCCGTTTTTGTTTTAAAAGTAGATATTTCTAATTACAGCATAAACACACATTCTCTCAAAAATATCCAAATGCAGCTTTTACCAGAAAGGTGTTTCTGATTCCTGAATCAAATGAGAGATTTAACTCACTTAGTTGAACAAAAGCAGAGCAGGGCAGATTGAAGGATTCGTATGTTTCATGGTTTAGAGGCAGTTTTACTGCTATTTTGTTTTATGCGGGAATTCTGCTAGAAATGCCTGTTTTGATATTGTCCACAGAAAGCATTCCAAACTGCTGCAGAAACACTTGAGTTTAACTCTGTAACTTGAATGTACACATTGATAACCACTCTGTTAGATAGCTCCGTTTTGATTTTACAAGCAGATATTTCTAATTACAGCATAGACTCTCATTCACTCAGGAATATTTAATCGCGGCTTTTACCAGAAATGTGTTTCTAACTCCTGAATCTAAGGAGAGATTTAACTCACTAAATTGAACAAACGCAGAGCAGGGCAGATTGAATGATTCGTTTCTTTCGTGTTTTAGAGGCAGTTTTACTGCTATTTTGTTATATGCGGGAATTCTGCTAGAAATGCCTCTTTTGATATTTCCCACAGAAAGCGTTTCCAAACTGCTGCAGAAACACATGAGTTTAACTCTGTAAGTTTAATGTACACATTCACATCCATTCTGTTACATAGCTCCGATTTGGTTGTAGAACCAGATATTTATCATTACACTATATGCTCACATTCACTCAGGAATATCCAAGTGCAGCTATCACCAGAAACGTGTTGTAACTCCTGAATTTAAGGAGACATTTAACTCACTTCGTTGAACAAACGCACAGCAGGACAGATTGAAGGATACGTTTCTTTTGAGTTTTAGAGGCAGTTTAACTTTTGTTACATTATATGCGGGAATTCTGCAAGAAATGCCTGTTTTGGAGTTCGGAGGCAAGATTGCGTTGTAGAAGCGACTCAGGATTGCAGCTCACAGTGACGGCGCAGAGGGTGAGTCCTTGCCGCATTCTCAGATGGACCTTTTTAGCCCACAGAGCGTTGAAAGTCCCAGGTGTGTAAGAGACACAGGACGCTTGTAAAGTAAAGCCACCTAACGCAGCCCACTCACACGGCCACTCCGGCCCACACCACAGTGGGACCCAGCATGGAACTCACTGGTCTGGGTGCCCTGTTAAACCGGCAATCTGAGAGTTTGAAGGGCAGATTGGTGCGTCCATCTGATTGAACGGGACTTGGACAGTTCAGAGTTTCCTGGGAGTTTCCTGGGAAGCCTGATCTGAGCCGGTGAAGTGGGCAGTGGCACGGGAGATCACACGGATCCCAGTGCCCTATTGGCAGGCTACTGGGGCGCCAGTGAGAGAGTCGAACTTTCAGCTCACGGAGAGGGAGAGAGAGAGAGAGAGGACGGACTCTGAGGCAGGGAGCTGGGTGATCAGGCTTGGCGGGTCTCACCATCACGGGGACAAGCAGGGCAGTGACTGGAGGTGCTTGGGGCTGAGAGTTTTGCTGCCGGCATTTAGAACGGTGCAGCGCGGTGAGGGAGGGGTGTCTGCCATTGCTGACACAATCCGCCCCTATTGAAGTACCACCCAGGGCTGACGCAGCCTGCCATTGCCAAAACAACCTGCCATAACAGAGAGACTCCGACCGGAGAGGGAAGCTCTCCACAGCAGAAGGGAGCCCAGCAGCAACAGGGCGGACCCACGCTAGTAGGTCAGAGTCCCGGCAGGCAAATAGTGAATACACTGCCACCTAGTGGGGCAGGACTGTGCAACAGATACTCATAAAGAAAGCCCCAACTCCCTGAAACAGAGCATATAAGGGGAAAAAAAGGGTGGCGTTTTATGAGTTCTATTGCAGCAGACATAAACAACCTCCCAACAACCCTGAATGAATAACGGAGCTCACAGCTCAGCACTGGAGCTCCTATAAAGCACAGACCATCTCCTTAAGCAGCTCCCTGACCCCAGTATATACAAAGAGTCACCGCAAAAAAGGACTAATCCGACTGAAATTTGGCGGGCATCATTCTGGAACAAAGACAGCAGAAGAAGAAACGGGTATCATCCCTCACTGTTCCACAGCTGCTACAGGTATACTCCAGACAAGCAGGGCCTGGAGTGGACCTCAGCACTCATCCAGCAGAGGGGCTAGACCACTAGAAGGAAAACTAAGTAACAGAAATACTTCATCATCAAGAATCTCAGAATCCACACAGAGACCAAATTGAAAAATCAGCAACTACTACGACGACAGGTGGATAAATCCATAAAGATGTGAAGAAACCAGCGCAAAAAGGAGGAAAACACCTGAAACCAAAACACCTCACCTCCTACAAAGGACCAAAACTTTTCACCAGCAAGGGAACAAAGCTGGACGGAAAATGAGTGTGACGAAATGACGGAATCAAACTTCAGAAAGTGGATAATGAGAAACTTCATTGAGCTAAAAGAACATGTTCTAAATCAGTGCAAAGAAACTGAGAACCTTGAAAAAAGATTTGAAAAAAAATTCGAGGAATTGATAACAAGAATGGACAACCTAGAGAGGAATATGAATGAATTGAAGGAGCTGAAAAACAAAACACGAGAACTTCGTGAAGCATGCACAAGTTTCAACAGCCGAATTGACCAAGCAGAAGAAAGAATATCAGAAATTGAAGAGCAACTCAATGAAATAAAACGTGAAACCAAGATTAAAGAAAAAAGCACAAAAAGGAATGAACAAAATCTCCAAGAAATGTGGGACTATGTGAAGAGACCCAACCTACATTTGATAGGTGTACCAGAATGTGATGAAGAGAATGAATCTAAGCTGGAAAACACTCTTCAGGATATTATCCAGGAAAATTTCCCCAACCTAGAAAGACAGGTCAATACTCAACTCCAGGAAATACAGAGAACACCACAAAGATACTCCACAAGAAGAGCAACCCCAAGGCACATAATCGTCAGATTCACCAGGGTTGAAATGAAGGAGAAAATACAAAGGGCAGCCAGAGAGAAAGGTTGGGTCACCCACAAAGGGAAGCCAATCAGACTCACAGCAGATCTCTCAGCAGAGACTCTACAGGCCAGAAGAGAGTGGGGTCCAATATTCAAAATCCTTAAAGAAAAGAACTTTCAACCCAGAATTTCATATCCAGCCAAACTGAGCTTCATAAGTGAAGGAAAAATAAAATCCTTCATGAACAAGCAAGTACTCAGAGATTTTGTCACCACTAGGCCTGCTTTACAAGAGCTCCTGAAAGAGGCACTAAACATAGAAAAAAACAACCAGTACCAGCCATCCTAAAAGGATACCAAATGCTAAAGACCATCAACAAAATGAAGAATCTACATGAACCAACGGGCAAAACAGCCAGCTAGCATCAAAATGGCAGTATCAAATTCACACATAACAATATTAACCCTAAATGTAAATGGGCTAAATGCACGAATCAAAAGACACAAACTGGCAAATTGGATAAAAAACAAAAACCCATCGGTGTGCTGTATCCAGGAAACCCACCTCACACGCAAAGATACACAAAGGCTCAAAATAAAAGGATGGAGGAAGAATTACCAAGCAAATGGAGAGCAAAAAAAAGCAGGAGTTGCAATTCTCGTCTCTGATAAAATAGACTTTAAAGCAACAAAGTTCCAAAGGGACAAAGAAGGTCATTACATAATGGTAAAAAAAATTGATACAACAAGAAGAGCTAACGATTCTTAATATATATGGACCCAATGTAGGAACACCCAGATATATAAGGCAAGTTCTTAATGACTTACAAAGAGACTTAGACTCACACACAATAATAGTGGGAGACTTTAATACTCCACTGTCAATAGCAGACAGATCAACCAGACAGAAAATTAACAAGGATATCCAGGACTTGAACTCAGACTTGGAACAAGCAAACCTGATAGACATTTACAAAACTCTCCACCCCAAATCCACACAATATACATTCTTCTCAGCACCACATCACACCTGCTCCAAAACTGACCACATAATTGGAAGTAAAGCACTCCTCCGCAAATGCAAAACAACTGAAATCATAACAAACAGTCTCTCAGACCATAGTGCAATCAAGTTAGAACTCAGAATTCAGAAAATAACTCAGAACCGCTCAGCTTCATGGAAACTGAACAACTGGCTCTTGAATGTTGATTGGATAAACAATGAAATAAAGGCAGAAATAAAGAAGTTCTTTGAAACCAAGGAAAATGAAGACAAAACGTATCAGAATTTCTGGGACACATTTCAAGCAGTCTGTAGAGGAAAATATATAGCAATAACTGCCCACATGAGAAGAGTGGAGAGATCGAAAATTGACACCCTATCGTCAAAATTGAAAGAGCTAGAGTAGCAAGATCAAAGAAGCTGAAAACCTAGCTGAAGACAAGAAATAACAAAGATCAGAGCAGAACTGAAGGAGATAGAGACAAGAAAAACCCTTCAAAAAATCAAGAAATTAAAGAGCTGGTTTTTTGAAACGATCAACAAAATAGACAGACCACTAGCCAGACTGATGAAAAAGAAAAGAGAGAACAACCAAATAGATGCAATAAAAAACGATAATGGGGAAATCACCACAGATTCCACAGAAATCCAAGCCATCATCAGAGAATACTACAAACAACTCTATGCACATAAACTAGTAAATCAGGAAGAAATGGATAAATTCCTGGACGCCTGTGTCCTCCCAAGCCTAAACCAGGAAGAAGCCGAAACTATGAATAGACCAATAACAAGGTCTGAAGTTGAGGCAGCAATTAAGAGCCTACCACACAAAAAAAGCCCCGGTTTAGATGGGTTCACAGCTGAATTCTACCAGACACACAAAAAGGATCTGGTACCATTCCTTCTAAAACTATTCCAAAGAATCCAAAAAGAGGGAACCCTTCCCAAATCATTATATGAGACCAACATCATCCTGATACCAAAACCCGGCAGGGACTCAACAAGAAAAGAAAACTTCAGGCCAATATCCATGATGAACATAGATGCAAAAATGTTCAATAAAATACTGGCAAACCGATTGCAACAGCATATTTAAAAACTTATCCATAATGATAAAGTAGGATTCATCCCGGGGATGCAAGGCTGGTTCAACATACGCAAGTCTATAAATGTAATTCACCACATAAACAGAAGCAAAAACAAAAACCACATGATTATCTCAATTGACGCAGAGAAGGCATTTGACAAAATTCAACAGCCCTTTATGCTAAAAACCCTCAATAAACTTGGTATTGATGGAAGATATCTCAAAGTAATAAAAGCTATTTACGACGAACCAACAGCCAATATCATAGTTAATGGGCAAAAACTGGAAGCATTCCCTTTGAAATCGGGCACTAGACAATGATGCCCTCTCTCACCACTCCTATTCAACATCGTACTGGAAGTTCTAGCCAGAGCAATCAGGCAAGAGAAAGAAATAAAGGGTATTCAAATAGGAAAGGTGGAAGCCAAGTTGTCTTTATTTGCAGACGACAGGATAGTATACCTAGAAGACCCCATCACCTCAGCCCAGAAGCTCCTGAAACTGATAAGCAACTTCAGCAGAGTCTCAGAATATAAAATCAATGTTCAAAAATCACAAGCATTCCTATACACCAATAACAGACTTAAAGAGAACCAAATCAAGAACGAACTGCCATTCACAATTGCTACAAAGAAAATAAAATACCTAGGAATACAACTCACAAGGAATGTAAGGGACCTCTTTAAAGAAAACTACAAACCACTGCTCAACGAAATAAGAGAGGACACAAGCAGATGGAGAAACATTCCATGTTCGTGATTAGGAAGAATCAATATCGTGAAAATGGCTATACTGCCCAAAGTAATTTACACAATCAATGCTATCCCCATCAAACTACCATTGAATTTCTGCACAGAAATGGAAAAACAACCATGAATTTCATATGGAACCAAAAAAAGCCCGCATACCAAGTCAATTCTATGCAAAAAGACCACAGCGGAAGGCAGCACACTACCAGACTTCAAGCTATACTACAAGGCTTCAGTAATCAAAACAGCATGGTACTGGTACCAAAACAGAGATATAGACCAATGGAACAGACCAGAAGCATCGGAGGCAACACAGCATATCTACAACCATATTATCTTTGATAAACCAGACAAAAACAAGCAATGGGGAAAGGATTCCATATTTAATAAATGGTGTTGGGAAAACTGGCTAGCCATGTGCAGAAAGCAGAAACTGGACCCCTTCCTGACACCTTACACTAAAATTAACTCCAGATGGATTAAAGACTTAAATGTAAGACCTGACACCATAAATACTGTAGAAGAAAATCTAGGCAAAACCATTCAGGACATAGGAGTAGGCAAGGACTTCATGAATAAAACACCAAAAGCATTGGCAACAACAGCCAAAATAGACAAATGGGAGCTAATCAAACTCCACAGCTTCTGCACGACAAAAGAAACAGTCACTAGAGTGAATCGGCAACCATCAGAATAGGAAAAAATCTTTGCAGTTTACACATCTGACAAAGGGCTGATATCCAGAATTTACAAAGAACTCAAACAGATTTACAGGAAAAAAACAAACAAGCCCATTCAAAAATGGGCAAAGGATATGAACAGACACTTTACAAAAGAAGATATACATGAGGCCAACAAACATATGAAAAAATGCTCATCATCACTGGTCATTAGAGATGCAAATCAAAACCACATTGAGATACCATCTCACGCCAGTTAGAATGGCGATCATTAAAAAGTCTGGAGACAGCAGATGCTGGAGAGGATGTGGAGAAATAGGAACACTCTTACACTGATGGTGGGAGTGTAAATTAGTTCAACCATTGTGGAAGACAGTGTGGCGATTCCTCAGGGACCTAGAAATAGAAATTCCATTTTACCCAGCAATCCCATTACTGGGTATATATCCAAGGGACTATAAATCGTTCTACTATAAGGACACATGCACACGAATGTTCATTGCAGCACTGTTTACAATAGCAAAGAACTGGAACCAACCAAAATTCCCAACGATGATGGACTGGACTGGGAAAATGTGGCACATATACACTACGGAATATTATGCAGCAATCAAAAATGATGAGTTTGTGATCTTTGTAAAGACATGAATGAATCTGGAGAACATCATTCTCAGCAAACTGACACAAGAACAGAGAAAGAAATACCGCATATACTCACTAATAGGCGGGTGAGAAAAATGAGAACACATGGGCACAGAGAGGTAGTCTACTATACACTGGTGTCTACTGTGCAGAATGGGGGAGGGACAGCGTGGGGGCTGGGGAGTGATAGCCTGGGGTTGAATGCCAAGTGTGGGTGAAGGGGAGGAAGGCAGCAAAACACACTGCCATATGTGTACTTATGCAACTATCTTGCACGTTCTGCACATGTACCCCAAAACATATAATGCAATAAAAATTAAAAAAAAAGAAAGAAATGCCTGTTTTGAGATTCCCTAAAGAAAGCGTTTCTAAACTGCTGCAGAGACACATGAGTTTAACTCTGTAATGTGAATGTACACATTGACAACCATTCTTTTAGATAGCTCCGTTTTGGTTTACGATCCACATAGTTCTCATTAAAGCATATGCTCCCATTAACTCAGGGATATCCAAACGGAGGTTTTACCAGAAACGTGTTTCTAACTTTTGAATCTAAGTACAGATTTAACTTACTTAGTTGAACAAATGCACAGCAGGGGCGATTGAAGGATACGTATCTTTGGTGTTTTAGAGGCAGTTTTACGACTATTTAGTTATATGTGGTATTCTGGTTGAAATACGTGTTTTGAGATTCTCCACAGAAAGCGTTTCCAAACTGCTGCAGAAACACATGAGTTTAACACTGTCAGTTGAATGTACACGTTGACAACCATTCTCTTAGATAGCTCCGTTTTGATTTTTAGAAGCAGATATTTCTAATTACAGCGTAGGTTCCCAATCACTCAGGAATATTTAAACGGAGATTTTACCAGAAACGTGTTTCTAACCCCTGAATCTAAGGAGAGATTTAACTCACTTAGTTGAACAAACGCACAGCAGGGCAGACTGAAGGATAAGATTCTTTTGTGTTTTAGAAGCTAACTGCTATTTTATTATATGCGTGAATTCTCCTATAAATGCCTGTTTTGAAATTGTCCACAGAAAGCATTCCAAACAGCTGCAGAAGCACTTGAGTTTAACTGTAACTTGAATGTACACATTGACAACCACTCTGTTAGATAGCTCCGTTTTGATTTTACAAGCAGATATTTCTAATTACAGCATAGACTCCCATTCACTCAGGAATATTTAAATGCAGCTTTTACCAGAAACGTATTTCTAACTCCTGAATCTAAGGAGAGATTTAACTCACTTAGTTGAACAAACGCACAGCAGGAGCGATTGAAGGATAAGTATCTTTTGTGTTTTAGAGGCAGTTTTGCGGCTATTTTGTTATATGCGGTACTTCTGCTAGAAATGCCTGTTTTGAGATTCCCCAAAGAAAGCGTTTCCTAACTGCTGCAGAAACACCTGAGTTTAACTCTGGAAGTTGAATGTACACATTGACATCCATTCTGTTAGATAGCTCCGATTTGGTTGTAGAACCAGATATTTATCATTACACCATATGCTCACATTCACTCAGGAATATCCAAACGCAGCTATTACCAGAAATTTGTTGTAACTCCTGAATTTAAGGAGACATTTAACTCACTTAGTTGAACAAACGCACAGCAGGAGCGATTGAAGGATAAGTATCTTTTGTGTTTTAGAGGCAGTTTTGCGGCTATTTTATTATATGCCCTAATTCTGCTAGAAATGCCTGTTTTGCGATTACCCAAAGGAAGCGTTTCCAAATGGCTGGAGAAGCACATGAGTTTAATTCTGTAAGTTGAATGTACACAGTTTCAACCATTCTGTTAGATAGCTCTGTTTTTGTTTTAAAAGCAGATATTTCTAATTACAGCATAAACACACATTCTCTCAAAAATATCCAAACGCAGCTTTTACCAGAAACGTGTTTCTGATTCCTGAATCAAATGAGAGATTTAACTCACTTAGTTGAACAAACGCAGAGCAGGGCAGATTGAAGGATTGGTTTCTTTCGTGGCTTAGAGGCAGATTTACTGCTATTTTGTTATATGCGGGAATTCTGCTAGAAATGCCTCTTTTGAGATTCCCCACAGAAAGCGTATCCAAACTGCTGCAGAAACACATGACTTTACATCTGTAAGTTGAATGTACACATTGACAACCATTCTGTTAGATAGCTACACTTTGATTTTGGAAGCGGATATTTCTAATTACAGCATAGGCTCCCATTCACTCAGGAATATTTAAACGCAGCTTTTACCAGAAACGTGTTTCTAACTCCTGAATCTAAGGATAGATTTACCTCACTTAGTTTAACAAACGCACAGCAGAAGCGATTGAAGGATATGTATCTTTTGTGTTTTAGTGCCAGTTTTTCGGCTAGTTTGTTATATGCGGTAATTCTGCTAGAAATGCCTGTTTCGAGATTCCCTAAAGAAAGCGTTTCCAAACTGCTGCAGAAACACATGAGTTTAACTCTGTAAGTTGAATGTACACATTGACAATCATTCTGTTAGGTTGCTCCGTTTTGGTTGTAGAGCCAGATATTTATCATTACACCATATGCTCACATTCACTCTGGAATATGCAAACGCAGCTATTACCAGAAACGTGTTTCTAACTCCTGAATCTACGGATAGATTTAACTCACTTAGTTGAACAAACGCACAGCAGGAGCGATTGAAGGATTAGTATCTTTTGTGTTTTAGAGGCAGTTTTACAGCTATTTTATTATATGCCCTAATTCTGCTAGAAATGCCTGTTTAGCGATTTTCCAAAGAAAGCGTTTCCAAACGGCTGGAGAAGCACATGAGTTTAATTCTGTAAGTTGAATGTACACATTTTCAGCCATTCTGTTAGATAGCTCCGTTTTTGTTTTAAAAGCAGATATTTCTAATTACAGCATAAACACACATTCTCTTAAAAATATCCAAACGCAGCTTTTACCAGAAACGTATTTCTGATTTCTGAATCAAATGAGAGTTTTAACTCACTTAGTTGAACAAACGCAGAGCAGGGCAGATTGAAGGATTGGTTTCTTTCGTGGTTTAAAGGCAGTTTTACTGCTATTTTGTTATATGCGGGAATTCTGCTATAAATGCCTGTTTTGATATTCCCCACAGAAAGCGTTTCCAAACTGCTGCAGAAACACATGAGTTTAACTCTGTAAGTTGAATGTACACATTGACAACCATTCTGTTCGATAGCTCCGTTTTGGTTGTAGAACCAGATATTTATCATTACAACATATGCACCCATTCACTCAGGAATATCCAAACGCAGCTATTACCAGAAACGTGTTTCTAACTCCTGAATCTAAGGAGAGATTTAACGCACTTAGTTGAACAAATGCTCAGCAGATGCGATTGAACGATACGTATGTTTTCTGTTTTAGAAGCAGTTTTATGGCTATTTTGTTATATGCGGTGATTCCGCAAAAAATGCCTGTTTTGAGATTCCCCACAGAAAGCATTTCCAAACCGCTGCAGAAACACATGAGTTTAACTCTCTAAGTTGAATGTACACATTGACAATGATTCTGTTAGATAGCTTCGTTACGGATTTAGAACCAGATATTTTTCATTACAGCATATACTCCCATTCACTCAAAAATATCCAAAGGCAGTTTTTTCTAGAAACGTGTTTCTATCTCCTGAATCTAAGGAGATATTTAACTCACTTAGTTGAAGAAACGCACAGCAGGGGCGATTGTAGGATACGTATCTTTTGTGTTTTAGAGGCACTTTTACAGCTATTTTGTTATATGCGGTACTTCTGCTAGAAATGCCTGTTTTGAGATTCCCCACAGAAAGCGTTTCCAAACTGCTGCAGAAACACATGAGTTTTACTCTGTTAGTTGAATGTACACATTTACAACCATTCTGTTGATAGCTCCGTTTTTGTTTTAGAGCCAGATATTTCTAAATACAGCATAAACTTCCATTCTCTCACAAATATGCAATCGCAGTTTTCACCAGAAACGTGTTTCTAAGTCCTGAATCTAAGGAGAGATTTAACTCACTTAGTTGAACAAACGCACAGCAGGGCATACTGAAAGATACGATTCTTTTGTGTTTTAGAGGCTATCTGCTATTTCATTATATGCATGAATTCTCCTCGACATGCCTGTTTTGATACTCTCCACAGAAAGCATTTCCAACCTGCTACCAAAACACATGAGTTTAACTCTGTAAGTTTAATTTACACATTGACAACCATTCTGTTAGAGAGCTCCGTTTTGGTTGTAGAACCAGATATTTATCATTACACCGTAGGCTCACATTCACTCAGGAATATCCAAACGCAGCTATTACAAGAAACGTGTTTCTAACTCCTGAATCTAAGGAGAGATATAACTCACTTAGTTGAACAAACGTACAGCAGGGGCGATTGAAAGATACGTATCTTTTGTGTTTTAGAGGCTGTTTTACGGCTCTTTTGTTATATGCAGTAATTCTGCTACAAATGCCTGTTTTGAGATTCCACAAAGAAAGCATTTCCAACCTGCTGGAGAGTCACATGAGTTTAACTTTGTAATTTAAATGTACACATTGAAAGCCATTCTGTTAGATAGCTCCGTTTTGGTTTTAGAACCAGATATTTCTAATTACAGCATAAACTCCAATTCTCTCAAAAATATCTAAACGCAGTTTTTACCAGAGATGTGTTTCTAATTCCTGAATCTACGGATAGATTTAACTCACTTAGTTGAACAAACGCACAGCAGGGGCGATTGAAACATACGTATCTTTTGTGTTTTAGAGGCAGTTTTCCTGCAATTTTGTTATATGCTGGAATTCTGGTAGAAATGCCTGTTTTGAGATTCTCCACAAAAAGTGTTTCCAAACTGCTGCAGAGACACATGAGTTTAACTCTGTAAGTTGAAAGTACACATTTTCAACCATTCTGTTAGATAGCTCCGTTTTCGTTTTAGAACCAGATATTTCTCATTACAACATATGCTCCCACTCACTCAGGAATATCCAAATGCAGCTATAATCAGAAACGTGTTGTAACTCCTGAATTTATGGAGACATTTAACTCACTTCGTTGAACAGTCGCACAGCAGGACATATTGAAGGATACATTTCTTTTGAGTTTTAGAGGCAGTTTTACGCTTGTTACATTATATGTGGGAATTCTGCAAGAAATGCCTGTTTTGAGATCCCCCCACAGAAAGCGTTTCCAAACTGCTTCAGAGACACATGATTTTAACTCTGTAATGTGAATGTACACATTGACAACCATTCTGTTACATAGCTCCGTTTTGGTTTTCAAACCACATAGCTCTCATTAAAGCAGATGCTCCCATTCACTCAGGGATATCCAAACAGAGATTTTACCAGTAATGTGTTTCTAACTTTTCAATCTAAGAATAGATTTAACTTACTTAGTTGAACAAACGCACAGCAGGGGCGATTGAAGGATACGTATCTTTGGTGTTTTAGAGGCAGTTTTACGACTATTTAGTTATATGTGGTATTCTGGTAGAAATACGTGTTTTGAGATTCTCCACAGAAAGCGTTTTCGAACTGCTGCAGAAACACATGAGTTTAACACTGTGAGTTGAATGCACACGTTGACAACCATTCTCTTAGCTCCGTTTTGATTTTAGAAGCAGATATTTCTAATTACAGCATAGGTTCCCATTCCATCAGGAATATTTAAACGCAGCTTTTACCAGAAACGTGTTTCTAACTCCTGAATCTAAGGAGAGATTTAACTCACCTAGTTGAACAAACGCACAGCAGGGCTGACTGAAGGATACGATTCTTTCGTGTTTTAGAGGCAGTTTTACTGCTATTTTGTTATAGGTGGGAATTCTGCTAGAAATGCCTGTTTTGATATTCTCCACAGAAAGCGTTTCCAAACTGCTGCAGAAACACATGAGTTTAACTCTGTAAGTTGAATGTACACATTGACAACCATTCTGTTCGATAGCTCCGTTTTGGTTTTAGAACCAGATATTTCTCATTACAGGATATACTCTAATTCACTCAAAAATATCCAAATGCAGTTTTTACCAGAAAAGCGTTTCTAACTCCTGAATCTAAGGAGAGATTTAACTCACTTAGTTGAACAAACGCACAGCAGGGCAGACTAAAAGATACGATTGTTTTGGGTTTTAGAGGCTAACTGCTATTTCATTATATGCTTGAATTCTCCTATAAATGCCTGTTTTGATATTGTCCACAGAGAGCATTCCACACTGCTGCAGAAACCCTTGAGTTTAACTCTGTAAGTTGAATGTACACATTGGCAACCACTCTATTAGATAGCTCCGTTTTGATTTTACAAGCAGATATTTCTAATTTCAGCATAGACTCCCATTCACTCAGGAATATTTAAACGCAGTTTTTACCAGAAATTTATTTCTAACTCCTGAATCTAAGGAGAGATTCAACTCATTTAGTTGAACTAACGCAGAGCAGGGCAGATTGAAGGATACCTTTCTTATGTGTTTTAGGCATAGTTTTACTGCTATTTCGTGATATGCGGGAATACTGCTGGAAATGCCTCTTTTGAGATTCTCCAAAGAAAGCGTTTGAAAACTCCTGCTTCAACACACGAGTTTAACTCTGTAAGTTGAATGCACATATTGACAACCGTTCTGTTAGATAGTTCCGTTTTGGTTTTAGAACCACATAGTACTTATTACAGCATATACTCCCATTCACTAAGGAATGTTCAAATGCAGCTCTTACCAGAAACGTGTTTCTAACTACTGAATCTAAAGGGGGATTTAACTCAGCTGAAGAAAGGCACAGCAGAGCAGATTGAAGGATACTTTTCTTCTGTGTTTTAGGCAGAGATTTACTGCAATTTCGTATATGCAGGAATACTGCTGGAAATCCCTTTTATGAGATGCTACACAGGAAGTGTTTGCAAACTCCTGCTTCAACACACGAGTTTAACTCTGTAAGTTGAATGCAACATTGACAACCGTTCTGTTAGATAGCTCCGTTTTCGTGTTTGAACCAGTTCGTTCTCATTACAGAATATACTCCCATTCACTCAGGAATGTCCAAACGCAGCTATTTCCAGAAACGTGTTTCTAACTCCTGAATCTAAATGGAGATTTAACTCAGCTGAACAAACGCACAGCAGAGCAGATTGAAGGATACGTTTCTTCTGTGTTTTAGGCAGAGTTTTACTGCTATTTCGTTATATGCGGGAATACTGCTGGAAATGCCTGGAAATGCCTGTTTTGATATCTCTCCACAGAAAGCGTTTCCAGATTTCCCCTTCAACACACGAGTTTAACTCTGTAAGTTGAATGCACACATTGACAACCGTTCTGTTAGGTAGCTCCGTTTTGGTTTTAGAAGCAGAGAGTTCTCCTCACAGCATATACTCCCATTCACTGACAAATGTCCAAACGCAGCTCTTTCCAGAAACGTGTTTCTAACTCCTGAAACAAAATGGAGATTTAAATCAGCTGAACAAACGCACAGCAGAGCAGATTGAAGGATCCATTTTTTCTGTGTTTTAGGCCGAGTTTTACTGCTATTTCGTTATATGCGGGAATACTGCTGGAAATGGCTGTTTTGAGATTCTCCACAGAAAACGTTTGCAAACTCCTGCTTCAACACACGACTTTACCTCTGTAAGTTGAAGGCACACATTGACAACCTTTCTGCTAGATAGATTTGTTTTGGTTTTAGAACCAGATAGTTCTTGTTACGGCATATACTCCCATTCACTCAGGAATGTACAAAGGCAGCTCTTACCAGAAAAGTGTTTCTAACTCCTGAATCTAAAGGGAGATTTAACTCACTTAGCTGAGCAAATCAACAGCAGAGCAGATTGAAGGATAAGATTCTTCTATGTTTTAGGCAGAGTTTTACTGCTATTTCTCTATATGCGGGAAAACTGCTGTAAATACCTGTTTTGAGATTGTCCACAGAAAGCGTTTGCAAACTCCTGCTTCAACATACGATTTTAACTCTGTAAGTTGAAAGCACACATTGACAACCTTTCTGTTAGATAGCACCGTTTTACTTTTAGAACCAGATAGTTCTCATTACAACATATACTCCCATTCACTCAGGAATGTCCAAAGGCAGCTCTTACCAGAAACGTGTTTCTAACTCGTGAATCTAAAGAGAGATTTAACTGAGCTGAAGAAACGCACAGCAGAGCAGGTTGAAGGACACGTATCTTCTGTGTTTTAGCCAGAGTTTTACTGCTATTTCATTATATGCGGGAATACTGCTGGAAATGCCTGCTTTGAGATTCTACACGGAAAGCGTTTGCAAACTCCTGCTTCCACACACAAGTATAACTCTGTAAAATGAATGCACATATTGACAACCGTTCTGTTAGGTAGATCTGTTTTAGTTTTAGAACCAGATAGTTCTCATTATAGCATATACTCCTATTCACTCAGGAATGTCCAAATGCAGCTCTGACCAGAAACGTGTTTCTAACTCCTGAATCTAATGGGAGATTTAACTCACTTAGCTGAACAAAGGCACAGCAGAGCAGATTGAAGCATACGTTTCTTCTGTGTTTTAGGCAGAGTTTTACTGCTATTTCGTTACATGCGGGAATACTGCTGGAAATGCCTCTTTTGAGATTCTCCAAAGAAAGCGTTTGAAAACTCCTGCTTCAACACACGAATTTAACTCTGTAAGTTGAATGTACATATTGACATTTGTTCTTTTAGATAGCTCCGTTTTGATTTTAGAACCAGATAGTACTTATTACAGCATATAATCCCATTCACTTAGGAATGTTCAACTGCAGCTCTTACCTGAAACGTGTTTCTAACTCCTGAATCTAAAGGGAGATTTAACTCAGCTGAAGAAAGGCACAGCAGAGCAGATTGAAGGATACTTTTCTTCTGTGTTTGAGGCAGAGTTTTACTGCAGTTTCGTTATGTGCGGGAATACTGCTGGAAATTTTTTTTTGAGATTCTCCACAGGAAGTGTTTGCAAACTCCTGCTTCAACACACGAGTTTAACTCTGTAAGGTTGAATGCAACATTGACAACGGTTCTGGTAGATAGCTCCGTTTTCGTGTTTGAACCAGATAGTTCACATTACAGAATATACTCCCATTCACTCAGGAATGTCCAAATGCAGCTCTTTTCAGAAACGTGTTTCTAGCTCCTGAATCAAAATGGAGATTTAAATCAGCTGAACAAACACACAGCAGAGCAGATTGAAGGATACATTTCTTCTGTGTTTTAGGCCGAGTTTTACTGCTATTTTGTTATATGCGGGAATACTGCTGGAAATGGCTGTTTTGAGATTCTCCACAGAAAACGTTTGCTAACTCCTGCTTCAACACACGAGTTTAACTCTGTAAGTTGAATGCACACATTGACAACCGTTTTGTTAGGTAGCTCCGTTTTGGTTTTAGAACCAGATAGTCCTCATTACAGCATATACTCCCATTCACTCAGGAATGTCCAAATGCAGCTCTTTCCAGAAACGTGTTTCTAAGTCCTGAATCTAAAGGGAGATTTAACTCACATAGCTGAACAAACGCACAGCAGAGCAGATTGAAGGATACGACTCTTCTGTGTTTTAGGCAGAGTTTTACTGCTATTTCGTTATATTCGGGAAAACTGCTGGAAATGCCTGTTTTGAAATTCTCCACAGAAAGCGCTTGCAAACTCCTGCTTCAACACACGAGTTTAACTCTTTAAGTTGAATGCACACATTGACAACCGTTCTGTTAGATAGATTTGTTTTGGTTTTAGAGCGAGATAGATCTCATTGCAGCATACACTCCCAATTCACTCAGGAATGTCCAAGCGCAGCTCTTGCCAGAAACGTGTTTCTACCTCCTCAATCTAAAGGGAGATTTAACTCATTTAGCGCAACAATTGCACCTCAGAGCAGATTGATGGATACGTTTCTTCTGTGTTTTAGGCAGAGTTTTACTGCTATTTCGTTATATGCGGGAATACTGCTGGAAATGCCTGTTTTGAGATTCTCCACAGAAAGCATTTGCAAACTCCTGCTTCAACATACGATTTTAACTCTGTAAGTTGAAGGCACACATTGACAACCTTTCTGTTAGATAGCACCGTTTTAGTTTTAGAAACAGATAGTTCTCATTACAACATATACTCCCATTCACTCAGGAATGTCCAAACGCAGCTCTTACCAGAAACGTGTTTCTAACTCCTGAATCTAACGGGAGATTTAACTCACTTAGCTGAACAAACGCACAGCAGAGGAGGTTGAAGGATGCGTTTCTTCTGTTTTTTAGGCAGAGTTTTACTGCAATTTCGTTATATGGGGGAATACTGCAGGAAATACCTGTGTTGAGATTCTCCACAGAAAGCGTCTGCAAACTTTTGCTTCAACACACGACTTTACCTCTGTAAGTTGAAGGCACACATTGACAACCTTTCTGCTAGATAGATTTGTTTTGGCTTTAGAACCAGATAGTTCTCATTACAGCATATACTCCCATTCGCTCAGGAATGTCCAAAGGCAGCTCTTACCAGAAAAGTGTTTCTAACTCCTGAATCTAAAGGGAGATTTAACTCACTTAGCTGAGCAAACCAACAGCAGAGCAGATTGAAGGATAAGATTCTTCCATGTTTTAGGCAGAGTTTTACTGCTATTTCGCTATATGCGGGAAGACTGCTGTAAATACCTGTTTTGAGATTGTCCACAGAAAGAGTTTGCAAACTGCTGCTTCAACATACGATTTTAACTCTGTAAGTTGAAAGCACACATTGACAACCTTTCTGTTAGATAGCACCGTTTAGGTTTTAGAACCAGATAGTTCTCATTACAACGTACACTCCCATTCACTCAGGAATGTCCAAACGCAGCTCTTACCAGAAACCTGTTTATAACTCCTGAATCTAAAGGGAGATTTCACTCACTTAGCTCAAAAAAGGCACAGCAGAGCAGATTGAAGGATACGTTTCTTCTGTGTTTTAGGCAGAGTTTTACTGCTATTTCGTTATATGCGGGAATAGTGCTGGAAATGCCTGGAAATGTCTGTTTTGAGATCTCTCCACAGAAAGCGTTTCCAGACTTCCCCTTCAGCACACAAGTTTAACTCTGTAATTTGAATGCACACATTGAAAACCGTTCTGTTAGGTAGCTCCGTTTTGGTTTTAGAAGCAGAGAGTTCTCCTTACAGAATATTCTCCCATTCACTGAGAAATGTCCAAACGCAGCTCTTACCAGAAACGTGTTTCTAAATCCTGAATCTAAAGGGAGATTTAACTCACTTAGCTGAACAAACACACAGCAGAGCAGATTGAAGGATACGTTTCTTCTGTCTTTTAGGCAGAATTTTACTGCTATTTTGTTATATGCGGGAATACTTCCAGAAATGCCTCTTTTGAGATTCTCCAAAGAAAGCGTTTGAAAACTCCTGCTTCAACAAAAGAGTTTACCTCTGTAAGTTGAATGCACACATTGACAACTGTTCTGTTAGATAGCTGCGTTTTGGTTTTGAACCAGAAATTTCTCATTGCAGCATATACTCCCATTAACTCAGGAATGTCCAAACGCATCTCTTACAAGAAATGTGTTTCTAACTCCTGAATCTAAACGGAGATTTAACTCACTTAGCTGAACACACGCACAGCAGAGCAGATTGAAGGGTACGTTTCTTCTGTGTTTTTTGGCAGAATTTTACTGCTATTTTGATATATGCGGAAATACTGCCAGAAATGCCTGTTTTGAGATTCTCCACAGAAATCGTCTCCAGAGTGCCCCTTAAAGAAAGGAGTTTAACTCTGTAATTTGAATGACCATATTGACAACCGTTCTGTTAGATAGCTCCGTTTTTGTTTTAGAACCAGATAGTTCTCATTACAGCATATATTCCCATTCACTCAGAAATGTCCAAATTCAGCTCTTTCCAGAAACGTGTTTCTAACTCCTGAATCTATAAGGAGGTTTAACTCACTTTGCCGAACAAATGCACAGCAGAGCAGATTGAAGGATACGTTTCTTCTTTGTTTTAGGCAGAGTTTTACTGCTATTTTGTTATATGCGTGAATACTGCCGGAAATGCCTGTTTTGAGATACACCACAGAAAGCGTTTCCAAACTCCTGCTTCAACACACGAGTATAGCTGTGTAAATTGAATGCACATATTGAAAACCGTTTTCTTATATAGCTCCGTTTTGGTTTTAGAACCAGATAGTTCTCATTACAGCATATACTCCCATTCACTCAGGAATGTGCAAACGCAGCTTTTACCAGAAACGTGTTTCTAACTCCTGAATCTAAAGGGAGATTTAACTCACTTAGTTGAACAAACGCACAGCAGAGTAGATTGAATGCTACGTTTCTTCTGTGTTTTAGGCAGAATTTTACTGTTATTTCATTATATGCGGGAATACTGCTGTAAATGCCTGTTTTGAGATTCTCCACAGAAAGCTTTTCCAAATTCCTCCTTCAACACACGAGCTTAAATCTGTACGTTAAATGCACAAATTGACAACCGTTCTGTTAGATAGCTCCGTTTTGGTTTTAGAACCAGATAGTTCTCATTACAGCATACACTCCCATTCACTCAGCAATGTCCAAACGCAGCTCTTACCAGAAGCGTGATTCTCACTCCTGAATCTAAAGGGAGATTTAGCTCACTGAGCTGAACAAACCCACAGCACAGCAGACTGAAGGATACCTTTCATCTGTGTTTTAGGCAGAGTTTTATTGCTATTTCATTACATTTGGGAATACTGCTGGAAATGCCTGTTTTGAGATTCTTCACAGAAATCGTTTCCAGACTGCTTCTTAAACACACGAGTTTAACACTGTATGTTGAATGCATACATTGACAGCCGTTCTTTTAGATAGTTCGGTTTTAATTTTAGAACCAGATAGTTCTCATTACAGCATATACTCCAGTTCACTCAGGAATGTCCAAACGCAGCTCTTACCAGAAACTTTTTTCTAACTCCTCAATCTAAGGCGAGATTTAACACAGTAAGCTGAACAAACACACAGCAGAGCAGGTTGAAGTATACGTTTGTTCTCTGTTTTAGGCAGAGTTTTACTGCTATTTCGTTATATGCGGGAATACTGCTGAAAATGCCTATTTTGACATTCTCCATAGGAAGCGTTTCCAGACTGCGCCTTCAACACAGGAGTTTAACTCTGTACCTTGAATGCACACATTGACAACCGTACTGTTAGATAGCTGCGTTTTGGTTTTAGAACCAGATAGTTCTCATTACAGCATATACTCCCATTCACTCAGGAAAGTCCAAACCCAGCTCTTACCAGAAACGTGTTTCTTACTCCTGAATCTAATGGGAGATTTAACTCACTTAGCTGCACAAACGCACACCAGAGTAGATTGAATGATACGATTCTTCTGTGTTATGCAGTTTTACTGCTATTTCCTTATATGCGGGAATACTGCCGGAAATGCCTGTTTTGAGATTCTCCACAGAAAGCGTTTCCAAACTCCTGCTTCAACATACGAGTTTAAATCGACAAGTTGAAAGCACACTTGGAAAATCGTTCTTTTAGATAGCTCCGTTTTGGTTTTAGAACCAGATAGTTCTAATTACAACATATACTCCCATTCACTCAGGAATGTCCAAACGCAGCTCTTACCAGAAACGTGTTTCTAACTCCTAAATCTGAACAAAGATTTAGCTCACGTAGCTAAAGAAACGCAAAGCAGAGCAGATTGAAGGATACGATTCTTCTGTGTTTTAGGCAGAATTTTACTGCTAATTCGTTATATGCGGAAATACTGCTGGAAATGCCTGTTTTGAGATTCTCCACAGAAAGCGTTTACAGACTGCCCCTTAAACACACGAGTAAAACTCTGTAATTTGAATGCAGATATTGACAACCGTTCTGTTAGATAGCTCTGCTTTGGTTTTAGAACCAGATACTTCTCATTACAACATATTCTCCCATTCACTTGGGAATGTCCAAACGCAGCCCTTACCAGAAACGTGTTTCTATCGCCTGAATCTAAACGGTGATTTATCACACTTAGCTTAACAAACGCACAGCAGAGCAGATTGAAGGATAAGTTTCTTCTGTTTTTTGGCAGAGTTTTACTGCTATTTCATTATATGCGGGAATACTGCTGGAAATGCCTGTTTTGAGATTCTCCACAGAAAGGGTTTCCAAACTCTTGCTTCTACACCCGAGTTTAACTCTGTAAGTTGAATGCACACATTTACAACCGTTCTGTTAGATAGCTCCGTTTTAGTTTGAGAAGCAGAGAGTTCTCGTTACAGCATGTACTCTCATTCACTCAGGAATGTCCAAACGCAGCTCTTACCAGAAACGTGTTTCTAACTTCTTAATCTAAAGGGAGATTTAACTCACTTAGCTGAACAGAAGCACAGCAGAGTAGATTGAATGATAAGTTTCTTCTGTATTTTTGGTAGAGCTTTACTGCTATTTCGTTATATGCGGGAATACTGCTTGAAATGCCTGTTTTGAGATTCTTCACAGAAATCGTTTCCAGACTGCTTCTTAAACACACGAGTTTAACACTGTATGTTGAATGCACACATTGACAGCCGTTCTTTTAGATAGTCCCGTTTTAATTTAAGAACCAGATAGTTCTCATTACAGCATATACTCCAGTTCACTCAGGAATGTCCAAACGCAGCTCTTACCAGAAACTTGTTTCTAACTCCTCAATGTAAAGCGAGATTTAACACACTTAGCTGAACAAACGCACAGCAGAGCAGGTTGAAGTATACGTTTGTAATTTGTTTTAGGCAGAGTTTTACTGCTATTTCGTTATATGCGGGAATACTGCTGAAAATGCCTATTTTGACATTCTCCATAGGAAGCGTTTCCAGACTGCCCCTTAAAGACACGAGTTTAACTCTGTAAGTTGAATGCACACATTGACAACCGTACTGCTAGAAAGCTCCGTTTTGGTTTTAGAACCAGATAGTTCTCATTACAGCATATACTCCCATTCACTCAGGAAAGTCCAAACCCAGCTCTTACAAGAAACGTGTTTGTTACTCCTGAATCTAATGTGAGATTTAACACACGTAGCTGCACAAACGCACACCAGAGTATATTGAAGGATACGATTCTTCTGTGTTTAGGCAGAGTTTTACTGCTATTTCATTATATGCGGGAATACTGCTGGAAATGCCTATTTGGAGAATCTCCACAGAAAGAGTTTCCAAACTCCTGCTTCAACGCACAAGTTTAAATCTGTAAGTTGAATGGACACTAAAACCGTTCTGTTAGATAGCTCCGTTTTGGCTTTAGAACCAGATAATTCTCATTACAACATATACTCCCATACACTCAGGAATGTCCAAACGCAGCTCTTACAAGAAAGGTGTTTCTAACTCCTGAATCTAAACGGAGATTTAACTCACTTAGTTGAACAAACGCACAGCAGAGCAGATTGAAGGTACGTTTCTTTTGTGTTTCAGCCAGAATTTTACTGCTGTTTTGTTATATGCGGGAATACTGCTGGAAATGCCTGTTTTGAGATTCTCCACAGAAAGCGTTTCCAAACTGCCCCTTAAACACACGAGTTTTAACTCTGTAATTTGAATAAACATATTGACACCCGTTCTGTTAGATAGATCCGTTTTGGTTTTAGAACCAGATAGTTCTCATTACAGCATATACTCCCATTCACTCAGGAATGTCAAAACTCAGCTCTTACGAGAAAGGTGTTTCTAAATCCTGAATCTAAACGGAGATTTAACTCACTTAGCTGAACAAACGCACAGCAGAGAAGATTGAAGGATACGTTCTTTCTGTGTTTTAGGCACAATGTTTCTGCTATTTCGTTATATGCGGGAATACTGCTGGAAATACCTGTTTTGAGATTCTCCACAGAAAGCGTTTCCAAACTCCTGATTGAACACACAAGTTAAACTTTGTAAGTTGAATGCACACATTGACCACCGTTCTGTTAGGTAGCTCCGTTTTGGTTTTAGAACCAGATAGTTCTCATTGCAGCATATTCTCCCATTCACTCAGGAATGTCCAAACGCAACACTTTCCAGAAACGTGTTTCTAACTCCTGAATCTAAAGGGAGATTTAACTCACTTAGCTGAACAAACGCTCAGCAGAGCAGATTGAAGGGTACGTTTCTTCCGTGTTTTATGCAGAGTTTTACTTCTATTTCGTTATATCAGGGAATACTGCTGGAAATGCCTGTTTTGAGATTCTCCACAGAAAGCGTTTCCAGACTGCCCCTTAAACACACGAGTTTACCTCTGAAAGTTGAATGCACACATTGACAAACGTTCTGTTAGATAGCTCTCTTTTGGTTTTAGAACCAGATAGTTCTCATTACAGCATATACTCCCATTCACTCAGGAAAGTCCAAACGCAGGTCTTACCAGAAACGTGTTTCTAACTCCTGAATCTAAACGGTGATTTATCTCACCTAGCTGAACAAACGCACAGCAGAGCAGATTGAAAGATATGTTTCTTCCGTGTTTTATGCAGAGTTTTACTGCTATTTTGTTATATGAGGGAATACTGGTGGAAATGCCTGTTTTGCGATTCTCCATAGAAAGCGTTTTCAAACTCCTGCTTCAACACATGAGTTTAACTCCGTAAGTTGGATGCACACATTGACAACCGTTCTGTTAGATAGCTCCCTTTTAGTTTTAGAAGCAGAGAGTTCTCGTTACAGCATGTATTCCTATTCACTCAGGAATGTCCAAACGCAGCTCTTACCAGAAACGTGTTTCTAACTTCTTAATCTGAAGGAAGATTTAACTCACTTAGCTGAACAAAAGCACACCAGAGTAAATTTAATGATACGTTTGTTCTTTGTTTTAGGCAGTTTTACTGCTATTTCGTTATATGCGGGAATACTGCAGAAAATGCCTATTTTGACATTCTCCATAGGAAGCGTTTCCAGACTGCCCCTTAAAGACACGAGTTTAACTCTGTAAGTTGAATGCACACATTGACAACCGTACTGTTAGATAGCTCCGTTTTGGTTTTAGAACCAGATAGTACTCATTACAGCATATACTCCCATTCACTCAGGAAAGTCCAAACCCAGCTCTTACCAGAAAAGTGCTTCTTACTCCTGAATCTAATGGGAGAGTTAACTCACGTAGCTGCACAAACGCACACCAGAGTAGATTGAAGGATACGATTCTTCTGCGTTTAGGCAGAGTTTTACTGCTATTTCGTTATATGCGTGAATACTGCTGGAAATGCCTGTTTTGAGATTCTCCACAGAAAGCGTTTCCAGACTGCCCCTTAAACACACGAGTTTACCTCTGAAAGTTGAATGCACACATTGACAAACGTTCTGTTAGATAGCTCTCTTTTGGTTTTAGAACCAGATAGTTCTCATTACAGCATATACTCCCATTCACTCAGGAATGTCCAAACGCAGCTCTTACCAGAAACGTGTTTCTAACTTCTTAATCTGAAGGAAGATTTAACTCACTTAGCTGAACAGAAGCACACCAGAGTAAATTGAATGATACGTTTCTTCTTTATTTTTGGTAGAGTTTTACTGCTATTTCGTTATATGTGGGAATACTGCTTGAAATGCCTGTTTTGAGATTCTTCACAGAAAGCGTTTCCAGACTGCTTCTTAAACACACGAGTTTAACTCTGTATGTTGAATGCTCACATTGACAGCCGTTCTTTTAGATAGTTCCATTTTAATTTTAGAACCAGATAGTTCTCATTACAGCATATACTCCAGTTTACTCAGGAATGTCCAAACGCAGCTCTTACCAGAAACTTGTTTCTAACTCCTCAATGTAAAGCGAGATTTAACACACTTAGCTGAACAAACGCACAGCAGAGCAGGTTGAAGTATACATTTGTTCTTTGTTTTAGGCAGTTTTACTGCTATTTCGTTATATGCGGGAATACTGCAGAAAATGCCTATTTTGACATTCTCCATAGGAAGCGTTTCCAGACTGCCCCTTAAAGACACGAGTTTAACTCTGTAAGTTGAATGCACACATTGACAACCGTACTGTTAGATAGCTCCGTTTTGGTTTTTGAACCATATAGTTCTCATTACAGCATATAATTCCATTCACTCAGGAATGTCCAAACGCAGCTCTTACCAGAAATGTGATTCTAAATCCTGAATCTAAAGGGAGATTTACTTCACTTAGCTGAACAAATGCACAGCAGAGTAGATTGAAGGATACCTTTTTTCTGTGTTTTAGGCAAAATTTTACTTCTATTTCGTTATATGCAGGAATATTGCTGGAAATGCCTGTTTTGAGATTCTCCACAGAAAGCGTTTTCAAACTCCTGCTTCAACACACGAGTTTACCTCTGAAAGTTGAATGCACGCATTGACAATTCTTCTGTTAGATAGCTCTGTTTCGGTTTTAGAACCAGATAGTTCTCATTACAGCATATAATCCCATTCACTCAGAAATGTCCAAACGCAGCTCTTACCAGAAACGTGTTTCTAACTCCTGAATCCAAAGGGAGATTAAACTCACTTAGCGGAACAAACGCACAGCAGAGCAGATTGAAGTATACGTTTATTCTTTGTTTTCAAACAGACATTTACTGCTATTTCGTTATATAAGGAAATACTGCTGGAAATGGCTGTTTTGAAATTCTGTAGAGAAAGCATCTCCAGATGGCCCCTTAAACACACGAGTTTATCTCTGTAAGTTGAATGCACCTATTGACAACCGTTCTGTTAGATAGCTCCGTTTTGGTTTTAGAACAAGATAGTTCTCATTACAGCATATACTCCCATTCACTCAGAAATGAACAGCCGCAGCTCTTACCAGAAACGTGTTTCTAACTCCAGAATCTAAAAAGAGATTTAACTCACTTAGCTGAACAATCGCACAGCAGAGCAGATTGAAAGATACGTTTCTTCTATGGTTTAGGCAGAGTTTTACTGCTATTTCTTTATATGCAAGAATAATGCTGAAAATGCCTGTTTTGAGATTTTCACAGAAAGCCATTCCAAACTACTGCTACAACACATGAGTTTAACTCTGTAAGTTGAATGCACACATTGACAACCGTTCTGTTAGATACCTCCGTTTTGGTTTTAGAACCAGATAGTTCTCATTACAGCATATACTCCCATATACACAGGAATGTCCAAATGCAGCTCTTTCTAGAAACGTGTTTCTAACTCCTGAATCTAAAAAGAGGTTTAACTCACTTAGCTGAACAATCGCACAGCAGAGAAGATTGAAGAATACGTTTCTTCTGTGTTTTAGGCAGAGTTTTACTGCTATTTTGTTATATGCAAGAATAATGCTGGAAATGCCTGTTTTGAGATTTTTCACAGAAAGTGTTCCCAAACTACTGCTACAACACATGAGTTTAACTCTTCACGTTGAATGCACACATTGACAACCATTCTGTTAGATAGCTCCGTTTTGGTTTTAGAACCATATAGGTCTCATTACAGCATATAATCCCATTCACTCAGGAATGTACAAATGCAGCTCTTACCATAAACGTGTTTCTAAATCCTGAATCTAAAGGGAGATTTATCTCATTTAGCTGAACAAACGCACAGCAGAGCAGATTGAACGATACCTTTGTTCTGTGTTTTACGCAGAGTTTTACAGCTATTTTGTTATATTCGGGAATACTGCTGGAAATTCCTGTTTTCAGATTCTCCACAGAAAGCGTTTTCAAACTCCTGCTTCAACACACGAGTTTAAATTTGTAAGTTGAATGCACAAATTGACAACCGTTCTGTTAGATAGCTCCGTTTTGGTTTTAGAACCAGATAGTTCTCATTACAGCATATACTCCCATTCACTAAGGAATGTCCAATCGCAGCTCTTACCAGAAACGTGTTTCTAACTTCTGAATCTAAAGGGAGATTTAACTCACTTAGCTGAACAAACTCACAGCAGACCAGATTGAACGATACGTTTGTTCTGTGTTTTACGCAGAGTTTTACTGCTATTTCGTTATATGCCGGAATACTGCTGGAAATGCCTGTTTTGAAATCCTCCACAGAAAGCGTTTCCAGACTGCCCCTTAAACACACGAGTTTAACACTGTTAGTTGAATGCACACATTGACAACCGTTCTTTTAGATAGTTCCCTTTTAATTTTAGATCCACATAGTTCTCATAACAGCATATACCCCTGTTCACTCAGGAATGTCCAAATGCAGCTCTTACCAGAAATGTGTTTCTAACTCCTGAATCTAAATGGAGATTTACCTCACTTAGCTGAACAAACGCACAGCAGAGCAGGTTGAAGGATATGTTTCTTCTGTGTTTTAGGCAGAGTTTTACTGCTATTTTGTTACATGCGGGAATACTTGTGGAAATGCCTGTTTTGCGATTCTCCACAGAAAGCGTTTCCAAATTCCTGCTTCAGCACACGAGTTTACCTCTGAAACTTGAATGCACACATTGACAACCATTCTGTTAGATAGCTCCGTTTTGGTTTTAGAACCAGAGCGTTCTCATTACAGCATATACTCTCATTCACTCAGGAATGTCCAAACGCAGCTCTTACCAGAAACGTGTTTCTAACTCCTGAATCTAAAGGTAGATTTATCTCACTTAGCTGAACAAACGCACAGCAGAGTAGATTGAAGGATACCTTTTTTTCTGTGTTTTAGGCAAAATTTACTGCTTTTTCGTTATATGCAGGAATATTGCTGGAAATGCCTGTTTTGAGATTCTCCACAGAAAGCGTTTCCAAACTCTTGCTTCAACACACGGGTTTATCTTTGTAAGTTGAATGCACACAATGACCAGCATTCTGTAAGATACTTCCGTTTTGGTTTTAGAAACAGATAGTTCTCATTACTGCATATACTCCCATTCACTCAGGAATGTGCAAAGGCAGCTCTTACCAGAAACGTGTTTCTAACTCCTGAAACTAAATGGAGACTTAACTCACTTAGCTGAACAAACGCACAGCAGAGCAGATTGTAGGATACGTTTCTTCTGTGATTTAGGCAGAATTTTTTCTGCTATTTCGTTATATGCGGGAATACTGCTGGAAATGGCTGTGTTGAGATTCTTCACAGAAAGCATTTCCAAACTCCTGCTTCAACACACGAGTTTACCTCTGTAAGTTGAATGCACACATTGACAAGCATTCTGTTAGATAGCTCTGTTTCGGTTTTAGAACCAGATAGTTCTCATTACACCGTATAATCCCATTCACTGAGAAATGTCCAAACGCAGCTCTTACCAGAAACGTGTTTCTAACTCCTGAATCTAAAAGGAGATTTAACTCACTTAGCTGAACAAACGCACAGCAGAGCAGATTGATGTATACGTTTATTCTTTGCTTTCAAGCAGACATTTACTGCTATTTCATCATATGTGGAAATACTGCTGGAAATGGCTGTTTTGAAATTCTGTAGAGAAAGCGTCTCCAGACAGCCCCTTAAACACACTAGTTTATCTCTGTAAGTTGAATGCACACATTGACAACCGTTCTGTTATGTAGCTCCGTTTTGGTTTTAGAACCAGATAGTTCTCGTTACAGCATATACTCCCATTCACTCAGCAATTACCAAACACAGCTCTTACCAGAAACGTTTTTCTAACTCCTGAATCTAAAGGGAGATTTTACTCACTTAGCTGAACAAACGCACAGCAGAGAAGATTGAAGGATAATTTTTTTCTGTGTTTTAGGCTGAGTTTTTTTGCTATTTCGTAATATGCGGAAATAGTGCTGGAAATTCTTGTTTTGAGATTTTCCACAGAAAGCGTTTCCAAACTCCTGCTTCAACACACGAGTTTACCTCTGAAAGTTGAATGCACATATTGTCAATACTTCCATTAGATAGCTCTGTTTCGGTTGTAGAACCAGATAGTTCTCATTACAGAATATACTCAAATTCACTCTGGAATGTCCAAAGGAAGCTCTTACGAGAAAGGTGTTTCTAACTCCTGAATCTAAAGGGAGATTTAACTCACTTAGCTAAACAAACGCACAGCAGAGCAGATTGAAGGATACGTTTGTTCTGTGTTTTAAGCAGACTTTTACTGCTATTTCGTTATATGCCGGCATACTGCTGGAAATGGCTGTTTTGAAATTCTCCACAAAAATCGTTTCCAGACTGACCCTTAAACGACGAGTTTATCTCTGTATGTTGAATGCACACAGATATTTCTCAGTACAGCATAGGCTCCCATTCACTGAGGAATATCCCAATTCAGCTTTTACCAGAAACGTGTTTCTACCTCCTGAAACTAAGGAGAGATTTAACTCACATATTTGAACAATCGCAAAGCAGGACAGATTGAAGGATACGTTTCTTTTGTGTTTTAGAGGCAGTTTTACTGCTATTTTCTTATATACAGAAATTCTGCTAGAAATGCCTGTTTTAAGATTCCACACAGAAAGCGTTTCCGAACTGCTGCAGAAACACATGTGTTTAACTGTAAGTTGAATGTACACTTTGACAACCATTCTGTTAGATAGCTCCGTTTTGGTTTTAGAACCAGTTATTTCTCATTATAGCATAGGCTCCCATTCACTGAAAAATATCCAATTGCAGCTTCTAGAGGAAACGTGTTTCTAACTCCTGAATATAAGGAGAGATTTAACTCACTTCGTTGAACAAACGCACAGTAGGGCAGATTGAAGGATAGGTTTCTTTTGTGTTTTAGAGGCAGCTTTACTGCTATTTCGTTTTATGCGGGAATTTTGCTAGAAATGCCTGTGTTGAGATTCCCCAAAGAAAGCGTTTCCAAACTTCTGCCGAAACACATGAGTTTAACTCTGTAAGTTGAATTTACACATTGACAACCATTCTGTTAGATAGCTTCGTTTTGGTTTCAAAACCGGATATTTCTCATTACAGCATAGGCTCCCATTCACTGAGGAATATCCGAACGCTGCTTTGACCAGAACCTTGTTTCTAACTCCTGAATCTAAGGAGAGATTTAACTCATGTAGTTGAACAAACGAACAGCCAGGGAAGATTGAAGGATCCGTTTCTTTTTTGTTTTAGAGGAAGTTGTATTACTATTGCGTTATATGCGGAAATTCTGCTGGAAATGCCTGTTTAGAGACTCCCTACATAAAGCGTTTCCAAACTGCTGCAGAAACACATGAGTTTAACTTTAAGTTGAATGTACACTTTTACAACCATTTTGTTAGAAAGCTCCGTTTTGGTTTTAGAACCAGTTATTTCTCATTATAGCATAGGCTCCCATTCACTGAGGAATATCCAAACGCAGCTTCTACTGGAAACGTGTTTCTAACTCCTGAATCTAAGGAGAGATTTAACTCACTTCGTTGAACAAACGCACAGTAGGGCAGATTAAAGTATAGGTTTCTTTTCTGTTTTAGAGGCAGTTTTACTGCTATTTCGTTATATGCGAAATTCTGCTAGAAATGCCTGTTTTGAGATTCCCCACAGAAAGAGTTTCCAAACTGCTGCAGAAACACATGAGTTTAACTCTGTAAGTTGAATGTACACTTTGACAACCATTTTGTTAGATAGCTCCGTTTAGGTTTAAGAACCAGATATTTCTAATTACAGCATAGGCTCCCATTCACTGAGGAATATCCAAATGCAGATTTTACCAGAATCGTGTTTCTAACTCCTAAATCTAAATACAGATTTAACTCTCGTAGTTGAACAAACGTACAGCAGGGCAGATTGAAGGATACTTTTATTTTCTGTTTTAGTGGCAGTTTTAATGCTATTTCGTTATATGCAGGAATTCTGCTAGAAATACCTGATTTGAGATTCCCCACAGAAAGTGTTTCCAAAATGCTGCAGAAACACATGAGTTTAACTATATAAGTTGAAAGTACACATTGACAACCATTCTGTTAGAAAGCTCCGTTTTGGTTATAGAACCAGATATTTCTCATTACAACATAGGCTCCCATTAACTCAGGAATATCCAAATGCAGCTTTTACCAGAAACGTGTTTCTAATTTCTTAATCTAAAAAGAGATTTAACTCACGTAGTTGAACAAACGCACAGAAGGGCAGATTGAAGGATACGTTTCTTTTGTGTTTTAGAGCCAGTTTTACTGCTATTTCGTTATATGCGGGAATTCTGCTAGAAATGCCTGTTTTGAGATTCCCCACAGAAAGCGTTTCAAAACTGCTGCAGAAACACATGTGTTTAACTCTGTAATGTGAATATACACATTGACAACCATTCTTTTAGGAACCACCGTTTTGGTTTAATAACCAGATATTTATAATACAGCATATGCTCCCATTCACTCAGGAATATCAAAACGCAGCTTTTACCAGAAACGTGTTTGTAACACCTGAATCTAAGGAGATATTTAACTGACTTAGTTGAACAAACGCACATCAGCACAGATTGAAGGATAGGTTTCTTTTGTGTTTTAAAGGCAGGTTTACTGCTATTTTGTTATATGCGGATATTCTTCTAAAAATGCCTGTTTTGAGATTCCTTACTGAAGGCGTTTTCAAACTGCTGCAGAAACACATGAGTTTAAACTTGTAACTTGACTGTACACATTGACAACCATTCTGTTAGGTAGCTTCGTTTTTGTTTTAGAACCACGTATTCCTCATTACAGCATATGCTCCCATTCACTCAGGAATATCAAAACGCAGCTTTACCAGAAACGTGTTTCTAACTCCTGAATCTAAGCAGAGATTTAATTCACGTAGTTGAACGAACGCACAGCAGGGCAGATTGAAGGATACGTTTCTTTTTTGTTTTAGAGGCAGTTTTACTGGTATTTTGTTACATGCGGGAATTCTGCAAGAAATGCCTGTTTTGAGATTCCCCACAGAAAGCGTTTCCATACTGCTGCAGAAACACATCAGTTTAACTCTGTAAGTTGAATGTCCACATTGACAACCATTCAGTTAGATAGCTCGGTTTTGGTTTTAGAACCAGATATTTCTCATTACAGCATACGCTCCTATTCACTCAGGAATATCCGAATGCAGCTTTTACCAGAAACTTGTTTCTAACTCCTGAATCTAAGAAGAGATTTAACTCAAGTAGTTGAACAAACCCACAGCACCGCAGATTGAAGGATACATTTCTTATTTGTTTTAGAGGCAGTTTTACTGCTATTTCGTTATAAGCGAGAATTCTGATAGAAATGCCTGTTTTGAGCTTCCCCACAGAAAGCATTTCCAAACTGCTGCAGAAACACAGGAGTTTATCTCTGTAAGTTGAATGTACACATTGACATCCATTCTGTTATATAGCTTGGTTTTGGTTTTAGAACAAGACATTTCTCTTTACAGCATAGGCTCCCAATTCACTCAGGAATATCCTAATGCAGCTTCTACCAGAAACGTGTTTCTAACACCTGAATCTAAGGAGACATGTAACTCACGTAGTTGAACCAACGCACAGCAGCACAGATTGAAGAATACGTTTCTTTTGTGTTTTAGAGGCAGTTTTACTGCTATTTTGTTATAGGCAGGAATTCTGCTAGAAATGCCTTTTTTTATTTAATTTTTATTTCATTATAGGTTTTGGGATACGTGTGCAGAACGTGCAAGATAGTTACATAGGTACATATATGGCAATGTTCTTTGCTGCCTTCCTCTCATTCACCCACACTTGGCATTCATCCCCAGGCTATCCCTCCCCAGCCCCCCCCGCTGTCCCTCCCGCATTTTCCCAAATAGACAAAAGTGTGTAGTACACAACCTCTCTGTGTCCATGTGTCCTCATTTTTCTCACCCACTTATTAGTGAGTATATGCGGTATTTCTTTTTCTCTTCTTGTGTCAATTTGCTGAGAATGATGTTCTCCAGATTCATCCATGTGACTACAAAGGACACAAACTCATCATTTTTGATTGCTGCATAATATGCCATGGTGTATATGTGCCACATTTTTCCAGTCCAGTCTATCATCGTTGGGCATTTGTGTTGCTTCCAGTTCTTTGCTATTGTAAACAGTGCTGCAATGAGTATTCATGTGCATGTGTCCTTACAGTAGAACGATTTATCATCCTTCGGATATATACCCAGTAATGGGATTGCTGGGTCAAATGGAATTTCTATTTCTAGGTCCTTGAGGAATCACCACACTGTCCTCCACAATGGTTGAACTAATTTACACTCCCACCAACAATGTGAGAGTGTTCCTATTTCTCCACATCCTCTCCAGCATCTGCTGTCTCCAGATTTTTTAATGATTGCCATTCTAACTGGCGTGAGATGGTATCTCAATGTGGTTTTGATTTGCATCTCTATAATGACCAGTGATGATGAGCATTTTTTCATATGTTTGTTGGCGTCATGTATGTCTTCTTTTGTAAAGTGTCTGTTCATATTTTTTGCCCATTTTTGAATGGGCTTGTTTGTTTTTTTCCTGTAAATTCGTTTGAGTTCTTTGTAAATTCTGGATATCAGCCTTTTGTCAGATGTGTAAACTGCAAACATTTTTTCCCATTCTGATGGTTGCTGATTCACTCTAGTGACTGTATCTTTTGCCGTGCAGAAGCTGTGGAGTTTGCTTAGGTCCCATTGTCTATTTTGGCTTTTTTTGACAATGCTTTTGGTGTTTTATTCATGAAGTCATTGCCTACTCCTATGTCCTGAATGGTTCTGCCTAGATTTTCTTCTGCGGTTTTTATGGTGTCGGGTCTTACATTTAAGTTTTTAATCCATCTGGAGTTAATTTTAGTGTAAGGTGTCAGGAAGGGGTCCAGTTTCTGCTTTCTACACATGGCTAGCCAGTTTTCCCAACACCATTTATTAAACAAGGAATCCTTTCCCCATTGCTTGTTTTTCTCTGGTTTATCAAAGATTATATGATTGTAGATATGTTTTGTTGCCTCTAATGCCTCTGTTCTGTTCCATTGGTCTATATCTCTGTTTTGGTACCAGTACCATGCTGTTTTGATTACTGTAGCCTTGTAGTATAGTTTGAAGTCTGGTAGTGTGATGCCTCCCGCTGTGTTCTTTTTGCTTAGAATTGACTTGGCTATGCGGGCTCTTTTTTGGTTCCATATGAAATTCATGGTGTTTTTTTCCAGTTCTGTGAAGAAATTCAATGGTAGTTTGATGGGGATAGCATTGATTGTGTAAATTACTTTGGGCAGTATAGCCATTTTCATGATATTGATTCTTCCTAACCATGAACATGGAATGTTTCTCCATCTGTTTGTGTCCTCTCTTATTTCGTTGAGCAGTGGTTTGTAGTTTTCCTTAAAGAGGTCCCTTACATTTTTTGTGAGTTGTATTCCTAGGTATTTTATTTTATTTGTAGCAATTGTGAATGGCAATTTGTTCTTGATTTGGTTCTCTTTAAGCCTGTTATTGGTGTATAGGAATGCTTGTGATTTTTAAACATTGATTTTATATCCTGAGACTTTGCTGAAGTTGCTTATCAGTTGCAGGAGTTTTTGGGCTGAGGTGATGGGGTCTTCTAGATATAATACCATGTCGTCTGCAAATAGAGACAATTTGGCTTCTACCTTTTCTATTTGAATACATTTTATTTCTTTTTCTTGCCTGATTGCTCTGGCTAGAACTTCCAGTACTATGCTGAATAGGAGTGGCTAGAGAGGGCATCCTTGTCTAGTGCCGAATTTCAAAGGGAATGCTTCCAGTTTTTGCCTATTCAGTATGATATTGGCTGTTGGATTGTCGTCAATGGCTTTTATTACTTTGAGATATCATCCATCAATACCAACTTTACTGAGGGTTTTGAGCATAAAGGGCTGCTGAATTTTGTCAAATGCCTTCTCTGCGTCAATTGAGATAATCATGTGGTTTTTGTTTTTGCTTCTCTTTATGTGGTGAATTACATTTAGAGACATGTATGTTGAACCAGCCTTGCATCCCCTGGATAAATCCTACTTGATCATAATGGATAAGTTTTTCAATGTGTTGTTGCAATGGGTTTGCCAGTATTTTATTGAAGATTTTTACATCTATGTTCATCATAGATATTGGCCTGATGTTTTCTTTTCTTGTTGAGTTCTCTGTCAGGTTTTGGTATCAGGATGATGTTGGTCTCATAAAATGATTTGGGAAGGGTTCCCTCTTTTTGGATTCTTTGGAATAGTTTCAGAAGGAATGGTACCAGATCCTCTTTGTGTGTCTGGTAGAATTCAGCTGTGAACCCATCTGGACCTGGGCTTTCTTTGTGTGGTAGCCTCTTAAATGCTGCCTCAACTTCAGACCTTGTTATTGGTCTATTCTTAGTTTCGGCTACCTCTTGGTTTAGGCTTGGGAGGCCACAGGCGTCCAGTAATTTATCCATTTCTTCCTGATTTACTAGTTTATGTGCATAGAGTTATTTGTAGTATTCTCTGATGGTGGTTTGAATTTCTGTGGAATCTGTGAGGATTTCCCCTTTATCGTTTTTTATTGTATCTATTTGGTTGTTCTCTCTTTTCTTTTTGATCAGTCTGGCTAGTGGTCTGTCTATTTTGTTGATCTTTTCAAAAAACCAGCTCTTGGATTTATTGATCTTTTGAAGGGTTTTTCTTGTCTCTATCTCCTTCAGTTCTGCTCTGATCTTAGTTATTTCTTGTCTTTGGCTAGGTTTTGAGTTTTTTTGATCTTGATCCTTTAGCTCTTTCAATTTTGATGATAGGGTGTCAATTTTGTATCTCTCCACTCTTCTCATGTGGGCATTTATCGCTATATATTTTCCTCTACAGACTGCTTTAAATGTGTCCCAGAGATTCTGGTACGTTGTGTCTTCATTCTCATTGGTTTCAAAGAACTTCTTTATCTCTGCCTTCATTTCATTGTTTATCCAATCAATTTTCAAGAGCCAGTTGTTCAATTTCCATGAAGCTGTGCGGTTTTGAGTTAGTTTCTGAATTCTGAGTTCCAACTTGATTGCACTATGGTCTGAGAGACTGTTTGTTAAGATATCAATTGTTTTGCATTTGTTGAGGAGTGCCTTATTTCCAATTATGTGGTCAATTTTGGAGTAGGTGTGATGTGGTGCTGAGAAAAATGTATATTCTTTGGATTTGGGGTGGAGAGTTCTGTAAATGACTATCAGGTTTGCTTGTTCCAGGTCTGAGTTCAAGTCCTGGATATCCCTGTTAATTTTCTGTCTGTTTGATCTGTCTGATGTTGACAGTGGAGTGTTAAAGTCTCCCACTATTATTGTGTGGGAGTCTAAGTCTCTTTGTGTGTCATTATGAATTTGCCTTATATATCTGGGTGCTGCTACATTGGGTCCATATATATTTAGAATCGTTAGCTCTTCTTGTTATATCGATCCTTTTACCATTATGTAATGACCTTCTTTGTCCCTTTTGAACTTTGTTGCTTTAAAGTCTATTTTATCAAAGACGAGAATTGCAACTCCTACTTTTTTTTTGCTCTCCATTTGCTTGGTAAATCTTCCTCCATTCTTTTATTTTGAGCCTTTGTGTTTCTTTGCGTGTGAGGTGGGTTTCCTGGATACAGCACACCGATGGGTTTTGTTTTTTTTATCCAATTTGCCAGTCTGTGTCTTTTGATTGGTGCATTTAGCCCACTTACATTTAGGGTTAATATTGTTATGTGTGAATTTGATACTGCCATTTTGATGCTAGCTGGCTGTTTTGCGCGTCGGTTCATGTAGATTCTTCATTTTGTTTATGGTCTTTAGTATTTGTTATGCTTTTAGGATGGCTGGTACTGGTTGTTTCTTTTTATGTGTAGTGCCTCTTTCAGGAGCTCTTGTAAAGCAGGCCTATTGATGACAAATTCTCTGAGTACTTGCTTGTTCATGTGTGATTTTATGTTTCCTTCACTTATGAAGCTCAGTTTGGCTGGATATGAAATTCTGGGTTGAAAGTTCTTTTCTTTAAGGGTGTTGAATATTGGCCCCCACTCTCTTCTGTCTTGTAGAGTCTCTGCCAAGAGATCTGCTGTGAGTCTGATGGGCTTCCCTTTGTGGGTGACCCGACCTTTCTCTCTGGCTGCCCTTAGTATTTTCTCCTTCATTTCAACCCTGGTGAATCTGATGATTATGTGCCTTGGGGTTGCTCTTCTTGTGGAGTATCTTTGTGGTGTTCTCTGTATTTCCTGGAGTTGAGTATTGACCTGTCTTGCTAGGTAGGGGAAATTTTCCTGGATAATATCCTGAAGAGTGTTTTCCAGCTTGGATTCATTCTCTTCATCACATTCTGGTACACCTATCAAACGTAGGTTGGGTCTCTTCACATAGTCCCACATTTCTTCGAGATTTTGTTTATTCCTTTTTTGTGCTTTTTTCTTTAATCTTGGTTTCTCGTTTTATTTCATTGAGTTGATCTTCAACTTCTGATATTCTTTCTTCTGCTTGGTCAATTCGGCTGTTGAAACTTGTGCATGCTTCGCGAAGTTCTCATGTTGTGTTTTTCAGCTCCTTCAATTCATTCATATTCCTCTCTACTTTGTCCATTCTTTTTATCAATTCCTCGAATCTTTTTTCAAATGTTTTTTCAACGTTCTTAGTTTCTTTGCACTGATTTAGAACATGTTCTTTTAGCTCATTGAAGTTTCTCATTATTCACCTTCTGAAGTTTGATTCCGTCATTTTGTCACACTCATTCTCCATCCAGCTTGGTTCCCGTGCTGGTGAGGAGTTTTGGTCCTTTGTAGGAGGTGAGGTGTTTTAGTTTCGGGTGTTTTCCTCCTTTTTTGCTGTTTTGTTCCCATCTTTATGGATTTATCCGCCTGTCATCGTAGTTGTTGCTGATTTTTCAATTGGGTCTCTGTTTGGATGCCGAGATTGTTGATGATGAAGTATTTCTGTTACTTAGTTTTCCTTCGAATAGTCTAGCCCATCTGCTGTATGAGTGCTGAGGTCCACTCCAGGCCCTGCTTGTCTGGGGTATACCTTTAGCAGCTGTGGAACAGTGAGGGATGATACCAGTTTCTTCTGCTGCTGTCTTTGTTCCAGAATGATGCCCGCCAAATGTCAGTCTGATTAGTCCTTTTTTGGGGTGACTCTTTGGATATACAGGGGTCAGGGAGCTGCTTGAGGAGATGGTCTGTACTTTATAGGAGCTCCAGTGCTGAGCTGTGAGCTCCGTTCTTCATTCAGGGTTGTTGGGGGGTTGTTTATGTCTGCTGCAATAGAACTCATAAAACACCACCCTTTTTTTTTCTTTCTTAGATTCTCTGTCTCAGGGAGTTGGGGCTTTTCTTATGAGTAACTCTTGCACTGTCCTGCCCCACTAGATGGCAGTCTACTCACTATTTGCCTTCTGGGTTCTGACCTGCTAGCGTGGGTCCGTGCTGTTTCTGCTGGGCTCCCTTCTGCTGTGGAGCACTCCCACCTCCTGGCAGAGTCTCTCTGTTATGGCAGGTTGCCTTGGCAACAGCAGGCTGCATCAGCCCTGGGCGGTACTTCAGTAGGGGCGGACGTCAGTAATGGCAGACTCCTCTCCCTCACCAGGCTGCACCATCCTAGTTGCCGGCAGCAAAAGTCTCAGCCCAAAGTGCCTCCAGTCACTGCCCTGCTTGTCCCCATGAGGGTGGGGCCCGCTGAGCCCAATCACCCAGCTCCCTGCCTCAGTGTTTGTCCTCTCTCTCTCTCTTAATCTCTTTGCAAGCTGAGAGATCGACTCTCACTGGCGCCTCAATAGCCTGCCGATAGGGCACTGGGATCCGTGCAATCTCCCGTGCCACTGTCTATTGCACCAGCTCAGATCACACTTCCCAGGAAACTCCTGGTCTGTCTCTTTGTCCAAGTCCTGTTCAATCAGATGGACATGCCAATCTGCCCTTCCAAATCTCAGATTGCCGATTTAGCAGGGCACCCAGACCAGTGATTCCGTGCTGGGTCCCGCTGTGGCGCAGGTTGAAGAAGCCACGTGAGACAGCTGTGTGGGCCAGCTGTACAAGCGTCCCATGTCTCTCACACACCAGGGACTTTCAACGCTCTGTGGGTGAAAAACGTTCATCCGAGAATGCAACTAGGACTCACCCTCTGCGCCTTCACTAAGAGCTGCAATCCTGAGTCGCTTCTACAACACCACCTTGTGAGTCCCTCCTTAACCAACAAAATGCCTGTTTTGATGTTCCTCACAGAAAGTGTTTTGAAACTGCTGCAGAAACACATGAGTTTAACTCTGAAAGTTGAATGTACACATTGACAAGCATTCTGTTAGATAGCTTCCTTTTGGTTTAAGAACCAGATATTTTTCATTACAGCATAGGCTCCCATTAACTCGGGAATATCCAAACGCAGCTTTGACCAGAAACGTATTTCTAACTCCTGAATCTAAGGAGAGATTTAACTCACATAGTTGAACAAACGCACAGAAGGACAGATTGAAGGATACGTTTCTTCTGTGTTTTAGGCAGAGTTTCACTGCTATTTCGTTATATGCGGGAATACTACCGGAAATGCCTGTTTTGAGATTCTCCAAAGAAAGCGTTTGCAAACCCCTGCTTCAACACACGAGTTTAACTCTGTAAGTTGAATGCAAACATTGAAAACTATTCTGTTAGAAACCTCCGTTTTGTTTTAATAACTAGATATTTATAATAGAGCATATGCTCCCATTCACTCACGAATGTCAAAACGCAGATTTACCAGAAACGTGTTTCTAACACCTGAATTTAAGAAGAGATTTAACTCACCTAGTTGAACAAAAGCACAGAAGTGCAGATTGAAGGATACGTTTCTTTTGTGTTTTAGAGCCAGTTTTACTGCTATTTCGTTATATGCGGGAATTCGGCTAGAAATGCCTGTTTTGATATTCCCCACAGAAAGCGTTTTGAAACTGCTGCAGAAACACATGTGTTTAACTCTGTAATGTGAATGCACACATTGACAACCATTCTGTTAGAAACCTCCGTTTGGGTTTAATAACTAGGATTTATAATACAGCATATGCTCCCATTCACTCAGGAATGTCAAAATGCAGCTTTTACCAGATACGTGTTTGAAACACCTGAATCTAAGGAGATATTTAACTGACTTAGTTGAACAAACGCACATCAGCGCGGATTCAAGGATAGGTTTCTTTTCTGTTTTAGAGGCAGGTTTACTGTTATTTTATTATATGCGGATATTCTTCTAGAAATGACTGTTTGGAGATTCCTAATGGAACGCGTTTCCAAACTGCTGCAGAAACACATGAGTTTAAATTTGTAAGTTGAATGTACACATTGACAACCATTCTGTTAGATAGCACCATTTTGGTTTTAAAACCAGGTATTTCTCATTACAGCATATGCTCCCATTCACTCAGGAATATCAAAACGCAGCTTTACCAGAAACGTGTTTCTAACACCTGAATCTAAGGAGAGATTTAACTCACGAAGTTGAAGAAACGCACAGAAGGGGAGATTGAAGGATACATTTGTTTTGTGTTTTAGAGGCAGTTTTACTGCTATTTTCTTATATGCAGAAATTCTGCTAGAAATGCTTGTTTTGAGATTCCCACAGAAAGCATTTCCAAACTGCTGCAAAAACACATGAGTTTAACTCTGTAAGTGGAATGTACACATTGACAACAATTCTGTTTGATAGCATCGTTTTGGTTTCAGAACCAGATATTTCTCATTACAGCATGGGCTCCCATTCACTCAGGAATATCCGAACGCAGCTTTGACCAGAACCGTGTTTCTAACTCCTGAATCTATTGAGAGATTAAACTCACGTAGTTGAACAAAGGAACAGCAGGGCAGATTAAAGGATTCATTTCTTTTGTGTTTTAGAGAAAGTTTTACTACTATTTCGTTATATGCGGGAATTCTGCTGGAAATGCCTGTTTTTTGATTCCCCACAGAAAGCGTTTCCAAACTGCTGCAGAAACACATGAGTTTAACTCTGTAAGTTGAATGTACACTTTGACAACCATTCTGCTGGATCGCTCCATTTTGGTTTTAGAACTAGTTATTTCTCATTACAGCATATGCTCCCATTCACTCAGGAATATCAAAACGCAGCTTTACCAGAAACGTGTTTCTAACTCCTGAATCAAAGGAGAGATTTAAATCACTTAGTTGAACAAACGCACAGCAGGGCAGATGAAAGGACACGTTTCTTTTGTGTTTTAGAGGCAGTTTTACTGTTGTTTGGTTACATGCGGGAATTCTGCAAGAAATGCCTGTTTTCAGATTCCCCACAGAAAGCGTTTCCATACTGCTGCAGAAACAAATGTGTTTAACGCTGTAAGTTAAATGTACACATTGACAAACATTCTGTTAGATAGCTCCGTTTTGGTTTTAGAACCAGGTATTTCTCATTACAGCATATGCTCCCATTCACTCAGGAATATCGAAATGCAGCTTTACCAGAAAAGTGTTTCTACCTCCTGAATCTAAGGAGAGATTTAACTCACTTAGTTGAACAAACGCACAGCAGGCCAGATAAAAGGACACGTTTCTTTTGTGTTTTAGAGGCAGTTTTACTTCTATTTCGTTACATGCGGGAATTCTCCAAGAAATTGCTGTTTTGAGATTCCCCATAGAAAGCGTTTCCAAACTGCTGCAGAGACACATGAGTTTAACTCTGTATGTTGAATGTACACATTGACAACCATTCTGATAGATAGCTCCGTTTTGGTTTTAGAACCAGGTATTTCTCATTCCAGCATATGCTCCCATTCACTCAGGAATATCCCAATGCAGCTTTTACCAGAAATGTGTTTCTAACTCCGAAATCTAAGGAGAGATTTCACGTACGTATTTCAACAAACGCAAAGCTGGGCAGATTGAATGATACGTATTTTTTTTGTGTTTTAGAGGCAGTTTTACTGCTATTTTCTTATATGCAGAAATTCTGCTAGAAATGGTTGTTTTGAGATTCCCACAGAAAGCGTTTCCAAACTGCTGCAAAAACACATGAGTTTAACTCTGTCAGTTGAATGTACACATTGACAACCATCCTGTTTGATAGCTTCGTTTTGGTTTCAGAACCAGATATTTCTCATTACAGCATAGGCTCCCATTCACTCAGGAATATCTGAACGCAGCTTTGACCAGAACCGTGTTTCTAACTCCTGAATCTAATGAGAGATTAAACTCACGTAGTTGAACAAAGGAACAGCAGGGCAGATTGAAGGATTCATTTCTTTTTTGTTTTAGAGCAAGTTGTACTACTATTTCGTTATATGTGGGAATTCTGCTGGAAATGCCTGTTTTGAGATTCCCCACAGAAAGCGTTTCCAAACTGCTGCAGAAACACATGAGTTTAACTCTGTATGTTGGATGTACACTTTGACAACCATTCTGTTAGATAGCTCCATTTTGGTTTTAGAACCAGTTATTTCTCATTATAGCATAGGCTCCCATTCACTGAGGAATATCCAAACGCAGCTTCTACTGGAAACGTGTTTCTAACTCCTGAATCTAAGGAGAGATTTAACTCACTTCTTTGAACAAGCTCACAGCAGGGCAGATTGAGGGATAGGTTTCTTTTGTGTTTTAGAGGCAGTTTGGCAGCTATTTCGTTATATGCAGAATTCTGCTAGAAATGCCTGTTTTGAGATTCCCCACAGAAGGCGTTTCCAAACTGCTGCAGAAACACACGAGTTTTACTCTGTAAGTTGAATGTACACATTGACAACCATTATGTTAGATAGCTCCGTTTTGGTTTTCAAAAGAGATATTACTCATTACAGAATAGGGTCCCATTCACTCAGGAATATCCAAAGGCAGCTTTTACCACAAACGTGTTTCTAACTCCTGAATCTAAGGAGAGATTTTACTCACGTAGTTGAACAAACAAACAGCAGGGCAGATTGAACGATGCGTTTCTTTTGTGCTTTAGAGGAAGTTGTACTACTATTTCGTTTTATGCAGGAATTCTGCAAGAAATGCCTGTTTTGAGATTCCCCAAAGAAAGCGTTTCCATACTGCTGCAGAAACACATGAGTTTAAGTGTACGTTCAATGTTCACTTTGAGAACTATTCTGTTAGACAGCTCCGTTTTGGTTTTAGAACCAATTATTTCTCATTATAGCATAGGCTCTTATTCACTGAGGAATATCCAAATGCAGCTTCTATAGGAAACGTGCTTCTGTCTCCTGAATCTAAGGAGAGATTTAACTCACTTCGTTGAAGAAAGGAATAACAGGCCAGATTGAAGGATAGGTTTCTTTTGTGATTTTGAGGCAGTTTTACTGCTATTTCGTTATATGCAGGAATTCTGCTAGAAATGCCTGTTTTGAGATTCCCCACAGAAAGAGTTTCCAAACTGCTGCAGAAACACATGAGTTTAACTCTGTAAGTTGAATGTACACTTTGACAACCATTTTGTTAGATAGCTCCATTTAGGTTTAAGAACCAGATATTTCTAATTACAGCATAGGCTTCCATTCACTGAGGAATATCCAAATGCAGCTTTTACCAGAATCGTGTTTCTAACTCCTAAATCTAAGGAGAGATTTAACTCACATAGTTGAACAAACACACAGCAGGCTAGAATGAAGGATACTTTTATTTTTGTTTTAGTGGCAGTTTTACTGCTATTTCATTACATGCGAAAATTCTGCAAGAAATACCTGTTTTGAGATTACCCAAAGAAAGCGTTTCCAAACTGCTGCAGAATAACATGAGTTTAAACCTGTAAGTTGGATGTACACATTGACAACCATTCTGTTAGAGAGCTCCATTTTGGTTTTAGTACCAGATATTTCTCATTAGAAGATAGGCTCCCATTCACTCAGGAATATCAAAACGAAGCTCTTACCAGAAACATGTTTCTAACTTTTTAAACTAAGGAGAGATCTATCTCACGTAGTTGAACAAACGCACAGAAGGGCAGATTGAAGGATACGTTTCTTTTGTGTTTTAGAGGCAGTTTTACTGCTATGTCGTTATATGCGGGAATTCTGCTAGAAATGCCTGTTTTGAGATTCCCCACAGAAAGCGTTTCCAAACTGCTGCAGAAACACATGAGTTTGACTATGTAAGTTGAATGTACACATTGACAACCATTCTGTTAGATAGCTCCCTTTTGGTTTTAGAACCAGATATTACTCATTACAGCATAGGCTCCCATTCACTCAGGAATATCCAATCGCAGCTTTAACCAGAAACTTATTTCTAACCCCTGAATCTAAGGAGAGATTTAACTGACGTAGTTTAACAAACGCACAGAAGTGCAGATTGAAGGATACGATTCTTTTGTGTTTTAGAGGCAGTTTTACTGCTATTTCGCTATATGCGGGAATTCTGCTAGAATTGCCTATTTTGATATTCCCCACAGAATGCGTTTCGAAACTGCTGCAGAAACACATGTGTTTAACTCTTTAAGCTGAATGAACACATTAACAACCATTCTGTTATAAAACTCCGTTTTGGTTTAATAACCAGATATTAATAAGACAGCATATGCACCCATTCCCTCAGGAATGTCAAAACGCAGCTTTTACCAGAAACGTGTTTGCAACTCCTGAATCTAAGAAGACATTTAACTAAATTAGTTGAATAAGGGCACAGTAGGACAGATTGAAGGATCCGTTTCTTTTGTGTTCTAGAGGCAGGTTTACTGCAATTTTGTTATATACGGATATTCTTCTAGAAAGGCCTGTTTTGAGATTCCTTACAGAACACCTTTCCAAACTGCTGCAGAAACACATGAGTTTAAATTTGTAAGTGGAATGTACACATTGACAACCATTCTGTTAGATAGCTCCGTTTTGGTTTTAGAAACAGGTACTTTTCATTACAGCATATGTTCCCATTCACTCAGGAATATCCAAACGCAGCTTTTACCAGAAACGTGTTTCTACCTCTTGAATCTAAGAAGAGATTTAACTCACGTAGTTGAACAAACGCACAGAAGGGCAGATTGAAGGATACGTTTCTTCTGTGTTTTAGGCAGAGTTTCACTGCTATTTCGTTATATGCGGGAATACTACCAGAAATGCCTGTTTGAGATTCTCCAAAGAAAGCGTTTGGAAACTTCTGCTTCAACACACGGGTTTAACTCTGTAAGTTGAATGCACACATTGACAACCATTCTGTTAGAAACCTCCGTTTTGGTTTTAGAAGCAGAGAGTTCTCCTTACAGCATATACTCCCATTCACTGAGAAAAGTCCAAACGCAGCTCTTACCAGAAACGTGTTTCTAACTCCTGAATCTAAAGGGAGATTTCACTCACTTAGCTGAACAAACGCACAGCAGAGCAGATTGAAGGATACGTTTCTTCTGTGTTTTAGGCAGAGTTTTACTGCTATTTCGTTATATGCGGGAATCGTGTTGGAAATGCCTGGAAATGCCTGTTTTGAGATCTCTCCACAGAAAGCGTTTCCAGACTTCCCCTTCAACACACGAGTTTAACTCTGTAAGTTGAATGCACACTTTGACAACCGTTCTGTTAGGTAGTTCCGTTTTGGTTTTAGAAGCAGACAGTTCTCCTTACGGCATATACTCCCATTCACTGAGAAATGTCCAAACGCAGCTCTTACCAGAAACGTGTTTCTAACTCCTGAATCTAAGGAGAGATTTAACTCACGTAGTTGAACAAAAGCACAGCAGGTCAGAATGAAGGATACGTTTCTTTTGTGTTTTAGAGCCAGTTTTACTGCTATTTTGTTACATGCGGGAATTCTGCAAGAAATGCCTGTTTTGAGATTCCCCACAGAAAGCGTTTCCATACTGCTGCAGAAACACATGAGTTTACCTCTGTAAGTTGAATGTACACATTGAAAACCATTCTGTTAGATAGCTCCGTTTTGGTTTTAGAACCAGGTATTTCTCTTTACAGCATATGCTCCCATTCACTCAGGAATATACAAACGCAGCTTTACCAGAAACGTGTTTCTAACTCCTGAGTCTAAGGAGAGATTTAACTCACGTAGTTGAACAAACTCAAAAAAGGGCAGATTAAAGGATACGTTTCTTCTGTGTTTTAGGCAGAGTTTTACTGCTATTTCATTATATGCGGGAATACTACCGGAAATGCCTGTTTTGAGATTCTCCAAAGAAAGAGTTTGCAAACTTCTGCTTCAACACACGAGTTTAACTCTGTAAGTTGAATGCACACATTGTCAAGCATTCTTTTTTTTTAATTTTTATTGCATTATAGGTTTTGGGGTACATTTGCAGAACGTGCAAGGTATTTGCATAGGTACATATATGGCAGTGTGTTTTGCTGCCTTCCTTCCCTTCACCCAAACTTGGCATTCATCCCCAGGCTATCCCTCCCCAACCCCTCCCGCTTTCCGTTCCCCATTCCCCCCAATAGACCCCAGTGTATAGTAGACCACCTCTCTGTGTCCATGTGTTCTCATTTTTCTCACCCACCTATGAGTGAGTATATGCGGTATTACTTTTTCTGTTCTTGTGTCAGTTTGCTGAGAATAATGTTCTCCAGATTCATCCATGTCCTTACAAAGGACACAAACTCATCATTTTTGATTGCTGCATAATATTCCATTGTGTATATGTGCCACATTTTCCCAGTCCAGTCTATCATCGTTGGGCATTTTGGTTGGTTCCAGTCCTTTGCTATTGTAAACAGTGCTGCAATGAACATTCGTGTGCATGTGTCCTTATAGTAGAACGATTTATAGTCCTTTGGATAGATACCCAGTAATGGGATTGCTGGGTCAAATGGAATTTCTATTTCTAGGTCCCTGAGGAATCGCCACACTGTCTTCCACAATGGTTGAACTAATTTACACTCCCACCAACAGTGTAAGAGTGTTCCTATTTCTCCACATCCTCTCCAGCATCTGCTGTCTCCAGATTTTTTAATAATCGCCATTCTAACTGGCGTGAGATGGTATCTCATTGTGGTTTTGATTTGCATCTCTCTGATGACCAGTGATGATGAGCATTTCTTTATATGTTTGTTGGCCTCATGTATATCTTCTTTTGTCAAGTGTCTTTTCATATCCTTTGCCCATGTTTGAATGGGCTTGTTTGTTTTTTTCCTGTAAATCTCTGTGAGTTTTTTGTAAATTCTGGATATCAGCCCTTTGTCAGATGTGTAAACTGCAAAGATTTTTTTCCATTCTGATGGTTGCCAATTCACTCTAGTGGCAGTTTCTTTTGCCTTGCAGAAGCTGTGGAGTTTGATTAGGTCCCATTTATCTATTTTGGCTTTTGTTGCCAATGCTTTTGGTGTTTTATTCATGAAGATTTTCCCTATTCCTATGTCCTGAATGGTTTTGCCTAGATTTTCTTCTAGGGTATTTATGGTGTCAGGTCTTACGTTTAAGTCTTTTTTCCATCTGGAGTTAATTTTAGTGTAAGGTGTCAGGAAGGGGTCCAGTTTCTGCTTTCTGCACATGGCTAGCCAGTTTTCCCAACACCATTTATTAATTAGGGAATCCTTTCTTCATTGCTTCATTTTGTCTGGTTTATCAAAGATAATATGGTTGTAGATATGTTGTGTTGCCTCTGTTGCTTCTGTTCTGTTCCATTGGTCTATATCTCTGTTTTGGTACCAGTACCATGCTGTTTTGATTATTGTAGCCTTGTAGTATAGTATGAAGTGTGGTAGTGTGATGCCTCCTGCTGTGTTCTTTTTGCTTAGAATTGACTTGGCTATGCGGGCTCTTCTTTGGTCCCATATGAAATTCATGGTGGTTTTTTTCCAGTTCTGTGAAGAATTTCAATGATAGTTTGATGGGGATAACATTGATTGTGTAAATTACTTTGGGCAGTATAGCCATTTTCACGATATTGATTTTTCCTGACCACGAACATGGAATGTTTCTCCATCTGTTTGTGTCCTCTCTTATTTCGTTGAGCAGTGGTTTGTCGTTTTCCTTAAAGAGGTCCTTTACATTCTTTGTGAGTTGTATTCCTAGGTATTTTATTTTCTTTGTAGCAATTGTGAATGGCAGTTCGTTCTTGATTTGGTTCTCTTTAAGTCTGTTATTGGTGTATAGGAATGCTTGTGATTTTTGAACATTGATTTTATATCCTGAGACTAAGTTGCTTATCAGTTTCAGGAGCTTTTGGGCTGAGGTGATGCAGTCTTCTAGGTATACTACCATGTCGTCTGCAAATAGAGACAATTTGGCTTCCACCTTTCCTATTTGAATACCCTTTATTTCTTTTTCTTGCCTGATTGCTCTGGCTAGAACTTCCAGTACTATGTTGAATAGGAGTGGTGAGAGAGGGCATCCTTGTTTAGTGCCTGATTTCAAAGGGAATGCTTCCAGTTTTTGCCCATTAATTATGATTTTGGCTGTTGGTTTGTCATAAATAGCTTTTATTACTTTGAGATATGTTTCGTCAATACCAAGTTTATTGTGGGTTTTTAGCATAATGGGCTGTTGAATTTTGTCAAATGCCATCTCTGCGTCAATTGAGAAAATCATGTGGTTTTTATTTTTGATTCTGTTTATGTGGTGAATTCCATTTATAGACTTGCGTATGTTGAACCAGCCTTGCATCCCTGGGATGAATTCTACTTGATCATGATGGATGTTTTTTAATGTGCTGTTGCAATCGGTTTGCCAGTACTTTATTGAAGATTTTTGCATCTATGTTCATCATGGATATTGGCCTGAAGTTTTCTTTTCTTCTTGAGTCTCTGCCGGATTTTGGTATCAGGATGATGTTGGTCTCATAAAGTGATTTGGGAAAGGTTCCGTTTTTTTGATTCTTTGGAATAGTTTTAGAAGGAATGGTACCAGCTCCTTTTTATGTGTCAGGAAGAATTCAGCTGTGAACCCATCTGGACTTGGGCTTTTTTTGTGTGGTAGGCTCTTAATTGCTGTCTCTACTTCTGACCTTGTTATTGGTCTATTCATAGTTTTGGCTTCTTCCTGGTTTAGGCTTGGGAGGACACAGGCGTCCAGGAATTTATCCATTTCTTCCTGATTTACTAGTTTATGTGCATAGAGTTGTTTGTAGTATTCTCTGATGATGGTTTGAATTTCTGTGGAATCTGTGGCGATTTCAACATTATGGCTTTTTATTGCATCTATTTGGTTGTTCTCTCTTTTCTTTTTTATCAGTCTGGCTAGTGGTCTGTCTATTTTGTTGATCTTTTCGAAAAACCAGCTCTTAGATTTATTGATTTTTTGAAGGGTTTTTCTTGTCTCTATCTCCTTCCGTTCTGCTCTGATCTTAGTTATTTTTTGTCTTCGGCTAGGTTTTGAGCTTTTTTGATCTTGCTCCTCTAGCTCTTTCAATTTTGATGATAGGGTGTCAGTTTTGGATCTCTCCACTCTTTTCATGTGGGCACTTATTGCTATATATTTTCCTCTACAGACTGCTTTAAATGTGTCCCAGAGATTCTGATACGTTGTGTCTTCATTTTCATTGGTTTTGAAGAGCTTCTTTATTTCTGCCTTCATTTCATTGTTTATCCAATCAACATTCAAGAGCCAGTTGTTCAGTTTCCATGAAGCTGTGCGGTTCTGAGTTATTTTCTGAATTCTGAGTTCTAACTAGATTGCACTATGGTCTGAGAGACTGTTTGTTATGATTTCAGTTGTTTTGCATTTGCTGAGGGGTTCTTTACTTTCAATTATATGGTCAGTTTTGGAGTAGGTGTGATGTGGTGCTGAGAAGAATGTATATTCTGTGGATTTGGGGTGGAGAGTTCTGTAAATGTCTTTCAGGTTTGCTTGTTCCAGGTCTGAGTTTAAGTCCTGGATATCCTTGTTAATTTTCTGTCTGGTTGATCTGTCTGTTATTGACAGTGGAGTGTTAAAATCTCCCATTATTATTGTGTGGGAGTCTAAGTCTCTTTGTAAGTCATTAAGAACTTGCCTTATATATCTGGGTGCTCCTACATTGGGTCCATATATATTTAGAATCGTTAGCTCTTCTTGTTGTATGGATCCTTTTACCATTATGTAGTGAACTTCTTTGTCCCTTTTGATCTTTGTTGCTTTAAAGTCTATTTTATCAGAGACGAGAATTGCAACTCCTGCTTTTTTTGCTCTCCATTTGCTTGGTAAATCTTCCTCCATCCTTTTATTTTGAGCCTTCGTGTATCTTTGCGTGTGAAGTGTGTTTCCTGGATACAGCACACCGATGGGTTTTGGTTTTTTATCCAATTTGCCAGTCTGTGTCTTTTGATTGGTGCGTTTAGCCCATTTACATTTAGGGTTAATATTGTTATGTGTGAAATTGATACGGCCATTTTGATGCTAGCTGGCTGTTTTGCCCGTCGTTTCATGTAGATTCTTCATTTTGTTGATGGTCTTTAGCATTTGGTATGCTTTTAGGATGGCTGGTACTTGTTGTTTCTTTCTATGTGTAGTGCCTCTTTCAGGAGCTCTTGTAAAGCAGGCCTAGTGGTGACAAAATCTCTGAGTACTTGCTTGTTCATGAAGGATTTTATTTTTCCTTCACTTATGAAGCTCAGTTTGGCTGGATATAAGATTCTGGGTTGAAAGTTCTTTTCTTTAAGGATGTTGAATATTGGCCCCCACTCTCTTCTGGCTTGTAGAGTCTCTGCCGAGATATCTGCTGTGAGTCTGATGGGCTTCCCTTTGTGGGTGACCCGACCTTTCTCTCTGGCTGCTCTTAGTATTTTCTCCTTCATTTCAACCATGGTGAATCTAACAATTATGTGCCTTGGGGTTGCTCTTCTTGCGGAGTATCTTTGCGGTGTTCTCTGTCTTTCCTGGAGTTGAGTATTGACCTGTGTTGCTAGGTTGGGGAAATTTTCCTGGATAATATCCTGAAGAGTGTTTTCCAGCTTAGATTCATTCTCTTCATCACATTCTGCTACACCTGTCAAACGTAGGTTGGGTCTCTTCACATAGTCCCACATTTCTTGGAGATTTTGTTCATTCCTTTTTGTGCTTTTTCCTTTAATCTTGGTTTCACGTTTTATTTCATTGAGTTGATCTTCAATTTCTGATATTCTTTCTTCTGCTTGGTCATTTCGGCTGTTGAATCTTGTGCATGCTTCACAAACATCTCGTGTTGTGTTTTTCAGCTCCCTCAATTCATTCATGTTCCTCTCTAAGTTTTCCCTTCCTGTTATCAATTCCTCGAATTTTTTTTCAAATCTTTTTTCAAGGTTCTTAGTTTCTTTGCACTGATTTAGAACATGTTCTTTTAGCTCAATGAAGATTCTCATTATCCACTTTGTGAAGTCTGATTCCGTCATTTCGTCACACTCATTCTCCGTCCAGCTTTGTTCCCTTGCTGTTGAGGAGTTTTGGTCATTTGTAGGCGTTGAGGTGTTTTGGTTTTGGGTGTTTTCCTCCTTTTTGCACTGGTTTCTTCCCATCTTTATGGATTTATCCCCTGTCATCTTAGTAGTTGCTGATTTTTCAATTTGGTCTCTGTGTGGATTCTGAGTTTGTTGATGATGAAGTATTTCTGTTACTTAGTTTTCTTTCTAGTGGTCTAGCCCCTCTGTTGTATGAGTGCTGAGGTGCACTCCAGGCCCTGTTTTTCTGGAGTATACCTCTAGCAGCTGTGGAACATTGAGGGATGATACCAGTTTCTTCTTCTGCTGTCTTTGTTCCTGAATGATGCCCACCAAATGTAAGTCTAATTAGTCCTTTTATGCGGTGACTCTTTGGATATACAGGGGTCAGGGAGCTGCTTAAGGAGACGGTTTGTGCTTTATAGTAGCTCCAGTGCTGAGCTGTGAGCTCCGTTGTTCATTCAGGGTTGTTGGGAGGTTGTTTATGTCTGCTGCAATAGAACTCATAAAACACCACCCTTTTTCCCCCCCTTATATGCTCTGTTTCAGGGAGTTGGGGCTTTCTTCATGAGTATCTGTTGCACTGTCCTGCTTCACTAGGTGGCACTCTATTCACTATTTGCCTGCCGGGGCTCTGACCTGCTAGCATGGGTCCACCCTGTTGCTGCTGGGCTCCCTTCTGCTGTGGAGAGCTCCCCTCTTCTGGGAGTCTCTCTGTTATGGCAGGTTGCCTCGGCAATGGCAGGCTGCGTCAGCCCTGTGCGGTACTTCAATAGTGGCGGATTGTGTCGGCAATGGCAGACGACCCTCCCTCACTGGGCTGCACCGTCCTAGATGCTGGCAGCAAAACTCTCAGCCCCAAGCGTCTCCAGTCACTGCCTTGCTTGTCCCTGTGAGGGTGGGACCCGCCAAGCCCGATCACCCAGCTCCCTGCCTCAGTGTCCGTCCTCTCTCTCTCTCTCCCTCTCCTCGAGCTGAAATTTTGACTCTTTCACTGGCGCCCCAGTAGCCTGCCTATAGGGCTCCTGGATCCGTGCAATCTCCCGTGCTACTGCCCACTTCACCGGCTGAGATCACGCTTCCCAGGAAACTCTCAGGAAACTCCTGTTCTGGCTCACTGTCCAAGTCCCATTGAATCAAACGTACGTGCCAATCTGCCCTTCAAACTCTAAGATTGCTGGTTTAACAGGGCACCCAGACCAGTGAGTACCTTGCCCAGTCCCGCTGTGGCACCAGCCAAAGCAGAGCTGGCCGAAGCAGCCACGCGAGCCGGCTGTGTTAGCCGGCTTTACTTTACTAGCGTCCTGTGGGATTTTCAACACTGTGGGCTAGAAAGGTCCATCCGAGAATGTGGCTAGGACTCACCCTATGCACCGTCACTGAGAGCTGCAATCCTGAGTCGCTTCTACGACACCATCTTGCCTCTCTCTATCCATTGACAACCATCCTGTTAGAAACCTCCGTTTTGGTTTAATAACTAGATATTTATAATAGAGCATATGCTCCCATTCACTCAGGAATATCAAAACGCAGATTTACCAGAAACCTGTTTCTAACACCTGAATCTAAGGAGAGATTAAACTCACATAGTTGAACAAAAGCACAGAAGTGCAGATTGAAGAATACGTTTCTTTTGTGTTTTAGAGCCAGTTTTACTGCTATTTTGTTATATGCAGGAATTCTGCTAGAAATGCCTGTTTTGATATTCCCCACAGAAAGCATTTTGAAACTGCTGCATTAACACGTGTTTAACTCTGTAAGGTGAATGTACACATTGACAACAATTCTGTTAGAAACCTCCGTTTTGGTTTAATAACTAGATATTTATAATACGGCATATGCTCCCATTCATTCAGGAATGTCAAAACGCAGCATTTACCAGAAACGTGTTTGAAACACCTGAATCTAAGGAGATATTTAACTGACTTAGTTGAACAAACGGACATCAGCGCGGATTCAAGAATAGGTTTCTTTTGTGTTTTAGAGGCAGGTTTACTGTTATTTTATTATATGTGGATATTCTTCTAGAAATGACTATTTTGAGAATCCATATGGAATGCGTTTCCAAACTGCTGCCAAAACACATGAGTTTAAATTCGTAAGTTGAATGTACACATTGACAAACATTTTGTTAGATAGCTCCGTTTTGGTTTTAGAACCAGGTATTTCTCATTACAGCATATGCTCCCATTCACTCAGGGATATCAAAATGCAGCTTTACCAGAAACGTGTTTCTACGTCCTGAATCTAAGGAGAGATTAAACTCATTTAGTTGAACAAACGCACAGCAGGGCAGATTAAAGGACATGTTTCTTTTGTGTTTTAGAGGCAGTTTTACTGCAATTTTGTTACATGTGGGAATTCTGCAAGAAATGTCTGTTTTGAGATTCCCCACAGAAAGTGTTTCCATACTGCTTCAGAAACACATGAGTTTAACTCTGTAAGATGAATGTACACTTTGACAACCATTCTGTTAGATAGCTCCGTTTTGGTTTTAGAACCAGGTATTTCTCATTAGAGCATATGCTCCCATTCACTCAGGAATATCAAAACGCTGCTTTACCAGAAACGTGTTTCTACCTCCTGAATCTAAGGAGAGATTTAACTCACTTAGTTGAACAAACGCACAGCAGGTCAGATGAAAGGACACGTTTCTTTTGTGTTTTAGAAGCAGTTTTACTGCTATTTCGTTATGTGAGGGAATACTACCGAAAATGCCTGTTTTGAGATTCTCCAAAGAAAGCATTTGCAAACTTCTGCTTCAACACGCGAGTTTAATTATGTAAGTTGAATGAACACATTGACAACCATTCTGTTAGAAACCTCCGTTTTGGTTTAATAACAAGATATTTATAATACAGCATATGCTCCCATTCACTCAGAAATGTCAAAACGCAGCTTTACCAGAAACGTGTTTCTAACACTTGAATCTAAGGAGAGATTTAACTCACAAAGTTGAACAAACGCACAGAAGGGCAGATTGAAGGATACGTTTTTTGTGTTTTAGAGCCAGTTTTACTGCTATTTTGTTATATGCGGGAATTTTGCAAGAAATGCCTGTTTTGATATTCCCCACAGAAAGCATTTTGAAACTGCTGCATTAACACATGTGTTTACCTCTGTAAGGTGAATGTACACATTGACAACCATTATGTTATAAACCTCCGTTTTGGTTTAATAACTAGATATTTATAATACAGCATATGCTCCCATTCACTCAGGAATGTCAAAACGCAGCTTTTACCAGAAACGTGTTTGAAACACCAAAATCTAAGGAGATATGTAACTGACTTTGTTGAACAAAGGCACATCAGCGCAGATTCAAGAATAGGTTTCTTCTGTGTTTTAGAGGCAGGTTTACTGTTATTTTGTTATATGCGGATATTCTTCTAGAAATGACTGTTTTGAGATTCCTTGTGGAACGCGTTTCCAAACTGCTGCAGAAACACATGAGTTTAACACTTTAAGTTGAATGTACACTTTGACAACCATTCTGTTAGATAGCTTTGTTTTGGTTTTAGAACCAGATATTTCTCATTACAGAATATGCTCCCATTCACTCAGGAATATCCCAACGCAGCTTTTACCAGAAACGTGTTTCTAACTCCTAAATCTAAGGAGAGATTTAACTCAAGTATATGAACAAACGCACAGCAGGGCAGATGAAAGGACACGTTTCTTTTGTGTTTTAGAGGCAGTTTTACTGCTATTTCTTTACATGCAGGAATTCTGCAACAAATGTCTGTTTTGAGATTCCCCACAGAAAGCGTTTCCATACTGCTGCAGAAACACATAAGTTTAACTCTGTAAGTTGAATGTACACATTGACAACCATACTGTTAGATAGCTCCGTTTTGGTTTTAGGACCAGGTATTTCTCATTACAGCATATGCTCCCATTCACTCAGGAATATCAAAACGCAGTTTTACCAGAAACGTGTTTCTACGTTCTGAACCTAAGGAGAGATTTAACTCACTTAGTTGAACAAACGCACGGCAGGACATATGAAAGGACACGTTTCTTTTGTGTTTTAGAGGCAGTTTTACTGCTATTTCGTTACATGCGGGAATTCTGCAAGAAATGTCTGTTTTGATATTCCCCACAGAAAGCGTTTCCATAATGCTGCAGAAACACATGAGTTTAACTCTGTAAGTTGAATGTACACATTGACAACCATTCTGTTAGATAGCTCTGTTTTGGTTTTAGAACCAGGTATTTCTCATTACAGCATATGCTCCCATTCACTCAGGAATATCAAAACGCAGCTTTACCAGAAACGTGTTTCTAGCTGCTGAATCTCAGAAGAGATTTAACTCAAGTAGTTGAACAAACGCACACCAGCGGAGATTGAAGGATACGTTTCTTTTGTGTTTTAAAATCAGTTTTACTACTATTTTGTTATATGCTGGAATTCTGGTAGAAATGCCAGTTTTGAGATTCCCCACAGAAAGCGTTTCCAAACTGCTGCAAAAACACATGAGTTTAACTCTGTAAGTTGAATGTACACTTTGACAACCATTCTGTTAGATAGCTCCGTTTTGGTTTTAGAACCAGTTATTTCTCATTATAGCATAGGCTCCCATGCACTGAGGAATATCCAAACGCAGCTTCTACTGGAAACGTGTTTCTAACTCCTGAATCTAAGGAGAGATTTAACTCACTTCGTTGAACAAACTCACAGCAGGGCAGATTGAAGGATAGGTTTCTTTTGTGTTTTAGAGGCAGTTTTACAGCTATTTCGTTATATGCGGAATTCTGCTAGAAATGCCTATTTTGAGATTCCCCACAGAAGGCGTTTCCAAACTGCTGCAGAAACACACGAGTTTTACTCTGTAAGTTGAATGTACACATTGACAACCATTATGTTAGATAGCTCCGTTTTGGTTTTCAAAGCAGATATTACTCATTACAGAACAGGCTCCCATTCTCTCAGGTATATCCAAAGGCAGCTTTTACCACAAACGTGTTTCTAACTCCTGAATCTAAGGAGAGATTTTACTCACGTAGTTGAACAAACGAATAGCAGGGCAGATAGAACGATCCGTTTCTTTTGTGTTTTAGAGGAAGTTGTACTACTATTTCGTTTTATGCAGGAATTCTGCAAGAAATGCCTGTTTTGAGATTTCCCACAGAAAGCGTTTCCAAACTGCTGCAGAAACACATGAGTTTAAGTGTAAGTTGAATGTACACTTTGAGAACTATTCTGTTCGATAGCTCCGTTTTGGTTTTAGAACCAGTTATTTCTCATTATAGCATAGGCTCTTATTCACTGAGGAATATCCAAACGCAGCTTCTATCGGAAACGTGTTTCTAACTCCTGAATCTAAGGAGAGATTTAACTCACATAGTTTAACAAACGCACAGAAGGGCAGATTGAAGGATACGATTCTTTTGTGTTTTAGAGGCAGTTTTACTGCTATTTCGTTATATGCGGGAATTCTGCTAGAAATGCCTATTTTGATATTTCCCACAGAATGCGTTTGAAACTGCTGCAGAAACACATGTGTTTAACTCTTTAAGCTGAATGAACACATTAACAACCATTCTGTTAGAAACCTCCGTTTTGGTTTAATAACCAGATATTTATAATTCAGGATATGCTCCCATTCCCTCAGGAATGTCAAAACGCAGCTTTTACCAGAAACGTGTTTGCAACTCCTGAATCTAAGAAGACATTTAATTAAATTAGTTGAATAAACGCACAATAGGACAGATTGAAAGATACGTTTCTTTTGTTTTTTAGAGGCAGGTTTACTGCTATTTTGTTATATGCGGATATTCTTCTTGAAATGCCTGTTTTGAGATTCCTTACAGAACACGTTTCCAAACTGCTGCAGAAACACGTGAGTTTAAATTTGTAAGTTGAATGTACACATTGACAACCATTCTGTTAGATAGCTCCGTTTTGGTTTTAGAAACAGTTATTTTTCATTACAGCATTTGTTCGCATTCACTCAGGAATATGCAAACGCAGCTTTTACCAGAAACGTGTTTCTAACTCCTGAATCTAAGGAGTGATTTAACTCACGTAGTTGAACAGACGCACAACAGGGCAGATTGAAGGATACGTTTCTTTTGTGTTTTAGAGCCAGTTTTACTGTTATTTCATTATATGCGCGAATTCTGCTAGAAATGCCTGTTTTGATATTTCCCACAAAAAGCGTTTTGAAACTGCTGCAGAAAAACATGTGTTTAACTCTGTAAGGTGAATGTACACATTGACAACCATTCTGTTAGAAACCTCCGTTTTGGTTTAATTACTAGATATTTATAATACAGCATATGCTCCCATTCAATCAGGAATGTCAAAACGCAGCTTTTACCAGAAACGTGTTTGAAACACCTGAATATAAGGAGATATTTAACTGACTTAGTTGAACAAACGCACATCAGCGCGAATTCAGGAATAGGTTTCTTTTGTGTTTTAGAGGCAGGTTTACTGTTATTTTGTTATATGCGGATATTCTTCTAGAAATGCCTGTTTTGAGATTTTCCACAGAAAGCGTTTCCATACTGCTGCAGAAACACATGAGTTTAACTCTCTAAGTTGAATGTACACTTTGACAGCCATTCTGTTAGATAGCTCCGTTTTGGTTTTAAAACCAGATATTTCTCATTACAGCATAGGCTTGCATTCACTCAGAAATATCCAAACGCAGCTTTTACCCGAAACGTGTTTCTAACTCTTAAATCTAAGGAGAGATTTAACTCAGGTAGTTGAACAAACTCACAGCAGGGAAGATTGAAGGATACGTTACTTTTGTGTTTTAGATGAAGGTTTACTGCTGTTTAGTTATATGCGGGAATTATGCTAGAAATGCTTGTTTGGAGATTCCCCACAGAAAGCGTTTCCAAACTGCTTCAGAAACACATGAGATTAACTCTGTAAGTTGAATGTACACATTGAAAACAATTCTTTTAAATAGCTCCGTTTTGGTTTTAGAACCAGATATTTCTCATTAGAGCATAGGCTCCCATTCACTCAGGAATATCCAATCGCAGCTTTTACCAGAAACGTATTTCTAACTCCTCAATCTAAGGAGAGATTTATCTCACATAGTTTAACAAACGCACAGAAGGGCAGATTGAAGGATAGGATTCTTTTGTGTTTTAGAGGCAGTTTTACCGCTATTTCGTTTTATGCGGGAATTCTGCTAGAAATGCCTGTTTTGATATTCCCCACAGAATGCGTTTTGAAACTGCTGCAGAAACACATGTGTTTAACTCTGTAAGGTGAATGTACACATTGACAACCATTCTGTTAGAAACCTCCGTTTTGGTTTTATAACCAGATATTTATAATATAGCATATGCTCCCATTCATTCAGGAATGTCAAAACGCAGCTTTTACTAGAAACCTGTTTGTAACTTCTGAATCTAAGGCGATATTTAACTCAAATAGTTGAACAAACGCACAGCACGGCAGATTGAAGGATACGATTCTTTTGTGTTTTAGAGGCAGGTTTACTGCATTTTTGTTATATGCAGATATTCTTCTAGAAATGCGTGTTTTGAGATTCCTTACAGAATGCGTTTCCAAACTGCTGCAGAAACACATGAGTTTAAATTTGTAAGTTGAATTTACACATTGACAACCATTCTGTTAGATACCTCCGTTTTGGTTTTAGAACCAGGTATTTCTTATTACAGCATATGCTCCCATTCACTCAGAAATATCCAAACGCAGCTTTTACCAGAAACATGTTTCTAACTCCTGAATCTAAGGAGAGATTTAACTCACTTATTTGAACAAGCGCACAGCAGTGCAGATTGAAGGATACGTTTCTCTTGTGTTTTAGAAGAAGTTTTACTGCTATTTCGTTATAAGCGGGAATTCTGCTAGAAATGCCTGTTTTGATATTCTCCACGGAATGCGTTTTGAAACAGCTGCAGAAAGATATGGGTTTAACTCTGTAAGTTGAATGTACACATTGACAATTATTCTGTTAGATAGCTCCGTTTTGGTTTTAGAACCAGATATTTCTCAATACAGCATATGCTCCCATTCACTCAGGAATATCCAAACGTAGCTTTTACCAGAAACGTGTTTCTAACTCCTGAATCTAAGAAGAGATTTAACTCAGTTAGTTGAACAAACGCACAGCAGTGCCGGTTGAAGTATACATTTTATTGGTGTTTATAGGGAGTTTTACTGCCCTTTCGTTATATGCGGGAATTCTGCTAAAATGCCAGATTTAAACCTCCCTACAGAAATCGTTTTTAAGCTGCTGCAGGGACACATCAGTTTAACTCTGTAAGTTGAATTTACACATTGACAACCATTCTGTTAGAGAGCTCCGTTTCAGTTTTATAACCAGGTATTTCTTATTACAGCATATGCTCCCATATACTCAGGAATATCCAAATGCAGCTTTTACCAGAAACGTCTGTCTAACGCCTGAATCTAAGGTGAGATTTATCTCACTTTATTGAGCAAACGCACAGCAGGGTAGATTAAAAAATACGTTTCTTTTCTGTTTTAGAGGCAGTTTTAATACTATTTTATTATACGAGGGAATTTTTCTCGAAATGCCTGTTTTGAGATTTTTCACAGAACGCGATTCCAAAACTGCTGCAGAAACACATGAGTTTAACTCTGTAAGTTGAATGTACTCATTGCCAAGCATTCTGTTACATAGCTCCGTTTAGGTTTTAGAACCAGGTATTTCTCATTACAGCATATGCTCCCATTCACTCAAGAATATCCAAACGCAGCTTTTACCAGAAACGTGTTTCTAACTCCTGAATCTAAGAAGAGATTTAACTCACTTCGTTGAACAAACGCACAGAAGGGGATATTGAAAAATACGTTTTTTTGTGTGTTTTAGAGCCAGTTTTACTGCTATTTTATTATATGCGGGAATTCTGCTGGAAATGCCAGTTTTGAGATTCCCAACAGAAAGCGTTTCCAAGCTGCTGCAGAAACACATCAGTTTAACTCTGTAAGTTCAATGTATACATTGCCAACCATTCTGTTACATAGCTCCGTTTTGGTTTTAAAACCAGGTATTTCTAATTACAACATATGCTACCATTCACTCAGGAATATCCAAACGCAGCTTTTAGCAGAAATGTGTTTCTAACTCCTGAATTTAAAGAGAGATTTAACTCACTTAGTTGAACAAAGGGAAAGCAGGTCAGATGGAAGGATACGTTTCTTTTGTTTTTTAGCAGCAGTTTTACTTCTATTTTGTTATATGGGGGAATTCGGCTATAAATGCCTGTTTTGATATTTCTCACAGAAAGCGTTTCCTAACTGCTGCAGAAACAAATGAGTTAAACTCTGTAAGTCGAATGTACACATTGACAACCATTCTTTTAGATAACTCCGTTTGGGTTTTAGAACCAGCTATTTCTCAATGCAGCACATGCTCCCATTCACTCAGGAATATCGATATGCAGCTTTTACCAGAAACGTGTTTCCAACTCCTGAATCTAAGGAGAGATTTACCTCATTTAGTTGAACAAAAGCAAAGCAGGGCAGATTGAAGGATACGTTTCTTTTGTGTTTTAGAGGCAGTTTTACTGCTATTTCGTTTTATGCAGGAATTCTGCTAGAAATGCCTGTTTTGATATTCCCCACGGAAAGCGTTTTGAAACTGCAACAGAAAGACATGAGTTTAACTCTGTAAGTTGAATGTACACATTGACAACCATTCTGTTAGATAGCTCCGTTTTGGTTTTAGAACCAGATATTTCCCAATACAGAATATGCTCCCATTCACTCAGGAATATCCAAACGTAGCTTTTACCAGAAACGTGTTTCTAACTCCTGAATCTAAGAAGAGATTTAACTCAGTTAGTTGAACAAACGCACAGCAGTGCTGATTGAAGTATACGTTTTATTGGTGTTTATAGGCAGTTTTACTGCCATTTTGTTATATGCGGGAATTCTGCTAGAAATGCCAGATTTAAAACTCCCTACAGATATCGTTTTTAAGCTGCTGCAGGGACACATCAGTTTAACTCTGTAAGTTGAATTTACACATTGACAACCATTATGTTAGATAGCTCCGTTTTGGTTTTAGAACCAGGTATTTCTCATTACAGCATATCCTTCCATTCACTCAGGAATATACAAACGCACCTTTTACCAGATATGTGTTTCTAACTCCTGAATCTAAAGAGAGATTTAAATTACTTAGTTGAACAAACGCACAGCAGGATAGATTGCAGGATACGTTTCTGTTGTGTTTTAGAGGAAGTTTTACTGCTATTTGGTTATATGCGGGAATTCTGCTAGAAATGCCAGATTTGAGATTCCCCACAGGAAGCATTTCCAAGCTGCTGGAGACACACATGGGCTTAGCTCTGTAAGTTGAATGTACACATTGACAACCATTCTGTTAGATAGCTCCGTTTTGGTTTAAGAACCAGATATTTTCCATTACAGCATAGGCTCCCATTCACTCAGGAATATGCAAATGCAGCTTTTACCAGAAACGTGTTTCTTACTCCTGAACCTAAGGAGAGATTTAACTCACGTAGTTGAACAGACGCACAGCAGGGCAGATTAAAGAATACGTTTCCTTTGTGTTTTAGAGGCAGTTTTACTGCTATTTCGTTATATGCGGGTATTCTGCTATAAATGCGTGTTTTGAGATTCCTCACAGAAAGCGTTTCCAAACTGCTTCAGAAGCACATGTGTTTAACTCTGTAAATTAAATGTACACGTTGACAACCATTCTGTTAGATAGCTCCGTTTTGGTTTTAGAACCAGATATTTCTCATTACAGCATAGGCTCCCATTCACTCAGGAATATCCAAATGCAGCTTTAACCAGAAGCGTGTTTCTAACTCCTGAATCTAAGGAGCGATGGAACTCACTTAGTTGAACGAACCCACAGCAGGACAGATTCAAAAATACGTTTCTTTTGTGTTTTAGAGGCAGTTTTACTGTTATTTTGTTATATGCGGGAATTCTGCTAGAAATTCCAATTTTGAGATTCCCCACAGAAAGCGTTTCCAAACTGCTGCAGAAACACATGTTTTTAACTCTGTAAGTTGAATGTTCACATTGCCAACCATTCTGTTAGATAGCTTTGTTTTGGTTTTAGAACCAGATATTTTTCAATACAGCATATGCTCCCATTCACTCAGGAATATCCAAACGCAGCTTTAACCAGATACGTGTTTCTAACTCCTGAATCTAAGGCAAGATTTGACTCACTTAGTTGAACAAAGGGACAGAAGGTTAGATGGAAGGATACGTTTCTTTTGTGTTTTAGAGGCAGTTTTAGTGCTATTTCGTTATACGTGAAAATTCTGCTAGAAATTCCAGTTTTAAGAATCCCCACAGAAATCGTTTGCAAGCTACTGAAGAAACACATCTGTTAAACTCTGTAAGTTGAATGTAGACATTGACAACCATTCTGTTAGATAGCTCCGTTTTGGTTTTAGAACCAGGTATTTTTCATTACAGCATATGCTCCCATTCTCTCAGGAATATCCAAATGCAGCTTTTACCAGAAACGTGTTTCTAACTCCTGAATCTAAGGAGAGATTTAACTAACTTAGTTGAACAAACGCACAGCAGGGCATATTGAAGGGTACATTTTCTTTGTGTTTTAAAGGCATTTTACAGCTATTTCGTTATATGCGGGAATTCTGTTAGAAATGACAGTTTTGAGATTCTCCACAGAAAGCATTTCCACGCTGTTGCAGAAACACACGAGTTTAACTCTGTAAGTTGAATGAACACATTGACAACCATTCTGTTAGATAGCTCCGTTTTTGTTTTAGAACCAGATATTTCTCATTACAGCATATGCTCCCATTCTCTCAGGAATATCCAAATGCAGCTTTTACCAGAAACGTGTTTCTAACTCCTGAATCTAAGGAGAGATTTAACTAACTTAGTTGAACAAACGCACAGCAGGGCATATTGAAGGGTACATTTTTTGTGTGTTTTAAAGGCATTTTACAGCTATTTCGTTATATGCGGGAATTCTGTTAGAAATTACAGTTTTGAGATTCTCCACAGAAAGTGTTTCCACGGTGTTGCAGAAACACACGAGTTTAACTCTGTAAGTTGAATGAACACATTGACAACCATTCTGGTAGATAGCTCCGTTTTTGTTTTAGAACCAGATATTTCTCATTACAGCATATGCTCCCATTCTCTCAGGAATATCCAAATGCAGCTTTTACCAGAAACGTGTTTCTAACTCCTGAATCTAAGGAGAGATTTAACTAACTTAGTTGAACAAACGCACAGCAGGGCATATTAAAGGGTACATTTTCTTTGTGTTTTAAAGGCATTTTACAGCTATTTCGTTATATGCGGGAATTCTGTTAGAAATTACAGTTTTGAGATTCTCCACAGAAAGCGTTTCCACGCTGTTGCAGAAACACACGAGTTTAACTCTGTAAGTTGAATGAACACATTGACAACCATTCTGTTAGATAGCTCCGTTTTTGTTTTAGAACCAGATATTTCTCATTACAGCATATGCTCCCATTCACTCCGGAATATCCAAACGCAGCTATTACCAGAAACGTTTTTCTAACTCCTGAATCTAAGGAGAGATTTAACTCCCTAAGTTGAACAAATGCACAGCATGGCAGATTGAATGATAGGTTTCCTTTGTGTTTTAGAGGCAGTTTTACTGCTATTTCGTTATATGTGGGAATTCGGCAAGAAATGCCAGATTTGAGATTCCCCAGAGAAAGCGTTTCCAAGATTCTGCAGGGACACATGAGTTTAACTCTGTAAGTTGAATGTACACATTAACAACCATTTTGTTAGATAGCTCCGTTTTGGTTTTAGAACCAGGTATTTCTCATTACAGCATATGCTCCCATTCACTCAGGAATGTCCAATCGCACCTTATACCAGATACGTGTTTCTTACTCCTGAATCTAAGGAGAGATTTAACTCACTTAGTTGAACAAACCCTCAGCAGGGCAGATTAAAGACTACGTTTCTTTTGTGTTTTAGAGGCAGTTTTTTTTTTCCTGCTATTTTGTTATATGAGGGAATTCTGCTAGAAATTCCAGTTTTGAGATTCCCCAGAGAAAGCGTTTCCAAGCAGCTGATCAAACACATGTGTTGAACTCTGTTAGTTGAATGTACACATTGACAACCATTCTGTTAGATATCTCCGTTTTGGTTTTAGGACCAGGTATTTCTCATTACAGCATATGCTCCCATTCACAGAGGAATATCCAAATGCAGCTTTTACCATAAAGTTGTTTCTAACTCCTGAATCTAAGGAGAAATTTAACTCACTGAGTTGAAAATAGACACAGCAGGGCAGATTGAAGGATACGTTTCTTTTCTGTTTTAGAGGCAGTTTTATTGCTATTTTGTAATACACGGGAATTCTTCTAGAAATGCCTGTTTTGAAATTCCCCACAGAACGCGTTTCCAAACTGCTGTAGAAACCAATGAGTTAAACTCTGTAAGTCGAATGTACACATTGACAACCAATCTGTTAGATAGCTCCGTTTTGGTTTAAGAACCAGATATTTCCCATTACAGCATAGGCTCCGATTCACTCAGGAATATATAAATGCAGCTTTTACCAGAAACGTGTTTGTTACTCCTGAATCTAAGGAGAGATTTAACTCACTGAGTTGAACAAACGCACAGCAGGGCAGATTGACCGATACGTTTCTTTTGTGTTTTAGAGTCAGTTTTACTGCTATTTCGTTATATGCGGGTATTCTGCTATAAATGCGTGTTTTGAGATTCCTCACAGAAAGCGTTTCCAAACTGCTTCAGAAACACATGTGTTTAACTCTGTAAATTGAATGTACACGTTGACAACCATTCTGTTAGATAGCTCCGTTTTGGTTTTAGAACCAGGTATTTCTCATTACAGCATAGGCTCCCATTCACTCAGGAATATCAAAACGCAGCTTTAACCAGAAGCGTTCTTCTAACTCCTAAATCTAAGGAGCGATTGGACTCACTTAGTTGAACGAACGCACAGCAGGACAGATTCAAAAATACGTTTCTTTTGTGTTTTAGAGGCAGTTTTACTCTTATTTTGTTATTTGCGGGAATTCTGCTAGAAATTCCAATTTTGAGATTCCCCACAGAAAGCGTTTCCAAACTGCTGCAGAAACACATGTTTTTAACTCTGTAAGTTGAATTTACACATTGCCAACCATTCTGGTAGATAGCTTTGTTTTGGTTTTAGACCCAGATATTTTTCAATACAGCATATGCTCCCATTCACTCAGGAATGTCAAAACGCAGCTTTTACCAGAAACGTGTTTCTAACTCCTGAATCTAAGGAGAGATTTAACTAACTTAGTTGAACAAACGCACAGCAGGGCAGATTGAAGGGTACATTTCCTTTGTGTTTTAGAGGCATTTTACAGCTATTTCGTTATATGCAAGAATTCTGGTAGAAATGCCAGTTTTGAGATTCTCCACAGAAAGCATTTCCACGCTGTTGCAGAAACACACGAGTTTAACTCTGTTAGTTGAATGAACTCATTGACAACCATTCTGTTAGATAGCTCCGTTTTGGTTTTAGAACCAGGTATTTCTCATTACAGCATATGCTCCTTATCACTCAGGAATATCCAAACCCAGCTTTTTCCAGTAATGTGTTTCTAACTCCTGAATCTAAGGAGCAATTGAACTCAATTAGTTGAAGAAACGCACAGCAGGGCAGATTGAAGGATTTGTTTCCTTTGTGTTTTTGAGGCCGTTTAACTGCTATTTTGTTATATTCTGTAATTCTGCTAGAAATGCCTGTTTTGAGATCCCCCAAAAAAGTGTTTCCAAACTGCTGCAGAAACACATGAGTTTAACTCTGTATGTTGAATGTACACATTGACAACCATTTTGATAGATAGCTCCGTTTTGGTTTTAGAACCAGGTATTTCTCATTACAGCATATGCTCCCATTCACACAGGAATATCCAAACGGAGCTTCTACCAGAAACGTGTTTCTAACTTCTGTATCTACGGTGAGATTTAACTCACTTAGTTGAACAAACGCACAGCAGGGCAGATTGAAGGATACGTTTTTTGTTTGTTTTAGAGGCAGTTTTACTGGTATTTCATTCTATGCGGGAATTCTTCTAGAAATGCGAGTTTTGAGATTCCCCACAGAATGCGTTTCCAATCTGTGGCAGAAACACATGTGAAAAACTCTGTAAGTTGAATATACATATTGACAACCATTCTGTTAGATAGCTCCGTTTTGGTTTTAGAGCCAGATGTTTCTCATTACAGCACGTGCTCCGATTCACTGAGGAATTTGTAAACGCAGCTTTTACCAGAAACGTGTTTCTAACTCCTGAATCTAAGGAGAGATTTAACTAACTTAGTTGAACAAACGCACAGCAGTGCAGATTGAAGGATACGTTTCCTTTTTGTTTTAGAGGCAGTTTTACTGCTATTTCCTTATATGAGGGAATTCTGCTAGAAATGCCTGTTTTGAGATACCCCACAGAAAGCGTTTCGAATCTGCTGCAGAAACACATGTGTTTAACTGTGTAAGGTGAATGTACACATTGACAACCATTCTGTTAGAAACCTCCCTTTTGGTTTTATAACCAGATATTTATAATACAGCATATGCTCCCATGCACTCAGGAATGTCAAAACGCAGCTTTTACCATAAACGTGTTTGTAACTCCTGAATATAAGGAGATATTTAACCAAATTGGTTGAACAAACGCACAGCAGGGCAGATTGAAGGATACGTTTCCTCTGTGTTTTAGAGGCAGTTTTACTCCTATTTCATTATATGCGGGAATTCTGCTAGAAAAGCCAGATTTGAGATTCCCCAGAGAAAGCGATTCTAAGCTACTGGAGACACACATGGGTTTAACTCTGTAAGTTGAATATACACATTAACAACCATTCTGTTAGATAGCTCCGTTTTGGCTTTAGAACCAGGTATTTCTCATTACAGCATATGCTCCCATTCACAGAGGAATATCCAAACGAAGTTTTCACCAGAAAATTGTTTCTAACTCCTGAATCTAAGGAGAGATTTAACTCACTGTGTTGAAAAAACGCACAGCAGGGAAGATTGAAGGATACGTTTCTTTTCTGTTTTGGAGGCAGTTTTAATGCTATTTTGTAATACACGGGAATTCTTCTAGAAATGCCTGTTTTGAAATTCCCCACAGAACGCATTTCCAAAGTGCTGCAGAAACACATGTGTTTAACTTTCTAAGTTGAATGTACACATTGACAACCATTCTGTTACATAGCTCCGTTTTGGTTTAAGAACCAGATATTTCCCATTACAGCATAGGCTCCTATTCACTCAGGAATATATAAATGCAGCTTTTACCAGAAACGTGTTTGTTACTCCTGAATCTAAGGAGAGATTTAACTCACTGTGTTGAACAAACCCACAGCAGGGCAGATTGACCGATACCTTTCTTTTGTGTTTTATAGGCAGTTTTACTGCTATTTCGTTATATGCGGGTATTCTGCTATAAATGCGTGTTTTGAGATTCCTCACAGAAAGCGTTTCCATACTGCTTCAGAAGCACATGTGTTTTACTCTGTAAATTGAATGTACACGTTGACAACCATTCTGTTAGATAGCTCCGTTTTGGTTTTAGAACCAGATATTTCTCATTACAGCATAGGCTCCCATTCACTCAGGAATATCCAAATGCAGCTTTAACCAGAAGCATGTTTCTAACTCCTGAATCTAAGGAGCGATTGAACTCACTTAGTTGAACGAACCCACAGCAGGACAGATTCAAAAACACGTTTATTTTGTGTTTTAGAGGCAGTTTTACTGTTATTTTGTTATATGCGGGATTTCTGCTAGAAATTCCAATTTTGAGATACCCCACAGAAAGCGTTTCCAAACTGCTGCAGAAACACATGTTTTTAACTCTGTAAGTTGAATGTACACATTGACAACCATTCTGTTCGATAGCAACGTTTTCGTTTTAGATCCAGATATTTCTCATTACAGCATGTGCTCCCATTCATTCAGGAATATACAAACTCAGTTTTTATTAGAAACGTGTTTCTAACTTTTGAATCTCAGGAGAGATTTAAGTCACTTAGTTGAACAAACGCACAGCAGAGCAGATTTAAGTATACCTTTCTTTTTTGTTTTGAGGCAGTTTTACTGCTATTTCGTTATATGCGGGAATTCTGCTAGAAATGCCTGTTTTGAGATTCTTCACAGGAAGCGTTTCCAAACTGATGCAGAAACACATGAGTTTAACTCTGTACATTGAATGTTCACATTGACATCCATTCTGTTAGATAGCTCCGTTTTGGTTTTAGAACCAGATATTTCTCATTACAGCATATGCTCCCATTTACTCAGGAATATCCAATCACAGATTTTATCAGAAACCGGTTTCTAACTCCTGAATCTAAGAAGAGATTTAACTCACTTAGTAAAACAAACTCACAGCAGGGCAGATTAAAAGATACGATTTTTTCATGTTTTAGAGGTAGTTTTACTGCTATTTTGTTATATGCGGGAATTCTTCTAGAAATGCCTGTTTTGATATTCCTCAGAAAGCATTTCCAAGCTGCTGCAGAAACACATGAGTTTAACTCTGTAAGTTGAATGTACACATTGACAAACATTCTGATAGCTATTTCCGTTTTTGAGCTGTCTTTTTCATATGTCCTCTAACTCGGAGTGTTCCTGAATAATGTAGTGCAATCAGGAGTCTGTTTCATGGAGACACAAATTCAGACCATCAGTGAATAAGACGGGCCCTTGCTATACTGAGGAATCTAATTAATATGGCCACATCTTCTGAGCCTCACTGAATAATAGACACCTGGATAATCATTGGGAGTCTATTTTCCATGGACCTTAATTCAGAGCCTCAGTAAATAATGTACACCCTTGGAGTATCCAGGAGTCTGTTATATTAGGACACACATTCATAGCCTCAGTGGATAATATGCACGTGTGGATTAGTCAGAATTTTATTTTGTATGGCTACTGACTTGTAACCTCAGTGAAAAATGCAGAAATATAAAGTACTCAGCAGTCTATTTCATGTAGACACTCATTCAGAGATTCGCTGAATAACACAAATATTTAAGATAGACAGAATCCTGTTTCATATGGTCACACAGGAAGAGCGTCACTGAGTAATGCACACCTGGGGACGTGTTAGGAGTCTACTTTATACAGCCTCTCATTTAGAGCCTCAGGGAATAATGCACACATGTGGAATAGACACTAGTCTCTTTTATATGGCCACGAAAAGCAAAGCCTGAGTGGGTAATACGCAGCTTTGGAATAGACACTAGTCTACTCTATATGCCCAAGTATTTAGAGTCAGAGTCAGTAATACACGGCTGTGGAGGAGTCAGAAAACAATTTCATATGGCCAAAGAGTTTCAGTGCCTCAGTGAATAATACATACCTGGGAGAAACTCAGGACGCTATTACATGTGGCATCAATTTTAGAGCTTCATTGAATAGGAAACACCTGTATTGTAGTCAGAATCCTGTTTCGTACAGCCACATATTCAGATCCTAACTGAGTAACATACACCTTGGGAAAAGTCAGGATTCTATTTTGTATAGCCACTCCTTTAGAGGTGAATGTACAAACGCACATCTGAGGAGTATTCAGGAGTCTCTATTTTATGGCCACACATTCAGAGCTTCACAAAAGAATACAGACCTATGGAAACGTCAGGAGTGTAGTTCACATTGCCACTTATTCAGGACCTCGGTGAAGAATCACATATATCTGGAAAATACTCAGGATTTTATAATATATAGCCACTTATCCAGGGGCTCATGGAATAATGCACACCTAAGGAATAATCTGGAGAGTCTTTGATATGACCCTAAACACAGCGACTCAGTGGCCAATGCAGAACTGGAAAATAGTCAAGAGGGTAGAGTCAGCAGTTTATGTTATGTGGTCGCTTGTTCAGAATCTCACTGAAGAAAACACACCTCGGGAGGAGTCAGAGTTTAAGTCATATGGCCACCCAATCACAGCATTACCGAATAATGCACAATGTGGCAACAGTTAGGAGTCTATTTCATGTTGCCTCTCATTCAGAGGTTCAGTGCATAATAAAGAGCTGTGCAGTAGTCAGGACCCAATTTAAGGTAGCCCAAAATTAAGCGGCTTGGTGAATGATACACACACGTGTCAGAGTCAGGAGACTATTTTGTATAGACACTCATACAGAATTTTTTCGAGTACCTCACATTTGGGGAATAATCACTAGTCTCTTTCATATGGTGATTCGTTTGAAGAATCCAAAAGTAATGCACACCTGTGGAGTAAAATGGGTTCTATTTCATAAGGCTACTCTTTGCGTGTTTTAATGAATAGTATGTATATCTGATAAGACAGGAATCTCTTTCAAATGGCCACTCGTTCAGGGCCTCTGTAAAGAAAACTCCCCTCAAAAATACTCAAGGGTCTACTTCAAATGGCTACACGTTCGAAGTCTCTGTAGGTAATGAAAACCTGAGCAATACACCTGAATCTCTTTATTTTTCTATGCCCACTTAGTCAGAATCTCATAAAATAATACACACCTAAGGAAGGGTGAAGGGTCTAACTCATGTAGCCACTCATTTAGAGCGTCAGTAAATAATGCACACCAGGGTAATTGTCGAGCAGCTTTTACACGGCCACTCATTTTGTGTCTCACTGGGTGATATAAACCTGAGGAATCCTCAGGATTTTATTTGGTACTACCACTCGTTGAGAACATTGCTGAATAACTCACAGTGGAGCAATATTCAGGTGTCTATTTTATATGGTCTATCATTCAAAGTTTCAGTGAATAATGACCTTCTATGAAGTAATCAGGAAGCTATTTAAGGTAGCCACAAATTAAGTGCATTCCTGAATAATACACACCTCGGTGACAGTCGGGAGGCTATTTCATATGAACTCTAGTTTTGTGCTAAGTAATACACACCTGGGTCAGTTTCAGGAGTCTATTTGGTATGGACGCTCAAACAGTACCTGTTTGATTAATGCACACATGGATAACAATGAGGAGACTGTGTCATACGGCTACTCCTTCAGACAAACAGTGAATAATGCACATGTGGAGTAGTTAGAAGTCTGTTTCCTTTGGCCCCTCTTTCACAGCCTCACTGAGTATTACGCACTTGTGATAGAGTCTGGAGTCTATTTTTTATGACCACTCATTCAGAGAATCACTAAATAATGCACACCTGCGGAATAGTCACAAGTCTCTTTTCTATGGCCACTCATTAAGAGCCTCACTAAGTGTAAACACCTGGGAAAATTATCAGGATTTACCTTTATCTCCTCATTCAGAGTCTCACCAAATAATGCGCACCTGTGAAATAGTCAGGAGACTCTTTCATGTGGCCTCTAACTCGGAGTGTCACTGAATAATGTCATGTAGTCAAAAGTCTATTTCATGGAGACACATATTCAGAGCCTTGGTGAATAAGAGGGGCCCTTGCTATAGTGAGGAATCTAATTAATATTGCCACATCTTCTGAACCTCACTGAATAATACACACCTGGAGAATAATTGGGAATCTATTTTCCTTAAACCTTCATTCAGAGCCTCGGTAAATAATGTACACCCGTGGAGTAGCCAGGAGTCTGTTATATTAGGACACACATTCATAGCCTCAGGGAATAATATGCAGGTGTGGATTAGTCAGGATCCCATTTTGTATGGCCAATGACTTGTAACCTTAGTGAAAAATGCACAAATGTAAAGTACTCAGCAGTCTATTTCATATAGACACTTATTCAGAGGTTCACTGTATAACACAAATATTTAAGATAGACAGCATCCTGTTTCATACGGTCACACATAAAGAGCCTCACTGAGCAGTGCACAACTGAGAAATTGTTAGGAGTCTACTTTATACAGCCTCTCATTTACAGCCTCAGGGAATAATGCACACATGCGGAATAGACACTAGTCTGTTTTATATGGCCTGAGTGAGTAATACGAAACTTTGGAATAATCACTAGTCTACTCTATATGCCCAAGTATTTAGAGTCAGAGTCAATAATACACGCCTGTCGATGAGTCAGAAAACAATTTCATATGGCCAAAGAGTTTCAGAGCCTCAGTGAATAATACATACCTGGGAAATACTCAGGACGCTATTACATGTGACATCAATTTCAGAGCTTCATTGAATAGGAAACACCAGTATTGTAGTCAGAATCCTGTTTCATACAGCCACATATTCAGAGCCTAACTGAGTAACATATGCCTTGGGAAAATCAGGATTCTATTTCGTATAGCCACTCATTTAGAGGCGAATGTAAAAACGCACGCCTGAGGAGTATTCAAGAGTCTCTATTTTATGGCCACACATTCAGAGCTTCACAGATGAATACAGACCTATGGAAATGTCAGGAGTGTACTTCACATGGCCACTTATTTAGGACCTCGGTGAAGAATCATATATAACTGGAAAATCCTCAGGATTCTATGATTTATAGCCACCTATCCGGGAGCTCACGGAATAAAGCACACCTAAGAAATAGTCTGGATTCTCTTTGATATGATCCTACATCCAGCGACTCAGTGGCCAAAGCAGAACTGGAAAATAGGCAAGAGGATAGAGTCAGGAGTTTAGGTCATGTGGTCGCTCATTTAGAATCTCACTGAGGAATACACACCTGGGGAATAATCAGAGCCTAAGTCATATGGCCACCCAATAACAGCGTTACCGAATAAGGCACAATGGGGCAATAGTAAGGAGTCTATTTCCATGTGGCCTCTCATTCAGAACTTCAGTGCTTAATAAACAGCTGTGGAGTAGTCAGGACCCGATTTAAGGTAGCCCCAAATTAAGCAGCTCCGAGCATGATACACACACCTGTCAGAGTCAGGAGACTATTTGATATAGACACTCATACAGAACCTTTTCGAGTACTGCACATGTGGGGAATAATCACTAGTCTCTTTAATATGGTGATTCGTTTGGAGAATCCAAAGGTAACGCACACCTGTGGAGTAAAATGGCTTCCCTTTCATAAGGCCACCCTTTCAGTGTTTTAGTGAATGGTATGTATATCTGATAAGTCAGTAATCTCTTTCACATGGCCACTCGTTCAGGGCCTCTGCGAAGAACTCTCCCCATAAGAATAGTCAGGGGTCTACTTCAAATGGCTACACATTCAGAGTCTCTGTACATAATTGTCTCCTGGGCAATACACCTGAGTCTCTTTTTTTATGCCCATTTAGTCAGATTCTCATTCAATAATACACACCTGGGGAAGTGTGAAGAGTCTACCTCATGTAGCCACTCATTTAGAGCCTCAGTGAATAATGCACACCAGGGTAGTAGTCGAGCAGCTTTTATACGGCCACTCATTTTGTGACTCACTGAGTGATATACACCTGCGGAATCCTCAGGATTCTATTTGATACAACCACTCATTGAGAACCTTGTTGAATAATTCACAATGGTGCAATAGTCAGGTGTCTATTTTATATGGTCTATCATTCAAAGTTTCAGTGAATAATGACCTTCTATGGAGTAATCAGGACGATGTTTAAGATAGCCACGAATTAAGTGCCTTCCTGAATGATACACACCTGGGTGACAGTCGGGAGTCTATTTCATATGAAGTCTGGTTTTGTGTATCACTGTGTAATACACACCTGGGGCAGTGTCTGGAGTCTATTTGATATGGACGCTCAAACGGAACCTGTTTGATTAATGCACACATAGATAACAATTAGGAGTCTGTGTCATATGGCTACTCCTTCAGACAAACAGTGAATAATGCACATGTGTGGTAATTAGAATTCTGTATCCTATGGCTCCTCTTTCCCAGCCTCACTGAGTATTACGCACTTGTGATAGAGTCTGGAGTCTATTTTTTATGGCCACTCATTCAGAGAATCACTAAATAATGCACACCCATGGAATAGTCAGACGTCTCTTTCCTATGGTCACTCGTTAGGAGCCTCACTGAGTGTAAACACCTGGAAAAAGAGAAAGGATTTATATTTATCCCCTCATTCAGAGTGTCGATAAATAATGCGCACCTGTGGAATAGTCAGGAGACTCTTTTATGTGACCTCTAACTCGGAGTGACATTGAATAATGTGGTGTAGTCAGGAGTCTATTTTATGGAGACACATATTCAGAGCATTGGTGAATAAGACAGGCCCTTGCTATAGTAAGGAATCTAATTAATATGAACACATCTTCTTAGCCTCACTGAATAATACACACCTGGAGAATAATTCGGAGTCTATTTTCCATGGACCTTCATTCAGAGCCTCGGTAAATAATGTACACCCGTGGAATAGCCAAAATCTGTTATATTAAGACACACATACATAGCATCAGTGGATAATATGCACGTGTGGATTAGTCAGGATTCCATTTTGTATGGCCAGTGACTCGTAACCTCAGTGAAAAATGCACAAATGTAAAGTACTCAGCAGTCTATTTCATATAGACATTCATTCAGAGATTCAGTGAGTAACACAAATATTTAAGACAGAGAGCATCGTGTTTCATATGGTCACACAGAAAGAGACTCACTGAGTAATACACACCTGGGGAAGTGTTAGGAGTCTACATTATACAGCCACTCATTTTAGGCCTCTGGGAATAATGCACACGTGTGGAATAGACACTAGTCTATTTTATGTGGCCTTGAAAAGCACAGCCTGAGTGAGTAATATGCAACTTTGGAATAGTCACTAGTCTACTTTATTTGCCCTAGTATATAGGGTCAGAGTCAATAATACACGCCTGCGGACTAGTCAGAAAACAATTTCTTTTTTTTTTTTTGAGGACAGTTAGGAGGTGTTAATTAAAAAAATATACAAGATCTATAAATATAGAAGAGGAAAAAGGAGATATATATATTTTTTAGGAAAAGAGAGGAAGAAAAAAGGGAGAGAGAACAGAAATATTGCTTTTAATGGGTATTAATAATGGCTGATCATTATTTTGTGTATTTAAAGTGGAGAATGTATACTTTATTTATATAAAGTGGAGAGCTCTACAAGTGCTTATTAAGGTTACTTGTTCCTGATCTGAGTTCAGATTCTAGATATCCTTATTAATTTTCTGTTTCATTGAGTCTGAATCTCTTTATGGGTCTTATGTATCTGGGTGTTAGGATGTATTGATACTTATACCACTCTACCTTTGTTGGTTTGAATTCTGTTTTATCAAATGCATGGATTGCAACTCCTTTCTGTTTATTTATGTGTTTTTGTTCTCTATTTGGTTGGTAAATCTTTCTCCAACCCTTTGTTTTTAGTCTTTGTGTATCTTTGGATATAAAATGGGTCTGGATATAGTATACTGTTAGTTTTTGGCTGTATCTTTTAATTAGAAAATTTAGTCGATTTCAATTTAAGATTACTGCCATTTGATGTTAACTGGCTATTTTATCCATTTGTTGATGTAAATTCTTCTTTATGTTGATGCTCTTTACTTTTTGGTATATTTTTAGAAAGGCTAATACTGGTTATTCCTTTCTGTGCATAATGCTTCTTTCAGAAGTTTTTGTAAAGCAGGCCTGGTGGTAATAAAATCTCTGAGTACTTGCTTGTTCATAAAAGATTTTATTTTTCCTTCAATTGGGAAGCTTAGTTTGGCAGGATATCAAATTCTGGGCTGAAAGTTCTGTTCTTTAAGGATATTAAATATCAGCCCCCACTCTCTTCTGGCTTACAGGGTTTCTACTGAGAGATCAGCTGTAAGTCTAATAGGCTTTTCTTTGTGGGTAACCTGACCTTTCTCTCTGGCTGCCCTTAGTATTTTCTCCTTTGTTTCAACCCTGGTGAATCTAATGATTATGTGTCTTGTGGTTGCTCTTCTTAAGGAATATCTTTGTGGTGTTCTCTGTATTACCTGAGGTTGAATGGTATCCTGCTTTGCTAAATTGGGAAAATTCTCCTTGATAATATCCTGAAGAGTATTTTCCAGCTGGAATTCATTCTCTCCATCACATTCAGGTACAACTATCAAACGTAGATTAGGTTTTTTCACATAGTCCCATAATTCTTGGAGAATTTGCTCATTTCTTTTTATTTGTTTTTCTCTATTCTTGTCTTCTCATTCCATTTCATTAAGTCGGTCTTCGATCTCTGATATCCTTTCTTCTGCTTGATCAATTCAGGTATTCAAACTTGTGCATATTTCACTAAGTTCTCGTGTTGTATTTTTCAACTCCATTAGTTCATTTATATTCCTCTCTATATTGTCGATTGTTTGTAACCTTTCATCTAATCTTTTTTCAAAGTTCTTAGTTTCTTTACATTGGGTTAGAACAAGTTGTTTCAATTCCCAGAGGTTTTTTACCATCCACCTTCTAAAGCCTCCTTCAGATACTGGAACACAGTCCTCTTCCATTAGGGCTTGTTCCGTTGCTGATGAGGAATTACTATCCCCTGTAGAAGGAGAGGGGTTCTTACTTTCGATTTTCTCGGCCTTTTTAGGCTGTTTTTTTCCCTTTATTGTGAATTTATCCATCAGATGTCTTTACAATTCGCGCCTTTCTGATTAAGTTCCTGAGAGGATGTCCAATTTATTGATTCCCAGTGCTGGAATCTGAGCAACCCACTGTGCCGGCCAAAACAACAGCGATAAGACTGATGGTGCTCTTCTGCCTGGGAATCTCCGGTCTGGCTTCCTTCTTGAGTCTGCAAGTGGCTCTGCCTTCCCGGAGCTCCAAACACCAGTCAGTAGGGGAACCAGTCCTGCTCACTGTGCACGAAGAGCTGCCACGCCGAGGCGATGACAAAACTGCTGCGCTGGCCACAGAAGTCACGCTGGCGACCCGCGGGGCTCCTCCACTGGAAATATTCTGGTCCGTGGGTGACGAAAATTCCTCTGAAAATACGGTATCCTCACGTTTGCTGAGCTTTCACTGGGAGCTACAATCCCGAGCTGTTAGCGATCAGCCATCCTGGATCTCTCTAGAAAACAATTTCATATGGCCAAAGAGTTTCAGAGCCTCAGTGAATAATACATACCTGGGAAATACTCAGGACGCTATTACATGTAGCATCAATTTCAGAGCTTCATTGAATAGGAAACACATGTATTGTTGTCAGATTCCTGTTTGGTACAGCCACATATTCAGAGCCTAACTGGGTAACATATGCCTTGGGAAAAGTCAGGATTCTATTTTCTATAGCCACTCATTTAGAGGTGAATGTAAAATCGCAAGCCTCAGGAGTATTCAGGAGTCTCTATTTTATGGCCACTCATACAGAGCTTCAAATAATAATACAGACCTATGGAAATGTCAGGAGTGTACTTCACATGGCCACTTATACAGAATCATATATATCTGGAGAATACTCAAGATTCTATGATATACAGCCACTTATCCAGAGACTCATGGAATAGGGCACACCTAAGGAATAGTCTGGAGACTCTTTGATATGACCCTACACCCAGCGACTCAGTGGCCAATGCAGAACTGGAAAATAGTCAAGAGGATAGAGTAAGGAGTTTATGTTGTGTGGTCACTCGTTCAGAATCTCACTGAAGAATACACACTTGGGGAATAGTCAGAGTCCAAGTGATGTGGCCACTCAATCACAGCATTACCGAATAATTCACAATGGGGCAATTGTAAGGAGTCTATTTCATGTGGCCTCTCATTCACAGCTTAAGTGTGTAATAAACAGCTGTGGAGCAGTCAGGACCTGATTTAAGGTAGCCTTAAATTAAGCAGCTCTGTGAATGATACACACAGCAGTCAGAGTCAGGAGACTATTTGATATAGACCCTCATACACAACCTTTTCGAGTACAGCACATATGGAAAATAATGGCTGGTCTGTTTCATATGGTGATTCTTTTGGAGAATCCAAAGGTAATGCACATCTGTGGAGTAAATTGGGTTGTCTTTCGTAAGGCCCCCTTTCTGTGTTTTAGTGAATAGTATGTATATCTGATAAGTCAGGAATCTCTTTCACATGGCCACTTGTTCATGGCCTCTGTGAAGAACACTCCCCTCAGGAATAGTCAATGGTCTACTTCAAATGGCTACACGTTCAGAGTCTCTGTACATAATTAACACCTGGGCAATACACCTGAGTCTCTTTTTTTTATGCCCACTTAGTCAGAGTCTCATTCAATAATACACACCTGAGGAAGTGTGAAGAGTCTACCTCTTGTAGCCACTCATTTAGATCCTCAGTGAATAATGCATACCAGGGTAATAGTCAAGCAGCTTTTATATGGCCACTCATTTTGTGCCTCACTGACTGACATACAACTGAGGAGCCCTCCAGATTCTATTTGATACTACCACTCGTTGAGAACCATGTTGAATAATTTACAATGGAGCAATAGTCAGGTGTTTATTTTATATGGTCTATCATTCAATATTTCAGTGAATAATGACCTTCTATGGAGTAATCAGGACGCTGTTTAAGATAGCCACGAATTAAGTGCTTCCTGAATGATACACACCTGGGTGACGGTCAGGTGTCTATTGCATATGAACTCTAGTTTTGTGTATCGCTGAGTAATACACACCTGGGGCAGTGTCAGGAGTCTATTTGATATGGACGCTCAAACAAAACCTGTTTGATTAATGCACACATGGATAACAATGAGGAGTCTGTGTCATACGGATACTCCTTCAGACAAACAGTGAATATGGCACATGTGTGGTAATTAGAAGTCTGTTTCCTATGGCCCCTTTTCACAGCCTCCCTGAGTATTATGTACTTGTGATAGAGTCTGAAGTCTATTTATTATGGCCACTCATTCAGAGAATCATTAAACAATGCACACCCGTGGAATAGTCAGAAGTCTCTTTCCTATGGCCACTCGTTAAGATCCTCCCTAAGTGTAAACACCTGGGAAAAGATTCAGGATTTACCTTTATCCACTCATTCAGAGTCTCCAAAAATAATTTGCACTTGTGGAATAGTCAGGAGACTCTTTCATGTGACCTCTAAATCGGAGTGTCCCTGAATAATGTGGTGTAGTCAGGAGTCTGTTTCATGGAGACACATATTCAGAGCCTCGGTGAATAAGACAGGCCCTTGCTATAGTAAGAAATCTAATTAATATGGCCATATCTTCTGAGCCTCACTGAATAATACACACCAGGAGAATAATTGGGAGTCTATTTTCCATTAACCTTCATTCAGAGCCTCGGTAAATAATGTACACCCGTGGAGTAGCCAAAAGTCTGTTATATTAGGAAACACTTTCATAGCATCAGTGGATAGTATGCACGTGGGGATTAGTAAGGATTCCATTTTGTATGGCCACTGACTCTTAACCTCAGTGAAAAATGCACAAATGTGAAGTACTCAGCAATCGATTTCATATAGACACTCATTCAGAGATTCACTGAATAACAGAAATATTTAAGACAGACAGAATCCTGTTTCATATGGTCACACAGAAAGAGCCTCACTGAGTAATGCACACCTGGGGAAGTGTTAGGAGTCTACTTTATACAGCCTCTCATTTACAGCCTCATGGAATAATGCACACGTGTGGAATAGACACTAGTCTGTTTTATGTGGCCACGAAAAGCAAAGCCTGAGTTAGTACTAAGAAACTTTGGAATAGTCACTAGTCTACTCCATATGCCCATGTATTTAGAGTCAGAGTCAATAATACATGCCTGCGGACTAGTCAGAAAACAATTTCTTATGGTCAAAGAGTTTCAGAGCCTCAGTGAATAATGCATACGTGGAAAATCCTCAGGACGCTATTACATGTGGCATCAACTTTAGAGCTTCATTGAATGGAAAACACCTGTATTGTAGTCATAGTCCTGTTGCATACAGCCACAAATTCAGAGCCTAAATGAGTAACACATGCCTTGGGAAAAGTCAGGATTCTATTTCGTATAGCCAGTCATTTAGAAGCGACTGTAAAAACGCATGCCTGAGGAGTATTCAGGAGTCTCTATTTTATGGCACTCATTCAGAGATTCACAGAATAATGCAGACATATGGAAACGTCTAAAGTGTACTTCCCATGGACACTTATTCAGGACATCAGTGAAGAATCATATATATCTGGAAAATACTCAGGGTTCTATGATATATAGCCACTTATCCGGAGACTCATGGAATAGTGCACTTCTAAGGAATATTCTAGAGACTCTTTGATATGACCTTACACCCAGCGACTCAGTGGCCAATGCATAACTGGAAAATACTCAAGAGGATAGAGTCAGAAGGTTATGTTATATGGTTACTCATTCAGAATTTCATTGAAGAATACACACCTGGGGAATAGTCAGAGTCCAAGTCATGTGGCCACCCAATCACAGCATTACCAAATAATGCACAATGGGGCAATAGTAAGGAGTCTTTTTCATGTGGCCTCTCATTCAGAGCTTCATTGCATAATAAACAGCTGTGTAGTAGTCAAGACCTGATTTAAAGTAGTCCCAAATTAAGAAGCTCCATGAATGATACACACAGCCGTCAAAGTCAGGAGACTGTTTGATATAGACACTCATACAGAACCTTTTTGAGTACTGCACATGTGGGGAATAATCACTAGTCTGTTTCATATGGTGATTCATTTGGAGAATCCAAAGGTAATGCACACCTGTGGAGTCAAATTTGTTCTCTTTCGTAAGGCCACCCTTTCAGTGTTTTAGTGAATAGTACGGATATCTAATAAGTCAGGAATCTATTTCACATGGCCACTCTTTAATGACCTCTGTGAAGAACACTCCCCTCAAGAATAGTCAAGGGTCTACTTCAAATGGCTACATGTTCAGAGTCTCTGTATGTAATTAACACCTGGGCAATACACCTGAGTCTCTTTATTTATGCCCTCTTAGTCAGAGTCTCATTCAATAATACACACCTGGGGAAGTTTGATTAGTCTACCTCATGTAGCCACTCATTTAGAGACTCAGTGAATAATGCACACCAGGGTAATAGTACAGCAGCTTTTATATGGTCACTCATTCTGTGCCTCACTGAGTGATGTACACCTGAGGAATCCTCAGGATTCTATTTGATACTAACACTCGTTGAGAACCTTGTTGAATAATGCACAAAGGAGCAATAGTAAGGTGTCTATTTTATATGGTGTATCATTCAATGTTTCAGTGAATAATGACCTTCTATGGAGTAATCATAATGCTCTTAAGATAGCCACGAATTAAGTGACTTCCTTTATAATACACCCTGGGTTGACAGTCGGAGTCTATTTTATATGAACTCTAGTTTTGTGTATCGCTGTGTAATACACAACTGGGGCAGTGTCAGGAATCTATTTGGTATGGACGCTCAAAGGATACCTGTTTGATTAATGCACACTTGGATTACAATGGGCAGTCTTTGTCATATGGCTACTGCTTCAGACAAACAGTGAATAACGCACATGTGGGGTAATTAGAAGTTTGTTTCCTACGGCCCCTCTTTCACAGCCTCACTGAGTATTATCCACTTGTGATAGTGTCTGGAGTCTACTTTTTATGGTCACTCAATCAGGGAATCAGTAAATAATGCACACCTGCAAAATAGTCAGAAGTCTTTTTCCTATGGCCACTCGTTCAGAGCCTCACTAAGTGTAAACACCTGGGGAAAAAGACAAGATTTACTTTTATCCCCTCATTCAGAGTCTCAATAAATAATGCGCACCTGTGGAACAGTCAGGAAACTCTTTCATGTGGCCTCTAAATCGGAGTGTCACTGAATAAGGTGGTGTAGTCAGGAGTCTATTTCATGGAGACACATATTCAGAGCCTCTGTGAATAAGACGGGCCCTTGCTATAGTAAGGAATCTAATTAATACGGCCACATCTTCTGAGCCTCACTGAGTAATACACACCTGGAGAATAATTGGAAGTCTATTTTCCATGGAACTTCATTCAGAGCCTCAGTAAATAATGTACAGGTGTAGTAAGGAGTCTGTTATATTAGGACACACATTCATAGCCTCAGTGGACAATATGCACGTGTGGATTAGTCAGGATTCCATATTGTATGGCCACTGACTCATAACCTCAGTGAAAAATGCACAAATGTAAAGTACTCAGCGGTCTATTTCACATAGATACTCATTCAGAGATTCACTGAATAACGCAAATATTTAAGATAGACAGCATCCTGTTGCATATGGTCACACAGGAAGAGCCTCACTGAGTAATGCACACCTTGAGAAGTGTTAGGAGTCTACTTTATACAGCCTCTCATTTACAGACTCATGGAATAATGCACACGCGTGGAATAGACACTAGTCTCTTCTATACGGCCTCAGAAAGCAAAGCCTGAGTGAGTAATATGCAACTTTGGAATAGTCACTAGTCTACTCCATATACCCAAGTATTTAGAGTCAGAGTCAATAATACACACCTGTGGACTAGTCAGAAAACAATTTCATATCGCCAAAGAGTTTCAGAGCCTCAGTGAATAATACATACCTGGGAAATACTCAGGACGCTATTACATGTGGCATCAATTTCAGAGCCTCATTGAATGGGAAACACCTGTATTGTAGTCAGAATACTGTTTCATACAGCCACATATTCAGAGCCAAACTGAGTAACATATGCCTTGGGAAAAGTCAGGATTCTATTTCGTATAGCCACTCATTTAGAGGCGAATGTAAAAACGCAAGCCTGAGGAGTATTCAGGAGTCTCTATTTTATGGCCACTCGTTCAGAGCTACACAGAAGTATAGCTACTCCAGACCTATGGAAACGTCATGAGTGTACTTCACATAGCCAGTTATTCAGGAGCTCAGTGAAGAATCATATATATCTGGAAAATACTCAGGAATCTATGATACATAGCCACTTATCCGGAGACTCAAGGAATAATGCACACCTAAGGAATGGTCTGGAGACTCTTTGTTATGACCCTACACCCAGTGACTCAGTGGCCAATGCCGAACTGGAAAATAGTCAAGAGGATAGAGTCAGGAGTTTATGTTATTTGGTCACTCGTTCAGAATGTCACTGAAGAATACACACCTGGGAAATAGTCACAGTCCAATTCACATGGCTACCTAATCACAGCATTACTGAATAATGCACAATGGGTCAATAGTAATGAGAATATTTTATGTGTCCTCTCATTCAGAGCTTCAGTGCATAATAAACAGCTTTGGAGTAGTCAGGACCCAATTTAAGTTAGCTCCAAATTAAGCAGCTCCGTGAATGATACACACACGTGTCAGAGTCAGGAGACTATTTTATATAGGCACTCATACAGAAACTTTTCAAGTACTGCACATGTGGGGAGTAATCACTAGTCTGTTTCATATGGTGATTCGTTTGAAGTATCCAAAAGTAATGCACACCTGTGGATTATAATGGGTTCTATTTCTTAAGGCCACTGTTTCAGTGTTTTAGTGAATAGTATGTACATCATACAAGTCAGAAATCTCTTTCCCATGGCCATCCGTTCAGGGCCTCTATGAGGAACATTCCCCTCAAGAGTTGTCAAGTGTCTACTTCAAATAACTACATGTTTGGAGTCTCTGTACATAATGAACATCTGGGCAATACACCTGAGTCTCTTTTTTTTTTTATTCCCATTTAGTCAGAGTCTCATTCAATAATACAAACGTGGGGAAGAGTGAAGACTCTACCTCATGTAGCCACTCATTTAGAGCCTCAGTGAATATTGCACACCAGCATAATAGTCAAGCAGCTTTTATATGGCCACTCATTTTGTGCCTCACAGAGTGATATATACCTGAGGAATCCTCAGGATTCTATTTGATACTAACACTCATTGAGAAACTCGTAGAATATTTCACAAAGGAGCAATAGTTAGGTGTCTATTTTATATGGTCTATCATTCAAAGTTTCAGTGAATAATGACCTTCTTTGGAGTAATCAGGTCGCTGTATAAGATAGCCAAGAATTAAGTGCCTTGCTGAATGATACATACCTGGGTGTCAGTCTGGAGTCTATTTCATATGAACTCCCGTTTTGTGTATCAATGTGTAATACGCACCTGAGGCAGTGTCAGGAGTCATATTTGGTATAGACGCTCAAACGGAACCTGTTTGATTAATGCACACATGGATAACAATGAGGAGTCTGTTTGTCCGTCAGACAAACAGGAGATAATGCACATGTGGAGTAATTAGAAGTCTGTTTTCTATGGCCCCTCTTTCACAGCATCACTGAGTATTGTGCACTTGTGATAGAGTCTGGAGTCTAATTATTTTATGGCCACTCATTCACAGAATCACTAAATAATGCACACCTGCAGAATAGTCAGAATTCTCTTTTCTATCACCACTCGTTAAGAGCCTCACTAAGTGTAAACACCTGGGGAAAAAGACAGGATTTATCTTTATCCCCTCATTTAGAGTCTCGCTAAATAATGCCCACCTGTGCAATAGTCAGGAGACTCTTTCATGTGACCTCTAACTCAGAGTGTCACTGAATAATGTGGTGTAGTCAGGAGTCTATTTCATGGAGACACATATTCAGAGCCATGGTGAATAAGACAGGCCCTTGCTATAGTAAGGAATCTAATTAATATGGCCACATCTTCTGAGCCTCACTGAATAATACACACCTGGAGAATAACAGGGAGTCTATTTTCCATGGATCTTCATTCAGAGCCTTGGTAAATAATGTACACCCGTGGAGTAGCCAAGAGTCTGTTATATTAGGAAACACATTCATAGCATCAGTGGATAATATGCACGTGTGGATTAGTCAGGATTCCATTTTGTATGGTCGCTGACTCACAACCTCAGTAAAAAATGCACAAATGTAGAGTACTCAGCAGTCTATATCATATGGACACTCATTCAGAGATTCACTGAATAACAGAAATATTTAAGATAGACAGCATCCTCTTTCATATGGTCACACAGAAAGAGCCTCACTGAGTAATGCACACCTGGGGAAGTGTTAGGAGTCTACTTTATACAGCCTCTCATTTACAGCCACATGGAATAATGCACACGTGTGGAATAATCACTAGTCTGTTTTATATGTCCACAAAAAGCAAAGTCTGAGTTAGTAGTACGCAACTTTGGAATAGTCACTGGCCTACTCCATATGCCCATGTATTTAGAGTCAGAGTCAATAATACACAGCTGTGGACTAGTCAGAAAAAAATTCCATATGGCCAAAGAGTTTCAGAGTGTCAGTGAATAATACACACCTGGGAAATACTCAGGACGCTATTACATGTGGCATAAATTTTAGAGCTTCATTGAATGGAAAACACCTGTATTGCAGTCATAGTCCTGTTGCATACAGACAAATATTCAGAGCCTAACTGAGTAACATACTCTTTGGGAAAAGTCAGGATTCTATTTCGTATTGCCACTCATTTAGAGGCGAATGTAAAAACGCACGTCTGAGGAGTATTTATGAGTCTCTATTTTATGGCCACTCATTCAGAGCTTCACAGAAATATACAGACCTATGGAAATGTCAGAAGTGTAATTCCCATGGCCACTTATTCAGAACCTCAGTGAAGAATCATATATATCTGGAAAATACTCAGGAATCTATGATATATAGGCACTTATCTGCAGACTCAAGAAATAATGCACACCTAAGGAATAGTCTGTAGACTCTTTGATATGACCCTACACCCAGCGACTCAGTGGCCAATGCCGAACTGGAAAACAGTCAAGAGGATAAAGTCATGAGTTTATGTTATGTGGTCACTCGTTCAGAATCTCACTGAAGAATACACACCTGGGGAATAGTCAGAGTCCATATCATATGGCTACCCAATCACAGCATTATCGAATAATGCACAATGAGGCAATAGTAAAAAGAATAATTCATGTGGCCTCTCATTCAGAGATTCAGTGTGTAATAAACAGGTGTGGATTAGTCAGGAAATGATTTAAGGTAGACACAAATTAATCACCTCCGTGAATGATACACACACGTGTCAGAGTCAGGAGACTATTTGATATAAAACACATACAGAATCTTTTCGAGTACTGCACATTTGGGGATTAATCACAAGTCTGTTTCATATGGTGATTCGTTTGGAGAATCCAAAGGTAAGGCACACCTGTGGAGTCAAATGGGTTCTCTTTCATAAGGCCACCCTTTCAGTGTTTTAGTGAATAGTATGTATAACTGATTAGTCAGAAATCTCTTTCATATGGCCACTCGTTCATGACCTCTGTGAAGAACACTCACCTCAAGAATAGCCAAGAGTCTACTTCAAATGACTACCCATTCAGTTTCTCTGTACATAATAAATACCTGGGTAATACACCTGAGTCTCTCTTTTTTTTTAATTTTTATTGCATTATAGGTTTTTGGGTACATGTGCAGAACGTGCAAGGTAGTTGAATGGGTACACACATAGCAGTGTGTTTTGCTGCCTTCCTTTCCTTTACCCACACTTGGCATTCATCCCCAGGCTAAACCTCCCCAGCCCTTCCTGCTGTTTCTCCCCCATTCCCCCCAATAGACCCCAGTGTGTAATAGACCTCCTCTCTGTGTCCATCTGTTCTCATTTTTCTCACCCACCTATGAGTGAGTATATGCGGTATTTCTTTTTCTGTTCTTGTGTCAGTTTGCTGAGAATGATGTTCTCCAGATTCATCCATGTCCTTACAAAGGACACAAACTCATCATTTTTGATGGCTGCATAATATTCCATGGTATATATGTACCACATTTTCCCAGTCCAGTCTATCATAGTTGAGCATGTGGGATGGATCCAGTTCTTTGCTATTGTAAACAGTGCTGCAATGAACATTCGTGTGTATGTGTCCTTATAGTAGAACGATTTATAGTCCTTTGGATATATACCCAGTAATGGGATTGCTGGGTCAAATGGAATTTCTATTTCTAGGTCCTTGAGGAATCCCCACACTGTCTTCCACAATGGCTGAACTAATTTACACTTCCACCAACAGTGTAAGTGTGTTCCCATTTCTCCACATTCTCTCCAGCATCTGCTGTCTCCAGATTTTTTTAATGATCGCCATTCTAATGGGAATGCTATGTTATCTCAATGTGGTTTTGATTTGCATCTCTCTAATGATCTGTGATGATAAGCATTTTTTCATGTGTTTGTTGGCCTCATTTGTGTCTTCTTTCGTAAAGTGTCTGTTCATATCCTTTGCCCATTTTTGAATGGGCTTGTTTGATTTTTTCCTGTAAATCTGTTTGAGTTCTTTGGAAATTCTGGATATCAGCCCTTTGACAGATGCGTAAACTGCAAAGATTTTTTCCCATTCTGATGGTTGCCGATTCACTCTAGTGACTGTTTCTTTTGCCGTGCAGAAGCTGTGGAGTTTGGTTAGGTCCCATTTGTCTATTTTGGCTTTTGTTGCCAATGCTTGTGGTGTTTTGTTCATGAAATCCTTGCCTACTCCTATGTCCTGAATGGTTTTGCCTAGATTTTCTTCTGGGGTTTTTACGGTGTCAGGTCTTATGTTTAAGTCTTTAATCCATCTGGAGTTAATTTTAGTGTAAGGTGTCAGGAAGGGGTCCAGTTTCTGCTTTCTGCACATGGCTATCCAGTTTTCCCAACACCATTTATTAAATAGGGAATCTTTTCACCATTGCTTGTTTTGGTCTCTTTTATCAAAGATTATATGGTTGTAGATATGTTGTGTTGCCTCCGATTCCTCTCTTCTGTTCCATTGGTCTATATCTCTGTTTTGGTATCAGTACCATGGTGTTTTGATTACTGTAGCCTTGTAGTATCATTTGAAGTCTGGTAGTGTGATGCCTCCCGCTGTGTTCTTTTTGCTTAGAATTGACTTGGCTATGCGGGCTCTCTTTTGGTTCCATATGAAATTCATGGTGGTTTTTTCCAGTTCTCTGAAGAAATTCAATGGTAGTTTGATGGGGATAGTATTGATTGTGTAAATTACTTTGGGCAGCATAGCTATTTTCACGATATTGATTCTTTCTAACCACGAACATGGAATGTTTCTCCATCTGTTTGTGTCCTCTCTTATTTCGTTGAGCAGTGGTTCATAGTTTTCCTTAAAGAGGTCCCTTACGTTCCTTGTGAGTTGTATTCCTAGGTATTTTATTGTCTTTGTAGCAATTCTGAATGGCACTTTGTTCTTGATTTGGTTCTCTTTAAGTCTGTTATTGGTGTATAGGAATGCTTGTGATTTTTGCACATTGATTTTCTATCCTGTGACTTTGCTAAAGTTGCTTATCAGTTTCAGGAGCTTTTGGGCTGAGGTGATGGGGTCTTCTAGGTATACTATCATGTCGTCTGCAAATAGAGACAATTTGGCTTCCACCTTTCCTATTTGAATACCCTTTATTTCTTTTTCTTGCCTGATTACTCTGGCTATAACTTCCAGTACTATGTTGAATTGGACTGGTGAGAGAGGGCATCCTTGTCTAGTGCCAGATTTCAAAGGGAATGCTTCCAGTATTTGCCCATTCATTATGATATTGGCTGTTGGTTTGTCATAAGTAGCTTTTATTACTTTGAGATATGTTCCATCAATACCAAGTTTATTGAGGGTTTTTAGCATAAAGGGCTCTTGAATTTTGTCAAGTGCCTTCTCTGTGTCAATTGAGATAATCGTATGGGTTTTGTTTTTGCTTCTGTTTATGTGGTGAATTACATTTATAGACTTGCGTATGTTGAACCTGCCCTGCATCCCCGGGATGAATTCTACTTGATCATGATGGATAAGTTGTTTAATGTGCTGTTTCAATCGGTTTGCCAGTATTTTACTGAAGATTTTTGCATCTATGTTCATCATGGATATTGGCCTGAAGTTTTATTTTCTTGTTGAGTCTCCGCCAGGGTTTGGTATCAGGATGATGTTGTTCTTACAAAATGATTTGGGAAGGGTTTCCTCTTTTTGAATTATTTGGAATAGTTTCAGAAGGAATGGCACCAGATCCTCTTTGTGTGTCTGGTAGTTAGTATTTCTTGTCTTTGTCTAGGTTTTGAGCTTTTTTGATCTTGCTCCTCTAGCTCTTTCAATTTTGACGATAAGGTGTCAATTTTGGATCTCTCCACTCTTCTCATGTGGGCACTTATTGCTATATATTTCGCTCTGCAGACTGCTTTAAATGTGGTCCCAGAGATTCTGGTACGTTGTGTCTTCATTCTCATTGGTTTCAAAGCACTTCTTTATTTCTGTCTTTATTTCATTGTTTATCCAAACAACATTCAAGAGCCAGTTGTTCAGTTTCCATGAAGCTGTGCGGTTCTGAGTTATTTTCTGAATTCTGAGTTCCAACTTGGTTGCACCATGGACTGAGAGACTCTTTGTTATGATTTCAGTTGTTTTGCATTTGCTGAGGAATGCTTTACTTCCAATTATGTGATCAATTTTGGAGTAAGTGTGATGTGGTGCTAAGAAGAATGTATATTGTGTGGATTTGGGGTGGAGAGTTCTGTAAATGTCTATCAGGTTTGCTTGTTCCAGGTCTGAGTTCAAGTCCTGGATATCCTTGTTAAGTTTCTGTCTGGTTGATCTGTCTGATATTCACAGTGGAGTGTTAAAGTCTCCCACTATGATTGTGTGGGAGTCTAAGTCTCTTGGTAAGTCATTAAAAACTTGCCTTACATACCTGAGTGCTCCTGCATTGGGTACATATATACTTGGAATCCTTAGCTCTACCTGTTGTATCCACTCATTTAGAGCCTCAATGAATAATGCACACAAGGGTAATAGTCGAGCAGCTTTTATATGGCCACACATTTTGTGCCTCACTGAGTGATATACACCTGAGTATTACTCAAGATTCTATTTGATACTACCACTCATTGAGAACCTTGTTGAATAATTCACAATGGAGCAATAGTCAGGTGTCTAGTTTATATGGTATATCATTCAACGTTTCAGTGAATAATGAAATTCTATGGAGTAATCAGGACGCTGTTTAAGATAGCCACGAATTAAGTGCCTTCCAGAATGAAACACAAGTGGGTGACAGTCGGGAGTCTAATTTATATGAACTCTAGTTTTGTGTATTGCTGAGTAATACACACCTGGGGCAGTGTCAGAAGTCTATTTGGTATGGACGCTCAAACGGAACCTGTTTGATTAATGCACACATGGATAAAAATGAGGAGTCTGTGCCATACAGCTACTCCTTCAGACAAAAAGTGAATAATGCACATGTGGAGTAATTAGAAGTCTGTTTTCTATGGCCCCTCTTTAACCGCCTCACTGAGTATTACCCACTTGTGATACAGTCTGGAGTCTATTTTTCATGGCCACTCATTCAGAGAATCACTAAATAATGCACACCTGTGGAATAGTCAGAAGTCTCTTTTCTATGGCCACACGTTAAGAGCCTCACTAAGTGTAACCACCTGGGGAAAGAGTCAGGATTTACCTTTATCCCCTAATTGAGAGTCTTTCTAAATAATGCACACCTGAGGAATAGTCAGGAGACTCTTTCACGTGGCCTCTAACTCGGAGTGTCACTTAATAATGTGGTTTAGTCAGGAGTCTATTTCATGGAGACACATATTCAGAGCCTCTGTGAATAAGACAGGCCCTTGCAATAATAAGGAATTTAATTAATATGGCCAAATCTTCTGAGGCTCACTGAATAATACACACCTGGAGTATAATCAGGAGTCTACTTTCCATGGACCTTCATTCAGAGAGTCGGTAAATAATGTTCACCCATGGAGTAGCCCAGAGTCTGTTATATTAAGACACACATTCATATCCTCAGTGGATAATATGCACGTGAGAATTAGTCAGGATTCCATTTTATATTGCCACTGACTCGTAACCTCAGTGAAAAATGCACAAATGTAAAGTACTCAGCAGTCTATTTTATATAGAAACTCATTCAGAGATTCACTGAATAACACAATTATTTAAGATAGACAGCATCCTGTTTCATATGGTCACACAGAAGCAGAATCACTGAGTATTACACACCTGGGGAAGTGTTAGGAGTCTACCTTATACAGCCTCTAATTTACAGCCTCAGGGAATAATGCACAAATGTGGATTACACAGTAGTCTGTTTTATATGGCCACGAAATTCAAAGCCTGAGTGAGTAATACGCAACTTTGGAATAGTCACTAGTCTAATTTATATGCCCAAGTATTTAGACTCAGAGTCAATAATACATGCCTGTGGACGAGTCAGAAAACAATTGTATATGCCCAAAAAGTTTAAGAGCCTCAATGAATAATACTTACCTGGGAAATACTCAGGACACTGTTACATGTGGCATCAATTTCAGAGCTTCATTGAATAGGAAACACCTATATTGTAGTCAGAATCCTGTTTCATAAAGCCACATATTCAGAGCCTAACTGAATAACATACGCCTTGGGAAATGGCAGGATTCTATTTCGTATAGCCACTCATTTAAAGGCAAATGTAAAAACGCACGCCTGAAAAGTATTCAGGAGTCTCTATTTTATGACCACTCATTCAGAGCTTCACAGAATAATACAGACCTATGAAAACGTCAGGAGTGTATTTCACATGGCCACTTATTCAGGACCTCAGTGAAGAATCATATATATCTGGAAAATTCTCAGAATTCTAGGATATGTAGCCACTTATCCGGAGACTCATGGAATAATGCACACCTAAGAAATAGTCTGGAGACTTTGATATGACGCTACACCCAGCGACTCAATGGCCAATGCAGAACTGGAAAATAGTCAAGAGGATAGAGTCAGGAGTTTATGTTATATTGTCACTCATTCAGAATCTCACTGAAGAATATACACCTGGGGAATAGTCAGAGTCCAAGTCATATGGCCACCCAATGACAGCATTGCTGAATAATGAACAATGGGGCAGTAGTAAGGAGTCTATTTCATTTGGCCTCTCATTCAGAGCTCAAGTGTGTAATCAACAGCTGTGTAGTAGTCAGGTCCCGATTTAAGGTAGCCCCGAATTAAGCAGCTCTGTGGATGATACACACACGTGTCAGAGTCAGGAGACTATTTGATATAGACACTCATACAGAAACTTTTCGAGTACTGTACATGTGGGGAATAATCACAAGTCTGTTTCATATGGTGATTCGTTTGGAGAATCCGAAAGTAATGCACACCTGTGGAGTCAAATGTGTTCTATTTCATAAGGCCACTCTTTCAGTGTTTTAGTGAATAGTACATATATCTGATAAGTCAGGAATCTCTTTCACATGGACACTCGTTCAGGGCCTCTGTGAAGAACACTCATCCCAATAATAGTCAAAGGTCTACTTCAAATGGCTACATGTTCAGAGTCTCTGTACATAATGAACACCTGGGCAATACACCCGAGAATTATTTTTAATGCTCACTTAATCAGAGTCTCATTTAATAATACAAACCTGGGGATGAGTGAGGAGTCTACCTCATGTAGTCACTCATTTAGAGCCTAAGTAAATAATGCACAACAGGGTAATACTTGAGCAGCTTTTATACGGCCACTCATGTTGTGCCTCACTGAGTGTTATACATCTGAGTAATCCTCAGGATTCTATTTGATACTAGCACTCATTGAGAACCTTGTTGAATAATTCACAATGGAGCAATAGTGAGGTGTCTATTTTATATGGTCTATCACTCAATGTTTCAGTGAATAATGCCCTTCTATGGAGTAATCAGGACGCTGTTTAAGATAGCCACGAATTAAGTGCCTTCCTGAATGATACACACCTGGGTGACAGTCGGGAGTCTATTTCATATGAACTCTAGTTTTGTGTATCGCTGAGTAATACACACCTGTGGCAGTGTCAGGGGTCTGTTTGGTATATATGCTCAAACGGAACCTGTTTGATTAATGCACACTTAGATAACAATGTGTAATATGGCTACTCCTTCAGACAAACAGTGAATAATGCACATGTGGAGTAATTAGAAGTTTGTTTCCTATGGCCCCTCTTTCACAGCCTCACTGAGTATTACTCACTTGTGATAGAGTCCGGAGTCTATTTTTAATGGCCACTCATTCAGAGTCTCACTAAAAAATGCACACCTGCGGAATAGTGAGAAGTCTCTTTCCTATGGCCACTCGTTAAGAGCCTCACTAAGTGTAAACACCTGGGGAAAATGGTCAGGATTTAACTTTATCTCCTCATTCAGAGTCTTGCTAAATAATGCGCTCCTGTGGAATAGTCAGGAGACTCTTTCATGTGGCCTCTAACTCAGAGTGTCATTGAATAATGTGGTGTAGTCAGGAGTCTATGTCATGGAGACACATATTCAGAGCCTTGGGGAATAAGACAGGCCCTTGCTATAGTTAGAAATCTAATTAATATGGCCCCATCTTCTGAACCTCACTGAATAATACACACCTGGAGAATAATTGGGAGTCTATTTTTTATGGACTTTCATTAATAGCCTCGGTAAATAATGTACATGCGTGTAGTAGCCAGGAATCTGTTATATTAGGACACACATTCACAGCCTCTATGGATAATATGCACGTGTGGATTAGTCGGGATTCCAATTTTTGTGGACTCTCTCTCGTAACCTGCATGAAAATTGCACAAATGTAAAGTACTCAGCAATGTATTTCATGTAGACACTCATTCAGAGATTCACTGAATAACACAAATATTTAAGATAGACAGCATCCTGTTTCATATGGTCACACAGGAAGAGTCTCACTGAGAAATGCACACCTGGGGAAGTGTTAGGAGTCTACTTTTTACAGCCTCTCATTTACAGCCTCAGGGAATAATGCACACGTGTGGAATAGACACTAGTCTATTTTATATGGCCACAGAAAGCAAAGCCTGAGTGAGTAATATGCAAATTTGGAATAGTCACTAGTCTACTCCATATGCCCAAGTATTTAGAGTCAGAATCAAGAATACACACCTGTGGACAAGTCAGAAAACCATTTTATATGGCCACAGAATTTCAGAGCCTCAGTGAATAATACATACCTGGGAAATACTCAGGACGCTTTTACATGTGGCATCAATTTCAGAGCTTCATTGAATAGGAAACACCTGTATTGTAGTCAGAATTCTTTTGCATACAGCCACATATTCAGAGCATAACTGAGTAACATACCCCTTGGGAAAAGTCAGAGTTCTATTTCGTATAGCCACTCATTTTAGGCGAATGTACAAACGCAAGCCTGAGGAGTATTCAGGAGTCTCTATTTCTGGCCACTCATTAAGAGCTTCACTGAATAATACAGACCTATGGAAACGTCAGGAGTGTACTTCCCATTGCCACTTATTCAGGACCTCAGTGAGGAATCATATATATCTGGAAAATACTCAGGATTCAATGATATATAGCTACTTATCTGGAGACTCACGGAATAATGCACACCTAAGGAATAGTCTGGAGACTTTTTGATATGACCCTACACCCAGCGACTCAGTGGCCAATGCCAAACTGGAAAACAGTCAAGAGGATAAAGTCATAAGTTTATGTTATGTGGTCCCTCGTTCAGAATCTCACTGAAGAATACACATCTGGGAAATACTCAGAGTTCAAGTCATGTGGCCACCCAATCAGAGCATTAACCAATAATGCACAATGGGGCAATAATAAAATGTGTATTACGTGTGGCCTCTCATTCAGAGCTTCAGTGCATAATAAGCAGCAGTGGAGTAGTCAGGATCTGATTTAATATAGTCCCAAATTAAGCAGCTCCATGAATGATACACACACGTGTCAGAGTCAGGAGACTATTTGATATAGACACTCATACAGAACCTTTTCGAGTACTGCACATGTGGGGAATAATCACTAGTCTGTTTTATATGGTGATTCGTTTGGAGAATCCAAAGGTAAGGCACACCTGTGGAGTAAAATGGGTTTTCTTTCATAAGGCCACCCATTCAGTGTTTTAGTGAATAGTATGGATATATAATAAGTCAGGAATCTCTTTCACATGGCCACTCGTTCAGGACCTCTGTGAAGAAAACTCACCTCAAGAATAGTCAAGGGTCTACTTTAAATGGCTACACTTTCAGAGTCTCTGTACGTTTTTATCACCTGGGCAATAAACCTGAGTCTCTTTTTTTTTATGCCTATTCAGTCAGACTCTCATTTGGTAGTACACACCTGGGGAAGTTTGAAGAGTCTACCTCATGTAGCCACTAATTTAGAGCCTCAGTGAATAATGCAAACCAGGGTAATAGTCGAGCCGCTTTTATACAGCCATGCATTTTGTTCCTGAGTGATATACACCTGAGGAATCCTCAGGATTCTATTTGATACTAACACTCATTGAGAAACCCGTAGAATATTTCACAAAGGAGCAATAGTCAGGTGTCTATTTTATACGGTCTATCATTCAATGTTTCAGTGAATAATGACCTACTATGGAGTAATCAGGACGCTGTTTAATATAGCCACGAATTAAGTGCCTTCCTGAATGATGCAAACCTGAGTCACCATCGGGAGTTTATTTCTCATGAATTCTAGTTTTGTGTATCGTTGTGTAATACACACCTGGGGCAGTTTCAGGAGTCTATTTGGTATGGACGCTCAACCGGAACCTGTTTTATTAATGCACACATAAATATCAATGAGGAGTCTCTGTCATACGGCTACCCCTTCAGACAAACAGTGAATAAAGCTCATGTGTGGTAATTAGAAATCTGTTTCCTATGGCCCCTCTTTCACAGCCTCACTGAGTATAACACACTAGTAATAGAGTCTGAAGTCTATTTTTTATGGCCACTTATTCAGAGAATCACTAAATAATGCACACCTGCGAAATAGTCAGAAGTCTCTTTCCTATGGCCACTCGTTAAGAGCAACACTAAGTGTAAACACCTGGGGAAATAGACAGGATTTAACTTTATCCCCTCATACAGAGTCTTGCTAAATAATGCGCACCTGTGGAATAGTCAGGAGACTCCTTCATGTGGCCTCTAAATCGGAGTGTCACTGAATAATGTGGTGTAGTCAGGAGTCTATTTCATGGAGACACATATTCAGAGCCTCTGTGAATAAGACAGGCCCTTGCTATACTAAGGAATCTAATTAATATGTGCACATCTTCTGAGCCTCACTGAATAATAGAAACCTGGGGAATAATTTTGAGTCTATTTTCCATGCACCTTCTTTCAGTGCCTCGGTAAATAATGTACACCCTTGGAGTAGCCAGGAATCTGTTATATTTGGACACACATTCATAGCCTCAGTGGATAATATGCACGTGTGGATTAGTCACGATTCCTTTTGTATGGCCACTGAGTGGTAACCTCAGTGAAAAATGCACAAATGTAAAGTACTCAGTAGTCTATTTCATATAGACACTCATTCAGAGATTCACTGAATAACACAAATATTTAAGATAGACAGCATCCTGTTTCATATGGTCACACAGAAATAGCCTAACTGAGTAATGCACATTTGGGAAAGGGTTAGGAGTCTACTTTATACAGCCTCTCATTTACAGCCTCAGAGAATAATACACACGTGTGGAATAGACACTAGTCTATTTTATATGGCCACGAAAAGCAAAGCCTCAGGGAGTAATATGCAACTTTGGAATAGTCACTACTCTACTCCATTTGCCAAAGTGTTTAGAGTCAGAGTCAATAATTCACGCCTGTGGACTAGACAGAAAACAATTTCATATGGCCAAAATGTTTCATAGCCTCAGTGAATAATACATACCTGGGAAATACTCAGGACGCTATTACATCTGCCATAAATTTTAGACCTTCATTTAATAGGAAACACCTGTATTGTTGTCAGAATTCTGTTTCATACAGCCACATATTCAGAGCCTTACTGAGTAACGTACGCCTTAAGAAAAATCAAGATTCTATTTTGTATAGCCACTCATTTAGAGGCGAATGTACAAACGCACGCCTGAGGAATATTCAGTAGTCTCTATTTTATGGCCACTCATTCAGAGCTTCACAGAATAATACAGACCTATGGAAACATCAGCAGTGTACTTCACATGGCCACTTATTCAGGACCTCAGTCAAGAATCATGTATATTGGGAAAATACTCAGGATTCTATGATATATAGCCACTTATCCAGAGACTCATGGAACAATGCACACCTAAGGAGTAGTCTGGAGACTCTATGATATGACCCTACACCCAGCGACTCCGTGGCCAATGCAGAACTGGAAAATAGTCAAGAGGATAGAGTCAGGAGGTTATGTTATGTGGTCACTTGTTCATATTCTCACTGAAGAATTTACACCTGGGGTATAGTCACAGTCCAAATCATGTGGCCACTCAATCACAGCATTACCAAATAATGCACAATGGGGCCATAGTAAGGATTTTATTTCATGTGGCCTCTCATTCAGAACTTCAGTGCATAATAAACAGCTGTGGAGTAGTCAGGACCCGATTTAAAGTAGCCCCAAATAAGATGCTCCATGGATAATACACACATGTGTCAGAGTCAGGAGACTATTTGATATAGACACTCATACAGAACCTTTATGAGTACTGCACATGTGGGGAATAATCACTAGTCTCTTTCATATGGTGATTCGTTTGGAAAATCCAAAAGTAATGGACGTCTGTGGAGTAAAATGGGTTTTGTTTCATAAGGCCACTCTTTCAGTGTTTTAGTGAATAATATTTATATCTCATAAGTCAGGAATCTCTTTCACATGGCCACTCGTTCAGGTACTCTGTGAAGAACACTCTTCTCAAGAATAGTTAAGGTTCTACTTCAAATGGCTGCACGTTCAGAGTCTCTGTACATAATGATCATCTGGGCAATATACCTGAGTCTCTTTCTTTTTAATGCACACTTAGTCAGAGTCTCATTCAATAATAAACACCTGGGGAAGAGTGAATTGTCTACCTCATGTAGCCACTGATTTAGAACCTAAGTGAATAATGCACACCAGGGTAATAGTCGAGAAGCTTTTATACGGCCACTCATTTTGTGCCTCACTGAGTGATATACACCTGAAAATTCCTCAGGATTCTATTTGATACTACCACTCATTGACAACCTTGTTGAATAATTCACAATGGAGCAATAGTCAGGTGTCTATTTTATATGGTCTATCATTCAAGGTTTCAGTGAATAATGACCTTCTATGGAGTAATCAGGAAGCTGTTTAAGATAGCCACGAATTAAGGGCCTTGCTGAATGATACACACCTGGGTGACAGTCTTGAGTCTAATTCATATGAACTCTAGTTTTGTGTATCGCTGTGTAATACACACCTGAAGTAGTTTCAGGAGTCTATTTGGTATGGACGCTCAAAGGGAACCTGTTTGATTAATGCACACATGGAAAACAATGAGGAGTCTGTGTCATATGGCTACTCCTTCAGACAAACAGTGAATAATGCACATGTGGAGTAATTAGAAGTCTGTTTCCTATGGCCCGTCTTTTACAGCCTCACTGAGTATTATGGACTTCTGATACAGTCTGGAGTCTATTTGTTATGGCCACTCATTCAGAGAATCACTAAATAATGCACACCTATGGAATAGTCAGAAGTCTTTTTCCTAGGGCCAATCGTTAAGAGCCTCACTAAGTGTTAAAACCTGCAGAATGAGTCAGGATTTATTTTTATCCGCTCACTCAGAGTCTCACTAAATAATGCGCACTTGTGGAATAGTCAGGAGACTCTTTCATGTGGCCTCTAACGGGGAGTGTCACTGAATAATGTGGTGTAGTCAGGAATACATTTCATGGAGACACATATTCTAACCCTCGGTGAATAAGACAGACACATTCTATAGTAAGGAATCTAATTAATATGGCCACATCTTCTGAGCCTCACTGAATAATACACACCTGAAAAATAAGTGTGAGTCTATTTTCCATTAACCTTCATTCAGAGCCTCGGTAAATATTGAATACCGGTGGAGTAGTCAGGAGTCGGTTATATTAGGACACACATTCATAGCCTCAGTGGATAATATGCACGTGTTGATTAGTCAGCATTCCATTTTCTATTGCCACTGACTGGTAACCTCAGTGAAAAATGCACAAATGTAAAGTACTCAGCAGTCTATTTCATGTAGACACTCATTCAGAGGTTCACTGAATAACACAAATATTTAAGATAGACAGAATCCTGTTTCTTATGGTCATACAGAAAGAGACTTACTGAATAACACACACCTGGGGAAGTGATAGGAGTCTACTTCATACAGCCTCTCAGTTACAGCCTCAGGGAATAATGCACACGTGTGGAATAGACACTAGTCTGTTTTATATGGCCACGAAAAGCAGAGCAAGAATGAGTAGTAAGCAACTTTGGAATAGTCACAAGTCTACTACATATGCCCAATTATTTAGAGTCAGAGTCAATAATACACACCTGTGGACTAGTCAGAAAACAATTTCAAATGGCCAAAGATTTTTAGACCCTCAGTGAATAATACATTCCTGAAAAATACTCAGGACACTATTTTATGTGGCATCAATTTCGGAGCTTCATTGAATAAGAAACACCTGTATTGTAGTCAGAATAGTGTTTCATACAGCCACATATTCAGAGACTAACTGAGTAACATACGCCTTGGGAAAAGTCAGGAATTTATTTCGTATAGCCACTCATTTAGAGGCGAATGTAAAAACACACGCCTGAGGAGTATTCAGGAGTCTCTAGTTTCTGGCCACTCATTCAGAGCTTCACAGAATAATACAAACTTATGGAAACGTCAGGAGTGTACTTCCCATGGCCACTTATTCAGGACCTCAGTGAGGAATCATGTATATCTGAAAACTATTCAGAATTCTATGATATATAGCCACTTATCCAGAGACTCACGGAATAATGCACACCTCAGGAATAGTCTGGAGACTCGTTGATATGACCCTACACCCAGCGACTCAGTGGCCAATGCAGATCTAGAAAATAGTCAAGAGGGTAGAGTCAGGAGGTTATGTTATGTGGTCACTCGTTCAGAATCTCACTGAAGAATACACACCTGGGGAATAATCAGAGTCCAAATCATATGGAAACCCAATCACAGGATTACAAAATAATGCACAATGGGGCAATAGTAAGGAGTCTATTTCATCTGGCCTCTCATTCAGAGCTTTAGTGCATAATAAACAGCTGTGGAGCAGTCAGGACCCGATTTAAGGTAGCCTTAAATTAAGCAGAACCCTCGATGATACCCACAAGTGTCAGAGTCAGGAGAATCTTTCATATAGACACTCATACAGAACCTTTTCAAGTATTGCACAGGTGAGGAATAATCACTAGTCTCTTTCATATGGTGATTTGTTTGGAGAATGCGAAAGTAACGGACACCTGTGGAGTAAAATGGGTTCTATTTTGTAAAGCCACTCTTTCCGTGTTTTAGTGAATAGTATGTATTTCTGATAAGTCAGGAATCTCTTTCACATGTCCACTTGTTCATGGCCTCTGTGAAGAACACTCCCCTCAGGAATAATCAAGGGTCTACTTCAAATGGCTACATGTTCAGAGTCTCTGTATGTAATGAACACCTGAGCAATACACCTGAGTTTCTTTTTTTTATGCCCACTTACTCAGAGGCTCATTCAATAATACACACCTAAGGAAGAATGAAGAGTCTACCTCATGTAGCCAGTCTTTTAGAGCCTCAGTGATTAATGCAAACAAGGGTAATCATGGAGCAGCTTTTATACCGCCACTCATTTTGTCCTGCACTGAGTGATATATACCTGAGAAATCCTAAGGATTCTATTTGATACTACCACTCGTTGAGAACCTTGTTGAATAATTCACAATGAAGCAATAGTCATGTTTCTATTTTATATGGTCTATCATTCAAAGTTTCAGTGAATAATGACCTTCTATGAAGTAATCAGGACGCTGTTTAAGATAGCCACGAATTAAGTGCCTTCCTGAATGATACACACCTGGGTGACAGTCGGGAGTCTATTTGACATGAACTCTAGTTTTGTGTATTGCTGAGTAATACACACCTGGGGCTGTGTCAGGAGTCTATTTGGTATGGACGCTCAATGAAACCTGTTTGATTAATGCACACATGGATAACAATGAGGATTCTGTGTCATACGGATACTCCTTCAGAGAAACAGTGAATAATGCACATGTGGAGTTATTAGAAGTCTGTTTCCTATGGCCCCTCTTTCACAGACTCACTGAGTATTAAGCACTAGTGATAGAGTGTGAAGTCTATCTTTCATGGCCACTCATTCAGAGAATCACTAAATAATGTACACCTTCAAAATAGTCAGAAATCTCTTTCCTATGGCCACTGGTGAAGAGCCTCAGTAAATGTAAACACCTGGAGAAAGAGTCAAGATTTACCTTTATCCCCTCATTCAGAGTCTGGCTAAATAATGCACACCTGTGGGATAGTCAGGAGACTCTTTCATGTGGCCTGTAACTCGGAGTGTCACTGAATAATGTGGTGTAGTCAGAAGTATATTTCATGGAGACACATATTCTGAGCATCGGTGAAAATGACAGGCCCTTGCTATAGTAATTAATCTAATTAATATGGACACATCTTCAGAGCCTCACTGAATAATACACACCTGGAGAATAATTGGGAGTCTAGTTTCCATGGACCTTCATTCATAGCCTCGGTAAATAATGTACACCCGTGGAGTAGTCAGGAGTCTGTTTTATTAGGACACACATTCATAGCATCAGTGGATAATATACACGTGTGGATTAGTCAGGATTTCATTTTTTATGGCCACTGACTCATAACCTCAGTGAAAAATGCAGAAATGTAAAGTACTCAGCAGTCTATTTCATATAGACACTCATTCAGAGATTCACTGAATAACACAAATATTTAAGATAGAGAGCATCCTGTTTCATATGTTCACACAGAAAGAGACTCACTGAGTACTACACACCTGGGGAAGTGTTAGGAGTCTACATTATACAGCCTCTCATTTGAGGCCACAGGGAATAATGCACAAGTGTGGAATAGACACTAGTCTATTTTATATGGCCTCAAAAAGCAAAGCCTGTGAGAGTAATACGCAACTTTAAAATAGTCACTAGTCTACTCCATATGCCCAAGTATTTAGAGTCAGAGTCAATAATACATGCCAGCGGACTAGTCAGAAAACAATTTCATATGGCCAAATCGTTTCAGAGCCTCAGTGAATAATACATACCTGGGAAATACTCAGGATGCTATTACATGTGCCATCCATTTCAGAGCTTCATTTAATAGGAAACACCTGTATTGTAGTCAGAATCCTGTTTCTTACAGCTACAAATTCAGAGCCTAACTGAGTAACATATGTTTTTTAGAAAGTCAGGATTCTATTTTGTATAGCCACTCATTTAGAGGAGAACGTAAAAACGCACGCCTGAGGCGTATTCAGGAGTCTCTATTTTATGGCCACTCATTCAGAGCTTCACAGAAGGATACAGACCTATGGAAACGTCAGGAGCGTACTTTACATGGCAACTTACTCAGGACCTCAGTGAAGAATCATATATATCTGGAAAATACTCAGAATTCTATGATATACAGCCACTTATCCGGAGACTCACGGAATAGATCACACCTAAGGAATAGTCTGGAGACCCTTTTATATGACCCTACACCCATCGACTCAGTGGCCAATGCAGAACTGGAAAATAGTCAAGAGGATAGAGTCAGGAGGTTATGTTATGTGGTCACTCATTCAGAATCTCACTGAAGAATACACACCTGGTGAATAGTCAGAGTCCAAGTCATGTGGCCACCCAATCACAGCATTACCGAATAATGCACAATGGGGCAATAGTAAGGAGTCTATTTCATGTGGCCTCTCATTCAGAGCATCAGTGCATAATAAACACTTGTGGAGTAGTCAGGACCCGATATAAGGTAGCCCCAAATTAAGCAGCTCTGTGAATGATACACACATGTTTCAGAGTAAGGAGACTATTTGATATAGACACTCATACAGAACCATTTCGAGTACTGCACATGTGGGGAATAATCACTAGACTATTTCATATGGTGATTCGTTTGGAGAATCCAAAGATAACGCACACCTGTGGAGTAAAATGGCTTCTATTTCGTAAAGCCACCCTTTCAGTGTTTTCGTGAATAGTATGTATATCTCATAAATCAGGAATCTCTTTCACATAGCCACTCGTTCAGGGCCTCTGTGAAGAACACTTTTTTCAAAATAGTCAAGGGTCTACTTCAAATGGCTAAACGTTCAGAGTCTCTGTACATAACTAACACCTGGACAATACACCTGTGTCTCTTTTTTTTATGCCCACTTAGTCAGAGCCTCATTCAATAATACACACCTGGGGAAGTGTGAAGAGTCTACCTCATGTATCCACTCATTTAGAGCCTCAGTGAATAATGCACACCAGGATAATTGTCCAGCAGCCTTTATACGGCAACTCATTTTTTTTGCCTCACTGAGTGATATAAACCTGAGGAATTTTCAGGATTGAATTTGATACTACCACTCATTGAGAACCTTGTTCAATAATTCACAGTGGAGCAATAGTCATGTGTCTATTTTATATGGTCTATCATTCAAAGTTTTAGTAAATAATGATCTTCTATGGAGTAATCAGGACGCTGTTTAAGATAGTCACGAATTAAGGGACTTCCTGAAAGAAACACACCTGGGTGACTGTCGGGAGTCTATTTCATATGAACCCTAGTTTTGTGTATAGCTTAGTAATACACATCTGGGGCAGGGTCAGGAGTCTATTTGGTATGCACGCTCAAACAGAACATGTTTGATTTATGCACACATCGATAACAATGAGGAGTCTGTGTTATATGGCTATTCCTTCACACAAACAGTGAATAATGCACATGTGTGGTAATTAGAAGTCTGTTTCCTATGGCCCTCCTTTAACAGACTCACTGAGTATTAGGCACTTGTGATAGAGTCTGGAGTCTACTTTTATGGCCACTCATTTGGAGAATCACAAAATAATGCTCACCCGTGGAATAGTCAGAAGTCTTTTTCCTACGGCCACTCGTTAAGAGCCTCACTAAGTGTAAAAACATGGAGAAAAAATCAGGATTTACCTTTATCCCCTCATTCAGAGTCTTGCTAAATAATGCACACCTGTGGAATAGGCAGGAGGCTCTTTCATGTGGCCTCTAACTCGGAGTGTCACTGAATAATGTGGTGTAGTCAGGAGTCTATTTCATGGAGACACATATTCAGAGCATCGGTGAATAAGACAGGCCCTTGCTATAGTAAGGAATCTAATTATTATGGCCACATCTTCTGAGCCTCACTCGATAATAGACACCTGGAGAATAATTGGGAGTCTATTTTCCATGGACTTTCATTCAGAGCCTCAGTAAATAATCCACACCCGTGGAGTTGCCAGGAGTCTGTTATATTAGGACACACATTCATAGACTCAGTGGATAAAATGCACGTGTGGATTAGTCTGGATTCCATTTAGTATGGCCAATGACTCGTCACCTCAGTGAAAAATGCACAAATATAAAGTACTCAGCCGTCTATTTCATACAGACACTCATTCAGAGATTCACTGAATAACACAAATATATAAGATAGAGAGCGTCCTGTTTCATATGGTCACACAGAATGAGACTCACTGAGCAATACACACCTGGGGAAGTGTTAGGAGTCTACTTTATACAGCCTCTCATTTACAGCCTCAGGGAATAATGCACACGTGTGGAATAAACACTAGTCTATTTTATATGGCCTCGAAAAGCACAGCCTGACTGAGTAATATGCTACATGGAGGAAAAATCAGGATTTACCTTTATCCCCTCATTCAGAGTCTCACTAAATAATGCGCACCTGTGAAATAGTCAGGAGACTCTTTCATGTGACCTCTAACTCGGAGTGTCACTGAATATTAAGGTATGGTCAGGAGTCTATTTCATGGAGACACATATTCAGAGCATCGGTGAATAAGACAGGCCCTTGCTATAGTAAGGAATCTAATTAATATGGCCACATCTTCTGAGCCTCACTGAATAATAAACACCTCGAGAATAATTGGGAGTCTATTTTTCATGAACTTTCATTCAGAGTCTCGGTAAATAATGTACACTCGTGAAGTAGCCAGGAGTCTGTTATATTAGGACACACATTCATAGACTCAGTGGATATTATGTACGTGTGGATTAGTCTGGCTTCCATTTCGTATGGCCACTGACTTGTAACATCAGTGAAAAATGCAGAAATGTAAAGTACTCAGCAGTCTATTTCATATAGACACTTATTCAGAAATTCACTGAATAACACAAATATTTTCGATAGATAGCATCCTGTTTCATATGATCAGACAGAAAGGGACTCACTGAGTAATACACACCTGGGGAAGTATTAGGAGTGTACTTTATACAGCCTCTCATTTACAGCCTCAGGGAATAATGCACACGTGTGGAATAGACACTAGTCTATTTTATATGGCCTTGAAAAGCAAAGCCTGAGTGAGTAATACGCAGCTTTGGAATAGTTAATAGTCTACTCCATATGCCCAAGTATTTAGTGTCAGAGTCAAAAATACATGCCTGCGGACTAGTCAGAACACAATTTCATATGGCCAAAGAGTTTCAGAGCCTCAGTGAATAATACATACCTGGGAAATACACAGGACGCTATTACATGTGGCATCAATTTCAGAGCATCACTGAATAGAAAACACATGTATTGTAGTCAGAATCCTCTTTCATAAAGCCACATATTCAAAACCTAACTGAGTAACATAGGCCTTGGGAAAAGTCAGGATTCTATTTCGTATAGCCACTCATTTAGAGGCAAATGTAAAATCGCGCGCCTGAGGAGTATTCAGGAGTCTCTATTTTATGGCCACTCATTCGGAGCTTCACAGAATAATACAGACCTATGGAAACGTCAGGCCTGTACTTCACATGGCCACTTATGCAAGACCTCAGTGAAGAATCATATACATGTGGAAAATACTCAGGATTCTATGATATATAGCCACTTATCCGGAGACTCATGGAATAATGCACACCTATGGAATAGTCTGGAGACTCCTTGATATGACCCTACACTCAGCGACTCAGTGGTCAATGCAGAACTGGAAAATAGTTAAAAGGATAGAGTCAGGAATTTATGATATTTGTTCACTCATTTAGAATCTAAATGAAGTATACACACCTGGAGAATTATCAGAGTCCAACTCATATGGCCACCCAATCACAGCATTACTGAACAATGCACTATGGGGCAATAGTAAGGAGTCTATTTCATGTGGCCTCTCATTTAGAGCTTCAGTGTGTAATAAACAGCTGTGGAGTAGTCAGGACCTGATTTAAGTTAGCTCCAAATTAAGCAGCTCCGTGAATGATACACACACGTGTCAGAGTCAGGGGACTATTTGATATAGACACTCATACAGAACCATTTCGAGTACTGCACAGGTTGGGAATAATTACTAGTCTCTTTCATATGGTGATTCGTTTGGAGAATCCAAAAGTAAGGCACACCTGTGGAATAAAATGGGTTCTCTTTGTAAGGCCACTCTTTCAGTGTTTTAGTGAATAGTATGTATATCTGATAAGTTAGTAATCTCTTTCACATGGCCACTCCTTCAGGGCCTCTGTGAAGAACACTCCCCTCAAGAATAGTCAAGGGTCTACTTCAAATGGCTACACATTCAGAGTCTCTGTATGTAATGAACACCTGGGAAATACACCTGAGTCTCTTTTTTTTATGCCCACTCACTCAGAGTCTCATTCAATAATACACACCTGGGGAAGCGTGAAGAGTCCACTTCATGTTGCCACTCATTTAGAGACTCAGTGAATAATGCACACCAGGGGAATAGTCGAGCAGCTTTTATACAGCCACTCATGTTGTGCCTCACTGAGTGATATAGACCTGAGGAATCCTTAGGATTCTATTTTGTACTATCACTCGTTGAAAACCATGTTGAATAATTCACAATGGTGCAATAGTCAGGTGTCTATTTTATATGGTGTATCATTCAAAGTTTCAGTGAATAATGACCTTCTATAGAGTAATCAGAACGCTGTTTAAGATAGCCACGAATTTAGTGCCTTCCTGAATGATACACACCTGGGTGACAGTCGGGAGTCTATTTTATATGAACTCTAGTTTTGTGTATTGCTTATTAATACACACCTGGGGCAGTGTCAGGAGTCTATTTGGTATGGACGCTCAAAAGGAACCTGTTTGATTAAGGCACACATGGATAACAATAAGGAGTCTGTGTCATACGGCTACTCCTTCAGACAAACAGTGAATAATGCACATGTGGAGTTATTAGAAGTCTGTTTCCTATGGCCCCTCTTTCACAGCCTCACTGAGTATTATGGACTTGTGATAGAGTCTGTAGTCTATTCTTAATGGCCACTCATTCTGAGAATCACTAAATAATGCATACCTGTGGAATAGTCTGAAGTCTGTTTCCTATGGCCACTCGTTAAGAGCCTAACTAATTGTAATCACTTGGGGAAAGAGTCAGCATTTACCTCTATCCCCTCATTCTGAGTCTCACTAAATAATGCACACCTGTGGAATAGTCAGGAGACTCTTTCATGTGGCCTCTAACTGGGAGTGTCACTGAATAATGAGGTGTAGTCAGGTGTCTATTTTATGAAGAGAGATATTCAGAGCATCGGTGAATAAGACAGGCCCTTGCTATAGTAAGGAATCTAATTAATATGGCCACATCTTCTGAGCCTCACTGAATAATACACACCTGGAGAATAATTGGGAGTCTATTATTCATGGACGTTCATTCAGAGCCTCGGTAAATAATGTACACCCATGGAGTAGTCAGAAGTCTGTTATATTAGTTCACACATTCATAGACTCAGTGGATATTATGTACGTGTGGATTAGTCTGGATTCCATTTCGTATGGCCACTGACTCGTAACCTCAGTGAAAAAATGCACAAATGTAAAGTACTCAGCAGTCTATTTCATATAGACACTCATTCAGAGATTCACTGAATAACACAAATATTTAAGATAGACAGCATCCTGTTTCATATGGCCACACAGAAATAGACTCGCTGAGTAATGCACACCTGGGGAAGTGTTAGGAGTCTACTTTAAACAGCCTCTCATTTACAGCCTCAGGGAATAATGCAAGCGTGTGGAATAGACACTAGTCCATTTTATAAGGGCTCAAAAAAGAAAGCCTGAATGAGTAATACGCAACTTTAGAATAGTCACTAGTCTACTCCATATGCCCAAGTATTTAGAGTCAGAGTCAATAATACATGCCTGCGGACTAGTTAGAAAACAATTTCATATGGCCAATGAGTTTCAGAGCCTCAGTGAATAATGCATACGTGGAAAATCCTCAGGACGCTATTACATGTGGCATCAATTTCAGAGCTTCATTGAATAGGAAACACCTGTACTGAAGTCAGAATTCTGTTGCATACAGCGACATATTCAGAGCCTAACTGAGTCACATACGCCTTGGGAAATGTGAGGTTTCTATTTTCTATAGCCACTCATTTAGGGGCGAATGTAAAAACGCATGCCTGAGGAGTATTAAGGAGTCTCTATTTTATGGCCACTCATTCAGAGCTTCACAGAATAATACAGACCTATGGAAACGTCAGAAGTGTACTTCACTGGGCCACTTATTCAGGACCTCGGTGAAGAATTATATATATCTGGAAAATACTCAGGATTCTATGATATATAGCCCCTTATCCAGAGACTCACGGAATAACACACAACTAAAGAATAGTCTGGAAATTCTTTGATATCACCCTACACCCAGAGACTCAGTGGCCAATGCAGAACTGGAAAATAGTCAAGAGAAAAGGGTCAGAAGTTTATGTTATGTGTTCACTGGTTCATAATCTCACTAAACAATACACACCTGGGGAATAGTCAGAGTCCAAGTCATATGGCCACCCAATCAGAGCATTACCAAAGAATGCACAATGGGGCAATAGTAAGGAGTCTATTTCATATGGCCTCTCATTCAGAGATTCAGTGCATAATAAACAGCTGTGGAGTAGTCAGGACCTGATTTAAGGTAGCCCCAAATTAAGCAGCTCCATGGATGATACACACACGTGTCAGAGTCAGGAGACTAGTTTATATAGACACTACTACAGAACCTTTCTGAGTACTGCACATGTGGGGAATAATCATTAGTCTCTTTCCTATTGCGATTCGTTTGGAGAATCCAGAAGTAACGCACACCTGTGGAGTAAAATGCGTTCTATTTCATAAGGGCACTCTTTCAGTGTTTTAGTGAATAGAATGTATATCTGATAAGTCAGGAATCTCTTTCCCATGGCCACGCATTCAGGGACTCTGAAAAACACTCCCCTCAAGAATACTCAAGCGTCTACTTCAAATGGCTACATGTTCATAGTCTACATACATAATGAACACCTGGGCAATACACCTGAGTCTCTTTTATTTTTATGCCCACTTAGTCAGAGTCTCATTCAATAATACAGACTTGGGGAAGAGTGAAGAGTCTACCTCATGTAGCCACTCATTTAGAGCCTCAGTGAATAATGCACAACAAGTTAATTGTCGAGCAGGTTTTATACGGCCACACATTTTGTGCCTCACTGAGTGATATACACCTGAGGAGTCCTCAGGATTCTATTTGATACTACCACTCGTTGAGAATCTTGTTGAATAATTCACAATGGAGCAATAGTCAGGTGTCTATTTTTTATGGTCTATCATTCAAAGTATCAGTGAATAATGACCTTCTATGGAGTAATCAGGTCGCTGTTTAAGATAGCCACAAATTAAGTGCCTTCCTGAATGATACACACCTGGGTGACAGGCGGGAGTCTATTTCATATGAACTCTAGTTTGTGTATCACTGATTAATACACACCTGGGGCAGTGTCAGTAGTTTATCTGGTATGGACGCTCAAACTTAACTTGTTTGATTAACGCACACATGGATAACAATGAGGAGTCTGTGTCATATGGCTACTCCTTCAGACAAACAGTGAATAACTCTCATGTGGAATAATTAGAAGTCTGTTTCCTATGGCCTCTCTTTCACAGCCTCCCTAAATATTACGCACTTGGGATAGAGTCTGGAGTCTATTTTTTATGGCCACTCATTCAGAGTCTCACTAAAAAATGCACACATGCGGAATAGTCAGAAGTCTCTTTACTATGGCCACTCGTTAAAAGCCTCACTAAGTGTAAACACCTGAGGAAAGAGTCAGGATTTACCTTTATCCCCTCATTTAGAGTCTCTCTAAATAATAGGCATGTGTGGAATAGTCAGGAGACTCTTTTATGTGGCCTCTAACTCGGAGTGTCACTGAATAATGTGGTGTAGTCAGGAGTCTATTTCATGGAGACACATATTCAGAGCCTCGCTGAATAAGACGGGCCCTTGCTATAGTAAGAAATCTAATTAATATGGCCACATCTTGTGAGCCTCACTGAAAAATACACACCAGGGGAATAATTGGGAGTCTATTTTCCATGGACTTTCATTCAGAGCCTCGGTAAATTATGTACACCCGTGGAGTAGCCAGGAGTCTGTTATATTAGGACACACATTCAAATCTTCAGTAGATAATATGCACGAGTGGATTAGTCAGGATTTCATTTTGCATGTCCACTGACTCGCAAACTCAGTGAAAAATGCCCAAATGTAAAGTACTCAGCAGTCTATTTCATATAAACTCTCATTCAGAGATTCATGGAGTAACACAAATATTTAAGATAGCATCCTGTTTCATATGGTCACACAAACAGAGCCTCACTGATTAATGCACACCTGGGGAAGTGTTAGGAGTCTACTTTATACAGCCTCTCATTTACAGCCTCAGGATATAATGCACACGTGTGCAGTAGACACTAGTCTACTTTATGTGGCCACGAAAGGCAAAGCCTGAGTGAGTAATACTCAACTTTGGAATAGTCACTAGTCTACTCCATATGCCCAAGTATTTAGAGTCAGAGTCAATAATGCATGCCTGTGGACTAGTCAGAAAACAATATCATATAGCCAAAAAGTTTCAGAGCATCAGTGAATAATACATACTTGGGAAATAGGACGCTATTACATATGGCATCAATTTCAGGGCTTCATTGAATAGGAAACACCTGTATTGTAGTCAGAATCCTGTTTCTTACAGCCATATATTCAGAGCCTAACTGAGTAACATACACCTTGGGAAAAATCAGGATTCTATTTCGTGTAGCCACTCATTTTGAAGCGAATGTAAAAATGCACACCTGAGGAGTATTTAGCAGTCTCTATTTTATGGCCAGTCATTCAGAGCTTCACAGAATAATACAGACCTATGGAAATGGTAGGAGTGTACTTCACATGGCCACTTATTCAGGACCTCAGTGAAGAATCATATATAACTGCAAAATACACAGGATTCTATGACATATAGCCACTTATCCGGAGACTCACAAAATAATGCACACCTAAGGAATAGTCTGGAGACTATTTGATATGACCCTACACCCAGCCACTCAGTGGCCAATGCAGAACTGGAAAATACACAAGAGTATAGAGTCAGGAGTTTATGTTATGTGGTCACTCCTTCAGAATATCACTGAAGAATACACACCTGGGGAATAATCAGAGTCCAAATCATATGGCCACCGAATCACATCATTACCGAATAATGCACAATGGGTCAATAGTAAGGAGTCTATTTCATGTGGCCTCTCATTCAGAGCTTCAGTGCATAATAAATGGATGTGGAGTAGTCAGGACCCGATTTAAAGTAGTCCCAAATTAAGGAGCTCTGTGAATGATAAACACACGTGTGAGAATCAGGAGCCTCGTTGATATAGACACTCATACAGAAACTTTTCGAGTAGAGCACATGTAAAGAATAATCACTTGTTTGTTTCATATGGTGATTCATTTGGATAATCCAAAAGAAACACACACCTGTGGAGTAAAATGGGTTTTATTTCATAAGGCCACACTTTCAGTGTTTTAGTGAATGGTATGTATATCTGATAAGTCAGGAATCCCTTTCACATAACCACTCGTTCAGGGCCTCTGTGAAGAACACTCCCCTCAAGAATAGTCATGGGTCTACTTTAAATGGCTACACGTTCACAGTTTCTGTACATAATGAACACCTGGGCAATACACCAGAGTCTCTTTTCTTTTATGCCCACTTAGTCAGAGTCTCATTCAATAATATACACCTGGGTAAGAGTGAAGAGCCTACATCATGTAGCCACTCATTTAGAGCCTCAGTGAATAATGCACACCAGGGTCGAGCAGCTTTTACATGACCTCTCATTTTGTGCCTTACTGTGTGATATACACGTGAGGAATCCTCAGAATTCTATTTGATGCCTCCACTCGTTGAGAACCTTGTTGAATAATTCACAATGGAGCAATAGTCCGGTGTCTCTTTTATATGGTCTATCATTCAATTTTTTAGTGAATAATGACCTTCTATGGAGTAATCAGCACGCTGTTTAAGATAGCCATGGATTAAGTACCTTCCTGAGTGATACACACCTGCGTGACAGTCGGGAGTCTATTTCATATGAACTCTAGTTTTGTGTATCGCTGAGTAATACACATCTGGGGCAGTGTCAGGAATCTATTTGGTATGGACGCTCAAAGGGAACCTGTTTGATTAATGCACACATGGATAACAATGAGGAGTCTGTGTCATATGGCTACTCCTTCAGAAAAACAGTGAATAATGCACATGTGGAGTAATTAGAAGTCTGTTTTCTATAGCCCCATTTTCACAGCCTGACTGATTATTACACACTTGTGATAGGGTCTGGAGTCTATTTTTTATGGCCACTCATTCAGAGAATCACTAAATAATGAACACCTGGGGAGTTGTCAGAAGTCCCTTACCTATGGCCACTAGTTAAAAGCCTCACTTAGTGTAAAGACCTGGGGAAAGAGTCAGGATTTACCTTTATCACCTCATTCAGAGTCTCACTATATTATGCACACCTGTGGAATAGTCATAACACTCTTTCATGTGGCCTCTAACTCGGAGTGTCACTGAATAATGTGGTGTAGTCAGGAGTCTATTTCATGGAGACACATATTCAGAACCTTGGTGAATTAAAAAAAAACTTGCTATAGCAAGGAATCTAATTAATATGGCCATATCTTCTGAGCCTCACTGAATAATACACACCTGGAGAATAATTGGGAGACTATTTTCCATGGACCTTCATTCAGAGCCTTGGTAAATAATGTACACCCATGGAGTAGCCAGGAGTCTGTTATATTAGGACACACATTCATAGCCCCAGTGGATAATATGCACGTGTGGATTAGTCAGGATTCCATTTTGTATGGTCACTGACTTTTAACCTCAGTGAAAAAAGCATAAATGTAAACTTTGAAATCTGGCACTAGACAAGAATGCCCTCTCTCACCACTTCTATTCAACATAGTACTGGAAGTTCTAGCCAGGGCAATCAGGCAAGAAAAGGAAATAAAGGGTATTCAAATAGGAAAGGTGGAAGCCAAATTGTCTCTATTTGCAGACGACATGAGAGTATACCTAGAAGACCCCATCACCTCAGCCCAAAAGCTCCTGCAACTGATAACCAACTTCAGCAAAGTCTCAGGATATAAAATCAATGTGCAAAAATCACAAGCATTCCTATACACCAATAACAGACTTAAAGAGAACCAAATCAAGAACGAACTGCCATTCACAATTGCTACAAAGAGAATAAAATACCTAGGAATACAACTCACTAGGAATGTAAGGGACCTCTTTAAGGAAAACTACAAACGCCTGCTCAACGAAGTAAGAGAGGACAGAAACAGATGGAGAAACATTCCATGTTCGTGGTTAGGAAGAATCAATATCGTGAAAATGGCTATACTGCCCAACGTAATTTACACAATCAATGCTATCCCCATCAAACTACCGTTGAATTTCTTCACAGAACTGGAAAAAAACCACCATGAATTTCATATGGAACCAAAAAAGAGCCCGCATAGCCAAGTCAATTCTAAGCAAAAAGAACACAGCAGGAGGCATCACGCTACCAGACCTTAAACTATACTACAAGGCTACAGTAATCAAAACAGCATGGTACTGGTACCAAAACAGAGATATAGACCAATGGAACAGAACAGAGGCATCGGAGGCAACACAACACATCTACAACCATATTATCTTTCATAAACCAGACAAAAACAGGCAATGGGGAAAGGATTCCCTATTTAATAAATGGCGTTGGGAAAACTGGCTAGCCATGTGCAGAAAGCAGAAACTGGACCCCTTCCTGACACCTTACACTAAAATTAACTCCAGATGGATTAAAGACTTAAACGTAAGACCTGACACCATAAAAACCCTAGAAGAAAATCTAGGCCAAACCATTCAGGACATAGGAGTAGGCAAGGACTTCATGAACAAAACACCAAAAGCATTGGCAACAAAAGCCAAAATAGACAAATGGGACCTAATCAAACTCCACAGCTTCTGCACGGCAAAACACACAGTCACTAGAGTGAATCGGCAACCATCAGAATGGGAAAAAATCTTTGCAGTTTACGCATCTGACAAAGGGCTGATATCCAGAATTTACAAAGAACTCAAACAGATTTACAGGAAAAAAACAAACAAGCCCATTTAAAATGGGCAAAGGATATGAACAGAAACTTTATGAAAGCAGACATACATGAGGCCAGCAAACATATGAAAAAGTGCTCATCGTCATTGGTCATTAGAGAGATGCAAATCAAAACCACATTGAGATACCATCTCACACCAGTTAGAATGGCGATCATTAAAAAATCTGGAGACAGCAGATGCTGGAGAGGATGTGGAGAAATAGGAACACTCTTACACTGTTGGTGGGAGTGTAAATTAGCTCAACCATTGTGGAAGACAGTGTGGCGATTCCTCAGGGACCTAGAAATAGAAATTCCATTTGACCCAGCAATCCCATTACTGGGTATATATCCAAAGGACTATAAATTGTTCTACTATAAGGACACATGCACACGAATGTTCATTGCAGCACTGTTTACAATAGCAATGACCTGGAACCAAGCCAAATGCCCAACGATGATAGACTGGACTGGGAAAATGTGGCACATATACACCATGGAATATTATGCAGCAATCAAAAATGATGAGTTTGTGTCCTTTGTAGGGACATGGATGAATCTGGGGAACATCATTCTCAGCAAACTGACACAAGAACAGAAAAAGAAATACTGCATATACTCACTCATAGGTGGGTGAGAAAAATGAGAACACGTGGACACAGAGAGGCGGTCTACTATACACTGGGGACTGTTGGGGGGAATGGGGGAGGTACAGCAGGGGGGGTTGGGGGGATAGCCTGGGGATGAATACCAAGTGTGGGTGAAGGGGAGGAAAGCAGCAAAGCACACTGCCATGTGTGTACCTATGCAACTATCTTGCTCGTTCTGCACATGTACCCCCAAACCTATAATGCAATAAAAAAAAAAAAAAGAACTTGCTTTATATATCTATGTGGTCCTGCATTGGGTCCATATATATTTAGAATCGTTAGCTCTTCTTGTTGTATTGATCCTTTTACCGTTATGTAATGACTTCTTTGTCCCTTTTGATCTTTGTTGCTTTAAAGTCTATTTTATCAGAGATGAGAATTGCAACTCCTGCTTTTTTTTGCTCTCCATTTGCTTGGTAAATCTTCCTCCATCCTTTTATTTTAAGCCTTTTTGTATCCCTGAGTGTGTGGTGGGTTTCCTGGATACAGCACCCCAATGGGTTTTGGCTTTTTATCCAATTTGCCAGTCTGTGTCTTTTGGTAAGTGCATTTAGCCCATTTACATTTAGGGTTACTATTGTTATGTGTGAATTTGATACTGCCATTTTGATGCTAGCTGGCTCTTTTGCCCATTGGTTCACGTATATTCTCCATTTTGTTGACGCTCTTTAGCATTTGGTTTTCTTTTCGGATGGCTGGTACTGGTTGTTTCTTTCTATGTGTAGTGCCTCTTTCAGGAGCTGTTGTAAAGCAGGCCCAGTGGTGACAAAATCTCTGAGTACTTGCTTGTTCATGAAGAATTTTATTTTTCCTTCACTTATGAAGCTCAGTTTTGCTGAATATGAAATTCTGGGTTGAAAGTTCTTTTCTTTAAGGATGTTGAATATTGGCCCCCACTCTCTTCTGGCTTGTAGGGTCTCTGCTGAGAGATCTGCTGTGAGTCTGATGGGCTTCCCTTTGTGGGTGACCTGACCCTTCTATCTGGCTGCCCTTAGTATTTTCTCCTTCATTTCAACCCTGGTGAAACTTATGATTATGTGCCTTGGGGTTGCTCTTCTTGCGGAGTATCTTTGTCATGTTCTCTGTATTTCCTGGAGTTGAGTATTGTCCTGTCTTGCTAGATTTGGAAATTTTTCCTGATAATATCCTGAAGAGTGTTTTCCAGCTTGGATTCATTCTCTTCATCACATTCTGGTACACCTATCAAACGTAGGTTGGGTCTCTTCACATAGTCCCACATTTCTTGGAGATTTTGTTCATTCCTTTTTGCACTTTTTTCTTTAATCTTCATTTCTCGTTTTATTTCATTGAGTTGATCTTCCACTTCTGATATCCTTTCTTTTGCTTGGTCAATTCGGCTGTTGAAACTTGTGCATGCTTCACGAAGATCTCGTGTTGTGTTTTTCAGCTCCTTCAATTCATTCATATTCCTCTCTACGTTGTCCATTCTTGTTGTCATTTTCTCGAATCTTTTTTCAAGGTTCTTAGTTTGTTTGCACTGATTTAGAACATGTTCTTTTAGCTCCCTGAAGTTTCTCATTATCCACTTTGTGAAGTCTGATTCCGTCATTTCATCTCACTCATTCTCCGTCTAGCTTGGTTCCTTTGCTGGTGAGGAGTTTTGTTTTTTTGTATGAGGTGAGGTGTTTTGGTTTCGGGTGTTTTCCTCCTTTTTTCACTAGTTTCTTCCCATCTTTATGGATTTATCCACTTGTCGTCTTAATAGTTTCTGATTTTTCAATTGGGTCTCTGAGTGGACCCCCAAATTGTAGATGATGAAGTATTTCTGTTACATAGTTGTTTTTCTAATGGTCTAGCCCCTCTGCTGTATGAGTGCTGAGGTCCACTCCAGGCCCTTCTTTTCTGGGGTACACCTGTAGCAGCTGCGGAACAGTGAGGGATGCTACCAGTTTTTTTTCTACTATCTTTGATCCAGAATGATGACCAGCAAATGTCACTCTGATTAGTTCTTTTTTTTTGGGGGGGTGACTCTTTGGATATGCAAGGTTCAGGAAGCTGCTTGAGGAGACGGTCTGTGCTTTATTGGAGTTCCAGTGCTGAGCTGTGAGCTCCGTTGTTCATTCAGGGATGTTGGGAGGATATGTTTATGTCTGCTGCAACAGAACTCATAAAATTCCCCTTTTTTTCCGCCTTAGATGCTCTGTCTCAGAAAGTTGGGGCTTTCTTTTTGAGTATCTGTTGCACATTCCTGCCCTGCTAGGTGGCAGTTTATTCACTATTTGCCTGTCGGGGTTCCACCAGGCTAGCACGTGTCTGCCCTGCTTAAGCAGGTCCTGTTTTGCTGTGGTTCTCTCCACCCTCTTGGTGGAGTCTCTCTGTTATGGCAGGTTGCCTAGGCAATGGCAGGCTGCGTCAGCCCTAGGCGGTACTTCAGTAGGAGCAGACTGCATCCATATTGGCAGACACCCCTCTCCCACTTGGCTGCACCTTCCTAGATGCCGGCAGCAAAATTCTCAACCCCGAGTGCCTCCAGTCACTGCCCTGCTTGTCCCCATGAGGGTGTGATCCGTGGAGTTTGATCACTCAGCTCCCTGCCTCAGAGTCCATCCTCTCCCTCTCTCTCCCCAAATTGAACAGTCGACTCTCTCACTGGCGCCCCAGTAGCCTGGCGATAAAGCACTGGAATGCGTGTGATCTCCCATGCCGCTGCCCACAGCACTGGCTCAGATCACGTTTCCCAGAAATATCCTGGTCTGGCTTATTGTCCAACTCCTGTTCAATCAGATGGACATGCCAATCTGCCCTTCCAAATCGCAGGTTGCTGGTTTAACAGGGCACCCAGACCAGTGAGTTATGTGCCATGTGCCGCCACGTGTGGTGCCGCCCCTGCCCAACTGGCCGCACGAGCTGCCTGTTCGAGTGTCCTGTGTCTCTTCCACACCTGGAACTTTCAACGTTCTGTGGGCAAGAAAGGACAGTCTGAGAATGCGGCTAAAACACACCCTCTGCGCCTCAGTGAGAGCTGCAATGCTGAGTCGCGTTTACAACACCATCTTGAGAAAATCCTCGGGCCTGTCTTATTCACTGAGGCTCTGAATATGTGTCTCCATGAAATAGACTCCAGACTACACCACATTATTCAGTGACACTTCGAGTTAGAGGCCACATGAAAGTGTCTCCTGACTATTCCACAAATGCGCATTATTTAGTGAGACTCTGAATGAAAAGATAAAAGTAAATCCTGACTCTTTCCCCAGGTGTTTACACTTAGTGAGGCTCTTAACAGGTGGTCATAGAAAAGAGACTTCTGACTATTCCGCAGGTGTAAATTATTTAGTGATTCTCTGAATGAGTGGTCATAAAAAAATAGACTCTAGACTCTATTACAAATGCATAATACTCAGTGAGCCTGTGAAAAAGGGACCATAGAAAACAGACTTCTAATTACTCCACATGTGCATTATTCACTGTTTGTCTGAAGGACACAGACTCCTCATTCTTATCCATGTGTGCATTAATCAAACAGGTTCTGTTTGAGTGTACATACCAAATAGATTCCTGACACTGCCCCAGGTGTGTATTACTCAGCGATAAACAAAACTAGAGTTCATATGAAATAGACTCCCGACAGTCACCCAGATGTGTGTCATTCAGGAAGGCTCTTAATTCATGGCTATCTTAAACAGCGTCCTGAACACTCCATAGAAGGTCATTATTCACTGAAACTTCGAATGATAGACCATATAAAATAGACACCTGACTGTTGCTCCATTGTGAATTATTCAGCAACGATCTCAACGAGTGGTAGTATCAAATAGAATCCTAAGGACTCCTCAGGTGTATATCACTCAGGGAGGCACAAAATGAGTGGCCATATAAAAGCTCCTCGACTATTACCCTGGTGTGCATTATTCACTGAGGCCCTAAATGAGCGGCTACATGAGTTGGGTTTTTCACTCTTCCACAGATGTGTATTATTGAATGAGACTCTGATACGGCGGGCATAAAAACAAAAAGAGAGACTCCGGTGTATTTCCAAGTTGTTCATTACATACAAAAACTCTGAACGTATAGCCATTTGAAGTAGACCCTTGACTATTCTTGAGGGGAGTGTTCTTCACAGAGGCCCTGAAAGAGTGGCCATGTGAAAGAGATTCCTGACTTATCAGATATGCATACTATTCACTAAAACACTGAAAAACTGGCCTTAGAAAAAGAACCCATTTTACTCCACAGGTGTGCGTTACTTTTGGATTCTCCAAACTATTCACTATATGCAACAGACTAGTGATTATTCCCCACATGTGCAGTACTCGAAAAGGTTCTGTATGAGTGACTATATCAAATAGTCTCCTGACTCTGACACGTGTGTTTATCATTCACAAAGCTGCTTAATTTGGTGCTATCTTAAATTGTGTCCAGACTACTCCAGAGCTCTTTATTATGCACTATTCAACCTCAGGTAATACAGAGAACACCACAAAGACATTCCTTAAGAAGAGCAACCACAAGTCACATAATCATTAGACTCACCAGGGTTGAAACAAAGGAGAAAATACTAAGGGCAGCCAGAGAGAAAGGTCAGGTTACCAACAAAGAAAAGCCTATTAGACTTACAGCTGATCTCTCAGTAGAAACCCTACAAGCCAGAAGAGAGTGGGGGCCGATATTTAATATCCTTAAAGAACAGAACTTTCAGCCCAGAATTTCATATCCTGCCAAACTAAGTTTCACAACTGAAGGAAAAATAAAATCTTTTATGAACAAGCAAGTACTCAGAGACATTATTACCACCAGGCCTGCTTTACAAAAACTTCTGAAAGAAGCATTATTCACAGAAAGGAACAACCAGTATTAGCCTTTCTAAAAATACATCAAAAAGTAAAGAGCATCAACATAAAGAAGAATTTACATCAACAAATGGATAAAATAGCCAGTTAATATCAAATGGCAGTAATCTTAAATTGAAATTGACTAAATTTTCTAATTAAAAGATACAGCCAAATCCCAATGGTATACTATATCCAGACCCATTTTATATCCAAAGATACACAAAGACTAAAAACAAAGGGTTGGAGAAAGATTTACCAACCAAGTAGAAAACAAAAACAACTAAATAAACAAAAAGGAGTTGCACTCCATGCATTTGATAAAACAGAATTCAAACCAACAAAGGTAGAGTGGTATAAGGATCAATACATCCTAATAACCAGATACATAAGACCTATAAAGAGATTCAGACTCAACGAGACAGAAAATTAATAAGGATATCTAGAATCTGAACTCAGATCAGTAACAAGTAACCTTAATAAGCACTTGTAGAGCTCTCCACTTTAGATAAATAAAATATACATTCTCTACTTTAAATACACAAAATAATGATCAGCCATTATTAATACCCATTAAAAGCAATATTCCTGTTCTCTCTCCCTTTTTTTCTCTTTTCCTAAAAAAAAAATCTCCTTTTTCCTCTTCTAAATTTATAGATCTTGTATTTTTTTAATTAACACCTCCTAACTGTCCTCTCTAAAAAAAAAAAAAAAGAAAACTTCAATATCCATGATGAACATAGTTGCAAAAATCTTCAGTAAAATACTGGCAAACTGATTGCAACAGTACATTAAAAGTCTTATCCATCATGATCAAGTAGGATTCATCCCAGGGATGCAAGACTGGTTCAACATACGCAAGTCTATAAATGTAATTCACCACATAAACAGAAGCAAAAACAGAAACCACATGATTATATCAATTGACGCAGAGAAGGCATTTGACAAAATTCAACAGCCTTTATGTTAAAAACCCTCAATAAAGTTGGTATTGATGGACCATATCTCAAAGTAATAAAAGCTATTTATGGCAAACCACCAGCCAATATCATAATGAATGGGCAAAAACTGAAAGCAATCCCTTTGAAATCTGGCACTAGACAAGGATGCCCTCTCTCAACAGTCCTATTCAACATAGTACTGGAAGTTCTAGCCAGAGCAATCAGGCAAGGAAAATAAATAAAGGGTATTCAAATAGAAAATGTGAAAGCCAAATTGTCTCTATTTGCAGACGACATGATAGTATACCTAGAAGACCCCATCACCTCAGCCCAAAAGCTCCTGAAACTGAGAAGCAACTTTAGCAAAGTCACATGATAGAAAATCAATGTTGAAAAATCACATGCATTCTATACACCAATAACAGACTTAAAGAGAACCAAATCAAGAACGAACTGCCATTCACAATTGCTACAAAGAAAATAAAATACCTAGGAATACAACTCACAAGGAACATAAGGTACCTCTTTAAGGAAAAGTACAAACCACTGCTCAACGAAATAAGAGAGGACACAAACAGATGGAGAAACATTCCTTGTTCGTGGTTAGGAAGAATCAGTATCGTGAAAATGGCTATGCTGCCCAAAGTAATTTACACAATCAATGCTATCCCCATCAAACTACCATTGAATTTCTTCACAGAACTGGAAAAAACCACCATGAATTTCATATGGAACCAAAAAAAAGAACCCACACAGCCAAGTCAATTCTAAGCAAAAAGAACACAGCGGGAGGCATGACACTTCCAGACTTCAAACGATACTACAAGTCTACAGTAATCAAAACAGAATGGTACTCGTACCTAAACAGAGATATAGACCAATGAAACAGAAGAGAAGAATCAGAGGCAACACAACCTATCTACAACCATATAATCTTTGATAAACCAGACAAAAACAAGCAATGGTGAAAAGATTCCCTATTTAATAAATGGTGTTGGGAAAACTGGCTAGCCATGTGCAGAAAGCAGAAACTGGACCCCTTCCTGACACCTTACATTAAAATTAACTCCAGATGGATTAAAGACTTAAACATAAGACCTGACTCCATAAAAACCCTAGAAGAAAATCTAGGCAAATCCATTTATGACATAGGAGTAGGCAAGGACTTCATGAACAAAACACCAAGAGCATTGGCAACAAAAGCCAAAATAGACACATGGGACTTAATCAGACTTCCAGTTTTTGCCCATTAAGTATGATATTGGCTGTTGGTTTGTCATAAATAGCTTTTATTACTTTGAGATATATTCCATCAATACCAAGTTTATTGAGGGTTTTTATCATAAAGGGCTGTTGAATTTTGTCAAATGCCTTCTCTGCATCAATTGAGATAATCATGTGGTTTTTGTTTTTGCTTCTGTTTATGTGGTGAATTACATTTATAGACTTGGGTATGTTGAACCAGCCTTGCATCCCCGGGATGAATCCTACTTGATTATGATGGATAAGTTTTTTAATGTGCTGTTGCAATCGGTTTGCCAGTATTTTATTGAAGATTTTGCATCTATGTTCATCATGGATATTGGCCTGAAGTTTTCTTTTCTTGTTGAGTCTCTGCCAGGTTTTGGTATCAGGATGAGGTTGGTCTCATAAAATGATTTGGGAAGGGTTCCCTCTTTTTGGATTATTTGGAATAGTTTCAGAAGGAATGGTACCAGATCCTCTTTGTGTGTCTGGTAGAATTCAGCTGTGAACCCATCTGGACCTGGGCTTTTTTTGTGTGGTAGGCTCTTAATTGCTGCCTCAACTTCAGACCTGGTTATTGGTCTATTCATAGTTTCGGCTTCCTCCTGGTTTAGGCTTGGGAGGACACAGGCGTCCAGGAATTTATCCATTTCTTCCTGATTTACTGGTTTATGTGCATAAAGTTGTTTGTAGTATTCTCTGATGATGGTTTGAATTTCTGTGGAATCTGTGGTGATTTCCCCTTTATCGTTTTTATTGCATCTATTTGGTTGTTCTCTCTCTTCTTTTTTATCAGTCTGTCTAGTGGTCTGTCTATTTTGTTGATCTTTTCAAAAAACCAGCTCTTAGATTTATTGATTTTTTGAAGGGTTTTTCTTGTCTCTATCTCCTTCAGTTCTGCTCTGATCTTAGTTATTTCTTGTCTTCGGCTAGGTTTTGAGCTTTTTTGATCTTGCTCCTCTAGCTCTTTCAATTTTGACGATAGGGTGTCAATTTTGGATCTCTCCACTCGTCTCATGTGGGCACTTATTGCTATATATTTTCCTCTACAGACTGCTTTAAATGTGTCCCAGAGATTCTGGTACGTTGTGTCTTCATTCTCGTTGGTTTCAAAGAACTTCTTTATTTCTGCCTTCATTTCATTGTTTATCCAATCAACATTCAGGAGCCAATTGTTCAGTTTACATGAAGCTGTGCAGTTCTGAGTTATTTTCTGAATTCTGAGTTCCAACTTGATTGCACTATGGTCTGAGAGACTGTTTGTTATGATTTCAGTTGTTTTGCATTTGCTGAGGAGTGCTTTACTTCCAATTATGTGGTCAATTTTGGAGTAGGTGTGATGTGGTGCTGAGAAGAATGTATATTCTGTGGATTTGGGGTGGAGAGTTCTGTAAATGTCTATCAGGTTTGCTTGTTCCAGGTCTCAGTTCAAGTCCTGGATATCCTTGTTAATTTTCTGTCTGGTTGATCTGTCTGCTATTGACAGTGGAGTGTTAAAATCTCCCCCTATTATTGTGTGGGAGTCTAAGTCCCTTTGTAAGTCATTAAGAACTTGCCTTATATATCTGGGTGCTCCTACATTGGGTCCATATATATTTAGAATCGTTATCTCTTCTTGTTGTATCGATCCTTTTACCATTATGTAATGACCTTCTTTGTCCCTTTTGATCTTTGTTACTTTAAAGTCTATTTTATCAGAGATGAGAATTGCAACTCCTGCTTTTTTTTGCTCTCCATTTGCTTGGTAAATCTTCCTCCATTCCTTTATTTTGAACCTTTGTGTATCTTTGCATGTGAGGTGGGTTTCCTGGATACAGCACACCGATGGGTTTTGGGTTTTTATCCGATTTGCCAGTCTGTGTCTTTTGATTGGTGCATTTAGCCCATTTTCATTTAGGGTTAATATTGTTATGTGTGAATTTGATACTGCCATTTTGATGCTACCTGGCTGTTTTTCCCGTTGGTTCATGTACATTCTTCATTTTGTTGATGGTCTTTAGCATTTGGTATGCTTTTAGGATGCCTGGAACTGGTTATTTCTTTCTATGTGTAGTGCCTCTTTCAGGAGCTCTTGTAAAGCAGGCCTAGTGGTGACAAAATCTCTGAGTACTTGCTTGTTCGTGAAGGATTTTATTTTTCCTTCACTTATGAAGCTCAGTTTGGCTGGATATGAAATTCTGGGTTGAAAGCTCTTTTCTTTAAGGATGGTGAATATTGGCCCCCACTCTCTTCTGGCTTGTAGAGTCTCTGCCGAGAGATCTGCTGTGAGTCTGATGGGCTTCCCTTTGTGGGTGACCCGACCTTTCTCTCTGGCTGCCCTTAGTATTTTCTCCTTCGTTTCAACCCTGGTGAATCTGACGATTATGTGCCTTGGGGTTGCTCTTCTTGCAGAGTATCTTTGTGGTGTTCTTTGTATTTCCTGGAGTTGAGTATTGACCTGTCTTGCTAGGTTGGGGAAATTTTCCTGGATAATATCCTGAAGAGTGTTTTCCAGCTTGGATTCATTCTCTTCGTCACATTCTGGTACACGTATCAAACGTAGGTTGGGTCTCTTCACATAGTCCCACATTTCTTGGAGATTTTTTTCATTCCTTTTTGTGCTTTTTTCTTTAATCTTGGTTTCTCGTTTTATTTCATTGAGTTGGTCTTCAACTTCTGATATTCTTTCTTCTGCTTGGTCAATTCGGATGTTGAAACTTGTGCATGCTTCGCGAAGTTCTCGTGTTGTGTTTTTCAGCTCCTTCAATTCATTCATATTCCTCTCTAAGTGGTCCATTCTCGTTATCAATACCTCGAATCTTTTTTCAAGTCTTTTTTCAAGGTTCTTAGTTTCTTTGCTCTGGTTTAGAACATGTTCCTTTAGCTCACTGAAGTTTCTCATTATCCACTTTCTGAAGTCTGATTCCGTCATTTCGTCACATTCATTCTCCGTCCAGCTTTGTTCCCTTGCTGGTGAGGAGTTTTGGTCCTTTTTTGGAGGTGAGGTGTTTTGGTTTCGGGTGCTTTCCTCCTTTTTGCGCTGGTTTCTTCCCATCTTTATGGATTTATCCGCCTGTCGTCTTAGTAGTGGCTGATTTTTCAATTGGGTCTCTGTGTGGACACTGAGATTGTTGATGATGAAGTATTTCTGTTACTTATTTTTCCCTCTAATGATCTATCCTCTCTGCTGTATGAGTGCTGAGGTCCACTCCAGGCCCTGCTTGTCTGGGGTATACCTGCAGCATCTGCAGAACAGTGAGGGATGATATCAGTTTCTTTTTCTGCTGCCCTTGTTCCAGAATGATGCCAGCCAAATGTCAGTCTGATTTGTCATTTTCTGGGGTGACTCCTTGGATATACAGGGGTCAGGGAGTTGCTTGAGGAGACAGTCTGTGCTTTATAGGAGCTGCAGTGCTGAGCTGTGAGCTCCGTTGTTCATTCAGGGTTGTTGGAAGGTTATGTATGCTGCAATAGTACTCATAAAACACCACTCTTTTTTTTTCACCTTTAGATGCTCTGTCTCAGGGAGTTGGGGCTTTCTTTATGAGTATCTGTTGCACTGTCCTGCCCCACTAGGTGGCAGTCTATTCACTATTTGCCTGCCGGGGCTCTGTCCTGCTAACGTGGGTCCACCCTGTTGCTGCCTGGTGGACTTGCTCTGTTATGGCAGGTTGCCTTGGCAATGGCAGGCTGCGTCAGTCCTGGGCTGTACTTAAGTGGGGGTGCACTTCGTCAGGAATGGCGGACGCCCCTCCCTGACCGGGCTGCACCGTCCTAAATGCCGGCAACAAAGCTCTCAGCCCCAAGCGCCTCCAGTCGCCGCCCTGCTTGTCCCTGTGAGTGTGGGACCCGCCGAGCCCAATCACCCAGCTCCCTGCCTCAGAGTCTGTCCTCTCTCTCTCTCTCTTCCTCTCCCCAAGCTGAAAGGTCGACTCTCTCACTGGCGCCCCAGGAGCCTGCCGATAGGGCACTGGGATCCATGCGATCTCCCGTGCCGCTGCCCACTACCCCGGCTCAGATCATGCTTCCCAGGAAACTCCTGGTCTGTCTCATTGTCCAAGTCTCGTTCAATCAGATGGACATGCCAATCTGCCCTTCCAAATCTCAGATTGCCGGTTTAACAAGGCACCCAGACCAGTGAGTTCCCCGCGGAGTCCCGCTGCGGCGCCAGCCGAAGAGGCGGCGGGAGCCGGTTGCGTTAGCCGGCTGCTAGCGTCCCGTGTCTCTCCCACACCTGGGACTTTCAACGCTCTGTGGGCATAAAAGGAACATCCGAGAATGCGGCTAGGACTCACCCTCTTTGCCTTCACCGAGAGCTGCAATCCTGAGTCACCTCTATGACGCCATCTTGCCTCCTACCTCTAAGGTCACCATAAAGCAAGTTCTTAATGACTTACAAAGAGACTTAGACTCCCACACAATTATACTGGGAGAATTTAACACTCCACTGTCAATAGCAGACAGATCAACCAGACAGAAAATTAACAAGGATATCCAGGACTTGAACTCAGACTGGGAACATGAAAACCTGATAGACATTTACAGAACTCTCCACCCCAAATCCACAGAATATACATTCTTCTCAGCACCACATCACACCTACTTCAAAATTGATCACATAATTGGAAGTAAAGCACTCCTCAGCTAATGCAAAACAACTGAAATCATAACAAACAATCTCTCAGACCATATTGCAATCAAGTGGGATCTCATAATTCAGAGAATAACTCAGAACTCCACACCTTCATGGAAACTGAACAACTGGCTCTTGAATGTTGATTGAATAAACAATGAAATGAAGGCAGAAATAAAGAAGATCTTTGAAACCAACGAGAATGAAGACACAACATACCAGAATCTCTGGCACACATTCAAAGCAGTCTGTAGAGGAAAATATATAGCAATAAGTACCCACATGAAAAGAGTGGAGAGATCCAAAATTGAAACTTTATCGTCAAAAATGAAAGTACTAGAGGAGCAAGATCAAAAAATCTGAAAGCCTAGCTGAAGACAAGAAATAAATAAGATCAGAGCAGAATTGAAGGAGATAGAGACAAGAAAAACCCTTCAATAAATCAATAAATCCAAGAGCTGGTTTTTCGAAAAGATCAACAAAATAGACCGACCACTAGCCAGACTGATAAAAAAGAAAAGGGAGAACAACCAAATAGATGCAATAAAAAACGATAATGGGGAAATTACCACAAATTCCACAGAAATTCAAACCATCATCAGAGAATACTACAAACAACTCTATGCACCTAAACTAGTAAACCAGGAAGAAATGGATAAATTCGTGAACGCCTGTGTCCTCCCAAGCCTAAACCAGGAGGAAGCCAAAACTATGAATAGACCAATGACAAGGTCTGAAGTTGAGGCAGCAATTAAGAGCCTACCACACAAAAATAGCACAGGACCAGATGGGTTCACAGCCGTATTCTACCAAACACACAAAGAGGATCTGGTACCATTCCTTCTGAAACTATTCCAAATAATTAAAAAAGAGGGAAACCTTCCCAAATCATTTTATGAGACCAACATCATCCTAATGCCAAAACCCGGCAGAGACTTAACAAGAAAAGAAAACTTCAGAAAAATATTCATGATGAACATTGATGCAAAAATCTTCAATAAAATACTGGCAAACCGATTGCAACAGCACGTTAAAAAACGTATCCATCATGATCAAGTAGGATTCATCCCGGGGATGCAAGGCTGGTTCAACATACCCAAGTCTATAAATGTAATTCACCACATAAACAGAAGCATAAACAAAAACCACATGATTATCTCAATTGACGCAGAGAAGGCATCTGACAAAATTCAACAACCCTTTATGCTAAAAAACCTCAATAAACTTGGTATTGATGGAACACATCTCAAAGTAATAAAAGCTATTTATGACAAACCAACAGCCAATATCATACTGAATGGGCAAAAACTGGAAGCATTCTCTTTGAAATCTGGCATTAGACAAGAATGCCCTCTCTCACCACTCCTATTCAACATAGTACTAGAAGATCTACCCAGAGAAATCAGGCAAGAAAAAGAAATAAAGAGTATTCAAATAGGAAAGTTGGAAGCCAAATTGTCTCTATTTGCAGATGACATGATAGTATACCTAGAAGACCAGAAACTCCTGAAACTGATAAGCAACTTCAGCAAAGTCTCAGGATATAAAATCAATGCTCAAAAATCACAAGCATTCCTATCCACCAATAACAGACTTAAAGAGTACCAAATCACGAACGAACTGCCATTCATAATTGTTACAAAGAAAATAAAGTACCTAGGAATACAACTCAAAAGGAATGTAAGAGTCGTATTTAAAGAAAACTACAAACCACTGCTCAAAGAAATAAGAGAGGACACAAACAGATGGAGAAACATTCCATGTTCGTGGTTAGATAGAATCAATATCGTGAAAATGGCTCTACTGCCCAAAGTAATTTACAGAATCAATGCAATCCCCATCAAATTACCATTGAGCTTCTTCACAGAACTGGAAAAAACCACCATGAACTTCATATGGAACCAAAAGAGAGCCCGCATAGCCAAGTCAATTCTAAGCAAAAAGAACACAGCGGGAGGCATCACACTACCAGACTTCAAATTATACTACAAGGCTACAGTAATCAAAACAGCATGGTACTGGTACCAAAACAGAGATATAGACCAATGGAACAGAACAGAGGCATTGAAGGAAACACAACATATCTACAACCATATAATCTTTCATAAACAAGACAAAAACAAGCAATGGGGAAAGGATTCCTTGTTTAATAAATGGTATTGGAAAAACTGGCTAGCCATGTGCAGAAATCAGAAACAGGACCCCTTCCTGACACCTTACACTAAAATTAACTCCAGATGGATTAAAGACTTAAACATAAGACCTGACAGCATAAAAACCCTAGAAGAAAATCTAGGCAAAACCATTCAGGACATAGGAGTAGGCAAGGACTTCATGAACAAAACACCAAAAGCATTGGCAACAAAAGCCAAAATAGACAAATGGGACCTAATCAAACTCCACAGCTTCTGCATGGCAAAAGAAACAGTCACTAGAGTGAATCGGCAACCATCAGAATGGGAAAAAATCTTTGCAGTTTATGCATCTGACAAAGGGCTGATATCCAGATTTTACAAAGAACTCAAACAGATTTACAGGAAAAAAACAAACAAGCCCATTCAAAAATGGGCAAAAAATATGAACAGACACTTTACAAAAGAAGACACACATGAGGCCAACAAACACATGAAAAAATGCTCATCATCACTGATGATTAGAGAGATGCAAATCAAAACCACATTGAGATAGCATCTCACTCTAGTTAGAATGGCGATCATTAAAAAATCTGGAGACAACAGATGCTGGAGGGGATGTGGAGAAAGAAGAACACTCTTACATTGTTGGTGGGAGTGTAAATTAGTTCAACCATTGTGGAAGACAGTGTGGCGATTTCTCAATGTCCTATAAATAGAAATTCCATTAGACCCAGCAATCCCATTACTGGGTATATATCCAAAGCACTATAAATCGTTCTACTATAAGGACACAGGCACACGAATGTTCATTGCAGCAATGTTTACAATAGCAAAGACCTGGAACCAACCCAAATGCCCATCGATAATAGACTGCACTAGGAAAATGTGGCACATATACACCATGGAATAATATGCAGCAATAAAAAATGATGAGTTTTTGTCTTTTGTAAGGATATGGATGAATCTGTAGAACATCATTCTCAGCAAACTGACACAGGAAAAGAAAAAGAAATAACATATATTCTCACTCATAGGCGGGTGAGAAAAATGAGAACACATGAACACAGGAAGGGCGTCTACTACACACTGGGGTCCATTGAAGGTAATAAAGTAGGGATGGGGGGCTGGTGAGGGATAGCCTGGGGATAAATGCCAAGTGTGGATGAAGGGGCGGAAGGCAGCAAAACACACTGCATTGTGTGTACCTATGAAACTACTTGCACAATCTGCATATGAACCCCAAAACTTATAATGCAATAAAAATTTTTTTTAAAAAGACAGATCTTTGCTATAGTAAGGAATCTCATTAATATGGCCACATCTTCTGAGCCTCATTGAATAATACACACGTGGAAAATAATTGGAAGTCTATTTTCCGTGGACCTTCATTTAGAGCCTCGATAAATAATGTACACCCGTGGAGTAGCCAGGAGTCTGTTATATTAGGACACATATTAATAGACTCAGTGGATAATATGCACGTGTCGATTAGTCAGGATTCCATTTTGTATTTCCACTAACTCGTAACCTCAGTGAAAATTGCACAAATGTAAAGTACTCAGCCGTCTATTTCATGTAGACACTCATTCAGAGATTCACTGAATAACACATATATTTAAGATAGACAGCATCCTGTTTCATATGGTCACACAAAAAGAGCCTCACTGAGTAATGCACACCTGAAAAAGTGTTAGGAGTCTACCTTATACAGCCTCTCATTTACAGCCTCAGGGAATAATGCACACGTGTGGAATAGACACTAGTCTATTTTATATGGCCACGAAAAGCAAAGCCTGAGTGAGTAATATGCAACTTTGGAATAGTCACTAGTCTACTCCATATGTCCAAGTATTTAGTGTCAGAGTCAATAATACATGCCTGCAGAATAGTCAGAAAACAATTTCATATGGCCAAAGAGTTTCAGAGCCTCAGTGAATAATACATACCTGGGAAATACTCAGGACGCTATTACATGTAGCATCAATTTCAGAGCTTCATTGAATAGGAAACACCTGTATTGTAGTAAGAATTTTGTTTCATACAGCCACATATTCAGAGTTTAACTGAGCAACGTACCTTTTGGGAAAAGTCAGGATTCTATTTAATATAGCCACTCATTTAGAGGCGAATGTAAAAACGGACGCCTGTGGAGTATTCAGGAGTCTCTATTTTATGGCCACACATTCAGAGCTTCACAGAATAATACAGACCTATGGAAACCTCAGCAGTGTATTTCACATGGCCAATAATTTAGGACCTCAGTGGAAAGTCATATATATCTGGAAAATACTCAGAATTCTATAAAATACAGACACTTATTTGGTGACTCACGAAATAGTGCACACCTAAAAAATAGTCTGGAGATTCTTTGATATGACCCTACACCCAGTGACTCAGTGGCCAATGCAGAACTGGAAAATAGTCAAGAGGATAGAGTCAGGAGGTTATGTTATGTGGTCACTCGTTCAGAATCTCACTGAAGATTACACACCTGGGGATAATTTGAGTCAAATCATGAGGCCACCCAATCACAGCATTACCGAATAGTGCACAATGGGGCAATAGTAAGGAGTCTATTTCATGTGGCATCTTATTCAGAGCTTTAGTGCATAATAAACAGCTGTGGAGTCGTCAGGACCCTATTTAAAGTAGCCCCAAATTAAGCAGCTTCGTGAATGATACACACACGTTTCAGAGTCAGGAGACTATTTGATATAGACACTCAAACAGAACCTTTTCGAGTACTGCAAATGTGGGGAATAATCACTAGTATGTTTCATATGGTGATTCATTTGGAGAATCCAAAGGTAACACACACCTGTGTAGTAAAATGTGTTCTCTTTCATAAGGCCACCGTTTCAATGTTTTAGTGAATAGTATGTATATCTGATAAGTCAGGAATCTCTTTCACATGGCCACACGTTCAGGGCCTCATTGAAGCTCAAGAATAGTCCAGGGTCTACTTCAAATTGCTACAAGATCAGAGTCTCTGTACATAATTAACACCTGACCAATACACCTGAGTGTCCTTTTTTTTATGCCCACTAAGTCAGAGTCTCATTAAACAATACACACCTGGGGAAGTGTGAAGAGCCTACCTCATGTAGCCACTCATTTAGAGCCTCAGTGAATAATGCACACCAGGGTAATAGTCGAGCAGCTTTTATACTGCCACTCATTTTGTCCCTCACTGAGTGATATACACCTGAGGAATCCTCAGGATTCTATTTGGTACTACTGCTCATTGAGAACCTTGTTGAATAATTCACAATGGAGCAATAGTCAGGTGTCTCTTTTATAAGGTCAATGAATAAAGACCTTCTATGGAGTAATCAGGACGCTGTTTAAGATAGCCACGAATTAAGTGCCTTCCTGAATGATACAAACCTGTGTGACAGTCGGGAGTCTATTTTATATGAAGTCTAGTTTTGTGTATCGCTGAGTAATACACACCTGGGGCAGTGTCAGGAGTCTATTTGGTATAAACACTCAAACAGAACCTGTGTGATTAATGCACACATGGCTAACAATGAGGAGTTTGTGTCATACACAAACTCGTTAAGACAAACAGTGAATAATGCACATGTGGAGTAATTAAAAGTCTGTTTCCTATGGCCTCTCTTTCACAGCGGAACTGAGTATTACGCACTAGTGATAGAGTCTGAAGTCTATTTTTTATAGCCACTCATCCAGATAATCAATAAATAATGCACACCTGCGAAATGGTCAGAAGTCTCTTTCCTATGGCCACTCATTAAGAGACTCACTAAGTGTAAACACCTGGGGAAAGAATCAGGATTTACCTTTATCCCCTCATTCAGAGTCTTGCTAAATAATGCACACCTGTGGAATAGTCAGGAGACTCTTTCATGTGGCCTCTAACTCGGAGTGTCACTGAATAATGTGGTTTAGTCAGGAGTCTGTTTCATGGAGACACATATTCGGAGCTTCGGTGAACACGACAGGCCCTTGCTATAGTAAGGAATCTAATTAATATGGCCACATCTTCTGAGCCTCACTGAATAATACACACCTGGGGAATAATTGAGAATCTATTTTCCATGGACCTTCATTCAGATCCTTGTTAAATAATGTACACCCATGTAGTAGCCAGGAGTCTGTTATATTAGGACACACATTCATAGCCTCTGTGTATAATATGCATGTGTGGATTAGTCAAGATTCCATTTTCTATGACCACTGACTTGTAACCTCAGTGAAAAATGCACAAATGTAAACTACTCAGCAGTACATTTCATGTAGACACTCATTTAGAGATTCACTGAATAACACAAATAATTAAGATAGAAAGCATCCTGTTTCATATGGTCACACAGAAAAGCCTCACTGAGTAATGCACACCTGAAGAAGTGATAGAAGTCTACTTGATACAGCCTCTAATTTACAGCCTCAGGGAATAATGCACACGTGTGGAATAGACACTAGTCTATTTTATATGGCCAGGAAAAGCAAAGCCTGAGTGAGTAATACGCAACTTTGGAATAGTCACTAGTCACCTCCATATACCTAAGTATTTAGAGTCAGAGGCAATAATGAACGCCTGCGAATGAGTAAGAAAATAATTTCATATGGCCAAAAAGTTTAAGAGCCTCAGTGAATAATACATACCTGGGAAATACTCAAGAAGCTATTACATGTGGCATCAGTTTCAAAGCCTCATTGAATAGGAAACACTTGTATTGTAGTCAGAATTCTGTTTCATACAGCCACATATTCAGAGCCTAACTGAGTAACATATGCCTTGGAAAAAGTAAGGATTCTATTTCGTATAGCCATTCATTTAGAGGCAAATTAAAAACCCATGCCTGAGAAGTATACAGGAGTCTGTATTTTATGGCCAGTCATTCAGAGCTTCACAGAATAATACAGACCTATGGAAACCTCAAGAGTGTACTTCATATGGCCATTTATTCAGGACCTCAGTGAAGAGCCATATATATCTGAAAAATACTCAGGATTCTATGATATATAGCCGCTTATCCAGAGACTCACGGAATAATGCGCACCTAAGGAATAGTATGGAGATTCTTTGATATGACCCTACATTCAGCGACTCAGTGGCCAATGCAGAACTGAAAAATAGTCAAGAGGATAGGGTCAAGAGTTTATGTTATGTGGTCACTCGTTCAGAATCTCACTGAAGAATACACACCTGGGGAATAGTCAGAGTCCAAGTCTTAAGGCAATGCAATCACGGCATTACTGAATAATGCACAATGGGGCCATAGTAAGGGGTACATTTCTTGTGGCCTTTCATTCAGAGCTTCAGTGCATAATAAAGAGCTGTGGAGTAGTCAGTAGACGATTTAAGGTAGCCCCAAATTAAGCAGCTTCGTGAATGATACACACACGTGTCAGAGTCACGAGACTATTTGATATAGACACTCACACAGAACCTTTTCGAGTACTGCACATGTGGGGAATAATCACAAGTCTCCTTCATATGGTGATTCGTTTGGAGAATCCAAAAGTAAGGCACACCTGTGGAGTAAAATGGGTTCTATTTTATATGGCCACTCTTTCAGTGTTTTAGTGAATAGTATGTATATCTGATAAGTCAGGAATCTCTTTCCCATGGCCACCCATTCAGCACCTCTGTTAAGAACACTCCCCTCAAGAACAGTCAAGGGTCTACTTCAAATTGCTACATGTTCAGTGTCTCTGTATGTAATGAACACCTCGGCAATACACCTGAGTTTCTCTTTTTTTATGCCCACTTTGTCACAGTCTCATTAAATAATACACACCTGTGGAAGAGTGAAGAGTCTACCTCATGAAGCCACTCATTTAGTGCCTCAGTGAATAATGCATACCAGGGTAATAGTCAAGCAGCTTTTATATGGCCACTCATTTTGTGCCTTCCTGAGTGATATATACCTGAGGAATCATCAGGATTTCATTTGGTACTACCACTCGTTGAGAACCTTGTTGAATAATTCACAATGGAGCAATAGTCAGGTCTCTATTTTATATGGTCTATCATTCAAAGTTTCAGTGAATAATGATATTCTATGGAGTAATAAGGACGCTGTTTAAAATAGCCACCAATTAAGTGCCTTTCTGAATGATACACACCTGGGTGACAGTCGGGAGTCTACTTAATATGAATTCTAGTTTTGTGTATCACTGAGTAATATACACCTGTGGCCGTGTCAGGAGTCTATTTGGTATGCACTCTCAAACGGAACCTGTTTGATTAATACAAAAACGGATAACAATGAGGAGTCTGTGTCATTCCTATACTTTTTCAGACAAACATGAATAATGCACATGTGGAGTAATTAGAAGTCTGTTTCCTATGGCCCCTCTTTCACAGCGGAACTGAGTATTACGCACTTGTGATAGAGTCTGCAGTCTATTTTTTATGGCCACTTATTCAGAGAATCACTAAATAATGCACACATGCAAAATAGTCAGAGGTCTCTTTCCTATGGCCACTCTTTAAAAGCCTCAATACGTTTAGACACCTGGGGAAAGAGTCAGGATTTACCTTTATCCCCTCTTTCAGAGTCTTGCTAAATAATGCGCACCTGTGGAATAGTCAGGAGACTCTTTCATGTGGCCTCTAACTCGGAGTGTCACTGAATAATGTGGTGTAGTCAGGAGTCAATTTCATGGAGACACATATTCAGAGACTCAGTGAATAAGATGGGCCCTTGCTCTTGTAAGGAATCTAATTAATATGGCCACATCTTTTGAGCCTCACTGAATAATACACACCTAAAGAATAATTGGGAGTCTATTTTCCATGGACCTTCATTCAGAGCCTCGGTAAATAATGTACACCCATGGAGTAGCCAAGAGTCTGTTATATTAGGACACACATTCATAGCCTCAATGGATAATATGCACGTGTGGATTAGTCAGCATTCCATTTTCTATGGCCACTGACTCGTAACCTCAGTGAAAAATGCACAAATGTAAAGTACTCAGCAGTCTATTTCATATAGACACTCATTCAGAGATTCACTGAATAGCACAAACATTTAAGATAGACAGCATACTGTTTCATATGGTCACACAAAAAGAGCCTCACTGAGTAATGCACACCTGGTGAAGTGTTAGGAGTCTACTTTATGCACCCTCTCATTTACAGCCTCAGGGAATCATGCACATGTGTTTAATAGACACTAGTGTATTATATATGGCAACGAAAGCAAAGCCTTAGTGAGTAATAAGCAACTTTGTAATAGTCACTAGTCTACTCCATATGCCAAAGTATTTCGAGTCACAGTCAATAATACAGGCCAGTTGACGAGTCAGAAAACAATTCCATATGGTTAAAGAGTTTCAGATCTTCAGGGAATAATACATACCTGGGAAATACTCAGGACGCTGTTACAGGTGGCATCAATTTGAGAGTTTCATGGAATAGGAAACACCTGTATTGAAGTCAGAATCCTGTTTCATACAGGCACATATTCAGAGCTTAACTGAGTAACATACGCCTTGGGTAAAGTCAGGATTCTATTTCGTATAGCCACTCATTTAGAGGTGAATGTAAAAACGCACGCCTGAGGAGTATTCAGGAGTCTCTATTTTATGGCCACTCATTCAGAGCTTCACAGAATAATACAGACCTATGGAAACATCAGGAGTGTACTTCACATGGCCACATATTCAAGACGTCGTGAAAAATAATATATATATGGAAAATACTCAGGATTATATGATATATGGCCACTTATCCGGAGACTCACAAAATAATGCACACTTAAGGAATAGTCTGGAGACTCTTTGATATGACCCTACACCCAGCGAGTCAGTGGCCAAAGCAGAACTGTAAAATAGTCAAGAGGATAGGGTCAGGAGTTTATGTTATGTGGTCACACGTTCAGAATCTCACTGAAGGATACACACCTGGGGAATAGTCAGAGTCCAAGTCATATGGCCAACCAAACACAGCATTACAGAATAATGCACAATGGGGCAATAGTAATGAGTCTATTTCATGTGGCCTCTCATTCAGAGCTTCAGTGTGTAATAAACAGCTGTTGAGTAGTAAGGACCCGATTTAAGGTAGCTCTAAATTAAGCGGCTCCGTGCAAGATACACATACGTGTCAGAGTCAGAAGACTATTTGTTATAGACACTCATACAGAATCTTTTCGAGTACTGCACATGTGGGAAATAATCACTAGTCTCTTTTATATGGTGATTCGTTTGGAGAATCGAAAAGTAATGCACACGGGTGGAGTAAAATGGGTTTTATTTCGTAAGTCCACACTTTCAGTGTTTTAGTGAATAGTATGTATATCTGATAAGTCAGGAATCTCTTTTTCATGGCCACACGTTAAAGGCCTCTGTGAACAACACTCACCTCAAGAATAGTCAAGGGTTTACTTCAAATGGCTACACGTTCAGAGTCTCTGTACATAAAGAACACCTGGGCAATAAACCTGAGTTTCTTTTTTTTAATGCCCAATTAGTCAGAGTCTCATTCAATAATACACACCTGTGGAAGAGTCTACCTAATGTAGCCACTAACATAGAACCTCAGTGAATAATGCACACCAGGTTAATAGTCGAGCAGCTTTTATATGGCCACTCATTTTGTGCGTCACTGAGTGATATACTCCTGAGGAATCCTCAGGATTCTATTTGGTACTACCACTGGTTGACAACCTTTCTGAATAATTCACAATGGAGCAATAGTCAGGTGTCTATTTTATATGGTCTATCATTCAAAGTTTCAGTGAATAATGACCTTCTATTGAGTAATAAGGACGCGAGTTAAGATAGCCACAAATTAAGTGCCTTCCTGAAAAATACACACCTGGGTGCCAGTCGGGAGTCTATATCATATTAACTCTAGTTTTGTGTATCGCTGAGTAAAACAAACCTGGGACAGTGTCAGGAGTCTATTTGGTATGGACGCTCAAACGGAACCTGTTTGATTAATGTACACATGGATAGCAATGAGGAGTCTGTGTCATATGGATACTCCTTCAAAAAAACAGTGAATTATGCACATGTGGAGTAATTAGATGTCTGTTTCCTATGGCCCCTCTATCACAGCCTCACTGAGTATTTTGCACTTGTGATAGAGTCTGGAGTCTATTTTTTATGGCCACTCATTCAAAGACTCACTAAGTAATGCAAAACAGAGGAATAGTCAGAAGCCTCTTTCCTATGGCCACACGTTAAGAGCCTCACTGAGTGTAAACGCCTGGGGAAAGAGTCAGGATTTACCTTTATTCCCTCATTCAGAGTCTCCCTAAACAATGCACACCTGGGGAAAGTGTCAGGATTTACCTTTATCCCCTCATTCAGTTTCTTGCTAAATAATGTGCACCTGTGGAATAGTCAGGAGACTCTTTCATGTGGCCTCTAACACGGAGTGTCACTGAATAATGTGGTGTAGTCAGGAGTCAATTTTATGGGGACACATATTCAGAGCATCGTTGAATATGACAGGCCCTTGCTACTATAAGGAATCTAATTAATATAGCCACATCTTCTGAGCCTCACTGAATAATACACACCTGGAGAATAGCTGGAAGTTTACTTTCCATGGAATTTCATTCAGAGTCTCGGTAAATAAAGTACACCCGTGGAGTAGCCAGGAGTCTGTTATATTAGGACACACATTCATAGCCTCTGTGTATAATATGCACGTGTGGATTAGTCAGGATTCCATTTTCTATGACCACTGACTTGTAACCTCAGTGAAACATGCACAAATGTAAAGTACTCAGCAGTCTATTTCATACAGACACTCATTCAGAGCTTCACTGAATAACACAAATTTTTAAGATAGACAGAATCCTGTTTTATACGGTCACACAGAAAGAGACTCACCGAGTAATGCACACCTGGGGAAGTGTTAGGAGTCTACTTTATACAGCCTCTCATTTACAGTCTCAGGGAATAATGCACACGTGTGGAATAGACACCAGTCTGTTTGATATGGCCATGAAAAGCAAAGCCTGAGTGAGTAGTATGCAACTTTGGAATACTCACTTGTCTACTCCAAATGCCCATTTATTTAGAGTCAGGGTCAATAATACACAGCTATGGACTAGTCAGAAAACAATCCCATATGGCCAAAGAGTTTCAGAGCCTCAGTGAATAATACATACCTGGGAAATACTCAGGACGCTGTTACATGTGGCATCAATTTCAGAGCTTCATTGAATAGAAAACACCTGTATTGTAGTCAGAATCCTGTTTCATACAGCCACATATTCATTGCCTAACTGAGTAACATACGCCTTGGGAAAAGTCAGGATTCTATTTCGTATAGCCACTTATTTAGAGGTGAACGTAAAAAGGCACGCCTGAGGAGTATCCAAAAGTCTCTAATGTATGGCACACTTACAGAGATTCACAGAATAATACGGACATATGGAAATGTCAGGAGTATAATTTTCATGGCCACTTATTCAGGACCTCAGTGAAGAATATCATATATATCTGGAAAATACTCAGGATTCTGTAATATATAGCCACTTATCCAGAGACTCACTGAATAATGCCCACCTAAGGAATAATCTGGAAACTCTTTGATATGACCCTACACCCAGCGAATCAGGGGACAATGCAGAAACGGAAAATAGTCAAGAGGATAGAATCAGAAGTTTACGTTATGTGGTCACTTTTTCAGAATCTCACTAAAGAATACACACCTGGGGAATAGTCAGAGTCCAAGTCATATGGCCACCCAATCACAGCATTACCGAATAATGCACAATGGGGCAATAGTAAAATGTTCACTTCATGTCGCCTCTCATTCAGAGCTTCAGTACATAACAAACAGCTGTGAGGTACTCAGCACCCGATTTAAAGTAGCCCCAAATTAAGTGGCTTTGTGCATGATACACACACGTGTCAGAGTCAGGAGACTATTGGATATAGACACTCATACAGAACCTTTTCGAGTACTGCACATGTAAGGAATAATCACTAGTCCCTTTGATATGGTGATACGTTTGGAGAATCCAAAAGTAACGCACACATGTGGAGTAAAATGGGTTCTATTTCATAAGGACACTCTTTCAGTCTTTTAGTGAATAGTATGTATATCTGATAAGTCAGGAATCTCTTTCCCATGGCCAGCCATTCAGGGCCTCTGTGAAGAACACTCCCCACAAAAATAGTCAAGGGTCTACTTCAAATGGCTACACGTTAAGAGTCTCTGTATATAATGAACACCTGGGCAATACACCTGAGTCTCTTTTTTTTTATGCCCACTTAGAGTCTCATTCAATAATACACACCTGGGGAAGAGTGAAGGGTCTACCTCATGTAGCCACTCATTTAGTGCCTCAGTGAATAATGCACACTAGGGTAATAGTCAAGCAGCTTTTATACGGCCACTCATTTTGTGCCTTACTGAGTGATATATACCTGAGGAATCATCAGGATTTTATTTGGTACTTCCACTCGTTGAGAACCTTGTTGAATAATTCACAATGGAGCAATAGTCTGGTGTCTATTTTATATGGTCTATCATTCAAAGGTTCAGTGAATATTGACCTTCTACGGAGTAATCAGGATGCTGTTTAAGATAGCCACGAATTCAATGCCTTCTTGAATGATACACTCCTGGGTGACAGTGGGGATTCTCTTTTATATGAACTCTAGCTTTTTGTATCACTGAGTAATATACACCTTGGGCAGTGTCAGGAGTCTATTTGGTATGGACACTCAAACGGAACCTGTTTGATTAATGCCCACATAGATAACAATGAGGAGTCTGTGTCATACCTCTACTTTTTCAGACAAACATGAACAATGCACATGTGGAGTAATTAGAAGTCTGTTTCCTATGGCCCCTCTTTCACAGCCTCACTGAATATTTTGCACTTGTGATAGAGTCTGGAGTCTATTTATTATGGCCACTCATTCAGAGAATCACTAAATAATGCACAGCTGTGAAATAGTCAGAAGTCTCTTTCTTATGGCCACTCGTTAAGAGCCTCAATAAGTTTAGACACCTGGGAAAAGAGTCAGGATTTACCTTTATCCCCTCATTCAGAGTCTCGCTAAACAGTGCACACCTGTGGAATAGTCAGGAGACTCTTTCATGTGGCCTCTAACTCGGAGTGACACTGAATAATGTGGTGTAGTCAGGAGTCTATTTCATGGAGACACATATTCAGAGCCTTGGTGAAAAAGATGGGCCCTTGCTCTAGTAAGGAATCTAATAAATATGGCCACATCTTTTGAGCATCACTGAATAATACACACCTGGAGAATAATGGGGAGTCTATTTTTCATGGACCTTCATTCAGAGCCTCGGTAAATAATGTACACCCATGAAGTAGCCAGAAGTCTGTTATATTAGGACACACATTCATAGCCTTAATGGATAATATGCACGTGTGGATTAGTCAGAATTCCATTTTATATGGCCACAGACTCGTATCCTCAGTGAAAAATGCACAAATGTAAAGTACTCAGCAGTCTATTTCATATAGACACTCATTTAGAGATTCACTGATTAAAACAAATATTTAAAATAGACAGCATCCTGTTTCATATGGTCACACAGAAAGAGCCTCACTGAGTAATGCACACCTGGAAAAGTGTTAGGAGTCTACTCTTTACAGCCTCTCGTTATACAGCCTCAGGGAATAATGCACAGGTGTTGAATAGACACTAGTCTATTTTATATGGCCACGAACAGCAAAGCTTAGTGAGTAGTATGCAACTATGGAATAGTCACTAGTCTACTCCATATGCACAAGTATTTATAGTCAGAGTCAATAATACACACCTGTGGACGAGTCAGAAAACAATTCCATATGGCGAAATAGTTTCAGAGCCTCAGTGAATAATACATACCTGGGAAATACTCAGGACGCTGTTACAGGTGGCATCAATTTCAGAGCTTCACTGATAGGAAACACCTGTATTGAAGTCAGAATCCTGTTTCACACAGGCACATATTCAGGGCTTAACTGAGTAACATACGACTTGGGTAAAGACAGGATTCAATTTCGTATAGCCACTCATTTAGAGGCAAATGTAAAAACGCACACCTGAGCAGTATTCAGGAGTCTCTACTTTATGGCCACTCATTCAGTGCTTCACAGAATAATACAGACCTATGGAAACGTCAGGAGTGTACTTCACATGGCCACTTATTCAAGACCTCAGTGAAGAATCATATATATCTGGAAAATATTCAGGATTTTATGATATATACCACTTATCCGGAGACTCACGGAATAATGCAAATCTAAGGAATAGTCTGGTGACTCTTTGATATGACACTACACCCAGCGACTCAGTGGCCAATGCAGAACTGGAAAATAGTCAAGAGGATAGTCAGGAGTTCATGTTATGTGGTCACTCCTTCAGAATCTCACTGAAGAATACACACCTGGGGAATAGTCAGAGTCCAAGTCATATGGCCACCCAATCACAGTATTACCGAATAATGCACAATGGGGCAATAGTAAGGAGTCTATTTCATGTGGGCTCTCATTCAGAGCTGCAGTGTGTAATAAACAGCTGTGGAGTAGTAAGCACCCGATTTAAGGTAGCCGTAAATGAAGCGGCTCCATCCATGATACACACACTTGTCAGAATCAGGAGACTATTTGATATAGACACTCATACAGAACCTTTTCGAGTACTGCACATGTGGGAAATAATCACTAGTCTCTTTCATATGGTGATTCGTTTGGAGAATCCAAAAGTAATGCACACATGTGGAGTGAAATGGGTTCTATTTTGTAAGTTCACACTTTCAGTGTTTTAGTGAATAGTATGTATATCTGATAAGTCAGGAATCTCTTTCCCATGGCCACCCATTCAGGGCCTCGGTGAAGAACACTCACCTTAATAATATTCAAGGATTTACTTCAAATGGCTACACGTTCAGAGTCTCTGTACAAAATGAACACCTGGGTAATACAACTGAGTTTCTTTTTTTTAATGCCCAATTAGTCAGAGTCTCATTCAATAATACACACCTGGGGAAGAGTCTACCTAATGTAGCCACTAACTTAGAACCTCAGTGAATAATGCACACCAGGTTAATAGTCGAGCAGCTTTTATATGGCCACTCATTTTCTGCCTCACTGTGTGATATACACCTGAGGAATCCTCAGGATTCTATTTGGTACTACCACTCGCTGACAACCTTGTTGAATAATTCACAATGGAGCAATAGTCAGGTGTCTATTTTATATGGTCTATCATTCAAAGCTTCAGTGAATAATGACCTTCTATGGAGTAATCAGGACGCAGTTTAAGATAGCCACGAATTAAGTGCCTTCCTGAAAAATACACACCTGGGTGCCAGTCGTAAGTCTATATCATATTAACTCTAGTTTTGTGTATCGCTGAGTAATACAAACGTGCGGCAGTGTCAGGAGTCTATTTGGTATGGACGCTCAAACGGAACCTGTTTGATTAATGCACACATGTATAACAATGAGGAGTCTGTGTCATACGGATACTCCTTCAGACAAACAGTGGATAATGCACATGTGGAGTAATTAGAAGTTTGTTTCCTATGGCCACTCTTTCACAGCCTCACTGAGGCTCTCGTGATATTATGCTCTCGTGATAGTGTCTGGAGTGTATTTTTTATATCCACTCATTGAAAGACTCACTAAATAATGCACAAATGCAGAATAGTCAGAAGTCTCTTTCCTAAGGTCACAAGTTAAGAGCCTCACTGAGTGTAAACACCTGGGAAACGAGTCAAGATTTACCTTTATCCTTTCATTCAGAGTCTTGCTAAACAATGCCCACCTGGGGAAATTGTCAGGATTTACCTTTATCCCCTCATTCAGTGTCTCGCTAAATAATGTGCACCTGTGGAATAGTCAGGAGACTCTTTCATGTGGCCTCTAACTCGGAGTGTCACTGAATAATTTGGTGCAGTCAGGAGTCTATTTCATGAAGACACATATTCAGAGCATCGGTGAATAAGACAAGCCCTTGCTATTGAAAGGAATCTATTTAATATGGCCACATCTTCTTAGCCTCACTGAATAATACACAACTGGAGAATAGCTGGGAGTCTACCTTCCATGGACTTTCATTCAGATCCTCGGTAAATAATGTACACCCGTGGAGTAGCCAGAAGTCTGTTATATTAGGGCACACATTCATAGCCTCAGTGGATAATCTGCACGTGTGGATTAGTCAGGATTTCATTTTGTATGGACACTGACTCATAACCTCAGTGAAAAATGCACAAATGTAAAGTACTCAGCAGTTTATTTCATATAGACACTTATTCAGAGATTCAATGAATAACAAATATTTAAGGTAGACAGCATTCTCTTTCATATGGTCACACAGAAAGAGCCACAATGAGTAATGCACACCTGGAGAAGAGTTAGGAATCTACTTTATACAGCCTCTCATTTAAAGCCTCAGGGAATAATGCACACGTGTGGAATAGACACTAGTCTCTTTTATGAAAAGCAAAGCATGAGTGAGTAGTACACAACTTTGCAATAGTCACTTGTCTACTCCATATACCCAAGTATTTACAGTCAGAGTCAATAATACATGGCTGTGGACTAGTGAGAAAACAATTCCATATGGCCAAAGAGTTTCAGAGCTTCAGTGAATAATACATACCTGGGAAATACTCAGGACGCTGTTACATGTGGCATCAATTTCAGAGCTTCATTGAATAGGAAACACCTGTATTGTAGTCAGAATCCTGTTTCATACAGCGACATATTCAGAGCATAACTGAGTAACATATGCCTTGGGAAAAGTCAGGATTCTATTTCGTAGAGCCACCCATTTAGATCCAAATATAAAAACGCATGCCTGAGGTGTTTTCAGGAGTCTCTATTTTATTGCCAGCCATTCAGAGCTTCACAGAATAATACAGACCTATGGAAACGTCAGGAGTGTACTTCACATGGCCACTTATTCAGGGCCTCAGTGAAGAATTATATATATCTGGATAATACTCAGAATTCTATGATATATAGGCACTTATCCGGAGACTTACGGAATAATGCACACCTAAGGAATAATCCGGAGACTCTTTGATATGACCCTACATTCAGGGACCCAGTGGCCAATGCAGAACTGGAAAATAGTCAAATGGATAGAGTCAGGAGTTTATGTTATGTGGTCACTCGTTCAGAATCTCACTGAAGAATACACATCTTGGGAATTGTCAGAGTCCAAGTCATATGGCCACCCAATCACAGCATTACCAAATAATGCAAAATGGTGCAATAGTAAGGGGTCTATTTCATGCGGAATCTCATTCAGAGCTTCAGTGCATAATAAACAGCTGTGGAGTAGTCAGGACCCGATTTAAGGTAACCGCAAATTAAGCGGCTCCGTGCATGATACACACACGTGTCAGAGTCAGGAAACTATTTAAAATAGACACTCATACAGAATCTTTTCGATTACTGCACATGTGGGAAATAATCACTAGTCTCCTTCATATGGTGATTCGTTTGTCGAATCCAAAAGTAATGCAAACCTGTGGAGTAAAATGGGTTCTATTTCCTAAGGCCACTCTTTCAGTGTTTTAGTGAATAGTATGTATATCAGATGAATCAGGATTCTCTTTCACATTGCCACTCGTTCAGGGCCTCTGTGAAGAACACTTCCTTCAATAATTGTCAAGGGTCTACTTCTAATGGCTACATGTTCAGAGTCTCTGTACATAATGAACACAAGGGCATTACACCAGAGTCTCTTTTTTTATGTCCATTTAGTCAGAGTCTCATTCAGTAATAGAAACCTGGGGAAGAGTGAAGAGTCTACCTCATGTAGCCACTCATTTAGAGCCTCAGTGAATAATGCACAGCAGGGTAATAGTTGAGCAGCTTTTATTCGGCCACTCAATTTCTGCCTAAATGAGTGATATACACGTTAGGAATCCTCAGGATTCTATTTGATACTACTACTCGTTGAGAACCTTGTTGAATAATTCACATTGGAGCAATAGTCAGGTGTCTATTTTATATGGTCTATCATTCAAAGTTTCAGTGAATAATGACCTTCTATGGAGTAATCAGGAGGCTTATTATGGTAGCCACGTATTAAGTGCCTTCCTGAATGATACACACCTGGGTGACGGTCGGGAGTCTATTTCATATGAACTCTAGATTTCTGTATTGCTGAGTGATACACACCTGGGGCAGTGTCAGGAGTCTATTTGGTATGGACGCTCAAACGGAACCTGTTTGATTAATGCACACATGGATAGCAATGAGGAGTTTGTGTCATACGGCTACTCCTTCAGAAATATATTGAATAATGGACATGTGAAGTAATAAGCAGTCTCTTTCCTATGGCCCCTCATTCACAGCCTCGCTGAGTATTACTCACTAGTGACAGAGTCTTGAGTGTATTTTTTATGGCCACTCATTCAGAGAATCACTAAATAATGCACACCTGTGGAATAGTCAGAAGTCTCTTTCCTGTGGCCACTCGTTAAGAGCCTCACTAAGTGTAAACACCTGGAAAAGAGTCAGGATTTGCCTTTATCTTCTCATTCAGAGTCTACCTAAATAATGTGCACCTGTGGAATAGTCAGGAGACTCTTTCATGTGGCCTCTAACTCGGAGTGTCACTGAATAATGTGGTGTATTCAGGAGTCTATTTCATGGAGACACATATTCAGAGCCTTGATGAATAAGACAGGTCCTTGCTATAGTAAGGAATCTAGTTAATATGGTCACCTTTTCTGAGACTCACTGGATAATACACACCTGGAGAATAATTGGGAGTCCATTTTCCATGGACGTTCATTCAGAGCCTCGGTAAATAATGTACACTCGTGGAGTATCCTGGTGTCTGTTATATTAGGACACACACTCATAGCCTCAGTGGATAAGATAAACGTGTGGATAACTCAGGATTCCTTTTTTTATGGCCACTGACTCCTAACCTCAGTTAAAAATGCACAAATGCAAAGTACTCAACAGTCTATTTCATGTAGACTCTCATTGAGAGATTCACTGAATAACACAAATATTTACGATAGAGAGCATCCTGTTTCATATGGTCACACAGAAGGAGTCTCTCTGAATAATGCACACCTGGGGAAGTGTTAGGAGTCTACTTTATACAGCCTTTCATTTACAAACTCAGGGAATAATGCACACGTGTGGAATAGACACTAGTCTATTTTATATGGCCACAAAACGCAAAGTTTGAGTGAGTAATATGCAACTTTGGAATAGTAACTAGTCTACTCTATATGCCCAAGTATTTAGTGTCAGAGTCAATAATACACACCCGTAGACTAGTGAGAAAACAATTTCATGTGGCCAAAGAGTTTCAAAGCCTCAGTGAATAATACATACCTGGGAAATACTCAGGACGCTATTACATGTGGCATCAATTTCAGAGCTTCATTGAATAGAAAACCCCTGTATTTTAGTCAGAATCCTGTTGCATACAGCCACATATTCAGAGGCTAACTGAGTAACATACGCCTTGGGAAAAGTCAGGATTCTATTTCGTATAGCCAATCATTTAGAGGCTAATGTAAAAACGCACGCCTGAGGAGTATTCAGGAGTCTAATTTCTGGCCACACATTCAGAGCTTCACAGAAAAATACAGACCAATGGAAACGCCAGGAGTTTACTTCCCATGGCCACTTATTCAGGACCTCAGTGAAGAATTATATAAATCTGGAAAATACTCAGGATTCTATGATATATAGCCACTTATCTGGAGACTCACGGAATAATGCAAACATAAGGAATAGTCCGGAGACTCTTTGATATGAGGCTACATTCAGCGTCTCAGTGGCCAATGTAGAACTGGAAAATAGTCTAGAGGATAGAGTCAGGAGTATATTATATGTGGTCACTCGTTCAGAATCTCACTGAAGAATACACACCTGGGGAATATTCAGAGTCCAATTCATAAGGCAACCCAATCACAGCGTTACCAAATAATGCAAAATGGGGCAATAGTAAGGAGTCTATTTCATGTGGCCTTTCATTCAGAGCTTCAGTGCATAATAAACAGCTGTGGAGTAGTCTGGACCCGATTTAAAGTAGCCCCAAATTAAGCATCTCCGTGGATAATACACACATGGGTCAGAGTCAGGAGACTATGTGATATAGACAGTCATACAGAACCTTTTCTAGTACTGCACATGTGGGGAATAATGACTAGTATGTTTCATATGGTGATTCGTTTGGAGAATCTGAAAGTAATGCACACCTGTGGAGTAAAATTGTTTCTATTTTGTAAGCCCCCTCTTTCAGTGTTCTAGTGAATAATATGTATATCTGATAAATCAGGAATCTCTTTTACATGGCCACTCATTCAGGGCGTCTGTGAAGAACATTTTCCTCATGAATAGTCAAGGGTCTATTTCAAATGGGTACACGTTCAGAGTCTCTGTATGTAATGAACACCTGGGCAATACACCTGAGTCTTTTTTTTTATGTCTACTTAGTCAGAGTCTCATTCAATAATACACACCTGGGGAAGAGTGAAAATTCTAACTCATGTAGCCACTCATTGAGAGCCTCAGTGAATAATGCACAACAGGGTAATAGTCGAGCAGCTTTTATACGGCCACTCAATTTCTGCCAAACTGAGTAATATACACCTTAAGAATTCTGAGGATTATATTTGATACTACTACTCATTGAGAACCTTGTTGAATAATTCACAGTGGAGCAATAGTCAGGTGTCTATTTTATATGGTCTATCATTCAAAGTTTCAGTGAATAATGACCTTCTATGGAGTAATCAGGATGCTCATTATGATAGCCACGAATTAAGTGCCTTCTTGAATGATACACACCTGGGTGACAGTCTAGAGTCTATTTCATATGAACTCTAGATTTGTGTGTCGCTGAGTAATACACACCTGGGTCAGTGTCAGGAGTCTATTTGGTATGGACACTCAAACGGAACCTGTTTGATTAATGCAGACATGGATAGCAATGAGGAGTCTGTGTCCTATGGCTATTCCTGCAGAAAAATAGTGAATAATGCACATGTGGAGTAATAAGCAGTCTGTTTCCTATGGCCCCTCTTTCACAGCATGACTGAGTATTACTAGAGATAGAGTCTGGAGTCTGTTTATTATGGACACTCATTCAGAGAATCACTAAATAAGGCACACCAGCAGAATAGTCAGAAGTCTCTTTCCTATGGCCACTCGTTAGAGCCTCACTAAGTGTAAACACCTGGGGAAAGAGTCAGTATTTACCTTTATTCCCCCATTCAGAGTCTCGCTAAATAATGTGCACCAGTGGAATAGTCAGGAGACTCATTCATATGGCCTCTACTTCAGAGTGTCACTGAATAATGTGGCATAGTCAGGAGTCTATTTCATGGAGACACATATTCAGAGCCTCGGTGAATAAGACAGGCCCTTGCTATAGTAAGGAATCTAGTTAATATGGTCGCCTCTTCTGAGCTTCACTGAATACTAAACACCTGGGGAATAATTGGGAGTCTATTTTTCATGGACTTTTATTCAGAACCTTGGTAAATAATGTACACTCATGGAGTAGCCTGGAGTCTGTTATATTAGGACACACATTCATAGCCTCAGTGGATAATATACACGTGTGGATATGTCAGGATTCCATTTTGTATGGCCACTGACTCGTAACCTCAGTGAAAAATGCACAAATTTAAAGTGCTCAACAGTCTAATATAGACACTCATTCAGAGATTCACTGAATAACACAAATATTTAAGATAGAGAGCATCCTGTTTCATATGGTCACACAGATGGAGTCTCACTGAGTAATGCACACCTGGTGAAGTGTTAGGAGTCAACCTTATACCTCCTGTCATTTACAGCCTCAGGGAATAATGCACACGTGTGGAATAGACACTAGTCTATTTTATATAACCACAAAATGCAAAGCCTGAGTGAGTAATAGGCAACTTTGGAATAGTCACTAGTCTACTCCATATGCCCAAGTATTTAGTGTCAGAGTCAATAATACACGCCTGTGGACTCGTCATAAAAGAATTTCATGTGGCCAAAGAGTTTCAGAGCCTCAGTGAATAAAATATACCTGGGAAATACTCAGGACACTATTACATGTGGCATCAATTTCAGAGCTTCATTGAATAGGAAACCCCTGTAATTTAGTCAGAATCCTGTTGAATACAGCCACATATTCAGAGGCTAACTGTGTAACATACGCCTTGGGAAAAGTCAGGATTCTATTTTGTATAGCCACTCATTTAGAGGCGAATGTAAAAACGCACGCCTGAGGAGTATTCAGGAGTCTCTAATTTCTGGCCACACATTCAGAGCTTCACATAAAAATACAGACCAATGGAAACACCAGGAGTGTACTTCCCATGGCCACTTATTCAGGACCTCAGTGAAGAATTATATAAATCTGGAAAATACTCAGAATTCTATGATATATAGCCACTTATCCGGAGACTCACGGAATAATGCACACCTAAGGAATAGTCCGGAGACTCTTTGATATGACACTACATTCAGGGACTCAGTGGCCAATGCAGAACTGGAAAATAGTCAAATGGATAGAGTCAGGAGTTTATGTTATGTGGTCACTCGTTCAACATCTCACTGAAGAATACACGCCTGGGAAATAGTCAGAGTCCAATTTATAAGGCCACCCAATCACAGCATTACCGAATAATGCACAATGGGGCAATAGTAAGGAGTCTATTTCATGTGGCCTCTCATTCAGAGCTTCAGTGCAAAATAAACAGCTGTGGAATAGTCTGGTCCCGTTTTCAGGTAGCCCCAAATTAAGCAGCTTTGTGGATGAGACAGACACGAGTCAGAGTCAGGAGACTATTTGATATAGACTCTCATAGAGAACCTTTTCGAGTACTGCACATGTTGGGAATAATCACTAGTCTATTTTATATGGTGATTCGTTTGGAGAATCCGAAAGTAATGCACACCTGTGGAGTAAAATTGGTTCTATTTTGTAAGGCCACTCTTTCAGTGTTCTATTCAATAATATGCATATCTGATAAATCAGAAATCTCTTTCACATGGCCACTCGTTCAGGGTGTCTGTGAAGAACACTCCCCTCATGAATAGTCACGGGTCTACTTCAAATGGCTACACGTTCAGTGTCTCTGTACGTAATGAACACCTGGGCAATACACCTGAGTCTCTTTATTTTTATGTCCATTTAGTCAGAGTCTCATTCAATAATACAAACCTGGGGAAGAGTGAAAAGTCTACCTCATGTAGGCCACTCATTTAGAGCCTCAGTGAATAATGCACACCAAGGTAATACTCGAGCAGCTTCTATACAGCCACTCATTTTGTGCCTCACTCAGTGATATACACCTGAGGAACCCTCAGGATTCTTTTTTTTTGTAATTTTTATTGCATTATAGGTTTTGGGGTACATGTGCAGAACGTGCAAGATAGTTGCATAGGTACACACATGGCAGTGTGTTTTGCTGCCTTCCTCCCCCTCACCCACAATTGGTATTCATCCCCAGACTATCCCCCCAGCCCCCCCGTTGTCCCTCCCCCATTTCTCCCAACAGTCCCCAGTGTATAGTAGACCGCCTCTCTGTGTCCATGTGTTCTCATTTTTCTCACCCACCTATGAGTGAGTATATGCGGTATTTCTTTTTCTGTTCTTGTGTCAGTTTGCTGAGAATGATGTTCTCCAGATTCATCCATGTCCTTACAAAGGACACAAACTCATCATTTTTGATTGCTGCATAATATTCCATGGTGTATATGTGCCACATTGGATTCTATTTGTTACTACCACTCATTGAGAACCTTGTTGAATAATTCGAAATGGAGCGATAGACAGGTGTCTCTTTTATATGGTCTATCATTCAAAGTTTCAGTGAATAATGACCTTCTATGGAGTAATCAGGATGCTGATTAAGATAGCCACGAATTAAGTGCCTTCCTGAATGACACACACCTGGGTGACAGTCGGGAGTGTATTTCATATGAATTCTAGATTTATGTATCGCTGAGTAATACACACCTGGGGCAGTGTCAGGAATCTATTTGGGTTGGACGCTCAAATGGAACCTGTTTGATTAATGCACACATGGATAAAAATGAGGTGTCTGTGTCATATGGCTACTCCTTCAGACAAATAGTGAGTAATGCACATGTAAAGTTATTAGCAGTCTGTTTTCTATGGACCCTCTTTCACAGCCTCACTAATTATTACACACTAGTGATAGAGTCTAAAGTCTAATTTTTTATGGACTCTCATTCAGAGAATCACTAAATAATGCACACCTGCGGAATAGTCAGAAGTCTCTTTCCTATGGCCATGCGTTAAGAGCCTCACTAAGTGTAAACACCTGAAGAAAGAGTCAGGATTTAAGTTTATCCCCTCATTCAGAGTCTTGCTAAATAATGCACACCTGTGGAATAGTCAGGATACTCTTTCATGTGGCCTCTAACTCGAAGTTTAACTGAATAATGTGGTGTAGTCAGGAGTCTATTTCATGGAGACACATATTCAGAGCCATTCAGACAGGCCCATGCTATAGTAAGGAGTCTAATTAATATGGCCACATCTTCTGAGCCTCACTGGATAATACACACCTGGGGAATAATAGGGAGTCTATTTTCCACGGACCTTCATTCAAAGCCTGGGTAAATAATGTACACCCGTGCAGTAGCCAGGAGTCTGTTATATTAGAACACGCATTCATAACCTCAGTGGATAATATGCACGTGTGGATTAGTCAGGATTCCAATTTGTATGGTCACTGACTTGTAACCTCAGTGAAAAATCCACAAATGTAAAGTACTCAGCAGTCTATTTCATATAGACACTCATTCAGAGATTCACTGAATTATACAAATATTTAAGATAGACAGCATCCTGTTTCATATTGTCACTCAAAAAGAGTCTCATGAGTAATTCACACCTGGGGAAGTGTTAGGGTTCTACTTTACACAGCCTCTAATTTACAGCCTCAAGGAATAATACACACGTATGGAATAGACACTAGTCTATTTTCTATGGCCACGAAAAGCAATGCCTGAGTTCGTAATATGCAACTTTGGAATAGTCACTAGTCTACTCCATATGTCCAAGTATTTTGAGTCAAAATAAATAATACACGCCTGTGGACTAGTCAGAAAACAATTTCATATGGCCAAAATGTTTCAGACCCTAAATGAATAATACATACCTGGGAAATACACAGGACCCTAATACATGTGGCATGAATTTCAGAGCTTCATTGAATAGGAAACACCTGTATTGTAGTCAGAATCCTGTTTCATACAGCCACATATTCAGAGCCTAACTGAGTAACATAGGCCTTGGTAAACGTCCGGATTCTATTTCATATATCCACTCATTAAGATGTGAATGTAAAAACGCATGCCTGAGGAGTATTCAGGAGTCTCTATTTTATGGCCACTCATTCAGAGCTTCACAGAATAATACAGACCTATGGAAACGTCAAAAGCGTACTTCACATGGCCACTTATTCAGGACCTCAGTGAAAAATCATATATATCTGGAAAATATTTGGGACTCCATGATATATAGCCACTTATTCGGAGACTCACAAAATAATTCACACCTAAGGAATAGTCTGGAGACTCTTTGATATGACACTACACCCAGCGACTCAGTGGACAATGCAGAACTGGAAAATAGTCAAGACGGTAGAGCTTATAGTTTATGTTATGTGGTCACTCATTCAGAATCTCACTGAAGAATACATACCTGCAGAATAGTCAGATTCCAAGTCATATGGTCACCCAATCACAGCATTACCTAATAAGGCACAATGGGGCAACACTTAAGAGTCTATTTCATGTGGCCTCTCATTCAGAGCTTCAGTGCATAAAAAACAGCTGTAGAGTAGTCAGGACCCGATTTAAAGTAGACCCAAATTAAGCAGCTCCGTAAAGGATATATACACGTGTCAGAGTCAGGAGACTATTTGATATAAACACTCATACAGAACATATTTTGAGTACTGCACATGTGGAGAATAATCATTAGTCTGTTGCATATGGTGATTCGTTTGGGGAATCCAAAAGTAACACAAACCTGTGGAGTAAAATGGGTTCTATTTCATAAGGCCACTCTTTCAGTGTTTTATTGAATAATATGTATATCTGATAAGCCAAGAATCTCTTTCACATGGCCACTCGTTCAGGGCCTTTGTGAAGAACACTCCCCTCAGAAATAGTCAAGGGTCTACTTCAAATGGCTACACATTCAGAGTCTCTGTACTTAATGAACACCTGGAAAATACACCTGAGTCTCTTTTTGTTTTAGCCCACTTAGTCAGTCTCATTCAATAATACACCCCTGTTGAAGAGTGAAGAGTCTACTTCATTTAGCCACTTATTGAGAGCCTCAGTGAATAATGCACACCAGGGTAGTAGTAGAGCAGCTTTTATCCAGCCACTAATTTTGTGCCTCTCTGAGTGATATATACCTAAGGAATCCTCAGGATTCTATTTGATACTTCCACTCATTGAGAAACTTGTTGAATAACTCACAATGGAGCAATAGTCAGGGGTCTATTTTATATGGTTTATCATTCAAAGTTTCAGTGAATAATGACCTTCTATGGAGTAATCAGGACGCTGTTTAAGATAGCCACGAATTAAGTGCCTTCCTGAATGATACAAACCTGAATGACAGTCGGGAGTCTCTTTCATATGAACTCTAGTTTTGTGTATCGCTGAGAAATACACAACTGGGGTAGTGTCATGAGTCTATTTGGTATGGACGCTCAAACGGAACTTGTTTGATTAATGCACACATGGAGAAAAATGTGGAGTCTGTGTCATATGGTTACTCCTTCAGACAAACAGTGAATAATGCATATGTGGAGTAATTAGAAGTCTGCTTCCTATGGCCCCTCTTTCACAGCCTCACTGAGTATTATGTACTTCTGATAGACTCTGGAGTCTATTTTTTATGGCCACTCATTCACAGCATCACTAAATAATGCACACCTGCGGAATAGTCAAAAGTCTTTTTCCTATGGCCACTCATAGGGAGCCTCACTAAGTGTAAACATCTGGGGAAAGAGTCAGGATTTACCTTTATCCTTTCATTCAGAGTCTCACTAAATAATGTGCACCTGTGGATTAGTCAGGAGACTCTTTCATGTGGCCTCTAACTCGGAGTGTCACTGAATAGGGTGGTGTAGTCAGGAGTCTATTTTATGGAGACACATATTCAGAGCCTTAGTGAATAAGACAGGCCCTTGCTATAGTAAGGAATCTAATTAATATGGCTACATTTTCTGAGCCTCACTGAATAATACACACCTGGAGAATAATTGGAAGCCTATATTCTATGGATCTTCATTCCGAGCCTTGGTAAATAATGTACACCCATGGATTAGCCAGGAGTCTGTTATATTAGTACACGCATTCATAGTCTCAGTGGATAATATGCACGTGTGGATTAGTCAGGATCCCATTTTGTATGGCCACTGTCTCTTAACCTCAGTGAAAAATGCACAAATGTAAAGTACTCAGCAGTTTATTTCATATAGAAGCTCATTCAGAGATTCACTGAATAACACAAATATTTAAGATAGACAGCATCCTGTTTCATATGGTCACACAGAAAAAGCCTCACTGAGTAATGCACACCTGGGGAAGTGTTAGGAGTCTACTTTATACAGCCTCTCATTTACAGACTCAGGGAATAATGCACACCTGTGGAATAGACACTAGTCTATTTTATATGGCCACGAAGAGCAACGCCTGAGTGAGTAATATGCAACTTTGGAATAGTCACTTGTCTACTCCATATGCCCAATATTTAGAGACAGAGTCAATGATACACACCTGTGGACTAGTCAGAAAAGAATTTCATATGGCCAAATAGTTTCAGAGCCTCAGTGAATAATACCTACCTGGGAAATAGTCTGGACGCTATTACCAGTGGCATCAATTTCGGAGGTTCATTGAATAGGAAACACCTGTATTGTAGTCAGAATCCTGTTTCATACAGCCACATATTCAGAGTCTAACTGAGAAACATACGCCTTGGGAAAAGTCAGGATTCTATTTTGTATAGCCACTCATTTAGATGCGAGTGTAAAAACGCACACCTGCAGAGTATTCAGTAGTCTGTATTTTATGGCCACACATTGAGAGCTTCACAGAATAATACAGACCTATGAAACGTCAGGAGTGTAATTCACATGGCCACTTATTCAGGAACTCGGTGAATAATCATATATATCTGGAAAACACTCAGGATTATATGATATATAGACACATATCCGGAGACTCACGGAATAATGCACACCTAAGGAATAGTCTGGAGACTCTTTGATATTACCCTACTCACAGCGACTCAGTGGCCAATGATGAACTGGGAAATAGTCAAGAGGATAGAGTCAAGAGTTTATGTAATGTGGTCACTCGTTCAGAATCTCACTGAAGAATATCCACCTGGGGAATAATCAGAGTCCAAATCATATGGCCACCCAATCACAGCATTACCTAATAATGCACAATGGGGCAATAGTAAGGAGTCTATTTCATGTGGATTTTCATTCAGAGCTTCAGTGTTTAAAAAAACAGCTGTGGAGTTGTCAGGACCCGATTTAAGTTAGCCCGAAATGAAGCAGCTCCGTGAATGATACACACACGTGTCAGAGTCCGGAGACTATTTGATATAGACACTCATATAGAACCTTTTCAAGTACTGCACATGTGGGGAATAATCACTAGTTTGTTGCATATAGTGATTCGTTTGGAGAATACAAATGTAATCCTCACCTTTGGAGTAAAATGGGTTCTATTTCGTAAGACCACTCTTTCAGTGTTTTAGTAAATAATATGTATATCTCATAAGTCATGAATCTCTTTCACATGGCCACTCATTCAGGGACTCTGTGAAGAACACTCCCCTCAAAAATAAACAAAGGTCTACTTCAAATGGCTGCACGTTAAGAGTGTCTGTATGTAATGAACACCTGGTAAACACACATGGGTCAATTTTTTTTATGCCCACTTAGTCAGAGTCTCATTCAATAATACACACCTGAGGAAGGGTGAAGAGTCTACTTCATGTAGCCAATCATTTAGAGCCTCAGTGAATAACGCACACCAGGTTAATAGTCGAGCAGTTTTTATACGGCCACTCATTATGTGCCTCACTGAGTGATATACACCTGAGGAATCCTCAGGATTCTATTTCATAATACCAATCGTTGAGACCCTTTTTGAATAATTCATAATGGAGCAATAGTCAAGTGTCTATTTTAAATGGTCTGTCATTCAAAATTTAAGTGAATACTGACCTTCTATGGAGTACTCAGGACGCTGTTTAAGATAGCCACGAATTAGGTGCCTTCCTGGATGATACACACCTGGGTGACAGTCGGGAGTCTATTTCATATGAATTCTAGTTTTGTGTATCGCTGAGTAATACACACCTGGGGCAGTGTCAGGAGTCTATTTGGTATGGGCGCTCAAACGAAACCTGCTTGATTAATGCACACATGGATAAAAATGAAGAGTCTCTGTCATATGGCTACTAATTCAGACAAACAGTGAATAATGCACATGTGGAGTAATTAGAATTCTGTTTCCTATGGCCCCTCTATCACAACCTCCCTGAGTATTACGCACTTGTGATAGAGTCTGGAGTCTATTTTTGTTTTTAATTTTTATTGCATTATAGGTTTTGGGGTACTTGTGCAGAACGTGCAAGATAGTTGCATAGGTACACACATGGCAGTGTGTTTTGCTGCCTTCCTCCCCTTCACTCACACTTGGAATTTATCCCCAGGCTATCCCCCCAGCCCCCCCGGTGTCCCTCCCCCATTTCCCCAAACAGTCCCCAATGTATAGTAGACCGCCTCTCTGTATCCATGTGTTCTCATTTTTCTCACCCACCTATGAGTGAGTATATGCAGTATTTCTTTTACTGTTGTTGTGTCAGTTTGCTGAGAATGATGTCCTCCAGATTCATCCATGTCCTAACAAAGGACACAAACTCATCATTTTTGATTGCTGCATAATATTCCATGGTGTATATGTGCCACATTTTTCCAGTCCAGTCTATCATCGATGGGCATTTGGGTTGGTTCCAGTGCTTTGCTATTGTAAACAGTGCTGCAATGAACATTCGTGTGTATGTGTCCTTATAGTAGAACGATTTATAGTCTTTTGGATACATACCCAGTAATGGGATTGCTGAGTCAAAATGGAATTTCTATTTCTAGGTCCCTGAGGAATCGCCACACTGTCTTCCACAATGGTTGAACTAATTTACACTCCCACCAACAGTGTAAGAGTGTTCCTATTTCTCCACATCCTCTCCAGCATCTGCTGTCTCCAGATTTTTTAATGATCGCCATTCTAACTGGTGTGAGATGATATCTCAATGTGGTTTTGATTTGCATCTCTCTAATGACCAATGATGATAAGTACTTTTTCATATGTTTGTTGGCCTCATGTATGTCTTCTTTTGTAAAGATTCTGTTCATATCCTTTGCCCATTTTTGAATGGGCCTGTTTGGTTTTTTTTCTGTAAATCTGTTTGAGTTCTTTTTAAATTCTGGATATCAGCCCTTTGTCAGATCTGTAAACTGCAAAGATTTTTATCCATTCTGATGGTTGCCGATTCACTCTAGTGACTGTTTCTTTTGCCGTGCAGGAGCTGTGGAGTTTGATTAGGTCCCATTTGTCTATTTTGGCTTTTGTTGCCAATGCTTTCGGTGTTTTGTTCATGAAGTCCTTGCCTACTCCTATGCCCTGAACGGTTTGCCTAGATTTTCTTCTATGGTTTTTATGGTGCCAGGTCTTATGTTTAAGTCTTTAATCCATCTGGAGTTAATTTTAGTGTAAGGTGTCAGAAAGCGGTCCAGTTTCTGCTTTCTGCACATGGCTAGCCAGTTTTCCCAACACCATTTATTAAATAGGGAATCCTTTCCCCATTGCCTGTTTTTGTCTGGTTTATCAAAGATGATATGGTTGTAGATATGTTGTGTTGCCTCCCATGTTTCTGTTCTGTTCCATTGGTCTATATCTCTGTTTTGGTACCAGTGCCATGCTGTTTTGATTACTGTAGCTTTGTAGTATAGTTTGAAGTCTGGTAGCGTGATGCCTCCCGCTGTATTCTTTTTGCTTAGAATTGACTTGGCTATGCGGGCTCTTTTTCGGTTCCATATGAAATTCATGGTGGTTTTTTCCAGTTCTGTGAAGAAATTCAATGGTAGTTTGATGGGGATAGCACTGAATGTGTAAATTACTTTGGGCAGTGTAGCCATTTTCACAATATTGATTCTTCCTAACAACGAACATGGAATGTTTCTCCATCTGTTTGTGTCCTCTCTTATTTCGTTGAGCAGGCGTTTGTAGTTTTCCTTAAAGAGGTCCCTTACATTCCTAGTGAGTTGTATACCTAGGTATTTTATTTTCTTTGTAGCAATTGTGAATGGCAGTTCGTTCTTGATTTGCTTCACTTGAAGTCCGTTATTGGTGTATAGGAATGCTTGTGATTCTTGCACATTGATTTTCTATCCTGAGAATTTGCTGAAGTTGCTTATCAGTTGCAGGAGCTTTTGGGCTGAGGTGACGGGGTCTTCTAGGTATACTATCATGTCGTCTGCAAATAGAGACAATTTGGCTTCCACCTTTCCTATTTGAATACCCATTATTTCTTTTTCTTGCCTGATTGCTCTGGCTAGAACTTCCAGTACTATGTTGAATAGAAGTGGTGAGAGAGGGCATCCTTGTCTAGTGCCGGATTTCAAAGCGAATGGTTCCAGTTTTTGCCCATTAAGTATGATATTGGCTGTTGGATTGTCGTAAATAGCTTTTATTACTTTGAGATATGTTCCATCAATACCAAGTTTATTGAGGGTTTTTAACATAAAGGGCTGTTGAATTTTGTCAAATGCGTTCTATGCGTCAATTGAGATAATCATGTGTTTTTTGTTTTTGCTTCTCTTTATGTGGTGAATTACATTTATAGACTTGTGTATGTTGAACCAGCCTTGCATCCCCGGGATGAATCCTACTTGATCATGATGGATAAGTTTTTTAATGTGCTGTTGCAATCCGTTTGCCAGTATTTTCCTGAAGATTTTTGCATCTATGTTCATCATGGATATTGGCCTGAAGTTTTCTTTTCTTGTTGAGTCTCTGCCAGGTTTTGGTATCAGGATGATGTTGGTCTCATAAAATGATTTGGGAAGGGTTCCCTCTTTTTAAATTATTTGGAATAGTTTCAGAAGGAATGGTACCAGATCCTCTTTGTGTGTCTGGTAGAATTCAGCTGTGAACCCATCTGGACCTGGGCTTTTTTTGTGTGGTAGGCTCTTAATTGCTGCCTCAACTTCTGACCTTGTTATTGGTCTATTCATAGTTTTGGCTTCCTCCTGGCTTAGCCTTGGGAGGACACAGGCGTCCAGGAATTTATCCATTACTTCCTGCTTTACTAGTTTGTGTGCATAGAGTTGTTTGTAGTATTCTCTGATGATGGTTTAATTTCTGTGGAATCTGTGGTGATTTCCCCTTTATCGTTTTTTATTGCATGTATTTGGTTGTTCTCTCTTTTCTTTTTTATCAGTCTGGCTAGTGGTCTGTGTATTTTGTTGATCATTTCAAAAAACCAGCTCTTAGATTTATTTGATTTTTTGAAGGGTTTTTCTTGTCTCTATCTCCTTCAGTTCTGCTCTGATCTTAGTTATTTCTTGTCTTCGGCTAGGCTTTGAGCTTTTTGGATCTTGCTCCTCTAGCTCTTTCAATTTTGATGATAGGGTGTCAATTTTGGATCTCTCCACTCTTCTCATGTGGGCACTTATTGCTATATATTTTCCTCTACAGACTGCTTTAAATGTGTCCCAGAGCTTCTGGTACGATGTGTCTTCATTCCCGTTGGTTTCAAAGAACTTCTTTATTTCTGCCTTCATTTCATTGTTTATCCAATCAACATTCAGGAGCCAGTTTTTCAGTTTCCATGAAGCTGTGCGGTTCTGAGTTATTTTCTGAATTCTCAGTTCCAACTTGATTGCACTATGGTCTGAGAGACTGTTTGTTATGATTTCCTTTTTTTTTGCATTTGCTGAGGAGTGCTTTACTTCCAATTATGTGGTCAATTTTGGAGTAGGTGTGATGTGGTGCTGAGAAGAATGTATATTCTGTGGATTTGGGGTGGAGAGTTCTGTAAATGTCTATCAGGTTTGCTTGTTCCAGGTCTGAGTTCAAGTCCTGGATATCCTTGTTAATTTTCTGTCTGGTTGATCTGTCTGGTATTGACCGTGGAATGTTAAAGTCTCCCACTATTATTGTGTGGGAGTCTAAGTTCCTTTGTAAGACATTAAGAACTTGCCTTATATATCTAGGTGCTCCTACATTGGGTCCATATATATTTAAAATTATTAGCTCCTCTTGTTGTATCGATCCTTTTACCATTAGGTAATGACCTTCTTTGTCCCTTTTGATCTTTGTTGATTTAAAGTCTATTTTATCAGAGATGAGAATTGCAACTCCTGCTTTTTTTTGCTCTCCATTTGCTTGGTAAATCTTCCTCCATCCTTTTATTTTGAGCCTTTGTGTGTCTTTGTGTGTGAGGTGGGTTTCCTGGATACAGCACACCGATGAGTTTGGTTTTTATCCAATTTGCCAGTCTGTGTCTTTTGATTGGTGCATTTAGTCCATTTACATTGAGGGTTAATATTGTTATGTGTGAATTTGATACTGCCATTTTGATGCTAGTTGGCTGTTTTGCCCGTTGGTTCATGTACATTCTTCAGTTTGTTGATGGTCTTTAGCATTTGGTATGCTTTTAGTATGGCTGGAACTGGTTGTTTCTTTGTATGTGTAGTGCCTCTTTCAGAAGCTCTTTTAAAGCAGGTCTAGTGGTGACAAAATCTCTGAGTACTTGCTTGTTCATGAAGGATTTTATTTTTCCTTCACTTCTGAAGCTCAGTTTGGATGGATATGAAATTCTGGGTTGAAAGCTCTTTTCTTTAAGGATGTCAAATATTGGCCCCCACTCTCTTCTGGCTTGTACAGTGTCTGCCGAGAGATCTGCTGTGAGTCTAATGGGCTTCCCTTTGTGGGTCAACCGACCTTTCTCTCTGGCTGCCCTTAGTATTTTCTCCTTCATTTCAATCCTGGTGAATCTGACGATTACGTGCCTTGGGGTTGCTCTTCTTGCGGAGTATCTTTGTGGTGTTCTCTGTATTTCCTGGAGTTGAGTATTGACCTGTCTTGCTAGGTTGAGGAAATTTTCCTGGATAATATCCTGAAGAGTGTTTTCCAGCTTGGATTCTTTCTCTTCATCACATTCTGGTACACCTATCAAACGTAGGTTGGGTCTCTTCACATAGTCCCACATTTCTTGGAGATTTTGTTCATTCCTTTTTGTACTTTTTTCTTTAATCTTGGTTTCTCGTTTTATTTCATTGAGTTGATCTTCAACTTCTGATATTCTTTCTTCTGCTTGGTCAATTCGGCTGTTGAAACTTGTGCATGCTTCGCGAAGTTCTCGTGTTGTGTTTTTCAACTCCTTCAGTTCATTCTTATTCCTCTCTAAGTTGTCCATTCTTGTTATCAATTCCTCGAATCTTTTTTCAAATCTTTTTTCAAGGTTCTTAGTTTCTTTGCACTGGTTTAGTACATGTTCCTTTAGCTCACTGAAGTTTCTCATTATCCACTTTCTGAAGTCTGATTCCGTCATTTCGTCACATTCCTTCTCCGTCCAGCTTTGTTCCCTTGCTGGTGAGGAGTTTTGGTCCTTTTGTGGAGGTGAGGTGTTTTGGTTTCGGGTGCTTTCCTCCTTTTTGCGCTGGTTTCTTCCCATCTTTATGGATTTATCCGCCTGTCGTCTTAGTAGTTGCTGATTTTTCAATTGGGTCTCTGTGTGGACGCTGAGATTGTTGATGATGAAATATTTCTGTTACATAGTTTTCCCTCTAATGGTCTATCCCCTCTGCTGTATGAGTGCTGAGTTCCACTCCAGGCCCTGCTTGTCTGGGTTATACCTGCAGCAGCTGCGGAACAGTGAGGGATGATACCTGTTTCTTCTTCTGCTGTCCTTGTTCCAGAATAATGCCAGCCAAATGTCAGTCTGTTTAATTCTTTCCTGGGGTGACTCCTTGGATATACAGGGGTCAGGGAGCTGCTTGAGGAGACAGTCTGTGCTTTATAGGAGCTCCAGTGCTGAGCTGTGAGCTCCGTTGTTCATTCAGCGTTGTTGGGAGGTTGTTTATGTCTGCTGCTATAGAACTCATAAACCACCACCCTTTCTCCCCCCCCTTAGATGCTCTGTCTCAGGGAGTTGGGGCTTTCTTTATGAATATCTGTTGCACTGTCCTGCCCCACTAGGTGGCAGTCTAATCACTATTTGCCTGCCGGGGCTCTGACCTGCTAGCGCGGGTCCGCCCTAATGCTGCTGGTCTCCCTTCTGCTATGGAGCACGGAGTCTCTCTGTTATGGCAGGTTGCCTCAGCAACGGCAGGCTGCGTCAGTCCTGGGCGGTACTTCAGTGGGGGTGGACTGCGTCAGCAATGGTGGACACCCCTCCGTCACCGGGCTGCACCGTCCTAGATGCTGGCAGCAAAACTCTCAGCCCCAAGCCTCTCCAGTTGCTGCCCTGCTTGTCCCCGTGAGTGTGGGACCCGCCGAGCCCAATCACCCAGCTCCCTGCCTCAGATTCCGTCCTACCTCTCTCTCTCTTCCTCTTCCCAAGCTGAAAAGTCGACTCTCTCACTGGCGCCCCAGTAGCCTGCCAATAGGGCACTGGAATCCATATGATCTCCCATGCCACTGCCCACTACCCTGGCTCAGATCACGCTTCCAAGGAAACTCCTGGTCTGGCTCATTGTCCAAGTCCCGTTCAATCAGATAAACATGCCAATCTGCCCTTCCAAATCTCAGATTGCCGGTTTAACAGGGCACCCAGACCAGTGAGTTCTATGCCGGGTCCCGCTGTGGCACCGGCCGAGGAGACGGCGGGAGCTGGTTGCGTTAGCCGGCTGCACAAGCGTCTTGTGTCTCTCCCACACCTGGGACTTTCAATGCTCTGTGGACATAAAAGGAACATCCGAGAATGCGGCTAGTACTCACCCTCTGCACCTTCACTGAGAGCTGCAATCCTGAGTCACCTCTACGATGCCATCTTGCCTCCTTTCCCTGGAGTCTATTTTTATGGCCACTCCTTCAGAGACTCATTAAATAATTCACACCTTTGGAATATTCAGAATTCTTTTTTCCATGGACACACATTAAGAGCCTCACTGAGTGTAAACACCTGAAGAAGGAGTCAGGATTTAACTTTATCCCTTCATTAAGAGTTGCTAAATATTGCACACCTGTGGAATAGGAAGGAGACTCTTTCATGTGGCCTCTAACACGGAGTGTCACTGAATAATGTGGTGTAGTCTGGAGTCAATTTTATGGAGATACATATTCAGAGCCTCGGTGAATAAGACAGGCCCTTGCTATAGTAAAGAATCTAATTAATATGGCCACATCTTCTGAGCCTCACTGAATAATACACACCTGGAGAATAATTGGGAGTCTATTTTCCATGGATCTTCATTCAGAGCCTCAGGAAATAATGTACACCCGTGGAGTAGCCAGGAGTCTGTTATATTAGGACACACATTCATAGCCTCAGTGGATAATATGCACGTGTGGATTAGTCAGGATTCCATTTTGTATGGTCACTGACATGTAACATTAGTGAAAAATGCACAAATGTAAAGTACTCAGCAGTCTATTTCATATAGACACTCATTTAGAGATTCACTAAGTAAGACAAATATTTAAGATAGACAGCATGCTGTTTCATATGGTCACACAAACAGCACCTCACTGAGTAATGCACACCTGAGGAAGTGTTAGGAGTCTACTTTATACAGCCTCTCATTTACAGCCTCACGGAATAATGCACACGTGTGAAATAGACACTAGTCTTTTTCAAATGCCCAGGAAAAGCAAAGCCTGAGTGAGTAGTACGCAACTTTTGAATAGTCACTAGTCTACTGCATATGCCCAATATTTAGAGTCAGAGTCAATAATACACACCTATGAACTAGTCAGAAAACAATATCATTTGGCCAAAGAGTTTCAGAGCCTCAGTGAATAATACATACCTAAGAAGTACTAAGGACGCTATTACATGTGGTATCAGTTTCATAGCCTCACTGAATAGGAAACACCTGTATTGTAGTCAGAATCCTGTTTCATACAGCCACATATTCAGAGCCAAACTGAGTAACATATGCCTTTGGAAAAGTCAGGATTCCATTTCATATAGCCACTCATTTAGAGGCAAATGTAAAAACGCACGCCTGAGGAGTATTCAGGAGTTTCTATTTTACGGCCACACATTCAGAGCTTCACAGAATAATACAGACCTATAGAACTGTTAGGAGTGTACTTCTCATGGCCACTTATTCAGGACCTCAGGGAAGAATCTCTGGAAAATATTCAGGATTCTATCATATAGCCACTTATCCGGAGACTCACTGAATAATGCACACCTAAGGATTAGTCTGAAGACTCTTTGATATAACCCTACAGCCAGAGACTCAGTGGCCAATGCAGAACGGGAAAATAGTCAAGAAGATAGAGTCAGGAGTTTATGTTATGTGGTCACTCGTTCAGAAACTCACTGAAGAGTACACACCTGGGGAATAGTCAGAGTCCAAGTCATATGGCCACCCAATCACAGGATTACTGAATAATGCACAATGGGGCAATAGTAAAATGTCTATTTCATGTGGCCTCTCATTCAGAGCTTCAATGTGTAATAAACAGCTGTGGAGTAGTCAGGACCTGATTTAAGTTAGCCCCAAATTAAGCAGCTCCGTGGATTATACACCCACGTGTCAGAGTCAGGAGACTTTTTGATATAGACACTCATACAGAACCTTTTCGAGTACTGCACATGTGGGGAATAATCACTAGTCTCTTTTATATGGTGATTCGTTTGGGGAATACAAAAGTAACACACACCTGTGGAGTAAAATGGGTTCTATTTCATAAGGCCACTCTTTCAGTGTCTTAGTGTATAATATGTATATCTGATAAGTCAAGAATCTCTTTCACATGGCCACTCATTCAAAGCCTCTGTGAAGAACACTCCCCTCAGGAATAGACAAGTGTCTACTTCAAATGCCTACACCTTCAGAGTCTCTGTACATAATGAACACCTGGGCAATACACCTGAGTCTCTTTTTGTTTTTGCCCACTTAGTCAGAGTCTCATTCAATAATACACACCTGTTGAAGTGTGAAGAGTCCACTTCATGTAGCCACTCATTTAGAGCCTCAGGGAATAATGCACACCAAGGTAATAGTTGAGCAGCTTTTATCCGGCCTCTCATTTTGTGCCTCACTTAGTGATATACACCTGAGAAATCCTCAGGATTCTATTTGATACTAGCACTCATTGAGAAACTTGTTGAATAACTCACAATGGAGCAATAGTCAGGGGTTTATTTTATATGGTCTATCATTAAAGTTTCAGTGAATAATGACCGTCCATGGAGTAATCAGGATGCTGTTTAAGATAGCCACAAATTAATTGACTTCCTGAACGATACAAACCTGGGTGACAGTTGGAAGTCTCTTTCATATGAATTATAGTTTTGTGTATTGCTCAGTAATACACACCTGGGGTAGTGTCATGAATATATTTGGTATGGACCCTCAAACGGTACTTGTTTGATTAATGCACAAATGGAAAAAAAATAAGGAGTCTGTGTCATACGGATACTCCTTCAGACAAACTCTGAATGATGCACGGTGTAGTAATTTGAAGTCCGTTTTCTATGGCCCCTCTTTCACAGCCTCACTGAATATTACGCACTTGTGATAGAATCTGGAGACTATTTTTTATGGCCATTCATTCAGAGAATCACGAAATAATTCACACCTGCGGAATAGTCAGAAGTCTCTTTCCTATGGCCACTCGTTAAGAGCCTCACTAAGTGTAATCACCTGGGGAAAGAGTCAGGATTTACATTTATCTTCTCATTCAGAGTCTCGCTAAATAATGGGCACCTGTGAAATAGTCAGGAGACTCTTTCATGTGGCCTCTAAATCGGAGTGCCACTGAATAATGTATTCAGGAGTCTTTTTCATAGGACACATATTCAGAGACTCAGTTAAAAAGACAGGCCCTTGCTATAGTAAGGAATCTAATTAATATGGCCACATCTTCTGAGCCTCACTGAATAATACACACCTGGAGGATAATTGAGAGCCTATTTTCCATGGACCTTCATTCAGAGCCTGGGTAAATAATGAACACCCATTAACTAGCCAGGAGTCTGTTATATTAGGACACACATTCATAGCCTCAGTGGATACTATGTACGTGTGGATTAGTCAGGATTCCATTTTGTTTAGCCACTGACACGTAACCTAAGTGAAAATTGCACAAATGTAAAGTACTCAGCAAACTATTTCATATAGACACTCATTCAGAGATTCACGGAATAACACAAATATTTAAGATAGAGAGCATCCTGTTTCATATGGTCACACAAAAAGAGCCTCACTGAGTAATGCACACCTGGGGAAGTGTTAATAGTCTACTTTATACAGCCTCTCATTTAAAGCTTCACGAAATAATGCACAGGTGTGGAATAGACCCTAGTCTATTTTATATGGCCACGAAAAGCAAAGCCTGAGTGAGTAATATGCAACTTTGGAATAGTCACTAATCTACTCCATATGCCCAAGTATTTAGAGTCAGAGTCAATGATACATGCCTGTGGACTAGTCAGAAAACAATTTCATAAGGCCAAATGTTTCAGAGCCTCAGTGAATAATAAATACCTGGGAAATACTCAGGACACTATTTAATTTGGCATCAATTTCAAGCTTCATTGAATAGGAAACACCTGTATTGTAGTCAGAATCCTGTTTCATACAGCCACATATTCAGAGCCTAACTGAGTAACATACGCCTTGGGAAAAGTCAGGATTCTATTTCATATAGCCAAGCATTTAGTGGCGAGTGTAAAAACGCACGCCTGAGGAGTATTCAGGAGTCTCTATTTTATGGCCACTCATTCAGAGCTTAACAGAATAATACAGACCTAGGGAAACATCAGGAATGTACTTCTCAAGGCCACTTATTCAGGAACTCAGTGAAGAATCATATATATCTGGAAAATACTCAGGATTCTATGATATATAGCCAGTTATTTAGAGACTCATGGAATAATATACACCTAAGGAATAGTCTGGAGACGCTTTGATATGATCCTCCACCCAGAGACTCAGTGGACAATGCAGAACTGGAAAAGAGTCAAGAGGATAGAGACAGAAGTTTATGTTATGTGGTCACTCGTTCAGAATCTCACTGAAGAATACACACCTGTGGAATAGTCAGAGTCCAAGTCATATGGCCACCCAATCACAGCATTACTGAATAATGCACAATGGGGCAATAGTAAGGAGTCTATTTCATGTTGCCTCTCATTCAGAGCTTCAGTGCATAAAAAACAGCTGTGGAGTAGTCAGGACCCGATTTAAGGTAGCCCAAAATTAAGGAGCTCCATGAATGATACACACACGTGTCAGAGTCAGGAGACTATTTGATATAGACACTCATACAAAACCTTTTCGAGTACTGCACATGTGGGGAATAATCACAAGTCTGTTGCATATGGTGATTCGTTTGGAGAATCCAAAAGTAACGCACACCTTTGCAGTAAAATGTGTTCTATTTTGTAAGGCCACTCTTTAAGTGTTTTAGTGAATAGTATGTATATCTGATAAGTCATGAATCTCCTTCACATGACCACTAGTTCTGGGCCTCTCTGAGAAACACACTTTTCAAGAATAGTCAAGGGTCTACTTCAAATGGCTACCCGTTCAGACTCTCTGTACGTAATGAACACCTGGCAATACACCTGAAACTCTTCTTTCTTTTATGCCCACTTAGTCAGAATCTCATTCAAAAATACACATCTCCGGAAAATTGAAGAGCCTACATAATGTACCCACTCATTTAGATCCTCAGTGAATAATGCACACCAGGGTAATAGTCAAGCAGCTTTTACATGGCCACTCATTTTGTGACTCACTGGGTGTTATACACCTGAGGAATCCTCAGGATTCTATTTGGCACTACATTTCGTTGAGAACCTTGTTGAATAATTCACAATGGAGAAATAGTCAGGTGTCTATTTTATATGTCCTGTCATTCAGAGTTTCAGTGAATAATGACCTTCAATAGAGTAATAAGGACGCTGTTTAAGATAGCCACAAATTAAGTGCCTTCCTGAATGATATCCACCTGGGTGACGGTCGGTAGTCTATTTCATATGAACTCTAGTTTTGAGTATAGCTGAGTAATACACACCTGAAGCAGTGTCAGGAGTCTAGTTTGTATGGACACTCAAACAGAACCTGTTTGATTAATGCACACCTGGATAACAATGAGGAGTCTGTGTCATACGGCTACTCCTTCAGACAAACAGTGAATAATGCACATGTGGAGTAATTAGAAGTCTGTTTCCTATGGCCCCTCTTTCACAGCCTCACTCAGTATTATGCACTTGTGATGGAGACTGGGGTCTATTTTATATGGCCATATGGCCACTCATTCAGAGACTCACTAAATAATGAACACCTGCAAAATAGTCAGAAGTCTCCTTCTTATGGCCACTCATTAAGAGCCTCACTGAGTGCTAACACCTGGGGAAATAATCAGGATTTACATTTATCTCCTCATTCAGAGTCTCAGTGAATAATGTGCACCTTTGGAATAGTCAGGAGACTCTTACATGTGGCCTCTAACTCGGAGTGTCACTGAATAATTTGGTGTAGTCAGGAGTCTATTTCATGGAGACACATATTCAGAGCCTATCTGAGTCACATATGCCTTGGAAAAGTCAGGATTCTATTTCGTATGGCCACTGATTTAGAGGCGAATATAAAAACGAAGGCCTGTGAAGTATTCAGGGTTCTCTATTTTCTGGCCACTCATTCAGAGCTTCACAGAATAATACAGACCTATGGAAACGTCAGGAGTGTAATCACAAGGCCACTTATTCAGGACCTAAGTGAAGAATCATATATATATGAAAAATACTCAGGATTCTATAATATATAGCCAATTATCCAGAGACTCACAGAATAATGCACACCTAAGGAATAGTCTGGAGACTCTTTGATATGACCCTACACCCAGCGGCTCAGTGGCCATGCAGAACTGGAAAATAGTCAAGAGGATAGCGTCAGGAGTTTATGTTATGTGGTCACTCGTTCAGAATCTCACTGAAGAATACACACCTGGGGAAGAGTCAGAGTCCAAGTCATATGGCCCCTTAATAACAGCATTCCTGAATAAAGCACAATGGGGCAACAGTAAGGAGTCTATTTCATGTGGCCAATCTTTCAGAGCTTCAGTGCCTAATAAACAGCTATGGAGTAGTCAGGACCTGATTTAAAGTAACCCCAAATTAAGTGGCTCCGTGCATGATACACACACGTGTCAGAGTCAGGAGACTATTTTATGTAAACACTCATACAGAAGCTTTTCCTGTACTGCACATGTGGGGAATAAACACTAGTCCACTTAATATTGTGATTCGTTTGGAGAATCTGAAAGTAATGCACACCTGTGGAGTAAAATGGGTTCTAGTTCATAAGGCCTCACTTTCAGTGTCTTCGTGAATAGAATGTATATCTGATAAGTCAGAAATCTCTTTCCCATGGCCACACTTTCAGGGCCTCTGTGAAGAACACTCCCCTCAAGAACAGTCAAAGGTCTACTTCAAATGGCTACAGGTTCAGTGTCTCTGTACATAATGAACACATGGGCAATACACATGAGTCTCTTTTTTTTAATGTCCACTTAGTCAGAGTCTCATTCAATAATACACACTTGGGGAAGAGTGAAGAGTCTACTTCATATAGCCATTCATTTAGAGACTCAGTGAATAATGCACACCAGGGTAATAGTCGAGCAGCATTTATATGGCCACTCAATTTTTGCCTCACTGAGTAATATACACCTGAGGAATCCTCAGGATTCTATTTGATACTACCACTCGTTGAGAACCTAGTTGAATAATTCACAATGGAGCAATAGTCAGGTGTCTATTTTTTATGGTCTATCATTCAAAGTTTCAGTGAATAATGACCTTCTATGGAGTAATAAAGACGCTGTTTAAGATTGCCATGAATTAAGTGCCTTCCTGAATGATACACAGCTGGGTGACAGTTCGGGAGTCTAATTCATATGAGCTCTAGTTTAGTGTGTCGCTGAGTAATACACACCTGGAGCAGTGTCAGGAGTCTATTTGGTATGGACGCACAAACGGAATCTGTTTGATTAATTCACACATGGATAACAATGAGGCGTCTGTGTCATACAAATACTCCTTCCGACAAAGAGTGAATAACGCACATGTGGAGTAATTAGAAGTCTGTTTCCTATGGCCCCTCTTTCACAGCCTCACTGACGATTATGCACTTGTGATAGAGTCTGGAGTCTATTTTTTATGGCCACTCGTTCAGAGAATCACTAAATAATGCACACCTGCGGAATAGTCAGAAGTCTCTTTCATATGGCCACTCATTAAGATCCTCACTAAGTGTAAACACCTGGGGAAAGAGTCAGGATTTAACTTTATCCCCTCATTCAGAGTCTCGCTAAATAATGCGCACCTGTGGAATAGTCAGGAGACTTCTTCATGTGGCCTCTAACTCGGAGTGTGAATGAATAATGTGGTGTAGTCAGGAGTCTATTTCATGGAGACAAATATTCAGGGCCTTGGTGAGTAAGACAGGCCCTTGCTATAGTAAGGTATCTAATTAATATGGCCACATCTTCTGAGCCTCACTGAATAATACACACCTGGGGAATAATTGGGAGTCTATTTTCCATGGACCTTCAATCAGAGCCTCAGTAAATAATGTACACCGGTGGAGTAGCCAGGAATCTGTTCTACTAGGACACACATTCATAGCCTCAGTGCATAATAGGCACACAAGAACAGAAAAAGAAATACCGCATATACTCGCTCATAGGTGGGTGAGAAAAATGAGAACATGTGGACACAGAGAGGCAGTCTACTATACACTGGGGACTGTTGGGGGGAATGGGGGAGGGACAGCAGGGGGGGGCTGGGGGGGATAGCCTGGGGATGAATACCAAGTGTGGGTGAAGGGGAGGAAAGCAGCAAAGCACACTGCCATGTGTGTACCTATGCAACTATCTTGCTCGTTCTGCACATGTACCCCCAAACCTATAATGCAATAAAAAAAAAAAAAATAAAAAATAAAAAAAAAAAAAAAAAAAAAAAAAAAATAGGCACATGTGGATTAGTCAGGATTCCATTTTGTATAGCCACTGACTCGTATCCTCAGTGAAAAATGCACACATTTAAAGTACTCAGCAGTCTATTGCATATACACACTCATTCAGAGGTTCACTGAATAACACAAATATTTAAGATAGACAGCATCCTGTTTCATATGGTCACACAGAAAGAGCCTCCCTGAGTAATGCACACCTGGGGAAGTGTTAGGAGTCTCCTTGATACAGCCTCTCATTTACAGCCTCAAGGAATAATGAACACGTGTGGAATAGACACTAGTCTATTTTATATGGCCACGAAAAGCAAAGCCTGAATGAGTAGTATGCAGCTTTGGAATAGTTACTAGTCTACTTCATATGCATAAATATTTAGGGTCAGAGTCAAAAATACACTCCTGTGGACTAGTCAGAAAACAATTTCATATGGCCAAAAAGCTTCAGAGCCTCAGTGAATAATACATACCTGAGAAATACTCAGGACTCTATTACATGTGGCATTAATTTCAGAGCTACATTGAATGGGAAACACCTGTATTGTAGTCAGAATCCTGTTTGATAAAGCCACATATTCAGAGCCTAATTGAGTAACATACACCTTTGGAAAAGTCATGATTCTATTTCGTACAGCCACTCATTTTGAGGCGAATATAAAAATGCATTCCTGAGGAGTATTCGGGAGTCTCTGTTTTATGGCTACTCATTCAGAGTGTCACAGAATAATACAGACCTATGGAAACGTCAAGAGTGTACTTCCCATGGCCACTTATTCAGGACCTCAGTGAAGAATAATATATATCTGGAAAATACTCAGGATTCTATGATATATAGCCACTTATCCGGAGACTCACGAAATAATGCACACCTAAAAGAGAATCTGGAGACTCTTTGATATAATCCTACACCCAGCGACTCAGTGGCCAATGCAGAACTGGAAAAGAGTCAAGAGGATAGGGTCAGGAGTTTATGTTATGTGGTCACTCATTCAGAAGCTCTCTAAATAATACACACCTGGGGAATAATTAGAGTCCAAGTCATATTGCCACCCAATCACAGCATTATCAAATAATGCACAATGGGGCAATAGTAAGGAGTCTATTTCATGTGGCCTCTCATTCAGAGCTTCAGTGCATAATCAACAGCTCTGGAGTAGTCAGGACCCGATTTAAGGTAGCCCCAAATTACGCAGCTCCGTGAATTATACACCCACGTGTCAGAGTCAGGAGACTATTTTATATAGACACTGATACAGAACCTTGTTGAGTACTGCACATGTGGGGAATAATCACTACTCTGTTGCATAGAGTGATTAGTTTGGAGAATCCAATAGTAACGCACTCCTGTGGAGTAAAATGGTTTCTGTTTTGTAAGGCCACTCTTTCAGTGTTTTAGTAAATATTATGTATATCTGATAAGTCCGGAATCTCTTTCACATGGCCACTCGTTCAGGGCCTCTGTGAAGGACACTCCCCTCAAGAATGGTCAAGTGTCTTCTTCAAATGGCTACAGGTTCAGTGTCTCTGTACATAATTAACACCTGGGCAATACACCGGAGTCTCTTTTTTTATGCCCATTTAGTCAGAGTCTCATTCAATAATACACACCTGGGAAAGGTTGAAGAGTCTACTTCATGGAGCCACTCATTTAGAACCTCAGTGAATAATGCACACCAGGGAAATAGTCGAGCAGCTTTTATGAGGCCACTCATTTTTGCCTGACTGTGTGATATACACCTGAGGAATACTCAGGATTCTATTTGATACTACCACTCATTGAGAACCTGGTTGAATAACTCACAATGGAGGAATAGTCAGTGTCTATTTTATATTGTCTATCATTCAAAGTTTCAGTGAATAATGACCTTCTATGCAGTAATCAGGATGCTGTTTAAGATAATCATGAATTAATTGCCTTCCTGAATGATACAAACCTTGGTAACAGTCGGGAGTCTATTTCGTATGAACTCTAGTTTTGTGTATCGATGAGTAACACACACCTGGGGCAGTGTGAGGAGTCTATTTGGTATGGACGCTAAAACAGAACCTGTTTGATTAATGCACACATGGATAACAATGAGGAGTCTGTGTCATATGCATACTTTTTCAGACAAAAAAGTAAATAATGCACATGTGGAGTAATTAGAGGTCTGTGTTCTATGGCCCCTCTTTCACAACCTCACTGAGTATTATGCACTTGTGATAGAGTCTGGAGTCTATTTTTTATGGCCACTCATTCATAGAATCACTGAATAATGCACACCTGCAGAATAGTCAGAAGACTCTTTCCTATGGCCATTCGTTCCGAGCCTCACTATGTGTAAACCCCTGGGAAGAGAGTAAGGATTTACTTTATCTCCTCATTCAGTCTCTCTAAATAATGCGCACCTGTGGAATATTCTGGAGACACTTTCATGTGGCCTCTAACTCGGAGTGTCACTGAATAAGGTGGTGTAGTCAGGAGCCTATTTCATGGAGACACATATTCAGAGCCTTAGTGAATAAGACAGGCCCTTGCTATAGTAAGAAATTTAATTAATATGGCCACATCTTCTGAGCCTCACTGAATAATAAACACCTGGAGAATAATTGCAAGCCTATTCTCCATGGACCTTCATTCAGAGACTCGGTTAATAATGTATACGTGTGGAGTAGCCAGGAGACTTTTTTATTAGTACACACATTCATAGCCTCAGTGGATAATATGCACGTGTGGATTGGTCAGCATTGTTTTTGGTATGGCCAATGACTGGTAACCTCAGTGAAAAATGCACAAATGTAAAGTACTCAGCAGTCTATTTTATATAGACACTAATTCATAGATTCACTGAATAACACAAATATTTAAGATAGACAGCATCCTGTTTCATATGGCCACACTGTTTCATATGGTAGCCTCTCTGAGTAATGCACACGTGGGGAAGTGTTAGGAGTCTACTTTATACAGCCTCTCATTTACAGCCTCAGGGAATAATGCACACGTGTTGAATAGACACTAGTCTATTTTATATGGACAGGAAAAGCAAAGCCTGAGTGAGTAATACGCAACTTTGGAATAGTCACTAGTCTACTCCATATGCCAAAGTATTTAGAGTCAGAGTAAATAGTACGCTCCTGTGGACTAGTCAGAAAACAATTTCATATGGCCAAAAAGTTTCAGAGCCTCAGTGAATAATACATACCTGTAAAATACTCAGGACCCTATTACATGTGGCATCAATTTCAGAGATTAATTGGATAGGAAACACCGGTATTTTAGTCAGAATCCTGTTTCATACAGCCACATATTCAGAGCCTAACTGAGTTACATACACCCTGGGAAAAGTCAGGATGCTATTTCCTATAGCCACTCATTTAGAGGCGAATGTAAAAACGCACGCCTGAGGAGTATTCAGGAGTCTCTATTTTATGGCCACCCATTCAGAGCTTCACAGAATAATACAGACCTATGGAAACGTCAGGAGTGTACTTCACATGGCCACTTATTCAGGCCCTCAGTGAGAAATCATATATATCTGGAAAATACACAAGATTCTATGATATATAGCCACTTATCCGGAGACTCAAGGAATAATGTACACCTAAGGAATAGTCTTTAGAATCTTTGATATGACCCTACAGTCAGTGACTCAGTGAACAACACAGAAATGGAAAATAGTCAAGAGGATAGAGTCAGAAGTTTATTTTATGTGGTCACACGTTCGGAATCTCACTGAAGAATACACACCTGGTGAATAGTCAGAGTCCAAGTCATATGGCCACCCAATCACAGTATTTCCAAATAATCCACAAAGGGGAAATAGTAAAAAGTCTATTTCATGTGGCCTCTCATTCAGAGCTTCAGTGCATAATAAACAGCTGTGGAGTAGTCAGGACCCGATTTAAGATAGCCCCAAATTAAGCAGCTCCGTGAATGATACACGAGTCAGGGTCAGGAGACTATTTGATATAGATACACATACAGAACCTTTTCGAGTACTGCACATATGGGGAACAATCACTAGTCTGTTTCATATGGTGATTCATTTGGAGAATCCAAAAGTAATGCACACCTGTGGAGTAAAATGGGTTCTATTTCCTAAGGCCACTCTTTCAGTATTTTAGTGAATAATATGTATATCTGATGAGTCAGGAATCTCATTCACATGGCCACTCGTTCAGGGCCTCTGTGAAGAACACTACCCACAAGAATAGTCAAGGGTCTGATTTATATGTCTACACGTTCATAGTCTCTTTACATAATGAACACCTGGGCAATACACCTGAGTCTCTTTTTTTTATGCCCACTTAGTTAAAGTCTAATTCAATAATACACACCAGGGGAAGAGTGAAGATTCTACCTCATGTAGCCACTCATTTAGAGCCTCAGTTAATAATGCACACCAGAATAATAGTCGAGCAGCTTTTATACGGCTACTCATTTTGTGCCTCACTGAGTGATATACACCTGTGGAATCCTCAGGATTCTATTTTTACTACTACTCATTGAGAACGTTGCTGAAAAATTCACAATGTAGCAACAGTCAGATGTCTATTTTATATGCTCTATCATTCAAAGTATCAGTGAATAATTACCTCTATGGAGTGTTGAGGATGCTGTTTAAGATAGCCATGAATTAAGAACCTTACTGAATGACACACACCTGGGTGACAGTCGGGAGTCTATTTTATATAAACTCTAGTTTTGTGTATCACTGAGTAATACACACCTGTGGAAGTGTCAGGAGTCTATTTGGTATGGACACTCAAACTGAACCTGTTTGATTAATGCACACATGGATAAGAATGAGGAATCTGTGTCATACAGCTACTCCTTCAGACAAACAGTGAATAATGCACATGTGGAGTAATTAGAAGTCTGTTTCCTATGGCCCCTCTTTCACAGCCTCACTGAGTATTACGCACTTGTGATAGAGTCTGGAGTCTATTTTTTATGGCCACGAATTCAGAGAATCACTAAATAATGCACACCTGCGGAATAGTCAAAAATCTCTTTCCTATTGCCACTCGTTAAGAGCCTCACTAAGTATAAACACCTGGGGAAAGAGTCAGATTTTTACCTTTATCCCTTTATTCAGAGTCTCACTAAATAATGTGCATCTGTGGAATAGTCAGGAGACTCTTTCATGTGGCCTCTAACTCGGAGTGTCACTGAATAATGTGGTTTAATCAGGAGTCCATTTAATGGAGACACATATTCAGAGCCTCAGTGAATAAGACAGGCCCAAGTATTTTCGCAAGATGGCTTTGTAGAGGTGACTGAGGATTGCAGCTCTCAGTGAAGGCACAGAGGGTGAGTTTTAGCCGCATTCACATATGGTCCTTTCTTGCCCACAGATTGTTAAAATTCCCAGCTGTGGGGGAGACACAGGACACTCGTGCAGCCAGCTCTTGCAGCCGATTGAGCCGGGTCAGCATCACAGCCCAGTTTCACATGACACAAAACTCACTGGTGTGGATGTCCTGTTAAACTGGCAACCTGAGATTTGGAATGGCAGATTGGCATGTCCATCTGATTGAACAGGACTTGGACAATAAGGCAGACCAGGATATTCCTGGAAAACGTGATCTGAGCCAGTGAAGTGGGCAGTGGCACCTGAGATCACATGCATTCCAGTGCCCTATATGCAGGCTACTGGGGCACCAGGGAGAGAGTCGACCATTCAGTTTGGGAAGAGGAAGAGAGAGAGAGAGAGAGGACGGACTCTGAGGGAGGAGCTGAGTGATTGAGATACGTGGGTCCCGCCCTCATGGGGAGGCGCTCAGGGCTGGGAATTTTGCTGCCGGCATCTAGGATGGTGCAGCCCAGTGGGGGAGGGGTGACTGCCACTACGGACGCAATCCGCCCCTACTGAGGTACCACCAAGTGCTGACGCAGCCTGCTGTTGCCAAGGCAACCTGCCATAACAGAGAGACTCCACCAAGAAGGTGGAGCAAACCACAGCAAAGCAGAGCCCGTAGCAGCAGGGCGGACACGCGCTAGCAGGGTGGAGCCCTGGCGGGCAAATAGTGAAAAGACTGCCACCTAGCGGGAAAGGAATGTAAAACAGATACTCATAAAGAAAGCCCCAACTCCCTGAGACAGAGCATCTAAGGGGAAAAAAAAGGGGTTTATGAGTTCTGTTGCAGCAGACATAAACATATCTTCCCAACATCCCTGAATGAACAACAGAGCTCACAGCTCATCACTGGAATTCTTATAAAGCACAGACCATCTCCTCAAGCAGCTCCCTGAACCCTGTATATCCAAAGAGTCACCCCAAAAAAGTCCTAATGAGAGTGACATTTGGTGGTCATCATTCTGGAATAAAGATAGTAGAATAAAAAACTGGTAGCATCCCTCACGGTTCCGCAGCTGCCACAGGTGTACCCCAGAGAAGCAGGGCCTGGAGTGGACCTCAGCACTCGTACAGCAGAGGGGCTAGACCATTAGAAAGAAAACTAAGTAACAGAAATACTTCATCATCAACAATCTGGGGGTTCACTCAGAGACCCAATTGAAAAATCAGAAACTACTAAGATGACAGGTGGATAAATCCATAAAGATGGGAAGAAACCAGAGCAAAAAGGAGGAAAACACCCAAAACCAAAACACGTCACCTTCTACAAAGGACCAAAACTCCTCACCAGCAAAGGAACAAAGATGGACGGAGAATGAGTGTGATGAAATGATGGAATCAGACTTCAGAAAGTGGATAATGAGACACTTCAGGGAGCTAAAAGAACATGTTCTAAATCAGTGCAAAGAAACTAAGAACTTTGAAAAAAGATTCGAGGAAATGATAACAAGAATGGACAACTTAGAGAGAAATAGGAATGAATTGAAGGAGCTGAAAAACACAACACGAGAACTTCGTGAAGCATGCACAAGTCTCAACAGCCGAATTGACCAAGAAGAAGAAAGGATATCAGAAGTCGAAGATCAACTCAATGAAATAAAACGAGAAACCAAGATTAAAGAAAAAAGCGAAAAAAGGAATGAACAAAATCTCCAACAAATGTGGGACTATATGAAGAGACCCAACCTACGTTTGATAGGTGTACCAGAATGTGATGAAGAGAATGAATCCAAGCTGGAAAACACTCTTCAGGTTATTATCCAGGAAAATTTCCCCAACCTAACAAGACAGGTCAATACTCAACTCCAGGAAATTCAGATAACAACACAAGGATACTCCACAAGAAAAGCAACCCCAAGGCACATAATCGTCAGATTCACCTGGGTTGAAATGAAGGAAAAAATACTAAGGGCAGCCAGAGAGAAAGGTCGGGTCACCCACAAAAAAAAGCCCATCAGACTCACAGCAGATCTCTCGGCAGAGAACCTACAAGCCAGAAGAGAGTGGGGGCCAATATTCAACATCCTTAAAAAAAATAACTTTCAACCCAGAATTTTATATCCAATCAAACTGAGCTTTATAAGTGAAGGAAAAATAAAATCCTTCATGAACAGGCAAGCACTCAGAGATTTTGTCACCACTAGGCCTGCTTTACAAGAGCTCCTGAAGGAGGCACTACCCATAGAAAGAAACAACCAGTACCAGCTATCCTAAAAGCATACCAAATGCTAAAGAGCATCAACAAAATGAAGAATACACGTGAACCAATCAGCAAAACAGCGAGCTGGCATCAAAATGGCAGTATCAAATTCACACATAACAATATTAACCCTAAATGTAAATGGGCTAAATGCACCAATCAAAAGACACAGACTGGCAAATTGGATAAAAAACCAAAACACATTGGCGTGCTGTATCCAGGAAAACCACCTCACATGTAGGGATACACAAAGGCTCAAAATAAAGGGATAGAGGAAGATTTACCAAGCAAAGGAAGAGCAAAAAAAAAAAGCAGGAGTTGCAATTCTCATCTCTGATAAAATGGACTTTAAAGCAACAAAGATCAAAAGGAACAAAGAAGGTCATTACATAATGGAAAAAGGATCAATACAACAAGAAGAGCTAACGATTCTAAATATATATGGACCCAATGCAGGACCACACAGATATATAAGGCAAGTTCTTAATGACTTACAAAGAGACTTAGACTCGCACACAATAATAGTCGGAGACTTTAACACTCCATTATCAATAGCAGACAGATCAACCAGGCAGAAAATTAACAAGGATATCCAGGACTTGAACTCAGACCTGGAACAAGCAAACCTGATAGACATTTACAGAACTCTTCACCATAAATCCACAGAATATACATTCTTCTCAGCACCACATCACACCTACTCCAAAACTGACCACATAATTGGAAGTAAAGCACTCCTCAGCAAATGCAAAACAACTGAAATCATAACAAATAGTCTCTCAGACCATAGTGCAATCAAGTTGGAACTCAGAATTCAGAAAATAACTCAGAACCGCACAGCTTCATGAAAACTGAACAACTGGTTCCTGAATGTTGTGTGGATAAACAATGAAATGAAGGCAGAAATAAAGAAGTTCTTTGAAACCAATGAGAATGAAGACAGAATGTACCAGAATCTCTGGGACAGATTCAAAGCAGTCTGTAGAGGAATATATATAGCAATAAGTGCCCACATGAGAAGAGTGGAGAGATCCAAAATTGACACCCTATCGTCAAAATTGAAAGAGCTGGAGGAGCAAGATCAAAAAAGCTCAAAGACTAGCCGAAGACAAGAAATAACTAAGATCAGAGCAGAACTGAAGGAGATAGAGACAAGAAAAACCCTTCAAAAAAATCAATAAATTGAAGAGCTGGTTTTTCAAAAAGATCAACAAAATAGACCGACCACTAGCCAGACTGATGAAAAAGAAAAGAGAGAACAACCAAATAGATGCAGTAAAAAACGATAATGGGGAAATCACCACAGATTACAAAGAAATTCAAAAAATCATCAGAGAATACTACAAATAACTCTATGCACATAAACTAGTAAACCAGGAAGAAATGGATAAATTCCTGGATGCCTGTGTCCTCCCAAGCCTAAAACAGGAGGAAGCCAAAACTATGAATACACCAATAAAAAGGTCTGAAGTTGAGGAAGCAATTAAGAGCCTATCACACAAAAAAATACTCAAGTCCAGATGGGTTCACAGCCGAATTCTACAAGACACACAAAGAGGATCTAGTACCATTCCTTCTGAAACTACTCCAAATAATTCAAAAAGAGGGAACCCTTCACAAATCATTTTATGAGACCAACATCATCCTGATACCAAAACCCGGCAGAGACTCAACAAGAAAAGAAAACTTCAGGCCAATATCCATGATGAACATTGATGCAAAAATCTTCGATAAAATACTAGCAAACCGATTGCAACAGCACATTAAAAAACTTATCCATCATGATCAAGTAGGATTCATCCCGGGGATGCAAGGCTGGTTCAACATATGCAAGTCTATAAATGTAATTCACTACATAAACAGAAGCAAAAACAAAAACCTCATGATTATCTCAATTGACGCAGAGAAGGCATTTGAAAAAATTCAACAGCTCTGTATGCTAAAAACCCTCAATAAACTTGATATTTATGGAACATATCTCAAATTAATAAAAGTTATTTATGACAAACCAACATCCAATATCATACTTAATGGGCAAAAACTGGAAGCATTCCCTTTGAAATCCGGCACTAGACAAGGATGCTCTTTCTCACCACTCCTATTCAGCATAGTACTGGAAGTTCTAGCCAGAGTAATCAGGCAAGAAAAAGAAATAAAGGGTATTCAAATAGGAAAGGTGGAAGCCAAGTTGTCTCTATTTGCACACGACATGATAGTATACCTAGAAGACCCCATCACCTCAGCCCAAAAACTCCTGAAACTGATAAGCAACTTCAGCAGATTCTCAGTATATGTAATCAATGTGCAAAAATCACAAGCATCTCTATACACCAATAACAGACGTAAAGAGAACCAAATCAAGAATGAACTGCCATTCACAATTGCTACAAATAGAATAAAATACCTAGGAATACAACTTACAAGAAACGTAAGGGACCTCTTCAAGGAAAACTACAAACCACTCCTCAACAAAATAAGAGAGGACACAAACAGATGGAGAAACATTCTATGTTCGTGGTTAGGAAGAATCAATATCGTGAAAATGGGTATACTGCCCAAGGTAATTTACACAATCAATGCTATCCCCATCAAACTACCATTGAATTTCTTCACAACACTTGAAGAAACCACCATGAACTTTATACAGAACCAAAAGAGAACCCGCATAGCCAAGTTAATTCTAAGCAAAAATAACACAGTGAGAGGCGTCACAGTAACAGACTTCAAATTATACTACAAGGGTACAGTAATCAAAACAGCATGATACTCATACCAAAACAGCGATATAGACCAATGGAAGAGAACAGAGGTATCGTAGTCAACACAACATATCTACAACCATATAATCTTTGATAAACCAGACAAAAACAAGCAATGGGGAAAGGATTCCCTGTTTAATAAATGGTATTCGGAAAACTGGGTAGCCATGTGCAGAAAGCAGAAACTGGACCCCTTCCTGACACCTTACACTAAAATTAACTCCAGATGGATTAAAGAGTTAAACATAAGACCTGACGAGAGAGATCCAACATGGCTGATTGCTAACAGCTCGTCATTGTAACTCCCAGTGAAAGCTCAGAGAACGTGAGGACGCCACATTTTCAGAGAAATTTTTGTCGCCCACGGACCAGAAGATTTCCAGTGGAGGAGCCCCGCGGGTCAACAGTGCGACTTCTGTGGCTGGCGCAGCGGTTTTGTTGTCGCCTTGGTGTGGCAACTCTTCGTGTACAGTGAGCGGGACTGATTCCCCTACTGACTGGTGTTTGGAGCTCTGGGAAGGCAGAGCTGCTTGTTGTGGACTCAAGAAGGAAGCCAGACCGCAGATTCCCAGGCAGAAGAGCACCATCAGTCTTATCACTGTTGTTTTGGCTGGCGTAGTGGGTTGCTCAGATTCTAGCACTGGGAAGCAATAAATTGGACGTCCTCTCAGGAACTTAATCAGAAAGGCGCTAATTGTAAAGACATCAGATGGATAAAATCACAATAAAGGGAAGAAAACAGTCTAAAAAGACCGAGAAAACTGAAAGTCAGAACCCCTCTCCCTCTACAGGGAATAGTAATTCCTCATCAGCAACGGAACAAGCCCTAATGGAAGAGGACTGTATTCCAGTATCTGAAGGAGGCTTTAGAAGGTGGATGGTAAAAAACTTCTGGGAATTGAAACAACTTTTCCTAACCCAATGTAAAGAAACTAAGAACTTTGAAAAAAGGTTAGACAAAATGTTAGAAAGAATGGACAATATAGAAAGGAATATAAATGAACTAAAGGAGTTGAAAAATACAACACGAGAACTTAGTGAAATATGCACAAGTTTGAATAGCCGAATTGATCAAGCAGAAGAAAGGATATCAGAGGTCGAAGACCGACTTAATGAAATGGAACAATAAGACAAGAAAAGAGAAAAAAGGATAAAAAGGAATAAGCAAAGTCTCCAAGAATTATGGGACTATGTGAAAAGACCTAATCTACGTTTGATAGGTGTACCTGAATGTGATTGAGAGAATGAACTCCAGCTGGAAAATACTCTTCAGAATGTTATCCAGGAGAATGTTCCCAATCTAGCAAAGCAGGATACCATTCAACCTCAGGTAATACAGAGAACACCACAAAGATATTCCTTAAGAAGAGCAACCCCAAGACACATAATCATTAGATTCACCAGGGTTGAAAAAAAGGAGAAAATTCTAAGGGCAGCCAGAGAGAAAGGTCAGGTTACCCACAAAGGGAAGCCTATTAGACTTACAGCAGATCTCTCAGTAGAAACCCTACAAGCCAGAAGAGAGTGGGGGCCGATATTTAATATCCTTAAAGAACAGAACTTTCAGCCCAGAATTTGATATCCTGCCAAACTAAGCTTCCCAATTGAAGGAAAAATAAAATCTTTTATGAACAAGCAAGTACTCAGAGATTTTATTACCACCAGACCTGCTTTACAAAATCTTCTGAGAGAAGCATCACACACAGAAAGGAACAACCAGTATTAGCCTTTCTAAAAATATACCAAAAAGTAAAGAACATCAACAGAAAGAAGAATTTACATCAACGAATGGATAAAATAGTCAGTTAACATCAAATGGCAGTAAAGTTTCTAATTAAAAGATACAGCCAAAATCTAATGGTATACTATATCCAGACCAATTTCATATCCAAAGATATACATAGACTAAAAACAAAGGGTTGGAGAAAGATTTACCAACCAAATAAAGAAAAAAACAAACAAACAAAAGAAACAAATAAATAAACAAAAAGAAGTTGCAATTCATGCATTTGGTAAAACAGATTTAAAAGCAACAAAGATAGAGTGGTATAAGGATCAATGCATCCTAACACCCAGACACATAAGACCCATAAAAAATTCAGACTAAATGAAACAGAAAATAAATAAGGATATCCAGAATCTGAACTCAGATCAGTAACAAGTAAACTTAATAAGCACTTGTAGAACTCTCCACTTTAGATAAATAAAATATACATTCTATTTTAAATACACAAAATAATGATCGGTCATTATTAATAGCCATTTATACAATAAAGCAATATTCCTATTCTCTCTCCCTCTTTTTCTTTTCCTTTCCTAAAAAATAATAATAATAATAATAATAATAAAGACCTGACACCATAAAAACCCTAGAAGAAGATCTAGGCAAAACCATTCATAACATAGGAGTAGGCAAGGACTTCATGACCAAAACACAAAAAGCATTGGAAACAAAAGCCAAAATAGAAAAATGGGACCTAATCAAACTCCACAGCTTCTGCACGGCAAAAGAAACAGTCACTAGAGTTAATCGGCAACCATCAGAATGGGAAAAAATCTTTGCAGTTTACGCATCTGACAAAGGGCTGATATCCAGAATTTACAAAGAACTCAAACAGATTTACAAGAAAAAAACAAACAAGCCCATTCAAAAATGGGCAAAGGATATGAACAGACACTTTACAAAGGAAGACATACATGAGGCCAACAAACACATAAAAACATGCTCATCATCACTGGTCATTAGAAAGATGCAAATCAAAACCACATTGAGATACCATCTCACGCCAGTTAGAACGGCGATCATTAAAAAATCTGGAGACAGCAGATGCTGGAGAGAATGTGGAGAAAGAGGAACACTCTTACACTGTTGGTGGGAGTGTAAATTAGTTCAACCATTGTGGAAGACAGTGTGGCGATTCCTCAAGGACCTAGAAATAGAAATTCCATTTGACCCAGCAATCCCATTACTGGGTATATATCCAAAGGACTATAAATCGTTCTACTATAAGGACACATGCACACGAATGTTCATTGCAGCACTGTTTACAATAGCAAAGACCTGGAACCAACCCAAAAGCCCATCGATGATAGACTGGACTGGAAAAATGTGGCACATGTACACCATGGAATATTATGCAGCAATCAAAAATGATGAGTTTGTGTCTTTTGTAAGGACATAGATGAATCTGTAGAACATCATTCTCAGCAAACTGACACAAGAAAAGAAAAACAAATACCACATATTCTCACTCATAGGCGGGTGAGAAAAATGAGAACATATGGATACAGGGAGGGGCTCTACTACATACTGGGGTCTACTGGGGGTAATAGGGGAGGGACAGGGGGCTGGGAAGGGATAACCTGGGGATAAATGCCAAGTGTGCATGAAGGGGCAGAAGGCAGCAAAACACACTGCCATGTGTGTACCTATGAAGTTAACTTGCAGGATCAGCATATAAACCCCAAAACCTATAATGCAATAAATTTTTTTTAAAAAGACAGATCTTTGCTATAGTAAGGAATCTAATTAATATGGCCACATCTTCTGAGTCTCACTGAATAATATACACCTGGAGAATAATTGGGAGCCTAATTTTCATGGATCTTCATTCAGAGCCTTGGTAAATAATGTACACCTGTGGAGTAGCCAGGCGTCTGTTATATTAGGACACACATTCATAGCCTCAGTAGATAATATGCACGTGTGGATTAGTCAGGATTCCCTTTTGTATGGACACTGACTCGTAACTTCAGTAAAAAATGCACAAATGTAAAGTACTCAGCAGTCTATTTTATGTAGAAACTCATTCAGAGATTCACTGAATAATAAAATATTTAAGATAGGCAGCATTCTGTTTCATATGGTCACACAAAAAGAGCCTCACAGAGTAATGGACACCTGGGGAATTGTTAGGGGTCTACTTTACACAGCCTCTTATTTACAGCCTCAAGGAAAAATGCACACGTGTGGAATACACACTAGTCTATTTTATATGGCCACGAAAAGCAAAGCCTGAGTGAGTAATATGCAACTTTGGAATAGCCACTAATCGACTCCATATGCCCAAGTATTTAGAGTCAGAGTCAATAATACACGCAAGTGGACTAGTCAGAATACAATTTCATATGGCCGAAAAGTTTAAGAACCTCAGTGAATAATACATACCTTGGAAATACTCAGGACGCTATTAGATGTGGCATCAATTTCACAGCTTCATTGAATAGGAAACACCCGTATTGTAGTCAGAATTCTGTTTCATACAACCACATATTCAGAGACTAACAGAGTAACATATGCCTTGAGAAAAGTCAGGATTCTATTTCGTATAGCCACTCATTTAAAAACGAATGTAAATACGCATGCCTGAGGAGTTTTCAGGAGTCTCTGTTTTTTTTTTTAAATTTTTATTGCATTATAGGTTTTGGGGTACATATGAAAACGTGCAAGGTAGTTGCATAAGTACAAACGGCAGTGTGTTTTGCTGCCTTCCTCTTCTTTACCCACACTTGGCATTTATCCCCAGACTATCCCTCCCCAGCCCCCCCACTGTCCCTCCCCCATTCCGCAATAGACCCCAGTGTGTAGTAGACCCCCTCCCTGTGTCCATGTGTTCTCATTTTTCTAACCCGCATGTGAGTGAGAATATGCGGTATTTTTTTTCTGTTCTTGTGTCAGTTTCCTGAGAATGATGTTCCACAGATTCATCCATGTGCTTACAAAGGAAACAAACTCATCATTTTTGATTGCTGCATAATATTCCATGGTGTATATGTGCCACATTTTCCCAGTCCATTCTATCATGGATGGGCATTTGGGTTGGTTCCAGGTCTTTGCTATTTCAAACAGTGCTGAAATGAACATTCGTGTCTATGTGTCCTTATAGTAGAACGATTTATAGTCTTTTGGATATATACCCAGTAATGGGATTGCTGGGTTAAATAAAATTTCTATTTTTAGGTCCTTGAAAAATCGCCACACTGCCTTCCACAATGGTTGAACTAATTTACACTCCCACCAACAGTGTAAGAGTGTTCCTCTTTCTCCACATCCTCTTCATCATCTGCTGTCTCCAGATTTCTTAATGATTGCCATTCTAACTGGCGTGAGATGGTATCTCAATGTGGTTTTGATTTACATCTCTCTAATGACCAGTGATGATGAGCATTTTTTCATGTGTTTGTTGGCCTCATGTATGTCTTCTTTTTTACAGTGTCTGTTCATATCCTTTGCCCATTTTTGAATGGGCTTGTTTGTTTTTTCCTGTAAATCTGTTTGAGTTCATTGTAAATTCTGGATATCAGCACATTGTCAGATGTGTAAACTGCAAAGACGTTTTCCCATTCTGATGGTTGCCGATTAACTCTAGTGACTGTTTCTTTTGCTGTGCAGAAGCTGTGGAGTTTCATTAGGTCCCATTTGTCTATTTTGGCTTTTGTTGCCAATGCTCTTGGTGTTTTGGTCATGAAGTTCTTGCCTACTCCTATGTCCTGAATGGTTTTGCCTAGATTTTCTTCTGGGTTTTTATGGTGTCAGGTCTTATGTTTAAGTCTTTAATCCATCTGGAATTAATTTTAGTGTAAGGTGTCAGGAAGGGGTCCAGTTTCTGCTTTCTGCTCATGGCTAGCCAGTTTTCCCAACACCATTTATTAAATAGGGAATGTTTTCAGCATTGCTTGTTTTTGTCTGGTTTATCAATGATTATATGGTTGTAGATATGTTGTGTTGCCTTTGATGCTTCTTTTTTGTTCCATTGGTCTATATCTCTGTTTTGGTACCAGTACCATGCTGTTTTGATTACTGTAGCATTGTAGTATAATTTGAAGTCTGGTAGTGTGATGTCTCCCGCTGTGTTCTTTTTGCTTAGAATTGACTTGGCTATGCAGGGTCTCTTTTGGTTCCATATGAAGTTCATGGTGGTTATTTCCAGTTCTGTGAAGAAATTCAATGGTAGCTTGATGGGGATAGCATTGATTGTGTAAATCACTTTGGGCAGTATACCCATTTTCACGATATTGATTCTTCCTAACCACCAACATGGAATGTTTCTTCATCTGTTTTTGTCCTCTTTTATTTTGTTGAGCAGTCCTTTGTAGTTTTCCTTAAAGAGGTCACTTAGGTTCCTTGTGAGTTGTATTTCTAGGTATTTCTTTCTCTTTGTAGCAATTGTGAATGGCAGTTCATTCTTGATTTTGTTCTCTTTAAGTCTGTTATTGGTGTATAGGAATGCTTGTGGTTTTTGCACACTGATTTTATATCCTGAGACTTTTCTGAAGTTGCTTCTCAGTTGCAGGAGTTTTTGGGCTGAGGTGATGGGGTCTTCTAGGTATCCTATCATGTCGTCTGCAAATAGAGACAATTTGGCTTCCACTTTTCCTATTTGAATACCCTTTATTTCTTTTTCTTTTCTGATTGCTCTGGCTAGAACTTCCAGTCCTATGTTGAATAGGAGTGGTGAGAGAGGGCATCCTTTTCTAGTGCTGGATTTCAAAGAGAATGCTTCCAGTTTTTGCCCGTTATGTATGATATTGGCTGTTGGTTTGTTGTAAATAGCTTTTATTACTTTGAGATATGATTCATCAATACCAAGTTTATTGAGGGCTTTTATCATAAAGGGCAGTTGAATTTGTTGAATGCGTTCTCTGCATCAATTAAGATAATCATGTGGTTTTTGTTTTTGCTTCTGTTTATGTGGTGAATTACATTTATAGACTTGCGTATATTAAACCAGCCTTGCATCCCCGGGATGAATCCTACTTGATCATGATGGATAAGATTTTTAATGTGCTATTGCAGTTGGTTTGCCAGTACTTTATTGAAGATTTTTGCATCAATGTTCATCATGGATATTGGCCTGAAGTTTTCTTTTCTTGTTGAGTCTCTGCCGGGTTTTGGTATCAGGATGATGTTGGTCTCATAAAATGATTTGTGAAGGTTTCCCTCTTGTTTAAGTTTTTGGAACAGTTTCAGAAGGAATGGTGCCAGATTCTCTTTGTGTGTCTTGTAGAATTCAGCTGTGAACCCATCTGGACCTGGGATTTTTTTGTGTGGTATGCTCTTAATTGCTGCCTCAACTTCAGACCTTGTTATTGGTGTATTCATAGTTTCAGCTTCCTCCTGGTGTAGGCTTGGGAGAACACAGGCATCCAGAAATTTATCCATTTCTTCCCGGTTTACTCTTTTATGTGCATAGAGTTTTTTGTAGTATTCTCTGATGATGGTTTGAATTTCTGTGGAATCTGTGGTGATTTCCCCATTATCGTCTTTTATTGCATCTATTTGGTTGTTCTCTCTTTTCTTTTTTATCAGTCTGGCTAGTGGTCAGTCTATTTTGTTGATCTTTTCGGAAAACCAGCTCTTGGATTTACTGATTTTTTGAAGAGATTTTCTTGTCTCTATCTCCTTCAGTTCTGCTCTGATCTTAGTTATTTCTTGTCTTCAGCTAGGTTTTGAGCGTTTTTGATCTTGCTCCTCTAGCTCTTTCAATTTTGACGATAGGGTGTCAATTTTGGATCTCTCCACTCTTCTCATGTGGGCACTTATTGCTATATATTTTCCTCTACAGACTGCTTTAAATGTGTCCCAGAGATTCTGGTATGTTGTGTCTTCGTTCCAATTGGTTTCGAAAAACTTTTTTATTTCTGCCTTCATTTCATTGTTTATCCAATCAACATTCAGGAGCCAGTTGTTCAGTTTCCATGAAGCTGTGCCCTTCTGAGTTATTTTCTGAATTCTGAGTTCCACCTTGATTGCACTATTGTCTGAGAGACTATTTGTTATGATTTCCATTGTTTTGCATTTGCTGAGGAGTGCTTTACTTCCAATTATGTGGTCAATTTTGGAGTAGGTGTGATGTGATGCTGAGAAGAATGTATATTCTGTGGATTTGGGGTGGAGAGTTCTGTAAATGTCTATCAGGTTTTCTTGTTCCAGGTCTGAGTTCAAGTCCTGGATATCCTTGTTAATTTTCTGTCTGGTTGATCTGTCTGCTATTGACAGTGGAGTGTTAAAGTCTCCCACTATTATTTTGTGCGAGTCTAAGTCTCTTTGTAAGTCATTAAGAATATTCCTTATATATCTGGATGCTCCTGCATTGGGTCCATATATATTTAGAATTGTTAGCACTTGTTGTATTGATCCTTTTACCATTATATAATGACCTTCTTTGTCCCTTTTGATCTTTGTTGCTTTAACGTCTATTTTATCAGCGACGAGAATTGCAACTCCTGCTTTTTTTTTTTTTTGCTCTCCATCTGCTTGGTAAATCTTCCTCCATCCCTTTATTTTGATCCTTTGTGTATCCTTGTCTGTGAGGTGGGTTTCCTGGCACAGCTTCATGGAAACTGAACAACTGGCTCCTGAATGTTGATTGGATAAACAATAAAATGAAGGCAGAAATAAAAACGTTTTCGAAACCAATTGGAACGAAGACACAACGTACCAGAATCTCTGGGACACATTTAAAGCAGTCTGTACAGGAAAATATATAGCAATAAGTGCCCACATGAGAAGAGTGGAGAGATCCAAAATTGACACCCTATCGTTAAAATTGAAAGAGCTAGAGGAGCAAGATCAAAAACGCTCAAAACCTAGCTGAAGACAAGAAATAACTAAGATCAGAGCAGAACTGAAGGAGATAGAGACAAGAAAATCTCTTCAATGGGTTTTGGTTTTTTATCCAATTTGCCAGTCTGTGTCTTTTGATTGTTGCATTTAGCCCATCTACATTTAGGGTTAATATCATTATGTGTGAATTTGACACTGCCATTTTGATGCTAGCTGGCTGTTTTGCCCATTAGTTCACGTATATTCTTCATTTTGTTGATGTTCTTTAGCATTTGGTATGCTTTTAGGATGGCTGGTACTGGTTGTTTCTTTCTATGTGTAGTGCCTCTTTCAGGAGCTCTTGTAAAGCAGACCTAGTGGTGACAAAATCTCTGAGTACTTGCTTGTTCATGAAGTTTTTTATTTTTCCTTCACTTATGAAGCTCAGTTTGGTTGGATATGAAATTCTGGGTTGAAAGTTCTTTTCTTTAAGGATGTTGAATATTGGCCCCCACTCTATTCTGGCTTGTAAGTTCTCTGCCGAGAGATCTGCTGTGAGTCTGATGGGCTTCCCTTTGTGGGTGACCCGACCTTTCTCTCTGGCTGCCCTTAGTATTTTCTCCTTCATTTCAACCCTGGTGAATCTGACGATTATGTGCCTTGGGGTTGCTCTTCTTGCGGAATATCTTTGAGGTGTTCTCTGTATTTCCTGTAGTTGAGTATTGGCCTGTCTTGCTAGGTTGGGGAAATTTTCCTGGATAATATCCTGAAGAGTGTTTTCCAGCTTGGATTCATTCTCTTCATTACATTCTGGTACACCTATGAAACGTAGGTTGGGTCTCTTCACATAGTCCCGCATTTCTTGGAGATTTTGTTCATTCCTTTTTTTGCTTTTTTCTTTAATCTTGGTTTCTCGTTTTATTTCATTGAGTTGATCTTCGACTTCTGATATCCTTTATTCTGCTTAGTCAATTCGGCTGCTGAAACTTGTGCATGCTTCACGAAGTTCTCATGTTGTGTTTCTCAGCTCCTTCGATTCATTCCTATTCCTCTCTAAGTTGCCCATTCTTGTTATGATTTCCTCCAATCTTTTTTCCAATCTTTTTTCAAGGTTCTTAGTTTCTTTGCACTGATTTAGAACATGTTCTTTTAGCTTTCTGAAGTTTCTCATTATCCACTTTCTGAAATCTGATTTCGTCATTTCGTCACACTCATTGTCCATCTAGCTTTGTTCCCTTGCTGATGAGGAGTTTTGGTCCTTTGTAGGAGGTGAGGTGTTTTGGTTTTGGGTGTTTTCCTCCTTTTTGCACTGGTTTCTTCCCATCTTTATGGATTTATTCACCTGTCGTCTTAGTAGTTGCTGATGTTTTAATTGGGTCTTTGAGTGTTCGCCCAGATTGTTGATGATGAAGCATTTCTGTTACTTAGTTTTCCTTCTAATGGTCTAGCCCCGCTGCTGTATGAGTGCTGAGGTCCACTCCAGGCCCTGCTTGTCTGGGGTACACCTGTAGCAGCTGCGGAGCAGTGAGGGATGCTGCCAGTTTCTTCTTCTCCTATCTTTGTTCCAGAATGATGACCGCCAAATGTCAGTCTGATTAGTCCTTTTTTGGGGTGACTCTTTCGATATACAGGGGTCAGGGAGCTGCTTGAGGAGATGGTCTGTGCTTTATAGGAGCTCCAGTGCTGAGCTCTGAGCTCCGTTGTTCATTCAGGGATGTTTGGAGGATATGTTTATTTCTGCTGCAACAGAACTCATAAACCCTCCCTTTTTTCCCCTTAGATGCTCTGTCTCAGGGCGTTGGGGCTTTCTTTATGAGTATCTGTTGCACTGTAGTGCCCCACTAGGTGGCAGTTTCTTCACTATTTTCCTGCCGGGGCTCCACCCAGCTAGCGTAGGTCCGCCCTGCTGCCACGGGCTCTGTTCTGCTGTGGCGTGCTCTGCCCTCTTTGTTGAGTCTCTCTGTTATGGAAGGTTGCCTCGGCAACGTCAGGCTGCGTCAACCCTGGATGGTACTTCAGTAGGGGTGGATTGAGTCATTAGTGGCAGACGCCCCTCCCACACCAGGCTGCAGCATTCTAGATGCCAACAGCATAATTCTCAGTACAGAGCGCCTCCAGTCACCACCCTGCTTGTCCCTGTGAGGGTGGGACCCGCTGAGCTCGATCTCTCAGCTCCCTGCCTCAGAGTCTGTCCTCTCTCTTTCTCTCTCTCTCTTCCTCTCCCCAAGCTGAACAGTCATCTCTCTCACTTGTGACCCAGTAGCCTGCCGATAGGGCACTGAGATCCATGCAATCTTCCATGCCACTGCCCACTGCACTGGCTCAGATCACGTTTCTCAGGAATATCCTGTTCTGGCTCATTGTCCAAGTCTCGTTCAATCAGATGGACCTGCCAATCTGCCCTTCCAAATCTTAGATTGCCGGTTTAACAGGGCACTCAGACCAGTGAGTTTTGTGCCATGTTCCCCTGCGCTGTGGCGCCGGCCCAGACCAACCGGCTGTGTGAGCCGGCTACGCAAGTGTCCCGTGTCTCTCCCACACCTGGGACTTTCAACGTTCTGTGGGCAAAAAAAGACCATCCAAAAATGCGGCTAAAACTCACCCTCTGCGCCTTCACTGAGAGATGCAATGCTGAGTCACCTCTACGACACCACCTTGCCACTTCTCAAATATCCAGGAGTCTCTATTTTATGGCCACTCATTCAGAGCTTCACAGAATAATACAGACGTATGGAAACGTCAGGAGTGTACTTCCCATGCCCAATTATTCAGGACCTCAGTGAAGAATCATATATATCTGGAAAATACTCAGGATTCTATGATATACAGCAACTTATCTGGAGACTCACGGAATAATGCACACCTAAAAAAGAGTCTGGAGACTCTTTGATATTACCCTACACCCAGCGACTCGGTGGACAATCCAGAACTGGAAAATAGTCAAGAGGATAGAGTCACGAGTTTATTTTATGTGGTCACTCGTTCAGAATCTCACTGAAGAATACACACTTGAGGAATAGGCAGTGTCCAAGTCATACAGCCACCCAATAAGAGCATTAACGAATAATGCACAATGGGCAATAGTAAGAAGTCTATCTCATACGGGCCCTCATTTAGAGCTTCAGTGTGTAATAAACAGCTGTTGGGTAGTCATGAATGGAATTAAGGTAGCCCCAAATTAAGCAGCTCCGTAAATGATACACACACGTGTGAGAGTCAGGAGACTATTTGATATAGACACTCATACAGAATTTTTTCGAGTACTGCACATGTGGGGAAAAATCACTAGTCTGTTCCATATGGTGATTCGATTGGAGAATCCAAAAGTAAGGCACAAATGTGGAGTAAAATGGGTTCTATTTCATAAGGCCACTCTTTCAGTGTTTTAGTGAATAGTATGTATATCTGATAAGTCAGGAATCTCTTTCACATGGCCTCTCGTTCAGGGCCTCTGTGAAGAACACTCGCCTCAAGAAGAGTCAAGGGTCTACTTCAAATGACTACACGTTCAGAGTCTCTGTACATAATGAACACCTTGGCAATACACCGGAGTCTCTTTTTTTTTATGCCCACTTAGTCAAAGTCTCATTCAATAATACATACTTGGGGAAGAGTGAAGAGTCTACTACATGTAGCCACTCATTTAGAGCCTCAATAAATAATGCACACCAGGGTAATAGTCAAGTAGCTTTTATATGGACACTCATTATGTGCCTCACTGAGTGATATACACCTGAGGAATCCTCAGGATTCTATTTGATACTACCACTCGTTGAAAACCCTGTTGAATAATTCACAATGGAGCAATAGTCAGGTGTCTATTTTATATGGTCTATCATTCAAAGTTTCAGTGAATAATGAGCTTCTATGGAATAATCAGGACGCTGTTTAAGATAGCCACAAATTAAGTGACTTCCTGAATAATACACACCTGAGTGACAGTCAGGATTCTATTTCATATGAACTCTAGTTTTGTGTATCACTGAGTAATACACACCTGGGTCAGTGTCAGGAGTCTATTTGGTATGGACACTCAAACCGAACCTGTTTGACTACTGCACACATGGATAACAATGAGGAGTCTGTGTCATATAGCTACTCCTTCAGACAAACAGTGAATAATACACATGTGTAGTAATTAGAAGCCTTTTTTCTATGGCCCCTCTTTCACAGCCTCACTGAGTATTATGCACTTGTGATAGAGTCTCAACTCTATTTTATGGCCACTCATTCAGAAAACCACTAAATAATGCACACCTGTGGAATAATCAGAAGTCTCTTTCCTATGGCCACCCGTTTAGAACCTCACTAAGTGTAAACACCTGCGAAAAGAGGCAGGATTTACCTTTATCCTTTCATTCAGAGTCGTGCCAAATAATGTGCCCCTGTGGAATAGTCAGGAGACTCTTTCATGTGGCCTCTACCTCGGAGTGTAACTGAATAATGTGGTGTAGTCAGGAGTCTATTTCATGAAGACACATATACAGAGCCTCGGTGAATAAGGCAGGCCCTTGCTATAGTAAGGAATCTAATTAATATGGCCACATCTTTTGAGCTTCACTAAATAATACACACCTGGAGAATAATTGAGCCCCTATTTTCAATGGACATTCATTCAGAGCCTCAGTAAATAATGTACACCCGTGGAGTAGCCCTGAGTCTGTTATATTAGGACACACATTCATTGCCTCAGGGGATAATATGCACGTGTGGATTAGTCAGGATTCAATTTTCCATGACCACTTAATCGTAACCACAGTGACAAATGCACAAATTTAAAGTACTCAGCAGTCTATTTCATGTAGACACTCATTCAGAGATTCACTGAATAACGCAAATATTTAAGATAGATGGCATCCTGTTTCATACGGTCAACAGAAAGAGACTTACTGAGTAATGCACACCTGGGGAAGTGTTAGGAGTCTACTTTATGCAACCTCTCATTTACAGCCTCAGGGAATAATGCACACGTGTGGAATAGACACTAGTCTATTTTATATGGCCTCAAAAAGCAAAGACAGAGTGAGTAATACGAAACTTTGGAATCGTCACTAGTCTACTCCATATGCCCAAGTATTTAGATTCAGAGTAAATAATGCACGCCTGCGGACTAGTCAGAAATCATTTTCACATGGCCAAAGAGTTTCAGATCCTCAGTGAATAATACATACCTGGGAAATACTCAGGATGCTATTTCATGTGGCATCAATTTTAGAGATTCATTGAATAGGAAACACCTGTATTGTAGTCAGAATCCTGTTACATAAAGCCACATATTCAGAGCGTAACTGAGTAACATATGCCTTGGGAAAAGTCAGGATTCTATTTCATATAGCCACTCATTTAGATTCAAATATAAAAACGCATGCCTGAGGAGTATTCAGGAGTTTCTATTTTATGGCCACCCATTCAGAGCTTCACAGTATAATACTGACCTATGGAAATGTTAGAAGTGTACTTCCCATGGCCACTTATTCAAAACCTCAGTGAGGAATCATGTATATCTGGAAAGTACTCAGGATTCTATCATATATAGCCACTTATCCGGAGACTCACGAAATAATGCACACCTAAGGAATACTCTGGAGACTCTTTGATATGACCCTACACCCAGCGACTCAGTGGCCAATGCAGAACTGGAAAATAGTCAAGGGGATAGAGTCAGGAGGTTATGTTATGTGTTCACTCGTTCATAATCTCACTGAAGAATACACACCTGGGGAATAGTCAGAGTCAAAGTCATATGGCCACCCAATCACAGCATTACTAAATAATGCACAATGGGGCAATAGTAAGGAGTCTATTTCATGTGACCTCTCATTCAGAGCTTCAGTGCATAATAAACAGCTGTGGAATAGTCAAGACCCGATTTAAGGTAGCCCCAAATTAAGCAGCTCCCTGGATCATACACACACGTGTCAGAGTCAGGAGACTCTTTTATATAGACACTCATACAGAACCTTTTCGAGTACTGCACATGTGAGGAATAATCACTAGTCTCTTTCATATGGTGATTCGTTTGGAGAATCAGAAAATAACGGACACCTGTGGAGTAAAATGGGTTCTTTTTTCTAACGCCACTCTTTCAGTGTTTTAGTGAATAGTATGTATATCAGATGAGTCAGAAATCTCTTTCCCATTGCCACTCGTTCAGGGCCTCTTTTAAGAACACTTCCCTCAAGAATTGTCAAAGGTCTACTTCTAATGGCTGCACATTCAGAGTCTCTGTACATAGTGAACACCTGGGCAATACACCTGAGTCTCTTCTTTTTATGCCCAGGTAGTCAGAGTCTCATTCAATAATACACACTTGGGGAGGTGAGAAGAGTCTACATCATGCAGCCACTCATTTATAGCCTCAGTGAATAATGCACACCAGGGTAATAGTCGAGCAGCTTTTATATGGCCACTCAATTTCTGCCTAACTGAGTGATATACACCTTAGGAATCCTCAGTATTCTATTTGATACTACTACTCGTTGAGAACTTTGTTGAATAATTCACAATGGAGCAATAGACAGGTGTCTATTTTATATGGTCTATCATTCAAAGTTTCAGTGAATAACGACCTTCTATTGAGTAATCAGGATGCATATTATGATAGCCACGTATTAAGTGCCTTCCTGAATGATACACACCTGGGTGATGGTCGGGAGTCTATTTCATATGAACTCTAGATTTGTGTATCTCTGAGTAATACACACCTGGGCAGTGTCAGGAGTCTATTTGGTATGGATGCTCAAACAGAACTTGTTCGATTAATGCACACATGGATAGCAATGAGGAGTCTGTGTCATATGGCTACTTTTTCCGAAAAATAGTGAATAATGCATATAATAAGCAGTCTGTTTTCTATGGCCTCTCTTTTACAGCCTCATTGACTATTAAGCACTAGTGATAGAGTCTGGCGTCCATTTTTTATAAACACTCATTCAGAGAATCACTAAATAATGCACACCTGCGGAATAGTCAGAAGTCTCTTTCCTATGGTCACTCGTTAAGAGCCTCTCTAAGTGTAAACACATGGGTAAAGAGTCAGAATTTACCTTTATCCCCTCATTCAGAGTCTCCCTAAATAATGCACACCTGTAGAATAGTCAGGAGACTCTTTCATGTGGCCTCTACCTCGGAGTGTCACTGAATAATGTGGTGTATTCAGCAGTCTATTTCATGGAGAGACATATTTAGAGCCTCGGTGAATAAGACAGGCACTTGCTATAGTAAGGAATCTAGTTAATATGGTCACCTCTTCTGAGCCTCACTTGATAATACACGCCTGGGGAATAATTGGGAGTCTATTTTCCATGGACCTTCATTCAGAGCCTTGGTAAATAATGTACACTCGTGGAGTAACCTGGAGTCTGTTATATGAGGACACACACCCATAGCCTCAGTGGATAATTTGCACGTGTGGATAAGTCAGGATTCAATTTCTTATGGCCACTGACTCCTAACGCCAGTGAAAAATGCACATATGTAAAGTAGTCAACAGTCTATTTCATGTAGACACTCATTCAGAGATTCACTGAATAACACAAATATTTAAGATAGAGAGCATGCTGTTTCATATGGTCACACAGAAGGAGTCTCACTGAGTAATGCACACCTGGTGAAGTGTTAGGAGTTTACTTTATACAGCCTCTCATTTACGGCCTCAGGCAATAATGCACACGTGTGGAATAGACACGAGTCTATTTTATATGGCCACAAAACGCAAAGTTTGAGTGAGTAATATGCAACTTTGGAATAGTCACTAGCCTACTCTATATGCCCAAGTATTTAGTGTCTGAGTCAATAATACACGCCTGTGGACTAGTCAGAAAACAATTTCATGTGGCCAAAGAGTTTCAGAGCCTCAGTGATTAATACATACCTCGGAAATACTCAGGACGCTATTACATGTGGCATCAATTTCAGAGCTTCACTGAATAGGAAACCCCTGTATTTTAGTCAGAATCCTGTTGCATACAGGCACATTTTTAGAGCCTAACTGAGTAACATACGCCTTGGAAAAAGTCTGGATTCTATTTCGTATAGCCAATCATATAGAGGCAAATGTAAAAACGCATGCCTGGGGAGTATTCAGGAGTCTCTAATTTCTGGCCACACATTCAGAGCTTCACAGAGAAATACAAACCTATGGAAATGCCAGGAGTGTACTTCCCATGGCCACTGATTCAGGACCTCAGTGAAGAATCATATAAATCTGGAAAATACTCAGGATTCTATGATATATAGCCACTTATCCGGAGACTCAGGGAATAATGCACACCTAAGGAATAGTCTGGAGACTCTTAGATATGACCCTACATTCAGCGTCTCAGTAGCCAATGTAGAATTAAAAAACAGTCTAGAAAATAGAGTCAAAATTTATGTTATGTGGTCACTCGTTCAGAATCTCACTGAAGAAAACACACCTGGGGAATATACAGAGTCAAATTCATAAGGCCACCCAATCACCGCATTACCAAATAATGCACAATAAGGCAATAGTAAAAAGTCTATTTCGTGTGGCCTCTCATTCAGATGTGCATAATAAACATCTGTGGAGTAGTCTGGACCTGATTTAAGATAGCCCCAAATTAAGCAGCTCCGTGGATGATACACACACGTGTCAGAGTCAGGAGACTATTTGATATAGACACTCATACAGAACCTTTTTGAGTACTGCACATGTGGGGAATAATCACTAGTCTCTTTCATATGGTGCTTCGTTTGGAGAATCCGAAAGTAATGCACATCTGTGGAGTAAAATGGTTTCTATTTTGTAAGGCCACTCTTTCAGTGTTCTAGTGAATAATATGTACATCTGATAAACCAGGAATCTCTTTCACATGGCCACTCGTTCAGGGCGTCTGTGAAGAACACTCCCTTCATGAGTAGTCAAGGGTCTACTTCAAATGGCTACACGTTCAGAGTCTCTGTACATAATGAACACCTGGGCAGTACAAGTGAGTCTCTTTTTTTTATGTCCACTTAGTCAGAGTCTCATTCAATAATATACACCTGGGGAAGAGTGAAGAGTCTACCTCATATAGCCACTCATTTAGAGCCTCTGTGAATAATGCACACCAGGGTAATAGTTGAGCAGCTTTTATATGGCCACTCAATTTCTGCCTAACTGAGTGATTTACACCTTAGGAATCCTCAGGATTCTATTTGATACTATTACTCCTTGAGAACTTTGTTGAATAATTCACAGTGGAGCAATAGTCAGGTGTCTATTTTATATGGTCCATCATTCAAAGTTTCAGTGAATAATGACCTTCTATGGAGTAATCAGGACGCTTATTATGATAGCCATGTATTAAGTGCCTTCCTGAATGATACACACCTTGATGACAGTCGGGAGTCTATTTCATATGAACTCTAGATTCATGTATTGCTGAGTAACGCACACCTGTGACAGAGTCAGGAATCTATTTGGTATGGACGCTCAAACGGAACCTGTTTAATTAATGCACACATGGATAGCAATGAGGAGTCTGTGTCCTACGGTTACTCCTTCAGAAAAATAGTGAATAATGCACAGGTGGAGTAATAAGCAGTCTGTTTCCTATGGCCCCTCTTTCACACCCTCACTGAGTTTACGTACTAGTGATAGAGTCTGGAGTCTATTTTTTATGAACACTCATTCAGAGAATCACTAAATAATTCACACCAGCGGAATAGTCAGAAGTCTCTTTCCTATGGCCACTCGTTAAAAGCCTCACTAAGTGTAAACACCTGGGGAAAGAGTCAGGATTTAGCTTTATCTCCTCATTCAGAGTCTCCCTATATAATGTGCACCGGTGGAATAGTCTGGAGACTCTTTCACGTGGCCTCTACCTTGGAGTGTCACTGAATAATGTGGTGTAGTCAGGAGTCTATTTCATGGAGACACATATTCAGAGCCTCAGTGAATAAGATAGGCTCTTCCGCCAACAGTGTAAGAGTGTTTCTATTTCTCCACATTCTCTCCAGCATCTGCTGTCTCCAGATTTTTTTAATAATCGCCATTCTAACTGGCGTGAGATGGTATCTCAATGTAATTTTGATTTGCATCTCTCTAATGATTAGTGAGGATGTGCATTTTTTCATGTGTTTGCTGGCCTCATGTATGTCTTCTTTTGTAAAGTGTCTGTTCATATCCTTTGCCCATTTTTGAATGGGCTTGTTTGTTTTTTTCCTGTAAATCTGTTTGAGTTCTTTGTAAATTCTGGATATCAGGCCTTTGTCAGATGTGTAAACTGCAAAGATTTTTTCCCATTCTGATGGTTGCCGATTCACTCTAGTGACTGTTTCTTTTGCCGTGCAGAAGCTGTGGAGTTTGATTAGGTCCCATTTGTCTATTTTGGCTTTTGTTGCCAATGCTTGTGGTGTTTTGTTCATGAAATCCTTGCCTACTCCTATGTCCTGAATGGTTTTGCCTAGATTTTCTTCTAGGGTTTTTATGGTGTCAGGTCTTATGTTTAAGTCTTTAATCCATCTGGAGTTAATTTTAGTGTAAGGTGTCAGGAAGGGGTCCAGTTTCTGCTCTCTGCACATGGCTAGCCAGTTTTCTCAACACCATTTATTAAATAGGGAATCTTTTCACCATTGCTTGTTTTTGTCGGTTTATCAAAGATAATACGGTTGTAGATATGTTGTGTTGCCTCCGATACCTCTGTTCTGTTCCATTGGCCTATATCTCTGTTTTGGTATGAGTAGCATTCTGTTTTGATTACTGTAGACTTGTAGTATAGTTTGAAGTCTGGTATTGTGATGCCTCCCGCTGTGTTCCTTTTGCTTACAATTGTCTTGGCTATTCGGGCTCTTTTTTTGGTTCTATATGAAATTCATGGTGGTTTTTTCCAGTTCTCTGAAGAAACTCAATGGTAGTTTGATGGGGGATAGCATTGATTGTGTAAATTACTTTGGGCCGCATAGCCATTTTCACGATATTTATTCTTCCTAACCACCAACATGGAATGTTTCTCCATCATTTTGTGTCCTGTCTTATTTCGTTGAGCAGTGGTTTGTAGTTTTCCTTAAAGAGGTACCTTACGTTTCTTGTGAGTTGTATTCCTAGGTATTTTATTTTCTTTGTAGCAATTGTGAATGGCAGTTCGTTCTTTATTTGGTTCTCTTTAAGTTTGTTATTGGTGTATAGGAATGCTTGTGATTTTTGAACATTGATTTTCTCTCCTGTGATTTGCTAAAGTTGCTTATCAGTTTCAGGAACTTTTGGACTGAGGTGATGGGGTCTTCTAGGTATACTATCATGTCGTCTGCAAATAGAGACAATTTGACTTCCACATTTTCTATTTGAATACCCTTTATTTCTTTTTCTTGCCTGATTGCTCTGGCTAGAACTTCCAGTACTATGTTGAATAGGACTGGTGAGAGAGGACATCCTTGTCTAGTGCCAGATTTCAAAGGGAGTCCGTCTAGTTTTTGCCCATTCATTATGATATTGGCTGTTGGTTTGCCATAAATAGCTTTTATTACCAAGTTTATTGAGAATTTTTAGCATAAAGGGCTGCTGAATTTTGTCAAATGCCTTCTCTGCGTCAATTGAGATAATCATGTGGTTTTTGTGTTTACTTCTGTTTATGTGGTGAATTACATTTATAGACGTGTATGTTGAACCAGACTTGCATCCCCGGGATGAATCCTACTTGATCATGTTGGATAAGTTTTTTAATGTGCTGTTGCAATCGGTTTGCCAGTATTTTATTGAAGGTTTTTGGATCTATGTTCATCATTTATATTGGCCTGAAGTTTTCTTTTCTTGTTGAGTCTCTGCCGGGTTTCAGTATTAGGATAATGTTGGTCTCAAAATGATTGGGGAAGGATTCCCTCTTTTTGAATTATTTGGAATAGTTTCAGAAGGAATCGTAGTAGATGCTCTTTGTGTGTCTGGTAGAGTTTGGCTGTGAACCCATGTGGACCTGGGCTTTTTTTGTGTGTTAGGCTCTTAATTGATGCCTCAACTTCAGACCTTGTTATTGGTCTATTCATAGTTTCGGCTTCCCTCTGGTTTAGGCTTTGGAGGACACAGGATTTCAGGAATTTATCCATTTCTTCCTGGTATACTAGTTTATGTGTATAGAGTTGTTTGTAGTATTCTCTGATGATGGTTTGAATTTCTGTGGAATCTGTGGTGATTTCCCCTTTATCGTTTTTTATTGCATCTATTTGGTTGTTCTCTCTTTTCTTTTTTATCTGTCTGGCTAGTGGTCTGTCTATTTTGTTGATCTTCTCCAAAAGCCAGCTCTTTAACTTATTAATTTTTTTAAGGGTTTTTTTTTTGTCTCTATCTTTTTCAGTTCTGCTCTGATCTTTGTTATTTCTTGTCTTTGGCTAGGTTTTGAGCTTTTTTGATCTTGCTCCTCTAGCTCTTTCAATTTTGATGATAGGTTGTCCATTTTGAATCTCTGCACTCTTCTCATGTGGGCACTTATTGCTATATATTTTTCTCTACAGACTGCTTTATATGTGTCCCAGAGATTCTGAAACGTTTTGTCTTCATTCTCGTTGGTTTCGAAGAACTTCTTTATTTCTGCCTTCATTTCATTGTTTATCCAATCAACATTTAAGAGCCAGTTTCCATGAAGCTGTGTGGTTCTGAGTTAGTTTCTGAATTCTGAGTTCCAACTTGATTGCACTATGGTGTGAGAGACTGTTTGTTATGATTTCAGTTGTTTTGCATTTGCTGAGGAGTGCTTTACTTCCAATGATGTGGCCAATTTTGGAGTAGGTGTGATGTGGCGCTGAGAAGAATGTATAATTTGTGGATTTGGGGTGGAGAGTTCTGTAAATATCTGTCAGGTTTGCTTGTTCCAGGTTTGTGTTCAAGTCCTGGATATCCTTGTTAATTTTCTGCCTGGTTCATCTGTCTGATATTGAAAGTGGAGTGTTAATGTCTCCCACTATTATTGTGTGAAAGTCTAAGTCTCTTTGTAAGTCATTAAGAACTTGCCTTATATATCTGGGTTCTCCTGCATTGGGTCCATATATCTTTAGAATCATTAGCTCTTCTTGTTGTATCGATCCTTTTACCATTATGTAATGACCTTCTTTGTTTCTTTCAATCTTTGTTGCTTTAAAGTCTATTTTCTCAGAGAGGAGACTTGCAACTCCTGCTTTTTTTGCTCTTCATTTGCTTGGTAAATCTTCCTCCATCCCTTTATTTTGAGCCTTTGTGTATCTTTGCATGTGACGTGGGTTTCCTGGATATAGAACACTGACGGGTTTTGGTTTTTTATCCAATTTGCCAGTCTGTGTCTTTTGATTGGTGCATTTAGCCCATTTACATTTAGGGTTAATATTGTTATGTGTGAATTTGATACTGCCATTTTGATGCTAGCTGGCTGTTTTGCCCATTGGTTCATGTAGATTCTTCATTTTGTTGATCTCTTTAGCATTTGGTATGCCTTTAGGATGGCTGGTACTGGTTGTTTCTTTCTATGTGTTGTTCCTTCTTCAGGAGCTCTTGTAATGCAGGCCTAGTCGTGATAAAAACTCTGAGTACTTGCTTGTTTATGAAGGATTTTATTTTTCCTTCACTTATGAAGCTCAGTTTGGCTGGATATGAAACTCTGGGTTGAAAGTTCTTTTCTTTAAGGATGTTGAATATTGGCCCCCACCCTCTTCTAGCTTTCTAGAGTCTCTGCCAAGAGATCTGCTGTGGGTCTGATGGGTTTCCCTTTGTGGGTGACCTGACCTTTCTCTCTCGCTGCCCTTAGTATTTTCTCCTTCATTTCAACCCTGGTGAATCTGACGATTATGTGCCTTGGGGTTGCTCTTCTTGCAGAATATCTTTGTGGTGTTCTCTGTATTTCCTGGAGTTGAGTATTGACCTGTCTTGCTAGGTTGGGGAAATTTTCCTGGATAATAACCTGAAGAGTGTTTTCCAGCTTGGATTCATTCTCTTCATCACGTTCTGTTACACCTACGAAACGTAGGTTGGGTCTCTTCACATAGTCCCACATTTGTTGGAGATTTTGTTCATTCCTTTTTTTGCTTTTTTCTTTGATCTTGGTTTCTCATTCTATTTCATTGAGTTGATCTTCGACTTCTGATATTCTTTCTTCTTGTTGGTCAATTCGGCTGTTGAAACTTGTGCATGCTTCACGAAGTTCTCATGTTTTGTTTTTCAGCTCCTTCAATTCATTCATATTCCTCTCTAAGTTGTCCATTCTTGTTATCATTTCCTCGAATCTTTTTTCAAATCTTTTTTCAATGCTCTTAGTTTGTTTGCACTGATTTAGAACATGTTCTTTTTGCTCACTGAAATTTCTCATTATCCACTTTCTGAAGTCTGATTCTGTCATTTCGTCACACTCATTCTCCATCCATCTTTGTTCCCCTGCTGGTGAGGAGTTTTGTTTCTTTGTAGGGGGTGAAGTGTTTTGGTTTTGGGTGTTTTCCTTTTTTTTGCGCTGGTTTCTTCCCATCTTTATGTATTTATCCACCTGTCGTCTTAGTAGTTGCTGATTTTTCAGTTGAGTCTCTGTGTGGACCCCCAGATTGTTGATGATGAGGTATTTCTGTTACTTAGTTTTCCTTCTAATGGCCCAGCCCCTCTGCTGTACGAGTGCTGAGGTCCACTCGAGGCCCTGTTTGCTGGGGTATACCTGTAGCAGCTACGGAACAATGAGGGGTGATATCAATTTCTTCTTCTGCTATCTTTGTTTCAGAATGATGCCTGCCAAATGTCAGTCTGATTAGTCCTTTTTTGGGGTGATGACTTTTTGGATCTACAGGGGTCAGGGAGCTGCTTGAGGGGACGGTCTGTGCTTTATAGGAACTCCAGTGCTGAGCTGTGAGCTCCGTTGTTCATTCAGTGTTGTTGGGAGAATGTGTTTATGTCTGTTGCAACAGAACTCATAAAACTTCCCTTTTTCCCCCTTAGATGCTCTGTCTCAGGGAGTTGGGGCTTTCTTTATGAGTATCTGTTGCACTGTCCCGTCCCACTAAGTGGCAGTATATTCACTATTTTTCTGCCGGGGCTCCACCCTGCTAGCGCGGGTCGACCCTGTTGCTGTGGGGTTCCGTTCTGCTGTGGCTTGCTCCGCCCTGCTTGCGGAGTCTCTCTGTTATGGCAGGTTGCCTCGGCAACAGAAGGCTTCATCAGCCCTGGGCGGTACTTCATTAGGGTGGGATAGCGTCAGTAGTGGCAGACACCCCTCCCACACTGGGCTGCACCATACTAGATGCTGGCAGCAAAACTCTCAGCCCTGAGCACCTCCAATCACTGCCATGCTTGTCCCCGTCAGAGTGGGACCCGCCGAGCCCAATCACCCGGCTCCCTGCCTCAGAGTCCATCTTCTCTCTCTCTCTCTCTTCCTCTCCTCAAGCTGAACAGTTGACTCTCTCACGGGTGCCCCAGTAGCCTGCTGATAGGGCACTGGGGTCCATGCAATCTCCCGTGCCACTGCCCACAGCGCTGGCTCAGATCACGTTTCCCAGGAATCTCCTCGTCTGGCTCATTGTCCAAGTCCCATTCAATTAGATGGACATGCCAATTTGCCCTTCCAAATCTCAGATTGCCGGTTTAACAGGGCACCTGGAACAGTGAGTTTTGTGCCTGGTGCTGCTGTGCTGCGGAACCGGCTGAAGCATCCTCACGAGCCGGCTGTGTTAGCCTCCTGTGTCTCTCCCACACCTGGGACTTTCAACGTTCTGTGGGCAATAAAGATCTGTCTGAGAATGCAGCTAGGACTCACCCTCTGGGCCTTCACTGAGAGATGCAATCCAGAGTCGCCTCTACAATGCCATCTTGGAAGTCCTCAGTCTCCCATTATTATTGTGTGGGAGTCTAAGTCTCTTTGTAAGTCATTAAGAACTTCCCTAATATATCTAGGTGCTCCTGCATTGAGTCCATATATATTTAGAATCCTTAGTTCTTCTTGTTGTAGCCACTCATTTAGAGCCTCAATGAATAATGCACACCAGGGTAATAGTCGAGCAGCTTTTATACGGCCACTCATTTTGTGCCTCACTGAGTGATATACACAGGAGGAATCCTCAGGATTCTATTTGATACTACCACTCATTGAGAACCTTGTTGAATAATTCACAATGGAGCAATAATCACGTGTCTATTTTATATGGTCTATCATTCAAAGATTCAGTGAATAATGAAATTCTATGGAGGAATCAAGACGCTGTTTAAGATAGCAACGAATAAAGTGCCTTCCTGAATAAAAGAGGCCTGGGTGACATTCAAGAGTCTATTTCATATGAACTCTAGTTTTGTGTATCACTGAGTAATACACACCTGGGCAGTGTCAGGAGTCTATTTGGTATGGACGCTCAAACAGAACATGTTTGATTAATGCACACATGGATAACAATGACGAGTCTGTGTCATATGGCTACTCCTTCAGACAAAAAGTGAGTAATGCACATGTGGAGTAATTAGAAATCTGTTTTCTATGGCCCCAATTTCACAACCTCACTGAGTATTACACACTTGTAATAGAGCCTGGAGTCTATTTTTCATGGCCACTGATTCAGAGAATCACTAAATAATGCACAGATGCAGAATAGTCAGAAGTCTCTTTCCTATGGCCACTCGTTAAGAGACTCACTAAGTGTAAACACCTGGGAAAAATGTCAGGATTTACCTTTATCCCCTCATTCAGAGTCTTGCTAAATAATGCGCACCTGTGGAATAGTCAGGAATCTCTTCCATGGAGACACATATTCAGAGCCTCGGTGAATAAGACAGGCCCTTGCTATAGTAAGGAATCTAATTAATATGGACACATCTTCTGAGCCTCACTGAATAATACACACCTGTAGAATAATTGGGAGTCTATTTTCCAGGGACCTTCATTCAGAGCCTCGGTAAATAATGTACACCTGTGGAGTAGCCCAGAGTCTGTAATATTAGGAAACATATTCATAGACTCAGTGGATAATATGCATGTGCGGATTAGTCAGGATACCATTTTGTATGGCCACTGACACGTAACCTCAGTAAAAAATGCACAAATGTAAAGCACTCAGCAGTCTATTTCATGTAGACACTCATTCAGAGATTCACTCAATAACACAAATATTTAAGATAGACAGCATCCTGTTTCATATGGTCACGCAGAAAGAGCCTCAATGAGTAATGCACACCTGGTGAAGTGTTAGGAGTCTTTTTTTTTTTAATTTTTATTGCATTATAGATTTTGGGGTACATGTGCAGAACGTGCAAGTTAGTTGCATAGGTACACACATGGCAGTGTGTTTTGCTGCCTTCCTCCCCCTCACCCACACTTGGTATTCATCCCCAGGCTATCCCCCTCAGTCCCCCCGCTGTCCCTCCCCCATTTCCCCCAATAGTCCCCAGTGTATAGTAGACCGCCTCTCTGTGTCCATGTGTTCTCATTTTTCTCACCCGCCTATGAGTGAGTATATGCGGTATTTCTTTTTCTGTTCTTGTGTCAGTTTGCTGAGAATGATGTTCTCCAGATTCATCCTGTCCCTACAAAGGACACAAACTCATCATTTCTGATTGCTGCATAATATTCCATGGTGTACATGTGCCACATTTTCCCAGTCCAGTCTATCATCGATGGGCATTTGGGTTGGTTCCAGGTCTTTGCTATTGTAAACAGTGCTGCAATGAACATTCGTGTGCATGTGTCCTTATAGTAGAACGATTCACAGTCTCTTGGATAGATACCCAGTAATGGGATTGCTGGGTCAAATGGAATTTCTATTTCTAGGTCCCTGAGGAATCGCCACACTGTCTTCCACAATGGCTGAACTAATTTACACTCCCACCAACAGTGTAAGAGTGTTCCTATTTCTCCACATCCTCTCCAGCATCTGCTGTCTCCAGATTTTTTAATGATCGCCATTCTAACTGGTGTGAGATGATATCTCAATGTGGTTTTGATTTGCATCTCTCTAATGAACAAGGATGATGAGCACTTTTTCATATGTTTGTTGGCCTCATGAATGTCTTCTCTTGTAAAGTGTCTGTTCATATCCTTTGCCCATTTTTGAATGGGCTTGTTTGTTTTCTTTCTGTAAATCTGTTTGAGTTCTTTGTAAATTCTGGATATCAGCCCTTTGTCTGATGCGTAAACTGCAAAGATTTTTTTCCATTCTGATGGTTGTCGATTCACTCTAGTGACTGTTTCTTTTGCCGTGCAGAAGCTGTGGAGTTTGATTAGGTCCCATTTGTCTATTTTGGCTTTTGTTGCCAATGCTTTTGGTGTTTTGTTCATGAAGTCCTTGCCTACTCCTATGTCCTGAACGGTTTTGCCTAGATTTTCTTCTAGGGTTTTTATGGTGTCAGGTCTTACATTTAAGTCTTTAATCCATCTGGAGTTAATTTTAGTGTAAGGTGTCAGGAAGGGGTCCAGTTTCTGCTTTCTGCACATGCCTAGCCAGTTTTCCCTACACCATTTATTAAATAGGGAATCCTTTCCCCATTGCTTGTTTTTGTCTGGTTTATCAAAGATGATATGGTTGTAGATATGTTGTGTTGCCTCTGATGTTTCTGTTCTGTTCCATTGGTCTATATCTCTGCTTTGGTACCAGTACCATGCTGTTTTGATTACTGTAGCCTTGTAGTATAGTTTGAAGTCTGGTAGCGTGATGCCTCCTGCTGTGTTCTTTTTGCTTAGAATTGACTTGGCTATGCGGGCTCTTTTTTGGTTCCATATGAAATTCATGGTGGATTTTTCCAGTTCTATGAAGAAATTCAATGGTAGTTTGATGGGGATAGCATTGAATGTGTAAATTACTTTGGGCAGTATAGCCATTTTCACAATATTGATTCTTCCTAACCACGAACATGGAATGTTTCTCCATCTGTTTGTGTGCTCTCTAATTTCGTTGAGCAGGTGTTTGTAGTTTTCCTTAAAGAGGTCCCTTACATTCCTAGTGGGTTGTATTCCTAGGTATTTTATTTTCTTTGTAGCGATTGTGAATGGCAGTTCGTTCTTTATTTGGTTCTCTTTAAGTCTGTTATTGGTGTATAGGAATGCTTGTGATTTTTGCACATTGATTTTGTATCCTGAGACTTTGCTGAAGTTGCTTATCAGTTGCAGGAGCTTTTGGGCTGAGGTGATGGGGTCTTCTAGGTATACTATCATGTCGTCTGCAAATAGAGACAATTTGGCTTCCACCTTTCCTATTTGAATACCCTTTATTTCTTTTTCTTGCCTGATTGCCCTGGCTAGAACTTCCAGTAGTATGTTGAATAGAAGTGGTGAGAGAGGGCATCCTTGTCTAGTGCCGGATTTCAAAGGGAATGCTTCCAGTTTTTGCCCATTAAGTATGATACTGGCTGTTGGTTTGTCGTAAATAGCTTTTATTACTTTGAGATATGTTCCATCAATACCAAGTTTATTGAGGGTTTTTAGCATAAAGGGCTGTTGAATTTTGTCAAATGCCTTCTCTGCGTCAATTGAGATAATCATGTGGTTTTTGTTTTTGCTTCTTTTTATGTGGTGAATTACATTTATAGACTTGCGTATGTTGAACCAGCCTTGCATCCCCGGGATGAATCCTACTTGATCATGATGGATAAGTTTTTTAATGTGCTGTTGCAGTCGATTTGCCAGTATTTTATTGAAGATTTTTGCATCTATGTTCATCATGGATATTGGCCTGAAGTTTTCTTTTCTTGTTGAGTCTCTGCCAGGTTTTGTATCAGGATGATGTTGGTCTCATAAAATGATTTGGGAAGGGTTCCCTCTTTTTGGATTATTTGGAATAGTTTCAGAAGGAATGGTACCAGATCCTCTTTGTGTGTCTGGTAGAATTCAGCTGTGAACCCATCTGGACCTGGGCTTTTTTTGTGTGGTAGGCTCTTAATTGCTGCCTCAACTTCTGACCTTCTTATTGGTCTATTCATAGTTTCGGCTTCCTCCTGGTTTAGGCTTGGGAGGACACAGGCATCCAGGAATTTATCCATTTCTTCCTGATTTACTAGTTTGTGTGCATTGAGTTGTTTGTAGTATTCTCTGATGATGGTTTGAATTTCTGTGGAATCTGTGGTGATTTCCCCTTTATCGTTTTTTATTGCATCTATTTGGTTGTTCTCTCTTTTCTTTTTTATCAGTCTGGCTAGTGGTCTGTCTATTTTGTTGATCTTTTCTCTTAGATTTGTTAATTTTTTGAAGGGTTTTTCTTGTCTCTATCTCCTTCAGTTCTGCTCTGATCTTAGTTATTTCTTGTCTTCGGCTAGGTTTTGAGCTTTTATGATTTTGCTCCTCTAGCTCTTTCAATTTTGACGATAGGGTGTCAATTTTGGATCTCTCCACTTTTCTCATGTGGGCACTTATTGCTATATATTTTCCTCTACAAACTGCTTTAAATATGTCCCAGAGATTCTTGTACGTTGTGTCTTCATTCTCGTTGGTTTCAAAGAACTTCTTTATTTCTGCCTTCATTTCATTGTTTATCCAATCAACATTCAAGAGCCAGTTGTTCAGTTTCCATGAAGCTGTGCGGTTCTGAGTTATTTTCTGCATTCTGAGTTCCAACTTGATTGCACTATGGTCTGAGAGACTGTTTGTTATGATTTCCATTGTTTTGCATTTGCTGAGGAGTGCTTTACTTCCAATTATGTGGTCAATTTTGGAGTAGGTGTGATGTGGTGCTGAAAAGAATGTATATTCTGTGGATTTGAGGTGGAGAGTTCTGTAAATGTCTATCAGGTTTGCTTGTTCCAGGTCTGAGTTCAAGTCCTGGATATCCTTGTTAATTTTCTGTCTGGTTGATCTGTCTGCTATTGACAGTGGAGTGTTAAAGTCTCCCACTATTATTGTGTGGGAGTCTGAGTCTCTTTGTAAGTCATTAAGAACTTGCCTTATATATCTGGGTGCTCCTACATTGGGTCCATATATATTTAGGGTCGTTAGCTCTTCTTGTTGTATCGATCCTTTTACCATTATGTAGTGACCTTCTTTGTCCCTTTTGAACTTTGTTACTTTAAAGTCTATTTTATCAGAGATGAGAATTGCAACTTTTGCTTTTTTTTGCTCTCCATTTGCTTGGTAAATCTTCCTCCATCCTTTTATTTTGAGCCTTTGTGTATCTTTGTGTGTGAGGTGGGTTTCCTGGATACAGCACACCGATGGATTTTGGTTTTTTATCCAATTTGCCAGTCTGTGTCTTTTGATTGGTGCATTTAGCCCATTTACATTCAGGGTTAATATTGTTATGTGTGAATTTGATACTGCCATTTTGATGCTATCTGGCTGTTTTGCCCATTGGTTCATGTACATTCTTCATTTTGTTGATGGTCTTTAGCATTTGGTATGCTTTTAGGATGGCTGGAACTGGTTGTTTCTTTCTATGTGTAGTGCCTCTTTCAGGAGCTCTTGTAAAGCAGGCCTAGTGGTGACAAAATCTCTGAGTACTTGCTTGTTCGTGAAGGATTTTATTTTCCCTTCACTTATGAAGCTCAGTTTGGCTGGATATGAAATTCTGGGTTGAAAGTTCTTTTCTTTAAGGATGTTGAATATTGGCCCCCACTCTCTTCTGTCTTGTAGAGTCTCTGCCGAGAGAACTGCTGTGAGTCTGATGGGCTTCCCTTTGTGGGTGACCCGACCTTTCTCTCTGGCTGCCCTTAGTATTTTCTCCTTCATTTCAACCCTGGTGAATCTGACGATTATGTGCCTTGGGGTTGCTCTTCTTGTGGAGTATCTTTGTGGTGTTCTCTGTATTTCCTGGAGTTCAGTATGGACCTGTCTTGCTAGGTTGGGGAAATTTTCCTGGATAATATCCTGAAGAGTGTTTTCCAGCTTAGATTCATTCTCTTCATCACATTCTGGTACACCTATCAAACGTAGGTTGGGACTCTTCACATAGTCCCACATTTCTTGGAGATTTTGTTTATTCCTTTTTGTGCTTTTTTCTTTAATCTTGGTTTCACGTTTTATTTCATTGAGTTGATCTTCAATTTCTGATATTCTTTCTTCTGCTTTGTCAATTTGGCTGTTGAATCTTGTGCATGCTTCACGAAGTTCTCGTGTTGTGTTTTTCAGCTCCTTCAATTCATTCATATTCCTCTCTAAGTTGTCCATTCTTGTTATCAATTCCTCGAATTTTTTTTCAAATCTTTTTTCAAGGTTCTTAGTTTCTTTGCACTGATTTAGAACATGTTCTTTTAGCTCAATGAAGTTTCTCATTATCCACTTTCTGAAGTCTGATTCTGTCATTTCGTCACACTCATTCTCCGTCCAGCTTTGTTCCCTTGCTGGTGAGGAGTTTTGGTCCTTTGTAGGAGGTGAGGTGTTTTGGTTTCGGGTGTTTTCCTCCTTTTTGCGCTGGTTTCTTCCCATCTTTATGGATTTATCCGCCTGTCGTCTTTGTAGTTGCTGATTTTTCAATTGGGTCTCTGTGTGGATGCTGAGATTGTTGATGATGAAGTATTTCTGTTACTTAGTTTTCCTTCTAGTGGTCTAGCCCCTCTGCTGTATGAGTGCTGAGGTCCACTCCAGGCCCTGTTTGTCTGGAGTATACCTGTAGCAGCTGTGGAAGAGTGAGGGATGATACCAGTTTCTTCTGCTGCTCTCTTTGTTCCAGAATGATGCCCGCCAAATGTCAGTCTGATTAGTCCTGTTTTTGCGGTGACTCTTTGGATATACAGGGGTCAGGGTGCTGCTTAAGGAGACGTTTTGTGCTTTATAGTAGCTCCAGTGCTGAGCTGTGAGCTCCGTTGTTCATTCAGGGTTGTTGGGAGGTTGTTTATGTCTGCTGTAATTGAACTCATAAAACACCACCCTTTTATTTCCCCCCCTTATATGAACTGTTTCAGGGAGTTGGGGCTTTCTTTATGAGTATCTGTTGCACTGTCCTGCCCCACTAGGTGGCAGTCTATTCACTATTTGCCTGCCGGGGCTCTGACCCACTAGCGCGGTTCTGCCCTGTTGCTGCTGGGCTCCCTTCTGCTGTGGAGAGCTCCCGTCTCCTGGGAGTCTCTCTGTTATGGCAGGTTGCCTCGGCAACGGCAGGCTGCTTCGGCCCTGGGCGGTACTTCAATAGGGGCGGATTGTTTCAGCGGTGGTGGACGCCCCTCCCTCACCGGGCTGCACCGTCCTAGATGCCGGCAGCAAAACTCTCAGCGCCAAGCGTCTCCAGTCATTGCCCTGCTTGTCCCTGTGAGGGTGGGACCCGCTGAGCCCGATTACCCAGCTCCCTGCCTCAGAGTCCGTCCTCTCTCTCTCTCCCTGCCTCTCCGCAAGCTTAAAGTTCGACTCTCTCACTGGCGCCCCAGGAGCCTGCCGATAGGGCACTGGGATCCGTGCGATCTCCCGTGCCACTGCCCACTTCACCGGCTCAGATCACGCTTCCCAGGAAACTCCCAGGAAACTCCTAGTCTGGCTCACTGTCCAAGTCCCGTTCAATCAGATGGACACGCCAATCTGCCCTTCAAACTCTCAGATTGCCGGTTTAACAGGGCGCCCAGACCAGTGAGTTCCATGCCGGGTCCTGCAGCGGCGCTGGCCTAAGCAGCGCCGGCCGAAGCAGCCGCGCCAGGGGGCTGCGTTAGCCGGTTTTACTTTACTAGCGTCCTGTGGGACTTTCAACGCTCTGTGGGCTAGAAAAGTCCATCCGAGAATGCGGCTAGGACTCACCCTCTGCGCCGTCACTGAGAGCTGCAATCCTGAGTCGATTCTACGACGCCATCTTGCCGGGCCTCCCAGGAGTCTGTTTTATACAGCCTCTCATTTACAGCCTCATGGAGTAATGCACACGTGTGGAATAGACACTAGTCTGTTTTACATGGTCAGGAAAACCAAAGCCTGAGTGAGTAGTACGTAACTTTGGAATAGTCACTAGTCTACTCCATAGGCCCAATTGTTTAGAGTCAGAGTCAATAATGCACGCCTGTGGACTAGTCAGAAAACAATTTCATATGGCCAAAGGGATTCAGAGCCTCAGAGAATAATACATACCTGAAAAATACTCAGGACTCTATTACATGTGGCATCAATTTCAGAGCCTCATTGAATAGGAAACACCTGTATTGTAGTCAGAATTCTCTTTTATACAGCCACATATTCAGAGTCTAACTGAGTAACATATGCCTTGGGAAAATCAGGATTCTATTTTGTATAGCCACTCATTTAGAGGCGAATGTAAAAATGCACGCATAAGTAGTATTCAGAAATCTCTATTTTATGGCCACTCATTCAGAGCTTCACAGAAGTATACAGACCTATGGAAACGTCAGGAGTGTAATTCCCATGGCCACTTATTCAGATCCTCAGTGAAGAATCATATATATCTGGAAAATACTCAGGATTCTATTATATACAGCCACTTATCCAGAGACTCACGGAATAATGCACACCTAAAGAATAGTCTAAAGACTCATTGATATGACCCTACACCCAGCGACTCAGTGGCCAATGCAGAAAAGGAAAATAGTCAACAGGATAGTCAGGAGTTCATGTTATGTAGTCACTCGTTCCGAATCTCACTGAACAATACACACCTGGGGAATAGTCAGAGTCCAAGTCATATGGACACCCAATCACAGCATTACTGAATAATGCACAATAGGGCAATAGTAGGAACTATATTTCATGTAGCCTCTCATTCAGAGCTTCAGTGCATAATAAACAGCTGTGGAGTAGTCAGGATCTGATTTAAGATAGCCCCAAATTAAGCGAATCCATGAATAATACACACACGTGTCAGAGTCAGGAGACTATTTGATATTGACACTCACAGAATCTTTTCGAGTACTGCACATGTGGGGAATAATCACGAGTCTCCTTCATATGGTGATTCGTTTGGAGAATCCAAAAGTAACGCAACCCTGTGAAGTAAAATGTGTTCTATTTCGTAAGGCCACTCTTTCAGTGTTTTAGTGAATAGTATGTAAATCTGATAAGTCAGTAGTCTCTTTTACATGGCCACTCGTTCAGGGCCTCTGTGAAGAAATATCCCCTCAAAAATAGTCAAGGGTCTACTTCAAATTGCTACACTTTCAGAGTCTCTGTACATAATTAACACCTGGGCAATACACCTGAGTCTCTGTTTTTTTTATGCCTACTTAGTCAGAGTCTCATTCAATAATACACACCTGGGGAAGTGTGAAGAGTCTACCTCATGTAGCCACTCATTTAGAGCCTCAGTGAATAATGCACACCAGGGCAGTAGTCGAGCAGCTTTTATACAGCCACTCATTTTGTGCCTCACTGACTGATAGACACCTGTGGAATCCTCTGGATTCTACTTGATACTACCACTCATTGAGAACCTTGTTGACTAACTCACAATGGGCAATAGTCAGGTGTCTCTTTTATATGGTCTATCATTCAAAGTTTCAGTGAATAATTACCTTCAATGGAGTAATCAGAACACCGTTTAAGATAGCCACAAATTAAGTGCCTTCCTGACTGATACACACCTGGGTGACAGTTGGGAGTCTATTTCATATGAACTCTTGTTCTGTGTATCGCTGAGTAATACACACATGGAGCAGTGTCAGGAGTCTATTTGTTATGGATGCTCAAAAGCAACCTGTTTGATTAATGCACACATGAATAGCAATGAGGAGTCTGTGTCATATGGCTACTCCTTCAGACAAACAGTGAATAATTCACATGTGGAGTAATTAGAAGTCTGTTTCCTATGGCCCCACTTTTCCAGCCTCACTGAGTATTTCACCCTTGTGATAGAGTCTGGAGTCTATTTTTTATGGCCACCCATTCAGAGAATTACTAAATAATGCACACTTGCGTAATATTCAGAAGTCTCTTTCCTATGGCCACTCGACAAGAGCCTCACTGAGTATAAACACCTGGAAAAAGAGTTAGGATTTACCTTTACCCTTTCATTCAGAGTCTCACTAAATCATGTGCACCTGTGGAATAGTAAAAAGACTCTTTCATGTGGCCTCTAACTCAGAGTGTCACTGAATAATGTGGTGTAGTCAGGAGTCTATTTCATGGAGACACATATTCAGAGCCTGTCTGAATAAGACGTCCCTTGCTATAGTAAGGAATCTAATTAATGTGGCCACATCTTCTGAGCCTCACTGAATAATACACACCTGAAGAATAATTGGGAGTCTATTTTCCATGGACCTTCATTCAGAGCCTTGGTAAATAATGTACATTCATGGAGTAGCCTGGAGTCTGTTATATTAGGACACACATTCATAGCATCAGTGGATAATATGCACGTGTGGATTAGTCAGGATTCCATTTTGTATGGCCAGTGATTCGTAAACTCAGTGAAAAATGCACAAATGTAAAGTACTCAGCAGTCTATTCCATATAGACACTCATTCAGTGATTCACTGAATAACACAAATATTTAAGACAGACAGCACCCTGTTTCATATGATCACACAAAAAGAGCCTCACTGAGTAATGCACACCTGGGGAAGTGTTAGGAGTCTACATTATACAGCCTCTCATTAACAGCCTCAGGGAATAATGCACACTTGTGGAATAGACACTAGTCTGTTTTTTTTTATTTATTTTTATTTTTGCCAAGCAATGAGAGCTTCGGAGGTTGCTGAGGTTGGTTGGCCTTGAACTCTTGGCCTCACCTTCACAAGCCCCACGACATACAGCCTGAGCCACTTTGAGTCCCTACTAGTCAGTTTTATGTGGCCAGGAAAAGCATAGCATGAGTGAATAGTATGCAACATTGGAACAGTCACTTGTCTACTCCATATGCCCAAGTATTTAGAGTCAGAGTCAATAATACACACCTTCGGACTAGTCAGAAAACAATTTCATATGGCCAAAGAGTTTCAGAGCCTCAGTGAATAATACATACCTGGGAAATCCTGAGGACGCTATTTAATGTGGCATCAATATCAGAGCTTCCTTGAATAGGAAACACCTGTATTGTTGTCAGGATTCTATTTTCTATAGCCACATATTCAGATCCTAACTGAATAAGATACACCTTGGAAAAAGTCACGATTCTATTTCATATAGCCACTGATTTAGAGACGAATGTAAAAATGCACGCCTGAGGAGTATTCAGGAGTCTCTATTATATGGCCACTCATTCAGAGCTTCACAGAATAATACAGACCTATGAAAACGTCAGGAGTGTACTTCACATGGCCACTTATTCAGGACCTCAGTGAAGAATTATATATATCTGAAAAATGCTCAGGATTCTATGATATATAGCCACTTATCCAGAGACTCACGGAATAATGCACACCTAAAAAATAGTCTGCAGATTCTTTGATATGACCCTACACCCAGCGACTCAGTGTCCAGTGCAGAACTGGAAAATAGTCAAGAGGATAGAGTCAGAAGTTTATGTTATGTGGTCACTCGTTCAGAATCTCACTGAACAACACACACCTGGGGAATAGTCAGAGTCTAAGTCATGTGGCCACCCAATCACAGCATTACCGAATAATGCACAAAGGGGCAATAGTAAGGAGTCTATTTCATGTTGCCTCTCATTCAGAACTTCAGTGCGTAATAAACAGCTGTGGTGTAGTCAGAATCTGATTTAATGTAGCCCCAAATTAAGCAGCTCTGTGAATGATACACACACGTTTCAAAGTCAGGAGACTATTTGATATAGACACTTATACAGAACCATTTTTAGTACTGCACATGTGGGGAATAATTACTAGTTTGTTTCATATGGTGATTCATTTGGAGAATCCAAAGATAAACACACACCTGTGGAATAAAATGGGTTTCCTTCCCTAAGGCCACCTTTCAATGTTTTAGTTAATAGTATGTAAATCTGATAAGTCAGTAGTCTCTTTTACATGGCCACTCGTTCAGGGCCTCTGTGAAGAAATATCCCCTCAAAAATAGTCAATGGTCTACTTCAAATTGCTACACTTTCAGAGTCTCTGTACATAATTAACACCTGGGCAATACACCTGAGTCTCTGGGTTTTTTTTATGCCTACTTAGTCAGAGTCTCATTCAATAATACACACCTGGGGAAGTGTGAAGAGTCTACCTCATGTAGCCACTCATTTAGAGCCTCAGTGAATAATGCACAACAGGGTAATAGTCAAGCAGCATTTAAACGGCCACTGGTTTTGTGCCTCTCTGAGTGATATACTCCTGAGGAATCCTCAGGATTCTATTTGATACTACCACTCGTAGAGATACTTGTTGAATAATTCACAATGCAGCAATAGTCAGGTGTCCATTTTATATAGTCTATCATTCAAAGTTTCAGTGAATAATGACCTTCTATAAAGTAATCAGGATGCTGTATAAGATTGCTACTAATTAAGTGCCTTCCTGAATGATACACACCTGGGAGACAGTCAGGAGACTATTTAATATGAAATCTAGTTTTGTGTATCGCTGAGCAATACACACCTGGGGCAGTGTCAGTATTCTATTTGGTATGGACTCTCAAACGGAACCTGTTAAATTAATGCACACATGGATAACAATGAGGAGTCTGTGTCATACGGCTACCCCTTCAGACAAATAGTGAATGCACATGTGTGGTAATTAGAAGTCTGTTTCCTTTGGCCCCTCTTTCACAGCCTCACTGAGTATTATGCACTTGTGATAGAGTCTGGAGTCTATTTTTATGGCCACTCATTCAGAGAATAACTCAATAATGCACACCCATGGAATAGTCAGAAGTCTCTTTCTTATGGCCACTCGTTAAGAGCCTCACTAAGTGAAAAACTTGGAAAAAGTGTCAGGATTTACCTTTTTTCCCTCATTCAGAATCTCACAAAATAAAGCACACGTGTAAAATAGTCAGGAGACCCTTTCATGTGACCTCTAACTCGGAGTGTCACTGAAAAATGTGGTGTAGTCAGGAGTCTATTTCATGGAAACACATATTCAGAGCATCAGTGAATAAGACAAGCCCTTACAATAGTAAGGAATCTGATTAATATGGCAAAATCTACTGAGCCTCACTGAATAATACACACCTGGAGAATAATTGGGAGTCTATTTTCCATAGACCTTCATTCGGAGCCTCGGTAAATAATATACACACGTGCAGTAGCCAGGAGTCTGTTATATTAGGACACACATTCATAGCATCAGTGGATAATATGCCCGTGTGGATTACTCAGGATTCCATTTTATATGGCCACTGACTCGTATCCTCAGTGAAAAATGCACAAATATAAAGTACTCAGCAGTCTATTTCATATAGACACTCATTCAGAGATTCACTGAATAACACAAATATTTAAGATAGAGAGCATCCTGTTTTATATGGTCACACAGAAATAGTCACTGAGTAATACACACCTGGAGCAGTGTTAGGAGTCTACTTTATACAGCCTCTCATTTACGGCCTCAGGGAATAATGCACACGTGTGTAATAGACACTAGTCTATTTTATATGACCTCAAAAAGCAAAGTTAGAGTGAGTAATACACAACTTTGGAATAGTCACTAGTCTACTCCATATGCCCAGGTATCTAGAGTCAGAGTCAATAATGCACGCCTGCGGACAAGTCAAAAAAAAATTTCATGTGGCCAAAGCATTTCAGAGCCTCAGTGAATAATACATACCTGGGAAATATTCAGGACTCTATTACATGTGGCATCAATTTCAGAGCTTCATTGAATAGGAAACACCTGTATTGTAGTCAGAATCCTGTTTCATACAGCCACATATTCAGAGCTTAACTGAGTAACATACGTTTTGGAAAACGTCAGGATTCTATTTCTTATAGCCACTCACATAGAGGTGAATGTAAAAACGCACGCCTGAGGAGTATTAAGGATTCTCTATTTTATGGCCACTCATTTAGAGCTTCACAGAAAAATACAGACCTATAGAAACATCAGGAGTGTACTTCACATGGCCACTTACTCAAGACCTCAGTGAAGAGTCATATATATATGAAAAATACTCAGGATTCTATGATATACAGCCACTTATCCGGAGACTCAGGGAATAGTGCACACATAAGGGATAGTCTGGAGACTCTTTGATAAGACCCTACACCCAGCGACTCAGTGGCCAATGCAGAACTAGAAAATAGTCAAGAGTATAGAGTCAGGAGGTTATGTTATGTGGTCACTCGTTCAGAATCTCACTGAAAAATACACACAGGGGGAATATTCGGAGTCCAAGTCATGTGTCCACCCAATCACAGCATTATCGAGTAATGCACAAAGGGGCAATAGTAAGGAGTCTATTTCATGTTGCCTCTCATTCAGAGCTTCAGTGCGTAATAAAAAGCTGTGGTGCAGTCAGGACCTGATTTAAGGTAGCCCCAAATTAAGCAGCTTTGTGAATGATACACACACCTGTCAGAATAAGGAAACTATTTGATATAGACATTCATACAGAACCATTTCGAGTACTGCACATGTGGGGAATAATCACTAGTTTGTTTCATATGATGATTAATTTGGAGAATCCAAAGATTACACACACTTTTGGAATAAAATGGGTTGTCTTCCCTAAGGCCACCTTTCAGTGTTTTAGTGAATAGTACGTATATCTGATAAGTCAGAAATCTCTTTCACATGGCCACTCGTTAAGGGCCTCTGTGAAGAACACTCCCCTTAAGAATAGTCAAGCATCTACTTCAAATGGCTACACGTTCAGAGTCTCTGTATGTAATTAACACCTGGGCAATACACCTGAGTCTCTTTATTTTATGCCCACTTAGTCAGAGTCTCATTCAATAATACACACCTGGGGAAGTGTGAAGAGTCTACCTCATGGAGCCACTCATTTAGAGCCTCAGTGAATAATGCACACCAGGGAAATAGTTGAGCAGCTTTTTTACGTCCACTCATTTTGTGCCTCACTGAGTGATATACACCTGAGGAATCCTCAGGATTCTATTTGACACTACCACTCGTTGAGAACCTAGTTGAATAATTCACAATGGAGCAATAGTCAGGTGCCTATTTTATATGGTCTATCATTCAAAGTTTCAGTGAATAATGACCTTCTATGGAGTAATCAGGATGCTGTTTAAGACAGCCACCTATTAAGTGCCTTCCTGAATGATACACACCTGGGTGACAGTCGGGAGTCTATTTCATATGAACTCTAGTTTTGTGTATCGTTGAGTAATACACACCTGGGGCAGTTTCAGGAGTCTATATTGTATGGATGCTCATACAAAACCTGTTCGATTAATGCACACATGGAGAACAATGAGGAGTCTGTGTCATATGGCTACTCCTTCAGACAAACAGTGAATAATGCACATGTGTGGTAGTTAGAAGTCTGTTTTCTATGGCCCCTCTTTCACAGCCCTACTGAGGATTATGCACTTGTGATAGAGTCTAGAGTCTAATTTTTATAGCCACTCATTCAGAGAATCACTAAATAATGCACACCCATGGAACATTCAGAAGTCTCTTTCCTATGGCCACTCGTTAAGAGCCTCACTGAATGTAAACACCTGGGGAAAGGATCAGGATTTACCTTTTCCCGAACATTCAGAGTCTCGCTAAATAATGCGCACCTGTGGAATAGCCAAGAGACTCTTTCACGTGACCTCTAACTCAGAGTGTCACTGAATAATGTGGTGTAGTCAGGAGTCTATTTCATGGAGACACATATTCAGAGCATTGGTGAATAAGACAAGCTCTTGCTATAGTAAGGAATCTAATTAATATGGCCACATCTTCTGAGCCTCACAGAATAATAAACACCTGGATAATTATTGGGAGTTTATTTTACATGGACCTTTATTCAGAGCCTCAGTAAATAATGTACACCCGTAGAGTAGCCAGGAGTCTGTTATATTAGGACACACATCCATAGCATCAGTGGATAATATGCACGTGAGGACTAGTCAGGATTCCATTTTGTATGGCCACTGACTTGTAATCTCAGTGAAAAGTGCACAAATGTAAAGTACTCAGCAGTGTATTTCATATAGACACTCATTTAGAAATTCACTGAATAAAACAAATATTTAAGATAGACAGCATCCTGTTCCATATGGTCACACAGAAAGAGACTCACTGAGTAATACATACCTGGGGAAGGGTTAGGAGTCTACTTTATACAGCCTCTCATTTACAGCCTCCCGGAATAATGCACACGTGTGGAATAGACACTAGTCTATTTTATATGGCCTCGAAAAGCAAAGCCTGAGTGACTAATACACAACTTTGGAATAGTCACTAGTCTTCTCCATATGCCCAAGAATTTAGAGTCAGAGTTAATAATACATGCCTTCGGACTGGTCAGAAAAAAATTTCATATGCCCAAAGCATTTCAGAGCTTGAGTGAATAATATATACCTCAGAAATACTCAGGACGCTATTATATGTGGCATCAATTTCAGAGGTTCATTGAATAGGAAACACTGTATTGTAGTCAGAATCCCATTTCATACAGCCACATATTCAGAGCCTAACTGAATAACATACGTTTTGGGAAAAGTCAGGATTCTATTTCGTAAAGCCACTCATTTAGAAGCGAATGTAAAAACGCACGCCTGAGGAGTATTCAGGAGTCTCTATTTTATGGCCACTCATTCAGAGCTTCACAAAATAATACAGACCTATGGAAACGTCATGAGTGTACGTCACATGGCCATTAATCAGGAACTCACTGAAGAATCATATATACTGGAAAATACTAAGGATTCTATGATATACAGCCACTTATCCGGAGACTCACGGAGTAGTGCACACCCAAGGAATAGTCTGGAGACTCTTTGATATGACCCTACTCCCAGCGACTCAGTGGCCAATGCAGAACTGGAAAATAGGTAAGAGGAAATGAGTCAGGAGGTTGTGTTATGTGGTCACTCATTCAGAATCTCACTGAAGAATACACAGCTGGGGATAATCCGAGTCCAAGTCATGTGGCAACCCAATCACAACATTACGGAATAATGCACAATGTGGAAATAGTAATTAGTCTATTTCATGTGGCATCTCATTAAGAGCTTAAGTGCATAATAAACAGCTGTGGAGTAGTTAGGACCCGATTTAAGGTAGCCCCAAATTAAGCAGCACCCTGAATGATGCACACACGTGTCAGATTCAGGAGACTATTTGATATAGACACTCATACAGAACCTTTTCGAGTACTGCACATGTGGGAAATAATTGCTAGTCTGTTTTATATAGTGATTCATTTGGAGAATCCAAAGTTAATACAAACCTGTGGAGTAAAATGGGTTCCCTTTCATAAGGCCACCCTTTCAGTGTTTCAGTGAATAGTATGCATATCAGAAAAGTCAGGAATCTCTTTCACATGGCTGCTCGTTCAAGGCCTCTGTGAAGAACACTCCCCTCAAGAATAGTCAATGGTCTACTTCAAATGCCTACCCGTTCAGAGTCTCTGTACATAATTAATACCTGGGCAATACACCAGAGTCTGTGTTTTTTTTATACCCACTTAGTCAGTTTCATTCTATAATACACACCTTGGGAAGTGTGAAGGGTCTAACTCATGTAGTCACTCATTTACAGCCTCAGTGAAAAATGCACACCAGGGTAATAGGTGAGCAGCTTTTATACGGCCACTTATTTTGTGCCTCACTGAGTTATATACACCTGAGAAATCTTCAGAATTATATTGGTACTACCACTCGTTAAGAACCTTGTTGAATAATTCACAATGGAGAAATAGTCAGGTGCCTATTTTATATGGCTTATCATTCAAAGTTTCAGTGAATAATGACCTTCTAGAGAGTAATAAGGACGCTGTTTAAGATAGCCAAGAATTAAGTGCCTTCCTGAATGATACACACCTGGATGACGGTCGGGAGTCTATTTCATATGAACTCTAGTTTTGTGTATCGCTGAGTAATACACACCTGTGGCAGTGTCAGGATTCTATTTGGTATGGACGCTCAAACAGAACCTTTTTGATTAATGCACACATGGATAACAATTAGGAGTCTGTGTCATACGGCTACTCCTTCAGACAAACAGTGATTAATGCACATGTGTGGTAATTAGAAGTCTGATTCCTATGGCCCATCTTTCACTGCCTAACTGGGTATTATGCACTTGTGATAGAGTCTGGAGTCTATTTTTTATGGCCACTCATTCAGAGAATCACTAAATAATGAACACCCGTGGAATAGTCAGAAGTCTCTTCCCTATGGCCACTCATTAAGAGCCTCACTAAGTGTAAACACCTGGGGAAAGAGTCAGGATTTACCTTTGTCCCCTCATTCAGAGTCTCCATAAATAATGTGCACCTGTGGAATAGTCAGAAGACTCTCTCATGTGACCTCTAACTCAAAGTGTCACTGAACAATGTGGTGTAGTCAGGAGTCTATTTCATGGAGACACATATTCAGAGCATCAGTGAATAAGACAGGCCCTTGCTATAGTAAGGAATCTAATTAACATGGGCATATCTTCTGATCCTCACTGAATAATACACACCTGGAGAATAATTGGGAGTCTGTTTTCCATGGACCTTCATTCAGAGTCCCGGTAAATAATGTAAACCCATGGAGTAGCCAGGAGTCTGTTATATTAGGACACACATTCATAGCATCAGTTGATAATATGCACGTGTGGATTAGTCAGGATTCCATTTTGTATGGCCACTGAGTCGTAACCTCAGTGAAAAATGCACAAATTTAAAGTACTCAGCAGTCGATTTCATATAGACACTCATTTAGAAATTCACTGAATTACACAAATATTTAAGATAGACAGCATCCTCTTTCATATGGTCACACAGAAAGAGACTCACTGAGTAATACACACCTGGGGAAGTGTTAGGAGTCTACATTATACAGCCTCTCATTTGCAGCCTTAGGAAATAATGCACACATGTGGAATAGATACTAGTCTTTTTTATATGGCCTGAAAAAGAAATGAAAAAGTGAGTAATACACAACTTTGGAATCGTCACTAGTCTACTCCATATGCCCAAGTATTTAGAGTCAGAGTAAATAAGCACGCCTGCGGACTAGTCAGAAATCAATTTCATATGACCAAAGAGTTTCAGAGCCTCAGTGAATAATACATACCTGGGAAATACTCAGGATGCTATTACATGTGTCATCAATTTTAGAGATTCACTGAATAGGAAACACCTGTATTGTAGTCAGAATCCTGTTTTATACATCGACATGTTCAGAGCCTTAGTGAGTAATATTCAGCTTGGCAAAAGTCAGGATTCTATTTCGTATAGCCACTCATTTAGAGGCAAATGTAAAACGCATGCCTGAGGAGTATTCAGGAGTCTCTATTTTACGGCCACTCATTCAGAGCTTCACAGAATAATACAGACCTATGAAAACGTCACGAGTGTACTTAGCATGGCCACTTATTTAGGACCTCACTGAAGAATTGTATATATCTGGAAAATACTCAGGATTCTATAATATACAACCACTTATCCGGGGACTCACAGAATAGTGAACACCTAAGAAATAGTCTGGAGATTATTTGATATGTCCATACACCCAGGGACTCAGTGGCCAATGCAGAACTGAAAAATAGTCAAGAGGATAGAGTCAGGAGGTTATGTTATGTGGTCACTCTTTTCAGAATGTCACTGAAAAATACACACCTGGGGAATTGTCAGAGTCCAAGTCATGTGGCCACCCATCACAGCATTACCGAATAATGCAAAATGGGGCAATAGTAAGGAGTATATTTCATGTGGCCTCTCATTCAGAGCTTCAGTGCATAATAAACTGCTGAGAGTAGTCAGGACCCGATTTGAGGTAGCTCCAAATTAAGCAGCTCCGTGAATGATACACACAATTGTCAGAGTCAGGAGACAATTTGATATAGACACTCATACAGAACCTTTCGGGTACTGCACATGGGGGGAATAATCACTAGTCTGTTTCATATGGTGATTCATTTGGATAATCCAAAGGTAAGGCACACCTGTGGAGTAAAATGGGTTCTCTTTCATAAGGCCACTCATTCAGTGTTTTAGTGAATAGTATGTATATCTGATAAGTCAGAAATCTGTTTCACATGGCCACTCGTTAAGGGTCTCTGTGAAGAACACTCCCCTCAAGAATAGCAAAGGGTCTACTTCAAATGGCTACACGTTCAGAGTCTCTGTATGTAATGTACACCTGGGCAATAGACCTGAGTTTCTTTTTTTTTATGCCCACTTAGTCAGAGTCTCATTCAATAATACACACCTGGGGAAGTGTGAAGAGTCTACTTCATGTAGCCACTCATTTACAGCCTAAGTGAATAATGCACACCATGGTAATAGTCGAGCAGCTTTTATATGGCCACTCATTTTGTGCCTCACTGAGTAATATACACCTGAGGAATCCTCAGGATTCTATTTGATTCTACCATTTATTGGGAACCTTGTTGAATAATTCACAATGAAGCAATAGTCAGGTGTCCATTTTATATGGTCTATCATTCAAAGTTTCAGTGAATAATGACCTTCCATGGGGTAATCAGGACGCTGCTTAAGACAAACACGAATTAAGTGCCTTCCTGAATGATACACACCTGGGTTACAGTCGGGAGTCTATTTCATATGAACTCTAGTTTTGTGTATCGCTGAGGAATACACACCTGGTGCAGTGTCAGGAGTCTATTTGGTATACACTCTCAAACGGAACCTGTTTGATTAATGCACACATGGATAACAATGAGGATTCTGTGTCATAGGGCTACTCCTTCAGACAAACAGTGAATAATGTACATGTGTGGTAATTAGAAGACTGTTTTATATGGCCCCTCTTTCACAACCTCACTTAAGTATTACGCACTTGTGATAGAGTCTGGTGTCTTTTTTTTATGGCCACTCATTCAGAGAATCACTAAATAATGCACACCTGTGGAATAGTCAGAAGTCTCTTTCCTATGGCCACTCATTTAGAGCCTCACTGAGTGTAAACACCTGGGGAAAGAGTCAGGATTTACCTTTATCTCCTCATTCAGAGTCTCCCTAAATAATGCCCACCTGTGGAATAGTCAGGACACTCTTTCATGTGACCTCTAACTCGGAGTGTCACTGAATAATTTGGTGTTGTCAATAGTCTATTACATAGAGACACATATTAAGAGCATCAGTTAATAAGACACGTTCTTGCTATAGTAAAGAATCTAATTAATATGGCCACATCTTCTGAGCCTCACTGAATAATACACACCTGGAGAATAATTGGTATTCTATTTTCTATGGACCTTCATTCAGAGCCTCAGTAAATAATGTACAAATGTGCCTTAGCCAAAAGTCTGTTATATTAGGACACACAGTCATAACATCAGTGGATAATATGCACGTGTGGATTAGTCAGGATTCCATTTTGTATGGCCACTGACTCATAACCTCTGTGAAAAATGCACAAATGTAAAGTACTCAGCAGTCTGTTTCATATAGAAATTCATTCAGAGATTCACTTAATAACACAAATATTTAAGATAGACAGCATCCTCTTTCATATGGTCACAAAGAAAGAGACTCACTGAGTAATCACACCTGGGGAAGAGTTAGGAGTCTACATTAAACAGTCTCTCATTTACAGCCCCAGGGAATAATGTACACGTGTGGAATAGACACTAGTCTATTTTATTTGTTCTCGAAAGGCAAAGCCTGAGTGAGTAATATGCAACTTTGGAATAGTCACTAGTTTACTTTATATGCAGATGTATTTAGACTCAGAGTCAATAATACATGCCTGCGGACTAGTCAGAAAGCAATTTCATGTGGCCAAAGCATTTCAGAGCCTCAGTGAATAATACATACCTGGGAAATGCTCAGGACGCTATTACATGTGGCATCAATTTCAGAGCTTCATTGAATAGGAAACTCCTGTATTGTAGTCAGAATCCTGTTTCATACAGCCACATATTCAGAGCCTAACTGAGTAACATACGATTTGGGAAAAGTCAGGATTCTATTTCGTATAGCCACTCATTTAGAGGCGAATGTAAAAACGCACGCCTGAGGAGTATTCAGGCGTCTCTCTTTTATGGCCACTCATTCAGAGCTGCACAGAGTAATACAGACCTATGGAAACATCAGGAGTGTACTTCACATGGCCACTTATTCAGGACCTCAGTGAAGAATCATATATATCTAGAAAATACTCAGGATTCTATGATATACTGCCACTTATCCAGAGACTCACGAAATACTGAACACCTAAGGAATAACGTGGAGACTCTTTGATATGACCCTATACCCAGCGACTCAGTTGCCAATGCAGAACTGGAAAATAGTCAAGAGGATAGAGTCACGACTTTATGCTATGTGGTCACTCATTCAGAATCTCACTGAAAAATACATACCTGGGGAATAGTCAGAATCCAAATCATGTGGCCACTCAATCACAGCATTACTGAATAATGAACAATGGGGCCATAGTAAAAAGTCTATTTAATGTGGCCTCTCATTCAGAGCTTCTGTGCATAATAAAGAGCCGTGGAGTAGTCAGGACCTGATTTAAGGTACCCCCAAATTTAGGAGCTCCGTGAATGATACACACACGTGTCAGAGTCAGGAAACTATTTGATACAGACACTCATACAGAACCTTTTCGAGTACTGCACAGTGAAGAATAATCACTAGTCTGTTTCATACGGTGATTCATTTGGAGAATCCACAGGTAATGCACACCTGTGGAGTAAAATGGGTTCTCATTTGTAAGGCCACCCTTTCAGTGTTTTAGTGAATAGTATGTGTATCTGGTTAGTCAGGAATCTGTTTCACATGACCACTTGTTCAGGGCCTCTGTGAAGAACACTACCCTCAAGAAGAGTCAAGGGTTTACTTCAAATGGCTACACATTGAGAGTCTCTGTATGTAATTAACACCTGGGAAATACACCTTAGTATCTTTACTTTTTATGCCCACTTATTCAGAGTTTCATTCTATAATACACACCTGGGGAAGTGTGAAGGGTCTACCTCATGTAGCCACTCATTTAGCGCCTCAGTGAATAATGCACACCAGGGTAATACTGCAGCAGCTTTTATACGGCCACTCATTTGGTGCCTCACTGAGTGATATACACCTGAGGAATCCTCAGGATTCTATTTGATACTACCACTCGTTGAGAACCTTGTTGAATAATTCACAATGGAGCAAAAGTCAGGTGTCTATTGTATATGGTCTATCATTCAAAGTTTAAGTGAATAATGACCTTCTATGGAGTAATCCGGATGCTGTTTAAGATAGCCATGAATTAAGTGCCTTTCTGAATGATACACACCTAGGTGATGGATGAAAGTCTATTTTATATGAACTCTAGTATTGTGTATCGCTGAGTAATTCACACCTGTGGCAGTGTCAGGAGTCTATTTGGTATGGACTCTCAAACGTGACCTGTTTGATTAATGCACACATAGATAACAATGAGGAGTCTGTGTCATATGGCTACTCTTTCAGACAAACAGTGAATAATGCACATGTGTTGTAATTAGAAGTCTGTTTCCGATGGTTCCTCTTTCACAGCCTCACTGAGTATTTCACACTTGTGATAAAGTTTGGAGTCCAATTTTTAGGGCCACTCATTCAGAGAATCACTAAATAATGCAAACCTGTAAAATAGTCAGAAGTCTCTTTCCTATGGCCACTCGTTAGGAGCCTCACTAAGTGTAAACACCTGGGGAAAGAGTCAGGATTTACCTTTATCCCCTAATTCACAGTCTCGCAAAATAATGCGCACCTGTGGAGTAGTCAGGAGACTCTTTCATGTGACCTCGAACTCGGAGTGACACAGAGAAATGTGTAGTCAGGAATCTATTTCATGGAGACACATATTTAGAGCGTCAGTGAATAAGACAGGCCCTTGCTATAGTAAGGAATCTAATAAATATGGCCACATCGTCTGAGCCTCACTGAATAATACACACCTGTAGAATAATTGGGAGTCTATTTTCCACGCACCTTCATTCAGAGCCTCGGTAAATAATGTGCACCCATCAGGTAGCCAAAAGTCTCTTATATTAGGACACACATTCATAGCATCAGTGGATAACATGCATGTGTGGATTAGTCAGGATTTCATTTTGTATGGCCACTGACTCATAACCTCAGTGAAAAATGCACAAAGGTAAAGTACTTAGCAGTCTATTTCATATAGTCACTCATTCAGTGATTCACTGAATAACACAATTATTTAAGATAGAGAGCATATTGTTTCATATGGTCACACAGAAAGAGACTCACTGAGTAATAAACACCTTGGGAAGTGTTAAAGTCTACATTATACAGCCTCTCATTTGCAGAATCAGGGAATAGTGCACACGTGTGGAATAGACACTAGTCTATTTTATACGGCCTCGGAAAGCAAAGCCTGATTAAGTAATACACAACTTTGGAATAGTCACTAGTCTACTCCATATGCCTAAGTATTTAGAGTCAGAGTCAATAATACACGCCTGTGGACTAGTCAGAAAACAATTCCATATGGCCAAAGAGTTTCAGAGTCTCAGTGAAAAATACATACCTGGGAAATACTCAGGACGCTATTACATGTGGCATCAATTTCAGGGTTTCATTGAATAGGAAACACCTGTATTGTAGTCAGAATCCTGTTTCATACAGCCACAGATTCACAGCCTAACTGAGTAACATACGCCTTGGTAAAAGTCTGAATTTTATTTCGTATAGCCAATCATTTAGAGGCGAATGTAAAAACGCACGCCTGAGGAGTATTCAGGAGTCTCTATTTTATGGCCACACATTCAGAGCTTCACAGAAGAATACAGACCTATGGAAACATCAGGAGTGTACTTCCCATGGCCACTTATTCAGGACCTCAGTGAAGAATCATATACATCTGGAAAATACTCAGGATTCTATGATATACAACCACTTATCCGGAGACTCACGAAATAGTGCACAACTAAGGAATAGTCTGGAAACTCTATGATATGACCCTTCACCCAGCGACTCAGTGGCCAATGCAGAACTGGAAAATAGTCAAGAGGATAGAGTCAGGATTTTATGTTATGTGGTCACTCATTCAGAATCTCACTGAAGAATACGCACCTGGGGAATAGTCAGAGTCCAAGTTATGTGGCCAACCAATCACAGCATTACCTAATAATGCACAATGGGACAATAATAAGGAGTCTATTTCATGTGGCCTCTCATTCAGAGCTTCATTGCATAATAAACAGCTGTGGAGTAGTCAGGACCCGATTTTAGGTAGCCCCAAATTAAGCAGCTTCGTGAATGATACACACACAGGTCAGAGTCAGGAGACTATTTGATATAGACACTCATACAGAACCTTTTCGAGTACTGCACATGTGGGGAATAATCACTAGTCTGTTTCATATGGTGATTCGCTTGGAGAGTCCAAAGGTAACGCACACCTGTGGAGTAAAATGAATTCGGAACCTCTTTCCCATGGCCACCCGTTCAGCGCCTCTGTGAAGAGCACTCTCCTCAAGAATTGTCACGGGTCTACTTTAAATGGCTAAAAGTTCAGAGTCTCTGTAGATAATTAATGCCTGGGAAATACACCTGAGTCTCCTATTTTGTTATGCCCACTTAGTCAGAGTTTCATTCAATAATACACACCTGGGGAAGAGTGAAGAGTCTACCTCATGTAGCCACTCATTTAGAGCCTCAGTGAATAATACACACCAGAGTAATAGTCGAGCCGCTTTTATACGTCCACTCATTTTGTGCCTCACTGAGTGATATACACCTGAGGAATAGTAAGGATTCTATTTAGTACTATCACTTGTTGAGAACCTTGTTGAATAATTCACAATGGAACAATAGTCAGGTGTCTATTTTTTATGGTCTATCATTTAATGTTTCAGTGAATAATTACTTTCTTTTGAGTAATTAGGACGCTGTTTAAGATAGCCACGAATTAAGGTTTTTCCTGAATGATACACACCTGGGTGACAGTCGGGAGTTTATTTTATATGAACTCTAGTTTTGTGTATTGCTGAGTAATACACACCTGTGGCAGTGTCAGGAGTCTATTTGGTATGGACGCTCAGACGGAACCTGTTTGATTAATGCACACATGGATAACAATGAGGAGTCCGTGTCATATGGCTACTCCTTCAGACAAACACTGAAATACGCACATGTGGAGTAATTAAAAGTCTGTTTTCTATGGCCCCTCTTTCACAGCCTCACTGAGTATTATGCACTTGTGATAGAGTCTGGAGTCTATTTTTTATGGCCACTCATTCAGAGAATCACTAAATAATGCAAACCTGCGGAATAGTCAGAATTCTCTTTTCTATGGCCACAATTTAAGAACCTCACATAGGGTAAACACCTGTGGAAAGAGTCAGGATTTACCTTTATCTTCCCATTCAGAGTCTCACAAAATAATGTGCACATGTGAAATTGTCAGGAGACTATTTCATGTGGCCTCTAACTCGGAGTGTCACTGAATAATATGGTGTAGTCAGGAGTCTATTTCTTGGAGACACATATTCAGAGCATTGGTGAATAAGATGGGCCCTTATTCAGCAAAGCCTGAGTGAGTAGTAGTCAACATTGGAATAGTCACTAGTCTACTCCATATGCCCAAGTATTTAGAGTCAAAGTCAACTATACACGCCTGTTGACGAGTCAGAAAACAATTCCATATGGCGAAAGAGTTTCAGATCCTAAGTGAATAATACATACCTGGAAAATACTCAGGACACTGTTACATGTGGCATCAATTTCAGAGCTTCATTGAATAGGAAACATCTGTATTGTATTCTGAATCTTCTTTAACACAGTGACATATTCAGAGCCTTAGTAAGTAACATTCGGCTTGGCAAAAGTCAGGATTCTATTTCGTATAGCCACTCACTTAGAGGTGAATGTAAAAACGCCGGCCTGAGGAGTATTCAGGAGTCTCTATTTTCTGGCCACTCATTCAGAGCTTCACAGAAGAATGCAGACCTATGGAAATGTCAGGAGTGTACTTCCCATGGCCACTTATACAGAACCTCAGTGAAGAATCATATATATCTGGAAAATACTCAGGATTCTATGGTATATAACCACTTATCCTGAGACTCACAGAATAATGCACACCTAAGGAATAGTCTCTAGACTCTTTGATATGACCCTACACTCAGTGACTCAGTGGCCAACGCAGAACTGGAAATTATTCAAGAGGATAGAGTCAGTAGTTTATGTTATGTGGTCACTCGTTCAGAATCTCACTGAAGAATACACACCTGGGGAATAATCAGAGTCCATGCAATATGGCCACCCAATGACAGCATTACCGAATAATGCACAATGGGGCAATAGTAAGGGGTCTCTTTCATGTGTCCTCTCATCCAGAGCTTCAGTGCATAATAAACATCTGTGGAGTAGTCAGGACCCGATTTAAGGTAGCCTCAAATTAAGCAGCTCCGTGCATAATACACACACTTGTCACGAGACTATTTAATATAGACACTCATACAGAAACTTTTCGAGTACTGCACATGTGGGGAATAATCACTAGTCTGTTGCAGATGGTGATTCGTTTGGAGAATCCAAAAGTAATGAACACCTGTGGAGTAAAATATGTTCTATTTTGTAAGGCCACACTTTCAGTGCTTTAGTGAATATTATGTATATCAGATACATCAGGAATCTGTTTCACTTGGCCACCCATTCAGGGTTTTTGTGAGGAACACTCCCCTCAAGAATAGTCAAGTGTCTACTTCAAATGGCTACAGGATGAGAGTCTCCGTACCTAATTAACACATGGGAAATACACCTGAGTCTCTTCTTTTTCATGCCCAGTTAGTCAGAGTCTCATTCAATAATACACACCTGAAGAGGAGGGAAGAGTGTACTTCATGTAGCCACTCATTTGGAGCCTCAGTGACTAATGCACAGCAAGGAAATAGTCGTGCAGCATTTATACGGCCACTCATTTTGTTCCTCACTGAGTGATATACACCTGAGGAATCCTCAGGATTCTATTTGTTACTATCACGCATTGAGAACCTTGTTAAAGAATTCACAATGGAGCAATAGTCAGGTTTCTATTCTATATGGTTTATCATTCAAAGTTTCAGTGAATAATGACCTTCTATAATCAGGGCACAGTTTAAGATAGCCACGAATTAAGTGCCTTCCTGAATGATACACACCTGTGTGACATTCAGGAGTCTATTTCATATGAACTCTAGTTTTGTGTATTGCTGAGTAATACACACGTGGGGCAGTGTCAGGAGTCTATTTAGTATGGACGTTCAAACGGAATCTGTTTGATTAATGCACACCTGGATAACAATGAGGAGTCTGTGTCATAAAGCTACTCCTTCAGACAAACAGTGAATAATGCACATGTGAAGTAATTAGAAGTCTGTTTCCGATTGCCCCTCTTTCACAGCCTCACTGAGTATTACGGACTTGTGAAAGATTCTGGAGTCTATTTCTTATGGCCGCTCATTCAGAAAGTCACTAAATAATGCATAAATGCGAAATAGTCAGAAGTCTCTTTTTTATGGCCACTCGTTAAGAGCCTCACTAAGTGTAAACACCTAGAAAAAGAGTCAGAATTTACCTTTATTCCCTCATTCGTAGTCTCGCTAAATAATGCACACCTGTGGAATAGTCAGGAGACTATTTCATGTGGCCTCTAACTCGGAGTGTCACTGAATAGGGTGGTGTACTTAGGAATCTATTTCATGAAGACACATATTCAGAGCCTCAGTAAATAAAACAGGCCCTTTCTGTAGTAAGAAATCTAATTAGTATGGCTATATCTTCTGAGCCTCACTGAATAATACACACTTGGAGGATAATTGAAAGCCTATTTTCCATCGACCTTCATTCAAAGCCTTGGTAAATAATGTACACCCATAGTGTAGCCAGGAGTCTGTTATATTAGGACACACATTCATAGCCTCAGTGAATAATATGCACGTGTGGATTTGTCAGGATTCCATTTTGTATGGCCACTGACTCGTAACCTCAGTAAAAAATGCACAAATGAAAGTACTCAGCAGTCTATTTCATATAGACACTCATTCAGAGATTCACTGAATAACAAAAGTATTTATGATAGACAGCATCCTGTTTCATATGGTCACAGAAAAAGAGCCTCAATGAGTAATGCACACCTGGGAAATTGTTAGGAGTCTTCTTTAAACAGACTCTCATTTACAGCTTCAGGGAATAATGCACACGTGTGGAATACACACTAGTCTATTTTATATGGCCACGAAAAACAAAGCCTGAGTGAGTAATATGAAACTTTGTAATAGTCACTAGTCTACTCCATATGCCCAAGTATTTAGAGTCAGAGTCAGTAATACACGCCTGTGGACTAGACAGAAAACAATTTCATATGGCCAAATGTTTCATAGCCTCAGTGAATAATACATACCTGGGAAATACTCAGGACGCTATTACATGTGGCATTAATTTCAGAGCTTTATTGAATAGGAAGCACCTGTATTGTAGTAAGAATCCTGTCTTATACAGCCACATATTCAGAGCCTAAGTGAGTAACAGACGCCTTGGGAAAAGTCAGGATTCTATTTCTTTTAACCACTCATTTAGAGGCAAATGTAAAAACGCACGCCTGAGGAGTATTCAGGAGTATCTATTTTATGACCACTCATTCAGAGCTTCACAGAATAATACAGATCTATAGAAACGTCAGCACTGTACTTCCCATGGCCACTTATTCAGGACCTCTGTGAAGAATCATATATATCTGGAAAATACTCAGGATTCTATGATATATAGCCACTTATCCGGGGACTCACGGAATAATGCACACCTAACGAATAGTCTGGAGACTCTTTGATATGACCCTACACCCAGCGACTCAGTGGCCAATGCAGAACTGGAAAATAGTCAAGAGGATAGAATCAGAAAGTTATGTTTTGTGGTCAACCGTTCAGAATCTCACTGAAGAATACATAACTGGAGAATAGTCAGAGTCGAAGTCATATGGCCACCCAATCACAGCATTACCAAAGAACACACAATGGGGCAATAGTAAGGAGTCTATTTCATGTGGGTTATCATTCAGAGGTTCAGGGTGTAATAAACAGCTGTGGAGTCATCAGGACCTGATTTAAGGTAGCCCCAAATTAAGGAACTCAATGGATGATACACACACGTGTCAGAGTCAGGAGTCTAGTTTATATAGACACTAATACAGAACTTTTTCGAGTACTGCACATTTGGGGAATAATCACTAGTCTCTTTCATATTGTGATTTGTTTGGAGAATCCAAAAGTAACACACACTTGTGGAGTAAAATGGGTTCTTTTTCGTAAGACCACTCTTTCAGTGTTTTAGTGAATACTATGTATATCTGATAAGTCAGGAATCTCTTTCACATGGCCACTCGTTCAGGGCTTCGGTGAAGAACACTCACCTCAAGAATTGTCAAGGCTCTACTTCAAATGGCTACACGTTCAGAGTCTCTGTACATAATTAACACCTGGGCAATACACCTGTGTCTCTTTTTTTTATGCCCACTTCGTCAGAGTCTCATCCAATAATACACACCTGGGGAATTGTGAAGGGTCTACCTCATGTAGCCACTCATTTAGAGCCTCAGTGAATAATGCAAACCAGGGTAATACTCAAATAGCTTTTATATGGCCACTCATTTTGTGCCTCACTGAGTGATATAAATTTGAGGAATCCTCAGGATTCTATTTTGTACTACCACTCATGGAGAACCATGTTGAATAATTCACAATGGAGCAATAGTCAGGTGTCTATTTTATATGGTCTATCATTCAAAGTTTCAGTGAATAATGACCTTCTATGGAGTAATCAGGACGCTGATTAAGATAGCCACGAATTAAGTTCCTTCCTGAATGATGCACACCTGGGTGACAGTCGGGACTCTATTTCACATGAACTCTAGTTTTGTGTATCTCTGAGTAATACACACCTGGGGCAGTGTCAGGAGTCTATTTGGTATGAACGTTCAAACAGAACCTCTTTGATTAATGCACACATGTATAATATTGAGGAGTCTGTGTCATATGGCTACTCCTTCAGACCAACAGTGAATAATGCACCTGTGGAGTAATTAGAATCTGTTTTCAATGGCCCCTCTTTTACAGCCTCGCTGAGAATTACTCACTTGTGATAGAGTCTGGAGTCTATTTTTGATTGCTGCTCATTCTGAGAATCACTAAATAATGCATACCTGCGGAATAGTCCGAAGTCTCTCTCTTATAGCCACTCGTTAAGAGCCTCACTAAGTGTAAACACCTGGGGAAAGAGTCAGGATTTACTTCTATACCCTCATTCAGTTTCTTGCTAATAATGCGCATCTATGGAATAGTCAGGAGAGTCTTTCCTGTGACCTCTAACTGGGAGTGTCACTGAATAATGTTGTGTAGTCAAGAGTCTATTTCAGGAAGACACATATTCAGAGCCTCAGTGAATAAGACAGGCCCTTGCTGTAGTAAGGAATCTAATTAATATGGCCACATCTTCTGAGCCTCACTGAATAATGCACACCTGGACAATAATTGAAAGTCTATTTTCCTTTGATTCAGAACCTCCATAAATAATGTACACCCGTGGAGTAGCCAGGAGTCTGTTATATTAGGACACACATTCAGAGCCTCAGTGGATAATATGCACCTGTGGATTAGTCAGGATTTCATTTTTTATGGCCACTGACTCGTACCCTCAGTAAAAAATGCACAAATGTAAAGTACTCAGCCATCTATTTCATATAGAAACTCATTCAGAGATTCACTGAATAAAACAAATATTTAAGATAGACAGCATCCTGTTTCATATGGTCACACAAAAAGAGCCTCACTGAGTAATGCACACCTGGGGAAGTGTTAGTAGTCTACTTTATACAGCCTCTCATTTACAGCCTCAGGGAATAATGCACACGTGTGGAATAGACACTAGTATATTTTGTATGGTCACGAAAAGCAAAGCCTGAGTCATAAATACACAACTTTGGAATAGTCACTTGTCTACTCCATATGCCCAAGTATTTAGAGTCAGAGTCAATAATAAACGCCTGTGGACTAGTCAGAAAACAATTTCATATGTCCAAAAAGTTTCAGAGCCTCAGTGAATAATACATAACTGAGAATAGTCAGGACTATTATAAAACTCAGGACTCTATTATATGTGGCATCAATTTCAGATCTTCATTGAATAGGAAACACCTGTATTGTAGTCAGAATCTTGTTTCATACAGCCACATATTGAGATCCTAACTGAGTAACATACTCCTTGGGAAAAGTAAGTATTCTATTTCGTATAGCCACTCATTTATAGGCAAATGTAAAATCGCACCCCTGAGGAATATACAGGAGTCTCTGTTTTATGGCCACTCATTCAGAGTTTCACAGAATAATACAGACCTATGGAAAGTTCAGGAGTGTACGTCACATTGCCACTTACTCAGGACCTCAGTGAAGAATCATATATATCTGGAGAATACTCAGGATTCTATAACATATATAAACTTATTTGGAGACTCATGGAATAATGCACACCTAAGGAATAGTCTGGAGACTCTTTTGTATGACCCTACACTCAGCGACTCAGTAGACAGTGCAGAACTGGAAAATAGTCAAGAGGATAAAGTCCGGAGTTTATGTTATGTGGTCACTCGTTCATAATCTCACTGAAGAATACACACCTGGGGAATAGTCAGAGTCCAAGTCATACCACCACCCAATCACAGCATTACTGAATACTGCACAATGGGACAATAGTAAAATGTCTATTTCATGTGGCCTCTCATTCAGAGTTTCAGTGAGTAAAAAAAAGCTATGGAGTAGTCAGGACATGATTTAAGGTAGCCCCAAATTAAGCAGCTCCGTGAATGATACACACACGTGTCAGAGTCAGGAGACTATTTGATATAGACACTCATACAGAACCTTTTCGAGTAATGCACATGTGGGGAATACTTACTAGTCTGTTGCATATGGTGGTTCGTTTGGAGAATCCAAAAGTAACCCACATTTGCGGAGTAAAATGTGTTCTATTTCATAAGAACACTTTTTCAGTGTTTTAGTGAATAGTATGTATATCTGATAAGTCAGGAATCTCTTTCACATGGCCACCCGTTCAGGAACTCTGTGAAGAGCACTCCCCTCAAGAATTGTGAAGTGTCTCCTTCAAATGTCTACACGTTCAGAGTCTCTGTACGTAATGAACACCTGGAAAATACACCTGAGTCTCTTTTTTTATGCCCACTTAGTCAAAGTCTCATTCAATAATACACACCTGGGGAAGAGTGAAGAGTCTACTTCATGTAGCCACTCATTTAGAGCCTCAGTGAATAATGCAAACCAGGGTAATAGTCGATCAGCTTTTATACGGTCACTCATTTTGTTCCTCGCTGAGTGATATACACCTGGGTAATCTTCACGATTCTATTTGATACTACCACTCGTTGAGAACCTTTTTGAATAATTCACAATGGAGCAATAGTCAGGTGTCTATTTTATATGGTCTATCATTCAAAGTTTCAGTGAATAATGACCTTCTATGGAGTAATCAGGAAACTGTTTAAGATAGTCACGAATTAAATGCCTTCCTGAATGGTGCACACCTGGGTGACAGTCGGGACTCTATTTCACACGAACTCTACTTTTGTGTATCTCTGAGTAATACACACCTGTGGCAGTGTTAGAAGTCTATTTGGTATGGACGTTCAAACAGAACCTCTTTGATTAATGCACACATGTATAACATTGAGGAGTCTGTGTCATACGGCTACTTCTTCAGACAAACAGTGAATAATGCACATGTGGAGTAATTAGAAGTCTGTTTCCGATGGCCCCTCTTTTACAGCCTCGCTGAGTATTACTCACTTGTGATAGAGTCTGGAGTCTATTTTTTATTGCTGCTCATTCAGAGAATCACTAAATAATGCATACCTGTGGAATAGTCTGAAGTCTCTTTCCTATGGCCACTCGTTAAGAGCCTCACTAAGTGTAAACACCTGGGGAAAGAGTCAGGATTTACTTCTATCCCCTCATTCAGTGTCTCGCTAATAATGCACACCTGTGGAATAGTCAGAAGTGTCTTTCCTGTGACCTCTAACTGGGAGTGTCACTGAAGAAGGTGGTGTAGTCAGGAGGCTATTTCATGAAGACACATATTCAGAGTCTCAGTGAATAAGACAGGCCCTTGCTGTAGTAAGGAATCTAATTAATATGGACACATCTTCTGAGCCTCACTAAATAATACACACCTGGACAATACTTGGGAGTCTATTTTCCATGGACCTTCATTCAGAACCTCCATAAATAATGTACAAACGTGGAGTAGCCTGGAGTCTGTTATATTAGGACACACATTCCTAGCCTCAGTGGATAATATGCACTTGTGGATTAGTCAGAATTCCATTTTGTATGGCCACTGACTCATAACCTCAGTGAAAAATGCACAAATGTAAAGTACTCAGCAGTCTATTTCATATAGACACTCATTCAAAGATTCATTGAATAACACAAATATTTAAGATAGACAGCATCCTGTTTAATATGGTCACACAAAAAGAGCCTCACTGAGTAATGCACACCTGGGGAAGTGTTAGGAGTCCACTTTATACAGCCTCTCATTTACAGCCTCAGGGAATAATGCACACGTGTGGAATAGACACTAGTATATTTTGTATGGTCACGAAAAGCAAAACCTTAGTGAGTAATACACAACTTTGGAATAGTCACTGATCTACTCCATATGCCCAAGTATTTAGAGTCAGAGTCAATAATACACGCCTGTGGACTAGTTAGAAAACAATTTCATATGGCCAAAAAGATTAGGAGCCTCAGTGAATAAAACATACCTGGGAAAGGCTAAGGACGCTATTACATGTGGCATCAATTTCAGAGCTTTATTGAATAGGAAACTCCTGTATTGTAGTCAGAATCCCGTTTCATACAGCCACATATTCAGAGCCTAACAGAGTAACATACGTTTTGGGAAAAGTCAGAATTCTATTTCTATAGCCACGCATTTAGAGGCAAATGTAAAAACACACGTCTGTGGAGTTTTCAGGAGTCTCTAATTTATGGCCACTCATTCAGAGCTTCAAAGAATAATACAGACCTATGGAAACATCAGTAGTGTATTTACCATGGCCACTTATTCAGGACCTCAGTGAAGAATCATATATATTATTAAAATCTCAGGATTCTATGATATATATCCACTTATCCAGAGACTCACGGAATAATGCACACCTAAGGAATAGTCTGGAGACTCTTTGATATGACATTACACCCATCTACTCAGTGGGAAATGCAGAACTGGAAAATAGTCAAGAAGATAGAGTCAGGAGTTTATGTTTTGTGGTCAGTTGTTCAGAATCTCACTGAAGAATACACACCTGGGGAATAGTCAGAGTCCAAGTCATATGGCCACCGGATCACAGCATTACCGAATAATGCACAATGGGGAAAAAGTTAAAACTTTATATTATGTGGACTCTCATTCAGAGCTTTAGTGCATAATAAACAGCTGTGGAGTAGTCAAGTCCCGATTTTAGGTAGCGCCAAATTAAGCAGCTCCATGGATTATACACACACGTGTCAGTGTCAGGAGACTTTGATATAGACACTCATACTGAACCTTTTTGAGTACTGCACATGTGGGGAATAATCAATAGTCTCTTTTATATGGTGATTCATTTGGAGAATCCAAAAGTAACACACACCTGTGGAGTAAAATGGGTTCTCTTTCGTAAGGCCACTCTTTCAGTGTTTTAGTGAATAGTATGTATATCTGATCAGTCAGGAATCTTTATCACATGGACACTCGTTCAGGGCCTCTGAGAAGAACACTCCCCTCAAGAATAGTCAAGGGTCTACTTCAAATGGATACACGTTCAGAGTCTCTGTATGTAATTAACACCTGGGCAATACACTTGAGTCTCTTTTTTTTTAATGCCCACTTAGTTAGAGTCTCATTCTATAATCACACCTTGGGAAGTGTGAGTGGTCTACCTCATGTAGCCAATCATTTAGAGCCTCAGTGAATAATGCACACCAGGGTAATAGTCGAGCAGCTTTTATACGGCCACATATTTTGTGCCTCACTGAGTGATATGCACCTGAGGAATCCTCAGGATTGTATTTGATACTACCACTCATTGAGAACCTTGTTAAATAATTCACAGTGTAGCAATAGTCAGGTGTCTACTTTATATGGTCTATCATTCAAAGTTTCAGTGAATAATGAACTTTTATGGAGAAATCAGGACGCTGTTTAAGATAGCCATGAATTAAGTGCCTTCCTGAATGATACACACCTGGGTGACGATCGGGAGTCTATTTCAAATGAACTCTAGTTTTGTGTTTCGCTGAGTAATACACACCTGGTGCAGTGTCAGGAGTCTATTTGGTATGGCCGCTCAAACGGAACCTGTTTGATTAATGCACACATGGATAACAATAAGGAATCTGTGTCATAGGCTACTCCATCAGACAAAGAGTGAATAATGCACATGTGTGTAAATTAGAAGTCTGTTTCCTATGGCCGCTCTTTCACAGCCTCACTGAGTATTACACACTTGTGATAGAGTCTGGAGTCTATTTTTTATGGCCAATCATTCAGAGAATCACTAAATAATGCACACTCGTGGAATAGTCAGAAGTCTGTTTCCTATGGACACTCGTTAAGAGCCTCACTAAGTGTAAACACCTGTGGAAAAAGTCAGGATTTACCTATATTCCCTCATTCAGAGTCTCGATAAATAATGCGCACCTGTAAAATACTCAGGAGACTCTTTCATGTGACCTCTAACTCGGAGTGTCACTGAATAATCCGGGGTATTCAGGAGTCTATTTCATGAAGACACATATTCAGAGCATCGGTGAATAAGACAGGTTCTTGCTATAGTAAGGAATCTAATTAATATGGCAAAATCTTCTGAACCTCACTGAATAATACACACCTGGAGAATAACTGTGAGTCTATTTTCCATGAACCTTCATTCAGAGCCTCGGTAAATAATGTACACCCGTGGAGTAGCCAGGAGTCTGTCATATTAGGACACACATTCATAGACTCAGTGGATATTATGTACGTGTGGATTAGTCAGGATTCCATTTTGTATGGCCACTGACTCATAAGCTCAGTGAAAAATGCACAAATGTAAAGTACTCTGCCATCTATTTCACATAGACACTCATACAGAGATTCACTGAGTAACAATTATTTAAGATAGACAGCATCCTGCTTCATATGGTCACACAGAAAGAGACTCACTGAGTAATACACACCTAGGGAAGTGTTAGGAGTCCACATTATACAGCCTCTCATTTACAGCCGCAGGGAATAATGCACACATGTGGAATAGATACTGGTCTGTTTTATATGGCCACAAAAAGCAAAGCCTGAGTGAGTAGTATGCAACTTTGGAATAGTCACTATTCTACTCCATATGCCCAAGTATTTAGAGTCAGAGTCAATAATGCACTCCTGTAGACTAGTCAGAATACAATCTATTTTACATGTTTGTCTTGCCTATTGCTTTTCTTTTTTTTAAATTTTAAATTTTTATTGCATTTTAGGTTTTGGGGTACATGTGCAGAACGTGCAAGATAGTTGCATAGGTACACACATGGCAGTGTGTTTTACTGCCTTCATCCCCTTCACCCACACTTGGCATTTCTCCCCAGGCTATCACTCCAAGGCTACCCCCCTGCTGTCCCTCCCCCATTACTCCCAATAGACACCTGTGTGTAGTAGACCCCTTCCTGTGTCCATGTGTTCTCATTTTTCTCACCCGCCTATGAGTGAGAATATGCGGTATTTCCTTTTCTGTTCTTGTGTCAGTTTGCTGAGAATGATATTCTCCAGATTCATCCATGTCCTTATAAAGGACACAAACTCATCATTTTTGATTGCTGCATGATATTCCATGGTGTATATGTGCCACATTTTTCCAGTCCAGTCTATTATCGATGGGCATTTCGGTTGGTTCCAGGTCTTTGCTATTGTAAACAGTGCTGCAATGAACATTCTTGTGCATGTGTCATTATAGTAGAACGATTTATAGTCCTTTGGATATATACCCAGTAAAGGGGTTGCTGGGTCAAATGGAATTTCTATTTGTAGGTCGTTGAGGAATCGCCACACTGTCTTCCACAATGGTTGAACTAATTTACACTCCCACCAACAGTGTAAGAGTGTTCCTATTTCTCCACATCCTCTCCAGCATCTGCTGTCTACAGATTTTTTAATGATTGCCATTCTAACTGTCATGAGATGGTATCTCAATGTGGTTTTGATTTGCATCTCTCTACTGATCAGTGATGATGAGCACTTTTTCATATGTTTGTTGGCCTCATGTATGTCTTCTTTTGTAAAGTGTCTGTTCATATCCTTTGCCCATTTTTGAATGGGCTTGTTTGTTTTTTTCCTGTAAATCTGTTTGAGTTTTTTGTAAATTCTGGATATCAGCCCTTTGTCAGATGTGTAAACTGCAAAGATTTTTTCCCATTCTGATAGTTGCTGATTCACTCTAGTGACTGTTTCTTTTGCCGTGCAGAAGATGTGGAGTTTGATTAGGTCACATTTGTCTATTTTGGCTTTTGTTGCCAATGGTTTTGGTGTTTTATTCATGAAGTCCTTGCCTACTCCTATGTCCTGAATGGTTTTGCCAAGATTTTCTTCTAGAGTTTTTACGGTGTCAGGTCTTACGTTTAAGTCTTTAATCCATCTGGAGTTAATTTTAGTGTAGGGTGTCAGGAAAAGGTCCAGTTTCTGCTTTCTGCACATGGCTAGCCAGTTTTCCCAACACCATTTATTAAATAGGAAATCATTTCCCCATTGCTTCTTTTTGTCTGGTTTATCAAGTATAATATGGCCATAGATAGATTGTGTTGCCTCCAACACTTCTGTTCTGTTCCATTGGTCTATATCTCTGTTTTGGTACCAGTACCATGCTGTTTTGATTACTGTAGCCTTATAGTATAGTTTGAAGTCTGGTAGTGTGATGCCTCCCGCTGTATTCTTTTTGCTTAGAATTGACTTGGTTATGCGAGCTTTTTTTGGTTTCATATAAAATTCATGGTTGTTTTTTCCAGTTCTATGAAGAAATTCTTTGGTAGTTTGATGGGGATAGCATTGATTGTGTAAATTACTTTGGGCAGTATAGCCATTTTCACGATATTGATGATTGCCATTCTAACGGGCGTGAGATGGTATCTCAATGTGGTTTTAATTTGCATCTCTCTAATGTCCAGTGATGATGAGCATTTTTTCATATGTTTGTTGGCCTCATGTATGTCTTCTATTGTAAAGTGTCTGTTCATATCTTTTGCCCATTTTTGAATGGGCTTGTTTGTTTTTTTTTTCCTGTAAATCTGTTTCAGTTCTTTGTAAATTCTGGATATCATCCCTTTGTCAGATGGTTAAACTGCAAAATTTTTTCCCATTCTGATGGTTGCTGATTCACTCTAGTGACTGTTTCTTTTTCCGTGCGGAAGCTGTGGAGTTTGATTAGGTCCCATTTGTCTATTTTGGCTTTTGTTGCCAATGCTTTTGGTGTTTTGTTCATGAAGTCCTTGCCTACTCCTATGTCCTGAATGGTTTTGCCTAGATTTTCTTCTAGGGATTTTATGGTGTCAGGTCTTTCGTTTAAGGCTTTAATCCATTTGGAGTTAATTTTAGTTTAAGGTGTCAGGAAGGGGTCCAGTTTCTGCTTTCTGCACATGGCTAGCCAGTTTTCCCAACACCATTTATTAAATAGGGAATCCTTTTCCCATTGCTTGTTTTTGTCTGGTTTATCAAAGATAATATGGTTGTAGATATGTTGTGTTGCCTCCGATGCCTCTGTTCTGTTCCATTGGTCTATATCTCTGTTTTGGTATGAGTACCATGCTGTTTTGATTACTGTAGCTTTGTAGTATAGTTTGAAGTCTGGTAGTGTGATGCCTCCCGCTGTGTTCTTTTTGCTTAGAAGTGACCTGGCTATGCGGACTCATTTTGGTTCCATATGAAATTCATGGTGGTTTTTTTCAGTTCTTTGAAGAAATTCAATGGTAGTTTGATGGGAATAGTATAGATTTTGTAAATTACTTTGGGCAGTATAACCACTTTCACGATATTGATTCTTCGTAAGCACAAACATGGAATGTTTCTTCATCTGTTTGTGTCCTCTCTTATTTCGTTGAGCAGTGGTTTGTAGTTTTCCTTAAAGAGGTCCCTTACATTCCTTGTGAGTTGTATTCCTAGGTATTTTATTTTCTTTGTAGAAATTGTGAATTGCAGTTGGTTCTTGGTTTTGTTCTCTTTAAGTCTGTTATTTGTGAATAGGAATGCTTGTGATTTTTGAACATTGATTTTATATCCTGAGACTTTACTGAAGTTGCTTATCAGTTGCAGGAGCTTTTGGGCTGAGGTGATGGGGTCTTCCAGGTATACTATTATGTCGTCTGCAAATAGAGATAATTTGGTTCCACCTTTCCTATTTGAATACCCTTTATTTATTTTTCTTGCCTGATTGCTCTGGCTAGAAATTCCAGTACTATGTTGAATAGGAGTGGTGAGACAGGGCATCCTTGTCTAGTGCTGGATTTCAAAGGGAATGCTTCCAGTTCTTGCCCATTAAGTATGATATTGGCTGTTGGCTTGTCATAAATAGCTTTTATTACTTTGAGATATGTTCCATCAATACCAAGTCTATTGAGGGTTTTTATCATAAAGGGCTGTTGAATTTTGTCAAATGCCTTCTCTGCATCAATTGAGGTAATCATGTGGTTTTGTTTTTACTTCTGTTTATGTGGTGAATTACATTTATAGACTTGTGTAAGCTGAACCAGCCTTGCATCCCTGAGATGAATCCTACTTGATCATGATGGTAACGTTTTTTATTGTGCTGTTGCAATCGGTTTGCCAGTATTTTATTGAAGATTTTTGCATCGATGTTCATCATGGATATTGGCCTGAAGTTTTCTTTTCTTGTTTAGTCTCTGTCAGTTTTTGGTATCTGGATGATGTTGGTCTCATAAAATGATTTGGGAAGAGTTCCCTCTTTTTGGATTATTTGGAATAGTTTCAGAAGGAATGGTACCAGATCCTCTTTGTGTGTCTGGTAGAATTTAGCTGTAAACCCATCTGTTCCTGGGATTTTTTTTTGTGTGGTAGGCTCTTAATTGCTGCATCAACTTCAGACTTCTTATTGGTCTATTCATAGTTTTGGCTTTCTCCTGGTTTAGGCTTGGGAGGACACAGGCGTCCAGGAATTTATCCATTTCTTCCTGATTTACTAGTTCATGTGCTTAGAGTTGTTTGTAGTATTCTCTTTTGATGGTTTGAATTTCTGTGGAATCTGTGGTGATTTCCACATTACCGTTTTTATTGCATCTATTTGGTTGTTCTCTCTTTTCTTTTTTATCAGTCTCACTAGTGGTCTGTCTATTTTGTTGATCTTTTCGAAAAGCCAGCTCTTAGATTTATTGATTTTTTGAAGGGTATCTTTTGTCTCTATCTCCCTGAGTTCTGCTTTGATCTTAGTTATTTCTTGTCTTTGGCTAGGTTTTGAGCTTTTTTGATCTTGCTCCTCTAGCTCTTTCAATTTTGACAATAGGATGTCAATTTTGGATCTCTCCACTCTTCACATGTGGGCACTTATTGCTATATATTTTCCTCTACAGACTGCATTGAATGTGTCCCAGAGATTCTGGTTCGTTTTGTCTTCATTCTCTTTGGTTTCAAAGAACTTATTTATTTCTGCCTTCTTGTTTATCCAATCAACATTCCAGAGCCAGTTGTTCAGTTTCCATGAAGCTGTGCGGTTCTGAGTTATTTTCTGAATTCTGAGTTGCAACTTGATTACACTATGGTCTGAGAGTGTTTGTTATGATTTCAGTTGTTCTTCATTTGCTGAGGAGGCTTTACTTCCAGTTAGGTGGTCAGTATTGGAGTAGGTGTGATGTGGTGCTGAGAAGAATGTATATTCTATGGATTTGGTGTGGAGAGTTCTGTAAATGTCTATCAGGTTTGCTTGTTCCAGGTCTGAGTTCAAGTCCTGGATATCCTTACTAATTTTCTGTCTAGTTGATCTGTCTGCTATTGTCAGTGGAGTGTTAAAGTCTCCCATTATTATTCTGTGGGAATCTAAGTCTCTTTGTAAGTCGTTAAGAACTTGCCTTATATCTCTGGGTGCTCCTACATTGGGTCCATATATATTTAGAATCGTTAGCTCTTCTTGTTGTATCAATTCTTTTACCACTATGTAATGACCTTTTTGTCCCTTTTTATCTTTGTTGCTTTAAAGTCTATTTTATCAGAGATGAGAATTGCAACTCCTGCTTCTTTTTGCTCTCCATTTGCTTGGTAAATCTTCCTCCATCCTTTTATTTTGAGCCTTTGTGTATCTTTGTGTGTGAGGTGGGTTTCCTGGATACAGCACACCGATGGGTTTTGGTTTTTTATCCAATTTGCGAGTCTGTGTCTTTTGGTGGGTGCATTTAGCCCATTTACATTTAGGGTTAATATTGTTATGTGTGAATTTGAAACTGCCATTTTGATGCTAGCTGGCTTTTTACCCCTTGGTTTATGTACATTCTTCATTTTGTTGATGATCTTTAGCATTTGGTATGCTTTTAGGATGCTGGTACTAGTTGTTATTTTCTTTGTGTAGTGCCTCTTTCAAAAGCTCTTGTAAAGCAGGCCTAGTGGTGACAAAATCTTTGAGTACTTGCTTGTTCATGAAGGATTTTATTTTTCCTTAACTTATGAAGCTCTGTTTGGCTGGATATGAAATTTTGGGTTGAAAGTTCTTTTCTTTGAAAATTTTGAATGTTAGCCCCCACTCTCTTCTGGCATGTAGGGTCTCTGCCAAGAGATCTGCTATGAGTCTGATGGGCTTCCCTTTGTGGGTGACCCGACCTTTCTCTCTGGCTGCCCTTAGTATTTTCTCCTTCATTTCAACCCTGGTGAATCTGACGATTATGTGCCTTGGGGTTGCTCTTCTTGTGGAGTATCTTTGTGGTGTTCTCTGTATTTCCTGGAGTTGAGTATTGACATGTCTTGCTAGGTTGGGGAAATTTTCCTGGATAATATCCTGAAGAGTGTTTTCCAACTTGGATTCATTCTATTCATCACATTCTGGTACACCTATCAAACGTAGGTTGGGTCTCTTCACATAGTCCCACATTTTTTGGAGATTTTGTTCATTCCTTTTTGTGCTTTTTTCTTTAATCTTGGTTTCTCGCTTTATTTCATTGAGTTGATCTTCAACTTTTTATATTCTTTCTTCTGCTTGGTCAATTCGGCTGTTGAAACTTGTGCATGCTTCGCGAAGTTCTCGTGTGGTTTTTCAGCTCCTTCAATTCATTCATATTCCTCTTTAAGTTGTCCATTCTTGTTATCAATTCATCGAATTATTTTTCAAATCTTTTTCAAGGTTCTTAGTTTCTTTGCACTGATTTAGAACATGTTCTTTTAGCTCCCTGAAGTTTCTCATTATCCACTTTCTGAAGTCTGTTTCTGCCATTTCATCACACTGATTCTCCGTCCAGCTTTGATCCCTTGCTGCTGAGGAGTTTTGGTAATTTGTAGGAGGTTAGGTGTTTTGGTTTCAAGTGTTTTCCTCTATTTTGCGCTGGTTTCTTTCCATCTTTATGGATTTATCCGCCTGTCGTCTTAGTAGTTGATGATTTTCCAATTGGGTGTCTGTTTGGATGCTGGGATTGTTGATGATGAATTATTTCTGTTACTTAGTTTTCTTTCTAATGGTCTAGCCCCCCTGCTGGATAAGTGCTGTGGTCCACTCCAGTCCCTGCTTGTCTGGGGTATACCTTTAGCAGCTGCGGAACAGTGAGGGATGATACCTGTTTCTTCTTCTGCTGTCTTTGTTTCAGAATGATGCCCTCTGCAGCTTCACTGAAAGTTGCAATTCTGAGTCGCATCTACGACGCCATCTTGTGAGTCCTCTCCAGAGTTCTTAATGATCCCAGAATAAAATTTTATATGGCCAAAGAGTTTCAGAGCCTCAGTGAATGATACAAACCTGGGAAATAATCAGGAAGGTATTACATGTGGCATCAATTTCAGAGCTTCATTGAATAGGAAACACCTGTATTGTAGTCAGAATCCTGTTGCATACAGCCACATATTCAGAACATAGCTGAGTAACATACGCCTTGGGAAAAGTCAGGATTCTATTTCATATAACCACTCATTTAGATACGAATGTTAAAATGCATGCCTGAGGAGTATTCAGGAGTCTCTATTTTATGGTCACACATACAGAGCTTCACAGAATAATACAGACCTATGGAAACGTCAGGAGTTTACTTCCCATGGCCACTGATTCAGGACATCAGTGAAGAATCATATATATCTGGAAAATACTCAGGATTCTATGATATACAGCCACTTATCCAGAGTCTCACGGAATAATGCACACCTAAAAAATAATGTGGAGACCCATTGATATGACCCTACACCCAGCGACTCAGTGGCCAATGCAGAATTGGAAAATAGTCAAGAGGATAGAGTCACGAGTTTATGTTATGTGGTCACTCATTCAGAATCTCACTGAAGAATACACACCTGGGGAATAATCAGAGTCCAAGTCATATGGCCACCCAATCGCAGCATTACCGAATAATGCACAATGGGGCAATAGTAAGGAGTCTATTTCATGTGGCCTCTCATTCAGAACTTCAGTGCATAATAAAGAGCTGTGGAGTAGTCAGGACCCGATTTAAGGTAGCCCCAAATTAAACAGCTTGGTGGATGATACACACACCTGTCAGAATCAGGAGTCTTTTTGATATAGACACTCATACAGAACCTTTTTGAGTACTGCACATGTGGGGAATAATTACTAGTCTCTTTCAAATGGTGATTTGTTTGGAGAATCCAAAAAAAACGCACACCTGTGGAGTAAAATGTGTTCTATTTCGTAAGGCCACTCTTTCAGTGTTTTAGTGAATAGTATGTATATCTGATAAGTCAGGAATCTCTTTCACATGGCCACTCGTTCAGGGCCTCTGTGAAGAACACTCCCCTCAAGAATAGTCAAGGGTCAACTTCAAATGGCTACACGTTCTGAGTCTCTGTACATAATGAACACCTGGGAAATACACCTGAGTCTCTCTCTTTTTTTTATACCCACTTAGTCAGAGTCTCATTCAATATTACACACCTGGGGAAGAGTGAAGACTGTACTTCATGTAGCCACTAATTGAGAGCCTCAGTAAATAATGCACACCAGGGTAATAGTCGAGCAGCTTTTATACATCCACTCGTTTTGTGCCTCACTGAGTGATATGTATCTGAGGAATCCTCAGAATTCTGTTTGAAACTACCACTCGTTGAGAACCTTGTTGAATAACTCACTATGAAGCAATAGTCAGGTGTCTATTTTTTATCGTTTATCATTCAAAGTTTCAGTAAATAATGACTTTTTATAACGTAATTCGGATGCTGTTTAAGATAGCCACAAATTAAATGCCTTCCAGAATGATACACACCTGAATGACAGTCGGGAGTCTATTTTGTATGTGCTCTAGTTTTGTGTATCACTGAGTAATACACACCTTGGGCAGTGTCAGGAGTCTATTTAGTATGGATGCTCAGAGGGAACCTGTTTGATTAATGCACACATGGATAACAATGTGGTGTCTGTGTCATACGGTTACTCTTTCAGATAAACAGTGAATAATGCACATGTGGAGTAATTAGAAGTCTGTTTCTTATTGAACCTCTTTCACAGCCTCACTGAGTATTATGCACTTGTGATAGAGTCTGGAGTCTATTTTTTATGGCCACTCATTCAGAGAATCACTAAGTAATGCACACCTGAGGAATAGTAAGAATTCTCTTTCCTATGTCCACTCGTTGAGAGCCTCACTAAGTGTAAACACCTCGGAACAGAGTCAGGATTTACCTTTATCCCCTCCTTCAGAGTCTCGCTAAATAATGCGCACCTGTGGAAGAGTCAGGAGACTCTTTCATGTGGCCTCTAACTCGGAGTGTCACTGAATAATAAGGTGTAGTCAGGAGTCTATTTCATGGAGACACATATTCCGAGCCTCAGTGAATAAAACAGGCCCGAGGATTATCGCAAGATGGCGTCGTAGAGGCAACTTAGGATTGCAGCTCTCAGTGAATGTGCAGAGGATGAGTTTTAGCCGCATACTCAGAAGGTCCTTTCTTGCCCACAGAACATTGAAAGTCCCAGGTGTGGGAGAGACACAGGATACTGGCACAGCCAGCTCATTTGACCGGTTGGGCTGGGCCTGCACCACAGTGCAGTGGCACATGGCACAAAACTCACTGGTCTGGGAGCCCTGTTAAACCAGCAACTTGAGATTTGGAAGGGCAGATTGGCATGTCCATCTGATTGAACGGGACTTGGACAATGAGCCAGACCAGGATATTCCTGGGAAACGTGATCTGAGCCAGTGCAGTGGGCAGCGGCATGGGAGATTGCACGCATCCCAGTGCCCTATCGGCAGGCTACTGGGGCACCAGTGAGAGAGTCGACCGTTCAGTTTGGGGAAAGGAAGAGAGAGAGAGGATGGACTCTGCGGCAGGGAGCTGAGTGATCAAGCTCCGTGCGTACCATCCTCACGGGGACAAGAAGTGTGGCGACTGGAGGCGCTTGGGGTTGAGAATTTTGCTGCCAGCATCTAGGACTGTGTAGCCCGGTGGGGGAGGGGTGTCCAAACTAAGGGCACAATCTGCCCCTACTGAAGTACCGCCCAGGGGTGACACAGCATGCCATTGCCGAGGCAACCTGCCATAACAGAGAGACTCCACCAAGAGGGCAGAGCAAACCACAGAAAAACAGAGCCCTAGGCAGCAGGGCGGACCCGCACTAGCAGGGTGGAGCCCCGACAGGCAAATAGTGAATAGACTGCCACCTAGCGTGGCAGGAATGTGCAACAGATACTCATAAAGAAAGCCCCAACTCCCTGAGACAGAGCATCTAAGGGAAAAAGGGGGGGGTTATGAGTTTTGTTGCAGCAGACATAAACATATCCTCCCAACATCCTTGAATGAACAAAGGAGCTCACAGCTCAGCACTGTAGCTCCTATAAAGAACATACCGTCTTTTCAAGCAGCTCCCTGAACGCTGTATATCCAAAGAGTCTCCCCAAAAAAGGACTAATTAGAGTGACATTTGGTGGTCATCATTCTGGAACAAAGATACTAGAAGAAAAAACTGGTTGCATCCCTCACTGTTCCGCAGCTGCTACATGTGTACCCCAGACAAGCAGGGCCTGGAGTGGACCTCAGCACTTGTACAGCAGATGGGCTAGACCATTAGAAAGAAAACTAACAGAAATACTTGATCATCAACAATCTGGGGGTCCACTCAGAGACTCAATTGAAAAATCAGAAACTACTAAGATGATACGTGGATAAATCCATAAAGATGGGAAGAAACCAGCGCAAAAAGGAGGAAAACACCCGAAACCAAAACACCTCACCTCCTACAAAGGACCAAAACTCCTCACCATGAAAGGAACAAAGCTGGATGGAGAATGAGTGTGATGAAATGACGGAATCAGACTTCAGAAAGTGGATAATGAGAAACTTCAGGGAGCTAAAAGAACATGTTCTAAATCAGTGAAAACAAACTAAGAACCTTGAAAAAATATTCGAGGAAATGATAACAAGAATGGACAACTTAAAGAGGTATATGAATGAATTGAAGGAGCTGAAAAACACAACACGAGAACTTCGTGAAGCATGCACAAGTTTCAACAGCCGAATTGACCAAGCAGAAGAAAGGATATCAAAAGTCGAAGATCAACTCAATGAAATAAAACGACAAACCAAGATTAAAGAAAAAAGCACAAAAAGGAATGAACAAAATCTCCAAGAAATGTGGGACTATGTGAAGAGACCCAACCTACTTTTGATAGGTGTACCACAATGTGATGAAGAGAATGAATCCAAGCTGGAAAACACACTTCAGGATATTATCCAGGAAAATTTCCCCAACATAGCAAGAAAGGTGAATACTCAACCCCAGGAAATACAGAGAACACCACAAAGATAGTCCACAAGAAGAGCAACCCCAAGGCACATAATCGTTAGTTTCACCAGGGTTGAAATGAAGGAGAAAATACTAAGGGCAGCCAGAGAGAAAGGTTGGGTCACCCACAAAGGGAAGCCTATAAGTCTCACAGCAGATCTCTTGGCAGAGACCCTACACGCCAGAAGAGAGTGGGGGCCAGTATTCAACATCCTTAAAGAAAAGAACTTTCAACCCAAAATTTCATATCCAGCCAAACTGAGCTTCATAAGTGAAGAAAAAATAAAATCCTTCATGAACAAGAAAGTACTCAGAGATTTTGTCACCACTAGGCCTGCTTTACAAGAGGTCCTGAAAGAAGCACTACACATAGAAAGAAACAACCAGTACCAGCCATCATAAAAGCATAGCAAATGCTAAAGAGCTTCAACAAAATGAAGAATATATGTGAACCAACGGGCAAAACAGCCATCTAGCATCAAAATGGCAGTATCAAAATCACACATAATGATATTAACCCTAAATGTAAATGGGCTAAATGCACCAATCAAAACACACAGCCTGGCAAATTGAATGAAAATTCAAAAGCCATTGGCATGCTGTATTGAGGAAACCCACCTCACACGCAAGGATAAACAAAGGCTCAAAATAAAGGGTTGGAGGAAGATTTACCAAGCAAATGGAGAGCAAAAAAAAGCAGGAGTTGCAATTCTCGTCTCTGATAAAATAGACTTTAAACAACAAAGATCAAAAGAGACAAAGAAGGTCATTACATAATGGTACAAGGATCAATACAACAAAAAGAGCTAAAGATTCTAAATATATATGGACCCAATGCAGGACCACCCAGATATATAAGGCAAGTTCTTAATGACTTATAAAGAGACTTAGACTCCCACACAATAATAGTGGGAGAATTTAACACTCCACTGTCAATAGCAGACAGATCAACCAGACAGAAAATTAACAAGGATATCCAGGACTTCAACTCAGACCTGGAACAAGCAAACCTGATAGACATTTACAGAACTCTCCACCCCAAATCCACAGAATATACATTCTTCTCAGCACCACATCACACCTACTCCAAAATTGACCACATAATTGGAAGTAAAGCACTCCTCAGCAAATGCAAAACAACTGAAATCATAACAAACAGTCTCTCAGATCATAATGCAATCAACTTGGAACTCAGAATTCAGAAAATAACTCAGAAGGGCACAGCTTCATAAAAACTGAACAACTGGCTCCTGAATGTTGATTGGATAAACAATGAAATGAAGGCAGAAATAAAGAAGATCTTTGAAACCAACGAGAATGAAGACACAACGTACCAGAATCTCTGGCACACATTCAAAGCAGTCTGTAGAGGAATATATATAGGAATAAGTGCCCACATGTGAAGAGTGGAGAGATCCAAAATTGACACCCTATCATGAAAATGGAAAGAGCTAAAGGAGCAAGATCAAAAACGCTCAAAGCCTAGCCGAAGACAAGAAATAACTAAGATCAGAGCAGAATTGAAGGAGTTAGAGACAAGAAATCCGTTCAAAAAATCAATAAATCTAAGAGCTGGTTTTTCGAAAAGATCAACAAAATAGACAGACCACTAGCCAGACTGATAAAAATGAAAAGGGAGAACAACCAAATAGATGCAGTAATAAACGATAATGTGGAAATCACCATAGATTCCACAGAAATTCAAACCATCATCAGAGAATACTACAAAAAACTCTATGCACATAAACTAGAAATCCAGGAAGAAATGGATAAATTCCTGGACGCCTGTGTTCTCCCAAGCCTAAACCAGGAGGAAGCCAAAACTATGAATAGACCAATAACAACGTCTGAAGTTGAGGCAGCAAATAAGAGACAACCACACAAAAAAAGCCCAGGTCCAGGAGGGTTCACAGCCAAATTCTACCAGACACACAAAGAGGATCTGGTGCCATTCCTTCTGAAACTATTCCAAATAATTCAAAAAGAGGTAACCCTTCCCAAATCATTTTATGAGACAAAAATCGTCATGATACCAAAACCCGGCAGAGACTCAACAAAAAAAGAAAACTTCAGGCCAATATCCATGATGAACATTGATGCAAAAATCTTCAATAAAATACTGGCAAACCGATTGCAACAGCACATTAAAAAACTTATCCATCATGATCAAGTAGGATTCATCCCGGGGATGCAAGGCTGGTTCAACATACCCAAGTCTATAAATGTAATACATCACATAAACAGAAACAAAAACAAAAACTACATGATAATCTCAATTGACGCAGAGAAAGCATTTGACAAAATTCAACAGCCCTTTATGCTAATAACCCTCAATAAACTTGGTATTGATGGAACATATCTCAAAGTAATAAAAGCTATTTATTACAAACGAACAGCCAATATCATACTTAACGGGAAAAAACTGGAAGCATTCCCTTTGAAATCCGGCACTAGACAAGGATGCCCTCTCTCACCACTCCTATTCAACATAGTACTGGAAGTTCTAGCCAGAGCAATCAGGCCATAAAAAGAAATAAAGGGTATTCAAATAAAAAAGTTGGAAGCCAAATTGTCTCTATTTGCAGACGACATGATAGTATACCTAGAAGACCCCATCACCTCAGCCCAAAAACTCCTGAAACTGATAAGCAACTTCAGCAAAATCTCAGGATATAAAATCAATGTGCAAAAATCACAAGCATTTCTATACACCAATAACAGATGTAAAGAGAACCAAACCAAGAATGAACTGCCATTAACAACTGCTACAAAAAGAATAAAATACCTAGGAATACAACTTACAAGATAGGTAAGGGACCTCTTCAAGGAAAACTACAAACTATGGCTCAACGAAATAAGAGAGGACACAAACAGATGGAGAAACATTCCATGTTCGTGGTTAGGAGGAATCAATCTTGTGAAAATTGCTATGCTGCCCAAAGTAATTTACACAATCAATGCTATCCCCATCAAACTACCACTGAATTTCTTCACAGAACTGGAAAAAACTTCCATGAACTTCATATGGAACCAAAAGAGAGCCCGCATAGCCAAGTCAATTCTAAGCCAAAAAACACAGCGGGAGGCATCACACTACCAGACTTCAAACTATACTACAAGGCTACAGTAATCAAAAAAGCATGGTACTGGTACTAAAACAGAGATATAGACCAATAGAACAGAACAGAGGCATCGGACGAAACACAACATATTTACAACCATATAATCTTTGATAAACTAGACAAAAACAAGCAATGGGGAAAGGATTCCCTGTTTAATAAATAGTATTGGGAAAACTGGCTAGCCATGTGCAGAAAGCAGACACTGGACTTTTTCCTGACACCTTACACTAAAATTAACTCCAGATGGATTAAAGCCTTAAACATAAGACCTGATACCATAAAAACCCTAGAAGAAAATCTAGGCAAAATCATATAGGACATAGGAGGAGGCAAGGACTTCATGACCAAAACACAAAATGCATTGGCAACAAAGGCTAAAATAAACAAATGGGACCTAATCAAACTCCACAGCTTCTGCATGGCAAAAGAAACAGTCACTAGAGTGAATCGGTAACCATCAAAATGTGAAAAAATCTTTGTAGTTTACGCATCTGACAAAGGGCTGATATCCAGAATTTACAAAGAACTCAAACAGATGTACAGGAAAAAGACAAACAAGCACATTCAAAAATGGGCAAAGGATATGAACAGACACTTTACAAAAGAAGATATACATGAGGCCAACAAACACATGAAAAAATGCTCATCGTCACTGGTCATATAGAGAGAAGCAAATCAAAACCACATTGAGATACCATCTCACGACAGTTAGAATGGTGATCATTAAAAAATCTGGAGACAGCAGATGCTGGAGAGAATGTGGAGAAAGAGGAACACTCTTACACTGTTGGTGGGAGTGTAAATTAGTTCAACCACTGTGGAAGACAGTGTGGCGATTCCTCAAGGACCTAGAAATATAAATTCCATTTGACCCAGCAATCCCATTACTGGGTATATATTCAAAGGATTATAAATTGTTCTACTATAAGGACACATGCACACGAATGTTCATTGCAGCACTGTTTACCATAGCAAAGACCAGGAACCAACACAAATGCCCATCGATGATAGACTGGACTGAGAAAATGTGGCACATATACACCATGGAATATTATGCAGCAATCAAAAATGATGAGTTCGTGTCCTTTGTAAGGACATGGATGAAATTGTAGAACATCATTCTCAGCAAACTGACACGAGAAAAGAAAAACAAATACTGCATATTCTCACTCATAAGCGGGTGAGAAAAATGAGAACACATGAACAAAGGGAGGAGTTCTACTACACACTGGGGTCTATTGGGGGTAATGGGGAATGGACAATGAAGGGTGCGTGGAGGGATAGCCTGGGTATAAATGCCAAGTGTGGGTGAAGGGGTGGAAGGCAGCAAAACCCACTGCCATGTGTGTACATGTGAAACTACACTGCACGATCTGTATATGAATCCCTAAATCTATAATGCAATAAAAATTTTAAAAAAAGACAGACCCTTGCTATAGTAAGGAATCTAATTAATTTGGCCACATCTTATGAGCCTCAGTGAATAATACACACCTTTTATAAACCTTCATTCAGAGCCTCGGTAAATAATGTACAACCATGGAGTAGCCAGGAGTCTGTTATATTAGGACACATATTCATAGCCTGAGTGGATAATATGCACGTGTGGATTACTCAGGATTCCATTTGGTATGGCCACTGACTGGTAACCTCAGTGAAAAATGCACAAATGTAAAGTACTCAGCATTCTACTTCATGTAGACACTCATTCAGAGATTCACTGAATAACACAAATATTTAAGATAGACAGCATCCTGTTTTATATGGTCACACAGAAAGAGCCTAACTAAGTAATGCACAGCTGGGGAAGTGTTAGGAGTCTACTTTATACAGCCTCTCATTTACAGCCTCAGGGAATAATGCACACGTGTGGAATAGACACTATTCTAACTTATATGGCCACGGAAAGCAAAGCCTGAGTGAGTAATATGCAACTTTGGAATAGTCACTAGTTTACTCCATATGCCCAACTATTTAGCGTCAAAGTCAATAATACACGCCTGTGGACTAGTCAGAAAACAATTTCATATGGCCAAAGAGTTTCAGAGCCTCAGTAAATAATACATACCTGGGAAATACTCAGGACGAGATTACATGTGGCATCAATTTCAGAGCTTCATTGAATAGGAAACATGTGTATTGTAGTCTGAATCCTGTTTCATGCAGCCACATATTTAGAGCCTAACTGAGCCTTGGGGAAATGCAGGATTCTATTTCATATAGCCACTCATTTAGAGGCGATTATAAAAACTCACGCCTGAGGAGTATTCAGGAGTCTCTATTTTCTGGCCACTCATTCAGAGCTTCACAGAATAATACAGACTTATGGAAATCTCAGGAGTGTTCTTCCCATGGCCACTTATTCAGAACCTCAGTGAAGAATCATATATATCTGGAAAATACTCAGGATTCTATGATATATAGCCACATATTTGGAGACTCACGGAATAATGCACACGTAAGAAATAGTCTGAAGACTCTTTGATATGACCCTTCACCCAGCGACTGAGTGGCTAATTCAGAACTGGAAAATAGTAAAGAGGATAGAGTCAGGAGTTTCTGTTATGTGGTCACTCGTTCATAATCTCACTGAAGAATACACACCTGGGGAATATTCAGAGTCCAAGTCATATGGCCACCCAAGTACAAGCATTACCGAATAATGCACAATTGGGCAATAGTAAGGAGTCTATTTCATGTGGCCTCTCATTCAGAACTTCAGTGCATAATAAAGAGCTGTGGAGTAGTCAGGACCCAATTTAAGGTAGCCCCAAATTAATCAGCTCCGTGAATGATACACACACGTGTCAGAGTCAGGAGACTATTTGATATAGACACTCATACCGAATCTTTTTGAGAACTACACATGTGGGGAATAATCACTAGTCTCTTTCATATGGTGATTCATTTTAAGAATATGGAAGTAATGAACACCTGTGGAGTAAAATGGGTTCTATTTGGTAAGGCCACTTTTTCAGTGTTTTAGGGAATACTACGTATATCTGATAAGTCAGAAATCTCTTTCACATGGCCACACTTTCAGGGCCTCTGTGAAGAACACTCCCCTCAAGAATAGTCAATGGTCTACTTCAAACGGCTACACATTCAGAGTCTCTGTATGTAATAAACACCTGGGCAATACACCTGTCTTTTTTCTTTTATGCCCACTTAGTCAGAGTCTAATTCAATAATACACACCTGGAGAAGAGTGAAGAGTCTACCTCATGTAGCCACTCATTTAGAGCATCAGTGAATAATACACACCAGGGTAATAGTCGAGCAGCATTTATATGGCCACACATTTTGTGCCTCACTGAGTGATATACACCTGAGGATTCCTCCAGATTCTATTTGATACTATCACTCGTTGAGAACCTTGTTGAATAACTCACAATGAAGCCATAGTCGGGTGTCTATTTTATATGGTCTATCATTCAAAGTTTCAGTAAATAATGACCTTCTATAGATTAATCAGGATGCCGTTTAAGATAGCCATGAATTAAGTGCATTCCTTAATAATACACACCTGGGTGACAGTCTGAAGTCTATTTCATATGAACCCTAGTTTTGTGTATCCCTGAGTAATACACACATGGGGCAGTGTCAGGGGTCTATTTGGTATGGACACTCAAAGGGAACCTGTTTGATTAATGCACACATGGATAACAATGAGGAGTCTGTGTCATACAGCTATTCCTTCAGACAAACAGTGAATAATGCACATGTGGGGTAATTAAAAGTCTGTTTCCTATGGCCCCTCTTTCACAGCCTCATTGAGTATTATGCACGTGTGATAGAGTCTGGAGTCTACTTTTTATGGCCACACATTCAGAGAATCACTAAATAATGCACACCTGCGGAATAGTCAGAAGTCCCTTTCTTACGGCAACTCGTTAAGAGCCTCACTATATGTAAACACCTGGGAAAAGAGTCAGGATTTACATTTTTCCCCTCAATCAGAGTCTTGCTTAATAATGTGCACCTGTGGAACAGTCAGGAGACTCTTTCGTGTGGCCTCTATCTCAGAGTGTTACTGAATAATGTGGTGTAGTCAGGAGTCTATTTCATGGAGGCACATATTCATAGACTCGTTGAATAAGACAGGCCTTTTCTATAGTAAGGAATCAAATTAATATGCCTACATCTTCTGATTTTCACTGAATAATACACACTTGGAGAATAATTGGGAGTCTTTTCCATGGACCTCCATGCAGAGCCTCGGTAAATGATGTACACCTGTAGAGTACCCAGGAGTCGGTTATATTAGGACACACATACATAGCCTCAGTGCATAATATGCACCTTTGGATTAGTCAGGATTCCATTTGATCTGGCCACTGACTTGTAACCACATTGAAAATTGCACAAATGTAAAGTACTCAGAAGTCTATTTCATGTAGTCACTCATTTAGAGATTCATTGAATAACAGAAATATTTAAGATAGACAGCATCCTGTTTCATATGGTCACACAGAAAGAGCCTCACTGAGTAATGCACACCTGGGGAAGTGTTAGGAGTCTACTTTATACAGCCTCTCATTTACAGCCTCAGGGAATAATGCACACGTGTGGAATAGACACTAGTCTATTTTATATGGCCATGAAAGGAAAACCTGAGTGAGTAATACGCAACTTTGGAATAGTCACCAGTCTACTCCATATGCCCAAGTATTTAAAGTCAGAGTCAATAATACCCGGCTGTGGACTAGTCAGAAAACAATTTCATATGGCTAAAGAGTTTCAGAGCCTCAGTGAATAATACATACCTGGGAAATACACAGGAAGGGATTACATGTGGCATCAATGTCAGAGATTCATTGAATAGAAAACATCTGTATTGTAGTCAGAATACTGTTTAATACAGCCACATATTCAGAGCCTAACGGAGTAACATACGCCTCTGGAAAAGTCAGGATTGTATTTCGTATAGCCACTGATTTAGAGGCGAATATAAAATCACACGCCTGAGGAGTATTCAGGAGTCTATTTTCTATCCCCTCATTGAGAGATTCACAGAATAATACAGACCTATGGAAACGTCAGGAGTGTACTTAACATGGCCACTTATACAGGACATCAGTGAAGAATCATATATATCTGGAAAATACTCAGGATTCTATGATATATAGCCACATCTCTGGAGACTCACAGAATATTGCACACCTAAGGAATAGTCTGGAGACTCCTTGATATGACTCTACATCGCGACTCATTGGCCAATGCAGAACCGAAAAATAGTCAAGAGGATAGAGCCAGGAGTTTACGTTATGTGGTCACTCCTTCAGAATTCCACTGAAGAATACACACATGGGGAATAGTCAGAGTCCAAGTCATAAGGCCACCCAATCACAGCATTACTGAATAATGAACAATGGGGCAATAGTAAGGAGTCTATTTCATGTGGCCTCTCATTCAGAGATTCAGTGCCTAATGAAGAGCTGTGGAGTAGTCAGGAGCCGATTTAATGTAGCCCCAAATTAAGCAGCTCCCTGAATGATACACACACTTGTCAGAGTCAGGAGACTATTTGATATAGACACTCAAACAGAACCTTTTCAAGAACTGCAAATGTGTGTAATACTCACTGGTCTTTTTCATATGGTGATTCGTTTGGAGAATCCAAAAGTAATACACACCTGTGGAGTAAAATGGGTTATATTTTATAAGGCCCCTCTTTCAGTGTTTTAGTGAATAGTATGTTTATCTGACTAGTCAGGATTCTATTTCACATGGCCACTCGTTCAGGGCCTCTCTGAAGAACACTCTCCTCAAGAATAGTCAAGGGTCTACTTCAAATGGCTACACGTTCAATGTATGTAATGAACACCTGGGCAAAACACCTGAGACTCCTTCTTTTTCATGCCCACTTTTTCAGGGTCTCATTCAATAATACACACCTGGGGAAGAGTGAAGAATCTTCCTCATGTAGCCACTAATTTATAGCCTCAGTGAATAATGCACACCAGGGTAATATTCTAGCAGCTTTTATACGGCCACTCATTTTGTGCCTCACTGAGTAATATACACCTGAGGAATCCTCAGCCTTGTATTTGATACTACCACTCGTTGAGAACCTTGCTGAATAATTCACAATGGAGCAATAGTCAGGTGTCTATTTTATATGGTATATCATTCAAAGTTTCAGTGAATAATGACCTTCTACAAAGTAATCAGGACGCTGTTTAAGATAGCCTCGAATTAAGTCCCTTCATAAGTGTTACACACGTGGGTGACAGTCGGGAGTCTATTACATATGACATCTAGTTTTGTGTATCTCTGAGTAATACACACTGGGGGCAGTGTCAGGAGTCTATTTGGTATGGATACTCAAATGAAACCTGTTTGATTAATGCACACATGGATAACAATGAGGAGTCTGTGTCATATGGCAACTCCTTCAGACAAACAGTGAATAATGCACATGTGGGGTAATTAGAAGTCTGTTTTCTATGGCCCCTCTTTCACAGCCTCATTTAATATCACGAAATTTTGATAGAGTCTGGAGTCTATTTTATATGGTGACTCATTCAGAGAATCACTAAATAATGCACACCTGATGAATAGTCAGAAGTCTCTTTCCTGTGGCTACTCATTAAGAGCCTCACTAAGTGTAAACACCTGGGGAAAGAGTCAGAATTTACCTCTATTCCCTCATTCAGAATCTCGCTAAATAATGCGCACCTGTGGAATAGACAGAAGACTATTTATTGTGGCCTCTAATTTGGAGTGTCACTGAATAATGTGGTGTAGTCAGGTGTCTATTTCATGGAGACACATATTCAGAACCTCAGTGAATAAAACAGGCCCTTGCTATACTAAGGAATCTAATTAATATGGCCACATCTTCTGAGCCTCACTGAATAATACAAACCTGGAGAATAATTGGGAGTCTATTCTCCATGGACCTTCATTCAGAACCTCGGTAAATAATGTACACCGTGGAGTAGCCAGGAGTCTGTTATATTAGGACACACATTCATAGCCTCAGTGGATAATATGCACGTGCGGATTAGTCAGCATTCCATTTTGTATGGACACTGACTCGTAAACTCAGTGAAAAATGCACAGATGTAAAGTACTCAGCAGTCTATTTCATATAGACACTCATTAAGAGATTCACTGGATAACAAAAGTTTTGAAGATAGACAGCATCCTGTTTCATATGGTCAAAGAAAAAGAGCCTCACTGAGTATTGCACACCTTAAGAAGTGTTAGGAGTCTACTTTATACAGCCTCTCATTTACAGCCTCAGGGAATAATGCACACGTGTGAAATAGGAACTAGTCTATTTTATATGGCCACGAAAAGCAAAGCCTGCGTGAGTAATACGCAACTTTGAAATAGTCAGTAGTCTACTCCATATGCCCAAGTATTTAGAGTCAGAGTCAATAATACCAGTGTATGGACTAGTCAGAAAACAATATCATATGGCCGAAGAATTTCACAGACTCAGTGAATAATACTTACCTGGGAAATACTCATGACGCTATTTTATGTGGCACCAATTTCAGAGCTTCATTGAATAGAAAACACCTGTATTGTTGTCAGAATCCTCTTTCATACAGTCACATATTCAGAGCCTAACTGAGTAACATACGCCTTGGGAAAAGTCAGGATTCCATTTCGTATAGCCACTCATTTAGAGGCGAATGTAAAAATGCACGCCTGAGGAGTATTCAGGAGTCGCTATTTTATGGCCACTCTTTCAGAGCTTCACAGAATAATACAGACCTATGGAAACGTCAGGTGTTTACTTCACATGGCCACTTGTTCAGGACATCAGTGAAGAATCATATATATCTGGAAAATACTCAGGATTCTATGATATATAGCCACTTATCCGTAGACTCACGGAATAATGTACACCTAAGGAATAGTCTGGAGACTCTTTGATATGACCCTACACGCAGCGACTCATTGGCCAATGCAGAACTGGAAAATAGTCAAGAAAATAGATTCAGGAGATTATGTTATGTGGTCACTCGTTCAGAATCTCACTGAAAAATACATTCCTGGGGAATAGTCAGAGTCAAAGTTATATAGCCACCCAATCACAGCATTACCGAATAATGCACAACGGGGCAATACTAATGATTCTATTTCATGTGGCCTCTCATTCAGAGCTTCAGTGCATAATAAACAGCTGTGGAGTAGTCAGGACCCGATTTAAGGTAGCCCCAAATTAAGCAGCTCGGTGAATGATACACACACGTGTCAGAGTCAGGAGACTATTTTATATAAGCACTCATACAGAATTTTTTCAAGTACTGCACATGTGGGGAAAAATCACTAGTCTCTTTTATATGGTGATTCGTTTGAAGAATCCAAAAGTAAGGCACACCTGTGGAGTAAAATGGGTTCTGTTTTGTAAGGTCACTCTTTCAGTGTTTTAGTGAATAATATGTATATCTGATAAGAAATCTCTTTTCTATGGCCCCCAGTTTAGGGCCTCTGTGAAGAACACTACGCTGAAGAATAGTCAATTGTCTATATCAAATGACTACAGCTTCAGCATCTCTGTACGTAATGAACACCTGGGCAACACACCAGAGTGTGTTTTTTTATGCACACTTAGTCAGATTCTCATTCAATAATAAACACCTGGGGAAGAGTCAAGAGTCTTCCTCATGTAGCCACTCATTTAGAGCCTCAGTGAATAATGCACACCAGGGTAATAGTCGAGCAGCTTTTATATGGCCACTCATTTGGTGCCTCCCTGAATGATATACACCTGAGGAATCTCATGGTTCTATTTGATATTACCACTCCTTGAGAAACTTGTTGACTAATTCACAACGGAGCAATAGTGAGGTGTCTATTTTATATGGTCTATCATTCAAAGTTTCAGTGAATAATGACCTTCTATGGAGTAATCAGAATGCTGTTTAAGATACCAATGAATTAAGTGCCTTCCTGAATGATACACACCAGGGTGACAGTCGGGAGACTATTTCATATAAACTCTAGTTTTGTGCATCGCTGAGTAATACACACATGGGGAAGTGTCCGGAGTCTATTTGGTATGGACGCTCAAATGTTACGTGTTTGATTAAAGCACACATGAATAACAATGAGGAGTCTGTGTCATAAGGCTACTCCTTCAGACAAAGAGTGAATAATTCACATGTGCAGTAATTAGAAGACTGTTTCTTATAGCTCCTCTTTCACAACCTCACTGAGTATCAGGCACTTCTGATAGAGTCTGGAGTCTATTTTATGTGGCGACTCATTCAGAAAATCACTAAATAATGCACACCTGCGGAATAGTCAGAAGTCTCTTTTCTATGGCTACTCGTTAAGAGCCTCACTAAGTGTAAACACCTGGGAAAAGAGTCAGAAATTACCTTTATCTTCTCATTCAGAGTCTCACTAAATAATGCGCACCTGTGGAATAGTCAGGAGACTCTTTCATGTGGCCTCTAAATCGGAGTGTCACTGAATAATGTGGCATAGTCAGGAGTCTATTTCATGGAGACACATATTCAGAGCATCGTTGAATAAGACAGGCCCTTGCTATAGTAAGAAATATAATTAATATGGCGACATCTTCTGAGCCTCACTGGATAATACAAACCTGGAGAATAATTGGGAGTTTATTTGCATGTACCTTCATTCAGAACCTTGGTAAATAATGTACACCCGTGGAGTGGCCAGGAGTCTGTTGTATTAGGACGCACATTCATAGCCTCAGTGGAAAATATGCACATGTGGATTAGTCAGGATTCCATTTTGTATGGCCACTGACTCATAACCTCAGTGAAAAATGCACAAATATAAAGTACTCAGCAGTATATTGCATATAGACACCCATTAAGAGATTCACTGAATAACACATATATTTAAGATAGACAGCATCCTGTTTCATATGGTCACACAGAAAAAGCCTCACTGAGTAATGCACACCTGGGGCAGTGTTAGGAGTCTACTTTATACAGCCTCTCATTTACAGCCTCAGGGAATAATGAACACGTGTGGAATAGACACTAGTCTATTTTATATGGCCACGAAAAGCAAAGCCTGAGTGAGTAATACTCAACTTTGGAATAGTCACTAGTCTACTCCATATGCCCAAGTATTTAGAGTCAGAGTCACTAATACCCACTTGTGGACTAGCCAGAAAACAATTTCATATGGCCAAAGAATTTCAGAGCCTCATTGAATAATACATACCTGGGAAATACTCAGGACGCTGTTACATGTGGCATCAATTCCAGAGCTTCATTAAATAGGAAACACCTGTATTGTAGTCAGAATCCTGTTTTATACAGCCACGTATTCAGAGCCTAACTGAGTAACATACACCTTGGGAAAAGTCAGGATTCTCTTTCCTATAGCCACTCATTTAGAGGTAAATGTAAAAATGCACGCCTGAGGAGTATTCAGGAGTCTCTATTATATGGCCACTCATTCAGAGCCTCACAGAATAATGCAGACATATGGAAACGTCAGGAGTGTACTTCTCATGGCCACTTATTCAGGACCTCAGTGAAGAATCATATATATCTGGAAAATACTCAGGATTCTATAATATATAGCCACTTATCCGGAGACTCACGGAATAATGCACACCTAAGGAATAGTCTGGAGACTCTTTGATATGACCCTACACGCAACGACTCAGTGGCCAATGCAGAACTGGAAAATAGTCAAGAGGATAGAGACAGGAGTTTATGTTATGTGGTCACTCGTTCAGAATCTCACTGAAGAATACACACCTGGGAATTGTCAGAGTCCAAGTCATATGGCCACCCAATCACAGCATTATGGAATAATGCACAATGGGGCAATAGTAAGGAGTCTATTTCATGTGACCTCTCATTCAGAGCTTCTGTGCCTAATAAACAGCTGTGGAGTAGTCAGGACCCGCTTTAGGGTAGCCCCAAAATAAGCAGCTCTGTGAATGATACACACACATAACAGAGTCAGGAGACTGTTTGATACGGACACTCATACAGACCTTTTCTAGTACTGCACATGTGGGGAATAATAACTAGTCCCTTTCATATGGTGATTTGTTTGCAAAATCCAAAAGTAACGCACACCTGTGGAATAAAATGGGTTCTATTTTGTAAGACCACTCTTTCAGTGTTTTAGTGAATAGTATGTATATCTGATAAGTCAGGAATGTTTTTCACATGGCCACTCGTTCAGGGTTTTTGTAAAGACCACTCCCCTCAAGAATAGTCAAGGGTCTACTTCAAATGGCTACACCTTCAGAGTCTCTGTACATAATGAAAACATGGGCAATACACCTGAGTCTCTTTTTTTTTATGCCTGTTTGGTCAGAGTCTCATTCAATAATTCAAACCTGAGGAAGTGTGAAGAGTCTCCCTCATGTTTCCACTCATTTAGGGCCTCAGTGAATAAAGCCCACCATGGTAATAGTCGAGCAGCTTTTATATAGCCACGCATTTTGTGCCTCACTGAGTGATATTCACCTGAGGAATCCTCAGGATTGTACTTGATACTACCACTCATTGAGAATCTTGTTGAATAATTCAAAATGGAGCAATAGTCAGGTGTCCATTTTTATGGTATATCATTCAAAGTTTCAGTGAATAATGACCTTCTATGGAGTAATCAGGACACTCTTTATCATAGCCACGAATTAAGTTCCTTCCTGAGTGTTACACACCTGAGTGACGGTCGGGAGTCTATTTCATATGAAGTCCAGTTTTGTCTATCACTGGGTAATACACACCTGGGGCAGTGTCAGGAGTCTGTTTGGTATGTATGCTGAAACGGAACCTGTTTGATTAATGCACACATGAATAAGAATGAGGAGTCTCTGTCATATGGCTACTCCTTCAGAAAAACAGTGGATAACACACATATGGAGTAATTAGAAGTCTGTTTCCTATGGCCACTCTTTCAAAGCCTCACTGAGTATTAGGCACGTGTGATAGAGTCTGGAGTCTATTTTTATGGCCACTCATTCACAGAAACACTAAATAATGCACACCTGTGGAATAGTAAGAAATTTCTTTCCTATTGCCACCCATTAAGAGCCTCACTATGTGTAAACACCTGGGGAAAGAGTCAAAATTTACCTCTATCCCCTCATTCAGGGTCTCCCTAAATAATGGGCACCTGTGGAATAGTCAGGGGACTCTTTCATGTGGCCTCTAACTTGGAGTGTCACTGAATAATGTGGTGTAGTCAGGAGTCTATTTCAAGGAGACACATATTCAGAGCCTCAGTGAATAAGGCAGGCCCTTACTATACTAAGGATTCTTATTAATATGGCCACATCTTCTGAGCCTCACTGAATAATACAAACATGAATAATAATTGGTAGCCTATTTTCTATGGACCTTCATTCAGAACTTGGGTAAATAGTGTACACCCGTGGAGTAGCCAGGAGTCTGTTATATTGGGAAAAACATTCATAGCCTCAGTGGAAAATATGCACATGTGGATTAGCCAGGATTCCATTTGTATGGCCACTGACTCGTAACCTCAGTGAAAAATGCACAAATGTAAAGTACTCAGCAGTATATTTCATACAGACACTCATTAAGAGACTCTCTGAATAACACATATAATTAAGATAGACAGCATCCTGTTTCATATGGTCACACAGAATGAGCCTCAGTGAGCAATGCACACCTGGGGAAGCGTTAGGAGTCTACTTTATACAGCCTCTCATTTACAGCCTCATGGAATAATGCACACGTGTGGAATAGACACTAGTCTATTTTATATTTCCACAAAAAGGAAAGCCTGAGTGAATAATACGCAACGTTGAAATAGTCACTAGTCTACTCCATATGCCCAAGTATTTAGAGTCAGAATCAATAATACCCGCCTGTGGACTAGTCAGAAAACAATTTCATATGGCCAAAGAATTTCAGAGCCTCATTGATTAATACTTACCTGGGAAATAATCAGGACGCTATTACATGTGGCATCAATTTCAGAGATTCATTCAATAGGAAACGCCTGTGGTGTAGTTGGAATCCTGTTTCATACAAAAACATATTCAGAGCCTAATTGAGTAACATACGTTTTGGGAAAAGTCAGGATTCTATTTCGTATAGCCACTCATTTAGAGGCGATTGTAAAGACGCACGCCTCAGTAGTATTCAGGAGTATCTATATTATGGCCACTCAATCAGAGCTTCACAGAATAATACAGACCTATGGAAACGTCAGAAGTGTACTTCACATGGCCACCTATTCAGGACATCAATGAAGAATCATATATATCTGGAAAATACTCAGGATTCTATGATGTATAGCCACTTATCTGGAGACTCACGGATTAATGCACACCTAAGGAATGGTCTGAAGTCTCTTTGATATGACCCTACATGCAGCGACTCAGTGCCCAAAGCAGAACTGGAAAATAGTCAAGAGGATAGAGTCAGGAGTTTATGTTATGTGGCCACTCGTTCAGAATCTCACTGAAAAATACACACCTGGGGAATAGTCAGAGTCCAAGTCATATGGCCACCCAATCGCAGCATTACTGAATAATGCACAATGGGGCAATAGTAAGGAGTCTATTTCATGTGGCCTCTCATTCAGAGATTCAGTGCATAATAAACAGCTGTGGAGTAGTCAGGACCCGATTTAAGGTAGCGCCATATTAAGCAGGTCCGTGAATGATACACATTCACGTGTCAGAGTCAGGAGACTATTTGATATAGACACTCCTACAGAACCTTTTCTACTACCGCACATGTGGGGAATAATCACTAGTCTCTTTCATATGGAGATTCGATTGGAGAATCCAAAATTAACACACAACTGTGGAGTAAAATGGGTTCTATTTTGTAAGGCCACTCTTTCAGTGTTTTAGTGAATAGTATGTATATCTGATAAGTCCGGAAACTGTTTCCCATGGCCACCCGTTCAGGGCCTCTGTGAAGAACACTCCCCTCCAGAATAGTCAAGGGTCTACTTCAAATTTCTAAACTTTCAGAGTCTCTGTACATAATGAACACCTGGGCAATAAACCTGAGTCTTTTTTTTTATGCCCACTTATTCCGAGTCTCATTCAATAATACACACTTGGGGAAGTGTGAAGAATCTACCTCATGTGACCACTCATTTAGAGCCTCAGTGAATAATGCAAACCAGGGTAATAGTCAAGCAGCTTTTATATGGCCACTCATTTTGTGCCTCACTGAGGGATATACACCTGAGGATTCCTCAGGATTCTCTTTGGTATTACCACTCGTTGAGAGCCTTGTTCAATAATTTACAAAAGAGGAATAGTCAGGTGTCTGTTTTATATAGTCTATCATTCAAAGTTTCATTGAATAATGACCTTCTATAGAGTAAAGAGGACGCTGTTTAAGATAGCCACCAATTAATTGCCTTCCTGAATGATACACACCTGGGGGACATTCGATAGTCTATTTTATATGAACAATAGTTTTGGGTATCGCTGAGTAATACACAACTGGGGCAGTGTCAGTAGTCTATTCGGTATGGAGGCAAAAACGGAACCTGTTTCATTAATGCACACATGGATAAAAATGAGGAGCCTGTGTCATACGGCTACTTTTCAGACAAACAGTAAATAATGCACATGTGGAGTAATTAGAAGTCTGTTTCCTATGGCCCCTCTTTTACAGCCTCACTGAGTATTACGCACTTGTGATAGAGTCTGGGGTCTATTTTTATGGCCACTAATTCAGAGAAACACTAAATAATTCACACCTGCGGAATAGTCAGAAGTCTCCTTCCTATGGCCACTCGTTAAGAGCCTCACTGAGTGTAAACACCTGGGGAAAGGGTCAGGATTTACCTTTATCCCCTCATTCAGAGACTTGCTAAGAAATGCGCACCTGTGAATTAGTCCGGAGACTCTTTCAGGTGGCCTCTAAATCGGAGTGGCACTGAATAATGTGGTGTACTCTGGAGTCTATTTCATGGAGACACATATTCAGAGCCTTGGTGAATAAGACAGGTTCTTTCTATAGTAAGGAATCTAATTAATATGGCCACATATTCTTAGCCTCAGTGAATGATGCACACCTAAAGAATAATTGGGAGTCTATTTTCCATGGACCTTCATTTAGAGCCTCGGTTAATAATATACACCCGTGGAGTAGCCAGGAGTCTGTTATATTAGAACACACATTCATAGCCTCAGTGGATAATAGGCACATGTGGATTAGGCAGGATTCCATTTTGTATGGCCACTGATTCATAACCTCAGTGAAAAATGCACAAATGTAAAGTACTCAGCAGTCTATTTCATATAGACACTTATTCAGAGATTCACTGGATAACACAAATATTTAAGATAGACTGCATCCTGTTTCATATGGTCACACAGAAAGAGCCTCACTGAGTAATGCACACCTGGGGAAGTGTTAGAAGTCTACTTTATACAGCCTCTCATTTACAGCCTCAGGGAATAATGCACACGTGTGGAATAGACACTAGCCTGTTTTATATGGCCATGAAAAGTAAAGCCTGAGTGAGTAATATGCAACTTTGGAATAGTCACTAGTCTACTCCATATGCCCAAGTATTTAGAGTCAGAGTCAATAATACACGCCTGTGGACTAATCAGAAAACAATTTCATGTGACCAAAGAGTTTCAGAGCCTCAGTGAATAATATAAACCTGGGAAATACTCTGGATCTTATTATATGTGGCATCAATTTCAGACACTCATTGAATAGAAAAGACTTGTATTGTAGTCAGAATTCTGTTTCATGCAGCCACATATTCACAGCCTAACTGAGTAACATGCACCTTGGGAAAAGTCAGGATTATATTTTATATAGCCACTCACCTAGAGGCGAATGTAAAATCGAACACCTGAGGAGTACACAGGAGTCTCTATTTTATGGCCATTCATTCAGAGATTCAAAGAAGGATACAGACCTATGGAAATGTCAGGAGTGTACCTCAAATGGCAACTTATTCAGGACCTCAGTGAAGAGTCATATATATCTGGAAAATACTCAGAATTCTATGATATATTGCCTCTTATCCGGAGACTGATGGAATAATGCACACCTAAGGAATAGTATGGATACTCTTTGATATGACCATACACCCAGCAACACAGTGGCCACTGTACAACTGGGAAATAGTCAAGAGGAAAGAGTCAGGAGTTTATGTTATGTGGTCACTCATGCAGAATCTCCCCGAAGTATACACACATGGGGAATTGTCAGAGTCCAAGTCATATGGCCACTCAATCACAGCATTACCAAAAAATGCAGAATGGGGCAATAGTAAGGAGTCTATTTCATGTGGCCTCTCATTCAGAGCTTCAGTGCGTAATAAACAGCTGTGGAGTAATCAGGACCAGATTCAAGGAAGCCCCAAATTAAGCAGCTGCGTGCCTGATACACACACGTGTCAGAGTCAGGAGACTATTTGATATACACACTCATACAGAAACTTTTCAAGTACTGCACATGTGGGGAATAATCACTAGTCTGCTTCATACGGTCATTTGTTTGGATAATTCAAAAGTAACGCACACCTGTGGAGTAAAATGGGTTCTATTTCATAAGGCCACTCTTTCAGTGTTTTAGTGACTAGTATGTACATCTGATAAGTCAGGAATCTCTTTCCCATGGCCACCCATTAAGGGCCTCTGTGAAGAACACTCCCCTCAAGAATATTAAGTGTCTACTTCAAATGGCTACACGTTCAGGGTCTCTGTACATAATGAACACCAGGAAAATACACCTGAGTCTCTTTTTCCTTTATGTCCACTTAGTCAGAGACTCATTCAATAATACACACCTGGAAAAGAGTGAAGCGTCTACCTCATGTAGCCACTCATTTAGAGCCTCAGTGAATAATGCACACCAGGGTAATAGTCGAGCAGCTTTTATACAGCCACTCATTTTGTGCCTCACTCAGTGATATTCACCTGAGGAATCCTCAGGATTGTATATGATACTACCAATCGTTGAGAATCTTGCTGAACAATTCACAATGGAGCAATAGTCAGGTGTCTATTTTATATGGTCTATCATTCAAAGGTTCAGTGAATAATGACCTTCTATAAAGTAATCAGGATGCTGTTTAAGATAGCCACGAATTAAGTGACTTCCTGAATGTTACACACGTGGGTGACCATCGGGAGTCTATTTTATGTAAACTCTAGTTCTGTGTCACTGAGTAATACACACCTGGGGCAGTGTCAGGAGTCTATTTTATATGGACACTCAAATGGAACCTGTTTGATTAATGCACACATGGATAATAATTAGGAGTCTGTGTCATATGGCTACTCCTTCAGACAAAGAGTGGATAACGCACATGTGGAGTAATTAGAAGTCTGTTTTCTATGGCCCCTCTTTCACAGCCTCACTGAGTATTATGCACGTGTGATAGAGTCAGGAGTCTATTTTTTATGGCCACTCATTGAGAGAATCACTAAAAAATGCACACCTGCATAACAGTCAGAAGTTTCTTTCCTATGGCCATTCATTAAGAGCCTCACTAAGTGTAAACAACTGGGGAAAAAGTCAGGATATACTTTTATTCTCTCATTCAGATTCTCGCTAAAATATGTGCACCTTTGGAATACTCAGGAGACTCTTTCATGTGGCCTCTAATTCGGAGTGTCACTGAATAATGTGGTGTAGTCAGGAGTCTATTTCATTGAGACACATATTCAGAACCTCGGTGAATAAGACAGGGTCATGCTATAGTAAAGAATCTAATTAATATGGCCACATCTTCTGAGGCTCACTGAATAATACACACCTGGAGAATAATTGGGAGTCTATTTTCCATGGACCTTCATTTAGAGCCTTGGTAAATAATGTACACCCGTGGAGTAGCCAGGAGTCTGTTATATTAGGACACACAGTCATTGCCTCAGGGGATAATATGTACGTTTGGATTAGTCAGAATTTTATTTTGTATGGCCACTGACTCGTAACCTCAGTGAAAATTGCACAAATGTAAAGTACTCAGCAGTCTCTTTCATATAGACACTCTTTCAGAGATTCACTGAATAACACAAATATTTAAGATAGACAGCATCCTGTTTCATATGGTCACACAGAAAAAGCCTCAATGAGTAATGCCCACCTGGTGAAGTGTTAGGAGTCTACTTTATACAGCCTCTCATTTACAGCCTAAGGGAATAATGCACACGTGTGGAATAGACACTAGTCTATTTTCTATGGCCATGAAAAACAAAGTCTGAGTGAGTAATACTCAACTTTGGAAGAGTCACTAGTCTACTCCATATACCGAAGTATTTAGAGTCAGAGTCAATAATACATGCCTGTGGACTAGTCAGAAAACTAATTTATATGGCCAAAAGGTTTCAGAGCCTCAGTGAATAATACATACCATGGAAATACTCATGACGCTCTTACATGAAGCATCAAATTCAGAGCTTCATTGAATAGTAAATACCCGTATTGTAGAAAGAATCCTGTTTTATACAGCCATATATTCAACGCCCTACTGAGTAACATACACCTTGGGAAAAGTCAGGATTCTATTTCGTATAGACACTCATTTAGATGCGAAGGTAAAAACGCACGCCTGAGGAGTATTCAGGAGTCTCTATTTTATGGCCACTCATTCAGAGCTTCCAGAATAATACAGACCTATGGAAATGTCAGGAGTGTACTTCCCATGGCCACTTATTCAGGACCTCAGTGAAGAATCATATATTTCTGGAAAATACTCAGGATTCTATGATATATAGCCACTTCTCCAGAGACTCACGAAATAATGCACACCTAAGAAATAGTCTGGAGACTTTTTGATATGACCCTACACCCAGCGACTCAGTGGCCAATGATGAACTGAAAAATAGTCAAGAGGATAGAGTCAGGAGTTTATGTTATGTGGTCACTCGTTCAGAATCTCACTGAAGAATACACAATTAAGGAATAGTCAGAGTCCAAGTTACATGGCCACCCAATCATAGCATTACCGATAATGCACAATGGGGCCACAGTAAGAAGTCTATTTCATGTGACCTCTCATTCAGAGATTCAGTGCATAATAAACAGCTGTGGAATAGTCAGGACCCGATTAAAGGTTGCCCCAAATTAAGCAGCTCCATGCATGATAGACACACGTGTCAGAGTCAGGAGACTATTTGATATAGACACTTATGCAGAACCTTTTCAAGTACTGCACATGTGGGGAATAATCTCTAGTCTCTTTCATATAGTGATTCGTTGGGTGAATCCAAAAGTAATGCACACCTGTGGAGTAAAATTGGTTCTATTTCATTAGGCCACACTTTCAGGGTCTTAGTGAATAGTATGTATATCTGATAAGTCAGGAATCTCTTTCCCAAGGCCACCCGTTCAGGGCCTCTGTGAAGAACATGCCCCTCAAGAATAGTAAAGGGTCTACTTAAAATGGCTACACATTCAGAGTCTGTGTATGAAACGAACACCTGGGCAATACACCTGAGTCTCTTTTTTTTATGCCCAATAAGTCAGAGTCTCATTTAATAATACACACCTGGAGAAGAGTGACGTGTCTATATCATTTAGCCACTCATTTAGAGCCTCAGTGAATAATTCACACCAGGGTAATAGTCGAGCAGCTTTTATATGTCCACTCATTTTGTGCCTCACTGAGTGATATGCACCTGAGGAATACACAGGATACTATTTGATACTACCACTCGTTGAGAACCTTGTTGGCTAGCTCACAATGAAGCAATAGTCAGGTGTCTATTTTATATGGTCTATCATTCAAAGTTTCAGTGAATAATGACCCTCTATGGAGTAATCAGGACGCTGTTTAAGATAGCCACAAAATAAGTGCCTTTCTGAGTGATACACATGTGGGTGACAGTTGGGAGTCTATTTCATATGAACTCTAGTTTTGTGTATCACTGAGTAATACACACCTGGAGCAATGTCAGGAGTCTATTTGGTATGGATGCTCAAACGGAACCTGTTTGATTAATGCACACATGGATAAGAATGAGGAGTCTGTGTCATATGGCTACTCCTTCAGACTAACAGTGAATAACGCACATGTGGAGTAATTAGAAGTCTTTTTCCTATGAACCCTCTTTCACAGCATCAATGAATATTACTCACTTGTGATAGAGTCTGGAGTCTATTTTTCATGGCCACTCATTCAGAGAATTACTAAATAATGCACACCTGTGAAATAATCAGAAGTCTCTTTCCTATGGCCACTCGTTAATAGCCTCACTGAGTGTAAACTCCTGGGGAAAGTGTCAGGATTTACCTTTATCCCCTCATTCAGAGTCTCACTAAACCATGCGCACCTGTGGAATAGTAAGCAGACTCTTTCATTTGACCTCTAACTCGGAGTGTCACTGAATAATGTGGTGTAGTCAGGAGTCTATTTCATGGAGACACATATTCAGAGCCTCTGTGAATAAGACGTCCCTTGCTATAGTAAGAAATTTAATTAATGTGGCAACATCTTCTGAGCCTCACTGAGTAATACACACCTGGAGAATAATTGGCAGTCTATTTTCCATGGACCTTCATTCAGAGCCTCTGTAAATAATGAACACCCGTGGAGTAGCCAGGAGTCTGTTATATTAGGATACACATTCATAGCATCAGTGGATAATATGCACGTGTAGATTAGTTAGGATTATATTTTGTATGTCCACTGACTCATAACCTCAGTGAAAAATGCACAAATGTAAATTACTCTGCAGTCTATTTCATATAGACACTCATTCAGAGATTCACTGAATAACAAAAATATTTAAGACAGACAACATTCTGTTTCATATGGTCAAACAGAAAGAGACTCACTGAGTAATACATACCTGGGGAAGTGTTAGGAGTCTACTTTATGCAGCCTCTCATTTACAGCCTCAGGGAATAATGTACACGTGTGTAATAGACAGTAGTCTATTTTATATGGCCTCGAAAAGCAAAGCCTGAGTGACTAATACGCAACTTTGGAATAGTCACTAGTCTACACCATATGCACAAGTATTTCGTGTCAGAGTTAATAATACACGCCTTCGGGCTAGTCAGAAAATAATTTCATATGGCCAAAGAGTTTCAGAGACTCAGTGAATAACACATACCTGGGAAATACTCAGGACGCTATTACATGTGACATCAATTTCAGAGCTTCATTGAATAGGAAACACCTGTATTGTAGTCAGAATCCCGATACATACAGCCACATATTCAGAACCTAACTGAGTAACATACGTTTTGGAAAAAGTCAGGATTCTATTTCGTATAGCCACTCATTTACAGGCGAATGTAAAAACGCACGCCTGAAAAGTATTCAGGAGTCTCTATTTTATGGCCACTCACTCAGGGCTTCACAGAATAATACAGACCTATGGAAACATCAGAAGTGTATTTTCCATGGCCATTATTCAGGACCTCAGTGAAGAATCATATATATCTGGAAAATACTCAGGATTCTATGATATACAGCCCCTTATCCGGAGACTCACGGAATAGTGCACACCTGAGGAATAGTCTGGAGACTCTTTGATATGACCCTACACCCAGCGACTCATTGACCAATGCAGAACTGGAAAATAGTTAAGAGTATAGAGTCAGGAGGTTATGTTATGTAGTCACTCGTTCAGAATCTCCCTGAAAAATAGACAACTGGGGATAATCGGAGTCCAAGTCATGTGGCCACCCAATCACAACATTAGAGAATAATGCACAATGGGGAAATAGTAAAACGTCTATTTCAGGTAGCCTGTCATTCAGATCTTCAGTGCATAAAAAGCAGCTGTGGAGTAGTCAGGACCTGATTTAAGGTAGCCCCAAATTAAGCAGCTCCGTGAATGATACACACACATGTCAGAGTCAAGAGACTATTTGATATAGACACTCATACAGAACCTTTTCGAGTACTGCACATATGGGGAATAATCCCCAGTCTGTTTCATATGGTGATGCCTTTGGAGAATCCAATGTTAACGCACACCTGTGGAGTAAAATGGGTTCCCTTTCATAAGGCCAGCATTTCAGGGTTTTAGTGAATAGTATGTATATCAGAAAAGTCAGGAATCTCTTTCACATGGCTACTCGTTCAGGGCCACTGTGAAGAACACTCCAGTCAAGAATAGTCAAGGGTCTACTTCAAATGGCTACACGTTCAGAGCCTCTGTACGTAATTAACACCTGGGAAATACAGGAGTATCTTTTTCTTTATGCCCACTTAGTAAGAGTTTCATTCTGTAATACACACCTGGGGAAGTGTGAATGGTCTACCTCATGTAGCCACTCATTTAAAGCCTCAGTGAATAATGAACACCAGGGTAATAGTCGAGCCACTTTTATACGGCCACTCATTTTGTGCCTCACTGAGTGATATACACCTGAGGGATCCTCAGGATTCTATTTGATACTACCACTCGTTGAGAACCTTGTTGAATAATTCACAATGGAAAAATAGTCAGGTGTCTATTTTATATGGCCTATCATTCAAAGTTTCAGTGAATAATGACCTTCTATAGAGTAATAAGGACACTGTTTAAGATAGCCAAGAATTAAGTACCTTCCTTAATGATACACACCTGGGTGACGGTCGGGAGTCTATTTCTTATGAACTCTAGTTTTGTGTTTCTCTGAATAATACACACCTGGGGCAGTGTCAGGAGTCTATTTGGTATGGATGCTCAAACGGAACCTGTTTGATTAATGCACACATGGATATCAATGAGGAGTCTGTGTCAAAAGGCTTCTCCTTCAGAGAAACAGCGAATAATGCACATGTGTGGAAATTAGAAGTCTGTTTCGTATGACCCCTCTTTCACAGCCTCACTCAGTATTATGCACTTGTGATAGAGTCTGGAGTCTATTTTTTATGGCCACTCATTCAGAGACTCACTAAATAATGCACACCTGTGAAATAGTCAGAACGAACTGCCATTCACAATTGCTACAAAGAAAATAAAATACCTAGGAATACAACTCACAAGGAATGTAAGGGACCTCTTTAAGGAAAACTACAAACCACTGCTCAACGAAATAAGAGAGGACACAAACAGATGGAGAAACATTCCATGTTCATGGTTAGGGAGAATGAAAATCGTGAAAATGGCTATACTGCCCAAAGTAATTTACACAATCAATGCTATCCCTATCAAGCTACCATTGAATTTCTTCACAGAACTGGAAAAAACCACCATGAATTTCATTTGGAACCAAAAAAGAGCCCGCATAGCCAAGTCAATTCTAAGCAAAAAGAACACAGCAGGAGGCATCACACTAGCAGACTTCAAACTATACTACGAGGCTACAGTAATCAAAACAGCATGATACTGGTACCAAAACAGAGATATAGACCAATGGAACAGAACAGAAGCATCAGAGGCAACACAACATATCTACAACCATATTATCTTTGATAAACCAGACAAAAACAAGCAATGGGGAAAGGATTCCCTATTTAATAAATGGTGTTGGGAAAACTGGCTAGCCATGTGCAGAAAGCAGAAACTGGACCCCTTTCTGACACCTTACACTAAAATTAACTCCAGATGGATTCAAGACTTAAACGTAGGACCTGACACCATAAAAACCCCAGAAGAAAATCTAGGCAAAACCATTCAGGACATAGGAGTAGGCAAGAACTTCATGACCAAAACACCAAAAGCATTGGCAACAAAAGCCAAAATAGACAAATGGGACCTAATCAAACTACACAGCTTCTGCACGGCAAAAAGAACTGTCACTAGAGTGAATCGGCAACCATCAGAATGGGAAAAAATCTTTGCAGTTTATGCATCTGACAAAGGGCTGATATCCAGAATTTACAAAGAACTCAAACAGATTTATAGAAAAAAAACAAACAAGCCCATTCAAAAATGGGTAAAGGATATGAACAGACACTTTACAAAAGAAGATATACATGAGGCCAACAAACATATGAAAAAATGCTCATCATCACTGGTCATTAGAGAGATGCAAATCAAAACCACATTGTGATACCATCTCACGCCAGTTAGAATGGCGATCATTAAAAAATCTGGAGACAGCAGATGCTGGAGAGGATGTGGAGAAATAGGAACACTCTTACACTGTTCGTGGGAGTGTAAATTAGTTCAACCATTGTCGAAGACAATGTGGCGATTCCTCAGGGACCTAGAAATAGAAATTCCATTTGACCCAGCAGTCCCATTACTGGGTATATATCCAAAGGACTATAAATCCTTCTACTATAAGGACACATGCACACAAATGTTCATTGCAGCAGTGTTTACAATAGCAAAGAACTGGAACCAACCCAAATACCCAACGATGATAGACTGGACTGGGAAAATGTGGCACATATACACCATGGAATATTGTGCAGCAATCAAAAATGATGAGTTTGTGTCCTTTGTAAGGACATGGATGAATCTGGAGAACATCATTCTCAGCAAACTGACACAAGAACAGAAAAAGTAATACCGCATATACTCACTCATAGGTGGGTGAGAAAAATGAGAACACATGGACACAGAGAGGCGGTCTACTATACACTGGGGTCTATTGGGGGGAATGGGGGAGGGACAGCGGGGGGGGCTGGGGGTGATAGCCTGGGGATGAATGCCAAGTGTGGGTGAAGGGGAGGAAGGCAGCAAAACACACTGCCATATGTGTACCTATGCAACTATCTTGCACGTTCTGCACATGTACCCCAAAACCTATAATGCAATAAAAATTAAAAAAAAAAGAAAAAGAAAATAGAAAACAAGAGTATACACTGTTTGTCACCAAATTTTTTCCCAGTATTTAATGGCATGAACCGTAGACTCGTTTACATTGCTTCAGTTTATCTAATGTGTTTTCACTGACTATGCAGCTTGTGGGAAATATTACATGTGTCTGTGCAAGTGTACATATTCAAATATATGTAATTGCTATAAAAAAAAGAAGTCTCTTTCCTATAACCACTGGTTAAGAGCTTCAGTAAGTGTAAACACCTGGGGAAAGAGTCAGGATTTACCTTTATCCCCTCATTCAGAGTCTTGACAAATAATGCACACCTGTGGGATAGTCAGGAGACTTCTTTATGTGACCTCTAACTCGGAGTAACACTGAATAATGTGGTGTAGTCAGGAGTCTATTTCATGGAGACACATATTCAGAGCATCAGTGAATAAGAAAGGCCCTTGCTATAGTAAGGAATCTAATTAATATGGCCACATCTTCTGAGCCTCACTGAATAATACACACCTGGAGAATAATTGGGAGTCTATTTTCCATGGACATTCATTCAGAGCCTCGTTAAATAATGTACATCCGTTGAGTAGCCAAAAGTCTGTTATATTACAACACACATGCATAGCATCAGTGGATAATATGCACGTGTGGATTAGTCAGGATTCCAATTTGTATGGCCACTGACTTCTAACCTCAGTAAGAAATTCACAAATGTAAAGTACTTAGCAGTCTATTTCGTATAGACACTCATTCAGAGATTCACTGAATAACACAAATATTTAAGATAGACGGCATCCTGTTTCATATGGTCACAAAGAAAGAGACTTACTGAGTAATGCACACCTAGGGCAGTGTTAGGAGTCTACATTATACAGCCTCTCATTTACAGCCTCATGGAATAATGCACACGTGTGGAATAGACACTAGTCTGTTTTATATGGATACGAAAAGCAAAGCCTGAGTAAGTAGTATGCAACATTTGAATGGTCAGTAGTCTACTCCATATGCCCAAGTATGTAGAGACAGAGTCAATTATACGCGCCTGTGGATGAGTCAGAAAACAATTCCATATGGCCAAAGAGTTTCAGAGCCTCAGTGAATAATACATACCTGGGAAATAATCAGGACCCTGTAACATGTGGCATCAATTTCAGAGTTTCATTGAATAGGAAACACCTGTATTGTAGTCAGAATCCTGTCGCATACAGCGACATATTCAGAGACTTAGTGAGTAACATTCAGCTTGGCAAAAGTCAGGATTCTATTTCTTATAGCCGCTCATTTAGAGGCGAATGTAAAAATGCATGCCTGAGGAGTATTCAGGAGTCTCTATTTTATGGCCACTCATTCAGAGCTTCACAGAATAATACAGACCTATGGAAATATCAGGAATGTACTTCCCATGGCCACATATTCAGGACCTCAATGAAGAATAATATATATCTGGAAAATACTCAGGATTCTATGGTATATAGCCACTTATCCGGAGACTCACGGAATAATGCACACGTAAGGAATAGTCTCTAGACTCTTTGATATTACCCTACACCCAGCGACGCAGGGGCCAATGCAGAACTGGAAAATAGTCAAAAGGATAGAGTCAGTAGTTTATGTTATGTGGTCACTCATTCAGAATCTCACTGAAGAATGCACACCTGGGGAATAATCAGAGTCCAAGTCATATGGCCACCCAATGACAGCATTACCGAATAATGCACAATGGGGCAATTGTAAGGGGTCTATTTCGTGTGGCCTCTCATTCAGAGCTTCAGTGCATAATAAACAGCTGTGGAGTAGTCAGGACCCGATTTAACGTAGCCCCATATAAAGCGGCTCCGTGCATGATACACACACTTTTCAGAGTCAGGAGACTATTTAATATAGACACTCATACAGAACCTTTTCGAGTACTGCACATGGGGATAATAATCACTAGTCTCCTTTATATGGTGATTCGTTTGAAGAATCCAAAAGTAAGGCACACCTGTGGAGTAAAATGGGTTCTATTTTGTAAGTCCACTCTTTCAGTGTTTTAGTGAATAGTATGTATATCTGATAAGTCAGGAATCTCTTTGCCATGGCCACCCATTCAGGGCCTCTGTGAAAGACACTCTCCTCAAGAATAGTCAAGGGTCTACTTCAAATGGCTACATGTTCAGAGTCTCTGTACATAATGAACACCTGGGGAATAAGCCACAGTCTCTTTTTTTATGCCCACTTAGTCAGAGTCTCATTAAATAATACACACCTGGGGAAGAGGGAAGTGTCTAAATCATGTAACCACTCATTTAGAGCCTCAGTGAATAATGCACACCAGGGTAATAGTCGAGCAGCTTTTATACAGACACTCATTTTGTGCCTCACTGAGTGATATACACCTGAGGAATTCTCAGGATTGTATTTGATACTACCACTCATTGAGAACCTTGTTGGCTAACTCACAATTAAGAAATAGTCAAGTGTCTATTTTATATGGACTATCGTTCAAAGATTCAGTGAATAATAACCCTCTATGGAGTAATCCGGACGCTCTTTAAGATAGCCACGACTTAAGTGCCTTCCTGAATGATACACACCTGGGTGACAGTCGGGATTCCTTTTCATATGAACTCTAGTTTTGTGTATTGCTGAGTAATACACACCTGGAGCAGTGTTAGGAGTCTATTTGGTATGGATGGTAAAACGGAACTTGTTTGATTAATGCACACATGGATAAAAATGAGGAGTCTGTGTCATATGGCTACTCCTTCAGAAAAACAGTGAATAATGCACATGTGGAGTAATTAGAAGTCTGTTTCCAATGGCCCCTCTTTCACAGCCTCAGTGAGTAATACTCACTTGTGATAGAGTCTGGAGTCTATTTTTTATGGCCACTCATTCAGAGACTCACTAAATAATGCACACCAGCTTAATAGTCAAGTCTCTTTCCTATTGCCACTCGTTAAGAGCCTCTCTGAGTGTTAACACCTGGGGAAAGAGTCAAGATTTAACTTTATCCTCTCATTCAGAGTCTCCCTAAATCATGCGCACCTGTGGAATAGTAAGGAGAATTTTACATGTGGCCTCTATCTCGGAGTGTCACTGAATAATGTGGTGTAGTCAGGAGTCTATTTCATAGAGACACATATTCAGAGCCTCTGTGAATAAGACGTCCCTTGCAATAGTAAGGAATCTAATTAATGTGGCAACGTCTTCTGAGCCTCACTGAATAATACACACCTGGAGAATAATTGGGAGTCTATTTTTCATGGACCTTCATTCAGAGACTCAGTAAATTATGTACACCCATGGAGTAGCCTGGAGTCTGTTATATTAGAACACACATTCATTGCCTCAATGGACAATATGCACGTGTGGATTACTCAGGATTCCGTTTTGTATGGCCACTGATTCATAACCTCAGTGAAAAATGCACAAATGTAAAGTACTCAGCAGTCTATTTCATATAGACACTCATTCAGAGATTCACTGAATAACACAAATATTTAAGACAGACAGCATCCTGTTTCATATGGTCACACAAAAAGAGCCTCCCTGAGTATTGCACACCTGGGAAAGTGTTAGGAATCTACTTTATACAGCCTCTCATTGACAGCCTCAGGGAATAATGCACACATGTGGAATAGACACTAGTCTGTTTTATTTATTTCTTTATTTTTATTTATATATATATTTTTGCCAATCAATGAGAGCTTGTGAGGTTGCTGAGGTTGGTTGGCCTTGAACTCTTGGCCTCGCCTTCACAAGCACCACCACATATGGCCGAAGCCACCTTGGGTCCCTACTAGTCTGTTTTATGTGGCCAGGAAAAGCATAGCATGAGTGAGTAGTATGCAACCTTGGAATAGTCACTAGACTACTCCATATGCCCAAGTATTTAGAGTCACAGTCAATAATACACGCCAGTAGAACAGTCATAAAACAATTCCATATGGCCAACGAGGTTCAGTGCCTCAGTGAATAATACATACTTGGGAAATACTCAGGACGCTGTTACATGTGGCAACAATTTCAGAGCTTCATTGAATAGGAAACACCTGTATTGTAGTCAGAATCCTGTTTTATACAGCCACATATTCAGAGCCTAACTGAGTAACATATGCCTTGGGAAAAGTCAGGATTCTATTTTGTATAGCCACTCATTTAGAGGTGAATATAAAAATGCATGGCTAAGGAATATTCAGGAGTCTCTATTTTATGGCCAAATATTCAGAGCTTCACAGAATAATACAGACCTATGAAAACATCAGAAGTGTACTTCACATGGCCACTCATTCAAGACCTCAGTGAGGAGTAATATATATCTGAAAGATACCCAAGATTCTATGATATATAGCCACTTATCCAAAGACTCACGAAAAAACGCACACCTAAGAAATACTCTGGAGACACTTTGTTATGACCCTACATCCAGTGACTCAGTGGCTAATGATGAACTGAAAAATAGTCAAGAGGATAAAGTCAGGAGTTTATGTTATGTGGTCACTCGTTGAGAATCTCACTGAAGAATACAGACCGGGGGAATAGTTAGAGTCCAAGTCATATGGCCACCCAATCACAGCATTACCTAATAATGCACAATGAGGCAATAGTAAGAAGTCTATTTCATGTGGCCTCTCATTCAGAGATTCAGTGCATAATAAACAGCTGTGGAGTAGTCAGGACTGGATTTAAGGTAGCCCCAAATTAAGCAGCTCCCTGCATGATAGACACATGTGTCAGAGTCAGGAGACTATTTGATATAGACACTCATACAGAACCTTTTCGAGTACTGCACATGTGGGGAATAATCACTAGTGCCTTTCATATGGTGATTCATTTGGTGAATCTAAAAGTAATGCACACCTGTGGAGTAAAATAGGTTCTATTTCTTAAGGCCACTCTTCAGTGTTTTAGTGAATAGTATGTATATCTGATAAGTCAGGAATCTCTTTTCCATGGCCACCCGTTCAGGGAATCCGTGAAGAACACTCCTCTCAAGAATAGTCAAGGGTCTACTTCAAATGTTTACACGTTCAGAGTCTCTGTACATAATGAACACCTGGGCAATAAACCTGAGTCTCTTTTATTTCAGGCCCAGTTAGTCAGATTCTCATTCAATAATACACACCTGGGGAAGCGTGAAGTGTCTATATCATTCAACCACTCATTTAGAGCCTCAGTGAATAATGCACACCAGGGTAATAGTCGAACAGTTTTTGTACAGATACTCATTTTGTGCCTCACTGAGTGATACACACCTGAGGAATCCTCAGGATTCTATTTGATACTATCACTGGTTTAGAACCTTGTTGAATATTTCAACATGGAGCAATAGTCTGGTGTCTATTTTATATGGTCTATCATTCAAAGTTTCAGTGAATAAAGATCTTCTATGGAGTAATCAGGACGTTGTTTAAGATAGCCATGAATTAAGTGCCTTTCTGAATGATACAAACCAGGGTAACAGTCGGGAGACTATTTTATATGAACTCTAGTTTTGTGTATCACTGTGGAATACACACCTGGGGCAGTGTCAGTAGTCTATTTGGTATGGACGTTTAAACGGAACCTGTTTGATTAATGCACACATGGATAACATTAAGAAGTCTGTGTCATATGTCTACTTCTTCAGACAGTGAATAATGCACATGTGGAGTAATTAGAAGTCTGTTTCCGAAGGCCACTCTTTCACAGCCTCACTGCGTATTATGCCCTTGTGATAGAGTCTGGAGTCTATTTTTTATTGCCACTCATTCAGAGAATCACTAAATAATGCACACCTGTGAAATAGTCCGAAGTCTCAATTCTATGGCCACTCGTTAAGAGCTTCACTAAGTGTAAACACCTGGGGAAAGAGTCAAAATTTACCTTTATCCCTTCATTCAGAGTCTTGCTAAATAATGGACACCTGTGGAATAGTCAGAAGACTCTTTCCTGTGGCCTCTAACTCGGAGTGTCACTGAAGAAGGTGGTGTAGTCAGGCGTCTATTTCATGAAGACACATATTCAGAGCCTCAGTGAATAAGACAGACACTGCTGTAGTAAGGAATCTAATTAATATGGCCACATCTTCTGAGAATCACTGAATAATACACACCTGGACAATAATTGGGAGCCTTTTTTTCATGGACCTTCATTAAAAGTCTCAGTAAATAATGTACACCTGTGGAGTAGCCAGGAGTCTGTTATATTAGGACAAACATTCATAGCCTCAGTGGATAATATGCACGTGTGGATTAGTCAGGATTTCATTTTGTATGGCCAATGACTCATAACATCAGTAAAAATGCACAAATGTAAAGTACTCAGCAGTCTATTTCATATAGAAACTCATTCAGAGATTCACTGAATAAAACAAATATTTAAGACAGAAAGCATCTTGTTTTATATGATCACACAAAAAGAGCTTCCCTGAGTAATGCACACCTGGGGAAGTGTTAGGAGTCTACTTTATACAGCCTCTCATTTACAGCCTCAGGGAATAATGCACACGTGTGGAATAGACACTAGTCTATTTTATATGGACACGAAAAGCAAAGCCTGAGTGAGTAATACGCAACTTTGGAATAGTCACTGATCTACTCCATATGCCCAACTATTTAGAGTCAGAGTCAATAATACATGCCTGTGGACTAGTCAGAAAACAATTTCATATGGGCAAAAATTGCAGAGCCTCAGTGAATAATACATACCTGGGAAATACTCAGGACTCTCTTACATGTGGCATCAATTTCAGAGCTACATTGAATAGGAAACACCTGTATTGAAGTCAGAATCCTGTTTCATACAGCCACATATTAAGAGTCTAACTGAGTAACATATGCCTTGGGAAAAGTCAGGATTCTATTTCGTATAGCCACTCTTTTAGAGGCAAATGTAAGAACACACACCTGAGGAGTATTCAGGAGTCTCTATTTTATGGCCACTCATTCAGAGCTTCACAGAATAATACAGACCTATGGAAACGTCAGGAGTGTACTCCCCATGGTCACTTATTCAGGACCTCAGTGAAGAATTATATATATCTGGAAAATACTCCGGATTCTATGATATATAGCCACTTATCCGGAGACTCATGGAATAATGCACACCTAAGAAAGAGTCTGGAGACTCTTTGATATGACCCTAAACCCAGCGACTCGGTGGACAATCCAGAACCGGAAAATAGTCAAGAGGATAGAGTCAGGAGTTTATGTTATGTGTTCACTCGTTCAGAATCTAACTGAAGAATATACACCTGGGGAATAGTTAGTGTACTAGTCATACGGTCACCCAATAACAGCATTACCGAATACTGCACAATGGGGCAATAGTAAGAAGTCTATTTCATGTGGACTCTCATTCAGAGCTTCAGTGCATATTAAACAGCTGTGGATTAGTCAGGACCCGATTTAATGTAGCCCCAAATTAAGAAGCTCCATGGATGATACACACACGTGTCAGAGTTAGGAGACTATTTGATATAGACACTCATACAGAATCTTTTTGAGAACTACACATGTGGGGAATAATCACTAGTCTCTTTCATATGGTGATTCATTTGAAGAATATGGAAGTAACGAACACCGGTGGAGTAAAGTGGGTTCTATTTGGTAAGGCCACGTTTTCAGTGTTTTAGTGAATCCGAAACTAACACACACCTGTGTAGTAAAATGGGTTCTATTTTGTAAGGCCACTCTTTCAGTGTTTTAGTGAATAGTATGTATATCTGCTAAGTCAGGAATCTCTTTCACATGGCCACTCGTTCAGGGCCTCTGTGAAGAACACTCCCCTCAAGAATAGTAAAGGGTCTACGTCAAATGGCTACACGTTCAGAGCCCCTGTACATAATGAACACCTGGGCAATACACCTGAGTCTCTTTTTTTTATGCCCAATTAGTCAGAGTCTCATTCAATAATACACACCTGGGAAGGAGTGAAGAGTCTACCTCATGTAGCCCCTCATTTAGAGCCTCAGTGAATAATGCACACCAGAGTAATAGTCGAGCAGCTTTTATATGGCCACTCATTTTGCGCCTCACTGAGTGATATATACCTGAGGAATCCTCAGGATTCTATTTGATACTACCACTCGTGAATAAATTACAAGGGAGCAATAGTCAGGTGTCTATTTTTTATCATCTATCATTCAAAGTTTCAGTGAATAATGACATTCTATGGAGTAATCAGGATGCTGTCTAAAATAGCCACGAATTAAGTTTCTTCCTGAATGATACACAACTGAGTGACAGTCGCGAGTCTATTTTGTATGAACTCTGGTTTTGTGTATCGCTGAGTAATACACACCTGGGGCACTGTTAGGAATCTCTTTGGTATGGACGCTCAAACAAAAGCTGTTTGATTAATGCACACATGGATAACAATGAGGAGTCTGTGTCATATGACTACTCCTTCAGAAAAACAGTGAATAATGCACATGTGGAGTAATTAGAAGTCTGTTTCCTATGGCCCCTCTTTCAAAGCCTCACTGAGTATTACACAAGTGTGATAGAGTCTGGATTCTTTTTTTTATGGCCACTCATTCAGAGAATCACTAAATAATTCACACCGGCGGAATAGTCGGAAGTCTCTTTCCTATGGCCGTTCGTCAAGAGCCTCACTAAGAGTAAACACCTGAGAGAAGAGTCAGGATTTACCTTTATTCCCTCATTCAGAGTCTCGCTATGTAATGCACACCTGAGGAATAGTCAGGAGACTCTTTCATATGGCCTCTAACTCGGAGTTTCACTGAATAATGTCGTGCAGTCAGGAGTCTATTTCATGGAGACACATATTCAGAGCCTCAGTGAATAAGACAGGCCCTTGCTATAGTAAGGAATCAAATTAATATGGACACATATTCTGAGCCTCACTGAATAATACACACCTGGGGAATAATTGGGAGTCTATTTTCCATGGACCTTCATTCAGAGCCTCAGTAAATAATGTACACCCATGGAGTAGCCAGGAGTCTGTTATATTATGACACACATTCATAGCCTATGTGGATAATATGCACGTGTGGATTAGTCAGGATTCCATTTTGAATGGCCAATGCCTCATAACCTCAGTGAAAAATGCACAAATGTAAAGTACTCAGCAGTATATTTCATGTAGACACTCATTCAGAGATACACTGAATAACACAAATATTAAGATAGACAGCATCCTGTTTCATATGGTCACACAGAAAAGCCTTACTGTGTAATGTTCACCAGGGGAAGTGCTACGAGTCTACTTTATACAGCCTCTCATTTACAGATCCATGGAATAATGCACTCGTGTGGAATAGACACTAGTCTATTTTATATGGCCATGAAAAGCAAAGCCTGAGTGAGTAGTACGCAACTTTGGAATAGCCACTAGTCTACTCCATATGCCCAAGTGTTTAGAGTCAGAGTAAATAATACACGCCAGTGGACTAGTCAGAAAATAAATTCATATGGCCAAAGAGTTTCAGAGCCTCATTGAATAATACATACCTGTAAAATACTCAGGACGCTATTTACATGTGGCACCAATTTCAGAGCTTCATTGAATAGAAAACACCTGTATTGTACTCAGAATTCTGTTTCCCACGACCACATATTCAGAGCCTAGCTGAGTAACATACGCCTTGGAAAAAATCAGGATTCTATTTCGTATAGCCACTCATTTAGAGGCGAATGTAAAAACGCAAGCCTGAGGACTATTCAGGAGTCTCTATTTTATGACCACAAATTCAGCCCTTCACAGAATAATACAGACCTATGGAAACAACAGGATTGTACTTCCCATGGCCACTTATTCAGGACCTCAGTGAGGAATTATGTATATCTGGAAACTATTTAGGATTCTATGATATATAGCCACTTATCTGGAGACTCACGGAATAATGCACACATAAGGAATTGTCTGGAGACTCTTTGATATGACCCTACACCCAGCGAATCAGTGGCCAATGCAGAGCTAGAAAATAGTCAAGAGGATAGAGTCAAAAGTTTATGTTATGTGGTCAATTGTTCAGAATCTCACTGAGGAATACACACCTGGTGAATTGTCAGAGTCCAAGTCATATGGCCACCCAATCACAGGATGACAGAATAATGCACAATGGGGCAATAGTGAGGAGTCTATTTCATGTGGCCTCTTCTTTAGAGTTTCAATGCATAATAAAGAGCTGGGGAGTAGTCAGGACCCAATTTAAGGTAGCCCCAAATTAAGCAGCTCCGTGAATGATACACACACATGTCAGAGTCAGGAGACTCTTTGATACAGACACTCATACAGAACCTTTTCGAGCACTGCACATGTGGGGAATAATCACTAGTCCCTTTCATATGGTGATTCGTTTGGAGAATTCAAAAGTAACGCACATGTGTGGAGTAAAATCGTTTCTATTTTATAAGGCCACTCTTTCAGGGTTTTAGTGAATAATATGTATATCTGATTAGGCAGGAATCTATTTCACATGGCCACTCGTTAAGGGCCTCTGTGAAGAACATTCCCCTCAGGAATAGTCAAGGGTCTACTTCAAATGGGTACATGTTCAGAGTCTCTGTACATAAAGAACACCTGACAACACACCAGAGTTTCTTCTTTTTTTATGTCCACTTAGTCAGAGTCTCATGCAATAATTCACACCTGGGCAAGATTGAAGAGTCTACCTCATGTAGCCAGTCATTTAGAGCCTCAGTGAATAATTCACACCAGGGTAATCGTGGAACCACTTTTATACGGCAACTCATTTTGTCCCTCACAAAGTGATATACACCTGAGGAATCCTCAGGATTCTATTTGTTACGACCACTCGTTGAGAACCTTGTTTAATAATTCACAATGGAGCTATAGTCAGGTGTCTGTTTTATATGGTCTATCATTCAAAGTTTCAGTGAATAATGACGTTCTATGGAGTAATCAGGATGCTGTTTAAGATAGCCATGAATTAACTGCCTTCCTGAGTGATACACACCTCGGTGACAGTCGGGAATATATTTCTTTCATTTTTTTTTTTTAATTTTTATTGCATTATAGGTTTTGGGGTAAATGTGCAGAACGAGCAAGATAGTTGCATAGGTACACACATGGCAGTGTGTTTTGCTGCTTTCCTCCCCTTCACCCACACTTGGCATTCATACCCAGGCTATCCCCCCCAGGCCCCCCGCTGTCCCTCCCCCATTCCCCTAACAGTCCCCAGTGTATAGTAGACCGCCTCTCTGTGTCCATGTGTTCTCATTTTTCTCACCCACCTATGAGTGAGTATATGCGGTATTACTTTTTCTGTTCTTGTGTCAGTTTGCTGAGAATGATGTTCTCCAGATTCATCCATGTCCCTACAAAGGACATAAACTCATCATTTTTGATTGCTGCATAATATTCCACGGTGTATGTGTGCCATATTTTCCCAGTCCAGTCTATCATCTTTGGGCATTTGGGTTGGTTCCAGGTCTTTGCTATTGTAAACAGTGCTGCAATGAACATTCGTGTGCATGTGTCCTTATACTAGAATGATTTATAGTCCTTTGGATAGATACCCAGTAATGGGATTGCTGGGTCAAATGGAATTTCTATTTCTAGGTCCCTGAGGAATCGCCACACTGTCTTCCACAATGGTTGAACTAATGTACACTCCCACCAACAGTGTAAGAGTGTTCCTATTTCTCCACATCCTCTCCAGCATCTGCTGTCTCCAGATTTTTTAATGATCGCCATTCTAACTGGCGTGAGATGGTATCTCACGGTGGTTTTGATTTGCATCTCTCTAATGACCAGTGATGATGAGCATTTTTTCATATGTTTGTTGGCCTCATGTATATCTTCTTTTGTAAAGTGTCTTTTCATATCCTTTGCCCATGTTTGAATGGGCTTGTTTGTTTTTTTTCTGTAAATCTCTGTGGGTTCTTTGTAAATTCTGGATATCAGCCCTTTGTCAGACGTGTAAACTGCAAAGATTTTCTTTCCATTCTGATGGTTGCTGATTCACTCTAGTGGCAGTTTCCTTTACCTTGCAGAAGCTGTGGAGTTTGATTAGGTCCCATTTGTCTATTTTGGCTTTTGTTGCCAATGCTTTTGGTGTTTTATTCATGAAGTTTTTCCCTACTCCTATGTCCTGAATGGTTTTGCCTAGATTTTCTTCTAGGGTATTTATGGTGTCAGGTCTTACGTTTAAGTCTTTAATCCATCTGGAGTTAATTTTAGTGTAAGGTGTCAGGAAGGGGTCCAGTTTCTGCTTTCTGCACATGGCTAGTCAGTTTTCCCAACACCATTTATTAATTAGGGAATCCTTTCTTCATTGCTTCTTTTTGTCTGGTTTATCAAAGGTAATATGGTTGTAGATATGTTGTGTTGCCTCTGTTGCTTCTGTTCTGTTCCATTGGTCTATATATCTGTTTTGGTACCAGTACCATGCTGTTTTGATTATTGTAGCCTTGTAGTATAGTTTGAAGTCTGGTAGTGTGATGCCTCCCGCTGTGTTCTTTTTGCTTAGAATTGACTTGGCTATGCGGGCTCTTTTTTGGTTCCATATGAAATTCATGGTGGTATTTTCCAGTTCTGTGAAGAATTTCAATGGTAGTTTGATGGGGATAACATTGATTGTGTAAATTACTTTGGGCAGTATAGCCATTTTCACGATATTGATTCTTCCTGACCGTGAACAGGGAATGTTTCTCCATCTGTTTGTGTCCTCTCTTATTTCGTTGAGCAGTGGTTTGTAGTTTTCCTTAAAGAGGTCCCTTACATTCTTTGTGAGTTGTATTCCTAGGTATTTTATTTTTTTGTAGAAATTGTGAATGGCAGTTCGTTCTTGATTTGGTTCTCCTTAAGTCTGTTATTGGTGTATAGGAATGCCTGTGATTTTTGAACATTGATTTTATATCCTGAGACTTTGCTAAAGTTGCTTATCAGTTTCAGGAGGTTTTGGGCTGAGGTGATGCGGTCTTCTAGGTATACTAACATGTTGTCTGCAAATAGAGACAATTTGGCTTCCACCTTTCCTATTTGAATACCCTTTATTTCTTTTTCTTGCCTGATTGCTCTGGCTAGAACTTCCAGTACTATGTTGAATAGGAGTGGTGAGAGAGGGCATCCTTGTTTAGTGCCCGATTTCAAAGGGAATGCTTCCAGTTTTTGCCCATTAAGTATGTCTTTGGCTGTTTGTTTGTCATAAATAGCTTTTATTACTTTGAGATATGTTTCATCAATACCAAGATTATTGACGGTTTTTAGCATAAAGGGCTGTTGAACTTTGTCAAATGCCTTCTCTGCGTCAATTGAGATAATCATGTGGTTTTTGTTTTTGCTTCTGTTTATGTGGTGAATTACATTTATAGACTTGCGTATGTTGAACCAGCCTTGCATCCCCGGGATGAATCCTACTTGATCATGATGGATAAGGTTTTTAATGTGCTGTTGCAATCGGTTTGCCAGTATTTTATTGAAGATTTTTGCATCAATGTTCATCATGGATATTGGCCTGAAGTTTTCTTTTCTTGTTGAGTCTCTGCCGGATTTTGGTATCAGGATGATGTTGGTCTCATAAAGTGATTTGGGAAAGGTTCCCTTTTTTTGATTCTTTGGAATAGTTTTAGAAGGAATGGTACCAGCTCCTTTTTATGTGTCAGGAAGAATTCAGCTGTGAACCCATCTGGACCTGGGCTTTTTTTGTGTGGTAGGCTCTTAATTGCTGTCTCTACTTCAGACCTTGTTATTGGTCTATTCATAGTTTCGGCTTCTTCCTGGTTTAGGCTTGGGAGGACACAGGCGTCCAGGAATTTATCCATTTCTTCCTGATTTACTAGTTTATGTGCATAGAGTTGTTTGTAGTATTCTCTGATGATGGTTTGAATTTCTGTGGAATCTGTGGTGATTTCCCCTTTATCGTTTTTTATTGCATCTATTTGGTTGTTCTCTCTCTTCTTTTTTATCAGTCTGGCTAGTGGTCTGTCTATTTTGTTGATCTTTTCGAAAACCCAGCTCTTAGATTTATTGATTTTTTGAAGGGTTTTTCTTGTCTCTATCTCCTTCAGTTCTGCTCTGATCTTAGTTATTTCTTGTCTTTGGCTAGGATTTGAGCTTTTTTGATCTTGCTCCTCTAGCACTTTCAACTTTGATGATAGGGTGTCAATTTTGGATCTCTCCACTCTTCTCATCTGGGCACATATTGCTATATATTTTCCTCTACAAACTGCTTTAAATGTGTCCCAGAGATTCTGGTACGTTGTGTCTTCATTCTCGTTGGTTTGAAAGAACTTCTTTATTTCTGCCTTCATTTCATTGTTTATCCAATCAACATTCAAGAGCCAGTTGTTCAGTTTCCATGAAGCTGTGCGGTTCTGAGTTATTTTCTGAATTCTGAGTTCCAACTTGATTGCACTATGGTCTGAGAGACTGTTTGTTATGATTTCAGTTGTTTTGCATTTGCTGAGGAGTGCTTTACTTCCAATTATGTGGTCAATTTTGGAGGAGGTGTGATGTGGTGCTGAGAAGAATGTATATTCTGTGGATTTGGGGTGGAGAGTTCTGTAAATTTCTATCAGGTTTGCTTGTTCCAGGTCTGAGTTCAAGTCCTGGATATCCTTGTTAATTTTCTGTCTGGTTGATCTGTCTGCTATTGACAGTGGAGTCTTAAAGTCTCCCACTATTATTGTGTGGGAGTCTAAGTCCCTTTGTAAGTCATTAAGAACTTGCCTTATATATCTGGGTGCTCCTACATTGGGTCCATATATATTTAGAATCGTTAGTTCTTCTTGTTGTATCGATCCTTTTACCTTTCTGTAATGACCTTCTTTGTCCCTTTTGATCTTTGTTACTTTAAAGTCTATTTTATCAGAGATGAGAATTGCAACTCCTGCTTTTTTTTGCTCTCCATTTGCTTGGTAAATGTTCCTCCATCCCTTTATTTTGAGCCTTAGTGTATCTTTGCATGTGAGGTGGGTTTCCTGATACAGCACACTGATGTGTTTTGGTTTCTTATCCAATTTGCCAGTCTGTGTCTTTTGATTGGTGCAATTAGCCCATTTACATTCAGGGTTGATATTGTTATGTGTAAATTTGATACTGCCATTTTGATGCTAGCTGGCTGTTTTGCCTGTTGGTTCATGTACATTCTTCATTTTGTTGATGGTCTTTAGCATTTGGTATGCTTTTAGGATGGCTGGTACTGGTTGTTTCTTTCTATGTGTAGTGCCTCTTTCAGGAGCTCTTGTAAAGCAGGACTAGTGGTGACAAAATCTCTGAGTACTTGCTTGTTCGTGAAGGATTTTATTTTTCCTTCACTTATGAAGCTCAGTTTCGCTGGATATGAAATTCTGGGTTGAAAGCTCTTTTCTTTAAGGATGTTGAATATTGGCCCCCACTCTCTTCTGGCTTGTAGAGTCTCTGCCGAGAGATCTGCTGTGAGTCTGATGGGCTTACCTTTATGGGTGACCCGACCTTTCTCTCTGGCTGCCCTTAGTATTTTCTCCTTCGTTTCAACCCTGGTGAATCTGACGATTATGTGCCTTGGGGTTGCTCTTCTTGCAGAGTATCTTTGTGGTGTTCTCTGTATTTCCTGGAGTTGAGTATTGACCTGTCTTGCTAGGTTGGGGAAATTTTCCTGGATAATATCCTGAAGAGTGTTTTCCAGCTTGGATTCATTCTCTTCGTCACATTCTGGTACACCTATCAAACGTAGGTTGGGTCTCTTCACATAGTCCCACATTTCTTGGAGATTTTGTTCATTCCTTTTTGTGCTTTTTTCTTTAATCTTGGTTTCACGTTTTATTTCATTGAGTTGATCTTCAGCTTCTGATATTCTTTCTTCTGCTTGGTCAATTTGGCTGTTGAAACTTGTGCATGCTTCACGAAGTTCTCGTGTTGTGTTTTTCAGCTCCTTCAATTCATTCATATTCCTCTCTAAGCTGTCCATTCTCGTTATCAGTTCCTCGAATCTTTTTTCAAATCTTTTTTTCAAGGTTCTTAGTTTCTTTGCACTGGTTTAGAACGTGTTCCTTTAGCTCTCTGAAGTTTCTCATTATCCACTTTCTGAAGTCTGATTCCGTCATTTCATCACATTCATTCTCCGTCCAGCTTTGTTCCCTTGCTGGTGAGGAGTTTTGGTCCTTTTTTGGAGGTTAGGTGTTTTGGTTTCGGGTGCTTTCCTCCTTTTTGCGCTGGTTTCTTCCCATCCTTATGGATTTATCCACCTGTCGTCTTAGTAGTGGCTGATTTTTCAATTGGGTCTTTGTGTGGACACTGAGATTGTTGATGATGAAGTATTTCATTTACTTAGTTTTCCCTCTAATGATCTATCCTCTCTGCTGTATGAGTGCTGAGGTCCACTCCAGGCCCTGCTTCTCTGGAGTATACCTGCAGCAGCTGCAGAACAGTGAGGGATGATACCAGTTTCTTCTGCTGCTGCCCCTGTTCCAGAATGATGCCAGCCAAATTTCAGTCTGATTAGTCTTTTTCTGGGGTGACTCCTTGGATATACAGTGGTCAGGGAGCTGCTTGAGGAGACAGTCTGTGCTTTATAGGAGCTCCAGTGCTGAGCGGTGAGCTCCGTTGTTCATTCAGCGTTGTTGGGAGATTGTTTATGTCTGCTGCAATAGAACTCATAAAACACCACTACTTTTTTTTTCACCCTTAGATGCTCTGTCTCAGGGAGTTGGGGCTTTCTTTATGAGTATCTGTTGCACTGTCCTGCCCCACTAGGTGGCAGTCTATTCACTATTTGCCTGCCGGGGCTCTGACCTGCTAGCGCGGGTCCGCCCTGTTGCTGCTGGGCTCCCTTCTGCTGTGGAGCGCAGTCTCTCTGTTATGGCAGGTTGCCTCGGCAACGGCAGGCTGCGTCAGTCCTGGGTCGTACTTAAGTGGGGGTGCACTTGGTCAGCAATGGTGGACGCCCCTCCCTGACCGGGCTGCACTGTCCTAAATTCCGGCAACAAAACTCTCAGCCCCAAGCACCTCCAGTCGCTGCCCTGCTTGTCCCCGTGAGCATGGGAGCCGCCGAGCCCGATCACCCAGCTCCCTGCCTCCGAGTGCGTCCTCTCTCTCTCTCTCTTCCTCTCCCCAAGCTGAAAAGTCGACTCTCTCACTGGCGCCCCAGTAGCCTGCCAATAGGGCACTGGGATCCGTGCGATCTCCCGTGCCGCTGCCCACTACCCTGGCTCAGATCACACTTCCCAGGAAACTCCTGGTCTGGCACATTGTCCATGTCCCGTTCAATCAGATGGACATGCCAATCTGCCCTTCCAAATCTCAGATTGCCGGTTTAACAGGGCACCCAGACCAGTGAGTTCTGCACCATGTCCCACTGCGGCGCCGGCCAAAGAGGCGGCAGGAGCCAGCTGCGTTAGCCGGCTGCTAGCTTCCCGTGTCTCTCACACACCTGGGACTTTCAACGCTCTGTGGGCATAAAAGGAACATCCGAGAATGCGGCTAGGACTCACCCTTTGTGCCTTCACCGAGAGCTGCAATCCTGAGTCACCTCTATGACGCCATCTTGCCTCCCTCCCCCAAAAGGGCTCGGGAATCTATTTCACATGAACTCTAGTTTTGTGTATCGCTGAGTAATACACACCTGGGGCTGTGTCAGGAGTGTATTTTGTATGGACGCTCAAAGGAACCTGTTTGATTAATGCATACACGGATAACAATGTGGAGTCTGTGTCATATGGCTACTTTTTCAGACAAACAGTGAATAATGCACATGTGGAGTAATTAGAAGTCTGTTTCCTATGGCCCTTCTTTCACAGCCTCACTGAGTATTACGCACAAGTGAAAGAGTCTGAAGTCAATTTTTTATGGCCACTCATTCAGAGAATCACTAAAAAATGCATACCTGCGGAATAGTCTGAAGTCTCTTTCCTATGGCCACTCGTTAAGAGCAACACTAAGTGTAAACACCCGGGGAAACAGTCAAGATTTAACTTTATCTCCTCATACATCGTCTCGCTTAATAATGTGCACCAGTAGAATAGTCAGGAGTCTCCTTCATGTGGCCTTTAACTCGTAGTGTCACTGAATAATGTGGTGTAGTCAGGAGTCTGTTTCATGGAGACACATATTGAGAGCCTCAGTGAATAAGACAGGCTCTTGCTATAGTAAGGAATCTAATTAATATGGCCACATCTTCTGAGCCTCACTGAATAATACACACCTGGAGAATAATTGGGAGTCTATTTTCCATGGACCTTCATTCAGAGCCTTGGTAAATAATGTACACCCAGGGAGTAGCCAGGAGTCTGTTATATTAGGACACACATTCATAGCCTCAGTGGATAATATGTACGTGTGGATTAGTCAGGATTCCATTTTGAATGGCCACTGACTCGTAACATCAGTGAAAAATGCACAAATGTAAAGTACTCAGCAGTTTATTTCATATAGGTACTCATTCAGAGATTCAATGAATAACGCAAATATTTAAGATAGCATCCTGTTTCTTATGGTCACACAGAAAGAGACTCACTGTGAACACCTTGGGAAGTGTTAGGAGTCTATCATATACAGCCTCTCATTTACAGCCTCAGGAAATAATGCACACATGTGGAATAGAGTCTAGTCTGTTTTATATGGCCACGGAAAGCAAAACCTGAGTGAGTAATACGCAAGTTGAGAATAGTCACTAGACTGCTCCAAATGCCCAAGTATTTAGAGTCAGAGACAATAATACACGCCTTTGGACTAGTCAGAAAACAATTTCATATGGCAAAAGAAATTCAGAGCCTCAGTGAATAACATACCTGTGAAATACTCATAACGCTATTACATGTGGCATCAATTTCAGACCTCCATTGAATAGGAGACACCTGTATTGTAGTCAGAATCCTGTTTCATACAGCCACATATTCAGAGCCTAACTGAGTAACATACACCTTGGGAAAAGTCAGGATTCTATTTAGTATAGCCACTCATTTAGAGGCGAATGTAAAAACGGACACCTGAGTAGTATTCAGGAGTCTCTATTTCCTGGCCATTCATTCAGAGCTTCACAGAATAATACAGACCTATGGAAACGTCAGGAGCATACTTCCCATGGCCACTTATTCAGGACCTCAGTGAGGAATCATGTATATCTGGAAAATATTCAGGATTTTATAATATAGTGCCACTTATCCAGAGACTCACGGAATAATGCACACCTAAGGAATAGTCTGGAGACTCTTTGATATGACCCTACACCCAGCGACTCAGTGGCCAATGCAGAGCTGGAAAATAGTCAAGAAGATAGAGTCAGGAGTTTATGTTATGTGGTCACTCGTTCAGAATCTCACTGAAGAATACACACCTGGGGAATCGTCTGACTCCAAGTCATGTAGCGACCCAATCACAGCATTACCGAATAATGCACAATGGGGGAATAGTACGGAGTCTATTTCATGTGGCCTCTCATTCAGAGTTTCAGTGCATAATAAACAGCTGTGAAGTAGTCAGAACCCGATTTAAGGTAGCCCCAAGTTAAACAACTTCGTGAATGATACACACACGTGTCAGAGTCAGGAGACTCTTTGATATGCTGATATCAAATAGTCTATTTGATATGACTATTCAAATAGACTATTTGATATGATGACACTGAGTGATATACACCTGAGTAATCCTCAGAATTCTATTTGATACTAGCACTCGTTGAGAACCTTGTTGAATAATTCACAAATATACAATAGTCGGGAGTCTACTTTATATGGTCTATCACTCAAAGTTTCACTCATACAGAACCTTTTCAAGTACTGCACATGTGGGGAATAATCACTAGTCTCTTTCATATGGTGATTCATTCGGTGAATCCAAAGGTAAGGCACACCTGTGGAGAAAAATGGGTTCTCTTTCATAAGGCCACCCTTTTAGTGTTTTAGAGAATAGTATGTATATCTGATAAGTCAGAAATCTCTTTCACATGGCCACTCGTTCAGGGACTCTGTGAAGAACACTCCCCTCAAGAATAGTCAAGGGTCTACTTCAAATGGCTACACGTTCAGAATCTGTGTACATAATTAACAACTGGGCAATACACCTGAGTCTCTTTTTTTATGCCCACTTAGTCAGAGTCTCATTCAGTAATACACACCTGGGGAAGTGTGAAGAGTCTACCTAAGGTAGCCACTCATTTAGAGCCTCAGTGAATAATGTACACCAGGGTAATAGTCGAGCACGTTTTATACGGCCACTCACTTTTTGCCTCACTGAGTGATATACACCTAAGTAATCCTCAGAATTCTAATTGATTCTAGCACTCGTTGAGAACCTTGTTGAATAATTCACAAAGGAGCAATAGTCAGGTGTCTATTTTATATGGTCTATCATTCAAAGTTTCAGTGAATAATGACCTTCTATGTAGTAATCAGGATGCTGTTTAAGACAGCCACGCATTACGTCCCTTCCTGAATGATACACACCTCGGTGAGGGTCGGGAGTCTATTTCATATAAACTCTAGTTTTGTGTATCACTGAGTAATACACACCTGGGGCAGTGTCAGGATTCTATTTGGTATGGATGCTTTAATGGGACCTGTTTGATTAATGCACACATGGATGACAACGAGGAGTCTGGTTATACGACTACTCCTTCAGTCAAACAGTGAATAATGCACATGTGTGGTAATTAGAAGTCTATTTCCTATGGCTCCCCTTTCACAGCCTCACTGAGTATTATGCACTTGTGATAGAGTCTGGAGTCTATTTTTTATGGCCACTCATTCAGAGAATCACTAAATAATGTACATCTGCGGAATAGTCAGAAGTCTCTTTCCTACGGCCACTCGTTAAGAGCCTCACTAAGTGTAAACACCAGGGAAAGCAGTCAGGAATTACTTTTAGCCCCTCATTTAGAGTCTTGCTAAATAATGGGCACCTGTGGAATCATCAGGAGACTCTTTCATGTGGCCTCTAACTCGGAGTGTCACTGAATAATGTGTTGTAGTCAGGAGTCTATTTCATGGAAACACATATTCAGAGCCTTGGTGCATAAGACAGGCCCATGCTATAGTAAGGAATCTAATTAATATTGCCACATATTCTGAGACCCACTGAATGATACACACCTAAAGAATAATTGGGGGTCTATTTTCCATCGACCTTCATTCAGAGCATCGGTAAATAATGTACACCCGTGGAGTAGCCAGGAGTCTGTTATATTAGGACACACATTCATAGACTCAGTGGATAATATGCACGTGTGGATTAGTCTGGATTCCATTTTGTATGGCCACTGACTCGTAAGCTCAGTGAAAAATGCACAAATGTAAACTACTCAGCAGTATATTTCATATAGACACTCATTTAGACTTTCACTGAGTAACACAAATATTTAAGATAGACAGCATCGTGTTTCATATAGTCACACAGAAAGAGACTCACTGAGTAATACACACCTGAAGAAGTGTTAGGAGTCTACATTATACAGCCTCTCATTTACAGCCTCAGGGAATAATGCACACGTGTGGAATGGACACTAGTCTATTTTATAAGGCCTTGAAAAACAAAGCCTGAGTGAGTAATACGCAACTTTGGAATAGTCACTAGTCTACTCCATATGCCAAAGTATTTAGAATCAGAGTCAATAATACACGCCTGCGGATTAGTCAGAAAACAATTTCATATGGCTAAAGCGTTTCAGAGCCTCAGTGAATAATACATACCTGGGAAATACTCAGGACGCTATTACATGTGTCATCAATTTCAGAGCTTCATTTAATAGGAAACACCTGTATTGTAGTCAGAATCCTGTTGCATACAGCCACATATTCAGCGCCTAACTGAGTAGCATACGTTTTGGGAAATGTCAGGATTCTATTTTATATAGCCACTCATTTAGAGATGAATATAAAAATGCACGCCTGAGGAGTATTCAGGAGTCTCTATTTTATGGCCACTCATTCAGAGATTCACAGAATAATACAGACCTTTGGAAACGTCAGGAGTGTACTTCCCATGGCCACTTATTCAAGACCTCAGTGAGGAATTATGTATATCTGGAAAATATTCAAGATTCTATGATATATAGCCACTTATCCGGAGACTCACGGAATAATGCACACCTAAGGAATAGTCTGGAGACTCTTTGATATGACCCTACACCCAGCGACTCAGTGGCCAAAGCAGAGCTGGAAAATAGTCAAGAGGATAGAGTCAGCAGTTTATGTTATGTGGTCACTTGTTCATAATCTCACTGAAGAATACACACCTGGGGAATAGTCAGAGTCCAAGTCATATGTCCACCCAATCACAGGATTACAGAATAATGTAATATGAGGCAATAGTAAGGAGTCTATTTAATCTGGCTTCTCATTCAGAGTTTCAGTGTGTAATAAAGAGCTGTGGATTAGTCAGGACACGATTTAAGGTAGCCCCAAATTAAGCAGCTTTGTGCATGATACACAAACGTGTCAGAGTCAGGAGACTCTTTGATATAGACACACATACAGAACCTTTTCGAGTACAGAACATGTGTGGAATAATCACTAGTCTCTTTCATATGGTGATTCGTTTGGAGAATCTGAAAATAATGCACATCTGTGGAGTAAAATGGTTTCTATTTTATTAGGCCACTCTTTCATTGTTTTAGTGAATAATATGTATATCTGATAAGTCAGGAATCTCTTTCACATGGTCACTTGTTCAGGGTCTCTGTGATAAACACTCCCCTCAGGAATAGTCAAGGATCTTCTTCAAATGGCTACTTGTACAGAGTATCTGAACGTAATGAACAGCTGGGCAATACACCTGAGTTTCTTTCTTTTCTATGCCCACTTAGTCAGAGTCTCATTCAATAATACACACCTGGGGAAGAGTGAAGAGTCTACCTCATGTAGCCAGTCATTTAGAGCCTCAGTGAATAATGCACACCAGGGTAATAGTGGAGCAGCTTTTATACGGCAACTGATTTTGTGCCTCACTGAGCGATATACACCTGAGAAATCCTCGGGATTCTATTTGATACTACCACTCGTTGAGAACCTTGTTGAATAACTCACAATGGAGCAATAGTCAGGTGTCTATTTTATATAGTCTATCATTCAAAGTGTCAGTGAATAATGACCTTGTATGGAGTAATCAGGAAGCTGTTTAAGATAGCCACGAATTAAGTGCCTTCCTGAATGATACGCAACTGGATGACAGATGGGAATCTATTTCACATGAATTCTAGTTTTGTGTATCGCTGAGCAATACACACCTTGGGCTGTGTCAGGAGTCTATTTTGTATGGACACCCAATGGAACCTGTTTGATTAATGCACACATGGATAACAATGAGGAGTCTGTGTCATACAGCTACTCCTTCAGACAAACAATGAATAATGCACGTGTGGATTAATTAGAAGTCTGTTTCTTATGGCCTCTCTTTCAGAGGATCACTGAGTATTACGCACTAGTGATACAGACTGACATGTATTTTTTACGGCCACTCATTCAGAGAATCACTTAATAATGCACACATGCGGAAATGTCAGAAATCTCTTTGTTATGGCCACTCGTTAAGGGCAACACTAAGTGTAAACACCTGGGGAAAGAGTCAGGATTTACCTTTATCCCCTCATACAGAGTCTCAATAAATAATGTGCACCTGTGGAATAGTCAGGAGTCTCTTTCACGTGGACTCTAAATCGGAGTGTCACTGAATAATGTGGTGTAGTCAGGAGTCTATTTCATGAAGACACATATTCAGAGCCTCAGTGAATAAGACAGGTCCTCGCTCAAGTAAAAATGTATTTAATATGGCCACATCTTCTGAGCCTCACTGAATAATACACAACTGGGGAATAATTGGGAGTCTATTTTTCATGGACTTCATTCAGAGTCTCGGTAAATAATGTACATAATGTACACCCATGGAGTAGCCAGGAGTCAATTTTATTAGGACAAACATTCATAGCCTCAGTGGATAATATGCACCTGTGTATTAGTCGCGATTCCATTGTTTGGCCACTTACTCGTAACCTCAGTGAAAAATGCACAAATGTAAAGTACTCAGCAGTATATTTCATATAGACACTCATTCAGAGTTTCACTGAATAGCACAAATACTTAAGATAGACAGCATCCTGTTTCATATGATCAAACATAAAAAGCCTCACTGAGTAATGCACACCTGGGAAAGTGTTATGAGCCTACTTCATACAGCCTCTCATTTACAGCCTCAGGGAATAATGCACACGTGTGGAATACACACTTGTCTATTTTATATGGCAACAAAAGCAAAGCTTGAATGAGTAATATGCAACTTTGTAATAGTCACTAGTCGAACTCCAGATGCCCAAGTGTTTCGAGTCAGAGTAAATAATACACGCCTGTGGACTAGTCAGAAAACAAATTAATATGTCCAAAGAGTTTCATAGCCTCACTGAATAATAAATACGTAAAATACTCAGGACACTGTTTACATGTGCCATCAATTTCAGAGCTTCATTGAATAGGAAACACGAGTGTTGTGGTCAGAATTCTGTTTCCCACGGCCACATATTCAGAGCATAACTGAGTAACATACACCTTGGGAAAAATCAGGATTCTATTTCGTATAGCCACTCATTTAGAGGCGATCAGGATTCTATTTCGTATAGCCATTCATTTAGAGGCGAATGTAAAAACGCACGCCTGAGGAGTATTCAGGAGTCTCTATATTATGGCCACACATTCAGACCTTCACAAAATAATACAGACCTATGGAAACGTCAGGAGTGTACTTCCCATGGCCACTTATTCAGGACCTCAGTGAGGAATCATGTATATCTGGAAAATATTCAGGATTCTATGATACATAGCCACTTATCCTGAGACTCACGGAATAATGCACACATAAGGAATAGTCTGGAGACTCTTTGATATGACCCTACACCCAGTGGCTCAGTGGCCAATGCAGACCTGGAAAATAGTCAAAAGGATAGAATCAAAATTTATGTTATGTGGTCAATTGTTCAGAATCTCACTGAAGAGTATACACCTGGGGAATGGTCAGAGTCCAAGTCATATGGCCACCCAATCACAGGATTACAGAATAATGCACAATGGGGCAAGAGTAAGGAGTCTATTTCATGTGGCCTCTTCTTCAGAGATTCAATGCATAATAAAGATCTGTGGAGTAGTCAGGACCCGATTTAAGGTAGCTTCAAATTAAGCAGCTCTGTGGATGATACACACACATGTCAGAGTCAGGAGACTCTTTGATATAGACACACATACAGAACCTTTTCGAGTACTGCACATGTGGAAAATAATCACTAGTCCCTTTCATATGGTGATTCGTTTGGAGAATCTGATAATAATGCACATCTGTGGAGTAAAATGGTTTCTATTTTATAATGGCAGTCTTTCAGTGTTTTAGTGAGTAGTATGTATATCTGATAAGTCAGGAATCTCTTTCACATGGCCACTTGTTAAGGACCTCTGTGAAGAACATTCCCCTCAGGAATAGTCAAGGGTCTACTTCAAATGGGTACATGTTCAGAGTCTCTGTACATAAAGAACACCTGAGCAATACACCTGAGTTTCTTTTTTTTATGCCCACTTAGTCATAGTCTCATGCAATAATTCACACCTGGGCAAGAGTGAAGAGTCTACCTCATGTAGCCAGTCATTTAGAGCCTCAGTGAATAATGCACACCAGGGTAATCATGGCACCACTTTTATATGGCAACTAATTTTGTGCCTCACTAAGTGTTATACACCTGAGGAATCCTCAGGATTCTATTTGATACAACCACTCGTTGAGAACCTTGTTTAATAATTCACAATGGAGCTATAGTCAGGTGTCTATTTTTTATTGTCTATCATTCAAAGTTTCAGTGAATAATGAGCTTCTATGGAGTAATCAGGATGCTGTTTAAGATAGCCATGAATTAACTGCCTTCCTGAGTGATACACACCTGGGTGACAGTCGGGAATCTATTTCATATGAACTCTAGTTTTGTGTATCACTGAGTAATACACACCTGGGGCAGTGTCAGGATTCTATTTGTTATGGATACTCAAACGGAACCTGTTTGATTAATGCACACATGGATGACAATGAGGAGTCTGTGTCATATGGCTACTGTTTCAAACAAACAGTGAATAATGCACATGTGTGGTAATTAGAAGTCTATTTTCTATGGCCCCTCTTTCACAGCCTCACTGAGTATTACGAACTTGTCATAGAGTCTGGAGTCTATTTTTTATGGCCACTCATTCAGAGAATCACTAAATAATACACACCTGCGGAATAGTCAGAAGTCTCTTTCCTATGGCCAATCGTTAAGAGCCTCACTAAGTGTAAACACCAGGGGAAAGAGTCAGGATTTACTTTTATTCCCTCATTCAGAGCCTTGCTAAATAATGGGCACCTATGGAATAGTCAGGAGACTCTTTCATGTGGCCTCTAACTCAGAGTGTCACTGAATAATGTGTTTTAGTCAGGAGTCTATTTCATGGAGACACATATTCAGAGCCTTGGTGAATAAGACAGGCTTTTGCTATAGTAAGGAATCTAATTAATATTGCCACATATTCTGAGACTCACTGAATGATACACACCTGGAGAATAATTGGGAGTCTATTTTCCATGGACCTTCATTCAGAGCCTTGGTAAATAATGTACACCCGTGCAGTAGCCAGGAGTCTGTTAAATTGGGACACACATTCATAGCATCAGTAGATAATATGCACGTGTGGATTAGTCAGGATTCCATTTTGTATGGCCACTGACTCGTAACCTCAGTTAAAAATGCACAAGTGTAAAATACTCAGCAGTGTATTTCATGTAGACACTCATTCAGAGATTCACTGAGTACCACAAATATTTAAGATAGACAGCATCCTGTTTTATATAGTCACACACAAAGAGCCTCACTGAGTAATACACACCTGGGGAAGTGTTAGCAGTCTACTTTATACAGCCTCTCATTTATAGCCTCACGGAATAATGCACACGTGTGGAATCGACACTAGTTTATTTTATAAGGCCTTGAAAAGCAAAGCCTGAGTGAGTAATATGCAACTTTAGAATAGTCACTAGTCTACTCCATATGCCAAAGCATTTAGAATCAGGGTCAATAATTCACGCCTGCGGACTAGTCTGAAAACAATTTCATATGGCCAAAGCGTTTCAGAGCCTCACTGAATTATGCATACCTGGGAAATACTCAGGACGCTATTACATGTGGCATCAATTTAAGAGCTTCATTGAATAGAAAACACCTGTATTGTAGTAAGAATTCTGTTTCCCACAGCCGCATATTCAGAGCCTAACTGAGTAACATACACCTTGGAAAAATCAGAATTCTATTTCGTATAGCCCCTCATTTAGAGGTGAATGTAAAAACTCATGCCTGAGGAGTATTCAGAAGTCCCTATTTTATGGCCACACATTCAGAGCTTCACAGAATAATACAGACCTTTGGAAACGTCAGGATTGTACTTCCCATGGCCACTTATTCAGGACCTCAATGAGGAATCATATATATCTGGAAAATATTCAGTATTCTATGATATATAGCCACTTATCCAGATACTCACGGAATAATTCACACATAAGGAATAGTCTGGAGACTCTTTGATATGACCCTACACCCAGCGACTCAGTGGCCAATGCAGAGCTGGAAAATATTCAAGAGGATAGAGTCAAAGTTTATGTTATTTGGTCAACTGTTCAGAATCTCACTGAAGAATACACACCTGGGGAATTGTCAGAGTCCAAGTCATATGGTCAAGCAATCACAGGATTACAGAATAACGCACAATGGGGCAATAGTAAGGAGTTTATTTCATGTGGCCTCTTCTTCAGAGTTTCAATGCATAATAAAGAGCTGTGGAGTAGTCAGGACCCGATTTAAGGTAGCCCCAAATTAAGCAGCTCCGTGGATGATACACACACATGTCAGAGTCAGGAGACTCTGATACAGACACTCATACAGAACCTTTTCAAGTACTGCCCATGTGGGGAATAATCACTAGTCCCTTTTATATGGTGATTCGTTTGGAGAATCCGAAAGTAATGCACATCTGTGGAGTAAAATGGTTTCTATTTTATTAGGCCACTCTTTCAGTGTTTTGGTGAGTAGTATGTATATCTGATAAGTCAGGGATCTCTTTCACATGGCCACTTGTTAAGGACCTCTGTGAAGAACATTCCCCTCAGGAATAGTCAAGGGTCTACTTCAAATGGGTACATGTTCAGAGTCTCTGTACATAAAGAACACCTGAGCAATACACCTGAGTTTCTTTTTTTTATGCCCACTTAGTCAGAGTCTCATGCAATAATTCACACCTGGGCAAGAATGAAGAGTCTACCTCATGTAGCCAGTCATTTAGAGCCTCAGTGAATAATGCACACCAGGGTAATCATGGAACCACTTTTATACAGCAACTCATTTTGTGCCTCACTAAGTGATATACACCTGAGGAATCCTCAGGATTCTATTTGATACGACCACTCGTTGAGAACCTTGTTTAATAATGCAAAATGGATCTATAGTCACGTGTCTGTTTTATATGGTCTATCATTCAAGTTTCAGTGAATAATGACCTTCTATGGAGTAATCAGGATGCTGTTTAAGATAGCCGTAAATTAACTGCCTTCCTGAGTGATACACACCTGGGTGACAGTCGGGAGTCTATTTCACATGAACTCTAGTTTTGTGTATCGCTGAGTAATACACACCTGGAGCTGTTTCATGAGTGCATTTTGTATGGACGCTCAATGGAACCTGTTTGATTAATGCATACATGGATAACGATGTGGAGTCTGTGTCATATGGCTACTTTTTCAGACAAACAGTGAATAATGCACATGTGGAGAAATTAGAAGTCTGTTTCCTATGGCCCCTCTTTCACAGCCTCACTGAGTATTATGCACTAGTGAAAGAGTCTGAAGTCAATTTTTTATGGCCACTCATTTAGAGAATCACTAAATAATGCACACCTGTGGAATAGTCTGAATTCTCTTTCCTATGGCCACTCGTTAAGAGCAACACTAAGGGTAAACACCTGGGGAAAGAGTCAGGATTTACCTTCATCTCCTCATACATCGTCTCGCTAAATAATGCGCACCTGTGGAATAGTCAGGCGTCTCTTTCATGTGGCCTCTTACTCGGAGTGTCACTGAATAATGTGGTGTAGTCAGGAGTCTATTTCAAAAAGACACATATTCAGAGCCTCGATGAATAAGACAGGCCCTTGCTATATTAAGGAATCTAATTAATATGGCCACATCTTCTGAGCATCACTGAATAATACACACCTGGAGAATAATTGGGAGTCTATTTTCCATGGACCTTCATTAAGAGCCTCGGTAAATAATGTACACCCGTGGATTAGCCAGGAGTTTGCTATATTAGGACACACATTCATAGCCTCAGTGGATAATATGCTCGTGTGGAATAGTCGGGATTCTGTTTTGTATGGCTGACTCGTAACCTTAGTGAAAACTGCACAAATGTAAAGTACTCAGCAGTATATTTCATATAGATCCTCATTCAGAGATTCACTGAATAACACAAATATTTAAGGTAGACAGCATCCTGTTTCATATGGTCTCACAGAAAGGGCCTCACTGAGTAATGCACACCTGGGGAAGTGTTATGAGTCTACTTTATACAGCCTCTCATTTACAGCCTCAGGGAATAATGCACACGTGTGAAATAGACACTAGTCTATTTCATATGGTTAGGAAAAGCAAAGGCTGAGTGAGTAATAGGCAACTTTGGAATAGTCACTAGTCTACTCCATATGCCCAAGTATTTAGAGTCAGAGTCAATAATACACACCTGTGGACGAGTCAGAAAACAATTTCATATGGCCAAAGAGTTTCAGAGCCTCACTGAATAATACATACCTGGGAAATACTTAGGATGATATTACATGTAGCATCAATTTAAGAGCTTCGTTGAATAGGAAACACCTGTATTGTAGTCAGAATCCTGTTTCATGCAGCCACATATTCAGAGCCTGAGTAACATATGCCTTGGGAAAAGTCAGGATTCTATTTTGTATAGCCACTCATTTAGAGGCGAATGTAAAAACGCAGGCCTGAGGAGTATTCAGGAGTCTCTATTTTCTTGCCACTCATTCAGAGCTTCACAGAATAATACAGACCAATGGAAATTTCGGGAGTGTACTTCGTATGGCCACTTATTCAGGACCTCAGTGAAGAGTCATGTATATTTGAAAAATACTCAGGATTCTATGATATATAGCCAATTATTTGGAGACTCACAAAATAATGCACACCTAAGGAATAGTCTGGAGACTTTTTGATATGACCCTACAACCAGCGACTCAGTGGCCAATGCAGAACGGCAAAATAGTCAAGAGGATAGATTCAGGAGTTTATGTCATGTGGTCACTCCTTCAGAATCTCACTGAAGTAAACACACCTGGGGAATTGTCAGAGTCCAAGTCATATGGCCACTCGATGACAGCATTACCGAATAATGCACAATGGGGCAATAGTTAGAAGTCTATTTCATGTGGCCTCTCCTTCAAAGCTTCAGTGCATAAAAAACAGCTGTGGAGTAGTCAGGACCCGATTTAAGGTAGCCACAAATTAAGCAGCTTTGTGGATTATACACACAGGTGACATAGTCAAGACACATTTTGTTATAGACACTCATACAGAACCTTTTCGAGTACTGCACATGTGGGGAATAATCACTAGTCTCTTTCATATGAGGATTCGTTTGGAGAATCCAAAAGTAACACACACCTGTGGAGTAAAATGGGTTCTATTTCGTAAGGACACTCTTTCAGAGTTTTAGTGAATAGTATGTATATCTGATAAGTCAGGAATCTCTTTCACATGGCCACTCGTTCAGGGCCTCTGTGAGGAACACTCCCCTCAAGAATAGTCAAGGGTCTACTTCAAATGGCTACATTTCTCTGTACATAATGAAAACCTGTGCAATACACCTGAGTCTTTTTTTTATGCCCAGTTAGTCAGAGTCTCATTCAATTATAAACACCTGGGGAAGAGTGAAGAGTCTACCTGATGTAGCCACTAATTTAAAGCCTCAGTGAGTAATGCACACCAGGGTAATAGTTGAGCAGCTTTTATATGACCACAAATTTTGTGACTCACTGAGTGATATGCACCTGAGGAATTCTTAGGATTTTATTTGATACTACCGCTCATTGAGAATCTTGTTGAACAATTCACAATAAAGCAGTAGTCAGGTGTCTATTTTGTATGGTCTATCATTCAAAGATTTGGTGAATAATGACCTTCTATGGAGTAATCAGGACTCTGTCTAAGATAGCCACGAATTACGTGCCTTCTTGAATAATGCACACCTGGGTGACAGTCGGGAGTCTATTTCATATAAACTCTAGTTTTGTTTATCACTGAATAATACACCCCTGTGGCAGTGTAAGGAGTCTATTTGGTATGGACGCTCAAACGGAACCTGTTTGATTAATGCACACATGGATAATAATGAGGAGTCTGTGTCATACAGCTACTCCTTCAGACAAACAGTGAATAATGCACATGTGGAGTAATTACAAGTCTGTTTCCTATGGCTCCTCTTTCACAGCCTCACTGAGTTTTACACACTTGTGAGAGAGGCTGGAGTCTATTTTGTATGGCCACTCATTCAGAGAATCACTAAATAATGTACACCTGCGGAATAGTCAGAAGTCTCTTTCTTATGGCCACTCGTTAAGAGCCTCCCTAAGTGTAAAGGCCTGAGGAAAGCATCAGAATTTACCTTTATCCCCTCATTCAGAGTGTCGCTAAGTAACATGCACCTGTGGAATAGTCAGGAGACTTTTTTATGTGGGCTCTAACTTGGAGTGTCACTGAATAATGTTGTGTAGTCAGGAGTCTATTTCGTGGAGACACATATTCAGAGCCTCGGTGAATAAGACAGGCATTTTCTATAGTAAGGAATCTAATTAATATGGCCACATCTACTGAGCCTCACTGAATAATAAACATCTGGAGAATAATTGGGATTCTATTTTCCATAGACCTTAATTTAGAGTTTTGGTAAATAATGTACACCTGTGGAGTAGCCAGGAGTCTGTTATATTAGGACACACATTCATAGCCTCAGTGGATAATATGCACGTGTGGATTAGTCATGATTCCATTTTGTGTGACCACTGACTCGTAACCTCTGTGAAAAATGCACAAATGAAAATTACTCAGCAGTCTATATCATATAGACACTCATTCAGAGATTCACTGAATAACACAAATATTTAAGATAGACAGCATCCTGTTTCATACGGTCACACAGAAAGAGCCTCACTGAGTAATGCACACTTGGGGAAGGGTTAGGAGTCTACTTTATACAGCCTGTCATTTACAGCCTCAGGGAATAATGCACACGTGTGGAATAGACACTAGTCTATTTTATATGGACACGAAATGCAAAGCCTGAGTGAGTAATATGCAACTTTGGAATAGTCACTAGTCTACTCCATATGTCCAAGTATTTAGAGTCAGACTCAATAAGACACGCCTGTGGTCTAGTTAGAAAACAATTTCATAAGGTCAAAGAGTTTCAGAGCCTCTTTTAATAATACCTACATGAGAAATACTCAGGACGCTATTACATGTGGCACCAATTTCAGAGCTTCATTGAATAGCAAACACCTGTATCGTAGTAAGAATCCTGCTGCACACAGCCACATATTCAGAGCATAACTGTGTAACATACGCCTTGGGAAAAGTCAGGATTCTACTTCGTATAGCCACTCATTTAGAGCGAATGAAAACATGCACGCCTGAGGAGTATTCAGGAGTCTCTGTTTTATCGCCACTCATTCAGTGATTCACAGAACAATACAGACCTATGGAGACATCACAAGTGTACTTCACATGGCCACTTATTCAGAACCTCAGTGAAGAAACATGTATATCCGGAAAACACTCAGGATTCTATGATATGTGGCCACTTATACGGAGACTCACAGAATAATGCACACCTAAGGAATAGTCTGGAGACTCTTTGATGTGACCCAACACCCAGCGACTCAGTGGCCAATGCAGAACTGGAAAATAGTCAAAAGGATAGAGTGTGGAGTTTATGTTATGTGGTCACTAGTTCAGAATCTCACTGAAGAATACACAACTGGGGAATAGTCAGAGTCCAAGTCATATGGCCACTCAATCACAGCATTACCGAAGAATGCAAAATAGGGCAAGAGAAAGGAGTCTATTTCATGTGGCCTCTCATTCAGAGCTTCAGTGCATAATAAACAGTTGTGGAGTAGTCAGAACCCATTTGAAGGTAGTCCCAAATTAAGCAGCTCCTTGAATAATACACACAGGTGACAGAGTCAGGAGACTATTTGATATAGACACTCATAAAGAAACTTTTCGAGTACTGCACATCTGGGGAATATTGACTAGTCTGTTTCATCTGAAGATTTGTTTAAAAAATCCAAAAGTAACCACACCTGTGGAGTAAAATGGGTTCTCTTTCGTAAGGACACTCTTTCAGTGTTTTAATGAATAGTATGTATATCTGATAAGTCAGGAATCTCTTTCACATTGCCACTCCTTCAGGGCCTCTGTGAAGAACACTCCCCTCAAGAATTGTCAAGGGTCTACTTCAAATGGCTACATGTTCAGAGTCTCTGTACATAATTAACACCTGGGCAATACACCTGAGTCTCTTTTTTTTATGCCCACTTAGTCAGAGTCTCATTCAGTAATAGAAACCTAGGGAAGAGTGAAGGGTCTACCTCATGTAGCCACTCATTTAGAGCCTCAGTGAATAATGCACACCAGGGTAATAGTCGAGAAGCTTTTATATGACCACTCATTTTGTGCCTCACTGAGTGATATACAGCTGAGGAATCCTCAGGATTTTATTTGACACTACCACTCATTGAAAACCTTGTTGAATAATTCACAATGGAGCAATAGTCAGGTGTCTATTTTATATGGTCTATCATTCAAAGATTCAGTGAATAATGACCTTCTATGGAGTAATCAGGACGCTGTTTATGATAGCCACGAATGAAGTGCCTTCCTGAATGATACACACTTGGGTGACAGTCGGGAGTCTATTTCATATGAACTCTAGTTTTGTGTATCACTGAGTAATACACACCTGGGGCAGTGTCAAAAGTCTATTCGGAATGGATGCTCAAACGGAACCTGGTTGATTAATGCACACATGAATAGCAATGAGGAGTCTGTGTCATATGGCTACTCCTTCAGACAAAGAGTGAAGAATGCACATGTGGGGTAATTAGAAGTCTATTTCTTATGGCTTCTTTTTCACAGCCTCACTGAATATTACAAACTTGTAATATAGTCTAGAGTCTTTTTTATGGCCACTCATTCTGAGAATCAATAAATAATGCACACCTGCACAATAGGCAGAAGTCTCTTTCCTATGGCCACTCGTTAAGGGCCTCACTAAGTGTAAACACCTGGGGAAAGAGTCAGGATTTACATTTATCTCCTCATTCAGAGTCTTGCTAAATAATGCGTACCTTTGGAACAGTCAGGAGACTCTTTCATGTGGCCTCTAACTTGGAGTGTCACCAAATAATGTAGTGTAGTCAGGAGTCTATTTAATGGAGACACATATTGAGAGCCTCGGTGAATAAGACAGGCCCTTGCTATATTAAAGAATCTAATTAATATGGCCACATCTTCTGAGCCTCACTGAATAATACACACCTGGAGAATAATTGGAAGTCTATTTTCCATGGACCTTCATTCAGAGCCTTGGTAAATAATGTACACCCATGGAGTAGCCAGTAGTCTGTTATATTAGGACACACATTCATAGCCTCAGTGGATAATATGCACGTGTGGATTAGTCAGGATTCCATTTTAAATGGCCACTGACTCGTAACATCAGTGAAAAATGCACAAATGTAAAGTACTCAGCAGTCTATTTTATATAGGTACTCATTCAGAGATTTACTGAATAATGCAAATATTTAAGATAGCATCCTGTTTCATATGGTCACACAGAAAGTGACTCACTGAGTAATGCACAACTTGGGAAGTGTTAGGAGTCTAAAATATACAGCCTCTCATTTACAGCCTCAGGAAATAATGCACACATGTGGAATAGAGTCTAGTCTGTTTATATGGCCACGAAAAGCAAAGCCTGAGTGAGTAATATGCAACTTTAGAATAGTCAATTGACTGCTCCAAATGATCAAGTATTTAGAGTCAGAGTAAGTAGTACACGCCTGTGGACTAGTAAGAAAACAATTTCATATGGCCAAAGAGATTCAGAGCCGCAGTGAATAACACATACCTGTGAAATACTCATAACGCTATTACATGTGGCATCAATTTCAGATCTTCATTGAATAGGAAACACCTGTATTGCAGTCAGAATCCTGTTTCATACAGCCACATATTCAGAGCTTAACTGAGTAACATACGCCTTGGGAAAAGTCAAAATTCTATTTCGTATAGCCACTCACTTAGAGGTGAATGTAAAAACGGATGCCTGAGTAGTATGCAGGAGTCTCTATTTCCTGGCCACTCATTCAGAGCTTCACAGAAAAATACAGACCTATGGAAACGTCAGGAGTGTACTTCCCATGGTCACTTATTCAGGACCTCAGTGAGAAATCATGTATATCTGGAAAATATTCAGGATTCTGTGATATAGAGCCACTTATCCGGAGACTCACGGAATAATGCACACCTAAGGAATAGTCTGGAGACCCTTTGATATGACCCTACACCCAGCGACTCAGTTGCCAATGCAGAGCTGGAAAATATTCAAGAGGATAGAGTCAGAAGTTTATGTTATGTGGTCACTCGTTCAGAATCTCACTGAAGAACACACACCTGGGGAATAGTCTGACTCCAAGTCATGTAGACAACCAATCACATCATTACCGAATGATGCACAATGGGGGACTAGTAAGGAGTCTATTTTATGTGGCCTCTCATTCAGAGCTTCAGTGCATATTAAATAGCTGTGAAGTAGTCAGGACCCGATTTAACGTAGCACCAAATTAAGCAGCTTCATGAATGATACACACACGTGTCAGAGTCAGGAGACTATTTCATATAGACACTCAAACAGAACCTTTTCGAGTACTGCACATGTTGGGAGTAATCACTAGTCTCTTTCATATGGTGATTCATTTGGTGAATCCAAAGGTAATGCACACCTCTGGATTAAAATGAGTTCTCTTTCATAGGGCCACCCTTTTAGTGATTTAGTGAATAGTATGTATATCTGATAAGTCAGAAATCTATTTCACATGGCCACTCGTTCAGGGCCTCTGTGAAGAACACTCCCCTCAAGAATAGTCAAGGGTCTACTTCAAATGGCTACACGTTCAGAGTCTGTGTAGGTAATTAACAACTGGGCAATACACCTGAGTCTCTTTTTTTCCTATGCCCACTTAGTCAGAGTCTCATTCAGTTATACACACCTGGGGAAGTGTGAAGAGTCTACCTAAAGTAGCCACTCATTTAGAGCCTAAGTGAATAATGTACACCACGGTAATAGTCGAGCAGGTTTTATACGGCCACTCATTTTTTTGCCTCACTGAGTAATATACACCTGAGTAATCCTCAGGATTCTATTTGATACTAGCACTCGTTGAGAACCTTGTTGAATAATTCACAGTGGAGCAATAGTCAGGTGCCTATTTTATATGGTCTATCATTCAAAGCTTCAGTGAATAATGACCTTCTATGGAGTAATCAGGAAGCTGTTTAAGATAGCCACGAATTAAGTTCCTTCCTAAATGATACGCACCTGGATGACAGACGGGAATCTATTTCACATGAACTCTAATTTTGTGTATCGCTGAGCAATACACACCTTGGGCTGTGTCAGGAGTCTATTTTGTATAGACGCTCAATGGAACCTGTTTGATTAATGCACACATGGATAACAATAAGGAGTCTGTGTCATATGACTACTCCTTCAAACAAACAGTGAATAATGCACGTGTGGAGTAATTAGAAGTCTGTTTCCTATTGCCTCTCTTTCACAGCCTCACTGAGTGTTATGCACTAGTGATAGAGACTGACATCTAATTTTTACGGCCACTCATTCAGAGAATCACTAAATAATGCACACCTGCGGAAATGTCAGAAATCTCTTTTTTATGGCCACTCGTTAAGAGCAAAACTAAGTGTAAACATCTGGGGAAAGAATCAGGATTTAACTTTATCCCCTCTTACAGAGTCTCAATAAATAATGCGCACCTGTGGAATAGTCAGGAGACTCTTTTATGTGGACTCTAAATCGGAGTGTCACTGAATAATGTGGTGTAGTCAGGAGTCTATTTCATGGAGACACATATTCAGAGCCTCGGTGAATAAGACAGGCCCTTGCTCTAGTAAGGATCTATTTAATATGGCCACATCTTCTGAGCCTCACTGAATAATACACACCTTGGGAATAATTGGGAGTCTATTTTTCATGGAATTCATTCAGAGCCTCGGTAAATAATGTACACCTGTGGAGTAGCCAGGAGTCAATTATATTAGGACACACATTCATAGCCTCAGTGAATAATATGCACCTGTGGATTAGTCCATATTTTATTTGTTTGGCCACTGGCTCGTAACTTCAGTGAAAAATGCACAAATGTAAAGTACACAGCAGTCTATTTCATATAGACAATCATTCAGAGTTTCACTGAATAACACAAATATTTAAGATAGACAGTGTCTTGTTTTATGTGATCAAACAGAAAAAGCCTCAGTGAGTAATGCACACCTGTGGAAGTGTTATGAGTCTACTTTATACAGCCTCTCATTTACAGCCTCAGGGAATAGTGCAGACGTGTGGAATAGACACTTGTCTATTTTATATTGCAACGAAAAGCAAAGCCTGAATGAGTAACATGCAACTTTGGAATAGTCACTATTCTACTCCATATGCCCAAGTGTTTAGAGTCAGAGTAAATAATACACGCCTGTGGACTAATCAGAAAACAAATTAATATGGCCAAAGAGTTTCAGAGCCTCAGTGAATAATAGATACCTGGGAAATACTCAGGACTCTATTTAGATGTGGCATTACATTCAGAGTTTCATTGAATAGGAAACACCTGTATTGTAGTCAGAATTCCGTTTCCCATGGCCACATATACAGAGCCTAACTGAGTAACATACACTTTGGGAAAAATCAGGATTCTATTTCGTATAGCCACTCATTTAGAGGCGAATGTAAAAACGCACGCCTGAGGAGTATTCAGGAGTCTCTATTTTATGGCCACACATTCAGATCTTCACACAATAATACAGACCTATGGAAACGTCAGGAGTGTACTTCCCATGGCCACTTATTCAGGACCTCAGTGAGGAATCATGTATATCTGGAAAATATTCAGGATTCTATTATATATAGCCACTTATCCAGAGATTCATGGAATAATGCACACATAAGGAATAGTCTGGAGACTCTTTGATATGACCCTGCACCCAGCGACTCAGTGGCCAATGCAGAGCTGGAAAATAGTCAAGAGGATAGAGTCAAAAGTTTATGTTATGTGGTCAATTGTTCAGAATCTCACTGAAGAATACACACCTGAGGAATTGTCAGAGTCCAAGTCATATGGCCACCAAATCACAGGATGACAGAATAATGCACAATGTGGCAATAGTAAAGAGTCTATTTCATGTGGACTCTTCTTCAGAGTTTCAATGCATAATAACAAGCTGTGGAGTAGTTAGGACCCAATTTAAGGTAGCCCCAAATTAAGCAGCTCCGTGGATTATACACACACATGTCAGAGTCAGGAGATTCTTTGATACAGACACTCATACAGAACCTTTTCGAGCACTGCACATGTGGGAAATAATCACTAGTCTCTTTCATATGGTTATTCGTTTGGAGAATCTGAAAGTAACGCACACCTGTGGAGTAAAATGGTTTCTATTTTATAAGGCCACTCTTTCAGTGTTTTAGTGAATAGTATGTATATCTGATAAGTCAGGAATCTCTTTCACATGGCCACTCATTAAGGGCCTCTGTGAAGAACATTCCCCTCAGGAATAGTCAAGGGTCTACTTCAAATGGGTACATGTTCAGAGTCTCTGTACATAATGAACCCCTGAGCAATACAGCAGCGTTTCTTTTTTTTTTATGGCCACTTAGTCAGAGTCTCATGCAATAATTCACACCTGGGCAAGAGCGAAGAGTCTACTTCATGTAGCCAGTCATTTAGAGCCTCAGTGAATATTGCACACCAGGGTAATCGTGGAAAAGCTTTTATACGGCAACTAATTTTGTGCCTCATTAAGTGATATACACCTGAGGAATCCTCAGGATTCTATTTGATAAGACCACTCGTTGAGAAGCTTGTTGAATAATTCACAATGGAGCTATAGTCAGATGTCTATTTTATATGGTGTATCATTCAAAGTTTCAGTGAATAATGACCTTCTGTGGAGTAATCAGGATGCTTTTTGAGATAGCCATGAATTAACTGCCTTCCTGAGTGATACACACCTCGGTGACAGTCAGGAATCTATTTCACATGAACTCTAGTTTTGTGTATCGCTGAGTAATACACACCTGGGGCTGTGTCAGGAGTGTATTTTGTATGGACGCTCAATGAAACCTGTTGGATTAATGCATACATGGATAACAATGTGGAGTCTGTGTCATATGGCTACTTTTTCAGACAAACAGTGAATAATGCACATGTGGAGTAATTAGAAGTCTGTTTCCTATGGCCCCTCTTTCACAGCCTCACTGAGTATTACGCACTAATAAAAGAGTCTGAAGTCAATTTTTTTATGGCCACTCATTCAGAGAATCACTAACTAATGCACACCTGTGGAATAGTCAGAAGTCTCTTTCCTATGGCCACTCGTTAAGAGCCTCACTAAGTGTAAACACTTGGGGAAAGAGTCAGGATTTACCTTTATCCCCTCATTCAGAGTCTCAATAAATAATGCACACCAGTGAGATAGTCAAGAGACTCTTTCATGTGACCTCTAACTCGGAGTGTCACTGAACAATGTGGTGTAGTCATGAGTCTATTTCATGGAGACACATATTCGGAGCATCAGTGAATAAGACAGGCCCTTGCTATAGTAAGGAATCTAATTAATATGGCCACATCTTCTGAGCCTCACTGAATAATACACACCTGGAGAATAATTGGGAGTCTATCTTCCATGGACCTTAATTCAGAGCCTCGGCAAATAATGTACACCCCTGGAGTAGCCAGGAGTCTGTTATATTAGGACACACATTCATAGCATCAGTGGATAATATGCACGTGTGGATTAGGCAGAATTCCATTTTGCTTGACCACTGACTCTTAACCTTAGTGAAAAATGCACAAATGTAAAGTACTCAGCAGTCTATTTCATATAGACACTCATTCAGAGATTCAGTGAATAACACAAATATTTAAGATAGACAGCATCCTGTTTCATATGTTCACACAGAAAGAGACTCATTGAGTAATACAAACGTGGGGAAGTGTTAGGAGTCTCCTTTATACAGCCTCTCATTTACAGCCACATGGAATAATGCGCACGTGTGGAATAGACACTAGTCTATTTTATATGGTCACTAAAAGCAAAGCCTGAGTGTGTAATATGCAAATTTGGAATAGTCACTAGTCTACTCCGTGTGCCCAAGTATTTAGAGTCAGAGTCAATAATACACGCCTGCGGACTAGTAAGGAAACAATTTCATATGGCTAAAGTGTTTCAGATCCTCAGTGAATAATACATAACTGGTAAATACTCAGGACGCTATTACATGTGGAATCAATTTCAGAGCTTCATTGAATAGGAAACAACTCTATTGTAGTCAGAATCCTTTTTGATACAGCCACATATTCAGAGCCTAACTGAGTAACATACGCCTTGGGAAAAGTCAGGATTCTATTTCGTATAGCCACTCATTTAGAAGTGAATGTAAAAACGGACGCCTGACGAGTATTCCGGAGTCTTTTTTTTATGGCCACTCATTCTGAACCTCACAGAATTATACAGGCCTATGGAAACGTCGGGAGTGTACTTCACATTGCCACTTATTCAGCACCTCAGTGAATAATCATATATATCTGGAAAATAATTAGGATTCTATGATATATAGTCACTTATCCGGAGACTCATGGAATAATGCACACCTAAGGAATAGTTTGGAGACCCTTTGATATGACCCTACACCCAGCGACTCAGTGGCCAATGCAGAACTGGAAAATAGTCAAGAGGATAGAGTCACGAGTTTATGTTATGTGGTCACTCGTTCAGAATCTCACTGAACAATTCACACCTGGGGAATAGTCAGAATCCAAGTCATATGGCCACCCAATCACAGCATTACTGAATAATGCACAGTAAGGCAATAGTAAGGAGTCTATTCCATGTGGCCTCTCATTCAGAGCTTCAGTGCATAAAAAACAGTTGTGTAGTTGTCAGGATCCGATTTAAGGTAGCCCTAAATTAAGCGGCTCTCTTCATAATACACACACTTGTCAGCGTCAGGAGACTACTTAATATAGACACTCATACAGAATTTTTTAGAGTAATGCACATGTGAGGAATAATCACTAGTCTGTTGCAGATGGTGATTCATTTGGAGAATCCAAAAGTAATGCACACCTGTGGAGTAAAATGTGTTCTATTTTGTAAGGCTACTCTTTCAGTGCTTTAGTGAATAGTATGTATATCTGATACGTCAGGAATCTCTTTCCCTTAGCCACCCTTTCAGGGCTTTTGTGAAGAACACTCCCCTCAAGAATAGTCAACAGTCTACTTCAAATGGCTACAGGATGAGAGTCTCCGTACCTAATTAACACCTGGGCAATACACCTGAGTCTCTTTTTTTTATGCCCACTTAGTCAGAGTCTCATTCAATAATACACACATGAAGAAGAGGGAAGAGTGTACTTCATGTAGCCACTCATTTAGAGCCTCAGTGAATAATGCACACCAGGGTAATAGTCGAGCAGCTTTTATACGGCCACTCATTTTGTGCCTCACTGAGTGATATACACCGGAGGAATCCTCAGGATTCTACTTGTTACTACCACACGTTGAGAACCTTGTTGAATAATTCACAATGGAGCAATAGTCAGGTCTCTATTCTATATGGTATATCATTCAAAGTTTCAGTGAATAATGACCTTCTATAATCAGGGCACAGTTTAAGATAGCCACGAATTAAGTGCCTTCCTGAATGATACGCACCTGTGTGACAGTTGGGAGTCTATTTCATATGAACTCTAGTTTTGTGTATCACTGAGTAATACACACCTGGGGCAGTGTCAGGAGTCTATTTAGTATGGACGTTCAAACAGAACCTGTTTGCTTAATGCACACATGAATAAAAATGAGGAGTCTGTGTCATAAGGCTACTGCTTCAGACAAACAGTGAATAATGCAAATGTGGAGTAATTAGAAGTCTGTTTCCGATTGCCCCTCTTTCACAGCCTCACTGAGTATTACGAACTTGTGATAGAGTCTGGAGTCTTTTTTTTATGGCCGCTCATTCAAAAAAATCACAAAATAATGCATAAATGCGAAATAGTCAGAAGTCTCTTTCCTATGGCCACTCGTTAAGAGCCTCACTAAGTGTAAACACCTAGAAAAACAGTCAGAATTTACCTTTATCCCCTCATGCAGAATCTCGCTAAATAATGCGCCCCTGTGGAATAGTCAGGAGACTCTTTCATGTGGCCTCTAACTCGGAGTGTCACTGAATAAGGTAGTGTAGTCAGGAATCTATTTCATGAAGACACATATTCAGAGCCTCAGTAAATAAGACAGGGCTTTGCTGTTGTAAGGAATCTAATTAATATGGCTATATCTTCTGAGCCTCACTGAATAATACACACCTGGAAAATAATTGAAAGCCTATTTTCCATGGACCTTCATTCAGAGCCTCGGTAAATAATGTACACTCGTGGAATAGCAAGGAGTCTGTTATATTAGGACATACATTCATAGCCTCAGTGGATACTATGTACGTGTAAATTAGTCAGAATACCATTTTGTATGGCCACTGACTCGTAAACTCAGTGAACAATGCACAAATGTAAAGTACTCAGCAGTCTATTTCATATAGACACTCATTGAGAGATTCATTGAATAACACAAATATTTAAGATAGACAGCATCCTGTTTCATATGGTCACACAGAAAGAGAATCACTGAGTAATACACACCTGGGGAAGTGTTAGGAGTCTACTTTATACAGCCTCTCATTTACAGCCTCAGGGAATAATAAACACGTGTAAAATAGACACTAGTCTATTTTATATGGTCTCGAAAAGCAAAGCCTGATTGAGTAATATGCAACTTTTGAATAGTCACTAGTCTACTCCATATGCCCAAGTATTTAGAGTCAGAGTCAATTGAACATGCCTGTGGACGAGTCAGAAAACAATTCCATATGGCCAAAGAGTTTCAGAGCCTCAATGTATAATACATACCTGGGAAATACTCAGGACGCTGTTACATGTGGCATCAATTTCAGAGCTTCATTGAATAGGAAACACCTGTATTGTAGTCAGAATCCTGTTTCATACAGCAACATATTCAGAGCCTTAGTGAGTAACATTTGGCTTGGCAAAAGTCAGGATTCTATTTCGTATAGCCACTCATTTAGAGGCAAGTGTAAAAACGCACGCCTGAGGTGTATTCAGGGGTCTTTATTTTATGGCCACTCATTCAGAGCTTCACAGAAGAATACACACCTATGGAAACGTCAGGAGTGTACTTCCCATGGCCACTTATTCAGAACCTCAGTGAAGAATCATATATATATATGGAAAATACTCAGGATTTTATGATATATAGCCACTTATCTGAAGACGCACAGAATAATGCACACCTAAGGGATGGTCTGGAGACTCTTTGATATGACCCTACACCCAGCGACTCAGTGGCCAATGCAGAACTATAAAATAGTCAAGAGGATAGAGTCAGGAGTTTATGTTATGTGGTCACTCGTTCAGAATCTCACTGAGGAATACACACCTGGGGAATAGTCAGGGTCCAAGTCATATGGCCAACCAATTACAGCATTTGCGAATAATGCACAATGAGGCAATAGTAAGGGGTCTATTTCATGTGGCCTCTCATTCAGAGATTCAGTGTGTACTAAACAGCTGTGGAGTAGTCAGGATCCCAATTAATGTAGACCCAAATTAAGCAGCTCTGTGAATGATATACACACGTTTCAGAGTCAGGAGACTATTTGATATCGACACTAATACAGAACCTTTTCAAATACTGCAGATGTGGGGAATAATTACTTCTCTGTTTCTAATGGTGATTCATTTGGAGAATCCAAAAGTAACACACACCTGTAAAGTAAAATGGGTTTTATTTTGTAAGGCCACTCTTTCTGTGTTTTAGTGAATAGTATGTATATCTAATAAGTGAGGAATGTTTTTTCCATGGCCACTCGTTCTGGGCCTCTGTTAAGAACACCCATCTAGATTTTCTGAGGCAAGATGGCGTCGTAGAAGCGACTCGGGATTGCAGCTCTCAGTGATGGTGCAGAGGGTGAGTAGTAGCCGCATTCTCGGATGGACATTTTTATCCCACAGTGAGTAGAAAGTCCCAGGTGTGGGAGAGACACAGGACGCTAGTAAATTAAAGCTGGCTAACACAGCAGGACTGCCTGGCCGCTTTGGCCGGTGCTGCAGTGGGACCCGGCACAGAACTCACTGGTCTGGGTGCCCTCTTAAACCGGCAATCTGAGAGTTTGAAGGGCAGATTGGCGCGTCCATCTGATTGAACAGGACTTGGACAGTGAGCCAGACCAGGAGTTTCCAGGGAGTTTCCTGGGAAGCGTGACCTGAGCCGGTGAAGTGGGCAGTGGCACGGGAGATCGCACGGATCCCAGTGCTCTATCGGCAGGCTACTGGGGTGCCAATGAGAGAGTCGACATTTCAGCTCTCAAAGAGGGAGAGGGAGAGAGAGAGGATGGACTCTGAGGCAGGGAGCTGGGTGATAGGGCTCAGCGGGTCCCGCCCTCATGGGGAAAAGCAGGGAAGTGACTGGATGTGCTTGGGGCTGAGAGTTTTGCTGCCGCCATCTAGGATGGTGCAGCCCGGAGAGGGAGGTGCGCCCGCCATTGCTGACAAACTCCGCCCCTATTGAAGTACCGCCCAAGGCTGATGCAGCCTGCCGTTACTGAGGCAACCTGCCATAACAGAGAGACTCCTCCAGGAGAGGGGAGCCCAGCAGCGACAGGGCGGACCCACGCTAGCAGGTCAGAGCCCCGGCAGGCAAATAGTGAATAGACTGCCACCTAGTGGGGCAGGACAGTGCGACAGATACTCATAAAGAAAGCCCCAACTCCCTGAAACAGAGCATATAAGGGGGAAAAAAAAGGGTGGTGCTTTATGAGTTCTATTGCAGCAGACATAAACAACCTCCCAACAACCCTGAATGAAAAACGGAGCTCACAGCTCAGCACTGGAGCTCCTATAAAGCACAGACCGTTTCCTTAAGCAGCTCCCTGACCCCTGTATATCGAAAGAGTCACCACAAAAAAGGACTAATCTAACTGACATTTGGCGGGCATCATTTTGGAACAAAGACAGCAGAAAAAGAAACTGGTATCATCCCTCACTGTTCCACAGCTGCTACAGGTATACTCCAGACAAGCAGGGCCTGGAGTGGACCTCATCACTCATACAGCAGAGGGGCTAGACCACTAGAAGAAAAACTAAGTAACAGAAATACTTCATCATCAACAATCTCAGCATCCACAGAGAGACTCAATTGAAAAATCAGCAACTACTAAGATGACAGGTGGATAAATAAATAAAGATGGGAAGAAACCAGCGGAAAAAAAAGGAAAACACCCGAAACCAAAACACCTCACCTCCTACAAAGGACCAAAACCCCACACCAGCAAGGGAACAAAGCTGGATGGAGAATGAAATGACGGAAGCAGACTTCAAAAAGTGGATAATGAGAAACTTCTTTGAGCTAAAAGAACATGTTCTAAATCAGTGCAAATAAACTAAGAACCTTGAAAAAAGATTTGAAAAAAAATCGAGGAATTGATAACAAGAATGGACAACTTAGAGAGGAATATGAATGAATTGAAGGAGCTGAAAAACACAACACGAGAACTTCGTGAAGCATGCACAAGTTTCAACAGCCGAATTGACCAAGCAGAAGAAAGAATATCAGAAATTGAAGATCAACTCAATGAAATAAAACGTGAAACCAAAATTAAAGAAAAAAGCACAAAAAGGAATGTAAAAAATCTCCAAGAAATGTGGGACTATGTGAAGAGACCCAACCTACGTTTGATAGATGTACCAGAATGTGATGAAGAAAATGAATCTAAGCTGGAAAACACTCTTCAGAATATTATTCAGAAAAATTTCCCCGACCTAGCAAGACAGGTCAATACTCAACACCAGGAAATACAGAGAACACCACAAAGATAATCCGGAAGAAGAGCAACCAAAAGGCACATAATCGTTAGATTCTCCAGGGTTGAAATGAAGGAGAAAATACTAAGGGCAGCCAGAGAGAAAGGTGGAGTCACCCACAAAGGGAAGCCAATCAGACTCACAGCAGATCTATCAGCAGAAACTCTACAAGCCAGAAGAGAGTGGGGGCCAAAATTCAACATCCTTAAAGAAAAGAACTTTCAACCCAGAATTTTATATCCAGCCAAACTGAGCTTCATAAGTGAAGGAAAAATAAAATCCTTCATGAACAAGCAAGTACTCAGAGATTTTGTCACCACTAGGCCTACTTTACAAGAGCTACTGAAAGAGGCACTACACATAGAAAGAAACAACCAGTACCAGCCATCCTAAAAGCATACCAAATGCTAAAGACCATAAACAAAATGAAGAATGTACATGAACCAATGGGCAAAACAGCCAGCTAGCATCAAAATGGCAGTATCAAATTCACACATAACAATATTAACCCTGAATGTAAATGGGCTAAATGCACCAATCAAAAGACACAGACTGGCAAATTGGATAAAAAACCAAAACCCATCGGTGTGCTGTATTCAGGAAACCCAACTCACACGCAAAGATACACAAAGGTTCAAAATAAAAGGATGGAGGAAGATTTACCAAGCAAATGGAGAGCAAAAAAAAAAAAAGCAGGAGTTGCAATTCTCGTCTTTGATAAAATACACTTTAAAGCAACATAGATCAAAATGGTCAAAGAAGGTCATTACATAATGGTAAAGAGATCGATACAACAAGAAGAGCTAACGATTCTAAATATATATGGACCCAATGCAGGAGCACCAAGATATATAAGGCAAGTTCTTAATGACTTACAAAGAGACTTAGACTCCCACACAATAATTGTGGGAGACTTTAACACTCCACTGTCAATAGCAGACAGATCAACCAGACAGAAAATTAACAAAGATATCCAGGACTTGAACTCGGACCACGAACAAGCAAACCTGATAAACATTTACAGAACCTTCCAACGCAAATCCACAGAATATACATTCTTCTCAGCACCACATCACACCTCCTCCGAAATTGACCACATAATTGGAAGTAAAGCACTCCTCACCAAATGCAAAACAACTGAAATCATAACAAACAGTCTCTCAGACCATAGTGCAATCAAGTTGGAACTCAGAATTTAGAAAATAACTCAGAAGCGCACAGCTTCATGGAAACTGAACAACTGGCTCTTGAATGTTGATTGGACAAACAATGAAATGAAGGCAGAGATAAAGAAGTTCTTGGAAACTAAAGAAAATGAAGACACAACGTATCAGAATCTCTGGGACACATTTAAAGCAGTCTGTAGAGGAAAATATATAGCAATAAGTGCCCACATGAGAAGAGTGGAGAGATCCAAAATTGACACCCTATCGTCAAAATTGAAAGAGCTAGAGGAGCAAGATCAAAAAAGCTCAAAACCTAGCCAAAGACAAGAAATATCTAAGATCAGAGCAGAACTGAAGGAGATAGAGACAGGAAAAATCCTTCAAAAAATCAATAAATCAAAGAGCTGGTTTTTCGAAAAGATCAACAAAGTAGACAGACCACTAGCCAGACTGATAAAAAAGAAAAGAGAGAACAACCAAATAGATGCAATAAAAAACGATAAAGGGGAAATCACCACAGATTGCACAGAAATTCAAACAATCACCAGAGAATACCACAAACAACTCTATGCACATAAACTAGTAAATCAGGAAGAAATGGATTAATTCCTGGACGCCTGTGTCCTCCCAAGCCTAAACCAGGAAAAAGCCGAAACTATGAATAGACCAATAACAAGGTTTGAAGTTGAGGCAGCAATTAAGAGCCTACCACACAAAAAAAGCCCAGGTCCAGATGGGTTCACAGCTGAATTCTACCAGAAACACAAAGAGGATCTGGTAACATTCCTTCTAAAATTATTCCAAATAATCAAAAAAGAGGGAACCCTACCCAAATCATTTTATGAGACCAACATCATCCTGATACCAAAACCCGGCAGAGACTCAACAAAAAAAGAAAACTTCAGGCCAATATCCATGATGAACATAGATGCAAATATCTTCAATAAAATACTGGCAAACCGATTGCAACAGCACATTAAAAAACTTATCCATCATGACCAAGTAGGATTCATCCCTGGGATGCAAGGTTGGTTCAACTTATGCAAGTCTATAAATGTAATTCACCACATAAACAGAAACAAAAACAAAAACCACATGATTATCTCAATTGACACAGAGAAGGCATTTGACAAAATTCAACAGCCTTTTATGCTAAAAACCCTCAATAAACTTGGTATTGATGGAATATATCTCAAAGTAATAAAAGCTATTTACGACAAACCAACAGCCAATATCATACTTAATGGGCAAAATCTGGAAGCATTCCCTTTGAAATCGGGCACTAGACAAGAATACCCTTTCTCACCACTCCTATTCAACAGAGTACTGGAAGTTCTAGCCAGAGCAATCAGGCAGGAAAAAGAAATAAAGGGTATTAAAATAGGAAGGGTGGAAGCCAAATTGTCTCTACTTGCAGACATGATAGTATACCGAGAAGACCCCATCACCTCAGCCCAAAAGCTCCTGAAACTGATAACCAACTTCAGCAAAGTCTCAGGATATATAATCAATGTGCAAAAATCACAAGCATTCCTATACACCAATAACAGACTTAAAGTGAACCAAATCAAGAACGAACTGCCATTCACAATTGCTAAAAAGAAAATAAAATACCTAGGAATACAACTCACAAGGAATGTAAGGGAACTCTTTAAGGAAAACTACAAACCACTGCTCAACGAAATAAGAGAGGACACAAACAGATGGAGAAACATTCCATGTTCGTGGTTAGGAAGAATCATTATCGTGAAAATGCCCAAAGTAATTTACACAATCAATGCTATCCCCATCAAACTACCATTGAATTGCTTCACAGAAATGGAAGAAACCACCATGAATTTCATATGAAACCAAAAAAGAGCCCGCATAGCCAAGTCAATTCTAAGCAAAAAGAACACAGTGAGAGGCATCACACTACCAGACTTCAAACTACACTACAAGATTACAGTAATCAAAACAGCATGGTACTGGTACCAAAACAGAGGTATAGACCAATGGAACAGAACAGAAGAATCGAAGGCAACACAACATATCTACAGCCATATTATCTTTGATAAACCAGACAAAAACAAGCAATGGGGAAAGGATTCCCTATTTAATAAATGGTGTTGGGAAAACTGGCTAGCCATGTGCAGAAAGCAGAAACTGGACCCCTTCCTGACACCTTACACTAAAATTAACTTCAGATGGATTAAAGACTTAAACGTAAGACCAGACACCATAAATGCCCTAGAAGAAAATCTAGGCAAAACCATTCAGGACGTAGGAGTAGGCAAGGACTTCATGAATAAAACACCAAAAGCATTGGCAACAAAAGCCAAAATAGACAAATGGGACCTAATCAAACTCCACAGCTTCTGCACGGCAAAAAAAAAATAAAAGTCACTAGAGTGAATCGGCAACCATCAGAATGGGAAAAAATCTTTGCAGTTTACACATATGACAAAGGGCTGATATCCAGCATTTACAAAGAACTCAAACAGATTTACAGGAAAAAACAAACAAGCCCATTCACAAATGGGCAAAGGATATGAACAGACAGTTTAGAAAAGAAGATATACATGAGGCCAACAAACATATGAAAAAAATGCTCATCATCACTGGTCATTAGAGAGATGCAAATCAAAACCACATTGAGATATCATCTCACGCCAGTTAGAATGGCGATCATTAAAAAATCTGGAGACAGCAGATGCTGGAGAGGATGTGGAGAAATAGGAACACTCTTACACTGTTTGTGGGAGTGTAAATTAGTTCAACCATTGTGGAAGACAGTGTGGCGATTCCTCAGGGACCTAGAAATAGAAATTCCATTTGACCCAGCAATCCCATTACTGGGTATATATCCAAAGGACTATAAATCGTTCTACCTAAGGACACATGCACACGAATGTTCATTGCAGCACTGTTTACAATAGCAAAGACCTGGAACCAACCCAAATGCCCATCGATGATAGACTGGACTGGGAAAATGTGGCACGTATACACCATGGAATATTATGCAGCAATAAAAAATGATGAGTTTGTTTCTTTTGTAAGGACATGGATGAATCTGGAGAACATCATTCTCAGCAAACTGACACAAGAACAGAAAAAGAAATACCGCATATACTCACTGATATGTGGGTGAGAAAAATGAGAACACATGGACACAGAGAGGCAGTCTACTATACACTGGTGTCTATTGGGGGAATAGGGGAGGGCCAGCGGGGGGGGCTGGGGAGGGATAGCCTGGGGATGAATGCCAAGTGTTGGTGAAGGGGAGGAAGGCAGCAAAGCACACTTCCATATGTGTACCTATGCAAATATCTTGCACGTTCTGCACATATACCCCAAAACCTATAATGCAATAAAAATTAAAAAAAGAAAAAAAACACCCATCTAGAATAATCAAGGGTGTACTTCAAATGGCTACACGTTCAAAGTCTCTGTACATAATGTAAATCTGGGCAATACACCTGAATCTCTTTTTTCTTATGCCCATGTAGTCAGAGTCTCATTTACTAATACACACCTGGGGAAGTTTGAAGAGTTTACCTCATGTAGCCACTCATTTAGAGCCTCAGTGAATAATGCACACCGGGTAATAGTCGAGCAGATTTTATAGGGCCATTCATTTTGTGCCTCACTGAGTTATATACAGCTGAGGAATCCTCAGGATTCTATGTAATACTACCACTTGTTCAGAACCTTGGTGAATAATTCACAATAGAGCAATAGTCAGGGGTCTCTTTTATATGGTCTATCATTTAAAGTTTCAATGAATAATGACCTTCTATGGAGTAATCAGGACGCTGTTTTAGATAGCCACGAATTAAGTGCCTTCCTGAATGATACACACCTTGTTGACAGTCGGGAGTCTATTTCATATGAACTCTAGTTTTGTGTATCGCTGAGTAATACATACCTGGGGCAGTGTCAGGAGTCTATTTGGTATGGACTCTGAAATTAAACCTGTTTGATTAATGCACACATGGATAACAATGAGGAGTCTGTGTCATAAAGCTACTTTTTCAGATATACAGTGGATAATGCACATGTGGAGTAATTAGAATTTTGTTTCCTATGGCCCCTCTTTCACAGCCTCACTGAGTATTACACACTTGTGATAGCGTCTGGAGTCTATTTTTTATGGCCACTCATTCAGAGAATCACTAAATAATGCACACCTGCGGAATAGTCAGAAGTCTCTTTCCTGTGGCCACTGGTTAAGAGCCTCACTAACTGTGAACACCTGGGAAAAGAGTCAGGATTTACCTTTATCCCCTCATGCAGAGTCTCAGTCTATAATGCGCACCTATAGAATAGTCAGGAGACTCTTTCTTGTGTCCTCTACCTCGGAGGGTCACTGAATAATGTGGTGTGGTCAGAAGTTTATTTTATGGAGACACATATTCAGAACCTCGGGGAATAAGACAGGCCTTGCTATAGGAAGGAATCTAATTAATATGGCCACATCTTCTTAGCCTCACTGAATAATAGACACCTGGAAAATAATTGGGAGTCTATTTTCCATGGACCTTCATTCAGAGCCTCCGTTAATAATGTACACCCATGGAGTAGCCAGGAGTCTATTAGGACACACATTCATAGCCTCAGTGGATAATATGCATGTGTGGATTCGTCGGGATTCCAATTTTAATGGCCACTGTCTCGTAACCTTAGTGAAAAATGCACAAATGTAAAGTACTCAGCAGTATATTTCATGTAGACACTCATTTGGAGATTTACTGAATAACACAAACATTTAAGATAGACAGCATCCTGTTTCATATGGTCACACAGAAAGAGCCTCACTGAGTAGTGCACACTTGGGGAAGTGTTAGGAGTCCACTTCTTACAGCCTCTCGTTTACAGCAAAAGGGAATAATGCACATGTGTGGAATAGACACTAGTCTATTTTATATGGCCACGGAAAGCAAAGCCTGAGTGAGCAATATGCAACTTTGAAATAGTCACTAGTCTACTCCGTATGCCCAAGTATTTAGAGTCAGAGTCAAGAATATACGCCTGTGGACAAGTCAGAGAACAATTTTATATGGCCAAAGAATTTCAGAGCCTCAGTGAATAATACATACCTGGGAAATACTCAGGACGCTTTTACATGTGGCATCAATTTCAGAGTTTCACTGAATAGGAAACACCTGTATTGTAGTCAGAATCCTCTTTCATACAGCCACATATTCAGGGCCTAACTGAGTATCATACACCTTGGGAAAAGTCAGGGTTCTGTTTCGTATAGCCACTCATTTAGAGGCCAATGTGAAAACGCATGCCTGAGGAGTATTTAGAAGTCTCTATTTCTGGCCACTCATTAAGAGCTTCACAGAATAATACAGACCTATGGAAACGTCAGGAGTGTATTTCCCATGGCCACTTATTCAGGACCTCAGTGAGGAATCATATATATCTGGAAAATACTCGGGATTCTATGATATACAGCCACTTATCCAGAGACTCATGGAATAATGCACACCTAAGGAATAGTCTGGAGACTCTTTGATATGACACTACACCCAGAAACTCAGTGGTTAATGAAGAAGTGTAAAATAGTCAGGAGGATAGGGTCAGGCGTTTATGTTATGTGGTCACTCGTTCAGAATCTCACTGAAGAATACACACCTGGGGAATATTCAGAGTTCAAGTCATATGGCCACCCAATTGCAGTATTACTCAATAATGCACAGTAGTGCAAAAGTAAGGAATCTATTTCATGTGGCCTCTCATTCAGAGCTTAAGTGCATAATAAACAGCTGTGGAGTAGTCAGGTCCCAATTTAAGGTAGCCCCAAATTAAGCAGCTCCGTGGATGATACACACACGTGTCAGAGTCAGGAGACTATTTGATATAGACACTCATACAGAACCTTTTCGAATACTGTACATGTGGGGAATAATCACTAGTCTGTTTCATATGGTGATTCGTTTGGAGAATCCAAAAGTAATGCACACCTGTGGAATAAAATGTGATCTATTTCGTAAGGCCACTCTTTCATTGTTTTAGTGAATAGTATGTATATCTGATAAGTCATGAATCACTTTCACATGGCCACTCCTTCAGGGCCTCTGTGAAAAACACTCATCCCAAGAATAGTCAAGGGTCTACTTCAAATGGCTACACGTTCAGAATATCTGTACATAATGAACACCTGGGCAATACACATGAGTCTATTTTTTTATGCCCACTTACTCAGAGTCTCATTCAATAATACACACCTGGGGATGAGTGAGGAGTCTACCTCATTTAGCCACTCATTTAGAGCCTAAGTGAATAATGCACACCAGGGTAACAGTTGAAAAGCTTTTATATGGCCACACATTTTGTGCCTCACTGAGTGATATACACCTGAGTAATCCTCAGGATTGTATTTTATAACACCACTCGTTGAGAACCTTGTTGAATAATTCACAATGGAGCAATAGTCAGGTGTCTATTTTATATGTTCTATCATTCAAAATTTCAGTGAATAATGACCTTCTATGGAGTCATCAGGATGCTGTTTAAGATAGCCATGAATTAAGTGCCTTCCTGAATGATACACACCTGGGTGACAGTCAAGAGTCTATTTTTTATGAACTCTATTGTTGTGTATCGCTGAGTAATACACACCTGTGGCAGTGTCAGGAGTGTATTTAGTATGGACGCTCAAACGAAACATGTTGGATTAATGCACACATGGATAACAATTTGTAATATGGCTACTTCTTCAGACAAACAGTGAATAATGCACATGTGGAGTAATTAGTAGTCTGTTTCCTATGGCCCCTGTTTCACAGCCTCACTGAGTATTACGCCCTTGTGATAGAGTCTGGAGTCTAATTTTAATTGCCACTCATTCAGAGAATCACTAAATAATGCACACCTGCAGAACAGTCAGAAGTCTTTTTCCTATGGCCACTCGTTAAGAGCCTCACTAAGTGTAAACACCTGGGGAAGAAGACAGGATTTATCTTTATCTCCTCATTCAGAGTTTCGCTAAATAATGTGCTCCTGTGGAATTGTCAGGAGACTCTTTCATGTGGCCTCTAACTCGAAGTGTCACTGAATAATGTAGTGTAGTCAGGAGTCTGTTTCATGGAGACACATATTCAGAGCCTCGGGGAATAAGACAGGCCCTTGCTATGGTAACGAATCTAATTAATATGGCCACATTTTCTGAGACTCACTTAATAATACACACCTGGAGAGTAATTGTTAGTCTATTTTCCATGGACCTTAATTCAGAGCCTCCGTTAATAATGTACACCCATGGAGTAGCCAGGAGTCTGTTATATTAGGACACACATTCATAGCCTCAGTGGATAATATGCATGTGTGGATTAGTCGGGATTCCAATTTTAATGGCCTCCGTCTCATAACCTTAGTGAAAAATCCACAAATGTAAAGTACTCAGCAGTATATTTCATGTAGACACTCATTCGGAGATTCTCTGAATAATACAAATATTTAAGATAGACAGCATCCTGTCTCATATGGTCACACAGAAAGAGCCTCACTGAGTAGTGCACACTTGGAAAAGTGTTAGGAGTCTACTTTTTACAGCCTCTCATTTACAGCAAAAGGGAATAATGCACATGTGTGGAATAGACACTAGTCTATTTTATATGGCCTCGGAAAGCAAAGCCTGAGTGAGTAATACGCAACTTTGAAATAGTCACTAGTCTACTCCGTATGCCGATGTATTTAGAGTCAAAGTCAAGAATACACGCCTGTGGACAACTCAGAAAACAATTTTATATGGCCAAAGAATTTCAGAACCTCAGTGAATAATACATACCTGGGAAATACTCAGGACGCTATTATATGTGGCATCTATTTCAGAGATTCTTTGAATAGGAAACACCTGTATTATAGTCAGAATTCTGTTTCCTGTAGCCACATATTCAGAGCCTAACTGAATAACATAAACCTTTGGAAAAGTCTGGATTCTATTTTGTATAGCCACTCATTTAGAGGCGAATGTATAGACGCACCCATGAGGAATATTCAGGAGTCTGTATTTTATGGCCACACAATTGAGGGCTTTACAGAGTAATACAGACCTATAGAAATGTCAGGAGTGTACTTCACATGGCCACTTATTCACAACCTCAGTGAGAAATCATATGTATCTAGAAAATTCTCCGGATTATATGATATATATTCATTTATTCAGAGACTCACGGAATAATGCACACCTTAGGAATAGTCTGGAGACTATTTGATATGACCCTACACCCAGAGTATCAGTGTACCCTGCAGAACTGAAAAATAGTCAAGAGGATAGAGTCAGGTGTTTATGTTATTTGGTCAATCGTTCAGAATTTCACTGAAGAGTACACACCTGGGTAATAGTCAGAGTCCAAGTCATATGGCCACTCAATAACAACATTACCGAGTAATACACAACGGTGTAATAGTAAGGAGTCTATTTCCTGTGGCCTCTCATTCAGAGCTTCAGTGCATAATAAACAGCTGTGGAGTAGTCATGACCCGATTGAGGGTAGGCCCAAATTAAGCAGCTCCGTGAATGATACACACACGTGTCAGAGTCAGGAGACTATTTGATATAGACACTCAAACAGAACCTTTTGGAATACTGCTCAAGTGGGGAATGATCACTATTCCGTTTCATATGTTGATTTGTTTGGAGAATCAAAAAGTAACCCACAACTGTGGAGTAAAGTGGGTTCTATTTCATAAGGTTACTCTTTCAGTGGTTTAGTGAATAATATGTATATCTGATAAGTCAGGAATATCTTTCACATGTCCACTCGTTCAGGGCCTCTGTGAAGAACACTCCCCTCAAAAATATTCAAGGGCCTTCTTCAAATGACTACCCATTCAGATTCTCTGTACCTAATGAACACCAGGGTAATACACCTGAGTCTGTCTTCTTTTAATTTTTATTACATTTTAGATTTTTGGGTACATGTGCAGAACATGCAAGGTAGTTGAATAGGTACACACATGGCAGTGTGTTTTGCTGCCTTCCTTTCCTTCACCCACACTTGGCATTCATCTCCAGGCTAACCCACCCCAGCCCTTCCTGCTGTCTCTCTCACATTCCCCCTAATAGACCCCAGTGTGTAATAGACTTTCTCTCTGTGTCAATGTGTTCTCATTTTTCTCACCCACCTATGAGTGAGTATATGTGGCATTTCTTTTTCTGTTCCTGTGTCAGATTGCTGAGAATGATGTTCTCCAGATTCATCCATGTCCTTAGGAAGGAAACAAACTCATCATTTTTGATTGCTGCATAATATTCAATGGTGTATATGTGCCATATTTTCCCAGTCCAGTCTATCATAGTTGAGCATGTGGGTTGGTTCCAGTTCTTTGCTATTGTAAACAGTGCTGCAATGAACATTCGTGTCTATGTGTCCTTACAGTAGAACGATTTATACTACTTTGGATATATACCCAGTAATGGAATTGCTGGGTCAAATGGAACTTCTGTTTCTAGGTCCTTGAGGAATCCCCACACTGTCTTCCACAATGGTTGAACTAATTTACACTTCCACCAACAGTGTAAGAGTGTTCCTATTTCTCCACATTCTCTCCAGCATCTGCTGTCCCCAGATTTTTTTTTTAATTTTTATCGCATTATAGGTTTTGGGGTACATGTGCAGAACGTGCAAGATAGTTGCATAGGTACACACATGGCAGTGTGTTTTGCTGCCTTCCTCCCCTTCACACACACTTGGCATTCATCCCCAGGCTATCCCTCCCCAGCCCCCCCCCCCGCTGGCCCTCCCCCATTCCCCCCAATAGACACCAGTGTATAGTAGACCGCCTCTCTGTGTCCATGTGTTCTCATTTTTCTCACCCGCCTATGAGTGAGTATATGCGGTATTTCTTTTTCTGTTCTTGTGTCAGTTTGCTGAGAATGATGTTCTCCAGATTCATCCATGTCCTTACAAAGGTCACAAACTCATCATTTTTGATTGCTGCATAATATTCCATGGTGTATATGTGCCACATTTTCCCAGTCCAGTCTATCTTTTCTATTGTAAACTGTTCTGCAATGAACATTCGTGTGCATGTGTTCTTATAGTAGAATGATTTATAGTCCTTTGGATATATACCCAGTAATGGGATTGCTGGGTCAAATGGAGTTTCTATTTCTAGGTTCCTGAGGAATCGCCACACTGTCTTCCACAATGGTTGAACTAATTTACACTCCCACCAACAGTGTAAGAGTGTTCCTATTTCTCCACATCCTCTCCAGCATCTGCTGTCTCCAGATTTTTTCATGATCGCCATTCTAACTGGCGTGAGATGGTATCTCAATGCGGTTTTGATTTGCATCTCTCTAATGACCAGTGATGATAAGCATTTTTTCATATGTTCGTTGGCCTCATGCATGTCTTCTTTTGTAAAGTGTCTGTTCATATCCTTTGCCCATTTATGAATGGGCTTGTTTGTTTTTTTTCCTGTAAATCTGTTTGAGTTCTTTGTAAATTCTGGGTATCAGCCCTTTGTCAGATGTGTAAACTGCAACGATTTTTTCCCATTCTGATGGTTGCCGATTCACTCTAGTGACTGTTTCTTCTGCCATGCAGAAACTGTGGAGTTGGATTAGGTCCAATTTGTCTATTTTGGCTTTTGTTGCCAATGCTTTCGGTGTTTTATTCATGAAGTCCTTGCCTTCTCCTATGTCCTGAATGGTTTTGCCTATATTTTCTTCTAGGGTTTTTACGGTGTCAGGTCTTACATTTAAGTCTTTAATACATCTGGAGTTAATTTTAGTGTAAGGTGTCAGAAAGGGGTCCAGTTTCTGCTTTCTGCACATGGCTAGCCAGTTTTCCCAACACCATTGATTAAATAGGGAATCCTTTCCCCATTGCTTGTTTTTGTCTGGTTTATGAAAGATAATATGGTCGTAGATAGGTTGTGTTGCCTCCGATGCTTCTGTTCTGTTCCATTGGTCTATATCTCTGTTTTGGTACCAGTACCATGCTGTTTTGATTACTGTAGCCTCGTAGTATAGTTTGAAGTCTGGTAGTGTGATGCCTCCCGCTGTGTTCTTTTTGCTTAGAATTGACTTGGCTATGCGGGCTCCTTTTTGGTTCCATATGAAATTCATGGTGGTTTTTTCAGTTCTGTGAAGCAATTCAATTGTAGTTTGATGGGGATAGCATTGATTGTGTAAATTACTTTGGACAGTATACCCATTTTCACGATATTGATTCTTCCTAACCACGAACATGGAATGTTTCTCCATCTGTTTGTGTCCTCTCTTATTTCGTTGAGCAGTGGTTTGTAGTTTTCCTTAACGAGGTCCCTTACGTTTCTTGTGAGTTGTATTCCTAGGCGTTTTATTTTCTTTGTAGCAATTGTGAATGGCAGTTCGTTCTTGATTTGGTTCTCTTTAAGTCTGTTATTGGTGTATAGGAAAGCTTGTGATTTTGGAACATTGATTTTCTATCCTGTGACTTTGCTAAATTTGCTTATCGGTTTCAGGAGCTATTGGGTTGAGGTGATGAGTTCTTCTTGGTATACTATCATGTCGTCTGCAAATAGAGACAATTTGGCTTCCACCTTTCCTATTTGAATACCCTTTATTTCTTTTTCTTGCCTGATTGCTCTGGCTAGAACTTCCAGTACTATGTTGAATTAGACTGGTAAGAGAAGGCATCCTTGTCTAGTGCCGGATTTCAAAGGGAATGCTTCCAGTTTTTTTTCCGTTAAGTATGATATTGGCTGTTGGTTTGTTGTAAATAGCTTTTATTACTTTGAGATATGCTCCATTAATACCAAGTTTATTGATGGTTTTTAGCATAAGTGGCTCTTGAATTTGGTCAAATGCCTTCTCTGTGTCAATTGAGATAATCATGTGGTTTTGTTTTTGCTTCTGTTTATGTGGTGAATTACATTTATAGACTTGCATATGTTGAAGCAGCCTTGCATGCCCGGGATGAATCCTACTTGAACATGATGGATAAGTTTTTTAATGTGCTGCTGCAATCGTTTTGCCAGTATTTTACTGAAGATTTTTGCATCTATGTTCATCATGGATATTGGCCTGAAGTTTTATTTTCTTGTTGAGTCTCTGCCAGGTTTTGGTATCAGGATGATGTTGTTCTCATAAAATGACTTGGGAAGGGTTCCCTGTCTTTGAATCATTTGGAATAGTTTCAGAAGGAATGGTACCAGATCTTCTTTGTGTGTCTGGTAGTTAGTATTTCTTGTCTTCGGCTAGGTTTTGAGCTTTTTTGATCTTGCTCCTCTAGCTCTTTCAATTTTGATGATAGGGTGTGAATTTTGGATCTCTCCACTCTTCTCATGTGGGCACTTATTGCTATATATTTTCCTCTACAGACTGCTTTAAATGTGTCCCAGATATTCTGGTACATTGCGTCTTCATTCTCGTTTGTTTCTAAGAACTTCTTTATTTCTGCCTTCATTTCATTGTTTATCCAATGAACATTCAGGAGCCAGTTGTTCAGTTTCCATGAAGCTGTGCTCTTCTGAGTTATTTTCTGATTTCTGAGTTCCAACTTGATTTCACTATGGTCTGAGAGACGGTTTGTTATTATTTCAGTTGTTTTTCATTTCCTGAGGAGTGCTTTACTTCCAATTATGTGATCAATTTTGGAGTAAGTGTGATGTGGTGCTGAGAAAAATGTATATTCTGTGGATTTTGGGTGGAGAGTTCTGTAAATGTATATCAGTTTTGCTTGTTTCAGGTTTGAGTTCAAGTCCTGGATATCGTTGTTAATTTTCTCTCTGGTTCGTCTGTCTGATATTGACAGTGGAGTGTTAAAGTGTCCCACTATTATTCTGTGGGAGTCTAAGACTCTTTTTAAGTCATTAACAACTTACCGTATATATTTGTGTGCTCCTGCATTGGGTCCAAATTTATTTAGAATCCTTAGCTCTTCTTGTTGTAGCCACTCATTTAGAGCCTCAGTGAATAATGCACACCAGGGTAATAGTGGAGCAGCTTTTATATGGCAAAAAAATTTGTGCATCACTGAGTGACGAACACCAGAGAAATCCTCAGGATTCTATTTGATACTACCACTCATTGAGAACCCTGTTGAATAATTTACAATGGAGTAATAGTCAGGTGTCTATTTTATATGGTCTATCATTCAAAATTTCTGTGAATAATGAAATTCTATGGGGTAATCAGGACGCTGTTTTAGATAGCCAAGAATTAAGTGCCTTCCTGAATGATACACACCTTGGTGACAGTCGGGAGTCTATTTCATATGAACTCTAGTTTTGTGTATAGCTGAGTAATACATACCTGGGGCAGTGTCAGGAGTCTATTTGGTATGGACTCTGAAATTAAACCTGTTTGATTAATGCTCACATGGATAACAATGAGGAGTCTGTGTCATACAGCTACTTTTTCAGATATACAGTGGATAATGCACATGTGGAGTAATTAGAATTTTGTTTCCTATGGCCCCTCTTTCACAGCCTCACTGAGTATTACACACTTGTGATAGCGCCTGGAGTCTATTTTTTATGGCCACTCATTCAGAGAATCACTAAATAATGCACACCTACGGAATAGTCAGAAGTCTCTTTCCTATGGCCACTCATTAAGAGCCTCATTAAGTGTAAACACCTGGGGAAAGAGTCAGGATTTACCTTTATCCCCTAATTTAGAGTCTCGCTAAATAATGCACACCTGTGGAATAGTCAAGAGACTCTTTCAGGTGGCCTGTAACTCCGAGTGTCACTGAATAATGTGGTGCAGTCAGGAGTCTATTTTATGGTGACACATATTCAGAGCCTCGGTGAATAAGAGAGGCCCTTTCTATCGTAAGGAATCTAATTAATATGGCCACATCTTCTGAGCCTCACTGAATAATACACACCTGGACAATAATTGGTAGTCTATTTTGCATGGACCTTCATTCAGAGCCTCGGTAAATAATGTACACCCGTGGAGTAGCCAGGAGTCTGCTATATTAGGACAAACATTCATAGCTTCAGTGGATTATAAGTACCTGTGGATTAGTCAGGATTGTATTTTGTATGGCCAATGACTCGTAACCTCAGTGAAAAATGCACAAATGTAAAGTACTCAGCAGTCTATTTCATATATACACTCATTCAGAGCTTCACTGAATAACACAAATATTTAAGATAGACAGCATCCTGTTTCATATGGACACAGAGAAAGAGCCTCACTGAGTAATGCACATGTGGGGCAGCTTTAGGAGTCTACATTATACAGCCTCTCATTTACAGCCTCAGGGAATAATGCACACGTGTGGCATAGACACTAGTCTGTTTTAAATAGCCATGAAAAGCAAAGCCTGAGTGAGTAGTATGCAACTTTGGAGTAGTCACTAGTCTTCTCCATATGCCCAAGTATTTAGAGTAAGAGTCAATAATACACGCCTGTGGACTAGTCAGAAAACAATATCATTTGGCCAAAGAGTTTCAGAGCCTCAGTGAATAATACATACCTGGGAAGAACTCATGACCCTGTTACATGTGGCATCAATTTCAGAGCTTCATTGAATAGGAAACACCAGTATTGTAGTAAGAATCCTGTTTCATACAGCCACAGATTCAGAGCCTACCTGATTAACATATGCCTTGGGAAAATTCAGGATTCTATTTCATATAGCCACACATTTAGAGGCGAACGTAAAAACGCACGTCTGAGGAGTATATAAGAGTCTCTATATTATGGCCTATCATTCAGAACTTCAAAGAATAATACAGACCAATGGAAACGTCAGGAGTGTCCATCACAAGGCCATTTTTTCAGGATCTCAGTGAAGAAGGATATATATCTGGAACATACTCAGGATTCTATGATATATAGCCACTTATCCGGTAACTCACGGAATAATGCACACCTAAGAAATAGTCTGGAGACTCTTTGATATGACCCTACACCCAGCGACTCAGTGGACAATGCAGAACTGGAAAATAGTCAAGAGGATAGAGTCAGGAGTTTATGTTATGTGGTCACTCATTCAGAATCTGACTGAAGAATAAACACCTGGGGAATAGTCAGAGTCCAAGTCACATGGCCTTCCAATAAGAGCACTACCAAATAAAGCACAATGGGGCAATAGTAAGGAGTCTATTTTATGTGGCCTCTCATTCAGAGCTTCAGTGCATAATGATTACTCCAGCTGTGGAGTAATCAGGACATGATTTAAGGTAGACCCAAATAAAGCAGCTTCGTGTATGATAATCACACATGTCAAAATCAGGAGACTATTTGATATAGACACTCACACAGAACCTTTTCAAGTACTGCACATGTGGGGAATAATCACAAATCTCCTTCATATGGTGATTCGTTTGGAGAATCCAAAAGTAATGCACACCAGTGGAGTAAAATGTGTTCTATTTAATAAGGACACCATTTCAGTGTTTTAGTGAATAGTATGTATATCTGATAAGACAAGTATCTCTTTCACATGGCCACCCATTCAGGGCCTCTGTGAAGAACACTCCCCTCAAAAAGGGTCAAGGGTTTACTTCAAATGGCTACATGTTCAGAGTCTCTGTACATAATTAAAACCTGGGCAATGCACCTGAGTCTTTTTTTTTCATGCCCACTTATTGAGAGTCTCATTCAATAATACACACCTGGAGAAGTGTGAAGAGTCTACCTCATGTGGCCACTCATTTAGAGACTCAGTGAATAATGCAGACCAGGGTAATTGTCTAGTAGCTTTAATAAGGCCACTTATTTTGTGCCTCACTGAGTGATATATACCTGAAGAGGTCTCAGGATTCTATTTGATAGCAACACTCATTGAGAACCTTGTTGAATAATTCACAATGGAGCAATATTCAGGTGTCTATTTTATATGGTCTATCATTCAAAGTTTCAGTGAATAATGACCTTCTATGGAGTAATCAGGACGCTGTTTAAGATAGCCACGAATTAAGTGCCTTCCTGAATGATACACACCTGGGTGACCGTCGGGAGTCTATTTCTTATGAACTCTAGTTTTGTGTATCACTGAGTAATACACACCTGGGGCAGTGTCAGGAGTCTATTTGATATGGACTCTCAAACAAAAACTCTTCTATTAATGCACACATGAATAAAAATGAGGAGTGTGTGTCATACGTCTACTCCTTCAGACAAAAAAAGTAAATAATGAACATATGGAGTAATTAAAAGTCTGTTTCCTATGGCTCCTATTTCACAGCCTCACCGAGAATTACGCACTTGTGATAGAGACTGTGGTCTATTTTATGGCCACTCATTCAGAGACTCACTAAATAATGCACACCTGCGGAATAGTCAGAAGTCTCTTTTCTATGGCCACTCGTTAGGAGCCTCACTGAGTGTAAACACCTGTGGAAAGTGTCAGGATTTACCTTTATCCCCTCATTCAGAGTCTCGCTAAAGAATGCGCACCTGTGGAATAGTCAGGAGACTCTTTCATGTGGCCTCGAACTGGGAGTGTCCCTGAATAATGTGGTGTAGTCAGGAGTCTATTTCATGGGGACACTTATTCAGAGCCTCGGTAAATAAGACAGTCTTTTGCTATAGTAAGGAATCTAATTAATATCGCCACATCTTCTGAGCCTCACTGAATAATACACAACTGGAGAATAATTGGGAGTCTATTTTCCATGGACCTTCATTCAGAGCCTCTGTAAATAACGTACACCCGTGGAGTAGCCAGGGGTCTTTTATAATAGGACACACATTCATAGCCTCAGTGGATAATATGCACGTGTGGATTAGTCAGGATTCCATTATTCATGCCCACTGTCTCATAACCTCCGTGAAAAATGCACAAATGTAAAGTACTCAGCACTCTATTTCATATAGACACTCATTCAGAGATTCACTGAATAACACAATATTTAAGATAGACAGCATCCTGTTTCATATGGTCACACAGAAAGAGCCTCACTGAGTAATGCAAACCTGGGGAAGTGTTTGGAGTCTTCTTTTTTTTAATTTTTATTTTTTTAAATTTTTATTGCATTATAGGTTTTGGGGTACATGTGCAGAACGTGCAAGATAGTTGCATAGCTACACACATGGCAGTGTGTTTTGCTGCCTTCCTCCCCTTCACCCACACTTGGTATTCATCCCCAGGCTATCCCCTCCAGCTCCCCCCGCTGTCCCTCCCCCATTTCCCCCAACAGTCCCCAGTGTATAGTAGAATTTACACAGCCTCTTAATTACAGCCTCAGGGAATAATGCACACCTGTAGAATAGACACTAGTCTGTTTTATATGGCCATGAAAAGCAAAGCCAGAGTGAGTAATATGCAACTTTAGAATAGTCACTAGTCTACTCTATGTGCCCAAGTATTTAGAGTCAGAGTCAATAATTCATGCCTGTGGACTAGTCAGAAAACAATTTTGTATGGCCAAAGAGTTTCAGAGCCTCAGTGAATAATACATACCTGGGAAATACTCAGGATGCTGTTTCATTTGGAGTCAATTTCAGAGCTTCATTGAATAAGAAACACCTGTATTGTTGTCAGAATCCTGTTTCATACAGCCACATATTCAGAGCCTATCTCAGTAAAATATGCCTTGGGATAAGTCAGGATTCTATTTCGTATAGCCACTCATTTAGAAGCAAATGTAAAAACGCACACCTGAGGAGTATTCAGGAGTCTTTATTTTATGGCCACTCAATCAGAGCTTCACAGAATAATACAGACCTATGGAAACGTCAGGATTGTACTTCTCTTGGCCACTTATTCAGGACCTCGGTGAACAATCATATATATCTGGAAAATACTCAGGATTCTATGATATATAGCCACTTATCAGGTGACTCACGGAATAATGAACACCTAAGCAATAGTCTGGAGACACTTTGATATGATACTACAACCACCGACCCAGTGGGCAATGCAGAACTGTAAAATACTCAAGAGGATAGAGTCAGGAGTTTATGTTATGTGGTCACTCATTCAGAATATCACTGAAGAATACTCACATGGGGAATAGTCAGAGTCCGGGTCATATGGCCGCCCAGTCACAGTATTACCGAATACTGTACAATGGGGCAAGAGTAAAAAGTCTATTTTATTTTGCCTCTCATTCACAGTTTCAGTGTGTAATAAACAGCTGTGGAGTAGTCAGGACCCGAATTAAGAAAGCCCCAAATTAAGCGTTTCTGTGAATGATACACACACTTGTCAGAGTCAGGAGACTATTTGATATTGACACTCATACAGAACCGTTTCGAGTACTGCACATGTGGGGAATAATCACTAGTCTCCGTCATATGGTGATTCATTTCGAGAATCCAAAAGTAACCCACACCTGTGGAGTAAAATGGGTTCAACTTTATAAGGCCACTCTTTCAGTGTTTTAGGGAATAGTATGTATATCTGATAAGTCAGGAATATCTTTCACATGACCAGCCATTCAAGGCCTCTGTGAAGAACACTCCCCTCAAGAATAGTCAAGGGTCTTCTTCAAATGGCTACAGGTTCAGAGTCTCTGTATGTAATGAACCCCTGGGTAAGACACCTGAGTCTCTTTTTTTTATGCCCACTTGGTCAGAGTCTCATTCAATAATACACACCTGGAAAGAATGAAGAGTCTACCTCATGTAGCAACTCATTTTGAGCCTCAGTGAATAATGGACACCAGGGTAATAGTAGAGCAGCTTTTATATGGCCACTCATTTTGTGCCTCACTGTGTGATATACACCTGTGGAATCCTCAGAATTCTATTTGATACTACCACTCGTTCAGAACCTATTTGAATAATTCACAATGGAGCAATAGTCAGGTGTCTATTTTATATGGTCTATCATTGAAAATTTTAGTGAGTAATGACCTTCTATGGAGTAATCAGGACGCTGTTTAAGATAGCCACGAATTAAGTGCCTTCCTGAATAATACACACCTGGGTGACAGTCAGGAGTCTATTTCATAAGAACTCTAGTTTTTTGTTTTGCTGAGTAATACACACCTGGAGCAGTGTCAGGAGTCTATTTGGTATGGATGCTAAAAAGGAACCTATTTGATTAATGCACACATGGATAACAATGAGAAGTCTGTGTCATATGGCAACTCTTTCAGACAAATAGTGAATAACGCACATGTGGACGTAATTAGAAGTCTGTTTCCTATGGCCCGTCTTTAACAGCCTCACTGAGTATTATGCACTTGTGATAGCATCTGGAGTCTAATTTTATGGTGACTCATTCAGAGAATTACTAAATAATGCACACCTGCTTAATAGTCAGAATTCTCTTTCCTATAGCCACTCGTTAAGAGCCTCACTGAGTGTAAACACCTGTGGAAAGTGTCAGGATTTACCTTTATCCCCTCATTCAGAGTCTTGCTAAATAATGTGCACCTGTGAAATAGTCAGGAGACTTTCATGTGGCCTCTAACTCGGAGTGTCACTGAATAATGTGGTGTAGTCAGGAGTCTATTTCATGGAGACACATATTCAGAGACTCAGTTTATAAGACAGGCCCAAGGATTTTCGCAAGATGGCTTAGTAGAGGTGACTAAGAATTGCAGCTCTCAGTGAAGGCACAGAGGGTGAGTTTTAGTCGCATTCTCAGACTGTCTTTTCTTGCCCACAGAACGTTGAAAGTCCCAGCTGTTGGGGAGACACAGGACACTCGTGCAGCCAGTTGGGCCGGGCCAGCATCACAGCACAGTGGCACATGGCACAAAACTCACTGGTCTGGGTGCCCTGTTAAACCGGTAACCTGAGATTTGGAAGGGCAGCTTGGCATGTCCATCTGATTGAACGGGACTTGGAAAATGAGGCAGACATGGATATTCCTGGGAAAGGTGATCTGAGCCAGTGCAGTGGGCAGCGGCACGGGAGATCGCAGGCATCCCAGTGACCTATTGGCAGGCTACTGGGGGGCCAGTGAGAGAGTCGACCATGCAGTTTGGGGAGAGGAAGAGAGAAAAAGAGAGAGGACAAACTCTGAGGCAGGGAGCTGAGTGATTGAGCTCCGTGGGTCCCACCCTCCCTGGGACAAGCAGGGCGGTAACTGGAGGCACTCGAGGCTGAGAATTTTGCTGCTGGCATCTAGGATGGTGCAGCCTGGTGGGGGAGGGGTGACCACCACTACAGACACAATCTGCCCCTACTGAAGAACAGCCCAGGGCTGACGCAGGCTGCCATTGCCTAGGCATCCTGCCACAACAGAGAGACTCCACCAAGAGGGTGGAGCGAACCACAGCAAACAGAGCCCGTAGCAGCTGGGCGGACACGTGCTAGCAGGGTGGAGCCCCGGCAGGCAAATAGTGAATAGACGGCCACATAGCAGGGCAGGAATGTGCAACAGATACCCACAAAGAAAGCCCCAACTCTCTGAGACAGAGCATTTAAGGGAAAAAAAGGGGGGTCTATGAGTTCTGTTGCAGCAGACATAAACATATCCTCCCAACAACCCTGAATGAACAACGGAGCTCACAGCTCAGCACTGGAGCTCCTATAAAGCACAGACCGTCTCCTGAAGCAGCTCTCTGAACCCTGTATATCCAAAGAGTCACCCCAAAAAAGGACTAATCAGACTGACATTTGGTGGTCATCATTCCAGAACAAAGATAGTAGAAGAAAAAACTGGTAGCATCCCTCACTGTTCCGCAGCTGCCACAGGTGTACCCTAGACCAGCAGGGCCTGGAGTGGACCTGAGCACTCATACAGCAGAGGGGCTAGACTACTAGAAAGAAAACTAAATAACAGAAATACTTCATCATCAACAATCTGGGGGTCCACTCAGAGACCCAATTGAAAAATCAGAAACTACTAAGAGGACAGGTGGAAAAATCCATAAAGATGGGAAGAAACCAGCGCAAAAAGGAAAAAAACACCTGAAACCAAAACACCTCACCTTCTACAAAGGACCAAAACTCCTCACCAGCAAAGGAACAAAGCTGGACGGAGAAAGAGTGTGATGAAATGATGGAATCAGACTTCATAAAGTGGATAATGAGAAACTTCAGAGAGCTAAAAGAACATGTTCTAAATCAGTGCAAACAAAAGAATAACACTGAAAAAAGATTCGAGGAAATGATAACAAGAATGGACAACATAGAGAGGAATATGAATGAATTGAAGGAGCTGAGAAACAGAACACGAGAACTTCGTGAAGCATGCACAAGCTTCAACAGCCGAATTGACCAAGCAGAAGAAAGGATATCAGAAGTCGAAGATCAACTCAATGAAATAAAACGAGAAACCAAGATTAAAGAAAAAAGCACAGAAAGGAATGAACAAAATCTCCAAGAAATGTGGAACTATGTGAAGAGACCCAACCTATATTTGATAGGTTTACCAGAATGTGATGAAGAGAATGAATCCAAGCTGGAAAACACTCTTCAGAATATTATCCAGGAAAATTTCCCCAACATAGCAAGAAAGGTCAATACTCAACTCCAGGAAACACAGAGAACACAAAGAAATTCCACAAGAAGAGCAACCCCAAGGCATATAATCATCAGATTCACCAAGGATGAAATGAAGGAGAAAATACTAAGGGCAGCCAGAGAGAAAGGTCGGGTCACCCACAAAGGGAAGCCCATCAGACTCACAGCAGATCTCTCGGCAGAGACTCTACACACCAGAAGAGAGTGGGGGCCAATATTCAACATTCTTAAAGAAAAGAACTTTCAACCCAGAATTTCATATCCAGCCAAACTGAGCTTCATAAGTGAAGGAAAAATAAAATCCTTCATGAACAAGCAAGCACTCAAAGATTTTGTCACCACTAGGCCTGCTTTACAAGAGCTCCTGAAAGAGGCACTGCACATAGAAAGAAACAACCAGTACCAGCCATCCTAAAAGCCTACCAAATGCTAAAGAGCATCAACAAAATGAAGAATATACGTGAACCAATGGGCTAAACAGCCAGCTAGCATCAAAATGGCAGTATCAAATTCACACATAACGATATTAACCCTAAATGTAAATGGGCTAAATGCACAAACCAAAAGACACAGACTGGAAAATTGGATAAAAAACCAAAACCCATCAGTGTGCTGTATCCAGGAAACCCACCTCACATGCAAGGATGCACAAAGGCTCAAAATAAAGGGATGGAGGAAGATTTACCAAGCAAATAGAGAGAAAAAAAAAGAGCAGGAGTTGCAATTCTTGTCTCTGATAAAATAGACTTTAAAGCAACAAAGAACAAAAGGAACAAAAAAGGTAATTACATAATGGTAAAAAGATCGATACAACAAGAAGAGCTAACGATTCTAAATATATATGGACCCAATGCAGGAGCACCCAGATATATAAGGCAAGTTCTTAATGACTTATAAAGAGACTTAGACTCCCACACAGTTATAGTGGGAGACTTTAACACTCCACTGTCAATAGCAGACAGATCAACAAGACAGAATATTAACAAAGATATCCAGGACTTGAACTCAGACCTGGAAAGGGCAAACCTGATAGACATTTACAGAACTCTCCACCCAAAATCCACAGAATATACATTCTTCTGAGCACCACATCACACCTACTCCAAAACTGACCAGATAATTGGAAGTAAAGCATTACTCACCAAATGTAAAACAACTGAAATCATAACAAACATTCTGTCAGACCATACTGCAATCAAGTTGAAACTCAGAATTCAGAAAATAACTCAGAACCGCACAGCTTCATGGAAACTGAACAACTGGCTCTTGAATGTTGATTGGATAAACAATGAAATGAAGGCAGAAATAAAGAAGTTCTCTGAAACCAATGAGAATGAAGACACAACGTACCAGAATCTCTGGGACACATTTAACGCAGTCTGTAGAGGAAAATATATAGCAATGTGCCCACATGAGAAGAGTGGAGAGATCCAAAATTGACACCCTATTATCAAAATTGAAAGAGCTAGAGGAGCAAGATCAAAAAAGCTCAAAGCCTAGCCGAAGACAAGAAATAACTAAGATCAGAGCAGAACTGAAGGAGATACAGACAAGAAAAACCCTTCAAAAAATCAATAAATCCAAGAGCTGGTTTTTTGAAAAGATCAAAAAAATAGACAGACTACTAGCCAGACTGATAAAAAAGAAAAGAGAACAACCAAATAGATGCAATAAAAAACGATAATGGGGAAATCACCACAGATTCCACAGAAATTCATACCATCATCAGAATACTACAAAAAACTCTATGCACATAAACTAGTAAACCCGGAAGAAATGGATAAATTTCGGGACGCCTGTGTCCTCCGAAGCCTAAACCAGGAGGAAGCCGAAACTATGAATAGACCAATAACAAGGTCTAAAGTTGAGGCAGCAATTAAGAGCCTACCACACATAAAAAGCCCGGGTCCAGATGGGTTCACAGCCGAATTCTATGAGACACACAAAGAGGATCTGGTACCATTCCTTCTGAAACTGTTCCAAATAATCCAAAAAGAGGGAACCCTTCCCAAATCATTTTATGAGACCAACATCATCCTGATACCAAAACCTGGCAGAGACTCAACAAGAAAAGAAAACTTCAGGCCAATATCCATGATGAACATTGATGCAAAAATCTTCAAGAAAATCCTGGCAAACCGAAAGCAACAGCACATTAAAAAACTTCTCCATCATGATCAAGTAGGATACATTTCAGGGATGCAAGGCTGGTCCAACATACCCAAGTCTATAAATGTAATTCACCACATAAACAGAAGCAAATACAAAGAACCACATGATTATCTCAATTGATGCAGAGAAGGCATTTGACAAAATTCAACAGCCCTTTATGCTAAAAACCCTCAATAAACTTGGTATTGATGGAACATATCTCAAAGTAATAAAAGCTATTTATGACAAACCAACAGCCAATATTATACTTAACAGGCAAAAACTGGAAGCATTCCCTTTGAAATCCGGCACTAGACAAGGATGCCTCTCTCACCAGTCCTATTCAATATAGTACTGGAAGTTTTAGCCAAAGCGATCAGACAAGAAAAAGAAATAAAGGGTATTGAAATAGGAACGGTGGAAGCCAAATTGTCTCTACTTGCAGACGACATGATAGTATACCTAGAAGACCCAATCACCTCAGCCCAAAAATTTCTGAAACTGATAAGCAACGTCAGCAAAATCTCAGGATATAAAATCAATGTGCAGAAATAACAATCATTCCTATACACCAATAACAGACTTAAAGAGAACCAAACCAAGAATGAACTGCCATTCACAATTGCCACAAAGAAAATAAAATACCTAGGACTACAACTCAAAAGGAATGTAAGGGACCTCTTTAAGGAAAACTACAAACCATTGATCAACGAAATAAGAGAGGACACAAACAGATGGAGAACCATTCCATGTTCGTGGTTAGGAAGAATCAATATCGTGAAAATGGCTATGCTGCCCAAAGTAATTTACACAATCAATGCTATCCCCATCAAGCTACCATTGAAATTCTTCACAGAAATGGAAGAAACCACCATGAACTTCATATGGAACCAAAAGAGAGCCCGCATAGTTAAGTCAATTCTAAGGGAAAACAACACAGCGGGAGGCATCACACTACCAGACTTCAAATTATACTACAAGGCTACAGTAATCAAAACAGCATGATACTCGTACCAAAACAGAGACATACACCAATGGAACAGAACAGAGGCAACGGAGGCAACACAACATATCTACAACCATATAATCTTTGATAAACCAGACAAAAACAAGCAATGGGGAAAAGATTCCCTGTTTAATAAATGGTATTGGGAAAACTGGCTAGCCATGTGCAGAAAGCAGAAACTGGACCCCTTCCCGACACCTTACACTAAAATTAACTCGAGATGGATTAAAGACTTAAACGTAAGACCTGACACCATAAAAACCCCAGAAGAAAATATAGGCAAAACCATTCAGGACATAGGAGTAGACAAGGACTTCATGAATAAAACACCAAAAGCATTGGCAACAAAAGCCAAAGTAGACAAATGGGACCTAATCAAACTCCACAGCTTCTGCACGGCAAAAGAAACAGTCACTAGAGTGAATCGACAACCATCAGAATGGGAAAAAATCTTTGCAGTTTACACATCTGACAAAGGGCTGATATCCAGAATTTACAAAGTACTCAAACAGATTTACAGGAAAAAAACAAACAAGCCCATTCAAAAATGGGCAAAGGATATGAACAGACACTTTACAAAAGAAGACATACATGAGGCCAACGAACATATGAAAAAATTCTCATCATCACTGATCATTACAGAGATGCAAATTAAAACCAAATTGAGATACCATCTCATGCCAGTTAGAATGGCGATCATTACAAAATGTGGAGACAGCAGATGCTGGAGAGGATGTGGAGAAAGAGGAACACTCTTACACTGTTGGTGGGAGGGCAAATTAGTTCAACCATTGTGGAAGACAGTGTGGCGATTACTCAGGGACCTGGAAATAGAAATTTCATTTGACCCGGCAATCTCATTACTGTGTATATATCCAAAGGACTATAAATCGTTCTACTATAAGGACACATGCACACGAATGTTCATTGCAGCACTGTTTACAATAGCAAAGAAATGGAAACAACCCAAATGCCCAACGATGATAGATTGGACTGGAAAAATGTGGCATATATACACCATGGAATATTATGCAGCAATCAAAAATGATGAGTTTGTGTCCTTTGTAAGGACATGGATGAATCTGGAGAACATCATTCTCAGCAAACTAACACAAGAACAGAAAAAGAAATACCACATATACTCACTCATAGGTGAGTGAGAAAAATGAGGACACATGGACACAGAGAGGCTGTCTACTATACACTGGGGTCTATTGGAGGGAATGAGGGAGGGACAGTGGTGTGGGGCTGGGGAGGAATAGCCTGAAGATGAATGCCTAGTGTGGGTGAAGGGGAGGATGGCAGCAAAGCACAGTGCCATGTGTGTACCTATGCAACTATCTTGCACGTTCTGTACATGTACCCCAAAATCTATAATTCAATAAAAATCTTTTTTTAAAAAAAAGGATAGCCACGAATTAAGTGGCTTTCTGAAAGATACACACCTGGGGGACAGTCTGGAGTCTATTTCATATAAACTCTAGTTTTGTGTATCGCTGAGTAATACACACCTGGGGCAGTGTCAGGAGTCTATTTGCTATGGACGCTCAAATGGAACCTGTTTGATTAATGTACACATGGATAACAATGAGGAGACTGTGTCATATGGGTACTCCTTCAGACAAACAGTGAATAATGCACATGAGTTGTAATTAGAAGTCTGTTTCATATGGCCCCTCTTTCACAGCCTCACTGAGTATTATGCACTTGTGATAGAGTCTGGAGTCTATTTTTTATGGCCACTCATTCAGAGAATCACTAAATAATGCACACCCCTGAAATAGTCAGATGTCTCTTTCCTATGGCCACTCGTTAAGAGCCTCACTTTGGGTAAACACCTGGAAAAAGAGTCAGGATTTAACTTTATCCCCTCATTCAGAGTCTCAATAAATAATGTGCACCTGTGGAATAGTCAGGAGACTCTTTCATGTGACCTCTAACTCGGAGTGTCCCTGAATAATGTGGTGTAGTCAGGAGTCTATTTCATGGAGACACATATTCAGAGCCTCGGTGAATACGACAGGATCTTGCTATAGTAAGGAATCTAATTAATATGGCCACATCTTCTGAGCCTCACTGAATAATACACACCTGGAGAATAATTGGGAGTCTATTTTTTATGGATATTAATTCAGAGCCTCGGTAAATAATGTCCACCCACGGATTAGCCAGGGGTCTGTTATGTTAGGACACACATTCATAGCATCAGCGCATAATATGCACGTGTGGATTAGTCAGGATTTTATTTTGTATGGCCACTGACTCGTTACTTAAGTGAAAAATGCACAAATGTAAAGTACTCAGCAGTCGATTTCATATAGACACTCATTCAGAGATTCACTGAATAACACAAATATTTAAGATAGACAGCATCCTGTTTCATATGGTCACACAGAAAGAGACTCACTGTAATACACAACTGGGGAAGTGTTAGGAGTCTACATTATACAGTCTCTCATTTACAGCCTCCGGGAATAATGCACAGGTGTGGAATAGACACTAGTCTATTTTATTTGGCCTCGAATAGCAAAGCCTGATTGAGTAATATGCAACTTTGGAATAGTCACTAGTCTACTCCATATGCAGACGTATTTAGAGTCAGAGTCAATAATACACGCCTGTGGACTAGTCAGAAATCAATTTCATATGGCCAAAGCGTTTCAGAGCCTCAGTGAATAATACATACCTGGGAAATACTCAGGACGCTATTACATGTGACATCAATTTCAGAGCTTCATTGAATAGGAAACACCTGTATTGTAGTCAGAATTCTGTTTCATACAGCCACATATTCAGAACCTAACTGAGTAACATACGTTTTAAGAAAAGTGAGGATTCTATTTCGTATAGCCACTCATTTAGAGGCGAATGTAAAAAGCCATGCCTGAGGAGTATTCAGGAGTCTCTATTTTCTGGCCACTCATTCAGAGCTGCACAGAATAATACAGACCTATGGAAACGTCAGGAGTTTGTTTCACATGGCCACTTATTCCGGACCTCAGTGAAAAATTGTACATATCTGGAAAATACTCAGGATTCTATGATATACAGCCACTTATCTGGAGACTCACAGAATAGTGCACACCTAAGGAATAGTCTGGAGACACTTTGACATTACCCTACACCCAGCGACTCAGTTGTCAATTTAGAACTGTAAAATAGTCAAGAGGATAGAGTCAGGAGGTTATGTTATGTGGTCACTCGTTCAGAATCTCACTGAAGAATACACATGGGGAATAGTCAGAGTCCAAGGCATGTGGCCAACCAATCACAGCATTACCATATAATGCACAATAGGGCAATAGTAAAAAGTCTATTTCATGTGGCCTCTCATTCAGAGCTTCAGTGCATAATAAACAGCTGTGGAGCATTTAGGACCCAATTTAAGGTAGCCCCAAATTAAGTAGCTCTGTGAATGATACACACACGTGGCAGAGTCAGGTGACTCTTTGATATAGACACTCATACAGAACGTTTTCGAGTACTGCACATGTGGGGAATAATCACTAGTCTGTTTCATATGGTGATTCGTTTGGCGAATTCAAAGATAACGCACATCTGTGGAGTAAAATGGGTTATCTTTTGTAAGGCCACCCTTTCAGTGTTTTATTGAATAGTATGTGTATATGATAAGTCAGGAATCTCTTTCACATAGCCACTCGTTCAGGGCCTCTGTGAAGAACACTCCCCTCAAGAATAGTCAAGGGTCTACTTCAAATGGCTACAAGCTCAGTGTCTCTGTACATAATTAACACCTGGGCAATACACCTGTGTTTTTTTTTATGCCCATTTAGTCAGAGTCTCATTCAAGAATACACACCTGGGGAAGTATGAAGAGTCTACCTCATGTTGCTACTCATTTAGAGCTTCAGTGAATAATGCACACCAGGGTAATAGTTGAGCAGCTTTTATACGGCCACTCATTTTGTGTCTCACTGAGTGATATTCACCTGAGGAATTTTCAGAATTTTATTGATACTACCACTCCTTGAGAACCCTGTTGAATAATTCACAATGAAGCAATAGTCGGGTGTCTATTTTATATGGTCTAAAATTCAAAATTTCAGTGAATAATGACCTTCTATGAAGTAATCAGGACGCTGTTTAAGATAGCCTGGATATAGTTTCTCTAGACTCTGATATTCTAGTTTCCCCCAACAAAACCTCAGTTTTTATACACGTTTAGTTCATATTAGATTCTGATCAAGCATATTAGAGTTCTTGAACCCTTTTGACTTTCTAACATTTATTTATTTATTTATTTATTTGTTTGTTTATTTTTAAGACAGGATCTTTCTCTGTTTTTTTTTTTTAACTTTTATTGCATTATAGATTTGGGGGTACATGTGCAGAACGTGCAAGATAGTTGCATAGGTACACATATGGCAGTGTGCTTTGCTGCCTTCCTCCCCTTCACCCACACTTGGTAGTCATCCCCAGGTCTAACTATATTAAAAGGGGTTTATAATTATGGATTTGAACTGATTGGGATATTAATTAGCTGAGCTATACTGGCAAAGAGACTTAAACTCTAAAATTTTGATAGCTGAGTGCAAATCACATGACCTTCATTATAAAGACAATTTGAATGTGTGTCCTTCCACTTTCTCAATATGTCCATGTTTTGTCACAACATAAAAAGTTTCACAATGTTATATAGAAATGAGTGGCCACATAGGCTCTGCTTCAGTGCATGGACTGCAAAGGCAGTGCCCCTTATGCTTGCTGTACCCTTATTTAAAGTTGTTGTTTCTGGTATCTCTTTGAAATACCTGACAGATTGCAACATTTGACTTTTCCTAGCTTTTTCAGCATAACTGTTTTCCATGAACTACCTATTTAAATATCACTGTAAAATAAATATGTATGAATCAATTTCAAGTGCATTGTGATACCTAAAAAATAATTTTTGGTAATATAATCCACTACACTTTTCTTTAACAAAACTTTGGAATAGCATAACCTTGAAAATCATTTTTCCTTTTACTACTCTTGTATAATTTTAGAAGTAGATTTCTAGGACTTAGTAATTTCCTTTCTTCTTGTAGTTCATCATCAATCATCATTTCTCCAGTTCTATACTTCATGAATTTAAATGATATGTTAGCATTTACTTCTTATCTTTTCCCCAAAATTTAGTTTTCATTAGTAAGCACATATTTTTGAATAACAATACATATTTAAATGCTCATAAATCTAGATCTTAAACAGTCAAATTTAAGTTGATATAAAACTTTGATTTAATTAGCAACAATTATATATGTATATGTGTCTATATGATGCTATGTGCATCATATTTTGTATGAATTTGCTTATATTCACCCTCTAACAGCAGAGTGAAAACAGATAGATTATGCTAAGATAACTCTGGAATAAATATATGCATGATTTTCAATAGGTTGCCAGGTATATTTTAAAAATTTCAAACTGGAGAAATGAATTATTAGACTAAACTTTATTCTGTATATATTTATTCCTTCTCATTTTCATTTTCCTTCTACAGAAACAGAGATCCAACAGGCTTTTGCCTAACAAGTCACACATATTTTAAAATTCAGATTCAAATCTAAAGTATAACTTTGAGTTGACAGACATATTCTGCCTATTGAAATTTTATCTTTGGAGTGTAAAAACCTTAGCAATATAAAGAAGAAAGAAAAGAAAACTTCTTTTGCACAGAGAAAACATTTGAATAGTGATAACCTGATACTTGAAAATTCAAAAAACTACATGATAAAAAAATGCAAATATTTTTGCAAACATGACCTGAAGCTAAAGTATTTAACTACATTTACTTTTAAGGACTTACATAGTAAAACACACAATATTCACACTATTGGTATATCATATCCACATAAATATAAACATAAATTTTCTATTTAAAAGTTTAAAAATTACAACTTCTACAGAGATAACATAATTTGTTATAAATAACTTTAATAATGGTGTTTTTTCAGGTATCAGAATATGACATTATTCATTAAACTTATAAACTACTGGCTTATTTATCTTTCTCTCAGACAGGTATTTGTGTGTCTGTATGGTTTATAGTATGCTGTTAACTACTTAAGAAAAACATATTTACAAATGGTATTGAACCAAAATAGAAAAAAAAAGTACTTTACTTGAAAAATAAAAGATAGCCTGGAATTAAGTGCCATCCTGAAGGATACACACCTGGGTGACAGTCGGGAGTCTATTTCATATGAATTCTAGCTTTGTGTATCGCTGAGTAATACACCCCTGTGGCAGTGTCAGGAGTCTATTCGGTATGGACGCTCAAACGGAACCTGTTTGATTAATGCACACATGGATAACAATGAGGTGTCTGTGTCGTACAGCTACTCTTTCAGACAAAGAGTGAATAATGCCCATGTGTGGTAATTAGAAGTCTGTTTCTATGGCCCCTCTTTCACAGCCTCACTGAGTATTATGCACTTGTGATAGAGTCTTGAATCTATTTCTTAGGGCCACTCATTCAGAGAATCACTAAATAATGCACACCCCTAGAATAGTCAGAAGTCTCTTCCCTATGGCCACTCGTTAAGAGCCTCACTGTGGATAAACACCTGAAAAAAGAGTCAGGATTTAACTTTAGCCGCTCATTCAAAGTCTGAATAAATAATGCACACCTGTGGAATAGTCAGGAGACTCTTTCATGTGACCTCAAACTCGGAGTGTCCCTGAATAATGTGGTGTAGTCAGGAGTCTATTTCATGGAGACACATATTCAGAGACTCCGTGAATAAGACAGGCTCTTGCTCTAGTAAGGAATCTAATTAATATGGCCACATCTTCTGAGCCTCACTGAATAATACACAACTGGAGAATAATTGGGAGTCTATTTTTCATGGACCTTCATTCAGAGCCTCGGTAAATAAGGTACACCCGTGGAGTAGCCAGGAGTCTGTTATATTAGGACACACATTCATAGCATCAGTGGATAATATGCACGTGTGGATTAGTCAGGATTTTATTTTGTATGGCCACTGACTCGTTACTTCTGTGAAAAATACACAAATGTAAAGTAGTCAGCAGTCGATTTCATATAGACACTCATTCAGAGATTCACTGAATAACACAAATATTTAAGATAGACAGCATCCTGTTTCATATGGTCACACAGAAAGAGACTCACTGAGTAATACACACCTGGGGAAGTGTTAGGAGTCTACATTATACAGTCTCTCATTTACAGCCTCAGGGAATAATGCACACGTGTGGAATAGACACTAGTGTATTTTATTTGGCCTCAAAAAGCAAAGCCTGATTGAGTAATATGCAACTTTGGAATAGTCACTAGTCTACTCCATATGCAGACATATTTAGAGTCAGAGTCAATACTACACGCCTGTGGACTAGTCAGAAAACAACTTCATATGGCCAAAGCGTTTCAGAGTCTCAGTAAATTATACATATCTGGGAAATACTCAGGACGCTATTACATGTGGCATCAATTTCAGAGTTTCATTGAATAGGAAACACCTGTATTGTAGTCAGAATCCTGTTTCATACAGCCACATATTCAGAGCCTAACTGAGTAACATACGTTTTGGGAAAAGTCAGGATTCTATTTCGTATAGCCACTCATTTAGAGGCGAATGTAAAACCGCACGCCTGAGGAGTATTCAGGAGTCTCTATTTTCTGGCCACTCATTCAGAGCTGCACAGAATAATACAGACCTATGAAAACGTCAGGAGTGTACTTCACATGGCCACTTATTCAGGACCTCAGTGAAAAATTGTATATATCTGGAAAATACTCAGGATTCTATGATATACAGCCACTTATCCGGAGACTCACAGAATAGTGCACACCTAATAAATAGTCTGGAGACTCTTTGATATTGCCCTACACCCAGCGACTCAGTTGTCAATGTAGAACTTGAAAATAGTCCAGAGGATAGAGTCTGGAGTTTATGTTATGTGGTCACTCGTTCAGAATCTCACTGAAGAATACACATGGGGAATAGTCAGAGTCCAAGTCATGTGGCCACCCAATCACAGCATTATGGAATAATGCACAATGGGGCAATAGTGAGGAGTCTATTTCATGTGGCCTCTCATTCAGACCTTAAGTGAGTAATAAACTGCTGTGGAGTAGTCTGGACCCGATTTAAGGTAGCCCCAATTTAAGCAGCTCTATGAATGATACACAATTGTGTCAGAGTCAGTAGACTATTTGATATAGAAACTCATACAGAACCATTTCGAGTACCGCACATGTGGGGAATAATCACTAGGTTGTTTCATATGGTGATTCGTTTGGAGAATCCAAAGATAACACAAACCTGTGGAGAAAAATGCTTTCTCTTTCGTAAGGCCACTTTTTCTGTGTTTTAGTGAATAGTACGTATATCGGATATGTCAGGAATCTCTTTCACATGGCCACTCGTTCAGGGCTTCTGTGAAGAACACTCCCCTCAAGAATAGTCAAGGGTCTACTTCAAATGGCTACAGGTTCAGAGTCTCTGTATGTAATTAACACCTGGGCAATACACCTGAGTCTCTTTTTTTTTTATGCCCACATACTCAGAGTGTCATTCAATAATACATACCTGGGGAAGTTTGAAAGGTCTACCTCATGTAGCCACTCACTTAGAGCCTCAGTGAATAATGCACACCAGGGTAATAGTCGAGCAGCTTTTATACGGCCACTCATTTTTTGCCTCACTGTGTGATATACACCTGAGGAATCCTCAGGATTCTATTTGTTAATACCACTCGTTGAGAATCTTCTTGAGTAATTCACAATGGAGCAATAGTCAGGTGTCTATTTTATATGGTCTATCATTCAAAGTTTCAGTGAATAATGACCTTCTATGGAGTAATCAGGACGCTGTTTATGATAGCCACAAATTAAGTGCCTTCCTGAATGATACACACCAGGGTGATTGACGGAAGTCTATTTCATATGAACTCTAGTTTTGTGTATCACTGAGTAATACACACCTGGGGCAGTGTCAGGAGTTTATTCGGTATGAAGGCTCAAACGAAACCTGTTTGATTAATGCACACATGGATAACAATGAGGAGTCTGTGTCATAAGGCTACTCTTTCAGACAATCAGTGAATTATGCACATGTGTGGTAATTAGAAGTCTGTTTCCTATGGCCCCTCTTTCAGAGCCTCACTGAGTACTACGCACTTGAGATAGAGTCTGGAGTCTATTTTTAATGGCCACTCATTCAGAGAATCACTAAATAATGCACACCTGTGGAATAGTCAGAAGTCTCTTTTTTATGGCCATTCGTTAAGAACCTCACTGAGTGTAAACAGCTGGGGAAAGAGACAGGATTTACCTTTATCCCCTGTTTCAGAGTCTCACTAAATAATGCCCTCCTGTGGAATTGTCAGGAGACTGTTTCATATGGCCTCTAACTCGGAGTGTCACTGAATAACGTGGTGTAGTCACAGTCTATTTCAGGGAGACACATATTCAGAGCCTCGGGGAATAAGACAGGCCCTTGCTCTAGAAAGGAATCTAATTAATATGGCCACATCTCTGAACCTCACTGAATAATACACACCTTGAGAATAATTGGGAGTCTATTTTTCATGGACCTTCATTCAGCGCCTCGGTAAATAATGTACAACCATGGAGTAGCCAGGAGTCTGTTATATTAGGACACACATTCATAGCCTCAGTGGATAATATGCACGTATGGATTAGTCAGGATTTTCTTTTGTATGGCCACTGACTCGTAACCTCAGTGAAAAATGCACAAATGTAAAGTACTCAGCAGTCTATTTCATGTAGACACTCATTCAGAGATTCACTGAATAACACAAATATTTAAGACAGACAGCATGCTGTTTCATATGGTCACACAGAAAGATCCTCACTAAGTAACGCACTCCTGGGGAAGTGTTAGGAGTCTACTTTTTACAGCCTCTTATTTACAGCCCCAGGAAATAATGCACACGTGTGAAATAGATACTAGTCTATTTTATATGGCCACGAAAAGCAAAGAGTGTGTGAGTAATATGCAACTTTGGAATAGTCACTTGTCTACTAAATATGCCCAAGTATTTAGAGTCAGAGTCAATAATACACGCCTGTGGACAAGTCATAAAACAATTTCATATGGCCAGAGAGTTTCAGAGCCTCAGTGACAAATACATACCTGGGAAATTCTCAGAATGCTATTATATGTGGCATCAATTTCAGAGCTTCATTGAATAGGAAACAGCTTTATTATAGTCAGAATTCTGTTTCGTACAGCCACATATTCAGAGCCTAACTGAATAACATACACCTTGCTCAAAGTCAGGATTCTATTTTGCATAGCCACTCATTTAGAGGCGAATGTATATAGGCACCCATGAGGAATATTCAGGAGTCTCTATTTTATGGCCACTCATTGAGAGCTTCACAGAATAATACAGACCTATGGAAACCTCAGAAGTGTACTTCACACGTACACTTATTTAGAACCTCAGTGAGGAATCATATATATCTGGAAAATTCTCCGGATTATATGATATATATCCACTTATTCAGAGACTCTTGGAATAATGCACACCTACGAAATAGTCTGGAGACTTTTTGATATGACACTACACCCAGGGAATCAGTGGACATTCAGAACTGAAAAATAGTCAAGAGGATAGAGTCAGGTGTTTATGTTATTTGGTCAATCGTTCAGAATCTCACTGAAGAATACACACCTGGGGAATAGTCAGAGTCCAAATCATATGGCCACGCAATCACAGCATTATCAAATAATACACAACCGGGTAATAGTAAAAAGTCTATTTCATGTGGCCTCTCATTCAGAGCTTCAGTGCATAACAAACAGCTGTCGAGTAGTCAGGAACCGATTGAGGGTAGGCCCAAATTAAGCAGCTCCGTGAATGATACACACACGTGTCAGAGTCAGGAGACTATTGATATAGACACTCAAACAGAACCTTTTCACATACTGCATATGTGGGGAATAATCACTATTCTGTTTCATATGTTGATTCGTTTGGAGAATCAAAAAGTAACCCACAACTGTGGAGTAAAATGGGTTCTATTACATAAGGTTACACTTTCAGTGGTTTAGTGAATAATATGTATATCTGATAAGTCAAAAATCTCTTTCACATGTCCTCTCGTTCAGGGCCTCTGTGAAGAACACTCACCTAAATAATATTCAAGGGCCTAAATCAAATGACTACCCATTCACATTCTCTGTACCTAATGAACACCTGGGTAATACACTTCAGTCTCTCTCTTTTTTTTAATTTTTATTGCATTATAGGTTTTTGGTACATGTGCAGAACGTGCATGGTAGTTGAATAGGTACATACATGGCAGTGTTTTTTTCTACCTTCCTTTCCTTCACCCACACTTGGCCTTCATCACCAGGCTAACCCTCCCTGCCCTTCCTGCTGTCCGTCCCTCATTTCCCTCAATAGACCCCAGTGTGTAATAGACCTCCTCTCTGTGTCCATGTGTTCTCATTTTTCTCACCCACCTTTGAGTGAGTATATGCGGTATTTCCTTTTCTGTTCTTGTGTCAGTTTGCTGAGAATGGTGTTCTCCAGACTCATTCATGTCCTTACAAAGGACACAAACTCATCATTTTTTATTGTGCATAATATTCCATGGTATATATGTGCCACATTTTCCCAGTCCAGTCTATCATAGTTGAGCATGTGGGTTGGTTCCAGTTCTTTTTTTTTTTTAATTTTATTGCATTATAGTTTTTTGGGTACATGTGCAGATCGTGCAAGATAGTTGCATAGGTACACATATGGAAGTGTGTTTTGCTGCCTTCCTCCCCTTCACCCACACTTGGCATTCATCCCCAGGCTATCCCTCACCATTCCCCCCCGCTGTCCCTCCCCCATTCCACCCAATAGACCCCAGTGTATAGTGGACCGCCTCTCTGTGTCCATGTGTTCTCATTTTTCTCACCCACCTATGAGTGAGAATATGCAGTATTTCTTTTTCTGTTCTTGTGTCAGTTTGCTGATAATGACGTTCTCCAGATTCATCCATGTCCTTACAAAGGACACAAACTCATCATTTTTTATTGCTGCATAATATTCCATGGTGTATATGTGCCACATTTTCCCAGTCCAGTCTATCATCGTTGGGCATTTGGGTTGGTTCCAGTGCTTTGCTATTGTAAACAGTGCTGCAATAAATATTCGTGTGCATGTGTCCTTACAGTAGAACGATTTATAGTCCTTTGGATATATACCCAGTAATGGGATTGCTGGGTCAAATGGAATTTCTATTTCTAGGTCCCTGAGGAATCGCCACACTGTCTTCCACAATGGTTGAACTAATTTACACTCCCACCAACAGTGTAAGAGTGTTCCTATTTCACCACATCCTCTCCAGCATCTGCTGTCTCCAGATTTTTTAATGATCGCCATTCTAACTGGCATGAGATGGTATCTTAATGTGGTTTTGATTTGCATCTCTCTAATGACCAGTGATGATGAGCATTTTTTCATATGTTTGTTGGCCTCATGTATATCTTCTTTTCTAAAGTGTCTGTTCATATCCTTTGCCCATTTTTGAATGGGCTTGTTTGTTTTTTTTCCTGTAAATCTGTTTGAGTTATTTGTAAATTCTGGATATCAGCCCTTTGTCAGATGTGTAAACTGCAAAGATTTTTTCCCATTCTGATGGTTGCCAACTCACTCTAGTGACAGTTTATTTTGCTGTGCAGAAGCTGTGGAGTTTGATTAGGTCCCATTTATCTATTTTGGCTTCTGTTGCCAATGCTTTTGGTGTTTTATTCATGAAGTCCTTGCCTACTCCTATGTCCTGAATGGTTTTCCCTAGATTTTCTTCTGGGGTTTTTATGGTGTCAGGTATTACGTTTAAGTCTTTAATCCATCTGGAGTTAATTTTAGTGTAAGGTGTCAGAAAGGGTTTCATTTTCTGCTTTCTGCACATGGCTAGCCAGTTTTCCCAACACCATTTATTAAATAGTGGGCTAGAAAGGTCCATCCGAGAATGTGGCTAGGACTCACCCTCTGCGCCGTCACTGAGAGCTGCAATCCTGAGTCACTTCTACGACGCCATCTTGCCTCTCCTCCCGGTTCCAGTTCTTTGCTATTATAAACAGTGCTGCAATGAACATTCGTGTCTATGTGTCCTTATAGTAGAACGATTTATAGTCCTTTGGATATATAACCAGTAATGGGATTTCTTGGTCAAATGGAATTTCTATTTCTAGGTCCTTGAGGAATCTCCACACTGTCTTCCACAGTGGTTGAACTAATTTACACTTCCATCAACAGTGTAAGAGTGTTCCTATTTCTCCACATTCTCTCAAGCCTCTGCTGTCTCCAGATTTTTTTAATGATCGCCATTCTAACTGGCGTGCGATGGTATCTCAATGAGGTTTTGATTTGCATCTCTCTAATGATCAGTGATGATGAGCATTTTTTCATGTGTTTGTTGGCTTCATGTGTGTCTTCTTTTGTAAAGTGTCTGTTCACATCCTTGGCCCATTTTTGAATGGGCTTCTTTGATTTTTCCTGTAAATCTGTTTGAGTACTTTGTAAACCCTGGATATCAGCCCTTTGTCAGATGCGTAAACTGCAAAGATTTTTTTCCATTCTGATGGTTGCCGATTCACTCTAGTGACTGTTTCTTTTGCAGTGCAGAAGCTGTGGAGTTTGATTAGGTCCCATTTGTTTATTTTGGCTTTTGTTGCCAATGCTTTTGGTGTTTTGTTCATGAAGTCCTTGCCTACTACTATGTCCTGAATGGATTTGCCTAGATTTTCTTCTAGGGTTTTTATGGTGTCAGGTCTTACGTTTAAGTCTTTAATCTATCTGGAGTTAATTTTAGTGGAAGGTGTCATAAAGGGTTCCAGTGTCTGCTTTCTGCACATGGCTAGCCAGTTTTCCCAACACCATTTATTAAATAGAGAATGATTTCAGCATTGCTTGTTTTGGTCTGGTTTTTCAAAGATTATATGGTTGTAGATATGTTGTGTTGCGTCCGATGCTTGTGTTCTGTTCCATTTTCCTTTATCTCTGTTTTCGTACGATTACCATTCTGTTTTGATTACTGTAGACTTGTAGTATCGTTTGAAGTCTGGTAGTGTGATGCCTCCCACTGTGTTCTTTTTGCTTAGGATTGACTTCGCTATGCGGGCTTTTTTTTGGTTCCATATGAAATTCATGCTGGTGTTTTCCAGTTCTGTGAAGAAATTCAATGGTAGTTTGATGGGGATAGCATTGATTGTGTAAATTTCTTTGGGCAACATAGCCATGTTCATGATATTGATTCTTCCTAACCATGAACATGGAATGGTTCCCCATATATTTGTGTTCTCTATTATTTCATTGAGCAGTGGTTTGTAGTTTTTCTTAAAGAGGTCCCTTAAGTTCCTTGTGAGTTGTGTTCCTAGGTATTTTTTTTTCTTTTTTTTTTTTAATTTTTATTGCATTATAGGTTTTGGGATACACGTGCAGAACATGCAAGATAGTTGCTTATGTACACACATGGCAGTGTGTTTTGCTGCCTTTCTCTTCTTCACCCACACTTGGCATTCATCCCCAGGATATCCCTCCCCAGCCACCCGCGCTGTCCTTCCCAAATTCCCTTCAATAGATCCCAGTGTATAGTATACCACCTCTCTGTGTCCATGTGTTCTCATTTTTCTCACCCACCTAAAAGAGCGGTATTACTTTTTCTGTTCTTGTGTCAGTTTGATGAGAATAATGTTCTCCAGATTCATCCATGTCTTTACAAAGGACACAAACTCATCATTTATGATTGCTGCATAATATTCCATGGTGTATATGTGCCACATTTTCCCAGTCCAGTCTATCATCGTTTGGCTATTGGGTTATTTCTAGTCCTTTGCTATTGAAAACAGTGCTTCAATGAATATTCGTGTGCATGTGTCCTTATATTAGAACGATTTATATTCCTTTGGATATATACCCAGTAATGGGATTGCTGGGTCAAATGGAATTTCTATTTCTAGGTCCCTGAGGAATCTCCACACTGTCTTCCACAGTGGTTGAACTAATATACACTCCCACCAACAGTGTAAGAGTGTTCCTATTTCTCCACATCCTCTCCAGCATCTGCTGTCTCCAGATTTTTTGATTATCACCATTCTAACTGGCGTGAGATGGTATCTCAATGTGGTTTTGATTTGCATCTCTCTACTGACCAGTGATGATGAGCATTTTTTCATATGTTAGTTGGCCTCATGTATGTCTTCTTTTGTAAAGTGTCTGTTCATATTCTTTGCCAATTTTTGAATGGGGTTGTTTTATTTTTCCCTGTAAATCTGTTTGAGTTCTTTGTAAATTCTGGATATCAGCCCTTTGTCAAATGTGTAAACTGCAAAGATTTTTTTCCCATTCTGATGCTTGCCGATTCACGCTAGTGACTGTTTCTTTTGCCATGCAGAAGCGGTGGAGTTTGATTAGGTCCCATTTGTGTATTTTGGCTTTTGTTGCCAATGCTTTTGGTGTTTTGTTCATGAAGTCCTTGCCTACTCCTATGTCCTGAATGGTTTTGCCTAGGTTTTCTTCTAGGGTTTTTATGGTGTCAGGTCTTACGTTTAAGTCTTTAATGCATCTGGAGTTAATTTTAGTGTAAGGTGTGGGGAAAGGGTCCAGTTTCTGCTTTCTGCACATGGCTTGCCAGTTTTTCCAACACCAATTATTAAAAAGGGAATCATTTCCACATTGATGGTTTTTGTCTGGTTTATCAAAGATAATATGCTTGTAGATATTTTGTGTTGCCGCCGATGCTTCTGTTGTGTTCCATTGGTCTATATCTCTGTTTTGGTAGCAGTACCATGCTGTTTTGATTACTGAAGCCTTGTAGTATAGTTTGAAGTCTGGTAGTGTGATGCCTCCCGCTGTGTTCTTTTTGCTTAGAATTGACTTGGCTATGCGGGCTCTTTTTTGGTTCCATATGAAATTCATGGTGGTTTTTTCCAGTTCTGTGAAGAAATTCAATGGTAGTTTGATGGGGATAGCACTGACTGTGTAAATTACTTGGGCAGTATAGCCATTTTCACGATATTGATTCTTCCTAACCACGAACATGGAATGTTTCTCCATCTGTTTGTGTCCTCTCTTATTTCGTTGAGCAGTTGTTTGTAGTTTTCCTTAAAGAGGTCCCTTACATTCCTAGTGAGTTGTATTCCTAGGTATTTTATTTTCTTTGTAGCAATTGTGAATGGCATTTCGTTCTTAATTTGGTTCTCTTTAAGTCTGTTATTGGTGTATAGGAATGCTTGTGATTTTTGCACATTGATTTTATATCCTGAGACTTTGCTGAAGTTGCTTATCAGTTGCAGGAGCTTTTGGGCTGAGGTGATGAGGTCTTCTAGGAATACTATCATGTCGTCTGCAAATAGAGACAATTTGGCTTCCACCTTTCCTATTTGAATACCCTTTATTTCTTTTTCTTGCCTGATTGCTCTAGCTAGAACTTCCAGTACTATGTTGAATAGAAGGGGTGAGAGAGGGCATCCTTGTCTAGTGCCAGATTTCAAAGGGAATGCTTCCAGTTTTTGCCTATTAAGTATGATATTGGCTGTTGGTTTGTCATAAATAACTTTTATTACTTTGAGATATGTTCCATCAATACCAAGTTTGTTGAGGGTTTTTAGCATAAGGGCTGTTGAATTTTATCAAATGCCTTCTCTGCGTCAACTGAGATAATCATGTGGTTTTTGTTTTTGCTTCTTTTTATGTGGTGAATTACATTTATAGACTTGCGTATGTTGAACCAGCCTTGCATCCCCGGGATGAATCCTACTTGATCATGATGGATAAGTTTTTTAATGTGCTGTTGCAATCGATTTGCCAGTATTTTATTGAAGATTTTTGCATCTATGTTCATCATGGATATTGGCCTGAAGTTTTCTTTTCTTGTTGAGTCTCTGCCAGGTTTTGGTATCAGGATGATGTTGGTCTCATAAAATGATTTGGGAAGGGTTCCCTCTTTTTGGATTATTTGGAATAGTTTCAGAAGGAATGGTACCAGATCCTCTTTGTGTGTCTGGTAGAATTCAGCTGTGAACTCATCTGGACATGGGCTTTTTTTGTGTGGTACGCTCTTAATTGCTGTCTCAACTTCTGACCTTGTTATTGGTCTATTCATAGTTTCGGCTTCCTCCTGGTTTAGGCTTGGGAGGACACAGGCATCCAGGAATTTATCTATTTCTTCCTGATTTACTAGTTTGTGTGCATAGAGTTTTTTGTAGTATTCTCTGATGATGGTTTGAATTTCTTTTGAATCTGTGGTGATTTCCCCTTTATCGTTTTTTATTGCATCTATTGGGTTGTTCTCTCTTTTCTTTTTTATCAGTCTGGCTAGTGGTCTGTCTATTTTGTTGATCTTGTCGAAAAACCAGCTCTTAGATTTATTGATTTTTGAAGGGTTTTTCTTGCCTCTATCTCCTTCATTTCTGCTCTGATCTTAGTTATTTCTTGTCTTCGGCTAGGCTTTGAGTTTTTTTGATCTTGCTCCTCTAGCTCTTTCAATTTTGACGATAGGGTGTCAATTTTGGATCCCTCCACTCTTCTCATGTGGGCACTTATTGCTATATATTTTCCTCTACAGACTGCTTTAAATGTGTCCCAGAGATTCTGGTACGTTGTGTCTTCATTCTCGTTGGTTTCAAAGAACTTCTTTATTTCTGCCTTCATTTCATTACTTATCCAATCAACATTCAAGAGCCAGTTGTTCAGTTTCCATGAAGCTGTGTGGTTCTGAGTTATTTTCTAAATTCTGAGTTCCAACTTGATTGCACTATGGTCTGAGACACTGTTTGTTATGATTTCCTTTGTTTTGCATTTGCTGAGGAGTGCTTTTCTTCCAATTATGTGGTCAATTTTGGAGTAGGTGTGATGTGGTGCTGAGAAGAATGTATATTGTGTGGATTTGGGGTGGAGTGTTCTGTAAATGTCTATCAGGTTTGCTTGTTCCAGGTCTGAGTTCAAGTCCTGGGTATCCTTGTTAATTTTCTGTCTGGTTGATCTGTCTGCTATTGACAGTGGAGTGTTAAAGTCTCCCACAATTATTGTGTGGGAGTCTAAGTCTCTTTGTAAGTCATTAAGAACTTGCCTTATATACCTGGGTGCTCCTACATTGGGTCCATATTTATTTATTTATTTATTTATTTATTTTTTATTTTTTTTTAATTTTTATTGCATTTTAGGTTTTGGGGTACATGTACAGAACGTGCAAGATAGTTGCATATGTGCACACATGGCAGTGTGTTTTGCTGCCTTCCTCCCACTATAAATCGTTCTACTATAAGGACACATGCACACGAATGTTCATTGCAGCACTGTTTACAATAGCAAACACATGGAACCAACCAAAATGCCCATCGATGATAGACTGGACTTGGAAAATGTGGCAAATCTACACTATGGAATATTATCCAGCAATCAAAAATGATGAGTTTGTGTCCTTTGTAAGGACATGGATGAATCTGGAGAACATCATTCTCAGGAAACTGACACAAGAACAGAAAAAGAAATACCGCATATACTCCCTCATAGGTGGGTGAGAAAAATGAGAACACATGGACACAGAGAGGCGGTCTAGTATACACTGGGGACTGTTGGGGGAAATGGGGGCAGGACAGTGGGTGGGGCTGGGGGTATAGCCTGGGGATGAATACCAACTGTGGGTGAGGGTCAAAACCACATTGAGATATCATCTCACACCAGTTAGAATGGCGATCATTGAAAAATCTGGAGACAGCAGATGCTAGAGAGGATGTGGAGAAATAGGGTCCATATATATTTAGAATCCTTAGCTCTCCTTGTTGTATCGATCCTTTTACCATTATATAATGACCTTCTTTGTCCCTTTTGATCTTTGTTGCTTTAAAGTCTATTTTATCAGAGATGAGAATTGCAACTCCTGCTTTTTTTTTGCTCTCCATTTGCTTGGTAAATCTTCCTCCATCCTTTTATTTTGAGCCTTTGTGTAGCTTTGCGTGTGAGGTGGGTTTCCTGGATACAGCATACTGATGGGTTTTGGTTTTTTATCCGATTTGCCAGTCTGTGTCTTTTGATTGGTGCATTTAGCCCATTTACATTTAGGGTTAATATTGTTATGTGTGAATTTGATACTGCCATTTTGATGCTAGCTGGCTATTCTGCCTGTTGGTTCATGTACATTCTTCATTGTGTTGATGGTCTTTAGCATTTGGTATGCTTTTAGGATGGCTGGAACTGGTTGTTTCTTTCTATGCGTAGTGCCTCTTTCAGGAGCTCTTGTAAAGCAGGCCTAGTGGTGACAAAATCTCTGAGTACTTGCTTGTTCGTGAAGGATTTTATTTCTCCTTCACTTATGAAGCTCAGTTTGGCTGGATATGAGATTCTGGGTTGAAAGCTCTTTTCTTCAAGGATGTTGAATATTGGCCCCCACTCTCTTCTGGCTTTCAGAGTCTCTGCCGAGAGATCTGCTGTGAGTCTGATGGGCTTCCCTTTGTGGGTGACCTGACCTTTCTCTCTGGCTGCCCTAAGTATTTTCTCCTTCGTTTCAACCCTGGTGAATCTGACGATTATGTGCCTTGGGGTTGCTCTTCTTGCGGAGTATCTTTGTGGTGTTCTCTGTATTTCCTGGCGTTCAGTATTGACCTGTCTTGCTAGGTTGGGGAAATTTTCCTGGATACTATCCTGAAGAGTGTTTTCCAGCTTAGATTCATTCTCTTGATCACATTCTAGTACACCTATCAAACGTAGGTTGGGTCTCTTCACATAGTCCCACATTTCTTGGATATTTTGTTCATTGCTTTTTGTGCTTTTTTCTTTAATCTTGGTTTCACGTTTTATTTCATTGAGTTGATCTTCAATTTCTGATATTCTTTCTTCTGCTTGGTCAATTCGGCTGTTGAAACTTGTGCATGCTTCACGAAGTTCTCGTGTTGTGTTTTTCAGCTCCTTCAATTCATTCATATTCCTCTCTAAGTTTTCCATTCTTGTTATCAATTCCTCGAATTTTTTTTCAATTCTTTTTTCAAGGTTCTTAGTTTCTTTGCACTGATTTAGAACATGTTCTTTTAGCTCAATGAAGTTTCTCATTATCCACTTTCTGAAGTCTGATTCCGTCATTTCGTCACACTCATTCTCCGTCCAGCTTTGTTCCCTTGCTGTTGAGGAGTTTTGGTCCTCTGTAGGAGGTGAGGTGTTTTGGTTTCGGGTGTTTTCCTCCTTTTTGAGCTGGTTTCTTCCCATCTTTATGGATTTATCCGTCTGTCGTCTTTGTAGTTGCTGATTTTTCAATTGGGTCTCTGTGTGGATGCTGAGATTGTTGATGATGAAGTATTTCTGTTACTTAGTTTTCCTTCTAGTGGTCTAGCCCCTCTGCTGTATGAGTGCTGAGGTCCACTCCAGGCCCTGTTTGTCTGGAGTATACCTGTAGCAGCTGTGGAAGAGTGAGGGATGATACCAGTTTCTTCTTCTGCTGTCTTTGTTCCAGAATGATGCCCGCCAAATGTCAGTCTGATTAGTCCTTTTTTTGCGGTGACTCTTTGGATATACAGGGGTCAGCGAGCTGCTTAAGGAGACGGTTTGTGCTTTATAGTAGCTCCAGTGCTGAGCTCTGAGCTACGTTGTTCATTCAGTGCTGTTGGGAGGTTGTTTATGTCTGCTGTAATAGAACTCATAAAACACCACCCTTTTATTTCCCCCCCTTATATGCACTGTTTCAGGGAGTTGGGGCTTTCTTTATGAGTATCTGTTGCACTGTCCTGCCCCACTAGGTGGCAGTCTATTCACTATTTGCCTGCCGGGGCTCTGACCCACTAGCGCGGTTCTGCCCTGTTGCTGCTGGGCTCCCTTCTGCTGTGGAGAGCTCCTGTCTCCTGGGAGTCTCTCTGTTATGGCAGGTTGCCTCGGCAACGGCAGGCTGCTTCAGCCCTGGGCGGTACTTCAATAGGGGCGGATTGTGTCAGCGGTGGTGGACGCCCCTCCCTCACCGGGCTGCACCATCCTAGGTGCCGGCAGCAAAACTCTCAGCGCCAAGCATCTCCAGTCATTGCCCTGCTTGTCCCTGTGAGGGTGGGACTCGCTGAGCCCGATTACCCAGCTCCCTGCCTCAGAGTCCGTCCTCTCTCTCTCTCCCTCCCTCTCCGTGAGCTTAAAGTTCGACTCTCTCACTGGCGCCCCAGGAGCCTGCTGATAGGGCACTGGGATCCGTGCGATCTCCCGTGCCGCTGCCCACTTCACCGGCTCATATCACGCTTCCCAGGAAACTCCCAGGAAACTCCTGGTCTGGCTCACTGTCCAAGTCCCGTTCAATCAGATGGACGCGCCAATCTGCCCTTCAAACTCTCAGATTGCTGGTTTAACAGGGCGCCCAGACCAGTGAGTTCCGTGCCAGGTCCTGCTGCGGCGCCGGCCAAAGCGGCGCCGGCCGAAGCGGCCGCGCCAGAGGGCTGCGTTAGCCGGTTTTACTTTACTAGCGTCCTGTGGGACTTTCAACGCTCTGTGGGCTAGAAAAGTCCATCGGAGAATGCGGCTAGGACTCACCCTCTGCGCCGTCACTGAGAGCTGCAATCCTGAGTCGCTTCTATGACACCATCTTGCCGGGTCTCCCACTCATCTGTTTTATATGGTGATTCGTTTGGAGAACCCAAAAGTAACGCACACCTGTGGAGTAAAATGCGTTCTATTTCGTAGGGCCACTCTTTCACTGTTTTAGTGAATACTATGTATATCAGATAAGTCAGGAATCTCTTTCACATGGCAACTCGTTCTGGGCCTCTATGAAGAATACTCCCCTCAAGAACAGTCAAGGGTCTTCTTCAAATGGCTACACGTTCAGAGTCTCTGTATGTAATGAACACGTGGGCAATGCACCTGAGTCTCTTTTTTTCTATGTCCACTTAGTCAGAGTCTCATTCAATAATACACACCTGGGAAAGTTTGAAGAGTCTACTTCATGTAGCCACTCATTTAGAGCATCAGTGAATAATGCACACCAGGGTAATAGTCGAGGAGCTTTTATACGGCCACTCATTTTGTGCCTCACTGAGTGATATACACCTGAGGAATCCTCAGAATTCTATTTGATACTACGAAGCTTGAGAACCTTGTTGAATAATTCACAATGGAGCAATAGTCAGGTGTCTATTTTATATGGTCTATCATTCAAAGTTTCAGTGAATAAAGATCTTCTATGGAGTAATCAGGACGCTGTTTAAGATAGCAATAAATTAAGTGCCTTCCTGAATGATACACACCAGGGTGACAGTCGGGAGTCTATTTTCTATGAACTCTAGTTTTGTTTATCACTGTGGAATACACACCCGGGGCAGTGTTAGGCATTTATTTGGTATGGACGTTCAACCAAACCTGTTTGATTAATGCACACTTGGATAACAATAAGGAGTCTGTGTCATATGGCTACTGCTACAGAGAAACGGTGAATAATGCACATGTGATGTAATTAGAAGTCTGTTTCTGATGGCCCCACTTTCACAGCCTCCCTGAGTATTATGCACTTCTGATAGAGTCTGGAGTCTATTTTTTATTGCCGCTTATTCAGAGAATCACTAAATAATGCATACCTGCAAAATAGTCAGAAGTCTCTTTCCTATGGCCACTCGTTAAGAGCCTCACAAAGTGTAAACACCTGGGGAAAGAGTCAGGATTTACCTTTATCCCCTCATTCAGAGTCTCACTAAATAATGCGCACCTGTGGAATAGTCAGGAGACTCATGTGGCCTCTAACTCGGAGTGTCACTGTATAAGGTGGTGTAGCCAAGAGTCTATTTCATGAAGACACATATTCAGAGCCTCAATGAATAAGACAGGCCTTTGCTGTAGTAAGGAATCTAATTAATATGGTCACATATTCTGAGCCTCCCTGTATAATACACTCCTGGACAATAATTTGGAGCCTATTTTTCATAAACCTTCACTCAGAGCCTCGGTAAATAATGTACACCCCTGGAGTAGCCAGGAGTCTGTTATATTTCAACACACATTTATAGCCTCAGTGGATAATATGCACGTGTGGATTAGTCAGGATTCTATTTTGTATGGCCACTGACTCTTAACCTCAGTGAAAAATGCACAAATATAAAGTACTCAGCAGTCTATTTCATATAGACACTCATTCAGAGATTCACTGAATAAAACGAATATTTAAGATAGACAGCATCCTGTTTCATATGGTCACAAAGAAAGAGACTCACTGAGTAATGCACAGCTGAAGAAGTGTTAGGAGTCTACTTTATACAGCCTCTCATTTACAGCCTCAAGGAATAATGCACACGTGTGGAATAGACACTAGTCTATTTTGTATGGCCTCGAAAAGCAAAGCCTGAGTGAGTAATAAGCAACTTTGGAATACTCACTGGTCTACTCCATATGCCCAAGTATTTAGAGTCAGAGTCAATAATAAACGCCTGTGGGCTAGTCAGAAAACAATTTCATATGGCCAAAAAGTTTCAGAGCCTCAGTGAATAATACATACCTGAGAAAAACTCAGGACTCTATTACATGTGGCATCAATTTCACAGCTTCACTGAATAGGAAACACCTGTATTGAAGTCAGAATCCTGTTTCATACAGCCATATATTCAGAGCCTAACTGAATAACATATGCCTTGTGAAAAGTCAGGATTCTATTTCGTATAGCCACTCATTTAGAGGCGAATGTAAAAACGCACGCCTGAGGAGTATTCAGGAATCTCTATTTTCTGGCCACTCATTCAGAGCTTCACAGAATAATACAGACCTATGGAAAGGTCAGGAGTGTATGTCACATTTCCATTTATTCAGGACCTCAGTGAAGAATCATATATATCTGGAAAATACTCAGGATTCTACCATATATATCCACTTATCTGGAGACTCACGGAATAATGCACACCTAAGGATTAGTCTGGAGACTCTTTGATATGACCCTACACTCAGCGACTCAGTGGACAATGCAGAACTGAAAAATAGTCAAGAGGATAAAGTCAGGAGTTTATGTTATGTGGTCACTCATTCAGAATCTCACTGAAGAATACACACCTAGGGAATAGTAAGAGTCCAAATCATATGGCCACGCAATCACAGCATTACCGAATAATGAACAATGGGGCAACAGTAAAAAGTCTATTTCATGTGGCCTGTCATTAAGAGCTTCAATGCGTAACACACACCTGTGGAGTAAACTGTGTTCTATTTTGTAAGACCACTCTTTCAGTGTTTTTGTAAATAGTATGTATATCTGATAAATCAGGAATCTCTTTCACATGGCAACTCGTTCAGGGCCTCTGTGAAAACACTCCCCTCAAGAATAGTCAAGGGTCTACTTCAAATGGCTACACATTCAGAGTCTCTGTATATAATGAACACCTGGGCAATACACCTGAGACTCTTTTTTTTTATGCCCACTTAGTCAGAGTCTCATTCAATAATACACACCTGGGAAGGAGTGAAGAGTCTACCTCATGTAGCCACTCATTTAGAGCCTCAGTGAATAATGCACACCAGGATAATAGTCGAGCAGCTTTTATATGGCCACTCATTTTGTGCCTCACTGAATGATATACACCTGAGGAATCCTCAGGATTCTATTTAATATTACCACTCATTGAGAACCTTGGTGAATAATTTACAAGGGAGCAATAGTCAGGTGTCTATTTTTTATCGTCTAACATTCAAAGTTTCAGTGAATAATGACCTTCTATGGAGTAATCAGGATGCTGTTTAAGATAGCCACGAATTAATTGCCTTCCTGAATGATACACACCTGGGTGACAGTCGGGAGTTTATTTCGTATGAACTCTAGTTTTGTGTATCGTTGAGTAATACACACCTGGGGCAGTGTCAGGAGTCTATTTGGTATGCACGCTCAAACGGAAGCTGTTTGATTAATGCACACATGGATAACAATGAGGAGTCTGTGTCATATGGCTACTCCTTCAGACAAACAGTGAATAATTCACATGTGGAGTAATTAGAAGTCTGTTTCCTATGGCCCCTCTTTTACAACCTCACTGAGTAAAACGCACTTGTGATAGAGTCTGGATTCTTATTTTATGGCCACTCATTCAGAGAATCACTAAATAATGCACACCTGCGGAATAGTTGGAAGTCTCTTTCCTATGGCCACTTGTTAAGAGCCTCACTAAGAGTAAACACCTGGGAATAGAGTCAGGACTTACCTTTATTACCTCATTTAGTGTCTTGCTAAATAATGCGCACCTGTGGAATAGTCAGGAGACTCTTTCATGTGGCCTCTAACTCGGAGTGTCACTGAATAATGGGGTGTAGTCAGGAGTCTATTTTATGGAGACACATATTCAGAGCATTGGTGAATAAGACAGGCCCTTGCTATAGTAAGGAATCTAATTAATATGGCCAAATCTTCTGATGCTTACTGAATAATACACACCTGGGGAATAATTGGGAGTCTATTTTCCATAAACCTTCATTCAGAGCCTCGGTAAATAATGTGCACCCGTGGAGTAGACAGTTGTCTGTTATATTAGGACACACATTCATAGCCTCTGTGGATAATATGCACTTGTGAATTAGTCAGGATTCCATTTTGTATGGTAAATGACTCGTAACGTCAGAGAAAAATGCACAAATGTAAAGTACTCAGCAGTGTATTTCATGTAGACTCTCATTCAGAGATTCACTGAATAACACAAATATTTAAGATAGACAACATCCTGTTTTATATGGTCACACAGAAAAGCCTCATTGAGTAATACTCACCTGGGGAAGTGTTAGGAGTCTACTTGATACAACCTCTAATTTACAGCCTCAGGGAAAAATGCACGTGTGGAATAGACACTAGTCTAATTTATATGGCCACGAAAAGAAACGCCTTAGTGAGTATTAGTCAACTTTGGAATAGTCACTAGTCTATTCCATATGCCCAAGTATTTAGAGTCAGAGCCAATAATGCACCCCTGTGGACTAGTCAGAATCCAATTTCATATGGCAAATGAGTTTCAGAGCCTCAGTGAATAATATATACCTGGGAAATACTCAGGACCATATTACATGTGGCATCAATTTCAGAGCTTCATTTAATAGGATACACCTGTATTGTAGTCAGAATCCTGTTGCATACAGCTACATATTCAGAACCTAACTGAGTAACATACACCTTGGAAAAGTCAGGATTCTATTTCGTATAAGCACTCATTTAGAGGCGAATATAAAACTCATGCCTGAGGAGTATTCAGGAGTCTCTATTTTATGGCCACTCATTCAGAGCTTACCAGAATAATACAGACCTATGAAAACGTTAGGAGTGTACTTCCCATGGCAATTTATTCAAGACTTCAGTGAAGAATTATATATATTTGGAAAATACTGAGGATTCTATGTTATATACACACTTATCCGGAGACGCACTAAATAATGCACACCTAAGGAATAGTCTAGAGACTCTTTTATATGACCCTACACCCAGCGACTCAGTGGCCAATGCAGAACTGGAAAATAGTCAAGAGAATACCGTCAGGAGTTTATGTTATGTGGTCACTCGTTCAGAATCTCACTGAAGAATACACACCTGGGGAATAGTCAGAGTCCAAGTCATATGGCCACCCAATCGCAGCATTACCGAATAATGCACAATGGGGCAATAGTAAGGAGTCTATTTTATATGGCCACTCATTCAGGGCTTTAGTGCATAATAAACAGCTGTGGAGTAGTCAGGAGCCGATTTAAGGTAGCTCCAAATTAAGCAGCTCCGTGGATGATACACACACGTGTCAGAGTCAGGAGACTATTTGATATAGACACTCATACAGAACCTTTTTGAATACTGCACATGTGGGGAATAATCACTAGTCTCTTTCATATGGAGATTGTTTTGGATAATCCCAAAGTAACGCACACCTATGGAGTAAAATGGTTTCTATATTGTATGGCCACACTTTCAGAGTTTTTGTGAAAAGTTTGTATATCTGATAAGTCAGGAATCTCTTTCACATGGCCACTCGTTGAGGGCCTCTGTGAAGAACACTCCCCTCAAGAATATTCAAGGGTCTACTTCCAGTTGCTACACATTGAGTCTCTGTACATAATGAACACCTGGGCAATACACCTGAGTCTCTTTTTTTAATGCCCACTTAGAGTCTCATTCAATAATACACACCTGGGGAATAGTGAAGGGTCTACCTCATGTAGCCACTCATTTAGAGCCTAAGTGAATAATGCACACCAGGGTAATCATTGATCACCTTTTATATGGCCACTCATTTTGTGCCTCACTGAGTGATATACACCTGAGGAATCCTCAGAATTCTATTTGATACTACCAGTCGTTGAGAACCTTATTGAAAAATTCACAATGGAGGAATAGTCAGCTGTTTATTTTTTACTGTCTATCATTCAAAATTTCATTGAATAATGACCTTTTATGGAGTAATCAGGACGCTGTTTAAGATAGCCACGAATTAAGTGCCTGCCTGAATGATACACACCTGGTTGACAGTCGGGAGTCTATTTCATATTAACTCTACTTTTGTGTATCGCTGAGTAATACACACCTTGGGCAGTGTCAGCAGTCTATTTAGTATGGACGCTCAAACGGAACCTGTTTGATTAACTCACACTTGGATAACAACGAGGAGTCTGTGTCGTATGCCTACTCGTTCAGACAAACAGTGAATAATGCACATGTGGAGTAATTAGAAGTCTGTTTCCTATGGCCCTCTTTCACAGGCTCACTGAGTATTATGCACTAGTGATAGAATCTCGAGTCTATTTTTTAAGTAGACTCATTCAGAGAATGACTAAATAATGCAAACCTGCCGAATAGTTAGACTTCTCTTTCCTATGGCCACACGTTAAGAGCCTCACTATGTGTAAACACGTTGAAAAAAAGTCAGGATTTACCTTTATCTCCGCATTCAGAGTCTCGCTAAATAACGCGCACCTGTGGAATAGTCAGGAGACTCTTTCATGTGGCCTCTAACTCGGAGGGTCACTGAATAATGTGGTGTAGTCAGGAGTCTATTTCATGGAGACACATATTCAGAGCCTTGGGGAATAAGACAGGCCCTTGCTATAGTAAGGAATCTAATTAATATGGCCACATATTCTGAGCCTAACTGAATAATACACACCTGGAGAATAATTGGGAGTCTATTCTCCATGGACCTTCATTCACAGCCTCGGTAAAAAATGTACACACATGGAGTAGCCAGGTTTTGGTTATATTAGGACACGCATTCATAGCCTCAGTGAATAACATGCACGTGTGGTTTAGTCAGGATTCTATTTCGTATGGACATTGCCTCATACCCTCAGTGAAAAATGCACAAATGTAAAGCACTCAGCAGTGTATTTTATGTAGACACTCGTTCAGAGATTCACTGAATAACACAAATATTTAAGATAGACAGCATCCTGTTTCATATAATCACACAGAAAGAGCCTCACTGAGTAATGCACACCTGGCGAAGTGTTAGAAGTCTACTTTATACAGCCTCTCATTTACAGCCTCAGGGAATAATGCACACGTGTGGAATAGACACTAGTCTATGTTATATGGCTGTGCAAAGAAAAGCCTGAGTGAGTAATATGCAACTATGAAATAGTCACTAATCTACTCCATATGAACAAGTATTTAGAGGAAGAGTCAATAATACACGCCTGTGGATTAGTCAGAAAACAATTTCATATGGCCAAAATGTTTCAGAGCCTCAGTGAATAATAAATACCTGGGAAATAATCAGGACGCTTTTACATGTGGCATCAATTTCAGAGCTTCATTGAATAGGAAACACCAGTATTGTAGTCAGAATCCTGTTACATACAGCCACATATTTAGAGCCCAACTGAGTAACATACGCCTTGGGAAAAGACAGGATTCTATATCTTATAGCCACTTATTCAGAGGCGAATATAAAAACGCACGCCTGAGGAGTATTCAGGAGTCTCTATTTTCTGGCCACTAATTCAGAGCTTCACAGAATAATACAGACCTATGGAAATGTCAGGAGTGTACATCCCGTGGCCACTGATTGAGGACCTCAGTGAATAATTATATATATCTGGAAAATACTCAGGATTCTATGATATATAACCACATATTCTGAGCCTCACTGAATATATGGTCTCCTCACTAATTAGGAGACTCACCGAATAATGCACACCTAAGGAATAGTCCGGAGACCCTTTGATATGACCCTACATGCAGGGACTCAGTGGCCAATGCACAACTGAAAAATAGTCAAGAGGATAGAGTCAGAAATTTATGTTATGTGGCCACTCGTTCAGAATCTCACTGAAGAACACACACCTGGGGAATAGTCAGAGTCCAAGTCATAAGGCCACCAAATCACAGCATTCCCGAATAATGCACAATGGGGCAATAGTAACGAGTCTATTTCATGTGGCCTCTCATTCAAAGCTTCAGTGCATAATAAACAGCTGTGGAGTAGTCTGGACCCGATTAAAGGTAGCCCCAAATTAAGCAGCTACGTGGATGATACGCACACGTGTCAGAGTCAGGAGACTATTTGATATAGACACTTATACAGGACCTTTTCGAGTACTGCACATGTAGGGAATAATCACTAGTCTCTTTCATATGGTGATTAATTTGGAGAATCCGAAAGTAATGCACACGTGTAGAGTGAAATGATATCTATTTGGTAAGGCCACTCTCAGTGTTTTAGTGAATAGTAAGTATATCTGATAATTCAGGGATCTCTTTCACATGGCCACTCGTTCAGAAAGTTTGTGAAGAACACTCCCCTCATGAATAGTCAAGGGTCTACTTCACATGGCTACACATTCAGACTCTCTGTACATAATGAACACCTGGGCCATACACTTGAGTCTCTTTTTTTTATGCCCACTTAGTCGGAGTCACATTCAATAATACGCACCTGGGGAAGAGTAAAGGGTCTACCTCATGTAGCCACTCATTTAGAGCCTCAGTGAATAATGCACACCAGGGTAATAGTCGAGCAGCTTTTATACGGCCACTCATTTAGTGCCTCACTTAGTGATATACACCTTAGTCATCCTCAGGATTTTATTTGATACTACCACTCGTTGAGAACCTTGTTGAATAATTCACAATGGAGCAATAGTCAGGTGTCTATTTTATATGGTCTATCATTCAAAGTTTCAGTAAATAATGACCTTCTATGGAGTAATCAGGACGCTGTTTAAGATAGCCACAAATTAAGTGCCTTCCTCAATGATACACACCTGGGTGACAGTCGGGAGTCTATTTTATTTGAACTCTAGTTTTGTGTATCGCTGAGTAATACACACCAGGGGCAGTGTCAGGAGTCTATTTGCTATGGACGCTCAAAGGGAACCTGTTAGATTAATGCACACATGGATAAAAATGTGGAGTCTGTGTCATATGGCTACTCCTTCAGACAAACAGTGAATAATGCACATGTGTAGTAATTAGAAGTCTGTTTCCAATGGACCCTCTTTCAAAGACTCACTGAGTATTTTGCTATTGTGATAAAGTCTGGAGTCTATTTTTCATGGCCACTCATTCAGATTATCACTAAACAATACACACCTGCACAATAGTCAGAAGTCTCTTTCCTATGGCCACTCGTTAAGAGTCTCACTATGTGTAAACACCTGGGGAAAGAGTAGGGATTTACCTTTATCCCCTCATTCAGAGACTCGCTAAATACTGCGCACCTGTGGAATAGTAAGGAGACTCTTTCATGTGGCCTCTAACTCGGAGTGTCACTGAATAATTTGGTGTAGTCAGAAGTCTATTTCACATATTTAGAGACTCTGTGAATAAGACAGGCCCTTGCTATATTAAGGAATCTAATTAATATGGCCAAATCTTCTGAGTCTCACTGAATAATACACACTTGGAGAATAATTGAGAGTCTATTTTCCAAGGACCTTCATTCAGAGCATCGGTAAATAATGTACACCCATGGAGTAGCCAGGTTTCGTTTATATTAGGACAGATATTCATAGCCTCAGTGGATAATATGCACTTGTGGATTAGTCAGGATTCCATTTTGTATGGCCACTGACTCGTAACCTCAGTGAAAAATGCACAAATGTAAAGCACTCAGCAGTCTCTTTCATGTAGACACTCATTCAGAGATTCACTAAATAACAAAAATATTTTAGATAGACAGCATCCTGTTTCATGTGGTCACACAAAAAAGCCTCACTGAGTAATGCACACCTGGGGAAGTGTTAGGAGTCTACTTTATACAGCCTCTCATTTACAGCCTCAGGAAATAATGCACACGTATGGAATCGACACTAGTCTATTTTATATGGCCATGAAAAGAAAAACCTGAGTGAGTAATATGCAACTTTGGAATAGTCACTAGTCTACTGCATATGCCCAAGTGTTTAGAGACAGATTCAATAATACATGCCTGTGGACTAGTCAGAAAACAATTTCATATGGCCAAAGAGTTTCAGAGCCTCAGTGAATAATACATACCTGGAAAATAATCAGGACGCTATTACATGTGGCATCAATTTCAGAGCTTCTTTGAATAGGAAACACCTTTATTGTAGTCAGAATCCTGTTGCATACAGCCACATATTTAGAGCCTAACTGAGTTACATAGGCATTGGGAAAAGTCAGGATTCTATTTCGTATAGCCACTCATTCAGAAGTGAATATAAAAACGCACGCCTGAGGAGTATTCAGGAGTCTCTATTTTCTGGTCAATAATTCAGAGCTTCAAAGAATAATACAGACCTATGGAAAAGTCAGGAGTTTACTTCCCATGGTCACTGATTCAGGACCTCAATGAAGAATCATATATATCTGGAAAATACTCAGGATTCTATGATATATAGCCACTTATCTGGAGACTCACAGAATAATGCACACCTAAGGAATAGTCTGGAGACTCTTTGATATGACTGTACACCCAGGGACTCAGTTGCCAATGCAGAATTGGAAAATAGTTAAGAGGATAGAGTCAGGAGTTTATGTTATGTGGTCACTCGTTCAGAATCTCACTGAAGAATACACACCTGGGGAATAGTCAGAGTCCAAGTCATAAGTCCACCCAATCACAGCATTACGAAATAATGCACAATGGGGCAATAGTAACGAGTCTATTTCATGTGGCCTCTCAGTCAGAACTTCAGTGCATAATAAACAACGGTGGGGTAGTCTGGACCCGAATTAAGGTAGCCCCAAATGAAGCAGCTCCGTGGATGATACACACACGTGTTAGAGTCAGGAGACTCTTTGATATAGACACTCATACAGAACATTTAGAGTACTGCACATGTGGGGAATAATCACTCGTCTGTTTCATATGGTGATTCGTTTGGAGAATCCAAAAGTAATGCACACCAGTAAAGTAAAATGGGTTTTATGTTGTCAGGCCACTCTTTCAGGGTTTTAGTGAATAGTATGTATATCTGATAAGTCAGGAATCTCTTTCACTTGGCCACTAGTTCTGGGCCTCTGTGAAGAACACTTTCCTCAAAAATAGTCAAGGGTCTACTTCAAATGGCTACATGTTCAGAGTCTCTGTACATAATGAACACTTGGGAAATACACCTGAGTCTCTTTTATTTTATGCCCACTTAGTAAGAGTCTCATTCAATGATACACACCTGGAAAAGTGTGAAGAGTCTACTTTATGTAGCTAATCATTTAGAGCCTCAGTAAATAATGCACACCAGGGTAATAGTCGAGGAGCTTTTATACAGCCACTCATTTTGTGCCTCACTGAGTGATATACACCTGAAGAATCCTCAGGATTCTATTTGATACTACCACTCATATAGAACCTTGTTGAATAATTCACAATGGAGCAATAGTCAGGTGTCTATTTTATATGGTCTATCATTCAAAGTTTCAGTGAATAATGACCTTATATGGAGTAATCAGGACGCTGTTTAAGATAGCCACGAATTAAGTGCCTTCCTGAATGATACACACCTGGGCACGGAATGCACTGGTCCAGGTGCCCTGTTAAACCGGCAATCTGAGAGTTTGAAGGGCAGTTTGGCGCGTCCATCTGATTGAACGGGACTTGGACAGTGAGCCAGACCAGGAGTTTCCTGGGAGTTTCCTGGGAAGTGTGATCTGAGCCGGTGAAGTGGGCAGCGGCATGGGAGATCACACGGATCCCAGTGCCCTATCGGCAGGCTACTGGGGCGGCAGTGACAGTCGACATTTCAGCTCGTGGAGATGGAGAGAGACAGAGAGAGGACGGACTCTGAGGCAGGGAGCTCGGTGATTGGGCTCAGCGAATCCCACCCTCACAGGGACACGCAGGAAAGTGACTGGAGGTGCTTGGGGCTGAGAGTTTTGCTGCCGACATCTAGGACTGTGCAGCCTGGTGAGGGAGGGGCGTCTGCCATTGCTGACACAATCCGCCCCTACTGAAGTACCGCCCAGGGCTGATGCAGCCTGCCATTGCCCAGGCAACCTGCCATAACAGAGAGACTCCCAGGAGAGGGTAGCTCTCCACAGCAGAAGGGAGCACAGCAGAAACAGGGTGGACCCGCGCTAGCAGGTCAGAGCCCCGGCAGGCAAATAGTGAATAGACTGCCACCTAGTGGGGCAGGACAGTGCAACAGATACTCATAAAGGAAGCCCCAACTCCCTGAAACGGAGCATATAAGGGGGGGAAAAAAGGTGTTTTATGAGTTCTATTGCAGCAGACATAAACAACCTCCCAACAACACTGAATGAACAACGGAGCTCATAGCTCAGCACTGGAGCTCCTATACAGCACAGACTGTCTCCTTAAGCAGTTCTCTGACCCATGTATATCAAAAGAGTCACCGCAAAAAAGGACTAATCAGACTGACATTTGGCGGGCTTCATTCTGGAACAAAGACAGCAGAAGAAGAAACGGGTATCATCCCTCACTGTTCCACAGCTGCTACAGGTATACTCCAGACAAGCAGGGCCTGAAGTGGACCTCAGCACTCATACAGCAGAGGGGTTAGGACACTGGAAGGAAAACTAAGTGACAGAAATACTTCATCACCAACAATCTCAGCATACACACAGAGACCCAATTAAAAAATCAGCAACTACTAAGACGACAGGCAGATAAATCCATAAAGATGGGAAGAAACCAGCGCAAAAAGGAGGAAATCACCAGAAACCAAAACACATCACCTCCTACAAAGGACCAAAACTCCTCAACAGCAAGGGAACAAAGCTGGACGGAGAATGAGTGTGACGAAATGATGGAATCAGACTTCAGAAAGTGGATAAAGAGAAACTTTATTGAGATAACAGAACATGTTCTAAATCAGTGCAAAGAAACTAAGAACCTTGAAAAAAGATTTGAAAAAAAATTCGAGGAATTGATAACAAGAAAGGACAACTTAGAGAGGAATATGAATGAATTGAAGGAGCTGAAAAACACAACACGAGAACTTCGTGAAGCATGCACAAGTTTCAACAGCCAAATTGACAAAGCAGAAGAAAGAATATCAGAAATTGAAGATCAACTCAATGAAATAAAACGGGAAACCAAGATTAAAGCAAAAAGCACAAAAAGGAATGAACAAAATCTCCAAGAAATGTGGGACTATGTGAAGAGACCAAACCTACGTTTGATAGGTGTACCAGAATGTGATGAAGAGAGTGAATCTAAGCTGGAAAACACTCTTCAGGATATTATCCAGGAAAATTTCCCCAACCTAGCAAGACAGGTCAATACTCAACTCCAGGAAATACAGAGAACACCACAAAGATACTCCACAAAAAGAGCAACCCCAAGGCACATAATCGTTAGATTCACCAGGGTTGAAATGAAGGAGAAAATACTAAGGGCAGCCAGAGAGAAAGGTCGGGTCACCCACAAAGGGAAGCCCATCAGACTCACAGCAGATCTCTCAGCAGAGACCCTACAAGCCAGAAGAGAGTGGCAGACAATATTCAACATCGTTAAAAAAAAGAACTTTCAACCCAGAATTTCATATCCAGCTAAAGTGAGCTTCATAAGTGAAAGAAAAATAAAATCCTTCATGAACAAGCAAGTACTCAGAGATTTTGTCACCACTAGGCCTGCTTTACAAGAGCTACTGAAAGAGGCACTACACATAGAAAGGAACAACCAGTAGCAGCCATCCTAAAAGCATACCAAATGCTAAAGACAATCAACAAAATGAAGAATCTACATGAACCAACGGGCAAAACAGCCAGCTAGCATCAAAATCGCAGTACAAAATTCACACATAACAATATTAACACTAAATGTAAATGGGCTAAATGCACCAATCAAAAGACACAGACTGGCAAATTGGATAAAAAACTAAAACCCATCGGTGTGCTGTATCCAGGAAACCCACCTCACACGCAAATATACACAAAGGCTCAAAATAAAAGGATGGAGGAAGATTTACCAAGCAAATGGAGAGCAAAGAAAAGCAGGAGTTGCCATTCTGGTCTCTGATAAAAGAGACTTTAAAGCAAAAAAGATCAAAAGGGACAAAGAAGGTCGTTACATAATGGTAAAAGGATCGATACAACAAGAAGAGCTGACGATTCTAAATATATATGGACCCAATGTAGGAGCACCCAGATATATAAGGCAGGTTGTTAATGAATTACAAAGAGACTTAGACTCCCACACAATAATAGTGGGAGATTTTAACACTCCAATGTCAATATCAGACAGACCAACCAGACAGAAAATTAACAAGGATATCCAGGACTTGAACTCAGACCTGGAACAAGCAAACCTGATAGACATTTACAGAACTCTCCACCACAAATCCACAGAATATACATTCTTCTCAGCACCACATCACACCTCCTCCAAAATTGACCACATAATTGGAAGTAAAGCACTCCTCAGCAAATGCAAAACAACTGAAATAATAACAAACAGTCTCTCAGACCATAGTGCAATCAAGTTAGAACTCAGAATTCAGAAAACAACTCAGAACCGCACAGCTTCATGGAAACTGAACAACTGGCTCTTGAATGTTGATTGGATAAACAATGAAATGAAGGCAGAAATAAAGAAGTTCTTTAAAACCAACGAAAGTGAAGACAAAACGTATCAGAATCTCTGGGACACATTTAAAGCAGTGTGTAGAGGAAAATATATAGCAACAAGTGCCCACATTAGAAGAGTGGAGACATCCAAAATTGACACTCTATCGTCAAAATTGAAAGAGCTAGAGGAGCAAGGTCAAAAAAGCTCAAAACCTAGCCGAAGACAAGAAATAACTAAGATCAGAGCAGAACTGAAGGAGATAGAGACAAGAAAAACCCTTCAAAGAATCAATAAATCAAAGAGCTGTTTTTTTGAAAAGTTCAACAAAATAGACAGACCACTAGCCAGACTGATAAAAAAGAAAAGAGAGAACAACCAAATAGATGCAATAAAAAACATTAATGGGGAAATCACCACAGATTCCACAGAAATTCAAACCATCATCAGAGAATACTACAAACAACTCTATGCACATAACCTAGTAAATCAGGAAGAAATGGATAAGTTCCTGGACGCCTGTATTCTCCCAATCCTAAACCAGGAAGAAGCTGAAACGATGAATGGACCAATAACAACGTCTGAATTTGAGGCAGCAATTAAGAGCCTACCACACAAAAAACGCCCAGGTCCAGATGGGTTCAGAGCTGAATTCTACCAGAAACACAAAGAGGATCTGGCACCATTCCTTCTAAAACTATTCCAATTAATCCAGAAAGAGGGAACCCTTCCCAAATGATTTCATGAGACCAACATCATCCTGATACCAAAACCCGGCAGAGACTCAACAAGAAAAGAAAACTTCAGGCCAATATCCATAATGAGCATAGATGCAAAAATCTTCCATAAAATACTGGCAAACCGATTGCAACAGCAGATTAAAAAACTTACCCATCATGATCAAGTAGGATTCGTCCTGGGGATGCAAGGCTGGTTCAACATACGCAAGTCTATAAATGTAATTCACCACATAAACAGAAGGAAAAACAAAAACCACATGATTATCTCAATTGACGCAGTGAAGGCATTTGACAAAATTCAACAGCCGTTTATGCTAAAAATCCTCAATAAACTTGGTATTGATGGAACATACCTCAACGTAATAAAAGCTATTTATGACAAACCAACAGCCAATATCATACTTAATGGGCAAAAACTGGAAGCATTCCCTTTGAAATCGGGCACGAGACAAGGATGCCCTCTCTCACCACTCCTATTCAACATAGTACTGGAAGTTCTAGCCAGAGCAATCAGGGAAGAAAAAGAAATAAAGGGTATTCAAATAGGAAAGGTGGAAGCCAAATTGTCTCTATTTGCAGACGACATGATAGTGTACCTAGAAGACCCCATCACGTCAGCCCAAAAGCTCCTGCAACTGATAAGCAACTTCAGCAAAGTCTCAGGATATAAAATCAATATTCAAAAATCACAAGCATTCCTATACACCAATAACAGACTTAAAGAGAACCAAATCAAGAACGAACTGCCATTCACAATTGCTACAAAAGAAATAAAATACCTAGGAATACAACTCACTAGTCATGTAAGGGACCTCTTTAAGGAAAACAACAAACAACTGCTCAACGAAATAAGAGAGGACACAAACAGATGGAGAAACATTCCATGTTAGTGGGTTGGAAGAATCAATATCGTGAAAATGGCTATAGTGCCCAAAGTAATTTACAAAGTCAATGGTATCCCCATCAAACTACCATTGAATTTCTTCACAGAACTGGAAAAAACCACCATGAATTTCATATGGAACCAAAAAAGAGCCCGCATAGCCAAGTCAATTCTAAGCAAAAAGAACACGGTGGGACGCATCACACTACCAGATTTCAAACTATACTACAAGGCTACAGTAATCAAAACAGCATGGTACTGGTACCCAAACAGAGATACAAACCAATGGAACAGAACAGAAGCATCGGAGGCAACGCAACATATCTACAACCATATTATCTTTGATAAACCAGACAAAAACAAGCAATGGGGAAAACATTCTCTATTTAATAAATTGTGTTGGGAAAACGGGCTAGCCATGTGCAGAAAGCAGAAACTGGACCCCTTCCTGACACCTTACACTAAATTTAACTCCAAATGGATTAAAGACTTAAATGTGAGACCTGACACCATAAATACCCTAGAAGAAAATCTAGGCAAAACCATGCAGGACATAGGAGTAGGCAAGGACCTCATGAATAAAACACCAAAAGCATTGGCAACAAAATCCAAAATAGACAAATGGGACCTAATCAAACTCCACAGCTTCTGCACGGCAAAATAAACAGTCACTAGAGTGAATCGGCAACCATCAGAATGGAAAAAAATGTTTGCAGTTTACACATATGACAAAGAACTGATATCCAGAATTTACAAAGAACTCAAACAGATTTACAGGGAAAAAAACACACAAGCCCATTCCAAAATGGGCAAAGGATGTTAACAGACACTTTACAAAAGAAGATATACATGAGGCCAACAAACATATGAAAAAATGCTCATCATCACTGGTCATTAGAGTGATGCAAATCAAAACCACATTGAGATACCATCTCACGCCAGTTAGAACGGCGATCATTAAAAAATCCGGAGACAGCAGATGCTGGAGAGGATGTGGAGAAATAGGAACACTCTTACACTGTTGGTGGGAGTGTAAATTAGTTCAACCATTGTGGTAGACAGTGTGGCGATTCCTCAGGGACCTAGAAATAGAAATTCCATTTGACCCAGCAATCCCATTACTGGGTATATGTCCAAAGGACTATAAATCGTTCTACTATAAGGACACATGCACACGAATGTACATTGCAGCACTGTTTACAATAGCAAAGAACTGGAACCAACCCAAATGCCCAACGATGATAGACTGGACTGGGAAAATGTGGCACATATACACCATGGAATATTATGCAGCAATAAAAAATGATGAGTTTGTGTCCTTTGTAAGGACATGGATGAATCTGGAGAACATCATTCTCAGCAAACTGACACAAGAACAGAAAAAGAAATACCGCATATACTCACTGCGGTGGGTGAGTAAAATGAGAACACATGGACACAGAGAGGTGGTCTACTATACACTGGGGTCTATTGGGGGAATGGGGGAGGGACAGCAGGGGGGCTGGGGAGGGATAGCCTGGGGATAAATGCCAAGTGTGCGTGAATGGGTGGAAGGCAGCAAAACACACTGCCATATGTGTACCTATGCAACTATCTTGCACATTCTGCACATGTACCCCAAAACACATAACGCAATAAAAATTAAAAAAAACGTAGTCTCTTTCCTATGGCCACTCGTTAAGAGCCTCACTATTTCATATAGCCACTTATTTAGAGGTGAATGTAAAAATGCACGCCTGAGGAATATTCAAGAGTCTCTATTTTCTGGCCACTCATTCAGAGATTTACAGAATAATACACACCTATGGAAATGTCAGGAGTGTACTTCACATGGCCACTTTTTCAGGATCTCAGTGAAGAAGGATATATATCTGGAACATGCTCAGGATTCTATGATATATAGCCACTTATCCGGTAACTCACGGAATAATGCACACCTAAGAAATAGTCTGGAGACTCTTTGATATGACCCTACACCCAGCGACTCAGTGGACAATTCAGAACTGAAAAATAGTCAAAAAGATAGAGTCTGAAGTTTATTATATGTGGTCACTCGTTCAGAATCTCACTGAAGAATACCCACCTGGGGAATAGTCAGAGATCAAGTCATATAAACACCTAATCACAGCATTACTGAATAATGCACAATGGTGCAATAGAAAAGATTCTATTTTATGTGGCCCCTCATTCAGAGTTTCAGTGCATAATAAACAGCTGTGGAGTAGTCAGGACCCGATTTAAGGTAGACCCAAATTAAGAAGCTCCGTGAATAATATACACACGTGTCAGAGTCAGGAGACTATTTGATATAGACACTCATACAGAATGTTTTCGAGTACTTCACATGTGAGGAATAATCACTAGTCTCTTTCATATAGTGATTCGTTTGGAGAATCCAAAAGTAATGCACATCTGTGGAGTAAAATGTGTTCTATTTCATAAGGCCACACTTTCAGTGTTTTAGTGAATAATATGTATATCTGATAAGTCAGGAATCTCTTTCACATGGCCACTCTTTCAGGGCCTCTGTGAAAAACACTCCACTCAAGAATAGTCAAGGGTCTACTTCAAATGGCTACACGTTCAGTGTCTCTGTACGTAATGAACACCAGGGCAATATACCTGAGTCTTTCTTTTATTCATGCCCACTTTGTAAGAGTCTCAATCAATAATACACCCCCGGGGAAGTGTGAAGAGTCTACTTCATGTAGCCACTCATTTAGAGCCTCAGTGAATAATGCACATCAAGGTACTAGTCGAGCAACTTTTATAGAGCCACTCATTTTGTGTCTCACCGAGTTGTATACAAGTGAGGAATCCTAAAAATTCTATTTGATACTACCACTTATTGAGAACCTTGTTGAATATTTCACAATGGAACAATAGTCAGGTGTCTATTTTATGTGGTCTATTATTCAAAGTTTCAGTGAATAATGACCTTCTATGGAGTAATCAGGACGCTGTTTAAGATAGCCACGAATTAAGTGCCTTTCTGAATGATACACCCCTGGCTGACAGTCGGGAGTCTATTTCATACGAACTCTTGTTTTGTGTATCACTGAGTAATACACACCTGGTTCAGTGTCAGGAGTCTATTTGGTATGGACGCTCAAATGGAACCTGTTTGATTAATACACTCATGGATAACAATGAGGAGTCTGTGTCATATGTCTACTCCTTCAGACAAACGGTGAATAATGCACATGTGGAGTATTTAGAAGTCTGTTTCCTTTGGCTCCTCTTTCACAGCTTCACTGAGTATTATGCACTTGTGATAGAGTCTGTAGTCTATTTTTTATGGCCACTCATTCAGAGTCTCTTTATGATGCACACCTGTGGAAGAGTCAGAAGTCTCTTTCCTATGGCCACTCGTTATGAGCCTCACTAAGTGTAAACACCTGCGGAAAGAGTCAGGATTTACCTTTATCTTTTTATTCAGAGTCTCGTTAAATAATGGGCACCTGTGGAATAGTCAAGAGACTCTTTCATGTGGCCTCTAACTCGGAGTGTCACTGAATAATGTGGTGTAGTCAGGAGTTATTTCATGGAGACACATATTCAGAGCATTGGTGAATAAGAAAGGCCCTTGCTCTTGTAAGGAATCTAATTAATATGGCCACAACTTCTGAGCCTCAGTGAAAAATACACACCTGAAGATTAATTGGGAGTCTCTTTTTCATGGACCTTCATTCAGAGCCTCGGTAAACAATGCACACCCATAGAGTAGCCAGGAGTCTGTTATATTAGGACACACATTCATAGCCTCAGTGGATAATATGCACGTGTGGATTAGTCAGGATTCCATTTTGTATGGCCACTGACTCGTAACCTCAATAAAAAATACAGAAATGTATAGTACTCATCAGTCAATTTCATATAGACACTCATTCAGAGATTCACTGAATAACAGAAATATTTAAGATAGACCACATCCTGTTTCATATGGTCACACAGAAAGAGACTTATTGAGTAATACACACCTGGGGAAGTGTTAGGAGTCTACTTTATACAGCCTCTCATTTACAGCTTCAGGGAATAATGCACACGTGTGGAATAGACGCTAGTCTATTTTATATGGCCACGAAAAGCAAAGCCTGAGTGAGTAATATGGAACTATGGAATAGTCACTAGTCTACTCCATATGCCCAAGTATTTAGAGTCAGAGTCAGTAATACACGCCTGTGGACTGGTCAGAAAACAACTTTATATGGCCAAGGAGTTTCAGAGCCTCAGTGAATAATACATACCTGGGAAATACTCAGGACGCTATTACATGTGGCATCAATTTCAGAGCTTCATTGCATAGGAAACACGTGTATTGTAGTCAAAATTCTTTTTCATACAGCCACATATTCAGAGCCTAACTGACTAACGTATGCCTTGGGAAAAGTCAGGATTCTATTTCATATAGCCACTCATTTAGAGGCGAATATAGAAACGCACGCCTGAGGAGTATTCAGGAGTCTCTATTTTCGGGCCACTCATTCAGAGCTTCACAGAATAATACAAACCTATCGAAACGACAGGAGTGTACTTCACATGGCCGCTTATTCATGACGCTCATGTAGAATCATATATATCAAGAAAATACTCAGGATTCTATGATATATAGCCACTTATTTGGAGACTCACGGAATAATGCACACCTAAGGAATAGTCTGGAGACTCTTTGATATGACCCTACACCCAGCGACTCAGTGGACAATGCAGAACTGGAAAATAGTGAAGAGGATAGAGTCAGGAGTTTGTGTTATTTGGTCACTCGTTCAGAATCTCACTGAAGAATACACACCTGGGAAATAGTCAGGGTCCAAGTCATATGGCCACCCAATCACAGCATTACCGAATAATGCACAATGGGGCAATAGTAAGGAGTCTATTTCATGTGGCCTCTCATTCAGAACTTCAGTGCATTAAAAACAGCTGTGGAGTAGTCAGGACCCGATTTCAGGTAGCCCCAATTTAAGCAGCTCCGTGCATGATACACAAAAGTGTCAGAGTCAGGAGATTCTTTGATATAGACACTATACAGAACCTTTTCGAGTACTGCACATGTGGGAAATAATCACATGTCTGTTGCATATGGTGATTCGTTTGGAGAATCCAAAAGTAACGCACACATGTGGAGTAAAATATGTTCTATTTTGTAAGGCCACACTTTCAGTGCTTTAGTGAATAGTATGTATATCTGATAAGTCAGGAATGTCTTTCACATGGCCACTCATTCAGGGCCTTTGTGAAGAACACTCCCCTCAAGAATAGTCAATTGTCTACATCAAATGGCTACAGGATGAGAGTCTTTGTACCTAATGAACACCTGGGCAATACACCTGAGTCTCTTTTTTTATGCCCACTTAGTCAGAGTCCCATTCAATAATACACACCTGGGGAAGAGGGAAGAGTGTACTTCATGTAGCCACTCATTTAGAGCCTCAGTAAATAATGCACACCAAGGTAATAGTCGAAAAGCTTATATACGGCCACTCATTTTGTGCCTCACTGAGTGATATACCCCTGAGGAATCCTCAGGATTCTATTTGTTACTACCACACGTTGAGAACCTGGCTGAATAATTCACAATGGAGCAATAGTCAGGTGTCTATTTTATATGGTCTATCATTCAAAGTTTCAGTGAAAAATGACGTTTTATAATCAGGACGCAGTTTAAGATAGCCACGAATTAAGAGCCTTCCTGAATGAAACACACCTGGGTGACAGTTGTGAGTCTATTTTATATGAACTCTAGTTCTGTGTTTCGCTGAGTAATACACACCTGGGGCAGTGTCAGGAGTCTATTTGGTATGGACATTCAAACGGAACTTGTTTGATTAATGCACACATGGATAAAAATGTGGAGTGTCTGTCATAAGGCTACTCCTTCAGACAAACAGTGAATAATGCACATGTGGAGTAATTAGAAGTCTGTTTCCTATGGCCCCTTTTTCACAGCCTCACTGAGTATTACACACTTGTGATAGAGTCTGGAGTGGCTGCTCATTCAGAGAATCACTAAATAATGCATACTTGCGGAATAGTCAGAAGTCTCTTTTCTATGGCCAATCGTTAAGAGCCTCATTAATTGTAAACACCTGGGGAACGAGTCAGAATTTACCTTTATCCCCTCATTCAGAGTCTCAGTAAATAATGCGCACATGTGGAATAGTCAGGAGACTCTTTCATGTGGCCTCTAACTCAGTGTGTCACTGAATAATGTGGTGTAGTCAGGAATCTATTTCATGAAGACACATATTCAGAGCCTCAGTGAATAAGACAGGCCCTTGCTGTAGTAAGAAATCTAATTAATATGGCTACATCCTCTGAACATCACTAAGTATTACACACCTGGAGAATAATGGGGAGCCTAGTTTTCATGGACTTTCATTCAGAGCCTCGGTAAATAAGGTACACCCGTGGAGTAGCCAGGAGTCTGTTATATTAGGACACATATTCATAGCCTCAGTGGATAATATGCACGTGTGGATTTGTCAAGATTCCATTTTGTATGGCCAGTGACATGTAACATCAGTGAAAAACACACAAATGTAAAGTACTCAGCAGTCTATTTCATATAGACACTCATTCAGAGATTCACTGAATAACACAAATATTTAAGATAGACATCATCCTGTTTAGGAGTCTCAATGAGTAATGCACACCTGGGGAAGCGTAAAGAGTCTACTTTGTACAGCCTCTCATTTACAGACCCAGAGAATCATGCACATGTGTGGAATAGACACTAGTCTATTTTATATAGCCACGAAAATCAAAGCCTGAGTGAGTTATAAGCAACTTTGGAATAGTCACTAGTCTACTGCATGTGCCCAAGTATTAAGAGTCAGAGTTAATAATACACGCCTGTGGACTAGACAGAAAACAATTTCATATGGCCAAAATGTTTCAGAGCCTCAGTGAATAATACATACCTGGGAAATACTCAGGACGCTATTACATGTGGCATCAATTTCAGAGCTTCATTGAATAGGAAACACCTGTATTGTAGTCAGAATCCTGTTTCATACAGCTACATATTCAGAGCATAACTGAGTAACATACGCCTTGGGAAAAGTCAGGATTCTATTTTCTATAGCCACTCATTTAGAGGCGAATGTAAAAACGCACGCCTGTGGAGTATTCAGGAGTTTCTATTTTATGGTCACACTTTCAGAGCTTCACAGAATAATACAGTCATAAGGAAACATCATGAGTGTACTTCACATGGCCATTTATTCAGGACCACAGTGGAGAATCACATATATCTGAAAAATACTCAGTATTCTAGGATATAAAGCCACTTATCTGGAGACTCACGGAATAATGCACACCTAAGGAATAGTCTGGAGACTCTGGTATGACCCTACACCCAGCGACTGAGTGGCCAATGCAGAACTGGAAAATATTGAAGAGGATTGAGTCAGGAGTGTATGTTATGTGGTCACTCCTTCAGAATCTCACTGAAGAATACACACCTGGGGAATAGTCAGAGTCTAAGTCACATGGCCACCCAATCACAGCATTACTGAATAATGCACAATGGGGCAATAGTACGGAGTCTATTTTATCTGGCCTCTCGTTCACAGCTTCAGTGCATAATAAACAGCTGTGGAGTAGTCAGGATCCGATTTAAGGTAGGCCCAAATTAGGCATCTCAGTGAATGATACACACACGTGTCAGAGTCAGGAGACTATTTGATATAGACACTCATACAGAACCTTTTTGAGTACTGCAAATGTGGGGAATAATCACTAGTCTGTTACATATGGTGATACATTAGGAGAATACGAAAGTAACGCACACCTGTGGAGTAAAATGGGTTCTATTTTGTAAGGCCACTGTTTCAGTGTTTTAGTGAATTGTATGTATATCTGATAAGTCAGGAATCTCTTTCACATGGACACTCGTTCTGGGCCTCTGTGAAGAACACTTCTCTCAAGAATAGTCAAGGGTCTACTTCAAATGGCTGCAAGTTCATTCTCTCTGTATGTAATGAACACTTGGGCAACACACTTGAGTCTCTTTTTTTTTATTCCCACTTAGTCAGAGTCTCATTCAATAATATACACCTGGGGAAGAGTGAAGAGTCTACCTCATGTAGCCATCCTTTTAGAGCCTAAGAGAATAATGCACACCAGGGTAGTAGTCCAGCAGCTTTTTTATGGCCACTCATTTTGTGCCTCACTGTGTGATATACACCTGAGTAATCCTCAGGATTCTATTTGATACTACCACTCCTTGAGAACCTTGTTGAATAATTCACAATGAATCAATAGTCAGGTGTCAATTTTACATGGTCTATCATTCACAGTTTCAGTGAATAATGACTTTCTATTGAGTAATCAGGAGGCTGTTTAAGATAGCCACGAATTAAGTGCCGTCCTGAATGATATATACCTGGGTGACAGTCGGGAGTTTATTTCATATGAACTCTAGTTTTGTGTATCGCTGAGTAATACACACCTGGGGCAGTGTCAGGAGTCTATTTGGTATAGACGCTCAAACGGAACCTGTTTGATTAATGCACACATGGATAACAATGAGGAGTCCTTGTCATACAACTACTCCTTCAGATAAACAGTGAATAATGCACATGTGGAGTAATTAGAAGTGTGTTTCATATGGACACTTTTTCACAGGCTCACTGAGTATTACACATTTGTGATACAGTCTGGAGTCTATTTTTTATGGCCACTCATTCAGAGAAAAACTAAATAATGCACTTCTGCAGAATAGTCAGAAGTCTCTTTTTTATGGCCACTCATTAGGAGCCTCACTATGTGTAAACACCTGGGGAAAGAGTCAGAATTTACCTTTATCCCCTCATTCAGAGTCTACCTAAATAATGCACACCTGTGAAATAGTCAGGAGACTCTTTCATGTGGCCCCTAACTCAGTGTGTCACTGAATAAGGTGTTGTAGTCAGGAATCTATTTCATGAAGACACATATTCAGAGCCTCAGTGAATAAGACAGGTTCTTGCTGTAATAAGAAATTTAATTAACATGGCTACATCTTCTGCACCTCACTGAATAATACACACCTGGAGAATAATTGGGAGTCTATTTTTCATGAACCTTCATTGAGAGCCTCCGTAAATAATGTACACCCGTGGAGCAGCCAGGAGTCTGTTATATTAGGACACACATTCATAGCCTCAGTGGATAATATGCACGTGTGGATTTGTCAGGATTTTATATTGTATGGCCACTGACTCGTAACCTCTGTGAAAAATGCACAAATGTAAAGTACTCAGCAGTCTATTTCATGTAGACACTCATTCAGAGATTCACTGAATAACACAAATATTTAAGATAGACAGCATCCTGTTTCATATGGTCACACAGGAAGTGCCTCACTGAATAATTCACACCTGGGGAAGTGTTAGGAGTCTACTTTTTACAGCCTTTCATTTACAGCCTCAGGGAATAATGCACTCGTGTGGAATAGACACTAAACTGTTTTGTATGGCCACGAAAAGCACAGCCTGCCTGAGTAGTAGGCAACTTTGAAATAGTCACTAATCTACTCCATATGCCCAAGTATTTAGAGTCAGAGTCAATAATCCACACCTGTGGACGAGTCAGAAAACAATTTCATATGGCCAAAGAGTTTCAGAGACTCAGTGAACAATACATACCTTGGAAATATTCAGGACGCTATTATATGTGGCATCAATTTCAGAGCTTCATTGAGTAGGAAACACCTGTATCGTAGTCAGAATTCTATTTCCTATAGCCTCATATTCAGAGCCTAACTGAATTACATACACCTTGGGAAAAGTCAGGATTCTATTTCGTATAGCCACTCATTTAGAGGCGAATGTATAAACGCACCCATGAGGAATATTCAGGAGTCACTCTTTTATGGCCACTCATTGAGAGCTTCACAGAATAATACAGACCTATGGAAATGTCAGGAGTGTACATCACATGTCCTCTTATTCAGAACCTCAGTGAGGAATCATATATATCTGGAAAATTCTCCGGATTATATGATATATATCCACTTGTTCAGAGACTCACGGAATAATGCACACCTAAGGAATAGTCTGGAGACTATTTGATATGACCCTACACCCAGAGAATCAGTGGACCATGCAGAACTGAACAATAGCCAAGAGGATAGAGTCAGGAGTGTATGTTATGTGGTCACTCCTTCAGAATCTCACTGAATAATACACACATGGGGAATAATCAGAATCCAAGTCATATGGCCACTCAATTACAGCATTACCGAATAATACAGAACAGGGTAATAGTAAGGAGTCAATTTCATGTGGCCGCTCATTCAGAGTTTCAGTGCATAATAAACAGCTGTGGAGTAGTCAGGACCCGATTGAGGGTAGGCCCAAATTAAGCAGCTCCGTGAATGATACACACACGTGTCAGAGTCAGGAGACTATTTGATATAGACACTCAAACAGAACCTTTTTAAATACTGCACATTTGGGGAATAATCACTATTCTGTTTCATATGATGATTCGTTTGGAGTATCAAAAAGTAACCCACAACTGTGGAGTAAAATGGGTAATATTTCATAAGGTTACTCTTTCAGTGGTTTATTGAATAATATATATATCTGATAAGTCATGAATCTCTTTCACATGTCCACTCGTTCAGGGCCTCTGTGAAGAACACTCACCTCAAATATATTCAAGGGCCTACTTCAAATGACTACCCATTCAGATTCTCTGTACCTCATGAACACCTGGGTAACACACCTGAGTCTCTCTTATTTTTTAATTTTTATTGCATTACAGGATTTTGGGTACATGTGCAGAACGTGCAAGGTAGTTGAATAGGTACACACATGGCAGTGTGTTTTGCTGCCTTCCTTTCCTTCACCCACACTTGGCATTCATCCCCAGGCTATCCCTCCCCAGCCGTTCCTGCTGTCCCTCCCCCATTCCCCCAAATAGACCCCAGTGTGTAATAGACTTCCTCTTTTTGTCCATGTGTTCTTATTTTTCTCACCCACCTATGAGTGAGTATATGCGTTATTTCTTTTTTCGTTCTTGTGTCAGTTTGCTTAGAATGATGTTCTACAGATTCATCCATGTCCTTACAAAAAAAAAACTCATCATTTTTGATTGCTGCATAATAATCCATGGTATATATGTGCCACATTTTCCCAGTCCAGTCTATCATACTTGAGCATGTGGGTTGGTTCCAGTTCTTTGCTATTGTAAACAGTGCTGCAATGAACATTCGTGTCTATGTGTACTTATAGTAGAACGATTTATAGTCCTTTGGATATATGCCCAGTAATGGGATTGCTGGGTAAAATGGAATTTCTATTTCTAGGTCCTTGAGGAATCCCCACACTGTCTTCCACAATGGTTGAACTAATTTACACTTCCACCAACAGTGTAAGAGTGTTCCTATTTCTCCACATTCTCTCCAGAATCTGCTGTCTCCAGATTTTTTAAATGATCGCCATTCTAAATGGCGTGTGATGGTATCTCAATGTGGTTTTGATTTGCATCTCTCTAATGATCAGTCATGATGAGCATTTTTTCATGCGTTTGTTGGCCTCATGTGTGTCTTCTTTTGTAAAGTGTCTGTTCACATCCTTGGCCCATTTTCGAATGGGCTTGTTTGCTTTTATTCCTGTAAATCTGTTTGAGTTCTTTGTAAATTTTGTATATCAGCCCTTTGTTAGATGCATAGACTTCAAAGATTTTTTCCCATTCTGATGGTTGCCGATTCACTCTAGTGACTGTTTCTTTTGCCGTGCAGAAGCTGTGGAGATTGATTAGGTCCCATTTGTCTATTTTGGCTTTTGTTGCCAATGCTTTTGGTGTTTTGTTCATGAAGTCCTTGCCTACTCCTATGTCCTAAATGGTTTTGCCTAGAGTTTCTTCTGGGGTTTTTATGGTGTCAGGACTTACGTTTAAGTCTTTAATCCATCTGGAGTTAATCTTAGTGAAAGGTGTCAGGAAGGGGTCCAGTTTCTGCTTTCTGCACATGGATAGCCAGTTTTCCCAACACCATTTATTAAATAGGGAATCTTTTCACCATTGCTTCTTTTTGTCTGCTTTATCAAATATTATATGGTTGTAGATATGTTCGGTTGCTTCCGATGCTTCTGTTCTTTTCATTGGCCTATATCTCTGTTTTGGTACGAGTACCATTCTGTTTTGATTACTGTAGCCTTGTAGTATCGTTTGAAGACTGGTAGTGTGATGCCTCCCGCTGTGTTCTTTTTTTTTTAATTTTTATTGCATTATAGGTTTTGGGGTACATGTGCAGAACGTGCAAGATAGTTGCATAGGTACACACATGGCAGTGTGTTTTGCTGCCTTCCTCCTCTTCACCCACAATTGGTATTCATCCCCAGGCTATATCCCCCAACCCCCCCCCCGCTGTCCCTCCCCCATTTCCCCCAACAGTCCCCAGTGTATAGTAGACCGCCTCTCTGTGTCCACGTGTTCTCATTTTTCTCACCCACCTATGAGTGAGTATATGCAGTATTTCTTTTTCTGTTCTTGTGTCAGTTTGCTGAGAATGATGTTCTCCAGATTCATCCATGTCCTTACAAAGGACACAAACTCATCATTTTTTGTTGCTGCATAATATTCCATGGTGTATATGTGCCACATTTTCCCAGTCCAGTCTATCATCGATGGGCATTTGGGTGTGTTATTTTGCTTAGAATTGACTTGGCCTTGCGGGCTCTTTTTTGGTTCCTTATGAAATTCATGGTGGTTTTTTCCAGTTCTCTCAGGAAATTCAATGGTAGTTTGACGGGGATACGATTGATTATGTAAATTACATTGGGTAGCATCGCCATTTTCACGATATTGATTCTTCCTAACCACGAACATGGAATGTGTCTCCATCTGTTTGTGTCCTCTTTTATTTCGTTGAGCAGTGGTTTGTAGTTGTCCTTAAAGAGGTCCCTTACGTTCCTTGTGAGTTGTATTCCTAGGTATTTTATTTTCTTTGTATCAATTGTGAATGGCAGTTCGTTCTTGATTTGGTTCTCTTTAAGTCTGTTATTGGTCTATAGTAATGCTTGTGATTTTTGAACATTGATTTTCTATCCTGTGACTTTGCTAAAGCTGCTTATCAATTTTAGGAGCTTTTGGGCTGAGGTGATGTGGTCTTCTAGGTATACTATCATGTCTTCTGCAAATAGAGACAATTTGGCTTCCACCTTTCCTATTTGAATACCCTTTATTTCTTTTTCTTGCCTGATTGCTCTGGCTAGAACTTCCAGTACTATGTTAAATAGGACTGGTGAGAGAGGGCATCCTTGTGTAGTGCCTGATTTCAAGGGGAATACTTCCAGTTTTTGCCCATTCATTATGATATTGGCTTTTGGTTTGTCATAAATAGCTTTTATTACTTTGAGATATGTTCCATCAATACCAAGTTTATTGACGGTTTTTAGCATAAAGGGCTCTTGAATTTTGTCAAATGCCTTCTCTGTGTCAATTGAGATAATCATGTGGTTTCTGTTTTTGCTTTTGTTTATGTGGTGAATTACATTTATAGACTTGCATATGTTGAACCAGCCTTGCATCCCCGGGATGAATCCTTCTTGATCATGATGGATAAGTTTTTTAATGTGCTGTTGCAATCGGTTTGCCAGTATTTTAGTGAAGATTTTTGCATGTATGTTCATCATGGATATTGGCCTGAAGGTTTCTTTTCTTGTTGAGTCTCTGCCAGGATTTGGTATCAGGATGATGTTGTTCTCATAGAATAATTTGCGAAGGGTTTCCTCTTTTTGAATTATTTGGAACAGTTTTGGAAGGAATGGTACCAGATACTTTTTGTGTGTCTGGTAGTTAGTATTTGTTGTCTTTGGTTAGATTTTGAGCTTTTTTGATCTTGCTCCTCTAGCTCTTTCAATTTTGATGATAGGATGTCAATTTTGGATCTCTCCACTCTTCTCATGTGGGCATTTATTGCTATATATTTTCCTCTACAGACTGCTTTAAATGGGTCCCAGAGATTCTGGTACATTGTGTCTTCATTCTCGTTGATTTCAAAGAACTTCTTTATTTCTGTCTTCATTTCATTGTTGATCCAAGCAACATTCAAGAGCCAGTTGTTCAGTTTCCATGAAGCTGTGCGGTTCTGAGTTATTTTCTGAATTCTGAGATCCAACTTGATTGCACTATGGTCTGAGAAATTTTTTTTATGATTTCAGTTATTTTTCATTTCCTGAGGAGTGCTTTACTTCCAATTATGTAATCAGTTTTGAAGTAAGTGTGATGTGGTGCTGAGAAGAATGTATATTCTGTGGATGTTGTGTGGAGAGTTCTGTAAATGTCTATCAGGTTTGCTTGTTTCAGGTCTGAGTTCAAGTCCTTGATATCCTTGTTAATTTTCTGTCCGGTTGATCTGTCTGATATTGACAGTGGATTCTTAAAGTCTTCCACGATTATTATTATTTTTTTAATCTAATTTTTTTAATATTTTAAATTTTTATTGTATTATAGGTTTGGGGTATATGTGAAGAGTGTGCAAAATAGTTGCATAGGTACACACATTTCAGTGGGCTTTGCTGCCTTCCTCCCCTTAACCCCCACTTGGCGTTTATCCCCAGGCTATCTCTCCCCAGACCCCTGCACTTTCCCTCCTCCTTCCCCCCAACAGACCCTAGTGTGTAGTAGACCCCCTCCCTGTGTCCACGTTTTCTCATTTTTCTCACCCGCCTATGAGTGAGAATATGTGGTATTTGTTTCTCTGTTCTTGTGTCAGTATGCTGAGAATGATGTTCTCCAGATTCATCCATGTCCTTACAAAGGACACAAACTCATCATTTTTGGTTGCTGCATAATATTTTATGGTGTATATGTGCCACGTTTTCAAAGTCCAGTCTATCATCGATGGGCATTTGGGTTGGTTCCAGGTCTTTGCTATTGTAAACAGTGCTGCAGTGAACATTCATGTTTATGTGTCCTTATAGTAGAACAATTTACAGCCCTTTGGATATATACCCAGTAATAGGATTGCTGGGTCAAATGGAATTTCTATTTCTAGGTCCTTGAGAAATCGCCACACTGTCTTCCACAATGGTTGAACTAATTTACACTTCCACCAACAGTGTAAGAATGTTTCTATTTCTCCACATCCTCTCCAGCATCTGCTGTCTCCAGATATCTTAATGATCGCCATTCTAACTGGTGTGAGATGGTATCTCAATGTGGTTTTGATTTGCATCTCTCTAATGACCAATGATGATGAGCATTTTTTCATTTGTTTGTTGGCCTCATGTACGTCTTCTTTTGTAAAGTGTCTGTTCATGTCCTTTGCCCATTTTTGAATGGGCTTGTTTGTTTTTTTCCTGTAAATCTGTTTGAGTTCTTTGTAAATTCTGGATATCAGCCCTTTGTCAGATGCGTAAACTGCAAGGATTTTTATCCATTCTGTTGGTTGCTGATAAACTCTAGTGACTGTTTCTTTTGCCATGCAGAAACTGTGGAGTTTGATTAGGTCCCATTTGTCTATTTTGGCTTTTGTAGCCAATGATTTTGGTGTTTTGTTCATGAAGTCCTTGCCTACTCCTATGTTCTGAATGGTTTTGCGTAGATTTTCTTCTGGGTTTTTATCGTGTCAGGTCTTATGTTTAAGTCTTTAATCCATCTGGAGTTAATTTTAGTGTAAGGTGTCAGGAAGGGGTCCAGTTTCTGCTTTCTGCACATGGCTAGCCAGTTTTCCCAGCACCATTTATGAAACAGGGAATCTTTTCCCCATTGCTTGTTTTTGTCTGGTTTATCAAAGATTGTATGGTTGTAGATATGTTGTGTTTCCTCCGATGCCTCTGTTCTGTTCCATTGGTCTATATCTCTGTTTTGGTACCAGTACCATGCTGTTTTGATTACTGTAGCCTTGTAGTATTGTTTGAAGTCTGGTAGTGTGATGCCCCCCGCTGTGTTCTTTTTCTTAGAATTGACTTGGCTATGCGGGCTCTCTTTTAGTTCCATATAAAGTTCATGGTGGTTTTTTCCAGTTCTGTGAAGAAATTCAATGGTAGTTTGATGGGGATAGCATTGATTGTGTAAATTACTTTGGGCAGTATAGCCATTTTTACGATATTGATTCTTCCTAACCACGAACATGGAATGTTTCTCCATCTGTTTGTGTCCTCTATTATTTCTTTGAGCTGTGGTTTGTAGTTGTCCTTAAAGAGGTCCATTACATTCCTTGTGAGTTGTATTCCTAGGTGTTTTATTTTCTTTGTAGCAATTGTGAATAGCAGTTCTTTCTTGATTTGGTTCTCTTTAAGTCTGTTATTGGTGTATAGGAATGCTTGTGATTTTTGCACATTGATTTTATATCCTGAGACTTTGCTGAAGTTGCTTAGCAGTCTGAGGTACTTTTGGGCTGAGGTGATGGGGTGTTCTAGGTATACTATCATGTCTTCTGCAAATAGAGACAATTTGGCTTTTACCTTTCCTATTTGAATAGCCTTCATTTTTTTTTCTTGCCTGATTGCTCTGGCTAGAACTTCCAGTACTATGTTGAATAGGAGTGGTGAGAGAGGGCATACTTGTCTAGTGCCGGATTTCAAAGGGAATGCTTCCAGTTTTTTTTTCCGTTAAGTATGATATTGGCTGTTGGTTTGTCATAAATCGCTTTTATTACTTTGAGATATGTTCCATCAATACCAAGTTTATTGAGAGTTTTTAGCATAATTGGCTGTTGAGTTTTGTCAAATGCCTTCTCTGTGTCAATTGAGATAATCATGTGGGTTTTTTTTTGTTTCTGTTTATGCGCTGAATTACATTTATAGACTTGCATATGTTGAACCAGCCTTGCATCCCCGGGATGAATCCTACTTGATCATGATGGATAAGCTTTTTAATGTGCTGTTGCAATCGGTTTACCAGTATTTTATTGAAGATTTTTGCATCTATGTTCATCATAGATATTGGGCTGAAGTTTTCTTTTCTTGTTGAGTCTCTGCCGAGTTTCAGTATCAGGATGATTTTGGTCTCATGAAATGATTTGGGAAGGGTTCCCGCTTTTTGAATTATTTGGAATAATTTCAGAAGGAATGGAACTAGATCCTCTTTTTGTGTCTGGTAGAATTCGGCTGTGAACCCATCTGGACCTGGAATTTTTTTTGTGTGGCAGGCTCTTAATTGCTGCCTCAAATTCAGACCTTGTTATTGGTCTATTCATAGTTTCAGCTTCCTCCTGGTTTAGGCTTGCGAGGACACAGGCATTCAGGAATTTATCCATTTCTTCCTGGTTTACTAGTTTATGTGCAAAGAGTTGTTTGTAGTATTCTCTTATGATGGTTTGAATTTCTGTGGAATCTGTAGTGATATATTCTTTATCGTTTATTACTGCATCTATTTGGCTGTTCTCTCTTTTCTTTTTTAACAGTCTGGCTAGTGGTCTTTCTATTTTGTTGATCTTTTCGAAAAACCAGCTCTTCGATTTATTGATCTTTTGAAGGGTTTTTCTTGTCTCTATCTCCTTCAGTTCTGCTCTGATCTTAGTTATTCCTTGTCTTCGGCTAGGTATTGAGCTTTTTTGATCTTGCTTTTCTAGCTCTTTCAATTTTGACGATAGGGTGTCCATTTTGAATCTTTCCACTCTTCTCATGTGGGCACTTATTGCTATATATTCTCCTCTACAGACTGCTTTAAATGTGTCCCAGTGATTCTGGTACGTTGTGTCTTCATTCTCATTGGTTTCGAAGAACTTCTTTATTTCTGTCTTCATTTCATTGTTTATCCAAACAATATTCAAGAGCCAGTTTTTCAGTTTCCATGAAGCTATGCGGTTCTGAGTTATTTTCTGAATTCTGAGTTCCAACTTGAGTGCACTATGGTCTGAGAGACTGTTTGTTATGATTTCAGTTGTTTTGCGTTTGCTGAGGAGTGCTTTACTTCCAATTATGTGGTCAATTTTGGAGTAGGTGTGATGTGGTGCTGAGAAGAATGTATATTTTATGGAGTTGAGGTGGAGAGTTCTGTAAATGTCTATCAGGTTTGCTTGTTCCAGGTCTGAGTTCAAGTCCTGGATATCCTTGTTAATTTTCTGTCTGGTTGGTCTGTCTGATATTGACAGTGGAGTGTTAAAGTCTTCCACTTTTATTGTGTGGGATTCTAAGCCTCTTTTTAAGTCATTAAGAATGGGGGAGGGCAGCGGGGGGGGCTGGGGAGGGATAGCCTGCGGATGAATGCCAAGTGTGGGTGAAGGGGAGGAAGGCAGCAAAACACACTGCCATATGTGTACCTGTGCAACTATCTTGCACGTTCTGCACATGTACCCCAAAACCTATAATGCAATAAAAAAATTTTTAAAAAAAGAACTAGCCTTATATATCTTTGTGGTCCTGCATTGGGTCCATATATACTTACAATCATTAGCTCTCTTTGTTGTATCGATCCTTTTACCATTATGTAATGACCTTATTTGTCCCTTTTGACCTTTGTTGCTTTAAAGTCTATTTTATCAGAGACGAGAATTGCAACTCCTGCTTTTATTGCTCTCCATTGGCATGGTAAATCTTCCTCCATCCCTTTATTTTGAGACTTTGTGTATTCTTGCGTGTGATGTGGGTGTTCTGTATACAGCACACCGACCGGTTTTGGCTTTTTATCCAATTTGCCAGTCTCTGTCTTTTGATTGGTGCATTTAGCCCATTTACATTTAGGGTTAATATTGTTATTTGTGAATTTGATACTGCCATTTTGATGCTAGCTGGCTCTTTTGCCCGTTGGTTCATGTAGATTCTTCATTTTGTTGATGGTCTTTAGCATTTGGTGTGCTTTAAGATGGCTGGAACTGGTTGTTTCTTTCTATGTGTAGTGCCTCTTTCAGGAGCTTTTGTAAAGCAGGCCTAGTGGTGACAAAATCTTCGAGTACTTTCTTGTTTCATGAAGGATTTTGTTTTTCCTTCACTTATGAAACTCAGTTCGGCTGGATATGAAATTCTGGGTTGAGAGTTCTTTTTTTTAAGGATGTTGAATATTGGCCCCCACTCTCTTCTGGCTTGTAGAGTCTCTCCTGAGAGATCTGCTGTGAATCTGATGGGCTTCCCTTTGTGGGTGACCCGACCTTTCTCTCTGGCTTCCCTTAGTATTTTCTCCTTCATTTCAACCCTGGTGAATCTGACAATTATGTGCCTTCGGGTTGCTCTTCTTGCGGAGTATCTTTGTGGTGTTCTCTGTATTTCTTGGAGTTGAGTATTGACCTGTCTTGCTAGGTTGGGGAAATTTTCCTGGATAATATCCTGAAGCGTGTTTTCCAACTTGGATTCATTCTCTTCATCACATTCTGATACAGCTATCAAACGTAAGTTGGGTCTCTTCACATAGTCCCACATTTCATGGAGATTTTGTTAATTCCTGTTTGTGCTTTTTTCTTTAATCTTGGTTTCTCGTTTTATTTCATTGAGTTGATCTTCAACTTCCGATATTCTTTCTTCTGCTTGGTCAATTCGGCTGTTGAAACTTGTGCATGCTTCGGGAAGTTCTCGTGTTGTGTTTTTCAGCTCCTTCAATTCATTCATATTCCTCTCTAAGTTGTCCATTCTTGTTATCAATTCCTCGAATCTTTTTTCAAATCTTTTTTCAAGGTTCTTAGTTTCTTTGCAGTGATTTTGAACATGTTCTTTTAGCTCACTGAAGTTTCTCATTATCCACTTTCTGAAGTCTGATTCCGTCATTTCATCACACTCATTCTCAGTCCAGCTTGGTTCCCTTGCTTGTGAGGAGTTTTGGTCCTTTTTAGGAGGTGAGGTGTTTTGGTTTCGGGTGTTTGCCACCTTTTTGCGCTGGTTTCTTTTAATCTTTATGGATGTATCCACCTGTCATCTTAGTAGTTGCTGATTTTTCAATTGGGTCTCTGTGTGGATGCCGAGATTGTTGATGATGAAGTATTTCTGTTACTTAGTTTTCCTTCTAATGGTCTAGCGCCTCTCCTGTATGAGTGCTGAGGTTCACTACAGGCCCTGCTTGTCTGGGGTATACCTGTAGCAGCTGTGGAACAGTGAGGGATGATACCAGTTTCTTCTGCTGTCTTTGTTTCAGAATGATGCCCACCAAATGTCAGTCTGATTAGTTCTTTTTTGGAGTGACTCTTTGGATATACAGGGGTCATGGAGCTGCTTCAGGAGATGGTGTCTGCTTTATAGGAGCTCCAGTGCTGAGCTGTGAGCTCCGTTTTTCATTCAGAGTTGTTTGGAGTTTGTTTATGTCTGCTGTAATAGAACTCATAAAACACCACCCTTTCTTTTTTTTCCCTCTTAAATGCTCTATCTCAGGGAGTTGTGGCTTTCTTTATGAATATCTGTTGCACTGTCCTGCCCAACTAGGAGGCAGTCTATTCATTATTTGCCTGCCGGGGCTCTGACCTGCTAGTATGGGTCCGCCCTGTTGCTGCCTGCATCCCTTCTGCTGTGGAGCACTCCCCACTCCTGGCAAAGTCTCTCTGTTATGGCAGGTTGCCTCAGCAATGGCAGGCTCCGTCAGCTCTGGGCGGTACTTCAGTAGGAGCAGCTTGTTTCAGTAATGGCGGATGCCCCTCCCTCACCTGGCTACACTGTCCTAGATGCCAACAGCAAAACTGTCAGCCCCAAGAGCCTCCAGTCGCCGCCCTGCTTGCCCCCATGAGGGTGGGACCCGCCGAGCCTGATCACCCAGCTCCCTGCCTCAGAGTCCGTTCTCTCTTTCTCTCTCTTCCTCTCAACAAGCTGAAAGGTCGACATTCTCACTGGCGCCCCAGTAGCCTGCCGATAGGGCACTAGGATCCATGCGATCTCCTGTGCCGCTGCCCACTGCATCGGCTCAGATCACACTTCCCAGAAAAGTCCTGGCCTGTCTCATTGTCCAAGTCCCGTTCAATCAGATGGACATGCCAATCTGCCCTTCCAAATCTCAGATTGCCCATTTAACAGGGCACCCAGACAAGTGAGTTCCCTGCCAGATCCGGCTGCGGTGCCGGTCAAAGCGGCCATGTGAGCCGGCTGCTAGCTGGCTGTACTATCATCCCGTGTCTCTCCCACACCTGGGACTTTGAACGCTTTGTAGACAAAAAACGTCCATCCGAGAATGCGGCTAGGACTCACCTTCTGTGCCTTCACTGAGAGCTGCAATCCTGAGTCGCTTCTACGACGCCATCTTGCGAGTCCCCCTAACTTACATAGTTGAACAAACTCACAGAAGAGCAAATTGAAGAAAAACATTCTTTTTTGTTTTTGAGGCAGCTTTACTGCTATTTCATTATATACGGGATTTCTCCTAGAAATGCCTGTTTTGAGATTCCCCACAGAAAGCGTTTCCAAACTGCTGCAGAAAAACATAAATTTAACTCTGTAAGTTGAATGTACACATTGATAACCATTCTGTTAGATAGCTCCGTTTTGGTTTTAGAACCAGATATTTCTCATTACAGCCTAGACTCCGATTCACTCAGGAATATCCAAATGCAGCTTTTACCAGAAACGTGTTTCTAACTCCTGAAATTAAGGAGAGATTTAACTTACTTAGTTGAAGAAATGCACAGCAGAGCAAACTAAAGCTATTTTTTTTTTTTGTTTTTGAGGACGTTTTACTCCTATTTTGTTATATGTGGGAATTCTGCTAGAAATGTCTGTTTTGATATTCCCCACAGAATGCGTTTCCAAACTGCTGCAGAAACACATGAGTTTAACTCTGTAATGTGAATGTACACATTGACAACCATTCTGTTTCATAGCTCCGTTTTGGTTTTTGAACCACATAATTCTCCTTAAAGCATATGCTCCCATACACTCAGGAATATCCAAATGCAGTTTTTACCAGAAAAGTGTTTCTAACTCCTGAATATAAGGAGAGATTTAACTTACTTAGTTGAACAAACGCACAGCAAAGCAAATTGAAGGATAACGTTTTTTCTTTGTTTTTGACTCAGTTTTACTGCTATTTCATTATATGCGGGATTCTGTTAGAAATGCCTGTTTTGATATTCTCCACAGAAAGCGTTTCCAAACTGCTGCAGAAACACATGAGTTTAACTCTGTAAGATGAATGTACACATTGACAACCATTCTGCTAGATAGCTCCGTTTTGGTTGTAGAACCAGAAATTTATCATTACACCATATGCTCACATTCACTCAGGAAGATCCAAACGCAGCTATTACCAGAAACGTGTTTCTAACTCCTGAATCTACGGATAGATTTAACTCACATAGTTGAACAAACGCACAGCAGGAGCGATTGAAGGATAAGTATCTTTTGTGATTTAGAGGCAGTTTTATGGCTATTTTATTATATGCCCTAATTCTGCTAGAAATGCCTGCTTTGCGATTCCCCAAAGAAAGGGTTTCCAAACGGCTGGAGAAGCACAGGAGTTTAACTCTGTAAGTTGAATGTACACATTTGCAACCATTCTGTTAGATAGCTCCGTTTTTGTTTTAAAAGCAGATATTTCTAATTACAGCATAAACTCACATTCTCTCAAAAATATCCAAACGCAGCTTTTACCAGAAACGTGTTTCTAATTCCTGAATCAAATGAGAGATTTAACTCACTTAGTTGAACAAACGCAGAGCAGGGCAGATGGGAGGATTCGTTTCTTTCGTGGTTTAGAGGCAGTTTTACTGCTATTTTGTTATATGTGGGAATTCTGCTAGAAATGCCTGTTTTGATATTCTCCACAGAAAGCATTTCCAAACTGATGCAGAAACACATGACTTTAAGTCTGTAGGTTGAATGTACACATTGACAACCATTCTGTTAGACAGCTCCATTTTGATTTTAGAAGCAGGTATTTCTAATTACAGCATAGGGTCCCATTCACTCAGGAATATTTAAATGCAGCTTTTACCAGAAACGTGTTTCTAACTCCTGAATCTAAGGAGAGATTTAACTCACTTAGTTGAACAAACGCAGAGAAGGGCATATTGAAGCTTTCGTTTCTTTCGTGTTTTAGAGGCAGTTTTACTGCTGTTTTAATATATGCGGGAATTCTTCTAGAAATGCCTGTTTTGATATTCCCACAGAAAGCATTTCCAAACTGCTGCAGAAACATATAAGATTTACTCTGAAAGTTGAATGGACACATTGACAACCATTCTGTTAGACAGCTTCGTTTTGGTTGGAGAACCAGATATTTATCATTACACCGTATGCTCACATTCACTAAAAATTATCCAAACGCAGATATTACCAGAAACGTTTTTCTAACTCCTGAATCTAAGGAGAGATTTACCTCACTTAGTTGAACAAACGCACAGCAGGGGCGATTGAAGGATACCTATCTTTTGTGTTTTAGAGCCAGTTTTATGGCTATTTTGTTATATGCGGTAATTCTGCTAGTAATGCCTGTTTGAGATTCCCCAAAGAAAGCGTTTCCAAACTGCTGCAGAAACACATGAGTTTAACTCTGTAAGGATAATGTACACATTGACAACCATTCGGTTAGATAGCTCCGTTTTGGTTGTAGAACAAGATATTTATCATTACACCATATGCTCACATTCACTTAGGAATATCCAAACGCAGCCATTACCAGAAACGTGTTTCTAACTCCTGAATCTAAGGAGAGATTTAACTCACTTAGTTGAACAAACACACAAAAGAAGCGATTGAAAGATACGTATCTTTTGTGTTTTAGAGACAGTTTTACTGCTATTTTGTTATATGCGGAAATTCTGGTAGAAATGCCTGTTTTGAGATTTTTCACAGAAAACCTTTCCAAACTGCTGCAGAAACACATGAGTTTAACTTTGTTAGTTGAATGTAAACGTTGAGAACCATTCCCTTAGATAGCTCCGTTTTGGTTTTAGAACGAGATATTTCTCATTACAGCATATACTCCCATTCACTCAGAAATATCCAAATGCAGTTTTTACCAGAAACGTGTTTCTAATTCCTGAATCTAAAGGGAGATTTAACTCACTTAGCAGAATAAACGAACAGGAGAACAGATTGAAAGACACGTTTGTTCTGTGTTTTAGGCAGAGTTTTACTGCTATTTTGTTATATGCCAGTATACTGCTGGAAATGCCTGTTTTGAGATTCTCCACAAACAGCATTTCCAGACTGCCTTTTAAACACACGAGTTTAACTCTGTAAGTTGAATGCACACATTAACAACCGTTCTGTTAGATAGCTCCGTTTTGGTTTTAGAACCAGATAGTTCTCATTACAGCATATACTCCCATTCAATCAGGAATGTCCAAACGCAGCTCTTACCAGAAACGTGTTTCTAACTACTGAATCTAAAGGGAGATTTAACTCACTTAGCTGAACAAACGCACAGCAGAGCAGATTGAAGAAAACGTTTGTTCTGTGCTTTAGGCAGAGTTTAACTGCTATTTCATTATATGCTATAATATTGCTGGAAATGCCTGTTTTGAGATTCTCCACAGAAAGCGTTTCCAGACTGCCCCTTAAACACACGAGTTTAACTCTGTAAGTTGAATGCACACACTGACAAACACTCTGTTAGATAGCTCCGTTTTGGTTTTAGAACCAGATAGTTCTCATTAGAGCATATACTCCCATTCACTCAGGAATGTCCAAATGCAGCTCATACCAGAAACGTGTTTCTAACTCCTGAATCTAAAGGGAGATTTAACTCAATTAGCTGAACAAGCGCACAGCAGAGCAGATTGAAGGATAAGATTCTTCTGTGTTTTAGGCAGAGTTTTACTGCTATTTCGTTATATGCGGGAATACTGCTGGAAATGCCGGTTCTGAGATTCTCCACAGAAAGCGTTTGCGAACTACTGCTTCAACACATCAGTTTAACTCTGTAACTTGAATGCACACATTGACAACCATTCTGATAAATAGCTCCGTTTTGGTTTTAGAACCAGATAGTTCTCATTACAGCATGTACTCTCATTAACTCAGGAATGTCCAAATGCAGCTCTTACACGAAACATGATTCTAACTCCTGAATCAAAAGGGACATTTAACTCACTTAGCTGAACAAACGCACAGCAGAGCAGATTGAAGGATACGTTTCTTCTGTGTTTTAGGCAGAATTTTACTGCTATTTTGTTATATGCGGGAATACTGCTGGAAATGCCTGTTTTGAGATTCTTCACAGAAAGCGTTTCCAGACTGCCCGTGAAACGCACGAGTTTAACTCCATAAGTTTAATGCACACATTGACAACCGTTCTGTTAGATAGATCCGTTTTGGTTTTAGAACCAGATAGTTCTCATTACAGCATATACTCTACAAAGAAAGCGTTTTCATACTCCTGCTTCAACACACGAGTTTAACTCTGTAAGTTGAATTCACACATTGACAATCGTGCTGTTAGATAGCTCCGGTTTGGTTTTAGAACCAGATAGATCTCATTACAGCATATAATCCCATTCACTCAGGAATGTCCAAACGCAGCTCTTACAAGAAACGTGTTTCTAACTTCTGAATCGAAAGGGAGATTTAACTCTCTTAGGTGAACAACGCACAGCAGAGCAGATTGAAAGTTACATTTCTTCTGTGTTTTAGGCAGAGGTTTACTGCTATTTCATTATATGCGGGAATACTGCTGGAAATGCCTGTTTTGAGATTCTCCACAGAAAGGGTTTTTATACTGCCCCTTAAAACACGAGTTTAACTCTGTAAGTTTAATGCACACATTGACGACTCTTCTCTTAGATAGCTCCGTTTTGGCTTTAGAACCAGATAGTTCTCATTACATCATATACTCCCATTCACTCAGGAAAGTCCAAACGCAGCGCTTACCAGAAACGTGTTCCTAACTCCTGAATCTACAGGGAGATTTAACTCACTTAGCTGAACAAACGCACAGCAGAGTAGATTGAAGAATACGTTTCTTCACTGTTTTAGGCAGAGATTTACTGCTATTTCGTTTTATGCAAGAATACTGCTGGAAAAACCTGTATTGAGATTCTCCACCGAAAGCCTTTCCAGACTGCCCCTTAAACACACGACTTTAACTCTGTAAGTTGAATGCACACATTGACAAACGTTCTGTTAGATAGCTCCGTTTTGGTTTAAGAACCAGATAGTTCTCATTACAGCATATACTCCCATTCACTCAGGAATGTCCAAGTGCAGCTCTTACCAGAAACGTGTTTCTAACCCCTGAATCTAAAGGGAGATGTAACTCACTTAGCTGAAGAAACGCACAGCAGAGCAGACTGAAGGACACGTTTCTTCTCTGTTAAGTAGAGTTTTACTGCTATTTCGGGATATGCGGGAATTCTGCTGAAAATGCCAGATTTGAGATTCACCACAGAAAGCATTTCCAGACCACCTATTAAACACATGAATTTAACTTTTTAAGTTGAATCCACACTTTGACAACCGTTCTGTTAGATAGCTCCGTTTTGGTTTTAGAACCCGATAGTTCTCATTACAGAATACACTCCCATTCACTCAGCAATTTCCAATCGCAGCTCTTACCAGAAACGTGTTTCTAACTCCTAAATCTTAAAGGAGATTTAACTCACTTATCTAAAGAAACGCACAGCAGAGCAGATTGAAGAATACATTTCTTCTGAGTTTTAGGCAGAGTTTAACTGCTATTTCATTATATGCGGGAATATTGCTGGAAATGCCTGTTTTGAGATTATCCACAGAATGCGTTTCCAAACTACTGCTTCAACACACGAGTTTTACTCTGTAAGTTGAATGCACACATTCACAACCTTGCTGTGAGATAGCTGGGTTTTGGTTTTAGAAGCAGATTGTTGTCATTACAGCATATACTCCCATTCACTGAGGAATGTCCAAACGCAGCTTTTACCAGAAACGTGTTTCTAACTCCTGAATCTAAAGGGAGATTTAACTCACTTAGCTGATCAAACGCACAGCAGAGCAGATTGAAGGATACGTTTCTTATGTGTATTATGCAGTTTTACTGCTATTTTGTTATATGCGGGAATACTGCTGAAAATGCTTGTTTTGAGATTCTCCACAGAAAGCGTTTCCAAACTACTGCTGCACACACGTTCTTAACTCTGTAAGTTGAATGCACACATTAACAACCGTGCTGTTAGATAGTTCCATTTTGGTTTTAGAAGCAGATTGTTCTCATTATAGCATATATGCCCTTTCACTCAAAAATGTCCAAAGGCAGCTGTTACCAGAAATATGTTTTCAACTCCTGAATCTAAAGGGAGATTTAACTCACTTAGCTGAACAAACGCACAGCAGAGCAGATTGAAAGATGTGTTTCTTCTGTGTTTTAGACAGAGTTTTATGGCTATTTCTTTATATGCGGGAATACTGTTGGAAATGCCTGTTTTGAGATTCCCCACAGAAAGCGTTTCCAAACTACAGCTTCAACACATGAGTTAATCTCTCTAAGTTGAATGCACATTGACAACTGTTCTGTTAGATAGCTCCGTTTTGGTTTTAGAAGCAGATATTTCTCATTACAGCATATACTATCATTCACTCAGGAATGTTCAAATGCAGCCCTTACTAGAAAAGTATTTCTAACTTTTGAATCTAAAGGGAGATTTAACTCACTTAGCTGAACAAACGCACAGCAGAGCAGATTGAAGGAAACGTTTCTTCTGTGTTTCAGGCAGAATTTTACTGCTATTTCCTTATATGCGTGAATACTGCTGGAAAATCCTGTTTTGAGATTCTCCACCAAAAGCGTTTCCAGACTGCCCCTTAAACACACGTGTTCAACTCTGTAAGTTGAATGCACACGTTGACAACCGTTGTATTAGATAACACCGTTTTGGTTTTAGAACCAGATAGTTCTCATTACAGCATATACTCCCATTCACTCAGGAATGTACAAACGCAGCTCTTACCAGAAACGTGTTTCTTACTCCTGAATCTTAAGGGAGATTTAACTCAATTAGCTGAACAAATGCACAGCAGAGCAAATTGAAGGATAGGTTTCTTCTGTGCTTTAGGCAGAGCTTTACTGCTATTTCATTATATGCGGGAGTACTGTTGGAAATTCCTGTTTTGAGATTCCCCACAGAAAGCGATTCCAAACTACTGCTTCAACACACGAGTTTAACTCTGTATGCTGAATGCACACATTGACAACCGGTCTGTTAGATAGCTTCGTTTTGGTTTTAGAACCAAATAGTTCTCATTAAAACATATACTCCCATTAACTCAGGAATGTCGAAACACAGCTCTTAACAGAAACGTGTTTCTATCTCCTGAATCTAAAGGGAGATTTAACTCACTTAGCTGAACAAACGCCCAGCAGAACAGATTGAAGGATAGGTTTCTTCTGTGTTTTAGCCAGAGTTTTACTGCTATTTCGTTATATGCGGGAAAACTGCTGGAAAGGCCTGTTTTGAGATCTCTCCACAGAAACCGTTTCCAAACTACTGCTTCAACACCCGAGTTTGAATCTGTAAGTTAAATGCACACATTGACAACCGTGGTGTTAGATAGCTCCGTTTTGGTTTTAGAAGCAGATAGTTCTCATTACAGCATATACTCCCATTCACTCAGGAAGGTCCAAACGCAGCGCTTACCAGAAACGTGTTCCTAACTCCTGAATCTACAGGGAGATTTAACTCACTTAGCTGAACAAACGCACAGCAGAGTAGATTGAAGGATATGTTTCTTCACTGTTTTAGGCAGAGATTTACTGCTATTTCGTTTTATGCAAGAATACTGCTGGAAAAACCTGTATTGAGATTCTCCACCGAAAGCCTTTCCAGACTGCCCCTAAAACACACGAGTTCAACTCTGTAAGTTGGATGCACACGTTGACAACCGTTGTGTTAGATAGCTCCGTTTTGGTTTTAGAACCAGATAGTTCTCATTACAGCATATTCTCCCATAAACTCAGGAATATCCAAACGCAGCACTTACCAGAAACGTGTTTCTAACTCCTGAATCTAAAGGAAGATTTATCTCACTTAGCTGAACAAACTCACAGAAGAGCATATAGAAGGATAAGTTTCTTCTGTGTTTTAGGCAGAGTTTTACTGATATTTCGTTATAAGCGGGAATACTGCTGGAAATGCCTGTTTTGGGATTGTCCACAGAAAGCGTTTCCAATCAACTGCTTCAACACACGAGTTTAACTCTGTAAGTTGAATGCACACATTGACAACCGTTCTGCTAGATAGCCCCGTTTTTGTTTTAGAAACAGACAGTTCTCATTACAGCATATACTCCCATTCACTCAGTAATGTTCAAACGCAGCTCTTCCCAAAAAACGTGATTCAAACTTCTGAATCTACAGGGAGATTCAACTCACTTAGCTTAACAAATGCACAGCAGAGCAGATTGAAAGATACGTTTCTTCTCTGTTTTAGGCAGAGTTATACTGCTATTTCATTACATGCGGGAATACTGCTGGAAATGCCTGTTTTGAGATTGTCCACAGAAAGCGTTTCCAAACTACTGCTTCAACACACAAGATTAACACTGTAAGTTGAATGCACACATTGACCACCGTGCTGTTAGATAGCTCCGTTTTGGTTATAGAAGCAGATAGTTCTCATTTAAGCATATACTCCCTTTCACTCAGGAATGTCCAAATGCAGCTCTTACCAGAAATGTGGTTCCAACTCCTGAATTTAAAGGAAGATTTAACTCACTTAGGTGAACAAATCCACAGCAGAGCAGATTGAAGGATACGTTTCATCTGTGTTTTAGGCAGAGTTGTAATTCTGTTTTGTTATATGTGACAATACTGACGGAAATGCCTGTTTTGAGATTCTCCAAAGAAAGAGTTTCCAGACTGTTCCTTAAACACACGAGTTTAACTCTGTAAATTGAATGCACACTTTGACAACCGTGCTGATAGATATATTTGTTTTGGTTCTAGAACCAGATATTTCTCATTACAGCATATATTCCCATTCACTCAGGAATGTCTAATCGCAGCTCTTACCAGAAACGTGATTCTAACTCCTGAATCTAAAGGGAGATTTAACTCAGCTGAACAGACGCACAGCAGAGCAGGTTCAAGAATACGTTTCTTCTGTGTTTTAGGCAGAGTTTTACTGATATTTCATTATATGCGGGAATACTGCTGGAAATGCCTGTTTTGGGATTGTCCACAGAAAGCGTTTTCAATCTACTGCTTCAACACACGAGTTTAACTCTGTAAGTTGAATGTAAACATTGACAACCGTGCTGTTAGAAAGCTCCATTTTGGTTTTAGAACAAGATACTTCTCTTTACAGCATATGCTCTCTTTCACTCAGGAATGTCCAAACACAACACTTACCAGAAACGTGTTTCTTACTCCTGAATCTCAAGGGAAATTTAACTCACTCAGCTGAACAAACGCAGAGAAGAGCTGTTTGAAGGATATGTTTCTTCTGTATTTTAGGCAGAGTTTTACTGCTATTTCATTATATGCGGGAATACTTCTGGAAATGCCTGTTTTGAGATTCTCCACAGAAAGCGTTTCCAAACTATGGCTTAAACACACAAGTTTAACTCTGTAAGTTGAATGAGCACATTGACAACCTTTCTGTTAGATAGCACCGTTTTGGTTTTAGAACCAGATAGTTCTCATTACATCATATACTCCCATTCACTCAGGAATGTCCAAACGCAGCACTTACCAGAAATGTGTTTCTAAATCCTGAGTCGAAAGAAAGATTTAACTCACTTAGCTGAACAAACGCAAAGCAGAAAAGATTGAAGGATATGTTTCTTTTTTGTTTTAGGCAGAGTTTTACTGCTATTCCGTTATATTCTGGAATACTGCTGGAAATGCCTGTTTTGAGATTCTCAACAGAATGCGTTTGCAAACTACTCCTTCAACACACGAGTTTAACTCTGTAAGTTGAATGCGCACATTGACAACCTTCTGTTAGATAGCTCCGTTTTAGTTTTAGAACCAGATAGTTCTCATTACAGAATACATTCCAATTCACTCAGGAATGTCCAAACGCAGCTCTTACCAGAAACGTGTTTCTAACTTCTGAATCTAAAGGGAGATTTAACTCACTTAGCTGAACAAACGCACAGAAGAGCACATTTAAGGATTAGTTTCTTCTGTGTTTTAGTCAGAATTTTACTGCTATTTTGTAATATGCGGGAATCCTGCTGGAAATGCCTGTTTTGAGATTCTCCACAGAAAGCGTTTCCAAACTACTGCTTCAACATACGAGTTTATCTCTGTAAGCTGAATGCACACAGTGACAACTGTTCTGTTAGATAGCTCCGTTTTGGTTTTAGAACCAGATAGTTCTCATTAGAGAGTACATTCCCATTCACTCAGGAAAGTCCAAACGCAGCTCTTACCAGAAACGTGTTTCTAACTCCTGAATCTAAAGGGAATTTTAACTCACTCAGTTGAACAAACGCATCGCACAGCAGATTGAAGAATACGTTTCTTCTCTGTTTTAGGCAGAGTTTTACTGCTATTTTGTTTTATGCGGGATTACTTCCAGAAATCCCTGTTTTGTGATTCTTCACAGAAAGTGTTTAAAAACTACTCCTTCAACACACGAATTTAACTCTGTATGTTGAATGAACACATTGACAACCGTTCTGTTAGATAGCTCCGTTTTTGTTTTAGAAGCAGATATTTCTCATTACAGCATATACTCCCATTCACTCAGGAATGTCCAAACGCAGCTCTTACCAGAAACGTGTTTCTATTTCCTGAATCTAAAGGGATATTTAACTCACTTAGCTGAACAAAGGCACAGCAGAGCAGATTGAAGGATACGTTTCTTCTCTGTTTTAGGCCGAGTTTTACTGCTATTTCCTTATATGCGGGAATACTGCTGGAAATGCCTGCTTTGTGATTCTCCACAGAAAGCGTTTCCAAGCTACTGCATCAGCACACGAGTTTAACTCTGTAAGTTGAATGCACACGCTGACAACTGTTCTGTTAGATAGCTCCGTTTTGGTTTTAGCAACAGATAATTCTCATTACAGCATACAATCCCATTCACTCAGGAATGTCCAAACGTAGCTCTTACCAGAAACGTGTTTCTAAGTCCTGAATCTAACGGGAGATTTAACTCACTTAGCTGAACAAACGCACAGCAGAGCAGATTGAATTATAGGATTCTTCTGCGTTTTAGGCAGAGTTTAACTGCTATTTCGTTATATGCGGGAATACTGCTGGAAATGCCTGTTTTGAGATTCTCCACAGAAAGCGTTTCCAAACTACTGCTTCAACACACGAGTTTAACTCTTTAAGTTGAATGCACACATTGACAACCATTATGTTAGATAGCTTTGTTTTGGTTTTGGAAGCAGATAGTTCTCATTACAGCATTTACTCCCATTCATTCAGGAACGTCCAAACGCAGCTGTTACCAGAAACGCGTTTCTAACTACTGAATCTAAAGGGAGATTTAACTCACTTAGCTGAACCAACGCACAGCAGAGCACATTTAAGGATTAGTTTCTTCTGTGTTTTAGGCAGAATTTTACTGCTATTTTGTAATATGGGGGAATCCTGCTGGAAATGCCTGTTTTGAGATTCTCCACAGAAAGCGTTTCCAAACTACTGCTTCAACACACGAGTTTATCTCTGTAAGCTGAATGCACACAGTGACAACTGTTCTGTTAGATAGCTCCGTTTTGGTTTTAGAACCAGATAGTTCTCATTAGAGAGTACATTCCCATTCACTCAGAAATGTCCAAACGCAGCTCTTATCAGAAACGTGTTTCTAACTCCTGAATCTAAAGGGAATTTTGACTCACTCAGTTGAACAAACGCATCGCACAGCAGATTGAAGAATACGTTTCTTCTGTGTTTTAGGCAGAGTTTTACTGCTATTTTGTTTTATGCGGGATTACTTCCGGAAACCCTGTTTTGTGATTCTTCACAGAAAGTGTTTAAAACTACTCCTTCAAAACACGAGTTTAACTCTGTATGTTGAATGAACACATTGACAACCGTTCTGTTAGATAGCTCCGTTTTTGTTTTATAAGCAGATATTTCTCATTACAGCATATACTCCCATTCACTCATGAATGTCCAAGCGCAGCTCTTACCAGAAACGTGTTTCTATTTCCTGAATCTAAAGGGATATTTAACTCACTTAGCTGAACAAAGGCACAGCAGAGCAGATTGAAGGATGCGTTTCTTCTCTGTTTTATGCCGAGTTTTACTGCTATTTCCTTATATGCGGGAATACTGCAGGAAATGCCTGTTTTGTGATTCTCCACAGAAAGCTTTTCCAAGCTACTGCTTCAGCACACGAGTTTAACTCTGTAAGTTGAATGCACACGCTGACAACTGTTCTGTTAGATAGCTCCGTTTTGGTTTTAGCAACAGATAATTCTCATTACAGCATACAATCCTATTCACTCAGGAATGTCCAAACGTAGCTCTTACCAGAAACGTGTTTCTAAGTCCTGAATCTAACGGGAAATTTAATTCACTTAGCTGAACAAACGCACTGCAGAGCAGATTGAATTATAGGATTCTTCTGCGTTTTAGGCAGAGTTTTACTGCTATTTCGTTATAAGCGGGAATACTGCTGAAAATGCCTGTTTTGAGGTTCTCCACAGAAAGCTTTTCCAGACTGCCCCTTATACACACGAGTTTAACTCTGTAAGTTGAATGCACACATTAACAACCGTTCTGTTAGATAGCTCCATTTTGGTTTTAGAACCAGATAGTTATCATTACAGCATATACTCCCATTCACTCAGGAATGTCCAAACGCAGCTCTTACCAGAAACGTGTTTCTAACTCCTGAATCAAACGGGAGATTTACCTCACTTAGCTGAACAAACGCACAGCAGAGCATATTGAAGGATAGGTTTCTTCTGTGTTTTAGGTTGAATTTTACTGCAATTTCATTATATGCGGGAATACTTCTGTTAATGCCTGTTTTGTGATTCTCCACAGAAAGTGTTTCCAAACTACTGCTTCAACACACGAGTATAACTCTGTAAGTTGAATGCACACACTGACATCTGTTCTTTTAGATAGCTCTGTGTTGGTTTTAGAACCAGATAATTCTCATTACAGCATACAATCCCATTCACTCAGGAATGTCCAAACGTAGCCCTTACCAGAAACGTGTTTTTAAGTCCTGAATCTAAAGAGAGATTTAAATCACTTAGCTGAACAAACGCACTGCAGAGCAGATTTAATTATACGATTCTTCTGCGTTTTAGGCAGAGTTTTACTGCTATTTCGTTATATGCGGGAATACTACTGGAAATGCCTCTTTTGAGATTCTCCACAGAAAGCGTTTCCAAACTACTGCTTCAAAACACGAGTTTAACTCTGTAAGTTGAATGCGCACATTGACAACCATTCTTTTAGATAGCTCCGTTTTGGTTTTAGAAACAGATAGTTCTCATTACATCATATACTCACATTCACTCAGGAATGTCCAAACGCAGCTCTTACCAGAAATGTGTTTCTACCTTCTGAATCTAAAGGGAGATTTAACTCACTTAGCTTAACAAACGCACAGCAGAGCAGATTGAAGGATATGTTTCTTCTGTGTTTTATGCAGAGTTTTACTGCTATTTTGTTATAAGCGGGTATACTGCTGAAAATGCCTGTTTTGAGGTTCTCCAGAGAAAGCTTTTCCAGACTGCCCCTTATACACACGAGTTTAACTCTGTAAGTTGAATGCGCACATTGACAACCGTTCTGTTAGGTAGCTCCGTTTTGGTTTTAGAAGCAGATAGTTCTCATTACAGCATATTCTCCCATTCACTCAGGAATGTCCAAATGCAGCTCTTACCAGAAACGTGTTTCTAACTCCTGAATCTAAAGGGATATTTAACTCACTTAGCTGAAGAAACGCACAGCAGTGCCGATTGAAGTATACGCTTCTTCTGTATTTTATAGGCACTTTTACTGCTATTTTGTTATATGCGGGAATGCTGCTCGAAATGCCAGATTTAAGACACCCCACAGAAGTCGTTTTTAAGCTGCTGCAGGGACCCATCACTTTAACTCTGTAAGTTGAATTTACACATTGAATACCATTCTGTTACATACCTCCCTTTTTGGTTTTAGAGCCAGGTGTTTTTCATTACAGCATATGCTCCCATTCACTCAGGAATATCCAAACGCAGCTTTTACCAGAACCGTGTTTCTAACTCCTGAATCTAAGGAGAGATTGAACTCACGTAGTTGAACAAACGCACAGCAGGGCAGATTGAAGGATCCCTTTTTTGTGTGTGTTTTAGGGGCAGTTTTACTGCTATTTCGTTATATGCGGGAATTCCTCTAGAAATGCCTGTTTTGAGATTCCCCACAGAAAGCGTTTCCAATCTGCTGCAGAAAGACATGAGTTTAACTCTGTACGTTGAATGTAAACATTGACAACCATTCTGTTAGATAGCTTTGTTTTGGTTTTAGAACCAGATATATCTCGATAGAGTTTATGCTCCCATTCACTCAGGAATATCCACACCCAGGTTTTACCAGAAACGTGTTTCTAACTCCTGAATCTAAGGAGAGATTTAATTCACTTATTTGAACAATCGCACAGCAGGGCAGATTGAAGAATACTTTTTTTGTTTTAGAGGCAGTTTTACTGGTATTTCGGTATATTCTGAAATTCTTCTTGAAATGCGAGGTTTGAGATTCCCCACAGAATACGTTTCCAAGATGCGGCAGAAACACATGTGTTAAACTCTGTAAGTTGAATGTACACATTGACAACCATTCTGTTAGATAGCTCGGTTTTGGTTTTAGAACCAGATATTTCTCATTACAGCATAGGCTCCCATTCACTCAGGAATATCCAAATGCAGCTTCTACGAGAAACGTGTTTCTAACACCTGAATCTAAGGAGAGATTTAACTCAGGTAGTTTAACAAAGGCACAGAGGGCAGATTGAAGGATACGTTTCTTTTGTGTTTTAGAGGCAGTTTTACTGCTATTTCGTTAAATGCGGGAATTCTGCTACATATGCCTGTTTTGATATTCCCCACAGAAAGCGTTTCCAAACTGGTGCAGAAACACATGTGTTTAACTCTGTTAGGTGAATGTACACATTGACAACCATTCTGTTAGAAACCTCCGTTTTGGTTTTATAGCCAGATATTTATAATACAACTTATGCTCCCATTCACTCAGGAATATCCAAACGCAATTTTTACCAGAAACGTGTTTCTAACTCCTGAATCTAAGGAGAGATTTAACTAACTTAGTTGAACAAACGCACAGCAGGGCAGATTGAAGGATACGTTTCCTTAGTGTTTTAGAGGCAGTTTTACTGCTATTTTGTTATATGCGGGAATTCTGCTAGAAATGCCAGATTTGAGATTCCCCACAGATAGCGTTTCCAAGCTGCTGGAGACACACATGTGTTTAACTCTGTAAGTTGAATGTACACATTGACAACCACTCTGTTAGATAGCTCCGTTTTGGTTTTAGAACCAAATATTTCTCATGACAGCATAGGCTCCCATTCACTCAGGAATATCCAAATGCAGCTTTTACCAGAAACGTGTTTCTAACTCCTGAATCTAAGTAGAGGTTTAACTGAGGTAGTTGAACAAACGCACAGCAGGACAGATTGAAGGATACGTTTCTTTTGTGTTTTAGATGCAGTTTTACTGCTTTTTTTATATGCAGGAATTCTGTCAGAAATGCCTGTTTTGAGATTCCCCACAGAAAGCGTTTTCAAACTGCTGCAGAAACACAGAAGTTTATCTCTGTAAGTTGAATGTACACATTGACATCCATTCTGTTAGATAGCTCGGTTTTGGTTTTAGAACCAGATATTTCTCATTACAGCATAGGCTCCCATTCACTCAGGAATATCTAAATGCAGCTTCTACGAGAAACGTGTTTCTAACACCTGAATCTAAGGAGAGATTTAACTCAGGTAGTTTAACAAAGGCACAGAGGGCAGATTGAAGGATACGTTTCTTTTGTGTTTTAGAGGCAGTTTTACTGCTATTTCGTTAAATGTGGGAATTCTGCTAGAAATGCCTGTTTTGATATTCCCCACAGAAAGCGTTTCCAAACTGGTGCAGAAACACATGTGTTTAACTCTGTTAGGTGAATGTACACATTGACAACCATTCTGTTAGAAACCTCCGTTTTGGTTTTATAGCCAGATATTTATAATACAGCTTATGCTCCCATTCACTCAGGAATATCCAAACGCAGTTTTTACCAGAAACGTGTTTCTAACTCCTGAATCTAAGGAGAGATTTAACTAACTTAGTTGAACAAACGCACAGCAGGGCAGATTGAAGGATACGTTTCCTTTGTGTTTTAGAGGCAGTTTTACTGCTATTTTGTTATATGCGGGAATTCTGCTAGAAATGCCAGATTTGAGATTCCCCACAGATAGCGTTTCCAAGGTGCTGGAGACACACATGTGTTTAACTCTGTAAGTTGACTGCACACATTGACAACCATTCTGTTAGATAGCTCCCTTTTGGTTTTAGAACCAGGTATTTCTCATTACAGCATATGCTCCCATTCACAGAGGAATATCCAATAGCAGCTTTCACAAGAAAATAGTTTCTAACTCCTGAATCTAAGGAGAGACTTAACTCACTGTGTTGAAAAAACGCACAGCAGGGAAGATTGAACAATACCTTTCTTTTCTGTTTTAGAGGCAGTTTTAATGCTATTTTGTAATACGTGGGAATTCTTCTAGAAATACCAGTTTTGAAATTCCCCACAGAACGCGTTTCCAAACTGCTGCAGAAACACATGAGTTTAACTTTGTAAGTTGAATGTACACGTTGACAACCATTCTGTTAAATAGCTCCGTTTTGGTTTAAGAACCAGATATTTTCCATTACAGCATAGGCTTTGATTCACTCAGGACTATGCAAACGCAGCTTTTACCAGAAACGTGTTTGTTACTCCTGAATCTAAGGAGAGATTTAACTCACTGAGTTGAACAATCGCACAGCAGGGCAGATTGATGGATACGTTTCTTTTGTGTTTTATAGGCAGTTTTACTGCTATTTTGTTTTATGCCTGTATTCTGCTATAAATGCGCATTTTGAGATTCCACACAGAAAGCGTTTCCAAACTGCTTCAGAAGCACATGTGTTTAACTCTGTAAATTGAATGTACACATTGACAACCATTCTGTTAGATAGCTCCGTTTTGGTTTTAGAACCAGATATTTCTCATTACAGCATATGCTCCCATTCACTCAGGAATATCCAAACGCAGCTTTAACCAGAAACGTGTTTCTAACTCCTGAATCTAAGGAGCGACTGAACTCACTTAGTTGAACAAACGCACAGCAGGGCAGATTAAAAAATACGTTCCTTTTGTGTTTTAGAGGCAGTTTTACTGCTATTTTGTTATATGCGGGAATTCTGCTAGAAATTCCAATTTTGAGGTTCCACACAAAAAGCGTTTCCAAACTTCTGCAGAAAGAGATGAGTTTAACTCTGTAAGTTGAATGTACACATTGACAACCATTCTGTTAGATAGCTCCGTTTTGGTTTTAGAACCAGATATTTCTGAATACAGCATATGCTCCCATTCACTCAGAAATATCCAAACGCAGCTTTTACCAGAAACGTGTTTCTAACTCCTGAATCTAAGAAGAGATTTAACTCAGTTAGTTGAACAAACGCACATCAGTGCCGATGGAAGGATAGGTTTCTTAGGCATTGTTGAGGCAGTTTTACTGCTATTTCGTTATATGCGGGAATTCTGCTATAAATGCCTGATTTAAGACTCCCCACAGAAATCGTTTTTAAGCTGATGCAGGGGCACATCAGTTTAACTCTGTAAGTTGAATTTACACATCCACAACCATTCTGTTAGATAGCTCCGTTTTGGTTTTAGAACCAGATATTTCTCATTACAGCATATTCTCCTATTCACTCAGGAATATCCAAACGCACCTTTTACCAGATACGTGTTTCTAACTCCTGAATCTAAGGAGAGATTTAAATCACTTAGTTGAACAAATGCACAGCACGATAGATTGAAGGATACGTTTCTTTTTTGTTTTAGAGGCAGTTTTACTGCTATTTCGTTATACGCGAAAATTCTGCTAGAAATTCCAGGTTTAAGAATCCCTACAGAAAGCTTTTGCAAGCTGCTGAAGAAACACATGTGTTAAACTCTGTAAGTTGAATTTACACATTCACAACCATTCTGTTAGATAGCTCCGTTTTGGTTTTAGAACCAGGTATTTCTCATTACAGCATATGCTCCCATTCACTCAGAAATATCCAAACGCACCTTTTACCAGATACGTGTTTCTAACTCCTGAATCTAAGGAGAGATTTAACTCACTTAGTTGAACAAACGCACATCAGGGCAGATTAAAGGATACCTTTCTTTTGTGCTTTAGAGGCAGTTTTACTGCTATTTCGTTATATGCGGGAATTCAGCTAGAAATGCCAGTTTTGAGATTCCCCACAAAAAGCGTTTCCAAGCTGCTGATGAAACACATGCCTTAAACTCTTTAAGTTGAATGTACACATTGACTACCATTCTTTTAGATAGCTCTGTTTTGGTTTTAGAACCAGGTATTTCTCATTACAGCATATGGTCTCTTTCACTCAGGAATATCCAAACGCAGCTTTTACCAGAAATGTGTTTCTAACTCCTGAATTTAAGGATAGATTTAACTCACTGAGTTGAAAAAAAGGCACAGCAGGACAGATTGAAGGATACGTTTCTTTTTGGTTTTAGTGTTAGTTTTACTGCTATTTCATTATATGCGGGAATTCTGCTAGAAATGCCAGTTTGGTATTCCCCACAGAAAGCGTTTCCAAGCTGTTGCAGAAACACATGAGTTTAACTCTGTACGTTGAAGGAACACATTGACAACTATTCTGTTAGATAGCTTTGTTTTGGTTTTAGAACCAGGTATTTCTAATTACAACATATGCTCGTATTCACTCAGGAATATCTAATCCCAGCTTTTTCCAGAAACGTGTTTCTAACTCCTGAATCTATGGAGAAATTGAACTCACTTAGTTGAGGAAACGCACAGCAGGGCAGAATGAAGGATTTGTTTCCTTTGTGTTTTTGAGGCCGTTTAACTGCAATTTTGTTGTATGCGGGAATTCTGCTAGAAATGTCTGTTTTGAGATTCCCCAAAGAAAGCGTTTCCAAACTGCTACAGAAACACATGTGTTTAACTTTGTAAATTGAATGTACACATTGACAACCATTTTGTTAGATAGCTCCATTTTGGTTTTAGAACCAGGTATTTCTCATTACAGCATATGCTCCCATTCACACAGGAATATCCAAACGCAGATTTTACCAAAAACATATTTCTAACTTCTGTATCTATGGAGAGATTTAACTCACTTAGTTGAACAAAGGCACAGGATGGCAGATTGAAGGATAAGTTTTTTTTTGTTTGTTTGTTTTAGAGGCAGTTTTACTGGTATTTCGTTATATGTGGAAATTCTTCCAGAAATGCGAGTTTTGAGATTCTCCACAGAATGCGTTTCGGAGCTGCGGCAGAAACACATGTGTTAAACTCTGTAAGTTGAATATACATATTGACAACCATTCTGTTAGATAGCTCCGTTTTGGTTTTAGAACCAGATATTTCTCATTACAGCATATGCTCCCATTCACTGAGGAATTTCCAAACGCAGATTTTACCAGAAACGTGTTTCTAACTCCTGAATCTAAGGAGAGATTTAACTCACTTAGTTGAACAAACGCACAGCAGGGCAGATTGAAGGATACGTTTCTTTTTTGTTTTAAAAGCAGTTTTACTGCTATTTCGTTATATGCGGGAATTCTGCTAGAAATGCCAGTTTTGAGATTCCCCACAGAAAGCGTTTCTAAACTGTTGCAGAAACACATGGGTTTTTCTCTGTACATTGAATGTTCACATTGACAACCATTCTTTTCGGTAGCTCAGTTTTTGTTTTAGAACCAGATATTTCTCATTACAACATATGCTCCCATCCACTCAGTAATATCCAAACGCAGCTTTTACCAGAAACGTGTATCTATCTCCTGAATCTCAGGAGAGATTTCACTCACTTTGTTGAACAAACGCACAGAAGGGCAGATTGAAGGTAACGTTTCTTTTGTGTTTTAGAGGCAGTTTTACTGCTATTTCGTTATATGTGGGAATTCTGCTAGAAATGCCAGTTTTGAGATTCCCCACAGAAAGCGTTTCCAAACTGCTGCAGAAACATATGAGCTTAACTGTGTAAGTTGAATGTACACATTGACAACCATTCTGTAACATAGCTCCTTTTTGGTTTTAGAACCAGATATTTCTCAATAGAGCTTATGATTCCATTCACTCAGGAATAACCAATCGCACCTTTTAGCAGAAACGTGTTTCTAACTCCTGAATCTAAGGAGAGATTTAACTCACTTAGTTGAACAAACGCACAGCAGGGCAGATTGAAGGATACGTTTCTTTCATGTTTTAGAGACAGTTTTACTGCTATTTTGTTATATGCGGAAATTCTACTAGAAATGCGAGTTTTGAGACTCCTTACAGAATGTGTTTACAAACTGCGGCAGAAACACATGAGTTTAATTCTGTAAGTTGAATGTACACATTGACAACCATTCTGTTTAATAGCTCCCTTTTGGTTTTAGAACCAGGTATTTCTCATTACAGCATATGCTCCCATTCACTAAGGAATATAAAAACGCAACTTTTACCAGAAACATGTTTCTAACTTTTGAATCTAAGAAGAGATTTAATTCACTTAGTTGAACAAACGCACAGCAGGGCAGATGGAAGGAAACGATTCTTTTCTGTTATAGAGGCAGTTTTATTGTTATTTTGTTATATGTGGGAATTCTTGTAGAAATGCCTGTTTTGAGATTCCTCACAGAAAGCGTTTCTTAACTGCTGCAGAAACACAAGGGTTTTTCTCTGTACGTTGAATGTACATATTGACAACCATTCTGTTAGATAGCTCCGTTTTTTTTTTTAGAACCAGATATTTCTCCTTACAGCATATGCTCCCATCCACTCAGGAATATCCAAACGCAGCTTTTACCAGATACGTGTTTCTTACTCCTGAACCTCAGGCGAGATTTAACTCACTTGTTGAACAAACGCACAGAAGGGCAGATTGAAGGATACGTTTCTTTTGTGTTTTAGAGGCAGTTTTACTGCTATTTTGTTATATGCGGGAATTCTGCTAGAAATGCCTGTTTTAATATTCCCCACAGAAAGCGTTTCCAAGCTTCTGCAGGAACACATGTGTTTAACTCTGTAAGTTGAATGTACACATTGACAACCATTCTGTTAGATAACCCCGTTTTGGTTTTAGAACCAAATATTTCTCATTACAGCATATGCTCCCATTCACTCAAAAATATCCAAAGGCAGGTTTTACCAGAAACGTGTTTCTAAATCCTGAATCTAAGGAGAGATTTAACTCACTTAGTTGAACAAACGCACAGCAGGGAACATTGACAGATAACTTTCTTTTGTGTTTTAGAGGCAGTTTTACTTCTACTTCGTTATATGCTGGAATTCTGCTAGAAATGCGTGTTTTGAGATTCCCCACAGAAAGCGTTTCCAAACTGCTGAAGAAAAACATGAGTTTAACCCTGTAAGTTGAATGTACACATTGACAACCATTCTGTTAGATAGCTCCGTTTTGGTTTTACAATCAGATATGTCTCATTACAGCATATGCTCCTGTTCACTCAGGAATATCCAAACGCAGCTTTTACCAGAAACGTATTTCTAACTCCTGAATCTAATGAGAGATTTTACTCACTTAGTTGAAGAAACGCACAGCAAGGCAGATTGAAGGATACGTTTCTTTCGTGTTTTAGAGGCAATTTTACTGCTATATTTTTATATGAGAGAATTCATCTGGAAATGTCTTTTTTGAGATTTCCCACAGAAAGCGTTTCCAAACTGCTGCAGAAACAGATGAGTTTAACTCTGTAAGTTGAATGTACACATTGACAACCATTCTGTTTGATAGCAACGTTTTCGTTTTAGAACCAGATATTTCTCATTACAGCATATGCTCCCATTCACTCAGGAAATTCCAAACGCAGCTTTTATTAGAAACGTGTTTCTAATTCCTGAATCTCAGGAGAGTTTTAAGTCACTTAGTTGAACAAACGCACAGCAGGGCAGATTGAAGGATACCTTTCTTTTTTGTTTTGAGGCAGTTTTACTGCTATTTCCGTTATATGCGGGAATTCTGCTAGAAATACCTGTTTTGAGACTCTTCACAGGAAGCGTTTCCAAACTGATGCAGAAACACATGAGTTTAACTCTGTAAGTTTAATGTACACATTGAAAGCCATTCTGTTAGATAGCTCCGTTTTGGTTTTAGAACCAGATATTTCTCATTACAGCATATGCTCCCATTCACTCAGGAATATCCAAACGCTGATTTTACCAGAAACGTGTTTCTAACTCCTGAATCTAAGAAGAGATTTAACTCACTTAGTGAAACAAACGCACACCAGGGCAGATTAAAGGATACGATTTTTTCATGTTTTAGAGGCAGTTTTACTGCTATTTTCTTATATGCGGGAATTCTTCTAGAAAGGCCTGTTTTGATATTCCTCAGAAAGCGTTTCCATGGTGTATATGTGCCACATTTTCCCAGTCCAGTCTATCATCGTTGGGCATTTGGGTTGGTTCCAGTTCTTTGCTATTGTAAACAGTGCTGCAATGAACATTCGTGTGCATGTGTCCTTATAGTAGAACGATTTATAGTCCTTTGGATATATACCCAGTAATGGGATTGCTGGGTCAAATGGAATTTGTATTTCTAGGTCCCTGAGGAATCTCCACACTGTCTTCCACAATGGTTGAACTAATTTACACTCCCACCAACAGTGTACGAGTGTTCCTATTTCTCCACATCCTCTCCAGCATCTGCTGTCTCCGGATTTTTTAATGATCGCCATTCTAACTGGCGTGACATGGTATCTCAATGTGGTTTTGATTTGCATCTCTCTAATGACCAATGATGATGAGCATTTTTTCCTGTTTGTTGGCCTCATGTATATCTTCTTTTGTAAAGTGTCTGTTCATATTCTTTGCCCATTTTTGAATGGGCTTGTTTGTTTTTTTCTTGAAAATCTGTTTGAGTTCTTTGTAAATTCTGGATATCAGCCCTTTGTCAGATGTGTAAACTGCAAAGATTTTTTCCCATTCTGATGGTTGCCGATTCACTCCAGTGACTGTTTCTTTTGCTGTGCAGAAGCTGTGGAGTTTGATTAGGTCCCATTTGTCTATTTTGGCTTTTGTTGCCAATGCTTTTGGTGTTTTGTTCATGAAGTCTTTGCCTACCTCTATGTCCTGAATGGTTTTGCCTAGATTTTCTTCTAGGGTTTTTATGGTGTCAGGTCTTACATTTAAGTCTTTAATCCATCTGGAGTTAATTTTAGTGTAAGGTGTCAGGAAGGGGTCCATTTTCTGCTTTCTGCACATGGCTAGCCAGTTTTTCCAACAACATTTATTAAATAGGGAATCCTTTCCCCATTGCTTGTTTTTGTCTGGTTTATCAAAGGTAATATGGTTGTAGATATGGAATATTATGCAGCAATCAAAAATGATGAGTTTGTGTCCTTTGTAAGGACATGGATGAATCTGGTGAACATCATTCTCAGCAAACTGACACAAGAACAGAGGAAGAAATACCGCATATACTCACTCATAGGTTATCCCATCATCAGGTAGCAAGTTGAAACGACCAACACCAACTTTTCATTCTAGTCGGACATCTCTTGCTGGTGACACCAGCAATAGTTCTTCCCCAGCCTACACAGGTGCCAAAACTAACCGGGCAGACCCTAAAAAGTCAGCCAGTTGCCCTGGGAGTCGAGTCGGGAGTCGAGCCAGCAGCTGGCGAGGAAGCGACATCTCTGACTTTGACCTCTTACAGAGATGCTGTCTGCTTGTTCTGACACTTCAGAAAGCAGCGCTGCACGGGGCCAAGGCAACTCCAGGAGGGGGCCAAACAAACCTTCCAAAATCCCAACCATGTCTAAGAAGACCACCACTGCCTCCCCCAGGACTCCAGGTTTCAAGCGATAACAGTATCCAAGCATCCCCAAGCCACTATCTACTTTGAATCTTGCTCCATACGTTGGGTGTATATCTATTCTGAATGGGAGAAGTTATATTGTTAAAAGTGTAAAAGAATAATTGTGTTATGAAGCTGCCTTATTTTTTTTCTTTTTGTAAGTTACTATTTTCGTGTGAATATTTATGTAGATAAAATTTGCCTCCTGGTAACCCTGTAATGGATGGGGCCCAGAAATGAAATATTTGAGGAAAACAAGTGAAAAGGTCAAGATACGAATGTGTAGTTAAGAAAAAAAAAGCCTATTAATAGGGTTTTCTGCGTGGTGCAGGATTGTAAACCTGCTTTATCTTTCAGGATTATTCCTAAATGCATCTTCTTTACAAACTTGACTTGCTATCTCAGCAAGATAAATTACATTAAAAAAAATCCTGCAGTGTTTAAGAAACTCTTTTTTTGTAAATCACGCACACCCCAATTAGCAAAAACTGAAGGGAGGGCACTTATAATTGCTTTTTCCATTGTTTAATGTTGTGTGATTTTTAGCTAAAGAGAGGGAACCTCATCTAAGTAACGTTTGCACATGATACAGCAAAAGGAGTTCATTGCAATACTGTCTGTGGATATTGTTTCAGTACTGGGTGTTTAAAGGACAAACAGCTGCTAGAATTCAGGGATAAATGTAACTGTTTAGAAAACGTCAGAACATTCGGGGTTTTAAACTGATTTGTTGCTCCCTATCCAGCCTAGACACCAGTAACTCTTGTGTTTACTAGGACCTAGACCCTTTGCAAGGGATAGGCTTCTTGGTGGCATTCTGAATTACAGATTTGTTTTACCTACATTTTTTGCTATTTATTTAAATGGTCTATCAACTTCCCTTAGACTGAGGAATGAATTCCACAAGGCTGTTCTGAAAATGCGGACATGAGACACACACTTGCCCGTTCTTTAATGGAGTTCACCAGCACACTTGTTAACCAGTCCCGTTTGCTTCTGTCTTTTTTTGTGCATAATAAAGTCAACTGACCAAGTGACCATGAAGAGGGGCTGTCTAGGGCTCCCGTTTTTTTAATTGCTGTTCTTCAGCTCCGACCATGTTGCTGTGTGATTATCTCAATTGGTTTTAGTTGAGGCAGAAACTGAAGCTCTACCAAAGAACTGTTTAAAAACAAGACACTTTTGTATTAAAATTGCTTGCAGTAACAAAAAAAAGAAAAAAGAAAGCGTTTCCAAACTGCTGCAGAAAACACATGAGTTTAACTCTGTAAGTTGAATGTACACATTGACAAACATTCTGATAGGTACCACCATTTTGGAGCTCTCTCTTTCATGTGTCCTCTAACTCGGAGTGTCCCTGAATAATGTGGTGCAGTCAGGAGTCTGTTTCATAGAGACACAAATTCAGACCATCGGTGAATAAGACGGGCCCTTGCTATAGTGAGGAATCTAATTAATATGGCCACATCTTCTGAGCCTCACTGAATAATACACACCTGGAGAATAATTGGGAGTCTATTTTCCATGGAGCCTCGGTAAATAATGTACACCCAAGGAGTAGCCTGGAGTCTGTTATATTAGGACACACATTCATTGCATCAGTGGATAATATGCAGGTGTGGATTAGTCAGGATTCCATTTTGTATGGCCACTGACTCGTAACCTCAATGAAAAAAGCACAAATGTAAAGTACTCAGCAGTCTATTTCATGTAGACACTCATTCAGAGATTCACTGAGTAACACAAATATTTAAGATAGACAGCATCCTGTTTCATATGGTCACACAGGAAGAGCATCACTGAGTAATGCACACCTGGGGAAGTGTTAGGAGTCCACTTTATACAGTGTCTCATTTACAGCCTCAGGGAATAATGCACACGTGTGGAATAGACACTAGTCTATTTTATATGGCCACGAAAAGCAAAGCCTGAATGAGTAATACGAAACTTTAGAATAGTCAGTAGTCTACTTCATACGCCCAAGTATTTAGAGTCAGAGTCAGTAATACACGGCTGTGGACGAGTCAGAAAACTATTTCATATGGCCAACGAGTTTCAGAGCCTCAGTGAATAATACATACCTGGGAAATACTCAGGAAGCTATTACATGTGGCATAAAGTTCAGAGCTTCATTGAATAGAAAACACCTGTATTGTAGTCAGAATCCTTTTTCATACAGCGACATATTCAGATCCTGAGTAACATACGCCTTAAAAAAAGTCAGGATTCGATTTTGTATAGCCACTCATTTAGAGGTGAATGTACAAACGCACACCTGAGGAGTATTCAGGAGTCTCTATTTTATGGCCACACATTCAGAGCTTCACAGAAGAATACAGACCTATGGAAACGTCAGGAGAGTACTTCACATTGATACTTATTCAGGACCTCAGTTAAGAATCACATATATCTGGAAAATACTCAGGATTCTATGATATATAGCCACTTATCCAGGGGCTCACGGAATAATGCACACCTAAGGAATAATCTGGAGAGTCTTTGATATGACCCTAAACACAGCGACTCAGTGGCCAATGCAGAACTGGAAAATAGTCAAGAGAATAGAGTCAGCAGTTTATGTAATGTGGTCGCTTGTTCAGAATCTCACTGAAAAAAAACACACCTGGGGAGGAGTCAGAGGCCAAGTCATATGGCCACCCAATCACAGCATTACCGAATAATGCACAATGGGGCAACAGTTAGGAGTCTATTTCTTGTGGCCTCTCATTCAGAAGTTCAGTGCATAATAAACAGCTGTGCAGTAGTAAGGACCCGATTTAAGGTAGCCCCAAATTAAGCGGCTTGGTGAATGATACACACACGTGTCAGAGTCAGGAGACTATTGGATATAGACACTCATACAGAATTTTTTCGAGTACCTCACATGTGGGGAATAATCACTAGTCTCTTTCATATGGTGATTGGTTTGAAGAATCCAAAAGTACCACACACCTGTGGAGTAAAATGGGTTCTATTTCATAAGGCTACTCTTTGAGTGTTTTAATGAATAGTATGTATATCTGGTAAGACAGGAATCTCTTTCAAATGGCCACCCGTTCAGGGCCTCTATGAAGAACACTCCCCTCAAAAATAGTCAAGGGTCTACTTCAAATGGCCACACGTTCGAAGTCTCTGTAGGTAATGTAAACCTGGGCAATACACCTGAGTCTCTTTATTTTTTTTATGCCCACTTAGTCAGAGTCTCATACAATAACACACACCTAAGGAAGGGTGAAGGGTCTACCTAATGTAGCCACACATTTAGAGCATCAGTGAAAAATGCACACCAGAATAATAGTCAAGGAGCTTTTATACGGCCACTCATTTTGTGCCTCACTGAGTGATATAAACCTGAGGAATCCTCAGGATTCTATTTGGTACTACCACTCATTGAGAACCTTGTTGAATAACTCACAGTGGAGCAATATTCAAGTGTCTATTTTATATGGTCTATCATTAAAAGTTTCAGTGAATAATGACCTTCAATGGAGTAATCAGGACGCTATTTAAGGTAGCCACAAATTAAGTGCATTTCTGAATAATACACACCTGGGTGACAGTCGGAAGTCTATTTCATATGAACCCTAGTTTTGTGTATCGCTGAGTAATACAGACCTGGGGTGGTGTCAGGAGTCTATTTGGTATGGACGCTCAAACAGTACCTGTCTGATTAATGCACACATGGATAACAATGAGGAGACTGTGTCATATGGCTACTCCTTCAGACAAACAGTGAATAATGCACATGTGGAGTAGTTAGAAGTCTGTTTCCTATGGCCCCTCTTTTACAGCCCCACTGAGTATTACGCACTTGTGATAGAGTCTGGAGTCTATTTTTTATGGCCACTCATTCAGAGACTCACTAAATAATGCACACCTGCGGAATAGTCACAAGTCTCTTTTCTATGGCCACTCGTTAAGATCCTCACTAAGTGTAAACACCTGGGAAAATTATCAGGATTTACCTTTATCTCCTCATTAAGAGTCTCGCTAAATAATGTGCACCTGTGAAATAGTCAGGAGACATTTTCATGTGGCCACTAACTCGGAGTGTCACTGAATAATGTGGTGTATTCAAAAGTTTATTTCATGGAGACACATATTCAGAGCCTCGGTGAATAAGACAGGCCCTTGCTATAGTGAGGAATCTAATTAATATGGCCACGTCTTCTGAACCTCACTGAATAATACACAAATGGAGAATAATTGGGAGTCTATTTTCCATGGACCTTCATTCAGAGCCTCGGTAAATAATGTGCACCTGTGGAGTAGCCAGGAGTCTGTTACATCACGACAAACATTCATAGCCTCAGTGGATAATATGCACGTGTGGATTAGTCAGGATTCCATTTTGTATGGCCAATGACTTGTAACCTCAGTGAAAAATGCACAAATGTAAAGTACTCAGCAGTCTATTTCATATAGACACTTATTCAGAGGTGCACTGTATAACGCAAATATTTAAGATAGACAGCATCCTGTTTCATATGGTCACATATAAAAGCCTCACTGAGAAATGCACACCTGAGAAAGTGTTAGGAGTCTACTTTATACAACCTCTCATTTACAGCCTCAGGGAATAATGCACATATGCGGAATAGACACTAGTCTGTTTTATACGGCCATGAAAAGCAAAGCCTGAGTGAGTAATACGCAACTTTGGAATAGTCACTAGTCTACTCTATATGCCGAAGTATTTAGAGTCAGAGTCAATAATACACGCCTGTGAATGAGTCAGAAAACAATTACATATGGCCAAAGAGTTTCAGAGCCTCAGTGAATAATATAAACCTGGGAAATACTCAGGACGCTATTACATGTGGCATCAATTTCAGAGCTTCATTGAATAGGAAACACCTGTATTGTTGTCAGAATCCTGTTTCATACAGCCACATATTCAGATCCTAACTGAGTAACATACATCTTGAGAAAATCAGGATTCTATTTTTTATAGCCACTCATTTAGAGGCGAATGTAAAAACGCACGCCTGAGGAGTATTCAAGAGTATCTATTTTATGGCCACACATTCAGAGCTTCACAGATGAATACAGACCTATGGAAACGTCAGGATATGGCCACTTTTTCCGGACCTCAGTGAAGAATCATATATATCTGGAAAATACTCAGGATTCTATGATTTATAGCCACCTATCTGGGGGCTCACGGAATAATGCACACCTAAGGAATAGTCTGGATTCTCTATGATATGATCCTACTCCCAGCGACTCAGTGGCCAAAGCAGAACTGGAAAATAGTCAAGAGGATAGAGTCAGGAGTTTATGTTATGTGCTCACTCGTTTAGAATCTCACTGAAGAATACACACCTGGGGAATAATCAGAGCCCAAGTCATATGGCCACCCAATAACAGCATTACTGAATAAGGCACAATGGGGCAATAGTAAAGAGTCTATTTCATGTGGCCTCTCATTCAGAACTTCAGTGCGTAATAAACAGCTGTGGAGTAGTCAGGACCCGATTTAAGGTAGCCCCAAATTAAGGGGCTCCATGCATGATACACACACGTGTCAGAGTCAGGAGACTATTTGATATAGACACTCATGCAGAACCTTTTCGAGTACTGCACATGTGAGGAATAATCACTAGTCTCTTTCATATGGTGATTCGTTTGGAGAATCCAAAAGTAACACACACCTGTGGAGTAAAATGGGTTCTCTTTTGTAAGGCCACCCTTTCAGTGTTTTAGTGAATAGTATGTATATCTGATAAGTCAGGAATCTCTTTCACATGGCCAACCATTCAGGGCTTCTGTGAAGAACACTCCCCTCAAGAACAGTCAAGGGTCTACTTCCAATGGCTACACGTTCAGAGTCTCTGTACATATTGAACACCTGGGCAATACACCTGAGTCTCTTTTCCTTTTATGCTAACTTAGTCAGAGTCTCATTCAATAATACACACCTGTGGAAGAGTGAAGAGTCTACCTCAGGTAGCCACTCATTTAGAGCCTCAGTGAATAATGCACACCAGGTTAATAGTCGAGCAGCTTTTATACGGCCAGTCAATTTGTGCCTCACTGAGTGACATACACCTGAGGAAACCTCAGGATTCTATTTGGTACAACCACTCATTGAGAAACTTGTTGAATAACTCACAATTGAGCAATAGTCAGGTGTCTATTTTATATGGTGTATCATTCAAAGTTTCGTGAATAATGACCTTCTATGGAGTAATCAGGAAGCTGTTTAAGATAGACACGAATTAAGTGTCATCCTGAATGATACACACCTGGGTGACAGTCGAAAATCTACTATATATACACTCAAGTTTTGTGTATCGCTGAGTAATGCACACCTGGGGCAATGTCAGGAGTCTATTTGATGTGGATGCTCAAACAGAACCTGTTTGATTAATGCACACATGGATAAAAATGAGGAGTCTGTGTCATACGGCTACTCCTTCAGACAAACAGTGAATAATGCACATGTGGAGTAATTAGAAGTCTGTTTCCTATGTCCCCTATTTCACAGCCTCACTGACCATTACGCACTTGTGATAGAGTGTGGAGTCTATTTTTTATGGCCACTGATTCAGAGAATCACTAAATAATGCACACCTGTGGAATAGTAAGGAGTCTCTTTCCTATGGGCACTCGTTAAGAGCCTCAATAAGTGTAAACACCTGGGGAAAAGGGTCAGCATTTACCTTTATCCCCTCACTCAGAGTCTCGCTAAATAATGGGCACCTGTGGAATAGTCAGGAGACTCCTTCATGTGGCTTCTAACTCGAAGTGTCACTGAATAATGTGGTGTAGTCAGGAGTCTATTTCATGGAGACACATATTCAGAGCCTCTGTGAATAAGACAGGCCCTTGCTATTGTAAGGAATCTAATTAATATGGCCACATCTTCTGAGCCTCACTGAATAATACACACATGGAGAATAATTGGGAGTCTACTTTCCATGGACCTTCCTTTAGAGACTCGGTAAATAATGTACACCCATGGATTAGTCATGAGTCTGTTATATTAGGACACACATTCATAGCCTCAGTGGATAATATGCACGTGTGGATTAGTCAGGATTCCATTTTGTATGGCCACTTACTCATAACCTCAATGAAAAATGCACAAATGTAAAGTACTCAGCAGTCTATTTTATATAAACACTTATTCAGAGATACACTGAATTACACAAATATTTAAGATAGACAGCATCCTGTTTCATATGGTCACACAGAATGAGACTCACTGAGTAGTGCACACCTGGGGAAGTGTTAGGAGTCTACTTTATACAGCCTCTCATTTACAGTGTCAGGGAAAAATGCACACGTGTGGAATAGACACTGGTCTGTTTTATATGGCCACGAAAAGCAAAGCCTGAGTGAGTAGTATGCAACTTTGGAATAGTCACCAGTCTACTCCATATGCCCAAGTATTTAGAGTCAGAGTCAATAATACACACCTGTGGACGAGTCAGAAAACAATTCCATATGGCCAAAGAGTTTCAGAGTTTCAGTGAATGATACATACCTGGGAAATACTCAAGACGCTGTTACATGTGGCATTGATTTCAGAGATTCATTGAATAGAAAACACCTGTATTGTAGTAAGAATCTTGTTTCATACAGCCACATATTCAGAGCCTAACTGAGTAGCAGCAGCCTTGGAAGAAGTCAGGATTCTATTTCGTATAGCCACTCACTTAGAGGCGAATGTAAAACCACACGCCTGAGGAGTATTCAGGAGTCTCTATTTTATGGCCACACATTCAGAGCTTCACAGAATAATACAGACCTAGGGAAATATCAGGAGTGTACTTCACATGGCCACTTATTCAAGACCTCAGTGAAGAATCATATATATCTGTAAAATACTCAGGATTCTATGTATATAGCCACTTTTCCAGATACTCACGAAATAATGCACACCTAAGGAAGTGTCTGGAGACTCTTTGATATGACCCTACACCCAGTGACTCAGTGGCCAATGCAGAGCTGGAAATAGTCAAGAAAATAGAGTCAGGAGTTTATGTTAGGTGGTCACTCGTTCAGAATCTCACTGAAGAATACACACCTGTGGAATAGTCGGAGTCCAAGTCATATGGCCACCCAATCGCAGCATTACTGAGTAATGCACAATGGGGCAATAGTAAAGAGTCTATTTTATGTGGCCTCTCATTCAGAGCTTCAGTGCGTAATAAACAGCTGTGGAGTAGTCAGTACCCGATTTAAGGTAGCCCCAAATTAAGTGGCTTCATTCATGATACACACATGTGTAAGAGTCAGGAGACTACCTGATATAGACACTCATATGGAACCTTTTTGAGTACTGCACATGTGGGGAATAATCACTGGTCTCCTTCCTATGGTGATTCGTTTGGAGAATCCAAAAGTAATGCACACCTGTGGAGTAAAATGGGTTCTATTTCATAAGGCCGCTCTTTCAGTGTTTTAGTGAATAGGATGTATATCTGATAAGTCAGGAATCTTTTTCTGATGGCCACCCATTCAGGGCCTCTGTGAAGAACATTCCCCTCAAGAATACTCAAGGGTCTACTTCAAATGGCTACACGTTCAGAGTCTCTGTGTGTAATGAAAACCTGGGCAATATACCTGAGTCTCTTTTTTTTATGCCCACTTAGTCAGAGTCTCATGCAATAATACATACCTGCGGAAAAATGTAGAGTCTACCTCATGTAGCCACTCATTTAGAGCCTCAGTGAACAATGCAAACCAGGGTAATAGTCGAGCAGCTTTTATATGGCCACTTGTTTTGTGCCTTACTGAGTGATATACACCTGAGGAATCCTCAGGACTGTATTTGATACTACCACTCGTTGAGAACCTTGTTGAATAATTCACAATGGAGCAATAGTCATGTGTATATTTTATATGGTCTATCATTCAAAGTTTCAGTGAATAATGACCTTCTATGGAGTAATCAGGACGCTGTTTAAGATATCTACGAATTAAGTGCCTTCCTGAATTATACACACCTGTGTGACAGTCGGGAGTCTATTTCGTATGAACTGAATTTTGTGAATCACTGAGTAATACACACCTAAGACAGTGTCACGAATCTATTTGGTATGAACGCTCAAAAGGAACCTCTTTGATTAAGGCACACATATATAACAATGAGGAATCTGTGTCTTATGGCTACTCCTTCAGACAAACAGTGAATAATGCACATGTAGAGTTATTAGAAGTCTTTTTCCTATGGATCCACTTTCACAGCCTCACTGAGTTTTACGCACTTGTGATAATGTATAGAGTCTATTTTTCATGGCCACTCATTCAGACACTCACTAAATAATGCAGACCTGCGGAATAGTCAGAAGTCTCTTTCCTATGGCCACTCGTTAGGAGCCTAACTAAGTGTAAACACCTGGGGAAAGAGTCAGGATTTACCTTTATCCCCTCATTCAGAGTCTCGCTAAATAATGCGCACCTGTGAAATAGTCAGGAGACTCTTTCATGTGGCCCCTAACTCGGAGTGTCACTGAATAATGTGGTGTAGTCAAGAGTCTAATTCATGGAGACACACATTCAGACACTCGGTCAATAAGACAGGCCCTTTCTATAGTGAGGAATCTAATTAATATGGGCACATCTTCTGAGACTCACTCAATAGTACACACCTGGAGAATAATTGGGATTCTATTTTCCATGGACCATCATTCAGAGCCTCACTAAATAATGTACACCCGTGGAGTAGCCAGGAGTCTGTTATATTAGGACCCACATTCATAGCCTCAGTGGATAATATGCACGTGTTGCTTAGTCAGGATTCCATTTTGTATGGCCACTGACTCATAACCACAGTGAAAAATGCACAAATGTAAGGTGCTCAGCAGTCTATTTCATATAGACACTCATTTAGAGATTCACTGAATAACGCAAATATTTAAGATAGACAGCATGCTGTTTCATATGGTTACACAGAAAGAGCATCACTGAGTAATGCACACATGGGGAAGTGTTATGAGTCTACTTTATACAGCCTCTTATTTACATCCTCAGGGAATAATGCACCCGTGTGGAATAGACACTAGTCTAATTTATATGGCCACGAAAAGCAAAGTCTTATTGAGTAATATGCAACTTTGGAATAGTAACAAATGTACTGCATATGCCCAAGTATTTAGATTCAGAGTCAATAATACACTCCTGCAAACTAGTCAGAAAACAATTTCATATGGCCAAAAAGTTTCAGAGCCTCAGTGAATAACACATACCTGGGAAATACTCAGGACGCTGTTACATGTGGCATCAATTTCAGAGGTTCATTGAAATAGGAAACACCTGTATTGTAGTCCGAATCCTGTTTCCTACAGCCACATATTCAGAGCCTAACTGAGTAACATACACCTTGGGAAAAGTCAGGATTCTATTTCGTATAGCCAATCATTTAGAGGTGAATGAAAAAACGCACGCCTGAGGAGTATTTAGGAGTCTCTATTTTATGGCCACACATTCAGAGCTTCACAAAAGAATACCGACCTATAAAAACGTCAGGAGTGTACTTCACATGGCCACTTATTCAGGACCTCAATGAAGAATCATATTTATCTGGAAAATACTCAGGAATCTATGATATATTGCCACTTATCTGGAGACTCAAGAAATAAAGCACAACTAAGGAATAGTCTGGAGACTCTTTGATATGACCCTACACCCAGCGACTCAGTGGCCAATGCCGAACTGGAAAATAGTCAAGAGGATAGATTCAGGAGTTTATGTTATGTGATCACTCGTTCAGAATCTCACTGAAGAATACACACCTGGGGAATAGTCAGAGTCAATGTCATATAACTACCCAATCACAGCATTATCGAATAATGCACAATAAGGCAATAGTAAGGAGAATAATTCATGTGGCCTCTCATTGAGAGATTCAGTGTGTAATAAACAGGTGTGGATTAGTCAGGACACTATTTAAGGTAGACCCAAATTAAGCACCTCCATGAATGATACACAAACGTGTCAGAGGCAGGAGACTATTTGATATAGAGACTCATACAGAACCTTTTTGAGTACTGCACATGTGGGGAATAATCACTAGTCTGTTTCATATGGTGATTCGTTTGGAGAATCCAAAGGTAATGCACACCTGTGGAGTCAAATGGGTTCTCTTTCGTAAGGCCACCCTTTCAGTGTTTTAGTGAATAGTATGTATATCTGATTAGTCAGGAGTATTACGCACTTGGGATAGAGTCTGGAGTCTATTTTTTATGGACACTCATTGAGAGAATCACTAAATAATGAACACATGCAGAATAGTCAGAAGTGTCTTTCCTACGGTCACTCATTAGGAGCCTGAATAAGTTTAAACACTAGGGGAAATATTCAGGATTTACCTTTATCACCTCATTCAGAGTATCATTAAATGATGCACACCTGTGGAATAGTCAGGAGACTCTTTCATGTGGCCTCTACTCGGACTGTCACTGAAAATGTTGTGTAGTCAGGAGTCTATTTCATGAAGACTCATATTCAGAGCCTCAGTGAATAAGACAGGCCCTTGCTCTAGCCACGAATTAAGTGCCTTCCTGAATGATACACACCTGGGTGACAGTCAAGAGTCTATTTCATATGAACTCTAGTTTTGTGTTTCACTGAGTAATGCACACCTGGAGCAGTGTCAGGAGTCTATTTGGTATGGATGCTAAAACGGAATCTGTTTGATTAATGCACACATGGATAACAATGAGGAGTCTGTGTCATATGGCTACTCCTTCAGACAAACAGTGAATAACGCACATGTGGAGCAATTAGAAGTCTGTTTTCTATGGCCCTCTTTTTCAGCCTCACTGAGTACTACGCAATTGTGATACAGTCTGGAGTCTATTTTTTATGGCCACTCATACAGAGAATTACAAAATAATGCACACCGGTGGAATAGTCACAAGTCTCTTTCCTATGGCCACTCGTTAATAGCCTCTCTGAGTGTAAACACCTGTGGAAGGAGTCAGGATTTACCTTTATACCCTCATTCAGAGTCTCACTAAATAATGCACACCTGTGGAATAGTAAGGAGACTCTTTTATGTGGCCTCTAACTCGGAGTGTCACTGAATAATGTGGTGTAGTCAGGAGTCTATTTCATGGAGACACATATTCAGAGCCTTGGTGAATAAGACAAGCTCTTGCTATAGTAAGGAATCTAATCAATATGTCCACATCTTCTGAGTGTCACTGAATAATACACACCTGGAGAATAATTGGGAGTCTATATTCCATGGACCATCATTCAGAGCCTTGGTGAATAATGTACACCCGTGGATTAGCCAGGAGTCTGTTATATTAGGACACACATTCATAGCCTCAGTGGATAACTTGCACGTGTGGATTAATCAGGAGTCCATATTGTATGCCCACTGACTCGTAACCTCAGTGAAAAATGCACAAATGTAAAGTACTCAGCAGTCTATTTCATATAGACTCTCATTTAGAGATTCACTGAATAACACAAATATTTAAGATAGACAGCATCCTGTTTCATCTTGTCACACAGAAAAAGCCTCAGTGAGTAATGCACACCTGGGGAAGTGTTAGGAGTCTACTTTATACAGTCTCTCATTTACAGCCTCAGGGAATAATGCACACGTGTGGAATAGACACTAGTCTTTATTATATGGCCACGAAAAGCAAAGCCTGAGTGAGTAATACCCAACTCTGGAATAGTCACTAGTCTACTCTAAGTGCCCAAGTATTTCGAAATCAGAGTCAATAAAACACGCCTGTGGAGTAGTCAGAAAACAATTTCGTATGGCCGAAGAGTTTCAGAGCCTCAGTGAATAATACACACCTGTGAAATACTCAGGATGCTGTTTCATGTGGCATCAATTTCAGAGCTTCATTGAATAGGAAACACCTGTATTGTAGTCGGAATCCTGTTTCATACAGCCGCATATTCATAGCCTGAGTAACATATGCCTTGGGAAGTGAGGATTCTAATTTGTATAGCCACTCATTTAGAGGCGAATGTAAAAACGCCCGCCTGAGAAGTATTCAGGAGTCTCTATTTTCTGGCCACCATTCAGAGGTACACAGAATAATACAGACCTATGGAAACGGCAGGAGTGTACTTCACTTGGCCATTTATTCAAGACCTCGGTGAATAATCAGATATATCTGGAAAATACTCAGGATTCTATGATATATAGCCACTTATCTGGAGACTCACAGAATAACGCACACCTAAAGAATAGTCTGGAGACTCTTTGATATGACCCTACACCCAGCGACTCAGTTTCAATGCAGAACTGAAAAATAGTTAAGAGGATAGAGTCAGGGGTTTATGTTATGTGGTCAGTCGTTCAGAATTTCACTGAAGAATACACACCTGGAGAATAGTCAGAGTCCAAGACATATGGCCACCCAATCACACCATTACCGAATAATGCACAATGGGGCAATAGTAAGGAGTCTATTTCATGTGGCATCTCATTCAGAGCTTCAGTGCATTAAAAAAAACAGCTGTAAAGTAGTCAAGACCCGATTTCAGATAACACCACTTTAAGCGCCTTCATGAATGATGCACACACCTGTCAGAGTCAGGAGACTATTTGATATTGACACTCATACAGAACATTTTCGATTACTACATATGTGCGGAATAATCACTTGTCTCCTTCATATGGTGATTCGTTTGGAGAATCCAAATGTAACACACACCTGTGTAGTAAAATGGGTTCTATTTCATAAGGCCACCCTTTCAGTTTTTTAGTGAATAGTATGTATATCTGATAAGTCAGGAATCTCTTTCCCATGTCCATTCGTTCATGGCCTCTGTGAAGACCACTCCCCTCAAGAATATTCAATGGTGTACTTTAAATGGCTACAAGTTCAGAGTCGCTTTACCTAATGAACACCTGGGCAATACTCCTGAGTCTCTTTTTTTATTATGCCGACTTAGAGTCTCATACAATAATAAACACCTGGGGAAGAGTGAAGAGTCTACCTCATGTAGCCACTCATTTAGAGCCTCAGTGAATAATTCACACCAGGGTAATAGTCGAGCAGTTTTTATATGGCCACTCACTTTGTGCCTCACTGAATGATAGACACCTGAGGAATCCTCAGGATTCTATTTGATACTACCACTCGTTGAGAACCTTGTTGACTAACACACAATGGAGCAATAGTCAGTTGTCTATTTTATATGGTCTATCATTCAAAGTTTCAGTGAATAATGACCTTCTATGGAGTAATCAGGATGCCGTTTAATATAGCCACGAATTAAGTGCCTTCCTGAATGATACACACGTGTGTGATAATCAGGAGTCTATTTCATATGAACTCTAGTTTTGTGTATCACTGAGTAATACACACCTGGAGCAGTGTCAGGAGTCTTTTTGGTATGGATGCTCAAACCGAACCTGTTTGATTAATACACACATGGATAGCAATGAAGAGTCTGTGTCATACTGCTACTCCTTCAGACAAACAGTGAATAACAGACATATAAAGTAATTAGAAATCTGTTTCCTATGGCCCCTCTTTCACAGCCTCACTGATTATTACACACTCGTGATAGAGTATGGAGTCGATTTTTTTTGGCCACACATTCAGAGCATTACTAAATAATGCACACCTGCGGAATAGTCAGAATTCTTTTTCCTATGGCCACTCTTTAAGAGCCTCACTGAGTGTAAACACCTGGGGAAAGAGTCAGAATTTACCTTTATCCCCTCATTCAGAGTCCTGCTAAATAATGTGCACCTGTGGTATACTCAGGAGACTCTTTCATGTGGCCTCTAACTCGTAGTGTCACTGAATAATGTGGTGTAGTCAGGAGTCTATTTCATGGAGACACATATTCAGAGCCTCGGTGAATAAGACAGGCCCTAGTATTTTCGAAACATGGCGTCATAGAGGCGACTCAGGACTGCAGCTTTCAGTGAAGGCACAGAAGGTGAGTTTTAGCCGCATTCTCAGAGGGTCCTTTCTTGCCCACAGAATGTTGAAAGTCCCAGGTGTGGGAGAGACACAGGACACTAGCGCAGCCAGCTCGTGGGGTCTGTTTGGCCTGGCCAGCACCACAGTGCAGCAGCACATGGCACAAAACTCACTGGTCTGGGTGCCCTGTTAAACCGGCAACCCGAGATGTGGAAGGGCAGATTGGCATGTCCATCTGATTGAATGGGAATTGGACAATGAGCCAGACCAGAATATTCCTGGAAAACGTGATCTGAGCCCATGCAGTGGGCAGCGGCACAGGAGATTGCACACATGCCAGTGCCCTATCGGCAGGCTACTGGGGCGACAGTGAGAGAGTCGACCGTTCAGCTTGGGGATAGGAAGAGAGAGAGAGAGAGAGGACCCATTCTGAGTCAAGGAGCTGAGTGATCGTGCTCCGCGAGTCCCACTCTCACGGGAAAAGCAGGGCGGCCACTGGAGGCTCTCGGTGCTGAGAATTTTGCTGCCGGCATCTAGGATGGTGCAGCCCAGTTGGGAAGGGGTGTCCACCACTGTGGATGCAATCTGCCCTACTGAAGTACCACCGAGGGCTGACGCAGCCTGCCATTGCTGAGGCAACCGGCCATAACAGAGAGACTCCACAAAGAGGGCTTAGCGAACCACAGCAAAACAGAGCCCACAGCAGCAGGGTGGACCCGTGCTAGCAGGGTGGAGACCCGGCAGGAAAATAGTGAATAGACTGCCACCTAGAGGGGCAGAAAAGTGCAACAGATACTCATAAAGAAAGCCTCAACTCCCTGAGACAGAGCATATAAAGAGGAAAAAAAGGGGGGGATTTTTGAGTTCTGTTGCAGCAGACATAAACATACCCTCCCAACATCCCTGAGTAAACAACGGAGCTCACAGCTCAGCACTGGAGCTCCCATAATGCACAGACTGTCTCCTCAAGCATCTCCCTGACCCCTATATATCCAAAGAGTCACCCCACAAAAGGACCAATCAGAGTGACATTTGGTGGTCATCATTCTGGAACAAAGATAGTAGAAGAAGAAACTGGTAGCATCCCTCACTGTTCCGCAGCTGTTACATGTGTACCCCCAGACAAGCAGGCCTGGAGTAGACCTCAGCACTCGTATAGCAGAGGGGCTAGACTACTAGAAGGAAAACTAAGTAACAGAAATACTTCATCATCAAAAACCTGGGGCTCCACTCAGAGACCCAATTAAAAAATCAGCAACTACTAAGACGACAGGTGGATAAATCCATAAAGATGGGAAGAAACCAGCGAAAAAAGGAGGAAAACACCCGAAACCAAAACACCTCACCTCCTACAAAGGACCAAAACTCCTCACCAGCAAAGGAACAAAGCTAAACGGAGAATGAGTGTGATGAAATGACGGAATCAGACTTCAGAAAGTGGATAATGAGAAACTTCAGGGAGCTAAAAGAACATGTTCTAAATCAGTGCAAAGAAACTAAGAACCTTGAAAAAAGATTCGAGGAAATGATAAAAAGAATGGACAACTTAGAGAGAAATAGGAATGAATTGAAGGAGCTAAAAACACAACACGGGAACTTCGTGAAGCATGCACAAGTTTCTGCAGCCGAATTGAAAAAAGCAGAAGAAAGGATATCAGAAGTCGAAGATCAACTCAATGAAATAAAACGAGAAACCAAGCTTAAAGAAAAAAGCACAAAAAGAAATGAACAAAATCTCCAAGAAATGTGGAACTATGTAAAAAGACCCAACCTACATTTGACAGGTGTACCAGAATGTGATGAAGAGAATGAATCCAAGCTAAAAAACACTCTTCAGGATATTATCCAAAAAAATTTTTCCAACCTAGCAAGACAGGTCAATACTCAACTCCAGGAAATACAGAGATCACCAGAAAGATACTCCACAAGAAGAGCAACCCCAAGGCACATAATCGTCAGATTCACCAGGGTTGAAATAAAGGAGAAAATACTGAGGGCAGCCAGAGAGAAAGGTCGGGTCACCCACAAAGGGAAGCCCATCAGACTTACAGCAGATCTCTCGGCAGAGACCATACAAGCCAGAAGAGAGTGGGGACCAATATTCAACATCTTTAAAGAAAAAAACTTTCAACCGAGAATTTCATATCCAGCCAAACTGATATGATTTTCCTTCATAAGTGAAAGAAAAATAAAATCCTTCATGAACAAGCAAGTACTCAGAGATTTTGTCACAACTAGGCCTGCTTTAGAAGAGCTCCTGAAAGAGGAATTACATATAGAAAGAAACAACCAGTACCAGCCATCCTAAAAGCATACCAAATGCTAAAGACCATCAACAAAATGAAGAATATACGTGAACCAATGGGCAAAACGAACAGCTAGCATCAAAATGGCGTATCAAATTTACACATAATGATATTAACCCTAAATGTAAATGGGCTAAATGCACCAATCAAAAGACACAGACTGGAAAATTGGATAAAAAACCAAAACCCATTGGTGTGCTGTATCCAGAAAACGCGCCACACACGCAAGAATACAAAAAGTCTCAAAATAAAGGAATGGAGGAAGATTTACCAAGCAAATGGAGAGCAAAAAAAAGCAGAAGTTGCAATTCTCGTCTCTGTTAAAATAGACTTTAAAGCAACAAAGATCAAAAGGGACAAAGAAGGTCATTACATAATGGTAAAAAGATCAATACAACAAGAAAAGCTAACGATTCTAAATATATATGGACCCAATGCAGGAGCACCAAGATATATAAGGCAAGTTCTTAATGATTTACAGAGAGACTTAGACTCCCACACAATAATAGTGGAAGACTTTAACACTCCACTGTCAATATCAGACAGATCAACCAGACAGAAAATTAACAAGGATATCCAGGACTTGAACTCAGACCTGGAAAAAGCAAACCTGATAGACATTTACAGAACTCTCTACCGAAAATCCACAGAATATACATTCTTCTCAGCACCACATGACACCTACTCCAAAATTGACCACATAATTGGAAGTAAAGCACTCCTCAGCAAATGCAAAACAACCGAAATCATAACAAACAGTCTCTCAGACCATAGTGCAATCAAGCTGGAACTCAGAATTCAGAAAATAACTCAGAACCGCACAGCTTCATGGAAACTGAACAACTGGCTCCTAAATGTTGATTGGATAAACAATGAAATGAAGGCAGAAATAAAGAAGTTCTTTGAAACCAATGAGAATGACGACACAACGAACCAGAATCTCTGGGACACATTCAAAGCAGTCTGTAGAGGAAAATATATAGCAATAAGTGCCCACATGAGAAGAGTGGAGAGATCCAAAATTGACACCCTATCGTCAAAATTGAAAGAGCTAGAGGAGCAAGATCAAAAAATCTCAAAACCTAGCCAAAGACAAGGAATAACTAAGATCAGAGCAGAACTGAAGGAGATAGAGAAAAGAAAAACCCTTCAAAGAATCAATAAATCCAAGAGCTGGTTTTTTGAAAAGATAAACAAAATAGACAGACAATTAGCCAAACTGATAAAGAAAGAAAGGAGAGAAAAACCAAATAGATGCAATAAAAAACGATAGTGGGGAAATCACCACAGATTCCACAGAAATTCAAACCATCATCAGAGAATACTACAAGCAACTCTATGCACATAAACTAGTAAACCAGGAAGAAACGGATAAATTCCTGGATGCCTGTGTCCTCCCAAGCCTAAACCAGGAGGAAGCCAAAACTATGAATAGACCAATAACAAGCTCTGAAGTTGAGGCAGCCATTAAGAGCTTACCACACAAAAAAAGCCCAGGTCCAGATGGGTTCACCTCTGAATTCTACCACACACAAAGAGAATCTGGTACCATTTCTTCTGAAAATATTCAAAATAATCCAAAAAGAGGGAACCCTTCCCAAATTATTTTATGAGACCAACATCAGCCTGATACCAAAACCCGGCAGAGTCTCAACAAGAAAAGAAAACTTCAGGCCAATATACATGATGAACATTGATGCAAAAATCTTCAATAAAATACTGGCAAACCGATTGCAACAGCACATTAAAAAACTTATCCATCACAATCAAGTAGGATTCATTTCAGGAATGCAAGGCTGGTTCAACATACCCAAGTCTATAAATGTAATTCACCACATAAAGAGAAGCAAAAACAAAAACCACATGATTATCTCAATTGACGCAGAGAAAAGGCATTTGACAAAATTCAACAACACTTTATGCTAAAAACCCTCAATAAACTTGGTATTGATGGAACATATCTCAAAGTAATAAAAGCTACTTACGACAAACCAACAGCCAATATCATAATAAATGGGCAAAAACTGGAAGCATTCCCTTTGAAATCCGGCACTAGACAAGGATGCCCTCTCTCTCCACTCTTATTCAACATAGTGCTGGAAGTTCTAGCCAGAGCAATCAGGCAAGAAAAAGAAATAAAGGGTATTCAAATAGGAAAGGTGGAAGCCAAATTGTCTCTATTTGCAGAAGACATGATAGTATACCTCGAAGACCCCATCACCTCAGCCCAAAAACTCCTGAAACTGATAAGGAACTTCAGCAAAGTCTCAGGATATAAAATCAATGTGCAAAAATCAAAAGCATTCCTATACACCAATAACAGACTTAAAGAGAACCAAATCAAGAATAAACTGCCATTCACAATTGCTACAAAGAAAATAAAATACCTAGGAATAGAACTCAAAAGGTATGTAAGGGACCTCTTTAAGGAAAACTACAAACCACTGCTCAACGAAATAAGAGAGGACACAAACAGATGGAGAAACATTCTATGTTCATGGTTAGGAAGAATCAATATCGTGAAAATGGCTATAATGCCCAAAGTAATTTACACAATCAATGCTATCCCCATCAAACTACCATTGAATTTCTTCACAGAACTGGAAAAACCACCATGAACTTCATATGGAACCAAAAGAGAGCCCGCATAGACAAGTCAATTCTAAGCAAAGAGAACACAGAGGGAGGCATCACACTACCAGACTTCAAATTATACTGCAAGGCTACAGTAATGAAAACAGCATGGTACTGGTACCAAAATAGAGCTATAGACCAAAGGAGCAGAACAGAAGCATTGGAGGCAACACAACGTATCTACAACCATATAATCTTTTATAAACCAGACAAAAACAAGCAATGGGGAAATGATTACCTGTTTAATAAATGGTATTGGGAAAACTGGCTAGCCATGTGCAGAAAGCAGAAACTGGACCCCTTCCTGACACCTTACACTAAAATTAACTCCAGATGGATTAAAGACTTGAACATAAGACCTGACACCATAAAAACCCTAGAAGAAAATCTAGGCAAAACCATTCAGGACATAGGAGTAGGCAAAAACTTCATGACCAAAACACCAAAAGCATTGGCAACAAAGGCCAAAATACAGAAATGGGACCTAATCAAACTCCACAGCTTCTGCAACGCAAAAGAAACTGTCACTAGAGTGAATAGGCAACCATCAGATGGAAAAAACAATTGTAGTTTACGCATCTGACAAAGGGCTGATATCCAGAATTTACAAAGAACTCAAACAGATTTACAGGAAAAAAATAAACAACCCCATTCAACAATGGGCAAAGGATGTGAACAGACACTTTAAAAAAGAAGACATACATGAGGCCAACAAACATATGAAAAAATGCTCATCATCACTGACCATTAGAGAGATGCAAATCAAAACCACATTGAGATACCATCTCACACCAGTTAGAATGGCGATCATTAAAAAATCTGGAGACAGCAGTTGCTGGAGAGATTGTGGAGAAAGAGGAACACTCTTTCACTGTTGGTGTGAGGGTAAATTAATTCAACCATTGTGGAAGACAGTGTGGCGATTCCTCAAGGACCTAGAAATAGAAATTCCATTTGACCCAGCAATCCCATTACTGGGTATATATCCGAAGGACTATAAATTGTTCTACTATAAGGACACATGCACACGAATGTTCATTGCAACACTGTTTACAAGAGCAAAGACCTGGAGCCATCCCAAATGCCCATCGATGATAGACTGGACTGGGAAAATGTGGTAGATATACACCATGTATTATTATGCAGCAATCAAAAATGATGAGTTTGTGTCCTTTGTAAGGACAAGGATGAATTTGTAGAACATCATTCTCAGCAAACTGACACAAGAACAGAAAAAGAAATACCGCATATTCTCACTCATAGGCGGGTGAGCAAAATGAGAACACATGAACAAAGGGAGGTGGTCTACTACACACTGGGGTCTATTTGGGGTAATGTGGGAGGGTCAGTGGGGAAAGTGGGGAGGGATAGCCTGGGGATAAATGTCAAGTGTGGGTGAAGGGGCGGAAGGCAGCAAAACACACTGCCATGTGTGTACCTATGAAACTTCCTTGCACAATCTGCATATAAACCCCAAAACTTATAATGCAATAAAAATTAAAAAAAAAGACAGACCCTTGCTATAGTAAGGAATCTAATTAATATGGCCACATCTTCTGAGCCTCACTCAATAATACACACCTGGAGAATAATTGGGAGTCTATTTTCCATGGATCTTTATTCAGAGCCTCGGTAAATAATGTACACCCGTGGAGTAGCCAGGAGTCTGTTATATTAGGACAGACATTCATAGCCTCAGTGGATAATATGCACGTGTGGATTAGTCAGGATTCCATTTGGTATGGCCACTGACTCATAACCTCAGTGAAAAATGCACAAATGTAAAGTACTCTGTAGTCAATTTCATGTAGACACTCATTCAGAGATTCACTGAATAACACAAATATTTAAGATAGACAGCATCCTGTTTTATATGGTCACAAACAAAGAGCCTAACTAAGTAATGCACACCTGGGGAAGTGTTAGGAGTCTACTTTATACAGCCTCTCATTTACAGCCTCAGGGAATAATGCACACGTGTGGAATAGACACTAGTCTAATTTATATGGCCATGAAAAGCATAGCCTGAGTGAGTAATACCCAACTTTGGAATAGACTATTTTACTGCATATGCCCAACTATTTAGAGTCAGAGTCAATAATACATGCCTGTGGACTAGTCAGAAAACAATTTCATATGGCCAAAGAGTTGCAGAGCCTCAGTAAATAATACATACCAAAAAATACTCAGGACGAGATTACATGTGGCATCAATTTCAGAGCTTCATTGAATAGGAAACATCTGTATTGTAGTCAGAATCCTGTTTCATACAACCACATATTCAGAGTCTAACTGAGTAACATACGCCTTGAAAAAAGTCAGGATTTAAATTCTTATAGCCACTCATTCAGAGGGGAATACAAAAACGCACGCCTGAGAAGTATTCATGAGTCTCTATTTTCTGGCCACTCATTCAGAGCTTCACAGAATAATACAGACCTATGGAAACGTCAGGAGTGTACTTCACATGGCCACTTATTCAGGACCTCAGGGAATAATTATATGTATCTGGAAAATACTCAGGATTCTATGATATATAGCGACATATCCGGAGGCTCACGGAATAATGCACACCTAAGGAACAGTCTGGAAACTTTTTGATATGACCCTTCAACCAGGGACTGAGTGGCCAGTGCAGAACTGGAAAATAGTCAAGAGGATAGAATCAGGAGTTTATGTTATTTGGTCACTCGTTCAGAATCTCACTGAGGAATACACCTAGGGAATAGTCAGAGTCCAAGTCATATGGCCACTCAATCACAGCATTAACAAATAATGCACAATGGGGCAAGAGAAATGAGTCTATTTCATGTGGCCTCTCTTTCAGAGCCTCAGCGCATAATAAACAGCTGTGGAGTAGTCTGGACCCGATTTAAGGTAGCCCCAAATTAAGCAGCTTTTAGAATGATACACACACCTGGCATAGTCAGGAGACTATTTGATATAGAAACTCATACAGAACATTTTCGAGTACTGCCCATGTGGGGAATAATCACTAGTCTGTTTCATACAGTGATTCGTTTGGAGAATCCAAAAGTAACGCACACCTGTGTAGTAAAATGGGTTCTGTTTCGTAAGTCCACTCTTTCAGTGTTTAAATGAATAGTATATATATCTGATCAGTCAGAAATCTCTTTCACATGGCCACTCATTCAGGGCCTCTCTGAAGAACACTACCTTCAAGAATACTCAAGGGTCTACTTCAAATGTCTACACGTTCAGAGTCTTTGTACATAATGAACACCTGTGCAATACACCTGATTCTCTTTCTTTCTTATTCCCACTTAGTCAGAGTCTCATTCAATAATACACATCTCGGGAAGAGTGAAGAGTCTACCTCATGTAGACACTCATTTAGAGCCTCAGTGAATAATGAACACCAGGGTAATAGTCGAGCAGCTTTTATACGACAACTCATTTTGTGCCTCACTGAGTGATATACAAATCAGGAATCCTCAGGATTCTATTTGATACTACCACTCGTTGAAAACCTTGTTGAATTATTCGCAATGGAGCAATAGTCAGGTGTCTATTTTATATGATCTCTCATTAAAATTTTCAGTGAATAATGACCTTCTATGGAGTAATCAGGACGCTGTTTAAGATAGCCACAAATTAAGTGCCTTCCTGAATGATACACACCTGGGTGACAGTCGGCAGTTTATTTCATATGAACTCTAGTTCTGTGTATCGCTGAGTAATACACACCTGGGGCATTGTCAAAAGTCTATTTGGAATGGACGCTCAAAGGTAATCTGTTTGATTAATGCACACATGGATAACAATGAGGAGTCTGTCATACGGCTACTCCTACAGACAAACAGTGAATAATGCACATGTGGAGTAATTAGAAGTCTGTTTCTGATGGCCCCTCTTTCACAGCCTCACTGAGTATTAGGCACTTGTGATATAGTCTGGAGTCTATTTTTTATGGCCACTCATTCAGAGAATCACTAAATAATGAACAACTGGGGAATAGTCAAAAGTCCCTTTCCTATGGCCACTCGTTAAGAGCCTCACTAAGTGTAAACACCTGGGGAAAGAGTCAGGATTTACCTTTATACCCTCATTCAGATTCTCACTAAATAATGCGCACCTGTGGAATAGTCAGAAGACTGTTTCATGTGGCCTCTAACTTGGAGTGTCACTGAATAATGTGGTGTAGTCAGCAGTCTATATCATGGAGACACATATTGAGAGCCTTGGTGAATAAGAAAGGCTCTTGCTATAGTAAGGAATCTAATTAATATGGCCACATCTTCTGAGCCTCACTGAATAATACACACCTGGAGAATAATCGGAAGTATATTTTCCATGGACCTTAATTCAGAGACTTCGTAAATAATGTACACCCATGGAGTAGCCAGGAGTCTGTTATATTAGGACACACATTCATAGCCTAAGTGGATAATATGCAAGTGTGGATTAGTCAGGATTCCATTTTGTATGGCCACTGACTCGTAAACTCTCTGAAAAATGCACAAATGTAAAGTACTCAGCAGTCTATTTCATATAGGTACTCATTCAGAGATTCACTGAATAATGAAAATATTTAAGATAGACAGCATCCTGTTTCATATGGTCACACAGAAAGAGACTCAGTGAGTAATGCACACCTGGGGAAGTGTTAGGAGTCTACTATATACATCCTCTCATTTACAGCCTCAGGGAATAATGCACACGTGTGGAATAGACTCTAGTCTGTTTTATATGGCCACGGAAAGCAAAGCCTGAGTGAGTAATATGCAACTTTGGAATAGTCACTAGACTGCTCCAAATGCCCAAGTATCTAGAGTAAGAGTCAATAATACACGCCTGTGGACTAGTCAGAAAACAATTTCATATGGCCAAAGAGTTTCAGAGCATCAGTGAATAATACATACCTGTGAAATACTCATAACACTATTACATTTGGCATCAATTTCAGACTTTCATTGAATAGGAAACACATGTATTGTAGTCAGAATCATGTTTCATACCGCCACATATTCAGAGACTAACTGAGTAATATATGCCTTGGGAAAAGTCAGGATTCTATTTCGTATAGCCACTCATTAAGGGGCAAATGTTGAAACGCAGGCCTGAGGAGTGTTCAGGAATCTCTATTTTCTGGCCACACATTCAGAGCTTCACAGAAGAATACAGACCTATGGAAATGTCAGGAGTGTACTTCCCATGGCCACTTATTCAGGACCTCAGTGAAGAATCATATATATCTGGAAAGTACTCAAGTTTGTATGATATATAGCCACTTATCCAGAGACTCACGGAAAAATGCACACCTAAGGAATAGTCTGGAGACTCTTTGATATGACCCAACACCCAGCGACTCAGTGGCCAACGCAGGACTGGAAAATGGTAAAGAGGATAGAGTCAGGAGTTTATGTTATGTGGTCACTCATTCAGAATCTCACTGAAGAATACACACCTGGGGTATATTCAGAGTCCAAGTCATATGGCCACCGAATCTCAGCATTACCAAATATTGCACAATGCAGCAATTGTAAGGAGTCTATTTCATGTGGCCTATCATTCAGAGCTTCAGTGCATAATAAACAGCTGTGGGGTAGTCAGGACCCGATTAAAGGTAGGCCAAATTAAGAGGCTCCATGAATGATACACACACGTGTCAGAGTCAGGAGAGTATTTGATATTGACACTCCTAAAGAACCTTTTTGAATACCGAAAAGGTGGGGAATAATCACTAGTCTCTTTCATATGGTGATTCGTTTGGAGAATCCAAAAGTAACACACTCCTGTGGAGTAAAATATGTTCTATTTTGTAAGGCCACTCTTTCAGTGTTTTAGTGAGTAGTATGTATATCTGATAAGGCAGGAATCTCTTTCACATGTATACCGTTCAGGGCCTCTGTGAAGAACACTCCCCTCAAGAATGGTCAATGGTCTATTTCAAATGGCTACACGTTCGGAGTCTCTGTACATAATGAACACCTGGGCAAAACACTTGAGCCAATTTTTCTTATGCCCACTTAGTCATAGTCTCATTCAATAATACACACCTGGGGAAGATTGAAGAGTCTACATCATGTAGCCACTCATTTAGAGCCTCAGTGAATAATGCCCACCAGGGTAATAGTCGAGAAGCTTTTATATGGCCACACAGTTTGTGACTCACTGAGTGATATACAACTGAGAAATCCTCAGTATTCTATTTGATACTCCCACTCTTTGAGAACCTATTTGAATAATTCACAATGGAACAATAGTCAGGTGTCTATTTGATATGGTCTATCATTCAAAGATTCAGTGACTAATGACCTTCTATGGAGTAATCAGGACGCTATTTAAGATAGCCACGAATTAAGTGCCTTCCTGAATGATACACACCTGGGTGACAGTCGGGAGTCTATTTCATATGAACCCTAGTTTTGTGTATCACTGAGTAATACACACCTGGGGCAGTGTCAAAAGCCTATTTGGAATGGACGCTCAAATGGAACATGTTTGATTAATGCACACATGGATAACAATGAGGAGTCTATGTCATATGGCTACTCCTTCAGACAAACAGTGAATAATGCACATGTGTGGTAATTAGAAGTCTGTTTCTTATGGCCCATCTATCACAGCCTCAGTGAGTATTAAGCACTTGTAATACAGTCTGGAGTCTAAATTTTATGGCCACTCATTCAGAGAATAACAAAATAATGCACACCTGCAGAATAGTCAGAACTCTGTTTCCTATGGCCACTCGTTAAGAGCCACACTAAATGTAAACACCTGGGGAAAGAGTCAGGATTTACCTTTATCCGCTCATTCAGAATCTTGCTAAATAACGCACACCTGTGGAGTAGTCAGGAGACTTTTTCATGTGGCCTCTAACTCGGAGTGTCACTGAATAATGTCGTGTAGTCAGGAGTCTATTTTATGGAGACACATATTCAGAGCCTCGGTGAATAAGACAGGCCCTTGCTATAGTAAGGAATCTAATTAATATGGCCACATCTTCTGAGCCTCAATGAATAATACACACCTGGAGAATAATTGGGAGTCTATTTTCCATGGACCTTCATTCTGAGCCTTGCTACCTAATGTACACCCATGGAGTAGCCAGGAACCTGTTTTATTAGGACACACATTCATAGCCTCAGTGGATAATATGCACGTGTGGATTAGTCAAGATTCCATTTTGTAGGGCCACTGACTCGTAACCTCAGTGAAAAATGCACAAATGTAAAGTACTCAGCAGTCTATTTCATATAGGTACTCATTAAGAGATTCACTGAATAACGCAAATATTTAAGATAGACAGCATTCTGTTTCATATGGTCACACAGAAAGAGACTCACTGAGTAATGCACACCTGGGGAAGTGTTAGGAGTCTACTATATACAGCCTCTCATTTACAGCCTCAGGAAATAATGCAGATGTGTGGAATAGACTCTATTCAGTTTTATATGGCCACAGAATGCAAAGACTGAGTGAGTAATTCGCAACTTTGGAATAGTCACTAGACTGCTCCAAATGCCCAAGTATTGAGAGTCAGAGTCAATAATACACGCCAGTGGACTAGACGGAAAACAATTTCATATGGCAAAGAGTTTCATAGCCTCAGTGAATAATACATACCTGTGAAATACTCATAACGCTATTACACGTGGCATCAATTTCAGACCTTCATTAAATAGGAAACACCTGTATTGTAGTCAGAATCCTGTTTCATACAGCCACATATTCAGAGCCTAACTGAGTAACATAGGCCTTGGGAAAAGTCAGGATTCTATTTCGTATAGCCACTCATTTAGAGGCGAATGTAAAAACGCATGCCTGAATAGTATTCAGGAGTCTCTATTTTCTGGCCACTCATTCAGAGCTTCCCAGAATAATAAAGACCTATGGAAACGTCAGGAGTGTACTTCACATGCACAGTTATTCAGGTCCTCAGTGAAGAATCATATATATCTGGAAAATACTCAGGAATCTATGATATACAGCCACTTATTTGGAGACTAACAAAATAATGCACACCTAAGGAATAGTCTGGAGACTCTTTGATATGACCCTACACCCAGCGACTCAGTGGCCAATGCAGAACTGGAAAATAGTCAAGAGAATAGAGTCAGGAGTTTATGTTATGTGGCCACTCGTTCAGAAACTCACTGAAGAATACACACCTGGGGAATAGTCAGAGTCTAAGTAACGTGGCCACCCAATCAAAGCATTAACAAATAATTAACAATGGGGCAATAGTAAGGAGTCTATTTCATGTGGTCTATCATTCAGAGCTTCAGTGCATAATAAACAGCTGTGGAGTAGTCAGGACCCGATTTAAGTTAGGCCAAATTAAGAGGCTCCATGAGTGATACACACACGTGTCAGAGTCGGGAGAGCATTTGATATTGACACTCCTACAGAACCTTTTTGAATACTGAAAAGGTGGGGAATAATTACTAGTCTCTTTCATATGGTGATTCGTTTGGAGAATCCAAAAGGAACTCACTCCTGTGGCATAAAATGTGTTCTATTTCGAAAGGCCACTCTTTCAGTGGTTTAGTTAATATTATGTATATCTGATAAGTCAGAAATCTCTTTCACATAGCTACCGGTTCAGGGCCTCTGTGAAGAACACTCCCCTCAAAAATAGTCAAGGGTCTACTTCAAATGGCTACACGTTTGGAGTCTCTGCACATAATGAACACCTGGGCAATACAGCTGAGTCTCTTTTTTTATGACCACTTAGTAAGAGTCTCATTCAGTAATACACACCTGGGGAAGATTGAAGAGTCCACATCATGTAGCCACTCATTTAAAGCCTCAGTGAATAATGCACACCAGGATAATAGTCGAGCAGCTTTTATATGGTCACATATTTTGTGACTCACTGAGTGATATACAACTGAGAAATCCTCAGTATTCTATTTGATACTCCTACTCATTGAGAACCTATTTGAATAATTCAAAATGGAGCAATAGTCAGGTGTCTATTTGATATGGTCTATCATTCAAAGTTTTAGTGAATAATGACCTTCTATTGAGCAATCAGGACGATATTTAAGATAGCCACGAATTAAGTGCCTTGCTGAATAATACACACCTGGGTGACAGTCGGGAGTCTATTTCATATGAACTCTAGTTTTGTGTATCGCTGTGTAATACACACCTGGGGCAGTGTCAAAAGTCTATTTGGAATAGACACTCAAAGGGAACCTGTTTGATTAATGCACACATGGATAACAATGAGAGGTCTATATCATACCCCTACTCCTTCAGACAAACAGTGAATAAAGCACATGTGGAGAAAGTAGAAGTCAGTTTCTTATGGCCCCTCTTTCACAGCCTCACTGAGTATTATGCAATTGTGATATAGTCCGGAGTCTATTTTTATGGCCACTCATTTAGAGAATCACTAAATAATGAACAACTTGGAAATAGTCAGAAGTCCCTTTCCTATGGCCACTCGTTAAGAGCCTCACTAAGTGTAAACACCTGGGGAAAGAGTCAGGATTTAACTTTATCCCCTAATTCAGATTCTCGCTAAATAATGCGCAACTGTGAAATAGGAGACTCTTTTATGTGGCCTCTAACTCAAAGTGTCACTGAATAACGTGGTGTAGTCAGGTGTCTATTTCATGGAGACACATATTGAGAGCCTTGGTGAATAGGAAAGGCTCTTGCTATATAGTAAGGAATCTAATTAATATGGTCACATCTTCTGAGCCTCACTGAATAATACACACGTGGAGAATAATTGGGAGTATATTTTCTATGGACCTTCATTCAGAGCCTTGTTAAATAATGTACACCCATAGAGTAACCAGGAGTCTGTTATATTAGGATACACATTCATAGCCTCAGTGGATCATATGCACGTGTGGATTAGTCAGGATTCCATTTTGTATGGCCACTGACTCGTAACCTCTGTGAAAAATGCACAAATATAAAGTACTCAGAAGTCTATTTTAAATAGGTACTCATTCAGAGATTCACTGAATAATGCAAATAATTAAGATAGACAGCATCCTCTTTCATATGGTCACACAGAAAGAGCCTCTTTGAGTAATGCACACCTGGGGAAGTGTTAGGAGTCTACTATATACATCATCTCATTTAAAGCCTCAGAAAACAATGCACACGTGTGGAATAGACTCTAGTCTGTTTTATATGGCCACGGAAAGCAAAGCCTGAGTGAGTAATATGCAACTTTGGAATAGTCACTAGACTGCTCCAAATGCCCAAGTATCTAGAGTCAGAGTCAATAATACATGCCTGTGGACTAGTCAGAAAACAATTTCATATGGCCAAAGAGTTTCAGAGGCTCAGTGAATAATATACCTGTGAAATACTCATAACGCTATTACATGTAGCATCAGTTTCAGAGTTTCATTGAATAGGAAACACATGTATTGTAGTCAGAATCCTGTTTCATGCAGCCACATATTCAGAGCCTAAGTGAGTAACATACACCTTGGGAAAAGACAGGATTCTATTTTGTATAGCCACTCATTAAGGGGCGAATATTGAAACGCACGCCTGAGAAGTGTTCAGGAGTCTCTATTTTCTGGCCACACATTCAGAGCTTCACAGAAGAATACAGACCTATGGAAACGTCAGGAGTGTACTTCCCATGGCCAATTATTCAGGACCTGAGTAAAGAATCATATATATTTGGAAAGTACTCAGGATTGTATGATATATAGCCACTTATCCGGAGACTCACGGAATAATGCACACCTAAGGAATAGTCTGGAGATTCTTTGATATGACCCTACAGTCAGCGACTCAGTGTCCAATGCAGAACTGGAAAATAGAAAAGAGGATAGACTCAGGAGTTTATGTTATGTGGTAACTCGTTCAGAATCTAACTGAAGAATACACACGTGGGGAATAGTCAGAGTCCAAGTCATATGGCCACCCAATGAGAGCATTACCGAATAATGCACAATGGGCATTATTAAGGGGTCTATTTCATGTGAAGTCTCATTCAGAGATTCAGTGCATAATAAACAGCTGTGGAGAAGTCAGAACCCGATTTAAGGTAGCCTCAAATTAAGCAGCTCTGTGCATGATACACACAAAGGTCAGAGTCAGGAGAATATTTGATATAGACACTCATACAGAATCTTTTTGAGTACTGCACATGTGGAGAATAATCACTAGTCTGTTTCATATGGTGATTCGTTTGGAGAATCCAAAGGTAATGCACACTTGTGGATTCAAATGGGTTCTGTTTCATAAGGCCACCCTTTCGGAGTTTTAGTGAATAGTATGTATATCTGAATAGTCAGGAATTTCTTTAACATGGCCACTCATTCATGACCTCTGTGAAGAACACTCCCCTCAAGAATAGTCAAGGATCTACTTCAAATGGCTACACATTCAGAGTCTCTGTACATAATTAAGACCTGTGCTGGAGAGGATGTGGAGAAATAGAAACACTCTTACACTGTTGGTGGGAGTGTAAATTAGTTCAACCATTGTGGAAGACAGTGTGGCAATTCCTCAGGGACCTAGAAATAGAAATTCCATTTGACCCAGCAATCCCATTACTGGGTATCTATCCAAAAGACTATAAATCGTTCTACTATAAGGACACATGCACACGAATGTTCATTGCAGCACTGTTTACAATAGCAAAGACCTGGAACCAACCCAAATGTTCATCGATGATAGACTGGACTGGGAAAATGTGGCACATATACACCATGGAATATTATGCAGCAATCAAAAATGATGAGTTCGTGTCCTTTGTAAGGACATGGATGAATCTGGAGAACATCATTCTCAGCAAACTGACACAAGAACAGAAAAAGAAATACTGCATATACTCACTCATAGGTGGGTGAGAAAAATGAGAACACATGGACACAGAGAGGCGGTCTACTATACACTGGGGACTGTTGGGGGAAATGGGGGAGGGACAGCGGGGGGGGCTGGGGGGGATAGCCTGGGGATGAATGCCAAGTGTGGGTGAAGGGGAGGAAGGCAGCGGAACACACTGCCATGTGTGTACCTATGCAACTCTCTTGCACGTTCTGCACATGTACCCCAAATCCTATAATGCAATAAAAATTTCAAAAAGAAAAAAAAAAGACCTGGGAAATACACCTGAGTCTCTATTTTTTTATGCCCACTTAGTCAGACTCTCATTCAATAATACACACGTGGGGTAGTGTGAAAAGTCTACCTCATGTAGCCACTCATTTAGAGCCTCAGTGAATAATGCACACCAGGGTAATATTCGAGCAGCTTTTATATGGCCACTCATTCTGTGCCTCACTGTGCAATGTACACCTGAAGAATCATCACGATTCTATTTGATACTACCACTCATTGAGAATCTTGTTGAATAATGCACAATGGAGCAATAGTCAGGTGTCTATTTTATATGGTCTATCTTTCAAGGTTTCAGTGAATAATGACCTTGTATGGAGCAATCATAATGCTGTTTAAGATACCAACAAATTAAGTGCCTTCCTGTATGATACACCCCTCGGTGACAGTCGGGAGTCTATTTTATATGAACTCTAGTTTTCTGTATCGCTGAGTAATACACAACTTGGGCAGTGTCAAGAGCCTGTTTGGTTTGGACACTCAAAGGAAACCTGTTTCATTAATGCAAACTTGGATTACAATGTGCAGTCTGTGTCATATGACTACTCCTTCAGACATACAGTGAATAATGCACATGTGGAATAATTAGAAGTCTGATTCCTATGGCCCCTCTTTCACAGCCTCACTGAGTATTACGCACTTGTGTTAGAGTCTGGAGTCTACTTTTCATAATCACTCATTCAGAGAATCACTAAATAATGCACACCTGTGAAATAGTCAGAAGTTCCTTTCCTATGACCACTAGTTAAGAGCCTCATTAAGTGTAAACACCTGGAAAAAGAGTCAGGATTTACCTTTATTCCCTCATTCAGAGTCTTGACAAATAATGCGCACCTGTGAAACACTCAGGAGACTCTTTCATGTGGCCTCTAACTCGGAGTGTCACTGAATAATGTGGTGTAGTCAGGAGTCTGTTTCATGGAGACACATATTCAGAGCCTTGGTGAATAAGACGGGCCCTTGCTATAGTAAGGAATCTAATTAATATGGCCACATCTTCTGAGCCTCACTGAATAATACACACCTGAAGAATAACTGGAAGTCTATTTTCCATGGACCTTCATTCAGAGCCTTAGTAATAATGTAAACCCGTGGAGTAGCCAAAAATCTGTTATATTAGGACACACATTCATAGCCCCAGTGGATAATATGCACGTGTGGATTAGTCAGGATTTCATATTGTATGGCCACTGACTCGTAACCTCAGTGAAAAATGCACAAATGTAAAGTACTCAGCAGTCTATTTCATATAGACACTCATTCAGAGATTCACTGAATAACACAAATATTTAAGATAGACAGCATCCTGTTGCTTATGGTCACACAGGAAGAGCCTCACTGAGTAATGCAAGCCTGGGGCAGTGTTAGAAGTCTACTTTATACAACTTCTCATTTACAGCCTCATGGAATAATGCACACGTGTGGAATAGACACTAGTGTGTTTTATATGGCCATGAAAATCAAAGCCTGAGAGAGTAGTATGCAATTTTGGAATAGTCACTAGTCTACTCCATATGCCCAAGTATTTAGAGTCAGAGTCAATTTTACACGCCTGTGGATGAGTCAGAAAACAATTACAAATGGCTAAAGAGTTTCAGAGACTCAGTTAATAATATACACCTGGGAAATATTCAGGACGCTGTTACATGTGGCATCAATTTCAGAGCTTCATTGAATAGGAAACACCTGTATTGTAGTCAGAATCCTGTTTCTTACAGCCACATATTCAGAGCCTAACTGAGTAGCATACGCCTTGGCAAAAGTCAGAATTCCATTTCGTATAGCCACTCATTTAGAGGAGAATGTAAAAACGCATGCCTGAGGAGTATTCAGGAGTCTCTATTTTATGGCCACTCATTCAGAGCTTCACAGAAAAATACAGACCCATGGAAACGTCAGGAGTGTACTTCACATGGCCACTTATTCAGGACCTCAGTGAAGAATCATATATATCTGAAAAATGCTCAGAATTGTATGATATATAGTCACTTATCCAGAGACTCACGGAATAATGCACACCTTAGGAATAGTCTGGAGATTCTTTGATATGACCCTACACCCAGCGATTCAGTGTCCAATGCAGAACTGAAAAATAGTCAAGAGGATAGAGTCAGGAGTTTATGTTATGTGGTCACTCGTTCCGAATCTCACTGAAGAATACACACGTGGGGAATAGTCAGAGTCCAAGTCATATGGCCACCCAATGACAGCATTACCGAATAATGCACAATGGGGAAATATTAAGGGGTCTATTTCATGTGACCTCTCATTCAGAGATTCAGTGCATAGTAAACAGCTGTGGAGTAGTCAGGACCCGATTTAAAATAGCCTCAAATTAAGCGACTCTGTGCATGATATAGACACGTGTCAGAGTCAGGAGACTCTTAAATATAGACACTGATACAGAACCTTTTCGAGTACTGCACATGTTGAAAATAATATCTAGTCTTTTTCATATGGTGACTCGTTTGAAGAATCCAAAAGAAAAACACACACCTGTGGAGTAAAATGGGTTCTATTTCGTAAGTCCACTCTTACAGTGTTTTAGTGAATACCACGTATATCTGATAAGGCAGGAATCTCTTTGCCATGGCCACCCGTTCAGGGCCTCTGTGAAAAACACTCCCCTCAAGAACTGTCAAGGTTATACTTCAAATGGCTACACGTTAAGCGTCTCTGTACATAATGAACACCTGAAAAATACACCTGAGTTTCTTGTTTTTGTTATGCCCACTTAGTCAGAGTCTCATTCAAAAATACACACCTGGGGAAGAGTGAAGAGGCTACCTCATGTAGCCACTCATTTAGAGCCTCAGTGAATAATGCACACCAGGGTAATAGTCGAGCAGCTTTTATACGTCCACTCATTTTGTGCCTTACTGAGTGATATACACCTGAGGACTCCTCAGGATTCTATTTGGTACTACCACACCTTGAGAAAATTGTTGAATAATTAACAATGGAGCAATAGTCAGGTGTCTATTTTATATGATCTATCATTCAAAGTTTCAGTGAATAATGACTTTCTATTGAGTAGTCAGGACGCTGTTTAAGATAGCCATGAATTAAGTGCCTTCCTGAATGATACACACCTGGGTGACTGTGGGGAGTCTATTTCATATGGACTCTAGTTTTGTGTATTGCTGAGTAATACACACCTGGGGCAGTGTCAGGAGTCTATTTGGTATGGAAGCTCAAAAGCAACCTGTTTGATTAATGCACACATGGATAACAATGTGGAGTCTGTGTCATACGGCTACTCCTTCAGACAAACAGTGAATAACGCACATGTGGAGTAATTAGAAGTGTGTTTCCTATGGCCCCTCCTTCACAGCATAACTGAGTATTATGCACTTGTGATAGAGTCTGGAGTCTATTTTTTATGGCCACTCATTCAGATACTCACTAAATAATGCACACCTGTGGAATATTCAGAAGTCTCTTTCCTATGGCCACAAGTTAAGAGCCTCCCTGAGTGTAAATACCTGGGGAAAGAGTCAGGATTTACCTTTATCCCCTCACTCAGAGTCTCACTAAATAATGCACACCTGTGGAATAGTCAGGAGACTCTTTCATGTGGCCTCTAACTCAGAGTGTCACTGAATAATGTGGTGTAGTCAGGAGTCTATTTCATGGAGACACATATTCAGAGCCTTGGTGAATAAGATGGGCCCTTGCTATGGTAAGGAATCTAATTAATACGGCCTCATCTTCTGAGCCTCAGTGAATAATACACACATGGAGAATAATTGGGAGTATATTTTCCATGGACCTTCATTAAGAACCTCAGTATATAATGTACACCCGTGGAGAAGACAGAGTCTGTTTTATTTGGACACACATTCATAGCCTCAGTGGATAATATGCACGTGTGGATAAGTCAGAATTCCATTTTGTATGGCCACTGACTCATAACCTCGGTGAAAAATACACAAATGTAAAGTACTCAGCAGTCTATTTCGTATAGACAGTCATTCAGAGATTCACTGAATAACACAAATATTTAAGATAGACAGCATCCTGTTTCATATGGTCACAAAGAAAGAGCGTCACTGAATAATGCACACCTGGAGCAGTGTTAGGAGTCTACATTATACAGCCTCTCATTTACAGCCTCATGGAATAATGCACACGTGTGGAATAGACAGTTGTCTGTTTTATATGGCCACAAAAAGCAAAGCCTGAGTGAGTAGTATGCAACATTGGAATAGTCACTAGTCTACACCATATGCCCAAGTATTTAGAATCAGAGTCAACTATACACACCCGTGGACAAGTCAGAAAACAATTACAAATGGCTAAAGAGTTTCAGAGCCTCAGTTAATAAAATACAACTGGGAAATACTCTGGACGCTGTTACATGTGGCATCAATTTCAGAGCTTCATTGAATAGGAAACACCTGTATTGTAGGTGTTCTTACAGCCACATATTCAGAGCCTAACTGAGTAACATAGACTTTGGTAAAAGTCAGAATTCTATTTCATATAGCCACTCATTTAGAAAAGAACATAAAAACGCACCCCTGAGGAGTATTCAGGAGTCTCCATTTTATGGCCACTCACTCAGAGCTTCACAGAAGAATACAGACCTATGGAAATGTCAGGAGTGTACTTCACATGGCCGCTTATTCAGGACCTCAGTGAGGAATCATAGATATCTGGAAATTGCTCAGGATTCTATGATATATAGCCACTTATCCAGAGACTCACGGAATAATGCACACCTTAGGAATAGTCTGGAGATTCTTTGATATGACCCTACACCCAGCGACTCAGTGTCCATTGCAGAACTGGAAAATAGTCAAGAGGATAGAGTCAGGAGTTTATGTTATGTGGTCACTCGTTCCGAATCTCACTGAAGAATACACACGTGGGGAATAGTCAGAGTCCAAGTCATATGGCCACCCATTGACAGCATTACCAAATAATGCACAATGGGGCAATATTAAGGGGTCTATTTCATGTGACCTCTCATTCAGAGCTTCAGTGCGTAATAAACATCTGTGGAGTAGTCAGGACCCAATTTAAGGTAGCCTCAAATTAAGCGGCTCCGTGCATGATACACACAAATGTCAGAGTCAGGAGACTATTTGATATAGACACTCATACAGAACCTTTTCGAGTACTGCACATGTGGAGAATAATCACTAGTCTGTTTCATATGGTGATTCGTTTGGAGAATCCAAAGGTAATGCACACCTGTGGAGTCAAATGGGCTCTCTTTCATAAGGTCACCCTTTCGGTGTTTTAGTGAATAGTATGTATATCTAATTAGTCAGGAATTTCTTTTACATGGCCAGTCGTTCATGACCTCTGTGAAGAACACTCCCCTCAAGAACAGTCAAGGTTCTACTTCAAATGGCTACACGTTCAGAGTCTCTGTACATAATTAACACCTGGGCAATACACCTGAGTCTCTCTTTTTTTTTATGCCCACTTAGTCAGAGTCTCATTCAATAATACACACCTGGGGAAGTGTGAAGACTCTACCTCATGTAGCCACTCATTTAGAGCCTCAGTGAATAATGTACACCAGGGTAATATTTGAGCAGGTTTTATACGGCCACTCATTTTTTGCCTCACTGAGTGATATACACCTGAGTAATCCTCAGGATTCTATTTGATACTAGCACACGTTGAGAACCTTGTTGAATAATTCACTAAGGAGAAATAGTCAGGTGTCTATTTTATATGGTATATCATTAGAAGTTTCAGTGAATAATGACCTTCTATGGAGGAATCAGGACGCTGTTTAAGATAGCCACCAATTAAGTTCCTTCCTGAATGATACACACCTCGGTGAGGGTCGGGAGTCTATTTCCTATAAACTCTAGTTTTGTGTATTACTGAGTAATACACACCTGGGGCAGTGTCAGAAATCTGTTCGGTATGGATGCTCAAACGGGGCCTGTTTGATTAATGCACACATGGATGACAATGAGGAGTCTGTGTCATATGGCTACTCCTTCAGACAAACAGTGAATAATGCACATGTGTGGTAATTAGAAGTCTATTTCCTATGGCCCCTCTTTCACAGCCTTACTGAGTATTACACACTTGTGATAGAGTCTGGAGTCTATTTTTTATGGGCACTCATTCAGAGAATCACTAAATAATGCACACCTGTGGAATAGTCAGAAGTCTCTTTTCTATGGCCACTCGTTAGGAGCCTCACTAAGTGTAAACACCAGGGAAAAGAGTCAGGATTTAATTTTATCCCCTCATTCAGCGTCTTGCTAAATAATGGGCACCTGTGGAATAGTCAGGAGACTCTTTCATGTTGCCTCTAACTCGGAGTGTCACTGAATAATGTGTTGTAGTCAGGAGTCTATTTCATGGAGACACATATTCAGAGTTTTGGTGAATAAGGCAGGCCCTTGCTATAGTAAGGAATCTAATTAATATTGCCACATGTTCTGAGCCTCACAGAATGATACACACCTGGAGAATAATTGGGGGTCTATTTTCCATGGACCTTCATTCAGAGCCTTAGTAATAATGTACAACCGTTGAGTAGCAAAATGTTTGTTATATTAGGACACACATTCATAGCATCAGTGGATAATATGCACGTGTGGATTAGTCAGTATTCCATTTTGTATGGCCACTGACTCGTAACCTCAGTGAAAAATGCACAAATGTAAAGTACTCAGCAGTCTATTTCATACAGACACTCATTCAGATATTCACTGTATAACACAAATATTTAAGATAGACATCATCCTGTTTCATGTGGTCACACAGAAAGAACCTCACTGAGTAATACACACCTGGGGATGTTTTAGGAGTCTACTTTATACAGCCTCTCATTTAAATCCGCATAAAATAATGCACACGTGTGGGATAAACACTAGTCTGTTTTATTTGGCAATGAAAAGCAAAGCCTGAGTGAGTAGTACACAACTTTGGAATAGTCACTAGTCTACTACATATGCCCATGTATTTAGAATCAGAGTCAATAATACACAGCTGTGGACTAGTAAGAAAAAAGTTCCATATGTCCAAAGAGTTTCAGAGCCTCAGTGAATAACACACACCTGGGAAATACTCAGGACGCTATTACATGTGGCATAAATTTTAGAGCTTCATTGAATGGAAAACACCTGTATTGTAGTCATAGTCCTGTTGCATACAGACACATACTCAGAGTCTAACTGAGTAACATATGCCTTGGGGAAAGTCAGAATTCTATTTCGTACAGCCACTCATTTAGAGGTGAATATAAAAACGCACACCTGAGGAGTATTCAGGAGTCTCTATTTTATGGTGACTCATTCAGAGCTTCACAGAAGTATACAGAGCTATGGAAACGTCAGGAGTGTAATTCCCATGGCCACTTATTTAGGACCTCAGTGGAGAATCATATATATCTGGAAAATATTCAGGAATCTATAATATATAGCCACTTATCTGGAGACTCAAGGAATAATGCACACCTAAGAAATAGTATGGAGACTCTTTGATGTGACCCTACAGCGAGCGACTCAGTGGCTAATGCCAAACTTGAAAATAGTCAAGAGGATAGAGTCAGGAGATTATGTTATGTGGTCACTGGTTCGGAATCTCACTGAAGAATACACACATGAGGAATAGTCAGAGTCCATGTCATATGGCTACCCAATCACAGCATTATCGAATAATGCACAATGAGGTAATAGTAAGGAGAATATTTCATGTGGCCTCTCCTTCAGAGATTCAGTGCATAATAAACAGGTGTGGATTAGTCAGGACAAGATTTAAGGTATACCCAAATTAAGCAGCTCCGTGAATGATACACACACGTGTCAGAGGCAGGAGACTATTTGATATAGACACTCATACAGAAACTTTTTGAGTACTGACTGCACATGTGGGGAATAATCACTAGTCTGTTTCATATGGTGATTCGTTTGAAGAATACAAAAGTAATGCACACCTGTGGAGTAAAATGGGTTCTATTTCATAAGGCAACTGTTTCAGAGTTTTAGTGAATAGTATGAATATCTGATAAGTCAGGAATCTCTTTCACATGGCCACTCGTTCAGGGCCTCTGTAAAAAAAACTCTCATCAGGAATAGTCGAGGTTCTACTTCAAATAACTACACATTCAGAGTCTCTGTATGTAATGAACACCTGGGCAATACAACTGAGTCACTTTTTCTTTAATGCCCGCTTAGTCAGAGTCTCATTCAATAATACACACCTGGGGAAGTGTGAAGAGTCTAATTCATGTAGCCAGTCATTTAGAGCCTCAGTGAATAATGCACAGCAGCATAATAGTCAAGCAGCTTTTATATGGCCACTCATTTTGTGCTGCACTGAGTGATATACACCTGCGGAATCCTCAGGATTCTATTTGATACTAACACTCGTTGAGAAACTCGTTGAATATTTTACAATGGAGCAATAGTCAGGTGTCTATTTTATATGGTCTATCATTCAAAGTTTCAGTGAATAATTACCTTCTATGGAGTAATCAGGACACTGTTTAAGATAGCCACGAATTAAGTGCCTTCCTGAATGATATATACCTGGGTGACAGTCGGGAGTCTATTTCACAGGAACTCTAGTTTTGTTTATCAAAGTGTAATACACACCTGAGGCAGTGTCAAGTCTATTTGGTATGGACACTCAAACGAAACCTGTTTGATTAATGCACACATAAATAGCAATGAGGAGTCTGTGTCATAAGGCTACTCTTTCAGACATACAGGGGTTAATGCACATGTGGAGTAAATAGAAGTCTGTTTTCTATGGCCCATCTTTCACAGCCTCACTGAGTATTACGCACTTGTGATAGAGTCTGGAGTCTATTTTTTATGGCCACCCATTCAGAGAATCACTAAATAATGCACACCTGCAGAATAGTCAGAAGTCTGTTTCCTATGGACACTATTTAAGAGCCTCACTAACTTTAAACACCTGGGGAAATAGTCAGGATTTACCTTTATCCCCTCATTCAGAGGCTCGCTAAATAATGCACATCTGTGGAATAGTCAGGAGACTCTTTTATGTGGCCTCTAACTCGGAGTGTCACTGAATAATGTGGTGTAGTCAGGAGTCTATTTCATGGAGACACATATTCAGAGACTCAGTGAATAAGATGGGCCTTTGCTATAGTAAGGAATCAAATTAATATGGCCACATCTTCTGAACCTCACTGAATAATACACACCTGTAGAATAATTGGGAGTCTATTTTCCATGGACATTCATTCAGAGCCTTGGTAAATAATGTACACCCGTGGAGTAGGCAGGAGTCTGCTATATTAGGACACACATGCATAGCATCAGTGGATAATATGCACGTGTAGATTAGTCAGGATTTCATTTTGTATGGCCACTGACTCATAACCTCAGTGAAAAATGCACAAATGTAAAGTACTCAGCAGTCTATTTTTTATGGACACTGATTCAGAGATTAACTGAACAACACAAATATTTAAGACAGACAGCATCCTGTTTCATATGGTCACACAGAAAGGGCCTCACTGAGTAATAAACACCCGGGGCAGTTTTAAAAGTCTACATTATACAGCCTCTCATTTACAGCCTCATGGAATAATGCACACATGTGGAATAGACACTAGTCTGTTTTATATGGCCTTGAAAAGCAAAACCTGAGTGAGTAATACACAACTTTGGAATAGTCACTAGTCTACTCCATATACTCAAGTATTTAGAGTCAGAATCAATAATACACGCCTGCAGACTAGTCAGAAAACAATTTCATATGGCCAAAGAGTTTCAGAGACTCAGTGAATAATACATACCTGGGAAATACTCAGGATGCTCTTACATGTGACATCAATTTCCGAGCTTTATTGCATAGGAAACACCTGTATTGTAGTCAGAATCTTGTTTCATACAGCGACATATTCAAAGCCTTAGTGAGTAACATATGGCTTGTTAAAATTCAGGATTCTATTTCGTATAGCCACTCATTTAGAGGCGAATGTAAAAACGCACACCTGAGGAGTATTCAGGAGTCTCTATTTTAGGGCCACTCATTCAGAGCTTCACAGAAGAATACAGACTTATGACAATGTCAGGAGTGTATTTCCCATGACCACTTATTCAGGGCCTCAGTGAAGAATCATTTATATCTGGAAAATACTCAGGATTTTATGATATACAGCCACTTATCCAGAGACTCACAGAATAGTGCACTCCTAAGGAATAGTCTGGAGACTCTTTGATATGACCGTACACCCAGCGACTCAGTGTCCAATGCAGAACTGGAAAATAGTCAAGAGGATAGAGTCAGGAGTTTATGTTATGTGGTCACTCGTTCAGAACCTTACTGAAGAACACACACCTGGGAAATAGTCAGAGTCCAAGTTATATAGCCATCCAATGACAGCATTACCAAATAATGCACAATGGGGCAATAGTAAGGGGTCTATTTCATGTGGCCTCTCATTCAGAGCTTCAGTGCATAATAAACAGATGTGGAGTAGACAGGACCCAATTTAATGTAGACCCAAATTAAGCAGCTTCGTGAATGATGTACACACGTGTCAGAGTAAGGAGACTATTTGATACAGAGACTCATACAGAAATTTTTCGAGTACTGCACATGTGGGGAATAATCACTCATCTGTTTTATATGGTGATTCGTTTGGAGAATCCAAGAGTAATGCACACCTGTAAAGTAAAATTGGTTTTATTTTTTAAGGCCACTCTTTCTGTGTTTTAGTGAATAGTATGTATATCTGATAAGTGAGGAATCTTTTTCACATGGCCACTCGTTCTGGGCCTCTGTTAAGAACACCCCTCAGGAATAGCCAAGGGTCTAATTCAAGTGGCTACACATTCAGTGTCTCTGTACATAATGAACACCTGGGCAATACACCTGAGTCTTTTTTTTTTTAAAATGCCCACTTAGTCAGAGTCTCATTCAATAATACACACCTGGGGAAATGTGAAGAGTCTGCTTCATGTACCACTCATTTAGAGCCTCAGTGAATAAGGCACACCAGGGTAATAGTCGAGCAGCTTTTATAAGGCCACTCATTTTGTGACTCACTGAGTGATATACATCTTAGGAATCCTCAGGATTCTATTTGATACTACCACTCGTTGAAAACCTCGTTGAATAATTCACAATGGAGCAATAGTCAGGTGACTTTTTTTTTGGTCTATCCTTCAAAGATTCAGTGAATAATGAACTTCTATGGAGTAATCAGGACACTGTTAAAGACAGCCACGAACTAAGTGCCTTCCTGAATGTTACACACATGTGTGACATTCGAAAGTCTATTTAATATGAACTGTAGTTTTGTGTATGGCTGAGTAATACTCACCTGGGTCAGTGTCAGGAATCTATTTGGTATGGACGCTCAAACAGAACCTGTTTGATTAATGCACACATGGATAACAATAAGGAGTCTGTGTCATACTGCTACTCCTTCAGACAAACAGTGAATAATGCACATGTGGAGTAATTAGAAGTTTGTTTCCTATGGCCCTTCTTTCACAGCCTCACTGAGTATTACATACTTGTGATAAAGTCTGGAGTTTATTTTTTCTGGCCACTCATTCAGAGAATCACTAAATAATGCACACCTGCGGAATAGTCAGAAGTCTTTTTCCTATGGCCACTCCTTAGGAGCGTCACTAAGTGTAAACACCTGGAAAAAGAGTCAGGATTTACCTTTGTCCCCTCATTCAGAGTCTCAGTATAGTATGCACACCTGTGGAATAGTCAGGAGACTCTTTCATTTTGTCTCTAACTCGGAGTGTCACTGAATAATGTGGTGTAGTCAGGGGTCTATTTTATGGAGAAACATATTCAGAGCCTAAGTGAATAAGACAGGCCCCTGCTATAGTAAAACGTCTAATTAATATGGCCACATCTTCTGAGCCTCACTGAATAATATGCACCTGGAGAATAACTGGGAGTCTATTTTCCATCGACCTTCATTTAGAGCCTCGGTAAATAATGTACACCCGTGGAGTAGCCAGGATTCTGTTATAAAAGGACACACATTCATAGCCTCATTGGAAAATACGCACATGTGGATTAGTCAGGATTCCATTTTGTATGACCACTGACTCGTAACCTCAGTGAAAAATTCAAAAATGTAAAGTACTCAGCAGTTTATTTCATATAGACACTCATTCAGAGATTCACTGAATAACACAAATATTTAAGATAGACCACATCCTGTTTCATATGGTCACACAAAAAGAGCCTCAAAGAATAATGCACACCTGGGGAACTGTTAGGAGTCTACTTTATACAACCTCTCATTTACAGCCTCAGGGAATGATGCACATGTGTGGAATAGACACTAGTCTATTTTATATGGCCACAAAAAGCAAAGCCTGAGTCAGTAAAGCGCAACATTGGAAGAGTCACTAGTCTACTCCATATGCCCAAGTATTTAGAGACAGAGTCAGTAATACACGCCGGTGGAATAGTCAGAAAACAATTTCATATGGCCAAAGAGTTTCAGAGCATCAGTGAATAATACATACCTGAGTAATTCTCAGGACGCTATTTCATGTGGCATCAATTTCAGAGCTTCATTGTATAGGAAACATCTGTTTTGTAGTCAGAATCCTTTTTGATACAGCCACATATTTAGAGCCTAACTGAGCAACATACGCCTTGGGAAAAGTCAGGAATCTATTTCGTATAGCCACTCATTTAGAGGCGAATGTAAAAACGCACATCTGAGGGGTATTCAGGAGTCTTTATTTTATGGCCACTCATTCAGAGCTTCACAGAATAATACAGACCTATGGAAACGTCAGGAGTGTACTTCCCATGGCCACTTATTCAGGACCTCAGTGAAGAATTATATATATCTGGAAAATACTCAGAATTCTATGATATATATCCACTTATCCGGAGACTCACGGAATAATGCACACCTAAGGAATAGTCTGGAGACTCTTTGATATGCCCCTACACCCAGGGACTCAGTGGACAATGAAGAAATGGAAAATAGTCAAGAGGATAGAGCCAGGAGTTTATGTTATGTGGTCACACGTTCAGAATCTCACTGAAGAATACACACCTGGGGAATAGTCAGAGTGTAAGGCATATGGCCACCCAATCACATCATAACCAAATAATGCACAATGGGGCAATAGTAAGGAGTCTATTTCATGTGGCCTCTCATTCAGAGCTTCCGTGCATAATAAACAGCTGTGGAGTAGTCAGGATCCGATTTAAAGTAGCCCCAAATTAAGCAGCTCGGTGGATAATAAACACATGTGTCAGAGTCAGGAGACTATTTGATATAGACACCCATTAAGAAACTTTTCAAGTACTTCACGTGTGTGAAATAATCACTAGTCTCTTTCATAGGTGGTTTAGTTTGGAGAATCCGAAAGTACCACACACCTGTGGAGTAAAATGGGTTCTATTTTGTAAGGACACTCTTTCAGTGTTTTAGTGAATAGTATGTATATCTGATAAGTCAGGAATTTCTTTCACATGGGCACTCATTCAGGGCCTCTGTGAAGAACATTCCCCTCAAGAATAGTCAAGGGTCTACTTCAAATGGCTACACATTCAGAGTCTCTGTATGTAATGTACACCTGGGCAATACAACTGAGTCTCTTTTTATTTATGCTCATTTAGTCAGAGTCTCATTCAATAATAAACACCTGGGGAGGAGTGAAGAGTCCACCTCATGTAGCCACTCATTTAGAGCCTCAGTGAATAATGCACACCAGAGTAGTAGTCGAGCAGCTTGTATATGGCCACTCATTTTGTGCCTCAATGAGTGATATACACCTGAGGAATCCTAAGAATTCTATTTGATACTACCACGTGTTGAAAACGTTGTTGAATAATTCAAACTGCAGCAATAGTCAGGTGTCTATTTTTTATGGTCTATCATTCAAAGTTTCAGTGAATAATGACCTTCTATGGAGTAATCAGGACGCTGTTTAAGATAGCCACGAATTAAGTGCCTTCCTGAATAATACACACCTCTGTGACAGACGGGAGTCTATTTCGCATGAACTCTAGTTTTGTGTATCGCTGAGTAATACAAATTTGGTGCAATGTCAGGGGTATATTTAGTATGGACGCTCAAACAAAACCTGTTTGATTAATGCACACATGTATAACAATGAGGAGTCTGTGTCATACGGCTACTCCTTCAGACAAACTGAATAAAGCACATGTGGATTAATTAGAAGTCTGTTTCCTATGGCCCCTCTTTCACAGCCTCACTGAGTATTATGCCTTTGTGATAGAGTCTGGAGTCTATTTTTTATGGCCACTCATTCAGAGAATCACTAAATAATGCACACCGGCAGAATAGACAACAATCTCTTTCCTATGGCCACTGATTAAGAGCCTCAGTACGTGTAAACACCTGGGAAAAGAAGCAGGATTTACCTTTGTCCCCTCATTCAGAGTCTCGGTAAATAATGTGCACCTGTAGAATAGTCAGGAGACACTTTCATGTGGCCTCTACCTCGGCGTGTCACTGAATAATGTGGTGTAGTCAGGAGTCTATTTCATGGAGACACATATTCAGAGCCTCAGTGAATAAGACAGGCCCTTGCTATTGTAAGGAATCTAATTAATATATACCCATCTTCTGAGCCTCACTGAATAATACACACCTGGAAAATAATTGGGAGTCTGTTTTCCATAGACCTTCATTCAGAGCCTCGGTGAATAATGTACACTCGTGGAGTAGCTAGGAGTCTCTTATATTAGGACACACATTCATAGCCTCAGTGGATAATATGCACGTGTGGATTAGTCGGGATTCCATTTTGTATGGCAACTGACTCGTAAACTCAGTGAAAAATGTACAAATGTAAAGGACTCAGCAGTCTATTTCATATAGACACTCATTCAGAGTTTCACTGAATAACATAAATATTTAAGATAGACAGCATCCTGTTTCATATGGTCACAAAGAAACAGCCTCACTGACTAATGCACACCTGGGGAAGTGTTAGGAGTCTACTTTATACAGCCTCTCATTTACAGACTCAGGGAATAATGCACACGTGTGGATTAGACACTAGTTTATTTTATATGGCCACGAAAATTAAAGCCTGAGTGAGTAATATGCAACTTTGGAATAGTCACTAGTTTACTCCATTTGCCCAAGTATTTAGAGTTAGATTCAATAATACACGCCTGTGTACTAATCAGAAAACAACTTCATATGGTCAACGGGTTTCAGAGCCTCAGTGAATAATACATACCTGGGAAATACTCAGGACGCTATTACATGTGGCATCAATTTCAGAGCTGCATTTAATTGGAAACACCTGTATTGTAGTCTGAATCCTGTTTCATACAGCCACATATTAAGAGTCTAACATACGCCTTGGTAAAATCAGGATTCTTTTTCATATAGCCACTCATTTAGAGGTGAATGTAAAAACGCACACCTGAGAAGTATTCAGAAGTCTCTATTTTCTGCCCACTCATTCAGAGCTTCACAGAATAATACAGACCTATGGAAACGTCAGGAGTGTACTTTCCATGGCCACTTATTCAGGACCTCAGTGAAGAATCATATATATTTGGAAAATACTCAGGATTCTAGGATATGTAGCCACTTAACCGGAGACTCACGGAATAATGCACACCTACAAAATAGTCTGGAGAATCTTTGATATGACCCTACTTCCAGCGACTCAGTGGAAAATGCAGAACTGGAAAATGGTCAAGAGGATAGAGTCAGGAGTTTATGTTATGTGGTCACCCTTTCAGAATCTCACTGAACAATACACACCTGGGGAATAGTCAGAGTCCAAGTCATATGGCCACCCAATAACAGCATTACTGAATAATGCACAATGGGGCAATAGTAAGGAGTCTATTTCATGTGGCCTCTCATTCAGAGCTTAAGTGTGTAATAAACAGCTGTGGAGTATTCAGGTCCCGATTTAAGGTAGCCCCAAATTAAGCAGCTCCGTGGATGATACACACACGTGTCAGAGTCAGGAGACTCTTTGATGTAGACACTCATACAGAACCTTTTCAAGTACTGCACATGTGGCGAGTAATCGCTAGTCTCTTTCATATGGTGATTCGTTTGGAGAATCAAAAAATAACCCACAATTGTGGAGAAAAATGGGTTCTTTTTCGTAAGGTTACTCTTTCAGTGGTTTAGTGAATAATATGCATATCTGGTAAGTCAGGAATCTCTTTTACATGGCCACTCGTTCAGGGCCTCTGTGAAGAACACTCCCCTCAAAAATATTCAAGGGCCTTCTTCAAAGGACTACCCATTCAGATTCTCTGTACCTAATGAACACCTGGGTAATACACCTGAGTTTTTTATTTTTAAATTTTTATTACATTTTAGGATTTTGGGTACATGTGCAGAACATGCAAGGTAGTTGAATAGGTACACACATGGCAGTGTGTTTTGCTGCATTTCTTTCCTTTACCCACACTTGGTATTCATCCCCAGGCTAACTTTCCCCAGCCCTTCCTGCTGTCCCTCACCCATTACCCCCAATAGACCCCAGTGTGTAATAGACCTCCTCTCTGTGTCCATGTGTTCTCATTTTTCTCACCCAACTATGAGTGAGTATATGCGGTATTTCGGTTTCTGTTCTGGTGTCAGTTTGCTGAGAATGATGTTCTCCAGATTCATCCATGTCCTTACAAAGGACACAAACTCATCATTTTTTATTGCTGCATAATATTCCATGGTGTATATGTGCCACATTTTCCCAGTCCAGTCTATCATCGCTGGGCATTTGGGTTGGTTCCAGATCTTTGCTATTGTAAACAGTGCTGCAATGAACATTCGTGTGCATGTGTCCTTATAGTAGAACGATTAATAGTCCTTTGGATATATACACAGTAATGGGATTGCTGGGTCAAATGGAATTTCTATTTGTAGGTTCCTGAGGAATCGCCACACTGTCTCCCACAATGGTTGAACTAATTTACACTCCCACCAACAGTGTAAGTGTGTTCCTATTTCTCCACATTTTCTCCAGCAGCTGCTGTCTCCAGATTTTTTAATGATTGCCATTCTAACTGGCGTGAGATGGTATCTCAATGTGGCTTTGATTTGCGTCTCTCTAATGATCAGTGATGATGAGGATTTTTTATGAGTTTGTTGGCCTCATGTGTGTCTTCTTTTATAAAGTGTCTGTTCATATCTTTTGCCCATTTTTGAATGGGCTCGTTTGTTTTTTTCCTGTAAATTTGTTTGAGTTCTTTGTAAATTCTGGATATCAGCCCTTTGTCAGATGCGTAAACTGCAAAGATTTTTTCCCATTCTGATGGTTGCCAATTCACTCTAGTGACTGTTTCTTTTGCTGAGCCGAAGCTGTGGAGTTTGATTCGGTCCCATTTGTCTATTTTGGCTTTTGTTGCCAATGCTTTTGGTGTTTTATTCATGAAGTCCTTGCCTACTCCTATGTCCTGAATGGTTTTGCCTAGATTTTCTTCTAGGGTTTTTATGGTGTCAGGTCTTACATTTAAGTCTTTAATACATCTGGAGTTAATTTTAGTGTAAGGTGTCAGGAACGGGTCCAGTTTCTGCTTTCTGCACATGGCTAGCCAGTTTTCCCAACACCATTTATTAAATATGGAATCCTTTCCCCATTGATTGTTTTTGTCTGGTTTATCAAAGATTATATGGCTGTAGATATTTTGTGTTGCCTCCAATACTTCTGTTCTGTTCTATTGGTCTATATATCTGTTTTGGTACCAGTACCATGATGTTTTGATTACTGTAGCCTTGTAGTATAGTTTGAAGTCTGGTAGTGTGATGCCTCCCGCTGGGTTCTTTTTGCTTAGAATTGACTTGGCTATGCGGGCTCTTTATTGGTTCCATAAGAAATTCATGGTGGTTTTTTTCCAGTTCTGTGAAGAAATTCAATGGTAGTTTGATGGGGATAGCATTTACTGTGTAAATTACTTTGGGTAGTATAGACATTTTCACGATATTGATTCTTCCTAACCACGAACATGGAATGTTTCTCCATCTGTTTGTGTCCTCTCTTATTTTGCTGAGCAGTGGTTTGTAGTTTTCCTTAAAGAGGTCCCTTACATTCCTTTTGAGTTTTATTCCTAGGTATTTTATTTTCTTTGTAGCAATTTTGAATGGCAGTTCGTTCTTGATTTGGTTTTCTTTCAGTCTGTTATTGGTGTATAGGAATGCTTGTGATTTTTGCACATTGATTTTATATCCGGAGACTTTGCTGAAGTGGCTTATCAGTTTCAGGAGCTTTTGGGCTGAGGTGATGGGGTCTTCTAAGTATACTATCATGTCGTCTGCAAATAGAGACAATTTGGCTTCCACCTTTCCTATTTGAATACCCTTTATTTCTTTTTCTTGCCTGATTGCTCTGGCTAGAACTTCCAGTACTATGTTGCATAGGAGTGGTGAGAGAGGGCATCCTTGTCTAGTGCCAGATTTCAAAGGGAATGCTTCCAGTTTTTGCCCATTCAGTATGATATTGGCTGTTGGTTTGTCATAAATAGCTTTTATTACTTTGAGATATGTTCCATCAATACCAAGTTTATTGAGGGTTTTTAACATAAAGTGCTGTTCAGTTTTGTCAAATGCCTTCTCTGCTTCAATTGAGATAATCATGTGATTTTTGTTTTTGCTTCTGTTTATGTGGTAAATTACATTTATAGACTTGCGTATGTTGAACCAGCCTTGCATCCCCGGGATGAATCCTAATTGATCATGATGGATAAGTTTTTTAATGTGCTGTGGCAATCGGTTTGCCAGTATTTTATTGAAAATTTTTGCATCTATGTTCATCATGGATGTTGGCCTGACGTTTTCTTTTCTTGTTGATTCTCTGCCAGGTTTTGGTATCAGATTGATGTTGTTCTCATAAAATGATTTGGGAAGGGTTCCCTTTTTTTGAATTATTTGCAATAGTTTCAGAAGGAATAGTACTAGCTCCTCTTTGTGTGTCTGGTAGGTAGTATTACTTGTCTTTTTCTACGTTTTGAGCTTTTTTGATCTTGCTCCTCTGGCTCTTTCAATTTTGATGATAGGGTGTCAATTTTGGATCTCTCCACTCTTCTCATATGGGCACTTATTGCGATATATTTCCCTTTACAGACTGTTTTAAATCTGTCTCAGAGATTCTGGTACGTTGTGACTTCATTCTCATTGGTTTCAAAGAACTTCTTAATTTCTGTCTTCATTTCATTGTTTATCCAAACAAAATTCAAGAGCCAGTTGTTCAGTTTCCATGAAGCTGTGTGGTTATGAGTTATTTTCTGAATTCTGAGTTCCAACTTGATTGCACTATGGTCTGAGAGACTGTTTGTAATGATTTCAGTTGTTTCGCATTTGCCGAGGTTTGCTTTACTTCCAATTATGTGATCAATTTTCAAGTAAGTGTGATGTGGTGCTGAGAAGAATGTATATTCTGTGGATTTGGGGTGGAGAGTTCTGTAAATGTCTATCAGGTTTGCTTGTTCCAGGTCTGAGTTCAAGTCCTGGATATCCTTGTTAATTTTCAGTCTGGTTGATCTGTCTGCTCTTGACAGTGGAGTGTTAAAGTCTCCCACTATTATTGTGTGGGAGTCTAAGTCTCTTGGTAAGTCATTAAGAACTTGTCTTATATAACTTGGTGCTCCTTCACTGGGTCCATATATATTTAGAAACCTTAGCTCTTTTTGTTGTAGCCACTCATTTAGAGCCTCTGTGAATAATGCACACAAGGGTTATAGTGGAGCAGCTTTTATACGGCCACACATATTGTGCCTCACTGAGTGATATACACCTGAGAAATCCTCAGGATTCTATTTGATACTAACACTCGTTGAGAACCTTGTTGAATAATTCACAATGGAGCAATAGTCAGGTGTCTCTTTTATATGGTCTATCATTCAAAGTTTCAGTGAATAATGAAATTCTATGGAGTAATCAAGACGCTGTTTAAGATAAGCAGGAATTAAGTTCCTTCCTGAATGAAACACACATGGGTGACAGTCGGGAGTCTATTTCATATTAAGTCTAGTTTTGTGTATCGCTGAGAAATATACACCTGGGGCAGTGTCAGGAGTCTATTTGGTATGGACGCTCAAATGGAACCTGTTTGACTAATGCACACATGGATAACAATGAGGAGTCTGTGTCATATGGCTACCCCTTCAGACAAACAGTGAATAATGCACATGTGGAGTAATTAGAAGTCTGTTTCCTATGGCTCCTTTTTCACAGCCTCACTGAGTACTACGCACTTGTGATAGAGTCTTGAGTCTATTTTTCATGGCCAGTCATTCAGAGAATCACCAAATAATGCACACCTGAGAAATAGTCAGAAGTCTCTTTCCTGTGGCCACAGGTTAAGAGCCTCACTAAGTGTAAACACCGGGGGAAAGAGTCAGGATTTACCTTTATCCCCTAATTGAGAGTCTTGCTAAATAATGCACACCTGTGGAATAGTCAGGAGACTCTTTCATGTGGCCTGTAACTCGAGTGTCACTGAATAATGTGGTGTAGTCAGGAGTCTACTTCATGGAGACACATATTCAGAGCCTCAGTGAATAGGACAGGCGCTTGCTATAATAAGGAATCTAATTAATATGGCCAAATCTTCTGAGCCTCACTGAATAATACACACCAGAAGTATAACTGGGAGTCTATTTTCCATGGACCTTCATTCAGAGACTCGGTAAATAATGTATACCCGCGGAGTAGCCAGGAGTCTGTTATATTAGGACACATATTCATTGCCTCAGTAGATAACATGCATGTGTGGATTAGTCAGGATTCCATTTTGTATGGAGACTGACTGGTTACCTCAGTGAAAAATGCACAAAGGTAAAGTACTCAGCAGTCAATTTCATATAGACACTCATTCAGAGATTCACTGAATAACAAAATTATTTAAGATAGACAGCATCTTGTTTCATATGTTCACACAGAAAGAGCCTCACTGAGGAATGCACACCTGAGGAAGTGTAAGGAGTCTATTTTATACAGCCTCTCATTTACAGCCTCAGGGAATAATGCACACGTGTGGAATACACAGTAGTCTGTTTTATATGGCCACGAAATTCAAAGCCTGAGTGAGTGATACACAACTATGGAATAGTCACTAGTCTACGTTATATGCCCAAGTATTTAGAGTCAGAGTCAATAATACACATCTGTGGACGAATCAGAAAACAATTCTATATGCCCAAAGAGTTTCAGAGACTCAGTGAATAATATATACCTGGGAAATACTCAGGACGCTGTTACATGTGGCATCAATTTCAGAGCTTCATTGAATAGGAAACACCTATATTGTAGTCAGAATCCTGTTTCATACAGCCACATATTCAGAGCCTAACTGAGTAATATATGCCTTGGGAAAAGTCAGGATTCTATTTCGTATAGCCACTCATTTAGAGGCGAATGTAAAAATGCACACCTGAGGAGTATTCAGGAGTCTCTATTTTATGGCTACACATTCAGAACTTCACAGAATAATACAGACCTATGGAAACATCAAGAGTGTGTTTCACATGGCCACTTATTCAGGACCTCAGTGAAGAATCATATATATCTGGAAAATACTCAGTATTTTAGGGTATGTAGCCACTTATCCGGAGACTCACGGAATAATGCACACCTAAGGAGTAGTCTGGAGACTTTTTGATATGACCCTACACCCAGCGATTCAGTAGACGATGCAGAACAGGAAAATCGTCAAGAGTATAGAGTCAGGAGTTTATGTTATGTGGTCACTCGTTCAGAATCTCACTGAAGAATACACACCTGGGGAATAGTCAGAGCTCAAGGCATATGGCCACCCAATTACAGCATTACTGAATAATGCACAATAGGGCAATAGTAAGGAGTCTATTTCATGTGGCCTCTCATTCAGAGCTGAAGTGTGTAATAAATAGCTGTGGAGTAGTCAGGTCCCTATTTAAGGTAGACCCAAATTAAGCAGCTCTGTGGATGATACACATACGTGTCAGAGTCAGGAGACTATTTGATGTATATACTCATACAGAACCTTTTTGAGTACTGTACTTGTGGGGAATAATCACTAGTCTGTTTCATATGGTGATTCGTTTGGAGAATCTGAACGTAATGCATACCAGTGGAGTAAAATGTGTTCTATTTCGTAAGGCCACACTTTCAGTGTTTTAGTGAATAGTATGTATACCTGATAAGTCAGGAATCTCTTTCACATGGACCCCCATTCAGGGCCTCCGTGAAAAACACTCCCCTCAGGAATAGTCAAGGGTCTACTTCAAATGGCTACACGTTCAGAGTCTCTGTGTGTAATGAACACCTGGGCAATACACCTGAGTCTCTTTTTTTATGCCCACTTAGTCAGAGTCTCATTCAGTAATACACACCTGGAAAGGAGTGTAGAGTCTACCTCATGTGGCCACTCATTTAGAGCCTCAGTGAATAATGCACACCAGGGTAATTGTCCAGCAGCTTTAATATGGCCACTCATTTTGTGCCTCACTGAGTGATATACACCTGAACAGTCCTCAGGATTCTATTTGACAACAACACTCATTGAGAACCTTGTTGAATAATTCACAATGGAGCAATAGTCAGGTGTCTATTTTATATGGTCTATCATTCAATGTTTCAGTGAATAATGACATTTTATGGAGTAATCAGGACGCTGTTTAATATAGCCACAATTTAAATGCCTTCCTGAATGATACACACCTGGGTGACGGTCGGGAGTCTATTTCATATGAACTCTAGTTTTGTGTATCGCTGAGTAATACACACCTGTGGCAGTGTCAGGAGTCTCTTTGGTATGGACGCTCAAAAGGAACCGGTTTGATTAATGCACACATGGACAACAATGTGTAATATGGCTACTTTTTAAGTAAAACAGTAAATAATGCAAAGTGGAGTAATTAGAAGTCTGTTTCCTATGGCCCCCTTTTCACAGCATCACTGAGTATTACACACTTGTGATACAGTCTGGAGTCTATTTTTAATGGCCACTCATTCAGAGTATCACTAAATAATGCACACATCCGGAACAGTCAGAAGTCTCTTTCCTATGGCCACTCGTTAAGCACTTCACTAAGTGAAAACACCTGGGGAAAAAGACAGGATTTACCTTTATCCCCTCATTCAGAGTCTCGCTAAATAATGCCCTCTTGTGGAATTGTCAGGAGACTCTTTCATGTGGCCTCTAACTCGGAGTGTCACTGAAAAATGTGGTGTAGTCAGTAGTCTATTTCATGGAGACACATATTCAGAGCATTGGGGAATAAGACAGGCCCTTGCTATAGTAAGGAATCAAATTAATATGACCACATCTTCTGAATCAAACAGAATAATACACACCTGGAGAATAATTGGGAGTCTATTTTTTATGGACCTTCATTCAGAGCCTTGGTAAATAATGTACACCCATGGAGTAGCCACGATTCTGTTATATTAGGACACACATTCATAGCCTCTGTGGATAATATGCACGTGTGGATTAGTCGGGATTCCAATTTTTGTGGCCTCTGTTTCATAACCTGAGTGAAAATTGCACAAATGTAAAGTACTCAGCAGTCTATTTCATGTAGACACTCATTCAGAGATTCACTGAATAACACAAATATTTAAGATAGACAACATCGTGTTTCATATGGTCACAGAGGAAGAGCCTCACTGAGTAATGCACACCTGGGGAAGTGTTAGGAGTCTACTTTTTACAGCCTCTCATTTACGGCACCAGGGAATAATGCACATGTGTGGAATAGACACTAGTCTATTTTATAGGGCCATGGAAAACAAAGCCTGAGTGAGTAATATGCAACTTTGTAATAGTCACTAGTCTACTCCATATGCCCAAGTATTTAGAGTCAGAGTCAAGAGTACACACCTGTAGTCAAGTCAGAAAACAATTTCATATGGCCAAAGAATTTCCGAGCCTCAGTGAATAATACATACCTGGGAAATACTCAGGACGCTTTTACATATTGCATCAATTTCAGAGCTTCATTGAATAGAAAACAGCTGTATTGTAGTCAGAATCCTGTTTCATGCAGCCACATATTCAGAGCCTAACTGAGTAACATATGCCTTGGAAAGTCAGGATTCTATTTCGGATAGTTACTCATTTAGGGGCGAATGTAAAATCGCCCACCTGAGGAGTATTCAGGAGTCTCTATTTCATAACCACTCATTCAGAGCTTCACAGCATAATACAAACCTATGGAAATGTCAGGAGTGTATTTCACATTGCCAGTTACTCAGGACCTCAGTGAAGAATCACATATATCTGGAAAATACTCAGGACTCTAGGATATGCAGTCACCTATCCGGAGACTCACGGAATAATGCACACCTAAGGAATAGTCTGGAGACTCTTTGATATGACCCTACACCCAGCGACTCAGTGGACAATTCAGAACTGGAAAATAGTCAAGAGGATAGAGTCAGGAGTTTATGTTATGTGGTCACTCGTTCAGAATCTCACTGAAGAATACACACCTGGGGAATAGTCAGAGTTCAAGTCATATGGCCACCCAATCACAGCATTACTGAATAATGCACAATGGGACAATAGTAAGGAATCTATTTCATGTGGCCTCTCATTTAGAGCTTAAATTCATAATAAACCGCTGTGGAGTAGTCAGGTCCCTATTTAAGGTAGCCCCAAATTAAGCAGCTCCGTGGATGATACACACACGTGTCAGAGTCAGGAGACTATTTGATATAGACACTCATACAGAATCTTTTTGAGTACTATACATGTGGGGAATAATCACTAGTTTGTTTCATATGGTGATTCGTTTGGAGAATCCGAAAGTAACGCACACCTGTGGAGTAAAATATGTTCTATTTCGTAAGGCCACTCTTTCAGTGATTTAGTGAATAGTATATATATATCTGATAAGTCAGGAATCTCTTTCACATGGTTACTCATTCAAGGCCATAGTGAAGAACACTCATCCCAAGAATAGTCAAAGGTCTACTTCAAATGGCTACATGTTCAGAGTCTCTGTACATAATGAACACCTGGGCAATACACCTGAGTCTCTTTTTTCTTAATGCCCACTTAGTCAGAGTCTCATTCAATAATACACACCTGGGGATGAGTGAGGAGTCTACCTCATGTAGCCACTCATTTAGAGACTAAGTGAATAATGCACACCACGGTAATAGTTGATCAGCTTTTATACGGCCACTCATTTTGTGCCTCACTGAGTGTTATACACCTGAGTAATCCTCAGGATTTTGTTTGATACTAGCACTCGTTCAGAACCTTGTTGAATATTTCACAATGGAGCAATAATCAGGTGTCTATTTTATATAATCTATCCTTCAATTTCAGTGAATAATGACCTTCTATGGAGTAATCAGGATGCTGTTTAAGATAGCCAAGAATTAAGTGCCTTCCTGAATGATACACACCTGGGTGACAGTCGGGAGTCTATTTCATATGAACTCTAGTTTTGTGTATCTCTGAGTAATACACACCTGGGGCACTGTCAGGAGTCTGTTTTGTATGGACGCTCAAACGGAACCTGTTTGATTAATGCACACATGAATAAAAATGAGGAGTCTGTGTCATAAGGCTAATCCTTCAGACAAAAAATTAATAATGCACATGTGTGGCAATAAGAATTCTGTTTTCTATGGCCCCTCTTTCCCAGCCTGACTGAGTATTAGGCACTTGTGATAAAGTCTGGAGTATATTTTTTATGGTCACTTATTCAGAGAATTACTAAATAATGCATACCTGCGGAATAGTCAGAAGTCTTTTTCTTATGGCCACTCGTTAAGAGCCTCACAACGTATAAACACCTGGAAAAAGAGTCAGAATTTATCTTTATCTTCTCATTAAGAGTCTCGCTAAATAATGCCCACCTGTGGAATAGTCAGGAGACTCTTTCATGTGGGCTCTAACTCGGAGTGTCACTGAATAATGTGGTGTAGTCAGGAGTCTATTTCATGGAAACAAAAATTAAGAGCCACGGTGAATAAGACAGGTCCTTGCTATATTAAGGTATCTAATTAATATGGCCACATCTTCTGAGCCTCACTGAATAATACACACCTGGAGAATAATTGGGAGTCTATTTTTTATGGACCTTCATTCAGAGCCTCGGTAAATAACGTACACCCGTGGAGTAGCCAGGAGTCTGTTGTATTAGGACACACATTCATAGCCTCTGTGGGTAATATGCACGTGTGGATTAGTCGGGATTCCAATTTTTGTGTCCTCTGTCTCGTAACCTGAGTGAAAAATGTACAAATGTAAACTACTCAGCAGTCTATTTCATGTAGACTCTCATTCAGATATTCACTGAATAACAAAAATATTTAAGATAGACAGCATCCTGTTTAATATGGTCACACAGAAAGAACCTCACTGAGTATTGCACACCTGGGGAAGTGTTAGGAGTCTACTTTTTACAGCCTCTCATTTACAGCACCAGGGAATAATGCATACGTGTGGAATAGACAGTAGTCTATTTTATACGGCCACGGAAAGCAAAGCCTCAGTGAGTAATATGCAGCTTCGGAATAGTCACTAGTCTACTCCATATGCCCAAGTATTTAGAGTCACAGTCAAGAATACATGCCTGTGGACAAGTCAGAAAACAATTCCATATGGCCAAAGAATTTCAGAGCCTCAATGAATAATACATACCTGGGAAATACTCAGGACGCTTTTACATGTGGCATCAATTTCAGAGCTTCATTGAATAAAAAACACCTGTATTGTAGTCAGAATTTTGCTTCATACAGCCACATATTCAGTGCCTAACTGAGAAACATACACCTTGGGAAAAGTCAGGATTCTATTTCATATAGCCACTTATTTAGAGGCGAATGTAAAAACACAGGTCTGAGGAGTATATAGGAGTCTCTATTTTATGGCCTATCATTCAGAGCTTCACAGCATAATACAGACCTATGAAAAGGTCAGGAGTGTACTTCACAAGGCCACTTATTCAGGACCTCAGCGAAGAATCATATATATCTGGAAAATACTCAGGATTCTATGATATATAGCCACTTATCCGGAAACTCACGGAATATTGCACACCAAAAGAATAGTCTGGAGACTCTATGATATGACCCTACACCCAGCAACTCAGGGGACAATTCAGAACTGGAAAATAGTCAAGAGGATAGAGTCAGGAGTTTATGTTATGTGGTCACTCGTTCAGAATCTCACTGAAGAATACACACCTGGGGAATAGTCAGAGTCCAAGTCATATGGCCACCCAATCACAGCATTACTGAATAATGCACAATGGGGCAATGGTAAGGAGTCTATTTCATGTGGCCTCTCACTCAGAGCTTAAGTGCCTAATAAACAGCTGTGGAGTAGTCAGGTCCAGATTTAAGGTAGCCAAAATTAAGCAGCTCCGTGGATGATACACACACGTGTCAGAGTCAGGAGACTATTTGATATAGACACTCATACAGAACCTTTTTGAGTACTGTACATGTAGGGAATAATCACTAGTCTTTTTCATATGGTGATTTATTTGGAGAGTCCGAATGTAACACACACCTGTGGAGTAGAATATGTTCTATTTCGTAAGGCCACTCTTTCAGTGTCATAGTGAATAGTATGTATATCTGATAAGTCAGGAATCTCTTTCACATGGCCACTCGTTCAGGGCCTCTGTGAAGAACACTCAACCCAAGAATAGTCAAAGGTCTATTTCAAATGGCTAAACGTTCAGAGTGTACGTAATGAACACCTGGGCAATACACCTGAATCTCTTTTTTTTTAATGCCCACTTAGTCAGAGTCTAATTAAATAATACACACCTGGAGAAGAGTGAGGAGTCTACCTCATGTAGCCACTCATTTAGAGCCTAAGTGAATAATGGACACCAAGGTAATACTTGAGCAGCTTTTATACGGCCACTCATTTTGTGCCTCACTGAGTGATATATACCTGAGTAATCCTTAGCATTCTATTTGATACCACCACTCATTGAGAACCTTTTTGAATAATTCACAATGGAGCAATAGTCAGTTGTCTTTTTTATATGGTTTATCTTTCAATGTTTCTGTGAATAATGACCTTCTATGGAGTGATGAGGACGCTGTTTAAGATAGCCACAAATTAAGTGCCTTCCTGAATGATACACACCTGGGTGACAGTCAAGAGTCTATTTTATATGAACTCTAGTTTTGTGTATTGCTGAGTAATACACACCTGTGGCAGTGTCAGGAGTCTATTTGGTATGGACGTTCAAACGGAACCTGTTTGATTAATGCACACATCTATAACAATGTGTTATACGGCTACTTCTTCAGACAAACAGTGATTAATGCACATGTGGAGTAATTAGAAGTCTGTTTCCTATGGCCCCTCTTTCAGAGCCTCACTGAGTATTAGAGCACTTGTGATAGAGTCTGGAGTCTATTTTTAATGGCCACTCATTCAGAGAATCACTAAATAATGCACACCTGCGGAACAGTCAGGAGTCTCTTTTCTATGGCCACTCGTTAAAAGCCTCACTAAGTGTAAACACCTGGGGATAAAGACACGTTTTACGTTTATCCCCTCATTCAGATTCTCGCTAAATAATGCGCTCCTGTGGAATTGTCAGGAGACTCTTTCATGTGGTCTCTAACTCAGAGTGTCACTGAATAATGTGGTGTAGTCAGGAGTCTATTTCATGGAGACACATATTCAGAGCCTCGGGGAATAAGACAGGCCCTTGCTATTATAGTAAGGAATCTAATTAATATGGCCACATCTTCTGAACCTCACTGAATAATACACACCTGGAGAATAATTGGGAGTCTATTTTTTATGGACCATCATTCAGAGCCTCGGTAAATAACGTACACCCGTGGAGTAGCCAGGAGTCTGTTGTATTAGGACACACATTCATAGCCTCTGTGGATAATATGCACGTGTGGATTAGTTGGCATTCCAATTTTTGTGTCCTCTTTCTCGTAACCTGAGTGAAAAATGCACAAATGTAAAGTACTCAGCAGTCTATTTCATGTAGACTCTCATTCAGATATTCACTGAATAACACAAATATTTAAGGTAGACAGCATCCTGTTTAAGGTGGTCACACAGGAAGAACCTCACTGAGTATTGCACACCTGGGGAAGTTTTAGGAGTCTACTTTTTACAGCCTCTCATTTACAGCCCCAGGGAATAATGCACACGTGTGGAATAGACACAAGTCTATTTTATACGGCCACGAAAAGCAAAGCCTGAGTGAGTAATATGCAGCTTTGGAATAGTCACTAGTCTACTCCATATGCCCAAGTATTTAGAGTCAGAGTCAAGAATACACACCTGTGGACAAGTCAGAAAACAATTTCATATGGCCAAAGAATTTCAGAGCCTCAGTGAATAATACATACCTGGGAAATACTAAGATCGCTGTTTCATGTGGCATCAATTTTAGAGCTTCATTGAATAGGAAACAGCTGTATTGTAGTCAGAGTTCTGATTCTTACAGCCACATATTCAGAGCCTAACTGAGTAATATATACCTTGGGAAAAGTCAGGATTCTATTTCATATAGCCACTCATTTAGAGTCGAATGCAAAAATGCACGTCTGAGGAGTATTCAGGAGTCTCTATTTTAGGGTTACTCATTCAGAGCTTCACAGAATAATACAGACCAATGGAAACATCAGGAGACTACTTCCCATGGCCACTTATTCAGGACCTCATGGAAGAATTATATGTATCTGGAAAATACTCAGGATTCTATGTTATATAGCCACTTATCCGGAAACTCACGGAATAATGCACACCAAAAGAATAGTCGGGAGAATCTTTGATATGACCCTACACCCAGCGACTCAGGGGATAATGCACAACTGGAAAATAGTCAAGAGGATAGAGTCAGGTGTTTATGTTATGTGATCACTCGTTCAGAATCTCAGTGAAGAATACACACCTGGGGAGTTGTCAGAGTCCAAGTCACAAGGCCCACCAATAACAGCATTACCGTATAAAGCACAATGGGGCAATAGTAAGGAGTCTATTTTATGTGGCCTCTCATTCAGAACTTCAGCGCATAATAAACAGCTGTGGAGTAGTCAGGACCCAATCTAAGGTAGACCCAAATTAAGTGTCTCTGTGCATGATACACACATGTGTCAGAGTCAGGAGACTATTTGATATAGACACTCATACAGAACCTTTTCGAGTACTGCCCATGTGGGGAATAATTACTACTCTCTTTCATATGGTGATTTGTTAAGAGTATCCAAAACTAATGCACAACTGTGGAGTAAAGTGGGTTCTATTTTATAAGGCCACTCTTCCAGTGTTTTAGTGAATATTATATTTATAGGGTAAGTAAGAAATCTCTTTCTCTTGGCCACACGTTCAGGGCCACTGTGAATAACACTCCCCTTAAGAAATGTCAAGTGTCTACTTCAAATGTCTACACGTTGAGGGTCTCTGTACATAATGAACACCTGGGCAATACACCTGATTCTCTTTTTCTTTAATGCCCACTTAGTCAGAGTCTCATTCAATAATGCACACCTGGGGAAGAGTGAAGAGTCTACCTCAGGTAGCCACTCATTTAGAGCCTCAGTGAATAATGCACACCAGGGTAATATTCAAGCAGCTTTTATACGGCCACTCGTTTTGTGCCTCACTGAGTGATAGACACCTGAGGAATCCTCAGGATTCTATTTGCTACTACCACTCGTTGAGAACCCAGTTGACTACCTCACAATGGAGCAATAGTCAGGTGTCTATTTTATATGGTCTATCATTCAACGTTTCCGTGAATATTTACCTTCTATGGAGTAATCAGGACGCTCTTGAGATAGCCACGAATTAAGCGCATTCCTGAATGATACACACCTGGGTGACAGTCGGGAGTCTATTTCATATTAACTCTACTTTTGTGTATCCCTGAGTAATACACACCTGGAGCAGTGTCAGGAGTCTATTTGGTATGGATGCTCAAACGGAACCTGTTTGATTAATGCACACATGGATAACAATGAGGAGTCTGTGTTATACATCTACTCCTTCAGACAAACAGTGAATAATGCACATATGGACTAATTAGAAGTCTATTTCCTATGGCCCCTCTTTCACAGCCTCACTGAGTATTACTCACTTGTGATAGAGTCTAGTGTCTATTTTTTATGGCCACTCATTCAGAGAATCACTAAATAATGCACACCTGTGGAATAGTCAAAAGTCTCTTTCCTATTGCCACTCGTAAAGAGCCTCGCTAAGTGTAAACACCTGGGGAAAGAGTCAGGATTTATCTTTATCCCTTCCTTTAGAGTCTCACTAAATAATGCACATCTGTGGAATAGTCAGGAGACTCTTTCATGTGGCCTCTAACTCGGAGTGTCACTGAATACTGTGGTGTAGTCAGGAGTCTATTTCATGAAGACACATATTCAGAGCCTCAGTGAATATGACAGGCCCAAGGATTTTCGCAAGATGGCTTCATAGATGTGACTCAGGATTGCAGCTCTCACTGAAGGCAAAGAGTGAGATTTAGCCACATTCTCAGACGGTCCTTTCTTACCCACAGAACGTTGAAAGTCCCAGGTGTGAGGGAGACACAAGAAACTCGTGCAGCCAGCTCGTGCAGCCTGTTGGGCCGAGCCGGCACCACAGCGCAGAGGTACATGGCACAAAACTCACTGGTCTGGGTATCCTGTTAAACCGGCAACCTGCGATTTGGAAGGGCAGATTGGCATGTCTATCTGATTGAATGGGACTTGAACAATGAGGCAGACCAGGATATTCCTGGGAAACGTGATCTGAGCCAGTGCAGTGGGCAGCAGCATGGGAGATCGCACGCATCCCAGTGCCCTATCGGCAGGCTACTGGGGCACCAGTGAGAGAGTCAACCGTTCGGTTTGGGGAGAGAAAGAGAGAGGAAGAGAAGACGGACTCTGAGGCAGGGAGCTGAGTGATTGAGCTCCACGGGTCCCACCCTCACGGGGAGAAGCAGGGCAGCGACTGGAGGTGCTCGGGCCTGAGAATTTTGCTGCAGGCATCTAGGACGTTGCAGCCCGGTGGGGGAGGGTTGACCACCTCTCTGGACGCAATCCGCCCCTACTGAAGTACCGCCCAGGGCTGACGTGGCCTGCTGTTGCCGAGGAAACCTGCCATAACAGAGAACTCCACCAAGAGGGCGGAGTGAACCACAGCAAAACAGAGACCATAGCAGGAGGTCGGGCAGGCTCTAGCAGGGTGGAGCCCCAGCAGGCAAATAGTAAATAGACTGCAACCTAGCAGGGCAGGAATGTGCAACAGATACTCAAAAAGAAAGCCCCAACTCCCTGAGACAGAGCATCTAAGGGGAAAAAAGGGGGGGTTTATGAGTTCTGTTGCAGCAGACATAAACATATCCTCCCAACATCCCTGAATGAACCACGGAGCACACAGCTCAGCACTGGAGCTACCATAATGCACAGACCATCTCCTCAAGCAGCTCTCTGAACCCTGTATATCCAAAGAGTCACCCCAAAAAAGGACTAATCAGAGTGACATTTGGTGGTCATCATTCTGGAACAAAGATAGTAGAAGAAAAAACTGGTAGCATCCCTCACAGTTCCCCAGCTGCCACAGGTGTACCCCAGAGAAGCAGGGCCTGGAGTGGACCTCAGCACTAGTACAGCAGAGGGGCTAGACCATTAGAAAGAAAACTAAGTAACAGAAATACTTCATCATCAAAAATCTGGGGGTCCACTCAGAGATCCAATTGAAAAATCAAAAACTACTAAGAGGACAGGTGGATAAATCCATAAAGATGGGTAGAAAACATCGCAAAAAGGAGGAAAACACCCGAAACCAAAACACCTCACCTCCTACAAAGGACCCAAACTCCTCACCAGGAAAGGAACCAAGCTGGAAAAAGAATGAGTGTGATGAAATGACAAAATCAGACTTCAGAAAGTGGATAATGAGAAACTTCAGGGAGCTAAAAGAACATCTTCTAAATCAGTGCAAAGAAACTAAGAACCTTGAAAAAAGACTCGAGGAAATGATAACAAGAATGGACAACTTAGAGAGGAATATGAATGAATTGAAGGAGCGGAAAAACACAACACGAGAACTTCCTGAAGCATGCACAAGTTTCAACAGCCGAATTGACCAAGCAGAAGAAAGGATATAAGAAGTCAAATATCAACTCAATGAAATAAAACGAGAAACCAAGATCAAAGAAAAAAAGCGCAAAAAGGAATGAACAAAATCTCCAAGAAATGTGGGACTATGTGAAGAGACCCAACCTACGTTTGATAGATGTACCAGAATGTGATGAAGATAATGAATCCAAGCTGGAAAACACTCTTCAGGATATTATCCAGGAAAATTTCTTGAACCTAGCAAGACAGATCAATACTCAACTCCAGGAAATACAGAGAACACCACAAAGATACTCCACCAGAAGAGAAACCCCAAGGCACATAATCGTCAGATTCACCAGGGTTGAAATGAAGAAGAAAACACTAAGGGCAGCCAGCTAGAAGGGTGGGGTCACTCACAAATGGAAGCCCATCAGATTCACAGCAGATCTCTTGGCAGAGACCCTACAAGCCAGAAGAGAGTGGGGGCCAATATTCAACATCTGTAAAGAAAAATCTTTCAACCCAGAATTGCATATTTAACCAAAGTGAGCTTCATAAGTGAAGGAAAATAAAATCCTTCATGAACAAGCAAGTACTCAGAGATTTTGTCACCACCAGGCCTGCTTTACAAGAGCTCCTGAAAGAGGCACTATACATAGAAGGAAACAACCAGTACCAGCCATTCTAAAAGTATACCAAATGCTAAAGACCATCAACAAAATGAAGAATATACGTGAACCAATGGGCAAAACAGCCAGCTAGCGTCAAAATGGCAGTATCAAATTCACACATAACGATATTAACCCTAAATGTAAATGGGCTAAATGCACCAATCAAAAGACACAGACTGGCAAATTGGATAAAAAACCAAAACCCATTGGCATGCTGTATCCAGGAAACCCACCTCACATGCAAGGATACACAAAGGCTCAAAATAAAGGGATGGAGGAAGATTTACCAAGCAAAAGGAGAGCAAAAAAAAAAAAAAAAAAAGCAGGAGTGGCAATTCTCATCTCTTATAAAATAGACTTTAAAGCAACAAAGATCAAAAGGGACAAAGAAGGTCATTACATAATGGTAAAAGGATCAATACAACAAGAAGAGCTAACAATTCTAAATATATATGGACCCAATGCAGGAGCACCCAGATATATAAGGCAAGTTCTTAATGACTTACCACAAGACTTAGACTCCCACACGATAATAGTGGGAGACCTTAACACTCCACTGTCAATATCAGATCAACAAGACAGAAAATTAAAAAGGATATCCAGGACTTGAACACAGACCTGGAACAAGCAAACCTAATAGACATTTACAGAACTCTCCACCCCAAATCCACAGAATATACGTTCTTCTCAGCACCACATTACACCTATTCCAAAATTGACCACATAATTGGAAGAAAAGCACACCTCAGCAAATGCAAAACAACTGAAATCATAACAAACAGTCTCTCAGACCATAGTGCAATCAAGTTGGAACTCAGAATTCATAAAATAACTCAGAACCACACAGCTTCATGGAAACTGAACAACTGGCTCCTGAATGTTGATTGGATAAACAATAAAATGAAGGCAGAAATAAAGAAGTTCTTTGAAACCAACGAGAATAAAGACACAACGGACCAGAATCTCTGGGACACATTCAAAGCAGTCTGTAGAGGAAAATACATAGCAATAAGTGCACACATGAGAAGAGTGGAGAGATCCAAAATCGACACCGTATCATCAAAATTGAAAGAGCTAGAGGAGCAAGATCAAAAAAGCTCAAAACCTAGCCGAAGACAAGAAATAACTAAGATCAGAGCAGAACTGAAGGAGATAGAGAAAAGAAAAACACTTCAAAAAATCAATAAATCTAAGAGCTGGGTTTTCGAAAAGATCAACAAAATAGACAGACCACTAGCCAGAATGATAAAAAAGGAAAGAGAGAACAACAAAATAGATGAAATAAAAAACGATAATGGGGAAATCACCACAGATTCCACAGAAATTCAAACCATCATCAGAGAATACTACAAAAAACTCTATGCACATAAACTAGTAAACCAGGAAGAAATGGATAAATTCCTGGACGCCTGTGTCCTCCCAAGCCTAAACCAGGAGGAAGCCAAAACTATGAATAGACCAATAACAAGGTTGGAAGTTGAGGCAGCAATTAAGAGCCTACCACACAAGAAAAGCCCAGGTCCCGATGGGTTCACAGCTGAATTCTACCAGACACCCAAAGAGTATCTGGTACCATTCCTTCTGAAACTATTCCAAATAATTCAAAAAAGGGAACCCTTCCCAAATCATTTTCTGAGACCAACATCATCCTGATACCAAAACCCGGCAGAGACTCAACAAGAAAAGAAAACTTAAGGCCAATATTCATGATGAACACTGATGCAAAAATCTTCAATAAAATACTGGCAAACCGATTTCAGCAGCACATTAAAAATCTTATGCATCATGATCAAGTAGGATTCATCCCAGGGATGCAAGGCTGGTTCAACATACCCAAGTCTATAAATGTAATTCACCACATAAACAGAACCAAAAACAAAAACCACATGATTATATCAATTGACGCAGAGAAGGCATTTGAAAAAATTCAATAGCGCTTTATGCTAAAAGCGCTACCTCAATAAACTTGGTATTGATGGAACATATCTCAAAGTAATAAAAGCTATTTACGAGTAACTAACAGCCAATATCATACTTAACGGGCAAAAACTGGAAGCATTCCCTTTGAAATCCGGCACTAGTCAAGGATCCACTCTCTCACCATTCCTATTCAACATAGTACTGGAATTTCTAGCCAGAGCAATCAGGCAAGAAAAAGAAATAAAGGGTATTCAAATAAGAAAGGTGGAAGCCAAAATGTCTCTATTTGCAGACGACATGATAGGATACCTAGAAGACCCCATCACCCCAGCCCAAAAACTCCTGAAACTGATAAGCAACTTCAGCAAAGTCTCAGGATATAAAATCAAAGTGCAAAATTCACAAGCATTCCTATACACCAATAACAGACTTAAAAAGAACCAAATCAAGAATGAACTGCCATTCGCAATTGCTGCAAAGAAAATAAAATACCTAGGAATACAACTCACAAGGAACGTAAGGGACCTCTTTAAGGAAAACTACAAACCACTGCTCAACGAAATGAGAGAGGACACATACAGATGGAGAAACATTCCATGTTTGTGGTTAGGAAGAATGAATATCGTGAAAATGGCTATACTGCCCAAAGTAATTTACACAATCAATGCTATCCCCATCAAACTACCATTGAATTTCTTCACAAAATTGGAAAAAAATATTATGAACTTCATATGGAACCAAAAGAGAGCCCGCATAGCCAAGTCAATTCTAAGCAAAAAGAACACAGCGGGAGGCATCACACTACCAGACTTCAAATTATACTACAAGGCTACAGTAATCAAAAGAGCATGGTACTGGTACCAAAACAGAGATATAGACCAATGGAACAGAACAGAGGCATCGGAGGCAACACAACATATCTACAACCATATAATCTTTGATAAACCAGACAAAAATCAGCAATGGGGAAAGGATTTCCTGTTTAATAAATGGTATTGGGAAAACTGGCTAGCCAGGTGTAGAAAGCAGAAACTGGACCCCTTCCTGACACCTTACACTAAAATTAACTCCAGATAGATAAAAGACTTAAACATAAGACGTGACACCATAAAAACCTTAGAAGAATATCTAGGCAAAACCATTCAGGACATAGGAGTAGGCAAAGACTTCATGACAAAAACACCAAAAGCATTTGCCACAAAAGCCAAAATAGACAAATGGGACCTAATCAAACTCGACAGCTTCTGCATGGCAAAAGAAACAGTCACTAGAGTGAATAGGCAACCATCAGAATGGGAAAAAATCTTTGCAGTTTACGCATCTGACAAAGGGCTGATATCCAGAATTTACAAAGAACCCAAACAGATTTACAGGAAAAATCAAAGAAGCCCATTCAAAAATGGGCAAATGAAAGGAACAGACACTTTACAAGAGAAGATCTACATGAGGCCTACAAACCCATGAAAATATGCTCATCATCACTGGTCATTAGAGAGATGCAAATCAAAACCACATTGAGATACCATCTCAAGCCAGTTAGAATGGCGATCATTAAAAAAATCTGGAGACAGCAGATGCTGGAGAGGGTGTGGAGAAAGAGGAAAACTCTCACACTGTTGGTGGAAGTGTAGATTAGTTAAACCATTGTGGAAGACAGTCTGGCGATTCCTCCAAGACCTAGAAATAGAAATTCCATTTGACCCAGCAATCCCATTACTGGGTATATATCGAAAGGACTGTACATCGTTCTACTATAAGGACACATGCACACGAATGTTCATTGCAGCACTGTTTACAATAGCAGAGATCTGGATCCAACCCAAATGCCCATGGATGATAGACTGGACTGGAAAAATGTGGCCCATATACAACATGGAATATTATGCATCAATCAAAAATGATGAGTTTGTGTTCTTTGTAAGGACATGGATAAATCTCTAGAACATCATTCTCAGCAAACTGACACAAGAAAAGAATAAGAAATACCGCATATTCTCACTCATAGGCGAGAACACATGGACAAAGGGAGGGGGGTCTACTACACACTGGGGTCTATTGGGGTAGTGGGAAAAATGAGAACACATGGACAAAGGGAGGGGGTCTACTACACACTGGGGTCTATTGGGGGTAGTGGGAGGGACAGTGGGGGAGGGCTGGGGAGGGATAGCCTGCAGATAAATGACAAGTGTGGGTGTAGGGGTGCAAGGCAACAAAACACACTGCCAGGTGTGTACCTATGAAACTACCTGGCACGATCTGCATATGAACCCTAAAAGCTATAATGCAATAAACATTAAAAAAAAGAAAGACCCTTGCTATAGTAAGGAATCTAATTAATATGGTCACATCATCTGAGCCTCACTGAATAATACACACCTGGAGAATAACTGGGAGCCTATCCTCCATGGACCTTCATTCAGAGCCTAGGTAAATAATGTACTCTCGTGGAGTAGCCAGGAGTCTCTTCTATTAGGACACACATTCATAGCCTCAGTGGATGATATGCACGTGTGGATTAGTCAGGATTCCATTTTGTATGACCATTGACTCGTAACCTCAGTGAAAAATGCACAAATGTAAAGTACTCAGCAGTCTATTTAATGTAGACACTCATGCAGAAATTCACTGAATAACACAAATATTTAAGATAGACACCATCCTGTTTCATATGGTCACACAAAAAGAGCCTCACTGAGTAATGCACACCTGGGGCAATGTTAGGAGTCTACTTTATACAGCCTCTCATTTACAGCATCAGGGAATAATGTACACGTGTGGAATAGACACTAGTCTATTTTATATGGCAACGAAAAGCAAAGCATGAGTGAATAATAGGAAACTTTGCAATAGCCACTAGTCTACTCCATATGCCCAACTATTTAGAGTCAGGGTCAATAATACACGCCTGTGGACTAGTCGGAAAACAATTTCATATGGCCAAAAAGTTTCAGAGCCTCAGTGAATAATACATACCTAAGTAATACTCAGGACGTTATTATATGTGGCATCAATTTCACAGCTTCATTGAATAGGAAACACCTGCATTGTAGTCAGAATTCTGTTTCATACAACCACATATTCAGAGCCTAACTGAGTAACATACTCCTTCGGAAAAGTCAGGATTCTATTTCGTATAGCCACTCATTTAGAGGCGAATGTAAAAACACACGCCTGAGAAGTAATCAGGAGTCTCTATTTTATGGCCACTCATTCTGAGCTTCACAGAATAATACAGACCTATGAAACCTCAGGAGTGTACTTCCCATGGCCACTTATTCACGACCTCAGTGAAGAATCATATATATCTCTAAAATACGTAGGATACTATCATATATAGCCACTTATCAGGAGACGCACGAAAAAATGCACACCTAAGAAAGAGTCTGGAGAGTCTTTGATGTGACCCTATACACAGCCACTCGGTGGACAATCCAGAACTGGAAAATAGTCAAGAGGATAGAGTCAGGAGTTTATGTCATGTGGTCATTCGTTCAGAATCTCACTGAAGGATACACACCTGGGGAATAGTCAGGGTCCAAGTCATACGGCCACCCAATCACAGCATTCCCGAATAATGCACAATGGGGCAATAGTCAGAAGTCTATTTCATGTGGCCTCTCATTCAGAGCCTCAGTGTGTAATAAACATCTGTGGAGTAGTCAGGACCCGATTCAAGGTAGCCCCAAATTAAGCAGCTTCGTGGATGATACACACACCTGTCAGAGTCAAGAGACTATTTGATATAGACACTCATACAGAACCTTCTCGAGTACTGCACATGTGGGGAAAAAACACTAGTCTCTTTCATATGGTGATTCATTTAAAGAATCTGAAAGTAACGCACACCTGTGGAGGAAAATGGGTTCTATTTCGTAAGGCCACTCTTTCAGTGTTTTAGTGAATAGTATGTATATCTGATAAGTCAGGAATCTCTTTCACATGGCCACTAGTTTAGGGTCTCTGTGAAGAACACTCCCATCAAAAATAGTCAAGGGTCTACTTCAAATGGCTACACGTTCAGAGTTTCTGTATGTAATAAACACCTGAGAAATACACTTGAGTCTCTTTTTTATATGCCCAATTAGTCAGAGTCTCATTCAATAATACACACCGGGGGAAGAGTGAAGAGTGTACTTCATGTAGCCACTCATTTAGAGCCTCAGGGAATAATGCTCACCAGGGTAAGAATCGAGCAGCTTTTATATGGCCACTCATTTTTTGCCTCACTGAGTGATATACACCTGAGAAATCATCGGGATTGTATTTGATACTTCCACTCGTTGATATCCTTGTTGAATGACTCACAATGGAGCAATAGTCAGGTGTTTATTTTTTATGGTCTATCATTCAACGTTTCAGTGAATAATGACCTTCTATGGAGTAATCAAGATGCTGTTCAAGATAGCAACGAATTAAGGTTTTTCCTGAATGATACACACTTGGGTGACAGTCGGGAGTCTATTTCATATTAACTCTAGTTTTGTGTATTGCTGTGTAATACACACCTGGGTCAGTGCCAGGAGTCTATTTGGTATGGACGCTCAAATGGAACCTGTTTGATTAATGCACACATGGAAAACAATGAGGAGTCTGTGTCATACGGCTAATCCTTCAGACAAACAGTAAATAATGCACATGTGGAGTAACTAGAAGTCTGTTTCTTATGGCACCTCTTTCACAACCTCACATAGTATTACACACTTGTGATAGAGTCTGGAGTCTAATTTTTATGGCCACTCATTCAGAGAATCACTAAATAATGCACACCTGTGGAATAGTCAGAGGTCTCTTTCCTATGGCCACTCGTTAAGAACCTCACTAAGTGTAAACACCTGGAGAAAGAGTCAGGATTTAACTTTATCCCCTCATTCAGAGTCTCGCTAAATAATGTGCACCTGTGAAATAGTCAGGAGATTCTTTTATTTGGCCTCTACCTGGGATTGTCACCAAAAAATGTGATGTAGTCAGGAGTCTATTTCATGGAGACACATATTCAGAGCCTTGGGGAATAAGACAGGCCCTTGCTATAGTAAGGTATCTAATTAATACGGCCACATCTTCTGTTCCTTACGGAATAATACATACCTGGAGAATAATTGGAAGTCTATTTTCCATGGACCTTCATTCAGAGCCTCGGTAAATAATGTACACCCGTGGAACAGCCAGGAGTCTGTTATATTAGGACAGGCATTCATAGCATTAGTGGATAATATGCACGTGTGGATTATTCGGGATTCCATTTTGTATGGACACTGACTCGTAACCTCAGTGAAAAATTCACAAATGTAAAGTACTCAGCAGTCTATTTCATATAGACACGCATTCAGAAATTCACTGAATAACACAAATATTTAAGATAGACAGCATCCTGTTTCATATGGTCACACAGGAAGAGCCTCACTGAGTAATGCACACATGGGGAAGTGTTAGGAGTAAACTTGATACAGCTTCTCATTTACAGCCTCAAGGAATAAAGCACATGTTTGAAATAGACACTAGTCTATTTTATATGGCCACGAAAAGGAAAGCCTGAGTGAGTAATATGCAAATTTTGAATAGTCACTAGTCTACTCCATATCCCCAAGTATTTAGAGTCAGAGTCAATAATACATGCCTGTGGACTAGTCAGAAAACAATTTCATATGGCCAATGGGTTTCAGAGCCTCAGTGAATAATACATACGTGGGAAATACTCAGGACGCTATTACATGTGGCATCAACTTCGGAGCTTAATTGAATAGGAAACACCTGTATTGTAGTCAGAATCCTGTTTCATACACCCACATATTCAGAGCCTGAGTAACATACGCCTTGGGAAAAGTCAGGATTCTATTTCGTATAGCCACTCATTTAGAGGCGAATGTAAAAACGCACGCCTGAGGAGTATTCAGGAGTCTTTATTTTATGGCCACTCATTAAGAGCTTCACAAAATAATACAGACCTATGGAAATGTCAGGAGTGTACTTCCCATGGCCACTTATTAGGGACCTCAGTGAAGAATAATATATATCTGGAAAATACTCAAGATTCTATGATATATAGCCACTTATCCGGAGACTCACGGAATAATACATATCTAAGGAATAGTCTGGAGACTCTTTGATATGACCCTACACCCAGGGACTCAGTGGCCAATGATGAACTGGAAAATAGTCAAGAGGATAGAGTCAGGAGATTATGTTATGTGGTCACTCGTTCAGAATCTCACTGAAGAATACACATCTGGGGAATAGTCAGAGTTCAAGCCTTCAGCCACCCAATCGCAGCATTACCGAATAATGCACAATGGGGCAATAGTAAGGTGTCCATTTCATGTGGCCTCTCATTCAGAGCTTCAGTGCATAATAAAGAGCTGTGGAGTAGTCTGGACATAATTTAAGATAGCCCCAAATTAAGCAGCTTTGTGAATGATACACACGTGTCAGAGTCAGGAGACATTCATACAGAACCTTTTCGAATACTGCACATGTGGGGAATAATCACTAGTCTGTTGCATATGGTGAATCGTTTGGAGAATCCAAAAGTAACACACACCTGTGGATTAAAATGGTTTCTATTTTCTAAGGCCAATTTTTCAGTGTTTTAGTGAGTAGTATGCATATCTGATAAGTCAGAAATCTCTTTCACATGGCCACTCTTTCAGGACCTCTGTGAAGAACACTCCCCTCAGGAATAGTCAAGGGTCTACTTCAAATGGCTACACGTTCAGAGTCTCTGTATGTAATGAACACCTGGGAAATACACCTGAGTCTTTCTTTTTTTTTATGCCCACCTTGTCAGAGTCTCATTCAATAATACAAACCTGGGGAAGAGTGAAAAACCTAACTCATGTAGCCACTCATTTAGGGCCTCAGTGAATAATGCACACCAGGGTAATAGTTGAGCAGCTTTTTAATGGCCACTCATTTTGTGCCTCACTGAGTGATATACACCTGAGGAGTCCTCAGGATTCTATTTGGTACTACCACTCCTTGAGATAATTGCTGAATAATTCACAATGGAGCAACAGTCAGGTGTCTATTCTATATGGTCTATCATTCAAAGTTTCAGTGAATAATGACCTTCTATGGAGTGTTCAGGATGCTGTTTAAGGTAGCCATGAATTAAGAGCCTTCCTGGATGACACACACCTGGGTGACAGTCAGGAGTCTATTTCATATGAACTCTAGTTTTGTTTATCGCTGAGTAATACACACCTGGGGCAGTGTCAGGAGTCTATTTAGTATGGACGCTCAAACAGAACCTGTTTGATTAATGCACACATGGATAAGAATGAGGAGTCTGTGTAATACGGCTACTCCTTCAGACAAACAGTGAATAATGCACATGTGAAGTAATTACAAGTCTGTTTCCTATGGTCCCTTTTTCACAGCCTCACTGAGTATTATGCATTTGTGATAGAGTCTAGAGTCTATTTTTTATGGCCACTCATTCAGAGAATCACTAAATAAAGCACACCTGCAGAATAGTCAGAGGTCTCTTTTCTATGGCTACTCGTTAAGAGCCTCACTAAGTGTAAACACCTGGGGAAAGAGTCAGGATTTATCTTTATCCCTTCATTTAGAGTCTCACTAAATAATGCACATCTGTGGAATAGTCAGGAGACTCTTTCATGTGGCCTCTAACTTGGAGTGTCACTGAATAATGTGGTGTAGTCTGGAGTCTATTTCATGGAGACACATATTCAGAGCCTCAGTGAATAAGACAGGCCTGAGGATTTTTGCAAGATGGAGTCGTAGACGCCACTCAGGATTGCAGCTCTCAGTGAGGGGCAGAGGGTGTGTTTTAGCCGCATTCTCAGACTGTCCTTTCTTGCCCACAGAACGTTGAAACTTCCAGGTGTGGGAGAGACACAGGACACTCGCGCAGGCAGCTCGTTCGGCCAGTTGGGCAGGGGCGGCACCACACGCAGCGGCACATGGCACAAAACTCACTGGTCTGGGTGCCCTGTTAAACCGGCAACCTGCGATTTGGAAGGGCAGATTGGCATATCCATCTGATTGAACGGGAGTGGGACAATGAGCCAGACCAGGATATTTCTGCGAAACATGTTCTGAGCCAGTGCTGTGGGCAGTGGCACGGGAGTTCACAGGCATCCCAGTGCTTTATCGGCAGGCTACTGGGGCGCCAGTGAGAGAGTCGACCGTTCAATTTGGGGAGAAGAAGAGAGAGAGAGAGAGAGAGGACGGACTCTGAGGCAGGGAGCTGAGTGATCAAACCCCACGGATCCCACCCTCACGGGGACAAGCAGGGTGGTGACTGGAGGTGCTCGGGGTTGAGAATTTTGCTGCTGGCATCTAGGAAGGTGCAGCCCGGTGGGGGAGGGGTGTCCACCACTATGGAGGCAATCCGCCCCAATGAAGTACCACCCAGGGCTGACGCAGCCTGCCATTGCCTAGGCAACCTGCCATAACAGAGAGACTCCACCAAGAGGGTGGAGCGAACCACAGCAAAACAGAGCCCGTTTAAGCAGGGCAGATGCACACTACCCTGGTGAAACCCCGGCAGGCAAATAGTGAATAAACTGCTACCTAGCGGAGCAGGAATGCGCAACAGACACTCAAAAAGAAAGCCCCAACTCCCTGAAACAGAGCATCTAAGGGGAAAAACAGGGAAATTTTATGAGTTCTGTTGCAGCAGACATAAACATATCCTCCCAACATCCCTGAATGAACAACGGAGCTCACAGCTCAGCACTGGAACTCCAATAAAGCACAGTCCGTCTCCTCAAGCAGCTCCCTGAACCTTGTATATCCAAAGTGTCACCCCAAAAAAGGACTAATCAGAGTGACATTTGGTGGTCATCATTCTGGAAAAAAGATATTAGAAAAAAGACTGGTAGCATCCCTCACTGTTCACCAGCTGCTACAGGTGTACCCCAGAAAAACAGGGCCTGGAGTGGACCTCAGCACTCATACAGCAGAGGAGCTAGACCATTAGAAAGAAAACTAAGTAACAGAAATACTTCATCATCAACAATTTGGGGGTCCACTCAGAGACCCAATTGAAAAATTGGAAACTATTAAGACAACAGGTGGATAAATCCATAAAGATGGAAAGAAACCAGTGCAAAAAAAGAGGAAAACACCCGAAACCAAAACACCTCACCTCATACAAAGGACAAAAACTCCTCACCAGCAAAGGAACCAAGCTGGATGGAGAATGAATGTGATGAAATGACGGAATCAGACTTCACAAAGTGGATAATGAGAAACTTCAGGGAGCTAAAAGAACATCTTCTAAATCAGTGCAAACAAACTAAGAACCTTGAAAAAAGATTCGAGGAAATGACAACAAGAATGGACAACTTAGAGAGGAATATGAATGAATTGAAGGAGCTGAAAAACACAACATGAGAACTTCGTGAAACATGCACAAGTTTCAACAGCCAAATAGAGCAAGCAAAAGAAAGGATATCAGAAGTCGAAGATCAACTGAATGAAATAAAACGAGAAACCAAGATTAAAGAAAAAAGCATAAAAAGGAATAAACAAAATCTCCAAGAAATGTGGGACTATGTGAAGAGACCCAACCTACGTTTGATAGGTGTACCAGAATGTGACGAAGAGAATGAATCCAAGCTGGAAAACACTCTTCAGGATATTATCCAGGAAAATTTCCCCAACCTAGCAAGACAGGTCAATACTCAACTCCAAGAAATACAGAGAACACCACAAAGATACTGCGCCAGAAGAGCAACCCCAAGGCACATAATCGTCAGATTCACCAGGGTTGAAATGAAGGAGAAAATACTAAGGGCAGCCAAATAGAAGGGTCGAGTCACCCACAAAGACAAGCCCATCAGACCCACAGCAGATCTCTCGGCAGAGACACTACAAGCCAGAAGAGAGTGGGGGCCAATATTCAAAATCCTTAAAGAAAAGAACTTTCAACCCAGAATTTCATATCCAACCAAACTGAGCTTCATAAGTGAAGGAAAAATAAAATCCTTCATGAACAAGCAAGTACTCAGAGATTCTGTCACCAATAGGCCTGCTTTACAATAGCTCCTGAAAGAGGCACTAAACATAGAAAGGAACAACCAGTACCAGCCATCCGAAAAGCATACCAAATGATAAAGAGCATCAACAAAATGAAGAATATACGTGAACCAATGGGGAAAACAGCCAGCTAGCCTCAAAATGGCAGTATCAAATTTACACATAACAATATTATCCCTAAATGTAAATGGGCTAAATGCACCTATCAAAAGACACAGACTGGCAAATTGGATAAAAAGCCAAAACCCATTGGCGTTCTGTATCCAGGAAACCAACCTCACACTCAGGGATAAACAAAGGCTCAAAATAAAGGGATGGAGGAAGATTTACCAAGCAATTGGAGAGCAAAGAAAAAAAAAAGCAGGAGTTGCAAATCTCGTCCCTGATAATATAGACTTTAAAGCAACAAAGATCAAAAGGGACAAAAAAGGTCATTACATAATGGTAAAAGGATCAATACAACAAGAAGAGCTAACGATTTTAAATATATATGGACCCAATGCAGAAGAACCCAGTTATATAAAGCAAGTTCTTAATGACTTACAAATAGACTTAGACTCCCACACAATAATATTGGGGGACTTTAACACTCCACTGTCAATATCAGAAAGATCAACCAGACAGAAAATTAACAAGGATATCCAGGACTTGAACACAGACCTGGAACAAGAAAACCTAATAGACATTTACAGAACTCTCCACTCCAAATCCACAGAATATACATTCTTCTCAGCATCACATCACACCTACTCCAAAATTGACCACATAATTGGAAGTAAAGCACTCCTGAGCAAATGCAAAACAACTGAAATCATAACAAACAGTCTCTCAGACCATAGTGCAATCAAGTGGGATCTCAGAATTCAGAGAATAATTCAGAACTGCACAGCTTCATGGAAACTAAACAATTGGCTCCTGAATGTTGATTGGATAAACAATGAAATGAAGGCAGAAATAAAGAAGTTCTTTGAAACCAATGAGAATGAAGACACAACGTACCAGAGTCTCTGGGACACATTCAAAGCAGTCTGTAGAGGAAAATATATAGCAATAAGTGCCCACAGGAAAAGAGTGAAGAGATCCAAAATTGACACCCTATCGTCAAAATTGAAAGAGCTAGAGGAGCAAGATGAAAAAAACTCAAAGCCTAGCCAAAGACAAGAAATAACTAAGCTCAGAGCAGAATTGAAGGAGACAGAGACAAGAAAAAACCTTCAAAAAATTAATAAATCCAAGAGCTGGTTTTTCGAAAAGCTCAAAAAACATAGACCGACCACTATCCAGACTGATAAAAAAGAAAAGAGAGTACAACCAAATAGATGCAATAAAAAATGATAATGGGGAAATAACCACAAATTTCACAGAAATTCAAAATATCATCAGAAAATACTAAAAACAACTCTATGCATATAAACTAGTAAACCAGGAACAAATGGATAAATTCCTGGATGCCTGTGTACTCCTAAGCCTAAACCAGGAGGAAGACAAAACTATGAATAGACCAATAAAAAGGTCGGAAGTTGAGGCAGTAATTAAGAGCCTACCGCACAAAAAAAAAGCCCAGGACCAGATTGGTTCACAGCCGTATTCTACCAGACACACAAAGAGGATCTGGTAGCATTCCTTCTGAAACTATTCCAAATATTCAAAAAGAGGGAACCCTTCCCAAATCATTTTATGAGACCAACATCATCCTGATACCAAAACCCAGCAGAGACTCAACAAGAAAAGAAAACTTAAGGCCAATATCCATGATGAACATTGATGCAAAAATCCTCAAGAAAATACTGGCAAACCGACTGCAACAGCACATTAAAAAACGTATCCATCATGCTCAAGTAGGATTCATCCCAGGGATGCAAGGCTGGTTCAACATACGCAAGTCTATAAATGTAATTCACGACATAAACATAAGCAAAAACAAAAACCACATGATTATCTCAATTGACGCAGAGAAGGCATTTGACAAAATTCAACAGCCCTTTATGCTAAAAACCCTCAATAAACTTGGTATTGATGGAACATATCTCAAAGTAATAAAAGCTATTTACGACAAACCAACAGCCAATATCATACATAACGGGCAAAAACTGGAAGCATTCCCTTTGAAATCCAGCACTAGACAAGAATGCCCTCTCTCACCACTCTTATTCAACATAGCACTAGACCATCTAGCCATAGAAATCAGGAAAGAAAAATAAATAAAGGGTATTCAAATAGGAAAGGTGGAAGCCACATTGTCTCTATTTGCAAACGACATGATAGTATACCTAGAAGACCCCATCACCTCAGCCCAAAAACTCCTGCAACTGATAAGCAACTTCAGCAAATTCTCAGGATATAAAATCAATGTTCAAAAATCACAAGCATTCCTATACACCAATAACAGACTTAAAGAGAACCAAATCAAGAATGAACTGCCATTCACAACTGTTACAAAGAAAATAAAATACCTAGGAATACAACTCAAAAGGAACGAAAGGGACCTCTTTAAGAAAAACTACAAACCACTCCTCAACGAAATTATAGAGGAAACAAACAGTTGGAGAAACATTCCATGTTCGTGGTTAGGAAGAATCAATATCGTGAAAATGGCTATACTGCCCAAAGTAATTTACACAATCAATGCTATCCCCATCAAACTACCATTGAATTTCTTAACAGAACTGGAAAAAACCATCATGAACTTCATATGAAACCAAAAGAGAGCCCGCATAGCCAAGTCAATTCAAAGCAAAAAGAACACAGCGGGAGGCATCACACTAACAGACTTCAAAGTTTCAGTGAATAATGACCTTCTATGGAGTAATCAGGACGCTGTTGAAATAGCCACCAATTAAGTGTCTTCCTGAATGATACACATCTGAGTGACAGTCGGGAGTCTATTTAATATGAATTCTAGTTTTGGGTATCACTGAGTAATATACACGTGCGGCCATGTCAGGAGTTTATTTGGTATGGACTCTCAAACGGAATCTGCTTGATTAATGCAAAAATGGATAACAATAAGGAGTCTGTGTCATTCCTATACTTTTTCAGACAAACATGAATAATGCACATGTGGAATAATTAGAAGACTGTTTCCTATGGCCCCTCTTTCACAGCCTCACTGAGTATTATGCACTTGTGATAGAGTCTGGAGTCTATTTTTTATGGCCACTCATTCAGAGAATCACTAAATAATGCACACCTGCGAAATAGTCAGAAGTCTCTTTCCTATGGCCACTCTTTAAAAGCCACAATAAGTTTAGACACCTGGGGAAAGAGTCAGGATTTACCTTTATCCAATCTTTCAGAGTATTGCTAAATAATGTGCACCTGTAGAATAGTCAGGAGACTCTATCATGTTGCCTCTAACTCGGAGTGTCACCGAATAACGTGGTGTTGTCAGGAATCTATTTCATGGAGACACATATTCAGAGCCTCTGTGAATAAGACGGGCCCTTGCTCTTGTAAGGAATCTAATTAATATGGCCACATCTTTTGAGCATCACTGAGTAATACACACATGGAGAATAACTGAGAGTCTATTTTCCATGGACCTTCATTCAAAGCCTCGGTAAATAATGTACACCCATGGATTAGCCAGGAATCTGTTATATTAGGACAAACATTCATAGCCGCAATGGATAATATGCACATGTGGATTAGTCAGCATTCGATTTTCTATGGCCACTGACTCATAACCTCAGTGAAAAATGCACAAATGTAAAGTACTCAGCAGTCTATTTCATATAGACACTCATTCAGAGATTCACTGAATAGCACAAATATTTATGATAGACAGCATACTGTTTCATATGGTCACACAAGAAGAGCCTGACTGAGTAATGCACACCTGGGGAAGTGTTAGGAGTCTACTTTATGCAGCCTCTCATTTACAGCCTCAGGGAATAATGCACAGGTGTGGAATAGACACTAGTCTATTATATATGGCCACGAAAAGCAAAGCCTTAGTGAGTAATACGCAACATTGGAATAGTCACTAGTCTGCCCCATATGCCCAATTATTTTGAGTCACAGTCAATAATACACGCCAGTGTACGAGTCAGAAAACAATTCCATATGGTTAAAGAGTTTCAGAGCCTCAGGGAATAATACATACCTGGAAAATTCTCAGGATGGTGTTACAGGTGGCATCAATTTGAAAGTTTCATCGAATTGGAAACACCTATATTGAAGTCAGAATCCTGTTTCATACAGGCACATATTCAGAGCTTAACTGAGTAACACACAACTTGGGTAAAGTCAGGATTCTATTTCGTATAGCCACTCATTTAGAGGTGAATGTAAAAACTCATGCCTGAGGAGTATTCAGGAGTCTCTCTTTTATGGCCACACATTCAGAGCTTCACAGAAGAATACAGTCCTATGGAAACATCAGGAGTGTACTTCACATTGCCACTTATTCAGGACCTCAGTGAAGAATCATATCTATCTGGAAAATACTCAGGATTATATGATATATAACCACTTATCTGGAGACTCACGGAATAATGCACACTTAAGGAATAGTCTGGAGACTCTTTGATAAGACCCTACACCCACCGAGTCAGTGGCCAAAGCAGAACTGAAAAATAGTCAAGAGGATAGGGTCTGGAGTTTATGTTATGTGGTCACACATTCAGAATCTCACTGAAGAATACACACCTGGGGAAAAGACAGAGTCCAAGAAATATGGCCACCCAATCACAGCATTACAGAATAATGCACAATGGGGCAATAGCAAGGAGTCTATTTCATGTGGCCTCTCATTCAGAGCTTCAGTGTGTAATAAACAGCTGTAAAGTAGTAAGGACCCGATTTTAGGTACCTCTAAATTTACCAGCTCCGTGCATGATAAACATACGTGTCAGAGTCAGGAGATTATTTGATATAGACACTCATACAGAACCTTTTCGAGTACTGCACATGTGGGAAATAATTACTAGTCTCTTTTATATGGTGATTTCGTTTGGAGAATCGAAAAGTAACCCACACCTGTGGAGTAAAATGGGTTCTATTTCGTAAGCCCACACTTTCAGGGTTTTAGTGAATAGTATGTATATCTGAAAAGTCAGAAATCTCTTTTTCATGGCCACTCGTTCAAGGCCTCTGTGAAGAACACTCATCTCAAGAATAGTCAAGGGTTCACTTCAAATAGCTACATGTTCAGAGTCTCTGTACATAATGAACACCTGGGCAATACACCTGAGTCTCTTTTTTTTAATGCCCAATTAGTCAGAATCTGATTCAATAATACACACCTGAGGAAGAGTCTACCTAATGTAGCCACTAACATAGAACCACAGTGAATAATGCACACCAGGTTAATAGTCGAGCAGCTTTTATATGGCCACTCATTTTGTGCCTCACTGAGTGATATACACCTGAGGAATCCTCAGGATTCTATTTGGTACTACCACTCATTGACAAACTTGCTGAATAATTCACAATGGAGCAATAGTCAGGTGTCTATTTCATATGGTCTATCATTCAAAGTTTCAGTGAATAATGACCTTCTATGGAGTAATAAGGACGTGGGTTAAGATAGCCACGAATTAAGTGCCATCCTAAAAAATACACACTTGGGTAACAGACGGGAATCTATTTCATATTAATTCTAGTTTTGTGCATCGCTGAGTAATACAAACCTGGGGCAGTGTCAGGAGTCTATTTGGTATGGACGCTCAAACGGAACCTGCTTTATTTAATTTTTTTTTAATTTTTATTGCATTATAGGTTTTGGGGTACATGTGCAGAACGTGCAAGTAGTTGCATAGGTACACACATGGCAGTGTGTTTTCCTGCCTTCCTATTCTTCACCCACACTTGGCATTCATCCCCAGGCTTTCTCTCCTTAGCCCCCCCCACTGTCCCTCCCCCGTTTCCCCCAATAGATCCCAGTGTATAGTAGACCGCCTCTCTGTGTCCATGTGTTCTCATTTTTTTCACCCGCCTATGAGTGAGTATATGCGGTATTTCTTTTTCTGTTCTTGTGTCAGTTTGCTGAGAATGATGTTCTCCAGATTCATCCATGTCCTTACAAAAGACACAAACTCATCATTTTGATTGCTGCATAACATTCCATGGTGTATATGTGCTACATTTTCCCAGTCCACTCTATCATCGTTGGGCATTTGGGTTGGTTCCAGTTCTTTGCTATTGTATACAGTGCTGCAATGAACATTCGTGTGCATGTGTTTTTATAGTAGAACGATTTATAGTCCTTTGGATATATACCCAGTAATGAGATTGCTGGGTCAAATGGAATTTCTATTTCTAGGTCCCTGAGGAATCGCCACACTGTCTTCCACAATGGTTGAACTAATTTACACTCCCACCAACAGTGTAAGAGTGTTCCTATTTCTCCACATCCTCTCCAGCATCTGCTGTCTCCAGATTTTTTAATGATTCCCATTTTAACTGGCGTGAGATGGTATCTCAATGTGGTTTTGATTTGCACCTCTCTAATGACCAGTGATGATGAGCATTTTTTCATATGTTTGTCGGCCTCATGTATGTCTTCTTTTGTAAAGTGTCTGTTCATATCATTTGTGCATTTTTGAATGGGCTTGTTTGTTTTTTTCCTGTAAATCTATTTGAGTTCTTTGTAAATTCTGGATATCAGCCCTTTGTCTGATGTGTAAACTGCAAAGATTTTTTCCCATTCTGATGGTTGCTGATTCACTCTAGTGACAGTTTCTTTTGCCGTGCAGAAGCTGTGGAGTTTGATTAGGTCCCATTTGTCTATTTTGGCTTTTGTTGCCAATGCTTTTGGTGTTTTATTCATGAAGTCCTTGCCTACTCCTATGTCCTGAATGGTTTTGCCTAGATTTTCTTCTAGGGTTTTCATGGTGTCAGGTCTTACGTTTAAGTCTTTAATCCATCTGGAGTTAATTTTAGTGTAAGGTGTCAGGAAGGGGTCCAGTTGCTGCTTTCTACACATGGCTAGCCAGTTTTCCCAACACCATTTATTAAATAGGGAATCATTTCCCCATTGCTTGTTTTTGTCTGGTTTATCAAAGATAATATGGCCGTAGATAGGTTGTGTTGCCTCCGATGCTTCTGTTCTGTTCCATTGGTCTATATCTCTGTTTTGGTACCAGTACCATGCTGTTTTGATTACTGTAGCCTTGTAGTATAGTTTGAAGTCTGGTAGTGTGATGCCTCCCGCTGTGTTCTTTTTGCTAAGAATTGACTTGGCTATGCGGGCTCTTTTTTGGTTCCATATGAAATTCATGGTGGTTTTTCCAGTTCTGTGAAGAAATTCAATGGTAGTTTGATGGGGATAGCATTGATTGTGTAAATTACGTTGGGCAGTATAGCCATTTTCACGATATTTATTCTTCCTAACCACGAACATGGAATGTTTCTCGATCTGTTTGTGTCCTCTCTTATTTCGTTGAGCAGTGGTTTGTAGTTTTCCTTAAAGAGGTGCCTTACATTTCTTGTGAGTTGTATTCCTAGGTATTTTATTTTCTTTGTAGCAATTGTGAATGGCAGTTCGTTCTTGATTTGGTTCTTTTTAAGTCTGTTATTGGTGTATAGGAATGCTTGTGATTTTTGAATATTGATTTTATATCCTGAGACTTTGCTGAAGTTGCTTGTCAGTTGCAGGAGCTTTTGCGCTGAGGTGATGGGGTCTTCTAGGTATACTATCATGTCGTATGCAAATAGAGACAATTTGGCTTCCACCTTTCCTATTTGAATACTCTTTATTTCTTTTTCTTGCCTGATTGCTCTGGCTAGAACTTCCAGTACTATGTTGAATAGGAGCGGTGAGAGAGGGCATCTTTGTTTAGTGCCAGATTTCAAAGGGAATGCTTCCAGTTTTTGCCCATTCAGTATGATATTGGCTGTTGGTTTGTCATAAAGAGCTTTTATTACTTTGAGATATGTTCCATCAATACCAAGTTTATTGAGGGTTTTTAGCATAAAGGGCTGTTGAATTTTGTCAAATGCCTTCTCTGCGTCAATTGAGATAATCATGTGGTTTTTGTTTTTGCTTCTGTTTATGTCGTGAATTACATTTATAGACTTGCCTATGTTGAACCAACCTTGCATCCCCGGGATGAATCCTACTTGATCATGATTGATAAGTTTTTAAATGTACTGTTGCAATCGGTTTGCCAGTATTTTATTGAAGATTTTTGCATCAATGTTCATCATGGATATTGGCCTGAAGTTTTCTTTTCTTGTTGAGTCTCAATCAGGTTTTGCTATCAGGATGATGTTGGTTTCATAAAATGATTTGGGAAGGGTTCCCTCTTTTTGGATTATTTGGAATAGTTTCAGAAGGAATGGTACCAGATCCTCTTTGTGTGTCTTGTAGAATTCAGCTGTGAACCCATCTGGACCTGGGCTTATTTTGTGTGGTAGGCTCTTAATTGCTGCCTCAACTTCCGACCTTTTTATTGGTTTATTCATAGTTTTGGCTTCCTTCTGGTTTAGGCTTGGGAGGACACAGGCGTCCAGGCATTTATCCATTTCTTCCTGATTTACTAGTTTATGTGCATAGAGTTGTTTGTAGTATTCTCTGATGATGGTTTGAATTTCTGTGGAATCTGTGGTGATTTCCGCATTATCGTTTTTTGTTGCATCTATTTGGTTGTTCTCTCTTTTCTTTTTTATCAGTCTGGCTAGTGGTCTGTCTATTTTGTTGATCTTTTCAAAAAATCCGCTCTTAGATTTGTTGATTTTTTGAAGGGTTTTTCTTGTCTATCTCCTTCAGTTCTGCTCTGATCTTAGGTATTTCTTGTCTTCGGCTAGGTTTTGAGCTTTTTTGATCTTGCTCCTCCAGCTCTTTCAATTTTGACGATAGGGTTTCAATTTTGGATCTCTCCACTCTTCTCATGTGGGCACTTATTGCTATATATTTTCCTCTACAGACTGCTTTAAATGTGTTCCAGAGATTCTGGTGCGTTGTGTCTTCGTTTTCGTTGGTTTCAAAGAACTTCTTTATTTCTGACTTCATTTCATTGTTTATGTAATCAACATTCAAGAGCCGGTTGTTCAGTTTCCATGAAGGTGTGCGGTTCTGAGTTATCTTCTGAATTCTGAGTTCCAACTTGTTTGCACTATGGTCTGAGAGACTGTTTGTTATGATTTCCGTTGTTTTGCATTTGCTGAGGAGTGCTTTACTTCCAATTATATGGTCAATTTTGGACTAGTTGTAATGTGGTGCTGAGAAGAATGTATATTCTGTGGATTTGGGGTGGAGAGTTCTGTAAGTGTCTATCAGTTTTGCTTGTTCTAGGTCTGAGTTCATGTCCTGGATATCCTTCTTAATTTTCTGTCTGGTTGATTTGTCTGCTATTGACAGTGGAGTGTTAAAGTCTCCCACTATTATTGTGTGGGAGTCCAAGTCTCTTTTTAAGTCATTAAGAACTTGCCTTATATATCTGGGTGATCCTGCATTGGGTCCATATATATTTAGAATTGTTAACTCTTCTTGTTGTATCGATCCTTTTACCATTATGTAATGACCCCCCTTGTCCCTTTTGATCTTTGTTGCTTTAAAGTCTACCTTATCAGAGATGAGAATTGCAACTCCTGCTTTTTTTTGCTCTCCATTTTCTTGGTAAAACTTCCTCCATCCTTTTATTTTGAACCTCTGTGTATCTTTGCATGTGAGGTGGGTTTCCTTGATATAGCACACCAATGGGTTTTGGTTTTCTGTCCAATTTGCCAATCTGTGTCTTTTGATTGGTGCATTTAGCCAATTTCCATTTAGGGTTAATATTGTTATGTGTGAATTTGATACTGCCATTTTGATGCTAGCTGGCTGTTTTGCCCGTTGGTTCATGTAGATTCTTCATTTTGTTGACGATCTTTAGCATTTGGTATGCTTTTAGGATGGCTGGTACTGGTTGTTTCTTTCTATGTGTAGTGCCTCTTTCAGGAGCTCTTGTAAAGCAGGCCTAGTGGTGAGAAAATCTCTGAGTACTTGCTTGTTCATGAAGGATTTTATTTTTCCTTCACTTATGAAGCTCAGTTTGGCTGAATATGAAATTCTGGGTTGAAGGTTCTTTTCTTTAGGGATTTTGAATATCAGCCCCCACTCACTTCTGGCTTGTAGCGTCTCTGCCGAGAGATCTGCTGTGAGTCTGATGGGCTTCCCTTTGTGGGTGACCCGACCTTTCTCTCTGGCTGCACTTAGTATTTTCTCCTTCATTTCAACCCTGGTGAATCTGACGATTATGTGCCTTGGGGTTGCTCTTCTTGCGGAGTATATTTGTGGTGTTCTCTGTATTTCCTGGAGTTGAGTATTGACCTGTCTTGCTAGGTTGGGGAAATTTTCCATGATAATATCCTGAAGAGTGTTTTCCAGCTTCGATTCACTCTCTTCATCACATTCTGGTACACCTATCAAACGTAGGTTGGGTCTCTTCACATAGTCCCACATTTCTTGGAGATTTTGTTCATTCCTTCTTGTGCTTTTTTCTTTAATCTTGGTTTCACGTTTTATTTCATTGAGTTGATCTTCAACTTCTGATATTCTTTCTTCTGCTTGGTCAATTCGGCTGTTGAAACTTGTGCATGCTTCACGAAGTTCTCGTGTTGTGTTTTTCAGCTCCTTCAATTCATTCATATTCCTCTCTAAGTTGTCCATTCTTGTTATCAATTCCTCGAATCTTTTTTTAAATCTTTTTTCAGGATTCTCACTTTCTTTGCACTGATTTAGAACATGTTTTCTTAGCTCAATGAAGTTTCTCGTTATCCACTTTCTGAAGTCTGATTCCGTCATTTTGTCACATTCATTCTCCGTCCAGCTTGTTTCCCTTGCTGGTGAGGAGTTTTGGTCCTTCGTAGGAGGTGAGGTGTTTTGGTTTCGGGTGATTTCCTCCTTTTTGCGCTGGTTTCTTCCCATCTTTATAGATTTAGCCACCTGTCTTCTTAGTTTCTGATTATTCAATTGGGTCTCTGTGTGGATGCTGAGATTGTTGATGATGAAGTATTTCTGTTACTTAGTTTTTCTTCCAATGGTCTAGCCCCTCTTTTGTATGAGTGCTGAGGTCCACTCCAGGCCCTGCGTGTCTGGTGTATACCTGTAGCAGCTGTGGAACAGTGAGGGATGATACCAGTTTCTTCTTCTGCTGTCTTTGTACCAGAATGATGCCCACCAAATGTCAGTCTGATTTGTCCTTTTTTGGGGTGACTCTTTTTATGTACAGGGGTCAGGGATCTGCTTAAGGAGACGGTCTGTGCTTTATAGGAGCTCCAGTGCTGAGCTGTGAGCTCCGTTGTTCATTGAGGGTTGTTGGGAGGTTGTTTATGTCTGCTGCAATAGAACTCATAAAACACCACCCTTTTTTTCCCCCCCTTGATGCTCTGTCTCAGGGATTTAGGGCTTTTTTTGTGAGTATCTGTTGCACTGTCGTGCCCCACTAGGTGGCAGTCTATTCACTATTTGCCTGCTGGGGCTCTTACCTGCTAGCACGGGTCTGCCCTGTTGTTGCTGGGCTCCCTTCTGCTGTGGAGCACTCACCCCTCCTGGCGGAGTCTCTCTGTTATGGCAGGTTGCCTCGGCATTGGCAGGCTGCCTCAGCCCTGGGCCGTACTTCAGTAGGGGCGGATTGCGTTAGCAATGGTGGACGCCCCTCCCTCACCAGGCTGCACCATCCTAGATGCTGGCAGCAAAACTCTCAGCCCCAAGCGTCTCCAGTCGCCACCCTGCTTGTCCCCGTGAGGGTGGGACCAGCCAATCCCGATCACCCAGCTCCCTGCCTCAGAGCCCATCCTCTCTCTCTCCCTCTCCACAAGCTGAAAGGTCGACTCTCTCACTGGCACCCCAGTAGCCTACTGATAGGGCACTGGGATCCGTGCAATCTCCCATGCCACTGCCCACTGCACCGGCTCAGATCACGCTTCCCAGAAAACTCCTGGTCTGGCTCACTGTACAAGTCCCGTTCAATTGGATGAACATGCCAATCTGCCCTTCCAAATCTCAGATTGCCGGTTTAACAGGGCACCCAGACCAGTGAGTTCCGTGCTGGGTCCCGCGAGCCGGCTGCATTAGCCGGCTTTACTAGTGTCTTGTGTCTCTCCCACACTTGAAACTTTCAACACTCTGTGCGCCAAAAGGGTCCATCCGAGAATGCGGCTAGGACTCACCCTCTGCACCTTCACTGAGAGCTGCAATCCTGAGTTGCTTCTATGACGCCATCTTGCGAGTCTCCCCCGGAACCTGTTTGATTAATGCACACATGGATAGCAATGAGGAGTCTGTGTCATACGGATACTCATTCAGAAAAACAGTGGATAATGCACATGTGGAGTAATTAGAAGTCTGTGTCCTATGGCCCCTCTATCACAGCCTCACTGAGGATTTTGCACTTGTGATGGAGTCTGGAGTCTATTTTTTATGACCACTCTTTCAAAGACTCACTAAGTAATGCACACCTGCGGAATAGTCAGAAGCCTCTTTCCTATGGCCACACGTTAAGAGCCTCACAAAGTGTAAACACCTTGGGAAAGAGTCAGGATTTACCTTTATTCCCTCATTCAGAGTCTCCCTAAACAATACACACCTGGGGAAATTGTCAGGATTTACCTTTATCCCCTCATTCAGTTTCTTGCTAAATAATGTGCACCTGTGGAATAGTCAGGAGACTCTTTCATGTGGCCTCTAACAAGGAGTGTCACTGAATAATGTGGTGTAGTCTGGAGTCAATTTCATGGAGACACATATTCAGAGCATCATTAAATAAGACAGGCCCTTGCTATTGTAAGGAATCTAATTAATATAGCCACATCTTCTGAGCCTCACTGAATAATACACAACTGGAGAATAGCTGGGAGTTTACTTTCCATGGACTTTCATTCAGAGCCTCGGTAAATAATGTACACTCATAAAGTAGCCAGGAGTCTGTTATATTAGGACACATATTCATAGCCTCTGTGTATAATATGCACGTGTGGATTAGTCAGGATTCCATTTTGTATGGCCACTGACTCGTAACCTCAGTGAAACATGCACAAATGTAAACTACTCAGCAGCCTATTTCATATAGACACTCATTCAGAGATTTACTGAATAACACAAATATTTAAGATAGACAGCATCCTGTTTTATAGGGTCACACAGAAAGAGCCTCACTGAGTAATGCACACCTGGGGAAGTGTTAGGAGTCTTCTTTATACAACCTCTCATTTACAGTCTCAGGGAATAATGCACACGTGTGGAATAGACACCAGTCTGTTTTATATGGCCACGAAAAGCAAAGCCTGAGTGAGTAGTACACAACTTTGGAATAGTCACTTGTCTACTCCAAATGCCCATGTATTTAGAGTCAGAGTCAATAATACACAGCTGTGGACTAGTCAGAAAACAATTTCATATGGCCAAAGAGTTTCAGAGCCTCAGTGAATAATACATATCTGGGAAATACTCAGGACGCTATTACATGTGGCATCAATTTCAGAGCTTCATTGAATAGGAAACACCTGTATTGTTGTCAGAATCCTGTTTCATACAGCCACATATTCAGAGCCTGAGTAACATGTGCCTTGGGAAAAGTCAGGATTGTATTTCGCATAGCCACTGATTTAGGGGTGAATGTAAAAAGGCACGCCTGAGGAGTATTCAGAAGTCTCTAATATATGGCACACTTTCAGAGATTCACAGAATAATACGGACATATGGAAACGTCAGGAGTATAATTTTCATGGCCACTTATTCAGGACCTCAGTGAAGAATGATAGATATCTAGAAAATACTCAGGATTCTGTAATATATAGCCACTTATCCAGAGACTCACGGGATAATGCACACCTAAGAAATAATCTGGAAACTCTTTGATATGACCCTACACCCAGCAACTCAGGGGACAATGCGAAATGGAAAATAGTCAAGAGGATAGAGTCAGGTGTTTATGTTATGTGGTCACTCGTTCAGAATCTCACTGAAGAATACACATCTGGGGAATAGTCAGAGTCCAAGTCATATGGCCACCCAATGACAGCATTACCGAATAATGCACAATGGGGCAATAGTAAAAAGTCCATTTCATGTGGCCTCTCATTCAGCGCTTCAGTGGGTAACAAACAGCTGTGAAGTACTCTGGACCCAATTTAAAATAGCACCAAAATAAGCAGCTTCGTGCATGATACACACACGTGTCAGAGTCAGGAGACTATTGGACATAGACACTCATACAGAATCTTTTCGAGTACTGCACATGTAAGGAATAATCACTAGTCTGTTTAATATGGTGATTCATTTGGAGAATTCAAAAGTAACTCACACATGTGGAGTAAAATGGGTTCTATTTCATAAGGACACTCTTTCTGTCTTTTAGTGAATAGTATGTATATCTGATAAGTCAGGAATCTCTTTCCCATGGCCATCCATTCAGGCCCTCTCTGAAGAACACTCCTCACAACAATAGTCAAGAGTCTATTTCAAATGGCTACACATTAAGGGTCTCTGTATATAGTGAACACCTGGGAAATACACCTGAGTCTCTTTTTTTATGCCCACTTAGTCACAGTCTCATTCAAAAATACACACCTGGGGAAGAGTGAAGAGTCTACCTCATGTGGCCACTCATGTAGTGCATCAGTGTATAATGCACACCAGGGTAATAGTCCAGCAGCTGTTATACGGCCACCCATTTTGTGCCTTACTGAGTGATATATACCTGAGGAATCATCAGGATTTTATTTGGTACTACCACTCATTGAGAACTTTGTTGAATAATTCACAATGGAGCAATAGTCAGGTGTCTATTTTATATGGTCTATCATTTAAAGTTTCAGTGAATAAATACCTTCTATGGAGTAATCAGGATGCTGTTTAAGATAGAAAAAGTTAAGTGCCTTATTGAATGATACACCCCTGGGTGACAGTGGGGATTCTATTTAATATGAACTCTTGCTTTGTGTATCACTGAGTAATATACACCTTGGGCAGTGTCAGGACTCTATTTGGTATGGACGCTCAAAGGGAACCTTTTTGATTAATGCACACATAGATAACAATGAGGAGTCTGTGTCATACCTCTACTTTTTCAGACAAACATGAATAATGCACATGTGGAGTAATTAGAAGTCTGTTTCCTATGGCCCCTCTTTCACAGCCTCACTGAGTATTTTGCACTTGTGATAGAGTATGGAGTCTATTTATTATGGCCACTCATTCAGAGAATCACTAAATAATGCACACCTGCGGAATAGTCAGAAGTCTCTTTCCTATGGCCACTCGTTAAGAGCCTCAATAAGTTTAGACACCTGGGAAAAAAGTCAGGATTTAACTTTATCCCCTCATTCAGAGTCTCACTAAATAATGCGCACCTGTGGAATAGTCAGGAGACTCTTTCATGTGGCCTCTAACTCGGAGTGTTCACTGAATAATGTGGTGTAGTCAGGAGTCTCTTTCATGGAGACACGTATTCAGAGCCTTGGTGAAAAAGACGGGCCCTTGCTCTAGTAAGGAATCTAATTAATATGGCCACATCTTTTGAGCATCACTGAATAATACACACCTGGAGAATAATTTGGAGTCTATTTTTTATGGACCATTATTCAGAGCCTCGGTAAGTAATGTACACACATGGAGTAGCCAGAAGTCTTTTATATTAGGACACACATTCATAGCCTTAATGGATAAGATGCACGGGTAGATTAGTCAGGATTCCATTTTGTATGGCCACTGACTCATATCATCAGTGAAAAATGCACAAATGTAAAGTACTCAGCAGTCTATTTCATATAGACACTCATTCAGAGATTCACTGAATAACACAAATATTTAAGATGGACAGCATACTGTTTCATATGCTAACAGAGAAAGAGCCTCACTGAGTAATGCCCTGCTGGAAAAGTGTTAGGAGTCTACTCTATACAGCCTCTCATTTACAGCCTCAGGGAACAATGCACACGTGTTGAATAGACACTAGTCTATTTTATATGGCCATGAAAAGCAAAACTTTAGTGAGTAGTACGCAACTTTGTAATAGTCACTAGTCTACTCCATATGCACAAGTATTTATAGTCAGAGTCAATAATACACGCCAGTGGACGAGTCAGAAAACAATTCCATATGTCCAAAGAGTTTCAGAGCCTCAGTGAATAATATATATCTGGGAAATACTCAGGACGCTGTTACAGGTGGCATCAATTTGAGAGCTTCAATGAATAGGAAACACCTGTATTGTAGTCAGAATCATGTTTAATACAGACACATATTCAGAGCTTAACTGAGTAACATACGCCTTGGGTAAAGTCAGGATTCAATTTCGTATAGCCACTCATTTAGAGGCAAATGAAGAAACGCACGCCTGAGCAGTATTCAGGAGTCTCTATTTTATGGCCACTCATTCAGAGTTTCACAAAATAATACAGACCTATGGAAACGTCAGGAGTGTACTTCACATGGCCACTTATTCAAGACCTCAGTGAAGAATCATATATATCTGGAAAATATTCAGGATTCTATGATATATAGCCACTTATCCGGAGACTCTCGGAATAATGCACATCTAAAGAATAGTCTGGAGACTCTTTGATATGACCCTACACCCAGGGACTCAGTGGCCAATGCAGAACTGGAAAATAGTCAAGAGAATAGAGTCAGGAGTTTATGTTATGTGGTCACTCCTTCAGAATCTCACTGAAGAATACACACCTGGGGAATAGTCAGAGTCCAAGTCATATGGCCACCCAATCACAGCATTACCAAATAATGCACAATGGGGTAATAGTAAGGAGTCTATTTCACGTGGCCTCTCATTCAGAGCTTCAGTGTGTAATAAACAGCTGTGGAGTAGTAAGGATCCGATTTAAGGTAGCTGTAAATTAAGCAGCTCCGTGCATGAAACACACACTTGTCAGAATCAGGAGACTATTTGATATAGACACTCATACAGAAATATTTCGAGTACTGCACATGTGGGGAATAATCACTAGTCTGTTTCATATGGTGATTCGTTTGGAGAATTCAAAGGTAACGCACACATGTGGAGTAAAATTGGTTCTATTTTGTAAGTCCACACTTTCAGTGTTTTAATGAATAATATGTATATCTGATAAGTCAGGAATCTCTTTCCCATGGCCACCCGTTCAGGGCCTCGGTGAAGAACGCTCACCTTAATTATATTCAAGAATTTACTTCAAATGGCTACACATTCAGAGTCTCTGTACATAATTAACACCTGGGTAATACAACTGAGTTTTTTTTTAATGCCCAATTAGTCAGAGTCTCATTCAATAATAAACACCTGGAGAAGAGTCTACCTAATGTAGCCACTAACTTAGAACCTCAGTGAATAATGCACACCAGGTTAATAGTCGAGCAGCTTTTATATGGCCACCCATTTTATGCCTCACTGTGTGATATACACCTGAGGAATCCTCACTATTCTATTTGGTACTGCCACTCGCTGACAACCTTGTTGAATAATTCACAATGGAGCAATAGTCAGGTGTCTATTTTATATGGTCTATCATTCAAAGCTTTAGTGAATAATGACCTTCTATGGAGTAATCAGGACTCAGTTTAAGGTAGCCACGATTAAGTGCGTTTTTGAAAAATACACACCTGGGTGACAGTCGGGAGTCTATATCATATTAACTCTAGTTTTGTGTATCGCTGAGTAATACACACCTGGGGCAGTGTCTGGAGTCTATTTGGTATGGACGCTCAAACGGAACCTGTTTGATTAATGCACACATGAATAACAATGAGGAGTCTGTGTCATACGGATACTCCTTCAGACAAACAGTGAATAATGCACATGTAGAGTAATTAGAAGTCTGTTTCCTATGGCCCCTCTTTCACAGCCTTACTGAGTATTATGCACTCCTGACAGCGTCTTGAGTGTATTTTTTATGGCCACTCATTCAAAGACTGACTAAATAATGCACAACTGCGGAATAGTCAGAAGTCTCTTTCCTATGGCCACACGTTAGGAGCCTCACTGAGTGTAAACACCTGGGAAACGAGTCAGGATTTACCTTTATTCTTTCATTCAAAGTCTTGCTAAACAATGCTCACCTGGGGAAATTGTCACGATTTACCTTTATCCCTTCATTCAGTGTCTTGCTAAATAATGTGCACCAGTGGAATAGTCAGGAGACTCTTTCATGTGGCCTCTAACACGGAGTGTCACTAAGTAATTTGGTGTAGTCAGGAGTCTATTTCATGGAGACACATATTCAGAGCATTGATAAATAAGACAGGCCCTTGATATTGTAAGGAATCTAAATAATATGGCCACATCTTCTGAGCCTCACTGAATAATACACACCTGGAGAATAGCTGGGAGTCTACCTTCCATGGACTTTCATTCAGAACCTCGGTAAATAATGTACACCCGTGGAGTAGCCAGGAGTCTGTTATATTAAGACACACATTCACAGCCTCAGTGGATAATCTGCACGTGTGGATTAGTCAGGATTTTATTTTGTATGGACACTGACTCATAACCTCAGTGAAAAATGCACAAATGTAAAGTACTCAGCAGTTTATTTCATATAGACACTAATGCAGAGATTCACTGAATAACACAAATATTTAAGATAGACAGTATTCTGTTTCATATGGTCACACAGAAAGAGCCAACTGAGTAATGCACACCTGGGGAAGTGTTAGGAGTCTACTTTATACAGCCTCTCATTTAAAGCCTCAGGGAATAATGCACACGTGTGGAATAGACACTAGTCTCTTTTATATGGCTACAAAAAGCAAAGCATGAGTTAGTAGTATGCAACTTTGGAATAGTCACTAGTCTACTCCATATACCCAAGTATTTAGAGTCAGAGTCAATAATACATGGCTGTGGACTAGTCAGAGAACAATTCCATATGGCCAAAGAGTTTCAGAAGCTCAGTGAATAATACATACCTGGGAAATACTCAGGACACTGTTACATGTGGCATCAATTTCAGAGCTTCATTGAATAGGAAACACCTGTATTGTAGTCAGAACCCTGTTTCATACAGCGACATATTCAGAGCCTTAGTGAGTAACATTCGGCTTTGGCAAAAGTCAGGATTCTATTTCGGATAGCCACTCATTTAGGGGTGAATATAAAAACGCACGCCAGAGGAGTATTCAGGAGTCTCTATTTTATGGCCACTCATTCAGAGCTTCACAGAATAATACAGACCTATGGAAAGGTCAGGAGTGTACTTCACATGGCCACTTATTCAGTACCTCTGTGAAGAATCATATATATCTGGATAATACTCAGAATTCTATGATATATAGCCACTTATCCGGAGACTCACGGAATAATGCACACCTAAGGGATAGTCTGGAGACTCTTTGATATGACCCTACACTCAGAGACTCAGTGGCAAATGCAGAACTGGAAATGAGTGAAGAGGATAGAGTCAGGAGTTGATGTTACGTGGTCACTCATTCAGAATCTCACTGAAGAATACACACATTGGGAATTGTCAGAGTCCAAGTCATATGGCCACCCAATCACAGCATTACCGAATAATGCACAATGGGGCAATAGTAAGAGGTCTGTTTCATGTGGAATCTCATTCAGAGCTTCAGTGAATAATAAACAGCTGTGGAGTAGTCAGGACCTGATTTAAGGTAACCACAAATTAAGCGGCTCCGTGCATGGTGCACACACGTGTCAGAGTCAGGAGACTATTTAAAATAGACACTCACAGAGAATATTTTCGAGTACTGCACATGTGGGGAATAATCACTAGTCTCCTTCATATGGTGATTCATTTGATGAATCCAAAACTAACGCAAACCTGTGGAGTAAAATGGGTTCTATTTCCTAAGGCCACTCTTTCAGTGTTTTAGTGAATAGTATGTATATCAGATGAGTCAGGAATCTTTTTCTCATTGCCACTCGTTTAGGGCCTCTGTGAAGAATACTTCCCTCAATAATTGTCAAGGGTATACTTCTAATGGCTACACATTCATAGTCTCTGTACATAATGAACACATGGGCAATACACCAGAGTCTCATTCAATAATGCACACCTGGGAAGAGTGAAGAGTCTAACTTATGTAGCCCTCATTTAGAGCATCGGTGAATAATGCACAGCAGGGTAATAGTTGAGCAGCTTTTATTCGGCCACGCAATTTCTACCTAACTGAGTGATATACACCTTAAGAATCCTCAGGATTCTATTTGATACTACTACTCGTTGAGAACCTTGTTGAATAATTCACAATGGAGCAACAGTCAGGTGGCTTTTTTATATGGTGTATCATTCAATGTTTCAGTGAATAATGAAATTATATGGAGTAATCAGGACGCTTATTATGGTAGCCACGTATTAAGTGCCTTTCTGAATGATACACATCTGGGTGACGGTGGGGAGTCTATTTCATATGAACTCTAGATTTGTGTATCGTTGAGTAATACACACCTGGGGCAGTGTCAGGAGTCTATTTGGTATGGACGCTCAAATGGAACCTGTTTGATTAATGCACACATGGATAGCAATGAGGAGTCTGTGTGGCTACTCCTTTAGAAAAATTGTGAATAATGCACATGTGAAGTAATAAGCAGTCTGTTTCCTATGGCCCCTCACTCACAGCCTCGCTGAGTATTACTCACTAGTGATAGAGTCTGGAGTCTATTTTTTATGGCAACTCATTCAGAGAATCACTAAATAATGCACACCTGCAGAATAGTCAGAAGTCTCTTTCCTATGGCCACTCGTTAGGAGCCTCACTAAGTGTAAACACCTGGGGAAAGAGTCAGGATTTACCTTTATCTTCTCATTCAGAGTCTTGCTAAATAATGCACACCTGTGGAATAGTCAGGAGACTCTTTCATGTGGCCTCTACCTCGGAGTGTCACTGAATAATGTGGTGTAGTCAGGAGTCTATTTCATGGAGACACACATTTAGAGCCTTGGTGAATAAGACAGGCCCTTGCTTTAGTAAGAAATCTAGTTAATATGGTCACCTCTTCTGAGAGTCACTGGATAATACACACCTGGAGAATAATTGGGAGTCTATTTTCCATGGACGTTCATTCAGAGCCTCGGTAAATAATGTACACTCGTGGAGTAGCCTGGAGTCTGTTATATTAGGACACACACTTATAGCCTCAGTCGAAAATATACACGTGTGAATAAGTCAGGATTCCATTTTTTATGGCCACTGACTCCTTACCTTAGTGAAAAATGCACAAATGCAAAGTACTCAACAGTCTATTTCATGTAGATTCTCATTCAGAGATTCCCTGAATAACACAAATATTTAAGATAGAGAGCATCCTGTTTCATATGGTCACATAGAAGGAGTCTCGCTGAGTAATGCACACCTGGGGAAGTGTTAGGAGTCTACTTTATACAGCCTCTCATTTACATACTCAGGGAATAATGCACACGTGTGGAATAGACACTAGTTTATTTTATATGTCCACAAAACGCAAAGGCTGAGTGAGTAATATGCAACTTTGGAATAGTCACTAGTCTACTCTATATACCCAAGTATTTAGTGTCAGAGTCAATAACACACGCCTGTAGACTAGTCAGAAAACAATTTCATGTGGTCAAAGAGTTTCAGAGCCTCAGTGAATAATACATACCTGGGAAATACTCAGGACGCTATTACATGTGGCATCAATTTCAGAGCTTCACTGAATAGGAAACACCTGTATTTTAGTCAGAATCCTGTTGCATACAGCCACATATTCAGAGCCTAACTGAGTAACATACGCCTTGGGAAAGATCAGGATTGTATTTCGTATAGCCACTCATTTAGAGGCGAATGTTAAAACGCACGCCTGAGGAGTATTCATGAGTCGCTAATTTCTGGCCACACATTCAGAGCTTCACAGAAAAATACATACCTATGGAAACACCAGGAGTGTACTTCCCATGGCCACTGATTCAGGACCTCAGTGAAGAATCATATAAATCTGGAAAATACTCAGGATTCTATGATATATAGCCACTTATCCGAAGACTCACGGAAAAATGCAAACATAAGGAATATTCCGGAGACTCTTTGATATGACGCTACATTCAGCGTCTCAGTGGCCAATGTAGAACTGGAAAATAGTCAAGAGGATAGAGTCAGGAGTTTATTATATGTGGTAACTCGTTCAGAATCTCACTGAAGAATACACACCTGGGGAATATTCAGGGTCAATTCATGAGGCAACCCAATCACAGCGTTACCAAATAATGTACACTGGGGCAATAGTAAGGAGTCTATTTCATGTGGCCTTTCATTCAGAGCTTCAGTGCATAATAAACAGTTGTGGAGTAGTCTGGACCTGATTTAAAGTAGCCCGAAATTATGCAGCTCCGTGGATGATACACACACGAGTCAGAGTCAGGAGACTATGTGATATAGACAGTCATACAGAACTTTTTCTACTACTGCACCTGTGCGGAATAATGACTAGTATGTTTTATATGGTAATTCGTTTGGAGAATCTGAAAGTAATGCACACCTGTGGAGTAAAATGGTTTATATTTTGTAAGCCCCCTCTTTCAGTGTTCTAGTGAATAATATGTATATCTGATAAATCAGGAATCTCTTTCACATGGCCACTCATTCAGGGCGTCTGTGAAGAACACTCCCCTCATGAATAGTCAAGGGTCTATTTCAAATGGCTACACGTTCAGAGTCTCTGTACCTAATGAACACCTGGGCAATACACCTGAGTCTCTTTTTTTTTATGTCTACTTAGTCAGAGTCTCATTCAATAATACACACCTGGGGAAGAGTGAAAATTCTAACTCATGTAGCCACTCATTTAGAGCCTCAGTGAATAATGCACAACAGGGTAATAGTCGAGCAGCTTTTATAAGGCCACTCAATTTCTGCCTAACTGAGTAATATACACCTTAGGAATCCTCAGGATTATATTTGATACTACTACTCATTGAGAACCTTGTTGAATAATTCACAGTGGAGCAATAGTCAGGTGTCTATTTTATATGGTCTATCATTCAAAGTTTCAGTGAATAATGACATTCTATGGAGTAATCAGGACGCTTATTATGATAGCCACGAATTAAGTGCCTTCCTGAATGATACACACCTGGGTGACAGTGAGGAGTCTATTTCATATGAACTCTAGATTTCTGTATCACTGAGTAATACACACCTGGGGCAGTGCCAGGAGTCTATTTTGTATGGACGCTCAAACGGGACCTGTTTCATTAATGCAGAAATGGATAGCAATGAGGAGTCTGTGTCCTATGGTACTCCTTCAGAAAAATTGTGAATAGTGCACATGTGGAGTAATAAGCAGTCTGTTACCTATGGCCCCTCTTTCACAGCCTCACTGAGTATTACACACTAGAGATAGAGTCTGGAGTCTGTATTTTTTTAATTTTTTCAATTTTTATTGCATTATAGGTTTGGGGGTACATGTGCAGAGTGTGCAAGATAGTTGCATAGGTACACATATGTCAGTGTGCTTTGCTGCCTTCCTCCCTTTCACCCACACTTGGCATTTATCCCCAGGCTATCCATCACCAGCCCCCCCACTGTCCCTCCCCCTTACCCCCAGTAGACCCCAGTGTGTAGTAGACCCCCTCCCTGTGTCCATGTGTTCTCATTTTTCTCACTTACCTATGAGTGAGAATATACGGTATTTGTTTTTCTGTTCTTGTGTCAGTTTGCTGAGAATGATGTTCTCCAAATTCATCCATGTCCTTACAAAGGAAACAAACTCATCATTTTTGATTGCTGCATAATATTCCATGGTGTATATGTGCCACATTTTCCCAGTCCAGTCTATCATCCATGGGCATTTGGGTTGGTTCCAGGTCTTTGCTATTGTAAACAGTGCTGCAATGAACATTCGTGTGCATGTGTCCTTATAGTAGAAACGATTTATAGTCCTTTGGATATATACCCAGTAATGGGATTGCTGGGTCAAATGGAATTTCTATTTCTAGGCCCTTGAGGAATCGCCACACTGTCTTCCCCAATGGTTGAACTAATTTACACTCCCACCAACAGTGTAAGAGTGTTCCTATTTCTCAACATCCTGTCCAGCATCTGTTGTCTCCAGATTTTTTAATGATTGCCATTCTAACTGGTGTGAGATGGTATCTCAATGTGGTTTTGATTTGCATCTTTCTAATGACAATGATGATGAGCATTTTTTATGTGTTTGTTTCTGGAGTCTGTTTTTTATGGACACTCATTCAGAGAATCACTAAATAATGCACACCAGCAGAATAGTCAGGAGTCTCTTTCCTATGGCCACTCGTTAAGAGCCTCACTAATTGAATACCCTTTATTTCTTTTTCTTGCCTGATTGCTCTGGCTAGAACTTCCAGTACTATGTTGAATAGAAGTGGTGAGAGAGGGCATCCTTGTCTAGTGCCGGATTTTAAAGGGAATGCTTCCAGTTTTTGCCCATTCAGTATGATATTGGCTGTTGGTTTGTCGTAAATAGCTTTTATTACTTTGAGATATGTTCCATCAATACCGAGTTTATTGAGGGTTTTTAGCATAAAGGGCTGTTGAATTTTTTCAAATGCCTCCTCTGCATCAATGGAGATAATCATGTGGTTTTTGTTTTTGCTTCTGTTTATATGGTGAATTAAATTTATAGACTTGCGTATGTTGAACCAGCCTTGCATCCCCGGGATGAATCCTACTTGATCATGATGGATAATTTTTTTAATGTGCTGTTGCAATCGGGCAAGAAAAAGAAATAAAGGGTATTCAAATAGTAAAGGTGGAAGCCAAATTGTCTCTGTTTGCAGACGACATGATAGTATACCTAGAAGACCCCATCACCTCAGCCCAAAAGCTCCTGCAACTGATAAGCAACTTCAGCAAAGTCTCAGGATATAAAATCAATATTCAAAAATCACAAGCATTCCTATACACCAATAACAGACTTAAAGAGAACCAAATCAAGAACGAACTGCCATTCACAATTGCTACAAAGAAAATAAAATACCTAGGAATACAACTCACACGGAATGTAAGGGACCTCTTTAAGGAAAACTACAAACCACTGCTCAACGAAATAAGAGAGGACACAAACAGATGGAGAAACATTCCATGTTCGTGGTTAGGAAGAATCAATATCGTGAAAATGGCTATACTGCCCAAAGTAATTTACACAATCAATGCTATCCCCATCAAACTACCATTGAATTTCTTCACAGAACTGGAAAAAACCACCATGAATTTCATATGGAGGCAAAAAAGAGCCCGCATAGCCAAGTCAATTCTAAGCAAAAAGAACACAGCGGGAGGCATCACGCTACCAGACTTCAAACTATACTACAAGGCTACAGTAATCAAAACAGCATGGTACTGGTACCAAAACAGAGATATAGACCAACGGAACAGAACAGAGGCATCAGAGGCAACACAACATATCTACAACCATATTATCTTTGATAAACCAGACAAAAACAGGCAATGGGGAAAGGATTCCCTATTTAATAAATGGTGTTGGGAAAACTGGCTAGCCATGTGCCGAAAGCAGAAACTGGACCCCTTCCTGACACCTTACACTAAAATTAACTGCAGATGGATTAAAGACTTAAACGTAAGACCTGACACCATAAAAACCCTAGAAGAAAATCTAAGCAAAACCATTCAGGACATAGGAGTAGGCAAGGACTTCATGACCAAAACACCAAAAGCATTGGCAACAAAAGCCAAAATAGATAAATGGGACCTAATCAAACTCCACAGCTTCTGCACGGCAAAAGAAACAGTCACTAGAGTGAATCGGCAACCATCAGAATGGGAAAAAATCTTTGCAGTTTACACATCTGACAAAGGGCTGATATCCAGAATTTACAAAGAACTCAAACAGATTTACAGGAAAAAAACAAACAAGCCCATTTAAAAATGGGCAAAGGATATGAACAGAAACTTTACAAAAGAAGACACACATGAGGCCAACAAACATATGAAAAAGTGCTCATCATCATCATTGGTCATTAGAGAGTTGCAAATCAAAACCACATTGAGATACCATCTCACACCAGTTAGAATGGCCATCATTAAAAAATCTGGAGACAGCAGATGCTGGAGAGGATGTGGAGAAATAGGAACACTCTTACACTGTTGGTGGGAGTGTAAATTAGTTCAACCATTGTGGAAGACAGTGTCGCAATTCCTCAGGGACCTAGAAATAGAAATTCCATTTGACCCAGCAATCCCATTACTGGGTATCTATCCAAAGAACTATAAATCGTTCTACTATAAGGACACATGCACACGAATGTTCATTGCAGCACTGTTTACAGTAGCAAAGACCTGGAACCAACCCAAATGCCCAACGATGATAGACTGGACTGGGAAAATGTGGCACATATACACCATGAAATATTATGCAGCAATCAAAAATGATGAGTTTGTGTCCTTTGTAAGGACATGGATGAATCTGGAGAACATCATTCTCAGCAAACTGACACAAGAACAGGAAAAGAAATACCGCATATATTCACTCATAGGTGGGTGAGAAAAATGAGAACACATGGACACAGAGAGGCGGTCTACTATACACTGGGGACTGTTGGGGGGAATGGGGAAGAGACAGCAGGGGGGGCTGGGGGGGATAGCCTGGGGATGAATACCAAGTGTGTGTGAAGGGGAGGAAAGCAGCAAAGCACACTGCCATGTGTGTACCTATGCAACTATCTTGCACGTTCGGCACATGTACCCACAAACCTATAATGCAATAAAAATTAAAAAAAAAGAGCCTCACTTAGTGTAAACACCTGAGGAAAGAGTCAGGATTAACTTTATCCCCTCATTCAGAGTCTCGCTAAATAATAGGCACTAGTGGAGTAGTCAGGAGACTCATTCATGTGGCCTCTACGTCGGAGTGTCACTGAATAATGTGGTGTAGTCAGGAGTCTATTTCATGGAGACACATATTCAGAGCCTCGGTGAATAAGACAGGCCCTTGCTATTGTAAAGAATCTAGTTAATATGGTCACCTCTTCTGAGCTTCACTGGATAATACACACCTGGGGAATAATTCGGAGTCTATTTTTCATGGATTTCCATTCAGAACCTTGGTGAATAATGTACACTCGTGGTGTAGCCTAGAGTCTGTTATATTAGGACACACATTCATAGCCTCAGTGGATAATATACACGTGTGGATAAGTCAGGATTCCATTTTGTATGGCCACTGACTTGTAACCTCAGTGAAAAATGCACAAATGTAAAGTGCTCAACAGTCTATTTAATATAGACACTCATTCAGAGATTCACTGAATAACACAAATAATTAAGATAGAGAGCATCCTGTGTCATATGGTCACACAGATGCAGTCTCACTGAGTAATGCACACCTGGTGAAGTGTTAGGAGTCAATCTTATACAGCCTCTCATTTACAGCCTCAGAGAATAATGCACACGTGTGGAATAGACACTAGTCTATTTTATATGGCCACAAAACACAAAGCCTGATTGAGTAATATGCAACTTTGGAATAGTCACTAGTCTACTCTATATACCCAAGTATTTAGTGTCAGAGTCAATAATGCACGCCTGTGGACTAGTCAGAAAACAATCTCATATGGCCAAAACGTTTCAGAGCCTCAGTGAATAATACATACCTGAGAAATACACAGGACCCTAATACATGTGGCATCAATTTCAGAGCTTCATTGAATAGGAAACACCTGTATTGTAGTCAGAATCCTGTTTCATACAGCCACATATTCAGAGCCTAACTGAGTAACATAGGCCTTGGGAAACGTCCGGATTCTATTTCGTATAGCCACTCATTTAGAGGCGAATGTAAAAACGCACGCCTGAGGAGTATTCAGGAGTCTTTATTTCCTGGCCACTCATTCAGAGCTTCACAGAATAATACAGACCTATGGAAACGTCAACAGTGTACTTCACATGGCCATTTATTCAGGACCTCAGTGAAAAGTCATATATATCTGGAAAATACTCTGGACTCTATGATATATAGCCACTTATCCAAAGACTCAAAAAATAATGCACACCTAAGAAATACTCTGGAGACTCTTTGATATGACACTACACCCAGCGACTCAGTGGACAATGCAGAACTGGAAAATAGTCAAGACGGTAGAGCTTATAGTTTATGTTATGTGGTCACTCATTCAGAATCTCACTGAAGAATACACACCTACGGAATAGTCAGATTCCAAATCATATGGCCACCCAATCACAGCATTACCGAATAATGCACAATGGGGCAATACTTAAGAGTCTATTTCATGTGGCCTCTCATTCAGAACTTCAGTGCATAGGAAACAGCTGTAGAGTAGACAGGACCCGATTTAAGGTAGCCCCAAATTAAGCAGCTCCTTGAAGGATACATAAACGTGTCAGAGTCAGGAGACAATTTGATATAGACACTCATAGAGAACCTATTTGAGTACTGCACATGTGTAGAATAATCTCTAGTCTGTTGCATATGGTGATTCTTTTGGGAAATCCAAAAGTAACGCACACCTGTGGAGTAAAATGGGTTCTATTTCCTAAGGCCACTCTTTCAGTGTTTTATTGAATAATATGTACATCTGATAAGTCAAGAATCTCTTTCACATGGCCACTCGTTCAGGGCCTTTGTGAAGAACACTCCCCTCAGAAATAGTCAAGGGTCTACTTCAAATGGCTACACGTTCAGAGTCTATGTACATAATGAACACCAGGGCAATACACCTGAGTCTCTTTTTGTTTTTGCCCACTTACTCGGAGTCTCATTCTATAATACACACCTGGTGAAGAGTGAAGAGTCTACTTCATGTAGCCACTCATTGAGAGCCTCAGTGAATAATGCACACCAGGGTAGTAGTCGAGCAGCTTTTATCCGGCCACTCATTTTGTGCCCCACTGAGTGATATACACCTGAGGAATCCTCAGGATTCTATTTGATACTTCCACTCGTTGAGAAACTTGTTGAATAACTCACAATGGAGCAATAGTCAGGTGTCTATTTTATATGGTCTATCATTCAAAGTTTCAGTGAATAATGACCTTCTATGGAGTAATCAGGACGCTGTTTAAGATAGCCACGAATTAATTGCCTTCCTGAATGATACAAACCTGGGTGACAGTTGGGAGTCTCTTTCATATGAACTCTAGTTTTGTGTATCGCTGAGTAATACACAACTGGGGTAGTGTCATGAGTCTATTTGGTATGGAAACTCAAACCAAACTTGTTTGATTAATGCACACATGGAAAAAAATAGGAGTCTTAGTCATATGGTTCTTCCTTCAGACAAACAGTTAATAATGCACATGTGGAGTAATTAGAAGTATGTTTCCTATGGCCCCTCTTTCACAGCCTCACTGAGTATTATGCACTTCTGATAGAGTCTGGAGTCTATTTTTTATGGCCACTCATTCACAGCATCACTAAATAATGCACACCTGTGGAATAGTCAGAAGTCTCTTTCCTATGGCCACTCCTAGGGAGCCTCACTAAGTGTAAACATCTAGGAAAAGAGTCAGGATTTACCTTTATCCTTTCATTCAGAGTCTCGCTAAATAATGTGCACCTGTGGATTAGTAAGGAGACTCTTTCATGTGGCCTCTAACTCGGAGTGTCACTGAATACGGTGGTGTAGTCAGGAGTCTATTTTATGGAGACACATATTCAGAGCCTCAGTGAATAAGACAGACCCTTGCTATAGCAAGGAATCTAATTAATATGGCTATATCTTCTGGACCTCACTGAATAATACACACCTGGAGAATAATTGGGAGCCTTTATTCCATGGACCTTCATTCAGAGCCTCCGTAAACAATGTACACCCGTGGATTAGCCAGGAGTCTGTTATGTTAGGACACGCATTCATAGCCTCAGTGGATAATATGCACGTGTGGATTAGTCAGGATTCCATTTTGTATGGCCACTGACTCGCAACATCAGTGAAAAATGCACAAATGTAAAGTATTCAGCAGTTTATTTCATATAGATGCTCATTCAGAGATTCACTGAATAACACAAATATTTAAGATAGACAGCATCCTGTTTCATATGGTCACACAAAAAGAGCCTCACTGAGTAATGCACACCTGGGAAAGATTTAGGAGTCTACTTTATACAGCCTCTCATTTACAGCCTCAGGGAATAATGCACAGGTGTGGAATACACACTAGTCTGTTTTATATGGCCACGAAAAGCAAAGCCTGAGTGAGTAATACGCAACTTTGGAATAGTCACTCATCTACTCTATATGCCCAATTATTTAGAGTCAGAGTCAATAATACACGCCTGTGGACTAGTCAGAAAACAGTATCATTTAGCCAAAGAATTTCAGAGCCCCAGTGAATAATACGTACCTGGGAAGTACTCAGGACGCTATTACATGTGGCATCAATTTCAGAGCTCATTGAATAGGAAACACCTGTATTGTAGTCGGAATCCTGTTTCATACAGCCGCATATTCAGAGCCTAACTGAGTAACATACGCCTTGGGAAAAGTCAGGATTTATTTCATATAGCCACTCATTTAGAGGCGAATGTAAAAACGCTCGCATGAGGAGTATTCCGGAATCTCTATTCTATGGCCAGTCATTCAGAGCTTCACAGAAGTATACAGACATATGAAAATGTCAGGAGTGTACTTCACATGGCCACTTAATCAGGACCTCAGTGAAGAATCATAGATATTTGGAAAATACTCAGGATTCTAGGATGTATATCCACTTATCCGGAGACCCACAGAATAATGCACACCTAAAAAATAGTCTGGAGACGCTTTGATATGACCCTCACTCAGCGACTCAGTGGACAATGCAGAACTGGAAAAGAGACAAGAGGATAGTCAGCAGTTTATGTTATGTGGTCATTCCTTCAGAATCTCACTGAAGAATACACACCTGGAGAATTGTCAGGGTCCAAGTCATATGGCCACACAATCACAGCATTACCGAATAATGCACAATTGGTCCATATTAAGGAGTCTATTTCATGTGGCCTCTTATTCAGAGGTTCAGTGCATAATAAACAACTGTGGAGTAGTCAGGACCTGATTTAAGGTAGCCCCAAATTAAGCAGCTCCGTGCATGATACACACATGTGTCACAGTCAAGAGACTTTGATATAGACACACATACAGAACCTTTTCGAGTACTGCCCATGTAGGGAATAATAACTAGTCTCTTTCATATGGTGATTCGTTTGGAGAACCAAATATAACACACACCTGTGGAGTAAAATGTGTGCTATTTCGTAAGGCCACTCTTTCAATGTTTTAGTGAATAGTATGTATATGTGATAAGTCAGGAATCTCTTTACCATGGCCAGCCGTTCAGGGCCTCTGAGAAGAACACTCCCCTCAAGAATAGTCAAGGGTCTACTTCAGATGGATACACGTTCAGAGTCTCTGAACATAATGAACACCTGGGCAATACACACATGTCTCTTTTTTTATGCCCAATTATTCAGAGTCTGATTCAATAATACACACCTGGGGATGTGTGTAGGAACTACCTCATGTAGCCTACTCATTTAGAGCCTCAGTGAATAATGCACACCAGTGTAATAGTTGAGCAGCTTTTAAATGGCCACTCATTTTGTGCCTCACTGAGTGATATACACCTGAAGAATCCTTAGGATTCTATTTGGTACTACCACTCGTTGAGAACCTTGTTGAATAATTCACAATGGAGCAATAGTCAGGTGTCTATTTTATATGGTCTATCATTCAAAGTTTCAGTGAATAATGAAATTCTATGGAGTAATCAGGACGCTGTTAAAGATAGCCACGAATTAAGTGCCTTCCTCAATAATACACACCTGGGTTACATTGGGGAGTCTGTTTCATATGAACTCTAGTTTTGTGTATCGCTGAGTAATACACACCTGGGGCAGTGTCAGGAGTCTATTTGGTATGGACGATCAAATGAAACCTGTTTGATTAATACACACATGGATAACAATAAAGAGTCTCTGTCATATGGCTACTCATTCAAACAGTGAATAATGCACATGTGGAGTAATTAGAATTCTGTTTCCTATGGCCCCCCCTTTCACAGCCTCACTGAGTATTATGCACTTGTGATAGAGTCTGGAGTTTATTTTTATGGCCACTCATTCAGAGACTCACTAAATAATTCACACCTGTGGAATAGTCAGTAGTCTCTTTTCTATGGACACACGTTAAGAGCCTCACTGAGTGTAAACACCTGGAGAAAGAGTCAGGATTTAACTTTATTCCTTCATTCAGAGTCTCGCTAAATATTGTGCACCTGTGGAATAGACAGGAGACTCTTTCATGTGGCCTCTAACACGGAGTGTCACTGAATAATGTGGTGTAGTCAGGAGTCTATTTCATGGAGACACATATTCAGAGCCTCGGTCAATAAGACAGTCCCTTGCTGTAGTAAAGAATCTAATTAATATGGCCACATCTTCTCAGCCTCACTGAATAATACACACCTGGAGAATAATTGTTAGCCTATTTTCCATGGATCTTCATTCAGAGCCTCAGTAAATAATGTACACCCGTGGAGTAGCCAGGAGTCTGTTATATTATGACACACATTCATAGAGTCAGTGGATAATATGCAAGTGTGGATTAGTCAGGATTTCATTTTGTATAGCCACTGACACGTAACCTCAGTGAAAAATGCACAAATGTAAAGTACTCAGCAGTCTATTTCATATAGACACTCATTTAGAGATTCACTAAATAAGACAATTATTTAAGATAGACAGCATGCTGTTTCATATGGTCACACAGACAGCACCTTACTGAGTAATGCACATCTGGGGAAGTGTTAGGAGTCTACTTTATACAGCCTCTCATTTACAGCCTCAGGGAATAATGCACACGTGTGGAATAGACACTAGTCTGTTTCAAATGGCCAGGAAAAGCAAAGCCTGAGTGAGTAGTATGCAACTTTCAAATAGTCACTTGTCTACTCCATATGCCCAATATTTAGAATCAGAGTCAATAATACACACCTGTGGACTAGTCAGAAAACAATATCATTTGGCCAAAGAGTTTCAGAGCCTCAGTGAATAATACATACATAAGAAGTACTCAGGACCCTATTACATGTGGCATCAATTTCAGAGCCTCACTGAATAGGAAACACCTGTATTGTAGTCAGAATCCTGTTTCATACAGCCATATATTTAGAGCCTAACTGAGTAACATGCACCTTTGGAAAAGTCAGGATTCCATTTCGTATAGCCACTCATGTAGAGGCAAATGTAAAAACGCACTTCGGAGGAGTATTCAGGAGTCTCTTTTTCATGGCCACTCATTCAGAGCTTCACAGAATAATACCGACCTATGGAAACGTCAGGAGTGTACTTCACAAGGCCACTTATTCATGACCTAAGTGAAGAATTATATATATCTGGAAAATACTCAGGATTCTAAGATATATAGCCAATTATCTGGAGACTCACGGAATAATGCACACCTAAGGAATAGTCTAGAGATTCTTTGATATGACCCTACACCCAGCGACTCAGTGGACAATGCAGAACTGGAAAATAGTCAAGAGGATAGAGTCAGGAGTTTATGATATGTGGTCACTCGTACAGAATCTCACTGAAGAATACACACTTGGGGAATAGTCAGAGTCCAAGTCACATGGCCCCCTAATAACAGCATTTCCGAATAAAGCACAATGGGGCAATAGTAAGACGTCTATTTCATGTGTCCTCTCATTCAGAGCTTCAGTGCATAATAAACAGCTGTGGAGTCGTCAGGACCCGATTTAAGGTATACCCAAATTAAGTGGCTCCGTGCATGATAAACACACGTGTCAAAGTCAGGAGACTGTTTGATATAGACACTCATACAGAACCTTTTCGAGTACTGCACATGTGGGGAATAATCACTTGTCTCCTTCATATGTTGATTAGTTTTGAGAATCCAAAAGTAACACACACCAGTTGAGTAAAATATGATCTATTTCATAAGGCCACTCTTTCAGTATTTTATTGAATAGTATGTATATCTGATAAGACAGAAATCTCTTTCCCATGGCCACCCGTTCAGGTCCTCTGTGAAGAACACTCCCCTCAAGAATAGTCAAGGGTCTACTTCAAATGGGTACATGTTCAGAGTCTCTGTACATAATGAACACATGGGCAATACACTTGAATCTCTTTTTTTATGCCCACTTAGTCAGAATCTCATTAAATAATACACACCTGGGGAAGAGCGAAGAGTCTACCTCATGTGGCCACTCATTTAGAGCCTCAGTGAATAATGCACACCAGGGTAATTGTTGAGCAGCTTTTATATGGCCACTCATTTTGTGCCCCACTTAGTGATATACACCTGAAGAATCATCAATAAGCTATTTGATACTAACACTCGTTGAGAACCTTGTTGAATAATTCACAATGGAGCAATAGTCAGGTGTCTATTTTATATGGTCTATCATTCAAATTTCCATGAATAATGACCTTCTATGGAGTAATCAGGACGCTGCTTAAGATAGCCACGAATTAAGTGCTTTCCTGAATGATACAATCCTGGGTGACAGTCGGGATTCTAATTCATATTAACTCTAGTTTTGTGTATTGCTGAGTAATACACACCTAGGGGCAGTGTCAGGAGTCTATTTGGTATGGACGCTCAAAGGGAACCTGTTTGATTAAAGCACACATGGATAAAAATTAGGAGTCTGTGTCATACGGCTACTTCTTCAAACAAACAGTGAATAATGAAAATGTGGAGTAATTAGAAGTCTGTTTCCTATGTCCCCTCTTTCACAGCCTCGCTGAGTATTACCCTCTTTTGATAGTGTCTGGGGTCTATTTTTTATGTCCACTCATTCAGAGACTCACTAAATAATGCACACCTGCGAAATACTCAGAAGTCTCTTTTCTATGGCAACTCGTTAAGAGCCTCACTGAGTGTTAACACCTGGGGAAGGAGTCAGTATTTACCTTTTTCCTCTCATTCAGAGTCTCCCTAAATAATGCGCACCTGTGGAATAGCCAGGAGACTCTTTCATGTGGCCTCTAACTCGAAGTGTCCCTGAACAATGTGGTGTAGTCAGGAGTCTATTTCATGGAGACACATATTCAGAGCCTCAGGGAATAATACAGGCCCTTGCTATAGAAAGGAATCTAATTAATATGGCCACATTATCTGAACCTTACTGAATAATACACACCTGGAGAATAATTGGGAGTCTCTTTTCCATGGACCTTCATTCAGAACCACGGTAAATAACGTACACCCGTGAAGGAGCCTGGAGTTGGTTATATTAGGACACGCATTCATAGCCTCAGTGGATTATATATACGTGTGGATTAGTTAGAATTCCATTTTTTATGGCCACTGACTCGTAACCACTGTGAAAAATGCACAAATATAAAGTACTCAGCAATCTATTTCATGTAGACACTCATTCAGAGATTCACTGAATAACACAAATATTTAAGATAGATAGCATCAAGTTTCATATGGTCACACAGGAAGAGCCTCTCTGAGTAATTCACACCTGGGGAAGTGTTAGGAGTCTACTTTTTACAGCCTCTCATTTACAGCCCCAGGGAATAATGCACACGTGTGCAATAGACACTATTCTATTTTATATGACCACGGTAAGCAAAGCCTGAGTGAGTAATATGCAACTTTGGAATAGTCACTAGTCTACTCCATATGCCCAAGTATTTAGAGTCAGAGTCAATAACGCATGCCGGTGGAATATTCAGAAAACAATATCATATGGCCAAAGAGTTTCAGAGCCTCCATGAATAATACATACTTGGGAAATACTCAGGATGCTATTACATGTGGCATCAATTTCAGAGCTTCATTGAATATGAAACACCTGTATTGTAGTCAGAATTCTATTTTCTATAGCCACATATTCAGAGCCTAACTGAATAACATACACCTTGTGGAAAGTCAGGATTCGATTTCGTATAGCCACTCATTAAGAGGAGAATGTATAAATGCACCCATGAGGAATATTCAGGAGTCTCTATTTTATGGCCACTCATTGAGAGCTTCACAGAATAATACAGACCTATGGAAACATCAGGAATGTACTTCACATGTCCACTTATTCGGAACCTCAGTGTGTAATCATATATATCTGGAAAATTCTCAGGAGTATATGATATATATCCACTTATTCAGAGCCTCACGGAATAATGCACACCTAAGGAACAGTCTGGAGACTATTTGATATGACCCTACACCCAGAGAATCAGTGGACCATGCAGAACTGAAAAATAGTCAAGAGGATAGCGTCAGGTGTTTATGTTATGTGGTCAGTCGTTCAGAATCTCACTGAAGAATACACACCTGGGGAATAGTCAGAGCCCAAGTCATATGGCCACTCAATCATATCATTACCGAATAATACACAACAGGGTAATAGTAAGGAGGCTATTTCATGTGGCCTTTCATTCAGAGCTTCAGTGCAAAATAAACAGCTGTGGAGTAGTCAGGACCCGATTGAGGGTATGCCCAAATTAAGCAGCTCCGTGAATGATACACACACGTGTTAGAGTCAGGAGACTATTTGATATAGACACTCAAAAAGAACCTTTTCAAATACTGCACATGTGGGAAATAATCACTATTCTGTTTCCTATGGTGATTCGTTTGGAGAATCAAAAAGTAACCCGCATCTGTGGAGTAAAATGGGTTCGATTTCATAAGGTTACTCTTTCAGTGGTTTAGCGAATAATATGTATATCTGATAAGTCAGAAATCTCTTTCACATGTCCACTCGTTCAGGGCCTCTGTGAAGAACACTCCCCTCAAAAATATTCAAGGGCCTACTTCAAATGACTACCAATTCAGATTCTCTGTACCTAATGAACACCTGGGTAATACACCTGAGTCACTTTTTTTCATTTGTATTGAATTGTAGGTTTTTGGGTACATGTGCAGAACTTGCAAGGTAGTTGAATAGGTACACACGTGGCAGTGTGTTTTGCTGCCTTCCTTTCCTTCACCCACACTTGGCATTCATCCCCAGGCTAACCCTCCCCAGCCCTTCCTGCTGTCCCTCCCGTATTTCCCCCAAAAGACCCCAGTGTGTAATACACCTCCTCTCTGTGTCCATGTGTTCTCATTTTACTCACCCACCTATGAGTGAGTATATTTCTTTTTCTGTTGTTGTGTCAGTTTGCTGAGAATGATGTTCTCCATATTCATCCATGTCCTTACAAAGAACACAAATTCATCATTTTTGATTGCTGCATAATATTCCATCGTATATATGTGCCACATTTTCCCAGTCCAGTCTATCATAGTTGAGCATATGGGTTGGTTCCAGTTCTTTGCCATTGTAAACAGTGCTGCAATGAACATTCGTGTGCATGTGTCCTTATAGTAAAACAATTTATAGTCCTTTGGATATATACCCATTAATGGGATTTCTGGGTCAAATGGAATTTCTATTTTTATGTCCTTGAGGAATGCCCACACCGTATTCCACAATGGTTAAACTAATTTCCACTTCCACCAACAGTGTAAGAGTGTTCCTATTTCTCCACATTCTCTCCAGCATCTGCTTTCTCCAGATTTTTTTAATGATCGCCATTCTAACTGGCTTGAGATGGTATCTCAATGTGGTTTTGATTTGCATCTCTCTAATGATCAGTGATGACGAGCATTTTTTCATGTGTTTGTTGGCCTCATGTGTGTCTTCTTTCGTAAAGTGTCTGTTCATATCCTTTGCCCATTTTTGAATGGGCTTGTTTGTTTTTTTCCTGTAAATCTGTTTGAGTTCTTTGTAAATTCTGGATATCAGCCCTTTGACAGATGCGTAAACTGCAAAGATTTTTTCCCATTCTGATGGTTGCCTATTCACTCTAGTGACTGTTTCTTTTGCCATGCAGAAGCTGGGGAGTTTGATTAAGTCACATTTGTCTATTTTGTCTTTTGTTGCCAATGCTTTTGGTGTTTTGTTCATGAAGTCCTTGCCTACTCCTATGTCCTGAATGGTTTTGCCTAGATTTTCTTCTACGGTTTTTATGGTGTCAGGCCTTATGTTTAAGTCTTTAATCCATCTGGAGTTAATATTAGTGTAAGGTGTCAGGAAGCTGTCCAGTTTCTGCTTTCTGCACATGGCTAGCCAGTTTTCCCAACACCATTTATTAAACAGGAAATCTTTTCACCATTGCTTGTTTTTGTCTGGTTTATTAAATATTAAATGGTTGTACATATGTTGTGTAGCCTCTGATGCTTCTGTTCTGTTCCATTGGCCTATATCTCTGTTATGGTATGAGTACCATTCTGTTTTGATTACTGTAGCCTTGTAGTATAATTTGAAGTCTGGTAGTGTGATTCCTCCCGCTGTGTTCTTTTTGCTTAGAATTGACTTTTCTATGCTGCCTCTTTTTTGGTTCCATATGAAATTCATGGAGGTTTTTTCCAGTTCTCTGAAGAAATTCAATGGTAGTTTGATGGGGGATAGCATTGATTGTGTAAATTACTTTGGGCAGCATAGCCAATTTCACGATATTGATTCTTTCTAACCACGAACACGGAATATTTCTCCATCTCTTTGTGTCCTCTCTTATTTCGTTGAGCAGTGGTTTGTAGTTTTCCTCAAAGAGGTCCCTTACTTTCCTTGTGAGTTGTATTCCTAGGTATTTTATTTTCTTTGTAGCAATTGTGAATGGCAGTTCGTTCTTGATTTGGTTCTCTTTAAGTCTGTTATTGGTGTATAGGAAAGCTTATGATTTTTGAACATTGATTTTATATCCTGTGATTTGCTAAAGTTCCTTATCAGTTTCAGGAGCTTTTGGGCTGAGGTGATGGGGTCTTCTAGGTATACTATCATGTCTTCTGCAAATAGAGACAATTTGTCTTCCACCTTTCCTATTTGAATACACTTTATATCTTTTTCTTGCCTGATTGCTCTGAATAGAACTTCCAGTACTATGTTGAATAGGAGTGGTGAGAGAGGGCATCCTTGTCTAATGCCAGATTTCAAAGGGAATGCTTTCAATTTTTGCCTGTAAAGTATGATATTCGCTGTTGGTTTGTCATAAATAGCTTTTATTACTTTGAAATATGTTCCATCAATACCTAGTTTATTGAGAGTTTTTAGCATAAAGAGCTGTTGAAGTTTGTCAAAGGCCTTCTCTGCATCTATTGAGATAATCATGTGGTTTTTGTCTTTGGTTCTGTTTATGTGGTGAATTACATTTATATACTTGTGTATGTTGAAACAGCCTTGCGTCCCCGGGATGAATCCTACTTGATTATGATAAGTTTTTTGATGTGCTGTTGTAATCGGTTTGCCAGTATTTTACTGAAGATTTTCGCATCTATGTTCATCATGGATATTGGCCTGATGTTTTCTTTTCCTGTTGAGTCTATGCCAGGCTTTGGTATCAGGATGATGTTGTTCTCATAAAATTATTTGAGAAGGGTTCGCTCTTTTTGTATTATTTGGAATAGTTTCAGAAGGAATGGTACCAGATACTCTTTGTGTGTCTGGTAGTTAGTATTTCTTGTCTTCGGCTACGTTTTGAGCTTTTTTGATCTTGTTCCTCTAGCTCTTTCAAATTTGATGATAGGCTGTCAATTTTGGATCTCTCCACTCTTCTCATGTGGGCACTTATTGCTATATATTTTTCTCTACACACTGCTTTGTATGTGTCCCAGAGATTCTGGTACGTTGTGTCTTCGTTCTAGCTGGTTTCAAAGAACTTCTTTATTTCTGCCTTCATTTCATTGTTTATCCAATCAACATTCAGGAGCCAGTTGTTCACTTTCCATGAAGCTGTGCAGTTCTGAGTTACTTTCTGAATTCTGATTTCCAACTTGATTGCACTATGGTCTGAGAGACTGTTTGTTATGATTTCAGTTGTTTTGCATGTGCTGAGGAGTGCTTTACTTCCAATTATGTGGTCAATTTTGGAGTAGGTGTGATGTGGCGCTGAGAAGAATGTATAATCTGTGGATTTGGGGTGGAGAGTTCTGTAAATATCTATCAGGTTTGCTTGTTCCAGGTCTGCATTCAAGTCCTGGATATCCTTGTTAATTTTCTGTCTGGTTGATCTGTCTGATATTGACAGTGGAATGTTAAAGTCTCCCACTTTTATTGTGTGGGAGTCTAAGTCTCTTTGTAAGTCATTAAGAACTTGCGTTATATATCTGGGTGGTCCTCTATTGGGTCCATATATATTTAGAATCGTTAGCTCTTCTTGTTGTATCATTCCTTTTACCATTATGTAATGACTTTCTTTGTCCCTTTTGATCTTTGTTGCTTTAAAGTCTATTTTATAAGAGACGAGAATTGCAACTCCTTTTTTCTTTGCTCTCCATTTGCTTGGTAAATCTTCCTGCATCCCTTTATTTTGAGCCTTTGTGTATCCTTGCGTGTGAGGTCGGTTTCCTGGATATAGCACACCGACGGGTTTTGGCTTTTTATCCAATTTGCCAGTCGGTGTCTTTTGATTGGTGCATTTAGCCCATTTACATTTATGGTTAATATTGTTATGTGTGAATTTGATACTGCCATTTTGATGCTAGCTTGCTGTTTTGCTCATTGGTTCATGTAGATTCTTTATTTTGTTGATGCTCTTTAGCATTTGGTATGCTTTTAGGATGGCTGGTACTTGTTTCTTTCTATGTGTAGTGCCTTCTTCAGGAGCTCTTGTAAAGCAGGCCTAGTGGTGACAAAATCTCTGAGTACTTGCTTTTTTTATGAAGGATTTTATTGTTTCTCCACTTATGAAGCTCAGTTTGGCTGGATAGGAAATTCTGGGTTTAAAGTTCTTTTCTTTAAAGATGTTGAATATTGGCCCCCACTCTCTTCTGGCTTGTAGAGTCTCTGCGGAGAGATCTGCTGTGAGTCTGATGGGCTTCCCTTTTTGGGTGACCCGACGTTTCCCTCTGGCTGCCCTTAGTATTTTCTCCTTCATTTCAACCCTGGTGAATCTGACGATTGTGTGCCTTGGGGTTGCTCTTCTTGCAGAATATCTTTGTGGTGTTCTCTGTATTTCCTGGAGTTGAGTATTGACCTGTATTTCTAGGTTGGGGAAATTTTCCTCGATAATATCTTGAAGAGTGTTTTCCAGCTTGGATACATTCTCTTCATCACATTCTGGTACACCTATCAAACGTAGGTTGGGTCTCTTCGCATAGTCCCACATTTCTTGGAGATTTTCTTTATTCCTTTTTGCGCTTTTTTCTTTGATCTTGGTTTCTCGTTTTATTTCATTGAGTTGATCTTCGACTTCTGATATTCTTTCTTCTGCTTGGTCAATTCGGCTGTTGAAACTTGTGCATGCTTCGTGAAGTTCTCGTGTTGTGTTTTTCAGCTCCTTCAATTCCTTCATATTCCTCTCTAAGGTGTCCATTCTTGTTATCATATCCTCGAATCTTTTTTCAAATCTTTTTTCAAGGTTCTTAGTTTGTTTGCACTGATTTAGAACATGTTCTTTTAGCTCACTGAAATTTCTCATTATCCACTTTCTGAAGTCTGATTCTGTCATTTTTTCACACTCATTCTCCGTCCATCTTTGTTCCCCTGTTGGTGAGGAGTTTTCGTCCTTTGTAGGGGGTGAAGTGTTTTGGTTTCAGGTGTTTTCCTCCTCTTTGCACTGGTTTCTTCCCATCTTTATGCATTTATCCATCTGTCGTCTTAGTAGTTGCTGATTTTTCAATTGGGTCTCTGTGTGGACATCCAAATTGTTGATTATGAGGTATTTCTGTTCCTTAGTTTTCCTTCTAATGGTCTGGCCCCTCTGCTGTATGAGTTCTGAGGTCCACTCCAGGTCCTGTTTTTCTGTGGTATACCTATAGCAGCTGCAGAACAGTGAGGGTTGATACCAGTTTCTTCTTCTGCTATCTTTGTTTCAGAATCATGCCCGCCAAATATTATTCTGATTAGTCCTTGTTTGGGGTGATGACTCTTTGGATCTACACGGGTCAGGGAGCTGCTTGAGGAGATGGTCTATGCTTTATAGGATCTGCAGTGCTGAGCTGTGAGCTCCATTGTTCATTCAGTGTTTTTGGGAGTCTGTGTTTATGTCTGCTGCAACAGAACTTATAAAACCCTTCACTTTTTTCCCCTTAGATGCTCTCTCTCTGGGAGTTGGGGCTTTCTTTATGAGTATCTGTTACACTGCCTGCCCCACTAGGTGGCAGTCTATTCACTATTTTCCTGCTGGGAATCCACCCTGCGAGCGCGGGTCCGCCCTATTGCTGCAGGGCTCCATTCTGTGGGGGCTTGTTCCACCCTGCTGTGGCTTGCTCTGCCCTGCTGGAAGAGTCTCTCTGTTATGGCAAGTTTCCTCGGCAACAGCAGGCTGCGTCAGTCCTGGGCAGTACTTCAGTAGTGGGGGATTGCGTCAGTAGTGGCGGATGCCCCTTCCACACCTGGCTGCACCGTCCTAGATGCCAGCAGCAAAACTTTGAGCCCCGAGTACCTCCAATCGCTGTTCTGCTTGTCCCCGTCAGAGTGGGACCCGCCAAGCCCGATCACCCGGCTCCCTGCCTCAGAGTCCGTCCTCTCTCTCTCTCTCTCTCTTCCTCTCCCCAAGCTGAACGGTTGACTCTCTCACTGGTGCCCAAGTAGCCTGCTGATAGGGCACTGGGATCCGTGCGATCTCCCATGCTGCTGCCCACTGCGCTGGCTCAGATCACGTTTCCCAGGAATCTCCTGGTCTGACTCATTGTCCAAGTCTCATTCAATCAGATGGACATGTCAATCCGCCCTTCCATATCTCAGATTGCCGGTTCAACAGGGCACCTGCACCAGTGAGTTTTGTGCCTGGTGCCACAGCGCTGCAGAACCAGGCAAAGCGGTCACGTGAGCCAGCTGTGCTAGCGTCCCATGTCTCTCCCACACCTGGGACTTTCAACGTTCTGTGGGCAAAAAAGATCTGTCTGAGAATGTGGCTAGGACTCACCCTCTGGGCCTTCACTGAGAGCTGCAATCCAGAGTCACCACTACGACGCCATCTTGGAAGTCCTCAGTCACCCACTATTATTGTGTGGGAGTCTATGTCTCTTTGTAACTCATTAAGAACTTGTCTTATATATCTAGGTGTTCCTGCTTTGGGTCCATATATATTTAGAATCCTTAGCTCGTCTTGTTGTAGCCACTCATTTAGAGCCTCAGTGAACAATGCACACCAGGGTAATAGTCCAGCAGCTTTTATACGGCCACTCATTTTGTACCCCACTGCGGGATATACACCAGAGGAATCCTCCGGATTCCATTTGATACTGCCACTCATTGAGAACCTTGTTGAATAATTCACAATGGAGCAATAGTCAGGTGTCTATTTTATATGGTCTTTTATTCAAAGTTTCAGTGAATAATGAAATTCTATGGAGTAATCAGGACGCTGTTTAAGATAGCCACAAATAAAGTGCCGTCCTGAATAAAACACACCTGGGTGACAGTCGGGAGTCTATTTCATATGAATTCTAGTTTTGCGTATCCCTGAGTAATACAAACCTGGGGCAGTGTCAGGAGTCTATTTGGTATGGATGCTCAAACATAACCTGTTTGATTAATGCACACATGGATAACAATGAGGAGTCTGTGTCATACAGCTACTCCTTCAGACAAACAGTGAATAATGCACATGTGGAGTAATTAGAAATCTGTTTTCTCTGGCCCCTGTTTCACAGCCTCACTGAGTATTACACACTTGTGATAGAGCCTGGAGTATATTTTTCATGCCAACACATTAATAGAATCACTAAATAATGCACAGCTGTGGAATAGTCAGAAGTCTCTTTCCTATGGCCACTCGTTAAGAGCCTTACTAAGTGTAAACACCTGGGGAAAGAGTCAGAATTTACATTTATCCCCTCATTCAGAGTCTCGCTAAATAAAGTGGACCTGTGGAATAGTCAGGAGTCTCTTTCATGGAGACACACATTCAGAGTCTCAGTGAATAAGACAGGCCCTTGCTATAGTAAGGAATCTAATTAATATGGCCACATCTTCTGAGCCTCACTGAATAATACACACCTGGAGAATAATTGGGAGTCTATTTTCCATGGACCTTCATTCAGGGCCTCCGTTAATAATGTAAACCCATGGAGTAGCCAGGAGTCTGTTATATTAGGACACACATTCATAGCCTCAGTGGATAATATGCACTTGTGGATTAGTCAGGATTCCATTTTGTTCCACTCGTAACCTCAGTGAAAAATTCACAAATGTAAAGTACTCAGCAGTCTATTTCATATAGGCACTTATTCAGAGATTAACCGAATAACACAAATATTTAATATAGACCACATCCTGTTTCATATGGTCACACAAAAATAGCCTCACTGAGAAATGCACACATGGGGAAGTGTTAGGAGTCTACGTTAAACAGCCTCTCATTTACAGCCTCAGGGAATAATGCGCATGTGTGGAATAGACACTAGTCTATTTTACATGGCCACAAAAAGCAAAGCCTGAGTGTGTAATACGCAACTTTGGAATAGTCACTAGTCTACTCCATATGCTCAAGTATTTTGAGTCAGAGTCAGTAATACACGCCTGTGGACTAGTCAGGAAACAATTTCGCATGGCCAAAGAGTTTCAGAGCATCAGTGAATAATACATACCTGGGAAATACTCAGGACGCTATTACATGTGGCATCAATTTTAGAGCTTCATTGAATAGGAAACACCTGTATTGTTGTGAGAATCCTTTTTGATACAGCCACATGTTCAGAGCCTAACTGAGTAACATACGCCTTGGGAAAAGTCAGGATTCTATTTCGTATAGCCACTCATTTAGAGGTGAATGTATAAAGGCACGCCTGGGAAGTATTCAGGAGTCTTTATTTTTTGGCCACTCTTTCAGAGATTCACGGAATAATACAGATATATGGAAACGTCAGGAGTGTGTGTACTTCACATTGCCACTTATTTAGTACCTCAGTGAAGAATCATATATATCTGAAAAATACTTAGAATTCTATGATACATAGCCACTTATCCGGAGACTCACGGAATAATGCACATGTAAGGAATAGTCTGGAGACCCTTTATATGACCCTACACCCAGCGACTCAGTGACCAATGCAGATCTTGAAAATAGTCAAGAGGATAGAGTCAGGAGTTTATGTTATGTGGTCACTCATTCAGAATCTCACTGAAGAATACACACCTGGGAAATAGGGTCCAAGTCATATGGCCACCCAATGACAGCATTACCGAATAATGCACAATGGGGCAATAGTAAGGAGTCTATTTCATGTGGCCTCTCATTCAGAGCTTCCGTGCATAAAAAAAAGTTGTGGAGTTGTTGGGATCCGATTTATCGTATCCCCAAATTAAGCAGCTCCATGAATGATACACACAGGTGTCAGAGTTAGGAGACTATTTGATATAGACACTCATAAAGAACCTATTCAAGTACTTCACATGTGTGGAATAATCACTAGTCTCTTTCATATGGTGATTAGTTTGGAGAATCCGAAAGTAATGCACACCTGTGGAGTAAAATGTGTTCTATTTTGCAAGGACACTCTTTCAGTGTTTCAGTGAATAGAATGTATATCTGATAAGTCAGGAATCTCTTTCACATGGCCACTCGTTCAGGGCCTCTGTGAAGAACACTCCCCTCAAGAATAGTCAAGGGTCTACTTCAAATGACTACACGTTCAGAGTCTCTGTACATAATAAACACCTGGGAAATACACCTGAGTATCTTTTTTTTATATATACTCACTTAGTCAGAGTCTCATTCCATAATACACACCTGGGGAGGAGTGAAGAGTCCACCTCATGTAGCCACTCATTTAGAGCCTCAGTGAATAATGCACACCAGGGTAATAGTCGAGAAGCTTCTATATGGCCACTCATTTTGTGCCTCACTGAGTGATATACACCTGAGGAATCATAAGGATTCTATTTCATTCTAACACTTTTTGAGAACCTTGTTGAATAATTCAAACTGCAGCAATAGTCAGGTGTCTATTTTTTATTGTCTATCATTCAAAGATTCAGTGAATAATGACCTTTTATGAAGTAATCAGGACGCTGTTTAAGATAGCCACAAATTAAGTGCCTTCCTGAATGATACACACCTGGGTGACAGACGGGAGTCTATTTCGTATGGACTCCAGTTTTGTGTATCCTTAAATAATACACACCTGGGGCAGTGTCAGGAGTCTATTTCGTATGGAAGCTCAAACGGAACCTGTTTGATTAATGCACACACGGATAACAATCAGGAGTCTGTGTCATATGGCTACTACTTCAGAGGAACAGTGAATAATGCACATGTGTGGTAATTAGAAGTCTGTTTCCTATGGCCCCTCTTTCACAGCCTCGCTGAGTATTACACACTTGTGATAGAGTCTGGAGTCTATTTTTTATGGCCATTCTTTCAGAGAATAACTAAATAATGCACACCCATGGAATAGTCAGAATTCTATTTCCTATGGCCACTCGTTAAGAGCCTCACTGATTGTAAACACTTGGGGAAAAAGTCAGGATTTTTCTTTATCTCCTTATTCAGAGTCTCACTAAATAATGTGCACCTGTGGAATAGTCAGGAGACTCTTTCGTGTGGCCTCTAATTCTGAGTGTCACTGAATAATGAGGTGTAGTCAGGGGTCTATTTCATGGAGACACATATTCAGAGCATCAGTGAATAAGAGAGGCCCTTGCTATAGTAAGGAATCTAATTAATATGGCCACATCTTCTGAGCCTCACTGAATAATAGACTCCTGGAGAATAATTGGGAGTCTATTTTTTATGGACCTTCATTCGGAGCCTCGGTAAATAATGTACACCTGTGGAGTAGCCAGGACTCTGTTATATTAGGACACACATTAATAGCCTCAGTGGATAATATGCACGTGTGGATTAGTCAGGATTCCATTTTGTATGGCCACTGACTCATAACCTCAGTGAAAAATGCACAAAGGTAAAGTAGTCCGCAGTTTATTTCATATAGACACTCATTCAGAGATTCACTGAATAACACAAATATTTAAGAAAGACAGCATCCTGTTTCATATGGTCACAAAGAAAGAGCCTCACTGAGTAATGCACACCTGGGAAAGTGTTAGGGGTCTACTTTATACAACCTCTCATTTACAGCCTCATGGAATAACGCAGACGTGTGGAATAGATAATAGTCAATTTATATGGCCACGGAAAGCAAAGCCTGAGTGTGTAATAAGCAACATTGGAATAGTCACTATTCTACTCCATATGTCCAATTATTTAGAGTCAGAGTCAATAATACATGCCTGTGGACGAGTCACAAAAGAATTTCATATGGACAACAAATTTCAGAGCCTCAGTGAATAATACATACCTGGGAAATACTCAGGACGCTATTTTATGTGTCATCAATTTCAGAGCTTCATTGAATAGGAAACACCTGTACTGTAGTCAGAATCCTGTTGCATACAGTGACATTTTCAGAGCCTAACTGAGTAACATACTCCTTCGTAAATGTCAGGATTCTATTTCGTATAGCCACTCATTTAGAGGCTAATGTAAAAACGCACGAATGAGGAGTATTCAGGAGTCTCTTTTTTATGGCCACACATTCAGAGCTTCACAGAATAATACAGACCTATGGAAACGACAGGAGTGTACTTCACATGGCCACTTACTCAGGACCTGGGTGCAGAATCATATATATCTGGAAAATACTCAGGATTCTATGATATATAGCCACTTATCCGTAGACTCACGGAATAACGCACACCTAAAGAATAGTCTGTAAACTCTTTGATATGACCCTACACCCAGAGACTCATTGGCCTATGCAGAAATAGAAAGTAGTGAAGAGAATGGAGTCAGAAGTTTCTGTTACGTGGTCACCGGTTCAGAATCTCACTGAAGAATACACACCTGAGGAATAGTCAGAGTCCAAGTCATATGGCCACCCAATCACAGCATTACCAAACAAGGCAGAATGGGGCAATAGTAAGGAGTCTATTTCATGTGGTTTCTCATTCAGAGATTCAGGGTGTAATAAACAGCTGTGGAGAAGTCAGGACCTGATTTAAGGTAGCCCCAAATTAAGCAGCTCTGTGGATGATACACACACGTGTCAGAGTCAGGAGACTAGTTTATATAGACACTAATACAGAACCTTTTTGAGTACTGCACATATGGGGAATAATCAGTAGTCTCTTTCATATTGTGATTCGTTTGGAGAATCAAAAAAAAACGCACACCTGTGGAGTAAAATGGGTTCTATTTCATAAGGGCATTCTTTCAGAGTTTTAGTGAATAGTATGTATATCTGATAAGTCAGGAGTCTCTTTCACATGACCACATGTTCAGAGCCTCTGTGAAGAACACTCCCCTCAAGAATTGTCAACGGTCTACGTCAAATGGCTACATGTTCAGAGTCTACATACATAATGAAAACCTGGGAAATACACCTGAGTTACTTTTTTTGTTATTCCGCACAAATTTAAAGTACACAGCACTTAGTCAGAGTCTCATTCAATAATACATACCTAAGGAAGAGTGAAGAGTCTACCTCATGTAGCCAGTTATTTAGAGCTTTTGTGAATACTACACACCAGGGTAATAGTTGAGCAGCTTTTATATGGCCTCCCATTTTGTGCCTCACTGAGTGATATACACCTGAGGAATCTTCAGGATTCTATTTTGTACTACCACTGGTTGAGAACCATGTTGAGTAATTCACAATGGAGCAATAGTCAGGTGTCTATTTTATATGGTCTATCATTCAAAGTTTCAGTGAATAATGACCTTCTATAAAGTAATCAGGACGCTGTGTAAGATAGCCACAAATAAAGTGCCTTCCTGAATGATACACACCTGGGTGACAGTCGGGAGTCTATTTCACATGAGCTCTAGTTTTTCGTATCTCTGAGTAATACACACCTCAAGCAGTGTCAGGAGTCTGGTATGGACGCTCAAACGGAACCTGTTTGATTAATGCACACATGGGTAACAATGAAGTGTCTGTGTCATATCGCTACTCCTTGAGACAAACAGTGAATATTGCACATGTGGAGTACTTAAAAGTCTGTTTCCTATGGCCCCTCGTTCACAGACTCACTGAGTATTATGCACTTGTGATAGAGTCTGGAGTCTATTTTTTAGGGCCACTCATTCAGAGAATCACTAAGTAATGCACACCTCCGGAGTCGTCAGACGTCTCTTTCCTTTGACCACTCGTTAAGAGCCTCACTAAGTGTAAACACTTGGAGAAAGAGTCAGGATTTACCTTTATCCCCTCATTAAGAGTCTCGCTAAATAATGCACACCTGTGGAATAGTCAGGAGAATCTTTCCTGTGGCCTCTAACTCAGAGTGTCACTGAATTATGTGGTGTAGCCAGTAGTCTGTTTCATGGAGACACATGTTCAGAGCCTTGGTGAATAAGACATTCCTTTGTAATAGTAAGGAATCTAATTAATATGGAAACATCTTCTGAGCCTCACTGAATAATACACACCTGGAGAATAACTGGAAGTGTATTTTCCATGGACATTTATTCAGAGCCTTGGTAAATAATGTACACCGGTGAAGTAGCCAGAAGTTTCATATTAGGACACACATTCATAGCCTCAGTGGATATTATGCACGTGTGGATTAGTCAGAATTTCATTTTGTATGGCCACTGACTCATAACCTCAGTGAAAAATGCACAAATGTAAAGTACACAGCAGTCTATTTTATATAGACACTCATGCAGATATTCACTGAATAACACAAATATTTAAGATAGACAGCATCCTGTTTCATATGGTCACACAGAAAGAGCCTCATAGAGTAATGCACACCTGGGGAGGTGTAAGGAGTCTACTTTATACAGCCTCTCATTTACAGCCTCAGGGAATAATGCACACATGTGGAATAGACACTACTCTATTTTATATGGCCACGGAAAGCAAATCCTGAGTGAGTAATACGCAACTTTGGAATAGTCACCAGTCTACTCCATATGCCCAAGTATTTAGAGTTAGAGTCAATAATACATGCCTGGGGACTAGTCAGAAAACAATTTCATATGGCCGAAGAGTTTCAGAGCCTCAGTGAATAATACATACATGGGAAATACTCAGGACGCTGTTACATGTGGCATCAATTTCAGAGCTTCATTGAATAGGAAACACCTGTATTGTAGTCAGAATCCTATTTCATACAGCCACATATTCAGAGCCTAACTGAGTAACATACACCTTGGGAAAAGTCAGGATTCTATTTCGCATAGCCACTCATTTAGAGGGGAACGTAAAAACGCATGCCTGAGGCGTATTCAGGAGTCTCTATTTTATGGCCATTTCTTCAGAGATTCACAGAAGAATACAGACCTATGGAAACATCATGAGTGTACTTCCCATGGCCACTTATTCAAGACCTCAGTGAAGAATCATATATATCTGGAAAATACTCAGGATTCTATGATATATAGCAACTTATCCGGAGACTCACGGATTAAAGCACACCTAAGGAATAATCTGGAGATTCTTTGATATGACCCTATACTCAGCGACTCAGTGGCCAATGCAGAACTGGAAAATAGTCAAGAGGATAGAGTCAGGAGTTTATTTTATGTGGTCACTCGTTCAGAATCTTACTGAAGAATACACACCTGGGGAATTGTCAGAGTCCAAGTCATATGGTCACACAATGACAGCATTACGGAATAATGAACAATGGGGCAATAGTAAGGGGTCAATTTCATGTGGGGTCTCATTCAGAGCTTTAGTGCGAAATAAACAGATGTGGAGTAGCCAGGATCCGATTTAAGGTAGACCCAAATTAAAGGGCTCTGTGGATGATACAAACACGAGTCAGAGTCCGGGGACTATTTGATATAGACACTCAAACAGAACCTTTTCGAATACTGCACATGTGGGGAATAATCACTATTCTGTTTTGTCTGTTGATTCGTTTGGAGAATTAAAAAGTAACCCACAATTGTGGAGTAAAATGGGTTGTTTTTCATAAGGTTACTCTTTCAGTGGTTTAGTGAATAATATGTATATCTCATAAGTCAGGAATCTCTTTCACATGTCCACTCGAACAGGGACTCTCTGAAGAACACTCCCCTCAAAAATATTCAAGGGCATACTTCAAATGACTACCCATTCATATTCTCTGTACCTAATGAACACCTGGGTAATACACCTGAGTCTCTCTTTTTTTTTTTAGTTTTTATTGCATTATAGGTTTTCAGGTACAAGTGCAGAATGTGCAAGGTATTTGAATAGGTACAAACATGGCAGTGTGTTTTGCTGCCTTCCTTTCCGTTACCCACGCTTGGCATTCATCCCGAGGCTAAGCCTCCCCAGCCCTTTCTGCTCTCCCTCCCAATTCTCCCCAATAGACCCCAGTGTGTAATAGATCTCCTTGCTGTGTCCATGTGTTCTCATTTTTCTCACCCACCTATGAGTGAGTATATGTGATATTTCGTTTTCTGTTATTCTGTGAGTTTGCTGAGAATGATGTACTCCAGATTTATCCATGTCCTTACAAAAAAACACAAACTCATCATGTTTGATTGATGCATAATATTTCATGTTATATATGTGCCACATTTTCCCAGTCCAGTCTATGATAGTTGAGCATGTGGGTTGCTTCCAGTTCTTTGCTATTGTAAACAGTCCTGCAATGAACATTCGTGTCTATGTGTCCTTATAGTAGAACGATTTATAGTCCTTTGGATATATATTCAGTAATGGGATTGCTGGGTCAAATGGAATTTCTAATTCCAGGTCCTTGAGGAATCCCCACACTGTCTTCCACAATGGTTGAACTAATTTACACTCCCACCAACAGTGTAAGAGTGTTTCTATTTCTCCACATTCTCTCCAGCACCTGCTGTCTTCAGATTTTTTAATGATTGCCATTCTAACTGGCATGAGATGGTATCTCAATGTGGTTTTGATTTGCATCTCTCTAATGATCAGTGATGATTAGCATTTTTCATGTGTTTGTTGGCCTAATGTGTGTCTTCTTTTGTAAAGTGTCTGTTCATATCCTTTGCCCATTTTTGAATGGGCTTGTTTGTTTTTTTCCTGTAAATCTGTTTGAGTTCTTTGTAAATTCTGGATATCAGCCCTTTGGCAGATGCGTAAACTGCAAAGATTTTTTCCCATTCTGATGGTTGCCGATTCACTCTAGTGACTGTTTCTTTTGCCGAGCAGAAGCTGTGGAGTTTGATTAGGTCCCATTTGTCTATTTTGGCTTTTGTTGCCAATGCTTTTGGTGTTTTATTCATGAAGCCCTGGCCTACTCTTATGTCCTGAATGGTTTTGCCTAGATTTTCTTCTAGGGTTTTTATGGTGTCAGGTCTTATGTTTAAGTCTTTAATCCATCTGGAGTTAATATTAGTGTAAGGTGTCAGGAAGGGGTCCAGTTTCTGCTTTCTGCACATGGCTAGCCAGTTTTCCCAACACCATTTATTAAATAGGGAATCCTTTCCCCATTGCTTGTGTTTGTCTGGTTTATCAAAGATTATATGGATGTAAATATGTTGTGTTGCCTCCGATGCCTCTGTTCTGTTCCATTGGTCTATATATCTGTTTTGGTACCAGTACCATATTGTTTTGATTACTGTATCCTTGTAGTATAGTTTGAAGTGTGGTAGTGTGATTACTCCCGCTGTGTTCTTTTTGCTTCTAATTGACATGGATATGCGGGCTCTGTTTGGTTTCATATGAAATTCATGGTGGCTTTTTCCAGTTCTCTGAAGAAATTCAATTGTCTTTTGATGGGGATAGCACTGATTGTGTAAATTACGTTGGGCAGTATGGCCATTTTCACGATATTGATTCTTCCTAACCACGAACATGGAATGTTTCTCCATCTGTGTGTGTCCTCTCTTATTTCGTTGAGCAGTGGTTTGTAGTTTTCCTTAAAGAGGTCCCTTATGTTCCTTGTGAGTTGTATTCCCAGGTATTTTATTTTCTTTGTAGCAATTGTAAATGGCAGTTCGTTCTTGATTTGGTTTCCTTTAAGTCTGTTATTGGTTTATAGGAATGCTTGTGATTTTTGAACATTGATTTTATATCCTGAGACTTTGCTGAAGTTGCTTATCAGTTTCAGGAGCTTTTGAGCTGAGGTGATGGGGTCTTCTGGGTATACTATCATGTCGTCTGCAAATAAAGACAATTTGGCTTCCAACTTTCCTATTTGAATACCTTTATTTCTTTTTCTTGCCTGATTGCTCTGGCTAGAACTTCCAGTACTATGTTGAATACGAGTGGTGAGACAGGACATCCTTGTCTAGTGCCGGATTTCAAAGGGAATGCTTCCAGTTTTTGCCCATTCAGTATGATATTGGCTGTTGGTTTGTCGTAAATAGCTTTTATTACTTTGAGATATGTTCCATCAATACCATGTTTATTGAGGGTTTTTATCATAAATGGCTGTTGAATTTTGTCAAATGCCTTCTCTGCGTCAATTGAGATAATCATGTGGTTTTTGTTTTTGCTTCTGTTTATGTGGTGAATTACATTTATAGACTTGCATATGTTGAACCAGCCTGCATCCCAGGGATGAATCCTACTTGATCCTGATGGATAAGTTTTTTAATGTGCTGTTGCAATCGATTTGCCAGTATTTTATTGAAGATTTTTGCATCTATGTTCATCATGGATATTGGCCTGAAGTTTTTTTTTTCTTGTTGAGTCTCTGTCAGATTTTGGTATCAGGATGATGTTGGTCTCATGAAATGGCTTGGGAAGGGTTCCCTCTTTTTGGATTATTTGGAAAGTTTCAGAAGGAATGGTACTAGATCCTCTTTGTGTGTCTGGTAGAATTCAGCTGTGAACCTATCTGGACCTGGGCTTTTTTTGTGTGGTAGGCTCTTAATTGCTGCCTCAACTTCAGACCTTGTTATTGCTCTATTCACAGTTTTGGCTTTCTCCTGGTTTAGGCTTGGGAGGACACAGGCGTCCAGGAATTTATCCATTTCTTCCTGGTTTACTAGTTTATGTGCATAGATATTTTTTATAGTATTCTCTGATGATGGTTTGTATTTCTGTGGCATCTGTGGTTATTTCGTCATTATCGTTTTTTATTGCATCTATTTGGTTGTTCTCTCTTTTCTTTTTTATTAAGCTGGCTAGTGGTCTGTCTATTTAGTTGATTTATACGAAAAACCAGCTCTTAGATTTATTGATGTTTTGAAGGGGTTTTCTTGTCTCTATCTCCTTCATTTCTGCTCTGGTCTTAGTTATTTCTTGTCTTTGGCTAGGTTTTGAGCTTTTTTGATCTTGCTGCTCTAGCTCTTTCAATTTTGACAATAGGGTGTCAATTTTGGATCTCTCCACTCTTCTCATGTGGGCACTTATTGCTACATATTTTCCTCTACAGACTGCTTTCAATGTGTCTCAGAAATTGTGGTACGTTTTGTGTTCATTCTGGTTGGTATCAAAGAACTTCTTTATTTCTGCCTTCATTTCTTTGTTTATCCAATCAACATTCAAGAGCCAGTTTTTCAGTTTCCATGAAGCTGTGCGATTCTGAGTTATTTTCGGAATTCTGAGATTTAACTTGATTGTACGATGGTCTGAGAGACTGTTTGTTATGATTTCTGTTGTTTTGCATTTGCTGAGGAGTGCTTTACTTCTAATGATGTGGTCAATTTTGGAGTAGGTGTGATGTGGTGCTGAGAAAAATGTATATTCTGTGGATTTGGGGTGGAGAGTTCTGTAAATGTCTATCAGGTTTGCTTGTTCCAGGTCTGTGTTCAAGTCCTGGATATCCTTGTTAATTTTCTGTCTGGTTGATCTGTCTGCTATTGAGAGTGGAGTGTTAAAGTCTCCCACTCTTATTGTGTGGGAGTCTAAGTCTCTTGGTAAGTCATTAAGAACTTGCCTTATATATCTGGGTGCTCCTGCATTGGGTCCATATATATTTAGAATCGTTAGCTCTTCGTGTTATATCGATACTTTTACCGTTATGTAATGACCTTCTTTGTAGCTTTTGATCTTTGTTGCTTTAAAGTCTATTTTATCAGTGATGAGAATTGCAACTCCTGTTTTTTTTTTGCTCTCTATTTGCTTGGTAAATCTTCCTCCATCCCTTGATTTTGAGCCTTGGTGTATCCTTGCATGTGAGGTGGGTTTCCTGGATACAGCACAACAATGGGTTTTGGTTTTCTATCCAGTTTGCCATTCTGTGTCTTTTGATTGGTGCATTTAGCCCCTTTACATTTAAGGTTAATATTGTTACGTGTGAATTTGATACTGCCATTTTGATGCTAGCTGGCTGTTTTGCCCATTGGTTCATGTACATTCTTCATTTTATTGATCCCCTTTAGCATTTGGTATGCTTTCAGGATGGCTGGTACTGGTTGTTTCTTTCTATGTGTCATGCCTCTTTCAGGAGCTCTTGTTAAGCAGGCCTAGTGGTGACAAAATCTCTGAGTACTTGCTTGTTCCTGAAGGCTTTTATTTTTCCTTCACTTATGAAGCTCACTTTGGTTGGATATGAAATTCTGGGTTGAAAGTTCTTTTCTTTAAGGATGTTGAATATTGGCCCCCACTCTCTTCTGGCTTGTAGAGTCTCTGCCAAAAGTTCTGCTGTGAGTCTGATGGGCTTCCCTTTGTGGGTGACCCGACTTTTCTCTCTGGCTGCCCTTAGTATTTTCTCCTTCATTTCAACCCTGGTGAATCTGACGATTATGTGCCTTGTGTTTGCTCTTCTTGCAGAGCATCTTTGTGGTGTTCTCTGTATTTCCTGGAGTTGAGTATTGACCTGACTTGCTAGGTTTGGGAAATTTTTCTGGATAATATCCTGCAGAGTGTTTTCCAGCTTCGATTCATTCTCTTCATCACATTCTGGTACACCTATCAAACGTAGGTTGGGTCTCTTCACATAGTCCCACATTTCTTAGAGATTTTGTTCATTCCTTTTTGTACTTTTTTCTTTAATCTTGGTTTCACGTTTTATTTCATTAAGTTGATCTTCAACTTCTGATATTCTTTCTTCTGCTTTGTCAATTCGGCTGTTGAAACTTGTGCATGCTTCATGAAGTTCTCGTGTTTTGTTTTTCAGCTCCTTCAATTCATTCGTATTTCTCTCTAAGTTGTCCATTCTTGTTATCAATTTCTCGAATCCTTTTTCAAATCTTTTTTCAAGGTTCTTAGTTTCTTTGCACTGATTTAGAACATGTTTCTTTAGCTCACTGAAGTTTCTCCTTGTCCACTTTCTGAAGTCTGCTTCCATCATTTTGTCACACTCATTCTCCATCCAGCTTTCTTCCCTTGCTGTTGAGGAGTTTTGGTCCTTTATAGGAGGTGAGGTATTTTGATTTCGGTTGTTTTCCTCCTTTTTGCGCTGGTTTCTTTCCATCTTTTTGGACTTATCCGCCTGTCGTCTTAGTAAGTTGCTAATTTTTCAATTGGGTCTCTGTGTGGATGCTGAGATTGTTGATGATGAAGTATTTCTGTTACTTAGTTTTCCTTCTAATGGTCTAGCCCCTTTGCTGTATGAGTGCTGAGGTCCACTCCATGCCCTGCTTCTCTGGGTTATACCTGTAGCAGCTGCAGAACAGTGAGGGATGATACCAATTTCTTCTTCTCCTGTCTTTGTTCCAGAATGATGCCCGCCAAATGTCAGTCTGATTAGTCCTTTTTTGCGGTGACTCTTTGGATATACAGGGGTCAGGGAGCTGCTTGAGGAGACGGTCTGTGCTTTATAGGAGCTCCAGTGCTGAGCTGTGAGCTCCGTTGTTCATTCAGGATTGTTGGGAGGTTGTTTATGTCTACTGCAATAGAACTCATAAAACACCACCCCTTTTTTCCCCCTTAGATGCTCTGTCGCAGGGAGTTAGGGCTTTCTTTATGAGTATCTGTTGCACTCCTACCATATTAGGAGGCAGTCTATTCACTATTTGCCTGCCAGGGCTCTGCCATGCTATCGCGGGTCCACCCTCTTGCTGCTGGGCTTGGTTCTGCTGTGGAGCGCTCCCCGCTCCTGGCAGAGTCTCTCTGTTATGGCAGGTTGCCTCAGCAACGGCAGACTGCATCAGTCCTGGGTGGTATTTCAGTAGGGGCAGATTGCATCAGTAGTGGCAACACCCCTCCCTCACCAGTCTGGACCGTCCTAGATGCCAGCAGCAAAATTCTCAGCCTCTAGTGCCTCCAATCACTGCCCTGCTTGTCCCCATGAGGGTGGGAACTGCCAAGCCTGATCACCCAGCTCCCTGCCTCAGAGTCCATCCTCTCTCTCTCTGTCTTTCTCTTCCCAAGCTGAAAAGTCGACTCTCTCACTGGCACTCCAGTAGCCTGCCGATAGGGCACTGGGATCCCTGCGATCATCCGTGCCACTGCCAACAGCACCGGCTCAGATCATGCTTCCCAGGAAACTCCTGGTCTGCCTCATTGTCCATGTCCTGTTCAACCAGATGGACATGCCAATCTGCCCTTCCAAATCTCAGATTGCCAGTTTAACAGGGCACCCAGACCAGTGAGTTCCATGCCGGGTCCCGCTGCGGCGTTGGCTGAAGCGGCTGCAGGAGCCGGCTGCATTAGCCGGTGGTACTAGCGTCCCGTGTCTCTCCCACACCTGGGACTTTCAATGCTCTGTGGGCAAGAAGGGTCCATCCGAGAATGCGGTTAGGACTCAGCCTCTGTGCCTTCACTGAGAGCTGCAATCCTGAGTCGCTTCTATGACACCATCTTCACTAGTTTGTTTTAAATGTCCACAAAAAGCAAAACCTGAGTGAGTAGTATGCAACGTTGGAATAGTCACTATTCTACTCCATATGCCCAAGTATTTAGAGTCAGAGTCAATAATACACGCTTGTGTACTAGTCAAAAAACAATATCATTTGGCCAACAAGTTTCAGTGCGTCAGTGAATAATACATACCTGGGGAGTACTCAGGACGCTATTACATGTGGCATCAATTTCAGAGTCTCATTGAAAAGGAAACACCTGTATTGTAGTCAGAATCCTGTTTCATACAGCCACATATTAAGAGCCTAACTGAGTAACATACACCTTGGGAAAAGTAAGGATTCTATGTCGTATAGCCACTCATTTTGAGGCAAATGTAAAAACGCATGCCTGAGGAGTATTAAGGAGTCTCTATTTTCTGGACACTCATTCAGAGCTTCACAGAATAATACAGACCTATGGAAACGTCAGGAGAGTACTTCACTTGGCCACTTATTCAGGACCTAGGTGAAGAATCATATATATCTAAAAAATACTCAGGATTCTATAATATATAGCCACTTATCTGGAAACTCACGGAATAACACACACCTAAAGAATAGTCTGGAGACTCTTTGATATGACCCTACACCCAGCGACTCAGTGGCCAACCTAGAACTAAGTAATAGTCAAGAGGATACAGTCAGGAGTTTATGTTATGTGGTCACTCATTCAGAATCTCACTGAAGAATACACACCTGGGGAATTGTCAGAGTCCAAGTCATATGTCCAACCAATCACAGCATTACTGAATAATGCACAATGGGGTAGTAGTAAGGAGTCTATTTTATGTGACCTCTCATCCAGAGCTTCAGTGCTTAATCAACAGCTGTGGAGTAGTCTGGATCCGATTTAACATACCCCAAATAAATCGGCTCCGTGAATGATACACACACGTGTCAGAGTCTGGAGACTATTTGATATTGACACTCATAGAGAAGGTTTTGAGTACTGCACATGAGGGGAAAAGTCACTAGTCTCCTTCACATGGTGATTCATTTGGAGAATACAAAAGTAACACACACCTGTGGAGTAAAATGTGTTCTATTTCATAAGGCCACCCTTTCAGGTTTCTAGTGAATAGTATATATATCTGATAAGTCAGTAATCTCTTTCACATGGCCACCTGTTCAGGGCCTCTGTGAAGAACACTCCCCTCAAGAATTGTCAAGGGTCTGCTTCAAATGGCTACAAGTTCAGAGTCTCTGTACATAAAGAACACCTGGGCAATACACATCAGTCTCTTTTTTTTATGCCCACGTAGTCATAGTCTCATTCAATTACACACCTGGGAAATAGTGAAGAGTCTACCTCATGTGGCCACTCATTTAGAGCCTCAGTGAATAATGCACACCAGGGTAATAGTCAAGCAGCTTTTATATGGCCGCTCATTTTGTGCCTCACTGAGTGATATACACCTGAGGAATCCTCAGGATTCTATTTGATACTACCACTCATTGAGAACATTGTTGAATAATTCACAATGGAGCAATAGTCAGGTGTCTATTTTATATGGTCTATCATTCAATGTTTCAGTGAATAATGACCTACTGTGGAGTAATCAGGGTGCTGTTTAAGATAGCCACAAATTAAGTGCCTTTATGAATGATACACACCTGGGTGACAGTCGGGAGTCTATTTCATATGAAATCTAGTTTTGTGTATCACTGCGTAATACACACCTAGGGCAGTGTCAGCAGTCTCTTTGGTATGGACGCTCCAAGGAAACCTGCTTGATTAATGCACACATGGATAACAATGAGGAGTCTGTGTCTTAAGGCTACTCCTTCAGACAAACAGTGAATAATGCACATGTGTGGTAATTAGAAGTCTGTTTCCTATGGCCCCTCTTTCACAGCCTCACTGAGTATTATGCACTTCTGATAGAGTCTGGAGTCTATTTTTTATGGCCACTCATTCAGAGACTCACTAAATAATGCACACCTGCGGAATGGTCAGAATTCTCTTTCCTATGGCCACTCGTTAAGAGCCTCACTAAGTGTAAACACCTGGGGAAATAGTCAGAATTTTCCTTTATCCCCTCATTCAGAATCTTGCTAAACAATGCACACCTGTGGAATAGTCAGGAGACTCTTTCATGTGGCCTCTAACTCGGAGTGTCACTGAATAATGTGGTGTAGTCAGGAGTCTATTTCCTTTAGACACATATTCAGAGTATCGGTGAATAAGAAGTTCCCTTGCTATAGTAGGGAATATAATTAATATGGCCATGTCTTCTGAGCCTCACTGAATAATACACATCTGGAGAATAATTGGGAGTCTGTTTTCCATGAACCTTCATTCAGAGACTCGGTAAATAATGTATGCCCGTGGAGTAGCCAGGAGTCTGTTATATTAGGACACATATTCATTGCCTCAGTAGATAACATGCACGTGTGGATTAGTCAGGATTCCATTTTCTATGGCCACTGACTCATAACCTCCGTGAAAAATGCACAAATGTAAAGTACTCAGCAGTCTATTTCATATGGACACTCATTCAGAGATTCACTGAATAACACAAATATTTAATATAGACCACATCCTGTTTCATATGGTCACACAAAAAGAGCCTCACTGAGTAATGCACACCTGGGGAAGTGTTAGGAGTCTACATTATACAGCCTCCCATTTACAGCCTCAGGGAAAAATGCACACGTGTGGAATAGACACTAGTCTGTTTTATATGGCCACGAAAAGCAAAGCCTGAGTGAGTAATATGCAACTTTGGAATAGTCACTAGTCTACTCCATATGCCCAAGTAATTAAAGTCAGAGTCATTAATACACGCCTGTGGATTACTCAGAGAACAATTTCATATGGCCAAAAAGTTTCAGAGCCTCAGTGAATAATACATAACTGGGAAATACTCAGGACGCTATTACATGTGGCATCCATTTCAGAGCTTCATTGAATAGGAACCATCTGTATTGTAGTCAGAATCCTGTTTCATTCAGCCACATATTCAGAGCCTAAATGAGTAACATACGCCTTGGGAAAAGTCAGGATTCTATTTCGTATAGCCACTCATTTCGAGGCGAATGTAAAAACGCACACCTGTGAAGTATTCAGGAGTCTCTATTTTCTGGCCACTCATTCAGAGCTTCACATAATAATACAGAACTATGGAAACGTCGGGAGTGTTCTTCACCTGGCAAAGTATTAAAGAACTCAGTGAAGAATTACAAATATCTGAAATATACTCAGGATTGTATGATATATAACCACTTATCCGGAGACTCACGGAATAATTCACACCTTAGGAATAGTCTGGAGACTCTTTGATATGACCCTACACCCAGCGACTCAGTTGCCAAAGCAGAACTGGAAAATAGTCAAGACGGTAGTCAGGAGTTTATTTTATGTCGCCACTCGTTCAGAATCTCACTGAAGAATACACACCTGGGGAACAATCAGAGTCCATGGCATATGGCCAAGCAATCACAGCATTACCGAATAATGCACAATGGGGCAATAGTAAAGAGTCTATTTCTTGTGGCCTCTCATTCAGAGCTTCAGTGCATAATAAACAGCTGTGGAGTAGTCAGGACCCGATTTAAGGTAGAAGCAAATTAACCAGCTTCCTGAATGATACACACACGTGTCAGAGTCAGGAGACTATTTGATATAGAGAGTCACACAGAACTTTTTGAGTACTGCACATGTGGTGAATAATCAATAGTCTGTTTCATATGGTGATTCATTTGGAGAATCCAAAAGTAACACACACCTTTGGAGTAAAATGGGTTCTATTTTGTAAGGCCACCCTTTCAGTGTTTTAGTGAATAGTATGTATATCTGGTAAGTCAAGAATCTATTTCACATGGCCACACGTTCAAGGCCTCTGTGAAGAACCCTCCTCTCAAGGATAGTCATGGGTCTACTTCAAATGGCTACACGGTCAGAGTCTCTGTACATAATTAACACCTGAGCAATACACCTGGGTCTCTTTTTTTTATGCCCACGTAGCCATAGTCTCATTCTATAATACACACCTGGGGAAGTGTGAAGGGTCTATCTCATGTAGCCACTCATTTAGAGCCTCAGTGAATAATGCACACCAGAATAATAGTCGAGCAGCTTTTATACGGCCACTCATTTTGTGCCTCACTGAGTGATATACACCTGAGGAATTCTCAGGATTCTATTTGATACTACCACTCATTGAGAACATTGTTGAATAATTCACAATGGAGCAATAGTCAGGTGTCTATTTTATGTGGTCTATCATTCAAAGTTTCAGTGAATAATGGCCTACTGTGGAGTAATCAGGACACTGTTTAAGATAGCCACAAATTAAGTGCCTTTATGAATGATACACAACTGGGTGACGGTCAAGAGTCTATTTCATATGAACTCTAGTTTTGTGTATCACTGCATAATACACACCTGGGGCAGTGTCAGGAGACTCTTTGGTATGGACGCTCAAACGAAACCTGCTTGATTAATTCACACGTGGATAACAATGAGCAGTTTGTGTCTTAAGGCTACCCCTTCAGACAAACAGTGAATAATGCACATGTGTGGTAATTAGAAGTCTGTTTCCTATGGCCCCTCTTACACAACCTCACTGAGTATTATGCACTTGTGATAGAGTCTGGAGTCTATTTTTTATGGCCACTCATTCAGAGACTAACTAAATAATGCACACTTGCGGAATAGTCAGAAGTCTCTTTCCTATAGCTGCTCGTTAAGAGCCTCACTCAGTGTAAACACCTGGGGAAAGAGTCAGGATTTTCCTTTATCCCCTCATTCAGAGTCTTGCTAAATAATGCACACCTGTGGAATAGTCAGGAGACTCTTTCATGTGGCATCTGACTCGGAGTTTCACTGAATAATGTGTGTAGTCAGGAGTCTATGTCATGGAGACACATTTTTTTTTCCAGATTAACCTTATATTTTATTCTTTTAGTAATATTAAGATTTGGAAATTTATATGTCCAGAAATAATTTATGACATAATTTTTAAAAAGATTACAATATATTACTATGGCATAAGAATTACATATTACAAAAACTTAAAGCATTATTTATATTTTTAAATTAAATTAAGATAGTTTACATTTTCTTATAACCTCTATATAATCACTTTTATTTTAAAATTTTATGTGGAATCTACATATTTTTTGATCAATAAGATTTTACATGTTAAAAATAGGTATATTACAAAAATATTTCAAAACTATTTCTGTTCTTAATCTTACAATATTTATTTATATAGAAAATTATAATCTCTAGAAATCTACCATTTAAGAAGATTGGATGACCCCACATAAAATAATTAGAAAAGAACTAGTTGTATATGCATTCTCTTATTTTCCTGTATTACACTAATATAGTTATGTTTTCTAAACACTGCCTTCAACTCTCAGTGAAAAATAACTAATGGATAATTTTTCAACTTCTTTCAAACACAAATCAAATAAAAAAGATCTTATTTGATCAACTGGCTGTCTTGGAAACATTTCTATATTATTTATTCTCTATAATTGATACATCTAGAATGTAGTACTTTCTTTTTTTCTATCTTTTGTTTTCTTTTTTTTTTAATTTTTATTGCATTATAGTTTTTTGGGTACATGTGCAGAACGTGCAAGATAGTTGCATAGGTACACATATGGCAGTGTGTTTTGCTGCCTTCTCCCCTTCACCCACAGTTGGCATTCATCCCCAGGCTATCACTCCCCAGCACTCCCCGCTGTCCCTCCCCCATTCCCCTCAATAGACCCCAGTGTATAGTAGACCGCCTCTCTGTGTCCATGTGTTCTCATTGTGCTCACCCACCTATGAGTGAGTATATGTGGTATTTCTTTTTCTGTTCTTGTGTCAGTTTGCTGAGAATGATGTTCTCCAGATTCATCCATGTCCTTACAAAGGACACAAACTCATCATTTTTGATTGCTGCATAATATTCCATGGTGTATATGTGCCACATTTTCCAAGTCCAGTCTATCATCGTTGGGCATTTGGGTTGGTTCCAGTTCTTTGCTATTGTAAACAGTGCTGCAATGAACATTCGTGAGCATGTGTCCTTATAGTAGAACGATTTATAGTCCTTTGGATATATACCCAGTAATGGGATTGCTGGGTCAAATGGAATTTCTATTTCTAGGTCCCTGAGGAATCGCCACACTGTCTTCCACAATGGTTGAACTAATTTACACTCCCACCAACAGTGTAAGAGTGTTCCTATTTCTCCACATCCTCTCCAGCATCTGCTGTCTCCAGATTTTTTAATGATCACCATTCTAACTGGCATGAGATGGTATCTCAATGTCGTTTTGATTTGCATCTCTCTAATGACCAGTGATGATGAGCATTTTTTCATATGTATGTTGGCCTCATGTATGTCTTCTTTTGTAAAGTGTCTGTTCATATCCTTTGCCCATTTTTGAATGGGCTTGTTTGTTTTTTTCCTGTAAATCTGTTTGAGTTCTTTGTAAATTCTGGATATCAGCCGTTTGTCAGATGTGTAAACTGCAAAGATTTTTTCCCATTCTGATGGTTGCCGATTCACTCTAGTGACAGTTTCTTTTGCTGTGCAGAAGCTGTGGAGTTTGATTAGGTCCCATTTGTCTATTTTGGCTTTTGTTGCCAATGCTTTTGATGTTTTATTCATGAAGTCCTTGCCTACTCCTATGTCCTGAATGGTTTTGCCTAGATTTTCTTCTAGGGTTTTTATGGTGTCAGGTCTTACGTTTAAATCTTTAATCCATCTGGAGTTAATTTGAGTGTAAGGTGTCAGGAAGGGGTCCAGTTTCTGCTTTGTGCACATGGCTAGCCAGTTTTCCCAACACCATTTATTAAATAGGGAATCTTTTCCCCATTGCTTGTTTCTGTCTGGTTTATCAAAGATAATATGGTTGTAGATATGTTGTGTTGCCTCCTATGCTTCTGTTCTGTTCCATTGGTCTATATCTCTGATTTGGTACCAGTACCATGCTATTTTGATTACTGTAGCCTTGTAGTATAGTTTGAAGTCTGGTAGTGTGATGCTTCCCCCTGTGTTCTTTTTGCTTAGAATTGACTTGGCTATGCGGGCTCTTTTTTGGTTCCATATGAAATTCATGGTGGTTTTTTCCAGTTCTGTGAAGAAATTCAATTGTTGTTTGATGGGGATAGCATTGATTGTGTAAATTACGTTGGGCAGTATAGCCATTTTCACGATATTTATTCTTCCTAACCACGAACATGGAATGTTTCTCCATCTGTTTGTGTCCCCTCTTATTTCGTTGAGCAGTGGTTTGTAGTTTTCCTTAAAGAGATCCCTTACATTCCTTGTGAGTTGTATTCCTAGGTATTTTATTTTCTTTGTAGCAATTGTGAATGGCAGTTCGTTCGTGATTTGGTTCTCTTTAAGTCTGTTATTGGTGAATAGGAATGCTTGTGATTTTTGAACATTGATTTTATATCCTGAGACTTTGCTGAAGTTGCTTATCAGTTTCAGGAGCTTTTGGGCTGAGGTGATGGGGTCTTCTAGGTATACTATCATGTCGTCTGCAAATAGAGACAATTTGGCTTCCACCTTTCCTATTTGAATACCTTTATTTCTTTTTCTTGCCTGATTGCTCTGGCTAGAACTTCCAGTACTATGTTGAATAGGAGTGGTGAGAGAGGGCATCCTTGTCTAGTGCCCAATTTCAAAGAGAATGCTTCTAATTTTTGCCCATTAAGTATGATATTGGCTGTTGGTTTGTCGTAAAAAGCTTTTATTACTTTCAGATATGTTCCATCAATACCAAGTTTATTGAGGGTTTTTAGCATAAAGGGCTGTTGAATTTTGTCAAATGCCTTCTCTGCGTCAATTGCGATAATCATGTGGTTTTTGTTTTTGCTTCTGTTTATGTGGTGAATTACCTTTATAGACTTGTGTATGTTGAACCAGCCTTGCATCCCAGGGATGAATCCTACTTGATCATGATGGATAAGTTTTTTAATGTGCGGTTGCAATCGGTTTGCCAGTATTTTATTGAAGATTTTTGCATCTATGTTCATCATGGATATTGGCCTGAAGTTTTCTTTTCTTGTTGAGTCTCTGCCGGGTTTTGGTATCAGGATGATGTTGGTCTCATAAAATGATTTGGGAAGGGTTCCCTCCTTTTGGATTCTTTGGAATAGTTTTAGAAGGAATGGTACCAGATCCTCTTTGTGTGTCTGGTAGAATTCAGCTGTGAACCCATCTGGACCTGGGCTTTTTTTGTGTGGTAGGCTCTTAATTGCTGTCATGGAGATACATATTAAGGGCATCGGTGAATAAGACAGGCCATGGCTATAGTAAGAAATCTAATTAATATGGCCACATCTTCTGAGCCTCACTGAATAATACACACCTAAAGAATAATTGGGAGTCAATTTTCTTTTTTTTTTTTAAATTTTTATTGCATTATAGGTTTTGGGGTACATGTGCAGAACGTGCAAGATAGTTGCATAGGTACACATATGGCAGTGTGTTTTGTCAATTTTCTATGGAACTTCATTCAGAGCCTCAGTCAATAATGTACACCTGTAGAGTAGCCAGGAGTCTGTTATATTAGAACACACATTCATTGCCTCAGTAGACAATATGCACGTGTGGATTAGTCAGGATTCCATTTTGTATGGCCACTGACTCGTAACCTTTGTGAAAAATGCACAAATGTAAAGTACTCAGCAGTCTATTTCATATAGACACTCATTCAGGCATTCACTGTATAACACAAATATTTAAGATAGACAGCATCCTGTTTCATATGGTCAAACAGAAAGAGCCTCACTGAGTAATGCACACCTGGGGAAGTCTTAGGTGTCTACATTATACAGCCTCTCATTTACAGCCTGAGGGAATAATGCACACGTGTGGAATACACACTAGTCTGTTTTAAATTGCCACGAAAATCAAAGGCTGAATGAGTAGTACGTAACTTTGGAATAGTCACTAGTCTACTCCATATGCCCAAGTATTTAGAGTCAGAGTCAATAATACACGCCTGTGGACTAGTCAGAAACAATTTCATATGGCCAAAAGGTTTCAGAGCCTCAGTGAATAATACATACCTGGGAAATACTCAGGACGCTATTACATGCGGCATCAATTTCAGAGCTTCATTGAATAGGAATCACCTGTATTGTAGTCAGAATCCTGTTTTATACAGCCACATATTCAGAGCCTAACTGAGTAACATACACCTTGGGAAAAGTCAGAATTCTGTTTCGTATAGCCACTCATTTAGAGGCAAATGTAAAAACGAAAGCCTGGGGAGTATTCAGGAGTCTTTAATTTCTGGCCACTCATTCAGAGCTTCACAGAATAATACAGACATATGGAAACATCAGGAGTGTACTTCACATGGAAATTTATTCAGGACAGCAGTGAAGAATCATATATATCTGGAAAATACTCAGGATTCTTTGATATATAGCCACTTATGCAGAGACTCACGGAATAATGCACACCTAAGGAATAGTCTGGAGACTATTTGGTATGACCCTACACCCAGCGACTTAGTGGACAATGCAGAACTGAAAAATAGTCAAGTGGATAGTGTAAAATGTTTATGTTATATGGTCACTGGTTCAGAATATCACTGAAGAATACACACCTGGGGTATAGTCAGGGTCCTACTGATATGGCCACCCAATCACAGCATTACCGAGTAATGCACAATGGGGCAATAGTAAGGAGTATATTTCATGTGGCCTCTCATTCAGAGCTTCAGTGCGTAATAAACAGCTGTGGAGTAGTCAGGACCCGATTTAAACTAGCCCCAAATTAAGCAGCTTTGTGAATGATACACACACATGTCAGAGTCAGGAGACTATTTGACATAGACACTCATACAGAGCCTTTTAGGTTACTGCACATGTGGGGAATAATCACTAGTCTGTTTCATATGGTGATTTGTTTGGAGAATCCAAAAGTAACGCACACCTGTGGAGTAAAATGGGTTCTATTTCATAAGGACACACTTTGAGTGTTGTATTGAATAATATGTATATTCAATAAGCCAGGAATCTCTTTTACATGGCCACTCGTTCACGGCCTCTGAAAAGAACACTCCCCTCAAAAATAGTCAATGGTCTACTTCAAATGACTACACTTTCAAAGTCTCTGAATGTAAATTAAACCCGGGCAATACACCTGAGTTGCTTTACTTTTATGCCCACTTAGTCAGGGTCTCATTCAATAATACCACCTGGGGAAGAGTGAAGTTTGTACTTCAGGGAGCCGCTCATTTAGAGCCTCAGTGTATAATTCACACCATGGTAATAGTCTAGCAGCTTTTATACGGCCACTCATTTTGTGCCTCACTGAGTGATATACACCTGAGAAGTCCTCAGGTTTCTATTTGAAACTACCACTTGTTGAGAACCTTGTTGAATAACTCAGAATGGAGCAATAATCAGGTGTCTATTTTATATGGTTTATCATTCAAAATTTTAGTGAATAATGACCTTCAAAGGAGAAATCAGGACGCTGTTTAAGATAGCCAGGAATTAAGTGCCTTCCTGAATGATACACACCTGGGTGACAGTCGGGAATGTATTTCATATGAACTCTAGTTTTGTGTATTGCTGAGTAATACACACCTGGGGCAGTGTCATGAGTCTATTTGGTATGGACGCTCAAACGGAACCTATTTGATTAATGCACACATAAATAACAATGAGAAGACTGTGTCATATGGCTACTCCTTCAGACAAACAGTGAATAATTCACATGTGGAGTAATTAGAAGGCTGTTTCCTATGGCCCCTCTTTCACAGCCTCACTGAGTATTACACACTTGTGATAGAGTCTGGAGTCTATTTTTTATGGCCACTCATTCAGAGACTCACTAAATAATGTACACCTGTGGAATAGTCAGAATTCTCTTTCCTATGGCCACTCGTTAAGAGCCTCACTAAGTGTAAACACCTGGGGAAAGAGTCAGGATTTTCCTTTATCCCCTCATTCAGAATCTTGCTAAATAATATGCACCTGTGGAATATTCAGGAGACTCTTTCATGTGGCCTCTAACTTGGATTGTCACTGAATAATGTGGTTTAGTCAGGAGTCTATTTCATGGAGACACATATTCAGAGCATCGGTGAATAAGAAGTTCCCTTGCTATAGTAGGGAATCTAATTAATATGGCCACCTCTTCTGAGCCTCACTGAAAAATACACACCTGGAGAATAATTGGGAGTCTATTTACCATGGACCTTCATTCAGAGACTCGGTAAATAATGTATACCCGTGGAGTAGCCAGGAGTCTGTTATATTAGGACACATATTCATTGCCTTAGTAGATAACATGCACGTGTGGATTAGTCAGGATTCCATTTTGTATGGCCACTGACATGTAACCTCCGTGAAAAATGCACAAATGTAAAGTACTCAGCAGTCTATTTCATATAGACACTCATTCAGAGATTCACTGAATAACACAAATATTTAATATAGACCACATCCTGTTTCATATGGTCACACAAAAAGAGCCTCACTGAGTAATGCACACCTGGGAAAGTGTTACGACTCTGCGTTATACAGCCTCTCATTTACAGCCTCAGGGAAAAATGCACACGTGTGGAATAGACACTAGTCTGTTTTATATGGCCACGAAAAGCAAAGCCTGAGTGAGTAATACTGAACATTGGAATAGTCACTACTCTACTCCATATGCTCAAGAAATTAAAGTCAGAGTCAATAATACATTCCTGTGGATTAGACAGAGAACAATTTCATATGACCAAAAAGTTTCAGAGCCTCAGTGAATAATACATACCTGGGAAATACTCAGGACGCTATTACATGTGGCATCAATTTCAGAGCTTCATTGAATAGGAACTTCCTGTATTGTAGTCAGAATCCTGTTTCATTCAGCCACATATTCAGAGCCTAACTGAGTAACATACGCCTTGGGAAATGTCAGGATTCTATTTTGTATAGCCACTCATTTAGAGGCGGATGTAAAAACGCACATCTGAGGAGTATTCAGGAGTCTCTATTTTCTGGCCACTCATTCAGAGCTTCACATAATAATACATTACTATGGAAATGTCGGGAGTGTACTTAACCTGGCAAAGTATTAAGGAACTCAGTGAAGAATTATATATATCTGGAATATACTCAGGATTCTATGATATATAGCCACTTATCCGGAGACTCAGGGAATAATTCACACCTTAGGAATAGTCTGGAGACTCTTTGATATGACCCTACACCCAGCGACTCAGTGGCCAAAGCAGAACTGGAAAATAGTCAAGACAGTAGTCAGGAGTTTATTTTATGTCGTCACTCGTTCGGAATCTCACTGAAGAATACACACCTGGGGAATAATCAGAGTCCATGGCATATGGCCAAGCAATCACAGCATTACCGAATAATGCACAATGGGGCAATAGTAAAGAGTCTATTTCATGTGGCCTCTCATTCAGAGCTTCAGTGCATAACAAACAGCTGTGGAGTAGTCAGGACCCGATTTAAGGTAGAAGCAAATTAACCAGCTTCGTGAATGATACACACACGTGTCAGAGTCAGGAGACTATTTGATATAGACAGTCATACAGAACCTTTTTGAGTGTGGCACATGTGGGGAATAATCAATAGTCTGTTGCATATGGTGATTCGTTTGGAGGATCCAAAAGTAACACACACCTTTGGAGTAAAATGGGTTCTATTTTTTAAGGCCACTCTTTCAGTGTTTTAGTGAGTAGCATATATATCTGGTAAGTCAAGAATCTCTTTCACATGGCCACACGTTCAGGGCCTCTGTGAACAACACTCCCCTCAAGGATATTCAAGGTTCTACTCCAAATGGCTACACGTTCAGAGTCTCTGTACATAGTTAACACCTGAGCAATACACCTGGGTCTCTTTTTTATTATGCCCACGTAGTCGGAGTCTCATTCTATAATACACACCTGGGGAAGTGTGAAGGGTCTACCTCATGTAGCCACTCACTTAGAGCCTCAGTAAATAATGCACACCAGGGTAATAGTCGAGCAGATTTTATACAGCCACTCATTTTGTGCCTCACTGAGTGATATACACCTGAGGAATTCTCAGGATTCTATTTGATACTACCACTCATTGAGAACCTTGTTGAATAATTCACAATGGAGCAATAGTCAGGTGTCTATTTTATATGGTCTATCATTCAAAGTTTCAGTGAATAATGACATACTGTGGAGTAATCAGGACACTGTTTAACATAGCCACAAATTAAATGCCTTTCTGAATGATACACATCTGGGTGACGGTCGGGAGTCTATTTCATATGAACTCTAGGTTTGTATATTACTGGATAATACACACCTGGGGCAGTGTCAGGAGTCTATTTCGTATGGAGACTCAAACAGAACCTGTTTGATTAATGCACACATGGATAACAATGAGGAATATATGTCATACAGCTACTCCTTCAGACAAATGGTGAATAATGCACAGGTGGAGTAATTAGAAGTCTGTTTCCTATGGCCCCTCTTTCACAACCTCACTGAGTATTACACACTTGTGAAAGAGTCTGGAGTCTATTTTTCATGGCCACTCATTCAGAGACTCACTAAATAATGCACACCTGCGGAATAGTCGGAAGTCTCTTTCTTATGGCCACTCGTTAAGAGTCTCACTAAGTGTAAACACCTGGGGAAAGAGTCAGGATTTACCTTTATTCCCTCATTCAGAGTCTCACTAAATAATGTGCACCTGTGGAATAGTCAGGAAACTCTTTCATGTGGCATCTAACTCGTGGTGCCACTGAATAATGTGGTGTAGTCAGGAGTCTATTTTATGAAAACACATATACAGAGCCTCAGTGAATAAGACAGGCCCTTGGTATAGTAAGGAATCTAATTTATGTGGCCACATCTTCTGAGCCTCACTGAATAATACACACCTGGAGAATAATTGGGAGTCTATTTTTCATAAACCTTCACTCAGTGTCTTGGTAAATAATGAACACCCGTGGAGTAGCCAGGAGTCTGTTATATTAGGATACACATTCATAGCCTCAGTGGATAATATGTACGTGAGAATTTGTCAGTATTCCATTTTGTATGGCGACTAACTCGTAACCTCTGTAAAAAATGCACAAATATAAAGTACTCAGCAGTCTATTTCATATAGACACTCATTCAGAGATTCACTGAATAACTCAAATATTTAAGATAGACAGCATACTATTTTATATGGTCACACAGAAAGAGCCTCAGTGAGCAACGCACACCTGGGGAAGTGTTAGGAGTCTACTTTATACAGCATCTCTTTTACAGCCTCAGGGAATAATGCACACGTGTGGAATAGACACTAGTCTGTTTTTTATGGTCACGAAAACCAAAGCCTGTGTGAGTAGTATGCAACTTTGTAATAGTCACTAGTCTAATCCATATGCCCAAGTAAGTAGAGTCAGAGTCAGCAACACATGCCTCTGGACTAGTCAGAAAACAATTTAATATGGCCAAAGGGTTTCAGAGCCTTAGTGAATAATACATACCTGAAAAATACTCAGGACGCTCTTACATGTGGCATCAATTTCAGAGCATCATTGAATAGGAAAAACCTGTATTGTAGTCAGAATTCTGTTTAATACTGCCACATGTTCAGATCCTAACTGAGTAACATACGCTTTGGGAAAAGTCAAAATTCTATTTCGTATAGCCACTCATTTAGCATTGAGGAGTCTCTATTTTATGGCCACACATTCAGAGCTTCACAGAATAATACAGACCTATGGAAAGGTCAGGAGTGTACTTCACATGGCCACTTATTCAGGACCTCAGTGAAAAATTATATATATCTGGAAAATACTCAGGACTCTATGATATACAGCCACGTATCCGGAGACTCACAGAATAGTACACCCCTAAGGAATAGTCTGGAGACTCTTTGATATGACCGTACACCCAGCGACTCTGTGGCCAATGCAGAACTGGAAAATAGTCAAGAGGATAGAGTCAGGAGATTATGTTATGTGGTCACTTGTCCAGAATCTCACTGAAGAATACACACCTGGGGAATAGTCAGAGTCCAAGTCATGTGGCCACCGAATCACTGCATTACCGAATAATGCACAATGGGCAATAGTAAGGAGTCTATTTCATATGGCCTTTCATTCAGAGCTTCAGTGCATAATAAACGCCTGTGAAGTAGTCATAACCCAATTTAACCTAGCCCCAAATTAAGCAGCTCCATGAATGATACACATACCTGTCAGGGTCAGGAGACTATTTGATATAGACACTCATACAGAACCATTTCGAGTAATGCACATGTGGGGAATAATCACTAGTATGTTTCATATGGTGATTTCTTTGGAGAATCCAAAGGTAAGGCACACCTGTGGAGTAAAATGGGTTCTCTTTTTTAAGGTCACCCTTTCCGTGTTTTAATGAATAGTATGTATATCTGATAAGTCAGGAATCTCTTTCACATAGCCACTCGTTCAGGGACTCTCTGAAGAACACTCCCCTCAAGAATAGTCAAGGGTCTACTTCAAATGGCTACACGTTCAGAGTCTCTGTACATAATTAACACCTGGGCAATACACCTGAGTCTCTTTTTTGTATGCCCACTTAGTCAGAGCCTCATTCAATAATACACACCTGGAAAAGTATGAAGAGTCTACCTCATGTAGACACTCATTTAGAGCCTCAGTGAATAATGCACACCAGGGTAACAGTCGAGCAGCTCTCATACGGCCACTCATTTTGTGCCTCACTGAGTGATATACACCTGACGAATCCTCAGGATTCTATTTGATACTACCACTTTTTGAGAACCTTGTTGAATAATTCACAATGGAGCAATAGTCATGTGTCTTTTTTATATGGTCTATCATTCAAAGTTTCAGTGAATATTGACCTTCGATCTAGTAATCAGGACGCCGTTTGAGATAGCCATGAATTTAGTGCCGTCCTGAATGATACACACCTGGTTGACGGTCGGGAGTCTATTTCATATGAACTCTAGTTTTGTGTATCTCTGAGTAATACACACCTGGGTCAGTGTCAGGAGTCTCTTTGGTATGGACGTTCAAAGGAAACCTGTTTGATTAAATCACACATGGATAACAATGAGAAGTCTGTGTCTTAAGGCTACTCCTTCAGACAAACAGTGAATAATGCACATGTGTGGTAATTAGAAGTCTGTTTCCTATGGCTCCTCTTTCACAGCCTCACTGAGTATTATGCACTTGTGATAGAGTCTGGAGTCTATTCTTTATGGCCACTCATTCAGAGAATCACTAAATAATGCACACCCGTGGAATAGTCAGAAGTCTCTTTCCTATGGTCACTCATTAAGAGCCTCACTAAGTGTAAACACTTGAAGAAAGAGTCAGGATTTCCCTTTATCCCCTCATTCAGATTCTTGCGAAATAATGCGCACTATTTCATATGACCTCTAACTCGACGTGTCACTGAATAATGTGGTGTAGTCAGGAGTCTATTTCATGGAGTCACATATTCAGAGCAAGGGTGAATAAGACAGGCCCTTGCTATCGTAAGGAATCTAATTAATATTGCCACACCTTCTGAGCCTCACTGAATAATACACACCTGGAGAATAATTGGGAGTCTATTTTCCATAAACCTTTATTCAGAGCCTTGGTAAATAATGTACACCTGTGGAGTAGCCAGGAGTCTGTTATATTAGGACAGGCATTCATAGCATTAGTGGATAATATGCACGTGTGGATTAGTCAGGGTTCCATTTTGTATCGCCACTGACTCGTAACCTTAGTGAAAAATGCACAAATGTAAAGTACTCAGCAGTTTATTTCATATAGACACTCATTCAGAGATTCACTGAATAACACAAATATTTAAGATAGACAGCATCCTGTTTCATATGGTCACACAGAAAGAGCCTCACTGAGTAATACACACCTGGGGAAGGGCTAGGAGTCTACATTATACAGCCTCTCATTTACAGCCTCAGAGAATAATGCACACGTGTGGAATAGACACTAGTCTATTTTATATGGCCTTGAAAAGCAAAACCTGAGTGAGTAATACACAACTTTGGAATAGTCACTAGTCTACTCCATATACTCAAGTATTTAGAGTCAGAATCAATAATACACGCCTGCAGACTAGTCAGAAAACAATTTCATATGGCCAAAGAGTTTCAGAGCCTCAGTGAATAATACATACCTGGGAAATACTCAGGACGCTATTACATTTGGCATCAATTTCAGAGCTTCATTGAATAGGAAACACCTGTATTGTAGTCAGAATCCTGTTGTATACAGCCACATATTTAGAGACTAACTGAGTAACATACGTTTTGGGAAAAGTCAGGATACTATTTCGTATAGCCACTCATTTAGAGGCAAATGTAAAAATGCACGCCTGACGAGTATCTCCTATTAGTCTGTTTTATATGGCCATGAAAATATAGCATGAGTGAGTAGTATGCAACTTTGGAATAGTCAATAGTCTACTCCATATGCCCCAGTATTTAGAGTCACTTATCCGGAGACTCATGGAATAGTGCACACCTAAGGAATAGCCTGGAGACTCTTTGATATGACCCTACATCCAGCGACTAAGTGGACAATGCAGAACTGGATTGAGGACTGGAGGAGGATAGAGTCAGGAGGTTATGATATGTGGTTACTCGTTCAGAATCTCACTGAAGAATACACACCCGGGGAATAGTCAGAGTCCAAGTCATGTGGCCACCCAATCACAGCATTACCGAATAATGCACAATGGGGCAAGAGTAAGGAGTCTATTTCATGTTCCCTCTCATTCAGAGCCTCAGTGAGTAAAAAACATCTGTGCAGTAGTCAGGACCCGATTTAAGGTAGCCCCAAATTAAGCAGCTCCGTGAATGATACACACACGTGTCAGAGTCAGGAGACTATTTGATATAGACACTCATACAGAACCATTTCGAGTACTGCACATCTGGGGAATAATCACTACTGTGTTTCATATGGGGATTTGTTTGGAGAATCCAAAGGTAACGCACACCTGTGGAGTAAAATGGGTTCTCTGTTTTAAGGCCACCCTTTCAGTGTTTCTATAATACACACCTGGGGAAGTGTGAAAGTTCTACCTCATTTAGGCAACTCATTTAGAACCTCAGTGAATAATGCACACCAGGGTAATAGTCAAGAAGCTTTTATATGGCCACCTCTTTTGTGCCTCACTGAGTGATATATACCTGAGGAATCCTCAGGATTCTATTTGATACTACCACTCGTTGAGAACCTTGTTCACTAACTCACAATGGAGCAATAGTCAGGTGTCCTCACGAGTTAAGTGCCTTCCTGAATGATACACACCTGGGTGACAATCGGGGGCAGTGTCAGGATTCTATTTGATATGGATGCTCAAACGGAACCTGTTTGATTAATGCACACATGGATAATATGGCCACAACTTCTGAGCCTCACTGAATAATTCACACCTGAAGAATAATTGGGAGTCTATTTTCCATGGACCTGAATAACACAAATATTTAAGATAGACAGCATCCTGTTTCATATGGTCACACAGAAAGAGCCTCACTGAGTAATGCACACCTGGGGAAGTGTTAGGAGTCTACTTTATACAGCCTCTCATTTAGAGCCTCAGTTAATAATGCACACGTGTGGAATAGACACTAGTCTGTTTTATATGGTCATGAAAACCAAAGCCTGTGTGAGTAGTATGCAACTTTGGAATACTCACTAGTCTACTCCATATGCCCAAGTATTTAGAGTCAGAGTCAATAATACACGCCTGTGGACTAGTCAGAAAACAAATTCATATGGCCAAAGAGTTTCAGAGCCTCCTTAAATAATACATACCTGAAAAATACTCAGGATGCTATTACATGTGGCATCAATTTTAGAACCACATTGAATAGGAAACACCTGTATTGTAGTAAGAATATTGTTTCATACAGCCACATATTCAGAGCCTAACTGAGTAACATATGCCTTGGGAAAAGTCAGAATTCTATTTCGTATAGCCACTCATTTAGAAGCAAATGTAAAACGCACCCATGAGGAGTATTCAGGAATCTCTATTATATGGCCACTCACTCAGAGCTTCACAGAATAATACAGACCTACGGAAACGTCAGGAGTGTAATTACCATGGCCACTTATTCAGGACCTCAGTGAAGAATAATATATATCTGGAAAATACTAAGGATTCTATGATATATAGCCACTTATCCGGAGACTCACGGAATAATGCACACCTAAAGAATAGTCTGGAGACTCTTTGATATGACCCTACACCCTACACTCAGTGGCCAATGCAGAACTTGAAAATGGTCAAGAGGATAGAGTCAGGAGGTTATGTTATGTGGTCACTCATTCAGAATCTCACAGAAGAATACACACCTGGGGAATAGTCAGAGTCCAAGTCATATGGCCACCCAATCACAGCATTACCGAATAATGCACAATGAGGCAATAGGAAGGAGTCTATTTCATGTGGCCTCTCATTCAGAGCTTAAGTGCATAATAAACAGCTGTGGAGTAGTCAGGACCTGATTTAAGATAGCCCCAAATTAAGCGGCTCCATGAATGATACACACACGTGTCAGAGTAAGGAGACTATTTGATATTGACACTTACACAGAATGTTTTCTAGTCCTGCACATGTGGGGAAAAGTCACTGGTCTCCTTCATATGGTGATTCGTTTGGAGAATTTAAAAGTTATGAACACTTGTAGAGTAAAATGGGTTCTATTTTGTAAGGCCACTTTTTCAGTGTTTTAGTGAACAGTATGTATATCTGATAAGTCAGGAATCTCGTTACCATGGCCACCCATTCACGGCCTCTGTGAAGAACACTCCCCTCAAGAATAGTCAAGGGTCTACTTCAAATGGCTACAAGTTTAGAGTCTCTGTACATAATGAATATTTGGGCAATACAACTGAGTCCCTATTTCTTATGACCACTTAGTCAGAGTCTCATTCAATAAAACACACCTGGGGAAGAGTGAAGAGTCTACCTCATGTAGCCACTCATTTAGAGCCTCACTGAATAATGCACACCAGGGTAACAGTCGAGCAGCTTTTATACCACCACTCGTTTTGTGCCTCACTTTATGATAGACACGTGAGGAATTCTCAGGATTCTATTTGATACTACCACTCGTTGAGAACTTTATACAGACCCTCATTGGCAGTCTCAGGGAATAATGCACAAGTTTGAAATAGACACTAGTCTATTTTGTTTATTTATTATTTTTCTTTTTTCTTTTTTTTTGCCAGTCAATGAGAGCTTGTGAGGTTGCTGAAGTTGGTTGGCCTTGAACCCTTGGCCTCGCCTTCACAAGTGCCACGACATCCGGCCGGAGCCACTTTGGGCCCCTACTAGTCTGTTTTATATGCCCACGAAAAGCATAGCATGAGTGAGTAGTACGCAACTTTGGAATAGTCACTAGTCTACTTCATATGCCCAAGTATTTAGAGTCAGAATCAATAATACATGCGAGTAGAAGAGTCAGAAAACAATTCCATATGGCCAAAGAGTTTCAGAGCCTCAGTGAATAATACATACCTGGGAAATAATCAGGACGCTGTTACTTGTGGCAACAATTTCAGAGCTTCATTGAATAGGAAACACCTGTATTGTAGTCAGAATCCTGTTTCATACAGCCACATATTCAGAGCCTAACTGAGTAACATATGCCTTGGGAAAAGTCAGGATTCTATTTCGTATAGCCATTCATTTAGAGGCGAATGTAAAAACGCTCGGCTGAGGAGTATTCAGGAGTCTTTATTTTAAGGCCACACATTCAGAGCTTCACAGAATAATACAGACATATGGAAACCTCAGGAGTGTACTTCAAATGGCCTCTTATTTAAGACCTCAGTGAAAAATCATATATATCTGGAAAATACATAGGAATCTATGATATATAGCCACTTATCCGGAGACTCACGGAATAATGCACACCTAAGAAATAGTCTGGAGACTCTTTGATATGACCCTACACGCAGCGACTCAGTGGCCAATGATGAACTGGAAAATAGTCAAGAGTATAGAGTCAGGAGTTTATGTTATGTGGTCACTCGTTCAGAATCTCACTGAAGAATACACACCTGGGGAATAATCAGAGTCCAAGTCATATGGCCAACCAATCACAGCATTACCGAATAATGCACAATGGGGCAATAGTAAGGAGTTTATTTCATGTGGCCTCTCATTCACAGATTCAGTGTGTAATAAACAGCTGTGGAGTAGTCACAACCCAATATAAGGTAGCCCCAAATTAAATGGCTTTGTGCATGATACACACACGTGTCAGAGTCAGACTATTTAATATAAACACTCATAAAGAACCTATTCGAGTACTGCACATGTGGGGAATAATCACTAGTCTCTTTCATATGGTGATTCATTGGGAGAATCCAAAAGTAATGCACACCTGTGGAGTAAAATGAGTTCTATATCGTAAGGCCACTCTTTCAGTTTTTTAGTGTATAGTATGTATATCTAATAAGTCAGGAATCTCTTTCCCATGGCCACCCGTTCAGGGCCTCTGTGAAGAATACTCCCCTCAAGAATAGTCAAGGGTCTACTTCAAATGGCTACACGTTCAGAGTCTCTGTAAGTAATGAACACCTGGGCAATACACCTGTGTCTCTTTTTTTTTATGCCCACTTAGTCAAAGTCTCATTTAATAATACACACCTGGGGAAGAGTGAAGTGTCTAAACCATTTAGCCACTCATTTAGAGCCTCAGTGAATAATGCACACCAGCGTAATAGTCGAGCAGCTTTTAAAGGAACACTCATTTTGTGCCTCACTGAGTGATATACACCTGAGGAATCCTAATGATTCTATTTGATACAACCCCTCATTGAGAATCTTGTTGGCTAACTCCCAATATAGTAATAGTCAGGTGTCTATGTTCTATGGTCTACCATTCAAAGTTTCAGTGAATAATGACCTTCTATGGAGTAATCAGGAAGCTGTTTAAGATAGCCACGAATTAAGTGCCTTCCTGAATGATACACACGTGGGTGACAGTCGGGAGTCTATTTCATATGAACTCCAGGTTTGTGTATCGCTGAGTAATACACACCTGGAGCATGGTAAGGATTCTATTTGGTATGAATGCTCAAACGGAACCTGTTTGATTAATACACACACGTATAACAATGAGGAGTCTGTGTCATATGGCTACTTCTTCAGACAAACAGTGAATAACGCACATGTGGAGTAATTAGAAGTCAGTTTCCTATGGCCCCACTTTCACAGCCTCACTGAGTATTATGCACTTGTGATAGAGTCTCGAGTCTATTTTTTATGGCCACTCATTAAGAGAATTACTAAATAATGCACACCTGTGGAATAGTCGGAAGTCTCTTTTCTATGGCCACTCGTTAGAAGCCTCACTTAGTGTAAACACCTGTGGAAAGTGTCAGGATTTACCTTTATCCCCTCATTCAGAGTGTCTCTAAATAATGCACACCTGTGGAATAGTCAGGAGACTCTTTCATGTGGCCTCTAACTCGGAGTGTCACTGAATAATGTGGTGTAGTCAGGAGTCTATTTCATGGAGACACATATTCAGAGCCTCGTTGAATGAGAGGCTTTTGCTATAGTAAGTAATCTAATTAATATGGCCACATCTTCTGAGCCACGCTGAATAATACACACCTGGAGAATAATTGGGAGTCTATTTTCCATGGACTTTCATTCAGAGCCTTGGCAAATAATGTACACCCATGGAGTAGCCAGGAGTCAGTTATATTAGGACACATATTGATAGCCTCAGTGGATAATATGCACGTGTGGATTAGTCAGGATTCCATATTGTATGCCCACTGACTCAGAAACTCCGTGAAAAATGCATAAATGTAAAGTATTCAGCAGTCAATTTCATATAGACCCTCATTCAGAGATTCACTGAACAACACAATATTCAAGATAGCATCCTGTTTCATATGGTCACACAGAAAGAGCCTCACTGAGTAATGCACACCTGGGGAAGTGTTAGGAGTCTACTTTATACAGCCTCTCATTTACAGACTCAGGGAATAATGCACACCTGTGGAATACACACTAGTCTGTTTTATATGGCCATGAAAAGCAAAGCCAGAGTGAGTAATACGCAACTTCGGAATAGTCACTAGTCTACTCTATGTGCCCAAGTATTTAGAGTCAGAGTCAATAATACATGCGTGTGTAATACTCAGAAAACAATTTCGTATGGCCAAAGAGTTTCAGAGCCTCAGTTAGTAATACATACCTGTGAAATACCCAGGACGCTGTTTCGTGTGGAATCAATTTCAGAGCTTCATTGAATAAGAAACGCCTGTATTGTTGTCAGAATTCTGTTTCATACAGCCACATACTCAGAGACTAACTCAGTAACATATGACTTGGTATAAGTCAGGATTCTATTTCGTATAGCCACTCATTTAGAGGGGAATGTAAAAACGCACACCTGAGGAGTATTCAGGAGTCTCTATTTTATGGCCACTCATTCAGAGCTTCACACATTAATACAGACCTATGGAAATGTCAGGAGTGTACTTCACTTGGTCACTCATTCAGGACCTCGGAGAAGAATCATATATATCTGGAAAATACTCAGGATTCTATGATATATAACCACTTATCTGGAGACTCAAGGAATAATGCACACCTAAGGAATAGTCTGGAGACTTTTTGATATGACCCTACAACCAACCACCGACTCAGTGGTCAATGGAGAACTGAAAAATAGTAAAGAGGATAGAGTCAGGAGTTTATGTTATGCGGTCACTCGTTCAGAATCTCATTGAAGAATACACACCTGGGGAATAGTCAGAGTCCAGGACATATGGCCACCCAATCACAGCATTACTGAATAATGCACAATGGGGCAATAGTAAGGAGTCTATTTCATGTGGCCTCTCATTCAGAGCTTCAGTGCATAGTAAACAGCTGTAGAGTAGTCAGGACCTGAATTAAGAAAGCCTCAAATTAAGCAGCTCCTTGAATGATACACACACGTGTCAAAGTCAGAGACTATTTGATATTGACACTCATACAGAAACTTTTCGAGTACTGCCTATGTAAAAAATAATCACTAGTCTCCTTCATATGGAGATTTGTTTCGATAATCCAAAAGTAACCCACACCTGTGGAGTAAAATGGGTTCAATTTTATAAGGCCACTCTTTCAGGGTTTTAGGGAATATTAAGTATATCTGATAAGTCAGGTGTATATTTTGCATGGCCAGCTGTTCAGGGCCTCTGTGAAGAACACTCCCCTCAAGAATAGTCAAGGGTCTTCTTCAAATGGCTACACGTTCAGACTCTCTGTATGTAAAGAACACCTGGGTAATACACCTGAGTCTCTTTTTTTTTATGCCCACTTGTTCAGAGTCTCATTCAATAATACACACCTGGGGAAGAGTGAAGAGTCTACCTCATGTAGCCACTCATTTTGAGACTCAGTGAATAATGCACACCAGGGTAATAGTCCAGCAGCTATTATACGGCCACTCATTTTGTGCTGCACTGAGTGATATACACGTGTGGAATCCTCAGAATTCTATTTGATAATACCACTCGTTGAGAAATTTTTGAATAATTCACAATGGAGCAATAGTCAGGTGTCTATTTTATATGGTCTATTATTCAATGTTTCAGTGAATAATGAACTTCTATGGAGTAACCAGGACGCTGTTTAAGATAGCCACGAATTAAGTGCCTTCCTCAATAATACACACCTGGGTGACAGTCAGGAGTCTATTTCATAAGAACTCCAGTTTTGTGTTTTGCTGAGTAATACACACCTGGAGCAGTGTCAGGAGTCTATTTGGTATGGATGCTAAAAAGGAAGCTGTTTGATTAATGCACACATGGATAACAATGAGGAGTCTGTGTCATACGGCTACTCCTTCAGACAAACAGTGAATAATGCACATGTGGAGTAATTAGAAGTCTGTTTTACATGGCCCCTCTTTTACATCCTCACGGAGTACTACGCACTTGTGATAGAGTGTGGAGTCTATTTTTTATGGCCATTCATTCAGAGAATCACTAAATAATGCACACCTGTGAAATAGTCAGAAGTGTCTTTCCTATGGCCACTCGTTAAGAGCCTCACTGAGTGTAAACACCTCTGGAAAGAGTCAGGATTTACCTTTATCCCCTCATTCAGAGTCTCGCTAAATAATGCGCACCTGTGGAATAGTCAGGAGACTCTTTCATGTGGCCTCTAACTCGGAGTGTCACTGAATAATGTGGTGTAGTCAGGAATCTATTTCATGAATACACATATTCAGAGCCTCACTGAATAAGACAAACCCTTGCTGTAGTAAGGAATCTAATTAATATGGCCACATCTTCTGAGCCTCATTGAATAATACACAACTGGACAATAATTGGGAGCCTATTTTCCATGGACCTTCATTCAGAGCCTCAGTATATAATGTACACCCGTGGAGTAGCCTGGAGTCTGTTATATTAAGAAACACATTCATAGCCTCAGTGGATAATATGCACGTGTGGATTACTCAGGATTCCATTTTGTATGGCCACTGACTCGTACCCTCAGTAAAAAATGCACAAATATAAAGTACTCAGCAGTCTATTTCATATAGACACTCATTCAGAGATTCCCTGAATAAAACAAATACTTAAGTTAGACAGAATCCTGTTTCATATGGTCACACAAATGGAGCCTCACTGAGTAATGCACACCTGGGGAAGTGTTAGGAGTCTACTTTTTACAGCCTCTCATTTACACTCTCAGGGAGTAATGCACACATGTGGAATAGACTCTAGTATATTTTGTTTTGTCACGAAAAGCAAAGCCTGAATGAGTAATACACAACTTTGTAATAGTCACTGGTCTACTCCATATGCCCAAGTATTTAAAGTCAGAGTCAATAATAAAAGCCTGTGGACTAGCCAGAAAACAATTTCATATGGGCAAATAGGTTCAGAGCCTCAGTGAATAATACATACCTGAGAAATACTCAGGACTCTTTTATATGTGGCACCAATTTCAGAGCTTCATTGAATAGCAAACACCTGTATTGTAGTAAGAATCCTGTTTCATACAGCAACATATTCAGAGCCTAACTGAGTAACATACTCCTAGAGAAATGTCAGTATTCTAATTTGTATAGCCACTCCTTTAGAGGCGATTGTAAAAACGTACCCCTGAGGAGTATTCAGGAGTCTCTCTTTTATGGCCACTCATTCAGAGCTTCACAGAATAATACAGACATATGGAAAGGTCAGGAGTGTAAGTCACATTGCCACTTATTCAGGATCTCAGTGAAGAATCATATATATCTGGAAAATACTCAGGATTCTATGATATATATCCACTTATCCGGAGACTCATGGAATAATGCACACCTAAGGAATAGTCTGGAGACTCGTTGATATGACCCTACACTCAGCGACTCTGTGGACAATGCAGAACTGGAAAATAGTCAAGAGGATAAAGTCTGGAGTTTATGTTATGTGGTCACTCGTTCAGAATCTCACTGAAGAATACACACCTGGGGAATAGTCAGAGTCCAAATTATATGGTCATCCAATCACAGCATTACCGAATAATGCACAATGGGGCAATAGTAAAAAGTCTATTTCATGTGGCCTCTCATTCAGAGCCTCAGTGAGTAAAAAACAGCTGTGCAGTAGTCAGGACACGATTTAAGGTATCCCCAAATTAAGCAGCTCCCTGAATGATACACACACGTGTCAGAGTCAGGAGACTATTTGATATAGACACTCATACAGAACCTTTTCGAGTACTGCACATGTGGGGAATAATCACTGGTCTGTTGCATATGGTGATTCGTTTGGAGAATCCAAAAGTAACGCACACCTGTGGAGTAAATTGGGTTCTATTTCGTAAGGCCACTGTTTCAGTGTTTTAGTGAATAGTATGTATATCTGATAAGTCAGGAATCTCTTTCACATGGCCACCCATTCAGGGACTCTGTTAAGAACACTTCCCTCAAGAATTGTCAAGTGTCTACTTCAAATGTCTGCACGTTCAGAGTCTCTCTACATAATGAACACCCAGGCAATTCACCTGTGTCTCTTTTTTTTTATATGCCCACTTAGTCAGGGTCTCATTCAATAATACACACCTGGGGAAGAGTGCAGAGTGTACTTCATGTAGTTACTCATTTAGAGCCTCAGTGAATAATGCACACCAGGGTAATAGTCTAGCAGCTTTTATACGGCCACTCATTTTGTTCCTCACTGAGTAATATACACCTGAGGAATCCTCAGGATTCAATTTGATACTACCACTCATTGAGAACCTTGTTGAATAACTCAAAATGGAGCAATAGTCAGGTGTCTATTTTATATGGTCTATCATTCAAAGTTTCAGTGAATAATGACCTTCTATGGAGTAATCAGGATGCTGTTTAAGATAGCCACGTATTAAGTGCCTTTCTGAATGATGCACACCTGGGTGACAGTCGGGATTCTATTTAATATGAACTCTAATTTTGTATGTCGCTGAGTATTACACACCTGTGGCCGTGTCAGGAGTCTATTTGGTATGGACATTCAAACGGAACCTGTTTGATTAATGCACATATGGATAACATTGAGGAGTCTGTGTCATACGGCTACTCCTTCAGACAAACAGTGAATAATGCACATGTGGAGAATTAGAAGTCTGTTTTTGATGGCTTCTCTTTCACAGCCTTACTGAGTATTATGCACTTGTGATAGAGTCTGGAATCTATTTTTTATTACTGCTCATTCAGAGAATTACTAAATAATGCATACCTGCGGAGCAGTCAGAAGTCTCTTTCCTATGGCCACTCGTTAAGAGCCTCAATAAGTGTAAACACCTAGGGAAACGGGTCAGGATTTACCTTTATCTCCTCACTCAGAGTCTCGCTAAATAATGTGCACCTGTGGAATAGTCAGGAGACTCTTTTCTGTGGCCTCTAACTCGGAGTGTCACTGAATAAGGTGGTGTAGTCAGGAGTCTATTTCATGGAGACACATATTCAGAGCCTCGGTGAATAAGACAGGCCCTTTCTGTATTAAGGAATCTAACTAATATGGCCACATCTTCTGAGACTCACTAAATAACACACACCTGGACAATAATTGGGAGCCTATATTCCATGGACCTTCATTCAGAGTCTCTGTAAATAATGTACACCCGTGGAGTAGCCAGGAGTCCGTTATATTAGGACACATATTCATAGCCTCAGTGGATAATATGCACCTGTGGATTAGTCAGGATTCCATTTTGTATGGCCACTGACTCACAACCTCCGTGAAAAGTGCACAAATATAAAGTACTCAGCAGTCTATTTCATATAGACACTCATTCAGAGATTCACTGCATAAAACAAATATTTAAGATAGAGAGCATCCTGTTTCATATGGTCACACAAAAAGAGCCTCACTGAGTAATGCACACCTGGAGAAGTTTTAGGAGTCTACTTTATACAGCCTCTCATTTACAGCCTCAGGGAATAATGTACACATGTGGAATAGACACTAGTCTGTCTTATATGGCCACGAAAAGCAAAGCCTGAGTGAGTAATATACAACTGTCGAATAGTCACTAGTCTACTCTATATGCCAAAGTATTTAGAGTCAGAGTCAATAACACATGCCTGTGGACTTGACAGAAAACAATTTCATATGGCCAAAGAGTTTCAGAGCCTCAGTAAATAATACATACCTGGGAAATACTCAGGACGCTGTTACATGTGTCATCAATTTGAGAGCTTCATTGAATAGAAAACACCTGTATTGAAGTCAGAATCCTGTTTCCTACAGTCACATATTCAAAACCTAACTGAGTAATATATGACTTGGGAAAAGTCAGGATTCTATTTCATATAGCCACTCATTTAGAGGTGAATGTAAATAACGCACATCTGAGGAGTATTCAGGAGTCTCTATTTTATGGCCACTCATTCAGAGCTTCACAGAATACCACAGACCTATGGAAACGTCAGGAGTGCACTTCCCATTGCCACTTATTCAAGACCTTGGTGAAGAATCATATATATCTGAAAAATACTCACGATTCTGTGATATATATACACTTATCTGAAGACTCATGTCATAATGCACACCTAAGGAATAGTCTGGAGACCCTTTGATATGACACTACATGCAGCGACTCAGTGGACAATGCAGAACTGGAAAATAGTCAAGAAGATAGAGTCAGGAGTTTATGTTATGTGGTCACTCGTTCAGAATCTCACTGAAGAATACACACCTGGGGAATAGTCAGAGACCAAGGCATATGGCCACCCAATCACAGCATTACTGAATAATGAACAATGGGGCAATAGTAAGGATTCTATTTCATGTGGCCTCTCATTCAGAGTTTCAGTGCATAATAAACTGCTGTGGAGTAGTCAGGACTCGATTTAAGGTAGTCCCAAATTTAGCAGCTTCGTGAATTATATACACACGTGTCAGAGTCAGGAAACTATTTGATATAGACACTCATACAAAATGTTTTCGAGGACTGCACATGTGGGGAATAATCACTAGTCACTTTCGTATGGTGATTCGTTTGGACAATCCAAAAGTAATGCAAATGCACACCTGTGGAGTAAAATGGGTTCTATTTTGTAAGGCCACTCTTTCAGTGTTTTAGTCAATAATATGTATATCTGAGAAGTTGGGAATCTCTTTCACATGGCCACTTGTTCAGGGCCTCTGTGAAGAAAACTCTCCTCAAGAATAGTAAAGGGTCTACTTCAAATGGCTACAGGTTCAGAGTGTCTGTACATAATGAACAGCTGGGCAATAAACCATAGTCTCTTTTTTCATGCCGAATTAGTCAGAGTCTCATTTAATAATACACACCTGGGGAAGAGTGAAGAGTCTACCTAATTTAGTCACTCATTTAGAGCCTCAGTGAATAATTCACACCAGTGTAATAGTGGAGCAGCTTTAATACGGCCACTCATTTTGTGCCTCACTGAATGATATACACCTGAGGAATTTTCAGTATTCTATGTGATACTACCACTCGTTGAGAATCTTGTTGACTAATTCACAATGGAGCAATAGTCAGGTGATTATTTTATATGGTCTATCCTTCAAAGATTCAGTAAATAATGACCTTCTATGGAGTAATCAGGACGCTGTTTAAGATAGCCATGAATGAAGTGCCTTCCTGAATGATACACACCTGGGTAACAGTCGGGACTCTATTTAATATAAACTCTAGTTTTGTATATTGCTGAGAAATACACACCTGGGGCAGTGTCAGGAGTCTATTTGGTATGGATGCTAAAACGGAACCTGTTTGATTAATGCACACATGCATAACAATTAGAAGTCTATATCATACGGCTACTCCTTCAGACAAATAGTGAATAATGCACATGTGGAGTATTTGATGTCTGCCCCTCTTTCACAGCCTCACTGAATATTGTGCACTTGTGATAGAGTCTGGAGTCTATTTTTTATAACCATTCATTCAGAGACTCACTATAAAATGCACAACTTCAGAATAGTCAGAAGTCTCTTTCCTATGGCTACTCGTTAAGAGCCTCACTGAGTGTAAACACCTGGAAAAAGAGTCAGGATTTACCTTTATTCCCTCATTCAGAGTCTCGCTAAGTAATGCACACCTATGGAATAGTCAGGAGACTCTTTCATGTGGCCTCTAACTCGGAGTGTCACTGAATAATGAGGTGTAGTCAGGAGTCTATTTCATGGAGACACATATTCAGAGCCTCGGTGAATAAGACAGGCTCTTGTTATAGTAGGGAATCCAATTTATATGGCCACTTCTTCTGAGCCTCACTAAATAATACACACCTACAGAATAATTGGAAGTCTATTTTTCATGGACCTTTATTCAGACCCGCGGTAAATAATGTACACAAGTGGAGTATTCAGGACACACATTCATAGCCTCAGTGGTTAAGATGCACGTGTGGATTAGTCAGGATTCCATTTAGGATGGGCACTGACTCGTAACCTCACTGAAAAATGCACAAATGTAAAGTACTCAGCAGTCTATTTCCTATAGACACTCATTCATAGATTCTCTAAATAACACATATATTTAAGATAGACAGCATCCTGTTTCATATGGTCACACAGAAAGAACCTCACTGAGTAATGCACACGTGGGGAAGTGTTAGGAGTCTTCTTTATACGGCCTCTCATTTACAGCCTCAGGGAATAATGCACACGTGTGAAATAGACACTAGCTGTTTCATATGGCCACAAAATGCAAAGCCTGAGTGAGTAATATGCAACTTTGGAATAGTCACTTGTCTACTCTATATGCCCAAATATTTAGAGTCAGAGTCAATAATACACTCCTGTGAACTAATCAGAAACAATTCCATATGGCCAAAGAGTTTCAGAGCCTCAGTGAATAATACATACCTGGGAAATACTCAGGACGCTGTTACATGTGGCATCACTTTCAGAGCTTCATTGAATAGGAAACACCTGTATTGTATTCAGAATCCTGTTTCATATAACGACATATTCAGAGCCTAACTGTGTAACATATGCCTTCGGAAAAGTCAGAATTCTATTTCGTATAGCCACTCATTTAGAGGCAAATGTAAAAACGCACATTTGAGGAGTATTCAGGAGTCTCTATTTTATTACCACTCATTAAGAGCTTAACAGAATAATACACACATATGGAAACGTCAGAAGTGTACTTTACTTGACCAGTTATTCAGGACCTCGGTCAAGAATCATATATATCTAAAAAATACTCAGGATTTTATGATATATAGCCACTTATCTGAAGACTCACGGAATAATGCACACCTAAGGAATAGTCTGGAGACTCTTTGATATGACCCTACACCCAGGGACTCAGTGGCCAAAGAAAAACTGGAAAATAGTCAAGAGGATAGAGTCAGGATTTTACTTTATGTGGTCACTCGTTCAGAATATCACTGAAGAATACACAACTGGGGAATAGTCAGAGTCCAAGTGATATGGCCACCCAATCACAGCATTTCTGAATAATGCACAATGGGGCAATATTAAGGATTCTATCCCATGTGGCCTCTCATTCAGAGCTTCAGTGCATGATGAACAGCTGTGGAGTAGTAAGGACCCGATTTAAGGTTGCCCCAAATTAAGCGGCTCCGTGCATGATACACACACGTGTCAGAGTCAGGACTCTATTTGATATCGAAAATCATACAAAACCTTTTCTAATACTGCACATGTGGGAAATAATCACTAGTCTTCTTCATATGGTGATGCATTTGGAGAATCCAAAAGTAACACACACCTATGGAGTAAAATGGGTTTTATTTTGTAAGGAAAACCTTTCAGTGTTTTAGAGAATAGTATGTATATCTGATAAGTCAGGAATCTCTTTCAAATGGCCACTCGTTCAGGGCCTCTGTGAAGAACACTCCCCTTAAGAATAGTCAAGGGTCTATTTCAAATGGCTACACATTCAGAGTCTCTGTACATAATGAACATCTGGGCAATACAACTGAGTCCCTTTTCTATTATGCCCACTTTGTCAGGGTCTCATTCAATAATAAACACCTTGGGAACTGTGAAGAGTGTACTTCATGTAGCCACTCATTTAGAGCCTCAGTGAATAATTCACAACAGGCTAATAGTCGAGCAGCTTTTATACGGCCACTCAGTTTGTGCCTCACTGTGTGATATACACCTGAGGAATACTCAGGTTTCTATTTGATACTACCACTCGTTGAGAACTTTGTTGAATTATTTACAATAGAGCGATAGTCAGGTGTCTATTTTACATGGTTTATCATTCAAAGTTTCAATGAATAATGACCTTCTTTGGAGTAATCAGGACGCTGTTTAATATAGCCACAATTAAGTGCCTTCCCGAATGATACACACCTGGGTGACAGTGGGGAGTCTATTTACTATGAACTCTAGTTTTGTGTTTCGCTGAGTAATACACACCTGGGGCAGTGTCAGGAGTCTATTTGGTAAGGACCTCTTGATTAATGCATACATGGATAATAATCAGGAGTCTGTGTCATATGGCTAATCCTTCAGACAAACAGTGAATAATGCACATGTGGAGTAATTAGAAGTCTGTTTCCTATGTCCCATCTTTCACAGCCTCACTGAGTATTACACACCTGTGATATAGTCTGGAGTCTATTTTTTATGGCCACTCATTCAGAGAATCACTAAATAATGCACACCTGTGGAGTAGTCAGAAGCCTCTTTCCTATGGCCACTCGTTGAGAGACTCACTAAGTGTAAACACCTGGAGAAAGAGTCAGAATTTACCTTTATCCCCTCATTCAGAGTCTTGCTAAGTAATGCCCACCTGTGGAATAGTCAGGAGACTGTTTCATGTGGCCTCTAACTCGGAGTGTCACTGAATAATATGGTGTAGTCAGGAGTCTATTTCATGGAGACACATATTCAGAGCCTTGGTGAATAAGACAGGCCATTGCTACAGTAAAATCTAATTAATATGGCCATATCTTCTGAGACTCACTCAATAGTACACACCTGGAGAATAATTGGGAGTCTATTTTCCATTGAATTTCATTCAGAGCCTCGGTAAATAATGTAAACCCGTGGAGTAACCAGGAGTCTGTTATATTAGGACACACATTCATAGCCTCAGTGGATAATATGAACGTGTGGATTAGTCAGGATTCCATTTTGTATGGCCACCGTCTCATAACGTCAGTGAAAAATGCACAAATGTAAAGTACTCAGCAGTCTCTTTCATATAGACACTCATTCAGAGATTCACTGAATAACACAAATATTTAAGATACACAGCATCCTGTTTTATATGGTCACACAGAAAAATCCTCACTGAGTAATGCACACCTGGGGAAGTGTTAGGAGTCTACTTTATACAGCCTCTCTTTTACAGCCTCAGAGAATAATGCACACCTGTGGAATAGACACTTCTATGTTTTATATGGCCACGAAAAGCAAAGCCTGAGTGAGTAATATGCAGCTTTGGAATAGTCACTAGTCTACTCCATATGCACAATTATTTATAGTCAGAGTCAATAATGCATGCCAGTGAAAGAGTCAGAAAAGAATTCCATATGGCCAAAGAGTTTCAGAGCCTCAGTGAATAATACATACCTGGGAAATACTCAGGACGCTGTTACATATGGCATCAATTTCAGAGCTTCATTGAATAGAAAACACCTGTATTGTAGTCAGAATACTGTTTCATACAAAAAATATACTTAGAGTCTATCTGAGTAATATATGCCTTGGGAGAAATCAGGATTCTATTTCGTATAGCCACTCATTTAGAGGTGAATGTAAAAACGCAAGCCTGTGAAGTATTAAGAAGTTTTTATTTTATGGCCACTCATTCAGAGCTACACAGAATAATACAGACCTATGGAAATGTCAGGAGTGTAATTCACATGGCAACTAATTCAGGAACTCACTGAAGAATCATATATATCTGGAAAGTACTCAGGATTTTATGATATACATACACTTATCCGGAGACTCACGGAATAATGCTCACCTAAGGAATAGTCTGGAGACTCTTTGATATGACCCTACACCCAGCAACTCAGTGGCCAATGCAGAACTGGAAAATAGTCAAGACGATAGAGTCCAGAGTTTATGTTATGTGGTCACTCGTTCAGAATCTCACTGAAGAATACACACCTGGGGAATAGTCAGAGTCCATGTCATATGGCCACCAAATCACAGTATTACCGAATAATGCACAATGGGGCAATACTAAGGAGTCTCTTTCATGTAACCTCTCAATCAGAGCTTCAGTACGAAATAAACAGCGGTGGAGTAGTCAGAACCCGATTTAAGGTAGCCCCAAATTAAGCAGCTTCGTGCATGATACACACAGGTGTCAGAGTCAGTAGACTATTTGATATAGACACTCATGCAGAACCTTTTCGAGTACTGCACATGGGAGGAATAATCACTAGTCTCTTTCATATGGTGATTTGTTTGGTGAATCCAAAAGTAACGCACACCTGTGGAGTAAAATGTGTTCTATTTCATAAGGCCACTCTTTCAGACATTTAGCGAATAGTATGTATATCTGATAAGTCAGGAATCTCTTTCACATGGCCACACATTCAGGGCCTCTGTGAAGAACACTCACCACAGGAATAGTCAAGGGTCTACTTCAAATGGCTACACATTCAGATCCTCTGTACATAATGAACACCTGGGCAATACACCTGAGTCTTTTTTTTTATGCCCACTTAGTCAGAGTCTCATTCAATAATACACACCTGGAGAAGAGTGAAGAGTCTACCTCATGTAGCCACTCATTTAGAGCATCAGTGAATAATGCGCACCAGGGTAATAGTAGAGCAGCTTTTATATGGCCACGCATTTTGTGCCTCACTGAGTGATATACACCTGAGGAATCCTCAGGATTCTATTTGATACTATCACTCGTTGAGAACCATGTTGAATAACTCACAATGGAGCCATAGTCAGGTGTCTATTTTATATGGTCTATCATTCAATGTTTCAGTGAATAATGACCTTCTATAGATTAATCAGGACGCTGTTTAAGATAGCCATGAATTAAGTGCCTTCCTTAATGATACACACCTTGGTGACAGTCGGAAGTCTATTTCATATGAACTCTAGTTCTGTGTATCGCTGAGTAAAGTAATACACACATGGGGCAGTGTCAGGAGTCTATTTGTTATGGACACTCAAACTTAAACTGTTTGATTAATGCACACATGGTTAACAATGAGGAGTCTGTGTCATATGGCTATTTTGTCAGACAAACAGTGAATAATTCACATATGGGGTAATTAGAATTCTGTTTCTGATGGCCTCTCTTTCACAGCCTCACTGAGTATTACCCACTTGTGTTAGAGTCTGGAGTCAATTTTTTATGGCCACACATTCAGAGTATCACTAAATAATGCACACCTGCAGAATAGTCAGAAGTCTTTTTCTTATGGCCACTCATTCAGAGCCTCACTAAGTGTAAACACCTAGGGAAAGAGTCAGGATTTACCTTTGTCCCCTCAATGAGAGTCTTGCTAAAAAATCCACACCTATGGAATAGTCAGGAGACTCTTTCCTGTGTCCTCTATCTCGGAGTGTCACTTAATAATGTGGTGTAGTCAGGAGTCTATTTTATGAAGGCACATATTCAGAGACTCGGTAAATAAGACAGGCCCTTGCTATAGTAAGGAATCTAATTAATATGGCCACATCTTCTGATTTTCACTGAATAATACACACCTGGAGAATAATTTGGAGTTTATTTTCCATGGACCTCCATGCAGAGTCTCAGTAAATAATGTACACCCATGGAGTAGCCAAGAGTTTGTTATATTAGGACACACATTCATAGCCTCAGTGCATAATATGCACCTGTGGATTACTCAGGATTCCATTTGGTATGGCCACTGACTCGTAACCTAAGTGAAAACTGCACAAATGTAAAGCACTCAGCAGTCTATTTCATGTAGTCACTCATTCAGATATTTATTGAATAACACAAATATTTAAGATAGACAGAATTCTGTTTCACATGGTCACACAGAAAGAGCCTCACTGAGTAATGCACAACTGGGGAAGTGTTAAGAGTCTACTTTATACAGCCTCTCATTTTCAGCCTCAGGGAATAATGCACACGTGTGGAATATACACTAGTTTACTTTACATGGCCACGAAAAGCAAACCTGAGTGAGGAATGCAATTTTGGAATAGTCACTAGTCTACTCCATATGCCCAAGTATTTAGAGTCAGAGTGAATAATACAAAGCTGTGGACTAGTCAGAAAACAATTTCATATGGCCAAAGAGTTTCAGAGCCTCAGTGAATAATGCATACCTGGTAAATACTCAGGACGAGATTACATGTGGCATCTATTTCAGAGCTTCATTGAATAGGAAACACCAGTATTGTAGTCAGAATCCTGTTTCATAAAGCCACATATTCAGAGCCTAACTGAGTAACATATGCCTTGGTAAGGCAGCATTCTATTTCGTATAGCTACTCATTTAGAGGCGAATGTAAAAACGCAGGCCTGAGGAGTATTCAGGAGTCTCTATTTTATGGCCACTCATTCACAGCTTCACAGAAGAATATGGACCTATGGAAACGTCAGCAGTGTACATTACTTGGCCAGTTATTCAGCACCTCAGTGAAGAATCATATATATCTGGAAAATGCTCAGGAATCTATGATATATAGCCACTTATCCGGAGACTCACGGAATAACGCACACCTAAAGAATAGTCTGGAGACTCTTTGATATGACCCTACACCCAGCGACTCAGTGGCCAATGAAGAACTAAAAAATTGTCGAGAGGATAGAGTCAGGAGTTTATGTTATGTGGTCACTCGTTCAGAAACTCACTGAAGAATATACACCTTGGGAATAGTCACAGTCCAAGTCATATGGCCACCCAATCACAGCATTACCGAATAATGCACAATGGGGCAATAGTAAGGAGTCTATTTTATGTGGCCTCCCATTCAGAGCTTCAGTGCGTAATAAACAGCTGTGGAGTTGTCAGGACCCAATTTAAAATAGCCCCAAATTAAGTTGCTCGGTGCATGATACACACTTGTCAGAGTCAGGAGACTATTTGATATTGACACTCATACAGAACCTCTTCGAGTACAGAACATGTGGGGAATAATCACTAGTCTCCTTGATATGGTGATTCGTTTGGAGAATCCAAAAGTAACGCACACCTGTGGAGTAAAATGTGTTCTATTTCATAAGGCCACTCTTTCGGTGTTTTAGTTAATAGTATGTATATCTGATAAGTCAGGAATCTCTTTCCCATGGCCACACGTTCAGGGCCTCTGTGAAAAACACTCCCCTCAAGAATAGTCAAGGGTGTACTTCAAATGGCTACAAGTTCAGAGTCTCTCTACATAATGAACACCTGGGCAATACACCTGAGTCTCTTTTTTTTTTATGTCCAGTTAGTCAGAGTTTCATTCAATAATACACACCTGGGGAAGAGTGACGAGTCTACCTCATGTAGCCACGTAGAGCCTCAGTGAATAATGCACACCGGGGTTATAGTCAAGCAGCTTTTATACGTCAACTCATTTTGTGCCTCTCTGAGTGATATACACCTGAGGAATCCTCAGGATTCTATTTGGTACTACCACTCGTTGACAACTTGTTGAATAATTCACAATGGAGCAATAGTCAGGTGTCTATTTTATATGGTCTATTACTCAAAGTTTCAGTCATTAATGACTTTTTTTTTTTGCCAGCTCACCTCTCCTTCCTACCTTCTGGGAAATCATACCTTTTGTCAGGGACTGTACTCCTTCTGACAATAATTTTTTGTTTGTTTGTTTGTTTTTAAGACGGGATTTCACCATATTGGGCAGGCTGGTCTCAAACTCTTAACCTCAGTTGATCCGTCCGCCTCAGCCTCCCAAAGTACTGGGATTATAGGCATGAGCCACCACGCCTGGCTCCTGACAATGATTCTTATGGCATTGCCAAGAGGAGCACCCCATCCTTTTGGTAGTCATAGCCATGTGACCCAGGCCAGCCAATCACACAGTTCCTGGCATCTGGCCCCCCTAGGGGCTAATCAGATAATTTTCCCAGGAGTTTCTATTCTAACACTGATAGGGAGACCCCCCTGGTTTCTAGGATCTTGCTGGGCTATGGGTTGTGGTAAATCTGAAGCCGTGTGCAGCCATGACCCCTTCCTACGTGAAGGCAGCCTGTATCCAGCAGGAGAGAATGAGGCCCCAGCCTCTGACTCAGCCGTGCCTAGAAATCTAGGATTTTTCTTTTTTGTTTAAAAAAAATCAGTCAAATCACTTCCTTCTTTTCAGCAGATACTGCAGTGGCTCCCATCTGGCTCAGAATAAAAGCCAACCTCTGGACCACGTCCCATGGTCCTGTCCTGGTTGTCCCCATTTCTCTTGGAACGTCTCTTTTCTTCTGCTCCCCTCACTCACTATGCCCAGCCACGCTGCCCTCCGTGCTGGTCTCGACCCTGTCAGACACAGTCCTGCCTCTGGACCCTCGCTGTGGTGGACCCCTCTGCCTCGAATTCTCCCCAGGCTTCCACGTGGCTGACATGTCACTTCCTTCAAATCGTGGTTTGAATCTCAGCTTCTCCATCAGGCTCGTCTTGGCCACCTTATCTGTTCATTTGTTCTGAAGTCTGCCCCGCCCTTCCCACTCCTGAGGCTACTTCTCTGCCTCTACTTTTTTTTCCATAGCAAATATCACCCAATAACACAACATGGATTTTTTTTTTTTTTTTTGTGGCGGAGTCTTGCTCTGGCGCGACCTCAGCTCAGTGCAACCTCCATCTCCTGGGTTTAAGTGATTCTCCTGCCTCAGTCTCCTGAGTAGCTGGGGGACTACAGGCATGCTCCACCACACCCAGCTCATTTTTGTGGGGGGTTATTTGTATTTTTGTTTCTGTGTTTTTGAGAGATGGAGTTTTGCTCTTGTTGCCCAGGCTGAAGTGCAGTGGCGCAATCCCAGCTAAGTGCAACCTCTGCCTCCCAGTTTCAAGCAATTCTCCTGCCTCAGTGTCTCAAGGATCTGGGATTACAGGCATGTGCCACCATGCCAGGCTAATTTTATATTTTTAGTAGAGACAGGGTTTCTCCATATTGGCCAGGATGGTCTCAAATTCCCGATCTCAGGTGATCCACCTGCCTCAGATTCCCAAAGGGCTGGGGTTACAGGCATAAGCCACTGTGCCTGGCCTAATTTTGTATTTTTAGTAGAGACGGGGTTTCTCCATGTTTCTCTATTTTGGCCAGGCTGGTCTTAAACTCCTGACCTCAGGTGATCCACCTGCCTTGGCCTCTTAAAGTGCTGGTATTATGGTCATGAGCCACTGTGCCCAGCCTCACATTATCTAATTTATAATTCTTTTTTTTTAATACAGAGAGGACAGTTAGGAGGTATTAATTTAAAAAAAATACAAGATCTATAAATTTAGAAAAGGAAAAAGGAGATTTTTTGTTATTTTTAGGAAAAGAGAGGAAGAAAAAGAGAGAGAAAGAACAGGAATATTGCTTTTAATGGGTATTAATAATGGCTGATCATTATTTTGTGTATTTAAAGTGGAGAATGTATATTTTATTTATCTAAAGTGGAGAGCTCTACAAGTGCTTATTAAGGTTACTTGTTACTGATCTGAGTTCAGATTCTAGATATCCTTATTAATTTTCTGTTTTGTTGAGTCTGAATCTCTTTATGGGTCTTATGTATAGGATGTATTGATCCTTATACCACTCTACTTTGTTGGTTTGAAATCTGTTTTATCAAATGCATGAATTGCAACTCCTTTGTGTTTATTTATTTATTTTTGTTTTCTATTTGATTGGTAAATCTTTCTCCAACCCTTTGTTTTTAGTCTTTGTGTATATTTGAATATGAAATGGGTCTGGATATAGTATACCGTTAGGTTTTGGCTGTATCTTTTAATTAGAAAATTTAGTCGATTTAAATTTAAGATTACTGCCATTTGATGTTAACTGGCTATTTTATACATTTGTTGATGTAAATTCTTCTTTATGTTGATGCTCTTTACTTTTTGGTATATTTTTAGAAAGGCTAAGACTGGTTGTTCCTTTATGTGTGTAATGCTTCCTTCAGAAGTTTTTGTAAAGCAGGCCTGGTGGTAATAAAATCTCTGAGTACTTGCTTGTTCATAAAAGATTTTATTTTTCCTTCAATTATGAAGCTTAGTTTGGCAGGATAAGAAATTCTGGGCTGAAAGTTCTGTTCTTTAAGGATGTTAAATATCAGCCCCCACTCTCTTCTGGCTTGTAGGGTTTCTACTGAGAGATCATCTGTAAGTCTAATAGGTTTCCCTTTGTGGGTAACCTGACCTTTCTTTCTGGCTGCCCTTAGTATTTTCTCCTTTGTTTCAACCCTGGTGAATCTAATGATTCAACCCTGGTGAATCTTGGGGTTGCTCTTCTTAAGGAGTATCTTTGTGGTGTTCTCTGTATTGCCTGAGGTTGAATGGTATCCTACTTTGCTAAATTGGGAAAATTCTCCTGGATAATATCCTGAAGAGTATTTTGCAGCTGGGATTCATTCTCTCCATCAAATTCAGGTACACCTATCAAAAGTAGATTAGGTCTTTTCACATAGTCCCATAATTCTTGGAGACTTTGCTCATTCCTTTTTATCCTTTTTTCTCTATTCTTGTCTTTTCATTCCATTTCATTAAGTCAGTCTTCAATCTCTGAGATCCTTTCTTCTGCTTGATCAATTCGGCTATTCAAACTTGTGCATATTTCACTAAGTTCTCCTGTTGTATTTTTCAACTCCATTCGCTCATTTATATTCCTCTCTATATTGTCCATTCTTTTTAACATTTCATCTAATCTTTTTTCAAAGTTCTTAATTTCTTTACATTGGGATAGAACAAGTTGTTTCAATTCCCAGAAGTTTTTTACCATTCACCTTCTAAAGCCTCCTTCAGGTACTGGAACACAGTCCTCTTCCATTAGGGCTTGTTCCATTGCTGAAGAGGAATTACTATCCCCTGTAGAGGGAGAGGGGTTCTGACTTTCGGTTTTCTCGGCAATTTTAGGCTGTTTTCTTCCCTTTATTGTGAATTTATCCATCTGATGTCTTTACAATTAGCGCCTTTCTGATTAAGTTCCTGAGAGGATGTCCAATTTATTGATTCCCAGTGCTGGAATCCGAGCAACCCACTGCGCCGGCCAAAACAGCAGCGATAAGACTGATGGTGCTCTTCTGCCTGGGAATCTCCGGTCTGGCTTCCTTCTTGAGTCCCCAACAAGCGGCTCTGCATTCCTGGAACTCCAAACGCCAGTTAGTAGGTGAACGAGTCCCGCTCACAGTGCACGAAGAGCTGCCGCGGTGAGGAAATGACAAAACCGCTGCACCGGCCACAGAAGTCGCGCTGGCGACCGGGGGGCTCCTCCACTGGAAATCTTCTGGTCCGTGGGCGACGAAAATTTCTCTGAAAATGTGGTTTTCTCACGTTTTACGAGCTTTCACTGGGAGCTACAATCCCGAGCTGTTAGCGATCAGCCATCTCGAAACTCTCTTCTCAATAATGACTTTTTATGGAGTAATCAGGACGCTGTTTATGATAGCCACGAATTAACTGCCTTCCTGAATGATACACACTTGGGTGACAGCCAAAAGTCTATTTCATATGAACTCTAGTTTTGTGTATCGCTGAGTAATACACACGTGGGGCAGTGTCAGGAGTCTATTTCGTATGGACAACCAAACCGAACCTGTTTGACTAATGCACACGTGGATAACAATGAGGAGTCTGTGTCATATAGCTATTCCTTCAGAAAAACAGTGAATAATGCACATGTCTAGTAATTAGAAGTCTGTTTCCTATGGCCCCTCTTTCACAGACTCACTGAGTATTACACACTTGTGATAAAGTCTGAAGTATATTTTTATGGCCACTCATTCAGAGAATCACTTAATAATGCACACCTGCTGAATAGTTGGAAATCTCTTTCCGATGGCCACTCATTAAGAGCCTCACTAACTGTAAACACCTGGGGAAAGAGTCAGGATTTACCTTTATCCCCTCATTCAGAGTCTTGCTAAATAATGCGCACCTGTGGAATAGTCAGGAGACTCTTTCATGTGGCCGCTACCTCGGAGTGTCACTGAATAATGTAGTTTAGTCAGGAGTCTATTTCATGGAGACTCATATTCAGAGCCTTGGTGAATAAGACAGGCCATTGCTTTAGTAAGAAATCTAGTTAATATCACCACATCTCCTGAGCCACACTGAATAATACACACCTGGAGAATAATTGAGAGCCTATTTTCCATGGACATTCATTCAAAGCCTCGGTAAATGATGTACACACGTGGAGTAGCCTGGAGTCTGTTATATTAGGACACACATTCATAGCCTCAGTGGATAATATGCACGTCTGTATTAGTCAGGATTCCATTTTGTATGGCCACTGACTCGTAACCTCAGTAAAAAATGCACAAATATAAAGTACTCAGCAGTCTATTTCATGTAGACACTCATTCAGAGATTCACGGAATAACACAAATATTTAAGATAGACGGAATCCTGTTTCATATGGTCACACAGAAAGAGCCTCACTGAGTAATGCACACCTGCGGAAGAGTTAGGAGTCTATTTTATGCAGCCTCTAATTTACAGCCTCAGGGAATAATGCACACATGTGGAATAGACACTAGTCTATTTTATATGGCCAGGAAAAACAAAGCCTGAGTGAAGAATATCCAACTTTGGAATAGTAACAAGTCTACTCCATATTGCCAAGTATTTAGAGTCAGAGTCAATAATTCACGCCTGTGCACTAGTCAGAAAACCATTTCATATGGCCAAAGAGTTTCAGAGCCTCAGTGAAGAATACATACCTGGAAAATACTCAGGACGCTATTACATGTGGAATCAATTTCAGAGCTTCATTGAATAGAAAACACCTGTATTGTAGTCAGAATTCTGTTTCATACAGCGACATATTCAAAGCCTAAGTGAGTAACATACGGCTTGGGAAACGTCAGGATTCTACTTCGTATAGCCACTCATTTAGAGGCAAATGAAAAAAGGCACGCCTGAGGAGTATTCAGGAGTCTCTATTTTATGGCCACTTATTCAGAGATTCACAGAAGAATACAGACCTATGGAAACGTCAGGAGTGTTCTTCCCATGGCCACTTATTCAGGACCTCAGTGTAGAATCATATATATCTGGAAAATACTCAGGATTCTATGATATATAGCCACTTATCCGGAGACTCACAAAATAATGCACACCTAAAAAATAGTCTGGATATTCTTTGATATGACCCTACACACAGCGACTCAGTGGCCAATGCAGAACTGGAAAATAGTAAAGAGGATAGAGTCAGGAGTTTATGTTATGTGGTCACTTGTTCAGAATCTCACTGAAGAATACACACCTGGAGAATATTCAGAGTCCAAGTCATATGGCCATCCAATGACAGCATTACTGAATAATGCACAATGGGGCAATAGTAAGGGGTCTATTTCATGTGGCATCTCACTCAGAGCTTCAGTGCATAATAAACAGCTGTGGAGTAGTCAGGACCCGATTTAAGGTAACCCAAAATTAAGTGGCTCAGTTCATGATACACACACGTGTCATAGTCAGGAGACTATTTAATATAGACACTCACACAGAACCTTTACGAATAATGCACATGTGGGGAATAATCACTAGTCTCCTTCATAAGGTGATTCGTTTAAAGAATCCAAAAGTAACGCACACCTGTGGAGTAAAATGGGTTCTATTTTGTAAGTCCACTCATTCAGTGTTTTAGTGAATAGTATGTATATCTGATAAGTCAAGGATCTCTTTCCCATGGCCACCCCTTCAGGGCCTCTGTGAAGAACACTCCGCTCAAGAATTGTCAAGGGTCTACTTAAAATGGCTACACGTTAGGAGTCTCTATATGTAATGAACACCAGGAAAATACACCTGATTCTCTCTCTTTTTTTTGTTTTGCCCAATTAGTCAGAGTCTCATTCAACAATACACACCTGGAAAAGTTTGAAGAGTCTACCTCATGCAGCCACGTAGAGCCTCAGTGAATAATGCACACCAGGGTTATAGTCAAGCAGTTTTTATACATCAACTTATTTTGTGCCTCACTGAGTGATATACACCTGAGGAATCCTCAGGATTCTATTTGGTACTACCACTCGTTGACAACTTGTTGAATAATTCACAATGGAGCAATAGTCAGGTGTCTATTTTATATGGTCTATTACTCAAAGTTTCAGTCAATAATGACCTTTTATGGAGTAATCAGAACGCTGTTTATGATAGCCACGAGTTAAGTGCCTTCCTGAATGATACACATTTGGGTGACAGCCGAAAGTCTATTTCATGTGAACTCTAGTTTTGTGTATCGCTGAGTAATACACACCTGGGGCAGTGTCAGGAGTCTATTTGGTATGGACACTCAAAGCGAACCTGTTTGACTAATGCACATGTGGATAACAATGAGGAGTCTGTGTCATATAGCTACTCCTTCAGACAAACAGTGAATAATGCACATGTCTAGTAATTAGAAGTCTGTTTCCTATGGCCCCTCTTTCACAGACTCACTGAGTATTACACACTTGTGATAAAGTCTGAAGTATATTTTTATGGCCACTCATTCAGAGAATCACTTAATAATGCACACCTGCTGAATAGTCGGAAGTCTCTTTCCTATGGCCACTCGTTGGGAGCCTCACCAAGTGTAAATACTTGGGGGAAGAGTCAGGATTTACCTCTATCCCCTCATTCAGAGTCTCGCTAAATAATGTGCACCTGTGGAATAGTCAGGAGACTCTTTCATGTGGCCTCTACCTCGGAGTGTCACTGAATAATGTAGTTTAGTCAGGAGTCTATTTCATGCATATTCAGAGCCTTGGTGAATAAGACAGGCCCTTGCTATAGGAAGAAATCTAATTAATATGGCCACATCTTCTGAGCCACACTGAAGAATACACACCTGGAGAGTAATTGAGAGCCTATTTTCCATGGACATTCATTCAGAGCCTCAGTAAATGTTGTACACCCGTGGAGTAGCCTGGAGTCTGTTATATTAGGACACACATTCATAGCCTCAGTGTATAATATGCACGTGTGGATTAGTCACGATTCCATTTTGTATGGCCACTGACTCTTAACCTCATTAAAAAATGCACAAATGTAAAGTACTCAGCAGTCTATTTCATGTAGACACTCATTCAGTTTCACGGAATAACACAAATATTTAAGATAGACGGAATCTTGTTTCATATGGTCACACAGAAAGAGCCTCACTGAGAAATGCACACCTGGGGAAGTGTTAGGAGTCTACTTCATGCAGCCTCTAATTTACAGCCTCAGGGAATAATGCACATGTTTGGAATAGACACTAGTCTATTTTATATGGCCAGGCAAAACAAAGCCTGAGTGAGTAATACGCAACTTTGGAATAGACACTAGTCTATTCCATATGGCCAAGTATTTAGAGTCAGAGTCAATTATACATGCCTGTGGACTAGTCAGAAAACAATTTCATATGGCCAAAGAGTTTCAGAGCCTCAGTGAATAATACATACCAGGAAAATACTCAGGACGCTATTACATGTGGCATGAATTTCACAGCTTCATTGAATAGAAAACACCTGTATTGTAGTCAGAATCCTGTTGCATACAGTCACATATTCAGAGCCTAGATGAATAACATTCGCCTTGGGAAAAGTCAGGATTCTATTTCATATAGCCACTCATTTAGAGGCAAAAGTAAAAACGCACACCTGAGAAGTTTTCAGGAGTTTCTATTTTATGGCCACCCATTCAGAGCTTCACAGAATAATACAGACCTATGGAAATATTAGGAGTGTACTTCCCATGGCCACTTATTCAAGACCTCCGTGAAGAATCATATATATCTGGAACATATTCAAGAGGATAGAGTCAGGAATTTATGTTATGTGGTCACTCGTTCAGAATCTCTCCTGAGAATACATAGGTAGGGAATAGTCAGAGTCCAAGTCATATGGCCACCCAATCACAGCATTACCGAATAATGCACAATGGGGAAATAGTAATCAGTCTATTTCATGTGGCCTCTCATTCAGAGCTTCAGTGCATAATAAACAGCTGTGGAGTAGTCAGGACCTGATTTAAGGTATCCTCAAATTAAGCAGCTCCGTGGATGATACACACACCTGTCAGAGTCAAAAGTCTATTTGATATAGACCCTCATACAGAACCTTTTCAAGTACTGCACATGTGCGGAATAATCACTAGTCTGTTTCATATGGTGATTCGTTTGGAGAATCTGAAAGTAACACACACCAGTGGAGTAAAATCGGTTCTATTTTGTAAGGGCACTCTTTCAGTGTTTTGGTGAATGGTATGCATATCTGATAAGTCAGCAATGTCTTTCACATGGCCACTCGTTCAGGTCCTCTGTGAAGAAGACTCCCATAAAGAATAGTCAAGGGTCTTCTTCAAATGGCTACAGGTTCAGAGTCTCTGTACATAATAAACACCTGGAAAATTCACCTGAGTCTCTTTCTTTTTATGCCCACTTATTGAGAATCTTATTCAATACTACAAACCTGGGGAATAGTTAAGAGTGTATTTTATGTGGCCACTAATTGAGAGCATCAGTGAATAATGCACACCAGGGTATTAGTTGAGCAGCTTCTTTCCGGCCACTCACTTTGTGCCTTACTGAATGTTATACCCCTGAGAAATCCTCAGGATCCTACTTGATACTACCACTCGTTGAGAACCTTGTTGAATAACTCACAATGGAGCAATAGTCAGGTGTTTATTTTTTATCGTCTATCATTCAAAATTTTAGTGAATAATGATCTTCTATGGAGGAAACAAGATGCTGTTTAAGATAGCCAGGAATTAATTGCCTTCCTGAATGATACACACCTGGGTGACAGTCGGGAGTCTATTTCATATGAACTCTAGTTTTGTGTATCACTGAGTAATACACACCTGGCGCAGTGTCAGGAGTCTATTTGGTATGGACATTCAAACGGAACCTGTTTGATTAATGCACACATGGATAACAATGAGGAGTCTGTGTCATACGGCTACTCCTTCAGACAAACAGTGAATAATTCACATGTGGAGTAATTAGAAGTCTGTTTTCTATGGCTCCACTTTCACAGCCTCACTGAGTATTATGCAATTGTGATAGAGTCTGGAGTCTATTTTTTTGGAGTCTATTTTGTATGGCCACTCATTCAGTGACTCACTCAATAATGCTCACCCATGGAAAAGTTAGAAGTCTCTTTCCAATAGCCACTGGTTTAGGACCTCACTAATTTTAATCACCTGGGGAAAGAGTCAGGATTTACATTTATCTCCTCATTCAGAGTCTTGCTAAATAATGTGCACTGGTGAAATAGTCAGGAGACTCTTTCATTTGGCCTCTACCTCGGAGTGTCACTGAATAATGTGGTGAAGACAGGAATCTATTTTATTGAGACATATTCAGAACCTCGGTGTATAGGACAGGCTCTTGTTATAGTAAGGAATCTAATTAATATGGCCACATCTTCTGAGCTTCACTGAATAATACACACCTGGAGAATAATTGGGAGTCTATTTTCCATGGACCATCATTCAGAGCCACGGTAAATAATGTACACCCGTGGAGTAGCTAGGAGTCTATTATATGAGGGCACATATTCATAGCCTCAGTTGATAATATGCACATGTGGATTAGTCGGGATTCCATTTTGTATGGTCACTGACTCGTAAACTCAGTGAAAATTGCACAAATATTAAGTACTCAGCAGTCTATTTCATATAGACACTCATTCAGAAATTCACTGAATAACAAAAATATTTAATATCGACAGCATCCTGTTTTATATGGTCACACAGAAAGAGCCTCACTGAGTCGTGCACACCTGGAAACATGTTAGGAGTCTACTTGACACAGCCTCTCATTTACAGTTTCAAGGAATAATGCACACGTGTGGAGTAGACACTAGTCTATTTTATATGTCCGTGAAAAGGAAAGTCTGAGTGAGTAATATGCAACTTTGGAACAGTCACTACTCTACTCCATCTGCCCAATTATTTAGATTCAGAGTCAATAATACATGCCTGTGGACTTGTCTGAAAACAATTTCATATGGCCAATGGATTTCAGAGCCTCAGTGAATAATATACACGTGGGAAATACTCAGGACGCTATTACATGTGGCATCAACTTCAGAGCTTCGTTGGATAGGAAACACCTGTATTGTAGTCAGAATCCTGTTTCATTCAGCCATATATTCAGAGCCTAAGTGAGTAACATACGCCTTGGGAAAACTCAGGATTCTATTTTGTATAGCCACTCATTTAGAGGTGAATATAAAAACGCACGCCTGAGGGGTATTCAGGAGTCTCTATTATATAGCCACTCATTCTGAGTTTCACAGAGTAATACAGACCTATGGAAACGTCAGGAGTGTACTTCCCATGGCCACTTATTCAAGACCTAAGTTGAAAATCATATATATCTGGAAAATACACAGGATTCTATAATATATAGCCACTAATCCGGAGACTCACGGAATAATGCACATCTAAGGAATAGTCTGGAGACTCTTTGATATAACCCTACACCCAGCCATTCAGTGACCAATGCAGAACTGGAAAATAGTCAAGAAAATAGAGTCAGGAGTTTATGTTATGTGGTCTCTCGTTCAGAATCTCACTGAAGAATACACACCTGGGGAATAGACAGAGTCCAAGTCATATGGCCACCCAATCTCAGCATTACTGAATAATGCACAATGGGGCAATAGTAAAGAGTCTATTTCATGTGGCCTCTCATTCAGAGCCTCAGTGTGTAATAAACAGTTGTGGAGTAGTCAGGACTCGATTTAAGGTAGCCCCAAATTAAGCAGCTCCGTGGATGATAAACACAAGTGTCAGAGTCAGGAGACTATTTGATATAGACACTCATACAGAAACATTTTGAGTACTGCACATGTGGGGAATAATCACTAGTCTCTTTCATATGGGGATTTTTTTGGAGAATTTGAAAAAACACAAACCTGTGGAGTAAAATGGGTTCTATTTAGTAAGGCCACTCTTTTGGTGTTTTAGTGAATAGTATGTCTATCTGATAAGTTAGGAATCTCTTTCACATGGCCACTCATTCAGGGTCTCTGCGAAGAACACTTTTTTCAGGAATAGTCAAGGGTCTAATTCAAATGGCTACACGTTCAGAGTCTCTGTACATAATGAACACCTGGGCAATACACCTGAGTCTCTCTTTTTTTTTATTGCCAACATAGTCAGAGTCTCATTCAAAAATACACACCTGGGGAAGAGTGAAGAGTCTACCTCATGAAACCACTCATTCAGAGCCTCAGTGAATAATGCACACCATGGTAATAGTTGAGCAGCTTTTAAACGGCCACTCACTTTGTGCCTCACTGAGTGTTGTACACCTGAGGAATCCTCAGGATTCTATTTGATACTACCACTCGTTGAGAACCTTGTTGAATAACTCACAATGGAGCAATAGTCAGGTGTCTATTTTTTATCATCTATCATTCAAAGTTTCAGTGAACAATGACCTTCTATGGAGTAATCAGGATGCTGTTTAAGATAGCCACGAATTAAGTGCCTTCCTGAATGATACACACCTGGGTGACAGTCGGGAGTCTATTTCATATGAACTCTAGTTTTGTGTATCGCTGAGTAATACACACCTGGGGCAGTGTCAGGAATTTATTTGGTATGGACGCTCAAACGTAACCTGTTTGATTAATGCACACATGGATAACAATGAGGAGTCTGTGTCATACGGATACTCCTTAAGACAATCAGTGAATAATGCACATGTGGAGTAAGTCTGTTTCCTATGGCTCCTCTTTCACAGCCGCACTGAGTATTACGTACTAGTGATAGAGTCTGAAGTCTATTTTTTATGGCCACTCATTCAGATAATCACTAAATAATGCACACACGCGGAATTGTCAGAAGTTGCTTTCTTATGGCCACTCGTTAAGAGCATCACTATTTGTAAACACCTGGGGAATGATTCAGGATTTACCTTTCTTCCCTCATTCAGAGTCTCGCTAAATAATGCACACCTGTGGAAGAGTCAGGAGACTCTTTCATGTGGCCTCTAACTCGGAGTGTCACTGAATAATGTGGTGTAGTCAGGAGTCTATTTCATGGAGCACATATTCAGAGCCTCAGTGAATAAGACAGGCCTGAGTATTTTCTCAAGATGGCGGCGGGGAGGCGACTCAGGATTGCCGCTCTCAGTGAAGGCACAGAGGGTGAGTTTTAGTCGCATTCTCAGATGGTTTTTTCTTGCCCACAGAACGTCAAAAGTCCCAGGTGTGGGAGAGACACAGGACACTCTCGCAGCCAGCTCGGGCGGCCTGTTGGGCCAGGCTGGCACCACAGCTCAGCAGCAGATTGCACAAAACTCACCGGTCTGGGTGCCCTGTTAAACCGGCAGCCTGAGATTTGGAATGGCAGATTGGCATGTCCCTCTGATTGAACGGGACATGGACAATGAGCCAGAACAGGATATTCCTGGGAAACGTGATCTGAGCCAGTGCAGTAAGCAGTGGCACAGGAGATTGCACACATCTCAGTGCCCTATGGGCAGGCTACTGGGGCGCCAGTGAGAGAGTTGACCATTCAGTTTGGGGAGAGGAAGAGAGAGAGAGAGAGGACGGACTCTGAGGCAGGGAGCTGAGTGATTGAGCTCCGCAGGTTCCACCCTCATGGGAACAAGCAGGGCAGTGACTGGAGGTGCTCGGTGCTGAGAATTTTGCTGCCAGCATCTAGGACAGTGCAGCCCGGTGGGGGAGGGGTGTCTGCCACTATGAATGCTATCTGTCCCTACTGAAATACCACCAGGTCTGACCCAGCCTGCCATTGCTGAGGCAACCTGCCATAACAGAGAGACTCCACCAAGAGAGCGGAGTGAACCACAGCAAAACAGAGCCCATGGCAGCAGTGAGGACCCACGCTAGCAGGGTGGAGCATCAGCAGGCAAATAGTGAATAGACTGCCACCTGGTGGGGCAGGAATGTGCAACAGATACTCATAAAGAAAGCCCCAACTCCCTGAGACAGAGCATCTAAGGGCAAAAAAAGGGGGGTTTTATGTGTTCTGTTGCAGCAGACATAAACATATCCTCCCAACATCCCTGAATGAACAACGGAGCTCACAGCTCAGCACTGGAGCTCCTATAAAGCACAGACCATCTGCTCAAGCAGCTCCCTGAACGCTGTATATCCAAAGACTCACCCCAAAAAAGGACTAATCAGAGTGACATTTGGTGGTCATCATTCTGGAAAAAAGATAGTAGAAGAAAAAACTGGTAGCATCCCTCACTATCCCACAGCTGCTACAGGTGTACCCCAAACAAGCAGGGCTTGGAGTCGACCTCAGCACTCGTACAACAGAGGGACTAGACCATTAGAAAGAAAACTAAGTAACAGAAATACTTCATCATCAACAATCTGGGGGTCCACTCAGAGACCCAATTGAAAAATCAGAAACTACTAAGACGACGGTGGATGAATCCATAAAGATGGGAAGAAAGCAGCCCAAAAAGGAGGAAAACACCCCAAACCAAAACACCTCACCTCCTACAAAGGACCAAAACTCCACACCAGCAAAGGAACAATGCTGGACGGAGATTGAGTGTGATAAAATGATGGAATCAGACTTCAGAAAGTGGATAATGAGAGACTTCAGGGAGCTAAAAGAACATGTTCTAGATCAGTGCAAAGAAACTCAGAACCTTGAAAAAAGATTTGAAAAAAGATTCGAGGAAATGATAACAAGAATGGACAACTTAGAGAGGAATATGAATGAATTGAAGGAGCTGAAAAACACAACACGAGAACTTCGCGAAGAATGCACAAGTTTCAACAGCCGAATTGACCAAGCAGAAAAAAGAATATCAGAATTTGAAGATCAACTCAATGAAATAAAACGAGAAACCAAGATTAAAGAAAAAAGTACAAAAAGGAATGAACAAAATCTCCAAGAAATGTGGGACTATGTGAAGAGACCCAACCTACATTTGATAGGTGTACCAGAATGTGATGAAGAGAATGAATCCAAGCTGGAAAACAATCTTCAGGACATTATCCAGGAAAATTTTCCCATCCTAGCAAGACAGGTCAATACTCAACTCCAGGAAATACAGAGAACACCACAAAGATACTCTGCAAGAAGAGCAACCCCAAGGCACATAATCGTCAGATTCACCAGGGTTGAAACGAAGGAGAAAATGCTAAGGGCAGCCAGAGAGAAAGGTCAGGTCACCCACAAAGGGAAGCCCATCAGACTCACAGCAGATCTCTCGGCAGAGACTCTACAAGCCAGAAGAGAATGGGGGCCAATATTCAACATCTTTAAAGAAAAGAACTTTCAACCCAGAATTTAATATCCAGCCAAACCGAGCTTCGTAAGTGAAGAAAAAATAAAATCCTTCACGAACAAGCAAGTACTCAGAGATTTTGTCACCACTAGGCCTGCTTTAAAAGAGCTCCTGAAAGAGGCACTACACATAGAAAGAAACAACCAGTACCAGCCATCCTAAAAGCATACCAAATGCTAAAGACCATCAACAAAATGAAGAATGTACATGAACCAACGGACAAAACAGCCAGCTAGCATCAAAATGGCAGTATCAAATTTACACATAAAAGTATTAACCCTGAACGTAAATGGGATAAATGCACCAATCAAAAGACACAGACTGGCAAATTGGATTAAAAACCAAAACCCATCAGTATTCTGTATCCAGGAAACCCACCTCACACGCAAAGATACACAAAGGCTCAAAATAAAAGAATGGAGGAAGATTTACCAAGCAAATGGAGAGCAAAAAAAAGCAGGAGTTGCAATTCTCATCTCTGATAAAATAGACTTTAAAGCAACAAAGATCAAAAGGGAAGAAGAAGGTCATTACATAATGGTAAAAGGATCGATAAAACAAGAAGAGCTAACGATTCTAAATATATATGGACCCAATGTAGGAGCACCCAGATATATAAGGCAAGTTCTTAATGACTTACAAAGAGACTTAGACTCCCACACAATAATAGCGGGAGACTTTAACACTCCACTGTCAATAGCAGACAGATCAACCAGACAGAAAATTAACAAGGATATCCAGGACTTGAACTCAGACCTGGAACAAGCAAACCTGATAGACATTTACAGAACTCTCCACCCCAAATCCACAGAACATACATTCTTCTCAGCACCACATCACACCTACTCCAAAATTGACCACATAACTGGAAGTAAACCACTCCTCAGTAAATGCAAAACAACTGAAATCATAACAAACAGTCTCTCAGACCATAGTGGAATCAAGTTGGAACTCAGAATTCAGAAAATAACTCAGAATCGCAAAGCTTCATGGAAACTGAAAAACTGGCTCTTGAATGTTGATTGGATAAGCAATGAAATGAAGGCAGAAATAAAGAAGTTCTTTGAAACCAACGAGAATGAAGACACAACGTACCAGAATTTCTGGGACACATTTAAAGCACATTTCCTCCTCTGTAGAGGAAAACACATAGCAATAAGTGCCCACATGAGAAGAGTGGAGAGATCCAAAATTGACACCCTATCATCAAAATTGAAAGAGCTAGAGGAGCAAGATCAAAAAAGCTCAAAACCTAGCTGAAGACAAGAAATAACTAAGATCAGAGCAGAACTGAAGGAGATAGAGACAAGAAAAACCCTTCAAAAAATCAATAAATCTAAGAGCTGGTTTTTTAAAAAGATCAACAAATAGACAGACCACTAGCCAGACTGATAAAAAAGAAAAGAGAGGACAACAAAATAGATGCAATAATAAACGATAAAAGGGAAATCGCCAGAGATAACACAGAAATTCAAACCATCATCAGAGAATACTACAAACAACTCTATACACACAAACTACTAAATCAGGAAGAAATGGATAAATTCCTGGACGCCTGTGTCCTCCCAAGCCTAAACCAGGAGGAAGCCGAAACTAGGAATAGACCAATAACAAGGTCAGAAGTTGAGGCAGCAATTAAGAGCCTACCACACAAAAAAAGCCCAGGTCCAGATGGGTTCACAGCTGAATTCTACAAGACACAAAAAGAGGATCTGGTACCATACCTTCTGAAACTATTCCAAAGAATCAAAAAAGAGGGAACCCTTCCCAAATCATTTTATAAGACCAACATCATCCTGATACCAAAACCTGGCAGAGATTCAACAAGAAAAGTAAACTTCAGAGCAATATCCATGATGAAAATAGATGCAAAAATCTTCAATAAAATACTGGCAAATCGATTCCAACAGCACATTATAAAACTTATCATTCATGATCAAGTAGGATTCATCCCGGGGATGAAAGGTTGGTTCAACATACGCAAGTCTATAAATGTAATTCACCACATAAACAGAAGCAAAAACAAAAACCACGTGATTAACTCAATTGGGGCAGAGAAGGCATTTGACAAAATTCAACAGCCCTTTATGCTAAAAACCCTCAATAAACTTGGTATTGATGGAACATATCTCAAAGTAATAAAAGCTATTTACGACAAACCAACAGCCAATATCATATTAATGGGCAAAAATTGGAAGCATTCCCTTTGAAATCTGGCACCAGACAAGGATGCCCTCTCTCACCGCTCCTATTCAACATAGTACTGGAAGTTCTAGCCAGAGCAATCAGGCAAGAAAAAAAAGAGGGTATTCAAATACGAAAGGTGGAAGCCAAATTGTCTCTATTTACAGACGACATGATAGTATACCTAGAAGACCCCATCACCTCAGCCCAAAAGCTCCTGCAACTGATAAGCAATTTCAGCAAAGTCTCAGGATATAAAATCAATGTGCAAATATCACAAGCATTCCTATACACCAATAACAGACTTAAAGAGAACAAAATTAAGAACGAACTACCATTCACAATTGCTACAAAGAAAATAAAATACCTAGGAACACAACTCACTAGGAATGTAAGGAACCTCTTTAAGGAAAACTACAAACCACTGCTCAACGAAATGAGAGAGGACACAAACAGATGGAGAAACATTCCATGTTCGTGGTTAGGAAGAATCAATATCATGAAAATGGCTATACTGCCCAAAGTAATTTACACATTCAATGCTATCCCCATCAAACTACCATTGAATTTCTTCACAGAACTGTAAAAAACCACCTTGAATTTCATATGGAACCAAAAAAGAGCCCGCATAAGCAAGTCAATTCTAAGCAAAAAGAACACAGCGGGAGGCATCACGCTACCAGACTTCAAACTATACTACAAGGCTACAGTAATCAAAACAGCATGGTACTGGTACCAAAACAGAGATATAGACCAATGGAACAGAACAGAGGCATCGGAGGCAACACAACATATCTACAACCATATTATCTTTGATAAACCAGACAAAAACAAGCAATGGGGAAAGGATTCCCTATTTAATAAATGGTGTTGGGAAAACTGGCTAGCCATGTGCAGAAAGCAGAAACTGGACCCCTTCCTGACACTTTACACTAAGATTAACTCCAGATGGATTAAAGACTTAAACGTAAGACCTGACATTATAAATACCCTAGAAGAAAATCTAGGCAAAACCATTCAGGACATAGGAATAGGCAAGGACTTCATGAATAAAACACCAAAAGTATTGGCAACAAAAGCCAAAATAGACAAATGGGACCTAATCAAACTCCACAGCTTCTGCACGGCAAAAGAAACTGTCACTAGAGTGAATCGGCAACCATCAGAATGGGAAAAAATCTTTGCAGTTTACACATCTGACAAAGGGCTGATATCCAGAATTTACAAAGAACTCAAACAGATTTACAGGAAAAAAACAAACAAGCCCATTCAAAAATGGGCAAAGGATATGAACAGACACTTTACAAAAGAAAATATACATGAGGCCAACAAACATATAAAAAAATGCTCATCGTCACTGGTCATTAGAGAGTTGCAAATCAAAACCACATTGAGATACCATCTCATGCCAGTTAGAATGGCAATCATTAAAAAATCTGGAGACAGCAGGTGCTGGAGAGGATGTGGAGAAAGAGGAACACTCTTACACTGTCGGTGGGAGTGTAAATTAGTTCAACGATTGTGGAACACAGTGTGGCGATTCCTCAGGGACCTAGAAATAGAAATTACATTTGACCCAGCAATCCCATTACTGGGTATCTATCGAAAAGACTATAAATCGTTCTACTATAAGGACACATGCACACGAATGTTCATTGCAGCACTGTTTACAATAGCAAAGACCTGGAACCAAACCAAATGCCCATCGATGATAGACTGGACTGGGAAAATGTGGCACATATACACCATGGAATATTATGCAGCAATCAAAAATGATGTTTGTGTCCTTTGTAAGGACATGGATGAATTTGGAGAACATCATTCTCAGCAAACTGACACAAGAACAGAAAAAGAAATACTGCATATACTCACTCATAGGTGGGTGAGAAAAATGAGAACACATGGACACAGAAAGGCGGTCTACTATACACTGGGGACTGTTGGGGGAAATGGTGGAGGGACAGTGGGGGGGCCCGAGGGGGATGGCCTGGGGATGAATACCAAGTGTGGGTGAAGGGGAGGAAGGCAGCAAAACACACTGCCATGTGTGTACCTATGCAACTATCTTGCACGTTCTGCACATGTACCCCAAAACCTATAATGCAATAAAAATTTTTTTTAAAAAAATGAAATAAATGAATAAATAAATAAATAAATAAATAAAAGCGCATAAAAATGAACAAAATCTCCAAGAAATGTGGGAGTATGTGAAGAGACACAACCTACGTTTGATAGGTGTACCAGAATGTGATGAAGAGAATGAATCCAAGCTGGAAAACAATCTTCAATATATTATCCAGGAAAATTTCTGCAACCTAGCAAGACAGGTCAATACTCAACTCCAGGAAATACAGAAAACACCACAAAGATACTCCGCAAGGAGAGCAACCCCAAGGCACATAATCGTCAGATTCATCAGGGTTGAAATGAAGGAGAAAATACTAAGCGCAGCGAGAGAGAAAGGTCGGGTCACCAACAAAGGGAAGCCCATCAGACTCACAGAAGATCTCTCGGCAGAGACTCTAAAAGCCAGAAGACAGTGCGTGCCAATATTCAACATTCTTAAAGAAAAGAACTTTCAACCCAGAATTTTATATCCAACCAAACTGATCTTCATAAGTGAAGGAAAAATAAAATACTTCATGAACAAGCAAGTACTCAGAGATTTTGTCACCACTAGGCCTGCTTTAAAAGAGCTCCTGAAAGAGGCACTACACATAGAAAGAAACAACCAGTACCAGCCATCCTAAAAGCATATCAAATGCTAAAGAGCATCAACAAAATGAAAAATCTACGTAAACCAATGGGCAAAACTGCAAGCTAGCATCAAAATGACAGTATCAAATTCACACAGAAAAATATTAACCCTAAATATAAATGAGCTAAATGCACCAATCAAAAAACACAGACTGGCAAATTGAATTAAAAAACCAAAACCCATTGGCGTGCTGTATCCAGAAAACACACCTCACATGCAAGGATACAAAAAGGCTCAAAATAAAGGGATGGAGGAAATTTACCAAGCAAATAGGGAGCAAAAAACAAAAAGCAAGAGTTGCAATTCTCGTCTCTGATAAAATAGACTTTAAACCAACAAGATCAAAAGGGACAAAGAAGGTCATTACATAATGGTAAAAGGATCGATACAACAAGAAGAGCTAACGATTCTAAATATATATGGACCCAATCCAGGAGCACCCAGATATATAAGGCAAGTTCTTAATGACTTACCAAGAGACTTAGACTCCCACACAATAATAGTGGGAGACTTTAACACTCCACTGTCAATATCAGAAAGATCAACCAGAGAGAAAATTAACAAGGATATCCAGGACTTGAACACAGACCTGGAACAAGCAAGCCAGATAGACATTTACAGAACTCTCCACCCCAAATCCACAGAATATACATTCTTCTCAGCACCACATCACACCTACTCCAAAATTGACCACATAATTGGAAGTAAAGCACTCCTCAGCAAATGCAAAACAACTGAAATCATAACAAACAGTCTCTCAGACCATAGTGCAATCAAGTTGGAACTCAGAATTAAGAAAATAACTCAGAAGGGCACAGCTTCATGGAAACTGAACAACCTGGCTCCTGAATGTTGACTGGATAAACAATGAAATGAAGGCAGAAATAAAGTTCTTTAAAACCAACGAGAATGAAGACACAACGTACCAGAATCTCTAAGACACATTCAAAGCAGTCTGTAGAGGAAAATATATAGCAATAAGTGCCCACATGAGAAGAGTGGAGAGATCCAAAATTGACACCCTATCGTCAAAATTGAAAGAGCTAGTGGAGCAAGATCAAAAAAGCTCAAAGCCTAGCTGAAGACAAGGAATAACTAAGATCAGAGCAGAACTGAAGAAGACACGGAAAACCCTTCAAAAATCAATAAATCCAAAAACTGGTTTTTTGAAAAGATCAACAAAATAGACCACTAGCCAGACTGATAAAAAAGAAAAGAGAGAATCACCAAATAGATGCAATAAAAAACGATAATGGGGAAATCACCACAGATTCCACAGAAATTCAAACCATAATCAGAGAATACTACAAACAACTCTATACACACAAACTACTAAATCAGGAAGAAATGGATAAATTCCTGGACGCCTGTGTCCTCCCAAGCCTAAACCAGGAGGAAGCCAAAACTATGAATAGACCAATAACAAGGTCTGAAGTTGAGGCACCAATTAAGAACCTACCACACAAAAAAAGCACAGGTCCAGATGGGTTCACAGCCGAATTCTACGAGACACACGAAGAGGATCTGGTACCATTCCTTCTGAAACTATTCCAAATAATTCAAAAAGAGGGAACCCTTCACAAATCATTTTATGAGACCAACATCATCCTGATACCAAAACCTGGCAGAGACTCAACAAGAAAAGAAACCTTCAGGCCAATATCCATGATGAACATTGATGCCAAAATTTTCAATAAAGGGGACTTCCAAGATGGTGTCGTAGAGGCGACTCCAGATTGCAGCTCTCAGTGCAGGCTCAGAGGGTGAGTCCTAGCCGCATTCTCTGACAGATCTTTTTTGCCCACAGAACGTTGAAAGTCCCAGGTGTGGGAGAGACAGGGGATGCTAGCACAGCCGGCTTGCACGGCCACTTCAGCCGGATCCACAGCACAGCGGCACCGGGAACAAAACTCACTGGTCCGGGTGCCCTGTTAAACCGGCAATCTGAGATTTGGAAGGGCAGATTGGCATGTTCACCTGACTGAATGGGACTTGGACAATAAGCCAGACCAGGATATTCCTGGGAATTGTAATCTGAGCCAGTGAAGTGGGCAGTGGCATGGGAGATCACACGGATCTCAGAGCCCTATCAGCAGGCTATTGGGGCGCCAGTGAGAGAGTCGGCGGTTCAGCTTGTGAAGAGGAATAGAGAGAGAGAGGATGGACTCTGAGGCAGGGAGCTGGGTGATCAGGCTCAGCGGGTCCCACCCTGACGGGGACAAGCAGGGTGGCAATTGGAGGTGCTCAGGGCTGAGAGTTCTGCAGCCGGCCTCTAGGATAAAAAATCAATGTTTAAAAATCACAAGGATTCCTATACACCAATAAGAGACTAAAAGACAACCAAATCAAGAACGAACTGCCATTCACAATTGCTACAAAGAAAATAAAATACCTAGGAATACAACTCACAAGAAACGTAAGGGACCTCTTTAAGGAAAACTACAAACCACTGCTCAACGAAATAAGAGAGGACACAAACAGATGGAGAAACATTCCATGTTCGTGGTTAGGAAGAATCAATATCATGAAAATGGCTATAATGCCCAAAGTAATTTACACAATCAATGTAATCCCCATCAAACTACAATTGAATTTCTTCACAGAACTGGAAAAAAACACCATTAACTTCATAGGGAACCAAAAGTGAGCCCACATAGCCAAGTCAATTCTAAGCAAAAAGAACACAGCGGGAGGCATCACACTACCAGACTTCAAACTATACTACAAGGCTACAGTAATCAAAACAGCATGGTACTGGTACCAAAACAGAGATATAGACCAATGGAACAGAACAGAGGCATCGGAGGCAACACAACATATCTACAACCATATAATCTTTGATAAACCAGACAAAAACAAGCAATGGGGAAAGGATATCCTGTTTAATAAATGGTGTTGGTAAAACTGGCTAGCCATGTGCAGAAAGCAGAAACTGTACCCCTTCCTGACACCTTACACTAAAATTAACTCCAAATGAATTAAAGACTTAAACATAAGACCTGACACCATAAAAACCCTAGAAGAAAATCTGCAAAACTATTCAAGACATAGGAGTAGGCAAGGACTTCATGACCAAAACACAAAAAGCATTGGCAACAAAAGCCAAACTAGACAAATGGAACCTAATCAAAATCCACAGTTTCTGCATGGCAAAAGAAACAGCCACTAGAGAGAATCAGCAACCATCAGAATGGGAAAAAGTCTTTGCAGTTTACACATCTGACAAAGGGCTGATATCCAGAATTTAAAAAGAACTCAAACAGATTTACAGGAAAAAAACAAACAAGCCCATTCAAAAATGGGAAAAGAATATGAACAGACACTTTACAAAAGAAGAAATAAATGAGGCAAACAAACACATGAAAAAATGTTCATCATCACTGGTCATTAGAGAGATGCAAATCAAAACCACATTGGGATACCATCTCACGCCAGTTAGAATGGCGATCATTAAAAAATCTGGAGACAGCAGGTTCTGGAGACGATATGGAGAAATAGGAACACTCTTACACTGTTGGCGGAAGTGTAAATTAGTTCAACCATTGTGGAAGATAGTGTGGCGATTCCTCAGGGACCTAGAAATAGAAATTCCATTTGACCCAGCAATCCCATTACTGGGTATATATCCAAAGGACTATTGGATGGTTTCCTGGGACGTCTGGATGGTTTCCTGGGACGTCACAAAGGACGAGGCCCCTGTGGCAGCGTGTCAGGAACGGGGCTCAGGCCCTTCCTCGCCAGGAGGAAGCAGCCTCAGGTGAAGGGAGTGCCGGGGCAGCAGCGGAATCCCAGTCTCAGGCCTGCGCCGAAGGGTTCCAGGGGGAGAAAAAAGAGAATCTACTTCTTAATGAGGGAGTAGCGAAGTCCTGGAGGAGCATGTGATACCGAAAGTTATGCTGTGACAGATCTGAAGGCTACATCTTTTTAAAAACCCGAGGGCGGAGACCCGGCAAGATGGCGTCGTAGAAGCGACTCAGGATTGCAGCTCTCAGTGACGGCGCAGAGGGTGAGTCCTAGCCGCATTCTCGGATGGACTTTTCTAGCCCACAGAGCGTTGAAAGTCCCACAGGACGCTAGTAAAGTAAAACCGGCTAACGCAGCCCTCTGGCGCGGCCGCTTCGGCCGGCGCCGCAGCAGGACCCGGCACGGAACTCACTGGTCTGGGCGCCCTGTTAAACCAGCAATCTGAGAGTTTGAAGGGCAGATTGGCGCGTCCATCTGATTGAACGGGACTTGGACAGTGAGCCAGACCAGGAGTTTCCTGGGAGTTTCCTGGGAAGCGTGATATGAGCCAGTGAAGTGGGCAGCGGCACGGGAGATCGCACGGATCCCAGTGCCCTATCGGCAGGCTCCTGGGGCGCCAGTGAGAGAGTCGAACTTTAAGCTCGCGGAGAGGGAGAGAGAGAGAGGACGGACTCTGAGGCAGGGAGCTGGGTAATCGGGCTCAGTGAGTCCCACCCTCACAGGGACAAGCAGGGCAATGACTGGAGACGCTTGGCGCTGAGAGTTTTGCTGCCGGCATCTAGGACGGTGCAGCCCGGTGAGGGAGGGGCGTCCACCACCGCTGACACAATCCGCCCCTATTGAAGTACCGCCCAGGGCCGAAGCAGCCTGCCGTTGCCGAGGCAACCTGCCATAACAGAGAGACTCCCAGGAGACGGGAGCTCTCCACAGCAGAAGGGAGCCCAGCAGCAACAGGGCAGAACCGCGCGAGTGGGTCAGAGCCCCGGCAGGCAAATAGTGAATAGACTGCCACCTAGTGGGGCAGGACAGTGCAACAGATACTCATAAAGAAAGCCCCAACTCCCTGAAACAGTGCATATAAGGGGGGGGAAATAAAAGGGTGGTGTTTTATGAGTTCTATTACAGCAGACATAAACAACCTCCCAACAACACTGAATGAACAACGGAGCTCACAGCTCAGCACTGGAGCTACTATAAAGCACAAACCGTCTCCTTAAGCAGCTCCCTGACCCCTGTATATCCAAAGAGTCACCGCAAAAAAAGGACTAATCAGACTGACATTTGGCGGGCATCATTCTGGAACAAAGACAGCAGAAGAAGAAACTGGTATCATCCGTCACTCTTCCACAGCTGCTACAGGTATACTCCAGACAAACAGGGCCTGGAGTGGACCTCAGAACTCATACAGCAGAGGGGTTAGACCACTAGAAGGAAAACTAAGTAACAGAAATACTTCATCATCAACAATCTCAGCATCCACACAGAGACCCAACTGAAAAATCAGCAACTACAAAGACGACAGGCGGATAAATCCATAAAGATGGGAAAAAACCAGCGCAAAAAGGAGGAAAACACCCGAAACCAAAACACCTCACCTCCTACAGAGGACCAAAACTCCTCACCAGCAAGGGAACAAAGATGGACGGAGAATGAGTGTGACGAAATGACGGAATCAGACTTCAGAAAGTGGATAATGAGAAACTTCATTGAGCTAAAAGAACATGTTCTAAATCAGTGCAAAGAAACTAAGAACCTTGAAAAAAGATTTGAAAAAAAATTCGAGGAATTGATAACAAGAATGGAAAACTTAGAGAGGAATATGAATGAATTGAAGGAGCTGAAAAACACAACACGAGAACTTCGTGAAGCATGCACAAGTTTCAACAGCCGAATTGACCAAGCAGAAGAAAGAATATCAGAAATTGAAGATCAACTCAATGAAATAAAACGTGAAACCAAGATTAAAGAAAAAAGCACAAAAAGGAATGAACAAAATCTCCAAGAAATGTGGGACTATGTGAAGAGACCCAACCTACGTTTGATAGGTGTACCAGAATGTGATCAAGAGAATGAATCTAAGCTGGAAAACACTCTTCAGGATATTATCCAGGAAAATTTCCCCAACCTAGCAAGACAAGTCAATACTGAACTCCAGGAAATACAGAGAACACCACAAAGATACTCCGCAAGAAGAGGAACCCCAAGGCACATAATCGTCAGATTCACCAGGGTTGAAACGAAGGAGAAAATACTTAGGGCAGCCAGAGAGAAAGGTCAGGTCACCCACAAAGGGAAGCCCATCAGACTCACAGCAGATCTCTCGGCAGAGACCCTACAAGCCAGAAGAGAGTGGGGGCCAATATTCAACATCCTTAAAGAAAAGAGCTTTCAACCCAGAATTTCATATCCAGCCAAACTGAGCTTCATAAGTGAAGGAAAAATAAAATCCTTCACGAACAAGCAAGTACTCAGAGATTTTGTCACCACTAGGCCTGCTTTACAAGAGCTCCTGAAAGAGGCACTACACATAGAAAGAAACAACCAGTTCCAGCCATCCTAAAAGCATACCAAATGCTAAAGACCATCAATAAAATGAAGAATGTACATGAACCAATGGGCAAAACAGCCAGATAGCATCAAAATGGCAGTATCAAATTCACACATAACAATATTAACCCTGAATGTAAATGGGCTAAATGCACCAATCAAAAGACACAGACTGGCAAATTGGATAAAAAACCAAAACCCATCAGTGTGCTGTATTCAGGAAACCCACCTCACACACAAAGATACACAAAGGCTCAAAATAAAAGGATGGAGGAAGATTTACCAAGCAAATGGAGAGCAAAAAAAAGCAGGAGCTGCAATTCTCATCTCTGATAAAATAGACTTTAAAGCAACAAAGATCAAAAGGGACAAAGAAGGTCACTACATAATGGTAAAAGGATCAATACAACAAGAAGAGCTAACGATTCTAAATATATATGGACCCAATGTAGGAGCACCCAGATATATAAGGCAAGTTCTTAATGACTTACAAAGAGACTTAGACTCCCACACAATAATAGTGGGAGACTTTAACACTCCACTGTCAATAGCAGACAGATCAACCAGACAGAAAATTAACAAGGATATCCAGGACTTGAACTCAGACCTGGAACAAGCAAACCTGATAGACATTTACAGAACTCTCCACCCCAAATCCACAGAATATACATTCTTCTCAGCACCACATCACACCTACTCCAAAATTGACCACATAATTGGAAGTAAAGCACTCCTCAGCAAATGCAAAACAACGGAAATCATAACAAACAGTCTCTCAGACCATAGTGCAATCAAGTTGGAACTCAGAATTCAGAAAATAACTCAGAACCGCACAGCTTCATGGAAACTGAACAACTGGCTCTTGAATGTTGATTGGATAAACAATGAAATGAAGGCAGAAATAAAGAAGTTCTTTGAAACCAACGAGAATGAAGACACAACATACCAGAATCTCTGGGACACATTTAAAGCAGTCTGTAGAGGAAAATATATAGCAATAAGTGCCCACATGAGAAAAGTGGAGAGATCCAAAATTGACACCCTATCGTCAAAATTGAAAGAGCTAGAGGAGCAAGATCAAAAAAGCTCAAAACCTAGCCGAAGACAAGAAATAACTAAGATCAGAGCAGAACTGAAGGAGATAGAGACAAGAAAAACCCTTCAAAAAATCAACAAATCTAAGAGCTGGTTTTTTGAAAAGATCAACAAAATAGACAGACCACTAGCCAGACTGATAAAAAAGAAAAGAGAGAACAACCAAATAGATGCAATAAAAAACGATAAAGGGGAAATCACCACAGATTCCACAGAAATTCAAACCATCATCAGAGAATACTACAAACAACTCTATGCACACAAACTAGTAAATCAGGAAGAAATGGATAAATTCCTGGACGCCTGTGTCCTCCCAAGCCTAAACCAGGAGGAAGCTGAAACTATGAATAGACCAATAACAAGGTCAGAAGTTGAGGCAGCAATTAAGAGCCTACCACACAAAAAAAGCCCAGGTCCAGATGGGTTCACAGCTGAATTCTACCAGACACACAAAGAGGATCTGGTACCATTCCTTCTGAAACTATTCCAAATAATCCAAAAAGAGGGAACCCTTCCCAAATCATTTTATGAGACCAACATCATCCTGATACCAAAACCTGGCAGAGACTCAACAAGAAAAGAAAACTTCAGGCCAATATCCATGATGAACATAGATGCAAAAATCTTCAATAAAATACTGGCAAATCGATTGCAACAGCACATTAAAAAACTTATCCATCATGATCAAGTAGGATTCATCCCGGGCATGCAAGGCTGGTTCAACATACGCAAGTCTATAAATGTAATTCACCACATAAACAGAAGCAAAAACAAAAACCACATGATTATCTCAATTGACGCAGAGAAGTCATTTGACAAAATTCAACAGCCCTTTATGCTAAAAACCCTCAATAAACTTGGTATTGATGGAACATATCTCAAAGTAATAAAAGCTATTTACGACAAACCAACAGCCAATATCATACTTAATGGGCAAAAACTGGAAGCATTCCCTTTGAAATCGGGCACTAGACAAGGATGCCCTCTCTCACCACTTCTATTCAACATAGTACTGGAAGTTCTAGCCAGAGCAATAAGGCAAGAAAAAGAAATAAAGGGTATTCAAATAGGAAAGGTGGAAGCCAAATTGTCTCTATTTGCAGACGACATGATAGTATACCTAGAAGACCCCATCACCTCAGCGCAAAAGCTCCTGCAACTGATAAGCAACTTCAGCAAAGTCTCAGGATATAAAATCAATGTGCAAAAATCACAAGCATTCCTATACACCAATAACAGACTTAAAGAGAACCAAATTAAGAACGAACTGCCATTCACAATCGCTACAAAGAAAATAAAATACCTAGGAATACAACTCACGAGGAATGTAAGGGACCTCTTTAAGGAAAACTACAAACACCTGCTCAACGAAATAAGAGAGGACACAAACAGATGGAGAAACGTTCCATGTTCGTGGTTAGGAAGAATCAATATTGTGAAAATGGCTATACTGCCCAAAGTAATTTACACATTCAATGCTATCCCCATCAAACTACCATTGAATTTCTTCACAGAACTGGAAAAAACCACCATGAATTTCATATGGAACCAAAAAAGAGCCCGCATAGCCAAGTCAATTCTAAGCAAAAAGGACACAGCGGGAGGCATCACGCTACCAGACTTCAAACTATACTACAAGGCTACAGTAATCAAAACAGCATGGTACTGGTACCAAAACAGAGATATAGACCAATGGAACAGAACAGAAACATCAGAGGCAACACAACATATCTACAACCATATCATCTTTGATAAACCAGACAAAAACAGGCAATGGGGAAAGGATTCCCTATTTAATAAATGGTGTTGGGAAAACTGGCTAGCCATGTGCAGAAAGCAGAAACTGGACCCCTTCCTGACACCTTACACTAAAATTAACTCCAGATGGATTAAAGACTTAAATGTAAGACCTGACACCATAAAAACCCTAGAAGAAAATCTAGGCAAAACCGTTCAGGACATAGGAGTAGGCAAGGACTTCATGAACAAAACACCAAAAGCATTGGCAACAAAAGCCAAAATAGACAAATGGGACCTAATCAAACTCCACAGCTTCTGCACGGCAAAAGAAACAGTCACTAGAGTGAATCGACAACCATCAGAATGGGAAAAAATCTTTGCAGTTTACGCATCTGACAAAGGGCTGATATCCAGAATCTACAAAGAACTCAAACAGATTTACAGAAAAAAAACAAACAAGCCCATTCAAAAATGGGCAAAGGATATGAACAGACACTTTACAAAAGAAGACATACATGAGGCCAACAAACATATGAAAAAGTGCTCATCATCATTGGTCATTAGAGAGATGCAAATCAAAACCACATTGAGATATCATCTCACACCAGTTAGAATGGCGATCATTAAAAAATCTGGAGACAGCAGATGCTGGAGAGGATGTGGAGAAATAGGAACACTCTTACACTGTTGGTGGGAGTGTAAATTAGTTCAACCATTGTGGAAGACAGTGTGGCGATTCCTCAGGGACCTAGAAATAGAAATTCCATTTGACCCAGCAATCCCATTACTGGGTATCTATCCAAAAGACTATGAATCGTTCTACTATAAGGACACATGCACACGAATGTTCATTGCAGCACTGTTTACAATAGCAAAGACCTGGAACCAACCCAAATGCCCATCGATGATAGACTGGACTGGGAAAATGTGGCACATATACACCATGGAATATTATGCAGCAATCAGAAATGATGAGTTTGTGTCCTTTGTAGGGACATGGATGAATCTGGAGAACATCATTCTCAGCAAACTGACACAAGAACAGAAAAAGAAATACCGCATATACTCACTCATAGGCGGGTGAGAAAAATGAGAACACATGGACACAGAGAGGCGGTCTACTATACACTTGGGACTGTTGGGGGAAATGGGGGAGGGACAGCGGGGGGGGCTGGGGGGATAGCCTGGGGATGAATACCAAGTGTGGGTGAGGGGGAGGAAGGCAGCAAAACACACTGCCATGTGTGTACCTATGCAACTATCTTGCACGTTCTGCACATGTACCCCAAAACCTATAATGCAATAAAAATTTAAAAAAAAAAAAAAAAAACAAAAAACCCGAGGGCTTGCAGAGTTTCCTGTGACATCAGAGTTAAGTGGTTTCTGGAGAAATGCTGAGGACATTAGGCATGCAGGTTTCTCATGCAGCATCCAGATACCAGTCTGAGGGGTAAAGTGTGCTTTTCTCAGGAAAGAAATGATGCTAATCCTCTGTCCAGTACCCTGAAAACCTTGAAGATTTTGAGGCAGTTATGAGGGTGATAACTTTTCCATGGAAATTTGTGTATCAATGCTAATGTGAACTCATTTGTACCACAGGCTGCTAAGCCCTAGGGTGATGTGGGATAACATGAATATGCAATAAAAAACAAGTATATTGAATCATTTAAAAAAAAAAAAGATAGACAGCATCCTCTTTTATATGGTAACACAGGAAGAGCCTCACTGAGTAATGCACACCTGGGGAAGTGTTAGGAGTCTACTTTTTACAGCCTCTCATTTACAGCCTCAGGGAATAATACACACCTGTAGAATAGACACTAGTCTATTTTATATGGCCACGGAAAGCAAAGCCTGAGTGAATAATATGCAACTTTGAAATAGTCACTAGTCTACTCCATATGCCCAAGTATTTAGAGTCAGAGTCAATAATACACGCCTGTGGACTAGTCAGAAAACAATTTCATATCGCCAAGGAGTTTCAGAGCCTCAGTGAATAATACATACCTGGGAAATACTCAGGACGCTATTATATGTGGCATTAATTTCAGAGCTTCATTGAATAGAAAACACCTGTATTGTAGTCAGAATCCTGTTTCATACAGCCACGTATTCAGAGCCTAACTGAGTAACATACGCCTTGGGATAAGTCAGGATTCTATTTCGTATAGCAACTCATTTAGAGGCACATGTAAAAACGCACGCCTGAGGAGTATTCAGGAGTCTCTATTTTATGGCCACAGATTCAGAGCTTCACAGAATACTACAGACCTATGGAAACGTCAGGAGTGTACTTCCCATGGCCACTTGGTCAGGACTTCAGTGAAGAATCATATATATCTGGAAAATACTCAATATTTTATGATATAGAGCCACTTATCCGGAGACTGACGGATTAATGCACACCTAAGGAATAGTCTGGAGACACTTTGATATGACCCTACACCCAGCGACTCACTGGCCAATGATGAAATGGAAAATAGTCAATAGGATAGAGTCAGGAGTTTATGTTATGTGGTCACTCATTCAGAATCTCACTGAAGAATACACATCTGGGGAATAGTCAGAGTCCAAGTCATATGGCCACCTAATCACAGCATTACCGAATAATGCACAATGGGGCAATAGTAAGGAGTCTATTTCATGTGGCCTCTCATTCAGAGCTTCAGTGCATAATAAACAGCTGTGGAGTAGTCAGGACCCGATTTAACGTACCCCAGATTAAGCAGCTTGGTGGATGATACACGCACCTGTCAGATTCAGGAATCTCTTTGATATAGACACTCATACAGAATCTTTTCGAGTACTGCACATGTGGGGAATAATCACTAGTCTCCTTCATATGGTGATTCGTTTGGAGAATCCAAAAGGAAGGCACACCTGTATAGTAAAATGGATTCTAATTCGTAAATCTAGTATTTCAGTGTTTTAGTGAATAGTATGTATATCTGATAAGTCAGGAATCTCTTTCCCATGGCCAAACGTTCAGGGCCTCTGTGAAGAACACTCCTTTCAAGGATTGTCAAGGGTCTCCTTCAAATGGCTGGACGTTCAGAGTCTCTGTATGTAATAAACACCGGGGCAATACACCTGAATCTCTTTTTTTTTAATTTTGATTACATTATAGGTTTTGGGGTACATGTGCAGCACGTGCAAGATAGTTGCATAGGTACACACATGGCAGTGTGTTTTGCTGCCTTCCTCCCCTTCACCCACACTTGGCATTCATCCCCAGGCTATCCCTCCCCAATTCCCTCAACTGTCCCTCCCCCATTCCCCCCAATAGACCCCAGTGTATAGTAGACCGCCTCTCTGTGTCCATATGTTCTCATTTTTCTCACCCACCTATGAGTGAGAATATGCAGTATTTCTTTATCTGTTCTTGTGTCAGTTTGCTAAGAATGATGTTCTCCAGATTCATCCATGTCCTTACAAAGGACACAAACTCATCATTTTTGATTGCTGCATAATATTTTATGGTGTATATGTGCCACATTTTCCCAGTCCAGTCTATCATCGCTGGGCATTTGGGTTAGTTCCAGTTCTTTGCTATTGTAAACAGTTCTGCAATGAACATTCGTGTGCATGTGCCCTTATAGTAGAACGATTTATAGTCCTTTGAATATATGTCCAGTAATGGGATTGCTGGGTCAAATGGGATTTCTATTTCTAGGTCCCTGAGGAATCGCCACACTGTCTTCCACAACGGTTGAACTAATTTACACTCCCACCAACAGTGTAACAGTGTTCCTATTTCTCCACATTCTCTCCAGCATCTGCTGTCTCCAGATATTTTAATGATTGCCATTCTAACTGGCCTGAGATGGTATCTCAATGTGGTTTTGATTTGCATCTCTCTAATGACCAGTGATGATGAGCATTTTTTCATATGTTTGTTGGCCTTATGTATGTCCTCTTTTGTAAACTGTCTGTTCATATCCTTTGTCCACTTTTGAATGGGCCTGTTTGTTTTTTTCCCGTAAATCTGTTTGAGTTTTTTGTAAATTCTGGATATCAGCCCTTTGTCAGATGTGTAACCTGCAAAGATTTCTTCCCATTCTGATGGTTGCCGATTCACTCTAGTGACTGTTTCTTTTGCCGTGCAGAAGCTGTGGAGGTTGATTAGGTCCCATTTGTCTATTTTGGCTTTTGTTGCCAATGCTTTTGGTGTTTTATTCATGAAGTCCTTGCCTACTCCTATGTCCTCAATGGTTTCGCCTAGATTTTCTTCTAGGGTTTTTATGGTGTCAGGTCTTACGTTTAAGTCTTTAATCCATATGGAGTTAATTTTAGTGTAAGGTGTCAGGAAGGGGTCCAGTTTCTGCTTTCTGCACATGGCTAGCCAGTTTTCCCAACACCATTTATTAAATAGGGAATCCTTTCCCCATTGCTTGTTTTTGTCTGGTTTATCAAAGATAATATGGTTGTAGATAAGTTGTGTTGCCTCCAATGCTTTTCTGTTCCATTGGTCTATATCTCTGTTTTGGTACGAGTACCATGCTGTGTTGATTACTGTAGCCTTGTAGTATAGTTTGAAGTCTTGTGGTGTGATGCCTTCCGCTGTGTTTTTGCTTAGAATTGACTTGGCTATGTGGGCTCACTTTTGTTTCCATATGAAATTCATGGTGATTTTTTCTAGTTCTGTGAAGAAATTCAATGGTAGTTTGATGGGGATACCATTGATTGTGTCAATTACTTTGGGCAGTATAGCCATTTTCACGATATTGATTCTTCCTAACCACTAACATGGAATGTTTCTCCATCTGTTTGTGTCCTCTATCATTTCGTTGAGCAGTGGTTTGTAGTTTTCCTTAAAGAAGATCCTTATGTTTCTTGTCAGTTGTATTCCTAGGTATTTTTTTTGTAGCAATTGTGAATGGCAGTTCCTTCTTGATTTGGTTCTCTTTAAGTCTGTTATTGGTGTATAGGAATGCTTGTGATTTTTGCACTTTGATTTTATATCCTGAGACTTTGCTGAAGTTGCTTATCAGTTTCAGGAGCTTCTGCGCTGAGGTGATGGGGTCTTCTATGTATACTATCATGTCGTCTGCAAATAGAGACAATTTGGCTTCCACCTTTCCTATTTGAATACCCTTTATTTCTTTTTCTTGCGTCATTGCTCTGGATAGAACTTCCAGTACTATGTTGAATAGGACTGGTGAGAGAGGGCATCCTTAACTAGTGCCGGATTTCAAAGGGAATGCTTCTAGTTTTTGCCCAATCAGTATGATATTGTCTGTTGGTTTGTCGTAAATAGCTTTTATTACTTTGAGATATGTTCCATCAATACCAAGTTTATTGAGGATTTTTAGCATAAAGGACAGTTGAATTTTGTCAAATCCATTCTCTGCATCGAGATAATGATGTGGTTTTTGTTTTTGCTTCTGTTTATGTGGTGAATTACATTTATAGACTTGCGTATGTTGAACCAGCTTTGCATCCCCGGGATGAATCCTACTTGATCATGATTGATAAGATTTTTAATGTGCTGTTGCAATCGGTTTGCCAATATTTTATTGAAGATTTTTGCATCTCTGTTCATCATGGATATTGGCCTGAAGTTTTGTTTTCTTGTTGAGTCTCTGTCAGGTTTTGGTATCAGGATGATGTTGGTCTCATAAAATGATTTGGGAAGGGTTCCCTCTTTTTGGATTATTTGAAATAGTTTCAGAAGGAATGGTACCAGATCCTCTTTGTGTGTCTGCTAGATTTCAGCTGTGAACTCATCTCGACCTGGGCTTTTTTTGTGTGGTGGGCTCTTAATTGCTGCCTCAACTTCAGACCTTGTTATTGGTCTATTCGTAGTTTCGGCTTTCTCCTGGATTATGTTTGGAGGACACAGTCGTCCTGGAATTTATCCATTTCTTCCTGATTTACTAGTTTATGTGTATAGAGCTGTTTGTAGTATTCTCTGATGATGGTTTGAATTTCTGTGGAATCTGTGCTGATTCCTTCTTTATCTTTTTTTTATTGCATCCAGATCTTTCAATTTTGATGATACGGTGTCTATTTTGGATCTCTCCACTCTTCTCATGTGGGCACTTATTGCTATATATTTTCCTCTACAGTCTGTTTAAATGTGTCCCAGAGATTCTGGTACGTTGTGTCTTCATTTTCATTGGTTTCAAAGAACATCTTTATTTCTGCCTTCATTTCATTGTTTATCCAATCAACATTCAAGAGCCAGTTGTTCAGTTTCCATGAAGCTGTGTGGTTCTGAGTTATTGTCTGAATTCTGAGTTCCAACTTGATTGCACTATGGTCTGAGAGACTGTTTGTTATGATTTCAATTGTTTTGCATTTGCTGAGGAGTGCTTTACTTCCAATTATGTGGTCAATTTTGGAGTAGGTGTGATGTGGTGCTGAGATGAATGTATATTCTGTGAATTTGGGGTGAAGAGTTCTGTAAATGTCTATCAGGTTTGCTTGATCCAGGTCTGAGTTCAAGTCCTGGATATCCTTGTTAATTTTCTGTCTGGTTGATCTGTCTGATATTGACAGTGTAGTGTTAAAGTCTCCCAATATTATTGTGTGGAAGTCTAAGTCTCTTTGTAAGTCTTTAAAAATTTGCCTTATATACCTTGGTACTCCTGCATTGGGTCCGTATATATTTAGAATTGTTAGCTCTTCTTGTTGTATCGATCCTTCTACCATTATGTAATGACCTTCTTTGTCCCTTTTGATCTTTGTTGCTTTAAAGTCTATTTTATCAGAGAGGAGAATTGCATCTCCTCCTTTTTTTTGCTCTCCATTTGCTTGGTAAATCTTCATCCAACTCTTTATTTTGAGCCTTTGTTATCCCTGAGTGTGAGGTGGGTTTCCTGGGTACAGCACACCTATGGGTTTTGGTTTTTTATCCAATTTGCCAGTCTGTGTCTTTTGATTGGTGCATTTAGCCCATTTACATTTATGGTTAATATTGTTATGTGTGAATTTGATACTGCCATTTTGATGATAGCTGGCTGTTTTGCCCTTTGGTTCATGTAGATTCTTCATTTGGTTGATGGTCTTTAGCATTTGGTATGCTTTTAGGATGGCTGGTACTGGTTGTTTCTTTCTATGTGTAGTGCCTCTTTCAGGAGCTCTTGTAAAGCAGGCCTAGTGGTGACAAAATCTCTGAGTACTTGCTTGTTCGTGAAGGATTTTATTTTTTCTTCACTTATGAAGCTCAGTTTGGCTGGATATGAAATTCTGGGTTGAAAGTTCTTTTCTTTAAGGATGTTGAATATTGGCCCCCACTCTCTTCTGGCTTGTAGAGTCTCTGCTGAGAGATCTTCTGTGAGTCTGATGGGCTTCCCTTTGTTGGTTACCCGCCCTTTCTCTCTGGCTGCCCTTAGTATTTTCTCCTTCATTTCAACCATGGTGAATCTGACCATTATGTGCCTTGGGGTTGCTCTTCTTGTGGAGTGTCTTTGTGGTGTTCTCTGTATTTCCTGGAGTTGAGTATTGACCTGTCTTGCTAGGTTGGAGAAATTTTCCTGGATAATATTCTGAAGAATGTTATCCAGCTTGGATTCATTCTCTTTATCACATTCTTGTACACCTATCATACGTAGGTTGGGTCTCTTCACATAGTCCCACATTTCTTGGAGATTTTATTCATTCCTTTTTGTGCTTTTTTCTTTAATCTTGGTTTCTCGTTTTATTTGATTGAGTTGATCTTCAACTTCTGATATTCTTTCTTCTGCTTGGTCAATTCGGTTGTTGAAACTTGTGCATGCTTCGCGAAGTTCTTGTGTTGTGTTTTTCAGCTCCTTCAATTTATTCATATTCCTCTCTAAATTGTCCATTCTTGTTATCAATTCCTCGAATCTCTTTTCAAATCTTTTTTCAAGGTTCTTAGTTTGTTTGCACTGATTTAGAACATATTCTTTTAGCTCAATGAAGTTTCTCATTATCCACTTTCTGAAGTCTGATTCTGTCATTTTCTCACACTCATTCTCCATCCCGCTTTGTTTCCTTGCTGGTGAGGAGTTTTGGTCCTTTGTAGGAGGTGAGGTGTTTTGGTTTCGGGTGTTTTCCCCCTTTCTGCGCTGTTTTTTCCCCCATATTTATGGATTTATCCACCTGTCGTCTTAGTAGTTGCTGATTTTTCAGTTGGTTCTCTGTGTGGATGCTGAGATTGTTGATGATGAAGTATTTCTGTTACTTAGTTTTTTTTCTAATTGTCTATCCCCTCTGCTGTATGAGTGCTGAGGTCCACTCCAGGCCCTGCTTGTCTGCAGTATACCTGTAGCAGCTTTGGAACAGTGAGAGATAATACCAGTTTCTTTTTCTGCTGTCTTTGTTCCAGAATGATGCCCACCAAATGTCAGTCTTATTAGTCCTTTTTTGGGGTGACTCTTTGGATATACAGGGGTCAGGGATCTGCTTAAGGAGACGGTTTGTGCTTTATAGGAGCTCCAGTGCTGAGCTGTGAGCTCCATTGTTCATTCAGGGTTGTTGGTAGTTTGTTTATGTCTGCTGCAATAGAACTCATAAAACACCACCCTTTTTTTTCCGCCTTAGATGCTCTGTCTCAGGGAGTTGGGGCTTTATTTATGAGTATCTGTTGCAGTGTCCTGCCCCACTAGGAGGAAGTCTGTTCATTATTTGCCTGTAGGGTCTCTGCCCTGCTAGCGAGGGTCCACCCTGTTCCTGCTGGGCTCCATTCTGCTTTGGAGCGCTCCCCCCTGCTGGCAGAGTCTCTCTCTTATGGCAGGTTGCCTCGGCAATGTCAGGCTGTGTCAGCCCTTGGAGGTACTTCAGTAGGGGCGGATCGCGTCAGTAATGGTGGACGCCCCTCCCTCACCGGGCTGCACCGTCCTAGATGCTGGCAGCAAAACTCTCAGCCCTAATGCCTCCAGTCACCGCCCTCCTTGTCCCCTTGAGGGTGGGACTCGCCAAGCCCGATCACCCAGCTCCCTGCCTCAGAGTCCATCCTCTCTCTCTCTCTCTCTCCCTCTCTGCAAGCTGAAAGGTCGACCTCTCACTGGCGCCCCAGTAGCCTGCTGATAGGACACTGGGATCCATGCGATTTTCCATGCCACTGCCCACTGCACTGGCTCAGATCACGCTTCCCAGGAAACTCCTGGTCTGGCTCACTGTCCAAGTCCCATTCAATCAAGTGGACATGCCAATCTGCCCTTCCAAATCTCAAATTGCCCGTTTATCAGGGCACCCAGACCCGTGAGTTCCATGCCAGGTCCCGCTGCCTCGCTGGCTGAAGCGGCCACATGAGCCAGCTGTTTTAGCTGGCTTTACTAGCATTCCATGTCTTTCCCATACCTGGGACTTTCAAAGCTCTGTGGGCACAAAAGGTCCATTCGAGAATGCAGCTAGGACTCACCCTTTGTGCCTTCACTGAGATCTGCAATCCTGAGTCACTTCTATGACAGCATCTTGCGAGTATCCTCAGGGTTCTATTTGGTACTACCAGTCGTTGAGAATCTTGTTGAATAATTGACAATGGAGCAATAGTCAGGTGTCTTTTTATATAATCTATCCTTCAAGTTTCAGTGACTAATAACCTTCTATGGAGTAATCAAGATGCTGTTTAAGATTGCCACGAATTAAGTGCCTTCCTGAATGATACTCACCTGGGTGATGGTTGGGAGTCTATTTCATATGAACTCTTGTTTTGGGTATCACTGAGTAATACACACCTGAGGCAGTGACAGGAGTCTGTTTGGTATGGATGCTCAAACGAAACCTGTTTGATTAATGCACACATGGATAACAATGAGGAGTATGTGTCATATGGCTACTCCTTCACACAAACAGTGAATAATGCACATGTGGGGTAATTAGAAGTCTGTTTCCTATGGCCCCTCTTTCACAGCCTCACTGAGTATTACGCACTTGTGATAAAGTCTGGAGTATATTTTTTATTTCCAATCATTCAGAGAATTACTAAATAATGCACACCTGTGGAATAGTCAGAAGTCTCTTTCCTATAGCCACTCGTTAAGAGCCTCACTAAGTGTAAACAATTAGGGAAAGAGTCAGTATTTACCTTTATCCCGTCATTCAGAGTCTTGCTAAATAATGCACACCTGTGGAATAGTTAGGAGACTCTTTCCTGTGGCCTCAAACTCGGAGTGTCACTGAATAAGGTGGTGGAGTCAGAAGTTTATTTCATGGAGACACATATTCAGAGCCTCGATAAATAAAAGAGGCCCTTGCTGTAGTAAGGAATCTAATTAACATGGACACACCTTCTGAGCCTCAGTGAATAATACACACATGGAGAATAATTCGGAGTCTAATTTCCATGGACCTTCATTCAGAGCCATGGTAAATAATGTAAACCTGTGGAGTAGCCAGATGTCTGTTAAATTAGGACACAAATTGATAGCCTCAGTGGATAATATGCACATGTGGATTAGTAAGGATTCCATTTTGTATGGCCACTGATTCATAACCTCAGTGAAAAATGCACAAATGTAAAGTACTAAGCAGTCTATTTCATATAGACACTCATTCAGACATTCACTGAATAACACAAATATTTAAGATAGACAGCATCCTCTTTCATATGGTCAAAAAGAAAGAGCCTCACTGAGTAATGCACACCTGGGGAAGTGTTAGGAGTCTACTTTATACAGCCTCTCATTTACAGCCTCAGGGAATAATGCACTCTTTTGGAATAGACACTAGTCTATTTTATATGGCCATGAAAAGCCAAGCCTGAGTGAGTAATACCCAGCTTTAAAATATCATTAGTCTACCTCATATGCCCAAGTATTTAGAGTCAGAGTCAATAATATACGCCTGTGGACTAGTAGAAAAAGAATTTCATATGGCCAAAAAGTTTCAGAGCCTCAGTCAATAATACATACCTGGGAAAAACTCAGGATTCTATTACATGTGGCATTAATTTCAGAGCTTCATTGAATAGGAAACACCTGTATTGCAGTCAGAATCCTGTTTAATACAGCCACATATTCAGAGCTTAACTGAGTAACATACACCTTGTGAAAAGTCAGGATTCTATTTCGTATAGCCACTCATTCAGAAGCGAATGTAAAAACGCACGCCTGAGGAGTATTCAGGAATCTTTATTTTCTGGCCACTCATTCAGAGCTTCACAAAATAATACAGACCTATGGAAACGTCAGAAGTGTACGTCACATGGCCACTTATTCAGTACCTCAGTGAAGAATCATATATATCTGGAAAATACTCAGGATGCTATGATATATAGCCATTTATCCGGAGACTCACGGAATAATGCACACCTAAGGAATAGTCTGGAGACTCCTTGATATGACCCTACCACCACCGACACAGTGGACAATGCAGGACAGGAAAAGAGTCAAGAGGATAGAGTAAAATGTTTATGATATATGGTCACATGTTCAGAATCTCACTGAAGAATACATACGTGAGGAATAGTCAGAGTCAAAGTCATATGGCCACCCAATTTTAGCATTACCGAATAATGCACAATGGGGCAATAGTAAGGAGTCTATTTTATCTGGCCTCTCATTCAGAGCTTCAGTGCATAATATACAGCTGTGACGTATTCAGGACCCGATTTAAGGTAAACCCAAATTAAGCAGCTTTGTGAATGATACACACACGTGTCATATTCAGGAGACTATTTGATATAGACACTCATAGAGAACCTTTTCGGGTACCGCACATGTGTGAAATAATCACTCGTCTGTTTTATATGGCGATTCGTTTGGAGAATCCAAAAGTAATGCACACCTGTGGAGTAAAATGGGTTCTATTTCGTAAGGCCACTCTTTCAGTGTTTTAATGAATATTATGTATATCAGATAAGTCAGGAATGTCTTTCACATGCCCACTCATTCTGGGCCTCTATGAAGGATACTCCCCTCAAGAACAGTCAAGGGTCTTCTTCAAATGGCTACACGTTCAGAGTCTCTGTACGTAATGAACAACTGGGCAATACACCTGAGTCTCTTTTTCTCTATGCCCACTTAGTCAAAGTCTCATTCAATAATACACACCTGGGGAAGTTTGAAGAGTCTACTTCATGTAGCTACTTATTTGGAGCCTCAGTGAATAATGCACACCAGGGCAATAGTCGAGGAGCTTTTATACGGCCGCTCATTTTGTGCCTCACTGAGTAATATACACCTGCGGAATCCTCAGGATTCTATTTGATACTACCACTCGTTGAGAACCTTGTTGAATAATTCACAATGGAACAATAGTCACGTGTCTATTTTATATGGTCTATTATTCAAAGTTTCAGTGAATAATGACCTTCTATGGAGTAATCAGGACGCTGTTTAAGATAGCCACGAATTAAGTGCCTTTCTGAATGATACACACCTGGGTGACAGTCGGGAGTCTATTTCATATGAACTCTAGTTTTGTGTATCACTGAGTAATACACACCTGGTTCAGTGTCAGGAGTCTATTTGGTATGGATGCTCAAACGGAACCTGTTTGATTGATACACTCATGGATAATAATGAGGAGTCTGTGTCATACAGCTACTTTTTCAGAAAACAGTGAATAATGCACATGTGGAGTAATTAGAACTCTGTTTCCTTTGGCCCCTCTTTCACAGCCTCACTGAGTATTATGCACTTGTGATAGAGCCTGTAGTCTATTTTTTATGGCCAATCATTCAGAGTCTCTATATGATGCACAACTGTGGAATAGTCAGAAATCTCTTTCCTATGGCCACTCATTATGAGCCTCACTAAGTGTAAACACCTGGGGAAAGTGTCAGGATTTACCTTTATCCTTTTATTCAGAGTCTCGTTAAATAATGGGCATCTGTGGAATCGTCAAGAGACTCTTTCATGTGGCCTCTAACTCGGAGTGTCACTGAATTATGTGGTGTAGTCAGGAGTCTATTTCATGGAGACACATATTCAGAGCATTGGTGAATAAGACAGGCCCTTGCTCTTGTAAGGAATCTAATTAATATGGCCACATCTTCTGAGCCTCAGTGAATAATCCACACCTGAAGACTAATTGAGAGTCTCTTTTTCATGGACCTTCATTCAGATCCTTGGTAAACAATGAAAACCCGTGGATTAGCCAGGAGTCTGTTATATTAGGACACACATTCATAGCCTCAGTGGATAATATGCACGTGTGGATTAGTCAGGATTCCATTTTGTATGGTCACTGACTCATAACCTCAATAAAAATTGCACAAATATATAGTACTCATCAGTCTATTTCATATAGACACTCATTCAGAGATTCACTGAATATCAGAAATATTTAAGATAGACCACATCCTGTTTCATATGGTCACAAAGAAAGAGACTCACTGAGTAGTATACACCTGGGAAAGTGTTAGGAGTCTACTTTATACAGCCTCTCATTTACAGCCTCAGGGAATAATGCACACGTGTGGAATAGACGCTAGTCTATTTCATATGGCCATGAAAAGCAAAGCCTGAGTGAGTAATAAGCAACTATGGAATAGTCACTAGTCTACTCCATATGCCCAAGTATTTAGAGTCAGAGTCAGTAATACACGCCTGTGGACTAGTCAGAAAACAACTTTATATGGCCAAGGATTTTCAGAGCCTCAGTGAATAATACATACCTGGGAAATACTCAGGACGCTATTACATGTGGCATCAATTTCAGAGCTTCATTGAATAGGAAACACGTGTATTGTAGTCAAAATTCTGTTTCATACAGCCACATATTCAGAGCCTAACTGAGTAACATACGCCTTGGGAAAAGTCAGGATTCTATTTCGCATAGTCACTAATTTAGAGGCGAATATAAAAACGCACGCCTGAAAAGTATTCAGGAGTCTCTATTTTCGGGCCACTCATTCAGAGCTTTACAGAATAATACAAACCTATGGAAACGTCAGGAGTGTACTTCACATGGTCACTTATTCAGGACCTTCGTGTAGAATCATATATATCAAGAAAATACTCAGGATTCTATGATATATAGCCACTTATTTGGAGACCCACTGAATAATGCACACCTAAGGAATAGTCTGGAGACTCTTTGATATGACCCTACACCCAGCGACTCAGTGGACAATGCAGAACTGGAAAATAGTCAAGAGGATAGAGTTAGGAGTTTATGTTATTTGGTCACTCGTTCAGAATCTCAGTGAAGAATACACGCATGGGAAATTGTCAGGGTCCAAGTCATATGGCCACCCAATCACAGCATTACCGAATAATGCACAATGGGGCAATAGTAAGGAGTCTATTTCATGTGGCCTCTCATTCAGAACTTCAGTGCATAAAAAACAGCTGTGGAGTAGTCAGGACCCGATTTAAGGTAGCCCCAAATTAAGCAGCTCCGTGCATGATACATCCAAGTGTCAGAGTCAGAAGACTCTTTGATGTAGACACTCATACAGAACCTTTTCGAGTACTGCACATATTGGGAATAATCACTTGTCTGTTGCATATGGTGATTCGTTTGGAGAATCTAAAAGTAACGCACACCTGTGGAGTAAAATGTGTTCTATTTTGTAAGGCCACACTTTCAGTGCTTTAGTGAATAGTATGTATATCTGATAAGTCAGGAATCCCTTTCACATGGCCACTCTTTCAGGGCCTTTGTGAAGAACACTTCCCTCAAGAATAGTCAATGGTCTACTTCAAATGGCTATAGGATGAGAGTCTCTGTACCTAATGAACACCTGGGCAATACACCTGAGTCTTTTTTTTTCATGCCCACTTAGTCAGAGTCTCATTCAATAATACACACCTGGGGAAGAGGGAAGAGTGTTCCTCATGTAGTCACTCATTTAGAGCCTCAGTTAATAATGCACACCAAGGTAATATTCAAGAAGCTTATATACAGCCATTCATTTTGTGCTTCACTGAGTGATATACACCTGAGAAATCCTCAGGATTCTATTTGTTACTACCACGCATTGAGAACCTTGCTGAATAATTCACAATGGAGCAATAGTCAGGTGTCTATTTTATATGGTCTATCATTCAAAGTTTCAGTGAATAATGACCTTCTATAATCAGGAAGCAGTTTAAGATAGCCACGAATTAAGAGCATTCCTGAATGATACACACCTGGGTGACATTCGGGAGTCTATTTCATATGAACTCTAGTTCTGTGTTTCGCTGAGTAATACACACCTGGGGCAGTGTCAGGAATCTATTTGGTATGGACGTTCAAACGGAACCTGTTTGATTAATGCACACATAGATAACAATGTGGAGTCTCTGTCATAAGGCTACTCCTTCAGACAAACAGTGAATAATGCACATGTGGAGTAATTAGAGGTCTGTTTCCGTTGGCCCCTTTTTCACAGCCTCACTGAGTATTACGCACTTGTGATAGAGTTTGGAGTCTATTTTTTATGGCCGCTCATTCAGAGAATCACTAAATAATGCATACTTGCGGAATAGTCAGAAGTCTCTTTTCTATGGCCAATCGTTAAGAGCCTCACTGAGTGTAAACAACTGGGGAAAGATTCAGAATTTACCTTTTTCCCCTCATTCAGAGTCTCGCTAAATAATGCGCACCTGTGGAATAGTCAGGAGACTCTTTCATGTGGCCTCTAACTCAGTGTGTCACTGAATAATGTGGTGTAGTCAGGAATCTATTTCATGAAGACACATATTCAGAGCCTCAGTGAATAAGACAGGCCCTTGCTGAAGTAAGAAATCTAATTAATATGGCTACATCTTCTGAGCCTTACTGAATAGTACACTCCTGGAGAATAATGGGGAGCCTATTTCTCATGGACTTTTATTCAGAGCCTCGGTAAATAATGTACACCCGTGGAGTAGCCAGGAGTCTGTTATATTAGGACACACATTCATAGCCTCACTGGATAATATGCACGTGTGGATTTGTCAAGATTCCATTTTGTATGGCCAGTGACACATAACGTCAGTGAAAAACACACAAATGTACTCAGCAGTCTATTTCATATAGACACTCATTCAGAGATTCACTGAATTACACAAATATTAAAGATAGACATCATCCTGTTTCGGAGCCTCAATGAGTAATGCACACCTGGGGAAGTGTTAGGAGTCTAATTTGTACAGCCTCTCATTTACAGACCCAGGGTATCAAGCACACGTGTGGAATACACACTAGTCTATTTTATATGGCCACGAAAAGCAAAGCCTTAGGGAGTAATAAGCAACTTTGGAATAGTCACTTGTCTACTCCATATGCCCAAGTATTAAGAGTCAGAGTCAATAATACACGCCTGTGGACTGGACAGAAGACAATTTCATATGGCCAAAATGTTTCAGAGCCTCAGTGAATAATACATACCTGGGAAATACTCAGGACGCTATTACATGTGGCATCCATTTCAGAGCTTCATTGAATAGAAAACACCTGTATTGTAGTCAGAATCCTGTTTCATACAGCCACATATTCAGAGTGTAACTGAGTAACATAGGCCTTGGAAAAAGTCAGGATTCTATTCCGTATAGCCACTCATTGAGAGGTGAATGTAAAAACGCACGCCTGTGGAGTATTCAGGAGTTTCTATTTTATGGCCACACTTTGAGAGCTTCACAGAATAATAAAGACCTAAGGAAACGTCAGGAGTGTGCTTCACATGGCCATTTAATCAGGACCACAGTGGAGAATCACATATATCTGGAAAATACTCAGGATTCTAGGATATATAGCCACTTATCTGGAGACTCATGGAATAATGAACACCTAAGGAATAGTCCGGAGACTCTGGTACGACCCTACACCCAGCGACTGAGTGGCCAATGCAGAACTGGAAAATAGTCAAGTTGGTAGTCAGGAGTTTATGTTATGTGGTCACTCTTTCAGAAGTCATTGAAGAATACACACCTGGGGAATAGTCAGAGTCCAAGTCATATGGCCACCCAATCACAGCATTACTGAATAATGCACAATGGGGCAATAGTAAGGAGTCTATTTCATGTGGCCTCTCATTCACAGCTTCAGTGCATAATAAACATCTGTGGAGTAGTCAGGACCCGATTTAAGGTAGGCCCAAATTAAGCATCTCAGTGAATGATACACACACGTGTCAGAGTCAGGAGACTATTTGATATAGACACTCATACAGAACCTTTTCGAGTACTGCAAATGTGGGGAATAATCACTAGTCTGTTACATATGGTGATTCGTTTGGTGAACACGAAAGTAACGCACACCTGTGGAGTAAAATTGGTTCTATTTTGTAAGGCCACTCTTTCAGTGTTTTAGTGAATATTATGTATATCTGATAAGTCAGGGATCTATTTCACATGGCCACTCGTTCAGGGCCTCTGTGCAGAACACTCCTCTCAAGAATTGTCAAGGGTCTACTTCAAATGGCTGCAAGTTCAGAGTCTCTATATGTAATGAACACTTGTGCAATACACTTGAGTCTCTTTTTTTTATGCCCACTTAGTCAGAGTCTCATTCAATAATACACACCTGGGGAAGAGTGAAGAGTCTACCTCATGTAGCCATCCTTTTAGAGCCTAAGAGAATAATGCACACCAGGGTAATATTCGAGCAGCTTTTTTACGGCCACTCATTTTGTGCCTCATTGAGTGATATACACCTGAGTAATCCTCAGAATTTTATTTGATACTACCACTCGTTGAGAACCTTGTTGAATAATTCACAATGGATCAATAGTCAGGTGTCGATTTTACATGGTCTATCATTCAAAGGTTCAGTGAATAATGACTTTCTATTGAGTAATCAGGACGCTGTTTAAGATAGCCACGAATTAAGTGCCTTCCTGAATGATATACACCTGGGTGACAGTTGGGAGTTTATTTCATATGAATTCTAGTTTTGTGTATCGCTGAGTAATACACACCTGGGGCAGTGTCAGGAGTCTATTTGGTATAGACGCTCAAACAGAACCTGTTTGATTAATGCACACATGGATAAAAATGAGGAGTCTGTGTCATACAACTACTCCTTCAGAGAAACAGTGAATAATGCACATGTGGAGTAATTAGAATTCTGTTTCATATGGACACTTTTTCACAGGCTCACTGAGTATTACACACTTGCGATACAGTCTGGAGTCTATTTTTTATGGCCGCTCATTCAGAGAATCACTAAATAATGCACACCGGCAGAATAGTCAGAAGTCTCTTTCCTATGGCCACTCGTTAAGAGCCTCACTATGTGTAAACACCTGGGGAAAGAGTCAGAATTTACCTTTATCCCCTCATTCAGAGTCTCACTAAATAATGCGCACCTGTGGAATAGTCAGGAGACTCTTTCATGTGGCCCCTAACTCAGTGTGTCACTGAATAAGGTGGTGTAGTCAGGAATCTATTTCATGAAGACACATATTCAGAGCCTCAGTGAATAAGAGAGGTTCTTGTTGTAGTAAGAAATCTAATTAACATGGCTACATCTTCTGAGCCTCACTGAATAATACACACCTGGAGAATAATTGGGAGTCTATTTTTCATGAACCTTCATTGAGAGCCTCGGTAAATAATGTACACCCGTGGAGTAGCCAGGAGTCTGTTATATTAGGACACATATTCATAGCCTTAGTGGATAATATGCACGTGTGGATTAGTCAGGATTTTATATTGTATGGCCACTGACTCGTAACCTTAGTGAAAAATGCACAAATGTAAAGTACTCAGCAGTCTATTTCATGTAGACACTCATTCAGAGATTCACTGAATAACACAAATATTTAAGATAGACAGCATCCTGTTTCATATGGTCACACAGGAAGAGCCTCACTGAGTAATTCACACCTGGGGAAGTGTTAGGAGTCTACTTTTTACAGCCTCTCATTTACAGCCTCATGGAATAATGCACACGTGTGGAATAGACACTAAACTGTTTTGTATGGCCACGAAAAGCACAGCCTGACTGATTAGTACACAACTTTGAAATAGTCACTAGTCTACTCCATATGCCCAAGTATTTAGAGTCAGAGTCAATAATACACGCCTGTGGACTAGTCAGAAAACAATTTCATATGGCCAAAGAGTTTCAGAGCCTCAGTGAACAATACATACCTTGGAAATACTCAGGACGCTATTATATGTGGCATCAATTTCAGAGCTTCATTGAGTAGGAAACACCTGTATTGTAGTCAGAATTCTATTTCTTATAGCCTCATATTCAGAGCCTAACTAAATTACATACACCCTGGGAAAAGTCAGGATTCTATTTCGTATAGCCACTCATTTAGAGGCAAATGTATAAACGCACCCATGAGGAATATTCAGGAGTCTCTATTTTATGACCACTCATTGAGAGCTTCACAGAATAATACAGACCTATGGAAATGTCAGGAGGGTACTTCACATGTCCTCTTATTCAGAACCTCAGTGAGGAATTATATATATCTGGAAAGTTCTCAGGATTATATGATATATATCCACTTATTCAGAGACTCACGGAATAATGCACACCTAAGGAATAGTCTGGAGACTATATGATATGACCCTACACCTAGAGAATCAGTGGACCATGCAGAACTGAAAAATAGTCAAGAGGATAGAGTCAGTTGTTTAAGTTATGTGGTCCATTGTTCAGAATCTCACTGAATAATACACACCTGGGGAATAATCAGAATCCAAGTCATATGGCCACTCAATCACAGCATTACAGAATAATACACAATGGTGTATTAGTAAGGAGTCAATTTTATGTGGCCTCTCATTCAGTGTTTCAGTGCATAATAAACAGCTGTGGAGTAGTCAGGACCTGATTGAGGGTAGGCCCAAATTAAGCAGCTCCGTGAATGATACACACACGTGTCAGAGTCAGGAGACTATTTGATATAGACACTCAAACAGAACCTTTTTGAATACTGCACATGTGGGGAATAATCACCATTCTGTTTCATATGGTGATTCGTTTGGAGAATCAAAAAGTAACCCACAACTGTGTAGTAAATTGGGTACTATTTCATAAGGTTACTCTTTCAGTGGTTTATTGAATAATATATATATCTGATAAGTCATGAATCTCTTTCACATGTCCACTCGTTCAGGGCCTCTGTGAAGAACACTCCCCTCAAATATATTCAAGGGCCTACTTCAAATGACTACCCATTCAGATTCTCTGTACCTAATGAACACCTGGGTAATACACCTGAGTCTCTCTCTTTTTTTTTTTTAATTTTTATGGCATTATAGGTATTTGGGTACATGTGCAGAACGTGCATGGTAGTTGAATAGTACACACATGGCAGTGTGTTTTGCTGCCTTCCTTTCCTTCACCCACACTTGGCATTCATCCCCAGGCTAACCCTCCCCAGCCCTTCTGGCTGTCCCTCCCCCTTTTCCCCCAATAGACCCCAGTGTGTAATAGACCTCCTCTCTTTGTCCATCTGTTCTCATTTTTCTCACCCACCTATGAGTGATTATATGCGGTATTTCTTTTTCTGTTCTTGTGTCAGTTTGCTAAGAATGCTGTTCTACAGATTCATCCATGTCCTTACAAAGGACACAAACTCATCATTTTTGATTGCTGCATAATATTCCATGGTATATATGTGCCACATTTTCCCAGTCCAGTCTATCATACTTTAGCATGTGGGTTGGTTCCAGTTCTTTGCTATTGTAAACAGTGCCGCAATGAACATTCCTGTCCATGTGTCCTTATATTAGAACGATTTATAGTCCTTTGAAAAATGCCCGGTAATGGGATTGCTGGGTCAAATGAAATTTCTATTTCTAGGTCCTTGAGGAATCCTCACACTCTCTTCCACAATGGTTGAACTAATTTACACTTCCACCAACAGTGTAAGAGTGTTCCTATTTCTCCACATTCTCTCCAGCATCTGCTGTCTCCAGATTTTTTTAATGATCGCCATTCTAACTAGCGTGCGATTTTATCTAAATGTGGTTTTCATTTGCATCTCTCTAATGATCAGTGATGATGAGCATTTTTTCATTTGTTTGTTGGCCTCATGTGTGTCTTCTTTTCTAAAGTGTCTGTTCACATCCTTGGCCCATTTTTGAATGGGCTTGTTTGTTTTTTTTCCTGTAAATCTGTTTGAGTTCTTTGTAAATTTTGGATATCAGCCCTGTGTCAGATGCGTAAACTGCAAAGATTTTTTCCCATTCTCATGCTTGCCGATTCACTCTAGTGACGTTTCTGTTGCCGTGCAGAAGCTGTGGAATTTGACTAGGTCCCATTTGTCTATTTTGGCTTTTGTTGTCAACGCTTTTGGTGTTTTATTCATGAAGTCCTTGCCTACTCCTATGTCCTGAATGGTTTTGCCTAGATTTTCTTCTAGGGTATTTATGGTGTCAGGTCTTATGTTTAAGTCTTTAATCCATCTGGAGTTAATTTTAGTGTAAGGTGTCAGGAAGGGGTCCAGTTTCTGCTTTCTGCACATGGCTAGCCAGTATTCCCAACACCATTTATTAAATAGGGAATCTTTTCACCATTGCTTCTTTTTGTCTGGTTTATCAAATATTATATGGTTGTAGATATGTTGTGTTGCCTCCGATGCTTCTGTTCTGTTCATTGGCCTATATCTCTGTTTTGATACGAGTACCATTCTGTTTTGATTACTGTAGCCTTGTAGTACCGTTTGAAAACTAGTAGTGTGATGCCTCCCGCTGTGTGTTTTTTGTTTTTTGTTTTTTTTTTTTTTTTTTTTTTTTGCTTAGAATTTACTTGGCTATGCGGGCTCTTTTTTGGTTACATATGAAATTCATGGTGTTTTTTTCCAGTTCTCTGAGGAAATTCAATGGTAGTTTGATGGGGATAGCATTGATTCTGTAAATTACTTTGGGTAGCATAGCCATTTTCACGATATTGATTCTTGCTAACCACGAACATGGAATGTTTCTCCATCTGTTTGAGTCCTCTTTTATTTCGTTGAGCAGTTGTTTGTAGTTTTCTTTGAAAAGGTCCCTTACATTCCTTGTGAGTTGTATTCCTAGGTATTTTATTTTCTTCGTAGCAATTGTGAATGGCAGTTCGTTCTTGATTTGGTTCTCTTTAATTCTGTTATTGGTGTATAGGAATGCTTGTGATTTTTGAACATTTATTTTCTAACCTGTGACTTTGCTAAAGCTGCTTATCAATTTCAGGAGCCTTTGGGCTGAGGTGATGGGTTCTTCTAGGTATACTATCAAGTCTTCTGCAAATAGAGACAATTTGGCTTCCACCTTTCCTATTTGAATACCCTTTATTTCTTTTTCTTGCCTGATTTTTCTGGCTAGAACTTCCAGTACTATGTTGAATAGAACTGGTGAGAGAGGGCATCCTTGTCTAGTGCCAGATTTCAAAGGGAATGCTTCCAGTTTTTGCCCATGCATTATGATATTGGCTTTTGGTTTGTCATAAATAGCTTTTATTACTTTGAGATATGTTCCACCAATACCAAGTTTATTGAGGGTTTTTAGCATAAAGGGCTCTTGAATTTTGTCAAATGCCTTCTCTGTGTCAATTGAGATAATCATGTGGTTTTTGTTTTTGCTTCTGTTTATGTGGTGAATTACATTTATAGACTTGCGTATGTTGAACCAGCCTTGCATCCCCGGGATGAATCCTACTTGATCATGATGGATAAGTTTTTTAATGTGCTGTTGCAATCGATTTGCCAGTATTTTATTGAAGATTTTTTCATGTATGTTCATCATGGGTATTGGCCTGAAGTTTTCTTTTCTTTTTGAGTCTCTGCCGGGTTTTGGTATCAGGATGATGTTGTTCTCATAAAATGATTTGGAAAGGGTTCCCTCTTTTTGAATTATTTGGAATAGTTTCATAAGGAATGGTACCAGATACTTTTTGTGTGTCTAGTAGTTAGTATTTCTTGTCATTGGCTAGGTTTTGAGCTATTTTGATCTTGCTCCTCTAGTTCTTTCAATTTTGATGATAGGGTGCCATTCTTCTCAGGTGGGCACTTATTGCTATATATTTCCCTCTGCAGACTGTTTAAATGTGTCCCAGAGATTCTGGTACGTTGTGTCTTCATTCTCGTTGGTTTCAAAGAACTTCTTTATTTCTGTCTTCATTTCATTGTTTATCCAATCAACATTCAAGAGCCAGTTGTTCAGTTTCCATGAAGCTGTGTGGTTCTGAGTTATTTTCTGAATTTTGTTTTCCAACTTGATTGCACTATGGTCTGAGAAATTTTTTTATGATTTCAGTTGTTTTGCATTTCCTGAGGAGTGCTTTACTTCCAATTATGTAATCAATTTTGGAGTAGGTGTGATGTGGTGCTGAGAAGAATGTATATTCTGTGGATTTGTGGTGAAGAGTTCTGTAAATGTCTATCAGGTTTGCTTGTTCCAAGTCTGAGTTCAAGTCCTGGATATCCTTGTTAATTTTCTGTCTGGTTGATCTGTCTGATATTGACAGTAGAGTCTTAAAATCTCCCAATATTAGTATTATTGTTTTAATCTAATTTTTTTAATATTTTAAATTTTTATTGCATTATAGGTTTTGGGGTATATGTGCAGAGTGTGCAAGATAGTTGCATAGGTACACACATTTCAGTGTGCTTTGCTGCCTTCCTCCCCTTCACCCCCACTTGGCATTTATCCCCAGGCTATCCCTCCCCAGAGCATCGCACTGTCCCTCCTCCTTCCCCCCAATAGACCCCAGTGTGTAGTAGACACCCTCCCTGTGTCCATGTTTTCTCATTTTTCTCGCCCGCCTATGAGTGAGAATATTCGGTATTTGTTTTTCTGTTCTTGTGTCAGTTTGCTGAGAATGATGTTCTCCAGATTCATCCATGTCCTTACAAAGAACACAAACTCATCATTTTTGGTTGCTGCATAATATTTTATGGTGTATATGTGCCACATTTTTCAAGTCTAGTCTATCATTGATGGGCGTTTGAGTTGGTTCCAGGTCTTTGCTATCGTAAACAGTGCTGCAATGAACATTCATGTTTATGTGTCCTTATAGTAGAACAATTTATAGTCCTTTGGATATATAGCCAGTAATGGGATTGCTGGGTCAAATGAAATTTCTATTTTTAGGTCCTTGAGGAATCGCCACACTGTCTTCCACAATGGTTGAACAAATTTACACTCCCACCAACAGTGTAAGAGGGTTTCTATTTTTCCAGATCCTCTCCAGCATCTGCTGTCTCCAGATTTTTTAATGATCGCCATTCTAACTGGCGTGAGATGGTATCTCAATGTGGTTTCGATTTGCATCTCTCTAATGACCAATGATGATGAGCATTTTTTCATGTGTTTTTTGGCCTCATATACATCTTCTTTTGTAAAGTGTCTGTTCATGTCCTTTGCCCATTTTTGAATGGGCTTGTTTGGTTTTTTTTCTGTAAATCTGTTTGAGTTCTTTGTAAATTCTGGATATCAGCCCTTTGTCAGATGTGTAAACTGCAAAGATTTTTTCCCATTCTGTTGGTTGCCGATTCACTCTAGTGACTGTTTCTTTTGCCATACAGAAGCTGTGGAGTTTGCTTAGGTCCCATTTGTCTATTTTGGCTTTTGTTGCCAATGCTTTTGGTGTTTAATTCATGAAGTCCTTGCCTACTCCTATGTCCTGAATGGTTTTGCCTAGATTTTCTTCTGGGTTTTTATGGTGTCAGGTCTTATGTTTAAGTCTTTAATCCATCTGGAGTTAATTTTAGTGTAAGCTGTCAGGAAGGGGTCCAGTTTCTGCTTTCTGCAAATGGCTAGCCAGTTTTCCCAACACCATTTATGAAACAGGGAATCCTTTCCCCTTTGCTTGTTTTTGTCTGGTTTATCAAAGATTATATGATTGTAGATATGTTGTGTTGCCTCCGATGCCTCTGTTCTGTTCCATTGGTCTATATCTCTGTTTTGGTACCAGTACCATGCTGTTTTGATTACTGTAGCCTTGTAGTATAGTTTGAAGTCTGGTAGTGTGATGCTTCCCGCTGTGTCCTTTTTGCTTAGAATTGACTAGGCTATGCGAGCTCTCTTTTGGTTTTATATGAAGTTCATGGTGGTTTTTTCCAGTTCTGTGAAGAAATTCAATGGTAGTTTGATGGGGATAGCATTGATTGTGTAAATTACTTTGGGCAGTATAGCCATTTTCACGATATGGATTCTTCCTAACCACTAACATGGAATGTTTCTCCATCTGTTTGTGTCCTCTATTATTTCGTTGAGCTGTGGTTTGTAGTTTTCCTTAAAGAGGTCCCTTACGTTCCTTTTGAGTTGTATTCCTAGGTATTTTATTTCCTTTGTAGCAATTTTGAATGGCAGTTCGTTCTTGATTTGGATCTGTTTAAGTCTGCTATTCGTGTATAGTAATGCTTGTGATTTTTGAACATTGATTTTCTATCCTGTGACTTTGCTAAAGTTGCTTATCTGTCTGAGAAACCTTTGGGCTGAGGTGATGGGGTGTTCTAGGTATACTGTCATGTCTTCTGCAAATAGAGACAATTTGGCTTCCACGTTCCCTATTTGAATACCCTTTATTTCTTTTTCTTGCCTGATTGCTCTGGCTAGAACTTCCAGTACTATGTTGAAAAGAGTGGTGAGAGAGGGCATCCCTGTCTAGTGCCGGATTTCAAAGGGAATGCTTCCAGTTTTTGCCCGTTATGTATGATATTGGCTGTTGGTTTGTCATAAATAGCTTTTATTACTTTGAGATATGTTTCATCAATACCAAGTTTATTGAGGGTTTTTAGCATAAAGTGCTGTTGAATTTTGTCAAATGCCTTCTCTGCATCAATTGATATAATCATGTGATTTTTGTTTTGCTTCTGTTTATGTGGTGAATTACATTTATAGACTTGCGTATGTTGAACCAGCCTTGCATCCCCAGGATGAATCCGACTTTATCATTATGGATAAGTATTTAGTGTGCTGTTGCAATTGGTTTGCCAGTATTTTATTGAAGATTTTTGCATCTATGTTCATTATGGATATTGGCCTGAAGTTTTCTTTTCTTGTTGAGTCTCTGCCGGGTTTCGGTATCAGGATGATGTTGGTCTCATAAAATGATTTGGGAAGGGTTCCCTCATTTTGAATTATTTGGAATAATTTCAGAAGGAATGGTACTAGATCCTCTGTGTGTCTGGAAGAATTCGGCTCTGAACCCATCTGGACCTGGGCTTTTTTTTTGTGGTAGGCTCTTAATTGCTGCCTCAACTACAGACCTTGTTATTGGTCTATTTGTAGTTTCGGCTTCCTCCTGGTTTAGGCTTGGGAGGACACAGGCGTCCAGGAATTTATCCATTTCTTCCTGGTTTACTAGTTTATGTGCATATAGTTGTTTGTAGTATTCTCTGATGATGGTTTGAATTTCTGTGGAATCTGTGGTGATTTCTTCTTTATCATTTTTTATTGCATCTATTTGATTGTTCTCTCTTTTCTTTTTTAACAGTCTGGCTAGTGGTCTTTCTATTTTGTTGATCTTTTAGAAAAAACAGCTCTTGGATTTATTGATCTTTTGAAGGGTTTTTCTTGACTCCATCTCCTTCAGTTCTGCTCTGATCTTAGTTATTCCTTGTCTTCGGCTAGGTTTTGAGCCTTTTTGATCTTGCTCCTCTAACTCCTTCAATTTTGACGATAGGGTGTCCATTTTGAATCTTTCCACTTTTCTCATGTGGGCACTTATTGCTATATATTTTCTTCTACAGACTGTTTCAAATGTGTCCCAGAGATTCTGGTACGTTGTGTCTTCATTCTCATTGATTTTGAAGAACTTCTTTATTTCTGCCTTCATTGCATTGTTTATCCAATCAGCATTCAAGAACCAGTTGTTCAGTTTCCATGAAGCTGTGTGGATTGGGGTTATTTTCTGGTTTCTGAGTTCCAACTTGATTGCACTGTGATCTGAGAGACTGTTCCTTATGATTTCAGTTGTTTTGCATTTGCTGAGGAGTGCTTTACTTCCAATTATTTGGTCAATTTTGGAGTAGGAGTGATGTGATGCTGATCAGAATGTATAGTCTGTGGATTTGGGGTGAAGAGTTCTGTAAATATTTATCAGGTTTGCTTGTTCCAGGTCTGAGTTCAAGTCCTGGATATCCTTGTTAATTTTCTGTCTGGTTGATCTGTCTGCTATTGACAGTGGAGTGTTAAAGTCTCCCACTATTATTGTGTGGGAGTCTGAGTCTGTTTGTAAGTCATTAAGAACTTGCCTTATATATCTGGGTGCTCCTGCATTGGGTCCATATATACTTACAATCGTTAGCTCTTCTTGTTGTATCGATCCTTCTACCATTATGTAATGACCTTCTTTGTCCCTTTTGATCTTTGTTGTTTTAAAGTCTATTTTATCAGAGACGAGAATTGCAACTTCTGCTTTTTTTGCTCTCCATTTGCTTGGTAAATCTTCCTCCATCCCTTTATTTTGAGCCTTTGTGTATTCTTGCGTGTGAGGTGGGTTTCCTGTATACAGCACACTGATGGATTTTGGCTTTTTATCCAATTTGCCAGCCTGTGTCTTTTGATTGGTGCATTTAGCCTATTTACATTTAGGGTTAATATTGTTATGTGTGAATTTGATACTGTCATTTTTATGCTAGCTGGCTGTTTTGCCCATTGGTTCATGTAGATTCTTTATTTTGTTGATGGTCTTTAGCATTTGGTATGCTTTAAGATGGCTGGTACTGGTTGTTACTTTCTATGTGTAATGCCTCTTTCAGTAGCTTTTGTAAAGCAGGCCTAGTGGTGACAAAATCTCTGAGTACTTGCTTGTTCATGAAGGATTTTATTTTTCCTTCACTTATGAAGCTCAGTTTGGCTGGATACGAAATTCTGGGTTGAAAGTTCTCTTCTTTAAGGATGTTGAATATTGGCCCCCACCCTCTTCTGGCTTGTAGAGTCTCTGCCGAGAGATCTGCTGTGAGTCTGAAAGGCTTCCCTGTGTGGGTGACCCGACCTTTCTCTCTGGCTGCCCTTAGTATTTTCTCCTTCATTTCAACCCTGGTGAGTCTGATGATTATGTGTCTTGGGGTTGCTCTTCTTGCGGATTATCTTTGTGGTGTTCTCTGTATTTCCTGGAGTTGAGTATTGACCTGTCTTGCTAGGTTGGGGAGATTTTCCTGCATAATAACCTGAAGAGTGTTTTCCAGCTTGGATTCATTCTCTTCATCACATTCTGGTACACCTATCAAACCTAGGTTGGGTCTCTTCACATAGTCCCACATTTCTTGGAGATTTTGTTCATTCCTTTTTGTGCTTTTTTTTTTGATCTTGGTTTCTCGTTTTATTTCATTCAGTTGATCTTCGACTTCTGATATTCTTTCTTCTCCTTGGTCAATTCGGCTGTTGAAACTTGTGCATGCTTCACGAAGTTCTCGTGTTGTGTTTTTCAGCTTCTTCAATTCATACATATTCCTCTCTAAGTTGTCCATTCTTGTTATCATTTCCTCGAATCTTTTTTCAAATCGTTTTTCAAGGTTCTTAATTTCTTTGCACTGATTTAAAACGTGTTCTTTTAGCTCATTGAAATTTCTCATTATCCACTTTCTGATGTCGGATTCTGTCATTTCATCAAACTCATTCTTCGTCCATCTTTGTTCCCTTCCTGGTGAGGAGTTTTGGTCCTTTGTAGGGGGTGAAGTGTTTTGGTTTCGTGTGTTTTTCTGCTTTCTGCGCTGGTTTCATCCCATCTTTATAGATTTATCCACCTGTCGTATTACGAGTTGCTGATTTTTCAATTGGGTCTCTGTGTGGACACCCAGATTGTCGATGATGAGGCATTTCTGTTACTTAGTTTTCCTTCTAATGGTCTAGCCCCTCTGCTGTACAAGTGCTGAGGTCCACTCCAGGCCCTGTTTGTCTGGGGTATACCTGTAGCAGCTGCAGAACAGTGAGGGATGATACCAGTTTCTCCTTTTGCTATGTTTGTTTCAGAATGATGCCCACCAAATGTCAGTCTGATTAGTCCTTTTTTGGGGTGACAACTCTTTGGATCTACAGGGGTCAGGGAGCTGCTTGAGGAGACGGTCTGTGCTTTATAGGAGCTCCAGTGCTGAGCTGTGAGCTCCGTTTTTTATTCAGCATTGTTCAGAGGATGTGTTTATGTCTGCTTCAATAGAACTCATAAACCCCCCCTTTTTCCCCCTTAGATGCTCTGTCTCAGGGAGTTGGGGCTTTCTTTGTGAGTATCTGTTGCACTGTCCTGCCCACTAGGTGGCAGTCTATTCACTATTTTTCTGCTGGGGCTCTGCCCTGCTAGCTCGGGTTCACCCTGTTGCTGCAGGGCTCCATTCTGCTGTGGCTTGCTCCGCCCTGCCGTTGCTTGCTCCGCCCTGCTTGTGAAATCTCTCTTTTATGGTAGGTTGCCTCGGCAACAACAGGCTGCGTCAGCCCTGGGCGGTACTTCAGTAGGGGGCTATTGCATCAGTAGTTGAGGACGTCCCTGTTGCACCAGGCTGCACTGTCCTAGATGCCGGCAGCAAAACTCTCAGCCCTGAGCACATCCAATCCCTGCACTGCTTGTCCCCATCAGGGTGGGACCCGCCGAGCAAGATCACCCTGCTCCCTGCCTCAGATTTCATCCTCTCTCACTCTCTCTCTTCCTCTCCCCAAGCTGAACGGTTGACTCTTTCACTGGCGCCCCAGTAGCCTGCTGATAGGGCACTGGGATCCGTGCCATCTCCCGTGCCGCTGCCCACTGTGCTAGCTCAGATCACGTTTCCCAGGAATCTTCTGATCTGGCTCATTGTCCAAGTCCCATTCAATCAGATGGACATGCCAATGTGCCCTTCCAAATCTCAGATTGCCTGTTTAACAGGGCACCCAGAGCAGTGACTTTTGTGCCTGGTGCGGCTGTGCTGTGGAACTGGCCGAAGAGGCCAGGCGAGCCGGCTGTGCTAGTGTCCCCTGTCTCTTCAACACCTGGGACTTTCAACGTTCTGTGGGCAAAAAAGATCTTTCCGAGAATGTGGCTAGGACACACCCTCTGTGCCTTCACTGAGAGCTGCTATCTGGGGTTGCCTCTATGACGCCATCTTGTTAGTCCTCAGTCTCCCACTATTGTTGTGTGGGAGTCTAAGTCTCTTTGTAAGTCATTAAGAACTTGCCTTATATATCTAGGTGCTCCTGCTTTGGGTCCATATATATTTAGAATCCTTAGCTCTTCTTGTTGTAGCCACTCATTTAGAGCCTCAGTGAATAATGCACACCAGGGTAATAGTCGAGCAGCTTTTATACGGCCACTCATTTTGTGCCTCACTGAGTGATATACACCAGAGGAATCCTCAGGATTCTATTTGATACTACCAATCATTGAGAACCTTGTTGAATAATTCACAATGGAACAATAGTGAGGTGTCTCATTTGCAGCCTCAGGGAATAATGCACACGTGTTGAATACACACTAGTCTGTTTTATATGGCCACGAAAAGCATAGCATGAGTGAGTAGTATGCAACTTTGGAATAGTCACTAGTCTACTCCATATGCCCAAGTATTTAGAGTCAGAGTCTATAATACACGCCAGTGGACGAATCAGAAAACAATTCCATATGTCCAAAGAGTTTCAGAGCCAAAGTGAATAATACATACCTGGGAAATGCTCAGGACGCTGCTACATGTGGCATCAATTTTAGAGCCTCATTGAATAGAAAACACCTGTATTGTAGTCAGAATCCTGTTTCATACAGCCACATATTCAGAGCCTAAGTGAGTAACATATGCCTTGGGAAAAGTCAGGATTCTATTTCAAATAGCCACTCATTTAGAGGTGAACATAAAAACGCACTCCTGGGGAGTATTCAGGAGTCTCTATTTTATAGCCACTCATTCAGTTTCACAGAAGAATACAGACCTATGGAAACATCAGGAGTGTACTTCGCATGGCCACCTATTCAGAACCTCAGTGAGGAATATTATATATCTGGAAAATATTCAGGATTCTATAATATATAGCCACTTATCCGGAGACTCACGGAATAATGCACACCTAAAGAATAGTCTGGAGACTCTTTGATATGACCCTACACCCAGCGACTCAGTGGCCAATGCAGAACTGGAAAATAGTCAAGAGGATAGAGTCAAGAGCTTATGTTATGTGGTCACTTGTTCAGAATGTCACTGAAGAATACACAGCTAGGGAATAGTCAGAGTCCAAGGCATATGGCCACGCAATTACAGCATTACCTAATAATGGACAATGGGGCAACTGTAAGGAGTCTATTTTATGTGGCCCCTCATTCAGAAATTCAGTGCATAATAAAGAGCTGTGGAGTAGTCAGAACCCGATTAAAGGTTTCCCCAAATTAAGCAGCTCCGTGAATGATACACACATGTGTCAGAGTCAGGAGACTCTTTGAAATCGTCACTCATACAGAACCTTTTCGAGTACTGCACATGTGGGGAATAATCACTAGTCTGTTTCATATGGTGATTATTTTGGAGAATCCAAAATAACGCACAAGTGTGGAGTAAAATGGGTTCTATTTCATAATGGCACCTTTTCAGTGTTTTAGTGAATAGTATGTATATCTGATAAGTCAGAAATCTCTTTCACATGGCCACTCGTTCAGGGCCTCTGTGAAGAACACTTCCCTCAGGAATAGTCAAGTGTCTACTTAAAATGGCTACACGTTCAGAGTCTCTCTACGTAATGAACACCTGGGCAATACACCTGAGTCTCTTTCTTTTTTTATGCCCACTTAGTCAGTGTCTCATTCAATAATACACACCTGGGGAAGAGTGAAGAGTCTACCTGATGGAGCCACTCATTTAGAGCCTCTGTGTATAATGCACACCAGGGTAATTGTGGAGCAGCTTTTATACGGCCAGTCATTTTGTACCTTACTCAGTGATGTACACCTGAGAAATCCTCAGGATTCTATTTGATACTACCACTCGTTGAGAACCTTGTTGAATAATTCACAATGGAGCAATAGTCAGGTGTCTATTTTATATGGTCTATCATTCAAAGTTTCAGTGAATAATGACCTTCTATAGAGTAATCAGGACGCTGTTTAAGATAGCCACAAATTAAGTGCCTCCCTGAATGATACACACCTGGGTGACAGACGGGAGTCTATTTCATATGAACTCTAGTTTTGTGTATCGCTGCATAATACACACCTGGGGAAGTGTCAGGAGTCTATTTGGTATGGACGCTCAAAGGGAACCTGTTTGATTAATGCACACATTAATAACAATGAGGAGTTTGTGTCATACGGCTACTCCTTCAGACAAACAGTGAATAATGCACATGTGGAATAATTAGATGTCTGTTTCCTGTGGCCCCTCTTTCATAGCCTTACTGTTTATTACGCACTTATGATAGATTCTGGAGTCTGTTTTTTATGGCCACTCATTCAGAGAATCACTAAATAATTCACACCTGTGTAATACTCAGAAGTCTCTTTCCTATGGCCACTCGTTAAGAGCCTCACTAAGTGTAAACACCTGGGGAAAGAGTCAGAATTTACCTTTATCCCCTCATTCAGAGTCTCGCTAAATAATGCGCACCTGTGGAATAGTCAGGAGACTCTTTCATGTGGCCTCTAACTCGGAGTGTCACTGAATAATGTGGTGTAGTCAGGATTCTATTTTATGGAGACACATATTCAGAGCCTCGGTGAATAAGACAGGCCCTTGCTATAGTAAGGAATCTAATTAATATGGCCACATCTTCTGAGCCTCACTGAATAATACACACCTGGAGAATAATTGGGAGTCTCTTTTTCATGGATCTTCATTCAGAGCCTCTGTAATTAATGAACACCCTTGGAGTAGCCAAAAGTCTGTTATATTAGGACACAAATTAATAGCCTCAGTGGATAATATTCACGTGTGGATTAGTCGGGATTCCATTTTCTATGGCTACTAACTCATAACCTCAGTGAAAAATGCAAAAATATAAAGTACTCAGCAGTGTATTTCATGTAGACCCTCATTCAGAGATTCACTAAATAACAAAAATATTTAAGGTAGCCTGCAACCTGATTCATATAGACACACAGAAAGAGCCTCACTGAGTAATGCACACCTGGGGAAGTGTTAGGAGTCTACTTTGTACAGCCTCTCATTTACAGCCTCAGGGAATACTGCACAAGTGTTTAATAGACCCTAGTCTATTTTATATGGCCACGAAAAGCACAGCCTGAGAGAGTAATACACAACTTTGGACTACTCACTAGTCTACTCCATATGCCCAAGTATTCAGAGTCAGAGTCAATAATGCATGCCTGTGGACTAGTCAGAAAACAATTTCATATGGCCAAAGAATTTCAGAGCCTCAGTGAATAATACATACCTGAAAAATACTCAGGACGCCATTACATGAGGCATCAGTTTCAGAGCTTCATTGAATAGAAAACACCTGTATTGTAGTCAGAATCCTGTTGCATACAGCCACATATTCAGAGCCTAACTGAGTTACATACCCCTTGGGAAAAGTCAGGATTCTATTTCGTATAGCCATTCATTTAGAGGCAAATGTAAAAACGCATGCCTGAGGAGTATTCAGGAGTCTCTATTTTATGGCCACTCATGCATAGCTTCACAGAATAATACAGACCTATGGAAACGTCAGGAGTGTACTTCCCATGGCCACTTATTCAGGACAACAGTAAGGAATAATATATATATGGAAAATACTCAGGATTTTATGATATATAGCCACTTACTTGGAGAGTCACGGATTAATGCACACCTAAAGAATAGTCTGGAGACTCTTTGATATGACCCTACACCCATCGACTCAGTGGCCAATGCAGAACTGGAAAATAGTCAAGAGGATAGAGTCAGGAGTTTATGTTATGTGGTCACTCGTTCAAAATCTCACTGAAGAATACACACCTTGGGAATAGTCAGAGTCCCAGTCATATGGCCAGGCAATTACAGCATTACCGAATAATGCACAATGGGGCAATAGTAAGGAGTCTATTTTATGTGGCCTCTCATTCAGAACTTCAGTGTGTAATAAACAGCTGTGGAGTAGTCAGGACCCGATTTACGTTAGCTCCAAATTAAGCATCTCCGTGAATGATACACACACGTGTCAGAGTCAGGAGACTATTTGATATAGACACTCATACAGAACCTTTTCGAGTACTGCACATGTGGGGAATAATTACTAGTCTCTTTCATATGGTGATTCGTTTGGAGAATCCAAAAGTAACGCACACATGTGGAGTAAAATCGGTTTTGTTTCGTAAGGCCACCACTCTTTCAGTGTTTTTGTGAATAGTATGTATATTTGATAAGTTAGGAATCTCTTTCACATGCCCACTCTTTCAGGTCCTCTCTGAAGAACACGCCCCTCAGAAATAGTCAAGTGTCTATTTCAAATGGCTACACATTCAAGATATTTCTAATTACAGTGTATGCTCCCATTCTCTCAGGAATACCCAAAAGCAGCTTTTACCAGAAACGTGTTTCTAACTTTTGAATCTAAAGAGAGATTTAATTCCCTTAGTTGAACAAACGCAAAGCCGGGCAGATTGAAGGACACGTTTCTTTTGTGTTTTAGAGGCAGTTTTACTGCTATTTTGCAAAATGCAGGAATTCTGCTAGAAATGCCTGTTTTGATATCCCCCACAAAAGGCGTTTCCAAACTGCTGCAGAAACACATAAGTTTAACTCTGTAAGTTGAATGTACACATAGACAACCATTCTTTAGATAGCTCCGTTTTGGTTTTAGAAGCAGATATTTCTAATTACATCATAAAATCCCATTCTCTCAATAATATCAAAACGCAGTTTTTACCAGAAACGTGTTTCTAACTCCTGAATCTCAGGACAGATTTAACTCACTTAGTTGAACAAACGCACAGCAGGGCAGGTTGAAGGATACGTTTCTTTTGTGTTTTAGAGGCAGTTTTACTGCTATTTCTTTATATGCAGAAATTCTGCTAGAAATGCCTGTTTTCATATGCTCCACAGAAAGCAGTTCCAAACTGCTGCAGAAACACATGAGTTTAACTCTGTAAATTGAATGTACACATAGACAACCATTCTTTTAGATAGCTCCATTTTCGTTTTAGAACCAGATATTTCTCATTTCACCATATACTCCAATTCACTCAGAAATATCCAAACACAGCTTTTACCAGAGACGTGTTTCTAACTCCTGAATCTAAGGAGATATTTAACTCACTAACTTTAACAAACGCAGAGCAGGGCAGATTGCAGGATTCGTTTCTTTCGTGTTTTAGAGGCAGTTTTACTGCTATTTTGTTATATGCGGGAATTCTGCTAGAAATGCCTGTTTTGATATTCCCAACAGAAAGCCTTTCCAAACTGCTACAGAAACACATGTGTTTAACTCTGAAAGTTTAATGTACACATTGACAACCATTATTTTAGATTGCTCCGTTTTGGTTTTAGAAGCAGATATTTCTAATTACAGCCTAGGCTCCCATTCACTCAGAAATATTTAAACGCAGCTTTTACCAGAAAAGGGTTGCTAACTCCTGAGTCTAAGCAGAGATTTAACTCAGTTAGTTGAACAAACGCACAGCAAGGGCGATTGAAGGATACGTATCTTTTGCGTCTTAGAGGCAGTTTTACTGCTATTCTGTTATATGCGGGAATTCTGCTAGAAATGCCTGTTTTGAGATTCCCAACAGAAAGCATTTCCAAACTGCTGCAGAAAAACATGACTCTAACTCTGTAAGTTGAATGTACACATTGACAACCATTCTGTTCGATAGCTCCGTTTTGGTTTTAGAACCAGATATTTCTCATTACAGCATAAACTCCCATTCTCTCAAAAATATCCAAACCCAGTTTTTACCAGAAACGTGTTTCTATATTCTGAATCTAAGGAGAGATTTAACTCACTTAGTTGAACAAACGCACAGCAGGGAAGATGGAAGAATTCGTTTCTTTCGTGTTTTAGAGGCAGTTTTACTGCTATTTCATTATATGCGAGAATTCTGATAGAAATGCCTCTTTTGATATTCTCCACAGAATGCGTTTCCAAACTGCTGCAGAAACACATGAGTTTAACTCTGTAAGTTGAATGTACACATTGACAACCATTCTGTTAGATATCTCCGTTTTGGTTTTAGAAGCAGATATTTCTCATTACAGCATAAACTTAAATTCTCTCAAAAATATCCAAACGCAGTTTTTACCAGAAACGTGTTTCTAACTTTGGAATCTAAGGAGAGATTTAACTCACTTAGTTGAACAAACGCACAGCAGGGCAAACTGAAGGATACGATTCTTTTGTGTTTTAGAGGCTTCCTGCTATTTCATTATATGCGTGAACTCTGCTAGGAATGCCTGTTTTGATATTCTCCACAGAAAGTGTTTCCAAACTGCTGTAGAAACACATAAGTTTAACTCTGTAAGTTGAATGTACACATTGACAACCACTCTGTTAGATAGCTCCGTTTTGATTTTAGAAGCAGATATTTCTAATTACAGCAAAGGTGCCCATTCACTCAGGAATATTTAAACGCAGTTTTTACCAGAAACGTGTTTCTAACTCCTGAATCTAAGGAGAGATTTAACTCACTTAGTTGAACAAACGCATAGTAGGGCAGATTGAAAGATTCATTTATTTCGTGTTTTAGAGGCAGTTTTACTGCTATTATGTTATATGCAGGAATTCTGCTAGAAATGCCTGTTTTGATGTTCCCCACAGAAAGCATTTTCAAACTGCTGCAGAAACACATGAGTTTAACTCTGTAAGTTTAATGTACACATTGACAACCATTCTGTTCGATAGCACCGTTTTGGTTGTAGAACCAGATATTTATCATTACACCATATGCTCACATTCACTCAGGAATATCCAAACGCAGCTATTACCAGAAACGTCTTTCTAACTCCTGAATCTAAGCAGAAATTTAACTCACTTAATTGAACAAAGGCAAAGCAGAGGAGATTGATGGATACGTATCTTTTGTGTTTTAGAGGCAGTTTTACGGCTATTTTGTTATTTGCGGTAATTCTGCTAGAAATGCCTGTTTTGAGATTCCCCACAGAAAGCGTTTCCAAACTTCTGGAGATTCACATGAGTTTAACTATGTAAGTTTAATGTACACATTGACAACCATTCTGTTAGATAGCTCCGTTTTGGTTTTAGAAGCAGATATTTCTAATTACAACATAAACTCCCATTCTCTCAAAAATATCCAAACGCAGTTTTTACCAGAAGCGTTTTTCTAACTCCTGAATCTGAGGAGAGTTTTAACTCACTTAGTTGAACAAATGCACAGCAGGGGAGATTGAAACTTACGTATCTTTTGTGTTTTAGAGGCAGTTTTACTGCAATTTTGTTATATGCTGGATTTCTGGTAGAAATGCCTGTTTTGAGATTCTCCACAGAAAGCTTTTCCAAACTGCTGCAGAAACACATGAGTTTAACTATGTAAGTTGAATGTACACATTGACAACCATTCTGTTCGATAGCTCCGTTTTGGTTGTAGAACCAGATATTTATCATTACACCATATGCTCACATTTACTCAGGAATATCCAAACGCAGCTATTACCAGACACGTGTTTCTAACTCCTGAATCTAAGGAGAGATTTACCTCACTGAGTTGAAAAAACGCACAGCAGGGGCGATTGAAGGATACGTATCTTTTGTGTTTTAGAGGCAATTTTACGGCTATTTTGTTATATGCGGTAATTCTGCTAGAAATGCCTGTTTTGAGATTCCCCACAGAATGCGATTCCAAACTGCTGCAGAAACACATGAGTTTAACTCTGTAAGTGGTGTACACATTGACAACCATTCTGTTAGATACTTCCGTTTTGGTTTTAGAACCAAATGTTTCTCATTACAGCATAAACTCCCATTCTCTCAAAAATATCCAAATGCAGTTTTTACCAGAAACGTGTTTCTAACTCCTGAATCTAAGGATTTACCTCACTTAGTTGAACAAACGCACAGCAGGGAAGACGGAAGGATACGATTCTTTTGTGTTTTAGAGGCTTGCTGCTATTTCATTATATGCTGGAATTCTGGTAGAAATGTCTGTTTTGATATTCTCCACAGAAAGCGTTTCCAAACTGCTGCAGAAACACATGAGTTTAACTCTGTAAGCTGAATGTACACATTGACAACCATGCTGTTAGATAGCTCTGATTTGATTTTATAGCCAGGTATTTCTAATTACAGAATAGGGTCCCATTCACTCAGGAATATTCAAAAGCAGCTATTACCAGAAACGTGTTTCTAACTCCTGAATCTGAGGAGAGATTTTACTCACTTAGTTGAACAAATGCACAGCAGCTGCGATTGAAGGATACGTATCTTTTGTGGTTTAGAGGCAGTTTTACACCTATTTTGTCATATGCGGTAATTCTGCTAGAAAGGCCTGTTTTGAGATTCCCCAAAGAAAGCGTTTCCAAACTGCTTCAGAAACACATGAGTTTACCTCTGTAAGTTGAATGTTCACATTGACAACCATTTTGTTAGATAGCTCCGTTTTGGTTTTAGAACAAGATATTTCTCATTACAGCATAAACTCCCATTCTCTCAAAAATATCCGTATGCAGTTTTTACCAGAAACGTGTTTCTAACTCCTGAATCAAAGGAGAGATTTAACTCACTTAGTTGAACAAACGCACAGCAGGGAAGATGGAAGAATTCGTTTCTTTCGTGTTTTAGATTCAGTTTTACTTCTCTTTCATTATATGCGTGAATTCTGCTAGAAATGCCTGTTTTGATATTCTCCACAGAATGCGTTTCCAAACTGCTGCAGAAACACATGAGTTTTACTCTGTACATTGAATGTATACATTGACAACCATTCTTTTAGATATCTCCGTTTTGGTTTTAGAACCAGATATTTCTCATTACAGCATAAACTTCCATTCTCTCAAAAATATCCAAACGCAGTTTTTGCCAGAAACGTGTTTCTAACTTCGGAATCTAAGGAGAGATAAAACTCACTTAGTTGAACAAACGCACAGCAGGGAAAATGGAAGAATTCGTTTCTTTCGTGTTTTAGAGGCAGTTTTACCGCTATTTCATTATATGCGGGAATTCTGCTAGAAATGCCTGTTTTGATATTCTGCACAGAAAGCGTTTCCAAAATGCTGCAGAAACACATGAGTTTAACTCTGTGTAAGTTGAATGTACATATTGGCAACCATTCTGTTAGATAGCTCCGTTTCGATTTTAGAAGCAGATATTTCTAATTACAGCATAGGCTCCCATTCACTCAGGAATATTTAAAAGCAGCTTTTACAAGAAACGTGTTTCCAACTCCTGAATCTAAGGAGAGATTTAACTCACTAAGTTGAACAATCGAAGAGCAGGGCTGCTTGAAGGATTCTATTTTTGTGTTTTAGAGGCAGTTTTACTGGTATTTTGTTATATGCCGGAATTCTGCTAGAAATGCCTGTTTTGATATTCCTCAAAGAAAGCGTTTCCAAACTGCTGCAGAAACACATGAGTTTAACTCTGTAAGTTGAATGTACACATTGACAACCATTCTGTTAGATAGCTGCATTTTGGTTTTAGAAGCAGATATTTCTCATTACAGCATAAACTTAAATTCTCTCAAAAATATCCAAACGCAGTTTTTTTTAATTTTTATTGCATTATAGGTTTTGGGTTACATGTGCAGAACGTGCAAGATAGTTGCATAGGTACACACATGGCAGTGTGTTTTGCTGCCTTCCTCCCCTTCACCCACACTTGGTATTCAGTTTTTAACAGAAACGTTTTTCTAACTCCTGAATCTTAAGAGAGATTTAACTCAGTTAGTTGAACAAACGCACAGCAGGGGCGATTGAAACTTACGTATCTTTTTTGTTTTAGAGGCAGTTTTACTGCAATTTTGTTATATGCTAGATTTCTGGTAGAAATGCCTGTTTTGAGATTCTCCACAGAAAGCCTTTCCAGACTGCTGCAGAAACACATGAGTTTAACTCTGTAAGTTTAATGTACACATTGACAACCATTCTGGTATATAGATCCCTTCTGGTTGTAGAACCAGATATTTATCATTACACCATATGCTCACATTCACTCAGGAATATCCAAACGCAGTTATTACCAGAAACGTGTTTCTAACTTCTTAATCTGAGGAGAGATTTAACTCACTTAGTTGAACAAACGCAAAGCAAGGGTGATTGAAGTATAACTTTCTTTTGTGTTTTAGAGGCAGTTTTACGGCTATTTTGTTATATGCAGGAATTCTGCTAGAAATGCCTGTTTTGAGATTCTCCACAGAAAGCGTTTCCAAACTGCTCCAGAAACACATGAGTTTAACTCTGTAAGTTGAATGTACACATTGACAACCATTCTGTTAGATAGCTCCGTTTTGGTTGTAGAACAAGATATTTATCATTACACCATATGCTCACATTCACTCAGGAATATCCAAACGCAGCTATTACCAGAAACGTGTTTCAAACTCCTGAATCTAAAGAGAGATATAACTCACTTAATTGAACAAACGCAAAGCAGGGTCGATTGATGGAAACGTATTTTTTGTGCTTTAGAGGTAGTTTTACGGCTATTTTGTTATATGCGGTAATTCTGCTAGAAATGCCTGTTTTGAGATTCCCCACAGAAAGCATTTCCAAACTGCTTCAGAAACACATGAGTTTAACTCTCTAAGTTGAATGTACACATTGACAACCATTCCGTTAGATAGCTCCGTTTTGATTTAAGAAGCAGATATTTCTAATTACAGCGTAGGTTTCCATTAACTCAGGAATATTTAAACGCAACTATTACTAGAAGCGTGTTTCTAACTCCTGAGTCTAAGGAGAGATTTCCCTCACATAGTTGAACAAACGCAGAGCAGGGGCGATTGAAGTATACGTATCTTTTGTTTTTTAGAGGCAGTTTTACTGCTATTTTGTTATATGCGGGAAATCTGCTAGAAATGCCTGTTTTGATATTCCCCACAGAAAGCGTTTCCAAACTGCTCCAGAAACACATGAGTTTAACTCTGTAAGTTTACTGTGCACATTGACAACCATTCTGGTAGATAGCTCCGATTTTATTTTAGAACCAGGTATGTCTAATTACAGAATAGGTTCCCATTCACTCAGGAATATTCAAACACAGCTATTACCAGAAACGTGTTTCTAACTCCTGAATCTGAGGAGAGATTTAACTCACTTAGTTGAACAAACACACAGCAGGGGCGATTGAAGGATAGGTATCTTTTGTGGTTTAGAGGCAGTTTTACCGCTATTTTGTTATATGTGGTAATTCTGCTAGAAATGCCTGTTTTGAGATTCCCCAAAGAAAACGTTTCCAAACTGCTTCAGAAACACATGAGTTTAACTCCATACGTTGAATGTTCACATTGACAACCATTCTGTTAGGTAGCTCCGTTTTGGTTTTAGAATCAGATATTTCTCATTACAGCATAAACTCCCATTCTCTCAAAAATATCCAAAGGCACTTTTTACCAGAAACGTGTTTCTAACTCCTGAATCTAAGGAGAGATTTAATTCACTTAGGTGAACAAACGCACAGCAGGGGCGATTGAAAGATACATATCTTTTCTGTTTTAGAGGCAGTTTTACGGCTATTTTGTTATATTTGGGAATTCTGCTAGAAATGCCTGTTTTGAGATTTCCCACAGAAAGCGTTTCCAAACTGAGTGGAGATTCACATGAGTTTAACTTTGTAAGTTTAATGTACACATTGACAACCATTATTTTAGATAGCTCCGTTTTTTTGTTTTAGAAGCAGATATTTCTAATTACAGCATAGGCTGCCATTCACTCAGGAATATTTAAACGCAGCTTTTACCAGAAAAGGGTTGCTAACTCCTGAGTCTAAGTAGAGATTTAACTCACTTAGTTGAACAAACTCACAGCAGGGGCGATTGAAGGATATTTATCTTTTGTGTTTTAGAGGCAGCTTTACTGCTATTTTGTTATATGCGGGAATTCTGCTAGAAATGCCTGTTTTGATATTCCCCACAGAAAGCGTTTCCAAACTGCTCCAGAAACACATGAGTTTAACTCTGAAAGTTTACTGTACACATTGACAACCATTCTGTTAGATCCTCCGATTTTATTTTAGAACCAGGTATTTTTAATTACAGAATAGGTTCCCATTGACTCAGGAATATTCAAATGCAGCTATTACCAGAAACGTGTTTCTAACTCCTGAATCTGAATAGAGATTTAACTCACTTAGTTGAACAAACACACAGCAGGGGCGATTGAAGGATAGGTATCTTTTGTGTTTTAGAGGCAGTTTTACGGCTATTTTGTTATATGCGGTAATTCTGCTAGAAATGCCTGTTTTTAGATTCCCCACAGAAAGCGTTTCCAAACTGCTGCAGAAACACATGAGTTTAACTCTGTAAGTTGAATGTACACATTGAAAACCATTCTCTTAGATATCTCCGTTTTGGTTTTAGAAGCAGATATTTCTCATTACAGCATAAACTTCCATTCTCTCAAAAATATCCAAACGCAGTTTTTACCAGAAACGTGTTTGTAACTTCGGAATCTAAGGAGAGATTTAACTCACTTAGTTGAACAAACGCACAGCAGGGCAAACTGAAGGAAATGATTCTTTTGTGTTTTAGAGGCTTCCTGCTATTTCTTTATATGCGGGAATTCTATTAGAAATGCCTGTTTTGATATTCTCCACAGAAAGTGTTTCCAAACTGCTGTAGAAACACATAAGTTTAACTCTGTAAGTTGAATGTACACATTGACAACCACTCTGTTAGATAGCTCCGTTTTGATTTTAGAAGCAGATGTTTCTAATTACAGCATAGGCTCCCATTCACTCAGGAATATTTAAACGCAGTTTTTTACCAGAAACGTGTTTCTAACTCCTGAATCTAAAGAGAGATTTAACTCACTTAGTTGAACAAACCCACAGCAGGGCAGACGGAAGGATACGTTTCTTTTGTGTTTTAGAGGCTTACTGCTATTTCATTATATGCTGGAATTCTGGTAGAAATGTCTGTTTTGATATACTCCAGAGAAAGCATTTCCAAACTGCTGCAGAAACACATGAGTTTAACTCTGTAAGTTGAATGTACACATTGAAATCCATTCTGTTAGATAGCTCCGCTTTGGTTTTAGAACAAGATATTTTTCATTACAGCATAAACTCCCATTCTCTCAAAAATATCCATACGCAGTTTTTACCAGAAACGTGTTTCTAACTCCTGAATCTAAGGAGAGATTTAACTCACTAAGTTGAACAAACGCACAGCAGGGCAGATTGAAGGATTCGGTCTTTCCGTGTTTTAGATGCAGTTTTACTGCTATTTTGTTATATGCGGGAATTCTGCAAGAAATGCCTGTTTACGATTCCCCACAGAAAGCGTTTCCAAACTGCTGCAGAAACACATGAGTTTAAGTCTGTAAGTTGAATGTACACACTGACAACCATTCTGTTAGATAGCTCCCTTTTGCTTGTAGAACCAGATATTTATCATTACACCATATGCTCACATTCACTCAGGAATATCCAAACGCAGCTATTACCAGAAACGTGTATCTAACTCCTGAATCTAAGGAGAGATTTAACTCACTTAATTGAACAAAGGCAAAGCAGAGGAGATTGATGGATACGTATCTTTTGTGTTTTAGAGGCAGTTTTATGGCTATTTTGTTATGTGCGGTAATTCTGCTAGAAATGCCTGTTTTGAGATTCCCCACAGAAAGCGTTTCCAAACTGCTTCAGAAACACATGAGTTTAAGTCTGTAAGTTGAATGTACACACTGACAACCATTCTGTTAGATAGCTCCGTTTTGATTCAAGAAGCAGATATTTCTAATTACAGCATAGGTTCCCATTAACTCAGGAATATTTAAACGCAGCTATTACAAGAAACGTGTTTCTAACTCCTGAGTCTAAGGAGAGATTTAACTCATTTAGTTAAACAAACGCAGAGCAGGGGCGATAGAAGTATACGTATCTTTTGTGTTTTAGAGGCAGTTTTACGGCTATTTCATTATAGGCGGGAATTGTGCTACAAATGCCAGATTTAAGACTCCCCACAGAAATCATTTTTAAGCTGCTGCAGGGACACATCAGTGTAACTCTGTAAATTGAATTTACACATTCACAAGGATTCTGTTAGATAGCTCCGTTTTGATTTTATCACCACGTATTTCTCATTACAGCATATGCTCCCTTTCACTCAGGAATATGCAAACGCAGCTTTTACCAGAAACGTGTTTGTTACTCCTGAATCTAAGGAGAGATTTACCTCACTGAGTTGAACAAACGCACAGCAGGGCAGATTGATGGATACGTTTCTTATATGTTTTATAGGCAGTTTTACTGCTATTTCATTACATGCGGGTAATCTGCTATAAATGCCTGTTTTGAGATTCCTCACAGAAAGCGTTTCCAAACTGCTTCAGAAGCACATGTGTTTAACTCTGTAAATTGAGTGTACACAATGACAACCATTCTGTTATGTAGCTTCGTTTTGGTTTTAGAACCAGATATTTCTCATTACAGCATATGACCCATTCACTCAGGAATATCCAAACGCAGCTTTAACCAGAAACGTGTTTCTAACTCCTGAATATAAGGAGCCATTGAACTCACTTAGTTGAACGAAGGCACAGCAGGGCACATTGAAAAATATGTTCCTTTTGTGTTTTAGAGGCAGTTTTACTGCTATTTTGTTATAGGCGGGAATTCTGCTAGAAATTCCAATTTTGAGATTCCCCACAGAAAGCGTTTCCAAAATGCTGCAGAAAGACATGAGTTTAACGCTGTAAGTTGAATGTACACATTGACAACCATTCTGTTACAAAGCCCCGTTTTGGTTTTAGAACCAGATATTTCCCTATACAGCATATGCTCCCATTCACTCAGGAATATCCAAACGCAGCTTTTACCAGAAACGTGTTTCTAACTCCTGAATCTAAGAAGAGATTTAACTCAGTTAGTTGAACAAACGCACAGCAGTGCCGATGGAAGGATACGTTTCTTTGGCATTGTAGAGGCAGTTTTACTGCTATTTCGTTATATGCGGGAATTCTGCTATAAATGCCAGATTTAAGACTCCCCACAGAAATCGTTTTTAAGCTGATGCAGGGACACATGAGTTTAACTCTGTAAATTGAATTTACATATTCACAAGGATTCTGTTAGATAGCTCCGTTTTGGTTTTAGAACCAGGTATTTCTCTTTACAGCATATGATCCCATTCACTCAGGAATATCCAAACGCACCTTTTACCAGATACGTGTTTCTAACTCCTGAATCTAAGGAGAGATTTAAGTCACTTAGTTGAACAAACGCACAGGAGGATAGATTGAAGGATACGTTTCTTTTGTGTTTTAGAGGCAGTTTTACTGCTATTTCGTTATACGCGAAAATTCTGCTAGAAATTCCAGTTTTAAGAATCCCCACAGAAAGCTTTTGCAAGCTGCTGGAGAAACACATGTGTTAAACTCTGTAAGTTGAATTTACACATTCACAACCATGCTGTTAGATAGCTCGGTTTTGGTTATAGAACCAGGTATTTCTCATTACAGCATATGCTCCCATTTACTCAGGAATATCCAAACGCACCTGTTACCAGATACGTGTTTCTAACTCCTGAATCTAAGAAGAGATTTAACTCAGTTAGTTGAACAAAGGCACAGATGTGCCGATTGAATGATACGTTTCCTTGGTGTTTTAGAGGCAGTTTTACTGCTATTTCGTTATATGCGGGAATTCTGCTATAAATGCCAGATTTAAGATTCCCCACAGAAATCATTTTTAAGCTGCTGCAGGGACACATCAGTTTAACTCTGTAAGTTGTATTTACATATTGACAACCATTCTGTTAGATAGCTCCGCTTTGGTTTTATCACCAGGTATTTCTCATTACAGCATATGCTCTCATTCACTCAGGAATATCCAAATGCACCTTTTACGAGAATATCCAAACGCACCTTTTGCCAGATACGTGTTTCTAACTCCTGAATCTAAGGAGAGATTTAAATCACTTAGTAGAACAAACGCACAGCAGGATAGATTGAAGGATATGTTTCTTTTTTGTTTTAGAGGCAGTTTTAGTGCTATGTTGTTATACGCGAAAATTCTTCTAGGAATTCCAGTTTTAAGAAATCCCCACAGAAAGCGTTTGAAAGCTGCTGAAGAAACACATGTGTTAAACTCTGTAAGTTGAATGTACACACTGACAACCATTCTGTTAGATAGCTCCGTTTTGGTTTTAGAACCAGGTATTTTTCTTTTTTTTTTTTTTTTTTTTATTGCATTATAGGTTTGGGGGTACATGTGCAGAACGAGCAAGATAGTTGCATAGGTACACACATGGCAGTGTGCTTTGCTGCTTTCCTCCCCTTCACCCACACTTGGTATTCATCCCCAGGCTATCCCCCCCAGCCCCCCCCGCTGTCCCTTCCCCATTCCCCCCAACAGTCCCCAGTGTATAGTAGACCGCCTCTCTGTGTCCACGTGTTCTCATTTTTCTCACCCACCTATGAGTGAGTATATGCGGTATTTCTTTTTCTGTTCTTGTGTCAGTTTGCTGAGAATGATGTTCTCCAGATTCATCCATGTCCCTACAAAGGACACAAACTCATCATTTTTGATTGCTGCATAATATTCCATGGTGTATATGTGCCACATTTTCCCAGTCCAGTCTATCATCGTTGGGCATTTGGGTTGGTTCCAGGTCTTTGCTATTGTAAACAGTGCTGCAATGAACATTCGTGTGCATGTGTCCTTATAGTAGAACGATTTATAATCCTTTGGATAGATACCCAGTAATGGGATTGCTGGGTCAAATGGAATTTCTATTTCTAGGTCCCTGAGGAATCGCCACACTGTCTTCCACAATGGTTGAACTAATTTACACTCCCACCAACAGTGTAAGAGTGTTCCTATTTCTCCACATCCTCTCCAGCATCTGCTGTCTCCAGATTTTTTAATGATCGCCATTCTAACTGGCGTGAGATGGTATCTCAATGTGGTTTTGATTTGCATCTCTCTAATGACCAATGACGATGAGCACTTTTTCATATGTTTGCTGGCCTCATGTATGTCTGCTTTCGTAAAGTTTCTGTTCATATCCTTTGCCCATTTTTGAATGGGCTTGTTTGTTTTTTTCCTGTAAATCTGTTTGAGTTCTTTGTAAATTCTGGATATCAGCCCTTTGTCAGATATGTAAACTGCAAAGATTTTTTCCCATTCTGATGGTTGCCGATTCACTCTAGTGACTGTTTGTTTTGCTGTGCAGAAGCTGTGGAGTTTGATTAGGTCCCATTTGTCTATTTTGGCTTTTGTTGCCAATGCTTTGGGGGTTTTGTTCAAGAAGTCCTTGCCTACTCCTATGTCCTGAATGGTTTTGCCTAGATTTTCTTCTAGGGTTTTTATGGTGTCAGGTCTTACATTTAAGTCTTTAATCCATCTGGAGTTAATTTTAGTGTAAGGTGTCAGGAAGGGGTCCAGTTTCTGCTTTCTGCACATGGCTAGCCAGTTTTCCCAACACCATTTATTAAATAGGGAATCCTTTCCCCATTGCCTGTTTTTGTCTGGTTTATCAAAGATAATATGGTTGTAGATGTGTTGTGTTGCCTCCGATGCCTCTGTTCTGTTCCATTGGTCTATATCTCTGTTTTGGTACCAGTACCATGCTGTTTTGATTACTGTAGCCTTGTAGTATAGTTTGAAGTCTGGTAGCATGATGCCTCCTGCTGTGTTCTTTTTGCTTAGAATTGACTTGGCTATGCGGGCTCTTTTTTGGTTCCATATGAAATTCATGGTGGTTTTTTCCAGTTCTGTGAAGAAATTCAATGGTAGTTTGATGGGGATAGCATTGATTGTGTAAATTATTTTGGGCAGTATAGCCATTTTCACGATATTGATTCTTCCTAACCACGAACATGGAATGTTTCTCCATCTGTTTGTGTCCTCTCTTATTTCATTGAGCAGTTGTTTGTAGTTTTCCTTAAAGAGGTCCCTTACATTCCTAGTGAGTTGTATTCCTATGTATTTTATTTTCTTTGTAGCAATTGTGAATGGCAGTTCGTTCTTGATTTGGTTCTCTTTAAGTCTGTTATTGGTGTATAGGAATGCTTGTGATTTTTGCACATTGATTTTATATCCTGAGACTTTGCTGAAGTTGCTTATCAGTTGCAGGAGCTTTTGGGCTGAGGTGATGGGGTCTTCTAGGTATACTATCATGTCGTCTGCAAATAGAGACAATTTGGCTTCCACCTTTCCTATTTGAATACCCTTTATTTCTTTTTCTTGCCTGATTGCTCTGGCTAGAACTTCCAGTACTATGTTGAATAGGAGTGGTGAGAGAGGGCATCCTTGTCTGGTGCCAGATTTCAAAGGGAATGCTTCCAGTTTTTGCCCATTAAGTATGATATTGGCTGTTGGTTTGTCATAAATAGCTTTTATTACTTTGAGATATGATCCATCAATACCAAGTTTATTGAGGGTTTTTAGCATAAAGGGCTGTTGAATTTTGTCAAATGCCTTCTCTGCATCAATTGAGATAATCATGTGGTTTTTGTTTTTGCTTCTGTTTATGTGGTGAATTACATTTATAGACTTGCGTATGTTGAACCAGCCTTGCATCCCCGGGATAAATCCTACTTGATCATGATGGATAAGTTTTTTAATGTGCTGTTGCAATCGGTTTGCCAGTATTTTATTGAAGATTTTTGCATCTATGTTCATCATGGATATTGGCCTGAAGTTTTCTTTTCTTGTTGAGTCTCTGCCAGGTTTTGGTATCAGGATGATGTTGGTCTCATAAAATGATTTGGGAAGAGTTCCCTCTTTTTGGATTATTTGGAATAGTTTCAGAAGGAATGGTACCAGATCCTCTTTGTGTGTCTGGTAGAATTCGGCTGTGAACCCGTCTGGACCTGGGCTTTTTTTGTGTGGTAGGCTCTTAATTGCTGCCTCAACTTCAGACCTTGTTATTGGTCTATTCATAGTTTCGGCTTCCTCCTGGTTTAGGCTTGGGAGGACACAGGCATCCAGGAATTTATCCATTTCTTCCTGATTTACTGGTTTATGTGCATAGAGTTGTTTGTAGTATTCTCTGATGATGGTTTGAATTTCTGTGGAATCTGTGGTGATTTCCCCTTTATCGTTTTTTATTGCATCTATTAGGTTGTTCTCTCCCTTCTTTTTTATCAGTCTGGCTAGTGGTCTGTCTATTTTGTTGATCTTTTCGAAAAACCAGCTCTTAGATTTATTGATTTTTTGAAGGGTTTTTCTTGTCTCTATCTCCTTCAGTTCTGCTCTGATCTTAGTTATTTCTTGTCTTCGGCTAGGTTTTGAGCTTTTTTGATCTTGCTCCTCTAGCTCTTTCAATTTTGACGATAGGGTGTCAATTTTGGATCTCTCCACTCTTCTCATGTGGGCACTTATTGCTATATAGTTTCCTCTACAGACTGCTTTAAATGTGTCCCAGAGATTCTGGTACGTTGTGTCTTCATTCTCATTGGTTTCAAAGAACTTCTTTATTTCTGCCTTCATTTCATTGTTTATCCAATCAACATTCAAGAGCCAATTGTTCAGTTTCCATGAAGCTGTGCGGTTCTGAGTTATTTTCTGAATTCTGAGTTCCAACTTGATTGCACTATGGTCTGAGAGACTGTTTGTTATGATTTCAGTTGTTTTGCATTTGCTGAGGAGTGCTTTACTTCCAATTATGTGGTCAATTTTGGAGTAGGTGTGATGTGGTGCTGAGAAGAATGTATATTCTGTGGATTTGGGGTGGAGAGTTCTGTAAATGTCTATCAGGTTTGCTTGTTCCAGGTCTGAGTTCAAGTCCTGGATATCCTTGTTAATTTTCTGTCTGGTTGATCTGTCTGCTATTGACAGTGGAGTGTTAAAGTCTCCCACTATTATTGTGTGGGAGTCTAAGTCCCTTTGTAAGTCATTAAAAAACGATGGTTAGATGCCACGAAGTAGGTGGCAATGCCTTAACCGTATGCGTGTTGTCAGGCCCGAGAGCCTCTTCCATCCTTGTCAAGGGGAGTGCTAACCTTCTCTCCTTTCATACAACACTAGAACCAGGTATTTTTCATTACAGCATATGCTCCCATTCACTCAGGAATATCCAAACACAGCTCTTACCAGAAACGTGTTTCTAACTCCTGAATATAAGGAGAGATTTAACTCACTTAGTTGAACAAACGCACAGCAGGGCAGATTGAAGGATACGTTTCCTTCGTGTTTTAGAGGCAGTTTTACTGCTATTTTGTTATATGCGGGAATTCTGCTAGAAATGCCTGTTTTGAGATTCTCCACAGAAAGCGTTTCCAAACTGCTCCAGAAACACATGAGTTTAACTCTGTAAGTTGAATGTACACATTGACAACCATTCTGTTAGATAGCTCCGTTTTGGTTGTAGAACCAGATATTTATCATTACACCATATGCTCACATTCACTCAGGAATATCCAAACGCAGCTATTACCAGAAACGTGTTTCAAACTCCTGAATCTAAAGAGAGATATAACTCACTTAATTGAACAAACGCAAAGCAGGGTCGATTGATGGAAACGTATTTTTTGTGCTTTAGAGGTAGTTTTACGGCTATTTTGTTATATGCGGTAATTCTGCTAGAAATGCCTGTTTTGAGATTCCCCACAGAAAGCATTTCCAAACTGCTTCAGAAACACATGAGTTTAACTCTCTAAGTTGAATGTACACATTGACAACCATTCCGTTAGATAGCTCCGTTTTGATTTAAGAAGCAGATATTTCTAATTACAGCGTAGGTTTCCATTAACTCAGGAATATTTAAACGCAACTATTACTAGAAGCGTGTTTCTAACTCCTGAGTCTAAGGAGAGATTTCCCTCACATAGTTGAACAAACGCAGAGCAGGGGCGATTGAAGTATACGTATCTTTTGTTTTTTAGAGGCAGTTTTACTGCTATTTTGTTATATGCGGGAAATCTGCTAGAAATGCCTGTTTTGATATTCCCCACAGAAAGCGTTTCCAAACTGCTCCAGAAACACATGAGTTTAACTCTGTAAGTTTACTGTGCACATTGACAACCATTCTGGTAGATAGCTCCGATTTTATTTTAGAACCAGGTATGTCTAATTACAGAATAGGTTCCCATTCACTCAGGAATATTCAAACACAGCTATTACCAGAAACGTGTTTCTAACTCCTGAATCTGAGGAGAGATTTAACTCACTTAGTTGAACAAACACACAGCAGGGGCGATTGAAGGATAGGTATCTTTTGTGGTTTAGAGGCAGTTTTACCGCTATTTTGTTATATGTGGTAATTCTGCTAGAAATGCCTGTTTTGAGATTCCCCAAAGAAAACGTTTCCAAACTGCTTCAGAAACACATGAGTTTAACTCCATACGTTGAATGTTCACATTGACAACCATTCTGTTAGGTAGCTCCGTTTTGGTTTTAGAATCAGATATTTCTCATTACAGCATAAACTCCCATTCTCTCAAAAATATCCAAAGGCACTTTTTACCAGAAACGTGTTTCTAACTCCTGAATCTAAGGAGAGATTTAATTCACTTAGGTGAACAAACGCACAGCAGGGGCGATTGAAAGATACATATCTTTTCTGTTTTAGAGGCAGTTTTACGGCTATTTTGTTATATTTGGGAATTCTGCTAGAAATGCCTGTTTTGAGATTTCCCACAGAAAGCGTTTCCAAACTGAGTGGAGATTCACATGAGTTTAACTTTGTAAGTTTAATGTACACATTGACAACCATTATTTTAGATAGCTCCGTTTTTTTGTTTTAGAAGCAGATATTTCTAATTACAGCATAGGCTGCCATTCACTCAGGAATATTTAAACGCAGCTTTTACCAGAAAAGGGTTGCTAACTCCTGAGTCTAAGTAGAGATTTAACTCACTTAGTTGAACAAACTCACAGCAGGGGCGATTGAAGGATATTTATCTTTTGTGTTTTAGAGGCAGCTTTACTGCTATTTTGTTATATGCGGGAATTCTGCTAGAAATGCCTGTTTTGATATTCCCCACAGAAAGCGTTTCCAAACTGCTCCAGAAACACATGAGTTTAACTCTGAAAGTTTACTGTACACATTGACAACCATTCTGTTAGATCCTCCGATTTTATTTTAGAACCAGGTATTTTTAATTACAGAATAGGTTCCCATTGACTCAGGAATATTCAAATGCAGCTATTACCAGAAACGTGTTTCTAACTCCTGAATCTGAATAGAGATTTAACTCACTTAGTTGAACAAACACACAGCAGGGGCGATTGAAGGATAGGTATCTTTTGTGTTTTAGAGGCAGTTTTACGGCTATTTTGTTATATGCGGTAATTCTGCTAGAAATGCCTGTTTTTAGATTCCCCACAGAAAGCGTTTCCAAACTGCTGCAGAAACACATGAGTTTAACTCTGTAAGTTGAATGTACACATTGAAAACCATTCTCTTAGATATCTCCGTTTTGGTTTTAGAAGCAGATATTTCTCATTACAGCATAAACTTCCATTCTCTCAAAAATATCCAAACGCAGTTTTTACCAGAAACGTGTTTGTAACTTCGGAATCTAAGGAGAGATTTAACTCACTTAGTTGAACAAACGCACAGCAGGGCAAACTGAAGGAAACGATTCTTTTGTGTTTTAGAGGCTTCCTGCTATTTCTTTATATGCGGGAATTCTATTAGAAATGCCTGTTTTGATATTCTCCACAGAAAGTGTTTCCAAACTGCTGTAGAAACACATAAGTTTAACTCTGTAAGTTGAATGTACACATTGACAACCACTCTGTTAGATAGCTCCGTTTTGATTTTAGAAGCAGATGTTTCTAATTACAGCATAGGCTCCCATTCACTCAGGAATATTTAAACGCAGTTTTTTACCAGAAACGTGTTTCTAACTCCTGAATCTAAAGAGAGATTTAACTCACTTAGTTGAACAAACCCACAGCAGGGCAGACGGAAGGATACGTTTCTTTTGTGTTTTAGAGGCTTACTGCTATTTCATTATATGCTGGAATTCTGGTAGAAATGTCTGTTTTGATATACTCCAGAGAAAGCATTTCCAAACTGCTGCAGAAACACATGAGTTTAACTCTGTAAGTTGAATGTACACATTGAAATCCATTCTGTTAGATAGCTCCGCTTTGGTTTTAGAACAAGATATTTTTCATTACAGCATAAACTCCCATTCTCTCAAAAATATCCATACGCAGTTTTTACCAGAAACGTGTTTCTAACTCCTGAATCTAAGGAGAGATTTAACTCACTAAGTTGAACAAACGCACAGCAGGGCAGATTGAAGGATTCGGTCTTTCCGTGTTTTAGATGCAGTTTTACTGCTATTTTGTTATATGCGGGAATTCTGCAAGAAATGCCTGTTTACGATTCCCCACAGAAAGCGTTTCCAAACTGCTGCAGAAACACATGAGTTTAAGTCTGTAAGTTGAATGTACACACTGACAACCATTCTGTTAGATAGCTCCCTTTTGCTTGTAGAACCAGATATTTATCATTACACCATATGCTCACATTCACTCAGGAATATCCAAACGCAGCTATTACCAGAAACGTGTATCTAACTCCTGAATCTAAGGAGAGATTTAACTCACTTAATTGAACAAAGGCAAAGCAGAGGAGATTGATGGATACGTATCTTTTGTGTTTTAGAGGCAGTTTTATGGCTATTTTGTTATGTGCGGTAATTCTGCTAGAAATGCCTGTTTTGAGATTCCCCACAGAAAGCGTTTCCAAACTGCTTCAGAAACACATGAGTTTAAGTCTGTAAGTTGAATGTACACACTGACAACCATTCTGTTAGATAGCTCCGTTTTGATTCAAGAAGCAGATATTTCTAATTACAGCATAGGTTCCCATTAACTCAGGAATATTTAAACGCAGCTATTACAAGAAACGTGTTTCTAACTCCTGAGTCTAAGGAGAGATTTAACTCATTTAGTTAAACAAACGCAGAGCAGGGGCGATAGAAGTATACGTATCTTTTGTGTTTTAGAGGCAGTTTTACGGCTATTTCATTATAGGCGGGAATTGTGCTACAAATGCCAGATTTAAGACTCCCCACAGAAATCATTTTTAAGCTGCTGCAGGGACACATCAGTGTAACTCTGTAAATTGAATTTACACATTCACAAGGATTCTGTTAGATAGCTCCGTTTTGATTTTATCACCACGTATTTCTCATTACAGCATATGCTCCCTTTCACTCAGGAATATGCAAACGCAGCTTTTACCAGAAACGTGTTTGTTACTCCTGAATCTAAGGAGAGATTTACCTCACTGAGTTGAACAAACGCACAGCAGGGCAGATTGATGGATACGTTTCTTATATGTTTTATAGGCAGTTTTACTGCTATTTCATTACATGCGGGTAATCTGCTATAAATGCCTGTTTTGAGATTCCTCACAGAAAGCGTTTCCAAACTGCTTCAGAAGCACATGTGTTTAACTCTGTAAATTGAGTGTACACAATGACAACCATTCTGTTATGTAGCTTCGTTTTGGTTTTAGAACCAGATATTTCTCATTACAGCATATGACCCATTCACTCAGGAATATCCAAACGCAGCTTTAACCAGAAACGTGTTTCTAACTCCTGAATATAAGGAGCCATTGAACTCACTTAGTTGAACGAAGGCACAGCAGGGCACATTGAAAAATATGTTCCTTTTGTGTTTTAGAGGCAGTTTTACTGCTATTTTGTTATAGGCGGGAATTCTGCTAGAAATTCCAATTTTGAGATTCCCCACAGAAAGCGTTTCCAAAATGCTGCAGAAAGACATGAGTTTAACGCTGTAAGTTGAATGTACACATTGACAACCATTCTGTTACAAAGCCCCGTTTTGGTTTTAGAACCAGATATTTCCCTATACAGCATATGCTCCCATTCACTCAGGAATATCCAAACGCAGCTTTTACCAGAAACGTGTTTCTAACTCCTGAATCTAAGAAGAGATTTAACTCAGTTAGTTGAACAAACGCACAGCAGTGCCGATGGAAGGATACGTTTCTTTGGCATTGTAGAGGCAGTTTTACTGCTATTTCGTTATATGCGGGAATTCTGCTATAAATGCCAGATTTAAGACTCCCCACAGAAATCGTTTTTAAGCTGATGCAGGGACACATGAGTTTAACTCTGTAAATTGAATTTACATATTCACAAGGATTCTGTTAGATAGCTCCGTTTTGGTTTTAGAACCAGGTATTTCTCTTTACAGCATATGATCCCATTCACTCAGGAATATCCAAACGCACCTTTTACCAGATACGTGTTTCTAACTCCTGAATCTAAGGAGAGATTTAAGTCACTTAGTTGAACAAACGCACAGGAGGATAGATTGAAGGATACGTTTCTTTTGTGTTTTAGAGGCAGTTTTACTGCTATTTCGTTATACGCGAAAATTCTGCTAGAAATTCCAGTTTTAAGAATCCCCACAGAAAGCTTTTGCAAGCTGCTGGAGAAACACATGTGTTAAACTCTGTAAGTTGAATTTACACATTCACAACCATGCTGTTAGATAGCTCGGTTTTGGTTATAGAACCAGGTATTTCTCATTACAGCATATGCTCCCATTTACTCAGGAATATCCAAACGCACCTGTTACCAGATACGTGTTTCTAACTCCTGAATCTAAGAAGAGATTTAACTCAGTTAGTTGAACAAAGGCACAGATGTGCCGATTGAATGATACGTTTCCTTGGTGTTTTAGAGGCAGTTTTACTGCTATTTCGTTATATGCGGGAATTCTGCTATAAATGCCAGATTTAAGATTCCCCACAGAAATCATTTTTAAGCTGCTGCAGGGACACATCAGTTTAACTCTGTAAGTTGTATTTACATATTGACAACCATTCTGTTAGATAGCTCCGCTTTGGTTTTATCACCAGGTATTTCTCATTACAGCATATGCTCTCATTCACTCAGGAATATCCAAATGCACCTTTTACGAGAATATCCAAACGCACCTTTTGCCAGATACGTGTTTCTAACTCCTGAATCTAAGGAGAGATTTAAATCACTTAGTAGAACAAACGCACAGCAGGATAGATTGAAGGATATGTTTCTTTTTTGTTTTAGAGGCAGTTTTAGTGCTATGTTGTTATACGCGAAAATTCTTCTAGGAATTCCAGTTTTAAGAAATCCCCACAGAAAGCGTTTGAAAGCTGCTGAAGAAACACATGTGTTAAACTCTGTAAGTTGAATGTACACACTGACAACCATTCTGTTAGATAGCTCCGTTTTGGTTTTAGAACCAGGTATTTTTCTTTTTTTTTTTTTTTTTTTATTGCATTATAGGTTTGGGGGTACATGTGCAGAACGAGCAAGATAGTTGCATAGGTACACACATGGCAGTGTGCTTTGCTGCTTTCCTCCCCTTCACCCACACTTGGTATTCATCCCCAGGCTATCCCCCCCAGCCCCCCCCGCTGTCCCTTCCCCATTCCCCCCAACAGTCCCCAGTGTATAGTAGACCGCCTCTCTGTGTCCACGTGTTCTCATTTTTCTCACCCACCTATGAGTGAGTATATGCGGTATTTCTTTTTCTGTTCTTGTGTCAGTTTGCTGAGAATGATGTTCTCCAGATTCATCCATGTCCCTACAAAGGACACAAACTCATCATTTTTGATTGCTGCATAATATTCCATGGTGTATATGTGCCACATTTTCCCAGTCCAGTCTATCATCGTTGGGCATTTGGGTTGGTTCCAGGTCTTTGCTATTGTAAACAGTGCTGCAATGAACATTCGTGTGCATGTGTCCTTATAGTAGAACGATTTATAATCCTTTGGATAGATACCCAGTAATGGGATTGCTGGGTCAAATGGAATTTCTATTTCTAGGTCCCTGAGGAATCGCCACACTGTCTTCCACAATGGTTGAACTAATTTACACTCCCACCAACAGTGTAAGAGTGTTCCTATTTCTCCACATCCTCTCCAGCATCTGCTGTCTCCAGATTTTTTAATGATCGCCATTCTAACTGGCGTGAGATGGTATCTCAATGTGGTTTTGATTTGCATCTCTCTAATGACCAATGACGATGAGCACTTTTTCATATGTTTGCTGGCCTCATGTATGTCTGCTTTCGTAAAGTTTCTGTTCATATCCTTTGCCCATTTTTGAATGGGCTTGTTTGTTTTTTTCCTGTAAATCTGTTTGAGTTCTTTGTAAATTCTGGATATCAGCCCTTTGTCAGATATGTAAACTGCAAAGATTTTTTCCCATTCTGATGGTTGCCGATTCACTCTAGTGACTGTTTGTTTTGCTGTGCAGAAGCTGTGGAGTTTGATTAGGTCCCATTTGTCTATTTTGGCTTTTGTTGCCAATGCTTTGGGGGTTTTGTTCAAGAAGTCCTTGCCTACTCCTATGTCCTGAATGGTTTTGCCTAGATTTTCTTCTAGGGTTTTTATGGTGTCAGGTCTTACATTTAAGTCTTTAATCCATCTGGAGTTAATTTTAGTGTAAGGTGTCAGGAAGGGGTCCAGTTTCTGCTTTCTGCACATGGCTAGCCAGTTTTCCCAACACCATTTATTAAATAGGGAATCCTTTCCCCATTGCCTGTTTTTGTCTGGTTTATCAAAGATAATATGGTTGTAGATGTGTTGTGTTGCCTCCGATGCCTCTGTTCTGTTCCATTGGTCTATATCTCTGTTTTGGTACCAGTACCATGCTGTTTTGATTACTGTAGCCTTGTAGTATAGTTTGAAGTCTGGTAGCATGATGCCTCCTGCTGTGTTCTTTTTGCTTAGAATTGACTTGGCTATGCGGGCTCTTTTTTGGTTCCATATGAAATTCATGGTGGTTTTTTCCAGTTCTGTGAAGAAATTCAATGGTAGTTTGATGGGGATAGCATTGATTGTGTAAATTATTTTGGGCAGTATAGCCATTTTCACGATATTGATTCTTCCTAACCACGAACATGGAATGTTTCTCCATCTGTTTGTGTCCTCTCTTATTTCATTGAGCAGTTGTTTGTAGTTTTCCTTAAAGAGGTCCCTTACATTCCTAGTGAGTTGTATTCCTATGTATTTTATTTTCTTTGTAGCAATTGTGAATGGCAGTTCGTTCTTGATTTGGTTCTCTTTAAGTCTGTTATTGGTGTATAGGAATGCTTGTGATTTTTGCACATTGATTTTATATCCTGAGACTTTGCTGAAGTTGCTTATCAGTTGCAGGAGCTTTTGGGCTGAGGTGATGGGGTCTTCTAGGTATACTATCATGTCGTCTGCAAATAGAGACAATTTGGCTTCCACCTTTCCTATTTGAATACCCTTTATTTCTTTTTCTTGCCTGATTGCTCTGGCTAGAACTTCCAGTACTATGTTGAATAGGAGTGGTGAGAGAGGGCATCCTTGTCTGGTGCCAGATTTCAAAGGGAATGCTTCCAGTTTTTGCCCATTAAGTATGATATTGGCTGTTGGTTTGTCATAAATAGCTTTTATTACTTTGAGATATGATCCATCAATACCAAGTTTATTGAGGGTTTTTAGCATAAAGGGCTGTTGAATTTTGTCAAATGCCTTCTCTGCATCAATTGAGATAATCATGTGGTTTTTGTTTTTGCTTCTGTTTATGTGGTGAATTACATTTATAGACTTGCGTATGTTGAACCAGCCTTGCATCCCCGGGATAAATCCTACTTGATCATGATGGATAAGTTTTTTAATGTGCTGTTGCAATCGGTTTGCCAGTATTTTATTGAAGATTTTTGCATCTATGTTCATCATGGATATTGGCCTGAAGTTTTCTTTTCTTGTTGAGTCTCTGCCAGGTTTTGGTATCAGGATGATGTTGGTCTCATAAAATGATTTGGGAAGAGTTCCCTCTTTTTGGATTATTTGGAATAGTTTCAGAAGGAATGGTACCAGATCCTCTTTGTGTGTCTGGTAGAATTCGGCTGTGAACCCGTCTGGACCTGGGCTTTTTTTGTGTGGTAGGCTCTTAATTGCTGCCTCAACTTCAGACCTTGTTATTGGTCTATTCATAGTTTCGGCTTCCTCCTGGTTTAGGCTTGGGAGGACACAGGCATCCAGGAATTTATCCATTTCTTCCTGATTTACTGGTTTATGTGCATAGAGTTGTTTGTAGTATTCTCTGATGATGGTTTGAATTTCTGTGGAATCTGTGGTGATTTCCCCTTTATCGTTTTTTATTGCATCTATTAGGTTGTTCTCTCCCTTCTTTTTTATCAGTCTGGCTAGTGGTCTGTCTATTTTGTTGATCTTTTCGAAAAACCAGCTCTTAGATTTATTGATTTTTTGAAGGGTTTTTCTTGTCTCTATCTCCTTCAGTTCTGCTCTGATCTTAGTTATTTCTTGTCTTCGGCTAGGTTTTGAGCTTTTTTGATCTTGCTCCTCTAGCTCTTTCAATTTTGACGATAGGGTGTCAATTTTGGATCTCTCCACTCTTCTCATGTGGGCACTTATTGCTATATAGTTTCCTCTACAGACTGCTTTAAATGTGTCCCAGAGATTCTGGTACGTTGTGTCTTCATTCTCATTGGTTTCAAAGAACTTCTTTATTTCTGCCTTCATTTCATTGTTTATCCAATCAACATTCAAGAGCCAATTGTTCAGTTTCCATGAAGCTGTGCGGTTCTGAGTTATTTTCTGAATTCTGAGTTCCAACTTGATTGCACTATGGTCTGAGAGACTGTTTGTTATGATTTCAGTTGTTTTGCATTTGCTGAGGAGTGCTTTACTTCCAATTATGTGGTCAATTTTGGAGTAGGTGTGATGTGGTGCTGAGAAGAATGTATATTCTGTGGATTTGGGGTGGAGAGTTCTGTAAATGTCTATCAGGTTTGCTTGTTCCAGGTCTGAGTTCAAGTCCTGGATATCCTTGTTAATTTTCTGTCTGGTTGATCTGTCTGCTATTGACAGTGGAGTGTTAAAGTCTCCCACTATTATTGTGTGGGAGTCTAAGTCCCTTTGTAAGTCATTAAAAAACGATGGTTAGATGCCACGAAGTAGGTGGCAATGCCTTAACCGTATGCGTGTTGTCAGGCCCGAGAGCCTCTTCCATCCTTGTCAAGGGGAGTGCTAACCTTCTCTCCTTTCATACAACACTAGAACCAGGTATTTTTCATTACAGCATATGCTCCCATTCACTCAGGAATATCCAAACACAGCTCTTACCAGAAACGTGTTTCTAACTCCTGAATATAAGGAGAGATTTAACTCACTTAGTTGAACAAACGCACAGCAGGGCAGATTGAAGGATACGTTTCCTTCGTGTTTTAGAGGCAGTTTTACTGCTATTTTGTTATATGCGGGAATTCTGCTAGAAATGCCTGTTTTGAGATTCTCCACAGAAAGCGTTTCCAAACTGCTCCAGAAACACATGAGTTTAACTCTGTAAGTTGAATGTACACATTGACAACCATTCTGTTAGATAGCTCCGTTTTGGTTGTAGAACCAGATATTTATCATTACACCATATGCTCACATTCACTCAGGAATATCCAAACGCAGCTATTACCAGAAACGTGTTTCAAACTCCTGAATCTAAAGAGAGATATAACTCACTTAATTGAACAAACGCAAAGCAGGGTCGATTGATGGAAACGTATTTTTTGTGCTTTAGAGGTAGTTTTACGGCTATTTTGTTATATGCGGTAATTCTGCTAGAAATGCCTGTTTTGAGATTCCCCACAGAAAGCATTTCCAAACTGCTTCAGAAACACATGAGTTTAACTCTCTAAGTTGAATGTACACATTGACAACCATTCCGTTAGATAGCTCCGTTTTGATTTAAGAAGCAGATATTTCTAATTACAGCGTAGGTTTCCATTAACTCAGGAATATTTAAACGCAACTATTACTAGAAGCGTGTTTCTAACTCCTGAGTCTAAGGAGAGATTTCCCTCACATAGTTGAACAAACGCAGAGCAGGGGCGATTGAAGTATACGTATCTTTTGTTTTTTAGAGGCAGTTTTACTGCTATTTTGTTATATGCGGGAAATCTGCTAGAAATGCCTGTTTTGATATTCCCCACAGAAAGCGTTTCCAAACTGCTCCAGAAACACATGAGTTTAACTCTGTAAGTTTACTGTGCACATTGACAACCATTCTGGTAGATAGCTCCGATTTTATTTTAGAACCAGGTATGTCTAATTACAGAATAGGTTCCCATTCACTCAGGAATATTCAAACACAGCTATTACCAGAAACGTGTTTCTAACTCCTGAATCTGAGGAGAGATTTAACTCACTTAGTTGAACAAACACACAGCAGGGGCGATTGAAGGATAGGTATCTTTTGTGGTTTAGAGGCAGTTTTACCGCTATTTTGTTATATGTGGTAATTCTGCTAGAAATGCCTGTTTTGAGATTCCCCAAAGAAAACGTTTCCAAACTGCTTCAGAAACACATGAGTTTAACTCCATACGTTGAATGTTCACATTGACAACCATTCTGTTAGGTAGCTCCGTTTTGGTTTTAGAATCAGATATTTCTCATTACAGCATAAACTCCCATTCTCTCAAAAATATCCAAAGGCACTTTTTACCAGAAACGTGTTTCTAACTCCTGAATCTAAGGAGAGATTTAATTCACTTAGGTGAACAAACGCACAGCAGGGGCGATTGAAAGATACATATCTTTTCTGTTTTAGAGGCAGTTTTACGGCTATTTTGTTATATTTGGGAATTCTGCTAGAAATGCCTGTTTTGAGATTTCCCACAGAAAGCGTTTCCAAACTGAGTGGAGATTCACATGAGTTTAACTTTGTAAGTTTAATGTACACATTGACAACCATTATTTTAGATAGCTCCGTTTTTTTGTTTTAGAAGCAGATATTTCTAATTACAGCATAGGCTGCCATTCACTCAGGAATATTTAAACGCAGCTTTTACCAGAAAAGGGTTGCTAACTCCTGAGTCTAAGTAGAGATTTAACTCACTTAGTTGAACAAACTCACAGCAGGGGCGATTGAAGGATATTTATCTTTTGTGTTTTAGAGGCAGCTTTACTGCTATTTTGTTATATGCGGGAATTCTGCTAGAAATGCCTGTTTTGATATTCCCCACAGAAAGCGTTTCCAAACTGCTCCAGAAACACATGAGTTTAACTCTGAAAGTTTACTGTACACATTGACAACCATTCTGTTAGATCCTCCGATTTTATTTTAGAACCAGGTATTTTTAATTACAGAATAGGTTCCCATTGACTCAGGAATATTCAAATGCAGCTATTACCAGAAACGTGTTTCTAACTCCTGAATCTGAATAGAGATTTAACTCACTTAGTTGAACAAACACACAGCAGGGGCGATTGAAGGATAGGTATCTTTTGTGTTTTAGAGGCAGTTTTACGGCTATTTTGTTATATGCGGTAATTCTGCTAGAAATGCCTGTTTTTAGATTCCCCACAGAAAGCGTTTCCAAACTGCTGCAGAAACACATGAGTTTAACTCTGTAAGTTGAATGTACACATTGAAAACCATTCTCTTAGATATCTCCGTTTTGGTTTTAGAAGCAGATATTTCTCATTACAGCATAAACTTCCATTCTCTCAAAAATATCCAAACGCAGTTTTTACCAGAAACGTGTTTGTAACTTCGGAATCTAAGGAGAGATTTAACTCACTTAGTTGAACAAACGCACAGCAGGGCAAACTGAAGGAAACGATTCTTTTGTGTTTTAGAGGCTTCCTGCTATTTCTTTATATGCGGGAATTCTATTAGAAATGCCTGTTTTGATATTCTCCACAGAAAGTGTTTCCAAACTGCTGTAGAAACACATAAGTTTAACTCTGTAAGTTGAATGTACACATTGACAACCACTCTGTTAGATAGCTCCGTTTTGATTTTAGAAGCAGATGTTTCTAATTACAGCATAGGCTCCCATTCACTCAGGAATATTTAAACGCAGTTTTTTACCAGAAACGTGTTTCTAACTCCTGAATCTAAAGAGAGATTTAACTCACTTAGTTGAACAAACCCACAGCAGGGCAGACGGAAGGATACGTTTCTTTTGTGTTTTAGAGGCTTACTGCTATTTCATTATATGCTGGAATTCTGGTAGAAATGTCTGTTTTGATATACTCCAGAGAAAGCATTTCCAAACTGCTGCAGAAACACATGAGTTTAACTCTGTAAGTTGAATGTACACATTGAAATCCATTCTGTTAGATAGCTCCGCTTTGGTTTTAGAACAAGATATTTTTCATTACAGCATAAACTCCCATTCTCTCAAAAATATCCATACGCAGTTTTTACCAGAAACGTGTTTCTAACTCCTGAATCTAAGGAGAGATTTAACTCACTAAGTTGAACAAACGCACAGCAGGGCAGATTGAAGGATTCGGTCTTTCCGTGTTTTAGATGCAGTTTTACTGCTATTTTGTTATATGCGGGAATTCTGCAAGAAATGCCTGTTTACGATTCCCCACAGAAAGCGTTTCCAAACTGCTGCAGAAACACATGAGTTTAAGTCTGTAAGTTGAATGTACACACTGACAACCATTCTGTTAGATAGCTCCCTTTTGCTTGTAGAACCAGATATTTATCATTACACCATATGCTCACATTCACTCAGGAATATCCAAACGCAGCTATTACCAGAAACGTGTATCTAACTCCTGAATCTAAGGAGAGATTTAACTCACTTAATTGAACAAAGGCAAAGCAGAGGAGATTGATGGATACGTATCTTTTGTGTTTTAGAGGCAGTTTTATGGCTATTTTGTTATGTGCGGTAATTCTGCTAGAAATGCCTGTTTTGAGATTCCCCACAGAAAGCGTTTCCAAACTGCTTCAGAAACACATGAGTTTAAGTCTGTAAGTTGAATGTACACACTGACAACCATTCTGTTAGATAGCTCCGTTTTGATTCAAGAAGCAGATATTTCTAATTACAGCATAGGTTCCCATTAACTCAGGAATATTTAAACGCAGCTATTACAAGAAACGTGTTTCTAACTCCTGAGTCTAAGGAGAGATTTAACTCATTTAGTTAAACAAACGCAGAGCAGGGGCGATAGAAGTATACGTATCTTTTGTGTTTTAGAGGCAGTTTTACGGCTATTTCATTATAGGCGGGAATTGTGCTACAAATGCCAGATTTAAGACTCCCCACAGAAATCATTTTTAAGCTGCTGCAGGGACACATCAGTGTAACTCTGTAAATTGAATTTACACATTCACAAGGATTCTGTTAGATAGCTCCGTTTTGATTTTATCACCACGTATTTCTCATTACAGCATATGCTCCCTTTCACTCAGGAATATGCAAACGCAGCTTTTACCAGAAACGTGTTTGTTACTCCTGAATCTAAGGAGAGATTTACCTCACTGAGTTGAACAAACGCACAGCAGGGCAGATTGATGGATACGTTTCTTATATGTTTTATAGGCAGTTTTACTGCTATTTCATTACATGCGGGTAATCTGCTATAAATGCCTGTTTTGAGATTCCTCACAGAAAGCGTTTCCAAACTGCTTCAGAAGCACATGTGTTTAACTCTGTAAATTGAGTGTACACAATGACAACCATTCTGTTATGTAGCTTCGTTTTGGTTTTAGAACCAGATATTTCTCATTACAGCATATGACCCATTCACTCAGGAATATCCAAACGCAGCTTTAACCAGAAACGTGTTTCTAACTCCTGAATATAAGGAGCCATTGAACTCACTTAGTTGAACGAAGGCACAGCAGGGCACATTGAAAAATATGTTCCTTTTGTGTTTTAGAGGCAGTTTTACTGCTATTTTGTTATAGGCGGGAATTCTGCTAGAAATTCCAATTTTGAGATTCCCCACAGAAAGCGTTTCCAAAATGCTGCAGAAAGACATGAGTTTAACGCTGTAAGTTGAATGTACACATTGACAACCATTCTGTTACAAAGCCCCGTTTTGGTTTTAGAACCAGATATTTCCCTATACAGCATATGCTCCCATTCACTCAGGAATATCCAAACGCAGCTTTTACCAGAAACGTGTTTCTAACTCCTGAATCTAAGAAGAGATTTAACTCAGTTAGTTGAACAAACGCACAGCAGTGCCGATGGAAGGATACGTTTCTTTGGCATTGTAGAGGCAGTTTTACTGCTATTTCGTTATATGCGGGAATTCTGCTATAAATGCCAGATTTAAGACTCCCCACAGAAATCGTTTTTAAGCTGATGCAGGGACACATGAGTTTAACTCTGTAAATTGAATTTACATATTCACAAGGATTCTGTTAGATAGCTCCGTTTTGGTTTTAGAACCAGGTATTTCTCTTTACAGCATATGATCCCATTCACTCAGGAATATCCAAACGCACCTTTTACCAGATACGTGTTTCTAACTCCTGAATCTAAGGAGAGATTTAAGTCACTTAGTTGAACAAACGCACAGGAGGATAGATTGAAGGATACGTTTCTTTTGTGTTTTAGAGGCAGTTTTACTGCTATTTCGTTATACGCGAAAATTCTGCTAGAAATTCCAGTTTTAAGAATCCCCACAGAAAGCTTTTGCAAGCTGCTGGAGAAACACATGTGTTAAACTCTGTAAGTTGAATTTACACATTCACAACCATGCTGTTAGATAGCTCGGTTTTGGTTATAGAACCAGGTATTTCTCATTACAGCATATGCTCCCATTTACTCAGGAATATCCAAACGCACCTGTTACCAGATACGTGTTTCTAACTCCTGAATCTAAGAAGAGATTTAACTCAGTTAGTTGAACAAAGGCACAGATGTGCCGATTGAATGATACGTTTCCTTGGTGTTTTAGAGGCAGTTTTACTGCTATTTCGTTATATGCGGGAATTCTGCTATAAATGCCAGATTTAAGATTCCCCACAGAAATCATTTTTAAGCTGCTGCAGGGACACATCAGTTTAACTCTGTAAGTTGTATTTACATATTGACAACCATTCTGTTAGATAGCTCCGCTTTGGTTTTATCACCAGGTATTTCTCATTACAGCATATGCTCTCATTCACTCAGGAATATCCAAATGCACCTTTTACGAGAATATCCAAACGCACCTTTTGCCAGATACGTGTTTCTAACTCCTGAATCTAAGGAGAGATTTAAATCACTTAGTAGAACAAACGCACAGCAGGATAGATTGAAGGATATGTTTCTTTTTTGTTTTAGAGGCAGTTTTAGTGCTATGTTGTTATACGCGAAAATTCTTCTAGGAATTCCAGTTTTAAGAAATCCCCACAGAAAGCGTTTGAAAGCTGCTGAAGAAACACATGTGTTAAACTCTGTAAGTTGAATGTACACACTGACAACCATTCTGTTAGATAGCTCCGTTTTGGTTTTAGAACCAGGTATTTTTCTTTTTTTTTTTTTTTTTTTTATTGCATTATAGGTTTGGGGGTACATGTGCAGAACGAGCAAGATAGTTGCATAGGTACACACATGGCAGTGTGCTTTGCTGCTTTCCTCCCCTTCACCCACACTTGGTATTCATCCCCAGGTTATCCCCCCCAGCCCCCCCCGCTGTCCCTTCCCCATTCCCCCCAACAGTCCCCAGTGTATAGTAGACCGCCTCTCTGTGTCCACGTGTTCTCATTTTTCTCACCCACCTATGAGTGAGTATATGCGGTATTTCTTTTTCTGTTCTTGTGTCAGTTTGCTGAGAATGATGTTCTCCAGATTCATCCATGTCCCTACAAAGGACACAAACTCATCATTTTTGATTGCTGCATAATATTCCATGGTGTATATGTGCCACATTTTCCCAGTCCAGTCTATCATCGTTGGGCATTTGGGTTGGTTCCAGGTCTTTGCTATTGTAAACAGTGCTGCAATGAACATTCGTGTGCATGTGTCCTTATAGTAGAACGATTTATAATCCTTTGGATAGATACCCAGTAATGGGATTGCTGGGTCAAATGGAATTTCTATTTCTAGGTCCCTGAGGAATCGCCACACTGTCTTCCACAATGGTTGAACTAATTTACACTCCCACCAACAGTGTAAGAGTGTTCCTATTTCTCCACATCCTCTCCAGCATCTGCTGTCTCCAGATTTTTTAATGATCGCCATTCTAACTGGCGTGAGATGGTATCTCAATGTGGTTTTGATTTGCATCTCTCTAATGACCAATGACGATGAGCACTTTTTCATATGTTTGCTGGCCTCATGTATGTCTGCTTTCGTAAAGTTTCTGTTCATATCCTTTGCCCATTTTTGAATGGGCTTGTTTGTTTTTTTCCTGTAAATCTGTTTGAGTTCTTTGTAAATTCTGGATATCAGCCCTTTGTCAGATGTGTAAACTGCAAAGATTTTTTCCCATTCTGATGGTTGCCGATTCACTCTAGTGACTGTTTGTTTTGCTGTGCAGAAGCTGTGGAGTTTGATTAGGTCCCATTTGTCTATTTTGGCTTTTGTTGCCAATGCTTTGGGGGTTTTGTTCAAGAAGTCCTTGCCTACTCCTATGTCCTGAATGGTTTTGCCTAGATTTTCTTCTAGGGTTTTTATGGTGTCGGGTCTTACATTTAAGTCTTTAATCCATCTGGAGTTAATTTTAGTGTAAGGTGTCAGGAAGGGGTCCAGTTTCTGCTTTCTGCACATGGCTAGCCAGTTTTCCCAACACCATTTATTAAATAGGGAATCCTTTCCCCATTGCCTGTTTTTGTCTGGTTTATCAAAGATAATATGGTTGTAGATGTGTTGTGTTGCCTCCGATGCCTCTGTTCTGTTCCATTGGTCTATATCTCTGTTTTGGTACCAGTACCATGCTGTTTTGATTACTGTAGCCTTGTAGTATAGTTTGAAGTCTGGTAGCATGATGCCTCCTGCTGTGTTCTTTTTGCTTAGAATTGACTTGGCTATGCGGGCTCTTTTTTGGTTCCATATGAAATTCATGGTGGTTTTTTCCAGTTCTGTGAAGAAATTCAATGGTAGTTTGATGGGGATAGCATTGATTGTGTAAATTATTTTGGGCAGTATAGCCATTTTCACGATATTGATTCTTCCTAACCACGAACATGGAATGTTTCTCCATCTGTTTGTGTCCTCTCTTATTTCATTGAGCAGTTGTTTGTAGTTTTCCTTAAAGAGGTCCCTTACATTCCTAGTGAGTTGTATTCCTAGGTATTTTATTTTCTTTGTAGCAATTGTGAATGGCAGTTCGTTCTTGATTTGGTTCTCTTTAAGTCTGTTATTGGTGTATAGGAATGCTTGTGATTTTTGCACATTGATTTTATATCCTGAGACTTTGCTGAAGTTGCTTATCAGTTGCAGGAGCTTTTGGGCTGAGGTGATGGGGTCTTCTAGGTATACTATCATGTCGTCTGCAAATAGAGACAATTTGGCTTCCACCTTTCCTATTTGAATACCCTTTATTTCTTTTTCTTGCCTGATTGCTCTGGCTAGAACTTCCAGTACTATGTTGAATAGGAGTGGTGAGAGAGGGCATCCTTGTCTGGTGCCAGATTTCAAAGGGAATGCTTCCAGTTTTTGCCCATTAAGTATGATATTGGCTGTTGGTTTGTCATAAATAGCTTTTATTACTTTGAGATATGATCCATCAATACCAAGTTTATTGAGGGTTTTTAGCATAAAGGGCTGTTGAATTTTGTCAAATGCCTTCTCTGCATCAATTGAGATAATCATGTGGTTTTTGTTTTTGCTTCTGTTTATGTGGTGAATTACATTTATAGACTTGCGTATGTTGAACCAGCCTTGCATCCCCGGGATAAATCCTACTTGATCATGATGGATAAGTTTTTTAATGTGCTGTTGCAATCGGTTTGCCAGTATTTTATTGAAGATTTTTGCATCTATGTTCATCATGGATATTGGCCTGAAGTTTTCTTTTCTTGTTGAGTCTCTGCCAGGTTTTGGTATCAGGATGATGTTGGTCTCATAAAATGATTTGGGAAGGGTTCCCTCTTTTTGGATTATTTGGAATAGTTTCAGAAGGAATGGTACCAGATCCTCTTTGTGTGTCTGGTAGAATTCGGCTGTGAACCCATCTGGACCTGGGCTTTTTTTGTGTGGTAGGCTCTTAATTGCTGCCTCAACTTCAGACCTTGTTATTGGTCTATTCATAGTTTCGGCTTCCTCCTGGTTTAGGCTTGGGAGGACACAGGCATCCAGGAATTTATCCATTTCTTCCTGATTTACTGGTTTATGTGCATAGAGTTGTTTGTAGTATTCTCTGATGATGGTTTGAATTTCTGTGGAATCTGTGGTGATTTCCCCTTTATCGTTTTTTATTGCATCTATTAGGTTGTTCTCTCCCTTCTTTTTTATCAGTCTGGCTAGTGGTCTGTCTATTTTGTTGATCTTTTCGAAAAACCAGCTCTTAGATTTATTGATTTTTTGAAGGGTTTTTCTTGTCTCTATCTCCTTCAGTTCTGCTCTGATCTTAGTTATTTCTTGTCTTCGGCTAGGTTTTGAGCTTTTTTGATCTTGCTCCTCTAGCTCTTTCAATTTTGACGATAGGGTGTCAATTTTGGATCTCTCCACTCTTCTCATGTGGGCACTTATTGCTATATAGTTTCCTCTACAGACTGCTTTAAATGTGTCCCAGAGATTCTGGTACGTTGTGTCTTCATTCTCATTGGTTTCAAAGAACTTCTTTATTTCTGCCTTCATTTCATTGTTTATCCAATCAACATTCAAGAGCCAATTGTTCAGTTTCCATGAAGCTGTGCGGTTCTGAGTTATTTTCTGAATTCTGAGTTCCAACTTGATTGCACTATGGTCTGAGAGACTGTTTGTTATGATTTCAGTTGTTTTGCATTTGCTGAGGAGTGCTTTACTTCCAATTATGTGGTCAATTTTGGAGTAGGTGTGATGTGGTGCTGAGAAGAATGTATATTCTGTGGATTTGGGGTGGAGAGTTCTGTAAATGTCTATCAGGTTTGCTTGTTCCAGGTCTGAGTTCAAGTCCTGGATATCCTTGTTAATTTTCTGTCTGGTTGATCTGTCTGCTATTGACAGTGGAGTGTTAAAGTCTCCCACTATTATTGTGTGGGAGTCTAAGTCCCTTTGTAAGTCATTAAAAAACGATGGTTAGATGCCACGAAGTAGGTGGCAATGCCTTAACCGTATGCGTGTTGTCAGGCCCGAGAGCCTCTTCCATCCTTGTCAAGGGGAGTGCTAACCTTCTCTCCTTTCATACAACACTAGAACCAGGTATTTTTCATTACAGCATATGCTCCCATTCACTCAGGAATATCCAAACACAGCTCTTACCAGAAACGTGTTTCTAACTCCTGAATATAAGGAGAGATTTAACTCACTTAGTTGAACAAACGCACAGCAGGGCAGATTGAAGGATACGTTTCCTTCGTGTTTTAGAGGCAGTTTTACTGCTATTTTGTTATATGCGGGAATTCTGCTAGAAATGCCAGATTTGAGATTCCCCACATAAAGCGTTTCCAGGCTGCTGGAGCCACACATGGGTTTAACTCTGTAAATTGAATGTACACATTGAAATCCATTTTGTTAGATAGTTCCGTTTTGGCTTTAGAAACGGTATTTCTCATTACAGCCTATGCTCCCATTCACAGAGGAATTTCCAAACGCAACTTTTACCAGAAAATTGTTTCTAACTCCTGAATCTAAGGAGAGATTTAACTCACTGAGTTGAAAAAACGCACAGCAGGGAAGATTGATAAATACGTTTCTTTTCTGTTTTAAGGCAGTTTTAATGCTGTTTTGTAATACGTGGGAATTCTTCTAGAAATGCCTGTTTTGAAATTCCCCACAGAACGCCTTTCCAAACTGCTGCAGAAACACATGAGTTTAACTTTGTAAGTTGAATGTACACATTGACAACCATTCTGTTAGATAGCTCCGTTTTGGTTTAAGAACCAGATATTTTCCATTACAGCATAGGCTCTGATTCACTCAGGAATATGCAAACGCAGCTTTTACCAGAAACGTGTTTGTTACTCCTGAATCTAAGGAGAGATTTACCTCAATGAGTTGAACAAACGCACATCAGGGCAGATTGATGGATACGTTTTTTATGTGTTTTATAGGCAGTTTTACTGCTATTTCGTTATATGCGGGTAATCTGCTATAAATGCCTTTTTTGAGATTCCTCACAGAAAGCGTTTCCAAACTGCTTCAGAAGCACATGTGTTTAACTCTGTAAATTGAGTGTACACATTGACAAACATTCTGTTAGATAGCTCCGTTTTGGTTTTAGAACCAGATATTTCTCATTACAGCATATGACCCATTCACTCAGGAATATCCAAACGCAGCTTTAACCAGAAACGTGTTTCTACCTCCTGAATCTAAGGAGCGATTGAACTCACTTAGTTGAACGAAGGCACAGCAGGGCAGATTGAAAAATACGTTCCTTTTGTGTTTTAGAGGCAGTTTTACTGCTATTTTGTTATAAGCGGGAATTCTGCTAGAAATTCCAATTTTGAGATTCCCCACAGAAAGCGTTTCCAAAATGCTGCAGAAAGACATGAGTTTAACTCTGTAAGTTGAATGTACACATTGACAACCATTCTGTTAGAAAGCTCCGTTTGGGTTTTAGAACCAGATATTTCTCTATACAGCATATGCTACCATTCACTCAGGAATATCCAAACGCAGCTTTTACCAGAAACGTGTTTCTAACTCCTGAATCTAAGAAGAGATTTAACTCAGTTAGTTGAACAAACGCACAGCAGTGCCAATGGAAGGATATGATTTTTTGGCATTGCAGAGGCAGTTTTACTGCTATTTCGTTATATGCAGGAATTCTGCTATAAATGCCAGATATAAGACTCCCCACAGAAATCGTTTTTAAGCTGATGCAGGGACACATCAGTTTAACTCTGTAAATTGAATTTACATATTCACAAGGATTCTGTTAGATAGCTCCGTTTTGGTTTTAGAACCAGGTATTTCTCATTACAGAATATGCTCCCATTCACTCAGGAATATCCAAACGCACCTTTTACCAGATACGTGTTTCTAACTCCTGAATCTAAGGAGAGATTTAAATCACTTAGTTGAACAAACGCACAGCAGGAGAGATTGAAGGATACGTTTCTTTTGTGTTTTAGAGGCAGTTTTACTGCTATTTCGTTATACGCGAAAATTCTGCTAGAAATTCCAGTTTTAAGAATCCCCACAGAAAGCTTTTGCAAGCTGCTGAAGAAACACATGTGTTAAACTTTGTAAGTTAAATTTACACATTCACAACCATTCTTTTAGATAGCTCCGTTTTGGTTTTAGAACCAGGTATTTCTCATGACAGCATATTCTCCTATTCACTCAGGAATATCCAAACGCACCTTTTACCAGATACGTGTTTCTAACTCCTGAATCTAAGGAGAGATTTAAATCACTTAGTTGAACAAACGCACAGCAGGATAGATTGAAGGATACGTTTCTTTTGTGTTTTAGAGGCAGTTTCACTGCTATTATGTTATACGCGAAAATTCTGCTAGAAGTTCCACTTTTAAGAATCCCCACAGAAAGCTTTTGCATGCTGCTGGAGAAACACATGTGTTTAACTGTGTAAGTTGAATTTACACATTCACAACCATGGTGTTAGATAGCTCAGTTTTGGTTTTAGAACCAGGTATTTCTCATTACAGCAAATGCTCCCATTTACTTAGGAATATCCAAACGCACCTTTTACCAAATACGTGTTCCTAACTCCTGAATCTAAGGAGAGATTTAACTCACTTAGTTGAACAAACAAACATCAGGGCAGATTAGAGTATACGTTTCTTTTGTGCTTTAGAGGCAGTTTTACTGCTATTTCCTTATATGCGGGAATTCTGCTAGAAATGCCAGCTTTGAGATTCCCCACGGAAAGCGTTTCCAAACTGCTAATGAAACACATGTATTAAACTCTTTAAGTTGAATGTACACATTGACAATCATTCTGTTAGATAGCTCCGTTTTGGTTTTAGAAGCAGATATTTCTAATTACTGCATAAACTCCCATTCTCTCAAAAATATCCAAACGCAGTTTTTACCAGAAACGTGTTTCTAACTCCTGAATCTGAGGAGAGATTTACCTCACTTAGTTGAATAAACGCACAGCAGGGGCGATTGAAGGTTACGTATCTTTTGTGTTTTAGAGTCAGTTTTATGGCTATTTTGTTATATGCCGTAATACTGCTAGAAATGCCTGTTTTGAGATTCCCCAAGAAAGCGTTTCCAAACTGCTGGAGAATCACATGAGTTTAACTCTGTAAGTTGAATGTATACATTGACAACCATTCTGTTTGATACCTCCGTTTTGGTTGTAGAACCAGATATTTATCATTACACCATAGGCTCCCATTCACTCAGGAATATTTAAACGCAGCTTTTACCTTAAATGGCTTTCTAACTCCTGAGTCTGAGGAGAGATTTAACTCAGTTAGTTGAACAAAAGCGAAGCAGCGCAGATGGAAGGACTCGTTTCTTTCGTGTTTTAGAGGCAGTTTTAGTGCTATTTTCTTATATTCAGGAATTCTGCTAAAAATGCCTGTTTTGATATTCCCCACAGAAAGCGTTTCCAAGCTGCTGCAAAAACACATGAGTTTAACTCTGTAAGTTGAATGTACACATTGACAACCATTCTGTAAGATAGCTCCATTGTGGTTTTAGAATCAGATATTTCTCATTACAGCATGTACTCCCATTCACTGAGGAATATCCAAACACAGCTTTTACCAGAAACGTGTTTCTAACTCCTGAATCTAAGGAGAGATTTAACTCACTTAGTTGAACAAACGCACAGCAGGGCAGATTGAAGGATAGGTTTCTTTTGTGTTTTAGAGGCAGTTTTACTACTATTTCATTATATGCGGGAATTCTGCTTGAAATGCCAGAATTGAGATTCTTCAAAGAAAGCGTTTCCAAGCTGCTGCAGGGACACATCAGTTCAACTCTGTAAGTTGAATGTACGCATTGACAACCATTCGGTTAGATAGCTCCTTTTTTTTATATAACCAGGTATTTCTCATTACACCATATGCTCCCATTTACTCAGGAATATCCAAACGCAGCTTTTACCAGAAACGTCTGTCTAAATCCTGAATCTAAGGAGAGATTTATCTCACTTAGTTGAACAAACGCACAGCAGGGTAGATTGAAAAATACGTTTCTTTTCTGTTTTCGAGGAAGCTTTATACAACTTTGTTATGTGCAGGAATTTTTCTAGAAATGCCTGTTTTTAGATTTTCCACAGAACGCGATTCCAAACTGCTGCAGAAACACATCAGTTTAACTCTGTAAGTTGAATGTATACATTGACAATCATTCTGTTAGATAGCTCCGTTTTTGTTTTAGAACCAGGTATTTCTCAATACAGCATATGCTCCTATTCACTCAGGAATATCCAAACGCACCTTTTACCAGATACGTGTTTCTAACTCCTGAATCTAAGAAGAGATTTAACTCAGTTAGTTGAACAAAGGCACAGAAGTGCCGATTGAAGGATACGTTTCCTTGGTGTTTTAGAGGCAGTTTTACTGCTATTTCGTTATATGCGGGAATTCTGCTATAAATGCCAGATTTAAGACTCCCCACAGAAATCATTTTTAAGCTGCTGCAGGGACACATCAGTTTAACTCTGTAAGTTGTATTTACACATTGACAACCATTCTGTTAGATAGCTCCATTTTGGTTTTATCACCAGGTATTTCTCATTACAGCATATGCTCCAATTCACTCAGGAATATCCAAACGCAACTTTTACCAGAATATCCAAACGGACCTTTTACCAGATACGTGTTTCTACCTCCTGAATCTAAGGATAGATTTAAATCACTTAGTAGAAGAAACGCACAGCAGGATAGATTGAAGGATATGTTTCTTTTGTGTTTTAGAGGCAGTTTTACTGCTATTTCCTTATACGCGAAAATTCTGGTAGGAATTCCAGTTTTAAGAATTCCCCACAGAAAGCGTTTGCAAGCTGCTGAAGAAACATATGTGTTAAACTCTGTAAGTTGAATGTACACATTGGCAAACGTTCTGTTAGATAGCCCCGTTTTGGTTGTAGAACTAGATATTTATCATTACACCATATGCTCACATTCACTCAGAAATATCCAAACGCAGCTATTACCAGAAAAGTGTTTCTAACTCCTCAATCTAAGAAAATATTTAACTCACTTAGTTGAACAAACGCACAGCAGGGGCGATTGAAGGATACGTATCTTTTGTGTTTTAGAAGCAGTTTCTCGGCTATTTTGTTATATCCGGGAAGTCTGCTAGAAATGCCTGTTTTGAGATTCCCCACAGAAAGCATTTCCAAACTGCTGCAGAAAGACATGAGTTTAACTCTGTACGTTGAATGTACACATTGACAACGATTCTGTTAGATAGCTTCGTTATGGATTTAGAACCAGACATTTCTCATTACAGCATATACTCCCATTCACTCCAAAATATCCAAACGCAGTTTTTTCCAGAAACGTGTTTCTAACTCCTGAATCTAAGGAGAGATTTAACTCACTTAGTTGAACAAAGACAAAGCAGGGCAGATTGAATGATACGATTCTTTTGTGTTTTAGAGGCAGTTTTACTGCTATTTCGTTTTATGAGGGAATTCTGCTAGAAATGCTGGTTTTGATATTTTCAACAGAAAGCGTTTCCAAACTGCTGCAGAAACACATGAAATTAACTCTCTAAGTTGAATTTACACATTGACAACTATTATTTTAGATAGCTCCGTTTTGGTTTTAGAAGAAGATATTTCTAATTACAGCATAGGCTCCCATTCACTCAGGAATATTCAAACGCAGCTTTTTCCAGAAAAGGGTTTCTAGCACCTGAGTCTAAGCAGAGATGTAACTCAGTTAGTTGAACAAACGCACAGCAGGGGCGATTGAAGGATATGTATCTTTTGTGTTTTAGAAGCAGTTTTATGGCTATTTTGTTATATGAGGGAATTCTGCTAGAAATACCTTTTTTGACATTCCCCACAGAAAGCGTTTCCAAACTGCTGCAGAAACTCATGTGTTTAACTCTGTAAGTTGAATGTACGCATTGACAACCATTCTGTTAGATAGCTCCGCTTTGATTTCAAAAGCAGATATTTCAAATTACAGCATAGGCTCCCATTCACTCAGAAATATTTAAACGCAGCTTTTACCAGAAACGTGTTTCTAGCTCCTGAATATAAGGAGAGATTTAACTCACTTAGTTGAACACACGCAGAGCAGGGAAGATTGAAGGATTCGTTTATTTCGTGTTTTAGAGGCAGTTTTACGGCTATTTTGTTATATGCGAAAATTCTGCTAGAAATTCCTGTTTTGATATTCCCCACTGAAAGCGTTTCCAAACTGCTGCAGAAACACATGAGTTTAACGCTGTAAGTTTAATGTACACCATGACAACGATTCTGTTAGATAACTTCGTTTTGGTTGTAGAACCAGATATTTATCATTACACCATATGCTCACATTCACTCAGGATTATCCAAACGCAGCCATTACCAGATAGGTGTTTCTAACTCCTGAATCTAAGGAGAGATTTAACTCACTTAGTTGAACAAACGCACAGCAGGGAAGATGGAAGAATTCGTTTCTTTCGTGTTTTAGAGGCAGTTTTTCTGCTATTTCATTATATGCGGGAATTCTGCTAAAAATGCCTGTTTTGATATTCTCCACAGAAAGCGTTTCCAAAATCCTGCAGAAACACATGAGTTTAACTCCGTGTAAGTTGAATGTACACATTGACAACCATTCTGTTAGATAGCTTCGTTTTGATTTTAGAAGCAGATATTTCTAATTACAGCATAGGCTCCAATTCACTCAGGAATATTTAAACGCAGCTTTTACCAGAAACGTGTTTCTAACTTCTGAATCTAAGGAGAGATTTAACTCACTTAGTTGAACAAACGCACAGCAGGGCAGATTGAAGGATTCGATTCTTTCGTGTTTTAGAGGCAGTTTTACTGCTATATTGTTATATGCGGGAATTCTGCTAGAAATGCCTGTTTTGATAATTCCCACCGAAAGCGTTTCCAAACTGCTGCAGAAACACATGAGTTTAACTCTGTAAGTTTAATGTACACATTGACATCCATTCTGTTCGATAGCTTCCTTTTGGTTGTAGAACCAGATATTTATCATTACACAATATGCTCACATTCACTCAGGAATATCCAAACGCAGCTATTACCAGAAGTGTGTTTCTAACTTCTTAATCTAAGGAGAGATTTAACTCACTTAGTTGAACAAACGCACTGAAGGGGTGATTGAAGGATACGTATCTTTTGTGTTTTAGATGCAGTTTTACGGCTATTTTTTATATCTGGGAATTCTGCTAGAAATGCCTGTTTTGAGATTCTCCACAGAAAGCGTTTCCAAACTGCTTCAGAAACACATGAGTTTAACTCTGTAAGTTGAATGTACACATTGACAACCATTCTGTTAGATAGCTCTGTTTTGATTTTAGAAGCAGATATTTCTCATTAAAGCATAGGCTCCCATTCACTCAGGAGTATTTAAATGCAGCTTTTACCAGAAACGTGATTCTAACACCTGAATCTAAATAGAGTTTTAACTCACTAAGTTGAACAAACGCAGAGCAGGGCAGATTGCAGGATTCGTTTTTTCATGTTTTAAAGGCAGTTTTACTGCTATTTTGTTATATGTGGGAATTCTGCTAGAAATGCCTGTTTTGATATTCCCAAAAGAAAGCGTTTCCGAACTGCTGCAGAAACACATGAGTTTAACTCTGTAAGTTGAATGTACAAATTGACAACCATTCTGTTAGATAGCTCTATTTTCGTTTTAGAACCAGATATTTCTCATTACAGCATATACTCCAATTCACTCATAAATATCTAAACGCAGTTTTTACCAGAAGCGTGTTTCTAACTCCTGAATCTAAGGAGAGATTTAACTCACTTATTTGAACAAACGCACAGCAGCGAAGACTGAAGGATACGATTCTTTTGTGTTTTAGAGGCAGTTTTGCTGCTATTTCGTTATATCCGGAAATTCTGCTAGAAATGCCTGTTTTGATATTCTCCACAGAAAGCGTTTCCAAACTGCTGCAGAAACACATGAGTTTAACTCTGTAAGTTGAATGCACACATTGACAACCATTCGGTTAGAAGGCTCCGTTTTGATTTTAGAAGCAGATAATTCTAATTACAGCATAGGCTCCCGTTCACTCAGGAATATTTAAACGCAGTTTTTACCAGAAACGTGTTTCTAACTCCTGAGTCTAAGGAGAGATTTAACTCACTTAGTCAAACAAACGAAGAGCAGCGCAGATTGAAGGATTCGATTCTTTCGTGTTTTAGAGGCAGTTTTACTGCTATATTGTTATATGCGGGAATTCTGCTAGAAATGCCTGTTTTGATATTCCCAACAGAAAGCCTTTCCAAACTGCTGCAGTAACACATGTGTTTAACTCTGTAAGTTGAATGAACATATTGACAACAATTCTGTTATATTTCTCCGTTTTGGTTGTAGAACCAGATATTTATCATTACAACATATGCTCCCATTCAGTCAGGAATATCCAAACGCAGCTGTTACCAGAAACGTGTTTCTAACATCTAAATCTAAGGAGAGATTTAACTCACTGAGTTGAAAAAACGCACAGCAGGGAAGATTGAAAAATACGTTTCTTTTCTGTTTTAGAGGCAGTTTTAATGCTGTTTTGTAATACGTGGGAATTCCTCTAGAAATGCCTGTTTTGAAATTCCCCACAGAACGCCTTTTCAAACTGCTGCAGAAACACATGAGTTTAACTTTGTACGTTGAATGTACACATTGACAACCATTCTGCTAGATAGCTCCGTTTTGGTTTAAGAACCAGATATTTTCCATTACAGCATAGGCTCCGATTCACTCAGGAATATGCAAACGCAGCTTTTACCAGAAACGTGTTTGTTACTCCTGAATCTAAGGAGATATTTAACTCACTGAGTTGAACAAACGCACAGCAGGGCAGATTGATGGATACGTATCTTTTGTGTTTTACAGGCAGTTTTACTGCTATTTCGTTACATGCGGGTAATCTGCTATAAATGCCTGTTTTGAGATTCCTCACAGAAAGCGTTTCCAAACTGCTTCAGAAGCACATGTGTTTAACTCTGTAAGTTGAATGTATACATTGACAAACATTCTGTTAGATAGTTCCGTTTTGGTTTTAGAACCAGATATTTCTCTATACAGCATATGCTCCCATTCACTCAGGAATATCCAAACGCAGCTTTTACCAGAAACGTGTTTCTAACTCCTGAATCTAAGAAGAGATTTAACTCAGTTAGTTGAACAAACGCACAGCAGTGCCGATGGAAGGATACGTTTCTTTGGCATTGTAGAGGCAGTTTTACTGCTATTTTGTTATATGCGGGAATTCTGCTATAAATGCCAGATTTAAGACTCCCCACAGAAATCGTTTTTAAGCTGATGCAGGGACATATGAGTTTAACTCTGTAAATTGAATTTACACATTCACAAGGATTCTGTTAGATAGCTCCGTTTTGGTTTTAGAAGCAGGTATTTCTCATTACAGCACATGCTCCCATTCACTCAGGAATATCCAAACGCACCTTTTACCAGATACGTGTTTCTAACTCCTGAATCTAAGGAGAGATTTAAATCACTTAGTTGAACAAACGCACAGCAGGATAGATTGAAGGATACGTTTCTTTTGTGTTTTAGAGGCAGTTTTACTGCTATTTCGTTATACGCGAAAATTCTGCTAGAAAATCCAGTTTTAAGAATCCCCACAGAAAGCTTTTGCTAGCTTCTGGAGAAACACATGTGTTAATCTCTGTAAGTTGAATTTACCCATTCACAACCATGCTGTTAGATAGCTCCGTTTTGGTTTTAGAACCAGGTATTTCTCATTATAGCATATGCTCCCATTCACTCAGGAATATCCAAACGCACCTTTTACCAGATACGTGTTTCTAACTCCTGAATCTAAGGAGAGATTTAACTCACTTAGTTGAAAAAACGCACAGCAGGACAGATTGAAGGATAAGTTTCTTTTGTGTTTTAGAGTCAGTTTTCCTGCTATTTCATTATATGCGGGAATTCGACTAGAAATGCCAGTTTTGATATTCCCCACAGAAAGCGTTTCCAAGCTGTTGCAGAAACACACGAGTTTAACTCTGTATGTTGAATGAACACATTGACAATTATTCTGTTAGATAGCTCCGTTTTGGTTTTAGAACCAGGTATTTTTCATTACAGCATATGCTCCCATTCACTCAGGAATATCCAAACGCAGCTCTTACCAGAAACGTGTTTCTAACTCCTGAATCTAAGGAGAGATTTAACTCACTTAGTTGAACAAACGCACAGCAGGGCAGATTGAAGGATACATTTCTTTCCTGTTTTAGAGACAGTTTTACTACTATTTTGTTATATGCAGAAATTCTGCTAGAAATGCCAGTTTTGAGACTCCTTACAGAACGCGTTTACAATCTGCTGCAGAAACACATGAGTTTAATTCTGTAAGTTGAATGTACACATTGACAACCATTATTTTAAATAGCTCCGTTTTGGTTTTAGAACCAATTATTTCTCATTACAGCATATGCTCCCATTCACTCAGGAATATCCAAATGCAACTTTTATCAGAAACGTGTTTCTAACTTTTTTTTTATTATTTTTGAGTGAAAATTTAATTTGAGCATTTTACTTGTGAGAGTACATCCTGATGGTTTATATAGTTTACAACACAGTAGAAAAGGACATTTTATATTTTTTCTAACAGAGTATTGTGAGAGTTACTTTGTTTTTAACAATTGGAAACCCATAAAGTATTTATATTATTTATTTTTAAGTGAAAATTTAATTTTAGCATTTTACGTATGAGAGTACATCCCGATGGTTTATATACTTTACAACACAGTAGAAAAGGACATTTTATATTTTTTCTAAGAGAATATTTTGAGAGTTACTTTGTTTTTAACAATTGGGAACCATAAAGTATTTATGTATATATATTTTATTTTATTTTTTATTTTTTATTTTTTTTTAATTTTTATTGCATTATAGGTTTTGGGGTACATGTGCAGAACGTGCAAGATAGTTGCATAGGTACACATATGGCAGTGTGTTTTGCTGCCTTCCTCTCCTTCACCCACACTTGGCATTCATCCCCAGGCTATCCCTCCCCAGCCATCCCCGCTGTGCCTCCCCCATTCCCCCCAATAGACCCTAGTGTATGGTAGACCGCCTCTCTGTGTCCATGTGTTCTCATTTTTCTCACCCACCTATGAGTGAGTATATGCGGTATTTCTTTTTCTGTTCTTGTGTCAGTTTGCTGAGAATGATGTTCTCCAGATTCATCCATGAGATTTAACTCACTTAGCTGAACAAACACACAGCAGGGCAGATGGAAGGATATGATTCTTTTCTGTTATAGAGGCAATTTTATTGCTATTTTGTTATATGCGGGAATTTTTGTAGAAATGCCTGTTTTGAGATATCTCACAGAAAGCGTTTCTTAACTGCTGCAGAAACACATGGATTTTTCTCTGTACGTTGAATGTACACATTGCCAACATTCTGTTAGATAGCTCCGTTTTTGTTTTAGAACCTGATATTTCTCCTTACAGCATATGCTTCCATCCACTCAGGATTATCCAAACGCAGCTTTTACTGGAAACGTGTTTCTTACTCCTGAATCTCAGGCGAGATTAAACTCACTTAGTTGAACCATCGCACAAAAGGGCAGATTGAAGGATACCTTTCTTTTGTGTTTTAGAGGCAGTTTTATTGCTATATTGTTATATGCGGGAATTCTGCTAGAAATGCCTGTTTTGATATTTCCCACAGAAAGCGTTTCAAAGCTTCTGCAGGAACACATGTGTTTAACTCTGTAAGTTGAATGTACACATTGAAAACCGTTCTGTTAGCTAACCCCGTTTTGGTTTTAGAACCAAATATTTCTCATTACAGCATATGCTCCCGTTCACTCAGGAATATCCAAATTCAGCTTTTACCAGAAATGTATTTCTAACTCTTGAATCTAAGGAGAGATTTTACTCACTTAGTTGAAGAAACGCACAGCAGGGCAGATTGAAGGATACGTTTCTTTTGTGTTTTAGAGGCAATTTTACTGCTATTTCGTTATATGAGAGAATTCTTCTAGAAATGTCTGTTTTGATATTTCCCACAGAAAGCGTTTCCAAACTGCTGCAGAAACAGATGAGTTTAACTCTGTAAGTTGAATGTACACATTGACAACCATTCTGTTTGATAGCAACGTTTTCGTTTTTGAACCAGATATTTCTCATTACAGCATATGCTCCCATTCACTCAAGAATATCCAAATGCAGTTTTTATTAGAAACGTGTTCCTAACTCCTGAATCTCAGGAGAGATTTAAGTCACTTAGTTGAACAAACGCACAGCAGGGCAGATTGAAGGATACCTTTTTGTTTGTTTGTTTTGAGGCAGTTTTACTGCCATTTCTTTATATGCGGGAATTCTACTAGAAATGCCTGTTTTGAGACTCTTCACAGGAAGCGTTTTCAAACTGATGCAGAAACACATGAGTTTAACTCAGTACGTTGAATGTACATATTGACATCCATTCTGTTAGATAGCTCCGTTTTGGTATTAGAACCAGATATGTCTCATTACAGCATATGCTCCCATTCACTCAGGAATATCCAAACGCAGATTTTACCAGAAACGTGATTCTAACTTCTGAATCTAAGAAGAGATTTAACTCACTTAGTAAAACAAACGCACACCAGGGCAGATTAAAGGATACGATTTTTTCATGTTTTAGAGGCAGTTTTACTGCTATTTTGTTATATGCGGGAATTCTTCTAGAAATGCCTGTTTTGATATTCCTCTGAAACCGTTTCCAAACTGCTGCAGAAACACATGAGTTTAACTCTGTAAGTTAAACGTACACATTGACAAACATTCTGATAAGTACCACCATTTCGGAGCTGTCTCTTTCATGTGTCCTCTAACTCGGAGTGTCCCTGAATAATGTGGTTCAGTCAGGAGTCTGTTTCATGGAGACACAAATTCAGACCATCAGTGAATAAGTCGGACCCTTGCTATAGTGAGGAATCTAATTAATATGGCCACATCTTCTGAGCCTCACTGAATAATACACACCTGGAGAATAATTGGGAGTCTATTTTCCATGGACCTTCATTCAGAGCCTCGGTAAAAAATGTACACCCGTGAAGTACCCAGGAGTCTGTTATATTAGGACACACATTCATAGCCTCAGTGGATAATATACACGTGTGGATTAGTCAGGATTCCATTTTGTATGGCCACTGCCTGGTAACCTCAATGAAAAATGCACAAATGTAAACTACTCAGCAGTCTATTTCATGTAGACACTCATTCAGAGATTCACTGAATAACACAAATATTTAAGATAGACAGCATCCTGTTTCATATGGTCACACAGGAAGAGCGTCACTGAGTAATGCACACCTGGGAAAGTGTTAGGAGTCTACTTTATACAGCGTGTCATTTACAGCCTCAGGGAATAATGCACACGTATGGAATAGACACTAGTCTATTTTATATGGCCAGGAAAAGCAAAGCCTGAATGAGTAATACGCAACTTTGGAATAGTCACTAGACTACTCCATATGCCCAACTATTTAGAGTCAGAGTCAGTAATACACGGCTGTGGACGAGTCAGAAAACAATTTCATATGGCCAAAAAGTTTCAGAGCCTCAGTGAATAATACATACCTGGGAAATACTCAGGACGCTATTACATGTGGCATAAATTTCAGAGCTTCATTGAATAGAAAACACCTGTATTGTAGTCAGAACCTGTTTCATACAGTAACATATTCAGATCCTAACTGCATAACATACTCCTTGGGAAAAGTCAGGATTCTATTTTGTATAGCCGCTCATTTAGAGGTGAATGTACAAACGCACACCTGAGGAGTATTCAGGAGTCTCTATTTTATGGCCACACATTCAGAGCTTCACAGAAGAATACAGACCTATGGAAACATCAGGAGAGTACTTCACATTGCCACTTATTCAGGAGCTCGGTGAAGAATCACATATATCTGGAAAATACTCAGGATTCTATGATATATAGCCACTTATCCAGGGGATCGTGGAATAATGCACACCTAAGGAATAATCTGGAGAGTCTTTGATATGACCCTAAACACAGCGACTCAGTGGCCAATGCAGAACTGAAAAATAGTCAAGAGGGTAGAGTCAGCAATTTATATGATGTGGTCGCTTGTTCAGAATCTCACTGAAGAAAACACATTTGGGGAGGAGTCAGAGGCCAAGTCATATGGCCACCCAATCACAGCATTACCGAATAATGCACAATGGGGCAACAGTTAGGAGTCTATTTCTTGTGGCCTCTCATTCAGAAGTTCAGTGCATAATAAATAGCTGTGAAGTAGTCAGGACCCGATTTAAGGTAGCCCCAAATTAAGCGGCTTGGTGAATGATACACACACGTGTCAGAGTCAGGAGACTATTTGATATAGACACTCATACAGATTTTTTTTGAGTACCTCACATGTGGGAAATAATCACTAGTCTCTTTCATATGGTGATTGGTTCGAAGAATCCAAAAGTAAAGCACACCTGTGGAGTAAAATGGGTTCTCTTTTGTAAGGCCACCCTATCAGTGTTTTAGTGAATAGGATGTATATCTGATAAGTCAGGAATCTCTTTCAAATGGCCACCCATTCAGGGACTCTATGAAGATCACTCCCCTCAAAAATAGTCAAGGGTCGGCAGCAAAACACACTGCCATGTGTGTACCTATGCAACTATCTTGCACGTTCTGCACATGTACCCCAAAACATATAATGCAATAAAAATTTTTAAAAAAATAGTTAAGAGTCTACTTCAAATGGCTACACTTTCGAAGTCTCTGTAGGTAATGAAAACCTGGGCAATACACCTGAGTCTCTATTTTTTTTATGCCCACTTCGTCAGAGTCTTATAAAATAATACACACCTAAGGAAGGGTGAAGAGTCTACCTCATGTAGCCACACATTTAGAGCGTCAGTGAATAATGCACACCAGGGTAATAGTCGAGCAGCTTTTATACGGCCACTCATTTTGTGCCTCACTGAGTGATATACACCTGAGGAATCCTCAGGATTCTATTTGGTACTACCACTCATTGAGAACATTGTTGAATAACTCACAGTGGAGCAATCTTCAGGTGTCTATTTTATATGGTCTATCATTCAAAGTTTCAGTGAATAATGACCTTCTATGGAGTAATCAGGTCGCTATTTAAGGTAGCCACAAATTAAGTGCATTCCTGAATAATACACACCTGGGTGACAGTCGGAAGTCTATTTCATATGAACCCTAGTTTTGTGTATCACTGAGTAATACATACCTGGGGCGGTGTCAGGAGTCTATTTGGTATGGACCCTCAAAGAGTACCTGATTAATGCACACATAGATAACAATGAGGAGACTGTGTCATATGGCTAATCCTTCAGACAAACAGTGAATAATGCACATGTGGAGTAGTTAGAAGTCTGTTTCCTATCGCCCCTCTTTCACAGCCTCACTGAGTATTATGCACTTGTGATAGAGTCTGGAGTCTATTTTTTATGGACACTCATTCAGAGACTCACTAAATAGTGCACACCTGCGGAATAGTCACAAGTCTCTTTTCTATGGCCACTCGTTAAGAGCCTCACTAAGTGTAAACACCTGGGAAATTATCAGGATTTACCTTTATCTCCTAATTCAGAGTCTCACTAAATAATGCGCACCTGTGAAATAGTCAGGAGACTTTTTCATGTGGCCTCTAACTCGGAGTGTCACTGAATAATGTGGTGTAGTCAAAGGTCTATTTCATGGAGACACATTTCAGAGTCTCCGTGAATAAGACAGGCCCTTGCTATAGTGAGGAATCTAATTAATATGGCCACATCTTTTAAACCTCACTGAATAATACACACATGGAGAATAACTGGGAATCTATGTTCCATGGACCTTAATTCAGAGCCTCGGTAAATAATGTACACCTGTGGAGTAGCCAGGAGTCTGTTACATCATGACATATATTCATAGCCTCAGTGGATAATATGCACGTGTGGATTAGTCAGGATTCCATTTTGTATGGCCAATGACTTGTAACCTCAGTGAAAAATGCAAAAATGTAAAGTACTCAGCAGTCTATTTCATATAGACACTTATTAAGAGGTTCACTGTACAATGCAAATATTTAAGATAGACAGCATCCTGTTTCATATGGTCACACATAAAAGCCTCACTGAGAAATGCACACCTGAGAAAGTGTTAGGAGTCTACTTTATACAGCCTCTCATTTACAGCCTCAGGGAATAATGCACTCATGCAGAATAGACACTAGTCTGTTTTATATGGCCATGAAAAGCAAAGCCTGAGTGAGTAATATGCAACTTTGGAATAGTCACTAGTCTACTCTATATGCCCGAGTATTTAGAGTCAGAGTCAATAATACACGCCTGTGGATGAGTCAGAAAACAATTTCATATGGCCAAAGTTTCAGAGCCTCAGTGAATAATACATACCTGGGAAATACTCCGGACGCTATTACATGTGGCATCAATTTCAGAGCTTCATTGAATAGGAAACACCTGTATTCTAGTCAGAATCCTGTTTCATACAGCCACATATTCAGAGCCTAACTGACAAATATACAACTTGGGAAAATCAGGATTCTATTTCTTATAGCCACTCATTTAGAGGCGAATGTAAAATCGCACACCTGAGGGGTATTCAAGAGTATCTATTTTATGGCCACACATTCAAAGCTTCACAGACGACTACAGACCTATGGAAATGTCAGGAGTGTACTTCACATGGACGCTTATTCAGGATCTCAGTTAAGAATCATATATATCTGGAAAATACTCAGGATTCTATGATTTATAGCAACCTATCTTGGGGCACACGGAATAATGCACACCTAAGAAATAGTCTGGATTCTCTTTGATATGACCCTACACCCAGCGACTCAGTGGCCAATGCAGAACTGGAAAATAGTCAAGAGGATAGAGTCAGGAGTTTATGTAATGTGGTCGCTCATTCAGAATCTCACTGAAGAATACACACCAGGGGAATAATCAGAGCCCAAGTCATATGGCCACCCAATCAAAGCATTACCGAATAATGCACAATGGGGCAATAGTAAGGAGTCTATTTCATCTGGCCTCTCATTTAGAACTTCAGTGTGTAATAAACAGCTGTAGAGCAGTCAGGACCCGATTTAAGGTAGCCCCAAATTAAGTGGCTCCGTGAATGATACACACACGTGTCAGAGTCAGGAGACTATTTGATATAGACACTCATACAGAACCTTTTCGAGTACTGCACATGTGGGGAATAATCACTAGTCTCTTTCATATGGTGATTCGTTTGGAGAATCCAAAAGTAATGCACACCTGTGGATTAAAATGGGTTCTCTTTTATAAGGCCACCCTTTCAGTGTTTTAGTGAATAGGATGTATGTCCGATAAGTCAGGAATCTCTTTCACATGGCCAACCATTCAGGGCTTCTGTGAAGAACACTCCCCTCAAGAATAGTCAAGGGTCTACTTCCAATGGCTACACGTTCAGAGTCTCTGTACATAATGAACACCTGGGCAATACACCTGAGTCTCTTTTCTTTTTATGGCCACTTAGTCAGAGTCTCATTCAATTATACACACCTGGGAAAGAGTGAAGAGTCTACGTCATGTAGCCACTCATTTAGAGCCTCAGTGAATAATGCACACCAGGGTCATATTCAAGCAGCTTTCATATGGCCAGTCAATTTGTGCCTCACTGAGTGACATACACCTGAGGAATCCTCAGGATTCTATTTGGTACAACCACTCGTTGAGAACCTTGTTGAATAACTCACAATTGAGCAATAGTCAGGTGTCTATTTTATATGGTGTATCATTCAAAGTTTCAGTGAATAATGACCTTCTATGGAGTAATCAGGAAGCTGTTTAAGATATCCACGAATTAAGTGTCATCCTGAATGATACACACCTGGGTGACGGTTGGGAATCTATTTCATATACACACAAGTTTTGTGTATCACTGAGTAATACACACCTGGGGCAATGTCAGGAGTCTATTTGGTATGGATGCTCAAATGGAACCTGTTTGATTAATGCATACATGGATAAAAATGAGGAGTCTGTGTCATACGGCTACTTCTTCAGACAAACAGTGAATAATGCACATGAGGAGTAATTAGAAGTCTGTTTCCTATGGCCCCTCTTTCACAGCCTCACTGACCATTATGCACTTGTGATAGAGTCTGGCGTCTATTTTTTATGGCCACTCATTCAGAGAATCACTAAATAATGCACACCTGTGGAATAGTCAGAACTCTCTTTCCTATGGCCACTCGTTAAGAGCCTCAATAAGTGTAAACACCTAGGGAAACGGGTCAGGATTTACCTTTATCTCCTCACTCAGAGTCTCGCTAAATAATTGGCACCTGTGGAATAGTCAGGAGACTCTTTCATGTGGCCTCCAACTCGGAGTGTCACTGAATAATGTGGTGTAGTCAGGAGTCTATTTCATGGAGACACATATTCAGAGCCTTGGTGAATAAGACAGGCCCTTGCTATAGTAAGGAATCTAATTAATATGGCCACATCTTCTGAGCCTCACTGAATAATACACACCTGGAGAATAATTGGGAGTCTACTTTCCATGGACTTTCCTTCAGAGCCTCGGTAAATAATGTACACCCGTGGATTAGCCATGAGTCTGTTATATTAGGACACAAATTCATAGCCTCAGTGGATAATATGCACGTGTGGATTAGTCAGGATTCCATTTTGTATGGCTACTGACTCATAACCTCAGTGAAAAATGCACAAATGTAAAGTACTCAGCAGTCTATTTTATATAAACATGCATTCAGAGATTCACTGAATAACACAAATATTTAAGACAGACAGCATCCTGTTTCATATGGTCACACAGGAAGAGCCTCACTGAGTAATTCACACCTGGGGAAGTGTTAGGAGTCTACTTTATACAGCCTCTCATTTACAGCCTCAGGGAATAATGCACACGTGTGGAATAGACACTGGTCTGTTTTATATGGCCACAAAAAGCAAAGCCTGAGTGAGTAGTATGCAACTTTGGAATAGTCACTATTCTACTCCATATGCCCAAGTATTTAGAGTCAGAGTCAATAATACACACCTGTGGACGAGTCAGAAAACAATTTCATTTGGCCAAAGAGTTTCAGGGTTTCAGTGAATGATACATACCTGGGAAATACTCAGGACGCTGTTACATGTGGCATCAATTTTAGAGCTTCATTGAATAGGAAACTCCTGTATTGTAGTCAGAGTCCTGTTTCCTACAGCCACATATTCAGAGCCTAACTGAGTAACATACACCTTGGGAAAAGTCAGGATTCTATTTCGTATAGCCACTATAGCCACTCATTTAGAGGCGAATGAAAAAACGCACGCCTGAGGAGTATTTAGGAATCTCTATTTTATGGCCACACATTCAGAGATTCACAAAAGAATACAGACCTATAAAAACGTCAGGAGTGTACTTCACATGGCCACTTATTTAGGACCTCAGTGAAGAATCATATATATCTGGAAAATACTCAGGATTCTATGATATATAGCCACTTATCCAAAGACTCACGTAATAATGCACACCTAAGGAATAGTCTGGAGACTCTTTGATATGACGCTACACCCAGCAACTCAGTGGCCAATTCAAAACTGGAAAATAGTAAAAAGGATAGAGTCAAGAGTTTATGTTATGTGGTCGCTTGCTTAGAATCTCACTGAAGAATACACACCTGGGGAATAGTCAGAGACCTAGTCAAATGGCAACCCAATCACAGCATTACCGAATAATGCACAATGGGGCAATAGTAAAATGTCTATTTCATTTGGCCTCTCATTCAGAGTTTCAGTGCATAATAAACAGATGTGGAGCAGTCAGGACCCGATTAAATGTAGCCCCAAATTAAGCGGCTCCGTTCATGATACACACACCTGTAAGAGTCAGGAGACTATTTGATATAGACACTCATACAGAACCTTTTCGATTACTGCACATGTGGGGAATAATCACTAGTGTCCTTCCTATGGTGATTCGTTTGCAGAATCCAAAATTAACGCACAACTGTGGAGTAAAATGGGTTTTATTCCATAAGGCCACTCTTTCAGTGTTTTAGTGAATACGATGTATATCTGATAGGTCAAAAATTATTTCCCCATGGCCACCCATTCAGGGCCTCTGTGAAGAACACTCCCCTCAAGAATAGTCAAGGGTCTACTTCAAATGGCTACAGGTTCAGAGTCTCTGTACATAAGTAAAACCTGGGCAATACAGTTGAGTCACTTTTTTTTATGCCCATTTAGTCAGAGTCTCATTCAATAATACACACCTGGGGAAGTGTGAAGAATCTACCTCATGTAGCCACTCATTTAGAGCCTCAGTGAATAATGCAAACCAGGGTAATAGTCAAGCAGCTTTTATATAAACACTCATTTTGTGCCTCACTGAGAGATATACACCTGAGGAATACTCAAAATTCTATTTGCTACTACCACTCGTTGAGAACCTTGTTGACTAATTCACAATTTAGCAATAGTTAGGTGTCTATTTTATATGGTCTATTATTCAAAGTTTTAGGGAATGATGACCTTCTATGGAGTAATCAGGACACTGTTTACGATAGCCACGAATTAAGGGCCTTCCTGAATGATACACACCTGGGTGACAGTCGGGAGTCTATTTCATATGAGCTCTAGTTTTGTGTATCGCTGAGTAATACACACCTGGGGAAGTGTCAGAAGTCTATTTGGTATGGACACTCAAACGGAACCTGTTTGATTAATGCACACATGGGTAACAATGAGGAGTCTGTGTCATACGTCTACTCCTTCAGACAAACAGTGAATAATGCACATGTGGAGTAATTAGAAGTCTGTTTCCTATGACCCCTCTTTCACAGCCTCATGGAGTATTACGCACTTGTGATAGAGTCTGGAGTCTATTTTTCGTGGCCACTCATTAAGAGACTCACTAAATAATGCACACTTGCAGAATAGTCAGAAGTCTCTTTTCTATGGCCACTCGTTAAGAGCCTCACGAAGTGTAAACACCTGGAGAAAGAGTCAGAATTTACCTTTATCTCCTCATTCAGAGGTTCACTAAATAATGCGCACCTGTGGAATAGTCAGGAGACTCTTTCATGTGGCCTCTAACTCGCAGTGTCACTGAATAATGTGGTGTAGTCAGGAGTCTATTTCATGGAGACATGTATTCAGAGCATCAGTGAATAAGATGGGCCCTTTCTATCATGAGGAATCTAATTAATATGGCCACATCTTCTGAGCCTCACTGAATAATACACACCTGGAGAATAATTCAGAGTCTATTTTCAATGGACCTTCATTCAGAGCCTTGGTAAATAATGTACACCCGTGGAGTAGCCAGGAGTCTGTTGTATTAGGACACATATTCATAGCCTCAGTGGATAATATGCAAGTGTGGATTAGTCAGGATTCCATTTTGTATGGCCAATGACTCGTAACCTCAGTGAAAAATGCACAAATGTAAAGTACTCAGCAGTCAATTTCATATAGACACTCATTTAGAGATTCACTGAATAACAAAAATATTTAAGATAGACAGCATGTTGTTTCATATTGTCACACAGAAAGAGCCTAACTGAGTAATGCACACCTGGGGAAGTGTTAGGAGTCTACTTTATACAGCCTCTCATTTACAGGCTCAGGGAATAATGCACACGTGTGGAATAGACACTAGTCTATTATATATGGCCACGAAAAGCAAACCTGAGTGAGTAGTATGCAACTTTGGAATAGTCACTAGTCTAATCCATATGCCCAAGTATTTAGAGTCAGAGTCAATAATACATGCCTGTGGACTAGTCAGAAAACAATTCCATATGGCCAAAGAGTTTCAGAGCCTCAGTGAATAATACATACCTGGGAAATACTCAGGACCCTATTACATGTGGCATCAATTTCAGAGCTTCATTGAATAGGAAACACCTGTATTGTAGTCTGAATCCTGTTTCATACAGCCACATATTCATAGCCTAACTGAGTAACATACGCCTTGGGAAAAGTCAGGATTCTATTTCGTATAGCCACTCCTTTAGAGGTGAATGTAAAATCGCACACCTGAGGAGTATTCAGGAGACTCTATTTTCTGGCCACTTATTCAGAGCTTCAAAGAATAATATAGACCTATGGAAACATCAGGAGTGTACTTCCCATGGACACTTTTTCAGGACCTCAGTGAAGAATCATATATATCTGGAAAATACTCAGGATTCTATGATATATAGCCACTTACTTGGAGAGTCACGGAATAATGCACACCTAAGGAATAGTCTGGAGACTCTTTGACATGACCCTACACACAGCCACTCAATGGCCAATGCAGAACTTGAAAATAGTCAAGAGGAGAGACTCAGAAGTTTATGTTATGTGGTCACTCGTTCAGAATCTCACTAAAGAATTCCCACCTGGGGTATAGTCAGAGTCCAAGTCATATGGCCACCCAATCACCGCATTACCGAATAATGCACAATGGGGCAATAGTAAGGAGTCTATTTCACGTGGCCTCTCATTCAGTGCTTCAGTGCGTAATTAACATCTGTGGAGTAGACAGTATCCGATTTAAGGTAGTCCCAAATTAAGCAGCTCCGTGAATGATACACACACCTGTCAGAGTCAGGAGACTATTTTCTATAGACACTCCTACAGAACCTTTTTGAGTACTGCACATGTGGAGAACTATCACTAGTATCTTTCATATGGTGATTCATTTGGAGAATCCAAAAGTAACGCACACCTGTGGAGTAAAATGGGTTCTCTTTTGCAAGGCCACCCTTTCAGTGTTTTAGTGAATAGTATCTATATCTGATAAGTCAGAAATCTCTTTCACATGGCCACTCGTTCAGAGCCTCTGTGAAGAACATTCCCCTCAAGAATACTCAAGGGTCTACTTCAAATGGCTACATGTTCAGAGTCTGTGTACGTAATTAACAACTGGGCAATACACCTGAGTCTCTTTTTTTCTTATGCCCACTTAGTCAGAGTCTCATTCAGTAATACACACCTAGGGAAGTGTGAGGAGTCTACCTAAGGTAGCCACTCATTTAGAGCCTCAGTGAATAATGTACACCAGGGTAATAGTCGAGCAGCTCTTATACGGCCATTCATTTTTTGCCTCACTGAGTGATATACACCTGAGCAATCCTCAGGATTGTATTTGATAGTACCACTCATTGAGAACCTTGTTGAATAATTCACAATAGAGCAATAGTCAGGTGTCTATTTTATATGATATATCATTTAAAGTTTCAGTGAACAATGACCTTCTATGGTGTAATCAGGACGCTGTTTAAGATAGCCACGAATTAAGTGCCTTCCTGAATGATACACACCTGTTTGACGGTCGGGAGTCTCTTTCATATGAACTCTAGTTTTGTGTATCACTGAGTAATACACACCTGGGGCAGTGTCATGAATCTATTTGGCATGGATGCTCAAACGGGTCCTGTTTGGTTAATGCACACATGGATAACAATGAGAAGTCTGTGTCATATGGCAACTCCTTCAGACAAACAGTGAATAATGCACATGTCGGGTAATTTGAAGTCTGTTTTCTATGGCTCCTCTTTCACAGCTTCACTGAGTATTACGCACTTGTAATAGAGTCTGGAGTCTATTATTTATGGCCACTCATTCAGAGAATCACTAAATAATGCACACCTGCGGAATAGTCAGAAGTCTCCTTCCTATGGCCACTCGTTAAGAGCCTCACTAAGTGTAAATACCAGGGAAAAGAGTCAGGATTCATTTTATCCCCTCTTTCAGAGTCCTGCTAAATAATGGGCACCTGTGGAATAGTCAGGAGACTCTTTCATGTGGCCTCTAACTCGGAGTGTCACTGAATATTGTGTTGAAGTCAGTAGTCTACTTCATGGAGACACATATTCAGAGCCTTGGTGAATAAGACAGGCCCTTGCTATAGTAAGGAATCTAATTAACATGGCCACATCTTCTGAGCCTCACTGAATAATACACACCTGGAGAATAATTGGGGGTCTATTTTCCATGGACCTTCATTCAGAGCCTCGGTAAATAATGTACACCCATAGAGTAGCCAGGATTCTGTTATATTAGGAAAAGACATTCATAGCATCAGTGGATAATATGCACGTGTGGATTAGTCAGGAGTCCATTTTGTATGGCCACTGACTCGTAACCTCAGTGAAAAATACACAAATGTAAAATACTCAGCAGTATATTTCATGTAGACACTCATTCAGAGATTCACTGAGTAACACAAATATTTAAGATAGACAGCATCCTGTTTCATAGAGTCACACAGACAGAGCCTCACTGAGTAATACACACCTGGGGAAGTCTTAGGAGTCTACTTTATACAGTCTCTCATTTACAGCCTCAGGGAATAATGCACAGGTGTGGAATAGACACGTTTATTTTATATGGCCTCGAAAAACAAAGCCTGAGTGAGTAATATGCAACTTTGGAATAGTCACTAGTCTACTCCATATGCCAAAGTATTTAGAATCAGAATCAATAATACAAGCCTGGGACTAGTCAGAAAACAATTTCATATGGCCAAAGCGTTTTAGAGCCTCAGTGAATAATACATACCTGGAAAATACTCAGGACGCTATTAAATGTGGCGTCAATTTCAGAGCTTCAGTGAATAGAAAACACCTGTATTGTAGTCAGAATCCTGTTGCATACAGCCACATATTCAGAGCCTTACTGAGTAACATACGCTTTGGGAAAAGTCAGGATTCTATTTCGTATAGCCACTCATTTAGAGGTGAATATAAAAACGCACGCCTGACGATTATTCAGGAGTCTCTATTTTATGGCCACTCATTCAGAGCTTCACAGAATAATACAGACCTATGGAAACATCAGTAGTGTACTTCCCATGGCCACTTATTCAGGACCGCAGTGAGGAATCATGTATATCTGGAAAATATTCAGGATTCTATGATATATAGCCACTTATCCAGAGACTCACGGAATAATGCACACCTAAGGAATAGTCTGGAGACCGTTTGATATGACCCTACACCCAGCGACTCAGTGGCCAATGCAGAGCTGGAAAATAGTCAAGAGGATAGAGTAAGGAGTTTATGTTATGTGGTCACTCATTCAGAATCTAACTGAAGAATAAACACCTGGGGAATAGTCAGAGTCCAAGTCATATGTGCACCCAATCACAGGATTACAGAATAATGTAAAATGGGGCAATAGTAAGGAGTCTATTTCATCTGGCCTCTCATTCAGAGTTTCAGTGTGTAATAAAGAGCTGTGGAGTAGTCAGGACACGATTTAAAGTAGCCCCAAATAAAGCAGCTTTGTGGATAATACACACACGTGTCACAGTCAGGAGACTCTTTGATATAGACACTCATACAGAACCTTTTCGAGTACTGCACATGTGGGGAATAATCACTAGTCTCTTTCATATGGTGATTCGTTTAAAGAATCCGAAAGTAACACTCACCTGTGGAGTAAAATGGGTTCTATTTCATAAGGCCACTCTTTCATTGTTTTAGTGAATAGTATGTATATCTGATAAGTCAGGAATCTCTTTCACATGGCCACTTGTTCAGGGCCTCTGTGAAAAACACTTCCCTCAGGAATTGTCAAGGGTCTACTTCAAATGGCTTCATGTACAAAGTATCTGGACATAATGAACTGCTGGGCAATACACCTGAGATTCTTTTTTTTCTATGCCCACTTATTCAGAGTCTCATTCAACAATACACACCTGGGGAAGAGTGAAGAGTCTACCTCATGTAGCCAGTCATTTAGAGCCTCAGTGAATAATGCACACCAGGGTAATCGTGGAGCAGCTTTTATATGGCAACTGATTTTGTGCCTCACTGAGTGATATACACCTGAGAAATTCTCAGGATTCTATTTGATACTACCACTCGTTGAGAAACTTGTTGAATAATTCACAATGGAGCAATAGTCAGGTGTCTATTTTATATGGTCTATCATTCAAAGTTTCAGTGACTAATGACCTTCAATGAAGTAATCAGGAAGCTGTTTAAGATAGCCACGAATTAAGTGCCTTATTGAATGATACACACCTGGATGACAGTCAGGAATCTATTTCACATGAACTCTAGTTTTGTGGATCGCCGAGCAATACACACCTTGGGCTGTGTCAGGAGTATATTTTGTATGGACTCTCAATGGGACCTGTTTGATTAATGCACACATGGATAACAAAGAGGAGTCTGTGTCATATGGCTACTCCTTCAGACAAACAGTGAATAATGCACATGTGGAGTAATTAGAAGTCTGTTTCCTATGGCCTCTATTTCACAGCCTCACTGAGTATTATGCACTAGTGATACAGACTGACATCTATTTTTTAAGGCCACTCATTCAGAGAATCACTAAATAATGCACACCTGCGGAAATGTCAGAAGTCTCTTTTTTATGGCCACTCATTAAGAGCAACATTAAGTGTAAACTCCTGGGGAAAGAGTCAGGATTTACCTTTATCCCCTCATACAGAGTCTCAATAAATAATGCGCACCTGTGGAATAGTCAGGAGACTCATGTGGACTCTAAATCGGAGTGTCACTGAATAATGTGGTGTAGTCAGGAGTCTATTTCATGGAGACACATATTCAGAGCCTCGGTGAATAAGACAGACGCTTGTTCTAGTAAGGATCTATTTAATATGGCCACATCTTCTAAGCCTCACTGAATAATACACACCTGGAGAATAACAGGGAGTCTATTTTCCATGGACCTTCATTCAGAGTCTCGGTAAATAATGTACACCCATTGAGTAGCCAGGAGTCTGTTATATAAGGACACACATTCATAGCATCAGTGGATAATATGCATGTGTGGATTAGTCATGATTCCATTTTGTATGGCCACTGAATCATAACCTCAGTGAAAACTGCACAAATGTAAAGTACTCAGGAGTCTATTTCATATAGATACTCATTCAGAGATTCACTGAATAACAGAAATATTTCAGATAGACAGAATCCTGTTTTATATGGTCACACAGAAAGAGCCTCACTGAGTAATGCACACCTGGGGAAGTGTTAGGAGTCTACTTTATACAGCCTCTCATTTACAGCCTCATGGAATAATGCACACGTGTGGAATATACACTAGTCTGTTTTATATGGCCACAAAAAGCAAAACCTGAGTGAGTAGTACGCAACTTTGGAATAGTCACTAGTCTACTCCATATTCCCATATATTTAGACTCATAGTCAATAATAAACAGCTGTGGACTAGTCAGAAAAAAATTTCATATGGCCAAAGAGTTTCAGAGCCTCATTGAATAATACATACCTGGGAAATTCTCAGGACGCTACTACTTTCGGCATCAATTTGAGAGCTTCATTGAATGGAAAACACCTCTTTGTAGTCATAGTCCTTTTGCATACAGCACATATTCAGGGCCTAACTGAGTAACATATGCCTTTGGAAAAGTCAGTATTCTATTTCGTATAGCCACTCATTAAGAGGCGACTGTAAAAATGCACGCCTGAGGAGTATTCAGGAGTCTCTATTTTATGGCACTCATTCAGATATTAACAGAATAATGCAGACATATGGAAACGTCAGGAGTGTACATCCCATGGCCACTTATTCAGGACAGCAGTGAAGAATCATATATATCTGTAAAATTCTCAGGATTCCCTTTGAAATCAGGCACTAGACAAGGATGCCCTATCTCACCACTCCTATTCAACATAGTACTGGAAGTTCTAGCCAGAGCAATCAGGCAAGAAAAAGAAATAAAGGGTATTCGAATAGGAAAGGTGGAAGCCAAATTGTCTCTATTTGCAGACGACATGATAGTATACCTAGAAGACCCCATCACCTCAGCCCAAAAGCTCCTGCAACTGATAAGCAAATTCAGCAAAGTCTCAGGATATAAAATCAATATTCAAAAATCACAAGCATTCCTATACACCAATAACAGACTTAAAGAGAACCAAATCAAGAACGAACTGCCATTCACAATTGCTACAAAGAAAATAAAATACCTAGGAATACAACTCACAAGGAATGTAAGGGACTCCTTTAAGAAAAACTACAAACCACTGCTCAGTGACATGAGAGGACACAAACAGATGGAGAAACATTCCATGTTCGTGGTTAGGAAGAATCAATATCCTTAAAATGGCTATACTGCCCAAAGTAACTTACACAATCAATGCTATCCCCATCAAACTACCATTGAATTACTTCACAGAACCGGAAAGAACCACCATGAATTTCATATGGAACCAAAAAAGAGCCCTCATAGCCAAGTCAATTCTAAGCAAAAAGAACACAGCGGGAGGCATCACACTACCAGACTTCAAACTATACTACAAGGCTACAATAATCAAAACAGCATGGTACTGGTACCAAAACAGAGATATAGACCAATGGAACAGAACAGAAGCATCGGAGGCAACACAACATATCTACAACCATATAATCTTTGATAAACCAGACAACAACAAGCAATGGGGAAAGGATTCCCTGTTTAAAAAATGGTGTTGGGAAAACTGGCTAGCCATGTGCAGAAAGCAGAAACTGGACCCCTTCCTGACACCTTACACTAAAATTAACTCCAGATGGATTAAAGAATTAAACGTAAGACCTGACACCATAAATACCCTAGAAGAAAATCTAGGCAAAACCATTCAGGATATAGGAGTAGGCAAGGACTCCATGAATAAAACACCAAAAGCATTGGCAACAAAGGCCAAAATAGACAAATGGGACCTAATCAAACTCCACAGCTTCTGCAGGGCTAAAGAAACTGTCACTAGAGTGAATCGGCAACCATCAGAATGGGAAAAAATCTTTGCAGTTTACACATCTGACAAAGGGCTGATATCCAGAATTTACAAAGAACTCAAACAGATTTACAGGAAAAAAACAAACAAGCCCATTCAAAAATGGGCAAAGGATATGAACAGACACTTTACAAAAGAAGATATACATGAGGCCAACAAACATATGAAAAAATCCTCATCATCACTGGTCATTAGAGAGATGCAAATCACAACCACATTGAGATGCCATCTCACGCCAGTTAGAATGGCGATCATTAAAAAATCTGGAGACAGCAGATGCTGGAGAGGATGTGGAGAAATAGGAACACTCTTACACTGTTGGTGGGAGTGTAAATTAGTTCAACCATTGTGGAAGACAGTGTGGCGATTCCTCAGGGACCTAGAAATAGAAATTCCATTTGACCCAGCAATCCCATTACTGGGTATCTATCCAAAGGACTATAAATCGTTCTACTATAAGGACACATGCACACGAATGTTCATTGCAGCACTGTTTACAATAGCAAAGAACTGGAACCAACCCAAATGCCCAACGATGATAGACTGGACTGGGAAAATGTGGCACATATACACCATGGAATATTATGAAGCAATCAAAAATGATGAGTTTGTGTCCTTTGTAAGGACATGGATGAATCTGGATAACATCATTCTCAGCAAACTGACACAGAACAAGAAAAGAAATACTGCATATTCTCACTCATAGGTGGGTGAGAAAAATGAGAACACATGAACACAGAGAGGCAGTCTACTATACACTGGGGTCTATTGGGGGGAATGGGGGAGGGACAGCGGGGGGTGCTGGGCAGGGATAGCCTGGGGATGAATGCCAAGTGTGGGTGAAGGGGAGGAAGGCAGCAAAACACACTGCCATATGTATACCTATGCAACTATGTTGCATGTTCTGCACATGTACCCCAAAACCTATAATGCAATGAAAATTAAAAAAAAAAATTCTCAGGAATCTATGATATATTGCCACTTATCCAGAGATTCACGGAATAATGCACACCTAAGGAATAATCTGGAAACTCATTGATATGACCCTACACCCAGCGACTCAGTGGCCAATGCAGAACTGGAAAATACTCAAGAGAATAGTGTCAGGAGGTTACCTTATGTGGTCACTCGTTCAGAATATCACTGAAGAATACACACCTGGTGAATAGTCAGAGTCCAAGTCATGTGGCCACCCAATCACAGCATTACCGAATAATGCACAATAGGGCAATAGTAAGGAGTCTATGTCATGTGGCCTTTCATTCAGAGCTTCAGTGCATAACAAACTGCTGTGGAATAATCAGGACCCGATTTAAGGTAGCCCCAAATCAGGCGGCTTCATGCATGATACACACACGTGTCAGAGTCAGGAGACTATTTGATATAGACACTGATACAGAACCTTTTCGAGTACTGCACAGGTGGGGAATAATCACTAGTCTGTTTGATATCGTGATTCGTTTGGAGAATACAAAGGTAATGCACACCTTTAGAGTCAAATGGGTTATCGTTCCTAAGGCCACCCTTTCAGTGTTTAGTGAATAGTATGTATATCTGATTAGTTAGGAATCTCTTTCATATGGCCATTCATTCATGACTTCTGTGAAGAACACTCCCCTCAAGAATAGTCAAGGGTCTACTTCAAATGGCTACAGGTTTAGAGTCTCTGTACGTAATTAACACCTGGGCAATACACCTGAGTCTCTTTTATTTTATGCCCACTTAGTCAGAGTCTCATTCAGTAATACACACCTGGGGAAGTGTGAAGAGTCTCATGTAGCCACTCATTTAGTGCCTCAGTGAATAATGCACACCAGGGTAATAGTCGAGCAGCTTTTATATGGCCACTCATTTCGTGCCTCACTGATTGATGTACACATGAGAAATCCTCAGGATTCTACTTGATACTACCAATCTTGATTCTACTTGATACTATCAATCTTCTTCGTTGAGAAGATTGTTGAATAATGCACAATGGAGCAATATTCAGGTGTCTATTTTATATGGTCTATCATTGAAAGTTTCAGTGAATAATGACCTTCTATGGATTAAACATAATGCTGTTTAAGATAGCCACGAATTAAGTGACTTCTTCTATGATACACCTCTGAGTGACAGTCGGGAGTCTATTTTACATGAACTCTAGTTTCGTGTATCGCTGAGTAATACACAACTGGGGCAGTGTCAGGAGTCTATTTGGTATGGACGCTCAAAGGGAACCTGTTTGATTAATACACACTTGGATTACAATGGGAAGTCTGTGTCACATGACTACTCCTTCAGACAAACAGTGAATAATGCACATGTGGAGTAATTAGAAATCTGTTTCTTATGGCCCCCTTTCACAGCCTCACTGAATATTACACACTTGTGATAGATTCTGGAGTCTACTTTTTATGGTAACTCATTCAGAGAATCACTAAATAATGAAGACCTGGGGAATAGTCAGAAGTCTCTTTCCTATGGCCACTCGTTAAGAGCCTCACTAAGTGTAAACACCTGGGGAAATAGTCAGGATTTACCTTTATTCCCTCATTCAGAGTCTCGATAAATAATGCCCACCTGTGGAACAGTCAGGAGACTCTTTCATGTGGCCTCTAACTTGGAGTGTCACTGAATAATGTGGTGTAGTCAGGAGTCTATTTCATGGAGACACATATTCAGAGCCATGGTGAATAAGACAGGCCCTTACAATAGTAAGGAATCTAATTAATATGGCCACATCTTCTGACCCTCACTGAAAAATACACACCTGGAGAATAATTGGAAGTCTATTTTCCATGGACCTTCATTCAGTGCCTCAGTAAATAATGTACACCCGTGGAATAGCCAGGAGTCTGTTATATTAGGACACACATTCATAGCCTCAGTGGAAAATATGCACGTGAGGATTAGTCAGGTTTCCATATTTTATGGCCACTGACTTGTAACCTCAGTGAAAAATGCACAAAGGTAAGGTACTCAGCCGTCTATTTCTTATAGACACTCATTTAGACATTCACTGAATAATGCAAATATTTAAGATAGACAGCATTCTGTTGCTTATGGTCACACAGGAAGAGCCTCCCTGAGTAATGCACACCTGGGGAAGTGTTAGGAGTCTACTTTATAAAGCCTCTCATTTACAGGCTCATGGAATAATTCATACGTGTGGAATAGACACTAGTCTCTTTTATGTGGCCACGAAAAGCAAAGCCTGAGTGAGTAATATGCAACTTTGGAATAGTCAGTAGTCTACTCCATATGCCAAAGTATTTAGAGTCAGAGTCAATAATACCCACCAGTGGACTAGTCAGAAAACAATTTCATATGGCCAAAGAGTTTCAAAGCCTCAGTGAATAATACATACCTGGGAAATACTCAGGACGCTATTACATGTGGCATCAATTTCAGAGCCTCATTGAATAGGAAACACCTGTATTGTAGTCAGAATCCTGTTTCATACAGCCACATAGTGAGAGCCTAGTGAGTAACATATGTCTTGGGAAAAGTCAGGATTCCATTTCGTATAGCCACTCATTTAGAGGCGAATGTAAAAAGGCACGCATGAGGAGTATCCAGGAGTCTCTATTTGATGGCCATTCATTCAGAGTTTCACAGAAGTATACAGACCTACAGAAACGTCAGGAGTGTACTTCCCATGGCCACTTATTCAGGACCTCAGTGAAGAATCATATATATGTGGAAAATACTCAGGAATCTATGATATATAGCCACTTATCTGGAGACTCAAGGAATAATGCACACCTAAGGAATAGTCTGGAGACTCTTTGATATGACCCTATACCTGTGACTCAGTGGCCAATGCCTAACTGAAGAATAGTCAAGAGGATAGAGTCAGGAGTTTATGTTATGTGGTCACTCGTTCATAATCTCACTGTAGAATACACACCTGGGGAATAGTCAGAGTCCATGTCACATGGCTACCCAATCACAGCATTACTGAATAATGCACAATGGGTCAATAGTAAGGAGAATATTTTATGTGGCCTCTCATTCAGAGCTTCATTGCATAATAAACTGCTGTGGAGTAGTCAGGACCTGATTTATGCTAGCCCCAAATTAAGCAGCTCCGTGAATGATACACACACGTCAGAGTCAGGAGACTATTTGATATAGGCACTCATACAGAAACTTTTCGAGTACTGCACATGTGGGGAGTAATCACTAGTCTGTTTCATATGGTGATTCGTTTGAAGTATCCAAAAGCAACGCACACCTGTGGAGTAAAATGGGTTCTCTTTCGTAAGACCACTGTTTTAGTGTTTCAGTGAATAGTATGTACATCATACAAGTCAGGAATCTCTTTCCCATGGCCACCCGTTCAGGGCCTCTGTGAAGAACAGTCTCCTGAAAAATTGTCAAGGGCCTACTTCAAATGGCTACACGTTCAGTGTCTCTGTACATAATGAACACCTGGGCAATACACCTGAGTCTATTTTTTTTAATGCCCACTTAGTCATAGTGTCATTCAATCACACATACGTGGGGAAGAGTCAAGAATCTACCTCATGTAGCCACTCATTTAGAGCCTCGGTGAATAATGCACACCAGCATAATAGTCAAGCAACTTTTATACGGCCACTCATTTTGTGCCTCATGGAGTGATATACACCTGAGGAATCCACAGGATTCTATTTGATACTAACACTAATTGAGAAACTCGTAGAATATTTCACAATGGAGCAATAGTCAGGTGTCTATTTTATATGGTCTATCATTCAAATTTTCAGTGAATAATGACCTTCTATGAAGTAATCAGGTCGCTGTTTAAGATAGCCAATAATTAAGTGCCATGCTGAATAATACATACCTGGGTTTCAGTCGGGAGTCTATTTCATATGAACTCCAGTTTTGTGTATCAATGTGTAATACACACCTGAGGCAGTGTCAGGAGTCTATTTGGTATGTACACTCAAACGGAACCTGTTTGATTAATGCACACATAGATAACAATGAGGAGTCTGTGTCATATGGCTAGTCCTTCAGACAAACATGGGATAATGCACATGTGGAGTAATTAGAAGTCTGTTTTCTATGGCCCCTCTTTCACAGCATCACTGAGTATTATTCACTTGTGATAGAGTCTGGAGTCTATTTTTATGGCCACTCATTCAGAGAATCACTAAGTAATGCACACCTGTGGCATAGTCAGAATTCTCTTTCCTATAACCAATCGTTAAGAGCCTCACTAAGTGTAAACACCTGGGGAAAAAGACGGGATTTACCTTTATCCCCTCATTCAGAGTCTCAATAAATAATGCACACCTGTGGAACAGTCAGGAGACTCTTTCATGTGGCCTCTAACTCGGAATGTCACTGAATAATGTGGTGTAGTCAGGAGTCTATTTCATGGAGACACATATTCAGAGCCATGGTGAATAAGACAGGCCCTTACAATAGTAAGGAATCTAATTAATATGGCCACATCTTCTGAGCCTCACTGAATAATACACACCTGGAGAATAACAGGGAGCCTATTTTCCATGGACCTTCATTCAGGGCCTAGGTAAATAATGTACACCCGTGGAGTAGCCAAGAATCTGTTATATTAGGACACACATTCATAGCATCAGTGGATAATATGCACGTGTGGATTAGTCAGGATTCCATTTTGTATGGCCACTGACTGGCAACCTCAGTGAAAAACGCACAAATGTAAAGTACTCAGTCTATTTCATATGGACACTCATTCAGAGATTCACTGAATAACAGAAATATTTAAGATAGACAGCATCCTCTTTCATATGGTCACACAGAAAGAGCCTCACTGAGTAATGCACACCTGGGGAAGTGTTAGGAGTCTACTTTATACAGCCTCTCATTTACCGCCGCGTGGAATAATGCACAGGTGTGTAATAATCACTAGTCTCTTTTATATGTCCACGAAAAGCAAAGCCTGAGTGAGTAGTACGCAACTTAGCAATAGTCACTGGTCTACTCCATATGCCCATGTATTTAGAGTCAGAGTCAATAGTACACAGCTGTGGACTAGTCATGAAAAATTCTATATGGCCAAAGTGTTTCAGAGTGTCAGTGAATAATACATACCTGGGAAATACTCAGGACCCTATTACATGTGGCATAAATTTTAGAGCTTCATTGAATGGAAAACACCTGTATTGTAGTCATAGTCCTGTTGCATACAGACATATTCAGAGCCTAACGGAGTAACATATTCCTTGGGAAAAGTCAGGATTCTATTTCGTATTGCCACTCATTTAGAGGCGAATGTAAAAACGCATGCCTGAGAAGTATTCAGGAGTCTCTAATTTATGGCCACTCATTCAGAGCTTCACAGAAATATACAGACCTATGGAAATGTCAGGAGTGTAATTCCCATGGCCACTTATTCAGGACCTCAGTGATGAATCATATATATCTGGAAAATACTCAGGAATCTATGATATATAGCCACTTATCTGGAGACTCAAGAAATAATGCACACCTAAGGAATAGTCTGGAGACTTTGATATGACCCTACACCCAGCAACTCAGTGACCAATGCCGAACTGGAAAATAGTCAAGAGGATACATTCAGGAGTTTATGTTATGTGGTCACTCGTTCAGAATCTCACTGAAGAATACACACCTGGGGAATAGTCAGAGTCCATGTCATATAGCTACCCAATCACAGCATTATCGAATAAAGCACAATGAGGCAATAGTAAGGAGAATAATTCATGTGACCTCTCATTGAGAGATTCAGTGTGTAATAAACAGGTGTGAATTAGTCAGGACATGATTTAAGGTAGACGCAAATTAAGCACCTCCATGAATGATACACACACGTGTCAGAGGCAGGAGACTATTTGATATAGAGCTCATACAGAAACTTTTAGAGTACTGCACATATGGGGAATAATCACAAGTCTGTTTCATATGGTGATTCGTTTGGAGAATCCAAAGGTAATGCACACCTGTGGAGTCAAATGAGTTCTCTTTCATAAAGCCACCCTTTCAGTGTTTTAGTGAATAGGATGTATATCTGATTAGTCAGAAATCTCTTTCATATGGCCACTCGTTCATGACCTCTGTGAAGAACACTCCCCTCAAGAATAGCCAAGGGTCTACTTCAAATTACTACCCATTCAGTTTCTCTGTACCTAATGAATACCTGGGTAATACACCTGAGTCTCTCTTTTTTTTAAATTTTTATTGCATTATAGGTTTTTGGGTACATGTGCAGAACGTGCAAGGTAGTTGAATAGGTACACACATGGCAGTGTGCTTTGCTGCCTTCCTTTCCTTTACCCACACTTGGCATTCATCCCCAGGCTAACCCTCCCCAGCCCTTCCTGCTGTCCCTCCCCCATTCCCCCCAATAGACCCCAGTGTGTAATAGACCTCTTCTCTGTGTCCATGCGTTCTCATTTTTCTCAGCCACCTATGAGTGAGTATATGCGGTATTTCTTTTTATGCTCTTGTGTCAGTTTGCTGAGAATGATGTTCTACAGATTCATCCATGTCCTCACAAAGGACACAAACTCATCATTTTGAATTGCTGCATAATATTCCATGGTATATTTGTGTCACAATTTCCCAGTCCAGTCTATCATAGTTGAGCATGTGGGTTGGTTCCAGTTCTTTGCTATTGTAAACAGTGCTGCAATGAATATTCGTGTCTATGTGTCCTTATAGTAGAACGATTTATAGTCCTTTGGATATATACCCAGTAATGGGATTGCTGGGTCAAATGGAATTTCTATTTCTAGGTCCTTGAGGAATCCCCACACTGTCTTCCACAATGGTTGAACTAATTTACACTTCCACCAACAGTGTAAGAGTGTTCCTATTTCTCCACATTCTCTCCAGCATCTGCTGTCTCCAGATTTTTTTAATGATCGCCATTCTTACTAGCATGCGATGGTATCTCAATGTGATTTTGATTTGCATCTCTCTAATGATCAGTGATGATGAGCATTTTTTCATGTGTTTGTTGGCCTCATGTGTGTCTTCTTTTGTAAAGTGTCTGTTCACATCCTTGGCCCATTTTTGAATGGGCTTGTTTTTTTTTTTTTCCTGTAAATCTGTTTGAGTTCTTTGTAAATTCTGGATATCAGCCCTTTGTCAGATGCGTAAACTGCAAAGATTTTTTCACATTCTGATGATTGCCAATTCACTCTAGTGACTGTTTCTTTTGCCATACAGAAGCTTTGGAGTTTGGTTAGGTCCCATTTGTCTATTTTGGCTTTTGTTGCCAATGCTTTTGGTGTTTTGTTTATGAAGTCCTTGCCTACTCCTATGTCCTGAATGGTTTGCCTAGATTTTCTTCTAGGGTTTTTATGGCGTCAGGTCTTATGTTTAAGTCTTTAATCCATCTGGAGTTAATTTTAGTGTAAGGTGTCAGGAAGGGGTCCAGTTTCTGCTTTCTGCACATTTCTAGTCAGTTTTCCCAACACCATTTATTAAATAGGGAATCTTTTTACCATTGCTTGTTTTTGTCTGGTTTATCAAAGATTATATGGTTGTAGATATGTTGATTTGCCTCCGATGCTTCTATTCTGTTCCATTGGTCTATATCTCTGTTTTGGTACGAGTGCCATTCTGTTTTGATTACTGTAGCCTTGTAGTATAGTTTGAAGTCTAGTAGTGTGATGCCTCCCGCTGTGTTCTTTTTGCTTAGAATTGACTTGGCTATGCGGGCTCTTTTTTGGTTCCATACGAAATTCATGGTGGTTTTTTCCAGTTCTCTGAAGAAATTCAATGGTAGTTTGATGGGGATAGCATTGATTGTGTAAATTACTTTGGGCAGTATAGCCATTTTCACGATATTGATTCTTCCTAACCACGAACATGGAATGTTTCTCCATCTGTTTGTGTCCTCTCTTATTTCGTTGAGCAGTGGTTTGTAGTTTTCCTTAAAGAGGTCCCTTACGTTCCTTGTGAGTTGTATTCCTTTTTTTTTTTAGAGAGGAAGAAAAAGAGGGAGAGAGAACAGGAATATTCCTTTTAATGTGTATTAATAATGGCTCATCATTATTTTGTGTATTTAACGTGGAGAATGTATATTTTATTTATCTAAAGTGAAGAGCTCTACAAGTGCTTATTAAGGTTACTTGTTACTGATCTGAGTTCAGATTCTAGATATCCTTATTAATTTTCTATTTCATTGATTCTGAATCTCTATATGGGTCTTATGTATAGGATGTATTGATCCTTATACCACTGTACCTTTGTTGGTTTAAAATCTGTTTTATCAAATACATGAATTGCAACTCCTTTTGGTTGATTTTTTTGTTGTTGTTCTCTATTTGGTTGGTAAATCTTTCTCCAACCCTTTTTTTTAGTCTTTGAAAATTTAGTTGATTTCAATTTAAGATTACTGCCATTTGATGTTAACTGGCGATTTTATCCATTTGTTGATGTAAATTCTTCTTTATATTGATGCTCTTTACATTTTGGTATATTTTTAGAAAGGCTAATACTGGTTGTTCCTTTCTGTGTGTAATGCTTCTTTCAGAAGTTTTTGTAAAGCAGGCCTGGTGGTAATAAAATCTCTGAATACTTGCTTGTTCATAAAAGATTTTATTTTTTCTTCAATTGTGAAGCTTTGTTTGGCAGGTTATGAAATTCTGGGCTGAAAATTTTGTTCTTTAAGGATGTTAAATATCGGCCCCCACTCTCTTCTTGCTTGTACGATTTCTACTGAGAGATCTGCTGTAAGTCTAATAGGCTTCCCTTTGTGGGTAACCTGACCTTTCTCTCTGGCTGCACTCAGTATTTTCTCCTTTGTTTCAACCCTGTTGAATCTAATGATTATGTGTCTTGGGGTTGCTCTTCTTAAGGAATATCTTTGTGGTGTTCTCTGTATTACTTGAGGTTGAATGGTATCCTGCTTTGCTAAATTGGGAAAATTCTACTGGATAATATCTGAAGAGTATTTTCCAGCTGGGATTCATTCTCTCCATCACATTCAGGTACACCTATCAAACGTAGATTAGGTTTTTTCACATAGTCCCATAATTCTTGGAGAATTTGCTCATTCCTTTTTATCCTTTTGTCTCTATTCTTCTCTTCTCGTTTCATTTCATTAAGTCGGTGTTCGACCTCTGATATCCTTTCTTCTGCTTGATCAATTCGACTATTCAAACTTGTACATATTTCACTAAGTTCCTGTGTTGTATTTTTCAACTCCATTAGTTCATTTATATTCCTCTCTATATTGTCCATTCTTTTTAACATGTTGTCTAATATTTTTTCAAAATTCTTAGTTTCTTTACATTGGGTTAGAACAAGTTGTTTCAATTCCCAGAAGTTTTTTGCCATCCACCTTCTAAAGCCTCCTTCAGATACTGGAACACAGTCCTCTTCCATTAGGGCTTGTTCCATTGCTGATGAGGAATTACTATCCCCTGTAGAAGGAGAGGGCTTCTGACTTTGGGTTTTCTCGGCCTTTTTAGGCTGTTTTTTTTCCCTTTATTGTGAATTTATCTATCTGATGTCTTTACAATTAGCGCCTTTCTGATTAAGTTCCTGAGAGGATGTCCAATTTATTGATTCCCAGTGCTGGAATCCGAGCAATGCACTGCACAGGCCAAAACAACAGCGATAAAACTGATGGTGCTCTTCTGCCTGGGAATCTCCAGTCTGGCTTCCTTCTTGAGTCTGCAAGCGAGTCTGCCTTCCCGGAGCTCCAAACACCAGTCAGAAGCGGAACCAGTCCCGCTCACTGTACACAAAGAGTTGCCACGCCAAGGCTATGATAAAACCGCTGTGCAGGCCACAGAACTCGCACTGGCGACCCGCGGGGCTCCTCCACTGGAAATCTTCTGGTCCGTGGGCGATGAAAATTTCTCTGAAAATGTGCTGTCCTCACGTTTTCCGAGCTTTCACTGGGAGCTACAATCATGAGCTGTTAGCGATCGGCCATCTTGGATCTCTCTCCCGTGAGTTGTATTCCTAGGTATTTTATTTTCTTTGTAGCAATTGTGAATGGCAGTTCATTCTTGATTTGGTTCTCTTTAAGTTTGTTATTGGTGTATAGGAATGCATGTGATTTTTGAGCATTGATTTTCTATTCTGTGACGTTGCTAAAGTTGCTTATCAGTTTCAGGAGCTTTTGGGCTGAGGTGATGGGGTCTTCTAGATATACTATCATGTCGTCTGCAAATAGAGACAATTTGGCTTCCACCTTTCCTATTTGAATACCCTTGATTTCTTTTTCTTGCCTGATTGCTGTGGCTAGAACTTCCAGTACTATGTTGAATAAGACTGGTGAGAGAGGGCATCTTTGCCTAGTGCCAGATTTCAAAGGGAATGCTTCCAGTTTTTGCCCATTCATTATTATATTGGCTGTTCGTTTGTCATAAATAGCTTTTATTACTTTGAGAAATGGTTCATCAATACCAAGTTTATTGAGGGTTTTTAGCATAAAGGGCTCTTGAATTTCGTTAAATGCCTTCTCTGTGTCAATTGAGATAATCATGTGGTTTTTTTTTTTGCTTCTGTTTATGTGGTGAATTACATTTATAGACTTGCATATGTTGAACCAACCTTGCATTCCCAAGATGAATCCTACTTGATCATGATGGATAAGTTTTTTAATGTGCTGCGGCAATCGGTTTGCCAGTATTTTACTGAAGATTTTTGCATCTATGTTCATCATTGATATTGGCCTGAAGTTTTCTTTTCTTGTTGAATCTCTGCCAGGTTTTGGTATCAGGATGATGTTGTTCTCATAAAATGATTTGGGAAGGGTTCCCTCTTTTTGAATTATTTGCAATAGTTTCAGAAGGAATGGTACCAGATCCTCTTTGTGTGTCTGGTAGTTAGTCTTTCTTGTCTTCGGCTAGGTTTTGAGCTTTTTGATCTTGCTCCTCTAGCTCTTTCAATTTTTACGATAGGGTGTCAATTTTGGATCTCTCCACTCTTTTAGTGTGGGCACTTATTGCTATATATTTCCCTCTAAAGACTGCTTTAAATGTGTCCCAGAGATTCTGGTTCGTTCTGTCTTCATTCTCATTGGTTTCAAAGAACTTCTTTGTTTCTGTTTTCATTTCATTGTTTATCCAAACAACATTCAAGAGCCAGTTGTTCAGTTTCCATAAAGCTGTGCGGTTCTGAGTTACTTTCTGAATTCTGAGATCCAACTTGATTGCACTATGGTCTGAGAGACTGTTTGTTATGATTTCAGTTGTTTTGCATTTGCTGAGAAGTGCTTTACTTCCAATTATGTGGTCAATATTTTAGTAAGTGTGATGTGGTGCTGAGGAGAATGTATATTCTGTGGATTTTGGGTGGAGAGATCTGTAAATGTCTATCAGGTTTGCTTGTTCCAGGTCTGAGTTCAAGTCCTGGATATCCTTGTTAATTTTCTGTCTGGATGATCTGTCTGCTATTGATAGTGGAGTGTTAAAGTCTCCCGCTATTATTGTTTGGGAGTCTAAGTCTCTTTGTAAGTCATTAAGAACTTGCCTTATATATCTGTGTGCTCCTACATTGGGTCCATATATATTTAGAATCCTTAGCTCTTCTTGTTGTATTGATCCTTTTACCATTATGTAATGACCTTCTTTGTCACTTTTGATCTTTGTTGCTTTAACGTCTATTTTATCAGAGATGAGAATTGCAACTCCTGCTTTTTTTGCTCTGCATTTGCTTGGTAAATCTTCCTGCATCCTTTTATTTTGAGCCTTTGTGTATCTTTGCGTGTGAGGTGGGTTTCCTGGATACAGAATACTGATGGGTTTTGGTTTTTTATCCAATTTGCCAGTCTGTGTCTTTTGATTGGTGCATTTAGCCCATTTACATTCAGGGTTAATATTGTTATGTGTGAATTTGATACTGCCATTTTGATGCTAGCTGGCTGTTTTTCCCGTTGGTTCATGTACATTCTTCATTTTGTTGATGGTCTTTAGCATTTGGTATGCTTTTAGGATGGCTGGAACTGGTTGTTTCTTTCTATGTGTAGTACCTCTTTCAGGAGCTCTTGTAAAGCAGGCCTAGTGGTGACAAAATCTCTGAGTACTTGCTTGTTCGTGAAGGATTTTATTTTTCCTTCACTTATGAAGCTCAGTTTGGTTGGATATGAAATTCTGTGTTGAAAGCTCTTTTCTTTAAGGATGTTGAATATTGGCCCCCACTCTCTTCTGGCTTGTAGAGTCTCTGCCAAGAGATCTGCTGTGAGTCTGATGGGGATCCCTTTGTGGGTGACCTGACCTTTCTCTCTGGCTGCCCTTAGTATTTTCTCCTTCGTTTCAACCCTGGTGAATCTGACGATTATGTGCCTTGGGGTTGCTCTTCTTGCAGAGTATCTTTGTCGTGTTCTCTGTATTTCCTGGAGTTGAGTATTGACCTGTCTTTCTAGGTTGGGAAAATTTTCCTGGATAATATCCTGAAGAGTGTTTTCCAGCTTGGATTCATTCTCTTCGTCACATTCTGGTACACCTATCAAACGTAGGTTGGGTCTCTTCACATAGTCCCACATTTCTTGGAGATTTTCTTCATTCCTTTTTATACTTTTTTCTTTAATCTTGGTTTCTCGTTTCATTTCATTGCGTTGATCTTCAACTTCTGATATTCTTTCTTCTGCTTGGTCAATTCGGCTGTTGAAACTTGTGCATGCTTCGTGCAGTTCTCGTGTTGTGTTTTTCAGCTCCTTCAATTCATTCATATTCCTCTCTAAGTTGTCCATTCTTGTTATCAATTCCTCGAATCTTTTTTCAAATCTTTTTTCAAGGTTCTTAGTTTCTTTGCACTGGTTTAGTACATGTTCCTTTAGCTCACTGAAGTTTCTCATTATCCACTTTCTGAAGTCTGATTCCATCTTTTCGTCACATTCATTCTCCGTCCAGGTTTGTTCCCTTGCTGGTGAGGAGTTTTGGTCCTTTTTTGGAGGTGAGGTGTTTTGGTTTCGGGTGCTTTCCTCCTTTTTGCGCTGGTTTCTTCCCATCTTTATGGATTTATCTGCCTGTCGTCTTAGTAGTTGCTGATTTTTCAATTGGGTCTCTGTGTGGACGCTGAGATTGTTGATGATGAAGTATTTCTGTTACTTACTTTTCACTCTAATGGTCTATCCCCTCTACTGTATGAGTGCTGAGGTCCACTTCAGGCCCTGCTTGTCTGGGGTATACATGCAGCAGCTGCGGAACAGTGAGGGATGATACCAGTTTCTTCTTCTGCTGTCCTTGTTCCAGAATAATGCCAGCCAAATGTCAGTCTGATTAGTCCTTTTCTGGGGTGACTCCTTGGATATACAGCGTTCAGGGAGCTGCTTGAGGAGACAGTCTGTGCTTTATAGGAGCTACGGTGCTGAGCTGTGAGCTCCGTTGTTCATTTAGCATTGTTGGGACATTGTTTATGTCTGCTGCTATAGAACTCATAAAACACCACCCTTTACCCCCTTTCGATGCTCTGTCTAAGGGAGTTGGGGCTTCCTTTATGAGTATCTGTTGCACTGTCCTGCCCCACTAGGCGGCAGTCTATTCACTATTTGCCTGCCGGGGCTCTGACCTCCTAGCGCGGGTCTGCCCTGTTGCTGCTGGGCTCCCTTCTGCTGTGGAGTGTGGAGTCTCTCTGTTATGGCAGGTTGCCTCGGCAATGGCTGCCTGCGTCAGTCCTGGTCGGTACTTCAGTGGGGGTGGACTGCGTCAGCAATGGTGGACGCCCCTCCCTCACTGGGCTGCACCGTCCTAGATGCCAGCAGCAAAACTCTCAGCCCCAAGCATCTCCAGTCACCGCCCTTCTTGTCCCCATGAGCGTGAGACCCGCCAAGCCCGATCACCCAGCTCCCTGCCTCAGAGTCCGTCCTCTCTCTCTCTCTTCCTCTCCCCAAGCTGAAAGGTCGACTCTCTCATTGGTGCCCCAGTAGCCTGCCGATAGGGCACTGGGATCTGTGTGATCTCCCATGCCGCTGCCCACTACCCTGGCTCCGATCACGCTTCCAAGGAAACTCCTGGTCTGGCTCATTGTCCAAGTCCCGTTCAATCAGATAAACATGACAATCTGCCCTTCCAAATCTCAGATTGCCGGTTTAACAGGGCACCCAGACCAGTGAGTTCCGTGCTGGGTCCCGCTGTGGCGCCGGCACAAGAGGCGGTGGGAGCCGGCTGCGTTAGCCGGATGTGCTAGCGTCCCGTGTCTCTCCCACACCTGGGACTTTCAACGCTCTGTGGGCATATAAGGAACATCCGAGAATGCGGCTAGGACTCTCCCTCTGCGCCTTCACTGAGAGCTGCAATCCTGAGTCGCCTCTACGACGCCATCTTGCCTCCTCCCTCCAAAATTTCTATTTCTAGGTCCTTGAGGAATTGCCACACTATCTTCCACAATGGTTGAAGTTGTTTACACTCCCACCAAAAGTGTAAGAGTGTTCCTATTTCTCCACATCCTCTCCAGCATCTGTTGTCTCCAGATTTTTTAATGATCGCCATTCTAACTGGTGTGAGATGGTATCTCAATGTGGTTTCAATTTGCATATCTCTAATAACCAGTGATGATGAGCATTTTTTTTCTGTGTTTGTTGGCCTCATGTATGTCTTCTTTGGTAAAGTGTCTGTTCATATCCTTTGCCCATTTTTAAAAGGGGTTGCTTGTTTTTTTTCTGTAAATCTCTTTGAGTTCTTTGTAAATTCTGGATATCAGCCCTTTGTCAGATGCGTAAACTGCAAAGGCTTTTTCCCATTCTGATGGTTGCTAATTCACTCTAGTGACTGTTTCTTTTGCTGTGCAAAAGCTGTGAAGTTTGATTAGGTCCCATTTGTCTATTTTGGCTTTTGTTGCCAATGCTTTTGGTGTTTTGGTCATGAAGTCCTTGCCTACTCCTATGTCCTGAATGGTTTTGCCTAGATTTTCTTCTAGGGTTTTTATGGTGTCAGGTTTTGTGTTTAAGTCTTTAATCCATCTGGAGTTAATTTTAGTGTAAGGTGTCAGGAAGGGGTTCAGTTCCTGCTTTCTGCATATGGCTAGCCAATTTTCCCAACACCATTTATTAAACAGGGATTCCTTTCCCCATTGCTTGTTTTTGTCTGGTTTATCAAAGATTATATAACTGTAGGTATGTTGTGTTGCCTCCAATGCCTCTGTTCTGTTCCATTGGTCTATATCTCTGTTTTGGTACCAGTACCGTGCTGTTTTGATTACTGTATCGTTGTAGTACAGTTTGAAATCTGGTAGTGTGATGCCTCCCACTGGGTTCTTTTTGCTTAGAATTGACTTGGTTTTGCAGGCTCTCTTTTGGTTCCATATGAAGTTCATGGTGGTTTTTTCCAGTTCTGTGAAGAAATTCAATGGTAGTTTGATGCGGATAGCATTGATTGTGTAAATTACTTTGGGCAGTATAGCCATTTTCACAATATTGATTCTTCCTAATCACGAACATGGAATGTTTCTCCATCTGTTTGTGTCCTCTCTTATGTCATTGAGCAGTGGTTTGTAGTTTTCCTTAAAGAGGTCCCTTACGTTCCTTGTGAGTTGTATTCCTAGGTATTTTATTTTCTTTGTAGCAATTGTGAATGGCAGTTCGTTCTTGATTTGGTTCGCTTTAAGTCTGTTATTGGTGTATAGGAATGCTTGTGATTTTTGCACTTTGATTTTATATTTTGAAAGTTTGCTGAAGTTGCTTATCAGCTTCAGAAGTTTTTGGGCTGAGCTGATGGAGTCTTCTAGATATACTATCATGTCGTCTGCAAATAGAGACAATTTGGCTTCCACCTTTCCTATTTGAATACCCTTTATTTCTTTTTCTTGCCTGATTGCTCTGGCTAGAACTTCCAGTACTATGCTGAATAGGAGTGGTGAGAGAGGGCATCCTTGCCTCGTGCCGGATTTCAAAGGGAATGCTTCCAGTTTTTGCCCATTCAGTATTGGCTGTTGGTTTGTCATAAATAGCTTTTATTACTTTGAGATATGTTCCATCAATACCGAGTTTATTGAGGGTTTTTAGCATAAAGGGCTGTTGAATTTTGTCAAATGTCTTCTCTGCCTCAATTGAGATAATTATGTGTTATTTATTTTTGTTTCTGTTAATGTGGTGAATTACATTTATAGACTTGTGTATGTTGAACCAGCCTTGCATCCTTGGGATGAATTCTAGTTGGTCATGATGGATAAGTTTTTTAATGTGCTGTTGCAATCGGTTTGCCAGTATTTTATTGAAGATTTTTGCATCTATGTTCATCATGAATATTGGCCTGAAGTTTTCTTTTCTTGTTAAGTCTTTGCCGGGTTTTGGTATCAGGATGATGTTGGTCTCATAAAATGATTTGGGAAGGGTTTCCTCTTTTTGAATTATTTGGAATAGTTTCAGAAGAAATGGTACTAGATCCTCTTTGTGTGTCTGGTAGAATTCAGCTGTGAACCCAACTGGACCTGGGCTTTTTTTGTGTGGTAGGCTCTTAATTGCTGCATCAACCTCAAACAGGCAAGGGAATTTTATGCAAGGCAATTCTAGGCAAGGCAAGGCAATGCAAGACAAATTAATGCCAGACAAGGCAGTTCCAGGGAAGGCAATGTAATGGAAGGCAAGGCAAGGCAATGCAATTATAGTCAAGGCAATTGCAGGAATGGCAATTCCAGGCAAGGCAAGGCAATGCAAGACAAAGTAGAGAAAGGTAATTCCAGGCAAGGCAACGTTAGTTAATGCAAGGCAACTTTAGGTAAGGCAAGGCAAGGCAATTACAGAAAAGGCAATTCCAGGCAATGCAAGGCTGGGAAATTCCAGTCAAGGCAATTGCCGTAAAGGCAATTCCAGAAAATTTAAGGCAAGAGAAGGCAGGAAAAGGGAATCCCAGGAAAGGCAATTTCAAGTGAGACAAGGCAAGTCAATTGCACGAAGGCAACCTCAGACAAGGCAAGGCAAGGCAAGGGAAGACAAGTCAAGGCAATTCCAGGCAAGGCAATTCTAGGCAAGACAAGGCAAGGAAAGAAAAGGCAAGACAAGGCAACGCCAAGCAAGGCAATTCCTTTCAAGGCAAGGAAAGAGAAGGCAATGAAATTCTAGGGAAGGCAATGCAAGGCAAAGCAATTTCAGGCAAAACAATTCTGTGCAATGCAAAGCAAGGCAAGGCAAAATATTCTAAGTAAGGAAATTCCAGGAGAGACAAGGACATTCCAGGCAAGTAAATTCCTGGCAAGGCAAGGCAATGCAATGCAAGGAAATTTAAAGCAAGGAAATCTCAGCAAGACAAGAAAAGGCAAAGCAAGGCAAGGCAAGGCAAAGCAGAGAATTTCAAAGCAAGGCAATTTCAGGTAAGTCAGGGCAAGTGTATGTAGGGCAATTCCAGGCAATGCTCTTTTAGGTAAGGCTAGCAATGCAAGGTACTTTTAGAAAAGTCAATTTTAGAAACGGCAAGGCAAGTTAAGTCAAGAAAATTCCAGGAAAGGCAAGGCAAGGCAGGGCAACTCCATGCAGGGCAATTTTAGGTAAGGCAAGGCAAAGGAGGGCAATTTCAGACAGGGCAATTTTGGACAAGATAAGACAAGGCAAGGCAATTCTAGGAAAGGCAATTACAGGCAATAAAAGGCAAGCCAAAACAAGGCAATTTTAGACAGGGCCACTTCAGGCTAGGCAAGGTAAGGCAATGCAAGAAAACGTCCAACAAGGCATGGAACTTGGAAGCAAGACAATTTCAGGCAAGGCAAGTTGAGGCAATTCCAGACAAGGTATCTCCAGGACAGGCAAGGAAATGTAATTTGAGGCAAGGCAATTGCAGTCAAGGCAAGGTAAGGCAAGGCAATGAAATTCTAGGCAAAGCAATTTCAGGAAAGGCAAGGCAATGTAAGGCAAGGCAATGTAAGGCAAGGTAATTTTTGGCAATTCAAGGCAGGGCATTTTCTGGCAAGGAAATTGCTGGAAAGGCAATTCCAGGCAAGGGAAGGCAAGACAAGGCAGGGAAATGCAATTCCAGGCAAGACAATTTCAGAGTAGGAAAGGCAAAACAATTCCAGACAAGGCAGTTCCAATCAAGGCAAGACAATGCAATGCAAGGCAAGGCAATCCTAGGCAAGGCCATTTCAGGTGAAGAAAGGCAAGGCAAGGCAACCTGAAACAAGACAAATCCAGTCAAGGTAAGGCAAGACAAGGCAATTCCAGGAAAGGCTATTCCAGGGAAGGCAAGGTAGGACAATTCCAGAAAAGGAAAAGCAAGGCAAGGCAATGTTGGGGACTGTCCTGTGTGATACTGCAAAGCAGTGTTCACTATACAGGAGGTTGACCCCAGAAGCAGAGCCCATTGGCAAAGGGAAGTAGAGATATGGAAGTCGAGAAAAGAATAAAAGAAGAATCTAGCTAAAAGATAACCACACGGGCAAAACCAGATGGCCCCCTGCATTCATGAGGAACAAACTTTTCTGCTACAAGAAACTTGCTTATGAGCACCGAAGATATTATTATCTTCCATACCCACCTTTCACTTAGGTGTGAATTTATTGTATAGAACTAATGATTTAGCTACTTAATTTTCTCCTTACTATGACGTCAATCAGACCCTGAAAACTGTATATTCTTAGCCCTCAGATAATAAACTTGATGAGAGAGCAATGTCTCTTCATTCCTCCTGACCCCACTTTCTGTATCCTTTATTATTTCCAGCACACTTCCCATTCAGGTTGGAACCCTCTTGCTGGTCAAGAGTTCCTGGCAGAAGGCAAGGCAATACAATGAAAGGCAATTCCAAGCAAAAAAAAAAATCCAGGCAAGGCAAAGCAACACAATTCCATGCAAGGCAATTCTAGGCTAGGTAAGGCAAAGCAAGGCAAGAGAATGCAGCACAATTCTAGGCAAAACAATTCCAGGGAAGGCAGGGCAAGGCAATGTAGGGAAATTCCAGGTAAGGCTCTTTTATGCAGGGCAAGGCAATGCAATGCAAAATTTTAGGAAAGTCAATTTTAGGCACAGCAAGGAAACACAAGGCAAGGCAAGGCGAAAAGAGGCAATTTCAGGAAAGGCAAGAAAAGACAATTCCAGAATAGGCAATTCCAGGCAAGGCAAGGCAAGGCAACCCAAATCAAGTCAAGGCAATTCCAAAAAAGACAACTCAAAGCAAGGCAATCTCATGCAAGAAAAGGCAAGGCAATGTAAAAAAAATACTTGGACAGTGAATTCCAGGCAAGAAAAAGCAAGTCAATTCCAGGGAAGGCAAAAAAAAATTCATAAAATTTCAGGCAGGGAAATTTCAGGCAATGTAATGCAAGGCAGGTTAGTTCTGTACAAGGCAGATCAAGGCAATTATAGGCAGGGCAAATCCAGGCAAGGAAAAGAAACCAAAGCAAAACAATTGCAGGGAGGGCAATTCCAGTCTAGGCAAGGCAAGACAAGACAAAGAAAGTCAAGAAAAGGCAAGGCAAGGCAATTCCAGGAAACACAATTACAAGCAAGACAATTTCATGCAAGGCAATACCTTGCCAGGAAAGGGAAGGCAAAGCAAGGCAATATAAAGAAAGTCAATTCCAGGCAAGGAAAGAAAAGGCAATCCAAGGCAAGGCAAACAAAGGCCGTGCAATTTCAGGAAGAGAAATTTAAGGCAAGGTAATGCAAGACGGGTGAGTTCCGGGCAAGACAAATCAAGGCAATTCCAGGTAAGAAAAAAAAGCCAAGGCAAAATAATTCCAGGGAGGGCAATTCAAAGATACACAAGGTGAGGCAACACGAAAGGCAAGGCAAGTCAAAGCCAGGCAAGGTAAGGCAAGGCAAGGAAAGGAAAGGCAAGAAAAGCAAGGCAATTGAAGGCAAGAAAATTCCAGGCAAGAAAAGACAAGGAAAGGCAAGACAAGAAGAGACAAGGTAAATCCAGGAAAGACAAAGGAAGGCAATTCCAGGCTAGGCAATTGCAGGAAAGGCAACTTCAGGCAAGGCAAAGTAAGACAAAGCGAATTCAGGCAAGGTAATTTTACATAAGGTAAGGTAGAGCAATTAAAAAATAGGCAAATTCAGGCAAGGAAAGGCAATTTCAAACAAGACAACTTTAACCAAGGCAAAGCAAGGCAATTCCAGGCAAGGCAAGGAAATTCCAGGAAAGGCAATCCCACACAAGGCCAGGAAATCCAAGGCAATTCCAGGCAAGGCAAGGCCATCCCAGGCAAGAAAATACCTGGCAAGGCAAGCATTCAACTTACAGAGTTAAACTCGTGTATTGAAGCAGGAGTTTGGAAACGCTTTCCGTGAAGAAATCTCAAAACAGGAATTTCGAGCAGTATTACCGCATATAACGAAATAACAGTAAAACTCTGCCTAAAACACAGAAGAAACGTATCCTTCAATCTGCTCTGTTGTGCGTTTGTTCAGCTAGGTGAGTTAAATGTCCCATTAGATTCAGGAGTTAGAAACACGTTTCTGGTAATTGCTGTGTTTGGACATTCCTAAGTGAATGGGAGTATATGCTGTAATGAGAACTATCTGGTTCTAAAACCAAAACGGAGCTACCTAACAGAACGGTTGCCAATGTGTGCATTAAACTTACAGAGTTAAACTCGTGTGTTGAAGCAGTAGTTTGGAAAAGCTTTCTATGCAGAAATCTCAGAACAGACATTTCCAGCAGCATTTACGCATATAAAAAATAGAAGTAAAACTCTGCATAAAACACAGAAGAAACGTATCCTTCAATCTGCTCTGCTGTGCGTTTGTTCAGCTAAGTGAGTTAAATCACCCTTTAGATTCAGGAGTTAGAAACACGTTTCTCGTAAGAGCTGCATTTGGACATTCCTGAGTGAATGGGAGTATATGCTGTAATGAGAAATATCTGGTTCTAAAACCAAAAGGGAGCTATCTAACAGAACGGATGTCAATGTGAACATTCAACTTACAGAGTTAAACTCGTGTGTTGAAGGGGAAGTCTGGAAACGCGTTCTGTGGAGAAATCTCAAAATAGGAATTTCCAGCAGTATTCCCGCATATAACAAAATAGCAGCAAAACTCTGTCCAAAACACAGAAGAATCGTATCCTTCAATCTGCTCTGCTGTGCGTTGGTTCAGCTAAGTGAGTTAAATTTCCCTTTAGATTCAAGAGTTAGAAACACGTTTCTGGTAAGAGCTGCGTTTGGACATTCCTGAGTGAATGGGAGTATATGCTGTTATGAGAACTATCTGATTCTAAAACCAAAACGGGGCTATCTAACAGATCGGTTGTCAATGTGTGCATTCAACTAAAAGAGGGAAACTCGTTTGTTGAAGCAGGAGTTTGGAAACGCTTTCTGTGGAGAAATCTCAAAAAAGGCATTTCCAGCAGTATTCCCGCATATAACGAAATAGCAGTAAAACTCTGCCTAAAACACAGAAGAAACGTATCTTTCAATCTGCTCTGCTTTCCGTTTGTTCAAGTAAGTGAGTTAAATCTCTCTTTAGATTCAGGAGTTAGAAACACGTTTCTGGTAAGTGCTGCGTTTGGATATTCCTGAGTGCATGGGAGTATATGCTGTAATTGGAACTATCTGGTTCAAAACCCAAAACGGAGCTATCTAACAGAACGGCTGTCAATGTGTGCATTCAACTTACAGAGTTAAACTCTAGTGTTGAAGCAGGAGTTTGGAAACGCTTTCTGTGGAGAATTCTCAAAACAGGCATTTCCAGCAGTATTCCCGCATATAACGAAATAGCAGTAAAACTCTGCCTAAAACACAGACGAAACGTACCCTTCAATCTGCTCTGCTGTGCATTTGTTCAGGTAAGTGAGTTAAATTTCCCTTTAGATTCAGGCTTTAGAAACACGTTTCTGGTAAGAACTGCGTTTGGCCATTCCTGAGTGAATGGGAGTATATGCTGCAATGAGAACTATCTGGTTCTAAAACCAAAACGGAGCTTTCTAACAGAACGGTTGTCAATGTGTGCATTCAACTTACAGAGATAAACTCATGTGTTGAAGAGGAAGTCTGGAAAGGCTTTTTGTGGAGAAATCTCAAAACAGGAATTTCCAGCAGTATTCCCTCATATAACAAAATAGCAGTAAAACTCTGCCTAAAACACAGAATAATCGTATCCTCCAATCTGCTCTGTTGTGCGTTCTTTCAGCTAAGGGAGTTAAATCTCCCTTTAGATTCAGGAGTTAGAAACAGGCTTCTGGAAAGAGCTGCGTTTGGACATTCCTGAGTTAATGGGAGTATGTGCTGTAATGAGAACTATCTGGTTCTAAAACCAAAACGGAGATATCTAACAAAACGGTTGTCAATGTGTGCATTCAACTTACACATTTAAAATTGTGTGTTGAAGCAGGAATTTGGAAATGCTTTCTGTTTAGAAATCTCAAAACAGGTATTTCCAGCAGTATTCCCACAAATAACGAAATAGCAGTAAAACTCTGCCTAAAACACAGAAGAAACGTATCTTTCAATCTGCTCTGCTTTCCGTTTGTTCAAGTAAGTGAGTTAAATCTCTCTTTAGATTCAGGAGTTAGAAACACGTTTCTGGTAAGTGCTGCGTTTGAACATTCCTGAATGAATAGGCATATATGCTGTAATGAGAAATATCTGATTCTAAATCCAAAACGTAGCTATCTTACAGAAATGCTGTCATTGTGTGAATTCAACTTACAGAGTTAAAGTCGTTTGTTTAAGCGACTGTTTTGAAACGGCATCTGTGGAGAATATCAAAACAGGCATTTCCAGGAAAATAATCGCATATAACTAAATTGCACTAAAACTCTTCCTAAAACACAGAAGAAACATATCTTTCAATGTTCTCTGCTGTGCGTTTTTTCAGCTAAGTGAGTTTAATCTCCCTTTAGATTCAGGAGTTAGAAACACGTTTCTGGTAAGAGCTGCGTTTGGACATTCCTGAGTTAATGGGAGTATGTGCTCTAATGAGAACTATCTGGTTCTAAAACCAAAACGGAGCTATCTAACAGAACGGTTGTCAATGTGTGCATTCAACTTACAGAGTTAAACTCGTCTGTTGAAGCAGTAGTTTGGAAACGCTTTCTGTGGAGAATCTGAAAACAGGCATTTCCAGCACTATTCCCGCATATAAGAAAATAGCAATAAAATTCTTCCTTAAACACAGAAGAAAAGTATCCTTCAATCTGCTCTGCTGTGCGTTTGTTCAGCTAAGTGAGGTAAATCTCCCTTTAGATTCAGGAGTTAGAAACACGTTTCTGGTAAGTGCTGTGTGTGGACATTCCTGACTGAATGGGGAATATGCTGTAATGAGAACTATCTGGTTCTAAAACCAACACGGAGCTATCTAACAGACCGGTTGTCAATGTGTGCATTCAACTTACAGAGTTAAACTCGTGTGCTTAAGTGGCAGTTTGGAAATGCTTTCTGTGGAGAATCTCAAAACAGGCATTTCCAGCAGAATTCCCTCATATAACGAAATAGCATTAAAAATTTCCCTAAAACAGAGAAGAAACGTATTCTTCAATCTGCTCTGCTGTGCGTTTGTTCAGCTACGTGAGTTAAATTTCCCTTTAGATTCAGGACTTAGAAACACGTTTCTGGTAACAGCTGCGTTTAAACATTCCTTAGTAAAAGGGAGTATATGCTGTAATGAGAACTATTTGGTTCTAAAACCAAAAGGGAGCTATCTAACAGAACGGTTGTCAATGTGTGCATTAAACTTACAGAGTTAATCTCGTGTGTTTAAGCAGCAGTTTGGAAACACTTTCTGTGGAGAATCTCAAAACAGGAATTTTCAGCACTATTCCCGCATGTAATGAAATAGCAGTTAAACTCTGCCTAAAACGCAGAAGAAACATATCCTTCAATCTGCTCTGCTGTGCGTTTGTTCGGCTAAGTGAGTTAAATCTCCCTTTAGATTCAGGAGTTAGAAACACGTTTCTGGTAATAGCTGCGTTTGGACATTCCCGAGTGAATGGGAGTATATTCTGTAATGAGAACAATCTGGTTCTAAAACCAAAACGGAGCTATCTAACAGAACGGTTGTCAGTGTGTGCATTCAACTTACAGAGTTAAACTCGTGTGTTGAAGCAGTAGTTTGGAAACGCTTTCTGTGGAGAATCTCAAAACAGGCATTTCCAGCACTATTTTCGTATATAACGAAATAGCACTAAAACTCTGCCTAAAACTCAAAAGAATCGTATCCTTCAATCTGCTCTGCTGTGCCTTTGTTCAGCTAAGTGAGTTAATTCTCCCTTTAGATTCAGGTGTTTAAAACACGCTTTTGGTAAGAGCTGCGTTTGAACATTCCTGAGTGAATGGGATTATAATCTGTAATGAGAAATTTCTGGTTACAAAACCGAAACCGATCTATCTAACAGAACGGTTATCAGTGTGTGCATTCATCTTACAGAGTTAAACTCGTTTGTTTAGGCAGAAGTTTGGAAACTCTTTCTGTGGAGAATCTTAAAGCAGGCACTTCAAGCAGAATACCCGCATATAACGGAATAGCATTAAAACTCTGCCTAAAATAGAGAAGAAACGTATTCTTCAACCTGCTCTGCTGTGCTCTTGTTCAGCTAAGTGAGTTAAATCTCCCTTTAGATTCAGGAGTTAGAAACAGGTTTCTGGTAAGTGCTGCGTGTGGACATTCCTGAGTGAATGGGGAATATGCTGTAATGAGAACTATCTGGTTCTAAAACCAACACGGAGCTATCTAACAGACCGGTTGTCAATGTGTGCATTCAACTTACAGAGTTAAACTCGTGTGTTGAAGGGGAAGTCTGGAAACGCTTTCTGTGGAGAGATCTCAAAACAGGCATTTCCAGCACTATTCCCACATATAACGAAATAGCAGTAAAACTCTGCCTAAAACACAGAAGAAACGTATCCTTCAATCTGCTCTGCTGTGCGTTTGTTCAGCTAAGTGAGTTAAATCTCCCTTCAGATTCAGGAGTTAGAAACACGTTTCTGGTGAGAGCTGCGTTTGGACATTCCTGAGTGAATGGGAGTATATGCTGTTATGAGAACTATCTGGTTCTAAAACCAAAACGGGGCTATCTAACAGGACGGTGGTCACTGTGTGCATTCAAATAAAAGAGGGAAACTCGTTTGTTAAAGCAGGATTTTGGAAACGCTTTCTGTGGAGAAATCTCAAAAAAGGCATTTCCAGCAGTATTCCCGCATATAACGAAATAGCAGTAAAACTCTGCCTAAAACACAGAAGAAACGTATCCTTCAATCTGCTCTGCTTTGCGTTCGTTCAAGTAAGTGAGTTAAATCTCTCTTTAGATTCAGGAGTTAGAAACACGTTTCTGGTAAGTGCTGCGTTTGGATATTCCTGAGTGCATGGGAGTATATGCTGTAATTGGAACTATCTGGTTCAAAACCCAAAACGGAGCTATCTAACAGAACGGTTGTCAATGTGTGCATTCAACTTACAGAGTTAAACTCTAGTGTTGAAGCAGGAGTTTGGAAACGCTTTCTGTTGAGAATTCTCCAAACAGGCATTTCCAGCAGTATTCCCGCATATAACGAAATAGCAGTAAAACTCTGCCTAAAACACAGAAGAAACGTATCCTTCAATCTGCTCTGCTGTGCGTTTGTCCAGGTAAGTGAGTTAAATCTGCCTTTAGGTTCAGGCGTTAGAAACACGTTTCTGGTAAGAGCTGCGTTTGGCCATTCCTGAGTGAATGGGAGTATATGCTGCAATGAGAACTATCTGGTTCTAAAACCAAAACGGAGCTTTCTAAAAGAACGGTTGTCAATATGTGCATTCAACTTACAGAGTTAAACTCGTGTGTTGAAGAGGAAGTCTGGAAACGCTTTTTGTGGAGAAATCTCAAAACAGGAATTTCCAGCAGTATTCCCTCATATAACAAAATAGCAGTAAAACTCTGCCTAAAACACAGAATAATCATATCCTTCAATCTGCTCTGTTGTGCGTTATTTCAGCTAAGGGAGTTAAATCTCCCTTTAGATTCAGGAGTTAGAAGGAAAACTACAAACAACTGCTCAATGAAATAAGAGAGGACACAAACAGATGGAGAAACATTCCATGTTCGTGGTTAGGAAGAATCAATATCGTGAAAATGGCTATACTGCCCAAAGTAATTTACACAATCAATGCTATCCCCATCAAACTACCATTGAATTTCTTCACAGAACTGGAAAAAACCACCATGAATTTCATATGGAACCAAAAAAGAGCCCGCATAGCCAAGTCAATTCTAAGCAAAAAGAACACAGCGGGAGGCATCACACTACCAGACTTCAAACTATACTACAAGGCTACAGTAATCAAAACAGCATGGTACTGGTACCAAAACAGAGATATAGACCAATGGAACAGAACAGAGGCATCGGAGGCAACACAACACATCTACAACCATATTATCTTTGATAAACCAGACAAAAACAGGCAATGGGGAAAGGATTCCCTATTTAATAAATGGTGTTGGGAAAACTGGCTAGCCATGTGCAGAAAGCAGAAATTGGACCCCTTCCTGACACCTTACACTAAAATTAACTCCAGATGGATTAAAGACTTAAACGTAAGACCCGACACCATAAAAACCCTAGAGGAAAATCTAGGCAAAACCATTCAGGACATAGGAGTAGGCAAGGACTTCATGAACAAAACTCCCAAAGCATTGGCAACAAAAGCCAAAATAGACAAATGGGACCTAATCAAACTCCACAGCTTCTGCACAGCAAAACAAACAGTCACTAGAGTGAATCGGCAACCATCAGAATGGGAAAAAATCTTTGCAGTTTACGCATCTGACAAAGGGCTGATATCCAGAATTTACAAAGAACTCAAACAGATTTACAGGAAAAAAACAAACAAGCCCATTCAAAAATGGGCAAAGGATATGAACAGAAACTTTACGAAAGCAGACATACATGAGGCCAGCAAACATATGAAAAAGTGCTCATCGTCATTGGTCATTAGAGAGATGCAAATCAAAACCACATTGAGATACCATCTCACACCAGTTAGAATGGCGATCATTAAAAAATCTGGAGACAGCAGATGCTGGAGAGGATGTGGAGAAATAGGAACACTCTTACACTGTTGGTGGGAGTGTAAATTAGTTCAACCATTGTGGAAGACAGTGTGGCGATTTCTCAGGGACCTAGAAATAGAAATTCCATTTGACCCAGCAATCCCATTACTGGGTATCTATCCAAAGGATTATAAATCGTTCTACTATAAGGACACATGCACACGAATGTTCATTGCAGCACTGTTTACAATAGCAAAGACCTGGAACCAACCCAAATGCCCAACGATGATAGACTGGACTGGGAAAATGTGGCACATATACACCATGGAATATTATGCAGCAATCAAAAATGATGAGTTTGTGTCCTTTGTAGGGACATGGATGAATCTGGAGAACATCATTCTCAGCAAACTGACACAAGAACAGAAAAAGAAATACCGCATATACTCACTCATAGGTGGGTGAGAAAAATGAGAACACGTGGACACAGAGAGGCGGTCTACTATACACTGGGGACTGTTGGGGGGAATGGGGGAGGGACAGCAGGGGGGGGCTGGGGGGGATAGCCTGGGGATGAATACCAAGTGTGGGTGAAGGGGAGGAAAGCAGCAAAGCACAGTGCCATGTGTGTACCTATGCAACTATCTTGCTTGTTCTGCACATGTACCCCCAAACCTATAATGCAATAAAAATTAAAAAAAAAAAAAAAAAAAAAAAAAAAAAAAAAAGAAACACGCTTCTGGTAAGAGCTGCGTTTGGACATTCCTGAGTTAATGGGAGTATGTGCTGTAATGAGAACTATCTGGTTCTAAAACCAAAACGGAGCTATCTAACAGAACGGTTGTCAATGTGTGCATTCAACTTACAGAGTTAAACTCGTCTGTTGAAGGGGAAGTCTGGAAACGCTTTCTGTGGAGAATCTGAAAACAGGCATTTCCAGCACTATTCCCGCATATAAGAAAATAGCAATAAAACTCTTCCTTAAACACAGAAGAAAAGTATCCTTCAATCTGCTCTGCTGTGCGTTTGTTCAGCTAAGTGAGGTAAATCTCCCTTTAGATTCAGGAGTTAGAAACACGTTTCTGGTAAGTGCTGCGTGTGGACATTCCTGAGTGAATGGAGAATATGCTGTAATGAGAACTATCTGGTTCTAAAACCAACACGGAGCTATCTTAGAGACCGGTTGTCAATGTGTGCATTCAACTTACAGTGTTAAACTCGTGTGTTGAAGGGGAAGTCTGGAAACGCTTTCTGTGGAGAGATCTCAAAACAGGCATTTCCAGCACTATTCCCACATATAACGAAATAGCAGTAAAACTCTGCCTAAAACACAGAAGAAACGTATCCTTCAATCTGCTCTGCTGTGCGTTTGTTCAGCTAAGTGAGTTAAATCTCCCTTCAGATTCAGGAGTTAGAAACACGTTTCTGGTGAGAGCTGCGTTTGGACATTCCTGAGTGAATGGGAGTATATGCTGTTATGAGAACTATCTGGTTCTAAAACCAAAACGGGGCTATCTAACAGGACGGTTGTCAATGTGTGCATTCAACTTACAGCGTTAAACTCGTGTGTTTAAGCAGTAGTTTGGAAACGCTTTCTGTGGAGAATCTCAAAACAGGCATTTCCAGCACTATTTTCGCATATAACGAAATAGCACTAAAACTCTGCCTAAAACTCAAAAGAATCGTATCTTTCAATCTGCTCTGCTGTGCGTTTGTTCAGCTAAGTGAGTTAATTCTCCCTTTAGATTCAGGTGTTTAAAACACGTTTTTGGTAAGAGCTGCGTTTGAACATTCCTGAGTGAATGGGATTATAATCTGTAATGAGAAATTTCTGGTTACAAAACCGAAACCGATCTATCTACCAGAACGGTTGTCAGTGTGTGCATTCATCTTACAGAGTTAAACTCGTTTGTTTAGGCAGAAGTTTGGAAACTCTTTCTGTGAAGAATCTTAAAGCAGGCACTTCCAGCAGAATACCCTCATATAACGGAATAGCATTAAAACTCTGCCTAAAATACAGAAGAAACGTATTCTTCAACCTGCTCTGCTGTGCTCTTGTTCAGCTAAGTGAGTTAAATCTCCCTTTAGATTCAGGAGTTAGAAACACGTTTCTGGTAAGTCCTGCGTGTGGACATTCCTGAGTGAATGGGAGTATATGCTGCAATGAGAACTATCTGGTTTTAAAACCAAAACAGAGCTATCTAACAGACCGGTTTTTAATGTGTGCATTCAAGTTACAGAGTTAAACTCGTGTGTTTAAGCGGCAGTTTGTAAACGCTTTGTGTGGAGAATCTCAAAACAGGCATTTCCATCAGAATTCCCTCATATAACGAAATAGCACTAAAAATCTCCCTAAAACACAGAAAAAACGTATCCTTCAATCTCCTCTGCTCTGCGTTTGTTCAGCTACGTGAGTTAAATTTCCCTTTAGATTCAGGAGTTAGAAACACGTTTCTGGTAAGTGCTGCTTTTGGACATTCTTGTGTGAATGGGAGTATATGCTGTAATGAGAACTATGTGGTTTTAAAACCAAAACGGAACTATCTAACAGAACGGTTGTCAATGTGTGCGTTAAACTTACATAGTTAATCTCGTGTGTATGAGCAGCAGTTTGGGAACTCTTTCTGTGGAGAATCTCAAAACCGTTATTTCCAGCAGAATTCCCGCATATAACCAAAGAGCAGTATAAGTCTGCCTAAATCACAGAAGAAACGTATCCTTCAATCTGGTCTGCTGTGCTTTTGTTCAGCTAAGTGAGTTAAATCTCTTTTTAGATTCAGGAGTTAGAAACACGTTTCTGGTCAGAGCTGTGTTTCGACATTCCTGAGTGAATGGGATTATATGCTGTAATCAGAACTTTCCGCTTCTAAAATCAAAACGGAGCTATCTACCAGAGCTGTTGTCAATGTGTGCATTCAACTTACAGATTTAAACTCGTGTGTTTAAGCAGAAGTCTGGAAACGCTTTCTGTGGAGAATCTCAAAACAGGCATTTCCAGCAGAATTTCTGCATATAACCAAAGAGCAGTAAAACTCTGCCTAAAACACAGAAGAAACATATCCTTCAATCTGCAATGCTGTGCGTTCATTCAGGGAATTAAGTCAAATCTCCCTTTTGACTCAGGAGTTTGAGACACGTTTCTTGTAAGAGCTGCGTTTGGACATTTGTGAGTGAATGAAAGTATATGCTGTAATGAGAACTATCTGGTTCTAAAACCAAAACGGAGCTATCTAACAGAACGGTTGTCAATGTGTGCATTCAAGTTACAGAGTTAAACTCATGTTTTTAAGTGGCAATCTGGAAACGCTTTCTGTGGATAATATCAAAACAGGCATTGCCAGCAGAATTCCCGAATATAACGAAATCGCAGTAAAACAATGCCTAAAACACAGAAGAATCGTATCCTTCAATCTGCTCTGCAGTGTGTTTGTTCAGCTAGGTGAGTTAAATCTCCCTTTAGATTCAGGAGTTAGAAACACGTTTCTGGTAAGAGCTGCGTTTGGACATTCCTGAGTCAATGTGGGTATATGCTGTAAGGAGAACCCTCTGCTTCTAAAACCAAAACGGAGGTATCTAACAGAACTGTTGTCAATTTGTGCATTCCACTCACAGTGTTAAACTCGTGTTATTAAGCGGCAGTATAGAAACGGTTTCTGTGGAGAATCTCAAAACTGGCATTTCAAGCAGAATACCCGCAGATTACAAAGTAGCAGTAAGACTCTTTCTAATACAAAGAAGAAGCGTATCTTTCAATCTGCTCTGCTGTGCGTTTGTTCAGCTAAGTGAGTTAAATCACCCTTTACATTCAGGCGTTTGAAACACGTTGCTGTTAAGAACTGCGCCTGGACATTCCTGATTGAATGGGAGTGTAATCTGTAATGAGAAATATCTGGTTCTAAAACCGAAACGTAGCTATCTATCAGAACGGTTGTCAATGTGTGCATTCATCTTATTGAGTTAAACTTGTTTGTTTAAGTGGAAGTTTTGAAACTCTTTCTGTGGAGAATCTGAAAGCAGGCATTTCCAGCAGAATATCCGCATATAAAGGAATAGCAGTAAAACTGCCTAAAACACAGAAGAAACCTATTCTTCAATCTGCTCTGCTGTGCTTTCGTTCAGCTAAGTGAGTTGAATCTCCCTTTAGATTCAGGAGTTAGAAACACGTTTCTGGTAAGTGCTGCGTTTGGACATTCCTGAATGAAGAAGAGTATATGCTGTAATGAGAAATATCTGGTTCTAAATCCAAAACATAGCTATCTAACAGAACTGTTGTCATTGTGTGAATTCAACTTACAGAGTTAAAGGCGTTTGCTTAAGCCCCTGATTTGAAACGCTATCTGTGGAGAATATCAAAACAGGCATTTCCAGCAAAGTAATCACATGTAACTAAATTGCACTAAACCTCTTCCTTAAACACAGAAGAAACATATCTTTCAATGTGCTCTGCTTTGTGTTTGTTTAGCTAAGTGAGTTAAATCTCCCTTTAGATTCAGGAGTTAGAAACACGTTTCTGGTAAGAGCTGCGTTTGGACATTTCTGAGTGAATGGGAGTATATGGTGTAATGAGAACTATCTGGTTCTAAATTCAAAACGGATCTATCTAACAGAACGGTTGTCAATGTGTGCGTTCAACTTACAGAGTTAAACTCGTGTGTTTATTCGGCAGTTTGGAAATGCTTTCTTGGGAGAATCTCATAATAGGGATTTCCCGCAGAATACCTGCATATATCAAAATAGCAGTAAAACTGCCTCTAAAACACAGAAGAAACTTATCCATGCAAGCGAAGGCCAGGCAAGAGAAGGTTATGGAAGGCAAATCAAGGCAAGGAATAACCAGGTAAGTCAAGGTAAATCCAGGCAATGAAAATCTTTGCATCCCAAATTAAGGCAACGCAATTCTCGTCAAGGCATTGCAAAATGATTTAAGGCACTTGCACGCAGCTGAATATAAGGCGAAGGTAATCCAGGCAATGCATATGCAAAAAATGAAGGCAAGCAAGGCAAATCTTTGCTAACCAAGTCAAGGGAAGGAAAGGGCAGGCAAGAAAAATTGAGTCATTGCAATGTAAAGCAAGAGAACTTTAGAAAGGCAAATCCATGGAAGGTAAGGTAAAGCAAGGCAAATCCAATCAAGGGAAGGCAAGACAATTTCAGACAAATGTAGGCAAGGCAGATTCATTCAAGACCAGGAAAACAAAGCAAATCCATGCAAGGCAAATCCAGGCAAGTCAAGTCAAGGCAAATGCAGGCAAGGCAAATCCACGCAAGTCAAGGAAGACAAATTCAGGCAAGGTAAAACAATCAAAACAAAGTAAAGGAAATCCAGGCAAAGCAAATTCAGCCAAGTTAAATCCAGGAAAGGCAAGGGAAGGAAAATCCAGGCAAGGCCTTACAAGGGAAATTCAGGGGACCAGGCAGATCACATCCAGGCACAGAAAATCCAGACAAGGCAAGGCAAGCCAGAGACACATCCACACAAGGCAAATTCAGTCAAGGCAAGGCAGGGCAACACAAATCCAGGCAAGACAAATTTAGGCAAGGCAAATCCAGGCAAGGCCAATTCAGGCAAGCCAAATCTAAGAAAGACAAATCCAGAGAAGTTAAAAGAGGGCAAATTCAGGCAAGGCAAATTTATTCTAGTCAAATCTAGGCAAGAGAAATCCAGCCAAAACAAGGCAATGCAACTCAAGGCAAGGCAAATCCAGGAAAGGCAAGGCAAATTCAGGCAATGCAAGGCAAGCTTAGGTAAGGCAAAGAAAACTCCAGCAAGTTAAGGCAAGGCAAATTCAGGCAAAGCAAACCTATGCAAGGCAAATCCTGGCAAGTGAAGGAAATCCATTTGAAGGCAAATTCAAGAAGGAATATTCAGTCAAGGCAAGGTAAATCAAGGCAAAGCAAATCCAGGCAAGGCAAAACCAGGCACATCAAATCCAGGCAAGGCAAGGCAATGCAAGGCAAATTCAGTGAATGAAAATCTGGGCAAGACAAGGCAAGGGAAGGCAAATACAGGCAAGGCAAATCCGGGCAGGGCAGGGTAAAACAAACCCAATTGAGAAAAATTTAGGCAAGATGTGGCAAGGCAAATTCAGGCAATGCAAATCCATACAAAACAAGACAAGGCAAGGCAAGGCAAATGCAAACAAGGAAAATCCACTCAAGGCAAATAAAGGCAAGTCAAAACATATTCAGGCAAGTCAAATCCAGGTATGGAAAGGTAAAACATATCCAGACAATGCAAATGAAGGCAAGGCAAGGCAAGGCAAAACCAGGCAAGGCAAATCCAGGCAATGCAAGGGACGGCAAATCCAGGCAATTCAAATCCAGTCACGGCAAGGTAAAACAAACCCAGGCAAGGAAAATTTAGACAAGATGTGGCAAGGTAAATTCAGGCAATGCAAATCCATACAAGACAAGTCACGGCAAGGCAAAACCAGGCAAGGCAAATGCAGGCAAGTCAAATCCAGGCAAGGCAAGGCAAGGCAAATCCACGCAAGGCAAACCCAGATAAGGCAAGTCAACTCAAGGCTAATAAAGGCAAGGCAGATTCAAACAAGACAAATCCAGGAAAGACAAATTCAGGAAATGCAAAACAACACAAATCCAGGCAAGGCAAATTGAGGCAAGGCTAGACAAGGCAAATCCAGGTAAGGCAAGGGAAAACAAATCCAGACAATGCAAGGCAAAGAAAATCCAGGCAAAACAAGGTAAGACAAATCCAGGCAAGGCAAGGCAAATACAGACAAAACAAGGCAATACAAATTAACTGAAAGCAAGGCAAGGCAAATCCGGACAAAACAAGACAAGGCAAATCCAGGGAAGGCATGACAAGGCAAAGACAGGCCAGGCAAATCCAGGCAGGGCAAGGCAAAACAAAATCAGGCAAGGCAAATCCAGGCAATGCAAGGCAAGTTTAGGTAAGGCAAGAAAAATCCAGGCAAGGTAAGGCAAGGCAAATCCAGGAAATGAAATGCAAGGCAAACCTACGTAAGGCAAGGCAAGGCTAATGCAGGCAAGGCAAATCTAGGCAATGCAAATTAAGGCAAGACAGATTCAGGCAAAGCAAGAAGAGTCAAGGCAAACCCAGACAAAGCAAATCCAGGTAAGGCAAGTCAAAGTAAATCCAGACATGGCAAATCCAGGCAAGGCAAGGTAAGGCAAGGCAATGTAAAGTAATGCCTATCCAGGCAAGGGAAAACAAGGTAAGGCAAATCGAGGCAAGGCCAATCCAGGTGAAGCAAGGCAAGGCAAGGCAAGTTCAGGCAAGACAAGTCAAAGTAAGGCAAATTCTGGCAAAGCAAATTTATGAAAAACAAGACAAGTCAAGCCAAATTCAGGCAAGGCATATCAAGGCAAGGCAAGGCAAGACAATGCAAGGCATATGCAGGAAACTCCAGTTACGGCTAGGCAAATTCAGGCAAGGCAAATCATGGAATGGCAAGGCAAACTAGGCTAATACTGGTAAGGAAAATCCAGGCAAAAATAAAGGCAAGGCAAAAAAAATCAAGGCAAGGCAAATCCAGGCTAGACAAGGCAAGGCAAGGAAAATGCAGGCAAAGCAAGCTAAGAAAAAGCAAATCCAGGCAAATCAAGGCAAGGCAAGGCAACACAAATTTAGAAAAGGCAAATCCATTCAAGGCAAGAGAAAACAAAGCAAATTCGGTCAAGACAAATCCAATAAAGGGAAGGTAAAAAATATCCAGACAAGGCAATAAAAGGCACATCCAGGAAAGATGTGGCAAGGCAAACCCAGGTAAGGGAAATCAAGGCAAGGCAAGGCAAGTCAAGGCAAATCCAGGCAAAACAAGACAACGCAAATCCAGGCAAGACAAATATAGGCAAAGCAAGGCAATTCAAATCCAGGCAAGACAAATTCAGGCAAGGCTAGGCAAGGAAAATTTAGGCAAGACAAATCCAGGCAAGGCAAGCCAAAATAAATCCAGTCAAGGCAAGGCAAAGCAAATCCAGGCAAGGCAAATCCAGGCAAGGGAAGGCAAGGCAAATCAAGGCAAGGCAAGGCAAATCAAGACAAGGCAAGGCAAGTCAAATCCAGAAAAGGCAAATTAAGGCAGGGAAAGATAAAACAAACCCATACAAGACAAATTCAGAAAAGGCAAAGCAAGGCAAATCCAAGCAAGGCAAGTCAATAAAAGGCAAGGCAAGGCAAGTCAAATCCAGAAAAGGCAAATGAAGGCAGGGTAAGATAAAACAAAACCATACAAGGCAATTTCAGAAAAGGCAAAGCAAGGCAAATCCAAGCAAGGCAAGTCCATAAAAGGCAAGGCAAGGCAAAGCAAATTCAGGAAAGGCAAATCAAGGCAAGACAAATCCAGGCAAGTCAAGGTCAAACCAGGCAAAAAATATTCAGGGAAGGCAAATCTTGGTAAGGCAAATCCAGGCAAGCCAAGGCAAATCAAGGCAAAGCAATGAAAGGAAAATCCAGCTAAGGCAAACCTAGGCAAGGCAAGGCAAGGAAAGGCAAATCCTGACAAAGGAAAACAAGGCAAAAACAGTGAAGAGAAATCCAGGCAAGGCAAGGCAAGGCAAGCCAAAACAAGACAAATCTAGGCAAACCAAATTGTGGCAAGAAAAGGAAAGGCAAATTCAGGAAAGGCATAACCTGGCAAGGCAAGGCAAATCCAGGCAAGGCAAATTCAAAATAGGTAAGGCTAGCAGGGCTAACCCAAACAAGGCAAATCCAGGCAAGAAAAGGCAAGGCAAGAAAAATCGAGGCAAGGCAAATCCAGGCGTGGCTAGGCAAAGCAAGGCAAATTTAGGAAAAGAAAATCCAGACAAAACAAGGTAAGGCAAGGCAAGGTAAGGCAAGGCAAATCCAGGCAAGCAAATTCAGGCAACGCAAGGCAAGGCAAGGCAAGACAAATGTAGGCAAGTCAAATTCATTCAAGGCAAGAAAAACAAGGCAAATACAGGCAAGGCAAATTCAGGCAAAAGAAGGCAAGGCAAATAAAGGCAAAACAAGGCAAGCCAAATCCAGGCAAAGCATGGCAAGGAAAATTCAGGCACGGCAAATGCAGGCAAGGCAAGGCAGGGAAAATTTAAGCAAGGGAAATTTAGGCAAGGCAAGGCAAGCTGAGGCACATTCACTCAAGACAAATCTAGTCAAGGCAAGGCAAGGCAACACAAATTTAGGCAAGGCAAATCCAGGCAGGGCAAGGTAAAACAAACCCAGGCAAGAAAAATTTAGGCAAGGTGTCGCAAGGCCAATTCAGACAATGCAAATCCATACAACGCAAGTCAAGGCAAGGCAAAGCAAATACAGGCAAGTCAAATCCACTCAAGGCAAATCAAGGAACATCAAGGCAAATTCAGGCAAGGCAAATCCAGGCAAGGCAAGGCAAAGCAAATTCAGGCAAGGCAAATCCAAACAAGGCAAGGCAACGCAAGGCAAATGATTCAGACAAGGCAAATCCAGGAAAGACAAATCCAAGAAAAACAAAACAAAACAAATCCAGGCAAGGCAAATCCAGATGAGGCAAATCCAGCCAAAGCAAGGAAATGCAAATTCAGGCAAGGCTAGGAAAATTCAGGCAATGCAAGACAAGTCCAGGTAAAGGTAAGGAAAGGCAAATTTACGAAAGGAAAGGCAAAAAAAAATAGCAGGCAATGCAAAACAAGGCAAGTCCAGGCAAGGCAAGGCAAAACAAATTCAGGCAAGTTAAATCGAGGTAAGGAAAATCCAGGCAAAACCAATACAGACAAGGCAAGGCAAGGCAAGGTAAATTTAGGCAAGGAAAATTCATTCAAGGCAAGGGAAAACAAGGCAAATCCAGGTAAGACAAATCCAGGCAAGGTAAGGCAAGGCAAATCCAGGCAAGGCATATCCACGCAAGGCAAGGCATGGCAAGGTGAATCCAGGCTAGGCCAAACAACGCTAATCCAGGCAATACAAGGCAAAACAAATACAGGCAAGGCATATTTAGGCAAGGCTAGACAAGGCAAATCCAGGCGAGGCAAGGAAAAGCAAATCCAGGCAATGCAAGGCAAAGCAAATTCAGACAAGGCAAGGTAAGGCAAATCCAGGCAAGGCAAGGCAAATCAAGACAAAACAAGGCAAGACAAATCCATTGAAAACAACACAAGGCAAATCCAGGCAAAACAAGACAAAACATGGTAAGGCAAATCCAGGCAGGGCAAGGCAAACAAATCCAGGCAAGGCAAATCCAGGCAATCCAAATCAAATTTAGGTAAGGCAAAGAATATCCAGGCAAGGTAAGGCAAGGCAAATCCCGGAAATGAGATGCAAGGCAAACCTAGGCAAGGCAATGCAAGGCAAATCTAGGCAATGCAAATTAAGGCAAGGCAAACCCAGTCAAAGAAAATCCAGGCAAGGCAAGTCAAGACAAATTCAGGCAAGGCAAGCAAGACAAATCTAGGCAAGGCAAAGCAAAGCAAGGCATATCAAGGAAAGGCAAGGCAAAACAAGGTAAGGCAAATCGAGACAATGTCAATCTAGCCAAGGCAAGGCAAGGCAAAAGTAGGAAAGGCAAATTCAGGCAAGACAAATCAAAGTAAGGCAAATCCTAGCAAGACAAATTTACACTAAACAAGGCAAGGCAAGTTAAATCCAGGTGAGACATATCAAGGCAAAGCAAGAGAAAACACTCCAAGTATATGCAGGCAACTCAAGTTAAGGCAAGGCAAATCCAGGCAAGGCAAATTAAGAAACGGCAAGGCAAGCTAGGCTACTCCAGGTAAGGAAAATCCAGGTAAAAAAGGCAAGGCAAGACAAATCCAGGTGAAACAAGGCAAGACAAGGCAAATTTCAGCAACGCAAATCTAGGCAAGGCAAGGCAACACAAATTTAAAAAAGGCCAATCCATTTAAGGCAAGAGAAAACAAAGCAAATCTTGTCAAGGCAAATCCAGGCAAGGGAAGGTAAGGGACATCCAGGCAAGGGAAGGCAAAGCAAATCCAGGGAAGACGTGGCAAAGCAAATACAGGCAAGAGAAATTCAGGCAAGGCAAGGCAAGTCAAATTCAGGGAAAAGAAGACAATGCAAATCCAGGCAAGACAAATTTAGGCAAAGCAAGGCAAATTAAATCGAGGCAAGGCAAATTCAGGCAAGGCTAGGCAAGGTAATTCCAGGCAAGGCAAATCCAGGCAAGGCAAGGCAAAACCAATCCAGTCAAGGCAAGGCAAAGCAAATCCAGGCAAGGAAAATTCAGGCAAGGGAAGGCAAAGTAAATCAAGGCATGGCAAGGCAAGTCAAAGTCAGGCAAGGCAAATAAAGCAGGGCAACGTAAAACAAGCCCATACAAGGCAAATTCAGGAAAGGCAAAGCAATGCAAATCCAGCCAAGGAAAATCCATAAACGGCAAGGCAAGGCAAGGCAAAGCAAATTCAAGAAAGGAAAATTCAGGAAGGCAAATCCAGGCAATACAAATCCAGGCAAGCCAAGGTGAAACCAGGCAAGAAATATCCAGGCAAGGCAAATTTTGGTAAGGCAAATCCAGGCAAGCCAAGGCAAAGCAAGGAAAGGCAACGCAAGGCAAATCCAGGCAAGGCAAGTCTAGGCAAGGAAAGGCAAACCCCAGCAAAGAAAAACAAGGCAAAAACATTCAAAAGGGATCCAGGCAAGGCAAGGCAAGGCAAAACAAGGCAAATCCAGGCAAACCAAATCCTAGAAACGAAGGACAAGAAAAATTCAGTAAAGGCATAACCTAGCAAAACAAGGCAAATTCAGGCAAGGCAAATCCAAAAAAGGTAAAGCTAGCAAGGCTAATTCAGTCAAGGCAAATCTAGACAAGGTAAGACAAGGCAAGAGAAATCAAGGCAAGGCAAATCCAGGCGTGGCAAGGCAAAGCAAGGCAAATTTAGGCAAGGCAAATCCAGGCAAGGCAAGGTAAGGCAAGGCAAATCCAGGCAAGCAAATTCAGGCAACGCAAGGCAAGGCAAGGCAAGACAAATATAGGCAAGGCAAATTCATTCAAGGCAAGAAAAAACAAGGCAAATCCAGGCAAGGCAAATTAAGGCAAAAGATGGCAAGACAAATAAAGGCAAAACAAGGCAAGGCAAATCCATTCAAGGCAAATCCATTCAAGGCAAATCCAGGCAACAAAAGGTAAGGCAAATTCAGGCAAGGCATGGCAAAGAAAATCTAGGCACAGCGAATGCAGACAAAGTAAGGTAGGGCAAATTTAAGCAAGTCAATTTAAGATAAGGCAAGGCAAGCTGAGGCACATTTACTCAAGACAAATCTAGTCAAGGGAAGGCAAAGCAACACAAATTCAGGTAAGGCAAATCCAAGTAAGGCAAGGTAAAAATCCAGGTAAGAAAAATCTAGGCAACCCAAATTTAGGCAAGGCAATTTCAGGCAAGGCAATGCAAAACAAGGCAAGGCACATGCAGGCAACTCAAGGTAAGGCAAGGCAAATCCAGGCAAGGCAAATCCAAAACAGGCAAGGCAAGCAAGGCAAATCAAGGCAAGGAAAGACATGGCAAGAAAAATCGAGGCGAGGCAAGGTAAAGCAAGGCAAACGTAGGAAAGGCAAATCCAGGCAAGGCAAGGTAAGGCAAGGCAAATTCAATCAAGGCAAGGCAAGACAAGGCAAGTTAAGACAAATATAGGCAAGGCAAATCCATTCAAGGCAAGGAAAACAAAGCAAATCCATGCAAGGCAAATCCACACAGGGCAAGGCAAAGCAAATTCAGGCAAGTTAAAACAGGCAAAAGAAAGCAAAGCAAATCCAGCCAAGTTAAATCAAGGCAAGGCAAGGGAAGGCAAATCCAGGCAAGGACTTACAAGGCAAATTCAGACAAGGCAAGGCAGGGCACATCCAGGCAAGGGAAATCCAGACAAGGCAAGGCAATCTGATGACACATTCACACAAGGCAAATTAAGTCAAGACAAGGAAGGGCAACACAAATTTAAGCAAGGAAAATTCAGGCAAGATAGATTCAGGTAAAGCAAATCTAAGAAAGACAAATCCAGAAAAGTCAAAGCAAGGCAAATTGAGGCCAGGCAAATCCAGGCAAGACAAATTCAGCCAAAACAAGGCAACACAAATCCAGGCAAAGCAAGGCAAATCCAGGCAATGCAAGGTAAGTTTAGGTAAGGCAAGGAAAACCCCAGCAAGGTAAGGCAAGGAAAATCCAGGCAAGCCAAATTTATGCAAGGCAAATTCAGGCAAGGCTAATCCAGGCAAAGCAAGGCAAGCCATGTCAAGAAAAATTCAGGCAAGGAATATCTAGGCAAGGCAAGGCAAGACAAATCCAGTTAAGGCAAGTCCTGTCAAGGCAAGGAAAGGAAAGGCAAGCGAAGGCAAAATAAATTCAAGCAAGGCAAAACCAGGCAAGGCAAAGTTAGGCAAGGCAAAGCAATGCAAGGCAAATAAAGGCAAGGAAAATACAGGCAAGTAAGGCAAGTCAAGGCAAATACAGGCCAGGCAAACTAGGCTAAGAAAATCTAGGCAAAACAAATCCAGGCAAGGCAAGGCAATTCAAGGCAAAGTAAATCCAGGCAAGGCAAAACCAGGCATGTCAAATCCAGGCAGGGCAAGGCAATGCAAGGCAAATTCAGTCAATGGAAATTCGGGCAAGGCAAGGCAAGAGAAGGCAAACCCAGGCAAGGCAAATCCAGGCAGGGCAAGGTAAAACAAACCCAGGCAAGGAAAATTTAGCCAAGGTGTGTCAAGGCAAATTTAGGCAATGCAAATCCATACAAGGCAAGGCAAGGCAAATTCAGGCAAGGCAAATCCACTCAAGGCAAACCCAGGCAAGGCAAAACCACGTAAGAAAAATCCAGGCAAGGCAAATGCAAGCAAGGGAAGGCAAGGCAAGGCAAGGCAAGGCAAGGCAAATCAAGGAAAGTCAAGGCATATTCAGGCAAAACAAATCCAGGCAGGGCAAGGCAAAACATATCCAGACAAAGTAAATTAAGGCAAGACAAGGAAAAACCACTCAAGGGAAATTCAGGCAAGGAACATTCAAGAAAGGCAAATCTAGGCAAGGCAATTCCAGGCAAGGCAAATCCATCCAAGGCAAGGCAAATCCAGGCAATGCAAAGCAAGTCCAGTTAAGGCAAGCAAATGAAGGCAAGGTAAGGCAAGGTAAATCCAGGCAATACAAAACAAGGCAAATCCAGGCAAGGCAAGGCAAGGCAAATTCAGGCAAGCCAAATCTATGCAAATCAAATCCTCACAAGGCAAATTCAGACGAGGCAAGGCAAGACAAGGCAAACTCAGGCAAAAAATATCCACGCAAGGCAAACCAAGGCAAATCTAGTCAAGGCAATCCAGGAAAGGCAAGGCAAATCAACACAAGGCAAGGCAAAGAAAATCCAGGGAAGGCAAAATCAAGCCTAGAAAATCCAGGCAAGGCAAGGCAATGCAAGGCAAATCCAAATAAAGAAATTTCAGGAATGGCAAGGCAAAACAAGGCAAATCCGGGCAAGGCAAGAAAAGGCAAGGAAAATGCAGCAAGGCAAGGCTGGGCAAGGCAAGACAAATTTAGGCAAGCAAAATCCAGGCACAGCTAGGCAAGGCAAATCAAGGCAAAGTAAGGGAAGGAAAGGCAAATTCAGGCAAGGCAAATATAAGCAATGGAAGGCAAGGCTATGCAATTCTAGGCAAGGCAATTCAAGGCAAGGCAAAGCAATGCAAGGCAAGCAATTTCAGGCAAGGCAATTCCTGGCAATACAAAACAAGGGAATTCCAGGTTAGGAACATGCTGGAAACGCAATTCCATGGAAGGCAAAGCAAGTAAATACAGATAAAGGTATTTCCAGGCAAGTCAATTTCAGCTAAGGAAAGGTAATTTTAGGAAAGTCACTTTGAAGTAGACTTTAGACTATTTCCCTGGGGTGTGTTATTCATGGACATTCTGAACGAGTGACCATGAAATAAACTCACTTAATAATACACACCTGGGGAATAATAAGAGTCAACGCAATATGGCCGCTCAATCAGAGCATTACTGAATGATGCACGCCAGGAAAATAGTCAGGAGTCTATTGCTTATGCCCACTCATTCAGCACCTCAGTGAATAATTCACGTATGTCGAGTACTTGGGTCTGTTTCATACGACCACTCACTTCGAGGCTCACTGAATAGTACACACCTGAAAAAACTCAGGAGTGTATTTCACATGGCCACGCATTCAGAGGCTCGGTGAATAATTCACACCTGTTGAGTACTCAGGAGTCTATTTTATATGGACACTCTTGCAGAGCCTCCCTGAATAATACACATTGGGGAGAGTCAGGAATCTGTTTCTTATGGTCACTCACTGAGACTCCCACAGAATAGTGCACACTTGATGAATTGTCAAGTCTATTTCACATGGTAACTTATACAGAACCACACTAAGAGGCTCAGTGAATTATATATAACTGGGGAAGGATCAGAAGTCAATTTCATCTGGCCTCTCACTTAAAGCTTTTAGAATAATGCACTCCTGTGGAAAATTCATGAGCCTAATTGATATAGGTACTCATTCAGAGACTCTGACTAATATGCCTCTCGGGGATATTTAGGTGTGTATTTTATATTACCACTGATTCAACGCCTAAGTTAAAAATGCATATTATACCTGGAGAGTATGCAGCAATCCGTTTCATATGAAAACTCATCCCTCACTTCAGTGAGTAATGCACACCAAGGGAATAGTCAAGATTCTATTTATTATGAACAGTCATTCAGACCTTCACTGAATAAGGTACACATTAGAAATAGTGAGCATTCTGTTTCATACAGCCAAACATTCAAAGCCTCACTGAATGGTATACAACTGTGGAATAGTCAGGAGACTATCTTATGTAGCCATTCATTTAGAGCCTCAGTGAATAGTGCATGCCTGAGGAGCACTGAGTATTTTATTTCAAATGACCATTCATTCAAGGCCTCAGCGAATGACACACTCTTGGGGAATAATCAGGATTCTATTTCATACGACCAGTATTGAGAGCCAAATCATATGATGCACAACTTGGGAGTAGTCAGGAGTCTGATAGGAACACATTTTCAATGCCTCAGTGAATAATACACACCAGGGGAATATTGAGGAGTCTTTTTAATATTGCCCCTCATTCACAGCCTCTCGAAGTAGTATAAGTTTGGGGAATTGTGAGGAGTTTATTTAGAATGGCCACTCATTCAGAGACTCAGCGAAAAATAAACACCTAGGGAATACTGAGGATATTCTTTCCAATGGCCACACATTTAGAGCCTCAGTGAATAATGCACACCTGAGGAATAGTTAGCAGTTTGTTTTATATGCCCACTCTTTCAGAGTTTCACTGAATAATTCACCCCTGTAGAGTACTGAGAGGTCTATTTCATATGGCCACTCAATTTGAGCCTCACTGAATAATACACACTTGGGTAATAGTCAGCAGTTTATTTTTTTAGGCCAATCATTCAGAGGCTTAATGAAATATACACACCTGGGAAATAGTCAGGAGTCTACTTTATATTGTTTCTCATTCAAGGCCTAAGTGAACAATGAACAGCTGTTGAGTTCTCAGAAACCTACGTCATATGGCCACTCATTCCACACCTCACTGAATGATACACACGTGGGAATAGTCAGCATTCTATTTAATATGGACACCCACGTTGAGACTCACTGAAACACCTAAACCTGTAGAATAGTGAGGAGTCTATTTTACGTCGCCCCTTTTTCTGAGTTTCACTGTGTAATACAGACCTGGGGAATTGTCGGAAGTCTATTTCTTGTGGCCTACATTCATAGCCTCATTGAATAATGCATTCCTGGAGGGAAATTTGGAGTCTCCTTCATATTGCCATTCATCCAGAGCATCGGTGAATAATGTACACATGTGGAGTAGCAAGGTGTCTATTTTCTTTGGCCACACATTGAGAACCTCAGCGAATCATACACACCTGTGGAATAGACAGGAGTCAATTTCACATGGCCCCTCATTCAGTGTCCGTGTGAATAAAACCCACCTGGAAAATAATCAGGAGTCTATTTCACATTGCCTTCCATTAATAGCCTCAGTGAATAATCTACACCTGGGAAAGGGTCAGCAGTCATTTTCATAAGAAAACTTTTTCAGAACCTCCCTTAATAATAGACACATGGGGGATATTCAGAAGTCTATTTCACGTGGCAACTGATTCACAGCCTCCGTGAATAATGCATACTTGAAGAGTCTTCAGCCATCTATTTCATATGGCCACTCATCCAGCACCTCAGTGAATAATGCACACCTGGGGAATAGTCAGGATTCTATTTCTTATGGTCACTCATTTAGGCCTTCACTGAATAATGCACAGGCCTGGAATAGTCAGGATTATCTTTCATAGGGCCACTCATTCAGAGCCTCACTGAATGGTACACACCTGTGGAATAGTCAAGAGTCCATTTTATATTTTCACTCATTCAGAGCAGCAGTGAATAATGCACGCCTGGGGAGTACTGAAGATTCTATTTCAAACGACCCCTCATTTAGAGCCTCAGTGAATAATACACACATGGGTAATATTAAAGGCTCTATATTATATGGCCACTTATTCAGAGCCTCAGTGAATATTGCATGCCTGGGGAATAATCAGTATCTTATTCCATACGACCTGTGATTTAGAGCCAAACTGAATAATGCACACTTTGGTAATAGACATGTTTCTCTTTCATATGGACACTCTTTTAGAGCCTCAGTGAATAATACACACCAGGGGAATATTGATTAGATTAATTCATATTGCCACTAATTCAGAGCCCTCCGAATAGTGCAAGTTTGTGGAATTGTCAGGAGTTCATTTACAGTGTCCTCTCATTCATAGCCTCATTGAATAATGCATACCTGGAAATATCTTGGAGCCTTTTCACATGGCCATTTATTCAGAGCATCAGTGAAGAATGCAAACTTGTGGAGTAGCCATGTATGTAATTTCTTGGTGACACATTCTGAACAACAGTGAATAATAAATAACTGTTGAATACTCAAGAGTCTATTTCATACGCTCATCATTCAGATTCCGTGTGAATAAAACACACCTGGAGAATAGTCAGGAGTGTATTTTATATTGAAACTCATTCAGAGCCTCAGTGAATAATGCACACCTGGGGAATAGACAGGAGTGTATTTTATATGGACACTCTTTCAGAGCCTCTCTAAATAATACACACATGAGGTAGAGTCAGGTGTCTATTTTATATGGTCACTCATTGAGAGCCTCAGGGAGCAGTGCACACCTGGGGAATTGTCAGTAGTCTATTTCGTATGGTAACTCATACAGAACCTCAGTGAATAACACACACCTGAAGAACAGTCAGGAGTGTATTTCAATTGGCCACACATTCAGAAGCTCAGTGAATAATACACATTTAGGGAATTGTCAGGAGACAATTTCATCTGGCCTCTCATGCAGAGCTTCACTGAATAATGCACTCCTGTGGAGTAGTCAGCAGGGTAATTGATATAGCCATTCATTCAGATCCTCTCTGTGTAATAAGCTCCTTGCAGATATTCAGGAATCTCTTGAATATGGCCACTAAGAGCCTCAACTGAAAGGTACAGGCCTGTGGAATAGTTCATATGGCCACTAATTCAGAATCTCATGGAGTAATGCACACTGGTGGATAAGTTAGAATCGTCTTTCATATGGCCACTCATTCAAAGCCTCAGTGAATGATACATACCTGTGGAATTGTCAAGAGTCCATTTTATATTTCCACTCATCCAGAGCCTCAGTGAATAATACACACGTGAGAAGTACTGAAGATTTTATTGTAAATAATAGACACTTGCAGAATAGCCAATGGTCTATTTTATATGGTCACTCATTCAGAACCTCATTGAATGATAAACATTTTGGGAATAGTCAGAATTCTATTTTATATGATGAGTCACTGAGAGGCAAGCTGAATGATGCACACCTCATGAATATTCAGGTGTCTCTTTCATATAAACACTGTTTCAGAGCCTCAGTGAATAATGCACACCTGGAGAATAGTCAGGAGTCTGTTTAACCTGACCACTCATTATGAGCCTCAGTGAATAAAAGCACATATGTGGAGTACTGAGAAGACTAATTCATATCACCCCGGATTCTGAGACACCCTGCATAATGCACACATGGGGAACAGTCAGAAGTCTATTTCATATGGTCACTCAGTAGGACCCCCACGGAATAATACACAACTGGGGAATAGTTAGGAGTCTATTTTATATGGCCTCTTATTCAGAGCTTCAGTGAATAATGAACCCCTATGGAGTAGTCAGAACACTGTTTAAGATAGCCACGAATTAAGTGCCTCCCTGAAAGATACGCACCTGGGTGATAGTCAGGAGTCTATTTTATATGACCTTTCATTCAGGACCTCACTGAATAATACACACCTGGGAGAGAGTCAGGAGTCTATTTGGTATGGACACTCATATGGAACCTTTGTGAATAATGCACACATGGAGAATAATTAAGAGTCTATGTCATAAGGCTACTCATTCAAACAATCAGTGAATAACGCACACTTGGAGTAATAAGGAGTCTGTTTCATGTGGCCACTCTTTCAAAGCCTCACTGAATATTACACACTTGTGATATAGTCGGGAGTCTATTTCTTATGGCCACTCAGTAAGAGCCTCACTGTATAATACACACCAGGTAAAAGGAGACTATTTTATATGGAAACTGATTCAGAACCTCACTGAATATTACATACCTGGGGAATTGTCAGGAGTCTATTTCATATGGCCACTCTTTCACACCCTCACTGAATAATGCACACCTGTGGAATAGTCAGGAGTCTATTTCATGTAGCCACATATTTAGAGCCTCAGTGAATAATACACACCCATGGGACAGTAAGGAGTCCAATTAACAGGGCCACTTATTCGGAGCCTCACTGAATAATACACACCTGGAGAATAATTTGGAGTCTATTTTTGATGGTCATTCATTCAGAGCCTCAGTGAATAATGCACACCTGTGGAGTAACCAGGGGTCTATTTCATTTGAACACTCATTTATAGCCTCACTGGATAATATGCACTGCTGTAATATTCAGAATTCTTTTTTATATGGCCACTCATTCAGAGCCTTAGTGAATAGTATGCACTTGGGGAATAGTCAAGAGTCTATTTTATATAGCCACTCTTTCAGCGCCTCACTAAGTGATACACACCTGAGAAATAGGACATTTTTATATGAACACTCATTGAGAGCCTCCCTGAATAATGCACACTTGTGGAATAGTCAGGAATCTATTTTATTTGGTAACTCTTTCAGAACCTCAGTGAATAGTAAACACCTGGAAAACAGTGAGAAGTCTATTTCATGTGGCCACTCATTCAGAGCCTCATGGAATAGTGCACACCTGGAGAATTCTCAAGAGTCTATTTGGAATGGCAATGCATTCAGAGACTCTGTGAATAACACACTCCCAGGAAATGCTGAGGAATCTATTCCAAATGGCCACATATTCAGAGCCTCAGTGAATAATACACACCTGAGCAATAATCATGAGTCTATTGCTTATGCCCACTCATTGATCCCCTCAGTAAATAATGCACCTCTGTCGAGTACTGAGGGGTGTGCTTTATATGGCCACTGATTTTGACCCTCACTGAACAGTACACACCTGGAAAAATGTCAGGAGTGTATTTCACATGGCCACTCATTCAGAGGCTCACTGAATAAATCACAAGTGTTGAGTACTCAGGAGTCTCTTTCATATGTCAAAAAATTCAGAGCCTCACTGAATGATACACACCTTGGGTATAGTCAGGATTTTGTTTAATATGACCATTCATTATGAGCCTCAGTGAATAACGCATGTCTGTGGAGTACTGAGGAGACTAATTCATATCACCCAACATTCTGAGATTCCCTAAATAATAACCACCTGGGGAATAATCAGAAGTCTTTTTCATATGGCCACTCCTTAGGACCCCCAAGAAATAATACACAACTGGAGAATAGTCAGGAGTCTATTTCAGTTGGCCACTCAGAGAATCAGTGAATAATGCACACCACAGTAATAGTCAGGAGCCTATTTCATTTGACCACTGATTCAGTATCTCATTGAATGATACACACCTGGAAAATCGTCAGGATTCATTTCATATAACCACTCATTCAGAGCCTTACTGAATAATGCACCATTGGGCAATAGTCAGGAGTCTATTTCATATGACCTCTCATTCAGAGCTTGAGTGAATATTGAACACCTGTGGAGTAGTCAGGACCCAATTTAAGATAGCCACAAATTAAGCACATCCGTGAATGATACACACCTGGGAGATAGTCAGGAGTCTATTTGATATGGACATTCATACAGAACCGCTTTGAATGATGCACACCTGGGGAATAGTCAGGAGTTTTATTCTTATGCCCACTTATGCTCATTTAATAATACACACCTGGGGAAGAGTTAAGAGAGTACTTCATAGAGCCACTCATTTAAAGCCTCAGTGAATAATGCACACCTAGGGAATAGATACTAGTCTATTTTATATGGCCCCAAAACAAAATCCTGAGTGAGTAACGCCCAGCTTTGAAATAGTGAGAAGTCTGTTCCATATGCCCACTTAATCAGTCTCAGTCATTACTACACACCTGAGGAATAGTCAGGACTCTACTTCATATTGTCACTAACTCCAAGCCTCATTAAAGAATACACACCTGTGGAGTAGTCGGGAGGCTATTTCACATAGCCAAACTTTGAGAGCCTCAGTGAATAATGCATATCAGGGATTACTCAGGACACTATTATATATGTCCTCTCGTTCATAGCTTCACTGAATAACAAACCCCTGTAGAGTAGTCAGAAGTCTATTACTTATACCTACACATTCAGAGCCTTACTGAATAATACACACCTGGGGGAAAGTCAGGATTCTTTGTCATAAAGCCACTCTTTCAGAGCCCAACCTAAAAATGCACTCCTGGGAGTTTTCAGGAATCTCTTTTCTATGGCCACTCATTCAGACCCTCATTGAATAATACACATCTATGGAAAAGTCAGGAGTGTATTTCACATGGCCACTCATTCAGAGCCTCAGTGAATTATGAATACCTGGGGAATACTCAGAAGTCTTTTTCATATAGCCACTCATTCAGAGACTCATGGAATAATCCACAACTGTGAAATTATCTGGAGTCTATTTGAGATTATGGTTCATTCAGTGCTGCAGTGGAAAACGCACACCTGAGGAATAGTCAGGAGGCTATTTTATGTAGTCACTCATCCATACCTTAGTAAGTAATACACACCTGGGAAATAGGAGTCTATTTCATGTAGCCACTTATTCAGAAACTCACTGACTAATACACACCTGGGGAATAGTCAGAGACTTTGTCACATGGCCATTCAGAGCATTACTGAATGATGCACACCTGAGAAATTGTCAGGATTCTATTTCATATGACCATTGATTAAGAGCCTCATTGAATAATGCACACCTGGGCCATAATCAGGAGGCTATGTCCTATGAACACTCATTCAGAGCCTCAGTGAATAATGCACACCATGGAGTAGACAGAAGTGTATTTTATACAACCACTCATTCAGAGCCTCAGTGAGTAATACACACCTGTGGAATAGTCAGGATTTCATTTCATATGGCCAGTCACTCATATCCTCAGTGAATAATGCACAAATGTGTGGGAGTTTCCACTGTGAGAGGCTAACAACTTGGCCTCCGCCATTAGGTGAGCTTGACTCCTTACACATTTTTCCTGGCTGGAGGCTGTCGAGCTATGAGTGAGAGAAAATTAAGAAAAGAATGAAAAAAGAAATTGAGAATAATCAAGCAGGACACTATCCTCAGCCTTCTTGGCCAATGAGATAAGGTCCAGGTGAACGGTGAAGTTAGTTAATTGGGTATTGTGTTCCCCTTTCTGGTTCCTGATCTAAGACTTTGTTTACCAGGCATTGTTTCAGCCTAGCGACCTCCCTGCTGTTCTTGTCTCTCGCAGATTCACGGTTTACTGCTGAGCTTGTGACTTCTAGTTAATTAAAGATTGTTATCAAAGTTAGATTGTTCTGACAATATCGATAATCAGCATCACCTGTTTCCCCCTTAATCCTTTACATAAATATTTGTTCCCTTTGACAGTTCCTTAGAATCATTCCCCAGAAAATTTTCTGTTTCTTTTATTGTTTGAGTAATGATCTGCATTGAGGTAATGATGTTAAAAAAATGTATATAAGGAAACCTACTGCACAAATAAAATCGCTGTATGGGCATAGCTCATTCAAGTCTTCCAGACTCCTCTTTCTGTATCCTTTCTTTTCTGCACAAGCCCTCTTCCAGGTTCCGGAACCCCTTGCTGGATGAGATTCCTGGGCTCACGTTCAGTTTGCAACAGCTGGCCCTCCAAATGTGGGACCTGGACATGAGGGACAATCGTGACGCCTACAAACTATAGAGGTGAAGCTACAGTGTAAGTGAATAACCTTTTCTTTTTCATCTGCAGTAAAACATGGGGCAAATAGTATCTAAAGAGCATAAATTGTTTGTACTGCTTTTGCAACATATGATTAAGTCACAGTCAGGGGATTAAACTAAAAACTCTTGAGGAATTTGTGCAGATAGTGCGCAAGCTTTGTCCATGGATTCCAGGGGGTGGTTTCTTGGATGAAGACATTTGGAAGGTTACAGGTGAAAAAATCGATCACTTTTCTACCCGCAATATGTCGCTACCTCAAACTGATATTTTTCTTTCCATTTGGCCTAAGTTGCATAATTCCCTTTGTCCTATTCATACTTCTCTTTCAGCCCCGCCTTATACCCCTGCGGCCGCTTTTGCCTCTCCTCCTCCACTACCTCCTGATCCCCTTGATTTGGCAGAACGAGGCTCTCATCATTCTTATGCTGTGCCTCCGCCTATGGATGTGTTTGAGAACGTGGCCAAAGTGGTCGTGGACAGTTCTTCCCGTCCTGCACAATGGACTCCTGGTAATTCTACCCATACTATTCCTCCTGATTTCATTCATCAGTTTCAAGATTTACTTTCACTTTGCTCCCATGCTGTCTCTCAACAGCACCCAGTGTTTTCCTATCACCCAGCAGTCGCAACTCCTTAGACCACCTGTTCCAGTTTGTGTGCAATCCACTCCCCTCTCTCCTATTTCACCACTGTCTCATGCCCTTATGTCTCTTTGCAGAAAACGTATGGGCCCCGAAGCTTCTCTTACATACCCCATTATTGAAACTGTGGGCAATGATGGTAATCCATTCAGAAATTATGAACGCCTCCCTCCTAAGACTTTAAAGGACTTGAAGGATGCTGTTTCTCAATATGGCCCAACTGCTGCCTACACTTTAACGATCTTGGATAACCTTTGCATTGTAGCCCTCCCTCCAGGTGATTGTGGTCGTCTTGCTATGGCTTGTCTTTCTGGTGGTGATTTTTTGCTTTGGAAGGCTTATTATGTGGACGCGGCTTTGGACCAATTAATTCAAAACTGCCGCCTGCAGTCTCCAGTGACTCTAGACATGATTTTGAGGAGAGGAGCACATTCGGAGTTACCCAACAAGCTAAACTACCCTACTGAGGCTTATATGCAGATTACCTCCTTGGCAATGCGTGCCTGGAGGCAATTACCATCATCCAGTGTTAGAACAGAGGAGCTTGCTAAAATTCGTCAGGGACCTGATGAGACTTTTCAGGAGTTTGTCTCGTGCCTCCTCCAGGCTGTTACATGCCAGGTTGGCAAAGACGAGGCTAGCTCTCTTTCGGTAAAACAATTGGCTTTTGAAAATGCTAATATGGCATGCCATGCACCCATGAGGCCCTTTAAACATAAAGGCACCTTAACTGATTATATTCGCCTCTGCACTGATATTGAACCTGCTTATCAGCAAGGTCTTGCTCTGGCAGCTGCTCAAGCAGGAATGCCTATTGCCACCTTTTTAAAACAAAGACCCAACCAACCCAGATCACCTTTTAAATGTTTTCGTTGTGGTGGTCTAGGCCATATGGCTAGACAGTGTCAAGTTTCTTTTGCTCCACAGCCTCAGATGTTAGCTTTGCCAGCACCCCCAGATCCTACTCCTGCTTCTCCTTCTCCTTCTCCTGTCACTCCATCACCCCAACCACGTCAACAAGTTTTGTGCCCTTGCTGTCGCCGTGGCACCCATTGGGCCAACGAGCGCCACTCTAAGCATGATGCCCAGGGCAATCTCCTCCCTCAGCTGTCGGGAAACTCCCAGGGGGGGCTGTCCCGGCCCCCGAAAAATATCGGGACACCTTAGGCTCAAGCTCCCGTTTTGAGTTCAAGCGCAAATTCGTTTCTCAACTCTTCGGAGCAACACTGTACAGCACAGGACTTGACCTCCATCCCACTGCCCGACAGGTATTAACCCCTGACATGGGTCCTCAAGCCATCCCTACGGGCATTTTTGGTCCTCTTCCCTTGGGATATATTGGTCTTATTTTGGGTCATAGTTACTGTTCCTTAAGAGGTCTACATGTACTACCTGGAGTTGTTAATGCTGATTACTCGGGAGAAATTAAGGCATTTGCTTGGTCGCCTACAGGTGTTTTCACGCTGAGTCCTGAATTGCTTTTTGCTCAACTGCTTCTCATTCCTGTTGATACCTCACCTGGCTCTCAATTGTTGACTGAAGTTATAGGTAACCAAGGTCCTGAGCCTTCCTCTTCTTATGCTTACTGGGTTCAAGCCATTTCATTTACCGGATCTGAACTTACCATTTAAAGTAATGGCAAAACATTTAAAGGCCTCCTGGACACAGGGGCTGATGTGTCTGTAATTTCTAATAAATATTGACCTTCTCTTAGCTGCTCCAACTGAGACCCATCTTTATCAAAGCCTTTGAATGTTTGTGAACCTGTCTGACAAAAAATAACCTTGTTATCACACCAGATAACGTTCAAACTGCCGCTCCCTACCATTACTTGGGAAAGTTTATTGAATCTAACCAAGTTTCCTTTAAGACTCCTATTCTCTCCACAGCAAATTTAACCACACTGCATGACTTTCAGAAATTTTTAGGAGATATGAACTGGATTCGCCAGAGCTTGAAGTTTACCACAGGACAATTGAAGCCTTTATTTGATATTCTCAAAGGATCCCCTAATCCAACTTTCCCTCGTTCTTTGACAGCTCCTGCCAAGGTGGCTTTGCAATTAGTTCATGATGTCTTGACCCAGAAAAAAACTTTCTCGTATCAAGGACAACTTTCGCTGGTGTTATTGTGTTTTTCCTACCGTTTATACTCCTACTGGAATATTTTGGCAACAGGGTATTCTGGAATGGCTTCATCTCCCAGCCAGCCGTGGGAAAGTTGTAATTCCTTACTTTGAATTAGTTTCTGTTTTTGTAGCTAAAGGTCATGTATGGGCTCTTTCTCTTTTGGGTATTGATCCTCCTGAAATCATTGTTTCTTATTCTAGCACTCAGCAACAGTGGCTTTGGCAGTTCTCTGGCTCCTGGCAATTAGCTTTTGCTGGCTTTTCAGGTCAAATACTGTGCCTTTATCCTGCTGATAAATTGTTACATTTTTACTTCCAAAACTTCCTTATTTTTCCACAGACCTGCCTGAAGTCGACGTTATCTGAAGCATTCTTAGCCTTTACTGATGGCTCCTCTTCTGGTATTGCCACAGGCACTGTTAACACATGCCCTTTTTCATTTCAGACCCCAGAATGCTCCGCTCAGCACGTGGAGCTCCTGGCAGTTCAACATGTCCTGACTAATTGGAATGTCCCTTTGAATATTTACTCTGATAGTCAATATGTTGTTAATTTTGTTCAAACTCTGGAAACAGCCCCTTGTCCTTTTCTGAATCCTCTTCTATAATTTATCTTTTGCTCCCTTTACAGCAGACACTTCACCACAGATCGTATCCTTTTTTCATTGGTCATATTAGAGCCCATTCCTCCCTGCCAGGTCCTCTAACTGAGGGCAACTCCCAAGATGATCAACTCACTCAGTGTATTTTTTCTGTTCTGTTTCCTGTACAGCAGGCTGAGACTTCTCACGCCCTGCACCATCAGAATGCTCGCAGTCTGTGATTGCAATTTCAGATTACCAGAGAACAGGCCCTCCAAATTGTTAAACAATGCACAGCCTGTTTGTCTTACTTGCCTGTTGCTCACCACTATGGGGTAAATCCTCGAGGAAAGCAAGCTGGTCATGTATATCAGATGGATGTTACTCACTTCCCCCTCCTTTGGTAAATTGCAGTATGTACATGTTTCCATTGACACTTTTTCTCATTTTATTTTTTTATTTTTTTAAGGAAAGAAGGAGAGAAAAAGAGAGGAAGAAAAAGAGGGAGAGAGAACAGGAATATTGCTTTATTCTATGAATGGGTATTAATGATGGCCGATCAATATTTTGTGCATTTAAAGTGGAGAATGTATATTTTGTGTATTTAAAGTGGAGAGCTCCATAAGTACTTATTAAGTTTACTTGTTCCAGCTCTGAGTTCAAGTTCTGGATATCCTTATTAATTTTCTGTGTCGTTGAGTCTAAATCTCTTTATGGGTCTTATGTATCTGGGTGTTAGGATGCATTGATCCTTTTACCACTCTATCATTGTTGTTTTGAAATCTGTTTTATCAAATGCATGAACTGCAACTCCTACTTTTTGTTTATTTAGTTATTTTTGATCTCCATTTGGTTGGTAAATCTTTCTCCAACCCTTTGTTTTGAGTCTTTGTGTATCTTTGGATATAAAATGGGTCTGGGTGTAGTATACCATTAGGTTTTGGCTGTATCTTTTGATTGGGGGATTTAGTCGATTTAAATTTAGGATTACTGCCATTTGATGTTAACTGGCTATTTTATCCATTCGTTGATGTAAATTCTTTATGTTGATGCTCTTTATTTTTTGGTATATTTTTAGAAAGGCTATTACTGGTTGTTCCTTTCTGTGTATAATGCTTCTTTCAGAAGTTTTTGTAAAGCAGGCCTGGTGGTAATAAAATCTCTGAGTACTTGCTTGTTCATAAAGATTTTATTTTTCCTTCAATTGTGAAGCTTAGTTTGACAGGATTTGAAATTCTGGGCTGAAAGTTCTGTTCTTTAAGGATGTTAAATATCGGCCACCACTCTCTTCTGGCTTGTAGGGTTTCTGCTGAGAGATCTGCTCTAAGTCTGATAGGCTTCCCATTGTGGGTAACCTGACCTTTCTCTCTGGCTGCCCTTAGTATTTTCTCCTTCGTTTCAACCCTGGTGAATCTAAAGATTATGTGCCTTGGGGTTGCTCTTCTTGAGGAATGTCTTTGTGGTGTTCTCTATATTACCTGGGGTTGAATAGTGTCCTGCTTTGCTAGATTCGGAAAATTCTCCTGGATAATATCCTGAAGAGTATTTTCCAACTTGGATTCATTCTCTCCATCACATTCAGGTACACCTATCCAATGTAGATTAGGTCTTTTCACATAGTCCCATATTTCTTGGAGACTTTGCTCATTACTTTTTATCCTTTTTTCTCTATTCTTGTCTTCTCATTTTATCTCATTAAGTTGGTCTTCGACCTCTGATATCCTTTCTTCTGCTTGATCAATTCGACTATTCAAACCTGTGCATATTTCACTAAGTTCTCATGTTGTATTTTTCAACTCCATTAGTTCATTTATATTCCTCTCTATATTGTCCATTCTTTTTAACATTTCGTCAAACCTTTTGTCAAAGTTCTTAGTTTCTTTACATTGGGTTAGAACAAGTTCTTTTAATTCCCAAAAATTTCTTAACATCCACCTTCTGAAGCCTACTTCAGATAATGGAATACAGTCCTTTTCCATCAGGGCTTGTTCCGTTGCTGATGAGGAATTGCAATCCCCTGTAGAGGGAGAGGGGTTCTGATTTTCGGTATTCTCGGCCTTTTTAGGCTGTGTTTTTCCCTTTATGGTGGATTTTTCCATTTGTTGTCTTTACAATTACCGCCTTTCTAATTAGGTTTCTGAGTGGACGTCCAGTTTATTGATTTCCAGTGCTGGAATTTGAGCAACCCACTGCGCCGGCCGAAACAGCAGCAATAAGATTGATGGTGCTCTTCTGCCTGGGAATCTCCAGTCTGTCTTCCTTCTTGAGTCCGCAACAAGCGGCTGTGCCTTCCGGAGCTCCAAACACCAGTCAGTAGGGGAACCAGTCCCGTTTACTGTGCACAAAGAGCTGCCACGCCAATGTGACAGCAAAACAGCTGTACCAGCCACAAGAGTCACGCTGGCGACCTGCGGGGCTCCTCCACTGGAAATCTTCTGGTCGATGAGTGACAAAAATTTGTCTGAAAGTGTGGCATCCTCACGTTTTCTGAGCTTTCACTGGGAGCTACAATCCCGAGCTGTTAGCAATCAGCCATCTTGGATCCAATAGCCACTTTTTCTCATTTTATAGTTGCTACCGCTCATGCTGGGGAAGCAGTTAAGGATGTCGTGTAGTACATTGCCTAACCATTTTTCTATTATTGGCCCACCTAAGATCCTGAAGACAGACAATGGACCTGCTTACACCAGCAAAATTTTCACTTCTTTTTGCTCTCATTTTCAGATTTCTCACCATACAGGCATTCCTTTTAATCCTCAAGGCCAAGGTATCATCGAAAGAAGCCATGCTGTTTTGAAAAATTTATTACATAAATTAAAACATAGCCCAATTTCTGATTCATTATATAACACCCCTCACACTTGGCTTAAACATGCTGTTTATGTTATTAATTTCCTAACTTTACATGCTGATGGACTCTCCACAGCGGATCATCATTGGCACCCTAATAATGTATCTCATCCCCAGGTCTTGTGGAAAGATGCTCTCAATAACCAGTGGCATGGTCCAGATTCTGTCCTAATATGGGGACGAGGACATGTTTGCATTTTTTCCAGGTCTGCTCTCTCTCCAATTTGGGTTCCTGAATGCCTTGTCAAGCATGAATTCTCCACCAGGCAGTGCAAACGCCCTGATACCCCGTCTTCATCATCTCCAGCTGATGCCACCTCCGCTTTGCAGCTGCTGCCACCGGAATCACTGAACAGCTTGATGAGCGAACTTCCAGACTCCGCAACGAGGCAGCCACCTGCCGATGTGGGCCTAGATGCGCCATCTGACTGCTGAAGCAGCCGCCCTGGTCGCATCTTCCAGACAATCCTGTTCTCCTACTGTTATGTTTATTGCTCTAATGGCTATATTGTCTTGTCATTTGGCACAGGCCTTCCCTCTCGCTGATTCTCGTGTTATGTGGGCTTATGTTCCCGACCCTCCTTTTCTTTGACCTGTTACCTGGAATGATCCCGCCTTCACCATCTACATTTATAATACTTTTATTCTTGGCTTCCCCTCTTCTCATATTACTCCTCAGGTTGCTACCTATACTTACTCTGTCCAAGCTGCTGACCCTCTCATGTGCTTCTACACCTCCAAAATCTGGGATCGTGATTTCTCTGCCAATGCCTATTTACCTCCTTCTATTCCTCTCTTTTTACAGTTCTTATTGCTTCGATCTTGGAATTCGCCAATTTCATACCTTTTCTGGCCCCTTTGAATGCTTCCCAGGTGAAACCGTTTATTCTCGTGATTGGATACTCAACCATGTGGGAATTAGAGAAACTTACAACTTTTCCTCCGCTCAGAATTTTCCCGTCATTAAGCACTGGCGTTGTTGACCTTCTAACTCCTCTTTGGATCTTTACCCACACTGGCAGTTCTGTTTTCCTAACCAAAAGCAAGCTATTAATTATACCTTGCCTTCTGGTTTCTCCTTATTTGACTGGTCTGTTCCTCATCCTCTTGACATTGCCTTAGCTCGTTTTGAAACACCTGGTAGTTGGAGCACTCCCATTTACACTACCTTCTCTGGCAAAGCCTACACTTCTCTCTGTAAGCTGTTTGCATCCTTATCTCCTACCTGCATTTGCGCCGGTTCCCATAGTTTATCTTATCCCGCTAATCAGAGTATTTATACTCAATCCTGCGTTGCTCCTCCTTATGCTATTATTGCTGGTAATGTTTTCATCACCCGAGCTTCTGGCTCATATTTCATTTATTGTGAAAATTGTGTTCTTACCAACTGCATTGATTCTTCCTTTTTCCCTGTTCATACCCTTCTTCTTGTACATCATCCCACCTATGTTATGTTACCTGTTAATGTTTCTGGACCCTGGTTTGATGAAAGAGCCCTTATTTTCCAACAAATCTGCGATCTTATGATCCACCCTAAACGTTTCCTTGGTATTCTCATTGCTAGCATTACTGCTGCTGTTTCAGTTATGGCTATTGCTGCTACCGCAGCTGTTAGCCTTGCTCACAGTGTTCAAACTGCTACTTACGTTAATCATCTTGCAAAGAATATTTCTGTTACAATGGGAACTCAAATGGTTATTGATAAGAAAATTGATGAGAGACTTAATGCTTTGGAACAAACTGTTACTACTCTTGGTAATAAAATTTATAATATTCAAAACTGCCTGGCCCTTCATTGCCATGCAGGTTATAAATATATTTGTGTTACTAATACTCCTTACAATCACACTAATTGGCAGTGGACTCTTGTTAAGACTCATTTACAATAAATTTGAACTCATTAAAATTTATCCCTAGATGTTTTCAAGCTTCAGCACGAAATTCATACCATTTATTTTTCTCATCGGGACCTGCCTGGGGATGACATAATCGCCCGTGATATTGTTGACACTTTGTCTTTCTGGTTCACCAGCTTTCACCTTTTCTCTCTCTCATACATGATTGCTGTTGGTGCTTGTGTCCTTTTTCTCATCTTTATCTTACCATTCCTCTTTCGCCTAGTGTTCTCCGCCCTCCATAATTTTTAGCTCCAATTATTTGAGCTTCATTTAAACATAAAGACAAAAGGAATAATGTGGGAGTTGCTTCTGTGAGAGGCTAACAACTTGGCCTCCACCATTGGGTGAGCTTTACTCCTTACACATTTTCCCTGGCTGGAGGCTGTCAAGCTATGAGTGAGAGGAAATTAAGAAGAGAATGAAAAAAAGAAATTGAGAATGATTAAGCAAGACACTATCCTCAGCCTTCTTGGCCAATGAGATAATGGCCAGGTGAATGCTGAAGTGAGTTAATTGGGTATTGTGTTTCCGTTTCTGGCTCCTGATCTAAGACTTTGTTTACCAGGCATCGTTTCAGCCTAGCGACCTCCCCTGCGGTCCTTGTCTCTTGCAGATGCATGGTTTACTGCTGAGCTTGTGACTTCTAGTTAACTAAAAATTGTTATCCAAGTTACTGATTGTTCTGACAATATCGATAATCAGCATCACCTGTTTCCTCCTTAATCCTTTACATTAATATTTGTTCCCTTTGACAGTTCCTTAGAAACACTTCCCAAGGAATTTTCTGTTTCTTTTATTGTTTGAGTAATGATCTGCATTGAGGTAATGATGTTAAAGAAAAAATATATAAGAAAAACTACTGCACAAATAAAATCGCTGTATAAGCATAGCTCATTAAAGTCCTCCAGACCCCTCCTCTTACTGTCTCCTTTCTGTTCTGCAGGTGCACTCTTCCAGGTTTCAGAGCCCCTCGCTGGACAATATTCCCAGCTCGCATTCAGTTCACAACACAAATGTACAGTACTCAGCAGTGTATTTCATATAGCTACTCATTCAGAGATTCACTGAATAATACAAACATGGGGGATAGTCAGCATCCTATTTTATATGACCAGTCATGCAGAGCCTCACTGAGTAATACACACCTGGGGAATAGGAATCTATTATATATTGCCACTTATTCAGAGCCTCAGTGAATAATGCACACCTGGGAAACAGTAAGAAGTTTATTTCATATGGATACACTTTCAGGGCCTCTCTGAATACTACACACATTTGGGAGAGTCAGGAATCTGTTTCTTGCAGATTAACAGAGACTTCCATGGAATAGTGCACACTTGGGGAATTGTCAGGAGTCTATTTCATACGACAACTCATACAGAACATCAGTTAATAACACACACCTGGGGAATAGTCACGAGTGTATTTTAATTAAGGACACACTAAGAAGCTCAGTGAATTACACACAACTGGGAAAGGATCAGGAGTCAATTTCATCTGGCCTCTAACTCAGAGTTTTATTGAATAATGCACTCCTGTGGAATAGTCAGGAGCCTAATTGATATAGCTACTCATTCAAAACCTCTCTGAATAATATTAACATCAAGGATATTTAGGTGGCAATTTCATATTACCACTGATTCAATGCCTTAGGTAATGCATACCACACCTGGGGAGTACGTAGCAATCTATTTTATATGGCCACTCATTTCTCACCTCAGTGAATAATACACACCAGGGGAATAGTCAGGATTCTATTTCTTATGGACACTCTTTCAGACCTTCACTGAATAATGCACACATTTGCAATGGTGAGGATTCTATTTCATATGGCCACCCATTCAGAGCCTCACTGGATGGTACACACATGTGGAATAGTCAGGAGGCTATTTTATATAGCCACTCATTCAGAGTCTCAGTGAATCATGCACGCCTGAGGAGTACTGAGGATTTTATTTTAAATGATGCTTCATTCAAAGCCTCAGTAAATAATACACACCTGGAAAATAGTCAAGGTTCTATTTCATATGGCCACTCATTCAGAGCCTCAGTGAATGATACACACTTGGGAAATAATCAGGATTCTCTTTCATACGTCCAGTATTGAGAGCCAAACTGAATAATGCACTCCTTGACAATAGTGAGCAGTCTGAGAGAAACACACTTTCAGTGTCTCCGTGAATAATACACACCACGGGAATTCTAGGAGTCTTTTTAATATTGATTCTCATTCCAAGCCTCTCAAAGTAGTGTAAATTTCCGGGAATTGTCAGGAGTTTATTTAGAATGGCCACCCATTCAGAGACTCAGTGAAAAATACACACCTAGGGAATAGTGAGGATTCTATTTCCAATGGCCACACATTCAAAGCCTCAGTGAATAACGCACACCTGAGGAGTAGTTGGGAGTCTATTTTCTATGCCCACCCTTTCAAATTTCACTGAATAACTCACCCCTGTGGAGTATTGCGAGGTCTATTTTATATGGCCACTCATTTTGAGCCTCACTGAATAATACACACCTGAGTAATAGCCAGGTGTTTATTTCTTCAGGCCAATCATTCAGCGTCTCAGTGTATTATAAACACCTGGAATATAGTCAGGAGTCTACTTTATATTGCTTCTCATTCAAAACCTAAGTGAACAATGAACACCTATGGAGTCCTCAGGAATGTATGTCATATGGCCACTCATTCCACACCTCATTGAATGATACACACGTGGGGAATAGTCGGGATTCTATTAAATATGGACACCCATGTTGAGACTCACTGAAACACCTAAATCTGTAGAATAATGAGGAGTCTATTTCATATCGCCCCTCCTTCCGAGTCACACTGAGAAATACACACCTGAGGAATTGTCAGGAGTCTATTTCGTATGGCCTGCATTCAGACCCTCATTGAATAAGGCATACCTGAAGAAAAATTTGGAGACTCTTTTATATGGCCATTTACTCAGAGCGTCAGTGAATAATGTACACATGTGAACCTCTGTGAATCATACACACCTGTGGAATAGACAGGAGTCTATTTCACATGGCCTCTCATTCAGTGCCCATGTGAATAAAACCCACCTGAATAATAATCGGGAGTCTATTTCATATTGCCTCCCATTCATAGCCTCAGTGAGTAATCCACACCTGGGGAAGAGTCAGCAATCAATTTCATAGGGATACTTTTTCAGAACCTCCCTTAATAATGCACACATGGGGGATATTCAGAAGTCTATTTCACATGGCCACTGATTCACAGCCTCCATGAGTAATGCATACATGGAAATTACACAGCAATCTATTTTATATGGCCACTCATTCAGCACCTCAGTGAATAATGCACACCTGGGGAATAGTCAGGATTCTATTTCTTATGGTCGCTCATTTAGACCTTCACTGAATTATGCACACGCTTGGAATAGTCAGGATTCTCTTTCATATGGCCACTCATTCAGAGCCTCACTGAATGGTACACATCTTTGGAATACTCAAGAGTTCATTTCATATTTCCACTCATTCAGAGCTGCAGTGAATAATGCATGCCTGGGGAGTACTGAGGATTCTATTTCAAATGACCCCTTATTCAGATCTGCAGTGAATAATACACACATGGGGAATATTCAAGGCTCCATATTATATGGCCACTCATTCAGAGCCTCAGTAACTGATATACACCTGGGGAATAATCAATATATTATTCCATATAACCTGTAATTCAGAGCCGAACTGAATAATGCACACATTGAAAATAGTTTTTCTTTCATGTCTACCCTCTTTTAGAGCCTCAGTGAATAATACACAACAGGAAAATATTGATTAGGTTATTTCATATTGCCTCGCATTCAGAGCAATTCGAATAGTGCAAATTTGGTGAATTGTCAGGAATTTATTTACAGTGTCCTCTCATTCACAGCCTCGTTGAATAATGCATACCTGGAGAAATCTTGGAGTCTCTTTTACATGACTATTCATTAAGAGCATCAGTGAAGAATACACACTTGTGGAGTATCCGTGTGTCTATTTTCTTTGGCTACACATTCAGAACATCAGTGAATAATACACACCTGTGGAATAATCAGGAGTTTCTTTAATACTCATTTTGATCCTCACTGAATAATACACACCTGGTTAATAGCCAGGAGTTTATTTCTTCAGGCCAATCGTTCAGAGCCTCAGTGTATTATACACACCTGGGATATAGTCAGGAGTTTACAACATACTGCTCCTCATTCAAAGCCTAAGTGAACAATGAACACGTGTTGAGTCCTCACAAAAGAGTCTCCTCATTTTGAGCCTGTGCAAATAAAACACACCTGGAGAATAGTCAGAAATGTATTTTATATTGGAACTCATTCAGAGCCTCAGTGAATAATGCACACCTGGGGAATAGACAGGAGTATATTTCATATGGACACTCTTTCAGAGCCTCTCTGAATAATACACACATGGGGTAGAGTCAGGAGTTTATTTCATATGGCCACTCAGGGAGAGCCTCAGAGATTAGTGCACACCTGGGGAATTGTCAGGAGTCTATTTTATATGGCAACTCATACAGAACCTCAATGAATAACACACACCTGAGGAATAGTCAGGAGTGTATTTCAATAGCCCACTCATTCAGAAGCTCAGTTAATAAAACACACCTAGGGAATTGTCAGGAGACAATTTTATCTGGACTCTCATGCAGAGCTTCACTGAATAATGCACTCCTGTGGAGTAGTCAGCAGCCTAATTGATATAGCCATTCATTCAGAGCCTCTCTGAGTAATAAGCTCCTTTCCAATATTCAGGTATCTCTTTAATATGGCCATTCAGAGCCTCAGTGAATGGTACACACCTGTGGAATAGTCATATGGCCACTAATTCAGAATCTCATGGAGTAATGCACACCAGTGGATAATTGAAAATTCTCTTTCACATGGCCATTCATTCAGAGCCTCACTGAATGATACACATCTGTATAATTGTCACGAGTCTATTTCACAATGCCACTCATTCAGAGCCTCAGTTAATAATGCACACCTGGAAAGTTCTGAGTTTTCTATTGTAAATTATAGGCACTTGGTAAATAGCCAATGGTCTATTTTATATGGTCACTTATTCAGAGCCTCACTGAATGACACACACCTGGGGAATAATCAGGATTCTATTTCACATGACCAGTCATTGAGAGCAAAGCTGAATAATGTACACCTTGGGAATAGTCAGGTGTCTCTTTCTTAGGGATACTGTTTCAGAGCCTCAGTGAATAATACACACATAGAGAATATGCAGGAGTCTGTTTAACATGAACAGTCATTACGAGCCTCAATGAATAATGCACATTTGTGGAGTACTGAGGAGACTAATTCATATCACCCCCGATTCTGAGACTTCCTGAATAATGCACACATGGGGTACTGTCAGAAGTCTATTTCATATGGTCACTCAGTAGGACCCCCACGGAATAATACACAACTGGGGAATAGAAAGAAGTGTATTTTATATGGCCACTCATAGAATCAGTGAATCATGAAGACTTGGGGAATACTCAGGAATCTATTTCACATGGCCAATAATTCAGAGCCACAGTGAATAATGCACACCAGGGTAGCAGTCAGGAGCCTCTTTCATATGGCCACTCATTCAGTGCCTCACTGAATAATACACACCTGGGAAATCGTCAGGATACAATTCCATACTACCACTCATTCCGAGCCTTATTGAATAATTCACAATGGGGCAGTAGTCAGAAGTCTATTTTATATGGCCTCTCATTCAAAGTTTCAGTGTATAATAAACCCCTATGGAGTAGTCAGGACGCTGTTTAAGACAGCCAGGAATTAAGTGCCTCTGTTAATAATAGACACCTGGGTGATAGTCATGAGTCTATTTCATATGACCTCTCATGACCACTGTTTCACAGCCTCACTGAATATTACACACTTGCAATATAGTCTGGAGTCTATTTCTTATGGACACTCATTCAGAGCCTCACTGAATAATGCACACCAGGTAAAAGGAGACAATTTCATATGGAAACTCATTCAGAACCTCACTGAATATTACATACCTGGGGAATTGTCAATGTCTATTTCATATGGCCACTCTTTCACAGCCTCACACAATAATGCTCACCTGTGGAATAGTCAGAGGTCTCTTTTATATGGGCACTAATCGAGAGTCTTACTAAATGTACACACCTGGGGATATGGTCAGGATTCTGTTTTATCCCCACATTCAGATTCTCACTGAATGATGCACACCTGAGGAATAGTCAGGAGTCTTTTTTATGTGGCCTCTATTTGGGAGTGTCACTGAATAATGTGGAGTAGTCAGGAGTCTATTTTCTGTAGCCACATATTCAGAGCCTCAGTGAATAATACACACCTGTGGGATAGTAAGGAATCTAATTAACATGAACACTTATTCTGACCTCACTGAATAATACACACCTGGAGAATAATTTGGAGTCTATTTCCGATGGATGTTTATTCAGAGCCTCAGTGAATAATGCACACCTTTGGACTAGCCTGGAGTCTATTTCATTTGGACACTCATTCATAGCCTTAGTGGATAATATGCACCTGTATAATAGGAGTCTATTTCGTATGGCCACTGATTCAGAGCCTCAGTGAATAATACACACTTGGGGTACAGTCAAGAGTCTATTTTATATGGCCAAACTTTCAGCACATCACTGAGTGATACACACCTGGGGAGTAGTCAGGACAGTTTCAGATGAACATTCATTGAGAGCCTCACTGAATAACGCACACCTGTGTAATAGGAATGTATTTCATTTCGTCACTTTTTCAGAGTTTCAGTGAATAATACACATCTGGGGAAAGGTGAGGAGTGTATTTCATGTGGCCACTCATTCAGAGATTCACGGAATAGTGCACAACTGGATAATTCTCAAGAGTCTATTTGGAATTGCAATGCATTCAGAGACTCTGTAAATAACACACACCTAGGAAATAGTAAGGAATCTATTCCACATGACCACATATTCAGAGCCTCAGTGAATAATGCACACCTGGGGAATAAACAGGGGTCTATTGCTTATGCCGACTCATTCAGGCCCTCAGTGAAAAATGTACCTCTATCGAGTACTGAGGGGTCTGTTTTATATGGCCCTCATTTTGAGCCTCATTTAATAGTGCATATCTGGGAAAAAGTCAAGAGTGTATTTCACATGGCCACTCATTCAGAGGCTTAGTGAATAATTCAAAACCATTGAGTACCGAGGAGTGTTTTTAATATGGCGAATTATTCAGAGCCCCACTGAATAATACACACCTTGGGAATAGTCAGGATTCTGTTCATATGACCACTCATTATACGCCTCAGTGAATAAGGTATGTCTCATACAGAAACTCTGTGAATAATGCACATGTGGGGAATAATCACTGGTCTATTTCATATGGTGATTCTTTTAGAGAATCAATGAATAATGCACACCTGTGGAGTAAAATGGAGTCTATTTTATGTGGCCACCCTTTCAGTGTTTCAGTGAAATATATATATATATATATGGAATAGCCAGGAATCTCTTTCGTATGGCCACTCATTCAGGGCCACAGTGAATTATACAACCCTTCAAAATAGTCAAGAGTCTACTTCAAATAGCAACACATTTAGAGTCTCTGTAAATAATGCACACCTGGGGAATAGTTAGGAGTCTTTTTCTTATGCCCACTTATTCAGAGTCTCATTCAATAATACACACCTGGGGAAGAGTTAAGAGTCTACTTCATATAGCCACTCATTTAGAGCCTCAGTGAGTAATGCACACCTGGGGAATAGGCACTAGTCTATTTTATATGACCAGAAAATCAAAGCCTGGGTGTGTAATGCAGAACTTTGAAATAGTAGGGAGTCTATTCCATATGCCCACTTAATCAGAGTCTCAGTCAATGATCCACAGCTGAGGAATAGTCAGGAATCTTTTTTTATATAGAGTAACTAACTCAAAGCCTTATTAAATAATACACACCTGTGGAGTAGTCAGTAGTCTATTTCATATGGCCAAACTGTGAGTAATACACAGCAGTGGAATATTTATTAGGTTATTTCATATTGCCACTCATTCAGAGCCCTCTGAATAGTGCAAGTTTGGGGAATTTTTAGGAGTTTATTTACAGTGTCCTCTCATTCAGAGCCTCATTGAATAATGCATACCTGGAAAAATCTTGGAGTCTCTTTCACATAGCCATTAATTCAGAGCATCAATAAAGAATGGACACCTGTGCAGTAACCATGATTCTATTTCATTTGGACACTCGTTCATAGCCTCAGTAAATAATATGCGCCTGTGGAACAGTCAGGAGTCTATTTCATATGGCTCCTCATTCAGAGCCCGTGTGAATAAAACACACCTGGAGAATAGTCAGGAGTGTATTTCATATTAAAACTCATTCAGAGCCTCAGTGAATAATGCAGACCTGGGGAATAGACAGGAGTGTGTTTTATATGGACACTCTTTCAGAGCCTCTCTGAATTACACATGAGGTAGAGTCAGGTGTCTATTTCACATGGCCACTCAGTGAGAGCCTCAGAGAGTAGTGCACACATGGGGAACTGTCAAGAGTGTATTTTGTATGGCAACTCATACAGAACCTCAGTGAATAAAACACACCAGGGTAATTTGCAGGAGACAATTTCATCTGGCCTCTCATGAAGAGCTTCACTGAATAATGCACTCCTGTGGAGTAGTAAGAAGCCTAATTGATATAGCCATTCATTCAGAGCCCCTCTGTGTAATAAGCTCCTTGCAGATATTCAGAAATCTCTTTAATATGGCCATTCAAAGCCTCACTGAACGGTATACACCTGTGGAATAGTAATATGGCCACTAATTCAGAATCTCATGGAGTAATGCACACTGGTGAATAAGTGAGAATTCTCTTTCCTATGGCCACTCTTTTAGAGCGTCACTGAATAATGAAGGCAAGGCATGGCAAGGCAAGGCAATTCCAGGCTAGACAATACCAGGCAAGGCAAGGCAAGGCAAGTCAACCCAAGGCAAGGCAAGGCAAGTCAACCCAAGGCAAGGCAAGGCAAGGCAAGTCAACCCAAGGCAAGGCAAGGCAATTCCAGGGAAGATAATTCCAGGCAACGCAATCCCATGAAAGTAAAGGCAAGGCAATGCAAGGCAATAGCAGGAAATTTAATTCAAGGCAAGAGAAGGCAAGACAAATCCAGGAAAGGCAAGGCAAGGCAATTCTATGCAAGGCAATTTCAGGAATGGCAACTCCAGGCAAGGAGCTTTCAAACAAGGAAAGGCAAATCAACTCCACACAAAGCAAGGCAAGAGAAGGCAAGGCAATTCCAGACAAGGTAATTCCAGGCAAGGCAAGGAAATGCAATTCGAGGCAAGACAATTTCATGGAAAGCAAGAAAGGGCAAGGCAATAAAATTCTAGGTAAGGCAATTCCAGGAAAGGCAAGAAAATGTAAGGCAAGACAATTCCAGTCAAGGCAAGGTAAGGCAAAACAAGGCAAGGCAATTCTAGGCAAGGCAATTTCAGGCGAGGTAAATCTAGGCAAGGCAATTTAAAACAAGGCAACTGAAGTCAAGGCAAGGCAAAACAAGCTAACTCCACAGAAGACTATTCCAGAGAAAGCAAGGCAGGGCATTTCCAGGCAAGGAAAAGCAAGGCATGGCAAGGCAATGCAATGCAGGGCAATTCCAAGCAAGGCAATTCCAGGAAAGGCAATTCTAGGCTAGGCAAGACAAGAAAATGGAAGGCAGCACAATTCTACTCAAGGCAATTTCAGGCAAGTCAGGGCAAGGCATTCTAGGGCAATTCCAGGTAAGGCTCTTTTAGGCAAGGCAAGGCAATGCAAGGCAATTTCAAAAAAGTCAATTTTAGGCACGGCAAGACAAGGCAAGGCAAGTAGAGCCAATTCCAGGCAAGAAAATTCCAGGCAAGGGAAGGCAAGAGAAGGCAAGAAAAAGTATTTTCAGGTAATGCAACTACAGCTAAGGCAAGATAAGACAATTCCAGGCAAAAAAAATCCAGACAAGGCAAGGCAAGGCAACGCAATGCAAGACAATTCTAGAGAAGGCAATTCCAGGTGAGGAAAGGCAAGGCAAGGCTAATCGAAGTAAGAAAATTTCAGTCAAGGCAAGGCAAGACAAAGAAATTTCACAAAAGGCTATTCCAGGCAAAGCAAAAGAGGGAAGTTCCAGGCAAGAAAAAGCAAGGCAATACAAGGCAATTTCATGTAAGGCAAGGGAAAATAATTTTAGGCAAGGCAATTCCAGGCAATGCTATTTCAGGAAAGCCAAGGCAAGGCAAGACAAGACAAGGCAATGCCAGGCAAGGCAATTCTAGGCAAGAAAAGGAAAGTTAAGGCAAGGCAAGGCAAGGCAAGGCAATTCTAGGCAAATCAATTGCAGGCAAGGCAAGGCAAGACAAAGCAGAAAAAGGCAATTCTAGGCAAGGCAATTTTAGGTAAGGCAAGGCAAGACAATTCCAGGGAAGGAAACTCCAGGCAATGTAAGGCAGGGCAAGGCAAAGAAGTGCAACTCCAGGAAGAAAAATTTCAGGCAAGGTAATGCAAGGCAGGTCAGTTCCAGAGAAGATAATGCAAGGCAATTATTAGCAAGGCAATTCCAGGTAAGGCAAGGCAAGCCAAGGCAAAACAATTCCATGCAGGGCAATTCCAAGCTAAGCAAAGCAAGGCAATGCAATTTCATGCAAGGCAAGGCAAGTAAAGGCAAGGAAAAGAAAGTCAAAGCAAGGAAAGGCAAGACAATTTCAGACAAGGAAATTACAGGGAAGGCTATTCTAGGCAAGGCAAGGCAAAAAAAAAGGCAAGGTAAGGCAAGAGAAGCAAGACAAGGCAAATCCAGGCAAGGCAGTTCCAGGCAAGGCAAGGTAAATCAAGGCAATTTTAGGCTATGCAATTGCAGGAAAGGCAACTTTAAGCAAGGCAAGGAAAGACAAGGCAATTCCAGGCATTTAAATCCCATGTAAGGCAAGGCAAGAAAATTCCAGGAAATGCACCTCCAGGCGAGGCAAGGCAAGGCAATTGAAGGCAAGGAAATTGCAGAAAAGGCAAGGCAAGGCAAGGTAATTCCAGGAAAGAAAATTCCAGGCAAGGCCATGAAAGTGAAGGAAATTTCAGGAAAGGTAAGGCAAGGCAAGGCAAGGCATGGTAATTCCAGGAAAGGCCAAACAAGGCAAGGCAAGGCAAGGCAAGGCAAGGCAAGGCTATTCCAGGCTAGGCAATTCCAGGAAGGGAAATTCCAGACAAGGCAAAAAATGTCAAGGCAATTCCAGGCAACGCAAGACAATGCAAGGCAAGGCAATTCCAGGTAATGCAAGGCAAGGCAAGGCAAAAAATTCCAGGTAAGGAAATTCCAGGCAAGGCAAGGAAAGGCAAGCCAAATAAATTCCAGGTAAAAAACTCCAGGCAAGGCAAGGAAATTCCAGGCAAGGCAAGAAAAAGCAAAACAAGCAAGGCAAGGCAGTGCAATTTTAGACAAGGAAAAGCAAGGATATTCTAGGCAAGACTATTCCAGGCAAAGCAAGGCAAGCCAAGGCAAGGCAACTCCAGACAGGGCAATTTCACGCTAGGCAAGGCAAGGGAATACAAGGAAATTTCCAAAAAGGCAAAAAAAATTTCAGGCACTGCAATTTCAGGCAAGGCAAGGCATGGTAATTCCAGGCAAGGGCATTCCAGGAAAGGCAAAACAAGGAAAGGCAGGCCAATTTTAGACAAGGCAATTCTTTTTAAGGAAAGAAAAGGCAAAGCAGGGCAACTTCAGACAAGACAATTTGAGGCAGGGCAAGGCAGAAAAATTTCAAACAAGACAATTTGAGGGAAGGCAAGGCGAGGCAAATAAAAAGCAATTCCAGGCAAGGCAAGTCAAGGCAATTCCAGGGAAGGCAAGGCAAGACAAGACAAGGCAATTGAAGACAAGAAAAATTTAGGGAAGACAAGGAATGGCAATACGAGGTAAGATAATTTCAGGTAAGGCAAGGTAAGGCAAGGCAATGCCATTCTAAGCAAGGCAATTCCAAGCAAGGTAAGGCAAGGTAAGGCAAGTCAATGCCATTCTAAGCAAGGCAATTCCAAGCAAGGCAAGGTCATTTAAGGCAAGGCAATTCCAGGCAAAACAATTTCTGGCCATGCAGGACAGGGCAATTTCACACAAGGTAATTGCTGGAAAGAAAATTCCAGGCAAGGCAAGGAAATACAAGGCAGGGAAAGGTATTTCCAGGCAAGGCAAATCCAGCTAAGGCAAGGCAAGCCAAGCAAGGCAAGGCAATTCCAGGTAGGGCAAGGAAAGACCACGCAACACAAGGCAGTTCTAGGCAAGGCAATTCCAGGCGAGGAAAAGAAAGACAAGGCAATTCAAAACAAGGCAATTCCAGTAATGGCAATGCAAGACAAGGCAATTCCAGGCAAGGCTATTTCAGGGAAGGCAAGGCAGAACAATTCCAAGCAATAAAAAGCAAGGCCAGGCAAGGCAATGCAAGGCAAGGCAATTCCTAGCCAGAAAATTTCAGGCAAGGCAAGGCAAGGCTATTTCAGGCAAGGCAATTCTAGGCTAGGCAAGGCAAATAAGGCAGCGCAATTGTAGACAAGGCCATTTCAGGCAAGGCAAGGCAAGCCAATGTAGGGCAATTCCAGGCAAGGCTCTATTAGAAAAGGCAAGGTAATGCAAGGAAATTTCAGGAAAGTCAATATTAGGCAAGGCAAGGCAAGGCAAGGTAAGGCAATGGGAGTAAATTGCAGGAAAGGTAATTCCAGGCAAGGCAAGGAACACAATTTCAGGCTAGGCAATTTCAGACAACGCAAGGCAAGGCAATACAATTCTAGGCAAGGCAATTCCTGACAATGCAAAACAAGGCAATTTCAAAAAAGGCAATTCCAGGCAAGGAAAGGCAAGACAAAACAGGAAAAGGTATTTTCAGGCAAAATAATTTCAGCTAAGGAAAGGCAAGTCAATCCCAGGCAAGGCAATTCCAGTTAAGGCAAGGCAACGTAAGACAAGGCAATTTCAGGAGAGAAAGGGCAAGGCAAGAAAATGCGAAACAAGGCAATTTCAGTCAAGCCAAGGCAAGACAAGGCAATTCCACACAAGGCTATTCCAGGGAAGGCACCACAGGGCAATTCCAAGGAAGAAAAAGCAAGGCGATTTCAGGCAATTTCAGGCAAGGCAATTCCAGAAAAGGCAACGCAATACAATTATAGGCAAGGCAATTTTAGGCAAGGCAAGGGAAGGCAAGGCAAGGCAAGGGAAGGCAAAGCAAGGCAATGACAGGCAGGCAATTCAAGACAAGAAAATTCCTGGCAAGGCAAGTCAATGCAAGGCAATTACAAGCAAGTAAATTCCAGGGAAGGCTAAGCAAGGCAATGCAAGGCAAGGCAAGGCAATTGTTGGCAAGGGAATTCCAGGCAAGAAACGGCAAGGCAAGGCAATGCAAATCGAAGCAAGGAAATTCCAGTCAAGGCAAAACAAGACAAGGCAATTCCATACAAGGCCACTTCATGGAAGGCAAGGCAGGGTAATTCCAAGCAAGAAAAAGCAAGGCAATGCAAGGCAATTCCAGGTAAGGCAAGGCAAGACAATTTCAGGCAAAGCAATTCTAGACAAGGCAATTCTAGTCAACGCAAGGCAAGGCAAGGGAAGGCAAGGCAATGCAATTCAAGGCAAGGCAATTCCAGGCAAGGCAAGGAAGACAAGGCAGAGAAAGGGAATTTCAGGCAAGACAATTTTAGGTAAGGTAAGGCAAGACAATTTCAGGAAAGGCTACTCCAGGCAATGCAAAACAGGGCAAGGTAAGGCAAGTCAATTGCAGGCAAGACAATTTCAGGCAAGGCAATCCCATGCAAGAAAAAGCAAGGAAAAGCAAGGCAATTTTGGAAAAGAAAATTCCAGGCAAGAAACGGCAAGGCAAGGCAAGGCAATGCAAATCGAAGCAAGGAAATTCCAGTCAAGGCAAAACAAGACAAGGCAATTCCATACAAGGCCACTTCATGGAAGGCAAGGCAGGGTAATTCCAAGCAAGAAAAAGCAAGGCAATGCAAGGCAATTCCAGGTAAGGCAAGGCAAGACAATTTCAGGCAAGGCAATTCTAGACAAGGCAATTCTAGTCAACGCAAGGCAAGGCAATGCAATTCAAGGCAAGGCAATTCCAGGCAAGGCTAGGAAGACAAGGCAGAGAAAGGGAATTTCAGGCAAGACAATTTTAGGTAAGGTAAGGCAAGACAATTTCAGGAAAGGCTACTCCAGGCAATGCAAAACAGGGCAAGGTAAGGCAAGTCAATTGCAGGCAAGACAATTTCAGGCAAGGCAATCCCATGCAAGAAAAAGCAAGGAAAAGCAAGGCAATTTTGGAAAAGAAAATTTCAGGCAAGAAAAGGCAAGGCAATTCTACCCAAGGCAAGGCAAGGCAGTGCAATTTCAGGCAGGGAAATTTCAGATAAGGTAATGCAAGGTAGGTCAGTTCTGGGCAAGACAAGGCAAGAAAATTATATGCAAGGCAATTCCAGGCAAGGAAAGACAAGGCAAGGAAAGGCAATCCTAGGCAAGGCAAGGCAAGGGAAGACCTTGCAATTCTAGGCAAGGCAATTCGAGGCAAAGGCAGGGCAAGGCAATGTAGGGCAATTCTGGACATGGCTCCTTTATGCAAGGCACGGCAATGCAAGGCAATTTCAGGAAAGTCAATTTTAGGCATATCAAGGCAAGAAGAGGCAACTCCAGGCAAGGAAATTTAAGGCAAAGCAAGAAAATTTTAGGCAAGACAACTCCAGGCAAGGAAAACCCATGCAAGGAAAAGCAAAGCAATGCAAGGCAATTCCAGTAAAGTCAATTCCAGGCAAGGAAAGGCAAAGCAATGCAAGGCAATTCCTGGAAAGTTAATTCCAGGCAAGGAAAGGCAAGGCAATTCCAGGCAAGGCAAGGCAAGGCAGTGCAATTCCAGGCGGGGAAATATTAAACGAGATAATGAAAAGCCTGTTAGTTTCTGGCAAGACAAGGCAAGGCAATTATTGGCAAGGGAATTCCAGGCAAGGCAAGACAATCCAAGGCAAAACAATTAGAGGCAGGGCAAGCCCAGGCTAAGCAAAGAAAGGCAACAAAAAAAAATTCTAGGCAAGGCAAAGCAATTCCAGACAAGGCAAGGAATAAAAAGGCAAAGAAAGTCAAGGAAATTCCACGCAAGGCAATTCCAGGCAAGGCAATTTTAGACAAGGCAATTATAGGCAAAGCAAGTCAAGGAAAGAAAAGGCAATGCAAGAAGTGCAAGACAAGGCAAATCCAGGCAAGGCAGTTCCAGACAAGGCAAGGCAAAGCAAAGCAAGGCAAGGCAAGGCAAGACAAGGCAATTCCCAATAAGGCAACTTTACATAAGGCAAGGCAGGGAAATTCCAGGAAAAGCCAAACCAGGCAAGGCAAGGCAAGGCAAGGCAAGGCAAGGCAAGGCAATTTTAGGCTAGACATTTCCAAGAAAGGCAAAGGAAGGCAAGGCAAGAAAATTCCAAGAAAGGCAATTCCAGGCAAGGCCAAAAAAGTCAAGGCAGTTACAGAAAAGGCAAGGCAAGGCAAGGCATGGGAATGCCAGGCAAGGCAATTCCAGGCAAGGAAAAGAAAGTAAAGAAAAGGCAAGGCAATTCCAGGCAAGACAATTCCAGGCAAGGAAAGGCAAAGAAACTCAAGGCAAGACAAGTCAAATTCAGGCAAGGTAAGGCAAGGCAAGGCAATTTTAGGCTCAACAACCGCAGAAAAGGCAATTCCAGGTAAGGCAAGTCAAGACAAGGCAATTGAAGGCAAGGCAATTACACGTAAGACAAGTCAGGGGAAATCCAGGAAATGCAAATCCAGGCAAGGCAAGGCAAATCCGGGTAAGTCAAGACAAGGAAATTTCATGTAAGGCAAGGTAGGGCAATTACAGAAAAGGCAAATCCAGGCAAAGCAAGGCAAGAAATTCCAGGCTAAACAATTCCAGGCAATGCAAGGTAAGGAAATTCCAGGAAAGGCAATTCCAGGCAAAGCCAGGATAGTCAAGGCAATTTCAGGCAAGGCAAGACAAGACAATTCCAGGCAAGAAAATTCCTGGCAAGGCAAGTCAATGCAAGGCAATTTCAGGCAAGTAAATTCCAGGTAAGGCTAGGCAAGGCAAATCCAGAAAAGGCAAGGAAAGAAAATGCAAATCCAGGCAAGGCAAGGCAATTTCAGGCTAGGCAATTCCACTTAATCAAGGCAGGACAATTCCAGGAAAAGCAAATCCAGGCAAGGCAATTCCAGGCTTGGCAATTCCAGGCAAGGTAAGGCAAAGCAAGGAAATTCCAAAAAAGGAAATTCCAGGCAAAACCAGGAAAGTCAAGTCACCTCCAGGCAAGGCAAGACAAAGCAAGGCCAACTCCAGGCAAGAAAATTTCTGGAAAGGCAAGTCAATGCAAGGAATTCCAGGCAAGTAAACTCCAAAAATGGCTACGCAAGAAAATTGCAGGCAAGGCAAATCCAGGCAAGGCAAGGCAAGGCAAGGCAAGGCAAGGCAAGGCAAGGCAAGTCAGTGCAATTCCAGGCCAGGTAATTCGAGGCAAGGCAAGACAGGAAAATTCCAACCAAAGAAATTTGAGGCAAGGCAAGGCAAGGCAAAAAAAAAATGGGAAATTATAGGCAAGGTGATTTCAAACAAGTCAAGGCAAGGAAATTCCAGACAAGTCACAAAAATACAAGGCAAGTCACTTCCAGAAAAGAGAATTTCAGGCAAGGCAAGGAAAGGCAATCCCAGGCAAGGCAAGATAAGGCAAGGCAAGGTAAGGCAAGACAATGCAATTATAGGCAAGGCAGTTACAAGCAAGGCAATGCAATGCAAGACAAGGCAATTTCAGGCAAGGCAACTTCTGGCAATGCAAGGCAAGTCAATTTTAGGCAAGGCAATTGCTGGAAAGGCAATTCCAGGCAATGCACGGCAAGAAAAGGCAGGAAAATATATTTTCAGAAAGGAAATCCCAGCTAAGGCAAGTCAAGACAATACAAGTAAAGGCAATTCCAGTCAAGACAAGGCAAGGCAATTCTAGGCAAGGCAATTTTATACAAAAAACGGCAAGGGAATTCCATTCAAAGCAAGGCAATTACAGTCAAGGTAAGGCGAGACAAGGCAATTCCACTCAAGAATATCCCAGTAAAGGCAATTCAGGGCAATTCCATGCAAAAAAGGCAAGGCAATGTAATTTCAGGTAAGGTAAGAAAAGACAATTCCAGGCAAGGCAATTCCAGGCAAGGCGATTCTAGGCAAGGCGAGGCAAGACAAGGCAATGCCAGGCAAGGAAATTTCAGGCAAAGCAAGGCAAGGAAAGTCAATGAAACTCTAGGCAAGGCAATTGCAAGAATGGCAATTTCAGGCAAGGCAAGGCAAGGCAAACAAGGCAGGGAAAGTTTTTTTCCAGGCAAGAAAATTCCAGCTAAAATAAGGCAAGTCAATTCCAGGCAAGGCAGTTAGAGTCAAGGCAAGTCAGGGCAACGCAATGCAAGGCAATTCTGAAAAAGGCAATTACAGGCGTGGAAAGAAAAGAAAAAAAATTCGAAGCAAGGCAATTACAGTCAAGGCAAGGCAAGACAAGGCAAATTCAGGGAAGGCTATTCCAGGCAAGCAATGAAAAACAATTCCAGGCTAGGCAATTCCACTTAAGGCAAGGCAGGGCAATTTCAGGAAAGACAAACCTAGGCAAGGCAAGGCAATTCCAGGCAAGGCAACTCCAGGCAAGGCAAAGCAAGACAATTTCAGGCTTGGCAATTCCAGAAAAGGCAATTGCTGGGAAGGAAATTCCAGGCAAGGCAAGGCAAGGCAAGACAAGGCAGGGAAAGGTATTTGCAGGCAAGGCAATTCCATCTAAGGCAAGGCAAGACAATTCCAGGCAAAGCAATTGCAGTCAAGGCAAGGCAAGGCAATTCAAGGCAAGGCAATTCTAGGCAAGGCAATTTCAGGCAAGCAAAGGTAAGGCAAGGCAATTCGAAGCAAGGCAATTCCAGTCAAGGAAAGGCAAGAAAAGGCAATTTTACCAATGCTATTTAGTTAAGGGAATGCAGGACAATTCCAGACAAGGAAAAGCAAGGCAATGCAAAGTAATTCCAGGAAAGGCAATTCCAGGTAAGGCAAGGCAAGACAATTTCAGGCAAGGCAATTTCAGGCAAAATAATTCTAGGCAAGGTAAGGCAAGGCAAGGCAAAACAAGGCAATGCCAGGCACGACAATTCCAGGCAAGACAAGGCAAAAAACAGCAGGACAATTCTAAGCAAGGCAATTTCAGAGAAGGCAATTCAACGCTAGTGAAGGCAAAGCAAGGGAAAGCAGCGCAATTTTAGGCTAGGTAATTCCAGGCAAAAAAGGGCAATGCAATGTAGAGCAATTCTAGGCAAGGCTTTTTCAACCAAGTCAAGGCAACACAAGGCAATTTTAGTAAAGTCAGTTTTAGGCACAAAAAGGCAATGAAAGACAATGCAAGGCAAGGTAAGGCAAAAAGCAATTCCAGGCAAGGCAAGGCAATTTAACCCAAGCCTAGGCAAGGCAATTCCAGGAAAGACAATTCCAGGCAAGGCAATCCCATGCAAGAATAGGCAAGGCAATGAAGGGCAGTTGCTGAGAAGTCAATTCCAGGCAAGGAAAGGCAAGGCACCTCCAGGCAAGGCAAAGCAAGGCAGCTCAAAGTAAAACAACTGAAGGAAAGGCAATTCCAGGCAAAACAATTTCAGCCAAGGCAAGGCAATTCCAGGAAAGATAAGGCAAGACAACACAAGGCAATTCCAGGCAAGGTAATTCCAGGCAACCCAAGAAAAGGCAGTTTGAGGCAAGGAAATTCCAGGAAAGGCAAAAGAATGCAAGGCAATGCAATTCTAGTCAAGGCAAGGCAATGTAAGGGAAGGCAATTTCAGTAAAGGCAAGGTAAGTCAATGCAAGGCAAGGCAATTTTAGGCAAGGCAATTCAAGGCGAGGAAAAACAAGTCACAGCAATTCAAAACAAGGCAACTCCCATCAAGGAGAGGAAAGACAAGACAATTCCAAGCAAGAATATTCCAGGGAAGGCAAGGCTAAGCAATTCCTGGAAAGAAAAAGCAAGGCAAGGCAAGGCAATGCAATGCAAGGCAATTTGATTCAAGAAAATTCCAGGCAAGAAAATGCAAGGCAATTCCAGGCAAGGCAGGGCAAGGCAATGTAGAACAATTTCAGGCAAGCCAAGACAATGCAAGGCAATTTCTGGAAAATCCATTTTAAGCATGGCATAGCAAGGCAAGGCAAAAGAAGGCAAGGCAAAGAGACTCAATTCAAGGCAAAACAATTTCAGGAAAGGCAAGGCAAGGCAAATTTAGGCTAGGCAATTTCAGACAACGCAAGGGAACACAAGGCAAGGCAAGGCAATTCCAGGCAAGACAATTTCAGTCAAGGCAATACCATGCAAAGAAAGGCAAGGCAATGCAATGCAATTCCGGGAAAGTCAATTTCTGGGAAGGAAAGAAAAGGCAATTCCAGGCCAGGCAAGACAGGACAGTGCAATTCCAGGCATAAAAATTTCAGGAAAGGTAATGCAAGGCAGGTCAGTTCTGGGCACGTCAAGGCAAGGCAATTATAAGCCAGACAATTCCAAGCATAAAATGGAAAGCCACAGCAAGGTTATTCCAGACAGGGCAATTCCAGGATAGGCAAAGTAAGGAAATGCAAAAAATTTCAGGCAAGGCTAGGCAAGGCAAGGAGAGGCAAGGCAAAGAAAGTCAAGATAAGGAAAGGCAAGGCATTTCCAGGCAAGTCAATTTCCGGCAAGGCAATTCTAGGCAAAGCAAAACAAGGAAAGGCAAGAGAAGGCAAGAGACAGCATGACAAGAAAAGGCAAGGCAAATTCAGGCAAGGGAGTTCCAGGCAAGGCAAGGCAAGGCAATTCCAGACTAGCAATTGCAGGTAAAACAATTGCAGGCAAGGCAACGCAAGATAAGCCTATTCATGGCAAGACAATTCCACATAAGGCAAGGCAGGGCAAATCCAGAAAAGGTAAATACAGGCAAGGTGTGGCAAGGCAATTTCAGGCCAGGCAACTCCAGGCAAGGCAAGGCAAGGAAATTTTAGAAAAGTCAATTCCAGGCACGACCTGAAAAGACAAGACAATTCCAGGTATGATAAGACAAGGCAAGGCAAGGCAAGAAAATTTCAGGCAAAAAAATTTTAAGCAAGGCAAGTCAATTTAAGGCAATTCCAGGCAAGTAAATTTCAGGCAAGGCTAGACAAGAAAATTGCAGAAAAGGTAAATCCAGTCAAGGCAAAACAATTCCAGGAAAGGCAGGGCAGTTGGAGGCAGGGCAATTTCAGGCAAGGCAAGGCAAGGCAGGGCAATTCCAGGCAGGGAAATTCCAGACAATGCAAGACAAGGCAAGCCAACTCTAGGCAAGGCAATTCCAGGCAACACAAGTTAAGTCAAAGCAAGGCAATTCTAGACAAAGAAATTTCAGGCAAGGAAATAAAGTCAAAGCAAGAAAATTTTCAGCAAGGCAAAAAATTTCAGGCAAGGGAATTCAAGTCAAGGAAAAACAAGGCAATGCAGGCAAATTCCAGGCAAGGTAATTCGAGGTAAGAAAAGGCAAGACAAAGCAGGGCAATTCCAGGCAAGGCAATTCGAGGCTAGGCAAGGCAGAGAAATTTCAAGCAAGGCAGTTCGAGGCAAGGCAAGTCAAAAAAGGACAATTTCAGCAAGCATATTTCAGGAAAGGCAAGGCAAGACAATTCCAGGCAAGGAAAGACAAGACAAGGCAAGGCAATTCCAGACAAGGAAATTCCAGCGAAGGCAAAGAAAGACAATTCCAGGCAAGGTAAATCCAGGAGAGGCAAGGTAAGGCAAGGAAATGCAATTTTAAGCAAGGCAATTCCAGGCAAGGCAAGGCAACTCCACGCAAGACAATGGCCAGAAAGGTAACTCCAGGCAAGGCAAGACAATACAAGGCAGGGAACGGTATTTCCAGGGAAGGCAATTCCAGCTAAGGCAAGGCAAGACAATTCGAGGTAAGGCAATTCCAGTCAAGGCAAGTCAAGGCAATGCAATGCAAGCGAAGGAAAGGCAATTATATGCAAGGAAATTCCAGGGAAGTAAAGGCAAAGCAAGGCAATTTCAGTCAAGGCAAGGGAAGACAAGAAAATTCCACGCAAAGCTATTCCAGGGAAGGCAAGGCAGGGCAATTTTAGGCAAGGAAAAGCAAAGCAATGCAAGGCAATTTCAAGCAAAGCAGTTCCAGCTAAGGCAAGACAAGACAATTCCAGGCAAGACTATTCCAGGCAACTCAATTCTAGGGAAGGCACAACAAAGTAAGGTAAGGTAAGGTAAAACCAGTCAATGTCAGGCAAGGCAAGAGAAGGCAAGGCAATTCCAGGCAAGACAAGGCAAGGCAAGACAAGATAAGGCAAATCTAGGCAAGGCAAAAAAAAAAGGAAATTCGAGACAAGCAATTCCAGAGAAGGCAATGGAAGGCAAGGCAGTGCAATTCTAGGCAAGGCAAGGCAATGTAAGTCAAGGCAATTCCAGTCAAGGCAAGGTAAGACAACGCAAGGCAAGGCAATTCTAGGCAAGGCAATTTTACACGAGGAAAGGCAAGTCAAGGTAATTCAAAATAAGGCAAATCTAGTCACGGCAAGGCAATTTCAGGCAAGTCTATTCCAGAGAAGGCAAGACAGGGCAATTCCAGGCAAGAAAAAGGAAGGCAAGGCAAGGCAATGCAATGCCAGACAAGTCCCAGCAAGGAAATTTCAGGCAAGGCAAGGCAATGCTATTTTTTTCAAGGTAATTCTATGCTAGGCAAGGAAGGCAAGGAAAGGCAGCACAATTCTAGGCAAGGAAATTCCAGGCAAGGCAGGGCAAAATAATGTAGGGTACTTCCAGATAAAGTAATTTTTTGCAGGGCAAGGCAACGCAAGGCAATTTTAGGAAAGTCAATTTTAGGCATGGCACAGCAAGGCAAAAAAAAGGGAAAAAGAGTCAATTTCATGCAAAGCAATTTTAGGCAAGGCAAGGCAAAGCAGTTTCAGGCTAGGCAATTCCAGACAACAGAAGGCAATGCAACGCAAGGCAAGGCAAGGGAAAAAGAGTCAATTCCAGGAAAAGAAATTCCAGGCAAGGCAAGGTAAAGCAGTTTCAGGCTAGGCAATTCCAGACAACGCAAGGCAATTCAACGCAAGGCAAGGCAATTCCAGGCAAGACAATTCCAGGCAATGCAACTTCAGGAAAGGAAAGAAAAGGCAATGCAAGGCAATCTGGGGAAAGTTAACTTCAGGGAAGGAAAGGCAAGGGAATTCCAGGCAAGGCAAGGCAGTGCAATTCCAGGATAAAAAATTTCAGGCAAGGTAATGTAAGGCAGGTCAGTTCTGAGAAGACAAGGCAAGGCAATTTTAGGTAAGGCAATTCTAGACAAGAAAAGAAAACACAAGGCAAGGCAATTCCAATTAAGGGAAGGCAAGGCAAGGCAAGGCAATTCCAGGCAAGGCAACTCCAGGCAATGAAAGGCAATGTAAGGCAAAAAAATTCCAGGTAAGAAAATTCCGGGCAAGGCAAAGAAAGACAAGGCAAGGCAAAGACATTCTAGGCACAGCAATTTTAGGCAAGGCAAGGCAATGCAATGCAAGGCAATTCAAAGCAAGAAAATTCCAGGCAAGACAACTCAAACTAAAGAAAGGCAAGGCAAGGCAAAGTAGAAAAATTCTAATCAAGCAATTACAGGCAAGGCATGGCAAGGGTATGTAGGGCAATTTCAGGCAAGGCTCTTTTAGGCAAGGCAAGGCAATGCAAGGCAATTTCAGAAAAGTCAATTTAAGGCATGGCAAGGCTAGGCAGGGCAATAAAAGCGGGGCAAATTTAGGCACGGCAAGATAAGGCAAGGCAATTCCAGTCAAGGCAAGGCAAGCCAAGGCAAGGCAATGCAAGAAAATTTAAAACAAAGCATAAAAATTCCATGCAAGGCAATATCAGGCAAGGGAAGGCAAGGCAAGGCAAGGCAAGGCAAGGCAATTCCAGACAAGGCATTTCCAGGCAACGCAATTAAAGGCAATTCAAAGCAAGGCAATTCTAGTCAAGGCAAGGTAAGGCAAGACAATGGAACTCTAGGCAAAGCAATTACAGGCAAGGCAAGGCAAGGCAATGGCAAGACAATTTTTGGCGATGCAAGGCAGAACAATTCCATGCAAGGAAATTGCTGGAAAGGCAATTTCAGGCAAGGCAAGGCAAGTCAAAGCAGGGAAAGAAAATTCCAGGCAAGGCGATTCCAGCTCAGGCAAGGCAAGGCAATTTCAGGCAAGGTAATTCCATTCAAGGCAAGGAAAGGCAACGCAAGGAAAGGCAATTCCAGGCAAGGAAAGGCAATGCAAGGCAATTCGAAAGAAGGCAACTCCAGTCAAGGCAAGGCAAGGAAAGATAATTCCAGGCAAGGCTATTCCAGGGAAGGCAAGGCAGAAAAATTCCAGGCAAGGCAATTGCAAGAAAGGCAAGGCAAGGCAAGACAAGGCAGTGAACGGCAATTACAAGCAAGACAATTTCAGCTAAGGCAAGGCAAGGCAATTCCAGGCAAGAAAATTTCAGTCAAGGCAAGGAAAGGCAATGCAAGGCAAGGCAACTCTAGGCAAGGCAATTCCAGGCATGTAATCGCATTGCAAGGCAATTCGAAACAAGGCAACTCCAGTAAAGGCAAGGCAAGACAAGACAATTCCAGACAAGGATAATTCAAGGAAGGCAAGGCAGGGCAATTCCAGGCAAGGCAATGGCCGAAAAGGCAATTGCAGAAAAATTAATGCAAGACAACGCAGAAAAAGGCAATCCCAGACAAGGCAATTCCAGGTAAGATAAGGCCAGGCAATTCCAGGGAAGGCAACTCCAGACAAGGCAAGGCAAGGCAATTTAGGCAAGGCAATTTGAAGCAAGGCAAGAAAATGCAGGGCTAGTCAATTCCAATCAAGTCAAGGCAAGGCAAGGCTATTCCAAGCAAGCAACTCTAGGAAATGCAAGGCAAGGCAAGGCAAAAAAAATTTCGGGTAAGAAAATTCCAGGCAAGGCAAGGCAAGGACCTTCAAGGCAGGGCACTTTCAGGTAAGACAAGGCAATTCAAGGCATGGCTATTTCACAAAAGGAAATTCCAGGAGAGACAAGGAAATACAAGCAAGGCAAGGCAAGGCAAGGCAGGGCTATCCTAAGCTAGGTAATTTCAGGCAAGTTACGGCAAGAGTATGTAGGGCAATTTGAGGCAAGTCTCTTTTAGTCAAGGCAAGGCAATGCAAGGCAACTTCAGGAAAGTCAATTTTAGGCACCACATGGCAAGGAAAGGCAAGGCAATTCCAGGAAGGCAAGGCAGGACAATTCCAAGCAGGGAAGTTTCAGGCAAGACAAGGCAAAACAGGGCCATTCTAGACAGGGCAATTCAAGACAAGGCAAGACAAGACAAGGCAATTCTAGGAAGGCAATTTCAGGCAAGGCAAGGCAAGGCAAGCCAAGCAAAACAAGTTCAGACAGAACAATTCATAGTTAGGCAAGGGAAGGCAAGAAAATTTCCAACAAGACAGGGAAATAGAAAGCAAGGCAATTTCAGGCAAGGCGAGTCAAAGCAATTCCAGACAAGGTGTTTTCAGGCAAGGCAAGGAAAGGCAATTCGAGGCAAGGCAACTCCAGTCAAAACAAGGTAAGGCAAGGCAATGCAATTTTAGGCAAAGCAATTCCAGGCAAGGCAAGGAAAGTCAAGGAAATGCAATTCTAGGCAAAGCAATACCAGGCAAGCTAAAGTAATGTAAGGCAAGGAAATTTCAGGCAAGAAAATTTTAGGCAATGAAAGGCAGGGCAATTCCAGGCAAGATAAAGCAAGGCAGGGCAAGACAATGCAATGCAAGGCAATTTCAAGCAAGGCAATTCCAGGCAAAGTAAGGCAAGACAATTCCAGGCAAGGAAATTGTATGCTAGGCAAGGAAAGGCAAGGGAAGGCCACGTAATTCTACATGAGACCATTCCAGGTAAGGCAGGAAAATACAATGTAGGTCAATTCCAGGCAAGGCTCTTTTAGGCAAGGCAAGGCAAAGCAAGGCAATTTCAGGAAAGTCAATTTTAGGCACAATAAGGCAACGCAAGGCAAGGCGAGGCAAGGGAATTCCAGGCTAGGCAATTTCAGGCAAGGCAAGGCTAGGCAATTCCAGGCAAGGCAATGCAATTCCAGGCAAGACAATTCCAGGCCATGCAATCCCGTGCAAGAAAAGGCAAGGAAATACAAGGCAATTTTGGGAAAGTTAATTTCAGGCAAGGCAAGGCAAGGCAAATTCAGGCAAGGCAAGGAAAGGCAATATTAGGTAAGGCAACTGCAGGAAAGGTAACTCCAGGCAAGTCGATTTCAGGCAAGACAAGGCAAGGCAATTTTAGGCAAGGCAAGGCAAGACAAGGCAAGGCAATTTCAGACAAGGTAATTCAAGGCAAGGCAAGCAAAGGCCATTTGAGGCAAGGGAATTCCAGGGAAGGCAAGGTAAGACAAGGCAATGCAATTTTAGACAAAGCAATTCCAGAAAAGGCAAGGTAATGAAAGGCAAGGCCATTCCAGTCAACGGAAACTAAGTCAACAAAAGGCAAGGCATTTCTAGGCAAGGCAATTCCAGGCAAGGAAAGTCCAGGGAAGGCAATTCAAAACAAGGCAACTTCAGTCAAGGCAAGGCAAGACAGGGCAACTCCAGGCAAGGCTATTCCAGGAAAGGCAAGGCTGGGCAATTTTAGGTAAGGAAAATCAAGGAAAGCCAATGCAATGCAATGCAAAATAATTCCAAGCAAGAAAATTCCAGGCAAGACAAGACAAGGCAAGGCAATTGCAGGAAAGACAAATGTAGGCTAGGCAAGGCCAGGCAAGGGAAGGCAGCACAATTCTAGGCAAGACAATTCCAGGCACAGTAAGGCAAGGCAATGTAGGGCAATTCTAGGCAAGGCTCATTTAGGCAAGGCAAGACAATGCAAAGCTATTTCATAAAAGTCAATCTGAAGCATGGCAAGGCAAGTCAAGGCAAAGAGAATCAATTTCAGAGAAGGCAATTCCAGGCAAGACAAGGCAAGGCAATTTCAGGCTAGGTAATTTCAGGCAACACAAGGCAAGGCAAGGCAAGTCAACTACAGGCAAGGCAAACCAAGGCAGTGCAATTCCAGGCAGGAAATTTCAGGCAACTTAATGCAAGGCAGTGCAATTCCAGGCAGGAAAATTTTAGGCAAGGTAATGCAAGGCAAGTTATTTCCTGGCAAGAGAAAACAAGGCAATCATAGGCAAGGCAATTCCAGGCAAGGCAAAACAATTTTATGCAGGGCAATTCCAGGCTAGGCAAAGCAAGACAAAACAAAAAAATTGAGGAAAGGGAAGGCAACACCAGCCAAGACAAGGAAAGGCATGGCAAAGAAAGTGAACACAAGAAAAAGCAAGGCAATTTCAAGAAAGGCAATTCTAGGTGAAAACAAGGCAAGGCAAGGCAAGGCAAGACAAGGCAAGGCAAGGCAAGGCAAGACAAGGCAAGGCAAGGCAAATCCAGGCAGGGCATTTCCAGGCAAGCCGAGACAAGGCAATTCCTGGCTAGGCAATTGCATAAAAGGCAATTCCAGACACGGCAAGGCAAGACATGGCACTTCCAGGAAAGGCAATTTTACATAAGGCAAGGCAGGGCAATTCCAGGAAAGGCAAATTCGGGCAAGAAAAGGCCAGGCAATTTCAGACAAGGCAACTCCAGGCAAGGCAAGGCAATTCCAGGCAAAACAATTTCTGGCAATGCAAGGCAAAATAATTCTAGGCAAGGCAAGGCAAGACATAGCACAGAAAGGCAATTTCACACAAGGCAATTCCAAGTAAGGCAAGGCAGGGAAATTTCAGAAAAGAAAAAGCAAGGCAATGCAAGGCAATTCAAGGCAAGACAATTCCAGGTAAAGCAAGGCAAGGTAATTTTAGGCAAAACAATTTTAGGCAAGGCAATTCTAGGCAAGTCAAGGCAAGGTAAGGCAAGGCAAGACAAAGTAATGCCAGGCAAGGCAAGCGAGGTAAGGCCAGGCAAGGCAATGCAATTCTAGGCAAGACAATTGCAAGAAAGGCAATTTCAGTCAAGGCAAGGCAAGAAAAGGCAGAGAAAGGCAATTCCAGGCAAGGTAATTTTAGGTAAGGCAAGGCAATACCAGAAAAGACAACTTCAGAAAATGCAAGGCAGGGCAATTCCAGGCAAGGTAATTTCCAGAAAGGTAATTTTAGAAAAAAATGATATAAGAGAAGGCAGGGAAAGGCAATCCCAGGCAAGTCAAGTTCAGGTAAGGTAAGGCACGGTAATTCAAGGGAATGCTAATCCAGACAAGGCAAGGTAACACAATTCTAAGCAAGGCAATTCCAAAAAATGCAAGAAGACACAGGGCAATGCAATTCCAATGAAGGCAAAACAAGGCAAGGCTATTTGAGGCAACGCAATTCCAGGCAATGCAAGGCAAGGCAAGGCAAAAAAATTTAAGTAAGGAAATTTCAGGCAAGGCAAAGAAAAACAAGACAAGGCAGGGAGGTGCATTCCACGGAAGGAAAATTTAGGCAATGCAAGACAATGCAATGCAAGGAAATTCCAAGCAAGAAAATTTCAGGCAAGGCAAGGCAAGCCACGTCAAGGCAATTCCAGACAGGGCTATTTCAGGCAAGGCAAGTTAAGGCAATGCAAGAAAATGTCCAACAAGGCATGGAAATTCCAATCAAGGCAATTTCAGAGAAAGCAAGGCAAGGCAAAACAAGGCAAGGCAAGGCAATTTCAAACAAGGTATTTCCAGACAAGGTAAGAAAAGGTAATTCGAGGCAAGGCAATTACAGTCAAGGCAAGGTAAGGCAAGTCAATGTAATTCTAGACAAGACAAATTCAGGAAACGCAAGACAATTCCAGGCAAGGCAATACCAGGCAAGGCAAATCTAGGCAAGGCAAGGCAAGGTGAGGCAAGGCGAGGCAATGCAATTCTAGGCAAGACAAATGCAGGAAAGGCAATTCCAGGCAAGGCAAGCAAGACAAGGCAGAGAAAGGCAATTCCAGTCAAGGCAATTTTAGGTAAGGCAAGACAATTCCAGAAAAGCCAACACCAGGAAATGCAATGAAGGGGAATTCCAGGCAAGTCAATTGCTGGAAAGGCAATTTCAGAAAAATTAAGTGAAGAGAGGGCAGGGAAAGGCAACCCCAAGCAAGGGAATTACAGGTAAGGCAAGACAAGGCAAGGCAAGGCAATTCCAGGAAAGGCAACTCCAGACAAGGTAAGGTAAGGGAATTTCAGGCAAGACATTTCCAAGTAAGGCAAGGTAAAACAATTTCAGGCAAAGAAATTTTAGGCAAGGCAAGACAAGGCAAGGCAAGGCAAGGCAAAGCAATTCCAGGTAAGAAAAGTTTTGGCAAGGAAAGTCAATGCAAGGCAAATCCAAGCAAGTAAATTCCAGGCAAGGCTAGGGAAGAAAATTGCAGGCAGGCCAATTTCAGGCAAGAATATTCGAGGTCAGAAAAGGCAACAAAAAGCAGGGTAATTTCAGGCAAGAAAATTCGAGGCAAGGCAAGGCAGGGAAATTTCCAGCAAGGCAACTCGAGGAGTGGTGAGATAAGGCAAAGAAAAGCAATTCCAGGCAAGGTGATATCAGGCAAGGCAAGGCAAGGCAATTCCAGGCAAGGCAAGACAAGATAAGGCAAGGCAATTTCAGAAAAAAAAATTCCAGGCATGGCATGGAATTGCAGTTCCAGGCGAGGTATGCTAAGGTAAGGCAAGGCAATGCGATTCTAGGCAAGGCAATTCCAGTCGAGGCAAGGCAATTTTAGGCAAGGCAATTGCCATACAGGCAATTCCAGGGAAGGCAAGGCAAGCCAAGGCAAGGCAATTTCAGACAGGGCAATTCCAGGCTAGGCAAAAAAAGGCAATGCAAAAAAAATTCTAGCAAAAAATGAAAATTCTAATCAAAGCAATTTCAAGCAAGGCAAAGCAAGGCAATTCCAGGCAAGGCAATTCCAGGCAAAAAAAAAAGCGAGGTAGAGCCGGGAAATTCTAGGCAAGAGAATTTTAGACAAGGCAAGACATGGCAATTCCACACAAGGCAATTCCAGGCAAAGTAAAACAAGGCAAGGCAGGCCAATTCCATGCAAGGTAATTCGAGATAAGAAAAGACAAGGCAAAGCAGGGTAATTCCAGGTAAATCAATTAGAGGCAAGGTAAGACAGGAAAATTTTAAGCAAGGCAATCCGAGGCAAGGCAAGGAAAGGCAAAAAGGGCAATTCCAGGCAAGGTGATTTCTGGCATGACAAGTCAAGGCAATTAAAGGCAAGACAACTCCAGACAAGGCAAGGAAAGTCAATTCCAGGCAAGGCAAGGTAAGGTAAGACAATGAAATTCTAGGCAAGGCCATTTCAGGCAATTCAAGGCAAGGCAAAACAAGGCAATTCCAGGCAAGGCAAGGCAAGAAAATAAAGGCAATGCTAAGCACGGCAAGGCAAGGCAAGGCAATTTCAGGAAAGGCAACTCCAGACAAGGTAAGGTAAGGCAATTTCAGGCAAGGCATTTCCAAGTAAGGCAAGGTAAAACAATTTCAGGCAAAGCAATTCTAGGCAAGGAAATCTCAGGCAATTCAAGGCAAGGAAAAATAAGGCAGTTCCAGGAAAGGCAAGGCAAGAAGAAGAAAAGCAATACTAGGCAAGGCAAAGCAAGGCAGAACAATTCCAGGCAGGGCAATTTCAGACAAGGTGAGGAAAAACAAATCTAGGCAAGGCAATTCCAGGAAAGGAAAGGCAAGGCAAGACAAGGCAACACAACTTCAGACAGGGCAATTCCAGGCTAGGCATAACAAGGCAATGCAAGAAAATTCCCAGCAAGGCAAGAAAATTTTAGTTATGGCAATTTCAGGCAAGGCAAGGCATGGCAATTTGAGGCAAGGTCATTTCAAGCAAGACAAAACAAGGCAAGGCAGGCCAATTCCAGGTAAGGCAATTTGAAAGAAGAAAAGGCAAGGCAACGCACTGCAACTCTATACAAGGCAATTCGAGGCAAGGTAAGGCAGGGAACTTCCAAACAAGGCAATTAGAAGCAAGGCAAAGCAAGGCAAAAAAGGGCAATTTCAGGCAAGGCAATTTCAGAGAAGGCAAGGCAAGGCAATTTCAGGCAAAGAAAGGCAAGATAAGGCAAGGCAATCCCAGACAAGGTAATTCCAGGCAAAGCAAGGAAAGGCAATTCGAGGCAAGGGAATTTCAAGCAAGGCAAGGCAAGGCAAGACAATGCAATTTTAGCCAAGGCAACTTCAGTCATGGCAAGGTAATGTAAGGCAAGGTTCCAGGCAAGGCAATTCCTGGCAATGCAAGGAGAGTCAAGGCAGGGAAAGGCAATTCCAGACAAGACAATTCCAGCTAAGGCAAACAAGGCAATACTAGGCAAGGCAATTCCAGTCAAGGCAACACAAGAAAAGGTAATTCTAGGCAATGCAGTTCCAGGCTAAAAAAGGCAAGACATGGCAATTTGAAACAAAGCAATTCCAGCCAAGGCAATGCAAGACAAAGAAATTCCACATGAGGCTATTACAGAAAAGGCAAGGCAGGGCAATTCCAAGAAAGAAAATTTCAGGCAAGGCAATGCACTGCAATTTTAGGCAAGGCAATTCTAGGCAAGACAAGGCAAGGGATGGCAGCACAGTTCTAGGCAAGGCAATTCCAGTCAAGACAGGGCAAGGCAATGTCAGGCAATTTCGGGAGAGGCTCTTTTAGGCAAGGCAAGGCAATGCAAGGCAATTTCAGGAAAGTCAATTTTAGGCATGGCAAAGCAAAGCAAGGCAAGGCAAGGCAAGGCAAGGCAATTCTAGGCAACACAACTCCAGGCAAGGCAATCTCATGCAAGAAAAGGCAAGGCAATGCAAGGCAATCTTAGGAATGTCAATTCCGGACAAGGAAAGGCAAGGCAATTCCAGGGAATGTAAGGCAAGACAATTCCAGGAAGGGAATTTTAGAAAACGCAATGCAAGGCGCATCAGTTCCAATCAATAAAAGGCAAGGCAATTATGGGCAAGGCAATTCCAGGCAAGGCAAGGCAAGCCAAGGCAAAACAATTTGAGGCAGGGCCATTACAATCTAGGAAAGGCAAGGCATCACAAAATAATTCCAGGCAAGGAAAGGCAATTTCAGGCAAGGCAAGGAAAGGCAAGGCAAGGAAAGGCAAAGCAATTCCACAAAAGGCAATTTCAGGCAAAGCAATTATAGGCAAGGCAAGGAAAGGAAAGGAAAGGAAAGGAAAGGAAAGGAAAGGCAAGACTAAGTAAATCCAGGCAAGGCAGTTCCAGGCAAGGCAAGGCAATTCCAGGCTAGGCAATTGCAGGAAAAGCAATTTCAAGCAAGGCAAGGCAAGACCAGGCAATTCCAGGCAAGGCAATTAAACGTAAGGAAAGGCACGAAAATTCCAGGAAAGGTAAATCCAGGCAAGTCAAGAAAAGGCAATTTCAGGCAAGACAATTCGACTTAAGTCAAGGCAGGACAATTTCAGGAAAAACAAATCCAGGTAAGGCAAGGCAAGTCGATTCCAGGCAAGGCAACTCCAGGCAAATCAAGGAAAGGCAAATTTAGGCAAGGCAGTTTTAGACAAGCCAATCCCAGGAAAGGCAAGGCAAGGCAATTCCAGGCTAGGCAATTCCACATAAGGCAAGGCAGAACAATTTCAGGAAAGGCTAATTCAGGTAAGACAAGGCAAGGCAATTTCAGGCAAGACAATTTCAGGCAAGGCAACTAGAGGCAAGGTAAGGCAAAAAAATTCTAAGAAAAAAATTTCAGGCAAAACTAGGAATTTCAAGGCAATTTCAGGCAAGGCAAAGCAAGACAACTCCAGGCAAAAAAATTCCTAATAAGGCAAGTCAATGCAAGGCAATTCCAGGCAAGTAAATTCCAGGAAAGGATATGCAAAGATAATGCAGGCAAGGCAAATACAGGCAAGACAGGGCAAGGCAAGGCAAGGCAAGGCAAAAAAATTCCAGGCAAGGCAAGGCAAGTAACGTAAATCCAGGCAAGGCAATTCGAGGCAATGCAAGACCGGGAAATTTCAAGCAAGGAAATTTGAGGCAAGGCAAGGCAAGGGAAAATAGGGCAATTATAGGCAAGGCAGTTTCAGGCAAGACAAGGCAATTCCAGGCAAGGCAAGACAAGATAAGGCAAGGCAAATCCAGACAAGGAAATTGTAGGCAACACAAGGCAAGGTGATTGCAGGTAAGTCAAGGTAAGGCAAGGCAATGCAATTTTAGGCAAGGGAATTCCAAGAAAGGCAATGCAATGCAAGGCAAGAACATTTCAATCAAGGCAATTCCAGGCAATGCAACCCAAAACAAGGCAGGAAAGGGTATTTCCAGGCGAGGCCATTTCAGCTAAGGCAAGGCAAGAAAATTCCAGACAAGGCAATTCCAGTGAAGGCAAGGCAAGACAACGCCAGGCAAGAAAATTTTAGACAACAAAAGGCAAGGCAAGGCAAGGCAATTTGAAGCAAGGCAATTTCAAGCAAAGCAATGCAAGGCAATTCCAGGCAATGCAGGGCAAGGCAATGTAGGATTATTCCAGGCAAGGCTCTTTTAGGCAAGGCAAGGCAACACAAGGCAATTTCAGGAAAGTCAATTTTAGGCATAGCAAGGCAAGGCAAGGCAAGGAGAGGCAATTCCAGTCAAGGCAAATTCAGGCAAGGCAAACAAGGCAATTTTAGTCTAGAAAATTCCAGAAAACTGAAGGCAAGGCAAGGAAAGGAAAGGCAATTTCAGGCAAGGCAACTTTAGGCAAGGTAATCCCATGCAAGAAAAGGAAAGACAATGCAAAGTAACTCCGTGAAAGTCAATTCCAGGCAAGGAGAGGCAAGGCAAATTCAGGTAGGGCAAGGCAGTGCAATACCAGGCAAGGAAATTTTAGACAAGGTAATGCAAGGCAGGTAAGTTTCTACCATGACAAGGCAAGGCAATTATAGGCAAGGCAATTCCAGGCAAGGCAAGGCAAGGCAAGGCAAGGCAAGGCAAGCAAAGGCAAAACAATTCCAGGCAGGGTAATTCCAGGCTAGGCAAAGCAAGACAATGCAAAAAAATTTCAGGCAAGGGAAGAAAATTCCAGGCAAGGCAATTCTAGGCAAGGAAAGAACAAACAAGACAAATCCAGGCAAGGGAGTTTCAGGCGAGGCAAGGCAAGGCAAGGTAAGTCAAGGCAATTCCACGCTGGGCAATTGCAGGAAAGGCAATTCCAGTAAAGGCAAGGCAAGAGAAAGTAATTCCAGTCAAGGCAATTCCACGTAAGGCAACACAGGGCAATTCCAGGAAAGGCAAATCCAGGCAAGGCAAGGCAATTTCAGAAAAGGCAAAGCAAAGCAAGGGAAGACAAGGCAATACCAGGCTAGGCAATTCCAGGCAAGGCAAGTCAAGGCAATTCCAGGCAAGGCCATAAAAGTCAAGGCAATTTCAGACAAGGCAAGATCAGGCAAGGCACAGCAAGGCAATTCCAGTCAAGAAAATTTCTCGCAAGGCAAGTCAATGCATGACAATTCCAGGCAAGGCTAAGCAAGGAAATTGCAGGCAAGGCAAGGCAACGCAAGGAAATTCCAGGCAAGGCAATGCAAGTCAGGGCAATTGTAGGCAAAAAAAATTTCAAGCAAGGCAAGGCAAGGCAAGGCAAGGCAGGACAATTGCAGGAAGGGCAGATCCAGACAAAGCAAGGCAAGGCAAGACAATTCTAGGCAAGGCAATTCCGGTCAAGGCAAGGCAAGCCAAAGCAAGGTAATGCAAAACAGGGCAATTTCAGGCTAGGCAAAACAAGGTAATGCAAGAAAATGCACAGTAAGGCAAAAAAATAATTCAGGCAAAGGAATTCAAGGCAAGGCAAAACGAGGCAAGGCAGTCAAATTTCAGGCATGGCAATTTGCGGTAAGGAAAGGAAAGGCAAAGCAGGGAAATTCCAGGCAAGGCAATTCGAGGCAAGGCAAAGCAGGGCAATTCCAAGCAAGGCAATTTGAGGAAAGGCAAGGAAAGGCAAAAAAGGCAATTCCAGGTCAGGCGATTTCAGGCAAGGCAAGGCAATTCAAAAAAGACAATTCCAGGCAAGACAAGGAAAGGCAAATTCAGGGAAGGCAATTCCAGGCAAGGCAACATGAGGTAAGGCAATGCAATTCTAGGCAAGGTAATTTCAGGCAAGGCAATGCAAAGCAAGGCAAAACAATTTCAGGCAAGATAATTACTGGCAATGCAAGGCAAAGCAATTCTACTCAAGGTAATTGCCAGACTGGCAATTCCAGGCAAGGCAAGGCAAGGCAAGACAAGGCAGAGAAAAGTATTTCTGGACAAGGCAATTCCAGCTAAGGCAACGAAAGGCAATTCCAGTCAAGGCAAGGCAAGGCAATGCAAGGCAAGGCAATTCTCTGCAAGTCAATTTTAGGCGAGAACAGAAAAGACAAGGCAATTTGAAGCAACGAAATTCCAGTCAAGTTAAGGCAAGACAAGGTAATTCCACACAAGGCTATAACAGGGAAGGCAATGCAGTGCAATTCCAGGCAAGGAAAATCAAGGCAATGCAATGCAATTCCAGGCAAGGCAATTCCAGGTAAGGCAAGGCAAGACAATTGCCTGCAAGGTAACTCCAGGCAAGGCAATACTAGGCAAGGCGAGGAAAGACAAGACAAGGCAATGCCAGGAAAGGCAATTCCAGGCAAGGCAAGGCAAAAGAAGGCAAGGCACTTGCAGGAAAGTCAATTTCAGGCTAGGTAAAACAAACAAGGCACAGAAAGGCAATTCCAGGCAAGGCAATTTTAGGTAAGGCAAGGCAAGGCAATTCCAGGTAAAGCAACTCCAGGAAATGCAAGGCAGGGCAATTCCATGCAGGGCAATTGCTGTAAGAAAAATTCCAGAAATATTAAAACAAGAGAAGGCAGGGACAGGCAATCCCAGGCAAGGCAATTCCAGATAAGGCAAGGCAAGAAAAATCCAGGGAAGGCATCCCCTGACAAGGCAATGCAAGGCAATTCCAGTCAAGGCAATTCCAGGTAAGGCAATGCAAAAGAATTCCAGGTAAGGCAATTTCAGACAATGCTAGGCAAGGCCATGCAAGGCAAGGCAATTCGGAGCAAGACAATTCCTGGCAAGGCAAGTCAATGCAAGAAAATTCCAGGCAAGTAAATTTTAGGCAAGGCTAGGCAACAAAATTGCAGGCAAGGCAAATCCAGGGAAGGCAAGGCAAGGCAAGGCAATTCCAGGGAAGGCAAGGCAATGAAGGGGAATTTCAGGCAGAGCAGTTCCAGACAATGCAAGGGAAGGCAAGAAATTCTAGGCAAGGCAATTCCAGGCAAGGCAAGGCAAGGCAATTCAAGACAGGGCCATTCCTGGCTAGGCAACAAAAGGCAATGCAAAAAAATTCCCAGCAAGGCAAAAAAAAATATAGGCAAGAAAATTCAATTCAAGGTCCAACAAGGCAAGGCAGGTTGAATCCAGGCAAGGCAATTTGAGGTAAGGAAAGGAAAGACAAAGCAGGGCAATTCCAGGCAAGTCTATTCGAGGCAAGGCAAGGCAGGGAAATTCCAAGCAAGAAAATTCGAGGCAAGACAATGCAAGGTTAAAAAAGGGTAATTCCAGGCAAGGCAAGACAAGACAAGGCAAGGCAAATCCAGACAAGGAAATTTCAGTCTAAACAAAGAAAGGCAATTCCAGTCAAGGCAAGAAAAGACAAGGCAAGGCAAGTCCAGACAAGAAAATTTCAGTCAAGGCAAAGAAAGGCAATTCCAGTCAAGGCAAGGGAAGGCAAGCAATGAAATTATAGGCAATGCAGTTCCAGTAAAAAATAAGGCAATTCAAGGCAAGGCAATTTCAGGCAAGGCAATTCCTGGAAATGTAAGGCAAAAAAATTCCAGGCAAGGTAATTGCCATAAAAACAACTCCAGGCAAGGCAATTTCAGACAGGGCAATTCCAGGCTAGGAAAGGCTAGGCACACCAAATCCAGGCAAGGCAAGAAAATCCAAGGCAAGGCAATTTTAGACAGGGCAATTCCAGGCTAGCAAGGCTAGACAAGGCAATTCCAGGCAAGGCAAGTCATGGCAATTCCAGGCAAAGCAATTCCAGACAAGTCAAACAAGGCAAGGCAGGACAATTGCAGGCACGGTAATTTGAGCTAAAGAAAGGTAAGGCAAAGCAGGGCGATTCCAGCCAAAGCCATTCGAGGCAAGTCAAGGCTGGGAAATTCCAAGCAAAACAATTCAAGGCAAGGCAAAAAAGGCCAAAAATGGCAATTCCAGGCAAGTCTATTTCTGTCAAGGGAAGTCAAGGAAATTAAATGAAAGACAACTCCAGACAAGGTAATTTCCGGCGAGGCAAGGAAAGGCAATTCCAGGTAAGGCAACGCAATTCTAGGCAAGGTAATTCTAAGCGTGGCAAGGCAAGGCAAAACAAGGCCATTCCAGGCAAGGCAAGGTAAGGCATGGCATTTCCAGGCAGGGCAATTTTAGGCAAGCCAATGCAAGGCAGGCAATTTCAGGCAAGGCAATTCGAGGTAAGAAAAAGATAGCAAAGCAGAAAACTTCAGACGAGGCAATTCGAGGCAAGGCAATGCAGGGAAATTTCAAATAAGGCAATTTGAAACAAGACAAGACAAAATAGGGCAATTTCAGGCAAGGGAATTTCAGTCAAGGCAAGGCAAGGCAATTCCAGGCAAGGTAATTCCAGGCAAGGTAAGGAAAGACAATTTGAGAAAAAAGAATTCCAAGCAAGGCAAGGTAATGCAAATCTAGGCAAAGCAAGGCAATGTAAGGCGAAGCAATTCAAGGCAAGGCAATTTCTGGCAAATTCAAGGCAAGGCAATTTCAGGCAAAGCAAAACAAGACAAGACAAGACAGGAAAAGGCAATTCTAGAAAAGGCAATTCCAGCTAAGGGAAGGCAACGCAATTCCAGGAAATGTAATTCCATGTAAGGCAAGGCAAGGCAACGTAAGGCAAGGCAATTCCAGGAGAGGAAAGGCAAGGCAAGGCAATTCGAAACAAGACCATTTAAGTCCAGACAAGGCAAGACAAGGTAATTAAAAGCAAGGCTATTCCAGGGAAGGCAAAGCAGGGCAATTCCAGGCAAAAAAAGGCAATGCAATGCAATGCAAGGCAAGGCAATTCCAAGCAAGAAAATTCCAGGTAAGGCAAGGCAAGGCAATATCAGGGAATGCAAGGCAAAACCAGGCAGGGAAAGGCAATTCTATACAAGGAAATTTTAGCTAAGGCAAGGCTAGGCAATTCCAGGCAAAGTAGGGCAAGGCAATGTAGGGAATTTCCAGGGAAGGCTTTTTTAGGCAAGGCAAAACAAGGCAATTCCATGCTAGGCAATTTCAGGTAACGCAAGGCAAGGCAAGGCAATTCCAGGGAAGACAACTGCAGGCAAGGCAATCCCATGCAGAGAAAGGAAAGACAAAGCAAGGCAATTCCAAGAAAGTTAATTTCAGGCAAGTAAAGGCAAGGCAATTCCATACAAGGCAGAGCAAGGCAGTGCAATTCCAGGCAGAAAAATTTCAGGCAAGGTAAATCAAGGCAGGTCAGTTCCAGAAAAAACAAGGCAAGGAAATTATAAGCAAGGCAATTCTAGGCAAGGCAAGGCAAGCCAAGGCAAAACAATTCCAGGCAAGGCAATTTCAGGTTAGGCAAAGCAAGGCAACTAAAAAAAAAAAACCCAGGCAAAACAAGGCAATTCCAGATAATGCAAGAAAAAGCAAAACAAAGAAAGTCAAGGCAAGTTAAGGAAAGGAAATTATAGGCAAGGCAATTCCAGTCAAGGCAATTTCAGGCAAGGCAATTACAAGTAAGGCAATTCTAGGAAGCCAAGGCAAAGAAATTCAAGACAAGGCAAGAGAAGGCAAGGCAAGACAAGGCAATGCCGGGCAAGCCAATTCTAGGCAAGGCAAGGTAAGTGTAGGCAAGGCAAGGAAACGCAATTTTAGGCAAGTAAATTGCAGGAAAGGCAACTTTCAGCAAAGGAAGGCACGTCAGGGAAATTTCGGAAAAGGGAAGGCAAGGCAAGGCAGTTGCAGGCAGGGCAATTTCAGACAATGCAAAACAAGGCAAGACAATTTTAGGCCACAAAATTCCAGGCAAGCAAGACAAGCCAAAACAAGGCAATTCCAGACAGGGCTTTTCCAGGCTGGACAAGTGAAGGCAATGAAAGAAAATTTCCAACAAGTTAAAAACTTCCAGGCAAGGGAATTCAAGGCAAAGCAAAACAAAACAAGGCAGACTAATTCCAGTCAGAGCAATTGGAGGTAAGAAAAGGCAAGGCAAAGCAGGGCAATTCCAGGCAAGGCAATTAGAGGCAAGGGAAGTCAGGGAAATTTCAATCAAGGCAATTTGAGGCAAGCCAAGGCAAGGCAAAAAAGAACAATTTCAGGCAAGGAGATTTCAGGCAAGGCAAGGCAAGGCAACTCCACTCAAGGCAAGGCAAGGCAATGCAATTCCAGTCAAGGCTATTCCAGGGACATCACAGCAGGGCAATTTCAGGAAAGAAAAAGCAAGAAAATGCAAGGCAAATTCAGGCAAGACCATTCCAGGTAAGGCCAGGCAAAACGATTCCAGGAAAGCAATTTCAGGCATGGCAATTCTAGGGAAGGCAAGGCAAGGCAAGACAAGGCAATGCCAGGAAAGGCAATTCTAGGCAAGGCAATGCAAGGGAAGGCAAGACAAGGCAATACAATTTTAAGCAAGGCAATTGCAAGAAAGGCAATTTTAGGCAAGGCAAGGCAAGGCAAGTAAGAGAAAGGCAATTCCAGGCAAGCCAATTTTAAGTGACGCAAGTAAAGGCAATTCCAGGGATGGCAACTTCAAGAATGGCAAGGCAGAGTCATTTCAGGCAAGGCAATTGCTGGAAAGGCAATTCCAGGAAAATTAAAACAAGAGAAGCCAGAAAAAGGTTATCCTAGGAAAGGAAATTCCAGGTAAGGCAAGGCAATCCCAGGAAAGGCAACTCCAGAGGAAGCAAGGCAAGGCAATTCCAGGCAGGGCAATTCCAGGTAAGGCAAGGAAAAATAATTCCAGAAAAGGCAATTCTAGGCAAGGCAAAACAAGGCAGGGCAATTGCAGACAAGGCAAGTCAAGGCAGGGCAATTGCAGGCAGGGCAATTTCAAACAATACAAGGCAAGTCAAGACAACTCTAGGTAAGGCAATTCCGGGCAAGGCAAGGCAAAGCAAAGAAAGGCTATTTCAGACAGGGCAATTTCAGGCTATGCAAGAAAAGTCAATGCCAGAAAATTCCCAGCAAGTCAAAAAAATTCCAGGCAAGAGAATTCAAGGCAAGGCAAAATTAGATGAGGCAGACCAATTCCAGGCAAGGCAATTCGAGGTAAGGAAAGGCAAGGCAAAGCAGCTCAATTTTAGGCAAGGCAATTTGAGGCAAGGCAAAGCAGGGAAATTCCAAGCAAGGCAATTTGAGGCAAGGCAAGGGAAGGCAAAAAAGGGCAATTCCAGGCAAGGCTATTTTAGGCAAGGCAAGTCCAGGAAAGGCAAGACAAGACAAGGCAAGGAAAGTCCAGATAAGGAAATTCCAGGCAAGGCAAGGAAAGGCAATTCCAGGAATGGCAAGGTAAGGCAAGGCAATGCAATTCTAGGCAAGGCAATTCCAGTCAAGTCAATTTTAGGCAAGGGAAGGCAGAAAAATTTCAAGCGCAGCAATTCGAGGCAAGGCAAGCCAAGGCAAGGCAAAAAAGGGAAATTTTAGACAAGGATATTTCAGGGAAGGCAAGGCAAGGCAATTCCAGGCAACGCAAGACAAGACAAGGCAAGGCAATTTCAGGCAAGGCAATTGCTGGCAATACAAGGCAAGGCAATTCCAGGCAAGGCAATTAATGGAATGACAATTTCACGCAAGGCAAGGAAAGACAAGGCAAAGGAAGTTATTTCAAGGCAAGGCAATTTCAGCTAAGGCAACACAAGACAATTCCAAGCAAATCAATTGTAGGCAAGTCAAGTCAAGGCAAAGCAAGGCAAGGAAATTCCATGAAAGAAAACTTCTGGCAAGGCAAGTCAATGCAAGGCAATTCCAAGCAAGTCAATTACAGAAAAAGCTAGGCAAGAAAATTGCAGGCAAGGCAAGTTCAGGCAAGACAAGGCAAGGCAATTCCAGGCAAGGCAAGGCAAGGCAAGGCAAGGTAAGGCAGGGAAATCACAGGCAGGACAATTTCAGGCAAGGCAAGTCAAGGCAGGGCAATTGCAGGCAGGGCAATTTCAGACAACACAAGGCAAGGCAAGACAATGCAAGCCAAGGCAATTCCAGGTAAGGCAAGGAAAAGCAAGGCAATTCAAGCCAAGACAATTCCAGGTAAGGCAAGGCAAGAAAATTTTAGACAAGGCAATTTCAGGCAAGGCAATTGTAGACAAGGTAAGGCAATGCAAGGTGAGGCAATGCAATGCAAGGCAATGCCAGGCAAGGAAATTATAGGCAAGGCTAGGCAAGGGAAGGCAAGGCAATGAAATACAATTCTAGGCAAGGCAATTCCAGACAAGAAAATTTTAGGCAAGGAAAGAAAAGTCAATTCCAGGTAAGGCAAGGTATGGCAAGGCAATGCAATTCTAGGCAGGGCAATTCCAGACAAAAAAATATTCAGGCAAGTCAAGGAAAGGCAATTCCAGGCAAGACGAAATAAGGAAAGAAAATGCAATTTCAGGCAAGGCAATTCCTGGCAATGCAAGGCAAAATAATTCCAGGCAAGGCAGTTGCCAGAAAGGCTATTCCAGGCAAGGCAAGGCAAGCCAAGGCAAGGCAATACCAGACAGGGCAATTCCAGGCTAGACAAGGCAAGGCAATCCAAGAAAATTTTCAGCAAGGCATGGAAATTCTAAGCAAGTCAATTCCAGGCAAGGTAGGGCTAGGCAATTCCAGGCAAGGCAAAGCCAGGAAAGGCATGGCAATTCTAGGCAAGGCAATTCCAGGCAAGGCAGCTCATCACAATTCCAGGTAAGGTGAAACAAGACAAGGCAGGCCAATTCCAGGAAAGGTAATTCGAGGTAAGGATAGGCAAGGCAAAGCAGGGCAATTCCAGCCAAGAAAATTCTAGGCAAGGCAAGGCAGGAAAATTCCAAGAAAGAAAATTCGAGGCAAGGCAAGAAAATTTCAGAAAGTGCAATTCCAGGCAAGGCGAATTCAGGCAAGGCAAGTCAAGGCAATTAAAGTCAAGACAACTCCAGATAAGGTAATTCCAGACAAAGCAAGGAAAGGCAACTTCAGGCAATGCAAGGTAAGGTAAGGCAATGCAATTCTAGACATGGCAATTTTAGGCAAGGCAAAGCAAGGCAAAACAAAGAAAATTCAGGTAAGGCAAGGCAAGGCAGGGTAATTCCATGCAGGACAATTTCAGGCAAGGCAATTTGAGGTAAAAAAAAAAGCAAGTCAAAGCAGAGCAACTCAAGACAAGGCAATTAGAGGCAAGGCAAGGCAGGGAAATTTCAAACAAGGCAATTCGAGGCAAGGCAAGGCAAGGCAAAAAAGGGCAATTTCAAGCAAGGATATTTCAGGCAAGGCAAAACAAGGCAATTCCAGGCAACACAAGGCAAGACAAGACAAGGCAATTTCAGACAAGGTAATTCCAGCCAAGTCAAAGAAAGGCAATTTGTGGCAAGGGAATTCTAAGCAAGCCAAGGTAAGGCAAGGCAACGCAATTCCAGGCAAGGAAACTCCAGGCAAGGCAAGGGAATTACAGGCAAGGCAATTACAAGCAAGAAAATCCCTGGCAATACAAGGCAGGGCAATTCTAAGCAAGGTAAGGCAAGACAAGACAGGGAAAGGCAATTCTGGACAAGGTAATTCCAGCTAAGGCAAGGCAAGGCAATTTCAGGCAAGGCAAGGCAATTCCTGGAAAGACAGGGCAAGGCAATGTAGGGCAATTTCAGGCATGGCAAGGCAAGGCAAGGCAGGAATAGGCAATACAAGGCAAATCCAGGCAAGGCAGTTCCAGACAAGACAAGGCAATTCCAGGCATGGTAATTGCAGCAAAGGCAATTCCAGTCAAGGCAAGACGAGACAAGGCACTTCCAGGCAAGGCAATTCTACATAAGGCAAGGCATGGCAATTCCAGGAAAGGCAAATCCAGGCAAGACAAAACAAGGCAATTCCAGGCAAGGCAACTTTAGGCAACACAATGCAATTCCAGGCTAGGCAATTCCAGGCAGAGCAGCACAAGGCAGAAAAATTTTAGGAAAGGCAATTCCAGGCAAGGCAAGACAAGGCAAGGCAAGGCAAAGCAAATTCAGGCAAGAATTCTGGCAAGGCAAGTCAATGCAAGGCAATTCCAGGCAAGTAAATTCCAGGCAAAGCTAGGCAAGAAAATTGCAGGCAAGTCAAGGAAAGGCAAGAAAATTTCAGGCAAGTCAGGGCAACTGCAGGCAGGGCAATTTCAGGCAAGGCAAGTCAGGAAAATTTTAGGCAGGGCAATTTCAGAAAAGGCAAGGCAAAGCAAGACAATTCTAGGCAATGCAATTCCAAGCAAGGCAATGCAAGCCAAAGCAAGACCATTTCAGACAGGGCAATTTTAGGCTAGGCAAGGAAAGGCAATAGAAAAAAAAATTAACAAGGCAAAAACTTCCAGGCAAGGAAATTTAAGGCAAAGCAAAACAAGGCAAGGCAGACCAATTCCAGGCAAGGCAATTCAAGGTAAGGAAAGGCAAGGCAAAAGAGAACAATTCTAGGCAAGGCAATTAGAGGCAAGGCAAGGAAAAGAAATTTCAAGCAATGTAATTCCAGTCAAGGCAAAGCAAGACAGTACAATTCCATGCAAGGCTATTCCAGGGACAGCAATGCAGGAAAATTTCAGGAAAGGGAAAGAAAGGCAATGCAAGGATATTTTTGGCAAGACCATTCCAGGTAAGTCCAGGCAAGACAATTTTAGACAAGCAATTTCAGGCAAATCAATTCCAGGCAAGGCAATGCAAGGGAAGGCAAGGCAATGTTATTCTAGGCAAGGCAATTGCAGCAAAGGCGATTTCAAGCAAGGCTAGGCAAGACAAGACAGAGAAAGGCAATTTCAGGCAAGGAAATATTTGGTAAGGCAAGGCAAGGCTATTCCAGGGAAGACAACTCCAAAAAATGCAAGTCAGGGCCATTTCAGGCAAGACAATTACCACAAAGGCAATTCCAGGAAAATTAAAACAAGAGAAGGCAGGTTAAGACAATCCCAGGCAAGGCAATTTCAGGTAAGGCAAGGCAAGGCAATTTCAGGGAAGGCAAACCCAGATGAGGCAAGGCAAAGCAATTTAAGGTAAGACAAGGCAAAATAATTTCTGGAAAGGCAATTCTAGGCAAGGCAAGGCAAGGCAATGCAAGACAAGGCAATTCCAGGCAAGAAAATTCCTGGCAATGCAAGTCAATTCAGGGCGATTCCAGGCTAGTAAATTCAAGGCAAGGCTAGACAAGAAAATTGCAGGCAAGACAAATCCAGGCAAAAAGAGGCAAGGCCAGGCAAGGCAATTCCAGGCAAGGAAAGGCAAGGCAGTGCAATTGCAGGCACGGCAATTTCAGGCAAGGCAGGGTAATTCAAGACAACGCAAGGGAGGCAAGACAATTCTAGTCAAGGCAATTCCAGGCAAGGCAAGGCAAAGCAAGCCAAAGCAAGGCAATTCCAGACAGGACAATTCCAGGCTAGGAAAGAAAAGGTAATGCAAGAAAATTTCCAGCAAGTTTAAAAAATTCCAAGCAAGGGAATTCAAGGCAAGGCAAAACAAGGCAAGGCAGGCCAATTCCAGGCAAGGCAATTCGAGGTAAGGAAAGGCAAGGCAAAGAAGGGCAATTACATGCAATGTGATTTCAGGCAAGACAAGGCAAAATAATTTTAGGCAAGGCAAGACAAGACTAGGCAAGGCAATTTCAGACAAGGAAATCCCAGGCAAGTCAAGAAAAGGCAATTCCAGGCAAGGCAAGGTATGTCAAGGGAATGTAATTGTTGGCACGGCAATTCTAGGCAATTTCAGGCAAGGCAATTTCTGGCAATTCCAGGCAAGGCAAAGCAACACAAAGCAGGGTAAGGTATTTCCAGGCAAGACAATTCCAGCTAAGTTAAGGCAAGACAATTCCAGGCTAGGCAATTTTAGTCAAGGCAAGCCAAGACAACGCAAGGCAAGGAAATTCTAGGCAATGCAATTCCAGGCGAGGAAAGGCAAGGCAAGTCAATTCGAAACAAGGCAATTCCAGTCAAGAAAAGTCAAGAGAAGGCAATTCCAGGCAAGGCTATTCCAGGGAAGGCAAGGCAGGGCAATTCCAAAAACGAAAAAGCAAGACAAGGCAAGGCAATGCAATGCAAGGCAATTCCAAGAAAGAAAATTTTAGTCAAAGCAAGGGAATGAAGCACAATTTTAGGCAAGGCAAACCCCGCAAGGCAGGGCAAAGCAATGTAGGGCAATTCTAAGAAAGTTTCTTTGAAGCAAGGCACAGCAATGCAAGGCAATTTCAGGACAGTCAATTTTAGGCATGGCAAGGTAATGCAAAGCAAAGCAAAGAAAGAAAAAGAAAAAAAGGCAATTTCAGTCAAGGCAAGGCAATTCCAGGCTATTCAATTCCAGGAAACGCAAGGCAAGGAAACCCAAGGCAAGCCAAGGCAATTCCAGGAAAGACAATTTCAGGAAAGAAAATCCCATGCAAGGAATGGTAAAGCAATGCAAGGCAATTGCAGGAACGTCAATTCCAGGCAGGTAAAGGTAAGACAAATCGAGGCAATGGAAGGGAAGACAAGACAATTCCATACAAGACAACTGCAGGAAAGGCAATTCCAGGAAAGGTAATTTCAGGCAAGGCAAGGCAAGGCAAGGCAATTTCAGGCAAAGCAAGACAAGACAAGGCAAGGCAATTCCAGACAAGAAAATTCCAGGCAAGGCAAGAAAAGGCAATTCTAGGCAAGGCAATTCAAAACAAGTCTAGGCAATACAAGGCAAGGCAATTTCTGGTAATGCAAGGCAAGGTAATTCCAGGCAAGACAAGGCAAGACAATGCAGGAAAAGATATTTCCAGAAAACCCAATTCCAGCTAAGGCAAGGAAAGAAAATTTCAGGCAAGGCAATTCCAGTCAAGGCAAGGCAAGGCAAGGCAGGCCAATTCTAGGAAATAAAATGCCAAGCAAGAAAATGCAAGGCAAGGCAATTCGAAGCAAGGAGATTCCAGTAAAGACAAGGCAAGGCAAGACAACGCAATTCCATGGCAGGCTATTCCAAGGAAGGCAAAGCAGGAAATTTCAAGGCAAGGAAATGCAAGACAATGCAAGGCAATTCCAGGCAAGAAAATTCCAGGAAAAAAATTCTATGCAAGGCAAGACAAGGCAAGGAAAAGCAATTCCTGGCAAGAAAATTTTTGGCAACGTAAGTCAATGCAAAGAAATTCCAGGTAAGTAAAAGCCAGACAAGGCTAGACAAGGAAATTACAGGAAAGGCACATTTAGCCAATGCAAGAAAAGGCAAGGCAATTCCAGGTAAGGCAAGAAAAGTCAGGGTAATTGCAGGCAGGGAAATTTCAGGCAAGGCAAGGCAAGGCAATTCCAGACAACACAACTCAATGCAAGACATTTCTCGAGAAAGCAATTCCAGGCAAGGCAAGGCAAGCCAAAACAAGGCAATTCCAGACAGGGCAATTTCAGGCTAGGCAAGAAAAGACAACGCAAGAAAATTCCCACCAAGACAAAAATATTTCAGGCAAGGGAATTCAAGGCAAGACAAAGCAAGGCAAGGCAGGCCAATTCCAAACAAGGCAATTCGAGGTAAGGAAATGCAAGGCAAAGCAACGAAATTCCAGGCAAGTAAATCAAGGCAATGCAAGGCAAGGCAAGGCAAAAAAGGGCAATGCCAGGTAAGGCAAGGCAAGGCAATTTCAGGCGAGGCAATTGCCAGAAAGGGAATTCCAGGCAAGGCAGGGCAAGACTAGGCAGGTAAAAGTATTTCCAGGCAGCGCAATTTCAGATAAAGCAAGACAAAACAAGTCCAAGCACGGAAATTGCAGTCAAGGCAAGGCAATGCAACGTAAGGCAAGACAATTCTTAACAATTCAATTTCAGGCGAGGAAATGCAAGGCAAGGCAATTCGAAGCAAGGTAATTGTAGTCAATGAAAGGCAAGGTAGGGCAATTCCAGGCAGGGCAATTTCAGAAAACACAAGGCAAGGCAAGGCAATTCTAGGCAAGTTAATTCCAGGTAATGCAAGACAAGCCAAAGCAAGGCAATCCCAGATAGGAAAATTTTAGGCTAGGCAAGAAAAGGCAATGTAAGAAAATTTCCAGCAAGGCCAAAAAATTTCAGGCAAGGGAATTCAAGGCAAGGCCAAACAAGGCAAGGCAGGCCAATTCCAGGCAAGGCAATTCGAGGCAAGGCAAGGCAAAAGAATTTCAAAGAAGGAAATTCGAGCAAAAGCAAGGCAAGGCAAAAAAGGGCAATTCCAGGCAAGGCGATTTTAGGCAAGGCAAGAAAAGACAAGGCAAGGAAGTTCCAGACAAGAACATTGCAGGCAAGGCAAAGTAATGCAATTCCAGGCAAGGCAACGCGATGCAAGGCAAAACAATTTCAGGCAAGACAATAACTGGCAATGCAAGGCAAGGCAATTTCCAGAAAGGCAATTCCAGGCAAGGCAAGGCAAGACAATGCAGGGAAAGGTATTTCTAGGCAAGGCAATCCCAGCTAAGGCAAGGCAAGACAATTCCAGACAAAACAATTAAAGTCAAGGCAAGGCAAGAAAACGCAAGGCAAGGCATTTCTAGGCAAGGCAATTCCAGGTAAGGCAAGGCAAGACAATTTCCGAAAATTCAATTCAAGGCAAGGCAATACCAGGCAAGGGAAGGCAAGACAAGGCAAGGCACTTCCAGGCAAAAAAAAACTCTTGGCAAGGAAAGTCAATGCAAGGCAATTTCAGCCAAGTAAATTCCAGGCAAGGCTACACACGAAAATTGCAGGCAAGGCAAGTCAATGAAAGGTAATTACATTCAAGTAAATTTCAGGCAAGGAAATTGCTGGCAAAGCAAATTCATGCAAGACAAGTCAATTCCAGGCAAGGCAAGGCAAGACAGGGTAATTGCAGGCAGGACAATTTTCGGAAAGACAAGGCAAGGCAGGGCAATTACAAGCAGGTAATTCCAGACAACTCAAGACAAGGCAAAACAATTCTAGGCAAGGCAAGGCACGGCAAGGCAAGGCAAAGCAAGGCTATTCCATACAGGGCAATTCCAGGCAAAACAGGGAAATGCAATGCAAAAAAAATCCAAAAAGGCAAAAAATTCCAGGCAAGTGAATTTAAGGCAAGAAAAAACAAGGCAAGGCAGGCCAATTCCAGGCAAGGCAATTCGAGGTAAGAAAAGGTAAGGCAAAGCTGGGAAATTCCAGGCAAGGCAATTCGAGGCAAGGCAAAACAAAACAAGGCATAAAAGGGCAACTCCAGGCAAGGCGATTTCAGACAAGGCAAGGCAAGACAATCCAAGGCAAAGCAAGAAAAGACAGGACAAGAAAGTTCCAGACAAGAAAATTTTAGGCAAGGCAAGAAAATGCATTTCCAGGCAAGGCAATTAAAGGCATGGCAAGGTAAGGCAAGTCAAGGCAATTCTATGCAAGGCAATTCCAGGCAAGGCAATGCAATGAAAGTCAAAGCAATTTCAGGCAAAACAATTACTGGCTGGGCAAAGCAAGGCAATTTCAGGCAAGGAAATTGCCGGAAAGGCAATTCCAGGCAAGGCACGGCAAGACAAGGCAGGGAAATTTGTTTCCAGGCAATGCAATTCCAGCTAAGGCAAGGCAAGACAATTCCAGGCAAGGCAATTCCAATCAAGGCAAGGCAAGGCCACAAAAGGCAAGGCAATTATAGGAAAGGTAATTCCAGGTGAAAAAAGGCAATGCAAGGCAATTTGAAGCAAGGCAATTGCAGTCAAGGCAAGTCAGGACAAGGCAATTCCATGCCAGGCTATTCAGGGGAGGTAAGACAGGGCAATTCCAGGCAAGAAAAAGCAAGGCAATGCAAGGCAATTTCAGGCAAGGCAATTCCAGTTAAGGCAAGGCAAACCAATTTCAGGCAAGCCAATTCCAGGCAAGGCACTTCTAGGCAAGCCAAGGCAAGGAAAGGAAATCCCAGGCAAAAACACGTCTGTCAAAGCAAGTCAATACAAAGCAACTCCAGGCAAGTAAATTCTAGGAAAGGCTAGGCAAGAAAATTGCAGGCAAGGCAAATTTAGGCAAAGCAAGGCAATGCAAAGCAATTCAAAAAAGCAAATTTCAGGCAAGTGTAGGCAAGAAAATTGCTGGCAAGGCAAGACAATTTCAGTCAAGGCAGGGCAATTGCAGGCAGGGCAATTTCTGGCAAGACAAGGCAAGGCAGAGCAATACCAGGCAGGGCAATGCCAGATAACACAAGACAAGGCAAGATAATTATAGGCAAGGCAAGGCAAGCCAAAACAAGGCAATTCCACACAGGGCAATTTCAGGCAAAGCAGTAAAAAGCAATGCAAGAAAATTCCCCAAAAGGCAACAAAAGTTTAGAAAGTGAATTTAAGGCAAGGCAAAACAAGGCAAGGCAGGAAAATTCCAGGCAAGGTAATTCGAGGTAAGGAAAGGCAAGGCAAAGCAGGGCAATTCCAGACATGGCAAGTCGAGGCAAGACGAGGCAGGGAAATTCCAAGCAAGGCAATTCAAGGCACGGCAAGGCGAGGCAAAAAGGGCAATTCCAGGAAAGGCTATTTTAGTCAAGGCAAGGCAAGGCAATTCTAGGCAATGCAAGACAAGACAAGGCAAGGAAATTTTAGACAAGAAAATTTCAGGCAAGGCAAGGAAAGGCAATTCCAGGCAAAACAACTTCAGGCAAGGCAATTTCTGGCAATTCAAAGCAAGGCAATTGCAGGCAAGGTAGTTGCTACAAAAAAAATTCAAGGCAAGGCAAGGCAAAGCAAGACAAGGCAGGCCAAGTTATTTCCAGGAAAGGCAATTCCAGCTAAGGCAAGGCAAGTTGATTCCAGACAAGGCAATCCAAGTCAAGGAAAGACAAGGCAACACAAGGCAAGGCAAATCTAGGCAAGGCAATTCCAGGTGACAAAAGGCAAGGCAAGGCAATTCGAGGGAAGACAATTCGAAACAAGGCAATTGCAGTCAAGGCAAGGCAAGACAAGACAATTTCACGCATGGATATTCCAGGGAAGGCAAACAGGGCAATTCCAGGCAAGGAAAAGCAAGGCAATGCAAAGCAATGCAAGGCAATGGAAGGCACGACAACTCAAGCTAAGGCAAGGCAAGAAAACTCCAGGCAAGGCAAATTCAGGCAAGGCAATTCTAGGCAAAGCAAGGCAAGGCAAGCCAAGGCAAGGAAATTTCAGGCAGGAAAATTCCTGGCAAGGTGAGTAAATGCAAGGCAATTCCAGGCAAGTAAATTTAAGGCAAGGCTAGGCAAAAGAATTGCAGGCAAGGCAAATCCAGCCAAGGCAAGGCAAGGAAAGGTAATTCAAAGAAAGGAAAGTCAAAGCAGGGCAATTGCAGATAGAGCAGTTTCCAGCAAGGCAAGCAAGGCAGGGCACTTCCACACAATGCAAGGCAAGGCAAGACAATTCTTGGCAAGGCAATTTCAGGCAAAACAAAGCAAGACAAATCAAGGCAATTCCAGACAGGGCAATTCCAGGATAGGCAAAAAAAGACAATGCCAGAGAATTCTTAGCAAGGCAAAAAATTCCAGGCAAGGAAATTCAAGGCAAGGCAGGCCAATTCTAGGCAAGGCAAGTCGAGGTAAGAAAAGGCAAGGCAAAGCAGGGAAATTCCAGGCAAGGCAATTCGAGGCAAGGCAAGGCAAGGCGAAAAAGGGCAACTCCAAGCAAGGTGATTTCAGTCAAGACAAGGCAAGACAAGAAAAGACAAGGCAAGAAAATTCCAGACAAGAAAATTCAAGGCAAAAAAAAGGCAATTCCAGGCAAGGCAAGATAGGGCAAAGTTATGCAAATCTAGGCAAGGCAAATTGGGCAAGGCAAGTCAATTTCAGACAAGACAATACCTGGCAAAGCAAGGCAAAGCAATTCCAGGCAACGCAATTGCCGGAAAGGCAATTCCAGGCAAGGCAAGGCAAGACAAGGCAGGGAAATGTATTTCGAGACAATGCAATTTCAGATAAGGCAATGCAAGACAATTTCAGGCCAGGCATTTCTAGTCAAGGCAAGGGAAGTCAATGCATTGCAAGGCAATTCTAGGCAAGGCATATTCAGGCCAGGAAAGGCAAGGCAAGACAATTCAAAGCAAGGCAATTGAAGTCAAGGCAAGGCAGGACAAGGAAATTCAACTCAAGGCTATTCCAGGAAAGGTAAGGCAGGGCAATTTTAGGGAAGGAAAATCAAGGCTATGCAAGGCAATTTCAGGCAAGACAACTCCAGGTAAGGCAAGGGAAGACAGTTACAGGCAAGTCAATTCTATTCAAGGCAAGGCAAGGTAAGGCAAGGCAATTCCAGGCAAGAAAATTCCTGGCAAGGCAAGTTAATGCAAGGCAACTACAGGCAAGTAAATTCCACGCAAGGATAGGCAAGGAAACTGCAAACTAGGCAAATACAGGCAACTCAATCAAGGCAAGGCAAGGCAGGGTAATTGCAGACAGGCCAATTTCAGGCAAGGCAAGTCAAGTCAAGGCAGAGCAATACCAGGCAGGCAATTCGAGACAATGCAAGACAAGGCAAAAAAAGTTCTAGGCAAAACAATTCCAGGCAAAAAAAGGCAAGCCAAACATGGCAATTCTAAACAGGGGAATTTCAGGTTAGGCAAGGAAAGGCAATGCAGGAAAATTCCCAGCAAGGCAAAAAGTTTCCACACAAGGGAATTCAAGGCAAGGCAAAACAAGGCAAGGAGGCCAATTTCAGTTAAGGCAATTTGAGTTAAGGAAAGGAAACACAAAGCAGGGAAATTCCAGGCAAGGCAATTCGATGCAAGGAAAGGCAGGAAAATTACAAACAAGGCAATTCGAGGCAAGGCAAAAAAAGCAATTCCAGGAATGGCGATTTTGGCAAGGAAAGTCAAGTCAATTCCAGGCAAGTTAAGACAAAACAAGGCAAGGGAATTCGAGGCAAGGCAAAAAAGAGCAATTCCAGGAAAGGCGATTTTGGCAAGGCAAGTCAAGACAATCCAAGACAAGTTAAGACAAAACAAGGCAAGGGAATTCCAGACAAGGAAATTCCAGGCAAGGCAAGAAAAGGCAATTCCAGGCAATGCAATTTCTGGAAATGCAAGGCAAGGTAATTCCAGTTAAGGCAATTGCCGAAAAAACAATTCCATGCAAGACAAGGCAAGAAAAGACAGGGAAAGTTATTTTTAGGCAACGCAATTTTAGCTAAGGCAAGGCAAGATAATTTTATGCAAGGCAATTACAATCAAGGCAAGGCAAGACAATACAAGGCAAGGCAATTCTAGACAAGGTAATTCTAGGTGAGGAAAGGCAAGGCAAGGCAATTCGAAGAAAAGCAATTGCAGTTAAGGCAAGTCAGGACAAGGCAATTCCACACAAGGCTATTCAGGGGAGGTAAGGCAGGGCAATTCCAGGCAAGAAAAAGCAAGGCAATGCAAGAAAATTCCAGGCAAGGAAATTCTAGTTAAGGTAAGGCAAGACAACTTCAAGCAAAGAAATTCCAGGCAAGGCAATTCTAGGCAAGGCAAGACAATTCAAAGCAAGAAAATTCCTGGAAAGGCAAGTCAATGCAAGACAATTCCAGACAAGTAAATTTCATGCAAGGCTATGCAAGAAAACCGTGGGCAAGATAAATCCAGGCAACTAAAGTCAAGGCAAGGCAAGGCAGGACAATTTCTGGCAGGACAATTTCAGGCAAGGCAAGGCAAAACAGAGAAATCCCAGGAAGGGCAATTCCAAAAAAGGCAAGGTAAGGCAAGACAATTCTAGGCAAGGCAATTACAGGCAATGTAAGGCAAGCCAAAGCAAAACAATTCCATATAGAGCAATTCCATGCTAGGCAAGGGAAGGCAATGCCAGAAAATTCCCAGCAAGGCAAAAAAATTTCAGGCAAGGGAAGTCAAGGTAAGGCAATACAAGGCAAAGGAGGCCAATTACAGGCAAGGTAATTCGAGGTAAAAAAGAAAAAGACAAAGCAGGGATATTTCAGGCAAGGCAATTCGAGACAAGGCATGGCAGGGAAATTCCAAACAAGACAATTTGAGGAAAGGCAAGGGAAGGCAAAAGAGAGCCATTCCGAGAGGAGGCTTCCAAGATGGCGTCGTAGAGGTGACTCAGGATTGCAGCTCTCAGTGAAGGCGCAGAGGGTGAGTTTTAGCCGCATTCTTGGAATGGACCTTTTTTGCATACAGAACTTTGAAAGCCTCAGGTGTGGGAGAGACACGGGATGCTAGCACAGCCGGCCCGTGCAGCTGGTTCTGCCGGGCCGGTGCCACAGTGCAGGGGCACCCGGCACAAAACTTACTGGTCTGGGTGCCCTATTAAACCGGCAATCTGAGATTTGGAAGGGCAGATTGGCATGTCCATCTGATTGAACGGGTCTTGGACAATGAGCCAGACCAGAAGATTCCTAGGAAACGTGATCTGAGCTGGTGCAGTGGGCAGCAGAATGGGAGATTGCATGAATCCCAGTGCCCTATCAGCAGGCTACTGGGGTGCCAGTGAGAGAGTCGACTGTTCAGCTTGGAGAGAGAAAGAGAGAGAGAGAGAGGACGGACTCTGAGGCAGGGAGCTGGGTGATAAGGCTCAGTGGGTCCCACCCTCACGGGGACAAGAAGGGTGGCGAATGGAGGTGCTCGGGACTGAGAGTTTTGCTGCCGGCATCTAGGACGGTGCAGCCCGGTAAAGGAGGGGCATCCACCACTACAGATGCAATCCACCCCTACCAAAGTACCGCCCAGGGCTGACGCAGCCTGCCATTGCTGAGGCAACCTGCCATAACAGAGAGACTCCACCAAGAGGGCAGAGTGCACCACAGCAGAAGGGAGCCCATAGCAGCAGGGCAAACCCACGCTAGCAGGGTGGAGCCCTTGCAGGCAAATAGGGAATAGACTGCCTCCTAGCTGGGCAAGACAGTGCAACAGATACTCATAAAGAAAGCCCCAACTCCCCGAGACAGAGGATCCAAGAAGAAAAAAAGTGGGGGTTTTACGAGTTCTGTTGCAGCAGACATAAACACATCCTCCCAAAATCCCTGAATGAACAACGGAGCTCACAGCTCAGCACTGGAGCTCCTATAAAGCACAGACCATCTCCTCCAGCAGCTCTCTGACCCTGTATATCCAAAGAGTCACCCCCCAAAAAGGAGTAATCAGACTGACATTTGGCGGGCATCATTCTGGAACAAAGATACCAGAAGAAGAAACTTTTAGCATCCCTCACTATTCCGCAGGAGCTAGAGGTGAACCCCAGACAAGCAGGGCCTGGAGTGGACCTCAGCACTCATACAGCAGAGGGGCGAGACCATTAGAAGGAAAACTAAGTAACAGAAATACTTCATCATCAACAATCTGGGCGTCCACTCAGAGACCCAATAGAAAAATCAGCAACTAGTAAAACGACAGGTGGATAAATCCATAAAGATGGGAAGAAACCAGCGCAAAAAGGAGGAAAACACCCGAAACCAAAACACCTCACCTCCTACAAAGGACTAAAACTCCTCACCAGCAAGGGAACAAAGCTGGACGGAGAATGAGTGTGACAAAATGACGGAATCAGACTTCAGAAAGTGGATAATGAGAAACTTCAGTGAGCTAAAAGAACATGTTTTAAACCAGTGCAAACAAACTAAGAACCTTGAAGAAAGATTTGAAAAAAGATTCGAGGAAATGATAACAAGAATGGGCAACAAAGAGAGGAATATGGATGAATTGAAGAAGCTGAAAAAAAAACACGAGAATTTCGTGAAGCATGCACAAGTTTCAACAGACGAATTGACCAAGCAGAAGAAAGAATATCAGAAGTTGAAGATCAACTCAATAAAATAAAACGAGAAACCAAGATTAAAGAAAAAAGCACAAAAAGGAATGAACAAAATCTCCAAGAAATGTGTGAATATGTGAAGAGACCCAACCTACGTTGGATAGGTGTACCAGAATGTGATGAAGAGAAGGAATCCAAGCTGGAAAACTCTCTTTAGAATATTATCCAGGAAAATTTTCCCAACCTAGCAAGACAGGTCAATACTCAACTCCAGGAAATACAGAGAACACCACAGAGATACTCCGCAAGAAGAGCAACCCCGAGGCACATAATCGTCAGATTCACCAGGGTTGAAATGAAGGAGAAAATACTAAGGGCAGCCAGAGAGAAAGGTCGGGTTACCCACAAAGCGAAGCCCATCAGACTCACAGCAGATCTCTCGGCAGAGACTCTACAACCCAGAAGAGACTGGGGGCCAATATTCACCATCTTTAAAGAAAAGAACTTTCAACCCAGAATTTTATATCTAGCCAAACTGAGTTTAATAACTGAAGGAAAAATAAAATCCTTCACGAACAAGCAAGTACTCAGAGATTTTGTCACCACTAGGCCTGCTTTACAAGAGCTCCTGAAAGAGGCACTACAAATAGAAAGAAACAACCAGTACCAGCCATCCTAAAAGCATACCAAATGCTAAAGAGCATCAACAAAATGAAGAATGTCCATGAACAAATGGGCAATACAGCCAGCTAGCATCAAAATGGCAGTATCAAATTCACACATGACAATATTAACCCTAAATGGAAATGGGCTAAATACACCAATCAAAAGACACAGACTGGCAAATTGGATAAAATACCAAAACCCATTGGTGTGCTGTATCCAGGAAAACCACCTCACATGTAAGGATACAAGAAGGCTCAAAATAAAGGGATGGAGGAAGATTTACCAAGCAAATGGAGAGCAAAAAAAAGCAGGAGTTGCAATTCTCGTCTCTGATAAAATAGACTTTAAAGCAGCAAAGATCAAAAGGGACAAAGAAGGTCATTACATAATGGTAAAAAGATCGATACAATAAGAAGAGCTGACGATTCTAAATATACATGGACCCAATGCAGGAGCACCCAGATATATAAGGCAAGTTCTTAATGACTTACAAAGAGACTTAGACTCCCACATAATAATAGTGGGAGACTTTAATACTCCACTGTCAATATCAGACCGAGCAACCAGACAGAAAATTAACAAGGATAAACTCAGACCTGGAACAAGCAAACCTGATAGACATTTACAGAACTCTCCACGCCAAATCCACAGAATATACATTCTTCTCAGCACCACATCACACCTACTCCAAAATTGACCACATAATTGGAAGTAAAGCACTCCTCAGCAAATGCAAAACAACTGAAATTATAACAAACAGTCTCTCAGACCATAGTCCAATCAAGTTGGAACTCAGAATTCAGAAAATAACTCAGAACCGCACAGCTTCATGGAAACTGAACAACTGGATCTTGAATGTTGATTGGATAAACAATGAAATGAAGGCAGAAATAAAGAAGTTCTTTGAAACCAACGAGAACGAAGACACCGTACCAGAATCTCTGGGACACATTTAAAGCAGTCTGTAGAGGAAAATATATAGCAATAACTGCCCACATAAGAAGAGTGCAGAGATCCAAAATTGACAACCTATCGTCAAAATTCAAAGAGCTAGCGGAGCAAGATCAAAAAAGCTCAAAACCTAGCCAAAGACAAGAAATAACTAAGGTCAGAGCAGAACTGAAGGAGATAGAGACAAGAAAAACCCTTCAAAAAAAATCAATAAATCCAAGAGCTGGTTTTTCGAAAAGATCAACAAAATAGACAGACCACTAGCCAGACTGATAAAAAAGAAAAGAGAGAACAACCAAATAGATGCAGTAAAAATCGATAATGGGGAAATCATCACATATTCCACAGAAATTCAAACCATCATCAGAGAATACTACAAACAACTCCATGCACATAATCTAGTAAGCCAGGAAGAAATGGATAGATTTCTGGACGCCTGTGTCCTCCCAAGCCTAAACCAGGAGGAAGTCAAAACTATGAATAGACCAATAACAAGGTCTGAAGTTGAGGCAGCAATTAAGAACGGACCACACAAAAAAAGCCCAGGTCCAGACAGCTTCACAGCAGAATTCTGCCAGACACACAAAGAGGATCTGGTACCATTTCTTCTGAAATTATTCCAAATAATTCAAAAAGAGGGAACCCTTCCCAAATCATTTTATGAGAACAACATTATCCTGATACAAAAACCCGGCAGAGACTCAACAAGAAAAGAAATCTTCAGGCCAATATCCATGATAAACATAGATGCAAAAATCTTCGATAAAATACTGGCAAACCGATTGCAACAGCACATTAAAAAACTTATTCATCATGATCAAGTAGGATTCATCCCGGGGATGCAAGTCTGGTTCAACATATGCAAGTCTATAAATGTAAAGAAGCAAAAACAAAAACCACATGATTATCTCAATTGACGCAGAGAAGGCATTTGACAAAATTCAACAGCCCTTTATTCTAAACCCTCAATAAACTTGGTATTGATGGAACATATCTCAAAGTAATAAAAGCTATTTATGACAAACCAACAGCCAATATCATACTTTATGGGCAGAAACTGGAAGCATTCCCTTTGAAATCCCGTACGAGACAAGGATGCTCTCTCTCACTACTCCTATTCAACATAGTACTGGAAGATCTAACCAGAGCAATCAGGCAAGAAAAAGAAATAAATGATATTCAAATAGGAAAGGTGGAAGCTAAATTGTCTCTATTTGCAGACGACATGATAGTATACTTAGAAGACCCCATCACCTCAGCCCCAAAACTCCTCAAACTGATAAGCAACTTCAGCAAAGTTTCAGGATATAAAATCAATATTCAAAAATCACAAGCATTCCTATACACCAATAACAGACTTTAAGAGAACCGAATCAAGAACGAAATGCCATTCACAATTGCTTCAAAGAGAATAAAATACCTAGAAATAAAACACACAAGTAACTTAAGGGACCTCTTTAAGGAAAACTACAAACCACTGCTCAATGAAATAAGAGAGGACACAAACAGATGGAGAAACATTCCATGTTCGTGGTTAGGAAGAATCAATATCGTGAAAATGGCTATACTGCCCAAAGTACTTTACACAATCAACGCTACCCCTATCAATCTACCATTGAATTTCTTCACAGAACTGGAAAAAACCACCATGAACGTCATATGGAACCAAAAGAGAGCCCACATAGTCAAGTCAATTCTAAGCAAAAAGAACACAGCGGGAGGCATCACACTACCAGACTTCAAACTATACTACAAGTCTACAGTAATCAAAACAGCATGGTACTGGTACCAAAACAGAGATATAGACCAATGGAACAGAACAGAGGCGTCGGAGGCAACACAGCATATCTAAAACCATATAATCTTTGATAAACCTGACAAAAACAAGCAATGGGGAAAGGATTTTCTGTTTAATAAGTGGTGTTGGGAAAACTGGCTAGCCATGTGCACAAAGCAGAAACTGGACCTTTTCCTGACACCTTACACTAAAATTAACTCCAGCTGGATTAAAGACTTAAACATAAGACCTGGCATCATAAAAACCCTAGAAGTAAATCTAGGCAATACCATTCAGGACATAGGAGTAGGCAAGGACTTCATGACCAAAACATCAAAAGCATTGGCACCAAAAGCCAAAATAGACAAATGGGACCTAATCAAACTCCACAGCTTCTGCACGACAAAAGAAACAGTCACTGGAGTGAATCGGCAACCATCAGAATGGGAAAAAATCTTTGCAGTTTATGCATCTGAAAAAGGGCTGATATCCAGAATTTACAAAGAACTCAAACAGATTTACAGAAAAAAACAAAAAAGCCCATTCAAAAATGGGCAAAGGATATGAACAGACACTTTACAAAAGAAGACATATATAAGGCCAACTGACACGTGAAAAAATGCTCATCATCACTGGTCATTAGAGAGATGCAAATCAAAACCACATTGAGATACCATCTCACGTTATTTAGAATGGCGATCATTAAAAATCTGGAGACAGCAGATGCTGGAGAGGATGTGGAGAAAGAGGAACACTCTTACACTTTTGGGGGGAGTGTAACTAGTTCAACCATTGGGGAAGACAGTGTGGCGATTCCTCAAGGACCTAGAAATAGAAATTTCATTTGACCCAGCAATCCCCTTACTGGGTATATATCCAAAGGACTATAAATCATTCTACTATGAGGACACATGCACACGAATGTTCATTGCAGCACTGTTTACAATAGCAAAGTCCTGGAAACAACCCAAATGCCCATCGATGATAGACTGGACTGGGATAATGTGGCAAATATACATCATGGAATATTATGCAGCAATCCAAAATGATGAGTTTGTGTCTTTTGTAAGGACATGGATGAATCTGGATAACATCATTCTCAGCAAACTGACACAAGAACAGAAAAGGAAATACCGCATATTCTCACTCACAAGCGGGTGAGAAAAATGAGAACACATGGACACACGGAGGGGGTCTACTACACACTGGGTCTATCGGGGGGAATGTAGGAGAGACAGCGGGGAGGGCTGGGGAGGGGTAGCCTCGGGATAAATGCCAAGTGTGGGTGAAGCGGAGGAAGGCAACAAAACACACTGCCATGTGTGTACCTATGCAACTATCTTGCACGTTCTGCACATGTACCCCAAAACCTATAATGCAATAAAAATTTTAAAAATTAAAAAAAATAAGAAAGAAATTGGGAACAAAAAAAAAAAAAAGAAAGGAGCCATTCCAGGCAAGGGGATTTCAGGCGATGCATGGCAAGGAAATTTCAGGCAAGGCAAGAGAAGAGAAGGCAAGGCAATTCCAGACAAGAAAATTCCGGGCAAGAGAAGAAAATGCAATTCAAGGCAAAGCAAGGTAAGGCAAAACAATGCAAGGCAAGGCAAAGAAATTTCAGCTAAGGCAATTACTGGCTATGAAAGGCAAGGCAATTTCAGGCAATGTAATTGCCAGAAAGGCAAGTCCAGGCAAGGCAAGGCAAGAAAAGGCAGGGATGGCTATTTCTAGGCAATGCAATTTCAGCTAAGGCAAGGCAAGACAATTCCAGGCAATTCCAGTCAAGGCAAGGCAATACAATGCAAGGCAATCCAATTCTAGACAATGCAATTTCAGGCGACGAAAAGCAAGGCAAGGCAATTCAAAGTAAGGCAATTGCTGTCAAGGCAAGGCAAGACAAGGAAATTCCACGCAAGGCTATTCCATGGAAGGCAAGGCAGGGCAATTCCAGGACAGGAAAAGAAAGGCAATGCAAAAAAATTCCAGGCAAGGCAATTACAGTTAAGGCAAGAAGACAATTCCAGGCACGGCAATTCCAGGCAAGGCAATTCTAGGCAAGGCAAGGCAAGGCAATTCTAGGCAAGGCAAGGCAAGGCAAAACAAGGCAGTATAAGGCAATGTCAGGCAAGGTAATACCACGCAATGCAAAACAAGGGAAGGCAAGGCAAGGCAAGGCAATTGCAGAAAAAAACAAATTCAAGAAAGACAAGGCAAGACAAGGCAGAGAAAGGCAATTCCAGGCAAGGCAATTTTTGGTAAGGCAAGGCAAGGCAATTCCAGGGAAGGCAACTTTAGGCAATGCAAGGTAGGGCAATTCCAGGCAAGGAAATTGCTAGAAAGGCAATCCTGGGAGACTTAAGGCAAGAGTAGGCAGGGAAAGGCAATCCCACGCAAGGAAATTTCAGGGAAGACAAGGCTATTCTAGGCAAGACAAGGGAAGGCAATTCCAATAAAGGCAACTTTAGACAAGGCAAGGCAATGCAATTCCAGGCAAGAGAATTTCAGGCAAGACAAGACAACGCAGGTCAAGGCAACTCCAATCAAGGCAAGACAAAGCAAGGCTATTCCAGGCAAGGAAATTCCAGGAAATTCCAGACATGGAAATGCAAAATAATTACAGTTACAGAAATTCCAGGCAAAAAAAGGAAAGGGCAAGGCACGGAAATTTCAAGCAAGGCAAGGCAAAGAAAGGCAGGGCAATTGTAAACAAGGCAATTCCAGGCAATGCTGGGCAAGGGTATGTAGGGCAAGTCCAGGCAAGCCTCTTTTAGTCAAGGCAAGCCAATGCAAGGCAATTTCAAAAAAATTCATTTTAGTCACAGCAATGCAAGGTAAGGCAAGAAAATTCCAGGAAAAGCAAGGCCAGGCAGTGCAATTTTAGGCAGGGCAATTTCCAGCAAGGCAAGGTAAGGCAGGGCAATTTCATGCAGGGAAATTTCAGACAAGGCAAGGCAAGGCATTTCTAGGCAAGTCAATTTCAGCCAAGGGAAAGCTAGCAAAGGCAAGGCAATTTCAGACAGGGAAATTCCAGGCTAGGCAAGGCAAGGCAATACATGAAAATTTTTCAACAAGGCATGGAAATTCCAAGCAAGGCAACTTCTGGAAAGACAATGCAAAGCAATTTCAGACAAGGTATTTCTAGGCAAGGCAAAAAAAAAGCAATTCGAGGCAAGGCAATTCCAGGCAAGGTAAGGTAAGGCAAGTCAATTTCAGCCTAGGCATTTCCAGGAAAGGCAATTCCAGGCAAGACAAGAAAAGTTAAGACAATTCCAGGCAATACAGGAAAAAACAAAGCAAGGCAAAGAAATTTTAAAAAAGAAAATTTCTTTCAAGGCAAGTCCATGCAAGGAAATTCCAGGCAAGTAAATTCCAGGCAAGGCAGGGCAATTGCAGGAAGGGCAATTGGAAGCAAGGCAGGGCAAGGAAGTGAAATTCCAGGCAGAACAATTTCAGAATACGCAAGGCAAGGCAAGACAATTCTATGCAAGGCAATTCCAGGCAAGGCAAGGCAAGTCAAAGCAAGGCAATTCCAGACAGGGAAATTCCAGGCGAGGCAAGGAAAGGCAATGCAAAAAGATTCCCAGGAAGGCAAAAAAAATCCAGGCAAGGGAATTAAAGGCAAGGCAGGCCAATTCGAGGCAAGGTAATTCGAAGTAAAAAAAGGTAAGGCAAAACACGTTAATTTCAGGCAAGGCAGGGAAATTCTAAGCAAGACAATTTGAGGCAAGGCAAGGCAAGGCAAGGCAAGGCAAGTAAAGGCAAAAAATTGCAATTCCAGGCAAGGCGATTTCAGGTAAGGCCAGGCAAGGCAATTTTAGGCAAGGCAAGACAAGAAAAGGCAAAAAAAAATTCAGACAAGGAAATTGCAGGCATGGCAAGGAAAGGCAATTTGAGACAAGGCAATTCCTTTCAAGACAAGGTAAGTCAAGGCAATGCAATTTTAGGTAAGTCAATTTTAGGCAAAGCAAGGCAATTTCAGGCAAGGAAAGGCAAGTCAATTCCAGAAAAAACAAACCAAGATAAGACAAGGCAATTTTAGAAAAGGAAATTACAGGCAAGGCAAAGAAAGGCAATTCCAGGCAAGGCGAGGTAAGGCAAGACAAGGCAATTCTAGGCAAGGCAATTTCAGAAAAACAAGGCAATTTCAGGCAAGACAATTGCCGGAAATGAAATTTCAGGCAAGGAAAGGCAATACAAGGCAGGGAAAGGTATTTCCAGGCAAGGCAATTACAGCTAAGGCAAGGAAAGACAATTCCAGTAACAGCAAGGCAAGGCAATTCTAGGCAAGAAAATTCCAGGTGAGGAAAGGTAAGGCAAGGTAATTTGAAGCAAGGCAATTTCAGTAAACACAAGGCAAGATAAGACAATTCCACACAAGGCTGTTTTAGGGAAGGCAATGCAGGGCAATTCCAGGCAAGGAAAAGCAAGGCAATGCAAGGCAATTCCAGGTAAGGCAAGGCAAGATAATTCCAGGCAAAGAATTCCAGGCATTTAAATTCTAGGTAAAACACGTCAAGGCAAGGCAAGATAAGGCAATTCCAGGGAAGTTAATGTAAAGGAAGGCAAGGTAAGGCAATGCAATTCTAGTCAAGGCAATTGCAGGAATTGCAATTCCCAGCAAAGTAAGGCAAGAAAACGCAGAGAAAGGCAATTCCAAAAAAATTTAATTTTATGTTAGGCAAAACAAGGCAATTCCAGGGAAGGCAACTCCAGAAAATGCAAGGCAGGGCAATTCCAGGCAAAGCAAATCCAGAAAGATTAAAGCAAGAGAAGGCAGGTAAATGCAACTTCAGGCAAGACAATTCCAGTAACGCAAGGAAAGACAATTCCAGGGAAGGCAACTCCAGACAAGGCAAGGCAAGGCAATTCCAGGCAAGGCAAGAAGACACAGGGCAGGGCAATTCCAATCAAGACAAGGCAAGGTAATTTTATTCCAGTCAAGGCGATTCCAGGCAATGCAATGCAAGACAAGGCAAAAAAAAATTATGTAAGAAAATTCCAGGCAAGGCCAAAAAAAAAAGAACATGCCAGGCAAGGCAATTTCAGGCAAGACAAAGCAATGCAATTCAAGGCAATTCCCATCAAGACAATTCCAGGCAATGAAAGGCAAGGCAAGACAAAAAAATGGAAGGCACAGCAAGGCAGGGCAATTCTAAGCCAGGCAAGGCATGGAAAGTGTATGTAGGGAAAATCCAGGCAAGACTCTTTTAGGCAAGGCAAGGCAAAGCAAGGCAGTTTTAGAAAAGTCAATTTTAGGCACGGCAAGGCAAGGCAAGGCAAGACAATTTCAAAAAAGGCCAGGCAAGGCAAGGCAGAGCAATGCAGGACAAATTTAAGCCAGGCAAGGCATGGCAAGTGTATGTAGAGAAAATCCAGGCAAGGCTCTTTTAGGCAAGGCAAGGCAAAGCAAGGCAGTTTCAGGAATGTCAATTTTAGGCATGGCACGGCAAGGCAAAACAACTCCAAAAAAGTCAAGGCAAGGCAGAGAAATTCCAGGCAGAGATAATTCAGGCAAGGCAAGGCAGGGCAACCAGGCAGGGCATTTCCAGACATGAAAAGTCAAGGCAAGGCAATTCCAGACAGGGCAAATCCAGGCTAAAAAAGGCAAGGGAATTTTAGACAAGGTATTTTCAGGAAAGGCAAGGAAAGGCAACTTGAGGCAAGGCCATTCCAGTCAAGGCAAGGGAAGGCAATTTCAAACAAGACAAGGCAAAACAAGGCAGGGAAAAACAATTCCAGGCAAGGTAATTTTAGCTAAGGCAAGGCAAGGCAATTCCAGTCAAGGCAAGGTAAGACAATGCAAGGCAAGGTAATTCTAGGGAAGACAATACCAGGCGAGGAAATGCAAGGCAAGACAAATCAAAACAAGGCATCTCCATTCAAGGCAAGGCAACACAAGGCAAGTACAGGCAAGGCTATTCCAGGGAAGGCAAGGCAGGGCAATTCCAGGTAAGAAAAAGCAAGGCAATGCAAGGCAATTCCAAGAAAGGAAATTCCAGGCAAGGAAATACTAGGCTAGGCAAGGCAAGGCAAGGCAAGGCAATGGAAGGGAAGGCAGTGCAATTCTAGGCAAGGAAATTTCAGGTAAGGCAGGGTAAGACAATGTAGGACCATTCCAGGCAAGGCTCTTTTATGCAAGGCAAGGCAACACAAGACAATTTCAGGAAAGTCAATTTTATTCATGGCAAAACAAGGCAAGGCAAGGAGAGTCAATTCTAGGTAAGGCAATTTCAGGCCAGGTAAGTCAAGGCAAGGCAATTTCAGCCTAGGCAATTTCAGGCAATGAAAGGAAAAACAAGGAAAGGCGAGGAAATTTCAGGAAAGGCAAGGCAAAAAATTTCCAGGCAGGGCAATTTCAGGGAAGGCAACTCTATGCAAAACAAGGCAAGGCAAGGCAGGTTAAGGCAAGGCAAGGAAGGTTAAGGTAAGGCAGGTCAAGACAAGGTGAAGAAAGGCAATTTCAGAAAAGGCAATTTTAGGTCAAACAAGACAAGGCAATTCCAAAAAAGGCAACTCCCTGCAAGGCAAGGCAGAACATTTTCAAGCAAGGCAATTGCCAGAAACTCAAATCCAGAAAAATTAAGGCAAGGGAAGGCAGGGAAAGGCAATCCCAGGAAAGGCAATTCCAGGTAAGGCAAGGCAAGACAATTCCAAGGAAGGAAACTCCAGACAAGACAAGGCAATGCAAGACAATGTAAGGCAAGGCAATTCCAATCAAGGCAAGGCAAGTCAAGTCTATTCCAGGCAAGACAATTCCAGGTAATTCAAGACAAGACAAGGCAAAAATATTCCAGGTAAGGAAATTCCAGGCAAGGCCAGGAAAGGCAAGGCAATAGAAAAACATTCCAGGCAAGGTAATTTTAGGCAAGGCAATGCAAGACAATACCAGGCAAGGCAAGACAAAAACAGGCAAGGAAAGGCAAGGCAAGGCGAGGCAGGGAAATTCTAAGCAAAACAATTCCAGGAAAGGCAGGGCAAGTGTATGTAGGGAGATTCCAGGCAAGGCTCTTTTAGGCAAGGCAAAGCAAAGCAAGGCAATATTAGGAAAGTCAATTTTAGGCATGCCAAGGCAGGGAAAGGCAAGGAAATTACAGGAAAGGCAAGGTAAGGCAGGACAATTTCAGGCAGGGAAAACTTAGGCAAGGCAAGACAAGGCAGGGCAATTTCAGGCATGGCATTTTCTTACAAGGCAAGACAAGGCAAGGCAATTCTAGGCAAGGTAATTTCAGGCAAAGCAAAAGAAGTCAAGGCAAGGCAATTCCAGACAGGGCAATTTCAGGCAAGGCAAGGCAAGGCAATTCCAGACAAAGTGTTTCCAGGAAAGGCAAGGAAAGACAATTACAGGCAAGGCAAGAAAAGAATTTCAGGCAAGGCAAGGCAAGGCTATTCCAGCTAAGGCAAGGCAATTCCAGGCAAGGCAATACCAGTCAAGACAACATATGACAACACAAGTCAAGGCAATTCTAGGCAATGCAATTCCAGGCGAGGAAATACAAGGCAAGACAATTTGAAACGAGGAAACTCCATTCAAGGCAAGTACATGCAAGGCTATTACAGAAAAGGCAAGGCAGGGTAATTTCAGGCAAGGAAAACAAAGCAAAGCAAGGCAATGCAATGCAAGGCAATTACAAGCAAGGAAATTCCAGGCAAGGCAATTTTAGGCTAGGTAAGGCAAGGCAGGTGAGGGCAGTGCAATTCTAGGCAAGGCAATTTCAGGCAAGGCAGGGCAAGGCAGAGCAAGGCAATGTAGGGCAAATACAGGCAAGGCTCTTTTAGGGAAGACAAGGCAAAGCAACGCAAGACAATATCAGGAAGGTCAATTTTAGTCATGGTAAAACATGGCAAGACAAGAATAGTCAATTTCAGGCAAGGTAAGGTAAGGCAAGGCAATTTCAGCCTAGGCAATTCCAAGCAATGCAAGTCAAGGAAAGGCAATTTCAGGAAAGGCAAGTCAAGACAATTCCAAGCAAGGCAAATCTATGCAAAACAAGACAAGGCAAGGCAAGTTAAGCCAAGGAAAGGCAATGCAATTCTAGGCAAGGCAATTGCATAAAAGGCAATTTCTGGCAAGGCAAGACAAGACAAGGCAGAGAAAAAAACATTCCAAGCACGTTAATTTTATGTAAGGCAAAACAAGGCAATTCCGTGAAAGTCAATTTCAGGTAAAGAAAGGCAAGGCAATTCCAGGCAAGGCAGTGAAATTCCAGGGAGAGAAATTTCAGGCAAGGTAAAGCAAGGAAGGTCAGTTCCGAGGAAGACAAAACAAGGCAATTATAGGCAAGGCAATACAAGGCAAGGCAAGGGAAGCGAAGGTTAAAACAATCCCGGACAGGGCAATTTCAGGCTAGCAAAAAAAGGCAAAGCAAACAAAATTCCAAACAAGGCAAGGCAATTTTAGCCTAGGCAATTCCATGCAATGCAAGACAATCCAAGGCAAGGCAAGGCAATTTCAGGAAAGGTAAGGCAAGACAATTCCAGGCACGGCAATTCCAGGAAAAGTAAGGCAAGATAATTCCAGGCAAGGCACTTCTATGCAAAACAAGGCAAGGCAAGAAAAGGCAATAACAGGGAAGGCAATTCCAGAGAAGGCAAGGTAAGAAAAGTCAAGGCAAGGCAAGGCAATTTTAGGAAAGGCAATTGCAGAAAAGGCAATTTCTGGCAAGACAAGGCAAGACAAGGTAAAGTAAGGCAATTCAAAAAAAGAAAATTTTAGTTTAGGTAACACAGGTAATTCCAACGAACACAACTCCAGGAAATGCAAGGCAGGGCAATTCCAGGCAAGGAAAGTGCTGGAAAGGCAATTCCAAATGAAATACGGCAAGAGAAGGCAGGGAAATGGCAATTCCGGGCAAGGCAATTCCAGGTAACACAATGCAAGGCAATTCTAAGAAAAGTAACTCCAGACAAGGCAAAACAAGGCAATTTCAGGCAAGGCAAGACAACGCATGGCAAGGCAATTCAAATAAAGACAAGGCAAGGAAAGGCAAGTCTATTCCAGGAAAGGCAATTCCAGGCAATGCAAGGTAAATCAAGGCAAAAAACTTCCATGTAAGAAAATTCCAGGCAATGCAAAGAAAGGCAAGCCAAAGGAAGGACATTCCAGGCAGGGCAATTTCAGGCAAGGCAAGGAAATGCAATGCAAGGCAAATCCAAGCAAGAAAATTTCAGACAAGGCAAGGCAGGGCAATTCTAAGCAAGGCAAGGCAGGGCAATTCTAAGCAAGGCAAGGCAGGGCAAGTGTGCATAGGAAAACCCCAGGCAAGGCTCTTTTAGGCAAGACAAGGCAAAGCAAAGCAATTTCAGGAAAGTCAATTTTAGGTACGGCAAGGAAAGGCAAGGCAAGACACGGCAGGGCAATTCCAGGCATGACATTTCCTGTGAAGGCAAGGCAATTCCAGGCAAGGCAAGGCAAGGCAAGGCAATTCCAGACAGGGCAATTTCAGGCTAGGCATAACAAGGGAATTCCAGACAATGTATTTCCAGGAAAGACAAGGAAAGGCAATTCGAGGCAAGGCAATTCCAGTCAAGGCAAGAGAAGGCAATTCTGGGCAAGACAAAGCAAGATAAGGCGGGGAAGAACAATTTCAGCCAAGAAAATTCCAGGTAATGCAAGGCAAGGCGATTCCAGGCAAGGCAATTCCAGTCAAAGCAAGGCAATTCTAGTCAAGGCAATAGCAGGAGAGGAAACGCAAGGCAAGGCAATTCAAAACAAGGCAACTTCATTCAATGCAAGGCAAGGCAAGGCAAGTACAGGCAAGACTACTCCAGGGAAGGCAAGTCAGGGCAATTCCAAACAAGAAAAAGCAAGGCAAGGCAAGGCAATGTAATGCAAGGCAATTCCAAGCAAGGAAATTCCAGGCAAGGCAAGGCAAGGCAATTCCAGGCATGGCTTTTTTAGGTACGACAAGGCAACGCAAGACTATATCAGCAAAGTCAATTTTACACACGACAAGACAAGGCAAGGAGAGTCAATTCCAAGCAAAGCAATTTCAGTCAAGGCAAGGCAAGGCAAGTTCAGTCTAGGCAATTCCAAGCAATGCAATGCAATGCAAGGCAAGGCAAGGCAATGCAATTCCAGGCAAGACAATTTCATGCAAGACAAGGCAATGGAAGGCAATTCTGGGAAAGTCAATTCCAGCAAGGAAAGGAAAGGCAATTCCAGGCAAGGCAATACCAAACAAGGCAAGGCAAGGCAATTCCAGTCAAAAAAATTCCCGGCAAGGTAAGTCCATGCAAGGCAATTCATGGCAAGTAAATTCCAGGCAATGCTAGACAAGGAAATTGCAGGCAAGGCAAATTAAGGCAAGGCAAGGCAAGGTGAGGCAACTGCAGGCAAGGGAAGGAAAGGCAAGGCAGGGCAATTCCAGGCAAAGAAAAGCAAGGCAAGGAAATGTAATGCAAGGCAATTCCAAGCAACTAAATTTCAGTCAAGGCAAGGCGAGACAAATCTAGGCTAGGCTAGGCAAGGCAAGAAAAGGGAATGCAGTGAAATTTCAGGCAAGGCAAACACATGCAAGGCAAGGAAAGATAATGCAAGGAAATTCTGGGAAAGTCAATTCCAGACAAGGAAAGGCAAGGTAATTTTAGGCAACACCAGAAAAGGCAAGGCAAATCCAGGCAAGACAAGGCAATCCCAGGCAAGAAAATTCCTGGCAAGGCAAGTCAATACAAGGGAATTCCAGGCAAGTAAATTCCAGGCAAGGTTTGATAGGCGAATTGTGGGCAAGGCACATCCAGGCAAGGCAAGGCAAGGCAAAGAAATTTCAGGCAATGTAAGGCAAGGCAGGGCAATTGAAGGCAGAGAAGTTTCAGGCAAGGCATGGCAAGGCAGGGCAATTCTAGGCAGGGCAACTCCATACAACGCAAGGCAAGGCAAGACAATTTTAGGCAATGCAACTTTAGGCAAAACAAGGAATGGCAAAGCAAGGCAATTCCAGACAGGGCAATTCCAGACTAGGCAAGAAAAGGCAATGAAAGAAAATTCCCAGCGAGGCAAAAACGTTCCAGGCAAAAGAATTCAAGGCAAGGCAAAACAAGGCAAGGCAGACCAAATCCTGGAAAGACAATTCGAGGTAAGGTAAATCAAGGCAAAGCAGGGAAATTCCAGGCAATGCAATTCGAGGCAAGGCAAGGCAGGAAAATTCCAAGCAAGGCAATTTGAGTCAAGGCAAGGCAAGGCAAAAGAAGGCAAACCCAGACAAGGCGATTACAGGCAAGGCAAGACAAGACAATTTCAGGCAAGGCAAGAAAATACAAGGCAAGGCAATTTCAGGCAAAGCAATACATGGCAATGCAAGACAATGCAATTCCGGGCAAAGAAATTGCCAGAAAGGCAATTCCAGGCAGAACAAGGCAAGACAAGGCAGGGAAAGGTATTTTCAGGCAAGGCTATTTCAGCTAAGGCAAGGCAAGAGAATTTCAGTCACGGCATTTCCAGTCAAGAAAAGGCAAGAAACGGCAACACAAGGCAAGGCTATTTTAGGCAAGGAAATTTCTGGCAAGGAAAAGCAAGTCAAAAGTATTCAAAGCAAGGCAATTCCACTCAAGGCAAGGCAAGACAAGGCAATTTTACACAAGACTATTCCAGGGAAGGCAAGACAGAGCAATTCCAGGCAAGGAAAATCAAGGCAATGCAATAAAATTCCAGACAAGGCAATTTTAGGTAAGGCAAGGCAAGATAGTTCCAGGCAAGGCAATTCCAGGCAAGCCAATTATAGGCAAGGCAAGACAAGGCAATGCCAGGCAAGGCAATTTTAAGCAAGGCAAGAAAAAAGAATGCAAGGCAAGGCAATGCAACTTTAGGCAAGGTAATTGCAGGAAAGGCAAGGCAAGACAAGGCAGAAAATGTTAATTCCAGGCAATGCAATTCCAGCTAAGGCAAGGCAAGAAAATTCCGGGCAAGGCAATTTCAGTCAAGGGAAGGCAAAACAACGCAAGGTAAGGCAAGGCAATTCTAGGCAAGGCAATTTCAGGCGAGAAAAGGCAAGGCAAGGCAATTGGAAGCAAGCAATTCCAGTGAAGAGAAGGTAAAATAAGGCAATTCCAGGCAAGGCTATTCCAGGGAAGGCAAGACAGGGCAATTTCAGGCAAGAAAAGCAAGAAAATGCAAGGCAGTTCCAAGCAAGACAATTTCAGGTAAAACAAGGCAAAACCATTCCAGGCAAAAAAATTCCAGGAAAGGTAAATCAAGGCAAGGCAAGTAAAGGCAAAGAAAGGAAAGTCAAGGCAGGGCAATTCTAAGCAAGGCAATTCCAGACAAAGCACGGAATGTGTATGTAGAGATATTTCAGGCAAGACTCTTTTAGGCAAGGCAAGGCAATGCAAGGCAATTACAGGAAAGGAAAGGCAAGGCAGGACAATTCTAGGCAGGGAAATTTCTGGCAAGGCAAGGCAAGGCAGAATAATTCCAGGCAGGGCAATTGCAGACAGAAAAAGGCAGGAAAAGGCAATTTTAGGCAAGCCAATTCCAGGAAAGTTAAGCAAGTCAAGGCAAGGCAATTCCAGACAGGGCAACTCCAGGCTAGGCAAGGCAAGGCCATGGAAGAAAATTTTCAGCAAGGCATGGAAAATCCAAGCAATGCAATTTTAGGCAAGGCAAGGCAAGGCAAGGGAATTTCAGGAAAGGCAATTCCAGGCGAGGCAAAGCAAGGCAAAACATGGCCATTCCAGGTAAGGCAGGCCAATTCCAGGCAAAATAATTCGAGGTAAGAAAAGACAAGGCAAAGAAGGGCATTTCCAGGCAAAGCAATTCAAAGCAAGGCAAGACGAAAATTTCAAGTGAGGCAATTCGAGGCAATGCAAGGCTAGGCAGAAAGGGCAATTTCAGGCAAGGCAATTTCAGGCAAGGCAAGTCAAGGCAATTAAAGGCAAGACAACTTTACACAAGGTAATTCCAGGCAAGGCAAAAAAAGGCAAATCCAGGCTAAGAAAAGTAAGTTAAAACAATGCAATTATAGGCAAGACAATTCCAGACAAGGCAAGTCAAGGCAAAACAAGGCAATTCCAGGCAAAGCAATGCAAGACTGGGCAATTCCAGGCAGGGCAATTTTACACAAGAAAATGGAAGGCAATTCTAGGCAAGGCAATTCCAGGCAAAGCAAGGCAAGCCAAGGCAAGACAATTCCAGACAGGTCAAATCCAGGCTAGTCAAGGCAAGGCAATGCCAGAAAACTCCTGGTAAGTCAAGAAAATTTTAGTCATGGCAATTTCAGGGAAGGCAAAGCATGGCAATTACAGGCAAGGGAATTTCAGCAAGGCAAAATAAGGCAAGGGAGGCCAATTCCAGGAAAGGTAATTCGAGGTAATAAAAGGGAAGGCAAAGCAGGGACACCCTTGACAAGGCAATTTGAAACAAGGCAAGGAAGGTAAATTGCAAAGAAGGCAATTCGAGGCAATGCAAGGCAAGGCAAAAAAGGGCGATACCAGGCAAGGCTATTTCAGGCAAGGCAAGGCAATTCCAGGCAACGCAATACAAGGCAAGGCAAAGCAGTGAAAATTCAAGCAAGGCAATTTGAGACAAGGCAAGAAAAAGCAGGGAAGCACAAAGCCAGGCATGGCAGTTCCAGATAAAGAAAGACAAGGCAATTCTAGGAAAGGCAAGGCAAGACAAAGTAATTCCAGGCAAGGCTATTCCAAGGAATAAAAGGCAGGGCAATTTCCGGCAAGGGAAAAAAAGCAACACAAGGAAATGCAATGAAAAGCAATTGCAAGCAAGGAAATTCCACACAAGGCAAGGCAAGGCAATTACAAGCAAGGAAATTCTAGGCAAGACAACTGCAGGCAAGGCAGGGAAAGTCAATGTAGGGCAATTCCAGGCAAGGCTCCTTTAGTCAAGGCAAGGCAATGCAAGGCAATTTCAGGAAAGTCAACTTTAGGCATGGCAAGGCAAGACAAGGCAAGGCAAGGCGAGGCAATTCCAGGCAAGGCAATTTTATCAAGACAAGGCAAGGCAAGGCAAGAAAATTCCAGGTAAGACAACTCAAGGCAAAGCAATCCCATGAAAGGAAAGGCAAGGCAATTAAAAGCAATTATAAATAGTCAATTCCAGGCAAGAAAAAACAAGGCAATGCAAGGCAACTCTGGGAAAGTCAATTCCAGGCAAAGAATGGCAAGACAATTCTAGGCAAGGCAAAACAAGGTAGCACATTTCCAGGCAGAGAAATTTTAGGCAAGATAATGCAAGGCAGGTTAGTTTCTGGGAAGACAAGGCAAGGCAAGGCAAAAAATTCCAGGTAGGGCAATACCAGGTTAGGAAAAGCAAGGCAATGCAAAAATAATCCAGAAAAGAAAAGGCAAGGCAACAAAAGGCAAGGCAAGGCAATTCAAGGCAATTCCAGGAAAGTCAATTTTAGGCACGGCAAGGCAAGGCAAGGCAAGGCAATTTCAGGAAATGCAAGGCGAGGCAGGGCAATTCTAGGCAGGACAATTTCTGCCAAGGCAAGGCAAGCAGGGCAATTACAGACAAGGCAAGGCAAGGCAATTGCCAGAAAGGCAAGCAAGCCAAGGCAAGACAATTACAGACAGGATAACTTTAGGCTATGCAAGGCAAGGCAATGGAAGAAAATTTCCAGTAAGGCATGGAAATTCCAAGCAATACACGTTCAGGCAAGGCAAGTTAAGGGAATTCCAGGCAAGGAAATTTCAGGCAAGGCAAAGCCAGGCAAGGCAGGCCAATTCCAGGCAAGGTAATTTCAATTAAGAAAAGGCAAGGCAAAGCAGGGCAATTCCAGGCAAAGCAATTGAGGCAAGGCAAGGCATGCAGGGAAATTCCAAGCAAGGCAATTCCAGGCAAGGCATTGCAAGGATATTTAGGGCAATTTTAGACAAGACTCTTTTAGGCAAGGAAAGGCTATGCAATGTAATTTCAGGAAAGTCAATTTTAGGCGCCACAAGGCAAGGCAATTCCAGGAAAGCAAAACAAGGCAGGCAAATTCCAGGCAGGGAAATTTAAGGTAAGGAAAGGCAATGCAGGGTAATTCCAGGCAGGGCAATTCCAGACAGGGCAAGGCAAGCCAAGAAAATTCTAGGCATGGCAATTCCAGGTAAGACAAGGCAAGCTAAGGCAAGACAATTCTAGATAGGGAAATTCCTGGCTAGCCATGGCAAAGCAATGCAGGAAAATTTCCAACAAGGCATGGAAATTTGAAGCAAGGCAATTTCAGGCAAGGCAAGGAAAGGAAAGGCAATTCCAGACAAGATATTTTCAGAAAGGTACAAAAAGGCAATTTGAGGTAAGGCAATTCCAGTCAAGGCAAGGCAATGCAATTTTAGGCAAAGCAATTTCAGGCAAGGCAAAGCAATGCAAGGCAGGGCAATTACAGGCAACGCAATTTCAGTAAGGGCAAGTTAAAAAAAAAGGCAAGGCAAGGCAATTCAAAGCAAGGCAATTCCAGGCGAGAAAAAGCAAGGCAAACGAATTTAAAACAAGGCAAATACAGTCAAGGGAAAGCAAAACAAGGCAATTCCACACACGGCTATTCCAGGGACGGCAAGGCCGGGAAATTCCAGGCAAGGAAAAGCAAGGCAAGGCAAGGCAATGCAGTGCAAGGCAATGCCAAGCAAGAAAATGTCAGGCAATGCAAGACAAACCAGGCAAGACAATTCTAGGCTAGGCAAGGAAAGTCAGCGCCATTCTAAGCAAGGCAATTTCAGGCAAAGCAAGGCAATTCCAGACAAGGCAATTCCAGGCAAGACTGGGCAATACAATGTAGGATAATTCCTGGCAAGTCTTTTTTACGCAAGGCAAGGCAAGGCAAGACAATTCCAGAAAAGTCAATTTTAGGCATGGCAAGGCAAGGAAGGCAAGGAGAGTCAATTTCACGTAAGGCAATGCAAGTCAAGTCAAGACAAAGCAATTTCAGGCAACACAAGGAAATGCAAGGCAAGCTAAGGCAATTCCAGGCAAGACAATTTTAGGCAGGGCAATCCCATGCAAGAAAAGGCAAGGCAATGCATGTCAATTCCGAAAAAGTCAATTCCAGGCAAGGCAAGGCAAGGTAAGGCAGTGCAATTCCAGGCAGAATAATTTCAGGCAAGGTAATGCAAGGCTGGTCAATTCCCGGCAAGACAAGGCAAGGCAATAATAGGCAAGGCAATTCCAGGTGGGTCAAGGCAAGCCAAGGCAAAACAATTTCAGACAGGGCAATTCGAGGCTAGGAAAAGCAAGGCAATGAAAAAAATTTCAGGCAAGGCAAGGCAGTATCAGGCAAGGCAAGGCAAAGAAAGTCAAGGCAAGGAAAGACAAGGCAATTCCAGGCAAGGCAAAGCATGGAAAGGCAAGGCAAGGCAAGAAAAGGCAAATCCAGGCAAGACAGTTCCACACAAGGCAAGGCAAGAAAATTTTAGGCTAGGCAATTTCAGAAAAGGCAACTCGAGGTAAAACAAGGCAAGACAAGGCAATTCCCGGCAAGGCAATTCCACATAAGGCAAGGCAGGGCAATTCCAGGAAAGGCAAATCCAGGCAAGGCAAAACAACGCAAATCCAGAAAAGGCAACTCTAGACAAGGCAAACAAGGCAATTCCAGGCTTGGAAATTCCTGGAAAGGCAAGGGAATTTCAGGAAAGGCAATTCCAGGCAAGGCCAAATAAGTCAAGGCAATTTTAGGAAAGGCAAGAGAAGGCAAGGCAAGGCAAGACAATTTCAGGCAAGAAATTCCTGGCAAGACACGTGAATGCAAGGCAACTCAAGACAAATAAATTCCAGGTAAGGCTAGGCAACAAAATTGCAGGCAAGGTAAATGCTGGCAAAGCAATTCAAGGCACAGCAATTCCAGACATGGCAAGGTAAGTCAGGGCAATTGCAGGCAGGGCAATTTAAGGCAAGGCAAGGCAGGAATGGGCAGTTTTAGGCAGATAAATAAAAGACAATGCAAGGCAAAACAACACAATTATAGGCAAGGCAATTCCAGGCAAGGCAAGGCAAAGAAAGTAAAGGTAAAAAAAAGGCAAGGCAATTTCAGGCAAGGCAATTCCAGGCAGGGCAATTCTAGGCAAGGCAAGGAAAGGAAAGGTAAGGCAAGGCAAGACAAGGCAAATCCAGCAAGGCAGTTCCAGGCAAGGCAAGGCAAGGCAATTTCAGGCTAGGCAATTGCAGGAAAGGCAATTCCAGGCAGAACAAGGCAAGACAAGGCAATTTCAGGCAAGGCAATTTTACATAAGTCAAGGCAGGGCAATTCCAGAAATGGAAATTCCAGGCAAGGAAAGGCAATTCCAGGAAAGGCAATTCCAGGCAAGGCCAAATAAGTCAAGGCAATTCCAGGCAAGGCAAAGCAAGGCAATTCCAGGCAAAAAAAATTCCTGGCAAATCTAGGCAAGGAATATTCAGGCAAGGTAAATGCAGGCAAGGAAAGGCAATTCCAGGCATGGCAAGGCAAAGCAGGGCAATTGCAGGCAGAGAAATTTTAGGCAAGGCAAGGCAAGGCAGGGCAATTCCAGACAATGCAGGGAAAGGCAAGACAATACTAGGCAAAACAATTCCAGGCAAGTCAAGGCAAGGCAAGCCAAAGCAAGGCAATTACAGACAGGGCAATTCCAGGCTAGGCAAGGAAAGGCAATGCAAGAAAATTTTCAGCAAAACAAAAAAATTTCAGTCAAGATAACTCAAGGCAAGGCAAAACAAGGCAAGGCAGGCAAACTCCAGGCAAGGCAATTCGAGGCAATGTAAGGCAAAGGAAGGCATGACATTTCCAGGAAATGGAAAACAAGGCAAGGCAGACCAATTTTCAGCAGGGCAATTTGAAGCAAGAAAAGGCAAGGCAAAGCAGAGCAATTCCAGGCAAAGCAATTGGAGGCAAGGCAAAGCAGTGAAATTTCAAGCAAGGCAATACGAGGCAAGACAAGGCAAAAAAGCGCAATTCCAGGGAAAGCGATTTCAGGTAAAGCAAGGCAAGTCAATTCAAGGCAAGCCAAGGCAAGGCAAGCCAAGGCAAGGCAGTTTTAGACAACGAAATTTTAGGCAAGACAAGGAAAAGCAATTCCAGGCAAGGCAAGGTAAGAAAGGCAATGCAACTCTATGCAAGGCAATTCCAAGCAAGACAAGGCAATTTTAGTCAAGGCAATTCCTGGCAATGCAAGGCAAGGCAATTTCAAGCAAGGCAACTACCAGAAAGGAAATTCCAGGCAAAGCAAGAGAAGACAATACAGGGAAAATTATTTTCAGAAAGGGCAATTCCAGCTAAGGCAAGGCAAGACAATTTCAGCCAAGGCAATTCCAGTCAAGGCAAAGCAAGGCAATGCAAGGCAAGGCAATTCTAGGCAATGAAATTGCAGGCGAGAAAAGGCAAGACAAGACAATTCAAAGCAAGGCAATTCCAGTCAAGTCAAGGCAAGACAAGGCAATTCTGTGCAAGGCAATTACAGGGAAGGCAAGGCAGGGCAATTCCAGGCAACGAAAAGCAAGGCAATGCAGGGCAATTTTAGGCAATGCAATTCCAGGGAAGGCAAAGCAAGACAATTCCAGAAAATGCAATTCCAGGCAAGGCAATTGTAGGCAAGGGAATGCAAGGTAAGACAAGGCAAGGCAAGGCAATGCAAAGCAAGACAAGACAATTCCAAACAAGAAAACTGCAGGCAAGAAAAGGCAAAACAAAAAAAGGCATGGAAATACTAAGCAAGGAAATTCCAGGAAAGTCAGGGCAAGAATATGTAGGGCAATTCCAGGCAAGGTTGATTTAGGAGAGGAAAGATAATGCAAGGCAATTTCAGGAAAGTCAATTTTAGGAGGGCAAGGCAAGGCAATTCCAGAAAAGGGAAGACAAGGCAGAGCAATTCCAGACAAGGCAATCCCAGAATAGCCAAGGCAAGGCAAGGCAATTCTAGGCAGGGCAATTGGAGGCAAGGCAAGACAAGACAAGGCAATACCAGAGAAGGTAATTCCAGGCAAGGCAAGAAAATGCAATTCCAGGCAAGGCAATTCCAGACGAGGAAAGGCAAGGCAAGGCAATTCGAAACAAGGCAACTCCAGTCAAGGAAAGACAAGACAATGGAATTCCACGCAAAGCTATTCCAGAAAAGGCAAGGCAGGGCAATTCCAGGTAAGAAAAAGCAAGGGAAAGCAAGGCAATTTAATGCAAGGCAATTTCAAGCAGGAAAATTCCAGGCAAGGCAGGACAAGGTAACCCAAGGCTAGGCAAGGCAAGGGAAGGGAATGCAGCATAATTCTTGGCCAGGCAATTCCAGGCAAGGCAGGGCAAGGCAATGTAGGGCAATTCTAGGCAAGGCTCTTTTAGGCAACGCAAGGCAATTTTAGGAAAGTCAATTTTCGGCATGGCAAGGCAATGCAGGCAAGGCAAGGCAAGACAAAAAGAGGCAATTCCAGGCAATGCAATTCCAGTGAAGGCAAGGCAAGGCAATTCCAGGCTAGAAAATACCAGTCAAGGCAAGGCAAGGCAACCCAAGGCAACGCAAGGCAATTCCCGGCAAGACAATTCAATTCAAGTCAATCCCATTCCAGAAAAGGCAAGGCAATGCAAGGCAATTGCAGAAAAGTCAATTCCAGGCAAGGCAAGGCAACGCAAGGGAAGGCAATTCCAGGCAAGGAAAGACAAGACAAGGCAAGGCAATTCCAGACAAGTTAATTCCAAGAAAGGCAAGGAAAGGTAATTTGAGGCAAGGAAATCCCAGGGAAGGCAAGGGAAGGCAAGGTTAGGCAACGCAATGCAATTCTAGGCAAGGCAATTCCAGTCAAGGCAAGATAAGGCAACTCAAGGCAAAGCAATTCTAGGCAAGGCAATTCCAGGTGAGGAAAGGCAAGGCAAGGCATTTCTAAACAAGGCAACTTCAGTCAAAGCAACATAAGATAAGACAATTCCACGCAAGGCTATTCCATGGAAGGCAAGGCAGGGGAATTTCAGGCAAGGCTTTTTTAGGTAAGGCAAAACAAGACAATTTCAGAAAAGTCAATTTTAGGTACAGCAAGGTAAGGCAAAACATGGCAAGGGGTTTCAATTCCAGGCAAGACAATTTCAGGCAAGGCAAGGCAAGGTAATTTCAGGCTAGGTAATTCCAGGCAAGGCAACGTAACCCATGGCAAGCTAAGAAAATTTTAGGCGACAATTTCAGGCAAGACAATTATTGGCAAGGCAATCCCATGCAAAGAAAGGCAAGACAATGGAAGGTAATTTCGGGAACATCAATTTGAGGCAAGGAAAGACAAGGCAATTCAAGGCAAGGCAGTGCAAGGCAACTTGAGGCAAGTAAATTAAAGGAAAAACTAGGCAAGAAAACTGCAGGCAAGGCAAACCCAGGCAAGACAATGTAAGGCAAGGCAATTCCAGGCAACGCAAGGCAAGACAGGGCAATTGCAGGCAAGGAAATTTCAGGCAAAGAAAGGCAAGGCAGGGCAATTACAGGAAGGCCAATTCCAGAAAATCCAAGGCAAGGCAAGACAATTCTAGGCAACGCAATTCCAGGAATGGCAAGGTAAGCAAAAACAAGGCAATTTCAGACAGGGAAATTCCAGGCTAGGCAGGAAAAGGCAATGCAAGAAAATTTCCAGCAAGGCAAAAAATTCCAGGCAAGGAAATTCAAGGCAAAACAAAACAAGTAATGCACGCCAATTCCAGGCAAGGCAATTCGAGGTAAAAAAAAAAAAAAAGGCAAGGCAAAGCAGGGCAATTCCAAGCAAGGCAATTCGAGGCAAGGCAAGGCATGGCACAAAATCACAATTGCAGGCAAGGCGATTTCAGACAAGGAAATTCCAGGCAAGGCAAGACAAGGCAAGGCAAGGCAATTCCAGAGAAGGAAATTCCAGTCAAGGCAAGAAAAAGCAATTTCAGACAAATCAATTTCTGGCAAGGCAATGCAATTCTAGGCAAGCTAAGGCAATTCAAGGCAAGAAAATTTCAGGCAAGGCAATTTCTGGCAATGTAAGGCAAGGCAATTCCAGGCAAGGCCATTGCCAAAAAGGCAATTCCAGGTAAGGCAAGGCAGGAGAAGGCAGGAAAAATTATTTCCCAGAAAGGCAATTACAGCTAAGGCAAGGCAATTTCAGAAATGTCAACCTGAAGTAGACATTTGACTATTTACCAAGGGTGTATTATACACTGAGGCCCTGAATGAGTAACCATATAAAATAAACTCACTGAATAATACACATGGGAAATAGTCAGAGTCCATGCCATATGGCCACTCAATAATAACATTACTGAATGATGCACACCTGAGACATAGTCAGGAGTCTACTTCATATTGCTCCTCATTCAAAGCCTAAGTGAACAATGAACACCTGTGAGTCCTCAGGAATGTTTGTCATATGGCCAATCATTCAGCACCTCAATGAATGTTACACAGGTAAGGAATAGTCAGAATTATATTTAATGTATACACCCATTTTGAGACTCACTGAATAACATATACCTGTAGAATAGTGATGAGTCGATTTCATATCGCCCCTCCTTCCTGGTCTCACTGAGTAATACACACCTTGGAATTGTCAGGAGTCTATTTCATATGGCCTGCTTTCAAAGCCACATTGAATAATGCATACCTGGAGAAAAATTTGGAGTCTGTTTTATATGGCCATTCATTCAGAGCGTCTGTGAATAATGTACACATGTGTAGTAGCCAGGTGTCTATTTCCTTTGGCCACACATTGAGAACCTCAGAGAATCATACACACCTGTAGAATAGACAGGAGGTTATTTCACACGGCCCCTCATTCAGTGCCCGTGTGAATAAAACCCACCTGGAAAATAATCAGGAGTCTTTTTCACGTTGCCTCCCATTCATAGCCTCAGTGAATAATCCACAACTGGGGAATAGTCAGTAATCTATTTCATAGAGTTAGTTTTTCAGAAACTCCCTTAATAATGCACACATGGGGAATATTCAGAAGTCTATTCACATGGCCACTGATTCACGGCCTCTGTGAGCAATGCATATCTGGGGAGTACTCAGTAATCTATTTTATATGGCCACTCATTCAGCACCTCAGTGAATAATGCACACCTGTGGAATAGCAGAATTCTATTTCTTATGGTGACTCATTTAGACCTTCACTGAATAATGCACACGTTTGGAATAGTCAGGATTCTCTTTCATATGGCCACACATTCAGAGCCTCACTGAATGGTACACACCTGTGGAATAGTCAGGAGTCTATTTCATATTCCCACTCATATAGAGCTGCAGTCAATAAGGCATGCCTAGGGAGTTCTGAGGATTATATTTCAAATGACCCCTCATTTAGAGATTCAGTGAATAATACACATATGGGGAATATTTAAGGCTCTATATCATATGGCCACTCATTCAGAGCGTCAGTGAATGATACATGCCTGGGGAATAATCAGCATCTTACTACATATGACACGTGATTCAGAGCCAAAATGAGTAATGCATGCCTTGGAAATAGATAGGCTACCCTTTCATATGGACACTCTTTTAGAGCCTCAGTGAATAATACACACCAGGGATATATTGATTAGAATATTTCATGTTGCCACTCATTCAGAGCCCTCCAAATAGTGCAAGCTAGGGGAACTGTCAGGAGTTTACAGTGTCCTCTCATTCAGAGCCTCATTGAATAATGCATACCTGGAAAAATTTCAGAGTCTCTTTCACATGGCCATTCATTCAGAGCATCATTGAATAATTCACACTTGTGGAGTAGCAATGTGTGTATTTTCTTTGGCGACATATTCAGAACATCAGTGAATAATACACACCTGTGGAATACTCAGGAGTCTATTTCACATGGCTCCTCATTCAGAGCCCATGTGAACAAAACACACCTGAAGAATAGTCAGGAATGTATTTCATATTGAAATTTATTCAGAGTCTTGATGAATAGTGCACACATGGGGATTAGACAGAAGTGTGTTTCTTTTCTTTTTTTTTTGTTGACTGAGATCCTTTTTTATTTTCTTGCATTTGTATCTCTTTTTTTTGGAATTTCTAAAATTAATATACAGTAAAATTGGCTATATTTTAGATGTACAATTGTGAGTTTTCAGCACCTCTGTAATAAGGATATGGAACAGATCCATCAACCCTCAAAATTCTCTTGATTTCCTAGACAACCTCAGAAAGCCAAAGACTGGCTGATAAGACCTAGTGGAGTTTGAGAGTGGGGAGAAACCAGGTGTCTTACACTGCAATAGGTGTCCTTTCAGTCCCTCCATTTTATTTTTTTATTTTTATTTTTTTAAATTTTTAATTGTTATTGCATTATAGGTTTTGGGGTACATGTGCAGAACGTGCAAGATAGTTGCATAGGTACACATATGGCAGTGTGTTTTGCTGACATCCTCCCCTTCACCCACACTTGGCATTCATCCCCAGGCTATCCCTCCCCAGCCCCCCCCGCTGTCCCTCCCCCATTTCCCCAATAGACCCCAGTGTATAGTAGACCGCCTCTCTGTGTCCATGTGTTCTCATTTTTCTGACCCACCTATGAATGAGTATATGCGGTATTTCTTTTTCTGTTCTTGTGTCAGTTTGCTGAGAATGATGTTCTCCAGATTCATCCATGTCCTTACAAAGGACACAAACTCATCGTTTTTGATTGCTGCATCATATTCCATGGTGTATATGTGCCACATCTTCCCAGTCCAGTCTATCATCGTTGGGCATTTGGGTTGGTTCCAGGTCTTTGCTATTGTAAACTGTGCTGCAATGAATATTCGTGTGCATGTGTCCTTATAGTAGAAAGATTTATAGTCCTTTGGATAGATACCCAGTAATGGGATTGCTGGGTCAAATGGAATTTCTATTTCTAGGTCCCTGAGGAATCGCCACACTGTCTTTCACAATGGTTGAACTAATTTACACTCCCACCAACAGTGTAAGAGTGTTCCTCTTTCTCCACATCCTCTCCAGCATCTGCTGTCTCCAGATTTTTTAATGATCGCCATTCCAACTGGCGTGAGATGGTATCTCAAGGTGGTTTTGATTTGCATCTCTCTAATGACCAGTGATGATGAGCATTTTATCATATGTTTGTTGGCGTCATGTATGTCTTCTTTTGTAAAGTGTCTGTTCATATCCTTTCCCCATTTTTGAATGGGCTTGTTTATTTTTTTCCTGTAAATCTGTTTGAGTTCTTTGTAAATTCTGGATATCAGCCCTTTGTCAGATGTGTAAACTGCAAAGATTTTGTCCCATTCTGATGGTTGCTGATTCACTCTAGTGACAGTTTCTTTTGCCGTGCAGAAGCTGTGGAGTTTGATTAGGTCCCATTTGTCTATTTTGGCTTTTGTTGCCAATGCTTTTGGTGTTTTATTCATGAAGTCCTTGCCTACGCCTATGTCCTGAATGGTATTGCCTAGATTTTCTTTTGGGTATTTATGGTGTCAGGCCTTATGTTTAAGTCTTTAATCCATCTGGAGTTAATTTTAGTGTAAGGTGTCAGGAAGGGGTCCAGTTTCTGCTTTCTGCACATGGCTAGCCAGTTTACCCAACACCATTTATTAAATAGGGAATCCTCTCCCCATTGCTTGTTTTTGTCTGGTTTATCAAAGATAATATGGTTGTAAATATGTTGTGTTGCCTCCGATGATTCTGTTCTGTTCCATTGGTCTATATCTCTGTTTTGGTACCAGTACCATGCTGTTTTGATTACTGTAGCCTTGTAGTATAGTTTGAAGTCTGGTAGTGTGATGCCTCCCGCTGTGTTCTTTTTGCCTAGAATTGACTTGGCTATGCGGGCTCTTTTTTGGTTCCATATAATATTCATGGTGGTTTGTCCAGTTCTGTGAAGAAATTCAATGGTAGTTTGATGGGGATAGCATTGATTGTGTAAATTACTTTGGGCAGTATAGCCATTTTCACGATATTGATTCTTCCTTTCCACGAACATGGAATGTTTCTCCATCTGTTTGTGTCCTCTCTTATTTCGTTGAGCAGTGGTTTGTAGTTTTCCTTAAAGAGGTTCCTTACATTTCTTGTGAGTTGTATTCCTAGGTATTTTATTTTCTTTGTAGCAATTGTGAATGGGAGTTCGTTCTTGATTTGGTACTCTTTAAGTCTGTTATTGGTGTATAGGAATGCTTGTGATTTTTGCACATTGATTTTATATCCTGAGACTTTGCTAAAGTTGCTTATCAGTTTCAGGAGCTTTTGGGCTGAGGTGATGGGGTCTTCTAAGTATACTATCATGTCGTCTGCAAATAGAGACAATTTGGCTTCCAACTTTCCTATTTGAATAGACTTTATTTCTTTTTCTTGCCTGATTGCTCTGGCTAGAACTTCCAGTACTATGTTCAATAGGAGTGGTGAGAGAGGGCATCCTTGTCTAGTGCCGGATTTCAAAGGGAATGCTTCCAGTTTTTGCCCATTAAGTATGATATTGGCTGTTGGTTTGTCGTAAATAGCTTTTATTACTTTGAGATATGTTCCATCAATACCATGTTTATTGAGGGTTTTTAGCATAAAGGACTGTTGAATTTTGTCAAATGCCTTCTCTGCGTCAATTGAGATAATCATGCAGTTTTTGTTTTTGCTTCTGTTTATGTGGTGAATTACATTTATAGACTTGCGTATGTTGAACCAGCCTTGCATCCCCGGGATGAATCCTACTTGATCATGATGGATAAGTTTTTTAATGTGTGGTTGCAATCGGTTTGTCAGTATTATATTGAATATTTTTGCATCTATGTTCATCATGGATATTGGCCTGAAGTTTTCATTTCTTGTTGAGTCTCTGCCGGGTTTTGGTATCAGGATGATGTTGGTCTCATAAAATGATTTGGGAAGGGTTCCCTCTTTTTGGATTCTTTAGAATAGTTTTAGAAGGAATGGTACCAGATCCTCTTTGTGTGTCTGGTAGAATTCAGCTGTGAACCCATCTGGACCTGGGCTTTTTTTTGTGTGATAGGCTCTTAATTGCTGCCTCAACTTCTGACCTTGTTATTGGTCAATTCATAGTTTCAGCTTCCTCCTGGTTTAGGCTTGGGAGGACACAGGCATGGAGGAATTTATCCATTTCTTCCTGATTTACTAGTTTATGTGCATAGAGTTGTTTGTAGTATTCTCTGATGATGGTTTGAATTTCTGGGGAATCTGTGGTGATTTCCCCATTATCGTTTTTTATTGCATCTATTTGGTTGTTCTCTCTTTTCTTTTTTATCAGTCTGGCTAGTGGTCTGTCTATTTTGTTGATCTTGTCGAAAAACCAGCTCTTTGATTTATTGATCTTTTGAAGGGTTTTTCTTGTCTCTATCTCCTTCAGTTCTGCTCTGATCTTAATTATTTCTTGTCTTCGGCTAGGTTTTGAGCTTTTTTGATCTTGCTCCTCTAGCTCTTTCAATTTTCATGATAGGGTGTCAATTTTGGATCTCTCCACTCTTCTCATGTGGGCACTTATTGCTATATATTTTCCTCTACAGACTGCTTTAAATGTGTCCCAGAGAAGAACAGAAAAAGAAATACCGCATATACTCACTCATAGGTGGGTGAGAAAAATGAGAACACGTGGACACAGAGAGGCGGTCTACTATACACTGGGGACTGTTGGGGGGAATGGGGGAGGGACAGCAGGGGGTGGCTGGGGGGGATAGCCTGGGGATGAATACCAAGTGTGGGTGAAGGGGAGGAAAGCAGCAAAGCACAGTGCCATGTGTGTACCTATGCAACTATCTTGCTTGTTCTGCACATGTACCCCCAAACCTATAATGCAATAAAAATTAAAAAAAAAAAAAAAATAAAAAATAAAAAAAATAAAATAAAATAAATGTGTCCCAGAGATTCTGATACGTTGTGCCTTCATTTTCATTGGTTTCAAAGAACTTCTTTATTTCTGCCTTCATTTCATTGTTTATCCAATCAACATTCAAGATCCAGTTGTTCAGTTTCCATGAAGCTGTGCAGTTCTCAGTTATTTTCTGAATTCTGAGTTCTAACTTGATTGCTCTATGGTCTGAGAGACTGTTTGTTATTATTTCAGTTGTTTCGCATTTGCTTTGGAGTGCTTTACTTCCAATTATGTGGTCAAGTTCAAAGTAGGTGTGATGTTGTGCTGAGAAGAATGTATATTCTGTGGATTTGGGGTGGAGAGTTCTGTAAATGTCTATCAGGTTTGCTTGTTCCAGGTCTGAGTTCAAGTCCTGGATATCCTTGTTAATTTTCTTTCTGGTTGATCTGTCTGCTGTTGACAGTGGAGTGTTAAATTCTCCCACTATTATTGTGTGGCAGTCTAAGTCTCTTTGTAAGTCATTAAGAACTTGCCTTATATATCTGGGTGCTCCTACATTGGGTCCATATATATTTAGAATCGTTAGCTCTTCTTGTTGTATCGATGCTTTTACCATTATGTAATGACCTTCTTTGTCCCTTTTGATCTTTGTTGCTTTAAAGTCTATTTTATCAGAGATGAGATTTGCAACTCCTGCTTTTTTTTTGCTCTCCATTTGCTTGGTAAATTTTCCTCCATCCTTTTATTTTGAGCCTTTGTGTATCTTTGCATGTGAGGTGGGTTTCCTGGATACAGCACACCGATGGGTTTTGGTTTTTTATCCAATTTGCCAGTCTGTGTCTTTTGATTGGTGCATTTAGCCCATTTACATTTAGGGTTAATATTGTCATGTGTGAATTTGATCCTGTCATTTTGATGCTAGCTGGCTGTTTTGCCCGTTGGTTCATGTACATTCTTCATTTTGTTGATGGTCTTTAGCATTTGGTATGCTTTTAGGATGGCTGGTACTGGTTGTTTCTTTCTATGTGTAGTGCCTCTTTCAGGAGCTCTTGTAAAGCAGGCCTAGTGGTGACAAAATCTCTGAGTACTTGCTTGTTTGTTCATGAAGGATTTTATTTTTCCTTTACTTATGAAGCTCAGTTTGGCTGGATATGAAATTCTGGGTTGAAAGTTCTTTTCTTTAAGGATGTTGAATATTGGCCCCCACTTTCTTCTGGCTTGTAGAGTCTCTGCTGAGAGATCTGCTGTGAGTCTGATAGGCTTCCCTTTCTGGGTGACCCGACGTTTCTCTCTGGCTGCCCTTAGTATTTTGTCCTTCATTTCAACCCTGGTGAATCTAACAATTATGTGCCTTGGGGTTGCTCTTTTTGCGGAGTATCTTTGTGGTGTTCTCTGTATTTCCTGGAGTTGAGTATTGACCTGTCTTGCTAGGTTGGGGAAATTTTCCTGGATAATATTCTGAAGAGTGTTTTCCAGCTTAGATTCATTCTCTTCATCACATTCTGGTACACCTATCAAATGTAGGTTGGGTCTCTTCACATAGTCCCACATTTCTTGGAGATTTTGTTCATTCCTTTTTGTCCTTTTTTCTTTAATCTTGGTTTCTTGTTTTATTTCATTGAGTTGATCTTCAACTTCTGATATTCTTTCTTCTGCTTGGTCAATTCGGCTGTTGAAACTTGTGCATGCTTCACGAAGTTCTCGTGTTGTGTTTTTCAGCTCCTTCAGTTCATTCATATTCCTCTCTAAGTTGTCCATTCTTCTTATCAATTCCTCGAATTTTTTTTCAAATCTTTTTTCAAGGTTCTTAGTTTCTTTGCACTGATTTAGAACATGTTCTTTTAGCTCACTGAAGTTTCTCATTATCCACTTTCTGAAGTCTGATTCCGTCATTTCGTCACACTCATTCTCCAGCCAGCTTTGTTCCCTTGCTGGTGAGGAGTTTTGGTCCTTTGTAGGAGGTGAGGTGTTTTGGTTTCGGGTGTTTTCCTCCTTTTTGCGCTGGTTTCTTCTCATCTTTATGGATTTATCCGCCTGTCGTCTTATTAATTGCTGATTTTTCAATTGGGTCTCTGTGTGGATGCTGAGATTGTTGATGATGAAGTATTTCTGTTACTTAGTTTTCCTTCTAGTGGTCTAGCCCCTCTGCTGTATGAGTGCTGAGGTCCACTCCAGGCCCTGTTTGTCTGGAGTATACCTGTAGCAGCTGTGGAACAGTGAGGGATGATACCAGTTTCTTCTTCTGCTGTCTTTGTTTCAGAATGATGTCCGCCAAATGTCAGTCTGATTAGTCCCTTTTTGCAGTGACTCTTTGGATATACAGGGGTCAGGGAGCTGCTTAAGGAGACGGTTTGTGCTTTATAGTAGCTCCAGTGCTGAGCTGTGAGCTCCGTTGTTTATTCAGGGTTGTTGGGAGGTTGTTTATGTCTGCTGCAATAGAACTCATAAAACACCACCCCTTTTTCCCCCCCTTATATCCTCTGTTTCAGGGAGTTGGGGCTTTCTTTATGAGTATCTGTTGCACTGTCCTGCCCCACTAGGAGGCAGTCTATTTACTATTTGCCTGCCGGGGCTCTGACCTGCTAGCACGGGTCTGCCCTGTTGCTGCTCAGCTCCCTTCTGCTGTGGAGAGCTCCCCTCTCCTGCTAGTCTCTCTGTTATCGCAGGTTGCCTCAGCAATGGCAGGCTGCGTCAGCCCTGGCTGGTATTTCAATAGGGGCGGATTGTGTCAGCAATGGCGGACGCCCCTCCCTCACCAGGCTGCACTGTCCTAGATGCCGGCAGCTAAACTCTCAGCCCCAAGAGTCTCTAGTCACTGCCCTGCTTGTCCCTGTGAGGGTGGGACCCGCCAAGCCCGATCACCCAGCTCCCTGCCTCAGAGTCCGTCCTGTCTCTCTCTCTCTCTCTCTCCCTCTCCATGAGCTGAAAGGTCGACTCTCTCACTGGCGCCCCAGTAGACTGCCGATAGGGCACTGGGATCTGTGCGATCTCCCATGCCGCTGCCCACTTCACCGGCTCAGATCACGCTTCCCAGGAAACTCCTGGTCTGGCTCACTGTCCAAGTCCCATTCAATCAGATGGACGCACCAATCTGTTCTTCAAACTCTCAGATTGCCGGTTTAATAGGGAACCCAGACCAGTGAGTTCCGTGCCGGGTCCCGCTGCGGCGCTGGCTGAAGCGGCCGCGCGAGCCGGCTGCGTTAGCCGGCTTTACTTTACTAGCGTCCTGTGGGACTTTCAACGCTCTGTTGCCTAGAAAGGTTCATCCGAGAATGCGGCTAGGACTCACCTTCTGCGCCGTCACTGAGAGCTGCAATCCTAGGTCGCTTCTTCGACGCCATCTTGCCTCAGTGACAGGAGTGTGTTTCATATGGACACTCATTCAGAACCTCTCTGAATAATTCACACATGGGGAAGAGTCAGGAGTCTTTTTCATATGGTCACTCAGTGAGAGCCTCAGGGAGCAATGCACACCTGGGGAATTTTCAGGAGCCTATTTCGTATGACAACTCATACAGAACCTCAGTGAATAACACACACCTGGGGAATAATCAGGAATGTATTTCAATTGGCCACACATTCAGAAGCTCAGTGAACAATACACACATAGGGAATTGTCAAGAGACTATGTAATCTGGCCTCTCATGCAGAGCTTCACTGAATAATGCACTGCTGTGAAGTAGTCAGCAGCCTAACTAATATAGCCATTCATTCAAAGCATCTCTGAGTAATAAGCTTCTTGCGGATATTCAGGAATCTCTTGAATATGGCCATCCAGAGCCTCACTAAATGGTACATAAATGTGGAATTGTCATATGGCCACTAATTTCATGGAGTAATGCACACCAGAGAATAAGTGAGGATTCTTTTTTATATGGCCACTCATTCAGAGCATCACGGAATGATACACACCTGTAGAATTGTCAAGAGTCTATTTCATATTGCCACTCATTAAGAGCCTCAGTGACTAATGCACATCTGGGGAGTACTGAGGATTCTTTTGTAAATAATAGACACTTGGGGAATAATCAATGGTCTATTTTATATGGTCACTCATTTAGAGCCTCACTGAATGATACACACCTGGGGAATAATCCAGATTCTATTTCATATGAACAGTCATTGAGAACCAAGCTGAATAATGCACACCTTGGAAATAGTCACGTGTCTCTTTCATAGGGACACACTTTCAGAGCCTCAGTTAATAATGCACACCTGGGGAACAGTAGGGAGTCTGTTTAACATGACCACACATTACGACCCACAGTGAATAATGCACAACTGTGGAGCACTGAGGAGTCTAATTTATATCACCCCCGATTCTGAGACTTTCTGAATAATGCACACATGGGGAACAGTCAGAAGTCCATTTTATATGGTCACTCTGTAGGACCCGGACAAAATAATACACAAGTGCAGGATAGTCAGAAGTCTATTTTATATGGCCACTCAGAGAATCAGGGAATCATGCAGACTTGGGGAATACTCAGGATTCTATTTCACATGGCTCCAATAATTTAGAGCCACAGTGAATAATGCACACCAGTGTAATAGTCAGGAGCCTCTTTCATATGGCCAGTAATTCAGTGCCTCACTGAATAATACACAGCTACAAATAGTCAGGATTGTATTCCATACTACCATTCATTCAGAGCCTTTTGAATAATTCACAACCAAGCAATAGTAAGAGGTCTATTATATAAGGCCTCTCATTCAGAATTTCACGGAATAATGAACTCCTATGTGGTAGTCAGGACGCTGTTTAAGATAGCCACGAATTGAGTGCCTCCTTGAATGATACACATCTGTGTGATAGTTAGGATTCTATTTCATATGACCTTTCATTCTAGGCCTCACTGAATAATACACACATGGTGGAGTATCAGGAGTCCCTTTGGTATGGACTCACATACAGATCCTCTTTGAATAATCCATACAGAACAATTAGGAGTCTATGTAATATGGTTACTCATTCAAACAATCAGTGAATAATGCACACATGGCTACACATTCAGATAATCCGTGAATAAAGCACACATGTGGAGTAATAAGGAGTCTGTTTTATATGGCCACTCTTTCACAGTCTCACTGAATATTACAGACTTGTGATATAGTCTGGGGTCTATGTCTTATGGCCACCCATTCAGAGCCTCACTGAATAATGCACACCAAGTAACATGAGACTATTTCATATGGAAATTCATTTAGAACCTCACTGAATATTATATACCTGGAGAATCGTCAGGCGTCTATTTCATATGGCCACTTTTTCACAGCCTCACGGAATAATGCACACCTGCGGAATAGTCAGAAGTTTCTTTCATATGGCCAGTAATTGAGAGCCTCACTAGATGTACATACCTGGGGAAATAGTCAGGATACTGTGTTATCCTCTCTTGCAGAATCTCACTGAATAATGCACACCTGTGGAATAGTCAGGAGTCTTTTTCATGTGGTCTCTCATTCGGAACATCACTTAAAAATGTGGAGTAGTCAGGAGTCTATTTAATGCAGCCACATATTCGGAGCCTCAGGGACCAATACACACTTGGGGAATAGTCAAGTGTCTATTTCATATGGCCACTCTTTCAGCGCCTCACTGAGTGAGACACACCTGGGAAATAGTCAGGACAGTTTCATATTAACACTCATTGAGAGCCTCACAGAATAATGCACACCTGTAAAACAGTCAGGAATCTATTTTATTTGGTCAGTCTTTCAGAGCCTCAGTGAATAATACACACCTGGGGAACAGTGAGGAATCTATTTTATGTGGCCACTCATTCAAAGCTTCACTGAATAGTGCAAACCTGGAGAATTCTCAAGAGCCTATTTGGAATGGTAATGCATTCAGTGAATCTGTGATTAATACAAACCTAGGGAATAGTGAAAAATCTATTCCAAATGGCAACATATTCAGAGCCTCAGCGAATAATGAACACCTGGGGAATAATCAGGAGTCTATTGCTTATGGCCCCTCATTCAGCCCCTCAGTAAATAATGCAAGTATGTCGAGTACTGAGGGGTCTATTTTGTATGGCCACTCATTTCGAGCCTCATTGAATAGTACACGCCTGGGGAAAAGTCAGGAGTGTATTTCACATGGCCACTCATTCCGAGGCTCAGTGAATAATTCACATCTGTTGAGTACTCAGGAGTCTTTTTCATATGGCGAATCATTCAGAGCCACACTGAATAATACACACCTTAGAAATAGTCAGGATTCTGTTTAATATGACCACTCATTATGATCCTAAATAAAAAACTCATGTCTGTGGAGTACTGAGGATACTAATTCATATTGCCCCCCAATTCTGAGATTCCGTGAATAATAAAAACATGTGAAATTATTAGAAATCTATTTTATATGGAAACCCTTTGGGAACCACAAGAAATAATACACAACAAGGGAATATTCAGGAGTCTACTTCATATGGCCACTCAGAAAATCAGCGAATAATGCACGCAGGAGGAATAATCAGTGAATATTAGGAGTCTATTTCTTATGACACTCAGAGCCTCAGTGAATAATTCACACCACGGTAATAGTAAGGAGGCTCTTTCACATGACCACTGATTCAGCATCTCACTGAATGATACACACCTGGCGAATCGTCAGGATTCTATTCCATAGGACCACTCATTCACAGCCTTACTGAATAATTAACAATGGGGCAATAGTGAGGAGTCTATTTTATATGGCCTCTCATTCAAGGTTTCAGTGAATAATAAACTCCGGTGGAGTAGTCCGGACCCTATTTAAGATAGCCACAAATTAAGCACCTCTTTGAAGGATACACACCTGGATGATAGTCAGGAGTCTATTTGATATCGACACTCATACAGAAACTCTTTGAATAATGCACATGTGGGGAATAATCAGTAGTCTATTTCATACGGTTATTCCTTTAGAGAATCAATGAATAACGCACACTGTGGAGTAAAATGGATTCTGTTTTATATAGCCACAGTTTCCGTGTTTCAGGGAATAATATAAATATCTGGAATAGTCAGAAATATTTTTCATATGGTCACCCATTCAGTGCCACAGAGAATAACGCACCACTGGGAAATAGTCAAGGGTCTACTTCAAACTGCTACATATTCTGAGTTTCTGTAAATAATGCAGACCTCGGGAATAGTCAGGAGTCTCTTTCTTATGCCCTCTTATTCAGAGTCTCATTCCTTAATACACACCGGGGGAAGAGTTAAGAGCCTACTTTATATAGGCACTCATTTAGAGTCTCAGTGAATAATGCACACCTTGGTATAGACACAAGTCTATTTTGTATGGCCACCAAATCAAAGCCTGAGTAAGTAATGATCAACTTTGGAATAGTGAGGAATCTATTCCACATGCCCACTTCATCAGAGTCTCAGTCAAAAAACACCTGTGGAATAATCAGGAGGCGATTTTTTATGACCAAACTCTCCAGAGCTTCTGTGTATAATGCACACAGGGGCATACTAAGGACACTATTACATATGGCCTCTCATTCAGAGATTCTTGAAATAATGAACACCTGCAGAGTACTCAGAAGTCTATTTCATGTAGCTACACATTCAAAGCCTCACTGAATAATACACACTTGGGTTAAAGTCAAAATTCTGTTTCATAAAGTCACTCTTTCAGAACCCAACCTAAAAACGCACTCCTGGGAGTATTCAGGATTCTCTTTTCTATAACCACACATTCAGAGCACTTATTCAGAGCCTTAGTAAATCATGCATACCTTGGGAATACTCAGCAGTCTATTTCATAGAGCCACTCATTCAGAGATTCACTAAATAATACAAATGTGTGGAATAGTCAGCATCCTATTTCATATGACCACAAAAGCAGAGCCTCACTGAGGAATACACACCTGGGGAAGTGTTACCAGTCTACTTAATATAGCCACTAATTTACAGCCTCAGTGAATAACACATACCTGTGGAATAGGCACTAGTCTATTTTATATGGCCATATAATCAAAGACTGAGTGAGTAATGCACAACTTTGGAATAGTCAGCAGTCTATTCAAATTGCCCACTTACTCAGTCTCAGTCAATGAAACACACCTGGGAAATAGTCAGGAGTCTATTTCATATAGTGACTAACTCAAAAACTCATTTAAAAATACACACCTGTAAACTAGTCAGGAGACGATTTCATATGGCAAAAGTTTCAGAGCCTCAGTGAATGCATACAGGGAAAATACTCAGGACAGTATTATGTATGGCCTCTTTTTCAGAGCGTCACCAAATAAGGAACACCTGTAGAGTAGTCAGAAGTCTATTTTATATAGCCACATATTCAGAGCCTCGCTGAATAACATACACCTTGGAAAAAGTCAGGATTCTATTTCGTATCACCACTCATTCAGAGCCGAACCTAAAAATACACGCCTGAGAAGTATTCAGGAGTCTCTATCTTATGGCCACTCATTCAGAGCCTCACCGAATAATACAAACCTATGGAAAAGTCAGGAATGTATTTCACATGGCCACTCATTCAGAACCTCAGTGAAGAGTCATATATACATAGAAAATACTCAGGATTCTATTTCATATAGCCACTTATTCAGAGACTCACTAAATAATGCACACCTGGGAAATAGTCTGGAGACTATTTGATATGACCATTCACCCAGTGCCTCGGTGGAAAATTTACAGCTGATAAAAAGTAAAGAGTATATAGTCAGGAGTCTGTTTCTTATGGTCACTGGTTCAGAAACTCACTGAATGATACACACCAAAGAAATAGTCAGAGTCCATGCCATATGGCCACTCAATCAAAGCATTAGCGAATAATGCACAATGGGACAATAGTCACGAGTCTATTATATAGGGCCTCTCATTCAGAGCTTCAGTGCATAATAAACAGCTGTGGAGTACTCAAGATCCTATTAAGGTGGCCCAAATTAAGTACCTACCTGAATGATACACACATGAGTGATAGTCAGAAGACTATTTGATATTTACACTCATACGGAACCTCTTTGAATACTGCACATATGGGGAATAATCACTAGTCTATTCCATATGGTGATTCATTTGGAGAATCAAGAAATAACGCACACCTGTGAAGTAAAATGGGGTCTATTTCATATGGCCAGTCTTTCTGTGATTCAGTGCATTGTATGTATATCTGAATAGTCAGGAATCTCTTTCATATGGCCAATCGTTCAGGGCCTCAGTGAATAATACACCCCTGGGAAATAGTCAAGAGTCTCCTTCAAATGGCAGCACATTCAGAGTCTCTGTAAATAATGCACACGTGGGCAATAGACAGGAGTCTCTTTTTTATACCCACTTATTCAGAGTCTCTTTCAATAATACACACCTGGGGAAGAGTTAAGCATCTACTCCATAGAGCCACTCATTTAGAGCCTCAGTAAATACTGAACACCAGGGTAATAGTCTGGAGCCTCTTTCATATGGTCACTTATTCAGTGCCTCACTGAATGATACACTGCTGGGGAGACATCAGAATTCTATTTCATACTAACACTCATTCAGAGCCTTATTGAATAATTCACAACGGGGCAATAGTCAGGTGTCTATTTTATATGGCCTCTCATTCAGAGCTTCAGTGAATAATGAACTTCTATGGAGTAGCCAGGATGCTGTTTAAGGTAGCCACGAATTAAGTGCTTCCCTGAATGATACACACCTGGGTGATAGGAGTCTATTTCATACGACCTCTCATTCTGGGAATCACTGAGTAATACACACCTGGGGAGTGTCAGGAGTCTATTTGGTATGGACACTCACACAGAGCCTGTTTGAATAATGCACACATGGAGAATAATTAGGAGTCTATGTCATATGGCTACTCATTCTGACAATCAGTGAATAACGGACATGTGTGGAGTAATAAGAAGTCTGTTTCATATGGCCACTCTTTCACAGCCTCACTGAATATTACACACTTGTGATATAGTCTGGAGTCTATTTCTTATGGCCACTCATTTAGAGAATTACTCAATAATGCACACCTGCAGAATAGTCAGACGTCTGTTTCTTATGGTCACGCATTGGGAGCCTCACTAAATGTACACACCTGGAGAAATAGTCGGGATTCTGTTTTATTTCCTCATTCAGAGTCTCGCTGAATAATGAACACCTGTGGAATAGTCAGCAGGCTTTTTTATGTGGCCTCTCATTCGGAGTGTCACTGAATAATGTGGAGTAGTCAGGATTCTATTTCATGTAGACACATATTCTGAGCCTCACTGAATAATACACACTTGGAGAATAATTTTGAGTCTATTTCCGATGGACATTCATTCAGAGGCTTTATGAAAAATGCACACCTTTGAAGTAGCCAGGAGTCTATTTCATTTGGACACTCATTCATAACCTCAGTTGATAATATGAGGAATAGTCAGGAGTCTATTTCATGTAGCCACTCAGAGAATCAGTGAATATTGCACACATCAGAAATACTCAGTGAATATTAGGAATCTGTATTATATGGCCACTCAGAGCCTCAGTGAATGATGCACACCACGGTAAGGGTCAGGATCCTGTTTCATATTACCACTTATTCAGAATCTCACTTAATGATACACACTGGGAAATCGTCAGGATTCTATTCTACAGGACCACTCATTCAGAGCCTTACTGAATAATGCACAATGGGGCAATAGTAAGGAGTTTATTTTATATGGCCTCTCATTCAGACCTGCAGTGAATAATGAACACCTGTGGAGTAATCAGGACCCTATTTAAGATAGCCACAAATTAAGCACCTCTCTGAATAATACACACCTGTGTGATAATCAGGGGTTTATTTGATATGGACACTCATACAGAACCTCTTTAAATAATGCACATTTGGGGAATAATTACTAGTCTATTTCATATGGTGATTATTTTAGAGAATCAATAAATAAGGCACACTTTTAAATTAAAATCGAGTCTATTTCATATGGCCATTCTTTCAGGGTTAATGTGAGATATATATATATATATATATATATATATATATATATATATACACATATGGAATAACCAGGAATCTTTTTCATAGGGCCACTCGTTCAGGGACTCAGTGAGTAATACACCCCAGGAAAATAGTCAAGAGTCTACTTGAAATGGCTACACATTCAGTGTCTCTGTACAGAATGCACACCCGGGGAATAATTAGGAGGCTATTACATATGGCCAAACTTTCAGAGCCTCAGTGAATAATGCATACCGGGAAATACTAAGGACACTATTACATATGGCCTCTCATTTAGAGCTTCACTGAATAATGAACACCTGTAGAGTACTCAAAAGTCTATTTTATATAGCTACACACTCAGAGCTTCACTGAATAATACACACCTGTGGGAAATTCAGCATTCTATTTCATGAAGACACTCTTTCATAGCCCAACCTAAAAATGCACTCCTGGGAGTATTCAGGAATCTTTTCTCTAGGGCCACTCATTCATAGCCTTATTGAATAATACACATCTATGGAAATGTGTGGAGTGTATTCCACATGGCCACACATTCAGAGCCTCAGTGAATCATACATAACTGGGGAATACGCAGGAGTTTATTTCATATAGCCACTCATTCAGAGACTAATGGAGTAAATCACTTCTGCGAAATATTCTGGAGTCTATTTGATAAGATGGTTCATTCAGTTCCTCAGTGTAAAATGCACATGTGAGGAATAGTAAGGAGGCTATTTTATTTAGCCACTCATTTATACCCTTAGTAAGTAATACACACCTGGGGAATATTCAGGAGTATATTTTATGTGGCCACTTATTCAGAAACTCACTGAATGATACACACATGGAAAATAGTCAGAGCCTATGTCATATGGCCACTCAATCAGCCATCACTGAAAGATGGACACCTGGGAAATAGTCAGAATTCTATTTCATATGACCATTGTTTAAGAGCCTCATTGAATTATGCACACCTGTGAAATAATCAGCAGTCTATGTCATATGAACACTCCTTCAGAGCCTCAGCGAATAATACACACCTAGGGAATACTCAGGAGTAATAGGCCCTCTCATTTAAAGACTCACTGAACGATGCACACCTGTTGGGTACTCAGGAGTCTATTTCATATGGCCACACATTCAGCACCTCACTGAATGATACACATGTTCAGAATAGTCAGGATTCTATTTAATATAAACGCCCATTATGAGTCTCACTGAATTATGTATGCCTTTGAATCCAGAGGAATCTATTTCTTATCGACCTCCTTTCCGAGTCTAACAGAAAAATTATCACATGTGGAATTGTAAGGAGTAAATTTCGTATGGCCCCTTTTTCAGAGACTCTTTGAGTAATGCATACCTGGAGAAAAATTGGAATCTCTTTCATATAACCATTCATTCAGAGCATCAGTAAAGAATGCACACCTGTGGAGTGGCCAGGAGTTTATTTGCTTTGGCCACACATTCAGAACATCAGTGAATAATACAAACCTGTGGTATAGTCATGAGTCTGTTTCATAAGGCCCCCTCATTCAGAGGCTGAGTGAATAATACACACTACAGGAATAGTCAGGAATCTATTATATATTGCCACTTATTCAGAGCCTCAGTGAATAATGTACACCTGGGAAATAGTCAGGAGTCTATTTCATATGGACACTCTTTCAGAGTCTCCCTGAATAATACACACATTGGGTAAAGTCAAAAATCTGTTTCTTATGGCCACTCAGTGAGACTCCCACGGAATAGTGCACACTTGCAGAATTGTCAGGTATCTATTTCATATGGCAACTCATACAGAATCTCAGTGAATAACACACACCTGAAAAATTGTCAGGAGTGTATTTTAATTAAGCACACACTAAGAGGCTCAGTGAATTATACACAACTGGGGAAGGATCAGGAGTCAATTTTATCTGGCCTCTCACTCAGAACTTCATTGAATAATGCACTCCTGTGGAATAGTCAGGAGCCTAATTAATATAGCCACTCATTCAGAGTCTCTCTGTATAATATGCACCTCGGTGATATTTAGGAGTCTATTTCATATTACCACTGATTCGACGCCTTAGTAAATAATGCATAACATACCTGGGGACTACTAAGCAATCTATTTCATATGGCCATTATTCCTCACCACATTGAATAATGCACACCAGGGGAGTAGTCAGGATTTTATTTCTTATGGACACTCATTCAGACCTTCACTGAATAATGCACACATTGGGAATAGTGAGGATTCTGTTTCATATGTCCACTCATTCAGAGCCTCATTGAATGGTACCCACCTGTGGAATAGTCAGGAGACTATTTTATGCAGCCAGTCATCCAGAGCCCCAGTGAATCATGCAACCTGAGGAGTACAGAGGATTTTATTTCAAATGACCCTTCCTTCAAAGCATGAGTGAATAATACACACCGGAGGAATAGTCAAGGCTCTATTTCATATGGCCACTCATTCAGTGTCTCAGAGAATAAATGCACTTAAAAAATAATCAGGACTGTATTTCACACGACCAATATTGAGAGCCAAAGTGAACAATGCACACCTTGTGAATAGTGAGAAGTCTGATAGAAACACTCTTTCAGTGCCTCAGTGAATAATACACACCAGGGGAATACTAAGGAGTCTTTTTAATATTGCCTCTCATTCACAGCCTCTCGAAGTAGGGCAAGTTTGGGGAATTGTCAGAAGTTTAGTTAGAATGGCCACTCATTCAGAGACTCAGTAAAATATACACACCTAGGGAATAGTGAGGATTCAATTTCCAATGGCCACACATTCAGAGCCTCAGTGAATAATGCACACCTGAGGAATAGTCAGGAATCTATTTGATATGCCCACTCTTTCAGAGTCTCACTGAATAACTCACCCCTGTGAAGTACTGAAAGGTCTATTTAATATGGTCACTCATTTTTCACCTCACTGAATAATACACACCTTGGTAAGAGCCAGGAGTTTGTTTTTTCACGCCAATTATTCAGAGGCTCAGTGAATTATACACACCTGGAAAACAGCCAGGAGTCTACTTCATATTGCTCCTCATTCAAAGCCTAAGCGAACAATGAACACCTGTTGAGTCCTCAGGAATGCATGTCATATGGTCCCTCATTCAGCACCTCACTGAATTATACACATGTGGTGAATATTCGGGATTCTATTTAATATGGACAGCCATTTTGAGACTCACTGAATAATTTATTCCTGTATAATAGTGAGGAGTCTATTTTATATCACCCCTCCTTCCGAGTCTCACTGAACAATACACACCTAGGGAATTGTCAGGAGTCTATTTCCTATGGCCTGTATTGAGAGCCTCATTGGATAATGCATACCTGGAGAAAAATTTGGAGTCTTTTTTATATGGCCACTCATTCAGAGCGTCGGTAAATAATGTACACATGTAAAGTAATCAGGTGTTTATTTTTTTGGCCAAATATTGAGAACTTCAGCGAATCATACACACCTGTGTAATACACAGGAGTCTATTTCACATGGCCCCTCACTGAGTGCCGTTGTGAATAAAAACCAGCTGGAAAATAATCACGAGTCTATTTTACCTTGCCTCCCATTCATAGCCTCAGTGAATAATCCACACCTGGGAAATAAGCAGCAGTCTATTTCATAGAAATACTTTTTTTAGAACCTCCCTTAATACTGCACACATGGTGGTATTCAGGAGTCTATTTCACATTCCCACTTATTCACAGCCTCCGTGAATAAGGCATAAATGGGGAGTACTCAGCAATCTATTTCATATGGCCACTCATTCAGCACCTCAGTGAATAATGCACACCTGGGGAATAGCCAGGCGTTTGTTTAACATGACCACTCATTACGAGCCTCAGTGAATAATGAAGGTCTTTGGAGTGCTGAGGAGACTAATTTATCTCACCCCCGATTCTGAGACTCTCTGAATAATACACAAATGGGGAGCAGACAGAAGTCTATTCCATATGGTCACTCAGTAGGACACCGTGGAATAATACACAACTGGGGAATAATCAGGAGTCTATTTTATATGGCCACTCTGAGAATCCATGAATCATGCAGATTTCGGGAATACTCAGGGGTCTATTTTACATGGCCAATAATTCAGAGGCACAGGGAATAATGCACACTAGGGTAATAGTCAGGAGCCTCTTTAATATGGCCACTCATTAAGTGCCTCACTGAATGATACACACCTGGGGAATCATCAGAATTCTATAGCATATGACCATTCATTCAAAGTCTTATTGAATAATTGGCAACGGGACAATAGTCAGGAGTCCATTTTATATGGCATCTTATTCAGAGCTTCGGTGAATAAAGAACCCCTATGGAGGAGGAGGCAAGATGGCGTCATAGAGGTGACTCAAGATTGCAGCTCTCAGTGAAGGCGCAGAGGCTACTGCAGGTATATCCCAGACAAGCAGGGCCTGGAGTGGACCTCAGCACTCATACAGCAGAGAGGATAGATCATTAGAGGGAAAACTAAGTAACAGAAATACTTCATCATCAACAATCTCAGTGTCCACACAGAGACCCAATTGAAAAATCAGCCACTACTAAGACGACAGGTTGATAAATCCATAAAGATGGGAAGAAACCAGCGCAAAAAGGAGGAAAGCACCCGAAACCAAACCACCTCACCTCCAAAAAGGGACCAAAACTCCTCACCAGCAAGGGAACAAAGCTGGACGGAGAATGAATGTGACGAAATGACAAAATCAGACTTCAGAAAGTGGATACTGAGAAACTTCAGTGAGCTAAAGGAACATGTTGTAAACCAGTGCAAAGAAACTAAGAACCTTGAAAAAAGATTTGAAAAAAGATTCGAGGAATTGATAACGAGAATGGACAATTTAGAGAGGAATATGAATGAATTGAAGGAGCTGAAAAACAAAACACGAGAACTTCGCGAAGCATGCACAAGTTTCAACAGCCGAATTGACCAAGCAGAAGAAAGAATATCAGAAGTTGAAGATCAACTCAATGAAATAAAACAAGAAACCAAGATTAAAGAAAAAAGCACAAAAAGGAATGAACAAAATCTCCAAGAAATGTGGGACTATGTGAAGAGACCCACCCTACGTTTGATAGGTGTACCAGAATGTGATGAAGAGAATGAATCCAAGCTGGAAAACACTCTTCAGAATATTATCCAGGAAAATTTCCCCAACCTAGCAAGACAGGTCAATACTCAACTCCAGGAAATACAGAGAACACCACAAAGATACTCCGCAAGAAGAGCAACACCAAGGCACATAATCGTCAGATTCCCCAGGGTTGAAACGAAGGAGAAAATAATAAGGGCAGCCAGAGAGAAAGGTCAGGTCACCCACAAAGGGAAGCCAATCAGACTCACAGCAGATCTCTCGGCAGAGACTCTACAAGCCAGAAGAGAGTGGGGGCCAATATTCACCATCCTTAAAGAAAAGAGCTTTCAACCCAGAATTTCATATCCAGCAAAACTGAGCTTCATAAGTGAAGGAAAAATAAAATCCTTCATGAACAGGCAAGTACTCAGAGATTTTGTCACCACTAGGCCTGCTTTACAAGAACTCCTGAAAGAGGCACTACACATAGAAAGAAACAACCAGTTCCAGCCATCCTAAAAGCATACAAAATGCTAAAGACCATCAACAAAATGAAGAATGTACATGAACCAACGGGCAAAACAGCCAGCTAGCATCAAAATGGCAGTATCAAATTCACACATAACAATATTAACCCTGAATGTAAATGGGCTAAATGCACCAATCAAAAGACACAGACTGGCAAATTGGATGAAAAACCAAAACCCATCGGTGTGCTGTATCCAGGAAACCCACCTCAAATGCAAAGAAACACAAAGGCTCAAAATAAAGGGATGGAGGAAGATTTACCAAGCAAATGGAGAGCAAAAGAAGCAGGAGTTGCAATTCTCATCTCTGATAAAATAGACTTTAAAGTAACAAAGATCAAAAGGGACAAAGAAGGTCATTACATAATGGTAAAAGGATCGATACAACAAGAAGAGATAACGATTCCAAATATATATGGACCCAATGTACGAGCACCCAGATATATAAGGCAAGTTCTTAATGACTTACAAAGGGACTTAGACTCCCACACAATAATAGTGGGAGACTTTAACACTCCACTGTCAATAGCAGACAGATCAACCAGACAGAAAATTAACAAGGATATCCAGGACTTGAACTCAGACCTGGAACAAGCAAACCTGATAGACATTTACAGAACTCTCCACCCCAAATCCACAGAATATACATTCTTCTCAGCACCACATCACACCTACTCCAAAATTGACCACATAGATGGAAGTAAAGCACTCCTCAGCAAATGCAAAACAACGGAAATCATAACAGTCTCTCAGACCATAGTGCAATCAAGTTGGAAATCAGAATTCAGAAAATAACTCAGAACCGCACAGCTTCATGAAAACTGAACAATTGGCTCTTGAATGTTGATTGGATAAACAATGAAATGAAGGCAGAAATAAAGAAGTTCTTTGAAACCAACGAGAATGAAGACACAACGTACCAGAATCTCTGGGACACATTTAAAGCAGTCTGTAGAGGAAAATATATAGCAATAAGTGCCCACATGAGAAGAGTGGAGAGATCCAAAATTGACACCCTATTGTCAAAATTGAAAGAGCTAGAGGAGCAAGATCAAAAAAGCTCAAAACCTAGCCGAAGACAAGAAATAACTAAGATCAGAGCAGAACTGAAGGAGATAGAGACAAGAAAAACCCTTCAAAAAATCAATAAATCTAAGAGCTGGTTTTTCGAAAAGATCAACAAAATAGACAGACCACTAGCCAGACTGATAAAAAAGAAGAGAGAGAACAACCAAATAGATGCAATAAAAAACGATAATGGGGAAATCACCACAGATTCCACAGAAATTCAAACCATCATCAGAGAATACTACAACAACTCTATGCACATAAACCAGTAAATCAGGAAGAAATGGATAAATTCCTGGACGCCTGTGTCCTCCCAAGCCTAAACCAGGAGGAAGCCGAAACTATGAATAGACCAATAACAACGTCTGAAGTTGAGGCAGCAATTAAGAGCCTACCACCCAAAAAAAGCCCAGGTCCAGATGGGTTCACAGCCGAATTCTACCAGACACACAAAGAGGGTCTGGTACCATTCCTTCTGAAACTATTCCAAATAATCCAAAAAGAGGGAACCCTTAACAAATCATTTTATGAGACCAACATCATCCTGATACCAAAACCTGGCAGAGACTCAACAAGAAAAAAAAACTTCAGGCCAATATCCATGATGAACCTAGATGCAAAAGTCTTCAATAAAATACTGGCAAACCGATTGCAACAGCACATTAAGAAACTTATCCATCATGATCAAGTAGGATTCATCCCGGGGATGCAAGGTTGGTTCAACATACGCAAGTCTATAAATGTAATTCACCACATAAACAGAAGCAAAAACAAAAACCACATGACTATCTCAATTGATGCACAGAAGGCATTTGACAAAATTCAACAGCCCTTTATGCTAAAAACCCTCAATAAACTTGGTATTGATGGAACATATCTCAAAGTAATAAAAGCTATTTATGACAAACCAACAGCCAATATCATACTTAATGGGCAAAAACAGGAAGCATTCCCTTTGAAATCTGGCACTAGACAAGGATGCCCTCACTCACCACTTCTATTCAATATAGTACTGGAAGTTCTAGCCAGAGCAATCAGGCAAGAAAAAGAAGTAAAGGGTATTCAAATAGGAAAGGTGGAAGCCAAATTTTCTCTATTTGCAGACGACATGATAGTATACATAGAAGACCCCATCACCTCAGCGCAAAAGCTCCTGCAACTGATAAGCAACTTCAGAAAGTCTCAGGATATAAAATCAATGTTCAAAAATCACAAGCATTCCTATACACCAATAACAGACTTAAAGAGAACCAAATCAAGAACGAACTGCCATTCACAATTGCTACAAAGAAAATAAAATACCTAGGAATACAACTCACTAGGAATGTAAGGGACTTCTTTAAGGAAAACTACAAACAACTGCTCAACGAAATAAGAGAGGACACAAACAGATGGAGAAACATTCCATGTTCGTGGTTAGGAAGAATCAATATCGTGAAAATGGCTATACTGCCCAAAGTAATTTACACAATCAATGCTATCCCCATCAAACTACCATTGAATTTCTTCACAGATCTGGAAAAAAACACCATGAATTTCATATGGAACCAAAAGAGAGCCCGCATAGCCAAATCAATTCTAAGCAAAAAGAACACAGCAGGAGGCATCACGCTACCAGACTTCAAACTATACTACAAGGCTACAGTAATCAAAACAGTATGGTACTGGTACCAAAACAGAGATATAGACCAATGGAACAGAACAGAGGCATCGGAGGCAACACAACACATCTACAACCATATTATCTTTGATAAACCAGACAAAAACAGGCAATGGGGAAAGGATTCCCTATTTAATAAATGGTGTTGGGAAAACTGGCTAGCCATGTGCAGAAAGCAGAAACTGGACCCCTTCCTGACACCTTACACTAAAATTAACTCCAGATGGATTAAAGACTTAAACGTAAGAGATGACACCATAAAAACCCTAGAAGAAAATCTAGGCAAAACCATTCAGGGCATAGAAGTAGGCAAAAACTTCATGAACAAAACACCAAAAGCATTGGCAACAAAAGCCAAAATAGACAAATGGGACCTAATCAAACTCCACAGCTTCTGCACGGCAAAACAAACAGTCACTAGAGTGAATCGGCAACCATCAGAATGTGGAAAAATCTTTGCAGTTTACGCATCTGACAAAGGGCTGATATCCAGAATTTACAAAGAACTCAAACAGATTTACAGGAAAAAAACAAACAAGCCCATTCAAAAATGGGCAAAGGATATGAACAGAAACTTTACGAAAGCAGACATACATGAGGCCAGCAAACATATGAAAAAGTGCTCATCGTCATTGGTCATTAGAGAGATGCAAATCAAAACCACATTGAGATACCATCTCACACCAGTTAGAATGGCGATCATTAAAAAATCTGGAGACAGCAGATGCTGGAGAGGATGTGGAGAAATGGGAACACTCTTACACTGTTGGTGGGAGTGTAAATTTGTTCAACCATTGTGGAAGACAGTGTGGCGATTCCTCAGGGACCTAGAAATAGAAATTCCATTTGACCCAGCAATCCCATTACTGGGTATCTATCCAAAGGACTATAAATCGTTCTACTATAAGGACACATGCACACGAATGTTCATTGCAGCACTGTTTACAATAGCAAAGACCTGAAACCAACCCAAATGCCCAACGATGATAGACCGGACTGGGAAAATGTGGCACATATACACCATGGAATATTATACAGCAATCAAAAATGATGAGTTTGTGTCCTTTGTAGGGACATGGACGAATCTGGAGAACATCATTCTGAGCAAACTGACACAAGAACAGAAAAAGAAATACCGCATATACTCACTCATAGGTGGGTGAGAAAAATGAGAACACGTGGACACAGAGAGGTGGTCTACTATACACTGGGGACTGTTGGGTGGAATGGGGGAGGGACAGCGGGGGGGGCTGGGGGGGATAGCCTGGGGATGAATACCAAGTGTGGGTGAAGGGGAGGAAAGCAGCAAAGCACACTGCCATGTGTGTACGTATGCAACTATCTTGCTCGTTCTGCACATGTACCCCAAAACCTATAATGCAATAAAAATTTAAAAAAAATAAAAATAAAAATAAAGAACCCCTATGGAGTAGTCTGGATGCTGTTTGAGATAGCCATGTATTAAGTGCCTCCCTGAATGATACACACCTGGGTTATAGTCAGGAGTCTCTTTCATATGACCTCTCATTCTGGGCCTCACTGAATAATACACACCTGGGGGAGTGTCAGGAGTCTATTTGGTATGGACACTCATACAGAACCTCTTTGAATAATGCACACATGGAGAATAATTAGGAGTCTATGTCATATGGCTACTCATTCAGAGAATCAGTGAATAAGACACACATGTGGAGTAATAAGGAGTTTGTTTCATATGGCCACTCTTCCACAGCCTAACTGAATATTACACACTTGTGATATAGTCTGGAGTCTATTTCTTATGGCCACTCATTCAGATCCTCACTGCCTAATGCACATCAGGTAAAAGGAAACTATTTTATGTGGAAATTCATTCAGAACCGCACTGAATATTACATACCTGTGGAATGGTCAGGAGTCTATTTCATAAGGTCACTCTTTCACAGCCTCATGGAATAATGAACACCTGTGTAGAAGTCAGAATGCTCTTTTATATGGCCACTCATTGAGAGACTCACTGAATGTACACACCTGGGGAAATAGTCAAATTTTGTTTAATTCCGTCATTCAGAGTCTCACTTAATAATGCACACACGTTGAATAGTTAGGAGTCTTTTTCCCATGGCCTCTCATTCGGAGTGTCACTGAATAATGTTGAATAGTCAGGAGGCTCTTTCATGTAGCCACATATTCAGAGCCTCAGTGAATAATACACACCTGTGGGATAGTAAGGAATCTAATTATTAAGGTGACTTATTCTGAGGCACGCTGAGTAATACACACTTGGAGAATAATTTAGAGTCTATTTCGGATGGACATTCATTCAGAGCCTCAGTGAATAATGCACACCTGTGGAGTATCCATGAGTCCATTTCATTTGGACACTCATTCATACTCATTGGATAATATGCACCTGTGGAATAGTCAGAAGTCTATTTCATACAGCCCTTCATTCAGATCCGGTGTGAATAAAACACACCTGGAGAATAATCAGTAGTGTATTTCATATTGAAACTCATTCAGAGCCTTATTGAATAACGCACACCTGGGGAATAGACAGGAGTGTACTTCATATGGACACTCTTTCAGAGCCTCTGTGAATAATACACACATGAGGTAGAGTCAGTTGTCTATTTGATATGGCCACTCAGTGAGAGCCACAGGGAGTAGTGCGAGGGAATTGTCAGGAGTCTGTTTCATATAGCAACTCATACAAAAACTCAGTGAATAACACACACCTGTGGAATAGTCAGGAATGCATTTCAATAGGTTACACACTTAGAAGCTCAGTGAATTATACACACCTAGGGAATTGTCAGGAGACAATTTTATCTGGCCTCTCATGCAAAGCTTCTTGGAGTAGTCAGTAGCCTAATTGATATGGCCATTCATTCAGAGACTCTCTGAGTAATACGCTCCTTGCAGATATTCAGGAATCTCTTTAATATGGCCACTCAGTTCCTCACTGAACGGTACACACCTGTGGAATAGTCATATGGGCACTAATTCAAAATTTCATGGAATAATGCACATCGCTGGATAAGTCAGGATTCTCTTTTATATGGCCACTCATTCAGAGCCTCAATGAATGATAAACACCTGTGAAATTGTCAAGAGTCTATTTCGTGTTGCATTCATTCAGAGCCTCAGTGAATAGTGCACACCTGGGGAATACTGAGGATTGTATTGTAAATAATAGACACTTGGGGAATAGTCAGTGGTCGATATTATATGGTCTCTCATTCAGAGCCTCACTGAATAATACACACCTGGGGAATAGTCAAGATTCTATTTCATATGACCAGTCATTGTGAGCCAAGCTCAATAATGCACACCTTGGGAATAGTCAGGTGTCTCTTTCCTAGGGACATTGTTTCAGAGCCTCAGTGAATAATGCACACGAGGGTAATAGTCAGGAGCCTCTTTCATATGGCCCTCACTGAATGATACACACCTGGGGAATTGTCAGGATTCTATTCCATACTACCACACATTCAGAGCCTTATTTAATAATTCTCAACGGGGAAATAGTCAAAAGTCTATTTTATATGGCCTCTCAATTAGAGATTCAGTGAATAATGAATCCGTTTGGAGTAGTCAGGATGCTGTTTAAGACAGCCACAAATTACGTGCCTCCTTGAATGATGCAGGCCTGGGTGATAGCCAGGAGTCTATGTCATATGACATCTCATTTTGGGCCTTACTGAATAATACACACCTGGAGGAGTGTCAGAAGTCTATTTGGTATGGACACTCATACAGAACGTCTTTGAATAACGCACACAGGGAGAATAATTAGAAGTCTATGTCATATGGCTACACATTCAGACAATCAGTGAATAACACACACATGTGGAGTAATAAGGAGTCTGTTTCATATGACTACTCATTCACAGCCTCACTGAATATTACACACTTGTGATATATTCTGGAGTCTATTTCTTATGGCCACTCATTCGGAGCCTCACTAAACAATGCACACCAGGTAATAGGAGACTATTTCATATGGAAACTAATTCAGAATCTCACTGAATATTACATACCTGAAAAATTGTCAGTAGTCTATTTCATATGGCCACTCCTTTTTTAAAAAAATTTTTATTGTGTTATAGGTTTTGAGGTACTTGTGCAGAACGTGCAAGATAGTTGCATAGGTACACACATGGCAGTGTGTTTTGCTGCCTTCCTATCCCTCACCCACACGTGGCACTTATCCCGAGGCTATCCCACCCCAGCCCCCACACTGTCCCTCCCCCATTTCCCCCAATAGACCCCAGTGTGTAGTAGACCCCCTCCCTGTGTCCATGTGTTCTCATTTTTTTCACCCGCCTATGAGTGAGAATATGCGGTATTTCCTTTTCTGTTCTTGTGTCAGTTTGCAGAGAATGATGTTATCCAGATTCATCCATGTCCTTACAAAAGACATAAACTCATCATTTTTGATTGCTGCATAATATTCCATGGTGTATATGTGCCACATGTTCCCAATCCAGTCTGTCATCGATGGGCGTTTGTGTTGGTTCCAGGACTTTGCTATTGTAAACAGTGATGCAATGAACATACATGTGCATGAGTCCTTATAGTAGAACGATTTATATTCCTTTCGATACATACCCAGTAAAGGGATTGCTGGGTCAAATGGAATTTCTATTTCTATGTCCTTGAGGAATCGCCACACTGTCTTCCACAATGGTTGAAATAATTTACACTCCCACCAACAGTGTAAGAGTGTTCCTATTTCTCCACATCCTCTCCAGCATCTGCTGTCTCCATATTTTTTAATGATCGCCATTCTAACTGGCGTGAGATGGTATCTCAATGTGGCTTTGATTTGCATCTCTCTAATGACCAGTGATGATGAGCACTTTTTCATATGTTTCACGGCCTCATGTATGTCTTGTTTTGTAAAGTGTCTGTTCTATTTTTTTTTTATTTTTATTGCATTATAGGTTTTGGGGTACATGTGCAGAACGTGCAAGATAGTTGCATAGGTACACACATGGCAGTGTGTTTTGCTGCCTTCCTCCCCCTCACCCACACTTGACATTCATCCCCAGGCTATCCCTCCCCAGCCCACCCCGCTGTCCCTCCCCCATTCCCCTCAATAGACCCCAGTGTATAGTAGACCGCCTCTCTGTGGCCATGTGTTCTCATTTTTCTCACCCGCCTATGAGTGAGTATATGCGGTATTACTTTTTCCGTTCTTGTGTCAGTTTGCTGAGAATGATGTTCTCCAGATTCATCCATGCCCTTACAAAGGAAACAAACTCATCATTTTGGATTGCTGCATAATATTCCACGGTGTATATGTGCAACAATTTCCCAGTCCAGTCTATCATCGATGGGCATTTGGGTTGGTTCCAGGTCTTTGCTATTGTAAACAGTGCTGCAATGAACATTCGTGTGCATGTGTCTTTATAGTAGAACGATTTATAATCCTTTGGATATATACCCAGTAATGGGATTGCTGGGTCAAATGGAATTTCTATTTCTAGGTCCCTGAGGAATCGCCACACTGTCTTCCACAATGGTTGAACAAATTTACACTCCCACCAACAGTGTAAGAGTGTTCCTATTTCTCCACATCCTCTCCAGCATCTGCTGTCTCCAGATTTTTTAATGATCGCCATTCTAACTGTCGTGAGATGGTATCTCAATGTGGTTTGGATATGCATCTCTCTAATGACCATTGATGATGAGCATTTTTTCATATGTTTGTTGGCCTCATGTAAGTCTTCTTTTGTAAAGTGTCTGTTCATATCCTTTCCCCATTTCTGAATGGACTTGTTTGTTTTTTTCCTGTAAATCTGTTTGAGTTCTTTGTAAATTCTGGACATCAGCCCTTTGTCTGATGCATAAACTGCAAAGATTTTTTCCCATTCTGATGGTTGCAGATTCACTCTAGTGACTGTTTCTTTTGCCATGCAGAAGCTGTGGAGTTTGATTAGGTCCCATTTGTCTATTTTGGCTTTTGTTGCCAATGCGTTTTGTGTTTTATTCATGAAGTTTTTGCCTACTTCTATGTCCTGAATGGTTTTGCCTAGATTTTCCTCTAGGGTGTTTATGGTGTCAGGTCTTACGTTCAAGTCTTTAGTCCATCTGGAGTTAATTTTAGTGTAAGGTATCAGGAAGGGGTCCAGTTTCTGCTTTCTGCACATGGCTAGCCAGTTTTCCCAACATCATTTATTAAATAGGAAATCCTTTCCACATTGCTTGTTTTTGTCTGGTTTATCAAAGATAATATGGCCGTAGATAGGTTGTGTTGCCTCTGATGCCTCTGTTCTGTTCCATTGGTCTATATCTTTGTTTTGGTACCAGTACCATGCACTTTTGATTTCTGTAGCCTTGTAGTATAGTTTGAAGTCTGGAAGTGTGATGCCTCCCGCTGTGTTCTTTTTGCTTAGAATTGACTTGGGTATGCGGGCTCTTTCTTGGTTCCATATGAAATTCATGGTGGTTTTTTCCAGTTCTGTGAAGAAAGTCAATGGTAGCTTGATGGGGATAGCATTGATTATGTAAATTACTTTGGGCAGGATAGCCATTTTCACGATATTGATTCTTCCTAACCACGAACATGGAATGTTTCTCCATCTGTTTGTTTCCTCTCTTATTTCGTTGAGCAGTTGTTTGTAGTTTTCCTTAAAGAGGTCCCTTACATTCCTTGTGAGTTGTATTCCTAGGTATTTTATTTTCTTTGTAGCAATTGTGAATGGCTGTTCGTTCTTGATTTGGTTCTCTTGAAATCTGTTATTGCTGTATAGGTATGCTTGTGATTTTTGCACATTGATTTTATATCCTGAGACTTTGCTGAAGTTGCTTATCAGTTGCAGGAGCTTTTGGGCTGAGGTGATGGGGTCTTCTAGGTATACTATCATGTCATCTGCAAATAGAGACAGTTTGGCTTTCACCTTTTCTATCTGAATACACTTTATTTCTTTTTCTTGCCTGATTGCTCTAGCTAGAACTTCCAGTAATATGTTGAATAGGAGTGGTGAGAGAGGGCATCCTTGTCTAGTGCCAGATTTCAAAGGGAATGCTTCCAGTTTTTGCCCATTCAGTATGATATTGGCTGTTGGTTTGTCGTAAATAGCTTTTATTACTTTGAGATATGTTCCATCAATACCAAGTTTATTGAGGGTTTTTATCATAAAGGGCTGTTGAATTTTGTCAAATGCCTTCTCTGCGTCAATTGAGATAATCATGTGGTTTTTTGTTTTTGGTTCTGTTTATGTGGGGAATTACATTTATAGACTTGCGTATGTTGAACCAGCCTTGCATGCCCGGGATGAATCCTACTTGATCATGATGGATAAGTTTTTTAATGTGCTGTTGCAATCGGTTTGCCAGTATTTTATTGAAGATTTTTGCATCTATGTTCATCATGGATATTGGCCTGAAGTTTTCTTTTCTTGTTGAGTCTCTGTCAGGTTTTGGTATCAGGATGATGTTGCTCTCATAAAATGACTTGGGAAGGGTTCCCTCTTTTTGGATTATTTGGAATAGTTTCAGAAGGAATGGTACCAGATCCTCTTTGTGTGTCTGGTAGAATTCAGCTGTGAACCCATCTGGACCTGGGCTTTTTTTGTGTGGTAGGCTCTTAATTGCTGCCTCAACTTCTGACCTTGTTATTGGTCTATTCATTGTTTCAGCTTCTTTCTGGTTTAGGCTTGGGAGGACACAGGCGTCCAGGAATTTATCCATTTCTTCCTGATTTACTGGTTTATGTGCATAGAGTTGTTTGTAGTATTCTCTTATGATGGTTTGAATTTCTATGGAATCTGTGTTGATTTCCCCATTTTCGTTTTTTATTGCATCTATCTGGTTGTTCTCTCTTTTCTTTTTTATCAGTCTGGCTAGTGGTCTGTCTATTTTGTTGATCTTTTCGAAAAACCAAATCTTTGATTTATTGATTTTTTGAAGGGTTTTTCTTGTCTCTATCTCCTTCAGTTCTGCTCTGATCTTAGTTATTTCTTGTCTTCGGCTAGGTTTTGAGCTTTTTTGATCTTGCTCCTCTAGCTCTTTCAATTTTGACGATAGGGTGTCAATTTTGGATCTCTCCACTCTTCTCATGTGGGCACTTATTGCTATATATTTTCCTCTACAGATTGCTTTAAATGTGTCCCAGAGATTCTTGTACGTTTTGTCTTCATTTTCGTTTGTTTCAAAGAACGTCTTTATTTCTGCCTTCATTTCATTGTTTATCCAATCAACATTCAAGAGCCAGTTGTTCAGTTTCCATGAAGCTGTGTGGTTCTGAGTTATTTTCTGAATTCTGAGTTCCAACTTGATTGCACTATGGTCTGAGAGACTGTTTGTTATGATTTCAGTTGTTTTGCATTTGCTGAGGAGTGCTTTACTTCCAATGATGTGGTCAATTTTGGAGTAGGTTTGATGTGGTGCTGAGAAGATTGTATATTCTGTGGATTTGGGGTGGAGAGTTCTGTAAATGTCTATCAGGTTTGCTTGTTCCAGGTCTGAGTTCAAGTCCTGGATATCCTTGTTAATTTTCTGTCTGGTTGATCTGTCTGCTATTGATAGTGGAGTGTTAAAGTCTCCCACTATTATTGTGTGGAAATCTAAATCTCTTTGTAAGTCATTAAGAACTTGCCTTATATATCTGGGTGCTCCTGCATTTGGTCCATATATATTTAGAATCGTTAGCTCTTCTTGTTGAATTGATCCTTTTACCATTATGTAATGACCCTCCTTGTTTCTTTTGATCTTTGTTGCTTTAAAGTCTACCTTATCAGAGACGAGAATTTCAACTCCTGCTTTTTTTTGCTCTCCATTTGCTTGGTAAATCTTCCTCCATCTTTTTATTTTGAGCCTTTGTGTATCTTTGCATGTGAGGTGGGTTTCCTGGATACAGCACACCAATGGGTTTTGGTTTTTTATCCAATTTGCCAGTCTGTGTCTTTTGATTGGTGCATTTAGCCCATTTACATTTAGGGTTAATATTGTTATGTGTGAATTTGATACTGCCATTTTGATGCTAGATGGCTGTTTTGCCCGTTGGTTCATGTAGATTCTTCATTTTGTTGATACTCTTTAGCATTTGGTATGCTTTTAGGATGGCTGGTACTGGTTGTTTCTTTCTATGTGTAGTTTCTCTTTCAGGAGCTCTTGTAAAGCAGGCCTAGTGGTGACAAAATCTCTGAGTACTTGCTTGTTCATGAAGGGTTTTATTTTTCCTTCACTTATGTAGCTCAGTTTGGCTAGATATGAAATTCTGGGTTGAAAGTTCTTTTCTTTGAGGATGTTGAATATTGGCCCCCACTCTCTTCTGGCTTGTAGAGTCTCTGCTGAGAGATCTGCTGTGAGTCTGATAGGCTTCCCTTTGTTGGTGACCCGACCTTTCTCTCTGGCTGCCCTTAGTATTTTCTCCTTCATTTCAACCCTGGTGAATCTGACGATTATGTGCCTTGGGGATGCTCCTTTTGCGGAGTACCTTTGTGGTGTTCTCTCTATTTCCTGTAGTTGAGTATTGACTTGTCTTGCTAGGTTGGGGAAATTTTCCTGGATAATATCCTGAAGAGTGTTTTCCAGCTTGGATTCATTCTCTTCATCACATTCTAGTACAGCTATCAAACGTAGGTTGGGTCTCTTCACATAGTCCCACATTTCTTGGAGATTTTGTTGATTCCTTTTTGTGCTTTTTTCTTTAATCTTCGTTTCACGTTTTATTTCATTGAGTTGATCTTCAACTTCTTATATTCTTTCTTCTGCTTGGTCAATTCAGCTGTTGAAACTTGTGCATGCTTCACGAAGATCTCGTGTTGTGTTTTTCAAGTCCTTCAATTCATTCATATTCCTCTCTAAGTTGTCCATTCTTGTTATCAGTTCCTCGAATCTTTTTACAAATCTTTTTTCAAGGTTCTTAGTTTCTTTGCACTGATTTAGAAAATGTTCTTTTAGCTCAATGAAGTTTCTGATTATCCACTTTCTGAAGTCTGATTTTGTCATTTCGTCACATTCATTCTCCGTCCAGCTTGTTTCCCTTGCTGGTGAGGAGTTTTGGTCTTTTGTAGGAGGTGAGGTGTTTTGGTTTTGGGTGTTTTCCTCCTTTTTGCGCTGGTTTCTTCCCATCTTTATGGATTTTTCCACCTGTCGTCTTAGTAGTTGCTGATTTTTCAATTGGGTCTCTGAGTGGATGCTGAGATTGTTGATGATGAAGTATTTCCGTTTCTTAGTTTTCCTTCCAATTGTCTAGCCCCTCTGCTGTATGAGTGCTGAGGTCCACTCCAGGCCCTGCATGTCTGGAATATACCTCTACCAGCTGTGGAACAGTGAGGGATGATACCAGTTTCTTCTTCTGCTGTCTCTGTTCCAGAATGATGCCCACCAAATGTCAGTCTGATTAGTTTTTTTGGGGGGTGACTCTTTGGATGTACAGGGTTCAGGGAGCTGCTTAAGGAGACGGTCTGTGCTTTATAGGAACTCCATTGCTGAGCTGTGAGCTCCGTTGTTCATTCAGGGTTGTTGGGAGGTTGTTTATGTCTGCTGCAATATAACTCATAAAACACCACACGTTTTTTCCCCATTAGATGCTCTGTCTCAGGGAGTTGGTGCTTTATGAGTATCTGTTGCACTGTCCTGCACCACTAGGTGGCAGTCTATTCACTATTTGCCTGCCGGGGCTCTGACCTGCTAGCGCGGGTCCGCCCTTTTGCTGCTGGGAGTCTCTCTGTTATGGCAGGTTGCCTCGGCAACGGCAGGTGCGTCAGCCCTGGGCGGTACTTCAATAGGGGGATATTGCATCAGCAATGGTGGACGCCCCTCCCTCACCAGGCTGCACCGTCCTAGATGTCGGCAGCAAAACTGTCAGCCCCAAGCACCTCCAGTCGCCACCCTGCTTGTCCCCGTGAAGGTGGGACCCGCCGAGCCTGCTCACCCAGCTCCCTGCCTCAGAGTCCGTCCTCTCTCTCTCTCTCTCTCCCTCTCCGCAAGCTGAAATGTCCACTCTCTCACTGGCGCCCCAGTAGCCTGCCAATAGGGCACTGGGATTTGTGCGATCTCCTGTGCCGCTGCCCACTGCACCTTCTCAGATCACGCTTCCCAGGAAACTCCTGGTCTGGCTCACTGTCCAAGTCCCGTTCAATCAGATGGACATGCCAATCTGCCCTTCCAAATCTCAGATTGCCAGTTTAACAGGGCACCCAGACCAGTGAGCTCCGTGCCATGTCCCGCTGCAGCGCCGGTGCCAGCCGAAGCGGCCGCATGAGCCGGCTGCGTTAGCCGGCTTTTCTAAAGTCCCATGTCTCTCCCACACCTGGGACTTTCAACGCTCTGTGGGCAAAAAAGGTCCATCCGAGAATGCGGCTAGGACTCACCCTCTGCACCTTCACTGAGAGCTGCAATCCTGAGTTGCTTCTACGACGCCATCTTGCGAGTCTCCTCGTAAAGTGTCTGTTCATGTCCTTTGCCCATTTTTGAATGGGCTTGTTTGTTTTATTCCTGTAAATCTGTTTGAGTTCTTTGTAAATTCTGGTTATCAGCCCTTTGTCAGATGCGTAAACTGCAAAGATGTTTTCCCATTCTGATGATTGCTGATTCACTCTAGTGACTGTTTCTTTTGCAGAAAGAAACTGCAGAAGCTGTGCAGTTTGATTAGGTCCCATTTGTGTATTTTGGCTTTTGTTGCCAATGCTTTTGTTGTTTTGGTCACGAAGTTCTTGCCTACTCCTATGTCCTGAATGTTTTTTCCTAGATTTTCTTCTAGGATTTTATGGTGTCAGGTCTTACGTTTAAGTCTTTAATCCATCTGGAGTTAATTTTTTGTGTAACGTGTCAGGAAGGGATCCAGTTTCTGCTTTCTGCACATGGCTAGCCAGTTGTCCCAACACCATTTATTAAATAGGGAATCCTTTCCCCATTGCTTGTTTTTGTCTGGTTTGTCAAGGATTATATGGTTATAGGTATGTTGTGATGCCTCCGATGCCTCTGTTCTGTTCCATTGGTCTATATCTCTGTTTTCTTACCAGTACCATGCTGTTTTGATCACCGTAGCCTTGTAGTATAGTTTGAAGTCTGGTAGTGTGATGCCTCCCGCTGTGTTCTTTTTGCTTAGAATTGACTTGGCTATGCAGGCTCTCTTTTGGTTCCATATGAAGTTCTTGGTAGTTTTCTCCAGTTCTGTGAAGAAATTCAATGGTAGTTTGATGGGGATAGCATTGATTGTGTAAATTACTTTGGGCAGTATAGCCATTTTCACGATATTGATTCTTCCTAACCACAAACATGGAATGTTTCTCCATCTGTTTGTGTCCTCTCTTACTTCGTTGAGCAGTGGTTTGTAGTTTCCCTTAAAGAGGTCCCTTACGTTTTTTGTGAGTTGTATTTTTAGGTATTTTATTCTCTTTGTAGCAATTGTGGATGGCAGTTCGTTCTTGATTTGGTTCTCTTTAAGTCTGTTATTGGTGTATAGGAATGCTTGTGATTTTTGCACATTGATTTTATATCCTGAGACTTTGCTAAAGTTGCTTATTAGTTTCAGGAGTTTTTGGGCTGAGGTGATGGGTCTTTTAGGTATACTCTCATGTCGTCTGCAAATAGAGACAATTTGGCTTCCACCTTTCCTATTTGAATACCCTTTATTTCTTTTTCTTGCCTGATTGCTCTGGCTAGAACATTCAGTACTATATTAAATAGGAGTGGTGAGAGAGGACATCCTTTTCTAGTGCCGGATTTCAAAGGGAATGCTTCCAGTTATTGCCCGTTAAGTATGATATTGGCTGTTGGTTGGTTATAAATAACTTTTATTACTTTGAGATATGTTCCATCAATACCAACTTTATTGAGGGTTTTTAGCATAAAGGGCTGTTGAATTTTGTCAAATGCCTTCTCTGGGTCAATTGAGATAATCATGTGCTTTAAGATTTTTGCATCTATGTTCATTATGAATATTGGCCTGAAGTTTTCTTTTCTTGTTGAGGCTCTGCCGGGTTTTGGTATCAGGATGATGTTGGTCTCATAAAATGATTTGGGAAGGGTTCCCTCTTTTTGAATTATTTGGAATAGTTTCAGAAGGAATGGTACCAGATCCTCTTTGTGTGTCTGGTAGAATTCGGCTGTGAACCCATCTAGACCTGGGCTTTTTTTGTGTGGTAGGCTCTTAATTGCTGCCTCAACTTCAGACCTTGTTATGGGTCTATTCATAGTTTTGGCTTCCTCCTGGTTTAGGCTTGGGAGGACACAGGCGTCCAGGTATTTTTCCATTTCTTCCTGGTTTACTAGTTTATCAGCATAGAGTTGTTTGTAGTATTCTCTGATGATGGTTTGAATTTCTGTGGAATCTGTGGTGATTTTCCCATTTTCGGTTTTTATTGCATCTATTTGGTGATTCTCTCTTTTCTTTTTTATCAGTCTGGCTAGTGGTCTATTTTGTTGATCTTTTCAAAAAACCAGCTCTTGGATTTATTAATTTTTTGAAGGGTTTTTCTTGTCTCCTTCAGTTCTGCTCTGATCTTATTTATTTCTTTTCTTTGGCTACGTTTTGAGCTTTTTTCATCTTGCTCCTGTAGCTCTTTCAATTTTGACGATAGGGTGTCAATTTTGGATCTCTCCACTCTTCTCATGTGGGCACTTATTGCTATATATTTTCCTCTACAGACTGCTTTAACTGTGTCCCAGAGATTCTGGTATGTTGTGTCTTCGTTCTCATTGGTTTCCTAGAACTTCTTTATTTCTGCCTTCATTTCATTGTTTATCCAATCAACATTCAAGAGCCAGTTGTACAGTTTCCATGAAGTTGTGCGGTTCTGAGTTATTTTCTGAATTTTGAGTGCCAACTTGATTGCACTATGGTCTGAGGGACTGTTTGTTATGATTTCAGTTGTTTTGCATTCGCTAAGGATTGCTTTACTTCCAATTATGTGGTCAAATTTGGAATAGGTGTGATGTGGTCCTGAGAAGAATGTATATTCTGTGGATTTGGGGTGGAGAGTTCTGTAAATGTCTATCAGGTTTGCTTGTTCCAGGTCTGAATTCAAGTCCTGGATATCCTTGTTAATTTTCTGTCTGGTTGATCTTTCTGATTGTGACAGTGGAGTTTTAAAATCTCCCACTATTATTGTGTGGGAGTCTAAGACTCTTTGTAAGTCAATACAAACTTGCCTTATATATCTGGGTGCTCCTTTATTGGGTCCATATATATTTAGAATCGTTAGCTCTTCTTGTTGTATCGATTCTTTTACTATTACGTAATGATCTTCTTTGTTTCTTTTGATCTTTCTTGCTTTGAAGTCTATTTTATCAGAGACGAGAATTCCAACTCTTGCTTTTCTGTGCTCTCCATTTGCTTGGTAAATCTTCCTCTATCCCTTTATTTTGAGCCTTTGTGTATCCTTGCATGTGAGGTGGGTTTCCTGGATACAGCACACTGATGGGTTTTGTTTTTTTTATCCAATTTGCCAGTCTGTGTCTTTTGATTGGTGCATTTAGCCCATTTACATTTAGGGTTAATATTGTTATGTATGAATTTGATACTGCCATTTTGATGCTAGCTGGCTGTTTTGCCCATTGGTTCATGTACATTCTTCATTTTGTTGATGCTCTTTAGCATTTGGTATGCTTTTACGATGGCTGGTACTGGTTGTTCCTTTCTATGTGTAGTGCCTCTTTCAGGAGCTTTTGTAAAACAGGCCTAGTGGTGACAAAATCTCTGAGTACTTGCTGGTTCATCAAGGATTTTATTTTTCCTTCCCTTATGAAGCTCAGTTTGGCTGGATATGAAATTCTGGGTTGAAAATTCTTTTCTTTGAGGATGTTGAATATTGGCTCCCACTCTCTTCTGGCTTGTAGAGTCTCCACCAAGAGATCTGCTGTGAGTCTGATCGGCTTCCCTTTGTGGGTGACCCGACCCTTCTCTCTGGCTGCCCTTAGTATTTTCTCCTTCATTTCAACCCTGGTGAATCTGACGTTTATGTTCCTCAGGGTTGCTCTTCTTGTGGAGTATCCTTGTAATGTTTTCTGTATTTCCTGGAGTTGAGTATTGGTCTATCTTGCTAGGTTGGGGAAATTTTTCTGGATAATATCTGAAGGTTATTTTCCAGCTTGGATTCATTCTCTTCATCACATTCTTGTACACCTATCAAACGTAGGTTGGGTCTCTTCACATAGTCCCACATTTCTTGGAGATTTGGTCATTCCTTTTTGTGCTTTTTTCTCTAATCTTGGTTTCTCGTTTTATTTCATTGAGTTGATCTTTCAATTCTGATATTCTTTCTTCTGCTTGGTCAATTCGGCTGTTGAAAGTTGTTCATGTTCATGAAGTTCTCGTGTTGTGTTTTTCAGCTCCTTCAAATTATTCATGTTACTCTCTACGTTGTCCATTCTTGTTATCATTTCCTCGAATGCTTTTTCAAATATTTTTTCAAAGTTCTTAGTTTCTTTGCACTGATTTAGGACATGTTCTTTTAGCTCACTGATTTTTCTCATTATCTACTTTCTGAAGTCTGATACCGTTATTTCGTCACAGTCATTCTCCATCCAGCTTTGTTCCCTTGCTGGTGAGGAGTTTTGTTTTTATTTGTTGGAGGTGAGGTGTTTTGGTTTCGGGTGTTTTCCTTTTTTTTGCGCTGTTTTCTTCCCATCTTTGTGGATTTATCCACCTGTCGTCTTAGTAGTTTCTGATTTTTCAATTGGATTTCTGAGTGGATGCCCAGATTGTTGATAATGAAGTATTTCTGTTACTTAGTTTTCCTTCTAATGGTCTAGCCCCTCTGCTGTACGAGTGCTGAGGTCCACTTCAGGCCCTGCTTGTCTGAGGTACACCTGTAGCAGCTGCAGAAGAGTAAGGGATGCTACCAGTTTTTCATTCTGCTATCTTTGTTCCAGAATGATGCCCGCCAAATGTCAGTCTGATTAGTCCTTCTTTGGGGTGACTCTTTAGATATACAGCGGTCAGGGAGCTGCTTTAGGGGATGGTCTGTGCTTTATAGGAGCTCCAGTGCTGAGCTGTGTGCTCCGTTGTTCATTCAGTGTTTTTGGGACGATGTGTTTATGTCTGCTGCAACAGAACTCATAAAATACCCCCCTTTGTTTCTTCTTAGATGCTCTGTCTCAGGGGGTTGGGGCTTTCTTTATGAGTATCTTTTGCACTGTCCTGCCCGGCTAGGAGGTAGTCTATTAACTATTTGCCTGCTGAGGCTTTGCCCTGCTAGCACGGGTCTGCCCTGCTGCTGCTGGCCCTCTTCTGCTGTGGTGCTCCACCCAGCTGAGGGAATCTCTCTGTTATGGCGGGTTGCCTCGGCAATGGCAGGCTGCATCAGCACTGGGCGGTACTTCAGTAGGGGTGGATTTCATCTGTAGTGGCAGACGCCCTTCCCCCACCAGGCTGCACTGTGCTAGATTCAACTGTGCCGGCAGCAAAGCTCTCAGCTCTGAGCGCCTCCAATCAGCTCCCGGCTTGTCCCCTTGAGGGTGGGACTCGCCGAGCCCAAACACCCAGCTCCCTGCCTCAGAGTCCATCCTTTCTCTCTCTCTCTCTTCCTCTCCCCAAGCTGAATGGTCGACTGTCTCACTTGCGCCCCAGTAGCCTGCTGATAGGGCACTGGGATCTGTGCAATCTCCCGTGCCATTGCCCACTGTGCCAGCTCAGATCACGCTTCCCAAAAATCTCCTGGTCTGGCTTATTGTCCAAGTCCCTTTCAGTCAGATGGACATGTCAATCTGTCCTTCCAAATCTCAGATTGCTGGTTTAACATGACACCCAGACCAGTGAGTTTTGTGAGGGAGCTGAGGCTCTGCAGCACCAGCCGAGCCACATGAGCTGGCCACGTGAGCTGGCTGTGCTGGCTTCCCGGGTCTCTCCCACACCTGGGACTTTCAACGTTCTGTGGGCAAAAAACGTCCATCCGAGAATGCGGCTAGCACTCACCCTCTGCGCCTTCACTGGGAGCTGCAATCCTGAGTCGCCTCTACGATGCCATCTTGGAAGCCCTCCTCATATGGCCACTTTTTCCCAGCCTCACGGAATAATGAACACCTGCGGAATAGTCAGAAGTCTTTTTCATATGGCCACTCATTGAGAGCCTCACTAAATGTACACACCTGGGGAAATAGTCAGGATTCTGTGTTATCCCCTCAGTTAGAGTGTCTCACTGAATACTGCACACCTCTGGAAGAATCAGGAGTCCTTTTCATGTGACCTCTCATTCGGAGTGTCACTGAATAATGTGGAATAGTCAGAAGCCTATTTTATGTAGCCACATATTCAGAAACACACTGAATAATACACACCTGTGAGACAGTAAGGAATCTAATTAATATGGCCACTTATTCTGAGCCTCACTGTATAATACATACCTGGAGAATAATTTGGAGACTAATTCCGATGGACATTCATTCAGAGCCTCAATGAATGATGCACACCTGTGGAGTATCCAAGAGTCTATTTCATTTGGACACTCATTCATAGCCTCAGTGTATAATATGCATTTGTGGAATAGTCAGGAGTCTATTTCATATGGCCGCTCATTCAGAGCTTCGGTGAATAATACACACTCGGGGAATATTCAAGAGTCTATTTTATATGGACACTCTTTCAGTGCCTCACTGAGTGACAAACACCTGGGGAATACTCAGGACAGTTTTATATTAACACTCGCTGACAGCCTCAGTGAATAACTCACACCTGTGGAATAGTCAGGAATGTATTTCATTTGCTCACTCTTTCAGAGCCTCAGAGAATAAAGCACACATGGGGAAGAGTGAGGAGTCTATTTCATGTGGCCACTCATTCCCCGCCTCACGAAATCATGCACAGCTGGAGAATTCTCAAGAGTGTATTTGGAATGGCAATGCATTCAGAGACTCTGTGAATAACACAGACCTAGGAAATGGTGAGGAATCTATTCAAAATGGCCACATATACAGAACCTCAGTGAATAATGCACACCTGGGGAATAATCAGGATTCTATTGCTTATGCCCACTCATTCAGCCCCTCAGTGAATAATGCATGTCTGTCAAGTACTGCAGGGTCTGTTTCATATGGCCACTCATTTCGAGCCTCACTGAATAGCACACACCTGGGAAAAAGTCGAGTGTGTTTTACATGGCCACTCATTCAGAGGCTGAGTGAATAATTCACACCTGTTCAGTACTCAGGTGTCTTTTTAATATAGTGAATTATTCAGAGCCTCACTGAATGATACACACCTTGGGAATAGTCAGGATTCTGTTTAATATGATTACTCATTATGAGCCTCGGTGAATAATGCATGTCTGTGGAGTACTGCAAAGACTGATTCTTATCACCCCCATTCTGAGATTTTTCTGAATAATACACGCCTTTGGAATAATCAGAAGTCTATTTTATATGGTCACTCACTAGGGCCCCCAATAAGTAATAAAAAACTGAGGAATAGTCAGGGGTCTCTTTCATATGGCCACTCATAAAATCAGTGAATATTGCATACATCAGGAATGCTTAGTGAATATTAGAAGTCTATTTTATATGCCACTCAGAGCCTCAGTGAATAATGCACACCATGGTAATAGTCATAAGCCTCTTTCATATGACCACTGATTAAGTATCTGACTGAATGATACATACCTGGGGAATCGTCAGGATTCTATTCCATATGGCAACTCATTCATAATCTTACTAAAAAATACACAATGGGGCAATACTCAAGAGTCTATTTCATATGGCCTCTCATTCAGAGCTTCAGTGAATAATGAACACCTGTGGAGTAGTCAGGACCCTATTTAAAATTGCCACAAATTGAGCATCTGTCTGAATAATACACACCTGGTTGACAGTCAGGAGACTATTTGATATGGACACTCATACAGAACCTCTCTGAATAATGCACATGTGTGAAATAATCACTAGTCTATTTCATATGGTGATTCATTTAGGGTATCAATAAATAATGCACACCTGTGCAGTAAAATGGAGTCTATTTCATATGGCCACCCTTTCAGTGTTTCAGTGAATAACATATTTATATCTGGAATAGTCAGGAATCTCTTTTATATGGCCACTCATTCAAGGTCTCAGTGAATAATACAACCCTGGGAAATAGTCAAGAGTCTACTTCAAATGGCTACACATTCAGAGTCTCTGTAAATAATGCACACCTGGGGAATAGTCAGAAGTCTCTTTCTTATGCCCACTTATTTAGAGTCTCATTCAGTAATACACACCTGGGGTAGAGTTAAGAGCCTACTTTATACAGCCACTCATTTAGAGCCTCAGTGAATAATGCACATCTGGGGAATAGACACTAGTCTATTTTATATGGCCACAAAATCAATGCCTGAGTGAGTAATGCACAACTTTGGAATAGTGAAGAGTCTATTCCATATACCGACTTAATTAGAGTCTCATTCAATAATACACACCTGAGAAATAGTCAGAAATCTATTTCATGTGGTCACTAACTCAAAGCCTCATTAAATAATACACACCTGTGGAATAGTCGGGAGGCTGTTTCGTATGGCCAAACATTCAGAGCTTCAGTGTATAATGCATACAGGGGAATACTCAGAACACTATTACATAGGCCTCTAAATCACAGCTTCACTGAATAAAGGACACCTGTAGAATAGTCAGAAATCTATTTTATATAGCTACACATTCAGAGCCTCACGGAATAATACACACCTGGGGGAAAGTCACGATTATATTTTATAAAGCCACTCTTTGAGAGCCCAACTTAAAAATGCACTCCTGGGTGTATTCAAAAGTCTCTTTCCTATGGCCATTCATTAAGAACCTCATTGAGTAATACACATCTATAGTGAAGTCAGGAGTGTATTTCTCATGGACATTCATTCAGAGCCTCAGTGAATCATGCATACCTGGGGAATACTCAGGAGTCTATTTCACATAGCCACTCATTCAGAGACTCATGGAATAATTCACACCTGCGAAATAGTCTGGAGTCTATTTGAGGTGATGGTTCATTCAGTGCCTCAGTGGAAAATGGACACATGGATAATAGTCAGGAGGCTCGCTTATGTAGCCACTCATTCATGCCCTTAGTAAGTAATACACACCTGGGAAATAGTCAGGAGTCTATTTCATGTGACCATTTATTCAGAAACTCATTGAATAATACACACCTGGGGAATAGTCAGAATCTATGTCATATGGCCACTCAGAGCATTACTAAATGATGCACACCTGGGAAATAGTCAGGATTCTATTTCATATGACCATTGATTAAGAGCCTCATTGAATAATGCACACCTGGGCAATAATCAGGAGACTATGTCATATGAACACTCATTCAGAGCCTCAATGAATAATGCACACCTGTGAAATAGTCAGGATTCCCTTTTATATGGCCACTCACTCATAGTCTCAGTGAGTAATGCAGAAATGTACAGTACTCAGCAGTCTATTTCATATAGCCACTCATTCGTGATTCACTGAATAATACAAACATGGGGGATAGTGAGCATCCTATTTCATATGACCATTCATGCAGAGCCTCACTGAGTAATACACTCCTGGGGAAGAGTTAGAAGTGTACTTTATATAGCCAATCATTTACAGCCTCACTAAAAAATGCACACCTGGGGAATAGACACTAGTCTATTTTATATGGCCACAAAATCAAAGCCTGAGTTAGAAATGCACAACTGTGGAATAGCCACTAGTCTATTTCATATGCACATTTATTTATTCAGACTCTCAGTCAATAATACACACCTGGGGAATAGTCAGGAGTCTATATGGTCACTAACTCAAGGCCTCATTAAATAATACACACCTGTGAACTAGTCAGGAGACTATTTCATATGGCCAAACTTTCAGAGCCTCAGTGAAAAATGCATACCTGGGGAATAGTCAAGATGCTATTCTATATGGCCTCTCATTCAGAGCTTCCCTGAATAAGGAACACCTGTAGAGTAGTCAGAGTCTATTTCATATAACCACACATTCAGAGCCTCACTGAATAATATAATATACTCCTGTGGGAAAGTCAGGATTCTATTTTGTATGGCCACTCACTGAGAGCCCATCCTAAAATTTCACACCTAGGGAGTATTCAGGAGTCTCATTTCTATGGACACTTATTCGAAACCTCACTGAATAATACACACCTGTGTAAAAGTCAGGAGTGTATTTTACATGGCTACTTATTCAGAGCCTCAGTGAAGAATCATATATACCTGAGGAATACGCAAAAGTCTATTTCATATATACAGTTATTGAGAGAATCACTGAATAATAAACACCTGGGGAATAGTCTGGAGTCTATTTTATATGACCGTTCACCCAGTGGCTCAGTGGATAATGCACACCTGAGGAATAGTCAAAAGGCTATAGTCAGAAGTATATTTCATATGGTCTCTCATTCAGAAACCCACTGAATGATACACACCTGGGGAATAGTCAGAGTCCATGACATATGGCCACTCAATAAGAGCATTACTGAATGATGCACACCTGGGAAATAGTCAGGATTCTATTTTATATGATGACTAATTGAGAGCCTCATTGAAGAATGCACACCTGGACATTAATCAGGAGGCTATGTCATATGAACACTCCTTCAGAGCCTCTGTAAATAATACACACCTTGGAAATACTGAGGAGTCTATTACATAGGCCCTCTCATTCAAAGCCTCACTGAACAATGCACAGCTGTTGGGTACTCCGGAGTCTATTTCATATGGCCTCTCATTCAGCACCTCATTGAATGATACACACCTGGGGAATAGTCAGGATTCTACTTAATATGAACAGCAATTACGAGCCTCGTTGAACTATATATGCCTTGGAATCCTGAGGATTCTACATTCTATTGACCCCCTTTCTGAATGTAACAGGAAAATTAACACACGTGGAATTTTAAGGAGTAAATTTTGTATGGCTCCTCCTTCAGAGCCTCATTGAATAATGTATACCTGAAGAAAAATTTGGAGTCTCTTTCATATGGTCATTTATTCAGAGCATCAGTAAAGAATGTACACCTGTGGAGTGGCCAGGTGTCTATCTGCTTTGGCCACACATTCAGAACATCAGTGAATAATATATACCTGTTGTATAGTCAGGAGCCTATTTCATAAGGTCCCTTATTCAGCAGCTGGGTGAATAATACACACCGGGGGAATAGTCAGGAACCTATTATATTGCCACTTATTCAGAGCCTCAGTGAATTATGCACACCTGGGATATAGTCAGGAGTCTATTTCATATGGACACTCCTTCAGATCCTTCCTGAATAATACATATATTGCGGAGAGTCAGGAATCTGTTTCTTATGGCCACTCCCTGAGACTCCCAGTGAATAATGGACATTTGGGGAATTGTCAGGAATCTATTTTATATGTCAACTCATACAGAAGCTCAGTGAATAAGACACACCTGGGGAATAGTCAGGAGTGTATTTCAATTCAGCACACACTAAGAGCATCAGTGAATTATACACAACTGGGGAAGGACCAGGAGTCAATTTCATGGTGGCCTCTCACTCATAGCTTCATTGAATAATGAACTCCTGTGGAATAGTCAGGAGCCCAATTGATAGAGCTACTCATTCAGAGCCTCTGAATAATATGAACCTCGGGGGTATTTAGGTGTCTATTTCATATTACCACTGATTTAATGGATTACTAAATAATGCATACCATACCTGGGGAGTACTCAGCAATCTATTTCATATGACCACTCATTCCTCATCTCAGTGAATAATGCACACCAGGGGAATAGTCAGGATTCTATTTATTATGGACAGTCATTTAGACCTTCACTGAATAATGCACACATTTGGAATCGTGAGGATTATGTTTCATATGGCCACTCATTCAGAGCCTCACTGAATGGTACACACCTGTGAAATAGTCAGGAGGCTATTTTATATAGCCACTCATTCGGAGCCTCAGTTAATCTTGCACGCCTGTGGAGTACTGAGGATTTTATTTCAAATGATCCTTCATTCAAAGCCTCAGTGAATAATGCACACCTGGGGAAGAGTCAAGGATCTATTTCATATGGCCACTCATTCAGAGCCTCAGTGAATGGTATACACTTGGGGAATAATCAGGATTCTATTTTATATGACCAGTATTGAGAACAAAACTGAAGAATGCACACCTTGGTAATGTTGAGGAGTCTGATAGGAACTCTCTTTCAGGGCCTCAGTGAATCACACACACCAGGGGAATACTGAGGAGTCTTTTTCATATTGCCCCTCATTCACAGACTCTCAAAGTATTGCACGTTTTGGGAATTGTCAGGAGTTTATTTACAATGGCCACTCCTACAAAGACTCTGAAAAATACACACCTAGTGAATAGTGAGAATTCTATTTCCAACTTCCACACATTCAGAGCCTCAGTGAATGAGGCACACCTGTGAAATGGTCAGGAGTCTATTTCTTATGCCCATTCTTTCAGAGTCTCACTGAATAACTCACCCCTGTGTGGTACTGAAAGGTCTATTTTATATGGACACTCATTTTGAGCCTTACTGAATAATACACATCTGGGTAGTAGCCAGGATTTTTTTCTTCAGGCCAATCATTCAGATGGTCAGTGATGTATACACACCTGAGAAATGGTCAGGAGTCTACTTCATATTGCCCCTCATTCAAAGCCTAAGTGAACAATGAACACCTGTTGAGTTCTCAGGAATATATGTCATATGGCCACTCATTCAGCACCTTACTGAATGATACATACGTGGGGAATAGACGGGATTCTATTTAACATGGACACCCATTTTGAGAATCACTGAATAACTTATACCTGTAGAATAGTGAGGAGTCTTTTTCCTATCGCCCCTCCTTCCGAGTTTCACTGAGTAACACACCCCTGGGGAATTTTCAGGAGTCCATATCGTATAGCCTGCATTCAGAGCGTCATTGAATAATGCATACCTGGAGAAAAATTTGGAGTCTGTTTCATATGGCCATTCATTCAGAGAGTCAGTGTATAATGTACACATGTGGAGTAGCCAGGTGTCTATTTACTTTGGCCACACATTGAGAACCTCAGCGAATCATACACACCTGTGGAATAGACAGGAGTCTATTTCACGTGGCCCTTCATTCAGAGCTCGTGTGAATAAAACCCACCTGGAAAATAATCACGAGTCTCTTTTACATTGCCTTCCATTCATAGCCTCAGTGAATAATCCACCTGAGAAATAGTCAGCAATCTATTACAAAGCCATACTTTTTCAGATCCTCCCTTAATAATGCACACATGGGGGATATTCTGAAATTTATTTTGCATGGCCGTTGCTTCACATCATCCCCAAATAATGCATACCTGTGGAGTAGTCAGCAACTATTTTATATGGCCTCTCATTCAGCACCCCAGTGAATAATGCACACGTGGGGGAGTAGTCAGGATTCTATTTCTCATGGTCACTCATTTAGACTTTCAGTGCATAATGCACACGTTTGGAATAGTTAGGATTGTCTTTCATATGGCCACTCATTCAGAGCCTTACTAAATTGTACACACCTGTGGAATAGTCAGGAGTCTCTTTTATATTTTCTTTCATTCAGAGCTGCAGTGCATAATGCAGGCCTGGGGAGAACAGATGATTCTATTTTAAATGACCCCTCTTTCAGAGCCTCAGTGAATAATACACACAAGTGGAATATTCAAGGCTCCATATTATATGACCACTCATTCACAGTCTTAGTGAGTGATAGACGCCTGGGGAATAATCAGTATCTTATTCCATATGACCTGTGATTTAGAGCCAAACTGAATAATGCACACATTGGGAATAGTTAGGTTTCTCTTTCATGTGAACACTCTTTTAGAGCCTCAGTTTATAATACACACTAGGGGAATACTCTCTAGTTGATTTCATATTGCCACTCATTCAGAGCCCTCTGAATAGTGCAAGTTTGGGGAATTGTCAGGAGTTTATTTACAGTGTCCTCTCATTCAGAGCCTCATTGAATAATGCATACTTAGGAAAATCTTGGTCTCTTTCACATGGCAATTCATTGAGAGCCCCACTGAAGAATGCACACTGTGGAATAGCCATGTGTCTATTTTCTTTGGCGACACATTCAGAACATCAGTGAATAATACACACATGTAGAATAGTCAGGATTCTATTCCATACGGCCCCTCGCTCAATGCCCGTGTGAATAAAACACACCTGGAGAATAGTCAGGAGTGTATTTCATATTGAAACTCATTCAGAGCCTCAGTGAGGAATGCACACATGGGGAGTAGACAGGAGTTTATTTCATATGGACACTCTTTTAGAGCCTCTCTGAATAAAACACACATATGGTAGAGTCCGGAATCTATTTCATATGGCCACTCAGTGAGAGTCTCAGGGAGTAGTGCACACTGGGGAAATTGTCCAGAGTCTATTTCGCATGGCAACTTATACAGAACCTCAGTGAATAACACACACCTGGGGAATAGGAATGTATTTCAATTGGCCACACTTTCAGAAGCTCAGTGAATAATACACAGCAGGGGAATTGACTGGAGACAATTTCATCTGGCCTCTCATGAAGACCTTCACTGAATAATGCACTCCTATGGAGTAGTCAGCAGCCTAATTAATATAGCCATTCATTCAGGGCCTCTCTGAGTAATAAGCTCCTTGCAGATATTCAGGAATCTCTTTAATATGGCCACTCAGAGCCTTACTGGATGGTACACACTTGTGGAATAGTCATATGGCCACTAAATAACAGTCTGATGAAGTAATGCACACCGGTGTATAAGTGAGGATTCTCCTTCATATGGCCACTAATTAAGAACCGCACTGAATGATACACGCAAGGCAAGGCAAGGCAATTCCAGGCTAGGCAATACCAAACAAGGCAAAGCAAGGAAACCCAAGGCAAGGCAAAACAATTCCAGGCAAGGCAATCTCATGCAAGAAAGGGCAAGGCAATGCAAGGCAATTGCGGGAAGATCAATTCCAGGCAAGGAAAGGCAAGGCAATTCTATGCAAGGCGATTTCAGGAAAGGCAAGGCAAGGCAAGGCAAGGCCATTCCAGACAATGCAAGGCAAGACAAGGAAATTCCAGAAAAGGTAATTTCAGACAAGGCAATAAAATGCAATTCGAGGCAAGGCAATTCTAGAGAAGGCAAGGTAAGGCAAGACAATGCAATTCTAGGCAAGGCAATTCCAGGCAAGGAAAGGCAATGTAATGCAAGGCAATTTCAGTCAAGAAAAGGCAAGGCAACACAAGGCAAGGCAATTCTAGGCAAGGCAATTCCAGACGAGGAAAATCAAGGCAAGGCAATTTGAAACAAGGTAACTCCAGTCAAGGAAAGGCAAGATAAAATAATTTCTGTCAAAACGATTTCACAGAAAGCAAGGCAGGACAATTCCAGGCAAGGAAATGCAAGGTAAGGCAATGCAAGGCAATTTCAATCAAGAATATTCCAGCCAAAACAAGGCAAGGCAATTCCAGGCAAGGGAATTCTAGGATAGGAAAGACAAGGCAAGGGAAGGCAGTGCAATTCTAGGCAAGGCAATTCCAAGCAAGGCAGGGAAAGGCAAGGTACGGCAATTCTAGTCAAGGCTGTTTTAGGCAAGGCAATGCAATGCAAGGCAACTTCAGAAAAGTCAATTTTAGGCACAGCAAGGGAATGCAAGGCAAGGCAAGGCATGGCAAAATGATACAATTCCAGGCAATTCAATTTTAGGCAAGGTAAGACAAAATAATTCCAAGCTAGAGAATACTAGGCCAGGAAATGCAAAAAAAAAACCAAGTCAAGGCAAGGCAATTCCAGGGAAAACAATTCCAGGCAATGCAATCCCATGCAAAAAGAAAAGGCAAGGCAAGGCGTGGCAAGGCAGGACAATTGTGGGAAACTCAATTCCAGGCGAGGAAAGACAAGGCAAATCCAGTCAGTGAAATTATAGGCTTGGCAAGGCAAGGCAAGACAATTCAACTCTAGTCAATGCAAGGCAAGAGAAGCCAATTCCAGGCAAGGCTATTCCAGCGAAGGTCAGACAGGGCAATTCCAGGCAAGAAAAAACAAGGCAAGGCAAGGAAAGGCAATGCAATTCAAGGCAATTTCAAGTAAGGAAATTCCAGGTAAAGCAATGCAAGGCAATTCCAGCAAGAAAACTCCTGGTAAGGCAAGTCAATGCAAGGCAATTACAGTCAAGTAAATTACAAAAAAGGCTAGGCAAGAAAATTGCAGGCAAGGCAAATCCAGGAAAGGCATGACAGGGCAATTCCAGGAAAGGCAAGGCAAGAGAGGGCAATTGCAATCAGAGCAACTTTAGAGAAGGCAAGGCAAGGCAGGGCAATTCCAGGCTAGGCAATTCCAGAAAACGCAAGGCAAGACAAAAAAATTATAGGCGAGGCAATTCCAGGCGAGGCAAGTCAAGCCAGAGCAAGGCAATTCCAGACAGGGCTTTCCAAGCTAGGCAAGGAAAGGCAATGCAAGAAAATTCCCAGCGAGACAAAAAAATTTCAGGAAAGAAAATTCAAGGCAAGGCAAAATAAGGCAAGGCAGGCCAATTCCAAGGCAATTTGAAGCAAGGCAAAGCAAAGCAAGAAAGGATAATTCCAGGCAACACTATTTCAGGCAAGGCAAGGCAAGACAGGGAAAGGCAATTTCAGACAAAATATTTTCAAGCAAGGGAAAGAAAGGCTATTTAAGGTAAGGCATTTCCAGTCAATGCAAGGTAAGGCAAGGCACTGAAATTCTAGGCAAAACAATTCCAGGCAAGGCAAGGCAAAGCAAGGCAAGGGAATTCCAGGCAAGGCATTTTTTTGGCAATGTAAGGCAGGGAAATTTCAGGCAAAACAAATGCTAAAAAGGCAACTCCAGGCAAGGCAAAACAACTCCAGGCAAAACAATTCCAGTCAAGGCAAGGTAAGGCAACACAAGGCAAGGTAATTCAAGGCAAGGAAATTCCAGGCGAGATAAGGCAAGGCAAGGGAATTTGAAACAAGGCAACTACAGTCAAGGCAAAGAAAGACAAGGCTACCCCAAGGAAGGCAAGGCCGGGCAATTCCAGGCAAGTAAAAGCAAGGCAAGGAAGGGTAATGCAATGCAAGGCAATTCCAATCAAGGAAATTTCAGGCAAGGCAAGGCAAGGTAAACCAGGCAAGGCAATTATAGGCTATGCAAGGCAAGGCAAAGGAAGGTAGTGCAGTTCTAGGCAAGGCAGGACAAGGCAATGTAAGACAATTTTAGGCAAGGCTCTATTAGGCAAAACAAGGCAACACAAGGCAAAATCAAGAAAGAAAATTTGAGACACAGCAAGGCAAAGGAAGGCAAGGCAAGGCAAAAAGAGGAAATTCCAGGCAAGGCAATTTTAGACAAAGCAAGGCAAGGCAATTCCAGGGTAGGCAATACCAGGCAAGGCAAGGCAAGGCAGCCCAAGGTAAGGCAAGGCAATTCTAGGCAAGACAATTTTAGGAAGGGCAATATCATGCAAGAAAAGGCAAGGCAATGCAAGACAAATGCAGGAAAGCCAATTCTAGACAAAGAAAGGCAAGGAAATACGGGCAAGACAAGGCAAGGCAAAACAAGACAACTTAAGGAAAGAAAGTTCGAGGCAAGGCGATTTCAGGCAACACAATGCAAGGCAAGGAAAGACAAGACAAGGCAAAGCAATTCCAGGCAAGTTAAATCTAGGCCAGGCAAAGAAAGGCAACTCAAGGCAAGGCAATTTCAGAGAAGGCAAGGTAAGGCAAGGCAATGCAATTCTAGGAAAGGCATCTCCAGGCAAGGCAACTCCAGGCAAGGCAAGGCAATGTAAGGCAAGGAAATTCCAGCCAAGGCAACATAAAACAATGCAAGGCAAGGCAATTCTAGGTAAGGAAATTACAGGCGAAAAAAAGGCAAGGAAAGGCAATTCAAAACAAGGCAAATCCAGTCAAAGCAAGGCAAGACAAAGCAATTACACACAACGCTATTCCAGAAAAGAAATGAAAAGGCAATTCCAGGCAAGAAAAATCAAGGCAAGGCAAGGCAAGGCAATGCAAGGAAATTCCAAGCAAGGAAATTCCAGGCAAGGCAAGGAAAGACAATACCAGCAAAGGCAATTCTAGGCTAGGCATGGCAAGGCAGGGGAAGAAAGTGCAAATCTAGGCAAGGCAATTCCAGGCAAGGCAGGGCAAAGCAATGTCAGACAATTTCAGGCAAGGCTCTTTTAAGCAAGGCAAGGCAAGGCAATGTTAGAAAAGTCAATTTTAGAAACAACAAGGCAAGGCAAAACAAGGAGAGCCAATTTCCAGCAAGGCAATTCCGGGCAAGGCAAGGCAAGGCAATTACAGGCTAGGCAATTTCAGGCAATGCAACGCAATGCAAGGCATGCTAAGGCAATTTCAAACAAGAGAATTCCAGGCAAGGCAAGTCAAGCCAAAGCAAGGCAATTTTAGACGGGGCTATTCCAGACTAGGCAAGAAAAGGCAATGCAAGAAAATTCCCAGGAAGACAAAAAAATTCCAGGCAAGGGAATTCAAGGCAAGTAAAAACACGGCAAATCAGGCCAATTCTAGGCAAGAGAATTGGAAGTAATGAAAGGCAAAGAAAAGCAGGGCAATTCCAGGCAAGGCAATTCGTGGCAAGGCAAGGCAAGGCAAAAAAAAAGGGCAATTTCAGGAAAGAAAATTTCAGAAAAGGTAAGGCAAGGCAAGGCAATTCCAAACAAGGCAAGGCAAGACAAGACAAGGCAAGGAAATTCCAGACACGAAACTTCCAGGAAAGGCAATTTCAGGCAAGGCATATCCAGGGAAGGCAAAGTAAGCCAAGGCAATGCAATTCTAGCCACAGCAATTCCAGGCATGGCAAGGCAAGGCAATGCAAGGCAAAGCAATTTTAGGCAAGGCAATTCTTGGCAATGTAACACAAGGCAATTCCAGGCAAGGCAATTGTTGGAAAGGCAATTCCAGTCAAGGCAAGGCAAGACAAGGCAGAAAAAGGTATTTCCAGGCAAGGCAACTCCAGCTAAGGAAAAAAGACAATTCGAGGCAAGGCAATTCCAGTCAAGGCAAGACAAGGCAATGCAAGGCAAGGCAATTTTAGTTGAGGAAAGGCAAGACAAGGCAATTTGTTTTGTTTTTTGTGTTTTTTTTAATTGTTATTGCATTATAGGTTTTGGGGTACATGTGCAGAACGTGCAAGGTAGTTGCATAGGTACACATATGGCAGTGTGTTTTGCTGCCTTCCTCCCCTTCACCCACACTTGGCATTCATCCCCAGGCTATCCCTCCCCAGCCCCCCCCGCTGTCCCTCCCCCATTCCCCCCAATAGACCCCAGTGTATAGTAGACCGCCTCTCTGTGTCGATGTGTTCTCATTTTTCTCACCCACCTATGAGTGAGTATAAGACAAGGCAATTTGAAACCAGGCAATTTCAGTCAAGGCAAGAAAAGACAAGGCAATTCCATGCAAGACCATTCTAAGGAAGGAAAGGCAGGAAAATTCCAGGCAATGAAAAGCAAGGCAATGCAAGGCATTTCCAGGAAAGGCAAGGCAAGACAATTTTAGACAAGACAATTCCAGCAAGGGAATCCTAGGCAAGGCAAGGCAAGCTAAGGCAAGGTAAGGCAAGGCAAGTCAAGACAAGGCAAGACAAAACAGACAAGGCATTGACAGGCAAGGCAATTCCAGGCAAGGCAAATCCAGACATGAAAATTTCAAACAAGGCAAGGAAAGCCAAATTCAGGCAAGGCAAAGTATGACAAGGCAATGTAATTCTAGGCAAGGCAATTTCAGACAAGGCAGAACAATTCAAGGAAAGTCAATTTCAGGCAAAGCAATACTTGGCAATGCAATGCAAGGCAAGTCAATTGCCAGAAAGGCAATTTCATGTAAGGCAAGACAAGGCAAGGAAAGGAAAGGTATTTTCAGGCAAGACAATTCCAGCTAAGGCAAAGCAAGAAAATTCCACAGAAGGCAATTAAAGTCAAAGTAAGGCAAGAAAATACAAGGCAAGGAAATTTTAGGCAAGGCAATTCTAGGCAAGGAAAGGCAAGACAAGGCAATTCGAAGCAAGGTAATTCCAGTCAAAATAATGCAAGACAAGAAAATTCCAGGCAATGCAATTCTAGGCAAGGCAAGGTAAGGTAAGGCAAGGCAAGGTAAAGCAAGGCAAAGTAAGGCAAGGCAAGGCAAGGCAAGGTAAAGCAAGGCAAGGCAAGGTAAAGCAAGACAAGACAATGCCAGGCAAGGCAAGGCAGGGCAATTCTAAGCATGGAAATTTCAGGGAAGGCAGGGCAAATGTATGTCAGGCAATTCCAAGCAAGGCTCCTTTAGGTACGGCAAGGCAATGCAAGGCAAGGCAATTCTAGGAAAGGCAAGGCAAGACAAGACAAGGCAATTACAGACAAGGTAATTCCAGACAGGGCAAGGAAAGGCAATTCCAGACAAGGCAAGACAAGACAATTCTTTTCAAAGCAATTTTAGGCAAGGCAAGGAAAGGAAAGGAAAGACAAGGAAAGACAATTCCAGGCAAGGCAATTCTAGGCAAGCAAGGCAAGGCAAGGCAAGGCAAGGCGAGACAATGCAATTCCACGCAAGGCAATTCCAGGCAAAGCAAGGGAAGGGATATCAAGGCTAAGCAATGCAATTCTAGGCAAGGCAATTGCAGGAAAGGCAACTCCAGGCAAGGCAAGGCAAGACAAGGCAGAGAAAGGCAATTCCAGGCAAGGAAATTTTAGGGAAGGCAACTCCAGGCAATGCAAAGCAGGGCAATTCCAGGCAAGGCAATTACTGGAAAGGCATTTTCAGGAAAATTAAGGCAAGAGAAGGCAGGAAATGGCAATTTCAGGCAAGGCAATTTTAGGTAAGTCAAGGCAAGGTTATTCCAAAGAAGGCAACTCCAGACAATTCAAGGCAAGGCAATTCTAGTCAAGGCAATTCCAGGCAAAGCAAGACAATGCAGGGAAAGGAAATTCCAATCAAGGCAAGGCAAGGCAAGTCTATTCAAGGCAAGGCAATTCCACGTAATGCGAGGCAAGGCAAGGCAAGGCAAAAAAATTTCAGGTAAGAAAATTGTAGGCAAGGCAAGCGAAGGCAAGGCAAAAGAAGAACATTCAAGGAAAGGCAATTTTAGGCAAGAAAACGCGATGCAATGAAAGGCAATTTCAAGCAAGAAAATTCCAGGCAATGCAAGGCAATTTAGAATTGCCTTGCAATGCAATTCCAGAAAAAACAGGGCAAGAATATGGAGGGCAATTATGCACAAGGCTCTTTTAGGCAAGGCAAGGCAATGCAAGGCAATTTCAGGAATTTCAATTTTAGGCACAGCAAGGCAAGGCAAGGAGAGCCAATTTCAAGCAAGACATGGCAAGGCAATTTCAGGCTAGGGAATTTCAGGCAAAGCAGAAAAACACAAGATAAAGCAAGGCAATTCCAGGCGAGAAAATTCCAGGCAAGGCAATTTAAGCAAGGCAATCTCATGCAAAGAAAGGTAAGGCAATGCAATATAATTCTGTGAAAGTCAATTCCAGGAAAGGAAAGGAAAGACAATTCCAGACAAAGAAAGGCAAGGCAGTGAAATTTCAGGCAGAAAACTTTCAGGCATGGTAATGCAAGGCAGGTCAGCTTTAGGCAAGACAAGGCAAGGCAATTATAGGAAAGGCAAATTCAGGCAAGGCGAGGCAAGCCAAAACAAGGCAATTCCAGGCAAAGCAATTCCAGGCTACAGAAACAAGAGGAACACAAAAAATTTCAGGCAAGGCAAGGCAATATCGGGCAAGGCAAAAAAGGCAAGGCAAAGAGGCTCAAGACAAGGAAAGGCAAGGAAATTCCATGCAAGGCAACCTTAGGCAAAGCAATTCTAGGCAAGGCAAGGCTAGAAAAGGCAAGGCAAGGCTAGACAAGGCCACCCAAGGTAGTTCTTGGAAAGGCAAGGAAATTTCAGGCTAGGCAATTGCAGAAAAGGCAATTCCCAGCAAGGCAAGACAAGACAAGGCAATTTCAGGCAAGGCAATTCCACGTAAAGCAAGGTAGGGCAAATCCAGGCAAGGCAAGACAAGGCAATTTCAGGAAAAACAACTCCAGGCAAGGCAAGACAAAGCAATTTGAGGCTAGGCAATTGCAGGCAAGGCAAGGCAAAACAAGAAAATTCCAGGAAAGGCAATTCCAGGCATAGGAATTCTAGGCAAGGCAAGGCAAAGTAAGGCAAGGCAAGGCAAAGTAAGGCAAGGCAATATTAGGCAAGTCCAGGCAAAACAGTTTCAGGCAAGGCAATTCCAGACTAGGCAATTGCAGGAAAGGCAATTCTAGGCAAGGCAAGACAGGACAAGGCAATTCCAGAAAAGGGAATTTTACAAAAGGCAAAGCAGAAAAATTCCAGGAAAGACAAATCCAGGAAAGGCAAACCCAAGCAAGGCAAGGCAAGTCAACTCCACAAAAGGCAACTCAAGGCATGGCAAGGCAACGCAATTCCAGGCTAGGCAATTCCAGGGAAAACAAGGCAAGGCAAGGCAATTCCAGGAAAGACAATTCCAGGCAAGACAAGGAAATCAAGGCAATTCCAGGCAAGGCAGGAAAAGGCAAGGCAAGGAAATTTCAGGAAAGAAAATTCCTGGTTAGGCAAGTCAATGCAAGGCAATTACAGGCAAGTAAAATCCAGGCAAGGCAGGGCAATTTCAGGCAAAGAAAGGCAAGGAAGGGCAATTCCAGGCAGGGCAATTTCAGAAAACGCAAGGCAAGGCAAGTCAATTCTAGCAAGGCAATTTCAGTCAAGGCAAGGCAAGTCAAGCCAAAGTAAGGCAATTCCAGACAGGGAAATTTCAGGCTAGACAAGAAAAGACAATGCAAAATAATTCCCAGAAAGGCAAAAAATTCATAGGCAAGGGAAGTAAAGGCAAGGCAAAACAAGGCAAGGCAGGCCAACTTGAGGTAAGGCAATTCAAAGTAAGGAAAGGCAAGGCAAAACAAGTCAATTCCAGGCATCGCAATTCGAGGCAAGGCAAGCAGGGAAATTCTAAGCAAGGCAATTCAAGGCAAGGCAAGGCAAAAAACTTCATTTCCATTCAAGGCCAGGCAAGGCAATTTCAGGCAAGGCAAGACAAGGAAAGGCAAAAAATTTCCGGACAAGAAATTTCCAGGCAAGGCAAGAAATGGCAATTCAAGACAAGGCAATTCCAGGCAAGGCGAGGTAAGGCAAGGCAATGCAATTCTAGGTAAGCCAATTTCAGGCAAAGCAAGGCAATTTCAGGCAAGACAAGGCAAGGCAATTCCAGGCAAGGCAAACCAAGTTAAGGCAAGGCAATTCCAGACAAGGAAATTCCAGGCAAGCCAAGGAAAGGCAATTCCAGGCAAGGCAAGGTAAGATAAGACAATGCAATTCTAGGCAAGGAAATTCCAGGCAAAACAAGGCAATTTCAGGCAAGGCAATTCCAGGAAAAGCAAGGCAATTTCAGGCAAGTCAATTCCTGGCAATACAAGGCAAGGCAATTGCCGGAAAGACAATTCCAGGCAAGGCAAGGCAATACAAGGCAGGAAAATATATTTCCAGGCAAGGCAATTACAGCTAAGGCAAGGCAAGACAATTCCAGGCAAGGCAATTTTAGTCACAGCAAGGCAAAGCAATGCAAAGCAAGGCAATTCTAAGCAAGGTTATTCCAGGTGAGGAAAGGCAAGGCAAGGCAATTCGAAGCAAGGCAATTGCAGTCAGTGCAAGGCAAGATAAGGCAATTCCACGCAAGCCTATTCCAAGGAAGGTAAAGCAGAGCAATTCCAGGCAGGAAAAGCAAGGCAATGCAAGGAAATTTCATGCAAGTCAATTCCAGGTAAGGCAAGGCAAGACAATTCCAGGCATTTAATTTCTAGGCAAAACAAGTCAAGGCAAGGCAAGGTAAGGCAATTCCAGGGAAGTCAATAAAAAGAAAGACAAGACAAGGCAATGAAATTCTAGGCAAGGCAATTGCAGGAAAGGCAATTCCAAGTAAAGTAAGGCAAGACAACGCAGAGAAAGGCAATTCCAGAAAATTCAATTTTATGTTAGGCAAAACAAGCCAACTCTAGAAAAGGCAACTTTAGAAAATGCAAGGCAGGGCAATTACAGGCAAGGCAAATCCAGGAAAATTAAGGCAGGAGAAGGCAGGGAAAGGCAATCCCAGGCAAGGCAATTCCAGAAACGCAAGGGAAGGCAATTCCAGAGAAGGCAACTCCAGACAAGGCAAGGCTAGGCAATTCCAGGCAAGGCAAGACAACGCAGGGCAGGGCAATTCCAATCAAGGCAAGGCAAGGTAAGTTTATCCCAGTCAAGACAATTCCAGGCAATGCAACGCAAGACAAGGCAAAAAAAAATCATGTGAGAAAATTTCAGGCAAGGCAAAGAAAGGAAGGCAAGAGAAAAACATGCCAGGCAAGGCAATTTAAGGCAAGGCAAAGCAATGCAATGCAAGGCAATTCCAAGAAAGGCAATTCCAGGCAAGAAAAGGCAAGGCAAGACAAGGAAAGATAAGGCAAAGCAAGGAAAGGCAAGGCAAGGCAGGGCAATTTTAAGCCAGGCAAGGCAGGGCAAGTGTATGTAGGGAAAATCCAGGCAAGACTTATAGGCAAGGCAAGGCAATGGAAGGCAATTGGAGACAATTTTAGGAAAGTCAATTTTAGGCATGGCAAGGCAACGCAAGGCAAATCCAGGAAAGGCAAGGCAAGGCAGGGTAATTTCATTTAGGGAAAATTCAGGCAAGACAAGGTAGGGCAATTTCAGGCAGGGCATTTCAAGACAAGGCAAGGAAAGGAAAAACAATTCCAGGCACGGCTAGGCAATCCAAACAGGGCAATTCTAGTCTAGGCAAAGCAAGAAAATTTCAGACAAGTTATTTCCAGGAAAGACAATGAAAGGCAACTTGAGACAAGGCCATTCTAGTCAAGGCAAGAGAAGGCAATTCCAGGCAAGGCAATTTCAGCTAAGGCAAGGCAAGGCAATTCCAGTCAAGACAAGGTAAGGCAACACTAGGCAAGGCAACTCTAAGCAAGACAATACCGGACGAGTCAATGCAAGGCAAGGCAATTCGAAACAAGACATCTCCATTCAGAGCAAGTCAACACAAGACAAGTACAGGCAAGGCTATCCCAGGGAATGCAAGGCAGAGCAATTCAAGGAAAAGCAAGGCATGGCAAGGCAAGGCAAGGCAATGCAAGGCAAGGCAATTCCAAGCAAGGAAATTCCAAACAAGGCAAGGCAAGGCAATTCCAGGCAAGGAAATTCTAGGCTAGGCAAGGCAAGGCAAGGCAAGGCAAGGCAAGGGAATGCAGCGCAATTTTAGGCAAGGCAATTCCAGGCAAGGCAGGGCAAGAAAATATAGGACCATTCTGGGCAAGGCTTTTTTACACAAGGCAAGGCAACACAACACAATTTCAGGAAAGTCAATTTTATTTGTGACCAAACAAGACAAGACAAGGAGAGTCAATCCCAGGCAAGGCAATTCCAGGCAAGGTAAGGCAAGGCAAGGAAATTTCAACCCAGGCAATTTCAGGCAATGCAAGGCAACACAAGGCAAGGTAAGGACATTTCAGCCTAGGCAGTTCCAGGAAATGCAAGGCAACACAAGGCAAGGCAAGGCAATTCCAGGAACGGCAAAGCAAGACAATTATAGGCAAGGCAATTTCAGGCAAGGCAACTCTATGCAAAAGAAGGCAAGGCAAGACAGGGTAAGGTAAGGCAAGGGAAGGCAAGGCAATGACAGGCAAGGCAATTCCATGGAAGGCAAGGAAACAAAAGGCAAGGCAAGGCAAGGCAATCTTAGGCAAGGCAACTGCAGGAAAGGCAGTTTCAGACAAGGCAACTCAAGAAAAGGCGAGGAAAGGCAATTCCAGAAAAGGCAATTTTAGGTGAGGCAAGACAAAACAATTCCAGGGAAGGCAACTCCAGGCAAGTCAAGTCAGGGCATTTCCAGGCAAGGCAATTGCTGGAAAGTCAATTCCAGGAAAGTTAAGGCAAGGGAAGGCAAGGCAAGGCAATCCGAGGCAAGGCAATTCCAGGGAAGGCAACTCCAGACAAGTCACAGCAAAGCAAGACAATGCAGGTTAGGGCAATTTTAATTAAGATAAGGCAATGCAAGTCTATTCCAGGCAAGGCAATTCCAGGCAATGCAAGACAAGGCAAGGCAAAAAAATTTCAGGTAAGGAAATTTCAGGCATGGCAAGGAAAGTCTACGCAAGGGAAGAATATTCCAGGCAAGGCAATTGTAGGCAAGGCAATGCATTGCAGTACAAGGCAATTCCAATAAAGGCAATTTCAGGCAAGGCAAGACAAAAAAAGAACAAGGCAAGGCAAGGCAAGACAGGGGAATTCTAATCAAGGCATTTACAGGCAAGGTAGGGCAAGTGTATGTAGGAAAATATCAGTCAAGTCTTTTTTAGGCAAGGCAAGGCAAAGCAAGGCAATTTTAGGAAAGTCAATTTTAGGCATGGCAAGGCAGGGCAGGGCAAGGCAATTCCAGAAAAGGCAAGGCAAGACAAAAAAATTCCAGGCAGGGAAAATTCAGGCAAGGCAAGGCAAAACAGGGCAATTCCAGACATGGCATTTTTGGACAAGGCAAGGCAAGGCAATTCCAGGGAAGACAAGGCAATCCAAGGCAAGGCAACTCCAGACAGGGCATTTCCTGGCGAGGCAAGACAAGGAAATTCCAAACAAGATATTTCCAGGAAAGGCAATTCGAGGCAAGCCAATTCCAGGGAAGGCAAGAAGAGGCAATTCCAGGCAAGGCAAGGAAAGGAAAGGCAGAGAAAAACAATTCCAGGCAAGGCAATTCCAGCTAAGGCAAGGCAAGGCAATTTCAGGCAAAGCAATATCAGTCAAGGCAACGTATAACAATGCAAGGCAAGGCAATTCTAGGCAAGGCAATTACAGGCGAGAAAATGCAAGGCAAGACTATTTGAAACAAGGCAACTCCATTCAAAGCAAATACATGCAAGGCTATTCCAGAAAAGGCAAGGCAGGGCAAGTCCAGGCAAGGAAAAGCAAAGCAAAGCAAGGCAATGCAATGCAAGGACATTTCAGGAAAGGAAAGGAAAGGCAATTCCAGGCAAAACAATTCTAGGCTAGGCAAGGCAAGGCAAGGGAGTGCATCACAATACTAGGCAAAAAAATTCCAGGCAAGGCAGGGCAAGGCAATGTAGGGCAAATCCAGGCAAGGCTCTTTAGGCAAGGCAAGGCAACACAAGACAATATCAGGAAGGTCAATTTTAGTCACGGCAAAACATGGCAAGACAAAAATAGTCAATTTCAGGCAAGGCAATTCCAGGCAAGGTAAGGTAAGACAAGGCAATTTCAGCCTAGGTAATTCCAGGCAACACAAGACAAGGCAAGGCAATTCCAGGAAAGGCAAGGCAAGGCAATTTCAGGCAAGTCAATTTTAGGCAAGGCAACTCTATGCAAAACAAGACAAGGCAAGGCAAGTTAAAACAAGGCAAGGCAATGCAATTCTACACAAGGCAATTGCAGCAAAGGCAATTTCTTGCAAGGCAAGACAAGGCAGAGAAAAAAAATTCAGGCACGGTAATTATAGGTAAGGCAAGGGAAGGCAATTCCGTGAAAGTCAATTTCAGGCAAGGAAAGGCAAGGCAACTCCAGGCAAGGCAGGGCAAGGCAGTGCAATTCCAGGGAGAGGAATTTCAGGCAAGGTAAAGCAAGGAAGATCAGTTCTGGGCAATACAAAGCAAGGCAATTATAGGCAAGGCAATACCAGGCAAGGCAAGGAAAGCCAAGGTAAAACAATCCCAGACAGGGAAATTCCAGGCTAGGCAAAGCAAAGCAAAGCAAAAAAAAATTAAAGACAAGGGAAGGCAATTTCATCCTAGGCAATTCCAAGCAATGCAATGCAATCCAAGGCAAGGCAAGCCAATTCCAGGAAAGGTAAGGCAAGACAATTCCAGGCAAGGCAATTCCAGGCAAGGCAATTCTATGCAAAACAAGGCAAGGCAAAGCAAGGCAATGACAGGCAAGGCAATTCCAGAGAAGGCAAGGTAAGGCAAGGCAAGGCAAGGCAATGCAATTTTAGGCAACTAAATTGCAGGAAAGGCAATTTCAGGCAAGACAAGGTAAAGTAAGGCCATTCAAAAAAGGCAACTTTAGGTTAGGCAACACAAGGCAATTTCAGGGAAGGCAACTCCAGGCAATGCAAGGCAGGACAATTCCAGGCAAGGCAACTTCTGGAAAGGCAATTTCAAAAAAATAAGGCAAGAGAAAGCAGAAAAAGGCAATCCCAGGCAAGGCAATTCCAGGTAAGGCAATGCAAGGCAATTACAGAAAAGGCAACTCCAGACAAGGCAAAACTAGGCAATTTCAGGCAAGGCAAGACAACGCAGGGCAAGGCAATTTCAATCAAGGCAAGGAAAGGAAAGGCAAGTCTATTCCAGGCAAGGAAATTTCAGACAATTCAAGGCAAGGCAAGGCAAAAAAATTCAGGCAAGAAAATTTCAGGCAAGGCAAGGAAAGGCAAGCCAAAAGAAGGACATTCCAGGCAAGGCAATTTCAGGCAAGGCAAGGCAATGCAATGCAAGGCAATTTCAAGCAAGGCAATTCCAGACAAGGCAAGGCAAGGCCCAGCAAGACAAGGCAAGGCAATGGAAGGCAAGGCAAGGCAAGGGAAGTCAGGGAAATTCTACTCAAGGCAATTCCAGGCAAGGCAGAACAAGTGTACATAAGGAAACCTCAGACAAGCCTCTTTTAGGCAAGGCACGGCAAAGCAAGGAAATTTCAGCAAAGTAAATTTTAGGCACAGGAAGGCACAGCAAGGCAAGACAAGGCAATTTGAGGCAAGGCAATTCCAGGCTAGGGAAGGCAAAAATATTCCAGACAAGGTATTTCCAGGAAAGGCTATTCGAGGAAAGGGAATTCCAGTCAAGACAAGGGAAGACAATTCCAGGCAAGGCAAGGCAAGATAAAGCAGGGAAAAACAATTCCAGGCAAGACAATTTCAACTAATTCAAGGCAAGGCGATTCCAGGCAAGGCAATTCTAGTCAAAGTAATTCTAGGCAAGGAAGTTTCAGGCGAGAAAATGCAAGGCAAGGAAATTCGAAACAAGGCAACTCCATTCAAGGCAAGGCAAGTCAAGGCAAGTACAGGCAAGGCTACTCCAGAGAAGGCAAGTCAGGGCAATTCCAGGCAAGGAAAAGCAAGGCAAGGCAAGGCAAGGCAATGCAATGCAAGGCAATTCCAAGCAAATAAATTTCAGGCAAGGCCATTTTGGGCTAGGCAAGGCAAGGTAAGGGAATGCAGTGCAATTCTAGACAAGGCAATTCCAGGCAAGGCAGGGCAAGGGAATATAGGGAAATTTCAGGTATGGCTCCTTTAGGTAAGGCAAGGCAACACAAGGCTATATTAGGAAAGTCAATTTACACATGGCAAGGCAAGGAGAGTCAATTTCAGCCAAGGCAATTTTAGGCAACGGAAGGCAAGGCAAGTTTAGGCAAGACAATTCTAGGCAAGGCAATTCTATGAAAGGCAAGGCAATGCAAGGCAATTCCGGGAAAGTCAATTCCAGGCAAGGCAAGGCAAGGTAATTCCAGGCAAGGCACGGCAAGTTCAGGCTAGGCAACTCCAGGCAACAAAATGGAACACAAGGCAAGGCAAGGCAATTCCAGGCAAGACAATTCCAGGCAAGGAAATCCTATGCAAGGCAAGGCAATGCAAGGCAATTCCAAGAAAGTCAATTCCAGGCAAGGAAACACAAGGCAATTCCAGGCAAGGCAAGGCAATTCCAGTCAAGAAAATTCCCAGCAAGGCAAGTCCATGCAAGGCAATTCCAGGCAATACTAGGCAAAAAAGTTGCATGCAAGGTAAGACAAGGCAAGGCCACTTCAGGCAAGGGAAGGCAAGGCAAGGCAGGGAAATTCCAGGCAAAGAAAAGAAAGGCAAGGCAAGGCAATGTAATGTAAGACAATTCCAAGCAACTAAATTCCAGGCAAGGCAAGGGAAGGCAAACCAGGCAAGGTAATTCTAGGCTAGTCAAGGAAAGGAAAGAGAATGCAGTGCAATTCCAGGCAAGGGAATCCCATGCAAGGCAAGGCAAGGAAATGCAAGGCAATTCCAAGAAAGTCAACTCCAGGCAAGGAAAGGCATGGGAATTCCATGCAACTCCAGAAAAGGCAAGGCAAATCCAGGCAAGGCAAGACAAGGAAAGGCAATCCCAGGCAAGAAGATTTCTGGCAAGGCAAGTCAATGCAAGGAAATTCCAGGCAAGTCTTGGTAAGGAAATTGAAGGCAAGGCAAATCAGGCAAAGCAAGGCAATGCAAAATATTTCCAGGCAAGGCACGGCAAGGCAGGGCAATTGCAAGCAGGGCAGTTTCAGGCAAGGCAAGGAATGGCAGGGCAATTCTAGGCAGGGCAATTCAAGACAACACAAGGCAAGGCAAGACAACTTTAGGCAAGGCAATTCCAGGCAAGTCAAGCAAGCCAAGGCAAGGCAATTCCACTCAGGGCAACTTTAGGCTAGGCAAGGCAAGGACATGGAAGAAAATTTTCAGCAAGGCATGGAAAATCCAAGCAATGCAGTTTCATGCAAGGCAAGACAAGAAAATTCCAGGCAAGGCAATTCCAGGCGAGACAAAGAAAGGCAATGCATGGCCATGACAGGCAAGGCAGGCGAAATCCAGGCAAAATAATTTGAAGTAAGAAAAGGCAAGGCAAAGCAGAGCATTTCCAGGCAAAGCAACTTGAGGCAAGGCAAGACAGAAAAATTTAAAGCGAGGGAATTCGAGCCAATGCAAGGCTAGGCAAAAAGGGTAATTCCAGGCAAGGCGATTTCAGGCAAGACAAGTCAAGCCAATTAAGGCAAACTCCAGACAAGGTAATTCCAGGCGAGGCAAAAAGAGGCAAATACAAGCTATGCAAGGTAAGTTAAGGCAATGAAATTCTAGGCAAGTCAAGTCAAGGCAAAACAAGGCAATTCCAGGCAAAGCAATGTAAGGCTGGGCAATTCCAGACAGGGCAATTTCACACAAGGAAAGGAAAGGCAATTTTAGGCAAGGCACCTCCAGGCAAGGCAAGACAAGGCAAGCCAAGGCAGGGCAATGGCAGAAAACTCCTGGCAAGGCAAGAAAATTTTAGTCACAGCAATTTCAGGGAATGCAAGACATGGCAATTACAGGCAAGGGCATTCCAGCAAGCCAAACAAGGCAAGGGAGGCCAATTCTAGGCAAGGTCCTTCGAGGTAAGAAAAGGGAAGGAAAAGCAGGACCACCATTGACAAGGCAATTCAAAACAAAACAAGAAAGGTAAATTACAAAGAAGGCAATTCGAGGTAGTGCAAGGTAAGGCAAAAAAGGACAATTCCAGGCAAGCCTATTTCAGTCAAGGAAAGGCAACGCAATGCAATTCCAGGCAAGGCAGGGCAGGGAAAATTCAAGCAAGGCAATTCGAGGCAAAACAAGCCAGGGAAAATCCAAGCAAGGCAATTCGAGACAAGGCAAGGCAAAACATAAAAGGGCAATTCAAGGCAAGGCAATTTCAGAAAAGGCAAATCAAGGCAATTCCAGGCAAGGAAAGAAAAGGCAAGGCAAGGCAATTCCTGACAAAATATTTTCAGGCAAGGCAAGAGAATGCAATTCGAGGCAACAAAATTCCAGGCAACGCAAGGTAAGGCAAGGCAATGCAATTCTAGGAAAGGCAATTTCAGGCAAGGCAAGTCAATGTAAGGCAAAGCAATCCCTGGCAATGCAAGGCAGGAAAACTCCAGGCAAGACAATTGCCAAAAAGGCAATTCCAGGCAAGGTAAGGTAAGGCAAGGCAAAAAATTCCAAGTAAGACAACTCAAGGCAAGGCAATTCCATAAAAGGAAAGGCAAGACAATGAAAGGCAATTATGGGAAAGTCAATTCCAGGCAAGAAAAGGCAAGGCAAGGCAAGGCAATTCTGGGAAAGTCAATTCCAGGCAAGAAAAGGCAAGACAATTCTAGACAAGGCAAGGCAAGGCAGTGCAGTTTTAGAAAGGAAAATTTCAGGCAAGGTAATGCAAGGTAGGTCAGTTACTGGCAAGACAAGACAAGGCAATAATACAAAAGACAATTCCAGGCAAGGCAAGGTAAAACAATTCCAGGCAGGGCAATTCCAGGCTAGGAAAAGCAAGGCAACGCAAAAAAATTCCAGGCACGGAAAGAAAAGGAAAGGCAATGCAAGGCAATTCCAGGAAAGTAAATTTTAGGCCCGGCAAGGCAAGGCAAGGCAGAGCAATTCTAGGCAGGGCAATTTCTGGCAAGGCAAGGCAAGTGGCAAGGCAAGGCAAGGCAGGGCAATTCCAGGCAAGGCAAGGCAAGGCAATTGCCAGAAAGGCAAGCAAGCCAAGGCAAGGCAATTTCAGACAGGGCAACTCCAGGCTAGGCAAGGCAAGGCAATGGAAGAAAATTTCCAGTAGGGCATGGAAATTCCAAGCAATACACTTTCAAGCAAGTTAAGGGAATTCCAGGCAAGGCAATTTCAGGCAAGGCAAAGCCAGGCAAGGCAGGACAACTCTAGGCAAGGCAATTACAGGCAATACAAGGCATGGCAGTCCCAGGCAAGGGAAAACCATGCAAGTCAGGCTAATTCCAGGCAAGGTAATTCCAGGTCAGAAAAGGCAAGGCAAAGCAGGGCAATTCCAGGCAAAGCAATTCAAGACAAGGCAATTCCAGGCAATGCATTGCAAGGGTATGTAAAAAAAATTCCAGGCAAGGCTCTTTTAGGCCAGAAAAGGCAATCCAAGGCAATTTCAGGAAAGTCAATTTTAGTCACAGCAAGACAAAGCAATTCCAAGAAAGCAAAACAAGGCAGGAAAATTCCAGGCAGAGCAATTCCAGACAGGCAAGGCAAGCCAATAAAATTTTAGGCATGGCAATTTCAGGCAAGACAAGGCAAGCCAAGGCAAGGAAATTTCAGATAGGGCAATTCCAGGCTAGGCATGGCAAAGCAATGCAGAAAAATTGCCAGCAAGGCAAGGAAATTCTAAGCCAGGCAATTTCAGGCAAGGCAAGGCAAGGCAATTTCAGACAAGGTATTTCCAGGTAAGGCATGGAAAGGCAATTTGAGGTAAGGCAACTCCAGTCAAGGCAAGGTAATGCAAGGCAATGCAATTCTAAGCAAAGCAATTCCAGGCAAGGCAAAGCAAAGCAAGGCAAGGCAATTCCAGGAAAGGCAATTTTTGGCAATACAAGGCAGGGAAATTTCAGGCAAGGTAATTCCAGTCAAGGCAAGTTAAGGAAAAGCTAGACAATGTAACTCAAAGCAAGGCAATTCCAGGCGAGGAAAGGCAAGGCAAGCGAATTCAAACAAGGCAACTACAGTCAAGGCAAAGCACAACAAGGCAATTCAACACAAGACTATTCCAGGGACAGCAAGGCAGAAAATTTCAGGCAAGAATAAGCAAAGCAAGACAAGGCAGTGCAATGCAAGGCAATTCCAAGCAAGGATATTTTAGGCAAGGCAAGACAACCAGGCAAGGTAATTCTAGGCTAGACAAGGCAAGGCAAGGGAAGTCAGCACCATTCTAGGCAAAGCAATTTCAGGCAAGGCAAGGAACTTCCAGGCAAGGCAGGGAAAGTCAATGTAGAATAATTTCAAGCAAGGCTCTTTTAGGCAAGGAAAGGCAATTTTACGAAAGATAATTTTAGGCAAGGCAAGGCAAGGCAAGGAGAGTCAATTCCACGTAAGGCAATGCAATGCAAGGCAAGACAAGGCAATTTCAGGCAACACAAGGAAACGCAAGGCAAGCTAAGTCAATTTTAGGAAAGATAATTCCAGGTAAGACAGTTTCATGCAAGGCAATCCCATGCAAGGAAGGCAAGGCAATGCAAGGCCATTCTAGTAAAGTCAATTTCAGGCAAGGCAAGGCAAGACAAGGCAGTGGAATTCTAGGCAGGAAAATTTTAGGCAAGGTAATGCAAGGCAGGTCAGTTCCAGGCAAGACAAGGCAAGGCAATTATAGGCAAGGCAATTCCAGATGAAGCAAGGCAAGCCAAGGCAAAACAATTCTAGCAGGGCAATTCAAGGCTAGAAAAAGCAAAGCAATGCAGTAGCAGGAAAGGCAAGGCAAAGAAAGTCAAGGCAAGGCAAGACAAGGCGATTCCATGCAAGGCAATTTCAGGCAAGGTAATTCTAGGCAAGGCAAAGCATGGAAAGGCAAGGCAAGGCAAGACAAGGCAAATCCAGGCAAGGGAGTTCCAGACAAGTCAAGGAAAGGCAAGGAAATTTCAGTCTCGACAATTGCAGAAAAGGCAATTCGAAGCAAGGCAAGGCAAGACAAGGAAATTGCAGGCAAGGCAATTTCATGTAAGGCAAGGCAGGGCAATTCCAGGAAAGGCAAATCCAGGCAAAGCAAGGCAATGCAAACCTAGGAAAGGCAACTCCAGGCAAGGCAACCAAGGCAATTCCAGGCTTGGCAATTCCTGGCAAGGCAAGGCAAGAAAATTCCAGGAAAAGAAATTCCAGGCAAGGCAGAATAAGTCAAGGGAATTTCAGGGAAGGCAAGACAAGGCAAGGCAAGGCAAGACAATTCCAGGCAAGAAAGTTTCTGTCAAGGCAAGTGAATGCAAGGCAACTCAAGGCAAGTAAATTCCAGGCAAGGCTAGGCAAAAAATTGCAGGCAAGGTATATGCAAGCAAGGCAATGCAAGGCACGGCAATTTCAGGCATGGCAAGGCAAGTTAGGGCCATAGCAGGCAGGGCAATTTAAGGAAAGGCAAGGCAAGAATGGGAAATTTTAGGCAGAGCAATAAAAGACAATGCAATGCAAAACAACACAATTATAGGCAAGGCAAGAATGGGAAATTTTAGGCAGAGCAATAAAAGACAATTCAATGCAAAACAACACAATTATAGGCAAGGCAATTCCAAGCAAGGCAAGAAAAACCCAGCCAAAACAATCCAAACAGGGCAATTCCAGGCTACGAAAAGCAAGGCCATGCAAAAAAATTTCAGGCAAGACAAGGCAATGCTAGGCAAGGGAAGGCAAAGGAAGTCAAGGCAATTCCAGGCAAGGCAATTCTAGGCAAGGTGAGTCAAGGAAAGATAAGGCAAGACAAGACAAGACAAATCCAGGCCAGGCAGTTCCAGGCAAGGCAAGGCAAGGAAAGGAAATGAAAGGAAATTCCAGGCTAGGCAACTGCAGGAAAGGCAATTCCAAACAAGGCAAGGCAAGGAAAGACAATTCCTGGAAAGGCAATTTTATGTAAGCCAAGGCAGGGCAATTCCATGAAACGCAATTCCAGGCAAGGCCAAATAAGTCAAGGCAATTCCAGGCAAGGCAAGACAAGACAATTCCAGGCGAGAAAATTCCTGGCAAGAAACTCAATGCAAAACAATTACAGGCAAGTACATTCCAGGAAAGACTAGGAAAAAATATTTCAGGCAAGGTAAATGCAGGCAAGGCAAGGCAATTTTAGGCATGGCAAGGCAAAGCAGGGCACTGCAGGCAGGGCAATGTCAGACAAGGCAAGGCAAGACAAGGTAGGGCAATTTCATACAACGCAGGGCAAGGCAAGACAATACTAGGCAAAACAATTCTAGGCAAGGCAAGGCAAGCCAAAGAAAAGTCAATTACAGACAGGGCAATTCCAGGCTAGGCAAGAAAAAGCAATGCAAGAAAATTTCCAGCAAAACAAAAGATTCCAGACAAGGAAATTCAAGGCAAGGCAAATGAAGGCAAGGCAGGCAAACTCCAGTCAAGGCAATTCGAGGCAATGTAAGGCAAAGCAAGACATGAAAATTACAGGAAAGGCAAAACAAGGCAAGGCAGGCCAATTCCAGGCAAGGCAATTCGAGGCAAAAAAAAGTCAAGGCAAAGCGGGGCAATTCTAGGCAAAGGAATTCGAGGCAAGGCAAGGCAGTGAAATTTCAAGCAAGGCAATACAAGGCAAGGCAAGGCAAAACAGAAAAGGGCAATTCCAGGGAAAACAATTTCAGGCAAAGCAAGGCAACGCAATTCAAGGCAAAGCAAGACAAGACAAGGCAAGGCAATTTCAGACAAGGGAATTCCAGTCAAAACAGTGAAAGTCAATTCCAAGCAAGGAAGGTAAGGTAAGGCAATACAACTCTATGCAAGGCCATTCCAGGAAAGGCAAGGCAATGAAAGGCAAAGCAATTTCAGACAAAAATATTCTGGAAATTTTAGGTAAGGCAACTACCAGAAAGGCAATTCCAGGCAAGGCAAGGGAAGACAATGCACGAAAAGTTATTTTCAGGAAGGGCAATTCCACTAAGGAAAGGCAAGACAATTCCAGCCAAGGCAATTTCAGTCAAAGCAAAGCAAGACAACGCAAGGCAAGACAATTCTAGGCAAGACAATTGCAGGCAAGGAAAGGCAAGACAAGACAATTCAAACCGAGGCAATTCCAGTCAAGGCAAGGCAAGACAAGGCAATTTTGTGCAAGGCAATTACAGGGAAGGCAAGACAGGGCAATTCCAGGAGAGAAAAAGCAAAACAATGCAGGGCAATTCCAGGCAACACAATTCCAGGGAAGGCAAGGCAAGACAATTCAAGGAAATGCAATTTCAGGCAAGGCAATGCAAGGTAAGATAAGGCAAAGCAAGACAAGGCAATTCCAGGCAAGAAAATTTCAAGCAATGAAAGGCAAAACAAGGAAAGGCAAGCAAGGCAAGGAAAGGCAGGGAAATTCTAAGCAAGAATATTTTAGGAAAGGAAAGGCAAGGGTATGTAGGGCAATTCCAGGCAAGGCTGATTTGGGAAAGGAAATGTAATGCAAGGAAATTTTAGAAAAGTCAATTTTAGGAGGGCAAGGCAAGGCAAGGCAATTACAAAAATAGAAGGCAAGGCAGAGCAATTTCAGGCAGGGCCATTTCAGGCAAGCAAGGCAAGGCAGGGAAATTTCAGGCAGGACAATCCCAGACAAGGCAAGACAAGACAAGGCAATTCTAGGCAAGGCAATTAAAGGCAAGTCAAGACAAGGCAAGGTAATGCCAGGCAAGAAAATTCCAGGCAAGGCAAGAAAATGCAATTCTAGGCAAGGCAATTCCAGGCGAGGAAAGGCAAGGCAAGGCAATTCGAAACAAGGCAACTCCAGTCAAGGCAAAGTAAGACAAGGCAATTTCATGTAAAGCTATTCCAGGGAAGGCAAGGCAGGGCAATTCCAGGTAAGGGAAAGCAAGACAATGCAATGAAAGGCAATTCCAAGCAATGAAATTACAGGCTAGGCAAAACAAGTTAATTCAAGGCTAGGCAAGGCAACAGAAAAGAATGCAGCATAATTCTTGGCAAGGCAATTCCAGGCAAGGCAGGGCAAGGCAATGTAGGGAAATTCTAGGCAAGGCTCTTTTAGGTAACACAAGTCAATTTCAGGAAAGTCAATTTTAGGCACGGCAAGGCAATGCAGGCAAGGCAAGGGAAAAAGAGGCAATTCAAGGCAACGCAATTCCAGTGAAGGCAAGGCAAGACAATTCCAGGCTAGGCAATACCAGTCAAGGCAAGACAAGGCAACACAAGACAAGGCAAGGCAATTCCAGGCAAGACAATTCAATTCAAGGAAATTCCACGCAAGACAAGGAAAGACAATGCAAGGCAATTGCAGAAAAGTCAATTCCACGCAAGGAAAGGCAAGGCAAATCAAGGCAAGGCAACGCAAGGCAAGGCAATTTCAAGCAAGGCAAGGCAATTCCAGACAAGGTAATTTTAGGAAAGGCAAGGAAAGGTAATTCGAGGCAAGGAAATGCCAGGAAAGGCAAGGTAGGGCAACGATAGGCAATTCTAGGCAAGGCAATTTCAGGCAAAACAAGGCAGTCTATGGCAAGGCGATTCAAGTCAAGGGAAGATAAGGCAACTCAAGGTAAGGCAATTCCAGGCGAGGAAAGGCAAGGCAAGGCATTTCAAAACAAGGAAACTCCAGTCAAAGCAATGTAAGACAAAGCAATTCCACGCAAGGCTATTCCAGGAAAGGGAAAGCAGGACAATTCCAGGCAAGGCTTTTTTAGGTAAGGCAAAACAGGGCAATTTCAGAAAAGTCAATTTCAGGCAAGGCAATTCCAGGCAAGGAAAGGCAAGGCAATTTCAGGCTAGGTAATTTCAGGCAAGGCAATGTAATCCATGGCAAGCTAAGGCAATTCCAGGCAAGACATTTACTGGCAAGGCAATTCCTTGCAAAGAAAGGCAAGGCAATGCAAGGTAATTTCGGCAACATCAATTTCAGGCAAGGAAAGACAAGGCAATTCCAGGCAGGGCAAGGCAAGGCAGTGCAATTCCAGGCAGAAAATTTTCAGGCAAGGTAATGCAAGTCAGGTCACTTCTGGGCGATTATAGGCAAGGCAATTCCAGGCAAGGCAAGTCAAGGCAAAGCAAGGCAATTCCAGGGTAGGCAACTGAATAAAAGGCAATTCCAAACAAGGCAAGGCAAAACAATGCAATTTCAGGCAAGGCAATTCCACGTAAGGAAAGACAGGACAATTCCAGCAAAGGCAAAACAAGACAATTTCAGGCTAGGCAATTCCAGGCAAGGAAGGCAATTCCAGGCAACTCCAGGAAAGTCAAGGCAATTCCAGGCATGGCAAGACAAGGCAAGGCAAGGCAGGGCAAGGCAATTCCAGGCAAGAAATTTTTGGCAAGGCAAGTCAGTGCAAGGCAATTTGAGGCAAGTAAATTTCAGGCAAAGTAGGCAAGAAAATTGAAGGCAAGGCAAATCCAATGCAAGAGAAGGCAAGGCAATGCAAGGGAGGCAATTGCAGGAAAGTCAATTCAAGGCAAGAAAAGGCAAGGCAAATACAGGTGAGGCAAGGCAAGGCAATTGCAGAAAAGGCAACTCCGGGCAAGACGATTTCAGGCAAGGCAAGGCATTTGCAAAAAAGGCAACTCCAGGCAAGACGATTTCAGGCAAGCAAGGCAAGGCATTTCCAGGCACGGAAAGGCAAGACAACGCAAGGCAATTCGAGGCAAGTCAAGGAAAGCAATTTGAGGCAAGGCAATTCAAGGGAAATCAAGATAAGGGAAGGCCATGCAATTTTAGGCCAGGCAATTTCAGGCAAGTCAAGGCAATGTAAGGCAAAAAATTCCAGACAAGACAAGGCAAGGCAATTCAAGTCAAGACAATTCCAGGTGAGAAAATTCAAGGCAAGGCAATTTGAAACAAGGCAACTCCAGTCAAGGCAAGGCAAGACAAGACAATTCCATGCAAGCCTATTCCACAAAAAAGTAATGCAGGGCAATTCCAGGCAAGGAAATTTCAAGCAAGGCAAGGCAAAACAATTCCAGGCAAGGCAAATCTAGCATAGGGAAGACAAGACAAGAAAAGGCAGTGCAATTCTAGGCAAGGCAATTTCAGGCAAAGAAGGGCAAAGCAATGTAGGAAAATTTCAGACAAGGCTGTTTTAGGCAAGGCAACGCAATGCAAGGCAATTTCAGGGAAGTCAAATTTAAGCACAGAAAGAAAAGGCAAAGTAAGGTGAGTCAATTCCAGACAAGGCTACGCAAGACAAGGCAAGGAAAGGTATTTCCAGGAAAGGCAATTCCAGCTTAGGCAAGGCAAAACAATGCAAGGCAAGGAAATTATAGGCAAGGCAATTCCAGGCAAAGAAAGGCAAGGCAGCACAAATCGAAGAAAGACAATTCCAGTTAAGTCAAGGCAATACGACAAAATTTTATGCAAGTCTATTCCAGGGACGGCAAAGTAGGGCAATTTCAGGCAAGGTAAAGCAAGACATTGCAAGGCAATTCCAGCTAAAACAAGACAAGAAAATGTCAGGCAAGGCAATTCAAGGCAAGGCAATTCTAGGTAAGGCAAGACAAGGGAAGACAAGACAAAGCCAGGCAAGGCAAGGTAAGGCAAGGCAAAGCAAGGCAAATCAAGGCAATGCAATTCTAGAAAATAGAATTGCATGAAAGGAAATTCCAGGCAAAAGAAGGCAAGACAAGGCGGAGAAAGGCAATTCCAGGAAAGGCAATTTTATGTAAGGCAAAGAAAGGAAATTCCAGGGAAGGCAACTCCAGGCAATGAAAGGCAGCACAGGGCAAGGCAAGTTAATTTCAGGCAAGAGAATTACAGGCAAGACAATTCCAGGCCAGTCAATTTCATGCATGGAAATGCAAGGCAAAGCAAGGCAATTTTGGCAAAGTCAATTCCAGGCAAGGAAAGGCAAGGCAATTTCAGGAAAGGCAGTGCAATTCCAGGCAGGAAAATTTTAGGCAAGGTAATGCAAGGCAGGACAGTTCTGGGCAAAAGAAAACAAGGCAATTTTATGCAAGGCAATTCCAGGTAAGGCATGGCAATCCAAGGCAAAACAATTTCACGCAGGGCGATTCTAGCCTAGGCAAGCAAGGCAATGCAAAAAATTCCAGGCAATGCAAGGCAATTCCAGTCAAGGCAAGGAAAGACAAGGGAAAGAGAGTGAAGGCAAGAAAAGTCAGGGAAATTCCAGGCAAGAAAATTCCTGGCAAGGCAATTTCAGGCAAGACAATTATAGGCAAGGCAAGAAAAGGCAAAGCAAGGCACGACAAGCAAAATAAGGCATATCCAGGCAAGGGAGTTTCAGACAAGGCAAGGCAAGGCAAGACAATTCAAGGCTACACAATTGCAAAAAAGGCACTTCCAGGCAAGGCAAGGTGAGACAAGGCAATTCCAGGCAAGGCAATTCCACAGAAGGCAACGCAGGGCAATTCCAGAAAAGGCAAATCCAGGCAAAACAAGGCAAAGCAATTCTAGGCTAGGCAATTCCAGGCAAGGCAAGGCAAGACAAGGCAAGATAAAACAAGGCAAGGCATGGAAATTCCAGGAAAGGCAATTCCAGGCAAGGCAAGACAGGGCAAGTCAATTTCAGGAAAGGCAATTCCAGGAAAATACAGGAAAGTCAAGGCAATTCCAGGCAAGGCAAAATAAAGCAAGGGGAAGGCAAGGCAAGGCAATTCCAGGCAAAGCAAGGCAAGTCAAAACAAGGCAATTCCAGGTGAGGCAAAACAAGGCAGGGCAATTTTAGACAAGGCAAGGCAAAGCAAAAAAATTCCAGGCCGGGAAATTTCAGAAAAGAAAAGACAAGGGAATTGTAGGGAAGGCAATACCAGGCAAAGCAAGGCATGTCAAAACAAGGCAATTCCAGGCGAGGCAAGGCAAGGCAGGGCAATTTCAGGCAAGGCAAGGCAAGGCAAGGCAGGGTAATTCCAGGCAGGAAAATTTCAGAAAAGGAAAGACAAGAGAATTCTAGGGAAACGAATTCAAGGCAAAGCAAGGCAAGCCAAGGCAAGGCAATTTTAGACAGGGCAGTTCCAGGCTAGGCAAAGCAAGACACTGCAAGGAAACTCTAGGCAAGGCAAGAAATTTTAGCAAGGCAATTCCAGACAAGGCAAGGCATAAAAATACTAGGCAAGGGCATTCCAGCCAAGGCAAAAAAAAGGCAAGGCAGGCCAAATCCAGGCAAGGCAATTCGAGGTAAAAAAAAAAAAGAGGCAAGGCAAAGCAGGGAAACTCCAGACAAGGCAATTCGAGGCAAGGCAAGGCAAAAAGGGGTAATTCCAGGCAAGGTTATTTGAGGCAAGGCAAGGCAATTCCAGGCAAGGCAAGGAAAGGCAATTTGAGGCAAGAGAATTCCAGGCACGGCAAAATAAGGCAAAGGAATGCAATTCTAGGCAAGTCAAATTCAGGTGAGTCAAGGCAATATAAGGTCAGAAAATTACAGACAAACCAAGGTAAGGCAAAGCAAAACAAAGGAATTCTAGACAAGGCAATTCCAGGCCAAAAAAGGCAAAGCAAAACAATTTGAAACAAGAAAACTCCAGGCAAGGCAAGGCAAGGCAATTCCAGGCAAGGCTATTTCAGGGAAGGCAAGGCAGGACAATTTTAGGCAAAAAAAATAAGGCAAGGCAAGGCAATGCAAGGCAATTTCAAGTAAGGAAATTTCAGAGAAGGCAAGGAAAGGCAATTCCAGGCAAGGCAATTTCTGGCAATGCAAAGCAGTGCAATTCCAGGCAAGGCAATTGCTGGAAAGGCAATTTCAGGCAAGGCAAGGCGAGACAAGGGAGAAAAAGACAATTCCAGGCAAGGCAATTTTAGGTAAGGTAAGGCAAGGCAAGGCAAGGCAGGGCAGGACAATTCTTAGCAAGACAATTACAGGCAAGGCAGGGCACGGGTATGTAGGGCAATTCCAGGCAAGGCTCTTTTAGGCAAGGCAAGGCAATTCAAGGCAATTTCAGGAAAGTTAAAATGTTAGGTACAGCAAGGCAAGGCAAGTCAAAGCAATTCCAGGAAAGGCAAGACAAGGAAACGCAAGACAAGGCAATTCCAGGCAAGGAAATTCCTGGCAATGAAAGGCAGACCAATTTCAGGCAAGGCAATTCCCATAAAGGCAATTTCAGGCAAGGCAAGGCAAGGCAAGAGAAGGCAGAGAAGCGCATTTCCAGAAAAGGTAATTTTAGGTAAGACAAGGCAAGGCAATTCAATGGAAGGCAACTCCAGGCAATGCAAGGTAGGGCAATTCCAGACAAGGCAATTGCCATAAAGACAATTCCAGGAAAATTAAA